>OX421396.1:793745-5593745 GCA_949126875.1 Lochmaea capreae | reverse complement strand
CAGATATACTATCCGAAACATTCCAGAAATACTCAAGTGACTCTAGCTACAGCGTTAAATTTCTACATTACAAAACTACAGAAGAAAATCAGCACCCAATACATATATCACAGCTCCCTAATAACACCTTAAATTCGTCAATATCTCTCGAAGAGCTTCGTAATGCGCTCACCTCAATGAAAGAATGCACCCCTGGGCCAGACAATATACCAATAGCATTTAGAAAAAACCTACCAGAACAAGTTCTTGTATTTGTCCTCGAGATTTTTAATTTTTATTGGCTTAACCAGCTTTTACCAGACTCTTGGAAAGAGGCCACAATTGTACCAATACTTAAAAATAGTAACCCACCCAACCTTCCTAGTTCGTATAGGCCAATTTCTCTAACGTCGTGTATCTCTAAGCTTTTTGAGAAAATAATCAACAACCGACTTACGTGGTTTCTAGAAACCAGCTCCTTACTATGTTCGCAGCAGAGCGGATTCAGGAAAAACTGATCTGCAATGGACAATATTGTGGACCTTGAATCGGATATTCATGAAGCGTTTCTAAGTGATCAGAGAGTTCTTGCAGTATTCTTCGATATAAATCGCGCTTTCTACACAGCCTGGCATTTTAATATCCTAAAAACTTTATCAGGTTGGGGAGTAAATGGTATAATATGCTTGCCTTCATCAAAAATTTTCTTAGCAATAGAAGCTTCCGTGTAAGGGTGAACGGATTTATCTCTTCTTCCAAAACTCTAAACAACGAAACCCCCCAAGGGTCTGTCATCAGCGTTTCATTATTTTTGATTGCAATGAATGATGTAATTAAAAATATTCAAATCCCTCTAAAAGGGAAACTATTCGCAGACTACTTGATTATATATGTCAGAGGCAGAAACACCGAGTTTATGAGAAGTGTTATACAACAAGAAATACATCGTCTAGAGTGTTGGTCCGAAAATACAGGATTTTGTTTTTCCTCTTCAAAAACCAAGTGCATGATGTTCAGTAAACAACCACTACTAAACTCTCCCAATTTAAAACTACTCAACACAACTCTTAACTTTGTCAACACAATATCGTTTCTTGGGATGACACTCGATTGTAAACTCTCCTGGGAGCCGCACATCCGTAACCTTATTTGCAAATCTACCAACGGACTCAATATACTACGAACCATAATCAGATCTCGATTAGACTACGGTTGTACAGCCTATGCTTCAGCCAAGCAATCAACACTGAATCTTTTAAATTCAATACAAAACTCTGCCATTAGAATCTGCCTGGGAGATTTCCCTTCGAGTCCAATTGACAGTCTACTTTGTGAAGCCCCTGAACTTCCTTTGAACCTGCGCAGACATCTCCTTAGCCTCTCATATGCAATATCTATTTCTACAAATCCCTTCCACCCTACGTATTCCAACACCATATCTGACCGATTCCGTGCTGACTATGATAGGAAGAAAAGATCCTGCTTTTTACGAAAGAGTAAATAGATCTCTAGTCACTTTTAACATCTCCATCCCTAATATATTTCCTGCAAACATCAAATCCTCACCACCATGGTTATCAAAACACCCCTACTGTGACACGTCTCTACTAAAACTCAACAAAAATGAAACAAATTCGAGTATTAAAAAACGCATTCTATGAAAAAATCTCCCAACTATACCAATATACCCCATTGTATACAGACGCTTCCAAGATGGAAATGGAGTAGGCGCCTCTGTTATCGCACCTACCGAGGCTATTAAAATCAGATTACCATCCAATGCGAGCGTCTTCACTGTGGAATTATATGCAATTTACTAAGCGTTGCTCTTTGCCAGTAATGTTGATTCCCAGCAGTTTTTAATAATTACTGACTCTCTAAGCTCCATTGATAGTATCCAGTTCATTTTTCCCACAAACTCCTTGGTACAAATAATTAAAAATGCGAACTTCTCCATCTACAAGAGGCTCAGAAATCTGTCAAATTCATGTGGGTACCCTCTCACGTTGGAATTCCCGGGAACGAACAGGCAGACACAGAAGCAAAGGAAGCAATCCAGGACCCCAATTCTCCCACAGTATCAAAAGTTTCTGTTTTGTATGCAAAAAACTTCGTCAAGCATTCAGTCTATAAATATTGGCAAGACCGTTGGACTGGAGATCATACCCGATGAAAAGAAGAGAGCAAACGATCTTATCGCGCCTTAGAATTGGACATACAAGATTCTCTCATGACTATCTTATGTCCCATTCCACGGCAACAGTGTGCGACAGCTGCAATCAGCCTCTGACAGTAAGCCACGTACTCTTGGAATGTGAAAAGTTCCGGCTACAGAGACAATCTCATAACATCCCCACTCAAATAGGAGAGGCACTTGGTGAAAACTGCGATATGCCTCAGTTAATAAACTTTTTGAAATCCATTCAAATATTAAATAAAATTTGACGACCTACTTTTATAATTTTATATTACCGTAAATTCTCAAATAATGTAACTTGATTTAGGAAAATACCATGTCTCACTTCTGTAACTAATGTTAATCTGTTGTATATTCTTGTTGAGCGCTAATAATCCTAGGGAGCATTAGACTTCTGGCATAATTTACCAGGATTGGTTCGTTCAAAGGCTTTCATACATCCTTCGAAGAATGTCTCCAAACAAATGTTAGACTTTAGCAGGCATGACCTATGCTGTCTAACAGGCTTTTTAACAGGCCACTGTCATCTGAATCATCATATGCTAAAATTTGTACTGTCGGAAGATCCGACCTGCCGACTGTGTCTGGAAGATGATGAAACAGCAGAGCCCCCGCAGGGATGCTCACTCGCCCTCGGACCTGAAAAATCATTCACCAAATAAGCTAATCGGTTTTGTTAAGAAGCTGAATTTGTTTGGTGAAATCTGAATAGGTGTGAGCCACAATAGACTCTTGCGAGTCGCAGTGGAGTGCCTTATAGTCCCACTCACCATAAACCTAACCTAACCTAACCTAGTTTGGAGGGCGTGAAGATTATGGTTTTCGCACAACGCTGCCAGAGCTTGAAGAAACCGATAAGAAATTTGGAAAAGTGTTCATCTTTTAAGATTCATAAATTGAAAAAATAATATTAATAGACAAAATCCAAGGAACAATCACATTGAAGAATTAACGTTTAATTGTATTGTTAATAATAAAAAGTCCAGTTCCTAATTATTATCACTACATACTTAGTACTTTTTTTTTATTGTTAAACGTAGCAATATCGAATGTTTTCGACTGCATTCCTTTCTCGGCTTCAGATAAACTTGCCAAACTATACTTGGTGTTAAATATTTTGGCAAGAACAATAAATTAGTGACCTATCTTGTGATTGATTTAATATATGCAAATATGATATTACAAATATTAATTAGTCCTATGGGGATATATTTGTCCCATTTCCATTTAAGATCAGTATAACTGTGCAATGATATAGGAAACTGCTGATCTTTACAATTGTCACTTAAAAAGACAATTTAATAGTGGAGAGCTCCCTAGACTTACTTATCTGTTCATTGACGACTTCAGATTGTGGGTCTCTTAGATACGCGTCTTCTAATTTCTAATTCTTCAAGAAAATCTAGTTCTTGTTTGTTATCGCAAATATGTAGTACTTCTAGTTCTGTGTTAGGTCTGTAGATGTTTTGCGTAGGTAATGTGATGTAACTGGTTGTTTTAATCTGTATGCTCGTAAGTGTTCATAGTGCCTAATTTCAAAATTTCGAATGGTTTGTTTAAAGATATAAATGTCTCTATCAAAATTATATTTGTTCATAGGAACTGTAAATGCTGTATATATCATTGAATTAAGGGCACAATAGATCTTTTAGGTTTCAGTGAATGTCACCCCATCATACATACATACATCATTGAATTATTTGCTGCCAATTTATGTGACATGGGATGGTTGGATCTTGGTTTTCTGTAAATGAAAAAATCAAGTAGATGTCTTATTATTGTTTCTTTGAATTTTTAAATCAAGGAATTTAATTGTGTTATTTTCTTCAACTTCTAATGTACCTAAATTTAATTTTTGGGTGTAAATTATTAATATGATTAATATATCTCATTGTCGCTCACTACCTACAAAACAAGCTAGTATGTCATCTACTTACCTATACCAAAATAATGTATTTTTTGAAATGTTACACATTCAAAGATTTTTCTCTCTAAACTGTCCATAAAAATGTTTGCCAAAATTTGTGATATAGGATATTGGCAAACCTTCATTATGAATATATACCTTATTGTCAAAAGTAAAAAAGTTCTGATTAATACATATACATCAAAGAAATTAAGTATATCTGATATTATTTCTGGATACATATTTTTATCATCTAGTAATTTTTTCACAGTGGTATGCACTCTTTTGGAAGAATTTTAGAAAACATATTGGTAACATCAAATGAAATGAGCCTGTAAATTGTATGTTTTTAATTGTTTGCTTAGTTCTATTGAATTTTCAATTGAGTATTTAGATATGCATCCGTAGCTAATAAGTATATTATTTAGTTTTTTAGCTAACTTTTATTAGGAGTATTAACGTAAAAAACTACAGGTCTTATTGGTTTCAATACTTTATGTAATTTAACGGTTCCATATAATTGTGTTATTGAGGATTTTTATTTATGCATTTCTCCTTATAATCATTGAAAACATAATGTGAGCTATTGGCAATCTCTCTTACGTTATTCCAAAACTTTTTTGTTGGGTCTGCCCTTAGAATTTTGACATAATGATATACTTAATATGTCAATAGCTCAAATTATGTCATCGGGAAGAATCATTGTTGATAATCCAGCTATTATAAGGTGGTTTTAGATCGTGAATAAAAAATAATATCTCACCCAATAATGTAATAGAAAACAAAAATTACATAAATTTAACAAAATTCCTACCTGCTTAAATTTCTGTCATGAAAATAGGGAGCACTATGGCAAACTAAAATCCAATCTGTCCCAAGTTTACCGACATTGTTCATAAGATTTATATGCTCATTTTATTCTATTCTCCAAATGTTAACTTACAATGAAAAATTCTCTAATTTGACCACAAAACAGTACCCATAAATTTGCCCGAAGATAACCAAACAAAAAATCTGAAAAAATACAAATTGAAAAGGAAGAACAAAAATGTTGATTTAAAACTATATCAGTCTACAATCTTTATTTATTGCACAAAACAGGATAACACGAAAAAATAAAAATAAAATATATACACAAGGACTAAATTTAGATAATAATAAAAAATTAAAATTTGATTTGTACTACACAAAATATATAAAATTAAAAAAAATTCTCAATAAGAATTAGAAATAGGCCATTAACCAGAAATATAAAATTAAAAAAATTAAATTACTACCGCTTAAGAAATTTTTTTAAAATTATTACGTTCCAAAATCTACTGACTTACATCGCTACCAGTCTTAACCAAATCCTTACTAGGACCAGTCTCACACACACCACTAAAAATTAAACGGTAGATCCGTATTTATAAAAACATCATCGTGAGGCTACAAGAAACTTTGAACGAAGAGATACGTAGAGTTTTAGGCACTTCTTAGCAGTGCTGAAGGTAAAGGAACAATGTGGTTTCAACAAAATGAATGGCAAGAAAACTTCTTCAATCTATTGGTTAATTTGAATTCAAAACACTAGTGAATATATTTAGTTCTACTATTTTCACTACGAGGATAGAACTGTCCTTGATTTAATTTATGAATAGGTCATCTAGCATAACCTCACAGAATTACTAGCGCCTTAACGAAGCGTGCGCAGCTTCTTTACCATAGACTAGGGCCCAATTTATTATGTTAAAACAATTTGAATCGAAAAAATACGATAGGTTACAAAGTATTGGATATTTCACAAGACGGGGAAGGGCGAATAAGAATATTTTCCCTTCCCTCCCTATTGATCGCTGCTCACGATGCATCGAGGATTTGTCACGTATGCCGGCTAGACAATAGAAGTTGAAATTTAATGCTAAATGATGCTGATACAAGAGAAAATGTGAAATTTGAATGTAATGTGCGTGCGCAACTAATTCTATGAATTAAAACTTGTTAACATGATACACAAAATTACGTAACTTGGTTAATTGAAAGAGAACTAGTGTCATGAAATAAATAAAAACTGTTCCAAGCAATTAATTTAAATTTCGTTAATTTGTGATTAATATCATTTTTATTGATCACAGATCCGAGTTTCAAGTTTTTTTAACAAAGTTCAAACTCAGTATTACTTTTATTTAGACCTGAAGATCGGTATATTTTCCTAACACTGTATATGATAATTTGGATTCAAAGATCAAGTGATGGAGCTCGTCCTATTTCTATACTGCTTTGGAGAATTCCAAGCATTTATTCTAGAAAATTGTGGTGATTTAATCCATTTAAAGAGATTTATTTCAAATTTGTGCGGTTATGATCTTTATTAAATTATAGCAGAGTTTGATTACTGATATCTCTTAAACTATATAATTGTTTTTTTTTCACTTTTTTCTGTACCAGCTGACATAGCTGTGTTTTTTAATCGGATCACGAATGCCATTGCATGGAACAAAGTAATTTTTATTGTATCTAAAACCTTTGACAAAATTAAGGTTCAGATTGTGGAATGTAATTTAAGAAAAAAGATGGTTAGGAAATTCCGGAAAACGGCCCAAGAGAGTTTTAAAGAAAAAACTAAAGTTGATGCGTAGACATAATATATCTTATTGAAATGTACAATATTATTTACATCAGCAAAATCATACATAGTTTTCTTTTCTACTCAATAATTTAATTTGTTTTCTTCATACAAAATTAATAGAAAAAATGCCAATAATTCTGAAAATGCTAGCGGACATTAAATTAAATTTATTTAATTTAAAAAAGACACCTTAAAAATTAATACAAATTTTTTATGAACATCATTTTGTAGTAAACAAAATTTATGGATTGAAAAGTTTGTAGTAGAAAAAAATTGCCCAAAATGAACTATTGTATGTTGGTTACATCGAATGAAAGATGACTTGAAATAAGTTAAAAAAACTAATGCTTTAACCCGAAATATAAAAATTAGATTAGTAATTGATTAAAAAATGTATGTCTATTCGAGAAAAATTGTCTAGAGTATAAAACGTATTTTTTCAGGCAGCACCATGCAATGTGGACAACACAATAAACTTACTCATAAATTTTGCTAGACCAAATTACTTCCCAAAAGACATTCTCATTTTATTCAAATACGTAAAACATAGCTATACTCAGCTATTTTGCCTAGTATGTAATAATGGTCGAAATAAGAAAGGAGGTAAACATTCGTTTTTCAAAAACAACAAAAGAATACCAGTTTTATTTTTCGTTTTATCCATCATCAAATACCTAGACTTACGTGTAGCAGCAGGATTATTATTATTAGCGCAGTTCTCCAATGCCACACAATTTCCTAATGGGATCTAGTATCCTTCATCCAATGGACATAAATGTCGTTTTGCATTGAACTGGTGTAAGTTAATCGTGCTATCTACATACCCATGATGCTGTTACGTTTTAGACTAAAATCTTGGAGAAATGTACAAACGCGCCCTTGAAACTTGGTTAATATAAGTATTATAGGAAAAAGGTTGACAGAAACTGCAATGGTATTGATTTTGAGGTGTTGTCACCGACTATGCACGTGTTAGTAACTTTTATGTACTTTGTATGTAGATTTAATATAAAATTGTTTTGGTTATATTAAGTTTATCCTTCCAAAATTAATTACAATATAATTGTCAATAAGATACAAAAAATGGTAGCGAAATTAGTATTTTATATGTAAAATTGACGCAAAAATCAAAACGTACAATGTATCTAGAAAAAAAAATACAATTTCTGACCTATTTGATTATTTAATAAAATTGCTCAAATTAAGAAGCAAGCGCTCTTTCACCTGTTACGAAATATAAATTTCGTGTTAAAATAATTATTAACTGATGAATTAAAATCTTTCAGGCTTATAAAAAATGTATTATATACAAATTTTTCATGCCAAAACTTGACAACTGAAACCACTTTTCTCGCAAACATTTTGTATAAATTATTAACGCGGAAAAAGTTCAACCAACTCTCCGTTTTTTTAAGTTCTTGATTTGATTCGAAATTAAATTTTTACTTGTTTAAAAGAAAATTAATATGTATATTTCTCCCATCAACACAATTCTTTAAAATATTTTTGAGGATTGAAAACGAATTATTGGCATATTTTTACACCCAAAACTTCATAATTGGAAGCAATATTGTAGTATTTACTTTTAAATCATTATATTTATTCGTGTTAAATGAAAGTTGAAATAAATATTCTTCCTCTCTACTTTATAATATACACAGCTTATTTGACATCTATTTCTTGTCTAAGTTTGTTTTTTAGAATGAGTTAATTTCTTGGCAATTAGACGTATAAAAATTCATGTGAACCTCGTATATATATAAATTATTTTTCAAATTATTATTATTATGTTAGGAACTTGGACCCTACATCAGATACATGTAACAGACAGACACATTTAAGGAATACACAGCGTTAAGCGATGTTTCGGACTATTCCATACTTTTCGGTTAACATTAATTTTTTTAACGGTTGAAGAGAGTCCAAAACAACGCAAAACCACCGCTCATGATAAATAAAACGCTTCATACATTTTTCTCACCAAAATATATTTTCTATCACATCAAATTTTAAAGGATAATTTACACAAAGTCCACTATATAACATAATATTTTTTTTCGCTAATTTTAATGTTTAGTTTAATATACAATAATTGAATATGTTAAAATTACTTATAATTAAACGTCATATCACAGTCTTGTCAGAGTTCTTAAAAAATATTATATGTGGTGTTTGTGTTAAAAATACAAACTACATATTATTAAATATAACAACTTTTTTGATTGAGTGCAAATATTTCGATATAGAAATTAATAAATTATTTTAAAGTTGTACCGCAGGGTAACGTTATTACCCCACTAATGTTTTTCATATACACATCAAACCCCCCAAAAATAATTTCATCGTTTAAAAAACAAAGAGCTTGATCAAGGAAAACTAATTTATATCAGTATTGGATGTTTTTCGTTGTTAATGATGGGTGGTCAAAAAACAAGCAGTGCTTAAAAATGTCAAGTTCATACGCAGATTTCGCTCATCGGAAGTATAAATTTAACTGGTGAATTTTTTTAATTTAATTGATTGTATCGCCTCTCTTGACTGGCCGCAAAACCAGTAGCCTGTCAAAGCACTCCAGGTTTCATTGACGTAGCTGAAAATCATGAAGAACAAGAAGTAAAATTTGGTAAATTGATAGCAGCGCAGAAAAACATGTAAACGACTAAACACGACAACAACGTTTTATATGAGATATCGATGTTTCATTTCTGAACAGAGTAATTCACGAATAACGAACTAGAGTTTATAATTCCACCTTGAAGCAGCAAGGTTAGATTAGATTTGTGGTGAGTGGGTCCATCAAGCCATTAACTTCGACTCGCAAGGGTATATTGTGGCTCACACCTATTCATATTTCACCAAACAAATTCAACTTCTTAACGGCGATTAGTGTATTTGGTGAAAAATATTTTAGGTTTGAGGGCAAAAGAGAGACCCTGCCAAACATCCATTTACATGCCGGATCTTCCGACAGTCCAATTCTTACTAAATGATGATTCAGCACGTTAGACTACCTTGCAGTCAGGTATTGTGAGGATTATGAATTGATTGCCATTAAATATAGCTGAAAAACTTGGTAAATAGTCCCTGGAAGAACAAGGACACTGTTTAAGACCTACTATTGAATTAAACTTCCTGGGTGGGTCACTAAATAGAAAGATATCCTGCCAAACAGAGAAACTGATTCGGGCCACGAACGAACGAACGAAGTATATGCTTTTTCTCAACTATATGAAGCTTCAGGGTCCAGATATTGTCGTGGTACTGACCCATAATAAGATTGAGCAAAGTGAATGAGATAGTAGATGAAACTAATTTTTTTTAAAGGATTGCCATTGATTAGAGTTGTAAAAATTAGTTCTTGAATTACTCAAACTGAAATATTAGAGAACTCCTTAACCTTGACTGGAATTTTGGCCTGAAACTCTACATTCTTGGATAAATATATGTGAAAATTACTCAAAATGGGTACAAAAGTTAAACATTCAATTAGACTGTCCTTAGCCTTGGGCATATTCACTACTTGAGAAGCAGCACAGTCTGCTCTTATTTGTCCAGAACCTTTTCGAAGTATAGCGAAAGCGCTCCCAAAAATAAATAGCAGTGATTGGATAAAAAAGCATTCTCGAGAATGGAAGAGTTAGGCAATAAGGAATAAGATATGCCAAAGAGATCACCAAAGAACCATCTTCAAAATTTACAGAGTATGGACCCCCCTGGTTGGGCTGACAGGAGACTAGGATCAATGAACGCGTGAACAGCATAAGATTGACAGACGGAGCAAGAATACGAGGACACCTCAGCACTCATACTGTGACAGCTTAGGCTAAGATAGGAGGAAAAACCACAACTCTCCCAATATATTGAGTCTAGTAATAAGGGTGGGTCTAGACAAAGATCTCTAGCATAATATGAGGGCACACAGAATAGACTTACAAAGGTCGTAGTGGAGAGCCGAAATGGTGCCAAACCCACATATATCTACTTAAATTTTGTAAAAAAAAATTAATTTTTAGGGTTTTTGAGAAAACTGATAATAAAACTAAAATTGCCAAAGTATTATTTTGTTTAACGTGTAATTTTATAATTAAATAAGAGCAATGTTGGATTTTAAAAGAGAGCGAGTTGATCGGAGAGTTTGATATGATATTGTATGGATATCGAAAATGTTGCACATAACCATTTATCTGGTTTTCCCTTGAAGGTGTCATGTCTGACTGTTATAAAAGGTTCACAGAATTCTTTATAGCATAATAATACTTCAAGCATATGCACATTGAGATGCAAAAAGTCCTAAAATAGGTACCTAAATTTTGGTTCCAAATTTTCTACTATAGGTATATTTTCATTATTAATACTATTTATATGTTAAAACTGGCCGTCATCATTTATTTTTTGTTAGAATTTTTATTCTATTGGTTTAAAAGAAAAAAAAACGCAAGATATTATCCAACCAGCTCGTAGATACAGTGAAAACGAGAAAGAAATTTAAAATAAAAAAAATAACGACAATAACATTGTGTTAGTTAAAAACCGAAATACAGGATAGCCCAAATAAAATGTTTTTTCGTCTATAAAAACGTTGGTCAGTACTTAACAAAAAATATGTTATTTCAAATGATATAAATATTAATTTTTTTCATGCCGGTAATAAATATATAAAGAGGTTTTAAGAAATGGGAAATTTGTTCAGTATTAAAGTATTATTTCAAATTGAACATATATTTTTCCCAAATGCCGAAGTGACTGTTTTTTTTTTGGCTATAATGTACGAATTGCCTCCCATCCACCATTTTTACCATATTTGATCCCTTGTGACTATTATCCCCCTTATTTATGGCAGCAAGTTGTTCTTTTGAATTATAAAATTATTTTTTCCAAAGTATTAGATTATAATTCAATTTAAAAACAAGAAATATAAATTCTCATGAAAATATTTAACCGTGTTTTGTACACTTAGATTAGGTGTTTGATACTTCTTGGAATAAAGGGGCAAATCTTAAAAAAATTAAATATTTTTATTAAATCTGATAATTTTGAATATATTTTGAAATATCCTGTATATAAATTTTTTTAATTAGCTCCTTTTTCGATGTAAGCACACCAATGGCTTTAAAACGAGTAGTACCAATTTTTCGATACACTCTAAATACGATCTTTGGCTTTTTTATGAAGACAATAAAAAAATTTTGAACGATTTTCCATAACATACTAATTTTTTATAGCCTCTTATCATTTTGTTATAACTCTAATGTAGAGTCATGGCATATCCAAATTTCACTGTTTTTGGGCAAATAATAATTTTTTGAAAGCCTCTCCATTTCTATTTTGTAGTAGATTTTGAACGTTTTTTTTCGTCTATTTTGTTAGAGCACCTTTTCTCAACAACATATAAAAAGTTTACTTTTATTTTATTTGAAATAATATATATTTTTTTAAACTCTCAACTTTAGTCAATCTCACTTATTTAGGTCGTCCTGTATAGTAATTTCCAAAATCCCGAAAATTTAAAAAAATTTAATCCCCAAACCTTTTCCTAAATATTCTCGCTTTATTAATATCGAGCTGATTCAAAAATTGATTTATAACAAATTTACCGCTATTCTTTAAAAAATAGCTCGCCGACTTTGGCAAAATATTTACTGTTAGTCTGGCTACTTGTCAAGTATGCAAGGAAAAATTTTATGGCAAACCAGAACATCTGAAAAGCGACCAAAATGAACCAATAGAATAAAATTATTGTGCCACGAGATTTCAACGGTATATACAAAGTCTATACGATATAAATTTGATTTAGACCTTTTTCATAATCAATTTTTTAAGACATTCTTAGAATTATCACACTTTAGTTCACTCACTTTTGTCCCGACACTCGACGGGGTTTATCGAACAAGTGAGATAGAAACGGTGAAAGAGAGAATGAATAAGAGTGAATGACAGGAGTTCTTTTTTCCGGTGTCTAGGCTCATTCGAACAACGCCAATATGTCATCGTTGGTAGACGTGTTTGCTTGACCCGAACTACTGCCGCTAGACGGCGGCGTGTTCAGATCCGGTGGATCCAGGTAAGACAACAACTCCATAGGATCCACGCTATCTGGTAATAACTGAAATAAACAAAAATCCTTTATAATTTAATATCTTTACTTATTTTTATTAAACTTACGTTGAGTGCTTCTTGTCCTGTACCTTCCCCATCGATTACAGCCGCTGGATCGAAGTTAAGATCTGAAGGTATATCTGGTACTGACGTGTCTCCGTTTGATCCATTTCCGCCGGGTACGGAAGCGGGGCCACCGTTATTGGAACCGTTACTGGAATTGTGAGCATCTGAAGTAGCTGGTGGTACACTTGGAGGTCCGGTTCCTCCTCCTGGCGTATGAGCCGATCCCGGTGTTCCTCCTCCTGGAGTGTGCGGCGTATGTGGCGTGTGTGGAGTGTGAGGGGTGTGTGGCATCTAAGAAAATTGAAAAAATATTTAGTTACTTGAAAAATTTTTATTAAAGATTTTTGTTAGGGAATCCATTATTGTTTAAATTCCTTTCTAGAATTTTTAGAAAAACTAAGTCAAAAAGTTGTTAAAACATTTATACAAAAAGATCAAAAGCAAGATTACAAGATACAACAAAGGCGGTTCCCATTTTTCAAATTCCATTGGAAAACTGAACAAAATTAAGATAACCGAGAGGAAGAGGAACGAAATCAAACCAAACAATTCATACAAGTAACAAGGCGTTAGAAAAACTAACAATTGATTCAATTTTTTTTTTTTCAATTCCATTGATAATTTCAAAAAAGGATATGTACTTTGGGAGAAAAGAGAGCCTGGCTGAACTTTTTTGAAAGAAGGAAGAGGACACTTTGGAAAAGGCGCAAGGAGTAACTGAGGCAGCAACTTCCAATAAATTGATAAGCAAACAATGAAAATTCAAATAGTTATCAAGTTCCAGAGAAAATTTTTAAAAAGTCGCAGTAGATTCTGCTAAGGACCCAAAGGTACAGAAAGGAAAATAAAACTTTGGAGATGTTGCAATGGCAAAAAATTTAAAAAAGTTAAGGTAGAGTTTTCTAAGGTTCCAACCAAGGAAAAAGATACCACGAAACTTATTTTCGAGAGGAGCAGAAAACACAAATGAAGGTTTTTTTCAAAAGTGATACCAAAAGGTATAATACACCCAAAAGGAGTTACAAGATGTATAAGTCTTATATTCATTTTTCAAATTCCATTGAGAAACCCAAAAAAACTGATATATATATGCCATTAAGATCTAACAAAAAAACTAACAATTAAATTCAAACCATCTTAAATTCTATTTACGATCTCAAAAAAGGTTAAGTAAATATCACTATGGGTCTAACCAGAGGGAAAGTCGCCAGGAAACATATTTTCTAGAGAGAAGAAAACTAACCTAACTAACCTAACTTTTTTGGAAAAAAAGATTCCAAAGTTCCATAGAAAAAATTGCAGTTAGTTCTGCTAAGGACCAACACAAAGGAAACGATGAAGGAATAGCTTTTAATACTGTAGGTTCTGTGAAAGAACAGAAAGAAAAATAAACTTTTGGAGACGCTGTAAGAGGTACAAAGGCAAATTTCATGGGAAAAGGAGAAAGATACCATGAAACTTATTTTCGAGAGGTAGTTTTTTTAAATGGCACCAGAAGTAAGAGTACATTCAATACGAGTCAAAATCCATTGAAAAACCGAAAAAAGTTCGACAATGGAACCGACCAAAGAGAAAGTTACCAGAAAACTTATTTTCGAGATAGAAAAAAAGAGCTTGGTGGACTCGTTTTTGCAAAACAATATACCTACTAAAAGAAATAGAAAACGTGGAAAATACAAATTTTACGAAAACAATTGAAAATAAGTTATAGTAGATCCATCTAAAGAACCAACCAAAAAGAAGCACCGATTAACTGTAACTAGCAAGAAACGAACAAAGCAACCATAAAAGTGAAAATATTTCATGCGGTACAATTATAAATGCACAAACCTGTTCGTTGAGACTCTTTTCCATCGCATTCAGTGGATCTAACGAATTAACAGAATCACTAAGATGCGACAATGGACCATTGCCACCTAAATAATCGTTGCTATTGGTATAAGAATTGTTGTAAGACGGCGGACCACCATTCATCATCGATCCACTTGCAATGCTGTTCATGTCTGGTGGTAGGTACGGCGACATAGCCTGCATATCCCAATTATTCATTGTAGGTAGAGTCATGCTTCCCGGTGACATCGCTTTATTACGTTTACCACCGCTACAAGAGTCAGTTCCTTCGTCCTCCATCTAAAATTTAAAAAAAAACATTACAATTATAAGTAAGTACTACATATTTTTATTTTTATCGTATTGGAAAAAAATGTTATATTTACTTTGATTCCTGGTATGTTGCCTTTGGCAGCCTTCCAATTAGCAGAACTATCAATGGTGACTTCTTCTACGTCGGATGTGTTCAATGTGTTCAAAATACCCCACATATATTGATCGACTTCCAAGCCTTCTAATTGTGCGGGTTTGCTGGGAAGTGAATCAATAGTTTAATATCAAGAAATGTATACAGAACGTTTTCAGATTTGAAATTTAATAGGATTCAGTGGTCAGTTGTTAGAGGGATCTTGGGGCAATATTAAACTGTAGCAAAAAGTGCTGATCAATACGATTCCAGCAGTTAGGCACAACATTTTCAATATGGCTTGGAAACGTCTGGGATAACCATAATACCATCTATAGGCAAAGAATAACGAATTTTATCGAGTCCCTCAGTTATTCCAGTAAATGATCACGGGAATTTACACGGTTGCTCCGGTGCAGAGGTAATTTCTAACAAAATTATAAGCTATCAATGAGAAGGGATTGGTTGATATTTCGAGGGAATATTAAACTGTTGCAGCATTGTTTTTGGCAAAAAAAAGGATGAAGTAATAAGTTTAGAATAGGGTGGAATTTGAAGCTTTTAAATAGTCCCATTTGTCAGCTATTGAATGTTAATTATTGTATAGTTCTACGTCAGCTGTCACTGTTACACGTGCAGCGCCATTTAGTCAACCTTTTTCGAAACCCTGGTAACAACTTTAAAAGTGTGTTTCTGTCAAATTGGGAATTGGTTTAAGTGGTGGTTTTTTAATGTCAATATAATTTTTTTCTTCCAGTTATACACGCTCTAATGCTTATCAATTCAACATGTGTGATTCTCAATATGATTTTTTTTAGTTTTCACTAGAAGACACGAAGCAGAATATCAGGTTTGATTTTTAATTTTTTGTAACCACCAACGCCACTTTAAAGGTACTTTGAGAAAGAAAAGGTAGAGAGCCCAAGATGCAAGTGTTGGTTAATAAACAATATTTGAGAAACGTAATACAGAATAATCTCTACATCAATGGAAATAAAAATATATTTGTGCAAATTAACGATACATACTTGCAAACAGGACATCTCCAAGCACCCCTTTCGCAATTCAATTGCAAATACGATTCCAAATCGAAGCACTGTATGTGTTTGCACTCGTGCCCTCTGGCGGGTAAAGTTATCCTCTTAAATGTTATCGGACATTTCACAGAGACCTTCAACGCTGTTTGCTCCACGGCATCTCTATCTCCAGTACCGGCAGTCGAGCTTCCGGTGTTGCTGAAATTCCTTTTGATCTTCGCTATACAATGATCGGCTGTCAGGAGTCGTTTTCTAAGCAAACCTTGCAAAACGGATCGAACGCTAGGTCGGTGAACCAATTGAAGAACAAACAGATGCGACTGCAATAAAAAAAATTGATAAATTAAACGAGAAAAGCGTAAGAATGTCGGTACTTACGCAACAACAAGCCGATACGGTGATCTGTATGGTGTTTCTTCCCGGTTGACAAACGTCTTTCAAGTAGAGCGGTTTGTGGGATGTTTTGTTCTCACCTCTGTCGATCATTAGAGGTGTGGCGTTTACGGAAACTTGTACTGATGCCGGCCAATTTGTGTTCATCTGTCGATCTTCGTGATGAAAGCATTTCAGCTGCAGCTCCAAATCTTGCCGCCACATCAAAGTTTGATGCACTGTCGGTTTCAACTGAAACACGTGGTTACTGACTGCTAGGTTGTGTTCCAAACGGAAAGGTGGGAGTATAATGCCGTCTCGTACCGGAAACGTTAATCTTAATTCATCGTCTGCAAAGGAAAATAAGATTAGTTGAGTAAATTGTTGTTTTTGCATTTATCTAACGTACTTGGTATTGGTAGCGGTGGTTTCAGGTCATTAAAATTGGGCTTCACGTCCGGATTCGGACTAATGTATGGCGGCATACTACTGGCTGGCGTTAGAGGCGGTGTAGGATTACCCGGAATGGGACTGTGTTGGTAACTCATGTTATTCCTCATAGATACGTCTTGTTGAAATTGTGCTGAGGTGGTGTTCACATACTGACTGTTAGAATTACCACTGCTATTCATATTGTACTGACCAGAATTGTTAGAGGGGAATTGGTTGATGGAACCATTGTTGAAATACTGTCCTTGGTTTGTGTAAGGTGGTGTCGCCTGCCGCAGTTGCCTGGGATTTCCCATCGACATGGGAGCAGGTCCGAAGGGGTTCGAAGGACCTAAGCTTTGCTGCGAAGGATATTGGTTAAAGCTGGGTTGTCGCGTACTAAAAAACAAAACGAAAATTATTTAGGAATTGTTTGAAGAAACATTTTTTGTTCTCTTACCTATTGTAAGGATACTGGCTACTAGGATTAAAATTGGGATTCATACCGGCACCCATGTTGGGATTCATATTAGGATTCATGGAAGGGTTCATAGGACTCATAGAAGGATTCATAGGACTTATGGAAGGATTCAACGTGGGACAGTTGCCTGCATAATTTTGTTGGATGCTGCGTTTTTGCGGCATATGCATCGCCGGCGAAGGATACGGTGTCATCCGTCTGGGATACATCGAATTGGAATTCGGTCCTGGACCAGGACCTTGCATACCCATCTTAGGTCCCATGTTGCTCATCATGTTGTTGTGCATGCCTCCCATATTCATGTTCTGAAATTATAATAGTTTTTACAGTAAAGATGTTAAAGTGATATTAATTTACAATTTTCTTACCATAGGATTCATACCGTTCATACCGTTCATTCCATTCATTCCCATCATGCGTTGTTGATAATTTTGTTGGTACTGCTGGTTGTTGAATTGTGAATTGTCTTGTAAGGCTACCACGCTGGCGGTGGCAGTAGCGGTAGCTGTAGCCGCTGCTACCATAGCTGCTGTACTCAAGGCGTTTCCGCTTCCGTAGCCTTGATCACCACCATTCATAACATTGCCTGAGCCATAACCACCAATGCTGAAACAACAAAAGCTTACAGTTACTAAGAGTCGTTAATTTTGTTTATACCATCGAAAGCTGTGCTTCGAGGATGCTACAGACGGACTCCGGAAGGTTACTTTTTCGACGACAACAATCATAGGGTTCATTTCCAATTGAGTAAGTATTTTTTATGATTTTTTTGGCATTTTGGCTATTCCTAAACTAAATTCGCAGAAAATTATTAGAAAAGATTCAAAAGGAAGTGTCTTGTCTAGGGGCCCATCAAGACATTTTTCTCAGACAAACAAAAAATTTACCAAGTATCAACATTGATAGAAATATCTAGGCAAATATGACCTTCAATTATTTTTAATACATAAAAATTTGATTTTGTTACTTTGCAGTTTCTCTTATACCTGCAGGTGTCAATTCTAATTCAATATCGCTTTTTATTTTCATATTAATTAAGTTATTAATGTTGTTTCTGGTGTAATATTTGGGAAATTCAAAAGTGTACCTCTCGTACTTTTCTGTCGATGTCATCGTACTTAATCCGAACATGTATATTCGTGAAACAGGTTATGGCCATCTATACAAGATGCCATTTAACAAAGTATAGAATTATTATTATCCATGCCGATCAAGATAATTTATATATAATTGAAATTTTCTAGTCAAACTGTATTTTTTTTAAATAAAAATGTTAAAATTAATGTATTATCCTACGACCTTATCCAAGTACGGCTCTGACCGTTTCTCACTTACTTTTCAGTTCTATTGTGTTTAACAAATAGTGCTTCTATTATTTACTTGTTCTCCCCCTTTTTTTTACTGGAACCGGCCCCCTCCTTTTTCCACGGCTATTGTACGCAAATGTTAAACATTGTTCTCTCACAGGATTTTGAGATTTTATATAAGCTGTGTTCCCAGCGATTCTATTTTCCTATTGGAAAATATTTTACACTCATATACATACAAGGGAGGTTTATTTTGTTATTCTCAATTTGACTAGACGTTAGTGACACCGACTACAAATATGTCAATTGTTATAATTTTTGTCAAGTTTGTGTACTTTTGTAGGTACTAAGGGTAACCCAAATTAACTGTTTTTTTATTAAATCTAATTGTAAAAATATCTAGTTAGAATATTTTAAAATGTTACAGTAAATATTCTCAAGAAAAAATCAGTGACGTACGACAAGGGTAACGGGGTTTATTAAAAAAATCTTTAAAATCTACACTACTGAAATATAGACATATAATATGGGTCAAAGTTCAGTATAATTAAAAAAGCTGCTTTTTAATAAATCTTAACCCAGCTTTGAAAAATTTCCCACCAAAAAGACGTAATTTTTATAAATATTTATATCTATTTTTGCGGGTACATTATTATATAGAAAGAAATATTATGCAGACGTTAAAATGCATATTAGTACATATTTGACACAGCATGCAGTCAACTCCCTTCGGCCTGTATTTCCGTGACTATCCACGCTCGCCCTTTACGATCCCTTTTGTTTCGCTCAGCGTTTTTACCCACCGGTTAAAACGAAATGAAAAAAGGCTTTATTTTTTTTTTGTATTTCTCGGCTTTCATTCTGTAGAGTTCCTCTGTTGTGACAGAGAGGGACTTGACAAACAGCGCCGATTTTTATTTAAATCCATAACTCCTTAATACTCTAAATACATCCTCACTTGTCTACAGATTGGGTAAGATATTTAATAGTGCTTGAATTTCTATAACCACAAGGTGAACAGAATAGACCATTCTAGAAAGACGTCACTGACAGGTCGGCCATATTGCCGTGAGCCTTTATGTCATATTCTAGTTAGTTTGGTTCTTCTTCTTCTTATTCTAGTGAATTACAATGGCCTCCTATCCCATAGGATATCCAGTCAGCGTTGTAGTTTTATTTTATTTTTGTTCTTTTTGAAGAGTGCACTTTGCAGTGCGTCTGGGCACTAGTCCATTCTCTTTAAATTGATCATTATTGGGATGGATTTGGTAAACAACGAATGGCTGTTAGACTTTAATTACTCATCAGTTATGACAACCCACTGACTTACGCCACATGCCAAAACACACAAACTGAAACTCCAGCTGATCGTAGGACCAAACCTAATATAACCGAACTGTCAAAGTCAGCTGTTCTAGACATAGATTTAATACACGTTATAAAGTAGGCATGCCATAGTGGCTCGTCTAAACGTATTCGTCCACCCATTAGAAAGAGATGGACAACCAGTTTGGTATTGCTTTCTCTTTCTAATAGCGCATATATCCATATTTACATTCTTAAAAGGTTAGTAGTGTTACACTCTTCGCGCATGAGCATCACGCGATGTATTTCTATGGTTCTAGAATGGTCTATTGAGAAAGTTGATCTGAACAGGTTTATGATATAGATGTTTATTAAAACCAATAAAGCTGCTTTGGTACCATTTATGAAGGTTGCAAAGGAAAGAAAGAAAAATTGGAGAGTTTTCACTTTAAATAGACTCAATATAACATTAAATAGATGACAGTAGCTGCTCTGGAGAAGTCATATTATTGGTATCTTAGTGGTCATGCCGCGGGCTAATTAAGAGACATGGTGATAAAACCCATGGTCGCAGATGCTTCCTTGGTATGGTGGACAAAAAATATCTGAGAGACCATTAGAAAATGGTGACAGAACTACATAGGTTCCATCAAAAATAAGAAGGAAGCTACAAAATTGTATGTAGGTAATTTTGAATCAAGTTTTAACTAAAAGCAGTAACGTGAACCAAAAAAAAGTTATTCAAAAGTTGCAGTAGCTTTTTGGACGTGTCTAGAGTGAATCAAAAATATCTGGAACAACCAAATGGACAAAAAAGTTGTTGTGCATGTCCTGTGCTAATTAAGAAGAATAAGTTCCATTGGTCGTAGAGGCTTCCTTGGTATGGTGGACAAAAACGATCTTAGACACCATTACCAAATGGTCAGAAAAATACTTAGGATCCATCAATAAGAAGGAAAATATATATAAAATTGTATATGGACAATTCTTGATTAAATTTTTACTAGACACAGCAGCTTGTCTAGATCGAATTGGAAAACCGTAGATCGTATCAAGTGGTGATGATACTATGGTACTTTAATTCAAATCACAAGGAGAAAGAAAAACGGAAAAGTTATGTCATTGCGCCTTTAGACGAGCCTCAGACGAATTAAACATACCTGGAGTGCATCATTCGACGATAATACCTATGGTTACTCTGGCGCTTTAGGTATGGTACTTCAGATTTAGACAAGGAAAAATAATGTTTTTCAAAAGTTGTAGAAAGTTTTAGGATAAAAAATAGCTGGCTATGTATGTCTTACTGCTATGGACCTTTAGCTCCAAGTAAAAGAAAAGGTGGGAGAATGCTTCAAAGCCTGCGATGATTCTTCAAACTTCCAAACGAATATTAGAACAAATAAATAAGCAAAAAATCCAAAAGTGACCAGACTATATTTAGTTTATTATTCAAAAAAATTTTTATATCCACTATTTTAATTTTAAGGGTAAATTTTGTAATAAAAATATATTTTGTTTAATGTTAAAGTGTTTTCTGAACGCCACTGTGTATTATATTCATATCGAACAGAGGGTTTGATATTTCGGTTGACGAAAGCAGATTGCCATCCACCCAATAATAATGAATTTACCCTTATTGTACTGTTGTTATTGTATTTGTACCTATTCTTTGAAAATGTCCCCATAATGAAAGGTACATCAACCAGACTTTTATATTTTCATAACTTATACCATACGACATTGATAGGGATTAAACCATATTTAACGGTTAAAGAGATATTTTGTATTCCATCTCCGTTATGAGATAAAAGTAGAAATATTTAGAGTAAAATATAAAGTGAGAATTTACTTAATTACAGTTTCCTGTAAAAATTGTCATAGTTTAGAAAAGCGTGTTATCAATAGCCTTCAAAGATTGTAGTTAAATACTATTATAACAGTTTTTGAAAATTACTTTTCAAAGAAAAGATATCGTTCACTAAAAAGCAACTACTATTTCTCTGGTTATGTGCCTCGACAGACATTTAATTACACTTCTAAGTTGAACGGGGTTGGGATATCTGCACGATATAACCAACCATTTCGGTTTTTAATTACAAGGGACAACATCACCAGTAGACCGGTTTTGGCGTATTTGCGCCTCATCAGTACAAGGTAGATATCATCCGTCCAGAAGGTATGAGAGCATAATCGTGGACTGGAGACAATGCCAAAATCACATCAGTACATTAACCTCAGTAAAGGAAATACTAAGAATGACATAACAGCGACATTCCCACATCTAACCACAAACAAATTCTATATTGACAAAAAACCATCTCTATTTTGTAGTTATTTACTTAATTACAATTTCCTGTGAAAATTCTCCATATTTTTGTAAAGCGTGTGTTCCCGAGAAGTAGTTGTTACTTCTTAGTGAACGGTCTCTGAATTTGAATATAAAAATAATTTTGAAAAACTTTGTAAGGAATTATACCTAGTCGTATTAAATTATTATCTTTGGCGTCTAAAAAATGAGAAATTTCAGATTATTCATGATTATTTGATAAGATAGTCGGAGTCAATATTAATCCACCTTAAAACTTGAAGTCAATCAGAATAATTTTGAAGTGTCACAAACATAAATATGGTCAAAATCAAAATAATTACCAATAAACTAAATATGTTTATACAGTAGCGATGTTCGCGGGTCACAATCCGAACCAGTTCAGGGACTATTCGCATGCGTATTCTGAAAAGTGGCGTTCGCGGTTAATATAATTCTGAATTTTTAATAATAGTTCGGTGTTCGTGGATCATATCGGATTGGTTCGTTATTGATTCGGAATAAGTCCTAGCAGTTCTCTGATTTTGGTAAGGACTGAAAGTTCGGTTCGGCTGCTCATGCGCAAATGATCGATATGTCAGTTGTTTTATTTTAGTTACCTGTTGTTTCACTTGTTTATTGTTTGCTTTGTTACGTTTTAACGTTGTAAATAAATATCAAACTCTAATTTAGCTGTCCACTGTCCAAGTCTAGTGTAAGGTAAATTTAAATGATCTATTTAGTCTATTTTGGTTTTTATATTTTGTTTATTTTTAGTGTATTTTGATTATTTTTCAACATTTGTTAGCTGTCAGAAGTGTGTTTTGTTTTCGTTCAAGTCCCGAAAGGTGATCAGTGGTTCTAAGACCGTTCGCGGTATACTTAATTATTTGCTGGTTCGGAACTAAGCATGCGCTCTAGACAATTTAGAGTTAATTCCAGACTGGTTCGGAATCGGTTCGGTTTGTGACCCGCGAACATAGCTAGTATTGAAAAATGCCAATTGTGTTTTTTTTTGTTTCAAATTACTGTTGAATATTGAAACATTACAAATTAAATTTTTTCCTTAAAACAATTCCAATCTTTTATTTGAATACGTGTATCTTCAAAAGAAATCGAGATATCAAGGTGAAATAACAACTGAAAGATGGTCTTTGTAATAAACTAAGCGTAAACTCTACAAATTTCCCGAACTGTTCCACAGGGTGTTAAGAAATTGGACTACAAATACATGGTTTTTTTTCACCCTGTATAAATAAGCTATCGACATTTTTGGAAAACTTTCTGGAGTTTTAATACGAAAGAATTTATTTTCAATTTGGCGTACAAACAATTGAAATCGATGAAAAATTACGAAAGTTCTTGGGCATAGAAATTCAGCAAAATTTTAGGTGGCCGAGTTTTTTTTTTTCGGCGAGTGTATATTTATGGTGATTGTCTCGGGTTTACACAGGATCAAATAAATATCTAGTTTACAATAGAAACATGGCAGCATTGACATTATTAAGTGAGTGAAATGTAGATGGCGACACACAAATTACAGTTTCTGATTAACTCCTTTTTTACCTCATACGGCAGAACACATTCTATGTCAGTGCGATAGCCTGGCAAATGTGCGGTTTTTTGCATTAGGCGAAGAAAAGCCATTGGCAGAGAGCTATAGAGAACCACAATAGATATGAAAAAGTCGCAGTGGAATAGGCCAAAAGCCACCTCATAAAATCTATCTACCTCATACCTACTTTCGATACGTATTGTGGTGCAAAACGGAGGTATGAAAAACCATCAATTGGTTACAGTTTAGTACGGTCCAAGAAGTTACAGTTTCTTAGAAAATATTCTGAAGAAAAAGGTTACCCACTTATATAAACCAAGGGTTTTGAGTCAAACGAGGATTTTTAACAAAGGTCAGATGAGAAGAACATGGCTAGATAACACATAGTACTTCTGATCTGTATTTGAAAGCTCGTAAAGCTAAAATCAAGCAGGAATACCACAAGGTGATCAATCAAGAATATCCCCTTTTCAACCTGAAAAAACCAGTTTTTCATCAATGGGGAAGAGAGAGAATGAGAGATGAATGGATGTTGGTTCAGTGTCTAGACAATATCATGTGTCAAAATTGTATTAAACAGATTTCCTGGCGTGTCGAAATCAACAAATGGGCGGTGCTATGACGTACTAACCCCAAACATTAGGACGACTAGGATTGGTTGGAAACTGGACAACTCAAGCGCAGAGCCTCTCTGTGAAGAGTTTTTATTCACAGCGGTTATATGATTGGTCAGGTTGAGATCGATAGGCGTGTTGGGGCTAGTACGTCATACTGCATTACACCAATGAGAGCAGCCTTTACAAATGGTGCGTAAAATTTTACGTTTTAAATGAAAATTATAAAATATATAATTATATCTTATAGTAGTTTTCAGGCATGGATGCTGTTTTTAAAATTTAGTGGTTTTCCCCATTGTTAAAAACACTCTAACGCTAACTTCAAATATCTTGTGAACTAAAAATGAGTTGCCAGATTGAAACAAAAATTGTAGTTCTACTTGTGAGCGAGTTTCAAAAGTATATTCAAACATCTGTCAACCCTTTTCATTCCACTTGCCAACCCCTATAATTTGAATAGTGAATATACTATGTTAGAAATGTTACACCTTTTAAAAATCATATGCGCCGCCTATGTAAACCTTTTTACCGATCGTTGTACCTTCAACAAGCCCCGTTTCCTAATCCATTAAAAATCGATATATTTCAACTTTTTTTCATAAATTTAGACAAAAATCGGAATTGGTCCATTTTATATATTCCCGGCGAATCCACCATGTTTAAATGAAGCCAGCGCATTCGCCATTTGTGTTAGTGCAAAATTTTATCGTGGGAATCGTCAAATCATTTATTGACAATACTCAATTCCACCCTCCTCGTTCACAATGTTAACCGCTCCTTCTGTCACTAGGTCACCTTTGTTTAAATTGAAAAAGCAACCCTAATAGTGTACTCTCGCTAAAAATATCACCCCATCTGGGGTCGTTAGTTGCTTGGTTTCATATGAATTATTAGGTTGATACACACATTCTTATTTTTTTTATTGGGTAACTCGGCTAATAACCGTTACGAATTAGAGCTGTTAATTTGGTTTGATGAAATTTTTTTTTAGAATCACATGCAGGATCGGTTTTGTTTTGTTATTATCAATTTGTTTATTTCAATTTTGTTGTTAATTTTACAACTTTAAAGGGTGTAGATGAGTCTGATGTATCTTTTAAATCGGCTGATAGATGTTCTACATTTTGGTGTGTTGTGGTGAGTTGATTTTGATTTTTTTTACATTTAATATCAATACAGCCAACTTTCGGTTTTGCTTATGTAAATTTTAATGGAACACCCAGTGAATTTTTAAATATTCGGATTATCTGTTTTCAGCTTCATACAATGTATCCATTAAATGTTAAAAAAATGGCAAAACAGTGTCGGCTTCAGGTACAATTTGTGTTAGAAATTAAGAAAATTTAATGTTTTGCTTTTACTGGGAATTAAGCAACAAACCTTGTCCATCGTTTTATTGGTACTTAAAAGCTATTCAATATACCGGGTGACCCATGAATGTTTCTATTGCAGGTGACATTTGAATAAAAAAATGTAACAATCCTTAATAAACTGGATAATTTATATTGCAATAGTTTTGGCTTGATCTGTATTTACAATAAAAAAAATGAAATTTTGATATTAAGTATATTCGGAACGGAAAAAGAACAAGAAATTTTTTTGGCAAAATCATATAAAAACTCGTATAAAAAGTACTTATATGATTTTTTCACATTTGGGTTTGATGACTGGGAACATTGAAATATTTTAATAAATATCGTGATTAGGTATATATTTTTTATTTTTTAAATATGCCAGAAATATTTTAGGAATTTCCGCTTGGGCGTGACTGAATCAAAATATTCAAGTACCTGAAAATCTCCCTTTTGAAAATATATTCTAAGAACTCTATATTTTACTATAGCGACAATGGCTAACAGCTGTGGATGTTTCTATAATATTCTAAATCTATTTTGAAGATAATTGAATGTTTTTACCTGAGTTTAAGTGAAGTAGGTATATGTTGACTACAATTTGCCATTTTATGGGATAATTTTGACACTGTTAAATATTGAAGTCCGAAAAAATATGCATAATTTTTGAAAAATTTTTGCTGTTAGCGGAACAATACTTATACAGTGGTGGGAAAATGTGTAACATTAAGTAAATATTCAAATGGTATGGAGTTACATATTTTATTTGAAGTGATTAGTGATATAAATTTTGTAGAACTACCCAAAAATTACTGGTTAAAATAGTAAATCAGTAAAATAGAATAACCAAGCAAATCTACGCCAATGACAATATCCTCTTGGTCTCTTGGTATTTGTAGTTACTTTATACTAATTTACATTTTATGTTAAGTATTGTATTCTGTTTGGGTCTAGGGTTGTTTGGAATTCCCAGTATGATTTTTGTAATTCATGAAATAAGAACTTATAGAATGTATTAACTTTCTGCCATAAGCCAACGCACTGAAAAACTTTTTTTAGTACGTGATTTTTTAAATAATTTGTCAGAAACTAACTGAAAAAAGTAACGACATGTCTGGAAAGATTGAAAAAAGTGTCTATAGAATGATTGGAAAGAGTGTATGAAGAGTTTATAAAAAGTATCTGCAAGTATTACCAATAAGTACCTGGAAATATTACAAAAATCTGGAAATAAGACTAAGTTTGTAGCAGTGTCTTGCAAGATCATAGAGATGTGAAAATGTTACCAAAAATCGTCAAAAAGTGTGAAGAAAAAGTTTTAAAGTTGATAAGAAGATTGAATAAAATGCCTGGAACTACTACTAAAAAGAGGGTGTTTAAAACATGATGAAGAGCGAAATCTGTTGAAAAATTCACAAAATAAGTCTAGACACAAAAAGTGTCTAGAAAGATTCCAAAATTAAGTATTTGATGAGAAGTATCTGAAATTATTCTCAGATTCTAGAAGTGCCTGGACAGAATATGAGATGTGAAAAGTCTACTAAAAAATGTCTGGAAAAATTGCAAAAGGTATGTATAGAAAAGTTTATCGAGTTGATTTAATCAAGTGCCTAGAAATACATACTACTAAAAAAAGTGGGAGGTTAATTATACGCAGAATAGATTCTGTTGAAAATCCATCAAAAAAATGACTGGAAAGTTTAAAAAAAGTGTCTAGAATTACTACTAAGAAGATAACTGAATAACTGGAAAGGTATAAGCGAGTGTCCATCAGAAAGGTCATTAAAAGTATCTGGAAGTGTTTGGAGCTAATCTATAAGTATCGGAAAATATTCTAGAAGTAACTGGAAAGCTCGCTGGAAAGGTAAAAATTGCGTGAAAAAACTTTCAAAAATGGTCTGGAAAAACTACAAAAAGTGTGGGGAAAAGTGAAATAGTGAAATTGCAGAAAAGAATATAAAAATGGTCTGGAAAGATAATTAAAATTATCTGTAAAAATGATTAGAAATACATAGATAGATTACGAGAAGTGTGTGAAACAAAAATTGCAGAAAACCAAAATGTTTTAAAATACTACTAAAAGTGTTTCTGTCTGGAAATAATATCCAAATTTCTGGTAAAAAATAGAAGAGCGAGAAAAATAATATTTAATGTCAGTTACAAGATAATAAAAATTGCAAAAGTTGATAAAAAACAACGATTTGTACTAAATCAACATAAACGACTACAAACCATTAGCTTTTTTCGTTTAAATATTGTTATTATTCATTAGTCATTAGTACTTTACGTGTTTGTCTACGATACACGAATAAAATGAGACAATGTTTGTTATCGAATTTTGCAACAAAACCACAATAAAAGCAGACGCAAACCTGATCATAAACAATATTTTCACGTAGTTCCAGCAACAAGTTTAATATGAATAAATAGAAAAAACAATAACAAAATTATTGCAAACATTATTATATCGGTTGCAAGGTAAAAGGAATTAAAGTTTTACGAAAAAGATACAACTACTATTCCCAATTCACAAAACTCGAAAAAAAAAACTGATTCAAATTTTTTGAATAAATTTCCTGTATAGTATGGGAGGAATTTCTACTATTTTCATTAGTTTTACTGTAGTTATACAACAATGTACAGAGATAATTGATGCCAACAAAAGCCCGGCTCAGAAATGGCGAAGGCACCGGTATTTTATATTATTTGGTGGACCCGCCGAATTTAGTAATTGATGAAAATACGCCTAATTAAGATAATATTGAGCGTGTAATAGAGAAATCTTCAATAAATTCAGCGCAATCCATTTTATAATAATTAAGATACCTCTCTAGATACTTACCCTTGGGGTACGACTTGTCTATATCCTCCTTGATAACCACCTTGTTGCACTTTGCCCGCAGTTCCTTGTCCTCCTATATAATTGGGGTTTGCTGTGGGCGTCGGGCCGCCCGTGTAGGCGCCCCCGTGGGGGCCCGACTGCGTCGTGGTGCTCACTCCCCACACCGTGGTCACGACCGACAACTGTTGTTGGGCCCCAGACCCCGGTCCTGTCCAATCCCTGTGAACAATATACTATTTATAGATACTGAGCCAAATTCAAATATTATTCAATATCAGGCAATAAAGTTTTAACAATTTATGAAGACCGAGTCAAATTGAAATTTTATTTGAGATCTTTGAGCAGAATTCAAATATAATTTTATATATTTCCGCCAAATCTAAACAAATGTTCAAATTCAATTCCACCATGATTTAAGAACCCTATGCCAAATTTAAACATAATTCAATATATTTAAATCGATAACTAAACATAATTTAATGAGTTGAAGCCAAATTCAATAATAATTTGATACCTACTTATGTGCCAAATATTTAAACTTTAATTGGTTTGTGTTAGATTTATACATAATTCAATGTATTTAAGCTAAATCTAAATATAATTTTATGTGCTCAAGCGAAATTCATTCATAATATATATAACATGTAACTATGTACTAAGCTTTCAAACATTAATTAATATGGGTCAAATTTGAACACAATTCAATTTGTTCAAGCCAAATTCAATGATAATTTGATACATATGTGCCAATTAATATTCAATGAGTAAATTGTAAACAACATGGTATATTAACGAGCCAAATTCATAAGAAATTAATATCATTGTGCCAAATTCTAACAGTATTATGAAATGAACAATTTATATATTTACTGGTTTTGCAAAACTGTACTACTTATGCATCGTAAGGATTTTATGTTTATGGAGATTTAGAAGAAACTGTAACCATTTATGGGGATCACAGAGATTATAAGGGAGAGGTTTATAAATGTGTTACAGGGTGTTTCATTATTGTTTTTTCCTATTTTTTCCTGTCTTCACTAATAGAATGCTTATTTTTAAGATCTAATTATGTACTTCAAGAAATTTGGCTTATAAAGGTGTGTTGAATATATAAGAAAATATATATAAAGGATGGTTCTGAGTAAAGAAGAAGAAGAAGGTTAAATTGATATTTCGTTTATAAAAAAAAATGATATTTAAACTCGGATTTAAATTGATTTGGAAGCACTATTGGATAAGGACAAGGTGGGGAATTCCCCAAAATTTGATCTTCAGCGTCTCTGGTTTGGTATTTTCAAAATCAAAAAAATATTTAACAAAAAATCGCAAAAAATAATTCAACGGTTTCAAGTAGATTTTGAAATACTCTGGAGCAGTGTTACCCTTCTGAGTGGTGGAAAAATTATAGCGTGAATGCAAAAAATATTGTTTGTGTTACCTATTATACCTAGTACACAGCGAATTAAAAAATATTTAAACTACTTATGTGAATATAAAAATGTTGATTTTCAAAATATAGTTATTAAATCTAGAGATCCATACATTTCCAACAGGACCTCAAACGTCTTCTAAAATGTTGGAAATTTTATAAGGATCTACCTTTGAGAATTTCTGAGTGTTTGTCTGTTCGATTTTATCCAAGACTTTATTCCAAGCTTTTAGGGATTATCAACAACCTTGACCTGACGCAAATATACCTATGGCATTTGCAAGGTATACGAGCTTTCAATATATTTTTTCAAAATTTCGTTAATTTAATCACAAGTAAAAACTTGAAAGTTGAAAAATTACCTTTAAGTAGATAGAAATAATTATTAGAGGACATAAAAAATTGTACGCCACTGCATTTTTTTAAAATAAAGATTAAAAATTTACCTGAGAAATGAAATTTAACCCATCTGTATTTCCTTGCTCAGGTAGATACTGGTTCTAACAAAAAGGGCATAACAGACATAACCTTATTTTAAATAATTTTCTAAATATTTTGATTACTTAGTTATCAATTTAAAATTTTGAGGAATTTCAAGAGATTTTTTTCTGATAACGCAAATGTTTGCCAAATAAAAGAGAATAAATAGAAAATAGCTAGTACAATGAAATCAGTTTATAAATTCTTAATATGTGGGTGAGATTTTTTTGAACTATAAACTAACTTAATGTCTACTACATGTACATACACTACATTACGATTGTAAAAATGAAATTTTTGTTTAAAATAATGCAAAATTTTTGGTTGTTCTAAAATAAAACGATAAATTAAGTTACAAAACAAATTAATAGCAAAAAACTTTTTTCGAGATAAAAAATAATTTAAAATGTAATTTCAGCAGCATGGCGTCAAAAAATTGCATAAAATGCAGTTTTATCAGTGCTCTGTAGAAAAACATACTTAAAGTATTTACATAATATGTATGGAATTGAGAACTCTTATATTTGATAGATTTTAATCGAGAAAAATATCATTTGAATCAAGTACCCACTTAGATTGTAGTTTTTTTAGGTTCTTTACTCGGTTCTATAAGATCCAAAAATTGATAAAAATCGAACGAACAAAAAATATTCGCAGTATCAAAAGTAAAGTAAATTTGCCTACAAAATATTTCAGTTGTCAGCTTCTCTCACTTCTCGATTTTGACGTTTAATTTTTAAAGAATAAACCAAATATTGTGGAAATTGAAAAAATTATAGAATATAATGCATCCCAAAAAGCAAATACCTACCTACTTAAATATTTTTATCGTACAACTAAAAAAATGTAAATTACGAATAGGTATTTTGTACCTTTTGAACAAAAAACGAAATACAAATTTTTAGTGATAACCTAATCTATTTAAACATAACCTTGGGCTAAAGCTTGAATTGATAACCAGTTTTCGTTGAATTTTACATTAAAATAATTTTGGACGATGTTAGTGAGTGTCATATCAAGACAATTTGGTTTTATTTAAAATGTGCAAATTTGTCATCTTGTGATATTTTAAAAATTAGTACGATTTATCGAGTCCTAAATAACTTTTTTAAATAATATCTAGGTATTCCTAGTTTTTATTCTTTCTTGTAGGACATACCAATCGGTAATTTTGGAATTACTATTTTTTTATTAATTGATAATTGAAGGATTTATACATTAAATATTTCAATTTATGTGGAAATAACGTAAGAATCAACTAAATTAGATCGTTAATCTATAAACAAGTAGGTAGTTATTATCCGCTTTGAAACTGGAATAGTACGCTGACTATGATAAAATCGATCTCAAATTTTTCAGTCATACCTATATTAAATTAAATTACTTTTTTAAATGAAACTAACTGTTTTTAATTGATTCCACTACTTATTTCGATATTGACATATCATCAACGATATTTCTCAATAATATTTTAGAATTTTTTCATTAAATGGTGGAATTAATTAGAAACAGTTTCATTTAAAAAAATAATATGAGTAGATTTCGCAAAGGTCTAAACAGTAAATTCAATTAAATTAAATCTCTATATTCAAGTGCTCAGGCAAAAAAAATGGATAAAACTTGTCTAATATGAGTAAATTTTTGAATCACTTATCTGATTTCTGTGTAATAAAATAAAAATCAAGAATAATCCTACCTCGGCCTTGTATAATATATAATATCCATAATTTAGTCCAACACTAGTTGTATCGTAAATGAAAATTTTTGGTATGTGCAGGAGATGTGAGCATATATCCAAACAAAATTGTTGGAATCAGTAAGTAAGGTCACTTTTGTGATGTTTTTCACTTCAGTACAAAACAAGTTTTGTTTATCACATTGTTTATTTCAGGCACTGCACTTCTGTTTATGAGTATTTCACTTATTTTTAGGTTTTTTTAAACATCCAGAATTTTAAACAGTTCATTATATAGTAGTAGTTTAGTTTTTAAAAACATTCACAATCACAACAGCAATTTAAGAAAACAACAAAATGATTTTCTTTAAATAATATTCAAACACTTGTAAAGAAATCAAAATGTTAAGTACTTAAATAGTCAAAAATATCTTTCATTGCACTTTTTTGATGGTAGGTATCACGTCACTAAAGTCACAGTTCACGTACAATTTTTCCCTAAATCCTTAAAATCCAGTTTAGAAACACTAATTCGACCAGATTTGTAGCACATTAGGAATCCAAGGTACGTTTGTTCACTTACACCGAATTCCAACAACTTTTTTTCACTCACATCTCCCGAGAAAACAATCTTATTAAAATAACGAAAATTACCTGTAGGAAGTATATCCCAGCATTTGTGGGTAAACATAAAGATAACAATTTTACTTCAACACTGTGCACTCAAAAAGCATAATAATCCCAAATAGAATTAGATTTAAATCCAATTCAGACACTCTCCGTTCTACTCGCACCGAACACGACGTTCAACTGTCTGCCTGTGGGAGAAACAACGGCACGTAGTCCTCGTTGGTGGGGGGCGTAGGGGAAGTTTGACCCGACTGAAGCTCGTTCTCTGTTCTCTCCTCCATTCCGTGCGGCCACAATATCGGTTATGGCAAGCGGCGTTGTCGGATTTATCCAAGTCAAACGATGCCGTGGGTGGGTTGATACGGGGCTAGTACTTCGGCCTTCTTACATAGGCGGAGAAATCGACTGGCGGTCATTTGATCGCTTTTAAATTATATTTCTATTATGATTTAATGGCACTCTATTCTTCATTTGTATGACACAAATATCGGCCTATGTCGTTAAAATTCAACATCGAAGGCTGTTTTATTTTGACAGTTATGGTTAACAGCTTTTTTAGCTGATTTCTCGCGAATATTTAGACGTATTTAAATAACTTCCATTTGTTTTTTTTATGTAAATTTTTTTAAAATACATTTTCTATAAACTTCTTCAAATGCTTGTGGTTGATAGCACCTTGCTAGCTCTCCTTAGGCAATATCTACCTCTTTCTATGTATGTATATTGAGGTGGCATTCACTGAAACCTACAAAACCTATTGTGCCATCTTTCTTCTACCTAGTTTCTGAGGAAAGTCTTAGAGACTAGTAGTACTTTTAAACCTGTTTCCCGAAGGAATATTAGGATATCCATAGACTTCAATATAGTTATGGATCCCTCTTTGATCCAGTAGTATCCTAGGTGTTGTGCCTGATGATTCTTTGTTGCTATGTTCCGAAAGTACGTGGATCGTTGTTTCTTCTTCCATCACACAAAATCTACATTCTCTAATCTGCTACTCCAGTGGTGAGCAGTTACGACATCCATTTGGATGTTGTGCAGTCTACACCTCTCCCATTTAATGCTCTTTTGATATACTCTTGGCTTGGTCTTGTCTACAATTTCTTGGTTATCTTATCTTATTTCTTAGGACATCTTTACTAGAGCAGTCTCCGTAGCTGCATGATGCATGCTGATGTGGATAAAGAGGTAGTCTCTCTAGGATTTCCGTTCTCCTATAATTGTCAATAGCTTTCTACATCATTTTAAGCACAAACGATGTTAGACTTTTGGAATTGTGATGTGTAACCCAGTTCTAAGCTGCTTCGACTAATTCTACAGCCTAATCTGGTAGAATTTCGACCTTAATAATTTTTTTTGTTCATAGTTTCTTCTATATCAAATCATTAATAGCAAATGTAAGATGCATTAGGTTTTTCTTGACGCATGCTGTATAATCAACCAAGGAAAACAAAACACAAGAAATTTCTAAAAAATAACACACTTCAAAGATCAACTGTATAAACGACAAAAGATTTCCAGAGAAAAAAGTAGATCATTTTCTGAAATAGGAGATTTAATTTTCAAATATCGCACCTACGCCAGTAATTTTCTTTTTACATTATTCAAATGGTCGTTAGAAATAGCCAGTCTAATTTCGAATTGTTTTCGTATTTTGAATGTAAAAGATATAATTAATTGCATTTAAACTAAACGAAAGTGGTTCGCAATCGTTCGGGGTGTATATTTTTAGATTAGGATGCAGTCAATTCTTCCCACTGTACCGAGTAGTGTAGAAGGAAATTAACTCTCTATAACGTGGTTATAGTAATAAACGATAATATCTGCCAAAATTGTACGAAGTAAAACTCTCTTCCAAAAATTTATCTACTGGAATAACCACGATAATTTAAATAATTTATTTCCTAACGTGACCACACAGTTAAAATAAAACCACTGATTTTTTACGTCAAGCATGTCTAAGTCTAATTTTCTCGTAATTTTTCCCTGAGGTTGATTTAATTCGATCATCAGAAAACTACCTATTCTGATACTAAAACTTATACTGTAGTTTTTTTTTCAGAATGAATTATTTATTACCCATAAGAAATTGTTATTCCTTATTTTAATTAACGAATGTCCGCAACCGCCAATACACTACAGCTCTTGTGTCTATTTCATGGTTTATGTAAAGCTACAAGACTTTTAATATCTATCTAATATTCACATTTTCTCAAACTCCACATTCTTTTACATAATTTATTTGTCTTTTATATTTATTTCATACAGATTTGTTTTCAATTTAATGAGCGTCAACTTTCGCGCATAATTTTAAATTCATACAAATGAAAAGCGCTAAAACTAAAATGGCCTCTAAACTTCAATTACTTAATTTGCATTTGAAAACAAAAACCAAAAAGCTATTAAGAGATGTGCGGAAATTTAACGTGTATTATGTTTTTCGTTAATTTTAGTGTCTAGTGTGTGTTGGTGCATAAGTATATTTCATGGCATTATTCTCTGTATTCGAAACCAAAGTGTATTTAAGAAAATAAGGTTAGTAACATAAATTATTACGTACTTGATAGGTTAAGTAGAAACATCAATACTTGTTTAAAATGTCGTCAATAACAATTAGTATGCATAATTTATTAATAATCAGGGTTTAGTTTGAAAAACACTATTGTAGGTACAGAAAATAATAAACCTACTAGCATACTTAAAATCGTAAAAACAAACTAAATGAATATACAAGGTCGTTCAATAAGAAGGACGACATTTTTTATCTAATTAAAGGAACTAGAGATTCAGTTTGTTAAGATTCATATTAAAAAATGTAGTATTTTTCAATAAAATATTGTGGCTGCTTCTATCCATCTATATTTCGGTCAAAGAGAGTGTTAAAAGGTTGACAAAAACACTTCAAAAGCTCGCTTAAATCCTTCGAAAACGATATGGCATTCATTTGGGGACAGAATGTTTGTGTCAGGTAAATATTTTAGGGGCGTGCTGATGTGCGTTCCATTATGACTTTTCTAACACGACTAACCGTAGTTAAAAATATGAACATTTAAATCCGGTGTCGTTAGTGCGTTTCTCGGAATTAGGGAGATATTTTGCCTTACAGATGAAGAGAGAAACTGGAAGGCAGAAGCCATTGATACCTATACGAAAATCAAGACGGTTCATTTTATTACAGAGTGCCGTTCCATAATTTTGTGTAGTTTTTGGTTCTTTGGGATGATAAATCATCTGAAAGAAAGAATCACAATGATCGGTAGATTTATGTATGATTTACAGTGTGTCCTTGAAAACTATAAACGTCTCTTTTTTAATGCAAGTTTTAATTGATTCAAAGTAATATATTGCTGAACTTATTAGTAAGAGAACTTAATAAATTAGATACAGTGGGTTCCATTAAAGAAGTAATAGAATTCCACACTAAAATTGAAAATATATTCAGAAATTAAAACAGCTAGAATTGGTCAAAAAATTGAAATGGTTTTTTTCTTGAAAAGGGTTGCATACCTATATAATAACGAACTCAAACAAGAAAATTGGAAAATACCCTATAGATTTTGGATTTAATATAAAATTTGTCAAAAAACTAATTCACAAAAAATTCAACAAAATTTTCCCATTGCCTCGTTCAACGCTCGTGATGGTAATAAAAAACGCGAGTTTGTAGTAAATTTATTACCGCGGGGTTATCCTATATACCAAGATTGAAGTTGGTAGGTAGCGGTTTTTGTCAGAAATGATTAAATAACTGACTTTTAAGGGCGCTACTTTTTGGATGAAGGTAAATTAGGTTGGGTGGGCATCTAGTATCTGTAGTTTGCATTTGGCAGGAGAGTTTCTGGACACCCAGTATATTTAAAATTAAACGTAGGTCCCATATTTCATTTGATACAATTGTTAAAGATCTACGCCAATGGACCAGTGACCAGAAAAGTGCTTAAATACCCTCTCATACATAAAAATGCATTATTGGTAAAGGTAACAGCTCAAAATAATATGTAAAATTATTGCTAAATACAACCATCAACCTCGACAGACAGAAAGCTATGACTGTACAATGTCTGTCTGAGAAATTACCATACCAAAACCATGTCATCACATTACTGAATTAGAATCAGTACGTGACTGAACGAATTTAAAAAAAAATATATTTTTTTTTCTCTCCAGCTACCTTATTTAAGAAGGAATTTTAGTAATGAGGTTATTATATTGTGGCGTTGCCAAATTTCGTAGAAAAATTTAAAAAAATTCAATAATAAATCGAATTATGCATACGTAAATCGACAATGCATATATAAAGGAACCACGAGGACGTGTAATGTTCAATGCTTAGTTATAATAAACACTACCGGTATTCCTCCCTGAACTGATTGAATGATATACAGGGTCAGCTCGATGAAATTTGATGAAAAGACTAAAGTCAATTATTATCCGTTAATAACTCACGTGTTAAGTTTTGCTTTTTACAAAAAACTATACGAGCTCGAGTGGTTTAGTCTTCTTAACTCTCGAGAATAAGGGCTATTTTAATTGATTCATCTATATTATCTGCCAAAATATGAAAATTAATCAAAAGTAAACTTTAACAAAAAAAAATCGGTGAAAACTACTCAATGGCTACTAGATCCAGCTATTTAAGTGCACAAAACAGGAATTCTGAACTATTAATATTTAAAAAAAAATGCTTTCAAAATATTTAAATTGAGAGCTTTTATATCACTAGGTTTGTTTATAGTCTCAAATATTGAACTAATTGCAGCAAAGCAGTTCTTTTTAATACAGCGTGCTAAAAAGAAGTGTCTCAATACATTTTTTGGTGCCAAGAGTAGTGGGAATTTTTTTTTATATCTCTATTGAGGTCCTTTCTTGCTCTCAACCTCTATTTCCTTCCTCCTATCTCTCTCTCTTTTCCCCCTCCTTTCTCCGCTTCATTCTCAATCCTGTCCCTTTTTGTCACTCTTAAACCTGACTTATCACCCTCTTATATCTCGCTCTCCTATATAAATTATTCCCCTCCTCTCTCTCTTCTCCATCCCCTCGCTTCTCCCTCTTCTCTCTCTTCTCACTCTCTTTTCTCTCACTCTTAACTTTGTCTTTCCTTCCTCTTCCTTCTCACCCTTATTTCTTTTTCTCATCTCCCTATTATATTATATCTCCTCTCTCTACTCTTGCTCTCATCTCTCAACTCAATCTTCTCACTCTCATTTCTTGATCTCTGCTCCGTCTTCTTTTTATACACTTCTCTCTTTTCTCTTTATCTCATTATATATCGGCTCTATATATCTTCCCTGTATTTCTTTCTCTTCCCTATATCCCTTTCTTTTACCTTCTCTTTACCTTATCACTCTCTTTTCCCTTCCTCTTTTCTCAATTTTCTCACTGTCTCCTCTTCATCTTCGCTTTTCTCTTTTCTCTTCTATTTCTCTTCCTATTATCTTTTTCTTTCTTCCCTTTCTTTTACTCTTCTTTCCTCCGAATCTCTATTTTTCTTTCTATATATCTCTATTCTTTTTGCTTTTTGGTACCCGAATTGACCATTTTTGTTTCCGTTTATGTAAATTGTTCTATTTTTCTTTGCTTCCATTGTTTTCCTTTTTTTGTCTTTTTCATATTTTATAGGCTATTGTTGAATCCCTTTCTTTCTAGCTGATATACTTTTTGTATTTACGCTCTTCCCGACCTACAGATGTTTTGGAAAGAAAACCTATTCTATTCAAACAATTTTTCAGACTATATGTTGTCGTTAAAGCTTTTTCCTTTTTTCCGACGTCTCAAAAAACCTTTAGTACTTTCAGAATTCATTTTTTGCAAATATCTTAATCAGTTTGCAAAAAAATGTGTAGAAAAATCTTGACCTTATTAAAAAGTATTCTGAAAACCAAAATATAATCATTTTTGTGAGCAACCACGTATAGTATATATTAAAAAAAATGTAGGTATTTCAAAACAAAACAATTGAATTTAAAATCTTCAATATACCTATACTGCAATCGTTAATTGTTTTTTTCGTCCCAACAACTACATCGTAATTTCGTTGAGACGCCCCTGCCCATCCAAACAATTACAATTTATTAATACACCGTCAACAGCACACGCCAACTATTCAACCATTACATTTTCACATTATCTCTGATTTCCGTGTAAGTCCGGCAACGCTGATGGGAATGTTTTATTCGAAGAGTCAACAGGCTCAAGCTGATTTCGCAGTTTGATCGTCTCCGCTAGGTGGCTCTGCGTGGCACGAAACTTGGAGAAATACTCCAGAATAACCACATTAATCGAATTTCTTGAGAGTGAGTATATTTAAAACCACTGGCGTGCCGAAATTTCAGTTAGAATAGCGTTTCTATCCACTGGCGTTTGAGGATTATTTTTAAATGGGTAATTAGTCAGTGTTAATTGTGTAGGTGTTGGAACAATATGAGTAAAATTAACATCTTTAAAAAGAAGCCTATTTATGAGGCAATAAGCCGATGAATAAAGTATTGGATTTGAAAAGTTTGTTTGTAGTAATAGTATAACCATAGGCGGAGATAAATTTTTTAGGACCATTTTGTATTATGATGGTGTTGTTCAGAAATTGAAAATATATTTTTTTATAGTGCTTCAGACGGTACGAGATTATATCTTTGCGGATTAATCTTGATTGTTCTCGTAGGCATTATGAAATATTCAATTTTTGGAGTTTATACTCGATCAAATTCGTTTTTTGTACAAATACTTATTATAAACCTAGATATAGAGTCTCTGTATCTCCCCATCGATTCAGAATAACCACTACCAGGGACTAACATGGAGAATCTGATGGTATACTCAAGGAGACACAATCTGGATGTCATTGTAGGGGCTGATACCAACGCACACCACAGCTGTTGGGGCAGCAAAGACAACAACATCAGAGGTGAGAAACTATTTGACTACTCGTATGTATGTACTACTGAACTTTATATTGAGAATGTAGGTAATACGCCTCCACTCAGAATATCGAGGGGAAAATCATTAATAGGTGTCTAAAGGTTTCTAGCCCTAGGAGAAAGGTTATACTTTACGTGTCAGGGAGATGATACGTAAGTGGCATGTATCGGAATAACCATCTTTATCCGATCAAGCCCAAATATACTATGAAATTAACGTAGTATATCGTAGTAATCGACTATTAAAACTTACAGGGAACCTAAGAGCATTGACTAGGTATCTAATAAAGAGGACCTGCTTTCTAAAATCTGTACACACCTAGGCAGACCAAAAACTGCTGAAAATTTAGAGGAAACAGCTGCATGGCTGCAACAGACCACACTGACCTCTTATCATAATAACTGTCCGATAAAGGAGAGTCAAGCCATCTGGTGGAATAAAGAGGTGACATCGTTAAGGAAAATAATAAGACACTTTTTCAATAAAGCGACGAAATCGGGTAACTGGGAAGCGTATAAAGCTAAACTGGGTGCATATAACACAAAAATAAAAGAATCCAAGGAAAGGTCATGAAGAGAATTCTGTGAGGACAAGTTTAGTGCCCCTGACAGCGTCAGAATTAACAAAATTCTCAAATGGGATACTTCTAACAAACTTGGTTCTATTCAGTTGCCGAGCGGAAAGTTCTCGAATACTGAGGCAGAGGCTCTAGAGCACCTCCACAGTGTGCACTTTCCAGGGTCAAGCTTTGACAATGGGCCAGTTGCCAAAACAAAGACAACCAAAGAGGACTGGAAACTTACGAATGAGATCTTCAGACCCCATCTTATCAAATGGGCTGTAAACTCTTTTGATCCCTACAAAACTCCAGGACCAGATGGCATATTTCCAAAGCTCCTGCAAGAGGGATTAGAGATCATAATGGGCCCTTCGAAGCAGCCATACTCAGGTCTCGAAAGGAGTCAATCATAAGGAAGTAACCCATGCAGCATTTCTAGATATCGAAGGTGCTTTTTACAACACATCGAAATCATCAATAAAGAGGTCCTTTAAAAATAGGGGAATCAACAGGACTACATGCAAATAGGATCCATGCTCGAGCATAGGAGAATAACAGCACATATACATGATATAACTTATACCGTTAGGACAATTGAAGGATATCCACAGGTTGGAGTACTTTCACCACTTTTGTGGATGAATTGATCTGCAGGTTGAATGCAAGGCAACGGGACGCAGTGCTTTGCGGGCGGTGATTGTTACCAATGGAAAATTCCCAGAGGTAATTATGAATGTCATGCAAGAAGCACTACGAATTGTGGAGGAATGATGCCTTAAGGAGGACCTTAAGTTAATCCAAAAAAAACCAAACTAGTTGGATTTACGAATAGAAGACTTCTTCCGCAGTATAGAGTACTGCTGTTTGGAGGAGAACTAGAAATATACAAAGGCGTAAAATATCTGGGAGTGACTCTTGATTCCAAACTGAACTGGAGACACATCTGGAAAAAATTATTACCATGTCGACTAGGCTTTTCTGACAATGCAGAAGAGCAATTGGGGTATACGGCCTGACGTCGTTCACTGACTTTACACAACCTTGATAAGGCAAATGATCACCTATGGAACAATAGTCTGGCGGAGAAGGACATAAGTGTCCTCTGAAGTAAACATGATAACTGCAATCCAACGACAAGCCCTCCTTGGTATTACCGTGGCAATGATCAGCACGGGGACGGCGTCAATGGAGAACATATTCACTGAGCGAGTGAACAACATCATCCCATCATGCACCCAGGTAATTCTGGAGAAATAATCTGGATCAACGATGGTTCCAAAACAAACCATGGCACTGGGGCTGGTATAAATGGACCTAGAAAGAAAAGGTTCTTTAGACTTAGTCGATACACGTGTGTGTTTCAAGCAGAGACGATAGCCGTTATAGCCTGTATCAATGAAAACATCAGAAGAGGATATACCGGACACAAAAATAAAATATTCACTGACAGCCAGGATCTGCTGAAAACTATCAGTAATCCAACAGCTAGGTCTAGACTGGTAAAAAACTGTAAAGAATCTCTTAACATGATGGCAAGAGACAACAAAGTGTCTCATAGGTGCCGGAACACGAGGGGATTGCAGGTAATTAAATGACATTCCAGTTAACTAAAGAAGGTTCGGAACCGTTTTGTGGAATCAGTAATAAGTTGGAAGATAAATTATGTTGCTAAAATTGCTTTGAAAATAAAAAACAAGTAAAAACGTATCATAAAAATATGTATTATCATTACAAACTAAGGGAGCAGCTAATAACAGAAATTTACAGAATACACCTATTACCTAATTATTTTAATTATTCAAAATGGTAACCATCATTTGCTAGCACAATTGCAGTATTTTTATGTAGGAGCTAGTGGACCAGTAAGACGTTGTTTAGATAGGGAACACCAACTCAAATGGAGGTCGTTACAAGGACACCTCCATACAAAGAGTTTACTGAACAAGGTAGACAAGGAACTCTCAACCAGGCTATTGAGACATTTGAAGACAGTTATTGACCTGATGATTGAACCTGCACCCTGCGGAAACATCTGCACAAAATGGGCAAAGTTAGTGAACCTATGTGCAGGAAATGTGAACTCTGATGAAACACCTACTCACATACTCTGCTTCTGCAAGATCTTATATGGACTCAGACGGAAGCACCTTGGGAGAGGAAATATTACAACCATTACAACTACTGAAAATCTCTCCAGTCGAACTAGTGGCCTACATCGAAGACACGAAGCTTCTGGAATGGTGCTATTGAGCACAAACCAATCAAATGAATGAAGACGTTGTCCTGTTTTGTCTTAGCATATTAAACAAATTTTGACTATTTTTATTTTTATTAAAAAATATCACATTCTAGAATACACTTGACTACACACAAAACATTTCACAAAATCGGTTCAGCCGTTTATATTCATATAATACCTTGCACCTGTTCGAAGCCGGGGGGAGCTGCTAAATATTGCCTATGCTACTCAGTGATAATGTAGCTTTCTAACGGCAAAAGAATTTTTGAGATCGGTCCAGTGGTTCTTTATAATATTAGTATAGAAGTATAGAACACTGATCTCAATTTCAACTAGGCAAATACTTCAAACTGCTTTCTGAATCCTATCTGTCATATCCTCATGTGTGGCCCGCCAGGTCACCAGACCTAACGAATTAGATTTTCTCTTATGGGGAAGAATCAAAGATTTAGTTGTTAAAACACGTCCAACTACAGAAAGACTAGATTTGCGTATAGAAAATGATGGCAAGCATATTGAGTATTCCATAGTATATTGTGTCACAAGGACAGAAAATGAGCTTTGGGTACCCAAGAATATGCACGAGCGAGCGCAGCTGAACCTCTTGGGCTCCTAAAGCTTATTTTCTGCATGTGTGACACACACCTGTTTTTCGCCTACAGAAAGATTAGATTTGTGCGTAGCAAATGATGGCAAGCATATTGAGTATTCCATAGTAGGTATATTGTGTCACAAGGACAGAAAATGAGTTTTAGCAGCACAAGACTATTAGATGCACGAGCGAAGGCAGCTGATAGCTAAGGGCTGCTAAAGATATCACCCCTAAAAAGAGCTGAGTAAAATTGAGTTTTTATTATTTTCTTTTATTCAAGATGGAAACTTAAAATTTTGTGATTTCCGTGCACTGGCACATACTAACCACCGTTATTTTTCAACTTTCCCACTACATTATAAGGGGCGAAATTATCAACCCTTACTTTATTTGTCCCCAAAACATTTTTTTTCTAGAATCAATAGATTCAAATTTCAAGTTCCCACTTTCACTTAAGTTTCATAAACAATAATAATACCTAGTATTTTCCCTACGACCACGTTTTAATTTCACCAAATAATGTGTAATCCAAATCTCACATAGTACACAAAATATTACAAGTCTACATAGTCTATTCCTAAAAGTAACAATAACTATTATTAGTAACAAAAGTTCAAGAAGGTATTACCATTATTATGAAAATTAAAAGTGAAGTAATTTTTTACGCTTCCCACAATTTGTCAAAGCCTGCTTTTTATTTACAATAAATACCTATCAAGATGATTACATTTTCCGTTTATTATAAATCTTTGATTGGGTTAGTTGGTAGAGTTAGTGTATTATCTCATGGGCTATGGAACTGCAACCCTGTGCGCCAAGTGAAGCCGGCAATCGTCCAATCGTCAATTCCAAAAACATCGCATATCCCGTGGTAGTTGGGTTACTTTATTCATGTGGTTGCTCCGGGTAGCGCAAAGCTATATTTTATTATTTTGAGAACATTGTTTACACTAGAATTGATATATTTAACGTAACTATGTGTGTTTATTGGAAAAATAAAAATTATGTATACTGACAACTGCGAGCAAGAACTAACAAAGCTATCAATTAAACGCGTTACCCAAGACTTGCGAAACACGGTTATGTAGCTAACAAATTCAATGCGTTCGGTAGCATGACTCAACTTCAAATGACGATGTTTTTAACTTTACTGCTGTACATGCGGTTTTGCCGCGTTGTACCGATTTTGGTCATCAGCACATCTGTGACGTAGGACCCATGAGATTTTAAACTAACTCTACAGCGTAGCACTTCTGAGCGCGGTATATGTTACTTTCTTATGTGGTCGTAGGAAATCGTATATTGTGCAACTAGTGGGGAAAGTTCAGCTCGTGTGTTTGCGGAACTCGGCCTTCGGGCTCGTGCTACATACTTCCACTCTCGTGAGAAAAGTACTTTCCCCACATGTTGCACACTAGACTTTTTCTACAACTGCACAAATTTAAAGAATTACAAGTAAAGTAACTTAATATTTATTTTTAAGGTTATTAAAACAAAAATAACACTAAAGTATCCTATATCTAAACTGTTAAATAATTTTATTTAAAATTATAGTTGATAGTGAAATTTGTACAATTGTGTATTGTCAAACCCGGAACGTCATTTCAACAATCTGACAAGTTTGCGACAAGTAAGTAGGTATTTAAAGATTACAGTAGCCTACTAAGTTTTTGTCGATTTTATTTGATGCGCCATAAAAATGTATGTGGCGTGGGCAAAGTGCCGTGAGAAATAATATCTCTCACAGTATGAGCAATATTTGGTTTTGAATTTAAGTAAGGTATGAGAAAAACGTCACTTTTCATAGCAGTTGTAGAAAAACTCTATTTTACTCAGCACTTTAATAGGGGTGATATCTCGTAGAGAGGTGGGCATACTTTTATACAGGCAATTACCTCCTAAATATTTTCGCATGAAATTAGAAACACCCTGTATGTATATTCAAATATTTAAATGTTTAATATTTTGACTTCATCACTTGTAATTTTTACCTCGAAACAGGTTTTTTTCTTCTCTATGATTTAACCGCTTGGAAGTTAAATTTATTGTTTTTTTTATCACGCAAAATTTAATAGTTGTAATTAATTAAATACATGCACGATAATTAAGACTACAATCTCTTAATATACGGTAGTTAAATTGTACAATTTGTATTTAATTTCACACGAACCGACTAACAAACCAATAAATTTTCTTTGCTTTGCTTTCAACGAACTCGTTCAGGTAAATACCCACCTATGGGAATATAAAACAATAATCATGATGCACCTTCTAAGTTCTTTTAAAACACCCGGATACCGCCCGATTTGCCTACCTACCGGAGATATATTAGTTGATTAGTTACCTATTAGTTGAAAATATACGCCAACAAATTTAACAGATGAGCAGGTAGCAATGCCGTCTTTTGGTTCGTCCATTCAGTCTACAACTTCGTTTAATACACAAGGGTCTATGAGATATTCTGACTAATTTGGACAAGAAATGCATTCCACTGGAAAATATAATAGAAAACAGTATTTTTAAATGCCAAAAATTTACTATAAACCATAAGTATATATTGCTTGAAAACGCCTGTCATTAACAAAACTTTTTTTTTGTTGACAAACAGCTACTAAACCAAATTTAAAATGCGAAAAAACTCAAATTATTTCAAGCGGGTATGAACGCTCTTCTTTTGCTTATGACTGCAAACGTATGATCTGAGTACAGCCACGGATATACCATGGTACCTATACTGATAAGGATAATATCCCTTTAAAATAGCCTTTATCCCGTTGTCTACCTGTGTCTCAACCGCCCGATTTCACCAACCATTTCTTGCAGTTAGGTGATACCTAAATCGAATTCAGGGATTCCCAATAGTTATTTATACTATAAGGAATGTAAGTGACGATTTTACGCCCGAGCGATCGCGAGGGCTGGTAATAAAGTTCGAGGCTAGTAAATAAAAGAACTTACATCCCTTAAAGTATATAAGACTTTTTCTCCTCCTCGCAGAATTTATTCTTGGATTTTTATTAATTTAATTCCATACTTTTCACATGAAACTATGGACAGGTTTGACCGGTGTCTATAGCGTCATAAGCATTAAGCATTGTTGTTTTATCAACAACGTAAAGCTGACAGTTTATTATCAAAAATTGAGAGATATTTAAATTATTGAATAAGCAAATATCGCTTGTCTGTCGCTGCTGCCAGAAATATTAAGGAAGAGGTATGAAGCAACGTATCAATTCTTCAAGAAATGGTGCCAACCAAAGACTGCTACTGCAGTTTCAGAAACCGTGTTTTCACGAAAAATCTGCTGTGCTAAAGTCTAGATTTCCAAGTATACTAAACTTCGAGCATTTTTAAGTTGAAGAAATGACGAATATAAACCCAAAAAATCTAATGTGTTTTATAGGGAAGATGTAAAGAAATTCCTGTTTGAAGCACCCGATGATATTTATTTAATGATGCAATGATAATGGGAATTGCTGGAGCGTGCCGTTCTAGTGAACTCTGTGCATAGACAATATTGAATTAAGACATGAAGTCATAATAATTGTTACTGTACGTAAATTTACAGTGACTAAGTGACGATGAGAAGGTTTGTTATTCCAAAATAGTTCGAAATTATATTGTTATAAGTTTCCACATGACGAATTTTAATCCTCGCTTCTTCATGCGATATCATAATGCAGAGTGCTTAAACCAGCCTGTCGGGAAAAACTCGATTTCTTCAATTCCAAGTAAAATTGCTAAATTTCCGAGCTTTGAGAACTTTAAGGAGTATACTGGACACTCCCTTAGAAGACCGTCGGCCACTTTATTAGCGAATACTGGAGTTGATGTCTAAGCTCTCAAGCGACATGGCGGATGGAAATCTGTAGCTATTGCGGAAAGTTATGTAGCGGGGAGCGTCAATAATAAGAAGGAAGTTGCAAATAAAATGTTATACAATATATAACGAAGCCAGAAGTCTCCTGCAGTACTTCAAGAGTAGTAAAAAACTTGGTTAGAGATAGAGGAATGATGGAGTCAGAACAGTTTATACAAATTAAGTAAAAACGAGGAAATATTTATCCAAATTTTATAAATACTGTTTATATAATTGTAATAATTGTACTATTAATATACATACATAAGATACACGTTTTATATCACATAAACTATTACCACCCAAGGCTGGTAAATTGACTTACATCTTGTGTAATCAGTTCCAAAATAGCGTGGGAATACCTAGGCAACAATATATATAGTAACCTTACTGTGGATTCCAGGACACACTGGAATAGAAGAAAATGAAATAGCAGATGGACTAGCAAAGAGGGGTACTGAAAGACCCTTTTGGGGGCCGGAACCCTTTTGCGGTATCAGCCCGAATGTAATATTGTAAGAAATAGGCAACGCCGAAGAGAAGAGAAGATATGACCATTGGAAAGATCTAGTAGGGCTTAGACAATCAAAGATTCTGATGAGTGACTACAGCCCATTAACATCAAAGTCAAAGTAAAACTGCACTAAGAGTTTTAACAGGGATCCTAAGGGGACATTACCGCCTGAACAGGCACCTGTAAAATCTCAAAATAGTGGAGGAAGAAGAATGTAGATTATGTGGCGTGAAAGAAGAAACATCCATTTACATACTTGCGAATTGCACAGCAATTTAGAATCCTAGGGCATAACACCTAGGAGATTATTGGATAGAAGAGGAACATTTACCTAAGTTGAATCCTGCAGATATTCTAAAATTCCTCACGGAAATAGGATTAAAGGAGCTACTAATCTCTGAGACGTTCCTCTGGAACTAAGTAGGAGTAAGGGGGCACAATAGATCTTTTAGGTCTCAGTGAATGTCACATAATATACATACAAGTTGACTTGCAACCCGTCGTCAAGGGCAATGGATACTTTTTTGGTAATTGTTACTTACGTCCTTCAAAACAGTGTCAAAATACGTTGTTTACAATATAGGAAGGACAAACATATTATTCACGTTGTTGTATCACGACTACCTGAGTTAATCCATTTCCGCCTTTATTGGGGATTATACTATACCATCCCCCACCTACACCCTTCGTATTTTTAGTCAATTTTTGAAGAATAACTTATAATAATTTTCAATAATAACCCAACCAAACCTACCCCTACCAAACCACCTTCGTATTTTTGAAGAATAAATTATAATAATTTTCAATAATAAATAAATTATAATTTTCAGTAATAATATAACAAGAGAGTGAGAATAAATTGAATATAATTTGACAGATTTTTTGAAAACTTGTTGCCAGGCAATAGTCACGAGAGCCCGCAGGGCTCGAGTGGCTATTTCCAAATGGCAACAAGTTTGAACAAAATCTGTCAAATTATTTTCTAATTTATGGAACTCGCGAGTTATATTTGACTAGATTATTTTTTGATTCGAAGTACCTAGTTTCTAAAATCTTTTTTGTTATTTCTGCATCAGAAAAGGTACTAAACCGATAATTTTCACCCATTTTATATATCGCGTTGACACAATTAGGTAATTATTTTGACAACTATCTGACACTTGCTAGGCAAATAAAAGCCACAGTGATTATTCCCGAGAATAATCACAAGAGATTTATTCCCACTATAATAATGACATAATTGGTTGAAACTTACCCTTGTGACAAATAAAGAAGCATTTCATTGGTTTTAAGAAACGTCAAAAAATAATCAATAATAACCCAACCAAACCTACCCCTACCAAATCACCTTCGTATTTTTAGCCAATTTTTGAAGAATAAATTATAACAATTTTCAGGAATAACCCAACCAAACCTACCCCTACCAAACCATCTTCGTATTTTTAGTCAATAATATTAATGAGGACTACCAAGTTGTACCACGAGTAAATAAAACTGTAACACTATACCTGAACGTTTATTTAGTTTATATTAAGTATATAAAATTTATATAAAATTGTTAGGGTCATTAGTCATTAGACTTTATTTTTAAATCGTTAATCCTCCAAGGAAATTGGGTGGTACAACTCGACGGTAGGATTATACCTACCTGATATCTTGTGGTACAACTCGGCGATCCCGTTTTAGACTAGGATAGAAAGCAGTAACAGTGCTGCAGATCTCGGTATGTGATTTGACAGATCAAAAAGGGTACCAAAGTTAGCTTGACGTCTACTCATAGCAACTTATCCTATCATTCCATTCAATAAAAACCTATAAACGTTTTTCATGATCATGATTTAAATTAATACCCGCTGAGCGTGTTTAGGTTAATTTTTTAAAAACATTTGAGTGTATAACATCCAACCACAGAAACAACACAAAATATTTAACCTTCATAAAGCCATCCGGGGTAGAATGCGAGTACACCCTCTTGTAATATAGAGATGGAGACATCTGTTTAATACAGTTAATTAATAACGGCTACATACAATAATAAAAACAAAATTAAATAAGCTTCTTTCGTTTAGGCACACTTTGTTACGAGAAAAATATGACGTAGAGAGAAAGGCAGTATATTCAAACGTCAAGGAAGTTCATCAGACTGAAATCTGTTATAGTTGTGAGTAAACCTACCCCTACCAAACCACCTTCGTATTTCTAGTCAATTTTTGAAGAATAAATTATAATAATTTTCAATAATAACCCAACCAAACCTACCCCTACCAAACCACCTTCGTATTTTTGACAGCGGACCGAATTACGAAATCACCCTTTCGGATTTGGACAAGGTCCCTGTGAGCAGGTAGCCCTTTTGCTAGGTACCCGGACCGAATTCCGAAACACCGGATTCGAACCCTATGCCTACATTTCTTCATATCACGCATTCAGACCTCTAAACCATTGCGCTGGGGAGACATATTACAATAATTTATCAAGCTGTTGTATATGTAAAAATTAAGAAAGTGACGTTATAATTTATAGCAAGAATTTTAATTCTTATACTGAATTTAAATTGAAATTACTAAAAAATATAATATGGAAAGCGAATCAGATACTGAAATGAATGTTCCAACAAAAATAAGAGTAGCATAATAGTATCCTTAAATTTATTGCCAGAAAAGTTGAAAAAATTTAAAGTACATGAAAACCTATAATTCCTTGCTAAAAAAAATCATTAATAAACAGGTAAATTAATAGTGGTTAATACTTCCATCGTTCCGGCTTTAAGTTCAGTATATACCAGTAAATTAAAACCGATCCATTATCAAAATTAAATCCCGATAAGTATTTACAGTATTTTCCACCTCTATTCTTATTGGCTGCACATTGTGTCAAACAAGCGAGCATCGTATCAGGCCATCTGCTATTAGGGCCGCAATAGTTGAGACCGAAGTGTATCAATCCCACCACCATCATCGAAGCACCCATGGCATAATATGACAGAAGCGTCGGGCAAATCATCGACGTATCGGGAGGGTTAGGGACACAATCTGGTACAGTCAACCATAAAACAAATACAATTTCTACCGGGGGAAGGAAGGTGGGGGACGGTGGTGAAGATTCATTAAACAATAAAAATGATTTAATTAAATTCGAGTTTTAATGGGAACGAGTTGAGTATAGTTTTTAAGGATGATGCAAATCGGTTTCAGACCGAAGTTTTATCGCAGTGATGTTCATTGGCGGCGATAAATTGTTTTTTTGGAATTGAATCGATTCCATAATGAATTATTCGTAGAATTTGCAGGTCTTTCTCGTTTAATTATATCAACTTTTGCTCGGAGACAGTAAGAGAAAGAAACAGGGAGACAGAGAAAATCAAATAAAAAGAGGGGAAGAAAGAAAAACATAGAGAGAGAAAAAAAGAAATACCAAGACACAAATAGAAAGAAACACAGAGACAAATAAAAGGGGGAGAAGAGAATGAAAGAGCTAAACAGAGAGAAAGAAAGTTAGATAGAGAGTGAGAAAGAAAGTAGGAAAAAAGTGTGAATGAAAAAAAGAAATAGAAAAAGCAGGACATGTAAAGAGAAAAACATACAGGAAAAAGAGGAAGAAAGGAAAGGAATAGAAGACAACGAAAGCTGGAAATATAAAAAAATAGTGAAATGGACAGAAATAAAAAAATAAATGAAGATATGAAAAAAAGGGGGAAAGAGAGGAAGCGAGAAAGACAGGCACAATGAGAATAACACACAGAGAAAAAAGTTAAATAGACAGAAAGAGAAAAAAATGTATACAGAAAGTGGGGAAGGAAGAGAAAGAGGAAGGAATAGATAAATAATGTGAGAATGCAAAAGAGAAAGGATGAAAATGAGACATACAGAAAAACTGAGAGGAAAACGGGGAAAAGTGAGGAAGTTCGAAAAAGCATGAAATAGAGAGAAAGGAAGGAAGGGAAAATGATATAAAGAAAAAAATAGAGAAAGCAAGTGGAAATAAAATTGTCAAGAAAGTGAAAAGAAAATTAAATAGAAGAGACACAGAAAAATGAGGAAAAAAGAAAGAAACAGAGGGAAGAGACAAAGAAAAAGAGAGAAGGAAAGAGTTTGGAAAGGAAGTGGAAAGGACCAAAAAAGAGTGAAATGGAGAGAAAGAAAAAGGGAGAGAGAAATTCAAGAGGATAGGTAGAGGGAGAAGAAAGAGATATAGTGAGAGAAAAATGGGGGAAATAAAAAAAAGAAATGATGGAAGAGACAAAAGAAGTGAGAAAGTGTTAAGGAGTTAAATAGAGAGACAGAAGGAGTAGATGAAGGGAAATAGAGAGAAAAAAGGACGAAAAAGAGAGAAACAGTGAAAAAGAAAAAAGATGGAAATGATAAAAGGAATGAAGAAAGAATTAGAATAGAGAAGGGGGAAACTGAGAAAGGGAAAAGGAAGAAAGGGTGAAACAGAAAGAAGGAAGTGATAAAGGGAGAAACATATTTATTATCATGAAGAAAATTACAATTACAAACTAGTTCGTCCTAAGTGCGTTCAGAAAAACTAGTTTATCCTAACGCACTTAGGAGAAACTAGTTTTGCTGGATTTTAATATGTAATATTTCAGACCAAACTAGTTTATCCTAGGAAAAACTGATTTTGTAGTGCTTGATGAAATTAATGCACACTTGCCTGGACCTCTCTCTTGTCTGGCAGTTATTTTTTAGATTTGTACGGTTTTACCGGATATTAATATTTAATATTTCAGGCCATACTGGTTTTTCCTAGGACAAACCAAGTAGTTTGGTAGGTTGGTTAGGTAGTTTATCCGAAGTAGTTTGTCCTAAAAAACAGTTTGCGTTATAGAATACAGCTTTGATGAATTTCTCTGTATGTATGTAGCGTGGGAAAAGAGCAGCGGTAGTGGAATACTTTTCTCATACACCCTGTATACAGTGTTTAATTAAGAATTGTCCATATAGTAAGTTACCTGGATAAAATGTTTCTCCTCACCGCGATACATGGTTTTTAAATATAAATATAAAATAATTTTAGCATCTGTTTTACACCTTCCAATATTTTTTATGCATACGTGGAAAACAGTTTATATTATATTAGGATACTTGAAATAATAAAAAATATATAGTTTTTCGCAATTACCAGAGGCGTGCGTTAGGTATATACCTAATAAAAATCATGGTTTTCAATTTTCAGACTTAAAAATGAAAAATTGATGAACATAGATATAAAAAAAAACATTTGAAATGGAATTAACTAAATTTTATGACCAAATTAGTGGAACTAAATATTGTTGACTCGTGTGAAATAGGCGATAAAATAAAATTAGATAGATTAAACATTCCAAATAGGATGGATGATATCTACGTAGAAAGTATCGAAGGATCAAAGAAACATGCTAAAATTATAATTACGACAGTGACGTAATTTGTAGAGGAGGAAATAAAGCATGTATCCCTTCTGTACGCCTCTGGTGATAGAGGAAAGCTATATGTTAACTTTAAAGTATTCTGAAAAATGTGTTTTGTCAAGTATGAACAAAAAATATTGGAGGGCGCCTAAAATCATTTTATAGTATTTACAACGAAATGGTCTATATAAATAACGCGTCGTCCAGAGGTATACTAAAGAATATTCTCATTTTCGATAATAGGCGACAACAGTTTGGAATTTGTTTGGATTCGGTTAAATTCGAATTGTCCCGCTAATACTCGACTGCATAATGTTCAATTACTCTTGCTTAATTATCATCTAAACAGCGTAACGATACCTACCCGAAACAAGATCGATGTTGTCATATCTCTAAAGTTTCACTAGGTGCTGGTATAATTAAATTTTTGTTTGCTGTGATATATTTCTCGGTGTATTTAATACTAATAATGTATTAAATCTGGAAGTAATAATTTTATATGAATCGTATCGTGACATGCCAAATGATTTCCACGCCAGAATGTATTTTATAAAGAATAGAGACGAGGAAGGAAAATTAAAAATAGGAAAAATAGTTTAAAACTCTCTTTCCGTCACTTTCATTTATTTCGGGACTCGGAAAATCTTACTCTGGAAAATCAGTAGGTTTTATTATATGTTTATCAGGAAAATTGTATATTCAACCAAAAGTCGTAACCTTTTAGAGAACGTAAACCTCTTAAAATGCTATGCCTTCAGTCTATTCGGACTCTTTTAGGTCCTATACTCGCGATTCAAGCAAAGGAATACTCTATTTGGTGGTTATATTTGATTCAATAAAGTTGTGTTGGTTATTGATATTGAAATTTATGATGGAGTTCAGTCCAAGAAAAAATGGTGAATGTATAAACAAGGCTTTGATTCAACTGGAAGATATTGCACAGAATTTCTCATTCGGAGACTAAAATGTCTTTGCTGTAGAATCAAGTGCTATTCGCAATACAAATTGAATATGGATATGAAATTTATGATTGATGTATCTTCATGATTGTGGCCTAATCACTTTTGTCACTGAATATTATGGAGGAAGATAAGACATCAGATACGGTGATATTTGAGCAAAGTATATTTATTGAACTTCTTGTAACACGCAACTACTGTAATGGTAGGGGTTACGTAAGAGTTTCGTGGCTGAGGAGGTCCCGGATTGAAATCCTGACGATTTCGTTTTTTCAATTTTCAGCTTATATTCTACAGAAAGGGACAGAGAGAGAGAGAGACATACAAAAAGATAGAGAAGAAGATATACAGAAAGACAGAGAAAAAAACTGGGAAAACAAAAAGAAAGAAAAAAAGAGAGAGGAAGAAAGAGAGGAGGAGGAAAAAATTCACGCAGGGAGACAGCGAGCTTATTCATACGAAGAGAAAAACACACAGCCATCGAGAGAATAAGAGGGAAAGAGAAAGACAGATAAAAAGGGAGAATAAAAAAGAGAAAGGGACAAAGAAAGAACGAGAAAGGAAGACAAAAAAAATAAACTAAAAAAGAAAATAGGAAATTGGAAAAAAATGAAGAAAGGTAATAAAAGAAAAATAAATATATATAAATAATATATAATATATATAATAGATAAAGAGAGAAAGAAAGTGAGAGAGGAAGTGAGATAAAAAGTGAAAGTGAAAAATAATCTGACAGAAAAAAATATAGTTAGATAGAGGAAGAGAGAGACACAGACAGAGAGAAAAAGGTGGAGAATAGAGTGTAGGAAAGAAAAAGAGAGGAGGAAAGAAATAAAGACGAAGAAAAAGGTAGAGACAAAGTTAGTGAGAAAGAAAGAGAACAAGTTAAAGAGGGAGAAGTACATGAAGAGGGATAGAGAGCAAGAGAGACAGGGTGGAAGAAAGAAGGGAAGAGACGGAGAATGAAAGCGAAGATGATAAATGAGTAGAAAAAGAAAGTGAGTAAGATAGTGAAAATGGAAGTGTAAAAGAGAGTAATGAAGAAAGACATTGACAGTGTGATAGTTGATTAAGAGTCTTTTACCGATACCATAATGTGATGATTATGATATAAAATTGATAAGACCAAGATTTCTGGAAGTAAACCCCAGTTGAGTAAATATGTTGCAGCATTGATTGTCGCCATCACAACTACCAGGGCAAATCAAAGTAGAAAACTTTTTGCCATTGTCAGTGGCATGGACAAATACATTTTTCCATTCCTCTATAGCCATTAGTGAGCATATCTAAGGATATGTATCTTCACAATTGCCAATATTTCTCTACCAATTTTAGCTTATGAAAAGTTCATGAATATTTAGGTGAAGTATAAATATATCACTTGAAGATGTTGATTATTCACAAATTTTCCATTGATTTTGTTTTAATTTTGAAATTATCAAGTTTAATACCTATGACTGTTTGTTATGGAGTTTTTGTACTTCAATATGCTCAAAAATATTTTTTTCTCAACGTCTCTATAGTTTGGCAAATTTATCTGAAGCCGTGAAAACATTCGATATTGCCACGTTTAACTATGAAAAAGCTAAAGTGCTAAGTATGTTGTGATAATAATTAGAAAATGGACTTTTTTATTAACAATATTAACAACATGATTAAACGTTAATTCTTTAATGTGTTTGTTTCATTGGATTTTGTATATTAACAATATTTTTTCAATTTATGAATATTAAAATATGAACACTTTTCCAAATTTGTTATGGGCTTTTTCAAGCTCTGGCAGCATTGTGCGAAAACCATAATTTTCACGCCCTCCGAACTAACTCAATTGGTGAAATGGATCAAAGGCCTTCGTTGCTTAGCGACCAGCTGGCTTCCTATTGGCAAGCGCGTGCGTGTGCTCTTCCCTCTCACTTTTTCAATTGACTGACATTGATTATCCAGTGGCGTTGGTATTGTCAGTGTCAGATTTTGAACTATTTCGTATCCATATTGAATTCAAGTACCATTCTTAACATTATTTGTTTTTAACAAATACAGTGTTTTGAAAAATACCTTACCTTAAAAGCAAAGCAAAAATCAGTTTCTATGTATAATTATTGTATAATAATAATTATTATTTTTAAAACTTTTATAAAAATAGGTACCGTACGCCGTTGGTACGTTTATGACAGATAGCCGCCATGTTTCCTCGCCCTTTACCGATGCCCCGTAGCTTCAGATAAACTTGCCAAACTATAATAAATGTCTACAATACAATCAGTGGTAATTCCCATTGAATGATCAAATTAAGGGTGTATTACAAAATCACAGTCTTCCCAGTTGCATTTTACTGGAAATGAAAGATAAACATTATAAATAATTATCGATAACAGCTAAAACTTTTTGATCAGATATTTAATCTAGTCCTAAAGAACAATAGTCACCCTGAAATTTCGAACAAAGCTTCAAAAACTTAATATTTATAAAAAATTATCTGAGCATATAGCGACAAATACAGAAAAGTATTTGTACTGTATACTGGAAAGACCACTAATTTTAAAAAAACTGCATAGGTAAACATGATCTCCATGTCTAAAAACTACTATATCGTCGTAAAATTGCAATAGTGGGATATCCTACGAGAATGCGTGAATGGGGTTATCCTGTGAAAATGAATAAAATAGCCCCTATTTCAGTATGCAATACTGAGATATTTCAATAAAAAAATAATTCAATAGCTAAAAGTGATATCTCACTATTGCATTACATCAAAAACATCAATATGTTTAGCGCAATAGTGAGATAAGCTGGATATCCCAGTATTGCATTCTTGAGACATTAGATTTTGCTTGATGCATTACTAAGACATTCATTCATTCAATTTCTTAGTGAGTTTAAAGTAAATGTGAGCACCGTTTTTTTGTGTGGTTTCGTTGAAAAAACATGAATTCAAGGGCTAGAAAAATAGTGGAATTAGCTCTACAAATCACTTCTACTGCTGAAAAAGGTAAGTGCGTATATTTCATACGTTTGTTTTCTCTATTTCATGTAAAATATCAACATTAAATCATTCGAGCAGTTTTCTAACCTCTATTCCGATGTATAAATCTGTTATTTGAAGATTTTGGCTGTTGCTACGTTCACACGTTCTGTAATTTGGGTTCAGTTCCACGCTTAGTTCTTATAGTTTTATTGGAGTAATGATCAATTACCTAGATGAGTACCTACTTGATATTACGGTTTTCCGAGAGTGGAATCTCATTATTGCCGTGCAAGTAGTAGTAAAGATTACATTGAAGGATCTCTAAATATATCAATGATGTATAGACTCTACACTGAATATTGCAAAGAATTCCTGGAACCATTCGTGAAATTTCACACCTACAACAAAATTTTTCATTCAGATTTCAACATTGGGTTTTTCAAACCTAAAAAGGATTTATGCAAAGTTTATAAAAATAAATCAGAAGATGAAAAAGCTGAGGAGTTGAATAAATATGTACAACATAAAAGAGAAATAAATAATTCAAGATAAGAATGCTGACTCTGATACTCTTGTAATCTGCTATGATTTACAAGCAGTGTGTCAGTTACCTGATGGTAATGGTTCCTCATTTTATTACAAAAGCAAATTAAATGTATTCTATTTCACACTTTTCGATTTGAAACTCAGACAAGGATATTGCAAAATATGGCATGAAGGAGTTGCAAAAAGGGGTGTTAATGAAATTGGCACTGGTGTCTTCACATTCTTGAAAGTAAATTGTATCGACAAGAAAGTAATATTTTATAGTGACAACTGCTCATCCCAGAATAAAAAGAAATATCTATGTTCTATGTATATTTATTGTGTGAAGTTTTTGAAAATAACATCGATAACACACAAGTACTTGATAGTTGGGCATACAGAAAATGAGGGTGATAGTATGCATTCTTGCATTGAAAGAGAGAAGAATAGGATATTGAAGAGTGGACTAATTTTTGTTCCTAGCGAATTCACAACCATTGTGAAAGGCGCAAAGAAAAATGGAAAACCTTATCTGGTACAAGAGCTGGAAACAAGTGATTTCATTGACTGGAAAGCAGTTTCTGAACGAATTGGAAAAAACTTCACAGTTGATACAAATGGTCAGAAAGTTTTATGGAGTGAAATTAAGATATTGAAGATAGAGAGTGAAAATCCAAACCTAATCCTTTTCAAAACTAGTTATACCGATGAAAACTTTATAGTTATTGATGTAACCCACAAAATGAGAGGGAAACGCCAATTAATGCTGGAAGATGTCGAACTGAAACCAGCATACAGCAATCCACCTACCCTAGGAATCAACAAGAAGACTGATTTAATATCATTGTGCAATGAAAAACTGATCCATAAGGAAGAACATGTTCTTTTTTACAAAAATTTGCTATAATTTTAAAATTTCACAGACTGTTCAGTTTTCATTGTTCATGATTTCTTGAGTTTTGTTCAAAATTATGTTCCCAATATTCAACATTATGAAAAATAAAACCATAAAGTTATGAAAGTGTTTTTCCTACGATGCAGTCATAATAATACAGAAAAAGATCCTAGTTACGTTAGTGAGATAAATGACAAAAGTTCAATCAGAAAATAATGCAACAGTGAGATATCTAGCAAAATTGCAAATAAATTGATGTATCTAGATATTTTTCTTAATTTTAATAAGGAATCCGAGAGTAATGATTGAATGAAACAATCAAAAAAAGTATCATTGGATTCTATCTAAAATTGACCAAGTTAAATGGAAACAAAGAAACATAAATTTTAAACTTGCCTATTTCTCGAAACATAGTCTCAGTAAGATATCCCACTATAGCAATATTACGACGATATGATATAATTATATATTTTTGTTGGTTTTGGAAGATGAATAAGGTATTAAATTAAATAATTTTTATTTCAAACATAAAATTTTACGCGCCATTTGTAAAGGCTGCTCTCATTGGTGTAATGCAGTATGACGTACTAGCCCCAACATGACTATCGACCTTAAGCCGACCAATCATATAACCGCATTGAATGAAAACCCTTCACAGAGAGGCTCTGCGCTTGAGTCGACCAGTTTCCAACTAATCCTAAGCGTCCTAATGTTTGGGGTTAGTACGTCATAGCACCGCCCATTTATTCCGAACATTTTTCAGTTTTGAATTCATGTTGATTTAAAAACGCCAAGAAATCTGTTTAATACGATTATGACACATGATATTGTCTGGACTCTGAACCAACATCGTTATTAATTGATTGAAATATGTTTGAAAGGAATTCATCTCTTAGTGGTCTTCCCGATTGTCATAAAATTGAAAAATAGGAGATTGCCTAATGTCCGAAAAATGCGTTAAGAATCTTGTCTTTTGCATTTTAATGGAAAATGTCGCGTTAAGCGATTTTTGGTCACCACGTCACCATCAGCGCGTCACTGATAATATGACGTTTCTCGCCTCATAAGCGTATTGGCATCTTTTTTGATGGGTAACGAGACATTTTTTATTCACTATAGGCGACCGATACAAATTTTAAAAGGAGGTAATTTTTTTATGTTTTTACTTTAATTTTTTTAGTATTTCCCACCACATTTTATTAAGATTTGTTTTGATAAAGACTACATCGAAATTGTCTGATTTGAGCACAATATGTATTGTATTTTCATAAAATTTTAAGGTTGATTTTTTTACATTTTACTATTGTTTTTATCGAAACAAATTCATATTTTTCATCTGTATGGCAAACAGTTATCGCTGAATAATTAAAATTAAAATTTTTATGATACATTGTACTAGAGATTTATACGAGGGTTCCAACAAAAATTACGTAAAAACTGAAATAATAAACATTTTTTGGTCCCTATAACAAACGTATTGCCATAAACACTTCAATCATACAAATAAACTATAATAGGTCCGATTTCGAATTAAAATATTATAATCTTATCGCGTAAGTCTAAAAATAGTAACAATATCTCCAACGAAAGTAGTTAGTTGCAGTGTAAATAAATTTATTGTTATGTATCTGTAGTAGGTACCTAAATCGACTTTAATGTGAGTCAAAAAAATTGTTATCAGAAAACCATACCTACTTCACGCTTATCGAGTATTATAGATAACAATAATAGTATATTACATATTTAGCGGGGAAGTAGATCATCACAGCCCATGCTTTGTTAGAGACCCGAGGCACTTAGCGCCGAGGGTCGCTAAAAGCCGTGGCTGGAATGATCCTTCCCGCGTGGTATGTATACTATTTTATTCACAATCGCTTAGTTACAAGCTTTTAAAAACATTAATTTTAAGAAAATTTGTTATCACAATTTAATATTTTTTTCGACAAAGAACTTCGTGAATCTGTTGCTAGGCAATATTACTAATTTATTGGTTTTGACAATTATGTCATAAAATATTCTTTCTGTCACGAAATTTTAATTTTTTTGCACAAACTTGTTTTGAATTTACCTGTACTCCTCCGGAAGTCCAAGAAGCTGCGGTTGAGGGAATAATTCCGTAGAAAAGCAAAGAAAGGTATTAACTTTTTTTTAAAACCATCAGCTTAACACAATATTGTCATACTTCAGAGAAGTGACACATGCTTCTAGCCGGAAATAGTAATTTTTTAAGACCGACCTGAAATTATACACATTCTGGACAATTTTTCGTCCAGAAAATAACGTTTTGCCGATCAAGGCCGGAAAATGGACGTGAGGGGCCGGCAAAAGCTTTTTCCGGTCCCTGATTTTTCATTTTTCCAATCGCTCTCTTATAATACAATCTACCTTGATTTCGTTACTATGATAACAACGCTTCGATATATTGTCGAGTGATGACAATTAATTTGTCGTTTATGTCAAACTTATTTCACGAGTGCGCAAATTTAACAATACTATGAATTCAGATTTTGAATTATCCGATAAATAATTAAATGTATATCGAAGTCTGTCTTAAAATAGCTATTTGTGTATCAAGAGCAGAACGTAGTACTTTGGTAGTCGAGACAAAAAGTTACCAAAAGACTTTCTGCTCTAAATACACACGAGATTTGTTCTACTATCACACCAAAATTAACTACTAGCTCTCTTTTATCTATAAAAAAAATTAGGCGTGCGCCAAAGTTACTTTCTGCTTAAGAGCGCCAATAATGTCAAATTATGACAGCTCGCGGAAACCTTCAACTTTGCAGTTGCTTTTCAAAGCACAAAAGACGACTTTCGATAGTGAAGGTAGAAAAAAAATATTGTACGTCACGCAACCGGAAATTAGTGTTTTTCAGGTCTCTACAAGCTTCCAGGACTCGCCCTGGAATCTGCTTGTCTCGACCTGAAAAACACTACTTTCCGGTCTTGTAACGTAAATTACTATTTCCGGCTATAGCGTGGAAGTGAAAGTAAGTAATGAGTCACTTCACTACCGTTTAAAAGGTAAGAAATGTCTATATTACTGACCTATTGTGAATAAAGTTTAATAAACGAAGGTATTAACGATGGCATATACGATGGTAGTCGAAAGTACTTGCACGAAGACTAGTAGGTTATACTGTGTACTGGGTTACTGGTTATAAATTAAACTGTTTTAATTTCATATATAGGTACACAGCATTTCAATGAAAACTATCCACCCCACAAAATTTACTTTTATGAAAAAATGAAAAAACACATCAAAAATCATTCTTGCTCATATGTAGACGTTATAACTTGGAACATCCTATACATTATGGCATTGTTGGATTCTCCTCTACAAGAGAATTACGAAAATCTATAATACATAAGTGAAAAGTCAATCAGCTGGGAGTTACGTATAATTCCAAATTACCAATAGTAACATTTTACTTCGTAACAAATCAGCAAAACAATACTAAATTATTTTATAAGGTGCTCAAATTGACTTCCATTGGTTTCCATACAATGATACAATCGAGTCTCAAATGCGTTTCTAACATTAGGTAACATTTTTGCGGTTATTTGTGGACATTCTTGAATAATTCTCTGACGTAAATCATCTATAGATGCTGGCCTAGTGGTATACATTTTGGTTTTCAGATATCCCCATGAAAAAAGTCTGAAGGGGTTAAATCGGGTGACCTAGGTGGCCGTTCCAGCATTGGGCCTCGTCTACCTATCCACCGAGCAGAAAATTATAAAAATCGTCTCACCTCGAGAGCGTAATGTGGAGGTGCCCAATCTTTTTGAAACGCTAGCAAATATTCTGGCATGGTGTTTCATCATTTTCTAGTATAAGTGTTATTTCGGGATCAATAGTTTCTCTGAGTAATTGTTGATAAGAAGTTCAAGAAGTTCAAGTTTTGTGGTGTTTGACTATGAAACTCCCGCATTACTTGTGGGCCATTTTCTGCCCAATATCTACAATTATGTCTGTTTACTCCACCATTGAATGCAAAAAGCAGGTATTATACAATAAAGCTGGAGTGTCTTGCAGTCGTTCGCTAATCAATTCACAAAACTGTTGACGCCGGTCGAATTCGTTTATGTAAAATTCTGAAAACACTGCTTCGAGAAACAGCTACTGCACTAGAATTTTGGGGTCTAGGTGAATTGATCGAAAACAATTTATCGAATGACAATTGACCGAATGCAGTTTATCGAAAAACAATTTATCGAATAAACAATTTATCGAATAGGTGAATTTACCGAATGACTATTGACCGAATACAATTTATCGAAAAACAGAATTAGAAAAACCTACCCAACCACCTTCGTATTTTTAGTCAATTTTTGAAGAATAAATTATAATAATTCTCAATAATAACCCAACCAAACCTACCCCTACCAAACCACCTTCGTATTTTTAGTCAATTTTTGAAGAATAAATTATAATAATTTTCAATAATAACCCAACCAAACCTACCCCTACCAAACCACCTTCGTATTTTTAGTCAATTTTTGAAGAATAAATTATAATAATTTTCAATAATAACCCAACCAAACCTACCCCTACCAAACCACCTTCGTATTTTTAGTCAATTTTTGAAGAATAAATTATAATAATTTCCAATAATAACCCAACCAAACCTACCCCTACCAAACCACCTTCGTATTTTTAGTCAATTTTTGAAGAATAAATTATAATAATTTTCAATAATAACCCAACCAAACCTACCCCTACCAAACCACCTACGTATTTTATCATCATTAGGTACCTGCCGTAATTAGGGTTAGCGTTCGGTCAAACGGTCAAATTGTCATTCGATAAATTCACCTATTCGATCAATTGTTTACTCGATAAATTGTTTTTCGATAAATTGCATTCGGTCAATTGTCATTCGATAAATTGTTTTCGATAAATTCACCGCATACCAGAATTTTGTGATATTGACTGATGTTCTTCTAACGTAAGTAGTAGTAGTAGTAAGTTCCATAGCCTCCTTGTTAACAACTTGTTGTGGTTTGTGTTTTTTATTGGCAACTGATCCTGTTTCAAAAAATGTTTTGCATTAATTCAGTTACTTATTGTACTTATGTGTGGCAGTTCTTCCGGGATGAGCAGCATTAAACTGTCTAGACTGGGCTCGCTTGCAGATTTATTGTTTTCGTTGTATAATCCTACAATTTCAATTCTGTCTTGTAGAGTATACATCATGTTTACGGTAGATAGGTACTTGTAAATGCTGATTATTCGAATGAAAACTAAGCTACCTACTTGACACTTTATTTAAAAAACGTCAAACGCCAGTTTTTCGGTCGCTATGTTTTTGTCCCCATGCAAAACATCGTTTACTTAGTTGAGTAGAGTTAGTGCCGCAGTAAAGGCATAGTTTATATTGGAATTATCCGTAACTCCCAACTGATTGACTTTTTACTTATAAATTATACATTTTTGTAATCCTTTTGTAGAGGAGTGTCCAACATTGTAATAATGTAAAAAATTGTGAATGGCGACCACAGGGGGGAGGAGGTTAAAGTTATATCATCTACACATGTCAAAAAGACGTGATTGTTGACGTGATTTTCATTCAGAATTATGTGAGGTAGATAGTTTTCGTTGAAATACTCTGTTTTTAAAAAAACTTTAAATACAAAAGTTTGTTGACAACACCCAAAACTTTTATTTGGTACAGTTTTTTTTAATATTCACGGTTCATGTTCTCTTTTATTTTTTAAATGGAACACACAGTAAATCAATCGATTTTGAAAATTTACGTGAAATTCCAATTTCATAATGTAGTAGAAGATGTAAGTTGATAGGTTGATACTTTTCCAAATAGTAGTATTCAAAAATCGGAAATTATGATTATGGGAAATTGATAATACACAGTGTGTGAATGACCAATAGGTTAGAGCCAGCGATTTTGCGATTTGAACGAAAGACGTGAAACATTTTTGAAATTAGATTTCGAATTAGGATCTATCTAAGGCATATTATTATTTTGCACAAATATGCAGGTTGTCAGTAATAATTAGTGATCTATTTTCAAATTACAAGGTGTCCAGAAACTCTCCTCCTAAACGCGAACAACAGATAATAGATGTGATTTCATGTCCATCTTACCCAATTTACTTTTATCCCAAAGCTCCTCCAAAGGAAAGCATAAAGCACCCTGTATATAAAAAACTACGATGTTTATATGTTCGCGTTCGTACTCCCCCAAAACGCCTTGACCGATTTCCATGAAATGTTTTAAATGTATTTAGTAGGTATTGGAATAGGTCGTAAAGTACCTATATTTTCATATCGTTAGATAGCAGAATTTTTTTTTCTACGTTTTTGACAAATTTTTTTTGTATTTTTTTTTATTTGGCATCCAAAAATACCTATAGCTCTAAATGTTCCTCCTTCTACCCTCATTTTTCCATTTTTAATCGCGATTTTAGTATTTTTGTACGAAAAATATCCAAATAATAAAGCCGCTGATGTTCGTATTTCAAACAGAAGCTATTCATGTGTTGTAACCTTAGAGTAATACTACATTAATCTGAGGTTAGGTAACACATGGGCTGAAAAGTCCCGAGCCGGACACATAGATGGCGCTAGTTGTAAAGTATAGACACCGTGTGTCAAATTAATTGAATTGATTAATTAATTATTGAATTGTCATTCATACATATTCTCTTTAGAATTATAATAAAAGCAATTATCTTTACGTTACATGGTGTCAGAATAAAAGAAAATACGTTAGAAAGTTGTAAAATGGCTACGAACGATGCAGTATCTGGAATAAAACCACCAGCTAACCTACAAATTGATTCGGAAAAATCAACGTGCTGGAAAAAGTGGTTACAACAGTTTGAGTGGTATGCAATCGCTGTTCAACTTGATAAAAAGCCAGCCGAAGTCCAGGCTGCAACATTTATGGCAGTGATAGGCTCAGAAGCGATCGAAATATACAACAGTTTCAACCTTAGCGACGCAGACAAAAATAACTTGCATATCATTAAAAACAAGTTTAAGGAGTACTTCACACCAAAAACAAATATATCGTTTGAAAGATATATATTTTTCAAAATTGTACAAAACGAAGATGAACAATTCAACGAATTTTTAACCAGAATAAAAACTCAGGCAAGCAAATGCGAATTTGACAATTTACTCGACGAAATGCTAAAAGACAAGATAGTATTTGGAATCCAATCGAATCAAGTAAGAGAGAAATTGTTAACAGAAGATAAACTAGACTTGAACAAAGCCATAACAATCTGTAAAACTAGTGAACAAGCTTCCAAACAACTAGACGAGTTCGAAGGTAAAAACAAAGCAGATAAAGTATTAGCGGTAAGAAATAAAGGTGTCAAAAATAAACAAAATGAATATTTTAACTGCTAAAGATGTGGTACAAACCATAAATGCAGAGAATGTCCAGAGAAAGTCGGTGAACTTCCAATAGAACTACAACACTATTTTAACTTTAAAGAAGAACTGAGCTATCTCAAGGGAATAATTTTCAAAGGAAATAAAATTATAGTACCAAAATCACAGATCCCAAAAATGCTAAGGAATATTCATCAAGGACATGCAGGTATACAAAGTTGTTTAAGAAGAGCACGACAAACTCTCTACTGGAAGGTACAATATGACGACATCATAAGACTAGTTAAAACCTGCCCTGTCTGTGAACAAACACAAAGAGACAATATCAAAGATATAGTGCTAGTCAAAAATATCCCCACACTTCCATGGCAAATAGTTGCATCTGATCTATTTGAATTAAAAGGAAAAACTTACATCGTAATATGTGACAGTTACTCTGGATATTTAGATTTTCAACAGCTAAAATGTCAGACTTCATATGAAGTCATAGAACAACTGAAAATATGGTTTGCTGTACATGGAATACCAGAAGAGCTACAAACCGACAATGGTTCACAATACATGTCTCGAGAGTTCAAGATCTTCCAAAAAGAGTGGAAATTCAACCATGTCACATCCAGTCCACATCACCATCAAGGCAATGGGCTCGCTGAAAAAGCCGTTCAAGTAGCCAAGAACATGTTGAAAAAATGTAGTATAGACAAATCCGATGTTCAACTTGCTTTATTAAACTGGAGAAATACACCAAGAAACGACATTTTAGGTTCACCCAACCAACGTCTATACAGCAGAATAACCAGATCTCCATTACCTACAAAAGACAGTAACCTAAAACCAAAAATAATACAAGGAGTCACAGCTGAACTAAAACGATTAAGAGGAAAACAAGCAGACTACAGTAATAAGCACACCAAAAGGCCTGACAATTTTGAAATTAACGAAAAAATCAAACACAAAGTTGCTCATCGCCAATGGGAAGGGGCAAGAGTAATAGAAAAGCCTGAAGGTCTACCAAGATCGGTAATCATTCAAACTGATCAAGGCCAAACCCTACGTAGAAACTTCAGTCATCTGCACAAGACAAAAGCGAACATCACCAGCAACAGAGTAGTAGTTCCAGATACTGAATACACAGATGAACCGGTACAACAGGTTCCAGCTCAAGAACAATCACCAGCTATTTCCAAGTCACTCCCAGCATCAACAAGCTCTTCACCAAACACTTCCAATCATTTGCAGAACACGAACCTGGCTCAACCAGCGACAGCATTAAGGTTATCAAGATTTGGAAGAGTGATTAAACCGATAAATAGACTTGATCTTTAATGACTAGACTTGATCGTTAATACTATTTGAATTCGTTACCATATTATCTTATGAGTTTTATTAAGTTATATTTAGTTCACAAAGAAAGGAAGATGTAAAGTATAGACACCGTGTGTCAAATTAATTGAATTGATTAATTAATTATTGAATTGTCATTCATACATATTCTCTTTAGAATTATAATAAAAGCAATTATCTTTACGTTACACTAGTTTTATTGGAACCGCCTGTTTTTCAGGTAGTACTAACCTTAAAAAGACAGCTATCAGAATTTCATGATATTCTATCCATTACTTTTACTATTTTCAAAACAATGGATCAAAAACAAAAACAATTTTCCGTTTTAATTTTACACTGCTTCTTGATGGGAAAAAATACCGTTCAAGCGAAGCAATGGCTTGAAAAGTGTATGTCCGCTCCATCAGAAACAACGATAAAACGATGGTTTTCTGACTTCAAATGTGGTCGTAGAGACACCGATGATGCGGAACGCAGTGGACGTACAAATGAAGCGGTACACCAGAAAACATAAAAAAAATCCACAAAATCGTTTTGAATGATCGAAAAGTGAAGTTACGTGAGCTAGCTGACATCGTAAATATATCAGAAGAATGTGTTGGTTTATATTGCATGAGCAATTCACTATGAGAATGCTCTGTTCATAATGGATGTCGCGTTTGCTCACTGTTGACCAAAAACAAGAACGTGTTGAGGCTTCTGAGCAGTATTTAAACGTAACAAACCCGATATGTGACAATGGATGAAACATGGATCCATCACTTCTCTCCGGAATCAAAACGATCGTCATCTGAATGGATAGCAACTGGAGAACCTCGTCCAAAGATCCCGAAAGCACAACAATCAGCTGGAAAGGTTATGGCCTCGGTATTTTGGGAAGTACGTGGTGTAATATTCATCGACTATCTTGAAAAAGGAATTACCATCAACAGTGAATATTATATAGCGTCAATATGGAGCGTTCGAAGGCCGAAATTGCAAAGAAACGTCCGTATATGGCAGGAAAAAAATGTGTTTCATCTAGGCAACGCACCGTGTCACAAGTCAATCAAAACAATGGCAAAACTACATTAATTGGACTTCGAATTGCTCCCACATCCACCGAATTCACCAGATTTGGCTCCCAGCGACTACTGGCTGTAGTCCTAAAAAAATGCTCGCCGGTAAGAAACTTCGCTTGAATAAAGAGGATATCGCTGACACTGAGGTCTATTTTGAGGCAAAAGATAAACCGTTCTACAAAATTGGTATTGAAATGTTAGAGCGACGCTGGAATGAAATTACGTTGAAGAATAAAACTAATTTTGAACAAATAAAAACGTGTTTTCTTTGTTAGGCCCAGGACTTTTCAGCCCATGTGTTATGATAGACGGCGCAGTCAGAGTATAAATAAGTATGTAGAAAATGCAATAGGGTGTTCAACAAAAAATAGATTCTTGTTAAAGATTAGTAGATCGTTAATTCTGTGAAAATAAACTACGTTGCACCATATTCTATCAAATTCAATAGTGTTGTTTTGTTTCTATCCCCATTTAAAAAATTCTATTATAAAAATTTCTGAAAATCCGCCTTTTAGATTTTGACGTCACTCTGTTTTTAAACTAAGAAGAGCGATTTGCGTTTAAGTTGGCATTTCTGCTGGGTGATTGGTCAGATTGCCGACTTTTTCACAGAGCTATTTTGATACAACTGACAATGACATTTGTCAGTATTGTGTTTATTCATTAGTTCAATCTTTATCACCACTTTTTGCGTTTGTTATTATTTATTGATTCACTTTTAAAAAAGTTTATATTCCAACCAAGTTAAATTTATTCAGTTTGATAAACAAAATGTATAGTCCATGCTTGTTGATTATAAATAAGGTTCCAAGTAAAATCTTATTCTAATAAATATTTTTTTCTACGCCCATGCCTGTAAAAGTCAAAAATCGTACTGTATACATTCCTTGTAAGTGACATTTAACAATAACATGCACATAATGAAAATCTCATAACATACACGTGCGTTTAGATAAGAAAACATAAATTTTTTTGTTGAGTCAAATTGCAATCAAATTTTTATTTACGTACTACTTTATTTGGTTAATTTACATACTTTTAATCAATTTATTGGAAAACATAAAAGCTCTTAGCATTAGTGAAATACATGAAAAGAGTGATGCCCCTAAATGTCGGCAACAAATTATACAAATTAAAAAAAAATAATTCGCTTTTTCTTGATATGGACATAAACGTCATCTCATTTATGCTGTCAATTTTTGTAACAAATTATAGTATCCGAACATTTTCTCAACTTTACATACGAACATGTCTGTTAGTAGTGAAAAAGATGAAATTATGATCACTCAGAATCACTCACAGATCACTCAGAAGAAACTAGATGGGGGTAGAGAAAGTATAGTACGTTACACTAGCTGAAATACCATTACGCACTCGTGAAATTTACTTTTGCACTTCGTGCGTAATGGGTTACTTTACAATTCTTGTTACGTAATATACTATTACATCAAGTTTTACATACATCATAGTACAATATTATGGTATTTTTGTATATTGAACTGCTGTTCAATTTTAGTTTATACTATATCAAATGTAAATATAAAGAATAATTTAAACACACAATAGGTGCAATTCTGTAAGCATGCAAATGTTAAATTTTAACGTATGGTTAAAAATTAGACAATCTTCTAACTCCATTTTACTATTCTGTACGCATAATAATCTTTAAAATATGAACGGAAAACTCTTAATTGGACAACAAATCTGTTGAAATTCAAATCCTAATCCTGACTATGTATAGATTAAAACATTTCTAATAGCGTAAACTTCGTCAAATATAACGGCTTGCCGTTAATTTTTAACTACTTCTTATAGAATTGACCCTAATGAGGTGTTAAACTTAACAAAAACACTATGTTTTCTAAATGTTGATAGTTAGTGGTGGACAAAATCATAATGTGGAATCAATTATTTTTAATCCTTTTATTTTCACAAGGTTTTTATGTCGATTTGAAAATTCAACTTTGGGATGATTTAAATAGTTCGCCATTCATGCTGTGACGTACATACTGTAGTATCATAGTCTTTTGTACTATTTATATTTAGTGAAAAGAGGTTCTACCAAGGCTAGGTCATTGAGGGTATACAATAATGCCACATGTCAACTCGACAAAAGTAAGTTTATTAATAATCAGAAAATGTTTCCTATAAATTAAAATATGAACCAAGCAATAATTATTGCTTGGCCATCGAAACTACACTTCCTCTCCAATTGTAATTTTTACATGTTAGCATTATTAATGTTGCAATTAACAACGTGTGCCAATAATCGCCAACATGCACATAATCTACATTATATTTATAATTAACTATTAATTATTGAATAAAAAATATATATACATATTATATTACACCTCCCGGGGGTAAGGGAAAGAATTTTCATTGTATTGACCAAAAATAAAAATTCTTTAGCTGAATGTGACTATACTAGAGACAATTGAAATTGTTTAAACAAAGATATAAAATAACATAAAAATAAAACACCAAAACAAAAATAATATGATTGTACTTATTAAATTACATACAAGTATATACAAACAAAACTAACCTAGACAAATTAAAACAGGATAATTATCACAGTTATACAGTGTGTGATAATCATTTAAAATAATGACTGTCGTCACTAAATCTAAAGAGTTTTTCCTTTTATTATTGATAATTTGATACCTATTTAATTTCTCTTTTTTTTCTAGCACCTTTGAGCACTATTCGTTTTTAAACATTATCAATATTATTTCCGGATCTTTGATTTTATCAATTAGACTTCTCAGTTCCCTCAACGTGGTACCTAAGTCCAACGCCGATCAAGAATCCTGACGTAATAAATTATTTTTTAACTTTTGACACAATAAATTTTCCGTTTAAAGTCTAAATTTTTCCTTTACCTATATGATTAGTTCCGGCACTTTATATCTTTTTATAACCGCCTTCAGGTCAGTACCTAAGTCTATCGCTGATAGAGGGTCCTGACGTATGCAAACATTTAATTCTTTTATACATATTAGATTCTCTATTTTTTCACTAAAATGTTTTCTCCTGTATAAATCTATTCGTTATTTACTGGTCTTATTTCAAGACAATTCGTTGGTGCCTTTATCAACTCACCAATTCCAGGGTGATCAATCCTTTCATTGGTAGAGTCTCCATCGTCACTTTTCGAATTGAGTGAGCGTAAGGTTGAACAGTAAATCTTCAACAAATTCATCCACTGTTTTATCATTTTGTTTTGCTATTAAAATTTTCATCTACATTTTTTTTTCATTTAATTTTAAATTTTAATTACTTTTTTTACGAGATCATTATCCTCATTCAATTTTCTATAAAAAACTCTAACACTCTCCAATACATGTATAAAATCATATAAAGACATTACCTATTTTTCTACTAATCCTTTGTTACACGCACTTGCCACTTAACACTCACACTATTCTTTACTATTTCTTCCTCCAGACCATCCATGGATATCATCTTATACGACATTGAAGGTAGTTCAATCATTTCTACGCTAGCTAAAATATACACAATACCAAAAAATAAAAATAAAACTATCTTTTTCTTTTTCGGATCATAATTCCTATTTCCGTTCTCAATAACAATGAAACAATTCTTTCTTTTCCTGAATCTCCATAAAGTATCCATTTTTTTTGTAAATCCATAAATCCCATAATACTTAGAATGTTAAGAATATTCCATAAAACTTATTCCATATCTTATCGATAATTCCACATATTGCTCCATAAAATAAAACCCATGTCTAAAAATCCATACCATAATAATAATTTGCTTCTTTTTCGCCCATCCACCATCTATTTGGTTCCAGTTGGCAGTTTGTTTTTTTTTCTTCACGAACTTCTGATTTTAACCCTCAACAGACCCAGCCCTGGCAAAGGATCGCCATGTAATATCATAGTTTTTTGTACTATTTATATTTAGTGAAAAGAGGTTCTTCCAAGGCTAGGTCATTGAGGGTATACAATAATGCCACATGTTAACTCGACAAAAGTAAGTTTATTAATAATCATAGAATGTTTCCTATAAATTAAAATATGAACCAAGCAATAATTATTGCATGGCCATCGAAACTACACTTCCTCTCCAATTGTAATTTTTACATGTTAGCATTATTAATGTTGCAATTAACAACGTGTGCCAATAATCGCCAGCATGCACATAATCTACATTATATTTATAATTAATTAATAATTATTGAATAAAAAATATATATACATAATATTATATTACAATACCCTAAAAGAGAAGTTAGCTACATAAATAAGAGTTGACATAGGAGCAAGGTCCCTAAAGTACGTAGGTTGCCTATAAACTATTGAAGGTCATCTGACGTCGCCATATTGCGCGTCAACGTGCCTGCCGTATACCTATATCATTTTACCATTGTTCAGTGTTGTTTTCGTTTTGTTTTTGAAGCTTATGATAGTTTTTGCATATCCAATTTCAGCTTAGTCTTGTAACGATGTCTTCGTTGGAGATGTGTAGCTTCAATATTATCAAGATCTACTACCCCAGTCTGTTGAATATCTTGAGGGAACATCTTTGGTGTTAATGGAACCAAATGTGAGATATCTTCGGAGACATATTATGTCAGTGGTCTAGAATTAACCAACGCTTCACAGTCACATATGGTGGTTTCAAGCTCCTCGTAGCTCAAACATGCTTTTCCTAGGACTTTGAATAGGGTTTGTTTTATGATACGAATAAGTGTTTCTGACCAGCTTTCATTCGAGTCTCTCCGAATTGTAAAATTCACGAAGCTTGTTCAACAACTGTAAGGCTTCATGACATCCAGTGAAGTTGGTTTGGTTATCTGAGTAAATTGTTGAAGGACTTTCATGTCTCGTTATAAATCTTTGGAAAGCTCGTGTAAAACTGTCAGTGCTAAGTGATGTTACTAGTTCCAAATGTAGTGCTAAAAAAATGGCAGCTGCGTATGCATCTTTACTTGTATCAGAAAACGTGTGAAAACATTCTGGGGATTAGATCGTACAACCAAAATAAAAAGGATTTTTATGTCGTCGGGTACTTCTGTCGTCTAATTCAACTGTATCATACAGGTTTTTTCTAGTAGCATTTTTGGTAGTCTTAGGTGAAACTGAGCTTCAACAAAAATTTCTGTAGATTATTTTATTAATTTTTGCAATTCTCAATCGGTATCCAGGCTAGTGACACAGTTATTAACGTAAAGAGAATCCATCAGCTTCAAAATAGTGTCTTCTGTATGTTTTCTCACTGTTCTTCTAGTCAGGGGATGCTTATTACTGCATTCAGTAAAAAAGAACTGCACGTGACGCCAAATACTACTCTGACATGCCTATATACTATGAGGTTTCTGTCTTCGTCGTACCATAGGAATCTTAACAAATCGCTGTCCGATCGATGAATGCTGATTTGTAAAAAAGCTTTTTTAATGTCAGAAATTACACTAATTTTATAGTTATAGTATTATTGTCGTTTATGCCGCCGCCTTGCAACAATTTTTTGAAGACTTAATCATACTCATTATAATAGCCGTCCTTGTCAAACCTATTCATTAGGTTGTAGAGTATTTTCTTTGCAATGCTCATGTTGTCTGGTAGTGCTTGTGTCCTTGAGCCGATGGCATCCTGCCATTTGGACTTCCTGTCACTGTCTTTTGAAAATTGTTGAGAATTTCTTCTCTATCCGCTTTTGATGTATGATCTATGAGATCCTGTGTCAATAATAACTCTTACTAGGAAGACGACTGATATCATTACCTTTCAGATTGACCACCAATGTTTGGAATATCCTTCGATGTAAGTGGCGTTACTTTACTGAGGGTATAAGCCTTCTTTAGTTGATGATTTCTTGAATTTTGGACACATTAACGTCACGTGTTTATCTTCACAGGATTCATATTTTAATTTAGCAGTAGTTCTGCATTTAAAAGCTATATGTCCAAATTTCAGACAGGCATGACTTCCACCCTTCTCCGGAAGACTTTTCTTCAATTCAGCAATCGATTTCTTCTTAGCTTCAGGACAATCGAAGCTATAATGTGTTTCGCGACAAAACAGACATTGGAATTTTCTCGTATTATTTGTCAGCAGTTCAGTAGCTGTAGGAACGCCAAAACCAGAGATGGCTAGAGGGACTCGTTCTTCGCTTTCAACTTCTTTGCGTAGAAAATTCATAAGTTGATCGAGGTGTACTTTCGAGCTATCATCGTCATTGAAACTGGTTGATCTTTCCCAAACTCGTAGCAGATCTTCTGGAAGCATAGCAGAATAAGTATTGGATGTTACATTTAAAGTTTATAAGGAACGAAGTTTTGCTTCAATTTGGTCATATAAACTGTTTAATTTCGTTAATTAGTTAACGTTGCTTAACACTAACTTCAAAAGATCACGTGCCTACGTATACTTCTATATGTAGGTATTATCTTCCAAAACGGCCTCTTAAGCATTCGATCATTTTGGGAGAATTATCTCCCACGAGTAGATGGTTCTCAACAAGTTGGAGTGAGTGTGATTTAGTAATGGTTGCTTAGATTGAAAATTGTAATTTCTTTTCATTAGGGAGTCTTTATAAATTTTGAACTGGCTACAAAATAGCAACCAATCACGAATGTCACCGCCACATGTTCTGAATTTTATGTGAGGATACAATTGTGATTTGTAGTAATTTGGAGAACGGCAGAACAACTAACCTGTGTGTGTATTCTTGATTGAGGGAGTAGAGGTTCCCAAGAGAACACATTTTTTGTCTTTATTTCGCTTGGTTACTCTGTCACTTCAGTGATAAAGACAAAAGATATCTTCTCTCGGGAAGCTAACTTTCATCTTTAGAGATAAAAATTTATACGATGTAGGTAATCATCTATGATTGCCATCTCATAGTCTAGTCTGGATCAATATCTTCTGAATCTTGATCAAGTAACAAGTCAAGGTATTCTTGATCTATCTGGAAAAGCAGGGAAAACATTCTGAATTTTTAACTGACTAATTTTTATACTTATTAGTCAATCTGACAATACTTCAAAAAAATAACACAAATTATACAAAGTGAAACTATAACTTCATCATTACTTTTATTTGTTAAAAACGCACATGTCAACTTACAATTTTTGTTGTTGCTACATATGAATATCGAGGAACCATTTCTCCCTCTCATAACATTTTTTATTCAAAAGATCGTTTAGCATCGTCGTGAAACAAGGGTTTTCCATTAATCATGTACTTAGTTTAATAAATATAAAATTAAGAAGACAGTGTAAACTGTAAATCAATCAAACAATGGATAGTGTGTAATTATTACAACAGACTTGTGATTTTATCAATCAATTTGCTTACAAATTTCCCCAAATAAACGAGATTTCTTGAACAATGAAAAAATTATGGATAAAATTCGAATGATTCTTACTATATTAAAATATATAACACTTAAATTTAAAATAAGAATTTTCAGCTTTCATTAGAATACATTAAAAATATTCGGCAAACAAATAGCTATTCGGTCGTCATTACGTAATTTGTTATTGTATAATATTATACGTAAACTTTGAGAGGCAAGGTCACAAAGTTTTATGTGACACTAGTTATTAACACTTTTTTAAAATGTAACTATACACGGTGGACGCACATAAAAATTAGAAACATAAGTAGGTCCTAATTCAATTATAGAAGCTAAAGCACGTGCTCGTTATTCAGTGAATGTCACCACAGTAAACAAACATACCGGCACAACGTCTGTCGATGCACATAGCCCGAGACGTAGTTGTTGCTTCTTAGAGAACGGTCTCTGTTCTTCGAAAAGTAATTTTCGAAAACTTTGTAAGGTGTTATAATAGTATTTAACTGTATTAACTTTATTGTTTCAAGCCCACTGACTTGTCAAATTTTTCGAATTTTGGTTTGCGATTGGAAGTGAAAATGTCGCTACTGTCACAATCTTCACATTTCCGTTACTGGAAGACATGTATTGATTGTGAATGAAGTGTATTCTTCAGTCCGGGTCTAACTCCAGTAATTGGCATAATATAACGAAGTAACTGGTCAGTTATTAACGCGGTCCACTATTTCATAAAAATTTTTTTAACGACCTGAAGAAGTTGGGGTTACTTAGCATTAATTTCATCCAGGGGCGTGTGCGAATTGTGTTGTAGAGAAATATTATTAATATAATATCTATTTGTTGGTTGAGTGAGTTTAGTTATATTATATTACAAATTTTATGAGTTTTGTATGCAGGTTAATTTTAACTTACTATATTTAATTCAATGAAATACATTATTTCACGATAATCGAATTTGTAAAAAAAATTTATATGCACGCCATAGGGCGGAATTTCTCATCAATGGGATTAAAAATATGGGTCATTACATTAACATTGGAATAACTATACTGATGTTGCGAAAATACGCCGAAACCGTTGTCCCTTCTAATTGCAAACCAGAATGGTTGGTTTTAAAATATCTTGTAGATATACCAACTCCGTTTCACTTTGAAGTGTAATTTAATATCCGTCGGTGCATATAGCACGGGAAGTAGTTGTTGCTTCTTAATTTTACGGTCACTGTTTTTAAAAAATGTCATTAAAATATTACAAATTTTACAGGATACTGTAATTGAGTAAATACTAGTTTTTTTCACATTTCTTCTTTATTAAAACTATATGTATAATATTATACTAGTTTTAATTTGTAGTTAGCCCAAATATATATCAATATTCATGTAATAACATGTATATGTATTTAAAATAGGGTACATCAATGAATATATTCAGAATTAATTTGTACTTTAATTTTTGTTGACATAAGTGAATTAAATAATAGATAATAGAGTGTAAGCCGCTAGGTGGTGCTTAATATTGAAGTAGGTACATAAGTTATCTATGATTTTAGTGGTGTGATTGAGATATCCTTATAGCTTGAAAACAAGGTGTGACGAAATTCAATAGTTATTCATCATAGGGTATCTAAAATATTTTAAATCTTGAATTACCATTTTCCATGTTTTGTATGTGTACCATTATCTAGTAGCCTTGTCAAGGCTAGAGATAAGCAAACTATCGCTTTCATTTTCGTTCTCATCTAGCCAAAGAGTATTGATGAAACAGTACACGCGCCCAATGAGTGTTGTCTCCGAATATTACATCCTTAAAAGACGTAAATTTGACAACGATTGACAGTTTAAAACCGAAATAATGAAACTTCTTCGATTTGGAACTATATTAACAGTAAGATCAGATAAAAAGACTAGCCTTATTTACCCGACTATACGTATCATTGAAACAATTCTGTAGCACACAATTTTAAATTTTCTATTCCAATTTCTTGTTAAAAGTGTGGAAGTCAATACTCTTGGTATGTATAATCTGAAAACATTGTACCATGGAATAGAGTAATCGCGTGCAATGAAAGGGTAACTAGCGTTCAGAACTCGAGGATGGTGTTGTGTGGAAATGGGGGGTGAAGGTAAAGAAGAGGGAGCGAAAGCCAGAGTCGTCGATGGTGGTGAATAAAGGCAGACGTTTGTGTTATAATGTTTTACAGTGAAACATGTATTCTATTTATTACACAAAAGAATATAACGGGAAAAAAACGAAGCTAAAAAAGCTTGCAGAATTGACAATATCAATGTACCGCTAGTACCATTTCACGATGTTACTAACAAATGTAAGAAATTCCTTCGGAATGAATGGAACACGGTCTATACGAAAGCGGCAACCGGATCTAATAATTATTACTTTAAAATCCATCAGTATTCACCCAATATTATTTCACATTACTCCTTCCCTTATGTCAGCAAACCTTACACTTGCATTACATCTAGATTAAAATTGAACCATGGCCGATTCCCGGCTCATCTTCATAACATTGGTGTGGTGAGATCTCCCTATTGTGATAATGATGAGATAGTAGATGCAAACCATTTGTTTTTTGGTTGTATAAATAATAAACAATCGACAGACCTTCAATATAAGATACAACTACTAACTTGTATCACATCTCTGTTAGGTACAGGATATAAGAATATTTTTGATTTAATAGTAAAATTTGTCAAGACAAATGATATTGATTTTTGATATATAGTCTGTATATTCATATCAGATAGTATGTGGCAAATAGCGAGAGCTGATGCCATTGCTACCATCACACACACACAATGAGAAAAAAAGTTTTTGGAGGGCGAGTGGTATGTATGTATATATACTGGGGTGAATGGTTGAGAAAATTGTTTCCAAATTAAAGAAAAAAAAAATTAATTATATTCAAATTATTCCAAATCACTTTAGTTTATTACAAATTTAATAGGTAAATATCTAACTTAATTGGTGGTGGTCTTAACACAAAAGCGGCTTTGGTTTTATAGTATAGGGTGACAGGGTACAAAATTTAGTGTTATTGGTGAAGATTTTTCCGTTATTCACCATTAAGTCCAAAATATCTAGTTTATTTTAATACGTTGCAAGAAGAAGTGCTTAAGAGTACCCCTTCACACAGACTACAATTGCCTTATCAAGCAGGGAAATCAGAAGAAGCTGTGCTACCTACCTACCTAGTCTGGGTAAATCGATTCAAATTGTAACCTGATGAATCGAGGTCCAAAAGATCGATTTCTGAAAAATCGATTTTTTTTCAAGTTTGTATTCACAATGTAACTATAAATCCATTTTATGAAAAACAAGAAAGATACCATAATAAACAATCTCTGGGATCTCTTATCAGTAAAATCAAGGTTTTTTTAGTTCAGGGAATTCGATAATAGCAATTATTTCCATTACCATATCAAAATATCAGATGAGGTATAAAAGAAGACATTTATTTTCTAAATGTATTTGTTACATTGAAAATTTAAGAAAATAGATAATATACAGTTGGTTCGTTTAATCTTTTCCCATGTATGAAATTATTCACATACTACTTTTTATAGTACGTCTCGTTTCTACTCACAGAATCTAAACCCTCGAAATGAAACCGTTTGTTCCATTACAACATAATATAACAAACAGAGATAGCCATAATATGATGAATGTCGGCGATAGGTGTAACCCACACAACAGAAGTTTTGTGGTTTAACCTTGAATTTGTACATTGACATACGAAAGACTTTGTTTACATTTTCATTCTACATTTTTGTCCATTTTTTTGCCCCTTGCATATGAATTTATTTCAAAAACAGTTGTTATAACGACTAACTTATACCTGAGTGTTCGAATTATTGTAGTAAGTGAATATTATTATACCAGCTTCAATACAATAATAAATAACGTTCACCGTCATTTTAGCCACATTCTAATTAAACCATCAATCTACGACCTACGTGTTACTGAATGTATTGATGTATTGCGTTTGTATATGAATGATGACGCATGGGAAAAGATCCACCGAACCAACTGTAGCTTATAGTTCCCAATGCTTAATATCTAAGCATTTTAAAAACAGAAGTCTGTCAAGAGTGTCAAGTCTACTGGAATCCAAGCCACGATCCAAGCGGTTCCGCTCATCACTTGCGATGTTGCCGGCAATTGGTAAAAGGCGCTCACAAGGAACAGATGATCCCACGATATACATCACAATATACATCACGGCATTCACAGCTATTGAGTGAACATGGTGATAAATAGAGAAAAAATCGAATGTCGATTTTCAAGGGTGAAATATCGATTCATTGAATCAATTCTGCACAACATATCGATTTAAAAAATCCATTTATTTCCTCCGAGGAATCGATTGATTTCAGATCGCCATCCCTAATCGTAGGTGCCTTTTCAGCATAGAGTACATGTTCCAGAGGGTAGAGTATTTAACAATTCCTGATTTTTCTGCCAAATAAGCCAAAATCACGTCCTCTGTAATAGTTTTGTATTTATTTATATGGATCCATTTCGTGAACAAATTATAAACGTTTTAGTACCTAAACCTTGATTTTGTAGGTATTAATTGTGCTGTAGCAGCAGCTGCTGCATTGGAAATTTCGTCAGGCACATTTCAAACTTGTTTTCACTGATGCTCGTGACCAAAAACCATGGAAACTTTTAAAGAGCAAAATGTCATTTGGATATTAAGTACAATGACAACAACGATGTAATTTTTCCCGGCCTAGTCCGGGAAATGGGTATTTCCCGGACTAGGCCGGAAAAGTGCTACTTTCTTAGATTAAAAGCGTCCGGGATGTGGGTATTTTCCGGGTGGTGGCCGAAAAAATATTTTGTTTCACATTTTATCAGGGATCAGGGATACTGTGAATCGGCCTCAAAAATTTGACAACAAATTTTTTATAAGACTCCAAAATATTCACGTTTATGATTGTCTAGTTGTTGAATTTGTTCATTAGTGTCAGATAGGGACCAGAATTTTAAAAAAATTGTTCTTGATAACGTCAGCTGAAACACTACCGAAACGTTGAATTAAAAAATATAAATAAGGTTCTTTTTTCTTATTATTTGGGAATCAAACCACAATAATATTTTTTATTTTTTATTTCGACGTGTCGGTAGCGTTCCAGCTACAGTTGTCAAGATTAACTAGTATAGAAATATAATTTTTTTGGTCCCTATCTGACACAACGAAAAAATTTGACAACTAGACAATCAATAATATTTTGAAGTTTAATGCCGGGTTGCAAGAACGCTTATTAAAAATGATGAATGATTAACGGCTAATCAATGAAATAATAACTCGTTAATTCTTCAAATCGACCATCATTTACACATCAAAATGCAACGGATAGGTACCTGCAATGATGAACAATTAATCGACCATTATTTTTTTCGTGCAATCGGGTTCCCATTGATGGTTCATCATTTTTTAATCAACCATCACATGATGAGATATTTGATTATCGTTCTTGCAACCGGGCATAAGACTACAAAACTTTGTTGTCAAATTTTATTAAGGTCCATTCATAGTAGATCACACCTCTGGTAAAATGTGAAATAAAATATTCTATTTTATGACATTCTAACGATATGTAGTCCACTAAAAATGGAATCCAGTGAAGTGCACGTTCCAGGAACGGTTTTTATTGGGATAGCGCTTTTTTTCGCTTATTTTGGAAACTTTGTTAATAAAAACGCGTTTGTTGTTACTTTTTTGTGTATGATTATTTTTGTTTTCAAAATATGTATAACTCAGTTTGGTGATTTTGTGTATTGAAGTGTGTATCGAAACGTCGAAATAAAAAATAAAAAACATTATTGTGGTTTGATTCCCAAATAATAAGAAAAAAGAATAAGTAATGCCACATGAACCTACAGAAGATATAAATAAGGTTGTGGTTTGGTTTCCCGAAAGTACATAATTAACAAAAAGAATAATCAATATATAGAAGCACTCCCATCCACACTTCCACAAAACAATAAATCAAACGATATTAAACCACTTGTTTTAGTAATTTCAAAAGCTATGCCATTAGACCTAAGACGTGAGTACCTTCTTCTCTCTTACGCCTCCAGAATATCAGCAAATAAATATAATCCAGCATACAATTCCCTCTTTTTGAACCCACCAACCATCTTCGCAAAAAGCTTGAAGATACCGGTTTTGACCTCCAACAACTCCACAAAACACTTCCTATCACCTATAATAACCCACCATGGATCATCAATATCCCTTTTATAGACACTTCTTTACAAATGTTCCCTAAAGACAGTACCAATTCCGCAACGATCCAATCCCATTTCTTAAGAATACTGAATGGTTATCAACAACATCACATAATGTACACAGACGCATCCAAATCCACAAAAGGCGTGGGAGCAGCAGTTATTTCCGGGGACTTAAAATATAACCTACGGCTACCAGATACCAGCAGCATATTCACTGGAGAGCTTACAGCTATACTACATTCCTTAAAACTCCCTGTACCCAACAACAAAAGCATTTTAGTTATTACTGATTCTTTAAGTGCTGTGCAAAGTTTAAAATCCGTCTACTCAAACCACGAAGTTATTCTCAAAATCAAGAACCAACTTTTCAAACTCCAGTCTGATAGTAGGAATGTATCCTTCTTAGGGGTACCATCACATACCGGTATATAGGGTAACGAAGACGCCGATATCTCAGCTCAAAAATCAGTCAGCTATAGTCATACCCCAAAATTAGAGCTGATACCGCACCAAGACCACAAGGTAACTGTCAAGAATTTTGTTATGGATAAGTGGCAACATAAATGGAACCTCGAGATCCATAACAAAATGCATGAAATAGTGGCCAATGTGAGAGAAACCCCTTCACTACCGATTTCAAGAGCGGAACAAATTAAAGCTACCCGTTTAAGGATTGGACACACAGCCCTAACGCACAAATTTCTAATAAGTAAAGAAGACCCTCCTCAATGTGCCCAATGTAATGAGAATATGTCCATCAAACACGTCATTTTAGAATGTCACCAGTTTGCAAACCAGCGAAGACAACATAGAATTCCCAATACATTACAGTTAGCTCTAAGAGACCAAATTAACGATTCCTTGAGTTTTTTAAAAACCATAAACATGTTTTTACTGTTACCCTTACCTTTGCAAATTCTAAACTGCCAATAACCCTAGTGGTTGACGCAGTATATGTTAAATAAAAAAAAAAATTTAGAAAATTTAAGATCAAATTACATCTGTCAACTGTCAATTTGAGTTGAATTTTACTATTCTCGTTGCAATTCTGTTATTTATTGAGAATGTTTTTTTTAACGGAAAACGTTGAATAAGATGCAATTAAATAAAATCACTATCAGATGCTGTCCCTATTTGTCCTTGGAGAAAATGTTAAACGCACAATTTTTACGTCGAAACCTTCCCATCGATAATATTTTCTAGTTATAATAATTGTTAATCACAATAACTTTACAACTGTGACATCATCATTAGACTCGTCGAATGAGATTGTTATGATTGTTTTATTAAATGATTGTATAATGATGGGAACGTTCTTCAAGTCAATGTTATCTATCTATTATTTACAGTTTTACGTATCTACCTTCATCAACTCTTTTCAGTATATTCTAGATCTAGCGATTATAATAATGATGATAGTGAAAAGATTGTAAATGCTTAGATGAAAGTTTTAGGAAAATCGATCATACAGGGTAATTCATTGGGAAACGCGCATACAGTAAAAGTAAACGGGACACATAGAAATTAAAAGATATCCAGATAGACCATCACCTTGATATCGTGAAAAGACTATTGAACAATATAACACAAGTTGGTTGTTTTTAACAAAAAGTTCAGAAAGTGAAGCTTATTGTTGATATTTCGAAAAGTATTAATTTTGGTATAGGGTATTTCAAACAGAGTAGCATAAATTTCAAGCCAAAATAAACAGTACCGAAACAGAGAGTGCTGTGTGTAATATGGATTTCTCATATTTGACTTAATTGTCATTAGTTGATATATTAATAGTACGCTGCAGTTAAATTTGATTTAAAAATGGTTCTAACAACGGAAGAAAAAGTGTTTTTGGTAGAGCATTATTTTCGTTCATACGGAAAAGGTCGTAATGATGGTCCAAGCTTAGAACAGGTGTCAATAAAATATCAACAAAAATTTAATAAAGCAGCTCCTAGTAAAAGTGTGATGTTAGCTGTTGTTGAAAAATTTCGTCGCACTGGTAGTGTATTGTGTCAACGTAAAGGTTCTTCAGGTCGTCGAAAAACAGTATGCACTAACGAAAATGAAGGACGTGTTTTTAACCAAGTTGTGCAATCACCTCAAAGAAGTCTTGTAAGAACTGCATGTAAACTCAACATTAGTGAAACGTCTTTACGTCGCATGTTCAAATCAATTGGTGGTTATCCATACCGTATTCAAGTTGGACAACGACTAAATGCTGCGGACAAACGTGCAAGAGAAATTTACTGTGGTCGCATGTTGAGTTTAATTTACGAAGATCCCGAATTTTTGAAAAACATATGGTTTTCAGACGAGAGTCACGTTCATCTTAGCGGCTATATTAATCGACAAACAACCAGATTCCTTGGATTTGAACGTCCTGATGTCATTGTAGAGAAACCACTCCACAGTCTTCGAGTTACCGTTTGGTGCGCGGTATCTGGTCATGGAATGATTGGTCCTTATTTCGTTGAAGATGATAATCAGAATCCACTTACTGTCAACCAAGAGCGTTATAGAGAGAACATTATTATACCTTTTGTGAGAGATCTAAATAACTTTTGCCGTGCACGAAATCTACAGTTTCGCACACAATGGTTCCAACAAGATGGTGCAACGAGCCATACAGCTGTGCGCACCTTAGACTTACTCCGTCAGCATTTCGATAATAGAATAATTTCTCGGGGAACAGACTTCGAATATACTTCTCATTCACCTGATCTGACGCCACCTGACGCATACATTTGGGGCATAATGAAGGACAAAATATTTCACTCGGAAAATCCGCCGGCGAATATTGCCGAACTACGGGAAAGAATACAAAATATTTTTCGGCAGTTACATCAACCACTTTTTATAAATAATATGTTTATTGACTTGCAAAATCGATATGAAGCTTGTTTGCGTCGAAATGGTGAACATTTTGAACACTTACATTACAGAAATTAAAAATTAATTTTTATTTTTATTTTCGGTACTGTTTATTTTGGCGGATACTGTATACAAAGTTGCTACTCACTTCTGGCATAACTGGAAGTGTCAGGACTGCTTAAATATTTTCTACGAGTTCACCATAATTTGTGACCTATATACAGATAGCGAAAAAGCTTAGCTTGACATACGATTTACACAAGTCCAACAAGGACAATATGAACAATACTACGGAGCTAACAATTCTTCTCTGTCTTTCAAGTAGTGATGTTCATATTATCCTTGTCGTACTTGTGTGAATCGTATGTCTAGCTAAGATCTTCCGCAATCTGTATATACAAATATTCATAAAAATCGTCAATTTATTAAAAAATATATTCTAAGCTCGTCGTGACACATCCTGTATTTAATGTGTCTTTATTTCTTTATAACCAAGATACAGGGTGATTTTTTGAATTTTTCTGTAAGTCATAACTTCTGAACCACATTTTACATTTTTGGAAAACTTGATACCTATATTTTTTGTTCACAGTGATATCGATTAACATAATAAATAAAAATTTCATTACGGGATCATCCTTAGAAATTTAAGTAAGTTTAGACTCGAAACAACACTAAGTATACTAATATACAGTACAAACGGTGGAGCTTTACCATCACGTGACTGTTACTATACGTATATACGTATAGTAACGTATAGTACGTATAGTAACGTATAGTACGTATAGTAACGTATAGCAAGTATAGTAACGTATATACGTATACGTATATTCGTATGGTAACAGTCACGTGATGGTAAAGCTCCACCGTTTCTACTGTATTAAAATTTTAAATACATATTTGGAAGGAGCAGAAAGAAATAAATAAGAGTAAATAATGTTTTCGGTGCTTCCGCATAAAACTTTTTTACTTGTTAACCTCTAAATCTAAGTGTTTCGTTAATAAGATGGCACAACATTGAAAAAGAAAATTCTTACCTAAATGGTGCTTTCCCAGCTTTAATCGATAAAATCTAACACCCTGTATGCATAAAAAAATAATCTTAACGTTGATTTCTTTCACTATATTTAGGCAAATAAGTGGTTCAACTTGCAATATGAAAGAACCAGAAACGCTTCACCATATTTTATTCGTTAGTCCTATGTACTTAGGAATGAAGCCTAAAATTGAATGTATGCAAAATGTTGATAATTTCCTGCTAGATTTAGTCAACCCAACGTCTATTGAAGCTAAATCAATTTTTGCATACATGGCAAATATCTATAAGTTGTGTTCTTTTATATTCAATGAGTAAATTATTATCATCATTTTTGCTTTCTTTTTTGTTTTAATTTGTGATTATTTATTTATTTTTCATATTATTGGAATGTACTTTGTTAATTTAATTAATTGTTTCTTCATTTATTGTTTGTTATTTTTTATGTTTTTTTTTGTATAATAATAATAATAATAAATGCTTTTATTGGCCAAACATACAGTGCATACAAATAAAGAAATATTAAAAAAAGTGTTCATAATGTTACACCGCAGTTTGCCAAATGGCAGGGTTCAAATTTCTTGAAAAAATCAAGAATTTGCTCTTCACTCAACCAGTTACCAAATACTTATACCTATACACTAAAACTATGAATACAAATCAAAAATAAAGACTAATTACAAAAAAAAGTAAAAACATAAAAAAAGAGAAATTACAAGTTTTATGACAAAGAAAACAATAATACTATTTCAAACGAAACCAAACCAAAAGTCCCCAAGCAACTCCACCCCAACAAAAAATATTCAATAATCCGAAACTGGTAATTATTTCGATATTAAAAATAACGAAACAACCAGAGAAAATAAAATTAATATAGATACTATAGGTGTCCATCTTCCATTACACTTTTAAGCTACCATTAAGCAAGTTACTTTTAATTTCACGTTTAAATCCATTCAATGTGAGTACTTTTAAATAATTGGGTATCCAGTTCCAAGTCCTAACTACATTAAATGAAAAGCAGCCCTCAAATAAGGCAGTTGAATGTTTAGGCATCGTTAAGTTACTATGTATATCTTACTGATAAAAACATCCAAATCCTTGCTATAACATGTATATGTTTCAGAAGCAATAACGTTATTATTATTATTATTATGAAAATGAGGAAAATGGCCATTCCCAGAAGAGCATTACAAAAATAACGCTACAGCAAATCTACATTTTGAAGGTTAAACATAAAAAAAAACACTAGAATTAGCTTTATCCGCTCCTAATTATTTTTTTAGTTAGATCATGATCATTTTCCGACTCTTCTGATGCATTCTTGATAAAAATAATATAATAAAAATATTGTTCAATTTACTAAATATAACACTTTAGATTTAATCTCCCAAATTGTTGTAATTGTCAAATTCCTCATTCTCATAAAGATGGATTATTCACATTTTCTTAATATCGTAAAAAATCGAATTGATAATCTCCTGCTCACTATTGATATTTTGAGTAATACCAGTACTAATATTAGCAAAAACTATTTTCCAGTATAAACCGATAAATTTCAAATCCTTTCTATTTGAATAATACATTCAGTGTGCGTGACACCTCAACAGCGCTGTTGCCAGATTTTCGGAATGGTATTAGCGAACTTGACCTTTAAAAATTAATGGATCTATTTGAAAATCACCATACAATAAAAAAAATCATGAAAGATAAATTGGAATGGAAATAAAGTTTTATAATTATAATTTAAAATTTGTTTTTTTTAACAGATACTACTGTATCAAAAAAGTTTTGGAATTGGTTATGAAACAAAAAGTATGTATTCAAAGTAGGCTCCTTCTGACATAATACACTTACGGAAATGACTCGTCCAACCATCAAAACATTTTTTAAATAGGAATAGTCTTCAGTACTCGCTTCAGTACCTCGAATTGGTAATTATAGTTTTGGTAAGAAAAAAAGTCAGATGGTGCCATATCAGGTTGGTTGTTAGAAAACGTTTGTTAAGTTTTTGGGCCAGAAATTTGTAATAATTATTAGTTTTTATGTTCTTTCCACAAATCTTGTCTTTGTTGACAAATAATCCTGACACTGACAATTCAAAAAAAGGCGGAATTTGATAAAACGTGTACTTATTTTGTATATTATTGTATAATGGAGTTCTGTAATGACTAGTGACAAGCTGTTAACTATTAGTAGTTAGTAAGTTACAGTTCTGTCAATCAATGCTGGTGTATATAGCAGTACGAATGAATTATTCTGAAAATATAAACCAGTTTACGTCCATCGATATCATTTATACCACGTTCGTGACAATAGTTTTGGCGACGAGTGTGAAACATCGATCATTTGCGAGGTAAAAAGTAAATTTTTATCAAGTGCTAAAGAACCTCTTCAACATCAATTCACTCTTGACAGTCCTCACCAGGAAGAATTCTTTAATATTCGAAGAATATAAATCGTATTCCGGCCGTTTTTATAAAACATCTCAGTTTAAATTGACGACTAAATTGGCAAAATCAAGAAGGTAATTCCACCTTTATTCAATACTCAAAGAATCGAGGAAGCAGATCGATATTTAAATCGACAATCAAATAGATGGACTTATCTAGCTTGTCAACAATATTCTTTCCAACCTTTAATCGTTTCTTAGTTTTACTTTCTGATTTAATTCGCAACTGTCACCAATATGGATTCTCGTCAATTCCAACGTTTCATGGAGCTTCAATATAGCATGATTACACATTTTGTTTCCCAGATTCACTCTCAGCAGCCTACATCACCTTCCTCTCCACTAAGTAGGGCAAGTGATGGATCAAATGAATTGATACCAGTTGTAAACACAGATCTGCTTCCTAATTTCGACTCTCATAATTCAAAGAGAGAATCTTTTCGCAATTACAAACAACGATTTGAACAATAAACTCTACTGTGCACGACTTCTTCTAAATTCATTAGGAGCCAACAATCTCTGCTCCTGCTGCACCCCGAAAAGCAATAGAATTAAACTTATCAAGGCGACCAATAGTCGGTTCCTGACTTTGTATCAGTGCTGCGAGGTGAGTTGACAGATTGTGACTTCGTTTCACCATGCGAATTCAAGACGTACATTGCTGATATCTTCCTTAGGGCTCAATTCATTAGAGGGTTGACGGACAGCATCCGAACAGCATCCGATAACAACTTCTACAGTTCAGTTACTTCAATTTCAACAGCCTTCTTCAGAAAGCCATTGCCATGGAAACATCTAAAATTGATTTAAAAGTTCTTGCTCAGAAACCAACAGCTACGGTGGATATCAACAAAATAAAATCAAGCCAAAGAAACCGTTCAAAATTTCGCATCCGCTGACAAAACCATATCAAATCAAGACATTATAGCTAACATCGTTCTCGGTCCCCATCAAGTAACAGAAAATCAGGCAAACTTAAAATCAATGTTAAAAAATTGGGTAATGATGACTTGTGCCTTCGATGCGGTGAAGATTATCACTTATCAAGGGAATTCCATGCTTTTAACCTCAAATGTTCTGAATGCATAAGGAATGTCCGCATTTCTAAATTGTGCATTTAAACAATCCTCCAGATCAAGTCATCCAAGTGTTCAGCCAATCAAATAAACTACGTTCACACTTTACATGACTATGGTATTCAAAAAGTAGAGCAATCAACCACATCAAAGATAAATACAAAGTAACCATCAAAATTGAGGGTCATCCAACTGAATTTGAGATAGACTCTGGTTCGCCGATTACCTGCTTTCCAAGATATGAGTTTCACCAGATGAATCTGAGCGTACCAATAATGCCAGAGCCTTACAGCCTTAAATCTTACACCAAACACCCATTTGTACCAAAGCACCATGATGCATTCATAGGAAGATCATGGGTACGACAGATAAAAATTGAACTGCATAAAATAGATCAAAATACCGCAATTTCTGCAGTAAATTCTCTGCACACCCTCGACCCTGAAGAGATATTTTCCTCGTTCTCAGATCCGTTTGAAGAGAAGATAGGTTGTGCCTACAAATTTACCCCTGCGTGAAGGAGTTGAGCCAGTGTTCTACAAAGAGTTGAAAAGGAGCTTGACCTCCTTGAAGCGACAAATATCATCACTAAGAGTGACACTAGCGACTGGGGATCTCCTTTGGTAGTGATTCCAAAACCTGACGAGGAGTTCGTATTTGCGTTGACTACAAAATCGGAGTCAACGATATTTTGGCGAATTCATATAACCCAATAGGGAAGATGAAAGATATACTGAAGAGTTTGCGAGGATCAACATAGTTCTGTCGTCTCGATTCATTTAAAACATTTTTGCACATCAAAGTTAATAAACAATCGAGTGAAATTCAATCGATTTCAACCCATCGAAGTATCTACCGGATGAATCGATAATATTTCGGAATCAAGAGCGCACCAGCAGAATTCAATCGAATAATTGATCAAATTCTACGATCCATACCCGAGACCGAATATTACTTCGATGATATAATGGGTACACGGAACAACTGAAGATGAATGCAAGACTAATCTGATTGCCTGTCTCTAGCAGTGAGCCAGTGCCAGTAAGCTCGTTCTTTTTTTATACAATCCAGAATTATCAGTTCAGCCTGTGATGCAAGTCCTTATGAAATAGCAAGCATTTTGTCCCTCTCTATAGACGATCAGGAGCGTTTATTTCGCGTCAAGATCGTTGACCTCATAATTGTTCACAGATTGAACGGAAAGCGTTAGCGTTCGCCAATCAGTATTTTTTGCCCGACCATTCAAATTGATCACTGACAATCGACCGACCAATTGAACGAATTTTTCAACAAAGTGCAAAAATTTCTTTTATGACATCAGCCTGGTTTGCAAAGATACGTCGCATTTCTTTCGGGATTCAACTCCGAAATTGTTTTCAAGAAAGGTATTGAAAATACCAATGTCGACTGCCTCTCAGAAGCACCAATACATTAGAGTCCTCATACACATAGTTCCATTAACGAAGTAGTGCAACCAGCAGCACGATCCAGACCAGCCCGACATTTAAGTGTGGAGACCGAGTGTTAGGACGCCACTATGGAAACAACAAAAACTCATGTAAGCCGGGAATAGTCGTCAAGAAATTTGGTCAGCTGTACTCCTCAGTAAAATTGGACGATGGGTGACACCGACCAATTGATCAAGTCACGCATTAACAAACAAAAAAGTGACAATTGCGGAGGAAGTTGAATATTCAGCAGAAGAGCATCAGCAAATACTAGACCTTGGCAGCTTGGTCATAATTCGAGCAGAGCCAAGCCAACGCCCAGAGCAATCGCTCGTTCTCGTCCTCCAGCCTCTCCTTCCAATGAAGACGAACAGCTACGCCGTCCTGCCAAGCTTCATCGCTTACCTAAATATCTAAGACTACATCCTAGACTGAAATAATTCTAGTGTGGGAGAATTGTAGTGACTAGTGATAAGCTGTTTAGGATTAGTAGTTAGTAAGATATAGTTATGTCAACCTGTCTTTACAAAATAGGTCAAGCAATAGGTAAATTTTTATGACAAAAATCCTAGTAGATAACAGACTGTAAAAGCATTTTTTACAATTGAAAATACATGACATTTTTTCAGAAGAGGTTGAGTACCTAGAAGTAATCCTTGATAGAAGCAACAAGAGCTCTCTGGACGTGCCTCATGCTTTTTGGGAAAACGTGGAATCTGAAACTGGTCATACCTTGCGGTCATACCTTACGGTTGTCAGAACAATTATTACTTACGCCGCGCTGGTTTGGAGGAGCAAACGTAATAAACGTCAAAAACATGCACTGGCATTCCTAAAGGCAGTAGAAATACTAAGTGCTGAAGCAATCGAGTCCATGAAGATGACCAAGGAGTTTATATTCGTGAAAAAGGATTTTCAGCTCACAGTAGACAGTATCAATAAATTTACACAAAATGAATCACTCTCCTTATGAACGAAGCCTCACTTATTAAACTGGAAGGTTGAAAACAAACAAAGGAGTAAGAATAGGGAATACTTTTCCTAATACCAGTGTTACGGTTAACCCTGAAATAACAATGGAATTGATTAAGAACTATGGTTTGGATGCATAAGAGATTTATTTGTTACCTTAAGAATGTATAGCTGCTGTTTTGTGGTTTGGGAAAAATTAACGATCAGGGATTCTTCTATACAAAGTGTTGCATGGATATAGTACCTGATTTTACAAAGGCAAAACACTTAAAGGTCACCCACCATCTAGGGTAAGTAATCCACCCGATATTTATTGGGACTCGATCACCAACACAGCTCCGTATTTCAGACCTTTTGTTTTTCTTCCTTATTGGTTCTTCTTCATTTTTTTTCTTCCCTTGTGTTTCCTTTTCTTCGAGATTACTTCTTTAACTTGTAAGACCTTTCCGATTTGTAACTTTATTGATGTCAATAGTCTAGAGTTCATCCTTTTTGTTACCAGCTAATTATTGACGACTATACTTATTATCGTTTTGGAAGTGATCTTTATCGTACTTTTTATCTGTACCAGCTCATTCAGGCTTTATTTTAGACCTTCTTCCATTAACTGAGTTAAGTGCATTAAGTCCGGAAAAAAATAGTTGAATTAGTTTGATTGAATCGGATAAAATAGTAACCGGTCCCTACGTTTTGCTACTTTTTATGGCAGTTATGAATTGAGGGAAAAAGTAGGTAGCAGCACTAGGATATCAACAGACCTGGTTTGGTTTCAGGGGATGAAAAACCTTTTCAAGAATAACTTTTTGTCGAAAAAACCTTAACAAGTATGGGCATTCTTTTGAGGATGACTCAGTATGGAAGGATTACTCTATATATAAGGTGTAGTTCTACAAGATAAGATGTTGGAAATTCATTTGGATGATTTTCTACATCCAGCCATACTTCCTTCTACTAATTAAATCGTTTTCTTTAATGAAATGCTGGAGAAATGTTCGGCTCTTATGCTTTTTGTAGCATTTAATTAACCAGTTTAATATTTGCTTCAGCGATGTTAGTCAAAGAAAGGTATCTATTTAGTAAGAGGAAAACAATTTAAAAAAAATCTCGAATACTAGAAGTAGGGTACTTTCTTTTACCTGGTGAATATGCCATTTGTCATAAAATAGTTATTTGTATGCTTAGGCCGCGAAATACCTTTTTAACGTACCGAAAGAACAGTTATCGCCGAGGCCGTTTGCGGCCGAGGCAAGATAATCTTGAGGTCGTTAAAAAGTTTCGCGGCCATGGCATACACACTATTTTTCGTGCAATCGTTAAAATTATTAAACTAGATAATTGTAAATAAATATATCATTGCTCTAAAATCAACAGCAGTTTAATTTATTTAACAATTTGTGCTATGGAAATGATATGTTTCAATATATACAAAATATTTTGACAGTTCTTGCTTCAACTTCTGGAGTAAATATAAGTAATAAAACAAACTGTACAATTAATGTTAATATTCATCCTAAATAATATAAGTACTTATGTATTTGTTGGTATTCAATAAAAAATAATCCTTGTCTTTGTAGTATTTTAGAAATGTCAAATTTGGAAGTGATATTCAAATTTGGAAGTGACGTTTGGTTTCGCAGCCGTTGCTATGGGTAACGGCCGCGAAATTGAATTTCGCGGACTGTGTTGAGAACGCGAAATACTGACTTCGCGTCCGATTGCACTAAAAAATAATTGTTGTCACCATAGTGCTTAAAAATTAATTTTAATATCGATTTTTTGAATAGTAAAGTAGTTCATCAAATGGATAGAAGAGCAAAAGGTAACAGGTTGACAAAAAACAAAGAAGTCGATCAAAATCATTTGTGAAAGTGAACAAAATTAGTTAGAACGACGTATCCAAGAAGGCATATGTATCGAATGAAAGTGATCTATGGGAGTTTTTCATAGATGCATCGGACATAACATATTCATTATTTAAAGTTTTTGGTTTTTTATTTTTATCTTTTACTAAAAAAATTTTTTTTTCACGAAATATGTTGAAAACTTACCTTTTTATGTCCCAAATACACTGTAATTTATTTAATTTGGAATATTCATTTTTTCACCTTATTTTGACTTAATATCGAAAAAGCACCCTAATTTTCAATCGAAAATTCATCCGTCAAAATATCAGCTTTTTTCAAAAAGTGCTTTCTGTTTGTTGAAATCTCTACTTTAAGATGGTGTAAAAATAGTATTATTACATACCTAGCGGGGAAGTAGATCGTTACAGCCCAGGCTTTGTTAGAGACACGAGGCGCGAGGGTCGCTAATAGCCGTGGATGGAATGATCGTTCCCGCGTGGTATGTATACTATTTTATTCACAATCGCTTAGTTAAAAGCTTTTTAAAATATTGATTTTAAGAAAATTTGTTATCACAATTTAATATCTTTTTCGACAAAGAACTTCATGAATCTGTTGCTATGCAATATTACTAATTTATTGGTTTTGACAATTATGTCATAAAATATTCTTTCTGTCACGAAATTTTAATTTTTTTGCCCAAACAAGTACACAATGTCTTATTTTAAATTAACCTCTACTCCTCCGGAAGTCCAAGAAGCTGCGGTTGAGAGAATAATTCCGTAGAAAAGCAAAGACAGGTATTAATTTTTTTTAAAACCAGCTTAACACAATATTGTTATACTTCAGAAAAGTGACACATGCTTCTAACGGCTATAGCGTGGAAGTGAAAGTAAGTAATGAGTCACTTCCCTACCGTTTTAAAGGTGAGAAATGTCTATATTACGGACCGATTGTGAATAAAATATATTACTATAGTAAATCTTCTCAGAAAATGCAACAAATCGAAAAAAAGTCGAATTCGAAATTTTTTTTTAATGCTATTTTTATACAATTTCATCTAAAAAATGTGACTGCTGCAATTTGTTCAATTAAAAATTTGATTTATTCAATTCTTATTACATTTATGTCATAGAAAATCTCATAATATATAAAAATAAATGTAAATCGTACTATTGAATTTAGATACTTTATTCTGAGTACGTTATTCATTACAATATTTTTTGCATTTTCTGAGAAGATTTACTATAGTAGGTAATATATTTTTTTCACACCATCGGAAAGTAGAGATTTCAACGAACAGGGACTCAATTCTTGAAATTATGCGGATTTCAGAAGTATACGAATTAAATTCGAACAAAAGATTCGAATAAGAACGTCAATCTCAATTCTTGAATGGTATGCGAAAAAATTTCCGTATACGGATGTTTTATTCGAATAAACAGTTTGAGAACTTCTCTTTTCTTCTTTTTGTACGTGTGCCGAAACAAATGTACGATGTGTTGAGAAAGAAGAGCAAATAAACCGAAATTTTTCCCAATTTTATTTACGTTTCTTTATTTTATCCTCAATACATATTGATTTAAAATCTCTTGTCGGTTAAGTGCATTGGTGACTTCATCAACAGCACGACTAACAGATGATTGGAAAACCCCATGCATCACGCTGTGTCCAACATCTGTTTGATATGATCCTGCAGCAAAAAAAGGATCTGAAAAAAATTAGTTTACTCATTTACTAAAGATTGAAATTACCTTTGTATCTAAGGCTGACAATCTTGTTGGATGTCGTAGATTTGGTTCTAACAAATTAATTAACCAAAGGTTTTGATAGCTGATAAATTTCAATAAACTGATTGTCACTTAGTTCTTCAAAAGCTATGCTGAAAGACTATACGTCGATTATTGCCATCAATTTCGTCTTCTTCCAATGCTCCAATCGCCCCCAAAATGGGCAAAATCCTCCAAATGATCCATAAACAAACCTTAATACCTACCAATCAATCGCAAGTGAAAATATGAACAAAGTAAGTTTAAGTTCGTTGTTGGTTACCAAAAGAATGTCTTCATTCACTGCTCACTGATATTTATCTCAAAACCGTTATTCCACATAAACCGAGATATTTGTAAATTTTTCACAAGTATAATATACCTACAAAAACTCAAAAGTATACAGAAGAAAGCAAGTAACAATAATAAAATTAAACAAACATATGTAAAAGTGTGGTTAGAGGTTTCGCAATATTCAATTCGTATACGGAAAATCAAATTCTCCTAGCTTGACCCATTCGATGTCAAATTCGTATAACAAAAGTCGCATACCGATTTAAAGAATACAAATACTCGATTTCATTCGAATATCGCCAAATCCGTTTTTGAATTTTCCACATACATTTTGGGGTTATGTGAAAAAAGTGTGAATACAAAAGTTGTAGATCTTTTTATTGCCTACAACTCTCCCATTTGATTTTTTCCATAGGACCTGTAGTTTCGCCGGAAATAGAGATAAACCGGTTTTTACCGCTGATCTTGTGAGTGACCTCCAAAATACAACGATGAAATTTCAATTTTCTCCTGAAGGGTGTACGTTCTGATTTCTCTACGAATTTCGACTGCTGTTTACTGACTGTCTGACGCTAAATAAGGACCGCCCACTGTTGAGACTACGGAGTGGTGGGAATTATACGATATGTTGTTGTTGAAGCTTGATATTGGTTCAAAAGCAGTTCTGACACAATGCTAAAATCCCTATGTTCCGTCTCTCATTGCATGTATCTGTATATTGAGATTATCAAAATTTTACACAGCGAATTCAAAATGTTTTTATTTCCCTATCACAGTGGCTATAAAATCTGATTCAATTCCTTGAAGCACAGTAAAATTTTCATTATACTCAGCTACTTTTTTAGAAGCAGTTCTTCAGATAAGGCATAAACTTTTGCTTCTGGTAATGTGATTTGAACATCAAATTTTAGTATGATTATCGTACATTTGGCAACATTGCGTTGCAGTATTATAAATTCTATAATTAGTATAGTAGACGTCAGCGTCCCAACATGCTGATAAGCGATTGATAAATTCGACTTTGCTTCAAACAATATAAAAACGAATAAAAGGTTGACGTTAATTATTAGGAAATGAAAATATACATCATACGTAGGAGTCAGTATTTATTGCTTGTAACCGATTTAATTGGTTTACCAGTATTTTTTATTTGTACAAAAAAATGTTAAAGCCTTTTCATTTGTAATAATTTATTGTTGTTACATTGCATTAATTATGTTTAGGATAGGTTATGTTAGGTTTGAGGTGAGTTGGTCTGCTAGATTCTGAGTCTATAATGGCTCACACCTGTTCATACTTGGCCGAGCTGTTTTAATTTTTCTCGTAGGCACACTTGAGAAGCATTCCCATTATGGGGTCGATTTTCAAATCTGTACATTCTTACCACGTAGTCTGCTTATGGGTCCTTGCCTTCTGGTTAATTAGTTTATTTGATAAATTATATTTCAGGTTTGAGAGATGAGAAAGTTCCTGCCGGACATCAGGGGGTGTATTTTCGTTCTCAGTCGAAATATTTCGTGTTCGAATGATTTCGAATGAAACAATTCGATTGATATAGGCCTAACGTATTTTCGAGACGTCATCGAATTATAACCCTGCAATATTCCTGCCTTGTGTTTAAAGTTTGAAGTTTTGAAGTGTCAGTTTGAATAATTAGCAAAATATACATTTTTAAAAATGGAAAAGCAAAGAAGCGGTCATTTCACTGCAAATCAAAAGGAACATCTTGTTGCCTTCCTCTTAGATCACCCAGAGCTAAAAAGTGGAAATCTAAATATATACATTTGTATGAATTTATTTTCTACAAGACTTTCAAACGGGTTAATTGGCTCGTTTAATACTCGACCGTGTTGTGCCAAGTTTTCGGCCTCTTCAAGTGCTCCTATAGCCGCCAAATTAATTTTCGCATCATCCATTATTAATATATAACATATATCAAAATAATAATATCAACAAACAACAATCATAACCTTACCAAAGTAAAAGTCAAAATTGAAAGTCGGAAAAGTCAGAGAATCGCTTTTGCGCATGCTCAAAACTCAAATTCGAGCACGGATTTTAAATTCGATTGGTTCCAACCCAGTCGAAATAAATAGATTGAAAAATTTCGCAAACGTACCAATTTCTATTACACGAAAATACACTTTTTGCATTTCATTCGAAAATTTGACGTAAGGTCGCATTCGAATCAAATTCGATTGAAACGAAAATAAGCCCCCTGATACCTGATTCGGACCTAGGCAGGGCAGGCACAAGGTATACAGGGGGGACCGGATTCAATTGACGTATACCTAGATCTCGTAGACTGCAATAGATACAATATCGAATGATTGGGAAGTAGATGGTTCAAAAAAATTTATATTGTCTCGACTTGTTCCGGAGGTATTCGACAAAATCCGAAAATGGTCCTTTTTGTTTTGAAATGTGCCGTTGTTGTAATAAAAGATATCGAAGAAATTATTCTCAACTTTTTTTGATAAACTAGGTGTTCTATAAATTACCATACCAAAAATTTCATAACGATGTTTCATATTTACAGAATCACCATCAACTTTATTTTTTCAAATATAGACTTTGATGATTTTTTGCATTTTTTTAAGTTTTGAATAGATACACACAATAGTATAGCATACCTGACGATTCTACCACGTTTCGTCCGCTCTCTTTTAGTAATAAAATCAAATTAATAATTTTAAATATTGGGCATTGAATGAGAAACTAACGAAAATGGTAGAGCTTTCCAAATTCAACAATTTATTCGGGACTTGATGACATTGAATAAATAATTAATGATGTATTTTACAAAATAAATGACCAAAACCGATACAGCAAAAGAAGCATGTATGTGTATGTGCGTATATGGGGTGATATTCACTGGCGTCTAATAGATCTATTGTGCCCCCTTACTTTTACTTAGTTCCCGAACAAAGTCTCATACACTAGTAGTTCCTTAAGTCCTATTTCCCGGAGAAATTCTAGGATAGTAGATAGATAAGTAAATGTCCCTCTTCTGTTCACTAGTCTCCTAGGTTTGTACCCTAGGATTCTGAATTGCTGTTCAATTCGCAAGTATGTGGATGGAGGTTTCTTCTTCCATGCCACAGAATCTACATTCTTCTTCCTCCACTATTTTGAGCTTTTTCAGGTGCCCGTTTAGGCGGCAATGTCCCGTTAAGAACCCTGTTAAACTCTTAGTGCAGTTTTACTTTGACTTATGCATTCATTTGATCTCAACAGGTTGTAGTCACCCAGAAGAATATTAGATTCCCTAAGCCCTACTAGATCTTTCCAATGGTCAGATCTCTTTTCTTCGGCTTTGCCCATTTCTTCCAATATTACATTGGAACTGATACCATAAAAGGGTTCCGGTCCTTGAAGGGGTGTTTCAATTCCCCTCCTTGCTAGTTCATCTTCTATTTAATTTCCTTCCATACCAGTGTGTCCTGGGATACACAGTAAGGTGACTATGTTGTTCTTGCCTAGTTCATTGAGTTTGCCTAGGCATTCCCACACCATTTTGGAACTGATTACCCAGTGTTTAAATGTAAGTTGACTGAAATCTCAATATCTATAGTAGAAAATATGATCAATAAGCCAATAATAAACGAAAAAACGAAGTGACGTTAATAAAACCAAATGTGTTGACCAGATACAAAAGGATATAATCCTAGGAACGATATATGTCCTATACTAACAACAACAAACAAATGATACCAACCCTAGATAGTATCAAAAAGCGGTTAATTAAAGACGAAACGTTTGTAGCCAAAGAAATTTGTGGGGAGCTATTTCTCAAATACTGTTTTGTAGATACCCTGTACAGTACAATATATTTTTAAAATGTGGCAATTACTAAACTATATAAGGACAAATGCCAAGTTAACGAAATCATCCTTCTTTAAAAGTCTCCAACGTGTAGTTTCTGGATATTCTGAAACTCATAGCCATGGTATTTATGTTTCTTCAAGACCCTTTTCACCGTGGAAGTGCCTAATGCATATTCTGTAGTTATTCGTCTAGTCGAATTTTCATGGTTGATGTAAACTTGAGCAAGAACGTTAACTTCGTTAACTGTATCTCGTTTCTGATGTTTGGTTCTTCTTTTTCTAGCACTACGAATTGTGGAGGAATGGTGCCTTAAAGAGGGCGTTTCTGTTAATCCAAAAAAACCAAACTAGTTGCTTTCACGAATAGAAGAGTTCTCCCGCAGGGTAGAATACTGATGCTCGGAGAAGAACTGGAAATATCCAAAGAAGTTAAATATTTGGGAGTGACCGTTGATTTCAAACTGAATTGGAAGACACATATGGAAAAAAATACTACCAGGGCGACTAGGTTTTTTTGGCAATGCAGAAGAGTTATGGGCAAAACCTGTGGAATACGACTTGAGGTGGTTCAGTGGTTTTACTCAATTGTGATAAGTCCAACGATCATCTATGAAACAATAGTCTGGTGGAGGAGGACATAAGTGTCCTCTGCAGAGAATATATTAACTGCAATCCAAAGATAAGCCCTTATGGTATTACCGGGGCAACGAACAGCACGGAGACCGCATCAATGGAATTCCTCATTGGACTTCCTCCTTTGGAACTTTTTGTAAGGGCGGAGGATTATGGTCACCGAACAATGTTCGAGGAGGACACACTAATACAATTAGGATGACACATGAGTTTTGATAGCATGATACCGGAGAATATATTGACTGACCGAGTGAACATCACCATCCCATCTGGGGAACAGGTGATGCATCCAGGTAATTCTGGAGAAATCATCTGGATTACCGATGGTTCCAAAACAAACCATGGCACTGGGGCTAATATAAATGAATATACGGGACAAAAAATAAAAAGATTCACTAACAGCAAGGCACTGCTTAAAGCTATCGGTATTCCAACAACTAGGTCTAGACTGGTAAAAAACTGTAAAGAATCCATCAACAGGCTGGCAAGAGACAACAAAATGTCTCTAATATGGGTGCCAGCACATGAGGGGATTCCAGGTAATGTAATGGCGGACCAGGTAGCTAAAGAAAACTCTAGAGGAGACTTCCTAGGTCCGGAACCGTTTTGTGGAATCACAAAAGATTGTATAAGAGGGGAAACCTGGAACTGGCTAGGTAGGAAACAACAACTAAAATGGAAGTCTATACAAGGGCACCTCCATACAAAGAGTTTACTTAACAAAGTAGACAAAGAACTCTCAACCAGATTATTGGAACTGAGTAAGAAACATTGGAAAACAGTTACCGACATGGTGACTGGACACTGCACCATGAGGAAACACCTGCACAAAATGGGCAAAGTTAGTGAACCTATGTGCAGGAAATGTGAACTATATGATGAAACACCTACTCACATACTCTGCTTCTGCGAGAACTTACAAGGACTCAGACGGAAGCACTTTGGAAAGGAAATAATACAACTACTGAAAATCACTCCAGTCAAACTAGTGGCCTATATAGAAGACACGAAACTGTTGGAATGTAAGTAGATAACATGGGAAATGCTACAAAGATTCAGTTCAAGTGCCTGGGGTGTTGAGCACAACCCAATCGAATGAATGAATGAATATTTTCTGGAGATAATTCGAAATAGACCTGAAATGCCATTTCGACGACATTTTATGTATACGAAAGTATTGGTTGTGATATCCACGGCTAACATGATTTTTAAAGAAAATCGGGAATGTAAATAAAAAAATAATAGACGACCCGACATACGTTGTCCTATGCTCTTGTCTTATAATATTATACAAATTTTGACAATTTTTCATTTTCATTAAAAAATATGACTGTTATTTAGGATAAAAATCAGATAGTTGTCGTGTTCTTTTTATCGAATTTACTCGAGCAAATCAATTTCTATGGCCTGAATTTCCGTTTAGCTTAGTTATTGCACTTTATCTGAACACCTTATCGCTAAAAGTTTCCTATCCGATAATGGTAAACTAAGAGCGGCTGTGCTTATAGTATATGAATGTAGTGCTAGGCTTAATGCCCACTACTAGTGAGCATTAAGCATAGACATGAATCCCATGGAACATGTCTGGGATGAGTTGGGACGACGACGTATCTGAAGATATACAGGTTCGGCGAATATTTAATTCCGTTTGTGGAATCTTATATAGGATCAACAGTGAGCAGCAGACTTCCCCTTCACGAAACGACCAATTCTATAGACATTGCCTCTCTGATATTCTATTGCTTCCTCTCTTCCACTCACAGAATGACTATACGGTAGAAAATTATATGTTATTTGAAGAATCTGTATAGTGTATATACACCAGCTCCAAGAACTTACCAGAAACTTGAAGAGCTGCCAAAAACATCACAATTTCAATAAAATATTTGCACCCTCTTAGGTGACATTTTACCTTTTTAAGTTTTGTCATTATAAATTTATATTTTTACCATAATCAAACAATACGATTAAATGATGCATATTTATAATGGACTATCCACAACAAATATAATTGTTTCATAAAAACATCCAAGATTGAAATGAAAATTTCAATATTGTTTTGTTTTCGATTTTTAAGGGTTTCCAAAATCAGCTCGTCACTGCTGCAGTTGGGATTTGCTGTTATCTACTATTAATATTTAAGATTACAATGATCAAGTCATATTCTACTTTCAAACAAAAAGTAGGATATAATTGTGCGTTATTTACTTAGTCTGTTTAATATTTATAAACTTTAACGTTTGAGTGGCTGTGTGGTGTTTCAAAAGCATTAAAGAATGAAAAATGTATTTTTCAATAAACAGCAAACCCGTGTGGAGTCCAAGGATTCTTACTTAATCCATTTAGATACCTAGATATTTCTAACGTATCAGATAAATGAAAAATTAGGTAGAACGTACCTATAGTTGTGAGTAAAATTAATTTGCACCGTTTCACAATTTGTTGGCGAAATAAAGAAATCTGCAAGTAGAAGCAAAACCGGTTTCAGACATATTTTCCATTATTTCAGGATCCCGACACTCTAGCGATTTCTATATTCTTCTTTTCCGATGAATAGCAGTTGTTTCACCGATAACTATGAAAATTAATTTTTTTGAAACTTTTGCCAATCTATGTATTCCTTCAGCAGCTCCATGGTTTGACACATTATTTTCTTGTTTCAGTTGCCTGTACATATTTTGTATCATTTTTTGAGTAGATAACGACTAGAACATACCAAATTTCTTTCTGTCTATTGTCTCAAATCCCTACTCTACACTTCCAGAAATTTCAAAACCTTTGGTAAAAAATTTTAATAGAAACAACAATCAAACAACTTATTATATTCACTGCGACATGGAATAAAGCAGAATAAATGAATAAACTTTGACATTGTTTATTATAGAATAATTCGTCTATTTACTCTTCTATTATATTCTTTGTTCGGAACCTATAACTATATCTTCCTCTTGGAATGGTCGCCAAAAAGCCATATTTTGAAATATTACGAACAAAATAGTTTTAGTCCATAAAACAAAATATCAATCACAGCAACATCTAAGAACACAATATCTCGTAAATAACAGAAATTAACTAAGCCCACCCTGGGACAATAACACTCCATGTGGACTAACAATTCGAGTACATTTTTCATAGACCAATCGGAAACTACATTGCACCAATGAGAATCAATTGTTCGCTTGTGGGTAGATCAAGACTAGAAATGATTTATGGCTTTTTTTATCTTTTCGGCTTTTTAATCTTCAAAGAGTCCTTGCCGCATTCTGTTATTTTATTGCGAAATTGTGCAAACTAATTCTACTCACAACTACGTTAAATTTTGTATCAAGATTTCGAGTTTCGATACAAAAACTTTTATTCTTTATTAAAAGAATAGACCTCAAAGAATACCCTTGTGAATTTTGCTCAATTTCAATGAGTTTAACCGAGTTACATTAAAAACACGTTTTTTCTACAAATCGTTTTTGGTGACGTTAATCTCTTTTTCAATAACCAGCAAATCCGTGTAAAGTCCAAGGATTCTTACTTAATCCATGTAGATACCTAGATATTTTCTAACGTATCAGATAAACAAAAAAATTAGGTAGAACGTACCTACTCGTATACATAGATATTCATAGCGGGTCCTTCGTTATTTATCCAGTATCAGATAAAATTTTATTTTATTAATATTTATGTTATTAATTTGTGGTTTATCGCCGACTTTATCTAGAAAAATGTAATCAAAATACTGTGCGCGGGATTAATGTTTTATGATTTGATATTCATGTTAATGATGCAACAACGCGAGAACGGTTTGGTTTGAAGACATTATTTATTTATTATTTTTTAGCGTATGAGACGTATAAGATTTTTTTGGAAACGAATCACATTGTGTTGCCGACGGAACCACAAATTTTGCAGTCCCTGTATAGTTCCTTTCACGAACTAGAAACTGACTTCACTTGACTTAGGCTTGAGATGCAATGAATCCATAAAACTCTTAAGATTTACCGTGCAGGGCCGCACTATACCTGATGAAAAAGAAAAAGTACTGAGAAAATTAATTTTTACAATTTACTAATTCATTTTTTTTATATTCCCCTTACTAATGTGTGAAGTTGGTTGGGAATTTAATAAGCAAACAAAAATTTGCAGTAATACTATATTTTAACAGTACTTATATAATACTTACATTTAAGACCATATCTTACCTACTCTAAATCAATTTCGCTATCACTACTATCTTTTCTAGGCTTTACAGTATTATTTACCATTTCCCTCACTATTCCTTCAGGAACGCTGGTTAAAGTTGATGTTTCCTTTAATAAAAATGTTTTTCGTGACCTCGCTGTACTAACTTTAAATAAGCACTATTAACAATTATTTTTGCTTCAACAGTCAAACATTTTCGCCTACTTCCTGGAACGACTTTTGTACTGGACATCTTCAAATATACTATCACTGCAGAAATTAATAATTAAAAATGTGTCGAAATAAAGATTTCTTTTATACTTATATGATGCCATCAGGTATAAATTGCCATTATTGCCGGTACTTTTTGACCACCTGCAAATAATACATTGCAATTAAATAAACTATTTATAATAAGAATGATCCAAAAGTCTTATAGAATTTTCAGGTAATAATTTATTACTCACCAACAACAAAATAAATACGACCCTTTCATGGCTAATACTAATTGCTTGTCATTTTCCCATCTCAGGTCAGGTCAGTTTCTTAGATCGTGAAAAGAACTATACGCCTGTGCCTGCTAGTACAATTATATGACTACTCATATGTTACTGGCAGTAAGTAACCATTTTGATTTGATCAGCTAGTGGGAGTACCCTACTTCTAATGATGGAATACATTTTTTCAGTTGCCTCGACTGTAAAATTGACTCTCGCTGCAGCCTTCCTAGCCAGCGTATCAGTTGTACGGATAACCTAAAATTTAACTTATCCTTAGATCAACGACAATGTGACCAAATTGTTTGTTCCCCCAACCAAGGCATGGTGACATTCCAGTAATACCATTTTTGTGGTACGATTTGTTTTTATCCTCAAAAGAGGCCTCTGTTTAGGCGATTACTTCCTTATCGCCTTTAAATTTCTTTCCATAGAGCATTCTCTTCAGGTCTGCAAACAGGAAATAGTCGCTGGGGACCAAGTATGAAGAATTTGGATGGGGATGCAATTCGAAACCCAATTCATTGAGTTTGACCGTCGTTCTCATCGAATTGTGACACGGGGCATTGTCTTGGTAAAACAACACTTTTTTTTTCAAATGGAGCCGGTTTCTCGCGATTTCATCCCTTAAATGCTCCAACAACGCTATTAATAGTCACTGTTGATTGTTTGTCTGGAACCATGTTTCGTCTATTTTGTCACATAACGACGCAAAGACTTGTGTTTACTGCGCTTGAACAGCTTCAAACACTGCTCAGAATCATCAACGGTATACTCTTTGAAAAGTAATTTTCAAATAAATTGTAAGGAGTTATAATAGTATGATGCTATTATCTTGACGTCTGTTGATAATACGTACCTACTTAAATATGACAATTATTACAGGAAACTCTAATTAAATAAATAACCTCAATATACAATATCACCTTTTTACAGTTCAATTATTGTTAGCAGAAAAATTACTACAACAAGATAAGTTACATTGGTTTCATTGATTTGGAAAAGGCTTTTGATAAGGTACGAAGGGGAAAATACAGGAATTGACAAGAAGAGGATAAGAATTGTAGAAAACATGACGTATAAAAACAACGTATGCTGTGAGAGGACTAAGACAGGAAGGGAGATTAAGTCCACTATTATTGTTTCATAACAATGTTCACCAAAGATGAAAAAGCTACAGAAATTTACAAAGAATGAACATCGCTGAAGGATCCTTTTCATACGTTTTGAATATTATGACGGGGATAGAAAAGGACCTACAGCAGAATTTCGATACTTGGAAGAAAACGAAATGGGGAAAACAAATAAATTCAAAACAAAAGTTATATAGATATGTAGAGAAATAAATGTTGCAATGGATGGAACAAATATTGAGCATGTGAAAAGCTTGAAATAATTAGGAATGGAAATTAAAGAGAATGGAAACCAAGATATTGAGATTAATAAATAGGATACAAAACATTTTGGAACTATATCATGCAATGAACAAGTCACCTATAAACAAAACGGAAATATCAAAGAAAACGCAAATGAATGTTTGTAAAAGAATTTTAATACCAATCCTTACATTTGGATGTGAATTATGGGTGTCGAATCCAGGCTGTAAAAATAAAGTATCTCAGGGGAGTCACAAAAAGAGACAAAATGAAAACACAAAAATAAGACAAGACCTGGAAATAGAACCAATGCTGGAATTCATTGAAAACGACAACTTAGCTGGTGGAGTCATCTCCAAAGTATGAATAATAAGAGGCCTGTCAAGTAAGTGTGAAAATCCAAGGTACAAAAGCTAGGAAGAGAGGAAGATCGAAGCGAACATGGAATGGAATAATAGGAGAAATAATGAGGAAACGAGAGACAACGTGGTTAGCGGCAAAGGTGCTAGCAAATAATAGAAAAGAATGGACAAAATTTGTGTACAGATATTAACATATACCTTACACCATTAAATGGTAACAGGGACTTTGTATATACAGTGCTATTCAAAAGTCCCCTCCCCCCTCGTATCTTTTGAACGGCTACACTTACATTAATAAAATTTGGAGTGTGAAAATAAAGTGTTGTAAACTTCTCTACGAATGGTAACAGGTGACGTAATAGTAATAGATGACGTCACAGTACCACTCTGGCCAATAATTTTAAATAGAACCTTATGGCAAGTGATATCTCGTTTTAGAGGCATTGACATTGGCTACATAGCCATATTAATTTTATTTAGGTTTAAACTAATTTTGACGGAGAAATTAAATAAATACCAGAATTATTGAAATTCTTTTTTTAAATTTAATTAATCAAATATCAACAATGGATTCTTATAGCAAGTGTTCGAAATGTGCTCCGTCTACTTCCTGACAGTAATACACCCTATTAGTAAACTCTTGTCGTACTCGTTCGAATGTGTCAGCTGAAATTGCATTGCATTCTTCAATAATTCTTTCTTTCAAAACGCCAATGCTATCTGGTGCCTTAGTATTAACCTTGGATTTCAAGTACCCCCATAGAAAAAATCTAATGGTGTCAGATCTGGTGACCGAGGTGGCCATTCTATAGGACCTCGCCGGCCGATCCATCTACCTCGATATTCTTCATCCAGGGAACGTCTTACTGCACCATAATAATGTCCAGGAGCACCATCTTGTTGAAATGTTATTTCCAGATGGCCGAATTCATCTGGATTATCTTCCAGAATTTCTTGAATTAACGGTTCAATTGCATTTTGTAACATCTCCAGATACACTTCACCGCTTAAATTTGATTTTAGGAAAACAGGACCAACTATGTGGTTTCCCAAAATACCTGCCCAAACATTGACTTTTTCTGGAAATTGGGTATGTTTTTCACGAAAGGTGTGAGGATTTGTGTCACTCCAATACCTTACATTTTGGGTATTCACATTTCCATTGAGGCAAAAAGTACTTTCGTCACTAAAACAAATTGTTTTTGTGTAATGTGGGTTTTGACTAATTTTATTTGTCATACATTCACAGAATTCGAGTCTTCTGTCGGGGTCGTCATCCGAAAGGTGGTGCACCATTTTTAACTTGTATGGATGAAATTTATTTTTAGCCAACACTCTCTGTACTGTACTTTTACTTACTTCACAGATAGACGTAACTTTAGTTGAAGAGGAAGTAGGGTTTACTACCATTTCAGCAACTATATCAATTGTTTTATCATCAGTAAATGTTGGTCGACCAGATCGTTTGGCATCTAGAACACTACCTGTTGCTTCAAACTTGTGAAGAAGCTCCCTCAAGTAAATTCTCGAGATAGGGCGATCTGGGTATCTCTCATTAAATAAACGTTCCGCTTCATGGAGATTCTTTCCAGATTCACCAATTATTAAGATAGCTGCTACTTTGTCGGCTTGAGTACGTACTATTTTGCCTATGTAAACTCTTAAACGTCTCGTTAAACAATAGTAAAATTAAATATTTAAACTTTGCAAAGCAACAAATACTATTTATTTATCCGTCAAAATTAGTTTAAACCCAAACAAAATTAATATGGCTATGTAGCCAATGTCAATGCCTTTCAAACGAGATATGACTTGCCATAAGGTCCTATTTAAAATTATTGGCCAGAGTGGCACTGTGACGTCATCTATTACTATTATGTCACCTGCTACCATTCGTAGAGAAGTTTACAACACTTTATTCTCACCCTCCAAATTTTATTAATGTAAGTGTAGCCGTTCAAAAGATACGAGGGATGGAGGGGACTTTTGAAGAGCACTGTATATATAGAGTATTATGATAATATGATAGCAGTTCCTAATCTTTCTGTACCAATTTATTTCGTCCGTCGCTACAATTTTTCGAGTTTCATTGAAAAACAACCAAAATGATAACATTCCAAACGTTATCTCAAACCTGGATTTGGATATTAAAGCATCAATAGCTTAAATTGAAAGCAATCCCATATATTCTGATAAACGCTGATTATAACTACGTCACATCGACAGTGTCGTAGTGAATGTATACAAATAATTATTAATGTTGTCTAACCAGAAAATTTCTCTTTGCTTATCTCTTCTTGTTACGCCGTGATCTACCGGCCAGTGTTATTATTAAAGCCCGCTGTTGGTTGGTTTGGTTTCTGTTAGGGGCAGAGACGACATTCGGTGTTTTCGACCAGCTCTATTCTGCCCAAATTATAATTTAGCCTGCAGTGTCCAGTGAAACAGCAAATGAAGAAACAAATAAAGGAAAGTCAGTTAAAATTGGATACAATCAGGTTATTACAAATGAAGAAGAATGGAAATGGGACAAAAGAACAAAAACGTTACAGAAGCAGGAGTCAAAAAAACAGGTAGCGGGAACCAAATCGCCTATCCCATCTGAACTAATATCGATAGCATTCATGATGAAGTAACAAACTGATATGGACGCGTTTTATTTTGACAATTCACATGATAACAACAATAAAAACCATGGTAACCAAAGCCTTAGATTGATTGTTGCATGTTTCTAGTAGACGAATATACTTAACAATCTTTCAGTGGATATTTACAACTACTGATAGTTGGTGAAATATTTGTATCGTAAATTCATATTACGAAACCCATATCACTGTCATTATGATTGATATTACGTATTGATAGTAGCATAATATTATAAGTGTATACATATATTTTTTTACTGTTTACTGCCAGCTTTTTTGTCACAGTCATAATTCATGTACTACTAACTTTGATCCTTTTCAATTTTATTTCCATTTCATATTAGTTATCATATTTAAAAATTTCAACTTCCACTATTTTCAGATTCCCTGTATGGTACAAAATATTTTTAAAACTTGTACATTATTAAACTATATATTTCTAATGGCATGCTGAATTTGTTTACGAAAAGTTTAGTGATTTTTTCACAAAATAAATTTGATTTAGGTATGTTTTAATGTCTGAATTTCACCGACTTCTGTTTACTGTACAATGAGGGATTTATAAACTTTTATTACTAAATCCTTAAGGACAAATCCCGTGTCAACGGAATTTCTGGAACGCTCTTCACCTCTCATGGTCAAACAGTTATACGTCGTTGAATTCGTGGATACTGATAATTTCATTATATTATCATCATAATGCAGTCTCTCACCATACTTGAGCAGTAAGTAATCTGATTATTTTTTGAATAAAGGGAGGTTTAGGTATTTCCAGGAGTCCAAAGAGTTTGGAGCTGCTTCAATCTGATGAAACATATTTTTATTCTTACCACTGAAAGTAATTGTTGCAGCCAGGATATAGTCAGCTTGAATACGATATGAGCCACTTTGACAATATCAACTTCATGTTTATTCAAAATTTCTAATATGTTTTGTGGTAGGAGTAACAAGCAAAAATTGTACTTAGGATCTTTCCAATACATCGACATATCGAATAGCCCAGACAGGACAACAGAGCATGAATTCGTTAACCACTATTGAATTTTGAAGCTTAACACTTGACTCTCATGAATTCATTCATCTTAGATTTGCCTATGATATAGATGACAGCACCAATAGCCTGTTTGGCTTTCCTGTAAGTTGCTTCCGCCATCCTACGAAATCGCGACGAGGACGTGAACTTAACACCAAGGTGTGTAAATATATTGACTACATCAATTTGTTTTTGATTTAAAGTGAATTTACATCCATGATTGAATACGAAACCAACTCTGGAGAAGTATGTGATTTTTGTTTTTGACGTATTGACTTTGATTTTTATTCTGATTCGTATATGTTTCTAGTAAGCGCAGAAGTCGAGAATCTTACCAATAAAATTATTTTGGTGAAACATTCCTGGCCCACCACTGGCTCTCTCCTTAGCTTTTTCTTTAATTGTATTTACACTAACCACTTTATAATCCAAAATTGGTTGAAGAACACAAGTCTGCCTCGTTTCACATACACAAAGCATATTAATGCTTTTTAGAAAAGCTTCTAAAATAAGCTGCTCAATGTTAGATTTACCCTCACTATTCCAAAAGATAATTTCAATATTTCAAATGTTTCATTTCATATCGTGATATGAAACTTTACGACACTTATATCGTAAAAAATATCTATTACGTCAATACATTACCTACTTACAGCTAATAAACTAATTATATATTATTAACCACTAACTATTTAACCCAAATCTAGTTCAGTATCACTATCGTCTTCATTTAAATTAATAACTAAGGGTGCTATTTATAGTGACATTAACATTTCCTTCAACCGTAATAATATGCTAAATCGAATTTTTCTAGCTATCGATAGGAATATTATTTGTCACATTTCTAATTAACTGTATAATGTGGGTTTAATGTTTTCAGATCTAGCTCTGGATTTTACTTTTCTATAGGGTTGAATATAAAATAATATGGGGGAAGCCGTATTACTGTGTGGCCTATATTTTCAGCGATGGTATGACAAACATAAATTCTTTTTAGATATTGAGCGCTCCCAAAACTTTAGATCAATTTGTTATTTATTAAAGATTATTACAGTTTCCTGTCTAATTGCAAACCAGAATAGTTGGTTTAAAAATATCTTGTAGATATATCAACTCCGTTTGACTTTGAAGTGTAATTCAATATCAGACGTTGCATTTAGCACAGGAAGTAGTTGCTGCTTCTCAGCTGAACGGTCACTGTTTTTGAAAAATATTTTTCAAAACTGTATGAAGCGTTGGAATAAAAATAATTATTCTTCGACATCTGTTATTTAGTACTTTATTCAATTGACGGCTATGATAAGCTGCACTGTTTATAACAATAATACTTTTTGCCGGTATACTCGGCAATAAATAATTTACAAACCAAACTTCGGAGAGTTCTGGTGTTGTATCTTGATGATGATCTAAGCTTGAATCTTTAATATTATTTGCTGACAACAATAAAGCGTTTGGAACCCAAACTGGTTATGTTGCAGCATGTATTATTGTTATTCTTTGTCCTTCATTTGATGGAGCCTTTGTTTTACATTTTCCTAATGAATCCACAAAACCCTTCCTTGGAGTATCATGGGTATCATACCATATATGTACTATCGAGGTAGATAATTGAATGCTTTTCACTTGTATATTTTTGAATATCTTGTAAGTAATCACGACGTCACATTCGTAAGCAATATGACTCCATTATCGCTTGCCTCTTATTTATGGCACAATATTCAAATAGCTTTCTCAAAACATTTTCGGCCACAAACAATTCCCGTTTCGCCTTTAATTAACCGCTTTTTTATACAATCTAGGTTTGGTATAATTTGCTCTTGGTATATATCGTTCTTCGGATTATATATCCTTTTGCATTTGGTCAACACATTTGGTTTTATTAGTGTCACTCTATTTTTTCTGACATGTATTGGCTTATTGATAATGTTACAGTAGATATTGAGGTTTTCGTCAACTTACATGCTTCTTTCGCTGCATCGGTTATACTATAACCTCGATGTTTCAATGATTCACAACTTGCATCGCATCCGGCGATAACTACACTTTTTTTTTCACTAGGACGCCACATACTTAGTTTTAAATACAAAATTAGTGAAATGTTTATTGCAAACTAAAATTCTGAGACAATATTGAAAAAGATTATCCCAGAATCCCCACTTTCTATTTTATCTATAAATTCAATTCCATTATATGTTAATATAAAAAGGGCATTGGAAATAAGGTGCAGTACATGTTTTATATCTACATAATCAGATTAAAATATTTATAGATAAGGTGGTCAGCACAAATAAATAATAGAATAATTAAATAATTTAAAAATTAGTCTCAAATATTATTTTACCAGCAAAACATTTCGGTTGTAAAATAATTATACTATTAGGCATTATCTTTTCGTTTTCCGAAGAAGCGAGTACGATACTGTGCTATTGTTATACGATTTACAATTACCTACCTACTGTGAGTTTTGGTCTAATTTCAATCATGCTGGCATAAGTCAAAACGAAATATCTTGGAACGAAGTATACTCAAATGTACTGGCATTTAAAATGTCCTATTAAGTTTATTAGAATTTTCTCTAAATACTTCATTAAGTACTTTTTATACGGTTATTCCTACAAAATCAATCAGCAAGCTATGCACTATCCGTAATCTGCCTCAAACAGAAACGTTGTAACATAATAAAATATACACTTCGCTTCCAACTGACATTAAAGACGAACATAGATTGCCAAAGTATAAGCAAAAAATCAGAAGCTTTACATTGAGTACATCTCGGGATGTAGTGCGAGAACTTATTGAAAATTGAAAATGAGATCCATATTGTATTCGAGTATATTTAAAAATTTTTATACATGTAATGTATTTGTTTGTTTTATACGATTTTAGTCTTAGTTACAGATACAAAAGTTACCTTTCTGAGATATACAACTTATAAACTTTTTTTCTAGGACCTCAACTCTGGCCAAAAATCGCAATAATGTCTTTTTCCACCCATTTCCCACCACCCTAAATCATCCCTCCCGCTTTTCAGCTGTTGCATTTATTTTTCCCTTGTTTGTAATAACCCCCTCTACAACTTTCATCTACCAAACTTTAGATAATTCTTTTTTCAAAAAAGTTAATCCGCCTGGTCTATTAGATTAGGGGTGCTATCTCGAGAGAGCCTGTGCGCACGAATTGCGGACATATGCATGAACTGCGGACAAGTGCCGTAGGGGTCCGTTAATCACTGCACGAATTGCGGACAAGGGCCGGTCAGGTAAAATGAACAGGTAAAGGGTTAGGGGGTTAGGTTAGGTTAGTTGAATATTATTATTCATATTTCTATCACTCAACATTACTTCCATTTTAACGATTTGTTAGGAGAAAAAAATCTAATTGGACAATCAAAAAAACAAATAAAAGGATATAACAGGTATAATAATTTTGTAAAAAAACTCACCGTACCACTAGAACTAGATACTCAGCACACCACCACCACCTAACAAGAAAGTGAAATGATTTGTGACACGAAATACCTGAATACGTCCCTAGAGATGTTTTTCTAAACGATGCAATTCAATTACATTTCTGAGAAGAAGGGTTGCGGCGGTTAAGCGGATTAGATATGGCCTGTCCGCAATTCGTGCGCTACCTGCTCTCAACCCATCGGTTGTCCGCAGTTCATGATCACCCGAGAGAGCATGTGCTGAGGAGATTTTGACCTAGGAAAGACCCATCATAATGATTAGAAAATGTTCAAAGAAAAGCCACTCGACTTACCCTGGGACCGAGAAGACCGCCATATGAAGAGATACTTGTTATGGCAAACATAACTTCTTTTGAACTTCGACGTCACCGTGGAGATCTTATCACAACATTCCAAATATTAAAATTCAACTTCGGAAACCTTTCCGTGATAGTTCCATTAAACCAAAACACAATCGACTTAGAGTACACGAATTGAAACTTGAAAAAGAAAACTTTGTGACCAGATCAAGGAAAAATTGTCTGACTAATAGAGTTTTTGACGCCTGGAACAATCTCCATGATAACATTATGTCTGCTTCTTCCACCAACATATTTAAAAATATACTGGACCGCCTTATATACCAATAATTTTTTAATTCTATACTTTTCTTAATACCAAGAATTGTACTTTTGTTTTATGATCTTCTATTTTTTCTTTTTATTACTTTTGTTCATTTCAACTTATGTATCAGTTTGCTAGTAGGCAATTTGTTTGTATATTATCTTCAGCTTTTGGGTAATATAGGGACTCCCTCTGCCCTTGTTTATATGTAATACTAATTTATACTGGTAATCACCTTCTGAATTTTTTCGCATGGATTTCAGAAACACCCTTTATAGATATTGTCCTCAATACCCTCCGAACGAGACCTACATGTGTTCCAAAGATTCGTCAGTTCGTTTATACTTTGAACTATCATACCGGATAATCACTCCAATTTTATTTTAAGTAGAAACCAAAAATAAATTTCGACCCACTACCAATAATAAAATAATAATATTTCTTGAATTTTTTTCATGATATTCCTGAAAATTCCTGTTCAATGTCACTCATCGTTTACGTTAAAAGTAAGCGTTAAGTTCGCCTCGCATTCAATTTGTTTATTAATTTAGTTTCATGGCACGGTAACCAAGGTGAATACAAACCAAACAGTGACGTACCAATAAAAAGTATTATTAGAAAAACATTTCTATCTAAAGTTGAATGGTTCAGTTAGAAAAGTAATTTGGAAAGTGTGGCTTCTCTAAAATAGTATATTATATTATAAGGATTAAAAGTGCATATTTTTTTTTACGAGCAATATTTGCAGTTGCGAGGCGGAGCGCAGCGCAGCCGAGCGAATGCAAAATTGCGAGTAAAAATAGGCACTTTTAGTCCGTATGATATATACTATTTTTTCTCCAACCAAGTCAAAATTAAAATAAATTTAGTTTTATTCAAAAATCGTTAATAATTTGGTAATAAATTTGAATACATAATAATTATTATAACAGCGATAGCAAGTCGGTAGTCATGGATATCTGGTATTGTTGGTAAATATTGATTGTCAAGTAGACGTCAGTAGACGTACTAATCATATAATTTTTGTACTAGTTTTTACGCTGCTTTCAAAATGAATCCCGAACACGATGAAAATATACCTGCGGATGTATTGGAAAGTGCCAAAGCAGTATATCTGAATCTTTTGCCACCCAAATCTCGCCAAGTTTATGAACTTGCATATCAGCGATTCATGGATGGGTGTAAAGAAAAGAATGTGCAAAACTATGCGGAGAGTGTTCTTATGGTGTATTTCTCCAATTTAACGAAGACCGTCATCCACTCTTTGGTCACAGTATTCAATGTTGCGATCCACACTGGATATCAAAAATTAGTAAATATTCAAAATTACGAGCATTGTTAAAAAGGCAGAGTGATGGATATATACCTAAAAAGTCTAGGGTTTTTACAAAGGAGGAAGTTGATCGGTTCCTGGATATGGCACCTGATAATGTATATTCGATGATAAAGGTTGTTCTAGTAATAGGAATTGGAAGTGCTATGCGTTGTGACGAACTAGTTCATTTGAAAATTGATGGCATTGAAGATAATCACTCGGTCCTGGTCGTAAAAATTTTGCAGACAAAAAACAAGAAACCTCTTTTGTTTACCATTATAGGCGATAATTATTTGCGTTTATTTCGAAAATATGTTGCACTACGGCCATCAAATATACAGGAACGTCGTTTATTTTTGAAGTATGTTAATGGGAAGTGTCAAAGAATGGTTGTTGGTATTCACAAAATTAGTGCCGCGCCGCAAGAAATTGCAAAATTTTTGAAGTTAGAAAATTGGAAGGAGTATACTGGACATTCGCTAAGAAGAACATCTGCTACACTTCTTATTGATGGTGGCGGTGACCTCACTTTTCTTAAAAGACATGGAAGTTGGAAATAAAGTACGGTAGCAGAAGGATATATTGAAGAATCACGTATAAACAAAGAGAATACTGCCAGAAAAATATTGCAACCTGACAAAGAAGGTACAAGTACCTGTTCAGATATTTCCTCGAATGTTTCATCAACAGTTACGGAGAATATTTTGAGTTGTTCTAACATTAATAAAAATCTTTTGAATTGTTCGAAAATTGTTAGTGATAATTTCAGTGGTGCTTTGAATTTTGGCAATAATTGTTCCAATTGTACATTCAATATCACTATAAATAACAAATAAATACCTATATATAGTTGCCCAATTAGTTTGTTTTACTAAGTTTGTAAGAGACAATGTTTTTTTCTTCAAATTTCAATTGAAGAGCTCAAATGCAATTACTTTTAGTCCTAGGATTAAAAGTAGCGTTTTTAATCCAAGGATTAAAAGTGTTGCTAAGCAACGAGCAAATGTTTGTACGGTAAGGGAATTGATGGCTTTTGCACCTGAAAATAGTACAAAAATGTTAACATTTTTCGATGGTTGGAGAAAAATATTTTTATATGAAAAATATTATACAGTGCGACCAAACGAAATAGAAAAGAAAGTTTTATGTTTTAGTGGGACACAATTTTATATAAATTTAATACACAAATAAAGGATTTGTTCACTATTTTCTTTCCTCAAATACTGATAGATTTTTATATTTGAAATAAATACAGGGTGTCATTAAGAAAATCTCTATCCGTTTCACTTTCAAAAAGTTCATGTCATGCTACATTGTCATTTTACTACTCGAGTAGTTTTTGCAAACTGCTTACTGGACAAAAAAAACCAAAACCCCGGTTTTTTCTCAAAAAATTTATTTTGCGATGAAGCTATGTTTATTCGGAACAGAATTATCAGTTTACATAATGCACATTATTATGTCTGCATTGGTGAAAATCTGCACGCCATGAAAAATAGGAAGCACCAGCAAAGATTTCGCATGAATGTGTGGATATGTGTATTTGGCAATGAACCAGTAGAGTTATCTGGCCACTTGGAAGAACAGGATTAACCTTTGCAATTTCGGCCTTCAAACGCTCCAATAACGCTATAAAATATTCATTGTTGATGGTATTTCCCTTTTCAAGATAGTCGATGAAAATTCCACCACGTACATTCCAAAATACCTTTCTAGCAGATTGTTGTGCTTTCGGGCGCTTTGGATGAGGTTCCAGTTGCTGTCCTCTCAGATGACGATCGTTTTGATTCCGTAGTAAAGTGATGAATCCGTGTTTCACCCATTGTCACATCGACGCGAAAATTCCGGTTTGTTACGTTTAAACATGGTCAAACACTGCTCAGAATCACCAACATGTTCTTGTTTTTGGTCATTAGTGAGCAAAAGCGGCACCCACTTTGAACAGAGTTTTCTCATAGTCAATTGCTCATGCAATGTGAAGCCAACACGTTTTTTGATATCTTTACGATCATTAAAAATGATTTTGTGGGTTTTTTTATGTTTTCTGGTGTTACCGCCTCATTTAGACGTCCACTGCGTTCCGCATCATCGGTGTCTCTACGAACACGCTTGAAGTCAGCAAACCATCGTTTTATTGTTGTTTCTTATGGAGCGGAGTCCCCATAACACTTTTCAAGCCATTGCTTCGCTTGAACGTTATTTTTTCCCATCTAAAAGCAGTGTAAAATTAAATCACGAAATTGTTTTTGATCCATTGTTTTGAAAATATTAAAAGTAGAGTCACTCACGAACTAATAAATAGAATATCAAATAATTTTGACAGCTGTCTTTTTAAGGTTAGAACTAACTGAAAAACAGGCGATTGCAATAAAACTAGCGCCATATATGTGACAGGCCCGGGACTTTTCAGCCCATGTGTTATGTATTCAAATTCTATGATATTCTTGTTGTTAATAATCTTCATTTTTTCAGAAAATTAAATGGAGTTGTTCAAAAAATTGAAACTAATTTTTCTCGAAAACAGCGCATTAAAGCGAATTCAAACAACTGCACATTTTTTGGAAAATAAAATAATTAAATGAAGATTAATATAAAGGCTTTATTCGTAAAAGTTATATAATAGGCAATTGAATTTTATCTTGGACGACTGTGTCGTATGCCACGTGCCTTTTTTTACGTACTGAAGGTACTGATAAGCATTATTGATACCAATTATTTTAATAATTCCTACAAAAAACTAACAAAACGCAACGCAAGCTTGCAAAAACAATTATTATTATTTCGTAACATTAATTATTCTGGAACAAAACGTAATTAATTTTAAATACCTGAAGGGGTTAATTGAAAAATAATTAGAATATGGTATGTAGAACGTTTGAATATTTGACATTTCAAATAATTTCGGTGGGTATTGTTGTGTGTTTATTTTAAATACATACGTTTCAATCTAACTTTAAAGTCAACGCAAATACGCACATCATCTCCCAATTTCTTTTTTACTGTGACTATAGCTGAAGCCCATTCACTGAAACTTACTGGTTTGAGAATTCCTACCAGTACCATTTGTTCAATTTTTTGTTCTATTTTGGGTTTCAATGCATATGGTTTTTTTACTACTGGGATAGCATTTTCTTTGAAACTAAATTTAAGTTGAAATTCATTAATTTCAAATTTCCATTGAAAACTGAGGGGTACTTACTTATTAATTTAGACAATAATTCACTGTTTTTGCTACAGTGTACTTCAACTAGACATTCACCTACTGCTTTAATACCTTGGCCTGAAACTGAATTTAACTTATAGGAGACTGGACTAACTGGTACATTTAACAATTTTTTAAATCTTTCTACTTACATTACTGTCTTACAAGCACCTGTATCTATCTCAAACTGAATACTTTTGTTATTAACAAGAAATGTTACCTTATGAGGGGCATAACTTACACTTCCCAATACACTAGGGCTTCCCACATTGTACAGATGGTACAAATCACTGTTGACTTCCTCACTGGTGTCTTCTAATTCACCTGAATCTTCAGCCACAGCTGCTACTCTACTTAGACCACTGTTTGGACAAACTGACTTTACGTGACCTAGCTTTTGGCACTTGTAACATCTCCAATTAGCAGCAGGACACTGATCTTTTACATGATTACGGCCACATTTATGGCATTCACTATTTACACTAGCTTGGCTACTTGGATTACTACTCGAGAAATAATTAATTTTATATCTTTCATATAATAAATCTATTGTCGGAAAATCCGAAATTCGTATTGATTTTTCGATATAAGTAAGATACACTTTACCGAAAAAAAACAAAGTTTATACATTTTTTTCAAAATTTAGAATTAATTTTGTTTAAAAACCAATTCACTGTTTGAAACGGCCAATTTGTTTAACCTAACCTTCTTAATCTTATTCAACCCAACTTAATTTATTCATAATCTAACGTATCCTAATCCATCTTGAGCTAACATAAAGTCAAATATTGATTTCTATAAAATTCAATAACTTGTTTTAATATGGAAATTGAGTAATAAAATATATTTTTTAAATCAATCAACTGTCGAAAAATGTTAATTCCGTCGTTTCGATTCCATGTGCGAAATATGAATTTTTAAATGCGAAAAATGATTCAAAATTCCGTATACGGTGCTTTTTCCGAAATCTAAAGGACAAGTCCACGTGACGTCATGTCCTGAGGAATCTGAATCTTTTTAATAGTTATTTGATTTTGATTTAGTGTTTTTTTCGACGTTGTTTCAATAGTTTGGGTATTTTAAATATTACTTTTTATAACAAAAAGGATCATTAAATCAATACAAAACGACCAAATTACAAATCCAAAATCTAACCAAAAAGCTGTTTTTCCTCATGGCCTTTGTCAACTGTCTATACGTTGTTCAAAGGTGAATATTTAAGCTTGTATTTCTGGAAATTTTATAAAAATCGAGTTATATTTACAATTTTTTCAACCACCGAAAAATCGAATTTTGACAGTTTTTCGAGCATACCCAACTGTCAAAAAATTCTTAGGTCGCAGTTGATTTTTTTTTTGAATTCCTGACCTCGAAAACAGCCGTCCATGAAATTTCATCGAAATCGTATCAACCGGTTAGGAGAAGTTCAGCATGAAACCGATTGAAGCACCACCTACCGGAACTAATTGTTAATCTAAACCATGTAGTTATTCACTCACACACAAAAAAATGTCATAAAAATCGGACCAACCGTACACACGCACAGAAGAAATGTATTATACATACAGGGTGTTTTCAAATGACACTTACGTTTGCATGTAGAGAACTCTCGTAAATTTGGACAAAATGACTGAATGAAATGGCTGATATGCGATCCGTTTCCGAGGCAATTAAGGCGTTCCATACTTAAAACTCACTCTGTGTATAGTTGTGAGTAAAATTAATTTGCACCGTTTCACAATTTGTCGGCGAGGTAAAGAAATCTGTAAGCAGAAGCAGAACCGGTTTCAGATAAATTTTTCATTTTTGCAGGATCCCGACGCACTAGAAAATTCTGTACTGTCCTTTTCCGATGAATAACAGTTTTGCCGATAACTGTAATAATGGATTTTTTTGAAACTTTGTCAATTATGTATTCTTCCAGCAGCTCCATGCTTTGACTTATTATTTTCTTGTTTCAGTTGCCTGTACATATTTTATATCATTTTTTGCGTAGATAGCGACTAGAACATACCAAATTTCTTTCTGTCCATTGTCTCGAATTCCTGCTCTCCACTTTCAGAAATTTCAAAACCAACGGTACAAAATTTTAACAATAAAATATTCATGTTTTATACATACAACAATCAATCAACTTATTATATTCACTGCAACGTGGCAAAATCTGTAGAATCAAGCAGAATAATACGTCTGTTTACTCTTCTAGTATATTCATTATTCGGAGCCTGTAACAATATCTTCCTCTTCGAATGGTCGCCAAAAAGCCATGATTTTGATTATTCCCAACAAAATAGTTTTAGTCAATAAAACAAAATCTCAATCACAGCAAAATCTAAGAACACAATATTATCTCGTAAATAACAGAAATATACTAAACCCACCCTGGGACGAATAACACTCCATGTGGACTAACAATTCGAGTACATTTTTCATAGACCAATCGGAAGCTACATTGCACCAATGAGAATCAATTGTTAGCTTATGGGTAGGCCAAGACCAGAAATGATTTATGGCTTTTTTTATCTTTTCGGCTTTTTAATCCTCAAAGAGACCTTGCCGCATAGTGTTATTTTATTGTGAAACAGTGCAAACTAACTTTACTCACAACTTTACTGAGTTGTTTATTAATTAACTTAATTTTTACATATGTAATTAAAAATGTGCGGGATTTTCTGAATAAACATTCTCAAAAGTTGCTATCATATGTATATTTTTCACTATAGGCGTTTAAATCAGAATAAAATATCTAATATTAGATAGTATTGATTAATCCCTACCCTGTATGATATCAATATCATAATCGTGACACTTTTCTGTGTTTTCTGCGAAAACAAAAAGTTTAATCAAAGCGATAGAACAGATATATATATATGTGTGAGAATGGGCAGGGAGAGAAATGAGGAGACACAATCAATATTATGTCCATGAATTTGACGCAATACTACCGTAGATTAGATTAAAACACCCCTCACTAGCTCTAAGCAGAGACGTGGGAAACGGGAGAATAATTGCGTTTCGAAATATTTATTATTTATTTTTCGGAAAACTGTTGAAAAATTTGTACCACGCCACAAGCAGACGTTTTTGTTACATTTCATTGAGTTAGTATACACGGTATCCAGAAACTCTTCTGCCAAAAACTATAGATACTAGAAGATGTGATTTTATGCCCATCAACCCTAGTACGAAAACTTCTGATGTTACGGAAGTATAGTACAACAAAATCAGGAGTTTAGTACCCTCAACCTCACACCACTACATATGGTGGTGGAGCGTGTTGCAGAAAGAGCGAGATACAGACTAAGTAAAGAGAGAATCATTAAAAAAAACCACCTCCTTTGTTCTTAGAAATAAAAAAAACTTAGGATATGCCACAAGATCGTATGTTATAACTCTTCAAAAAAATTCGTTAAGGAATTGAGCAGCAAGAAGGAATGGGATCCAAATACTATTACCAGACTTGGAAAGAATGCCATTAAATGGTACACAGACGGCTCAAAAGCAATAAAAGGAACTGGGATAGGAGTGTACGGGCCAGGAACGAAACACTCTGAAAGCTTGGAAAAAACCCTAAGTATCTTTCAAGAGGAAATTCACGCTATAAGAAAGTGTGCCCAGTTCAATATTGATAAATGATACAGAAGGCAAAAGATTATCACAATGTCGGATAATCAAGCAGCCATTAAAGCACTGAGCCTAACTGTGGATTCCAGGACACACTGGAATAGTGGGAAATTAAATAGCATATGGACTAGCAAAGGGGGGGACTGAACGACCCCTTTTGCGGTATCAACCCAATGTAATATTGGAAAAAATAGGCAAAAAAGGGAAAGACCTGACCAATGAAAAGGTCTAGAAGAATGTAGATACTGTGGCATGGAAGAAGAAACCTCCATCCACATACTTGCGAATTGCACAGCAATTTAGAATCCTAGGGCACAGCACCTAGGAGATTATTGGATAGAAGAGGCACATTTACTTAAGTTGAAGCCTGCAGATATCCTACAATTCCGGACGGAAATAGGACTGAAGGAGATACTAATCTCTGAGACGTTCCTCATCATCTAAGTAGAAGTAAGGTGGCACTGTTGTATCGACATCCAAGGTTTCGTCCAGATTCCAGGTGTTACTTATTTTCTCAATACATGATCAATTACCTTTTGCCGATTTTCCTTGGCCACTTGCAATAAGGCGCTGTCTATTAATGCTTTAGCTACTTCTAATTTAAATGTTGTATTGAATCGAGTATTGATTATTATTTTTTGTTTATTTTCTTGGGAAATTGAACCACAATATTTTCTTTATTTTTATTCCAACGTTTCCAGTTAATGTTATCAAGAATAATTAGGTTTTTGAAATTTTGGTTCCTATCTGACACTACGAAAAAATTTGACAAGTGGACAATCAATCATATTTTGAAATTTAATACTAAGTTTTTTTCCTAGTGTCAGATAGGGACCAGAATTTCAAAAACTTAATTATGCTTGATAACGATAGCTGGAACGCTACCCAAATTTTGTAATAAAATCTTGAAAAAAAATATTGAAATTTGTGTCGTTCCACAGGTTTTTCCTTTTGGTTGTTGTCTTGATTTGCAAAGTATCCTCGCAGTCAATATCAGTGGGCTCTTTATCTTCGGGCTCAATGTCACTGGATTCTCCTTTGATCAGGTCTTCATTCTCACTTTCAGAAGAAAGTTATTTTCTTCAACTTTTAATGTACATTTAATTTTTGGATGTAAATTATTAATATGATTGAAACATATATCTAATTGTAGTGAACTACCTACAAAACATGTTAATATGTCATTTACATTCCTATACCAAAATGAGATATTTTTTGGAAAGTTACATTCAAAGATTTTTCTTTTTAAACTTTCCATAAGAGTGTTTGCTAAAATTGGTGATATAGGGCTTCCCATTGGTTAATCTTCATTTTTAATATATACGGTATTGTTGAAAGTAGAATGGTTCTGATTAATACACACATCAATCAAATTAAGTCTATTTGATATCGTCCCTGGATTAATATTTTCATCCTTTTTAATTTTCTTACAAGTGTTACTTACTTTTGGAGGAATTTAGAGAACATATTGGTAATCAAATGAAATGAGTTTAGAGTTATCTTGTAAGTCGTATGTTTTTAATTATTTGATTAATTCTATATAATTTTCAATCGAGTATTTAGATATACATCCATAGCTGTTAAGTATATTGTTTAGTTTTTTAGCTAACTTATCATTAGGAGTCTTAACTTAAATGTCCAGAATGGAATGCTGTCTATAGTCCGGGAAAGTAAGGAAATACAATTCAAAACTTTCCCATAATGGATTTTTCATTTTTAAATGAAAATATATTGACCCAGCATCACTCTCCTAAATTGTCTAATAATTTCCACTGGAGCTTGCGATGCAGCTTGCAAGCACAGCTCAGACCACCTAAAATTCAAGTGATTTATGCTCGTGTCATTTCTGGATGTGTTCTTACAAAAAAATCGTAGGGATGAAAATTGAAGCAAATCTTATGCTCTTGAAGGTGACGTAAATAGTTTTAAAAAAAAAAATTTCCGATCTTAAATTTTCCAAAAATTGAAAAAATTTTCGAAAATTATATTTTTGGCTGGTAATTATAAGTAAAATATTAATATCGAGGTCAAAACATAGATAAACATAGAGGGCAAACTCCTAAAAATTTACATTTTTTCAGATTTGGAAAATTCAAAATGGCGGCTGCGCAAATTGGAAACAATTTTTTTTTTTTCATTCGCGTCTAAATTTATGAACATTAACGATATTGAGAAACGGTTTGTTGCAATCGGCAGAGTGAAAGTTATATTTTTATAAATAACATAAACAAAATTTTTAAAAATTTTTTTACATAATTTTTTAGAACATTTACCGAAAATAAAAAAATTTCCATCTAGTTTTTTTTCATTTTGGCGTTGAAAAATTTGTTTAAAATATGTTTTAACATTATAAATATGTGTGTCTTAGTAAGACGAGTATGTAAAAAAAAAATTTTTTTAGATGCGACTTTTACAAGCTGAGATAAACAAATTCAAAGTCTGTTAGATACTGTAATAATATTGATTGAAATTTTCAAATTTTGTTCACTTCGCTAGGTTGTTGAATCCCAACTCAACGTAAACACAATTTTTAATTTTTCTTCCGTCAATTGGTCCATTCAAAAGAGAACAGTAATCCTATAGCTCGCCCGATCAAACGGTTTTGATGGTTATCCTGAAAGTGTAAATGACCGGGGAACAAAAAATGTAGAACGAATCCGGAGAAAAAAACAGTGTACATCACCTGCATATGCTATTACTGATGATAGTCCAACAATCAACCAACGCAACTTTTTAAGCAATGATACGAATAAAAACAATTTTATTCAGTTATTGAAAAGAAAACTTGCCAATGCTGGATTTTTGGTAAACCAAGCAGAAGAAGATGTCGATGCAGAGCTTGTTCGGTCGGCTATAAACTATTCCAATAACTATCCATTTGCTTGCATCGTTGCTGAGGATGTAGACGTTATAGTTATATTAAGTCAGCTGGCTCATGAAAAAACTAATATTTACTTTCAACAACTAGGCAAAGGTAAAGATGCGAAAAAATTTTATCGATGCGACAGCTACAAATACCCAATGCTTCAAAATTACGTGTCACTATTACATGCCTTTAGCGGCTGTGATACCACGTCTGCTTTTTATAACCAAGGTAAACTCAAATTCGTAGATCTTCTTAGGAACAACATGCAACTGCTCGATCAACTAAAAATATTTTACAACAGTAACGCAACGAAAGCTGAAGTCGAAAAAGCTGGCACAGAATTTATAAAATATGCATATGTGTCGAAACCAAATCACAATGAATCGTTAAACATGCTACGATTTACATGTTTTTTAAAATCTTCAGCTAAAAAAACTTTTAATTTAGCAACTTTGCCACCAACGGAAGCTGCAATGAAATTTCATTCTTTTAGAGTGTTTTATCAACTCCGGTTGTGGGATAAGGATAAAACCATTATTGACAAAATGAAGCCTACCGACTGGGGTTGGAAATTCATTGATAATTATGGCCTCGCACCAGAAATGACTGACGACGTACTTGTACCCGACGAATTATTGAAAATTATTTCGTGTTCTTGTACCACAGGGTGCTCCACTTCCAGGTGTGGTTGTAAAAAAGTTGGCATACATTGCACGATATTATGTAAAAATTGCGAAGGCAAAAACTGTTGTAACATCGAAATTGTAAGTACGGTACTTGACAATGACAAGGATGATAATGAAACTCTGAGTGATGAGCCGAATTTTTATACGAGTCAATTACTCGATTGTGAACTTGTAATTGATAGTAGCAATAATATCGATGAGGATTTGTTTGCTAATGATAATGACGAGGAAAATTGTACAGAGCCACTTCCTCAGAGACCAAAAAGGGCGAGAATTTGTAGAAAATAGATGTAAATTTGTGAATAAATATTATTCTTAGTATCTACGTTTCGAATTATGTATAATATATATATATATATAATAAATGGATTTATAGATATAAATTATAAATATCATTGTACCTTATTTCTAGCAATATGTAATGGTTGATAATAACCATACTATTAGCAAACCACAAATGCAAAATTTTTACGAAGAAAACCAAAATAAAAGCTTGAGCTTCGTTCAACTGCGAACGAGCGCTGACCCCCCACCACAACGCCAAGCAGCTGCCGCCGCACCGTTTGATCGGGCGAGCTATAGGATTACTGTTCTCTTTTGAATGGACCAATTGACGGTAGAAAAATGAAAATTTGTGTTTAAGTTGAGTTGGGATTCGACAACCTAGCGAAGTGATCAAAATTTGAAAATTTCAATCAATATTATTACAGTATCTAACAGACTTTGAATTTGTTTATCTCAGCTTGTAAAAGTCGCATCTAAAAAAATTTTTTTTTTACATACTCGTCTTACTAAGACACACATATTTATAATGTTAAAACATATTTTAAACAAATTTTTCAACGCCAAAATGAAAAAAAACTAGATGGAAATTTTTTTATTTTCGGTAAATGTTCTAAAAAATTATGTAAAAAAATTTTTAAAAATTTTGTTTATGTTATTTATAAAAATATAACTTTCACTCTGCCGATTGCAACAAACCGTTTCTCAATATCGTTAATGTTCATAAATTTAGACGCGAATGAAAAAAAAAAAATTGTTTCCAATTTGCGCAGCCGCCATTTTGAATTTTCCAAATCTGAAAAAATGTAAATTTTTAGGAGTTTGCCCTCTATGTTTATCTATGTTTTGACCTCGATATTAATATTTTATTTATAATTACCAGCCAAAAATATAATTTTCGAAAAATTTTTCAATTTTTGGAAAATTTAAGATCGGAAAATTTTTTTTTCAAAAAACTATTCACGTCACCTTCAAGAGCATAAGATTTGCTTCAATTTTCATCTCTACGATTTTTTTGTAAGAACACATCCAGAAATGACACGAGCATAAATCACTTGAATTTTAGGTGGTCTGAGCTGTGCTTGCAAGCTGCATCGCAAGCTCCAGTGGAAATTATTAGACAATTTAGGAGAGTGATGCTGGGTCAATATATTTTCATTTAAAAATGAAAAATCCATTATGGGAAAGTTTTGATAGTTAACAGATTTTTCGACCTTACTTTCCCGGACTACTATATTGATCAAGCCAGTCGAAATTTTGAAATAAGACACATTGAACATTACGAGTATACAGATTAAAACAGCTAGATAAATCCCATTACGCAAGGCATGTGCTTGACACCAAACACTCATTAACACCTAACGCAGAATAATAAGTAGTACATATTTGTGATAAAAAACAAAAACTAGATTCTCTTGAAGAATCAAAAATAAGAATACACACAATATGAAGCTCTCCACTATTAAACTGTCTTCTTAAGTAACAGATTAGCAGATATAGTTTTCCTTGGTTTCCTATATCATTGCAATGTTATACTGATTTAAATGGAAAAAAAAATATCCAGGATATCCCCATAGGCCTAATAATACCTAAGCTTTAATATTTGTGATATCATATCTCCTCCTTTTTCTATTCATATTATATCAAGTCAATCACAAGATAGGTCATTATGATTTGGTTTAACCAAAATATTGAACATCAGTTTGGCATCACGTCAACTGTAACTTCTGTCATTCTGACGATGATATGTCAATGTCAAAATAATTCACAATAACTTTCTTAAAATTTTCATAAATTTTTTCATTAAATAGTGGAATTAATTGAAAACGGTTAGTTGGTTGGTTGAGTAGATTCCACAAAGTAAGGGTCCAAACAGTAGATTCCTAAAAACTGATGACTAATTCTTAGGTATCACCTAAGGTTTTTCTGGGTCACTATTTCGTCTCGCCAAAATATTAAACATAAACAAACTGTAAGACTACATCGATTCTCAAATACCCGATAGGAAATATTAATTTTACAGTTCTATAAGATCTTCATAAGCTACATCTACATAATTAACCCATAATAGTATATTACAATACAAGTATGGTAGGTACGTATTTACCACATGTGCGTGATATTTAACAAAACGAGCCAAAGGCGAGTTTGGTATATCACGCAAATGCGCTAAAGACACATACCGTAAGTGTATTGTACGATATTTTATCTACAAGCATCTTTTAGGGCACAAATATTAAAAACTCTAAAAGAGCACTGTTTTAATTTACCCCGTAGGTGCCTCGTAAGTCGTTTTAAAAAATGCATTAACATCAGGTTGCTATAGAAACAAATTAATAGAAATTTAATACTTGCTTTTTCTTGACAACGGAATGAAAACTTGTTTTTATAGTATGTAATTACTTACAGCACTAGTGCGGTAAAGTGATAGTAAAAGTAGTTACTTACTGCACGCTTGTAGATAAATATACAAAATAGAATTACAGATGTCAAATAAATTCTGACATTTTTATGAAATAAGCCAATTCCAATCTACGTAAAAATCGGAAGCAGTATAAAATGTTATTCAGAACAGGAAATTTAAGTCGAATACATACGAAACATTGAAATATAAATTGTATAAAAAAAGCAAGAAATTTATTTTAAATGAGGTTATCTCATTGACATACTTTTTCGCGGTCGGAGGTATATAATTCTAAAAACTCATTGTTGTTGAAGCTAAGTCTTAAAAAAATATATATGTGTTTTGTCTATTAATAGATAATCAGTAACTAGCTACGAGGGTAATTCAAATAATTCTAAAGAATATTTCGAATTGATATTTTGATAATAAAGCACATACTGTCTTTTTAGAAATTATAAATCCTGGAATGATTGAAAAGTATAATTTTTTAAAGAAATTCATTAAAAAATACAGTAACCATTACCAGCCCAGTAAACACAGGATATTCTATGGAAATCCATATAATGTCCACGATTGGTCCATATGGACAGGGACACGGAATGGACATCCAATGGATGTTCATTTACCACTAGTACAATGGATATCCGTTTGGGGACATTCACTTGACCTTCATTTCTCGTTCACCAGTGGACGTGAAGATTTATTTGAATGATGGACGTCCATTGGACATCCATTGGACATCCATTGGACATCCATTGGACATCCATTGTTAATCCTTTGGTCGAATCGGAATATTTACTCATTAAAAATGTACTAGGTCCGCTATATTTTATACTTATACCTCCCATCTGCTACTCGAATCAATTTTTACACTCTTTTACACCTATTATATTTTTAGTTTCATGTAATGAAAAAAAAAATAATTGAAGGTGGCAAAAGTTTAGACTAGTGCGGCTAATGGAAATGACATTACATAAAATGTCTATTTGTATCTGATTTGCAAGTAGGAAGAGTGAACATCTGTGGTTTCATAAAAATAAATGATAATTTGATGTTAGACTGTGTAGACAGCTCTTGTACAAAATATATCCAGTTCATGTCCTAAATATATGCAGTGCATGTCCTAAATATATAGTTCACGTCCATAACAATTACATGCGATGTCCATATCCTATCCTATTCATGTCCAAAACGTATCCAGTTCAGATCCATGAAAAGTCCATGAGATGTCCATGGTTTATTTATCATGTCCAGTGAATGTCCATATTTGTACAAGATAGATCCATTCTTAGAACGAAAAGGACATCCATGGTATGTACAATTTTGTGGCAAATATATATCCATTGGATGTCCATAGGATATCCTTCTGGACTTGAACGGATATCCTATGGATATCCCATATGTCCAATGTGGATATCCAATGGACATCCATTGTATGTTCATGTGTTATCTATATTGGGAAAGAATGTCTAAATGTCTAAAGCAATAGAAAGAACTGGGATAGGAGGATAGAGGTGTGCCTGATTTAAAATCTTACAAAACTCATTCCCAATAAGTCTCCTACCGTATTTTTCAATACTACAATACAAAACAAACGTTTATCAGTTTTATTTACACTAATTTATGTTTCTACGCATTTGTTTATATCTACCTGTAGACGTAGATGACACATTTTCAATGATACACTAGGATAATTATAATTATTTATTATTTTTTTCGTAATTCAGGCACGTGTAGACATCGTAACATCTACCGAAGTGTTTCAATGTGATTGTTATTGTTGTTATCTAATTTTATAATTTTCAGTCACGTACAATTTTGCAGTCGTACAAAAATATTGTTTAGATATTATTTGTATATTAGTGCATTGTTTCTTGAAGTAGAATCGATGTTAATTAATTAAATGTTGTATTTGAAATATGCTCAAGTAGATCGAACTCATACGGAAATATTGATATGGAAAAATGGACCTGTCCTCAAAATTGCCTATTTAAGCAATTTGTTTCTTCAACGAAGCGTCGCCACTGCAAATCCAATACCTCTAAAATGAGTTTCCTAGTTTTTATAAACGACAGTAGTCAAATTGTAAACAGTACTGAAAAATAAAAACTCAAAGTAAGAACTAGAAAGATTAAAATTGGCAGGGATGGATTGTCAAAAGTTATTGCAGTTGTAGTTGGTAGTGCAGCTGATTTGAAAAGAAGACGTGAATTGAATTTAAGAAAACCAGAGTGTTTTCATATAAAGAAAATTTAACAATATTTCGTTGATTCGGCATCTGGCCGAATCTTAACGAAGTCTCCTGACAGTGCTCTTGGCTGCCTGGAAATCGTACCGGGTGTTTTCACGGAAACTCCGGTGGATACCTTGCAGCACCTGATTGAGACTCACTTCCCCGGTTGTGAGGCAGTCGGGCAGAAGGGTCCTGACATGGGGCGTGTGGAAACAAAACGACCATGTAAGAGGGACTATATTCTAGCTAAAGAAATAGTTACCTAGGAGCTGAGTACTTGGGCTATACGTACGTTTAGCCCCTACAAATCTCCGGGGAAGGACCAAATCTTTCCGGCAGGGCTGGGACGCTATTTGTTCAATCTTAGTGCATATCTTTCGGGCCTGTTTGGCAAGCAGATATAATCCTGAGCAGTGAAGACAAGTGAAAGTTGTCTTAATACCCAAGCCCGGTCGTACCATGTACACCGTGGCTAAGTCCTTTAGGCCTATCAGTCTAACATCCTTTGTGCTAAAAGCACTGGTGAGGTTCGTTGATAGGTATATAAGGGAAAAGGATGGGCTTAGGTATCCTTTGCACAACAACAAGCATGCGTACCGGTGTGGCAAGTCAACGGAGAGTGCCTTACTCCAACTGGTAAAGTGGCATGATCGCCCTGGGCGCATTCTAGGACTTACAGGGGGCTTTCGACAGCACCCCTGTAGAATCAATGTGTAGAGCTGCAGTAGATAATAGAATATAGCCAATGGTAATTCACTGGCTTTGGGCTATGCTACGCAACCGCACAGTAGAAGCTGCATAGAAAGGACATATGGCTAAAATGGTCGTTGACAGGAGATGTCCACAAGGGGGCGTCCTTTCGCCCACATTGTGGAGCCTACTAGTCGACGAATTAATATCCTTATTAAACGGTAAGGGCTTTCTGATAATTGGGAATGCCGATGATATCGTTGTCCTTGTTGTTGGAAGGCATATCATCGTCATCAGGGACCTAATACAAAGGGCCCCGAATAGGGTACAGAGGTGGTGCAACGACCACGGACTTGCAGTTAATCCAGCTAAGGCTGAGGTAATTGCTTTCACCAAGAAGAGAGGTATAAGACCTGATGGTCTGCACCTTGGTGGAGTGCCACTTCCAGTGGTTGAACAAGTGAAATATCTGGGAGTGATCCTGGATAAGACGCTGGCATGTAAGGCTTACCTTGATAGTCGCCTAGATAAGGTGACTAACACGTACGATTCTTGGACTTCGGCCTCATCACCATGTGATCGAGGCTGAGGCTGGGAGGGCGCTCCTACGCTTGAAAAGTTTGGGATATGTGCGAAACGAGAAGGGTGCAGGCACGTCAATAAGCTCAGGCTTCTGTTAGATGTCCCTGTTCTGGCTCGAGCGGCTGATGTCTGCCTGCGCTGGTACTCATTCGTAACCCCCTATAGGGTGAAGATCCGGAATAGAGAATTCTTGGAAAGGGAGGGAAATTCACAGCCTCATGGGATCGTCTGCTACACAGATGGTTCATGCTCCAGCGATGGGGCGGGGGCTGGAATTGACTCCAGGAACCCAAGAACACAAGTCTATGTTCCATTGGGTAAGAGTGTTTCTGCATAACAGGCTGAGGTATACGATATCTTGGAATGTGCGCAGATAAACCTAGACGGAGGTTACACGGATCGACGCATAGGCACTGAGTGGATATACCATCAACTCAGGGCTTGCTGCTGAATGTCGTGAACGCCTTGCTGACCTAGCAAGGCGGAACACAGTGTGGCTAGAATGGATTCCGGCACACTCTGGTTTTGAAGGCAATGAAGGGGCGGACGCGCTGGCTGTGGAAGGGGCGGCTACTCCTTTTAACGGCCCGGGCCCGACCTTGGGCCTCAAAAAACAAACAATCCGTAAGGAGACGAGGAGCTGATGGTTGAGAAACCAGCACCTTGCTAACTGGAGGGCTCTATAGGATCTCAGGCAGTCCAAGCTCCTATTGAGGGGATGGACTGATGGACATGCTAGAGCTGCTCTAGAACTACCAAGGAGTAGATAAAAAAAGATAGCAGGACTCCTAACAGGGCACTGCTGTCTGAGGAAACACCTCTGAAACCTAGGTCTAGAGGAAAGCCCCCTATGCAGGGTTGCGGCATGGCTGATGAAACGTCGGACCATGTTCTCCTCGTATGTCCACATTGGGCTGTGCTACGCAGGCGAATCTTCGGAGTCCCTGTTATGGCCTCTGGGGACATAAGCAGGCATTCACTGAAGAGGATTAAGTCCTTCATCGAGGGACTCGGCTTCATGGATGAATAAGTAGCAGGAATGGCACAATGGGCCCGCCAGTGGCATCAGTGCCAGAACCATGTCTTGAGTTTGTCTTGGCCAAGGTTCGCCTGACTAAATTAGTAGTAGTAGTAATGGCCTTGGAGATTTAATAATAAAAGTTTATAAATCCCTCATTGTACAGTAAACAGTAACAGATCCGTAGTCGGTAAAATTTAGATACTAAAAAATAAATTAAATTGATATTGTAAAAAAAGTCAGTAAATTTTTCAACAACCAATTAAACTTTCGTTCGTTACTTGAAATTAAACTGTTGAAACATACAGGGTGGCCCACCGTATACGATGTATTTCATCTAATTGGCAGAAGTTATCAAAACATGTTACAAATAAAAAAGATGTAAACTATTAATGCCCACATTTTAAAAATATTTTGTACTACACAGGGTATCAGCAAAACAGTGGAAGATATCAAAGGTTACATTTTTTAAATAATAAGTTATATGAAATTGAAATAGAATCGAAAAGAAACAAAGTAAGTAGTACATGAACTATGACTGTTAATAAAACAAGAAAGCTGGCAAAAAAGATAAAAACATTTTCCGTTTCGTCTTCAATTAACCGCTCTTTTATGCGATCGAGGATTGGTATCAATTGTTTTTGGTAAGGGACATACCTATATCTTCGGATTAAATTTTTTTCATTTGGTCAACAAATTTGGCTTTATTAGCGACACTTCGTTTTTTTCGTTTATGTATTGGCTTATTGATAATGTCTTTTACTATAGATATTGAGGTTTTGGTCAACTTACATGTTTGTTTTACTGCTACATCGGTTATATTATCGATGTTTCAATGATTCAAACTCATTTTCACAATTCGATTCGCATCCGGCGATGAACTTATAAAACAATTTTCTTTGGATAAAACTTAATTTTATGTTGAAACCAGACGTCACCAAAATTCGTCCAAATCAGAAGGAGTCGATTCCCACTATTGGTCGATTTAATATGGAATTTTCACGTGGAAACTGCACCTGGTCAAAAATGACCATCAAGCAATTTTGCCTCTCATAGGATTTATTATCAGAGGTGGGTTAAAAAATTCTAAGATACTTATTGATAATTATTTCGATATTCACTTATCATCGTCAGAATGACAGAAGTTACATTTGATGTGATGCCGTCCTGATGTTTAATATTTTCGCTAGACCAAATAGTGATTGTCTTAATATATTATATGGAGAGAAAAAGGAGGAGATATGATATCACAAATATTAAAGCTTAGGTATTATTAGGCCTATGGGGATATCCTGGATATCTTTTCTCCCATTTAGGATCAGTATAACTGTGCAATGATATAGGCAACCAAGGAAAACTATATCTGCTGATCTTTACAATTGTTACTTGAGAAGACAGTTCAATAATGGAGAGCTTCCTAGATGTATCTGTTCATTGACGACTTCTAATTTCTTAGTGTTCAAGGAAATTTAGCTCTCGTTTCTTACCACAAATATTTATACTTCTAGAGTTAGATGTTCATGAATGTTTAGTGTCAAGTAGATGTTTTGTGTAATGGGTAATAGACAGCTTCACAACCTGGACATTTCAGTTTATATATTCCATATTTTTTAAAAGGGGATATTTTTGTTTTCAGATTTAACAATTGCTTTCTGTTTAAAAAAAAATGTTGTATTTGTTGCTAAAGATATTGTATTTGAAATATTATTAGAAATATTACCCGAATATGTGATGGTTTTGTGATTTTGTATTTCTTTAGATTTTTAAAGAAAAATTAGTTGTAATTCAATTTTTTTCCTTTTTCTTGTAATTAATTTATTCATTACATGCAATTAATAACCGAATGGATGGGGCTATTTGTTTGGGTTTAATTGTATTAACTTTTCTATCAAATCTATATTTGTTTATAGGAGCTGAAAATGCTAATTTTTGTGACTTGTGATGATTGGAATTGTATGCTATAGCCACATCAGATTGTGTTGGTTTTCTGTAAATTGAAAAATCAAGTATTTTATTGATTTATTGAATTCCTAAGTCGAGGAAATTAATTGAGGTATTCTCCTGAACTTCTAATGTAAATTAAATTTTTGATGGAAGTACATTATTAATGATTGAAAAATATATCTTATTGTCGTTAAAACAGAAAGCAATGTAAGTAAAAAATTGTTAAATGCAAAAACAAAAATATCCCATTTAAAAAAGTTTTGGGTATATCAACTTAAATGTCCAGAATGTAATGCTGTCTATATTGGTCAAACCAGTTGATATTATGAAATTAGACACAATGAACACTTACGAGCATACAGATTAAAACAGGCAGATAAATCCCATTACGCAAAACATTCATTAACACCTCACACAGAACTAAAAGTACCTAACACATATTTGTGATGAGAAACAAGAACTAGATTTCCTTGGAAGTATTAGAAATTAGAAGGCACTTAAGATACCCACAATATGAAGTCGTCAATTAACAGATAAATCTAGGGAGCTCTCCACTAGTAAACTGTCTTCTTATAAGAATTGTGAAGAACAGCAAGTATAGTTTCCTATATCATTACAAATTTATAATCTTAAATGGGAAAAATGATATAATACCTAAGCTTTAATATTTGTGATATATTATCCCCTCCTTTTTCTATTCATATATATCAGTAAATCACAAGATAGGTCTAGCCAAAATTTTGAACATCAATTAGGCATCACATCAAATGTAACTTTTGTCATTCTGACGATGATATGTCAATAATTTTTATAATTTTTTTCATTAAATAGTGGAATTAATTAAAAACGGTGGGTTTCATTCGTAAGAGAAATATGAGTAGATTCCACAAAATAAGGGTCCAAGCAGTAAATTACTAAAAACTAATGACTAATTCTTATGTATCACCTACTGGTGTCTCTCAATTGTTATCTCACCAATCGCTTGTTTGTTCTGATAATGACTTCGACACTAATCACTTCACAGCACTAATAAAAAGGGCTTCGCACTTTTTAGCCTTCTTGTCTAAAATCTGGAACATTTTGATGTTGTGTTGATTTTGTAGCCCAGTCTCGTACTTCCTGTCATATCGTTTGATATTCTGTTCTACTGTTGAAATTCCCAGATCCCTGTGTATTATAGCCATATTTAGCTGAGTATATAAAAAGAGTTTATTTTGGGTAGAGACGTGAGACTTCCTCCTGAGTAACCAAAACAAGTTTTTATATCTGAATTCAAGTTCTCTTTTTCACTTTGATATGTTCCTTCCAGCACAATTTAATTCATTCCAAGGTACTTGGCTGAGTTTACCAATGGTAAGTAATTATGGGAAGCAAAAAGTCAAATTTTCACAGCCTCATAACTAAACTAAGTAAAACTGACCATAGTTTTATTTATATTTGGCCTCTTTTTGCAAATTGTTTTAAATTTCAATTCTATTTTTAATTAAGTCAACAATTGAAATTATTAAAACTGTAGCTTTTTATTTTGAGCAGAAGTATAAGAAGTCTGAGATGTCGATAAAATGACAATATATAATATTTTACAAAGCGATGCCTTAGTTTTTAGTAGATTCAGCCGGTTCTGGAAATTAACTAATTCAATTTTATTAATAATATAACACGGACTGAAGTGGTACAGTTTATTTCAACATGTAAAAAACTGACCTCAACTGAGATGGGATAATGACATGCAATAAATCTTAAAATTTTATGGTTTTATTACATCTCAAGCCTAAGTCAAGTCAAGTCAGTTTTTTACATGTTGAAATAAACTATCCTGGTTATCAAAAATTGAATTTATCGACAAAAAAAACTATATTTAAAAAAAAGTAGATTTTTTAATTAAAAATTGGTAGTTGGTGTACGCAAAAAACAAATACGCCGCACAGTTCCTCATGACTCGCCCTACAATACACGGGTTTTTATAATGGTTAAGGATTGAAAACAAAACAGTTTCAGGGCAAAATATTTTGGCAAAACAAAAAGAAACATTTATCGCTAAAATACAAGTCCCTTTTGGTTGGCTTTTTGGTATAGTTGTGAGTAAAATTAGTTTGCACCGTTTCACAATTTGTCCGCAAGATAAAGAAATCTGTAAGCAGAAGCAGAGCCGGTTTCAGACAAATTTTTGATTATTGCAGGATCCCAACGCACTAGCGATTTCTGTACTCTATTTGTCCGATGAATAGCGGTTTTATTTTTTTGAAACTTTTGTCAATTATGTATTCTTTTAGCAGTTCCATGCTTTGACCCATTATTTTCTTGTTTCAGTTTCCTGTACATGTTTCGTATCATTTTTTACGTAGATAGAGACTAGAACATTCCAAATTTCTTTTTGTCTATTGTCTCGAATCCCTACTCTCCACTTTCAGAAAATTCGAAAACTTTGTTTGAAAATTTTAATAATAAAATATCCATGTTTTATACATACAACAATCAAACAACTTATATTTACCAATTATATTAACTACGATATGGAATCAAGCACAATAAATAAATAAACTTTGACATTGTTTATGTTGGCATAGAATAATACGTCTGTTTACTCTTTTAGGATATACATTGTTCGGAGCCTATAACATTATCTTCCTTTTCGAATGGTCGCCAAAAAGCAATGATTTTAATTATTACGAACAACATAGTTTAAGTCAATAAAACAAAATCTCAATCACAGCAACATCGAAGAACACAATGTCTCGTAAATAACAGAAATGAACTAAACCCACCCTGGGACGTTAACGAAAACAGACGAAGCGGTTTGCGCCGAGTCGGCACAGAAGCGGCTCAAAACACATGCAGCTTGAAAGCAACTAGCGACCGAAAAAGTTTTTAGCCAATTCTTTCGCTGTTGTCTAGTTGTACACATTGTGTAGAATAGCGAGATGGCTTCTTCTGAATCTTTTCTGATGACATTGCTGATTTATTTTTTCTAACGACCATTGGCTTGCTGTATAATAGAATTAAGTGAGAGGAAAAATAGGGAATTTTTTTATACGCTATACATATAACGAGCTGATTGAAGACACAGATTTTTCAATTTCTCACCAGAATGTCAAGAGACACATTTCCAGAACTACTATAATTTTATTATAAAAGATACGTGCTCCAAAAAAATACTACTATGAGGGAAAGCGTACCAGTAGAAGAAAAGCTTCTTATAACTTTAAGGTAAGATCATTAAGTTTCTAATTACCAAATTGATATTTTCCAGATCAAACATATTATTATGTTTTTATAATGGTATAAGAATATCCTGTATGGTTATAGGTATACGAGTTCTTGTAAATTTATTATTTTGCCATCAACTTATCGATCGTAGCCAGTCGCCAAGTTGAACTATTAGAAGGTATATGAAGGGGTATGATGATAATTTCCAAATGCTGTTGCCAAATATTATCTCCTGACTATGGCTATGCCTAATACAAAATAATAAGTACCTACTGGTATACAAACTACTAATCGGCGAAATGAAAGGGGTAGCTGGTTTGCTATTTTTCTGCTGAAACCCAGAAGGTCCAGGTTGAGATTCTTGTTGGTGACCAGACTGACTGGCCAAAATAGGACTGTACTCCTGCTGATCCATTTAAATATTGGTATTCTCTTTCTGTTTGGCGACCGGGAGCTTGATTGATATTTTGGCTGAATTATTGTTGTGGTTGATTATGGGGGGTTGGAGGCTGTATGATTATAAATTGATTTATGCTTTGCATAATGTCCATAATTGCAGAAATTTTAAAATGAGGAGGAATTGGTTTCAAGTGGCAGTAGAGATAATAAAAATAATTTATCGTCGTCTTGATATGAATCAAATTTTTCTGTTCACGATTTTTGCTTCTGTCGACATGTGTGTTCTTCAATTGCCTCCAAAAGCTTTCTTTCCACCAAATTTCCCTTTTTTCTCTTTACGACATGAAAGTCAGGCTCATCGAGAACAGCTGGCGTCAAATCAGTTTCCAGTCGTGGACAAACTATTGTATTCTACTCGCAATTTATGGCCATTATTCACGCAGGGTGACTTACGCCCCTCGCCTACTGCTCGGGACGCAAACGTCACCCTGCGTGAATAATGGCTATCATAAATTGCTCGTTTAATAATATACTATTATTTCATATTGTACCCCCATCCCTAGTCACCTATGTGCCGGAGTGTTGTGAGTGTTGTGTTGTCATAGCAACATATGCTATCTAAATGCACAAGCGTGTATTTTGAACCATAATTCACTCCAGTAGATACATGGGTACTATATATCTTTTGTTAGGAGGTAAAATATTGACTTATTATTAAGTGGTCGTGGAAAAACTGTATTTAATCGTTGAAATGAACAAAAACAATATTATTTTTTTATTCCAGATAACTAGAAACTGGTTGTTCATTTGTTGATTTGCACTATGCTTTTAGAATCGGAAAATCAACAGCAAGTTTGATTGTTCAGGAAGTTTGTAGTGCAATATGGACACACGGTAGACATATTGTTTTTTCGCCATTAACTACTGAAAAATGGCTCGAAATATCTGAAGGATTTAAGAAAAATGCAGATTTTACACATTGTATAGGAGCGATCGATGGAAAACATATTAGATTGATAAAACCTCGAATAGTGGCTCTGTTCTACAACTATAAACAAATATTTTCAATGGTACTTTTTGCAATGTGTGATAGCAATTGTTTATTTACATTTGTCGATATTGGCTCATATAGAAGATCTAGTGACTCTGGGATTTTTAAAAATTCCACATTATATGAAAAAATGGTAAATAGTACCATGAGCATACCCACAGCAACGCCTATCGAAGGGCTCGAAGATATGTTGAATGCACATTTGGTTTAATGGCTAATAAATGGAGAATTTTCCACAGACCGCTTAATGTAAATGTTGATTTTGCCCAAGACATAATAAGAGCCTGCTGCGTACTCCATTACTTGGACATCATGAAGATAATAGTAGGTACATCGGCAAACAACTTGAAAAATTTAGGCACTGATTCGGTAAGCAGAAGAAATCCAAGAGCACTAAACTGTAGAGGAAAATTTATTATTTTGCTGGAATACTCACCGAACGCATATCCTAAATCGCAGGTCTTTTATGAATCTCATTAATGAATTTTTCGATGTCCAAATTTTCCATGGCTTTAATTAAAATCTGCTGGAGTGGCAATACTGAGACTCTTAAAAACTAATAAACTACAGTCGGCTGCCGTCTCGGTTGCCGAATCGACGAGGCACCGTCTGGTTTAAACAATAGAAGTGTCATTACGGAGCTGCCGAATCGGCTGCCGCCTCGACACAAAACGCTTCGTCTGTTTTGACCCTAACAGTCCATGTGGACTAACAATCCAAGTAAATTTTTCATAGACCAATCGGAAGCTACATTGCACCAATGAGAATCAATTGTTCGCTTGTGGGTAGGTCAAGACTAGAAATGATTTATGGCTTTTTCATCTTTTCGGCTTTTTAATCATCAAAGAGACCTTTCCGCATACTGTTGTTTTTGTTGTGAAACAGTTCAAACTAATTTTACTCACAACTATACCTTATTCTCAAAAAATTATCTACTATATAGACCTGTATCGGCTGTGTCGACCATATAGTAAACTTTCAATTACTACGGAAGTTAAATTACGAATAAATACGTCTGTGATTTTCGAGCGATGGGAATCTAAATTTGGCGCGTGTCGACTCTTATCCTAAACTATAAATTCATACATCTTTATTTACGATCCCTTTGGCCCATACATAGACGCTCACGTGGGTATGCCAGCTATGCCGTTAGTTTTATTAGCTAGAGATGGAGGAGAGAAACACTTCTAACAATCACGACAATCACAAATTAGTAGTATCAGGAAATTGGTTGTTAGGACTCGAGGTCTACTTATCATCCGGTATCAGGCTGACTTTTGTTGAAGAAGTGAAATAGTTAGTGTTAGTCGTAATATGACACCAAGGAAAAATAAAAAAGTTAATATACCTGATACAGTATAAATCCCAATTTTACATGGTCGAATATTGTCGTCTTAACTGGATTTTATTGCAAAGCTGTTGGAATAATGTAAGAATTGAGAGCAAAACAGGTATAACAACAATGAGAGAAACGCCATCTGCAAGTGCACTGATGGTTCAAGAACTGATAAAGGTTTTTCATGGAAAGTATACTCAAATTATTCAAATCTCAACATGAAATGATCTATGGGAGAATATGCCATCGAAGCTCTGACTATACTGAAGTAGTCTAATACGTGAGCACACTCACATTTAGTTGAAAAAAATATAAGACAGAATAAAATACTGCAAAGTAGCAGAGGAATCCCGGCGAAACCTACGTTGTGCAACAGGGGCTCTAACCGGACATTGTCAACTAACTAAACATCTACATAAACTGAGACTATCAGATACCAGGATTATGACGAGTCTATGAAGATGAGGCGCTAGAGCATATCATCTTTGATTGTTCGGTTCTATCATCCATTCGTAAATCGGTTTTCGACGAACATTCGTTAACACCAGCCATGCTGAGAGAAGTTTATTAACTATGTTGAAGCAATAGGCTGGTTGCGGATCTGAGGGGTTGCATTAAGGACCTAGTGAGGCCTAGGTGCAGTGGGGTCGCTCTACCCTCCCAACTTATCAGATAAAATCAGAAGAAGTTAAAATAATATGAAAATACAGTTCATTTATTCATTTGCTTGGGTTGTGTTCAACAGCCCAGTCATTTGAACTGAATCTTTGTACCATTTCCCAAATTCCTAAATTATCCACTTCCATTCCAGAAGCTTCGTGTCTTCTATATAGGCCACTAGTTTGACTGGAGGGGATTTTTAGTAGTAATGATCTGAGTCCTTGTAAGTTCTGGCAGAAGCAGAGTATGTGAGTAGGTGTTTCATCTTTGAGTTCACATTTTCTGCACATAGGTTCATTAATTTTACCCATTTTGTGCAGAGTTTTCTTCAAGGTGCAGTATCCAGTTACCAGGTCGGTAAGTGTTTTCAAAGGTCTCTTGTCCAGTGTCAATAGCCTGGTTGAGAGTTTGTTGTCTGCCTTGTCTACCTTGTTCAGTGAACTCTTCCTGTGGAGGTGCCCTCTCAACCTCTAGTTGGTGTTCCCGATCTCCCCTCTTAAGTAATCCACAAAACGGTTCGGGACCTATGAATTCTCCTTTAAAACAAACCTTCTTTAGCCAACTGGTCCGCCATTTCATTACCTGCAATCCCCTCATGTGCTGGCACCCATATTAGAGACACTTTGTTGTCTCTTACCAGCCTGTTGAGGGTGGATGTTGGATTACTGATAACTTTAAGCAGAGCGTGGCTGTGAGTGAATATTTTAATTTTTTGTCCGGTGTATCCTCTTCTGATGTTTCCATCAATACAGGCTATAGCGGCAATCGTCTCTGCTCGAAACACCGTCTTATATCGTCCAAGACTGAGAACGTTCTTTTCCTAGGTTCTTTCATACCAGCCCCATTGTCATGGTTTGTTTTTGAACCATCGATGAATCAGATGATTTTTCCAGAATTTCCTGGGTGCATCACCTGTTCCCTAGATGGGATGATGTTCATTCGCTCAATGAATATAGTCTCCGGTGTCATGCTTTCAAAACTCATGAGAAATGTGGGTTTATCTAGTATTATCCTAGTTGTATCAGTGTGTCCTTCTCGAACATTGTTCGGGGCTCCTGATTCCAGGCTAAGAGTTGCCATAATTGCCTCCGCCCTTAAAGGAGGAAGTCCAATAAGTGCTTCCATTGATGCCGTCCCCATGCTGTTCATTGACCCGATCTTTGGATTGCAGTTAGTATGTTCACTGTTCTCCTCCTCCAGACTATTGTTCCAAAGATGTTCGTTGGCCTTATAACAGTTGATGTCATATAAAGTTATCTTACTTATATTCTTACTTTTTATTTTGCAGTAAATAGTATTACGAGTAGCGGATTTATTAACTATAGCAGTAATAAGACTACAACCTTTTGTTTTTAATAGTTTTTTAATAATACCCAGACAAAAGAATTGAAAATTCACATGAACGGAATAAAATTCGCGAAAGATAACCATGATAATAACAGAAACGTCAAAATTGTTTCTTAACCATTTATAAACGCGACAACATTTTTTCTGCTAACATAAAATTTTATTAATGTCAACTCAGACTGACGCTAGTCAAATGTTGATATTTAATTAATTAAATCAACCATTGACTTGTACGCACACAAATTTCAATATTTATCAGGTTCAGTGTGACAGAAGCATCCTGATTATTATTTTTTTTATTACTATTTTCAATCAAACTAAGTGCTTCTAATTAATTCCACTTTAATAAAAATTATATGAAAATTCTATTGATAATTATTTCGATATTTAAAATATCAACGTCAAAATGACATGACAACTCAATACTCACAACATTTCGGTACATAGGTGACTGGAGATGGGGGTACAATATGAAATAATAGTATATCTCTGTATCTGTAGAGTAGGGAGGGTGAGTGTAGGCTCACAGCACTTAGGCCACATATGACCCATTGTACATCCTCCCGAGGAGTTGTCCTCCTAGGTCATCGTCCATCCTGTCCTTCTTAGGAAGGTGAACAGGTCACCAGGAGACATCTCCTTTATGTCGGCAGGTGTAGGCCAAGACTCACCGAACACACACTCTCTTATCGACGATAACTCCGGACACTCGCATAGGACATGCCTGACAGTCTCATCTTCCTGTTCACACATCCTGCATAGAGATGTGTCCACTAGCCCCATAGTATGGAGGTGTTTCCTTAGTTGACAGTGGCCAGTCAGGAATCCCACTGTTATACGTAGGTTTCTTCTGGTCATCGCCAAGTATTTTTTCGGCGCCATCTTCCCAGGGTCGCCCAGGGTGATCCTGGCAAAACTGCATCCTTTGATTGCCTCCCATCTCTCAAGGGATTGAGCATGGGTGTAACGTTTGGCTAGTTCCGCAATTGTCGAATTCGTCAGGCCGTAGGTGTCACTGGGTCCAAGAATTTTCAGTCCAGCGGCTTCCCTGGCTAGAGAATCAGCAATGCGATTTCCTTTACTCCTGTCGTGCCCTTTAACCCACCTCAGGATAATATTGTTATCTGCCGAGGCGTTAGCTAAATCTTGGTGGCACTCTAGTACTAGTCTTGATATAACACGTTGTCTGTTCAAGGCTAATAGGGCTTGTCTACTATCAGTGCAGATTATTATGTTTTTGTCAGAAATTCCTTTTCTGATTAGTTCTTTTGTGGCAATTGAGATACCAGCCAGTTCTGTTTGAACTACGCTGGTATTGTTTCCCATTCCCCACTTGATCCTTAGGCTTAGTGCTCTCGAGTAAACTCCACATCCTGAGCCTTCATTCATTTTTGAACCATCTGTATAAATGCGTATTGCATCTGCAGCATCTGGCTCTGTGTTGTGTTTTATTTGTATTTTGTAGGGTTTATTAAACAAAAATCTGGGTTTAATTGCATCATTGGCTGCCTGCAGCAGAGGTAGCGCAGTAAGCGCTTCCTGCCATAGGCTTAACCGCAAATTGCCCACTCCTACTTCGGGGTTTACACCAGCCTTGCGCAATCGTACCATGGCCATCAACGCAACCTCCTTGACATACAGGTCCAGAGGGGTCAGACCAGTAATAAGCTCCATTGCTGCGGTTGGTGTTGTTCTCATGGCTCCTGTTATGTTTAAACAGGCCATTCGCTGTATTTGATATAGTTTTTGAATGGCCGTTGCTTGTAGAACCTTCGGTCCCCATGCAATTGCTCCATACGTTAACATAGGTCTTATTATTGCAGTGTAGATCCAGGAGACCACTCGGGGTGACAGCCCCCATGTGCGTCCCACTGTTCTCCGACACTGTTCATAAGCCACATATGCTCTTTTTGCTCTGCTGTGTAGATGAGAGTTCCATGTTAGTTTCCTGTCGAGGGTAATACCAAGGTATTTCACCTCTTCCGAAAAGTTTAGTTTGCTTTTGAAGATTTCGGGAGATTTTAAACCCGATAAACTCCTTTTCCTGGTAAAAAGGACCATCTCAGTCTTCCTGGGATTGATCGAAAGTGAGTGTTCCTTACACCATGTTTCAATTAATTTGAGCCCATCCTGCGCTCTATCGCACAGTGTGTTCACAAATTTGCCTGTCTGCAAAATAACTATGTCATCTGCGTATGCAATTGTGTAGATTCCATTGTTGTTGAGGTGATTAATCAGGGTGTCCAGGACTATGTTCCACAGAAGGGGTGATAAGACCCCTCCTTGCGGACATCCCCTCATGACCAGTCCTCTTACTGTGATGTCTTCTACATTGATACTTATTGCTCTACTAGAGAGCATCTTGAGTATCCATTCTCCTACTACCAGAGGTACATTCCTGGAGTTGAGTTGCTGGGTAATTGTTGGAAAGGTTGTTTTATCAAACGCTCCCTCTATGTCTATGAATATACCCAGGGTGGATTCTTTGTTGTCCAATGATCTTTCGATTCTGCCAACCACTTGGTGAAGGGACGAATCAGTGGACCTTCCCGGAGTATATGCATGCTGATTTGGATGAAGTGGGTGGTGAACTAGCACTTCATCTCTTATGTACCGCTCGCATAACCTCTCCATTGTTTTTAAAAAGAACGATGTGAGACTAATTGGTCGGAATGCTTTTGGTAAGGTGTAATCCATCCTACCTGGTTTTGGTATGAATACCACTCGTACTTCTCTCCACTTACGGGGAATATATCTCAGAGCCAAAGAGGCTCTGAAAATTCCAACCAGGTGCGGCATAAGAATATCCATCCCCCATTGAAGTAGGGCTGGTCTTATTCCGTCAGGTCCTGGTGACTTGAAGGGGGAAAAGCCCGATATGGCCCACCTTATCTTGTCCTCGTCAATTACTGAACTAGCAAATTGCCAGTCGTATTGTGAGGGTGTTGTTGGTACTTCCATCCAGTTTGACGTTCCAGGAAAGACAGAACCTGGGAAGTGAGTTTCCATAAGAATCTCAGCGCTCTCTTGAAGGTTGGCTGCCTTGTCGCCATTTTCCCTTGTAAGGATGCCGATACTCTTATGTTGGTCGTTTGAGAGCGCCTTCTGTAGCCTAGAAACCTGTGGGAAGTCTTCGACTGCCTCACAATAGGCTCTCCAGGCCTCTCTTTGCTTTTGTCTGCAGACTTTTTTGAACTCCTTGAGGTTGGCTTTGTATATTCCCCAGTCCTCTTCGAGTGTTGTTCGTTTTGCCTTGTTAAAGGTCGTTCTCGCTGTCTTTCTGAGGTGTTCCAGTTCAGGGCACCACCAGCTATTGGTCGTGCCACCTGTCTGAACCATCCTCATCGGACAGGATTCCTTATAGGCAATGTCCATTTTGTTTTGGATAGATACTGTGTACCTTTCCAGTTCCTCATTATTGCTAGGAGTCAGGACCTCTGTTTCCCGCAGAGCACCTTTTAAGAGTCGATTGTAGAGAGCTACATCCGTCCTCTTCGGGTCGCGAGATTTTACAGTGGTCCTGAGATCCTGGCTTACCGTGTAGGTCAGCCAGCGGTGGTCTGACATAGAGATATGATCTGACACTTGCCAGTCCTTAATTTGGTTTGATATTTTGGTTGTCGCTAGCGTAATATCTATTAATGTTTGGCTACGGGCGTTAATGAATGTCGGCTCCGTGCCTCTGTTTAAGATTGTTAGATCTTTCTTAATTATATATTCATAAAGAGACTTACCTCGGGCGTTGATATCCTTGCTGCCCCAGCTTAAGTGGTGGGAGTTTGAGTCACAACCCAATATCAGCTCCACTCTTTGGTTGAGGCAGTGATCCACTAGTACCTCCGTCTCTTTAGTCGGTGGTAGGGTGGCTGCATCTGAAGGTAGGTACACCGATGCAAGTACCAACGCCGTATATTTGCCTCTTCCATCTGGATATTCCACTTTAACCGCAGTGAGGTCTGAGGTGCAGAATTGTGCCATTGGAGAAGCTCTGTATTTCCTTGGGACGTAAACTGCTGTCCTAGGTTGCTGATTGCTTGGTAGGCTGAAAATTTGACCCTTCAGACTACTAAAACCAGTAATTTTGGTCTTTATTATCCAGGGCTCCTGGATCAAAGCTATTGCATCCTCCAATACATCAAGGTGCCGACATAGTGTTGCCGTTGCTGCCTTTTTGTGTTGGAGGTTGCATTGTATGATATTTACCTTTTTTCCAACGTCCTTGCCCATGAGTAGGTTGGTTATGTTGGTTGGTTTTCTTTAGAGGTCCATCCGCTCCTCCGCTAGGGGAGAGGTGACCTCGCTGTTTTCGGGTACCTCCTCCGTCAGGTCATCGACTGATTCGACGTCCTTTCCGGAACCCGTGGTGGCCTTGGAGTCAGTATCCACTTTAGGTGGCTCGTCTACCAAGGACCTCGGGTCTTCAGAGGTACCCCCTGTTTCCTTCCTTGAAACCCAATGAGGTGAACGCATAGCTCATCCTCATCGACTTCTTCTTGAGGACCGCCATATCTTTGTCTCCGATCCCGAAGACGAAGAGGTGTCCTCCTGGGTTCACCTTAACCTCATGGTGGAAAGTGCACCATCTCGCCACCGTCAGATCAGGGTTCTGCGCCCTAAGCCGACCAAGCACCCTCTCCTTTTCCCCGGATGTCGTCTTGTGGACGTCCTCCGGGATCCAGAGCGAGGCCTTGGTCAGCTTAGGGAGCCCATCCACGCTGACGACCGCCAGTGATGCTTCCTCCCACGGCTTGAGGTTTTTTGTGGCTTTTTTCAGCCACTCTAACGTCCCGTCATCATCGCAGACCACTCTGATGATTTCACCAGAGTATGTCCACGATTTAAACGTGGGCGTTTTGCTGTTGCTGCTGGAGGCGGAGAAGATGATCTTGTCCAGTTCCTCTAGCAGTTGGTTTTTTATGATTCTTTCCCGTTCTGAAGTAATCTTACCGTACGGGTTAGTTTCATCTATTATAGCAACCTTGAGGTGTCTCAAGGCGGCATCCGCAAAGGTCTTAGAAGGGGCAGCGACATTTCTGTCGGTACGCGGCTTCTTCAGCCTTCGCGGAGTCCCCTCCGTGGAGGTGCTCTGGTGAAGGCGCTTTCCTGCAGGGGCAGCCTGTTCCTTGCCTTTATTCAAGGCGGAGCTCTTGGCGCCCGCCGCAGGGAGTGCCTTTGCTTTTGGAGGTGGAGTGACGGAGGAGGGGGGAGCACTTATAGTTGCTGCCACCCCTGATTCCCTCGCTCTCTTCCTCCTTTTGGCTTCGGCGCCGCAAATGCGCTTCCGCCTTTGTGTTTTATCCCGAGGTGATCTTCCGCGTCCAGCCTCGTTCTGTGCAGTATTTTGGGGTGGCCATTTCTGTTCATCCCCAGTTACTGCTTTTGATCGAGGTGAGCACTTCTGTCCAGCCTCGGGATTTGTTTTTGTTTTGTTTTGTGTTTCCATTTGTGTTCCCACGAGTAGCAAGGGAAGGGTTGGTCACCTCTGGCAGAGCCCCGCATTACCAGAGGAAGGCTAATTACAATGGGGTTCCGCCCGGTTCCCCAAGGGGATCGTTCGTGACCGCATAATACCCTGCGGCCATTCAGCTGTCGGCACGATTCCTTCCACCTTAGCTTGGGTAGGCTGGTCCGCGGTGGCATGTTCAGCAAAGGCTTTTGGGGAGGTTTAGCTCCCCTCACCCTACTTATTCTGCCACTGACCAAGGGACCGGCGACAGTCCCTTGGCCGTTCCCCTATCCGCCACCTGGGGACGCGCCCGATAGATAGCCCAGTCCACGGGAAATAATAGTATATTACGTGACAAGAGTTGTAATCCCATTGGGTAATGGGATTACAACTTGTGTAACGTACTATACTTTTTCTACGCCCATCTATTTTCTTCTGAGTGCTCATAATTTCATATTTTTCATTACTAACAGTCATATTCATAGGTAAAGTTGAGAAAATGTTTGGATACTATAATTTGTTACCAAAATTGACAGCATAAATGAGATGACGTTTTTTCCCATATCAAGAAACACTGAATTATTTTTTTTGAAATTGTAAAATGTGTTGCCGACATTTAGGGGCATCACTCTTTTAATCTTAGATGTATTTCACTAATGCTAAGAGCTTTTATGTTTTTCAATTGATTAAAAGTATGTAAATAAACCAAATAAAGTATTACGTAAATGAAAATTTGATTGCAATTTGATTCAACAAAGAAATCTAAGTTTTTCTATCTAAACGCACATGTATGTTATGAGATTTTCATTACGTGCATGTTATTGTTAAATGTCACTTACGAGGAATGTTGTCAGTGCGATTTTTGACGTTTACAGACATGGGCGTAGAAAATAGTATATTACGTAACAAGAGTTGTAAGTAACCCATTACGCACGAAGTGAAAAAGTTTACGCACGAAGCCGCACAGCGGCGAGTGCGTAAATTTCACGAGTGCGTTATGGGATTACAACTCGTGTAACGTACTATACTTTTTCTACGCCCATCTATTTTCTTCTGAGTGCTCATAATTTCATCTTTTTCACTACTAACAGACATATTCGTAGTTAAAGTTGAGAAAATGTTCGGATACTATAATTTGTTACCAAAATTGACAGCATAAATGAGAACGTTTATTCCCTTATCCCAAAAATATGAATTACTTTTTTTAAAATTGTTAAATGTGTTGCCAACATTTAGGGGCATCACTCTTTTAATCTAAAATGTATTTCACTAATGCTAAGAGCTTTTAAGTTTTTCAATTGATTAAAAGTATGTAAATAAACCAAATAAAGTATTACGTAAATAAAAATTTGATTGCAATTTGATTTAACAAAGAAATCTAAGTTTTTCTATCTAAACGCACGTGTATGTTATGAGATTCTCATTACGTGCATGTTATTGTTAAATGTCACTTACAAGGAAAGTTGTCAGTGCGATTTTTGACGTTTACAGACATGGGCGTAGAAAAACTATTAAACCTGCGTATTTTGTTTAGGAAATTTGTTTCTGAAATATATCGTATAGATAAAATATCAAAATTTTTAGTATTGATACTTTTCATAACGATATTTTCTAATATTGATATTTTTAAAACACTATATTTATAACGGTACGGAGTATCCATACCTTACACAGTATCGCCCATCTCCATATGTCACATTATTTGACGTACTCCAGAAATATATTAATTTTCACGCTAGAATTGTCAATAATACCAAATACCAAATTATTACTTCCCGTTCTACACTCGCATGAATAATGGCTATCATAAAGTGCTCGTTTAATAATATACTATATTTTTAGTGTAGAATAAAGCAAAAAAATGTCCTTAATTAAAAAGAAATTTCCATCATTGCCTTCATTATCTGAAAAATCTTCTTGTGATGAACTGTCATTGTCGGTTATTATGAGAGGATGGATATCTGAAGCGTAAACAATTTTTTCAATTTTTCAGTCTGTCAAAATTAGTTTGTCGCGATGTTCCATGTAATGTTGTCAATGGGTTTTGGTTATTTGCATCAACTGTTTCATTCCAATTCCGAATAGCATAACTTGCGAGATCCATTAGTTTTAATAATTTTTTGATCCCAGATTCTCTTACTTTTTGACCAAATCATTTCAATGCCGCTCAATGTACTGCAAAACCACTTTTTAATAATGAAATGAAAAAAATATCTTTCTTGAATTTGTTTTAATGACTACCAAACTACTAATGGTTAGAATATGTAACAGGAGGTAATTTGTGAAACAGCAATGTATCTAAGACATTGAGAGAAGATTGTTGAAAATACTATCCCAAACTTGTGATTTTCTTAACAAAAGAATTAATGACAATAAAAAATAAGATAGTTACAAAGTTAAATAATATCCCATTCAAACATGATTTTTCACTCAGTAGGGTTACATGAAGTCCCTTGTCTACGATACAATAGTAGAAACGAAGGAGATACTGATAGCAAGAATCCATGCAGCTACAGAAATTATTTCCGGCAATCGACAGTCTTTCCAACGTATGCGATTTTCAATGAGAAAACGTTGCAGATTATGTATGAAAGATCCTGTTACATATTCTAACCATTAGTAGTTTGGTAGTTATTGAAATACATTGAAGAAATTTTTTTTTTATTTCATTATTAAAATGTGATCTTGTAGACTTCATAAGAACATTAAATATCTTAAAAACTACACATTTTTTATATTTAATGGTTATGCGTTTTTCACGTGAAAACCATTAAGGAATACAAAATAAAATGAAAATAGCTTCAAATGCCAGTGGCATGGAAAATGGCAGGGGAAAGGTGACATAATATTCTTCCAAATGTACACCACTGGACAAAGAATTGAAACATGGTGTTCCATCAAAATATGCCCTTTTACATTTAAAAACAACCTGCCAAATGTCAAATCAATATATTCATCCATTTTAACACCATTCGAAAAGTAAATAGGCTGGACCCCACAATCCTGATATCATTTTGTCCAATTTTACGAGAAGTATCTACATGCAAACATTGTAAGTGTCATCTGAGAACACCCTGTATATTCATGTAATCTATTACAATGTAAAATTAATTCATCTCAAAGAAAATAAACACAATTTGACAACGCCGCTGAAACTATCACCTGATCACACAACCATCATAATTTATGAATCTAGGCTCCCTAGACTTAAGATTTTGGTGTGCATTTTTATAATCTACTAGTGTCAAGTGAAAATAATTATGCTTAAAAGTATTTATAAAAATTGGCCAAATTTAAGTATTTTTCCCTGGTTTTCTTTTGTAAAACAGACTCACATTTGGTTTAAGATAATAACCTTTACAGTTTAAAGTGAGAATATTAATCGTGAAATAAAAATTAAATAGTGTTGAAAAATAACCATTTTTTGAACTAAATTCGTGATTTTTAAAGTAACCACTGAATGATCTGGCGAAATTTTTGGTCTAATCTGCTTTATTTATGGTAAGCTACAAACAAATTTAAAATTAACATGAAATTCCGAGGGCCACGAAGTCTACCAGAACCTGCAACAGTTGTAAACTACTAAGAATAAGAGGTGTATATCTAGTTTTTATTTCAGTTAATTTCTCAGAGAAAGATCTTCTGAATTCGATATCATTAGGAATATTTATTTTTTTTGTTCTTCATAGTGTTTTTGATGATAACCCCAAAGATCCATGAATTTTTGGTTTCCCGTATGAACATATTTCCTTCGTCGGTAATTCTTTGAGATTTATGTTGGCTTGCAAATTCAGTTAGACATCTTTTTTGGAAAACACGTTTTGTCTTCTATCATTGCTGACAACGATACAAATTTTCAAACTATACATATATTCAGTTATAATGTTGGAGACAGTTCAAAATTATTCTGACAATTCAAGTTTAAATGGTAATTTTTAATGTTAATGTAACGTAATTAATAGAGAAAAAAAATGATTTCTTCACTATATCGTTCCACCAAGTGGTACTATTAAATGATATGATGCGGAATGGTCTAGTGAAATTTCTCGAAAAATGGTCAATATATTTTTTTTAAACGAAAATAGCTTGCTGTTTGTTTGTTCTTGTGGAGAGGGGGACTGAAATACCCTTTTGGGGGCCGGAACCCTTTTGCGGAATCAGCTCCAATATAATATTGGAAGAAATAGGTAAAGCCGAAGAAAAGAGAAGATCTGACAATTGGAAAGATCTAGTAGGGCTTAGGCAATCAAAGATTCTTCTGGGTGACTACAACCTGTTGAGATCAAATGAATGCATAAGTCAAAGCAAAACTGCACTAAGAGTTTTAACAGGAATCCTAACGGGACATTGTCGCCTGAATGGACACCTTAAAAAGCTCAAAATAGTGGAGGAAGAAGATTGTAGATTTTGTGGAATGGAAGAAGAAACCTCCATCCACATACTTGCGAACTGCACAGTATTTCAGAATCCTAGGGCACAGTACCTGGGAGACTACTGGATAGAAGAGGGACAGTTACCTAAGTTGAGGCCTGCAGATATCCTAAAATTCCTCCGGAAAATAGGACTAAAGGAGCTACTAGTATCTGAGACTCTCCTCAGAAACTAAGTAGAAGTAAGGGGGCACAATAGATCTTTTAGGTCTCAGTGAATGTTACCCCAAAATACATACATACATACATACATTGTTCTTGTGTACAGTGAAAAAGAGTTCCGAAAGTAGTGTACTACATATTTTTATCCATTCACACGCTTAGGATAAATTTCTTCCAAAATAACGTATTTTTCCAACAACCAGAATAAATACCCTTTTTCCAAACAGTCCCGTTCCGTGCATGGTTCACAGTATTTTTTCGACTTAATACAGAAAGATTTTGCAATCAAATTACTCTAAAATCAATACGAAATCGAAAGTTTCCTTGTGGGCTACCAAATAATCACCATCGATAACAGTACCATCTCTACACAGAAGATCGTTAACCTGTTAGTTGAAGCGTTGCCGACAGCTTCAGTTTTTATAAAAAGCTTGCGGACATCGGTCAATTATCGACATCATACATTTATTATAATTTAAAGTGATTTATCGAAGACGTTTTACCGGTTCTATTAACAATAAAAGCAAAATTCATTGATTTCCTCTAAGAGAAATTTATTGTGATAACCTTTAACACAAAAGCCGTCATTGCATTTTTGTTTTCGGATAAAAAGCGAGATTGTTGGCATTCCACAGCTATTTGCATGAGGGGAAATGACTTTTGAATACGTTTATGAATTTATGCGTGTGTGCTTAACTAATTTGTTGTTGATTAAACTTTAATTTTGTGTGATTATTTTCCTCGCCTGCCATATTTGGAGTTTTAATAAATCACATTATTGGATGTTACTTTGAAATGAACAATCAAAAATCATAAAACTAGTATTTTTCTTGGTGCTAAATAGACGGGTATTTGAATGAATGGAGAACCTAACCGTAAATTTCAAATTTATGCAAAACGCTGTTAAAAAGATTTCAGGTACAGGTACTATACGGAGGATCGCTCTGGAAAATGCTTATATCCTGGCTAAGGCTGTCTATGAAACCTTGTGAAATAGCGGAGCTTCTTGGGATACTAAGGGCTGGAGCAGCCCAATCCATAAAGATGCCAACGGACTCACGTTAAACGTTGTTATCAACGAGCGTGAGTTGGTACAAAACAAAATCGTTTTAGGTAGGTATGTCCAGAACGATTTCTGTGACTACTGAGCAATAGCAATAGCTTCATACATGATCATTGGTCTCACAATCATCAGATATATCCAATGGATTAACTTGGGTCCTAATCCATAAGATTTTCCGCAAATCCTATGACAAATCCACTACTATATTCTAGCCTTATAGTGAACATTTTATCTAGGATGATTCTCAAATATTTCACTTCCTCTGCAAATCGAATAGTTTCACCATTGTAGGAGAGTGGAGGAAGTTCATTTTCCTGGAAAGGGGAAGTTTTGCCAGAGTTAACGGATCTGTTCCTCTTTGGCAGCAACTTTAAACAACGTTCAATATTGTTTGAAGAATACCTATTATATACCTTCGCTTCCTGACGTGGTCTTTGTTACGATGGTTATGAGGTTGCTTCTTTCGAGAACACTAAACAAGTCATCCATCAAGAGTGACAATAATAGGAATAAAAGGGAATACCTCGCATTGCAGGCAGCCCTTGAAAACCTAGAAGCCAATGGCCTAATTTAGAAGAGATGTAGTGGCTGTTCTATTACGTAAAAGATCCACATGACACCAAACATTCACCTAGCACAGAACTAGAAGTACCAATTATATATTTGTGATAAGAAACAAGAACTAGATTTCCTTGAAGAACCAGAAATTGTGGACAGCCCCTAAACCTAAAAGATAATGGCCTCATCTTGAAGAGATGTACTGGCTGTGTGTATGAACCATGGAAAATTGGTAGTGTATTGTCAAATGCTCATTCGATATCAATAAATATGGCCACCACAATATCCTTGATATTAAGGGTTTGGGTGATTTTCCCAGGTTGTGTAACGCCAGTTCTGCCAATTTGATAAGCATATTGGTGGGAATTAAGATAAAAATTACAAGAAGCCACCCGCCTGTATCCCTTACTATTTCAAGTCCTTTAAGCAGGAAATATGTTACGTTAATTGGTCAAACTGTGTTGGTCTCCGCGGTTGACTTTTGGTATGTATACCACTTTAGCTGCCAACCAATTGGGTGTTAAGTAATTCCATTCCAGACCAGCTCTAAACAGTTTACTGAGGATAGGTAAAAGTAAATCCTGTCCGTTTTGTAGCAAAGCTGAAAATATACCATCTTCACCAGAGAATGTAATTATTTCACTGCCCATTCAAGGGCTTGTGATGTGAAAACTGTCTTGGTTATTCAAGACATTGGAAAAACTATAATTTTCCCATGTTTTGTCAACAGTAAATCAGAAGAGCATTTTTTAAGGAACTGATAAGATTTTCTTGATCTCCAGGGTCAATTTGGAGGAAGGATTATTAGAAAAAAATTATGACTGTCCCATTATTTTTATAAGCTGTTGTTCATTTACTCCTGGTTAAGCTTAATGGCAATGTATGTGCGCATGATGAGGTGGCATTCACAGAGACCTAAAAGATCTATTCTAATCTACTTAGTTCCTGAGGAACGACTCAAAGAGTAGTAGCTCCTTTAGTCCTATTTCCCTGAGGAATTTTAGGATATTTTCAGGCTTCAACTTAGGTAAATGTCCCTCTTTTATCCAATAATCTTCTAGGTCCTGTGCCCTAGGATTCTGAATTGCGGTGCAATTAGCAAGTACGTGGATGGAGGTTTCTTCTTTCACGCCACATAATCAACATTATTCTTCCTCCACTATTTTGAGCTTTTTCAGGTGCCCGTTCAGGCGACAATGTCCCGATAGGATCCCTGTTGAAACTCTTAGTACAGTTACTCCTGCTTAGGCTTACTGGGAAACTGTACCTAATAGATTTTAATGGAAAATTATGAGGTTAAAGGAAATAATCTCTTAGAGTTAATAATAGTACAATTTTTCGTCTTCCTTTTCTAATTTTGTTCTTTATTTTGCCTTTCGACTTTTCACCTTTTCTCCATAAAGAATTTTAACTAGAAACCTCTACTCATAAAAGTCCAACACTCAATTTAAGAGTTTAATTTTAGCTAATTTAAAGATGCAATGACAGTAAGATAAACTTCAGTAATTTCATGTTCAATGAACTTTTTCGCAGCCTATAAACCAACGTTTTAATTCGAAAAATACTTTCTGTTTTATGTTAGTAAACGATTCATGATTTTCAGCGACAAAAAGAAAAAAACGATCTGTCAACAAACGCGTTGCGGTCGGATTTATTTTTTAATCTCCCTCTGTTCGTTGTTCGGGTTTTGTTTTAATTTTTTTTTGTCGAAAAATTCTCAAATTTAGCTTGATCATGTTATTTTTTTGACGCGACACCATTGTGAGCTCTTGAAATACTGTGTCGATTTTTGGAAAACATGAAAAATATATTCTCATAAGCGTACTCTACAATGGGACTAACTTTTTTTGAAAAATGCTGGGTTTAATTTCATTTAATGGAAAAATACGATTCTGAGCATGTACATAGTCCTAATTCTATGTTTTTGCGAGGTAAGTATCTCGAAAATTAGAGGAGATAGAAAAAAAAGTTAAATCAGGAAGTTGTTTGATTTTCGAAAGGTATGACGATTCTTCAAAATTGGGTTTCAGGGAGTTTAAGCTAGGAGGTGAGACATGAACTTAGGTATCTTATAATGGGACTCCCTGTATGTTTTGGGCTTACCGTTCTCGGTGAAGCTATTCTTTATTTAGTACAAATGTACTTGTACGTCATAGCTGTCATAACTGGACTATGTTGCCAAATAGTTAAAATAGTATGAGAATCTAGTAAACGTCAAATGAAGCTTATTTAACATTCCTCTCTTTATTTGGCTAAAGCTAGTTATACCACAAATAATTTCAAAATATGAGAAAGAAGAAGAAACCACAGATAACCGTAAGATTAGGTTGTGTATGATAGAAACAAAACTTATTTCAGCTAGCAATAAGTTTTGATAACACACTTTCTCTCCATTGAAAATACCATCCTCATTTCCAGGTTCAAGTATCTACAATATATCTTATAAAAAAATAATTTTGCAAACTAACATGTTCACATAAGTATTATGTGGGTATGGATCATATTTTATTAAACTACTCAGAGACATCCTACATTGAATAATTTTTTTCCTTGAACTGAAGTAACATGATTGTCTGTAAATACATTTTCAGATATAATTTCTAAGCATTATAAACAATATAACAGAATATAATAAAAATTGTTGAATAACATTTTCATTAGTCGTATACTTACTGTAAATAGTATAATGAATAGCAAATGCACCAACTATTGCAGTATTCTTAGCAGTTTTGTTCATACGTTTTTTTCGATGCGCCCTTAACTTTGATAACTCATCACGACCTCTGAAATATTATTCAGAGTTCTTTGCATTTTTTTAGTAACTCGAAAATTAAAGAATCCAAACATTAAATGAACAAATTGAAATTCTCAAAACATAACCTCAAATCCAGCCTGATAAACCAATTTTATCGCTGCAACAGCGCGCATTTTACCCAACATATAAAATTTTTAGCACGACTGAGGTTAGTTTGAATTTGATATTTAATTATTCAAGTTATTCAACGAGATACATTTGGTATAAAATTAAATACAAAACGTTTCTTTGGATATATATTTACATTTTTTAATAACATGGTTCCTACGAATTTCAATATTTACCAAGTTTACGGTGACAAAACGTACTAATTGACAGCAGCATACGAATGAACTGAGTCAAACCAACAGCGTGTTTTCTTCACTTTGATGCAAGTACATTTATATTAATTTAAGTATATAAAAAATGAAGTTTTTTCAAAAATTGAGCATCCCTTTATTGAAAGTTGACAAAAAAGCAATTGTTTAACAAATATGCAAATTTAGTACGTAACGTCTTTTGAACAAATTGAGATTATATAAATATATTTTCTTCCTCAAATATAAAGAAAACTATAGTAAATGCTGAACATGTACCCCATTTTCCTGGAAGATTAACTGGCATTTTTTAAATGCAGATCTTACAGCATCTAGTATTTTTAGTATTATCGGTGGATTGGAGCCAACGGACCAGCATAACTGTAACTATGCGAGGCCAATGATTAAATCCAGGAAAATGGGGGATCTTAAGAACATTAACTACAATTTTTTTTATATTTGGAGAAAAAAATCTATATTTACATTGTTTTTAATGTCATAAATTTGTTAATTTGGAGTTACTTTGTTCTATTTTCTCATTTAAAGCCAATAGTTTAAATTTGTTCAACAGAGACGTTACGTATGAAATATTTATTCAACATAATTTTGTGGAGTGTATAATAGTTACACTTTCCGCATAGACTGACAATAATATGTCAAATAATTGAAAAAAGTACTGGGCACATGTCATTTTAAAGTTTTTGAATTCTACAATTCGCGAAAACGTACAAAGGGTGCGACACATACCGTCAAAATTTTATAACTTTGGAATAAATAGGGAAAACAAACCAAATCCCCATTAGAGTACGTGTATAGTGAGCAAGGTATTAATATCGTTTTCTTGATTTCTAGAAGAGTTTGGTGAAGTTTGTTTTATCAGAATACTTATTCAGACTCTAATAATGACCAGCAAATGCAAGAGGTATATTATTGCTCTGTGCCGCAATGTAATCAGTAAAAAGATGCAAATGTATCAATACATAACTTCCCAACAGATCCAAAAATATGCAGTGTGGTAAACCATTTAAAAAATTAGGAAACATATTTCCGGATACTTGTCAGTGTGTATCAGGCACTGCTTAGAAACATATTATAAAGGTAATTTCACTTATTTCAATAGAATATTTTGATGTTCAGTGTTATTTGATGCTTTGAAAATCTGTTCGCCTCCTACCATCGGCCGATTTCTGTCTCCAATGTATTTTAAAATGTCAACCAAACTAATTTTAAAAAGCACCATCTCTCACAAGACGCCTTTGTCGACCAAAATTCAAAATTTACACAAATGGACAGAAAAAGTGAAATGGATTTGATTATTATTTTCCCCATTCCACTGACAGCTTTGACATATACTACAGCGCCCACTATCGGAAAAATTTCCGCGAATAATTCTAACTCCATAAGTTTACTCTTTCAACTTTTTCATTACACTTTTACATTTTTAATTAGTAATCAATAATATATAATGGTGCGAAGATCAAAAAAATTACCGTTTTTCATATCAATAAAAGCAGTATTTGATATTGAAAATGCTAATAATCCCATTGCCCTAAAACATATAGGATTTTTTCGGATTACTCCATGATGATCACCTGCATTAAGGGCAACATTTATTTTGGTGTTATGGTTAAGACTGAACATTGTATAATGAAGGAAGCTGTAATAATAAATACTTGGACAGGAAGTCAGGAGTTCAGTGTAAGGTCATTGTATCCCACAAAAAGTGGATTTTCTGATAAGAATGACAGTCTACCATTCAAAACATACGATTTTTGCAGGTTTTTTCTTATCATTGCGAACATCTATATGGCTTTATCACAACAATAAATACACTCCAGAATCGTAAAATTTAAAATAACGTTTTTGCTGAATAACCAACTCATCGATGGCCAATAATGCTAGGAACTTTTGGCATGTCACCATTTCATTTCCGTTATTCTGTCACCAGTTATGTCAGATGTCAGTTTTATTTGCTTTTGTTCATATTCGTTTAATCGCTCATGTTTATTTCCAATTAGACTTTTGTAGTAGTTCTAGTTAGTTGTATCTCTTTATTCTTCTGATTGGTTTTTCAACTAACATCTGACATAACTAGTGACATAAGGCAGAAATGAAATGATAACTTGCCAAAAGTACCTACAATTATTGGCCAGCGATGCGTTGAGTATTCTGCTAAAACGTAGTTTTAAATTTTAAGATTTACGCTTTGTTGGTGTATTCATCGTTCTAATAAAGCAATATAGATGTTCGCAATGATAAAATACCTGCAAAAATCTTATGTTTGGAATGGTAGACATTAACCACAATGATCATAGACTGAACTCCTCTATTGAAGTAACTATTAGTAATGAAACGATTTGTATAAATGAAATTCCAAGATTTCCAATTCATAAAATATTAACTTGGCAACACTTAACGTGAATATCATACGAAAAATATAGTTGAACTGCAAGGTGAGTCAATGGCTTTGCTCTTAACGGCATACTGCGATTCTTTGTGCTCCTCATAACGGAGTACAAACAATCGCAATCGGTGTCATTTCACCGGGTACTATCATCTCTGCACTGATTCCTTACGTCACCGACTTACCAAGTCCACGCACTCTTTTTTTTTCATTTTTTTTACAGTTGAACGATTAACTCGATTGTTGTTGCGAATCCGCTTTAAATATATCAAAACTGCTTCATCAAACTGAAATGAAAGCAGTTATTCGTGTTAGACTAGAAGACCAGAAACTTCCGTTAAATATATCTACAATTATATTTTATATGCAGCTATATTTTCGGTTAAAAATTTAATTCAAAATTTAGAAAATTTTTATTGTATCATTAGAAAATACTAGTTTCTTACCCCAATAAATATTTTGCACAAGTTTGGGTGGCGTCCAAATTTATAACGGTTTTATTAAATAGTTCAAATTTCTCTTCTAGTTTTGTAACTTATACAGGTCACGTATTGAAATACTAGTACTTTAGAAGGTTTGTAACAAATATTTAACCTCTTCCCCTATTAAAAGGTACAGTAAATATTCTTAACGCCATTTCATACAACATACAACTTACAGTGCTTGTTACTTTAGGTTGTATAGGAATTTTATATACCATTACCTTGATACATAACCTATGAATGTATGTTAGGGAGTTTTTTTTGGAACTCCAGTTTTTGAGGGGATTCTTTTTTGGATATTTCCCAAAAAATTTTGAACCGGGAGCGCAAATAAAAGCACCCAGAATGTATGTAAGCTAGGAGGACAATCACTGAGACCTCAAAAGATTTATTGTGCACCTTTTCCTCTTAAAATCTAGTAATTTTTTATGCTCATTTACTGAAAAATATTCAGGATATCTGCAGGCTTCATATTAGGTAAGTGTACCTCTTTTACCCAGTAGGCTCTTAGGTGTTGCGCCTACTAGGATTTTGAATTGCTATTCATTACGCAAGTATGTGAATAGACGTTTCTTCTTACATTTCACAGAACCTACATTTTTTCTGCTTCACTAGTTTTGAGATATTTGAGAGATGTTTCGTACAATACTCTGCAATCCTTTACTATCCTATGTTTTAGATCCCGTGTGCCTAGAGTGATATCTAAGACTTCTTGCCATACCCTTCTTAAAAATGTGGGGGTATGCCCTATATTGTGTATATAAGCTTTTATTGAATATATGTTCTTCAAGTTGCTCACATCTCTGATTGGTGCTGTTGCTTGCTGCCCCAAACAGTGGTGTGTGCCTTGGCCTTGCACGATAGAAGTAGAAGAGGTAGACTCTTCTCCTCATAGTATTCCACCAGCCTTTCCATCTCTGGTGGAGGTGTTGACCCATTGCTCGCAAAGTAGCATAAAGACCTCCTTGTCGTCAAGACTATGCGTTTTCCCTCTTAAGATTAGTGAGCTTCCAATGATTTGTTACCAAAATTCCATTTTGTGCTCCTATCAAAAGGAGAAACTTTCTCTTTTCACGACCTTGCTTCTTGGGAGGAAGAGGGAGGGATGTTCTTTTCCTTTCCTTGCTCCACTTATGCGGTTCGGAGAATGGGTGAGCATAAGTTTCCCGCAGTCATCCATTTCGATCATACACACTCATTTCACCACTTAGTCTCTTCCTCCAGGCTTACCTAGTTTGGGAGGGCTGGGGAATTTTTTACTCTTTCGAAGCAGTTGAGGAGGTTGGGGGTGTGACTACCCAAGCAGCTCTCACTCTCCATAGATATATATACATTTCCTAAATCACCTTTATGAATCCTAGATATGCTAATAGTCTTCACAGATGTAAAAATCTATTGGTAACCAAATAAGTGATACTGAACTCTGTTTACACTAACACTTTACACCATCCTACTCACGTTTTGATAACCATGTTATCCTCTTTAGAGACTGAAGGTGAGTTTAGTGTAATGTAAACAGTGATCGGTGTCAATCAAATATCGCTAACGGTTCCAGAATTCCCAACTTACAAATAAGTGATGGTAACTCCGTAAAATCTACTTACTTGCAGTAAACTAATTTACTCCTATAAGTATCACGTTTTTTTTCAATGGCCGTATTGGTGTAATGTTTAGTGGAAATAGTAATATATTTCAGTGAAGAGAATGTCGTACTACAAAAGTAATGAATAATCGGAACACTGGTTTATCCTTAACTGTAAAAAGTTGAAACTATTAGTGGTTCTCGTTACATAGCTGTACATTATTTCAGCAGAATTATATATGCACCAGTATTGTCTAGAGGGACTAATAATAATTATTACCTACCCAATTTTCTTAAAATTCAATATAGGTGCCAACCACAGTTCACAAAATTCTGTAGTGAATGTGCAGAACACGTAAAACGTATGACAAAGATTGTGAGGTTAGAATAACGATTGTGAAAGGACTTTTTTGGGGTTGTCTGTCTTAATTTCGGGATTCATAAATTGTCCCGTTATATTACTTCAGGTAGAACGAATTTTCTATTTTTTCAATCAATTAATATTAACAAAATTATTGACTATTCCTTCTAGCTACTACATCATTACATAACACATAGAAATTAGAGCACGCACTATATTACTTACGCAGAAATAATTTTACCGGGCTTAGTGAATGGTAGGGGTAAGAACTCGGTCATAGGCCAGTCTTAACTCCAAAAAGTTTTATTTATTTCAGACACATGCGTAACGATTTAAGTATCAACATCAATATATTATCTCATCAGAAGGCACATACAGGGAGTGCCTAAATTCATGCGAAAAAATTCAGAAGGTGATTGCACGTATAAAATTTTTACAAAATTTTCCTAATGAGGAAAATTCAGTATTCATTTTTTCCCCAAATCAAGTGGAGATGGAAACCTGAAAGTTTGTAATTTGAGATTGAGTTTTATGAAATAAAAATTCATGTTTTTTCATTGAACCAATAGATTCGGTAGAAAAAAATATAAAACTTTTATACTTGTTTCAAAACAATAGTGGGCTGGTTCTACTTTGGCAATTCATTCGTGTCTATTCAATGTCTATTTCGTGTCCATTTTCTGTTGTTGTTAGTTGCAACAAAAAGTTCACCAGACTTTTGTAGTTCAAATAGAAGCAATAATAGGCATGATGACTGATTTTGAAAAACTGCTCCACGATGTTTTCACATACATACTTTATCTACAATAAATGTTATTTCTCTGAGGAGAATAAGTTTTTAAAGGAGAAATTTACCTTTTAAAAATGCATTTTAAATTCTGCGCCAAAACTCAAGAATAGTAATGGCCTTTGTCTGTGACATCATCAATTCGTAAATACCATTTAAAGGTGTTTCATGTGATTGGTAAAATCGTCAAACTTCAAAGACATGACAGCTTGCAGGTTAGAAGTTTATTTTGATACATAATTTGAATCACACAAACAAAGGAAATCCAAAACAGAACAGGTGTTCGGACGAAAGACAAAATATCAAGGTCAAATTTGCGAAAGTACGACGTCACACTTTGTATTGTATTTTTGCATTTTCCATCCTCACTATTTCCACTCTCAATACCTAGTTAATCATTTAATAAAGAATAAAATCATTATATTGTATTTTTTTCTCCGAATCTATTGGGAAAAAAGTGAAAAGTTTTTCAAGGCAACACAGATTTTGAATAATATTTTTATTTCATCAAACTTAATCTGGAAAGAAGTTGCATTTAAATAAAGCAAAAGTTGATACTTTCAGCTCCTCATAATGTAACAAGTCTATGAATGTTGTTAGTGGTTAGTCATTGCGAGTGCACGGAAATCACAAATATTCATCTTCACTCCAATTAGAGAAGAAGAAAAAACAATTTTGGCATATTTTTGGGTTGATATCTCAGAAGGGGTTGGTCTGAGGAAATTTAGACATATGAATGACTCTTCATGATTTCGTAAACGCAATCAACTCCTGAATTTTTTCTCATTAATTTAGAAATACCCTGTAAATATATACATTATCTGGACTGTATTTTATTAAATTACTAAATTTTCCCCCCTTATCTAAAAATCCTCACAAGGTCCACATCATAAACGTGTTGTTGTAATCATGTGAGGATAAACCTTTTAATTTTATTACCAAATTAAAACAAGCTTTTTAATAAGCCACATTTTAAAATTTTTTCTGGATTATCCCGAAATTTTTTTTAAAAGTAAATAAAAACTTTTGAGATTTTCTCTGGTATTTAATTTACTTTTTAGCAAAAAATACTGGCCTATTGATATTGTCATCAACGCACCGGTGCCGATATGCAGAAGAGAAGAGAAATTTGCTAGAAATCGAGCAGGAAAGTGCAGGTGAAATTATAGTGGATGATGGTTATGATGGCATCTTTAAAAGGAAAGCTAATAAATGCAATTTAGATCCAGCTTTAGACAACTATTTTCACTGCTTATTACATTTTTAATAATATATTAATATTCCTTCGTGAACTGAACCACTTAATATATATATAGGGTGTCTCGAGTTTATATGTCAAATCGTTGAGAAAATATTCTTGATAGATAAAATGATTTGGGGTTTGGAAATAATAATTTACTTTCCAAAACCTTCAGGCAATATAGTTGGAAATAAAGCCTTTTTCTTCTCTGCACTATTCACATATAAAATGTATGCAACAGCATCGGATATTAGAAGACATAGTTTGCAAATTTGTACCTATCGTTTTTATCAATCAAAGAAGACAAACTGTATTGCTAAAAATATTTTTTTCTAGGTTGAGGTTACAAACCGATCACAAAACATAAGATGTCCATATGAAAACCAACGTTTTTTTCGAAAAATACATCGTTGTCTTGAATTGATTCAAAAGAACTCTTTGGGAGAGTTACTGAAATGAATTAAAATGTACACCTTTTATTCTAAGTATTTTACAACAAGTAGTGCATAAAATGTTCAGCGAAAGAAAGCATGTATCGGTAGATACTATTCATGATTGATTCAGAGAATTTTGTTTCGTGATAATAAAACAATTAGATGTTTATTTTTTCATAGGGTTGTAACATATATAACACATGTAGTTAGGTAGGAGCGAGTCTCCTTCATTATGTATTAAGCATTATTCCTTTTGTTTTATGGCGTTACCTATCCAGAGAACCAACGCCTGCGATGATCGCTTAATTTTTCATTATTTGGTGGTGAGGAGTGGAGAAGTGTTGTTTAATTTTTTGTTTTTGTCCTTTTTCGTATGATATCGTTCTATATTTTCATCCATAACTTCAGAGAATTTCCTGATGTACAATGTAGCTGAAGAACCATACTCGACCATGTGTTCTTTGAATGCAGTAAATATTTACAAGAATCCAATTCCCTTTATCAAAATTTAATAATGTACAGTATTTATTATCCAATCACAGTAAACAAAGAAGTATATAGATGTATTATAGAGTTTTTGTCAAATACATGCGCAGTGCTATAAAAATTGCATGCTAGTATGGGTGCAAACAATTGTATCCCCCTACGAGTAAGCAATATGTTAGATTTGTTTCCTATGTTTTTACCTACTGTAGAAATACCTAACTATCCGTGGCCTAGTTTTGTTTGTCTGAGAATAATGTCTTGATGGGCGAGTCACCCTGTACACTTCCTTTTGAACCTCGTCTAATAATTTTCTACGAATTTGGTTTAGGAACAGCCGCTGCGCTGTTTTGCTTTATTTTACACTAATCGTGATTCATCCTTGGGTCTATGGAATATGTCAAACTTTGAATTACCATTCTTCCATGTTTTGTATGTGTATAGTTTGTCTCAAAGTATACCGCCTTAGCTTTTGCCGATAATCATCTAAATACGACCATTTACGACCTTCTTAAAATAATGTTACCTGTAATGAAATCAATTTCTTTTAAGAAGGTCGTGAATGGTCGTATTTAGGTGATTATCGGCAAAAGCTAAGACTATATACTTTGAGACAAACGACTGGGATACTATCCTAGTCTAAGCTAGAGATTAGCGAACTATCGGTTGCTCTCACATACTGAGGATTGTTGAACCAAACGGTAAACGCGCGCAATAACTGTAGACTCCGAGTATTTGATCCTTCAAAGTCATGAATTTGATAACAACCAACAGTTTAAAGTCGAATTAATAAAACATGTACGTTTCGTGAGTAAATTTACAGTATGATCTGATAAAATGTTTAGCCATATCCCTAAAAAAAGGCTTGCTCATGTCACTGACTTATTTCGCATATTTATCAAAAATTGTCATAGCTCATGTAAGTTATATATTTATAAATACTATATTTTCCACTTAGACTCGCTCGCATTAATGCTCTTAAATAAGTGTCAGTGTGTGCCAAATAAAAATCGCGGCTATACTTTTGAGACTTACACGATGATTTTCAGTCAGTCAGTTCAGTTAAAGACGTTGGGTACTGACTAGAGAGAGACATATCTTCCACCACTTCTCCCCTGCCTTTTAACACAATGTACCACTAATACGCTTGTGTTTTTTATCAAATTGATGCGTAATAAGTTTTGTGTAACATCTCCAGCGCCCGGGCACACGAAAAATCATTTGCAAGCCAAAATTTTAGATAGACTATGATTATTCCATATTTTTATCCATTGCTAGATAAAATCACAAAATGTACTTGAGATAGAAGTGTTAACAAATGGTGGTCAATCACTACGTCATGCAGCATAGAGAACAGTTAGGATAACTTAAGTTAGGTTATATGGGCGGCCCCGGTCCACTCAGAGGTCCAAGGCCCTTGTTGATACCCTTTGGCTTATAGTGTTGAGTCATCCTGTTTTCACCTTGTAACATGCAGCTCAGCCTGTTACGGTTTTCGTTTCAAAAACTATTTTATTTAGTTAATTTTTGTGGCTCATTAGTCACTTTCTCCCAAATTTCTACTAAATTTCTAAACATCCCGTTTCCTTGTCTCATTAGTCTCTCCAAAATAAAACCTTAATTTTTATCAAATTACCCTTCCATTTTTGTCTTTAGATATTCGAAATTTCAAGTTTCAATTGGAACTCTTTTTTTCCTCTAACTGCCACAAAGAAGGCAACATTTCAATATTTTTTTTATTTACTATTGGTGAACAATTTTTATCGTCTGGTTGCTCTGCAGCCGGCAAGTTACGTTAAGGAAAGTTTAGGTCTCAAGTTGACCACAAGTTTGAGGCATGATTAAACCGTTCTGTGCACGAGTGAAGTCATCACCGCCATCGCGCTAAGAGCTGCAAATCATCCCTAGCCCTCTAAGATACGTTCCTTCGTCTAATCTTTAGCGTGTGTAAGATTTGGATTTGGCGTGTTATATTACAATTTGGTATCCTTTTCGTTTGGTTTTTTTGAGTATTAAATTTATGTGAAGTTTCGGATAGCCAATTAATATGTGATATTTTCAATTTTTGTATTGATTATTCAATATTTATTAAATTGGATACACGTGTTCGGGAATAAGTAGTTTCATTTTGTTAATCTTTTCTTAAGTAAATCAACGTTAATTTTTGGAAGGTGTTTCCAGCTTTTTTCCTTTTGCTTCTGTTTTTCATTGCTCAAGTTCGATTAAAAAGCTGGTGGCGTCCAATTTAATATTAAATGTACTCCCTATCTCGGTGATAGCAGAATAGTTTAATTGGTGCCAAATTCCACTCCCTGAGGTGGAGTGCTCTAACATGGTACCTTTTAAGTTACAACCTTTCCTTTCCGTTTATTCCTTGTCTTGGGCATTTCCATCCCCCTACAAAGTCCTTTAAATTTCCGATGGATAAATTAAAAGTACAGACTTCTTGAATCACCAAGCCCCGGTATTTTTTTAACAGAATCTAGAACAAATAACAGGACCCGTATAAAAAAAAGCGTTTCCATTATTTGTTAATAAATATCCTGGGCACATGTGTCTCTAATTATAGGTGAAGTATGGATTTTTCCTAACGAATAATCAAAAACAATGATAGTGATAAAATAATTCATATCCTGTTTCTCTCGCACAATATACACATACACACACATAGATATGTATATACCATGAAGTATATTTAATATTAATAATTGGTTCACGTATTCATATCATTTATAATATCAGTTATAGCCCGTTTTAAATTTGTTTACACAGTAGAAGCATAAGCGATAATGAATGTCAGGAATTAAAAGCAGTGGCGTCTCGTGCTTCCCTACCTGTTTTATTTTAAGATAATCAAATTTCAGGAAATAATTGGTAGACAATTCTAAAAATGTCTTTCACAGCTCAATATTCTTACTGCAAAGTTACTTTGATAATTTTATACCATATCTGTTATAAGATTCCAGAAGCAATCACTTTTGTAAGCAGCGGCATTGTCTTGGTGAACTTCTTTGATAAACCTGGCGATTTCGTACGAACTTTTATATCCAGCTAATGCAAAAGGTGACAATAACATTCTGAGCTTGCAGGTTGAATCTTCAAGACATACCTATAGACTCAGGAGTTTGCGGACGATTTAGTGGATAGTTATGAATGTCTTACAAGCAGCACTACGATTTGTAGAATACTGGTGCATTTAAAACTCAGGTAGTTCCTAATCCTACGATATATGCATCTCTGGTCTGGTGGCCAAAGATTGTACAAACCTCTGCGATGCTAAAACTAAGCAAGGTCCAAAGACTTGCATGCATAGGCATTACAGGGGCAATAAGGACTACTCCTACAGCGGCGCTGGAAACAATGCTAGACCTTCCTCCGCTACATTGTGTCATAATGTGCGAAGCAAGGCCAGCTCTAACCCGACTGGAAAAAGCATCAGACCATGACGTGGCACATGGGAGAGGATACACAGAAATAAGGCACCTGGATGACAATATCTTTAAAATGCCAACAGACCACATGACCGCCAGATATAACTTTCGCAAGAACTTCGAGATTGTCATCAAAGATTGAAAGGAGCTTGAGGAAGAGGACGCACCACCACTCAGTAGAGCGAATGAACTGATCTGGTATACAGACGGATCAAGGAATGAGCTCGGCACTGGAGCGGGTATATACAGCAAGTCGAGCAAAAATGAAGAAATCGTCTCGCTTGGTAAATATGCCTCGGTATTTCTAGCAGAGGTTTATGCAATACTTGCATGTGCAAGGGCAAATAACATGAGAGCCTACAACAAGGCAGATCAGGATCTACAGTGACAATCAAGCTACCCTTGAAGCACTTCAGAGCTCTAAGGTAACATCTCGGCTGGTATGGGAATGCGACGAAGAACTGGCGACTCGGAAAAGTTTAACACTGGAGTGGGTCACAGGTCACAAAGGAATCGCTGGCAATGAAAAAGCTGACGAACTTGCAAGAGTAGGATCGTCAACACTGATGAACGGACCCGAACCATCTGTGGGCATCCCCAGATGCTCCACTAGGTCATGGTTAAAAGGGTGGGTAGAAGAACAACACAAAAAACACTGGAAGAATACGCCCAGGCAAACACATGGGAAGAAATTCATAAGAGAAAGAGTAGCGAAAGAACTGCTCTCAATGAGCAGGAACAAACTACGCACCATAACGGGGCTTCTCACGGGACACTTTCCCACAAAGGAGCACCTGAACAAAATAGGGCTGTATAACGGAGACCTTACATGCAGAAGATGCAAAAAGGACATCGAAACAGCTCTGCACATATTATGCAACTGTGAGACGCTGGACCACAGGAGGCTAACACTATATGGAAGACCCCAAATGACTCCAGAAGACTTCTACAACCAACCAGTAAAGAACCTGTATGAGCTAATACAGGGAACGGATTGGCTGAATAGGCTGTAGTCAGAACATTAGGAAAATCCACAATAAGCTCAAGAGGCTGAGGTGATGCCAGCGAAGGGACGGCACCTTTAAAAAAAATCCTACGATTCAGTTGGGCCTAGAACATGAAATCAAGAGATTAATTAATATCAACCCTCCATTGATTGATTGATTGATTGGATCAGCACACCAGTCAAAGGCTTAAAGTCCTTGGCACCTCAGCCTTTAGGATTTTTGTGCTCTTGGTTGTGCCGTTTATGTGAAGATATCAGTAGCCCTTATCAGGCTCAGCAGTCTTTTCACTAGGTCCTTCTTGAATAAATCCTCCCTTGGATGTTCTAGTCCTAGGAGTCTATATCTCCAGTGAGATAATGCTTCACAATCGAAGATAATATGGGAGGCTGTTTCCTCTTCTTCCATGCACAACCGATAGATAGGTTCCTCCCTATATATGCCGATTGTATTCATGTGCTTCCTTAGGGTACAGTGACCGGTGAGTAAACCCGTCAACATCCTTATCTGGCCCCTGCTGAGGTTTAATATGTCATTAGTCAGCGTCTCCGAGGGTTTTTTTACCAGGAGTTTGCTGTTTTCCTGTTTTGGCACTCCAGTACGCTGGTGTTTAGTTTGAGTCCATCGAGATACACAACCACGTGCAACAAACCTTAATAATATTTGAATGCAATGTTAGGTAGGGTAGGTTAGGGTAGGTTAGGTAGGGTTATGTTGGTTCTAAAGAAAATACATTAAAGTGCGGTAAGATACGTTGGAGGTGTGCGAGCTGCAAATGTAGTGCAAACATTAGAAGATGGAATTAACGTCATTGAAAGTAGGATTAATCATAACCATCAACATGACAAAACAATAAGTAAACAGAGTGTGAGTAAAAGCCTACAAAGAAAAGCTATAGATGATCCAACGGAATTTTTGAAATAATGCCTAATGATGTACCCGTGATTATTATTTTTAAACTATTCCGAAATTCCCCAACAGACCTATAGGATTATATTGACCCATTTTCAGCAACGGATTATAGCAGATAATTTGGCCTAACTGAATTGTCTCCCTTGATTCAAACTAAATTGGAGGACATACCACTACCAGAGCAACTAGGCTTTTGTGGCATTCCAGAAGAGTCATGAGCATAACCTGGGTAATATGACCCGAGATGGTTCACTGGCTCTACACACATTAATAAGGCCAACGATTACTCTTACTTTAGTCTAGTGGAAAAGGATAAAAGTGTATTCTGCAGTGAATCTATTTACTGCAATCCAAAGACAAGATCTCATTGGTATTACCGGGGCATAATAAAGAGCACGGGTACGGCATCAATAGAAGCCTTTATTGGCATTCATCCTGTGGAACTTCTGTTATGACGGAGGCTATAAAGAACGCTTCATAGGTTCGGAACCGTTTTGTGAAATCACGAAGGATTGGATGAGAGGTAAATTCCGGGACTGGATAGACAAAAACACAATTCAAATGTAGGTTTACAGAAGGTTACCTTCATACAAAAAATTCACTGAATAAGGTACACAAGGAAATGTCAGTCAGTGAGAGACATTTGAAGACTGTTACCGTCACTGAGCATTGTACCTTGAGGAAACTTCTACACAATATGGGAAAATACAGTGAACTTATACACACAAAATCTGAAATGAGGAACGAAACACCTGCTCACATACTCAGCTTCTGTGAGATCTCACAAGAACTCAGATGGAAGCACCTTAAAAAAATAATACAACCATTAAAACTACTCCCTTTAGTTGAACTAGTGGTCTATAGAGAGGAAGTGGAAAAAGTTGAACTTTATTCAAGTGCCTAGCCTGTTGAGCACACACACGAATAAATGAATGAAACATTCAGAGCTAATTGTTTTTTTTTTCTCAAAATAATCAATCAACAAAATCCCTTCTGCATCCCTAAAACTTGATTCCCCAACCTACTTTGTTAATCACCAGCTTTGGAGCCGAACAGCAACTGGGAGTGAAAACTTCAACCTCAACTATAATTGTTTAATAATCACTCTCAACAACCCTGTTTCTGCTATTAACAAATATCTCAAACCAATTTTCCATGAACTCACCGCTTCATCCAATAGTTTAGGCCACATGACAAAGGAGCATGTCTGTTTAAATGTCCAACCCTGAGTTGTACCATGCTGTTCGTGCTCAAATTCAAATCTCAAACTCGCGAACTTCACTATTTATCTGGTTCTAGCTATGATGTGAAGATATCTTACCGAAAAGGCTGACAACGTCCAAAAGACAGACGTTAATCCGATGGGGGACCTGGTACACAGACAGGTCAAAAACTAGACAAGTGACAGAAATAGCAGTGGTGAAATAAGGAACATTACATATTGCTTCCTACTAGGAAAATATACTTCCTTATTTCAGGCAGGCATTCATATTAACTGTCGAGTCAGGCAGCGCTTTGCTTGTTACAAAGGGTACAAATGCAACAAATACTGTGGAGGGTCATTCCAAAGCAGGTACATAGTAAGATAGAGGATACATTAGTAGCTAGTTACTACATGTTATCTACCCGGTCATGTCCTGTAAAAGAGCACCTGTATAATATGGGACTGTATAACAGGGATCTCAGCTGCAAATTTAGGTTAGGCTAGGTTTGTGGTGAGTGGGTCTATAATGCCCTCTACTGCGACTCGCAATAGTCTATTGTGGCATACCTATTCATATTTCACCAACAAATTCAGCTTCTTAGTCGATTAGTCTATTCGGTGAATGATATTTCAGGTCCGAGGGCGACAGAAAGACCCTGCCAAACATCAGATACCTGATTCGAGCCGCAGCGGAGCAGGCACAAATCATATGCTCCGCTGTTTCATCATCTTCCAGACAAAGACGACAAGTCGAACCTTCCGACAGTCCAAGTCACAGCATAAAATATGATGATTCAGATGAGAGTGGCCTGTTAAACACTGTAGGTCATGACTGCTATAGTCTAACTCTAGCATTTGTTTTGAGACATTTTTGAAAGATGTATAAAAGCATTTGAATGAACCAATCCTGGTATGCCAGATGTCTGAACTTCTTCTTGCTGTCCACGTGCAGCTGCAAACTTAGTGGTAATGAAAACAAGACTGTAACCCACATCTTATTTGACTGTGAGGCGCTGGGTTCGAGCAGAGAAAGAATTTTCGGAGAGGCCAATCTTCGACCTGAAATATATGGCACACATCCAATGGACCTATGTCGTCTACTCGACGGTATAAGGATAACTGTGTGGGTAGACCATATATGGGAGTAGCCTACAGGCATTGCTCTCGGCATCAGTACGGCTCCAAAAAAACCTTTCGTACGTAGCTACTACCTGACAAATTCAGTAGCAGGATTCTAAATTAAAGAAGCTATAATCACCGTCCAGTGTCGTTAGAATTCGTAGCCTATTACTGCCCAGTTACTAATTTTACCTTAGAGTAATACTATAAATAAAGTCCTCAAGTCATTCATAAACTTATCCGAAAAGACGGCTAACATTCTATCGCTATACATATGTTTTCATCAATGACTTTAAAGGAGCGGGGAGAAACTGTCGGACAGTGCCACTGGCCAATAAAACTATTTACTTACAGGTGAAAAGAGAGATTAGGAAAATTCCGACTGTTTTTTTTGCAAATTTGGCACTGACGAACCATGATTTTCACAAAAAAATATTGCATAATATGTGCAGAGCTGTTTCGGTGTCCTTTTTGCATCTTCTGCATGTAAGGTCTTCGTTATACAGCACTATCTTGTTCAGGTGCTCTTTTACGGGAAAGTGTCCCGTAAGAAGCCCCGTTATAGTGCGTAGTTTGTTCCTTCTCATTGAGAGCAGTTCTTTCGCTACTTTTTCTGATGGTTCTCTTATGAATTCCTTCCCATGAGTTTGCCTGGGCGTATTCTTCCAGTGTTTATTTACCCACCCTTTTAACCATAACCTAGTGGAGCATCTGGGAATGCCCACAGATGGTTCTGGTCCGTTCATCAGGGTTGACGATCCTTGTCTTGACAGTTCGTCAGCTTTCTCATTGCCAGCGATTCCTTTGTGACCAGTCGCCAGTCTTCTTAAGTTCTTCGCCGCATTCCCATACCAGCCGAGATGTTACCTTAGAGCTCTGAAGTGCTTTAAGGGAAGCTTGACTGTCACTGTAGATCCTGATCTGCCTCTCATGTTATTTGCCCTTGCACATGCAAGTATTGCATAGACCTCTGCTTGGAATACCGAGGCATATTTACCAAGCGAGACGATTCCTTCATATTTGCTCGACTTGCTGTATATGCCCGCTCCGGTACCGAGCTCATTCCTTGATCCGTCTGTGTACCAGATCAGTTCATTCGCTCTGCTGAGTGGTGGTGCATCCTCTTCCTCAAGCTCCTTTCGATCTTTGATGACAATCTCGAAGTTCTTGCGAAAAATATATCTGGTGGTCATGTGGTCTGTTGGCATTTTAAAGATGTCGTCATCAACGTGTCTTATTTCTGTGTGTCCTTTCCCATGTGCCACGTCATGGTCTGATTCTTTTTCCAGTCGGGTTAGAGCTGCCCTTGCTTCGCACATTATGACACAATGTAGCGGAGGAAGGTCTAGCATTGTCTCCAGCGCCGTAGTTTTTGCATCGCAGAGGTTTGTCTTTGGCCACCAGACCATAGATGCATATGTTATCCTGGGGATGACAACCATTTTGTACAACCAGTGTACCATGCTTGGTCTAAGTCCCCATTTAGTGCCGTAAGTGCGACTGGCAACCATGAAGGTTGCCTCTGCCTTTTTGATCACGTGCTGAAGGTGTCGGTTCCAAGTTAAACCTGGGTCTAGGATAACCCCAAGATGTTTTACTTCACCCGACAATCGTATTGGTTAACCTTGAAGCGTCAGAGGGCCAAGTCCTTCCCTTTTCCTTCTTCTGGTGAACGCAATTATCTGTGTTTTTGAGGGACTTATGCGTAGCCCCTCTTTTATGGTCCAGCCTGTTACTACATTTAAAGCCATCTGGAGTCTATCTCTGGTTGTACCGTTGTATTTACCTTGGGATAGAATTACCAGGTCATCTGCTTATCCTATGGTGTTAAATCCTTCTCTGTGTAGGGTTCTCATGAGCCCGTCCATGACCGGGTTCCACGGCAGCGGGGACAGTACTCACCCCTGTGGACAACCCCTGGTTGCACGTACGGCCATTGTCTTCCCCATTGGAGTTGTTTCTATTAGTCTGCTTCTGAGCTTGCAGTCTATCCACCTGCAGCTCGTGGCATCGATCCCAATTTTCTTCGCTGCCTTAGCTATGGATTCGTACGAGGTGTTGTCAAAAGCTCCTTCTATGCCTAGAAATGCTGCGAGCAGCACCTCTTTGTTTTCCAGCACGTATTCAGCCCTTTTTACGAATTGATGTAATGCTGTTCCGGTTGATTTTTCCTCTCTGTATGCATATTGATCTCGGTGTAGTGGTCTTGTAGCCAGTAAACCGTCGCTGACATGTCTATCGAGAAGTTTTTCAAGAGTCTTCAGCATAAATGACATTAGACTGATTGGTCTCAGAGCCTTAGCCGTATCCTGTCCAGATTTTCAGGTTTTGGTATAAATGTAGCTCTGAAGCGTTGCCAGGTTCTTGGAATATACCCTAGAGCTAGGCTAGCTCTGAGCAATTCACATACCCTGCAGTGTAGTGTGTAGCCTCTTTTTTGGAGTAGGATAGGATAAATCCCGTCTGGTTCCGGTGATTTATATGGTTTAAAGCTGTTATAGCCCATTTTGTTTTTTCCACGTCTACCACTGCCTTCGCTATTCGCCAGTCTATCCTGGATGCCCATCGTGGTCGATCCAGTACTGTCGCTGGAGAGTTCGTAGGTGGCTTGGTAAGTATTGATCCAGGGAAGTGTACCTTAAGTAGCTCTTCCATGGTTTCTTTCCCATTTCCAGTGTATTGTCCGTTATCTTTTTTGATAACGTGTATAGTCTGATTAGGATCCTTGGAAAGAATCTTCTGCAGTCTGGCACACTCGTGAGTCTGTTCAATTTCCTCACAGTGCCTACACCAAGAGTCTCTCTTTACTTTCCTTATCAGTTTGTTGTATTCAGTTAGGGCCTTCTTATAATCCGTCCACTCTTCTAAATTTTCTTTAATCCTATTAAACTTCTTTCTTAACTGTCTCCGTTTTACGGCAAGTTGTTTTCAAACGTTGAGATAATTTTGCTTCCTGTGTTAGGTCTGCTGCTATCTCTAGGTCTGTTGTGTTCTTAATTTTCACCATCGCTTGGTCTAAACTGTTACCTAGTTCTGCAGTAAATGCTTGCCAGTTTGTTTTTCGCGGGTTACGGTAGTATCCTATTTTCGGTTCGGTTCCCGAAATTTGAAAATATATGTGTCTATGATCAGAAAAACTTTCCTCCTCGGACACATACCAATTGCCCACGAAGTTACTTATGTAATGAGTGTCAATCGTGATATCAATAACCTCCTTTCTGTTTGAGTTAACGAAAGTCGGTTTATTTCCTTCATTTAGTACGTTCAGATTATTAGCCGCAATAAATTCTAGTAATGACTCACCTCTTTCGTTGGTGTTGGTGCTTCACCAGGTTAGATTATCTGAATTGGCATCGCACGCGATGATCAACTGCACACCTTTCTTCCTGACGTACTTGACCAGTTCTTCGACTTCCCTGGTTGGTGGTAGTCTGGGGTCATCGTAAGGAAGATAGGCCGATGCGAGAATTGCTTCTTTAGTCCCACTTCCTTGCTCCAGTGTGATGAGGACCGCCGCTTAGTCCTTGCTACAGAAGTTCTTTAGCGGTAGGGCTTTTATGCCTTTCTTGACAATAATGCATGATCTTGGCTGGCCAGAGGTTCTGTCGTAAATCAACTTACCAATGCCATTCAGTCCCTTGATCTTACCTCTGTTAATCCAATACAAACCCTAGTACCCGCTAAATCTCGCAATAGATACGAAAAAGAATATAAGCGATTCGAAGACTGGTGTTGTTCAAAAAAAGTCCGTTCATTCGAATTAATTTTACTTTACCTCACTAGTCCGGTAAATTATCTCATTACGAAACTCATATCAGTATCGTCATGTTTGATATTACATATTGGTAGTAGGTAAACAGATATTACGATACAGAAGCAAGCAGGAATTATGAGGATATTTAAACCCGATCCCCTCGTTATTCTTTTCTGATCAGTCTAGTGAAAAAAAGTTGTAGGTTCTGCGTTCTTCAAGTTTTACCAGCAAAAGTGTGGAAGCTAACACTAAAAGTAAAACTATCTAATCAGACATTATTTCTTGTTACAGGTTCTTTTCGGTTTTTTGGTTGGTTTTTCCTTTTCTAAGCTCCTTTTTGCAAATTTAAGCATTTGTTGAAAAATGTCTGTGTTTCTGTGTGATTAGTTTTCCATTTAATTTACAAGGTTTGTTAAGTTTTCTTTTGGTCAATTTCTGTTATTTCATTAGTTTTGGATAATTATCCTATTTTCAGCTTTTTTACTTATTCTTTATTTTGTTTTCTTCTTCCCTGGTCTTCCTTGTCTTCCATGGCAAATTTGTCCGATTTATCTGTTTCAGATCATTTTTCTCGAATATAAGCCATTTTTGGCTAATATAATAATATGTGATTCAATCAGTTTTTACATAATTTTCCTTGTATTAAGTTTTTTTTTGTTAAAATTTTGTGTTTTAGTAGTATTTCATTGTTTTTAAGAAGAAATTTGTCGTTTAACTTTGTCTTGACTCAATCATTTTTGCAGTGCTTTCTGTTGTCTTTGGTAATTTATTTTTGCCTTTTTGATTAAAATCTTTCCTTTTTTTGTAATTCTTAGTTAATTTCACCTATTTTCCCTTCACATGAGCTTTTTTTTATAAATTTTTCAACTCTAGTGGTTTCATTTTTTTGAGATTTCAACTTATTCACTGTTCTGGTTGACTTTGCATTTTTATAATTTTTTTTTGATGATTTAACGAGTTCCCGTTGTTTTATGACCTTTTTTTTTCAAATCGTTTTCGGGCGTTTTTCAGCTATTCACTGTGATTTAATCGGTTTTCACATTAATTAGATGATATTTCTTATTTATAGGTGATTTCGATTTTTTTTTTAGTTAAATTTTTATAATTTCATTAGTTTTTCATTGTAAATTTAGGGCATTAGTCTTCCTTCAACAAGTATACCCAAATAAATGGAAGGAATTTGAATGAATTGTGCTACAAGTCAGCTAACCATCTTGAACACTGTACAGTGTACACTAAAGGGGGTGAAACTACGTTATTAGGGAGATAAAGGAATTAGCGGAGTTCATTTTCTGTAATTACTCCTTGTATCATTACGAAAATGTTCTTCCACTACACCCATAAAGAAAGGAAAAATAAAAAGAGAATGTCGGTCATACATAATTAAGAAAATAGAAAAACAAATATACTGGTATATAAGTGTAATTCAATATATGGCGGTGCATATCGCACGGGAAGTAGTTGTTGCTCCTTAGTTGAACGGTCGCAGTTTTTGAAAAATGTTATTTTTCAAAAATATGAAGTGTGAATATAAATAATTATTCTTTCGACATCTGTTGATAAAACACTTTATTAAATACGACAATATTACAGGAAAATGTAATAAGCTTTATACAAGTATAGTTTATCTCAAAGTATATCGTTCGCTTTTGCCGGCAATAAAAAAATTAATGGGCCAATTGTAATAAATCATAAGGCCAATAGCTGCTGTAGAACAGATCGCCTTTGGCGGACTATTTAAAATTATTTTAAAAAAGATCAAATTTCCAAATATTTATATTTTTGTATTTTTATAATACATCCTTCGTTTTTTATTTATATGTGAAGACCATTTCTCTAATTTTTATAACCAGGTAAAAAAAACAATAATATCCAACTTTATTGGTATGGTTTAATATTATTCTAAATCTAATTCTGTTTCACTGTCAGACTTATCATCAAAATTAATTACAATAGGCTCTATATTATTTTGAATATGAATGTATGAATCTTTATAAAGTGCTGTACAGAATTTTTCCAGCTTTGAATGGGTATATTATTAACTACATTTTTAAATAATTCAATAACATTGGGACCCAAAGTAGGAGTAACATTTCCAGCTCTCAACTTTGATTTTACTTGATGCCACATTATGGGGTTGAATATACAATGGTATGGAGAAAAACGTAGCACAGTATAATAATAATAATAATAATAATAATAACGTTTATTTGCAAAAGAAAGGAAAAAGTTTACAATGTAGTAACACCAAAATACAAAAAATACAAAATATACAAATAAACATGAAAAGGACACAAAAGTATTTCAAATACTTGTTTGTGTTAAAATAATACATCCAAAAATTTGAGTTTCTTTATAGCAAAAATATACAGAGTACGAATAAAACTAAAAAAGAGAACCAATACCAATAGGTTGTAGGGGAAATGTACAGAGCTCACCCCTCAATCAACTTATTCACTTCATATAGATCCAAACCAATTATAAAACGTTTAATCCTTTTCTTAAAGAGGTTTATATTATTTAGTGAAAAAATATATGATTTGTACATTTGTGGCAAAGAATTATACAGTTTGGCAGCTATGTATGAAAAACTTCTTTGGCCGACTGATTTGTTTGTTAGGGGCATTTGAATGTTTTTGTTAATCTTGTGGCGCGTTTCATATTTGTGTTCTATTTTATTGAGCATATTTTTATGATTGTACACATACTTAGCAATATTATAGATATACAGTTGTCGAATAGTCATAACACCACTTTCCTTAAATAATTGAATTGTAGAATATATGTATGGTTTATTAAAAATTATTTTCAGAACCTTTTTTTGCAATACTTTTATCTTATTTAAGTGAGTTGGAAGAATCCCTCCCCAACCCAGAATTCCGTATTGCAATCGAGATTCTACAAGTGAATAGTAGATTATTTTTAAATAGTTTATACTTAAGAGTTTTTTTAACCGCACTCATCTGCTCATCCCATTTTAAATGTTGGTCCACAATTACACCAAGATATTTAATACATTTTGCGGAATTTATCTCAATTTCTTCATCCTGGTTTTGTATGCTTAAAGTTTGATAATGGGGTAGTGTTGATGTATAATTTGCAAAGTGTATAAAATGTGTTTTGTCAAAATTTATGGTAAGTTGCATGTGATTAAACCAGTTTAATACGTGAGATAAATCATTTTGAGCTTTATTTTTCAGATCGTCCCAAGTTTTTGATGAATATAATATTGCTGTGTCGTCGGCAAAACTGTAAATCTTTCCACTGCTCTCAATAGTAAGTAGACTGTTTATATAAACTGAAAATAGAATTGGTCCAAGGACAGTGCCCTGTGGGACTCCATACTCAACTTTCTGTTCATGACTGTAACAGGTGCCTATCTTCACTTGCTGAACCCGACTTTCAAGATAATTTCGCAAAAGATTAAGTGCACCTCCACGTATTCCCGACTCCTCCAAAGCATCCAACAATATCTGATGATTTACAGTATCGAACGCCTTGGAAAGATCAAGAAACACGCAAAGGTTTGGTTCACTTTTATCTAGAAACCGATATATTTCATCTGTGACCACTGCTATTGCATCGTTTGTTGAAACCCCCTCCCTAAAACCGAACTGTTTCTCAGAAATGAAATTGTGTTTATTCCAAAATTTTACGAAACGTTCTTTGATCGCCTTCTCAAGAATTTTTGCAAAGATTGTTATCACAGATATTGGACGATAATTATTTATACAATCCAGATTTCCTTTCTCAAATATAGGAGTGACTACACTTCTCTTAAATTCGGATGGGAATATGGATGTCTTAAAAACGCAATTTATTAGGTATGTTAGAGGAGCTTCTATTAATGAACTTATATTTTTTAATACTTCTGGTCTTATACCATCAATACCTGGAGCTTTTTTGGTCTTTAATGTGTTTATAATGGCTGGCACTTCTTTTTCACTAACAGGTTCTAGAAAAATTGATTTAACTACACGATTTGTTGGAGGTTTAGGGAAGTTTGGTTTTTTTACTTTCGACGCCAAGGACTTACCCACATCTATAAAGAAGGAATTAAATCCGTTTGCAATATCTGGAGCAGTTTCTAATTTTATATTGTTCTGGTTTATGATATATTTGATTTCCCTGTTCATCAGCCAAACTGTCACATGCATATTGTATTTAATAGCATATGATTTTAACACCTCCAAAAGTTGCTCCTTCTTGTAATCAGGTTCAAAATAAATATCATTTTGTAACAAATATTCTTGAATTTCAGTCTTTCTACTTGATAAGTTTGCGGCTGTGGTAGCTTGCTTTATCCATTACAATTACACTGTGGTCGAAAATATTTTTGATAAGATGATTTTGAAACCAGTTTTCAAAAATTTCTGCAGTTGTATCTTCATGATAATCCAAGCTTGAATCCTTAATATTCTTTGCGGCGTTTTCTGATCCAGCGTGAATAATAGTTATGAGCTTTCCTTTGTTTGAAGGTGCCTTAGTCTTACAGTTTTTTTTGGAATCAACCCATCCTTTGTATACTGTATCGTGTGTTTGAAACCATGTTTTGTCCAGGTAGATTATAGATCTGTTTTCGGATCGGTACTTCCTAATGTCCTGAAGAAAATTGAATCTCCAAGTGCGCAATCTTTGCGGTTCCATTACCACTTGTTTTCTGTCAATTTTACGATATGTGAATCCCACTTTAACAAATAACTCTGTGGAGGGTGATTTGGCTAATATTTATATTGGTGTCTTCTTCTAGCTTCCTTTTTAGATTGTCCAAAGTAGGAACAATTTGGCTTCCATAGAGGGAATCTATTTTTCTTCTTATTATATCCTGTTGGACATTGTCTAGACCTAGACGATGAGATTGAAAAACAATACGTTCTTTTCTTCCACTTAACTTTTCACTGTTAATAATATCCTTTATAGAGGATATTGGTGTCTTTGTAAATAAGCAGGTTTCTTTTAAAGCTTCTTGTTTAATGAATCCTCTACTTACAAAACAATCATACACATTTTTCATAATTCGCTTTGCACCTAATGACAAGTGTTTTCGACGCAACAACATCGGAATATTTAATACTGCCAAATGAAGTCAATGCAGCTATCATACACCACATACAAAACCCGCCCTTGCCTTGTCACTCGACTGTTGTTGGGTTTCATTTCAGGTAAAATTCTTTTAAAAAGGTCGTAAATGGTCGTATTTGGATGATTTCCGGCAAAAGCGAAGACGATATACTTTGGGACAAACTATATAGTTTAACAAGTGTCGGAGAGAAAACAATTAGTTATGATTGCCTCTGAAGTAATATATTTTTAAACTTGGCTTTGAAAGAAATTATTACATATCTTAAAGTTTTCAGAAACGGAGTTATAAATAAAAAAAATTTGGTATTGAAAAGACCGTTTAAATAGCTCAGTAATGAATACAGGTGAAGATAGTAGACTCTTAAATGTTAGATTTAAATTATGAACACCAGTTCGAATAGAATTTTTTTGGTGCAAACAAGTAGGAGTTTTAAAGGCAATAATTTTGTGAAAAAGGCAACTTGCATTAAGCATTGTTCTATTATCCATTTTTAACCATCCTATTTCAACTAACATAGGTGATATACGCTGTCGTTTGTGTTACCACATATTAATCTTAGACATGAATTATTTAGGAGGGATAAATTTGTGTTATATACTGAATCCGTAAAATTAAAGTGTGATAGAAAGAGTCATTCACACAGGGATTTTTTAACATGTTGGGGGAGAAAATGACGATTTCCATATATCAGTTTTAATGAGCCGTAAGCACGTTGAATCAATTTATTGATGTATTTCTTAAATCTTAAATTTGAATCTATAATGACACCTGAATTTTCAGCATGATTAACCTAGCCTACCTCTTAGTTATTAATTTTTATATTTATTACATATATAATCAAAAACTTCATTGTATCCGTAGGTGTAAACTAGTTGTTGTGGTTTAATTTCCCAAAAAATTAACGATAAGAAAAATATATGTGTAATATGTGGAACGATCAACGGACAACATAATTTGATTAGCTTGACATTCTGCCCATCACAGCCCGTGGCAATTGATTTTATTTTACATAATACATGTTGTTATAAAAAAACATAACATCAATGTATTTGATTGAAAAGGTGGCGGGAGCGAGGCTATTAGATTGATAAAAACTGAGAAGATTTCCAAGTGGTGAAACGCTTGTGATGAAATTTATTAAAAAATCATCAATTTCATTTAGTCTTCTCAAGATTACGGGAAATTCTCGATTTTTATCTTTAAGAAAATTATTTGATCTAAGTAGCTGCCACAGGCAATTGGAGTTAGTATTTTCAAACTGATATAAAAAAATAAGCACGTTTTTCTCTTTTAATAGCTTGATTTGTGTAGTTTCTTAAATTTTTATAAAATTTAAAATGAGCAACATGTTCTTACTGTGGATTCCAGGACACACTGGAATAGGAGGAAGTGAAATAGCAGATGGACTAGCAAAGAGGGGGATTTAAAGACCTGTTTCGGGGCCGGAACCCTTTCACGGTATCAGCCCCAATGTAATATTGGAAGAAATAGGCAAAGCCGAAGAAAAGAGAAGATCTGACCATTGGAAGGATCTAGTAGGGCTTAGATAATCAAAGATACTGATGGGTAACTACAACCCGTTGAGATCAAATGAATGCGTAAGTCAAAGTAAAACTGCACTAATAGTTTTAGCAGGGATCCTAACGGGACATTGCCGCCTGAACCGGCACCTGTAAAAGCTCAAAATAGTGGAGGAAGAAGAATGTAGATTTTGTGGTATGGAAGAAGAAACCTCCATCCACATACTTGCGAATTGAACCACAATTCAGAATCCTAGGGCACAGCACCTAGGAGATTATTGGATAAAAGAGGGACATTTACTTGAGCTGAAGCCTGCAGACATCCTAAAATTCCTCAGGGAAATAGGACTAAAGGAGCTACTTATCTTATTATCAACCATTACTTTATTTAAAATCAAATCTTTTTTCGAGAAGTAAAAATCTCTGCTGTCTTGAGAACCTTTATTTACCCTTGAAGTTTTTTCCTAGAACCAATAGATTCGGAGACTACCTTTAAAAGGATAGTTACACCTATTTAATGAAGCAGGTATCTTCTAGCTGGAAGCTAGTGGAAGTTATCATGAAAAGCAAATCCAGGAAACTTCCGATTCAAACGAAAACATTCACTTGTGAGGCTAGAACTGCACAAAATACTGAATATTGTTTCATTAAAAAAAAGAATACCTAGGTGTACTTAGTGAATTGTAGTGAATCAAACATAAATTGTTATTATACCAATAAAATTACCAAACTTATTTTACTCACTGTGAATTCATTACTAGTTGTCGCTGCTTTCAAAAATAATTCCGCGAGATTTATTATTGATTGAAAATAGACTGGTTGCAATAAGGCATCTCGCCAAAAAAACAAAAACGCTGCATATCCTTATGAAAGAAGACGCCGCGCCGCTCCGAAACATCGAAAATACTTTTAATCTAATTCCAATTCGACCTCGCTCTCGTCGAACTATCCGTAGTCTGTAGGCGTTTCTCATACGCTTGTTTAGTTTCAAAAACTAAATTCATATTCATTTAGATTTTGTGTTTACATAACTTATAAAATCGGATACAGTTGGATTTTGAAGGGCCGTCTAACGGTTATTTATAGTAAGAATCGAGATTTTAATAAACTGAACCGATTTTATTTTTAGTCCAAACCAAATACTGTGTTAAAATAAAAATTTTGTGGAATTTATCAACAAACAAACTTTATTCTTGAATATGACTATTTAGAGAAATATTGTTTACTAGATTTGGGTTATTACAATATTTTTATATTATCAAAATATAGTAAACAATTTAATAATAAAATAGTTATCGAAATAAATATATCATTCTAACGCTTTACAAAGTTTTAAAAAATATTTTTCCTACAATCACTACGCAAAACACGCTTTTCTACACAAATTTTTAAACGCAAAGCAGGCCTTTTCTTAATTCTTTTGATAACCGTTGGAAAAGTAATGCGAAAAATACAAGCTATGGCACTTTTCCGCACCGAAATGTCAAACAAAGCTACCCATGACCTGTCAACTTTTTTTGACAAATCAACCTAATAGTGAATTTCTTATTGGTGTACAATTTTTAAATTTAAACCAAAAGTAAGTAAACTATTTATTTCATTATTTATTTTAATTTATTAATTATAAAAACATTAACCTATTAAGCATTATTTTAGAAATTATGAACCAAGATCAAAATAATTTACTTTTTGATTGTCCAATTATTCATACATTGAAAATACTCGAAAAGACTCGAACTGTAACCGAAAATTTGTTACCTGAGGTTTCGAAAGAGAAAGATCAAAATAGTAGTTTTCTATTTATTTTCATATTATGAGTTCTGTCTGTTCAAAGTTTCTATAAAATAACTATATATATTACTGTATTTCTTTCATTAATAAATGTGGTTGTAGAAAAAATATTGTGTACTACTTGTACGCAAATCACTTTTTCCACTCGCTAGAAACTACTATTTTCTACCAGCGTGCGGAAAAGTCCACTTTTCCGCACTCATTTTGGTGTTGAAAGAGTCACTTTTCCGCACTAGTCACTTTAAGGAAAAGTAGATTTGTTAAGTTTATGGGAAGTATACTGACATTTGAATATTTAAAATATATATTCGTATGGTTGAAGTTTACAAAATGACTGAAAAAATAAGAAATTTATCAGTGCTGACAAAGCAGTAGGATACCGAAATCTGACTTTATTGGAAAACACTTTAGCCTCTGCAATTAATTTTCAGAATGCTACAAATTCCACGTTCAATATTTATATTAATAATAATTAATTTGTAGATATGCTAAAGCGTCGTTCGGCCATCTGCAATCGCGTGCGGAAAAGTATCACTTTCCGCACTTGTTGGGTAAACTACAATTTCAAAAATAGTGAGGGTTCAACTAAGAAGAAACAACTACTTCACGGGCTATAGGCACCGACGAACATTGAATTATACTTCTTATTCAAACGAGGTTGGTATGCTCTACAAGACCTAACCAACCATTCTGGTTTGCAATTAGAAGGGTCAACATAACTTGGCAGACCGGTTTTGGCGTATTTTCGCTTCATCCGTACAAGGTATATTATGTTCTCCGTACGAGAGCTCTAAGAGCCCAATCCCGGACTGAAGAAGACACTAAAATGAAAATCAATACATGTCTTCCGGTAACGGAAATGTTAAAATTGTCACAATAGCGACATTTTCACCTCCAACCACAAAGCAAAATTCGAGAAATTTGATAACATGCCTTGAAAAATAAAGTTTTATTACAGTTTCCTGTGAAATTATCCTATTTCGCAAAGCGTGTTAACAGTAGATATCGAAGAATAAATATATTATTCTAACGCTTTACAATGTTTTGAAAAATATTTTCCAGAAACAGTGACCGTTCAAATAAGAAGCAACAACTACTTCCCGGGTTATAGGCACCGTCGGATATTGAATAACACTTCAAAGTCAAACGGGGTCAGTAAGATCTACAAGATTTAACCAACTATGGGGTGGTTGAAATGCGTTTACGAACGTGTAGTGGAACCAAATGCCCGAATCCATTTGCGACCACTACACAGTGTGGGACTCGCCTTGCGGCCCTACCCACTAAACATTCCACCCCATTCCCAGACAGTGTCCTTGGTACCACTATTTCTAGTTATCGTCCGGTACACTGTTGGTCGTCTCTTTCCCCCTACCCTCTTCCTCTTTAATCCTAACAATGTTCGTTATAAATTTATGAATCTTGCTGAACTTTTCCCTGCTCTCCATCATGGTTCCCTCTGTAAGAGTATGCCCAATATCTATTTCCAGATATAGTCTCTTCTGGTGGAATCTATCACAATAAAAGATCGCGTGTTTTGCACTGTCCTCTTTCTCCCTACATTCATTGCATCTATCACTGTCCCTTTTCCCTATTCTTTGCAAATATGAATTAAATGACCCGCGCCCTGTTAGAAATTTGGTAAACAAGTAGTTTGGGTGTCTGTCTCTACACTTCACCCATTCTTTTATTGAAGGGATCAACACCTTGGTCCACTGTGCCTTTGTCACATTATTTTCCCTTTCCCCCTACCATTTCTGTAAGGTTCTTTCTCGCTGTTCCCTCTTCTCTCGGTCCGTGATCGTTCCCATTTTATGAAGGGGCTTACGTTCTTTGGCCAACAGGTCGATTGGTGGCGCACCAGTAATCATCTGGATTGCTTCGGCCGAAACTGTGCGGTACGCGCTGGCTACTCTAAGCAAGGCTCTCCTTTGAGATCTGATGATCAACGATATATAACTTGCCACCTGCATGTCTCCACACCACAATGGGGCTCCGTATAGTAAAATGGATTGAACCACTCCATAAAGTACTTCCCTTTTGTTGCTGCTAGGGCTTCCTATGTTTGGCAATAGCCTGTTTAATCTCCCACATCTTTCGTCGACTTCATTGCAGGCGTTTTTTATATGTGGCCCGAAGAGTCCTTGGTGATCCAGATATATGCCCAAGTATTTTAATGTGGTTGTTGGACTTATCCTCTGACCTTCAATTGTGAACGTTATCCTGTCCCTTACTCTCGCCTGCTTAGTACCTTTGAGATTGATAGCTTCCATTTTGTGATAAGCTAGCTCAAGCCTATTTTGGTACATCCACATATTAACTACCTGTAGGGCCCGGTCCACTTTGTTGACGAGATCTACTCAGTCATCAGCCTCCACCAGTATGGCAAGATCATCCGCATAAGCTATACTTCTACACCCTTCTCCCAAGCGCAGCCTCAGGACTTCGTTGTACATCACGTTCCACAAGGTCGGCCCTTTGACAGATCCTTGTGATCCTGTCGTGTGTTCCATTGTTTTTCCGGGGATGACCTGTATCACCCTGTCAGAGAGGTAACTCTCTATTGCCACTACCAGGTAGTCCGGTATATTCTTCTGCCTCAGCCTTGTGATTATGAGTCGCCAGTTTGCCGTGTTAAAGACATTCCTTACGTCAAGCGCTACTAGAGCCACCCACTTTCTTCTTGTATTTCTGGCCTTTCCGACGACCCACTGTACTGCCTGTATGGTCGACCTTCCCTTCCGGAATTCGTACTCCTTCTCCGAGAGTGCCCCGTTCTCTTCCAGTGCCTTCTCCAGTCTTCCCTTCAGCAAAGCTTCGTACACCTTTTCTAGGACATCCAACAGGCATATGGGCCGATATGAGCTTGGGCTCTCCTCTGGTTTCCCGGACTTCCATATAAGCTCTCTTCCACTCCTTAGGGAAGATCTGCTCTCTGAGTAGTTGGTTCATCAGTTGTCTCACTTCCTGTGGGATTGTTTCGATAGTAAACTTGACAATTTCATGAGGAATGCCGTCAGGGTCCGGGGCTTTGCCGAGTTTAATTTTGCTTCAACAATCAGAATATCTTCAGCAGTGAACTCCGGAGCAGTTTTTGGTTTATCTAGTTTTTCCCATTTTTCCCTCACCTCTGGGAAGAGATGTCTGGCTATTTCCTCTCTCCTGCCTGGCGCTAGGTTATATGGTAACGTCAGTGACATTCGTTTGATGGCAATGGCATTTCCCTGTCCCCATATGAAGGGTGAAGGGAAAAAACAAGGAATGTCACATTTGTCTAGAAATAGCGATATCTCACCGTCCAAAAGGTATAATACGTATCTACTATTTGCACTAGAATGGTAGATAATAACTAGGAGCGTCTCATAAATATTGTATTTAAAATATGGGCACGAAGGTTGAAAACAAGGAATGTCCGTGCGTAAAAGATAAGAAAGAGTAAGGTCCATAAGAACGAAAAACGCATCAACAAACTTTGAAATTCTATTCCAATCGTTTAGTTTGTTATGAGTGTTAGAACGTTAAAGGCAAAATGTCGTCTGATAGTGATGAGTGTAGAAATGACGGTGATATTACGAAAAAGAGGAAGAAAACCGGTAGAATGGTGGAAGTATAGCAAAAGAAATTAACGTGTATTTTAAAGCATTCCAGTCAATTCATGGTATAAGTAGGGGCAAAATAGAATACCTACAGAAACATTTAAAAGCTACGGGAACTTCAGGAAAAGACAAACGTGGTAAGCATAGTTCGAAGCACAGAACATTGTGTCCAGAATCTTTTGAAGCTGTGTGTAATCACATATCTTCGTTCCAAACTCGATTATATCATTACAGCTTGCACGAATCTAAGCAAAAATATTTGCCAGAGAGTTTGAACATTACAAAAATGTTCAACTTGTTTAAAGAAAAATATCCGACCATTAAACTTTCTTACGAAACGTATACGCACATTTTGTTTAATGTGTTTTTTGGTTATCCAAGAACAGACACCTGTTCAGCATGTGACGAATTCCAGGCGAAATTAAAATCATTAAATTCTGAAACCGATGCTGAAGAAATTCGTAAATTAACGATACAAAATAATGTACATAATCGTAAGGCACAGACGTTCTATGATTTTAAAAAGGCTGCTCGCAAAAAGTCAAAAACATCGAGTGATTATATTGCGATTGCATTGGACTATCAAAAAAATGTTTCATTGCCAAACGTGACAACGAATGATGTATACTATCTAAGACAGTTCTCCATGTACAGTTTCAATATTCACGTGTTGTCTACAGGCCAATCCATTTTTTACACATATCCCCAAACAATTGCAAAGAAAGGGCCAAATGAAGTGTTGTCGTTCCTATTCCATTTCATTACTAATTTTATGGATAACAAAGCAAAACATTTACACATATTTTGCGATTCAGCAGGTGGCCAAAAAACACTATTCCATGTTTCGCTTTATTCATTACGTCGTACACAAAACAAAATTTTTGGAATCAATTAGAATAACATTCCCTGAAAGAGGCCATTCCTATATGGAATGTGACACAAATATGGGGCTTGTGAATTTAGAAACGCACATGGAAATCCCCAATGACTGGTTCGAACTTTTGAGGAATTCAAGGATAAGACCGTCACCATTCAAGGTAGTGGAGGTGGAAAAAGTTATGGTTAAAATTGGGACGTTTTTGTAAACAAAAAATATGTCCGGAAATGCCCCTTTCCTATACAGAAAATCAAACAAATCGAATCTACCAGGGAGCATTCAAGGCTTTTCAGTTTTCTAACAAGTTTTTATGGTATCTGGGCACAAAATGCTATTACTGGAGTAAAGTCCAAAATAATATCAGCAGTCGAAAATGCATTACCAGAAGGAGAGTTTGAACTTCCACTAAATGCTTATACCGGTAAGTCACAGTATCTATAGTTAATAAAAAAATATTTACTATGCTTATTCTACTTTTTTAAGATCTGTTACCAATTCCTGCCGCAAAATACCAAAATCCAATGACACTGATGAAGTTTTGTAAACATGATGCTCAGGTCTATTACACTGCCCTACCTTACCAGTAAGACTTATTAGCACGTAATTAAAGTAAATATTTTTAGCCTTCCCTAAGTTCGTGCAACCACTTCTCCACAATGGTGATGTTTGGACATTCCCTGTTTTTCTCAGTTTTTTTCTGTATTAAGGATTCTTTTTTATTTTTTTTGTGATTTTTTTTACTAAAATATGTTTAAATACGTTATAGAACGTACTTCTAATTTAGCAAAGAAAAATATATACTATTGCCTTGATGCTTTGTTTTGAAACTATCTAGCCACAAATGCTAAATTTACTATTTTCTCAAAACAAAAAAAATGTGACGTTCCTTGTCTTTTCCCTTCACCCTTCACCCTTCATATGTCTTCTTCCAGATCTGTGCACAGTTTCATCCAACACTCCCTTTTCTTACTGTTGATGAGACGCTTCAAATGTTTTTTCTCCTCTTTGAGCTCTATTCTTATTTCTTCCATATCCGAGACGTTGCCGTTTCGTCCCCCTCTTCCAGTAATCCGCCTCCTCAGTGTAATGCACCGTTTTTTAACCACCTCTATTTCATTTGTCCACCAGTATGGCAGCTTCCTGTCTAGATTTCTGTTACAAAGTTGACATGCCTTCATATTCTCCCTTACCCGTTTCACTCCATATCCACCGATGTCCCTATCTCTTGAGCGTCATTTATAATACCGTTCCTGTATTTTTCATACAGTCTTTCCCCGATTCTGATTTCCTCTGGTGCTGGTTCCATTATCTCCTACCTCAAAATATATGTATTTATGATAAGTGTATACCTCTTCTCCATCCACTGTCTTCCAGCCTCTTATTAAATCTTTGGTCTTCCTGGAGGTGCAGGTTACATCGATGTCGGTCTTCCATCGTTTACAGCAGTCAAGTCGAGGGTGGCCATCCAGTCTGCCTTCACATGCCTTCTTGCATCCGCTGCGGGTGATCCCCATAACGGCGATTTGGAATTGATGTCTCCTGCTATGATGTATTTTCTATACCTCACTCTACTCGCCTCTATCATAATGTCTTCCGTGGCTTTTTCATATTCCTCCAGACTTATGTTTGGAGATATATAGCATACAATCAGCTGAATTTCCTTAAGTTCCATTACCATGAATCCATCCCTCTTGTTTACTCGAGTTATTCCGCAGTTTCTGTTGACTATGTGTATTGACACGTCCATTCTTTTTCAGAGACCCACCCTTGGGTTTGACTTATTTTTTTATTTGGTTCCGAGACAATCATCAAATCGACGTCTAGCCTCCTCGCGACTTCATAGGATTTTTAATTAGTTTATTATGTTATGATGGATATCAGTATTGCATTGCACCCAGCTTTTAAGGTAGTTAACGTTTTTTGAAAGTTTTCAAACGTATTAAAATAAAATGTAATTTGAATCGAAAGAATTAAGGAGTGTTTATTATCAACTTCGATGGAAATCACCCCCAAAATAACTTTCTACTGGATCTTCATAACATACCGGGGGTTTGATCAAAGGAAGTGATTGGCTGAGTAGTCTAAAAAATACATCAAGGCCATTTTACGTTCTCTATAATTCACATGTAAAATGTATGGAACAAAAAGTTACTAGATTAGGGCATGACGTAAATTAATATTTATTGACATCAAAACTTGTCTTGTGAGAATAACTTAACTCAAACATTCCGTCCTCATATTATGTGTTGATATAGTCTGCAAATTTGTGGTTTGCAGCAATCCAAGAAGGCTAAACGTATTATTTAAAAAAAATGTTTCTAACTTGCAGTGACAAGCCGGTTACACAACAATAATATGGAATTACCGATGAAGGAGAGATGTTCATACGAAAAACCAACGCCTTTTTCGAAAATACATCAATCTTTTGAAAAGTTCAAATTAGTTAGAAGCCGAACTGACCGTAGAAGTAATGATGAGCAAAGCAATACCAAGACTCGGATAGTTTTGGTTTTGGTTTTAATTATTCAGTTTTGGTCTTGGTCTCAAAAGAGCCATATCTGAGAAAGTTACTGAAAGAGAAGCTAGATCTACACCTCTTATTCCAAGTAGCACAAGTGGTGCATAAAATGTAGGTACGGTGAAACAATTCGTGAGCGGTTCCGAGAAAAATGCTTGATGTACAATGTAGGCCGCCACCCTGGCAAAAAAGGGCTCAGAGTCTCTATTTATTGGACCTGAACCATTTTTTGGCATTGCGGAGAGCACTGCTAGATCAGCCATAGCTACCTGGGCGGAGAGGGACACCTTCACGTACTGGGCAGACATACCGGGAATCTCTCACGTGAAGGCGTTCATATAAAACCCTTCGAGTACAAAAAATAAGCAGATCCTGGAATGGAGCAGAACAAACCTACGCATTCGGTCAGGACTGCTTACAGGACATTGTCGACTAAATTACCACCTAGAGAAGATGAGTCTGGTTCTGACCTCGGATTGTCGGTTCTGTAATTTGGAGGACGAAACTGCGGAGCACATATTATGCTCATGTCCAGCTTTGGGCAGGGTGAGGTGTAACATATTCTTAGTACCTTAGAGCCGAACGACTTCAAAAAAGTCTCACCAAATACAACCATGGACTTCGTTAGAAGCACATGCTTGTGGAATGAATTGTAATCCCTAGGGGCGAGCCACAATATACCCAAGCGGGGTTGCAGTGGAGGTGGCGAGAAGGCCCCTCTCACATAGAACCAAACCTTACCTAGACCAAGACTTGGATAGTTTTGGTCTTGGTTTTGATTATTCAGTTTTGGTCTTGGTCTTGCTAGTCTAAGGAAGGTCTTTGTCCTGGTCTTGGCCTTGTGAAAAAGCAAAACCAAGACCAATTTTGGAGGCGTTGAGGATATCACCGAAAACTGGAAAGAATACTCTTATTGATCCCGAACTCAGAAGAGCCCTATCTGAGAAAGTTACTGGATCTACACCTCTTATTCCAAGTATCTTACGACAAGTGGTGCATGAAATGTAGGTAGGGCGAAAGAAAGCGTGTATCGGCAGAAACAATTCGTGAGCGGTTCCGAGAAAAAATGATTGATGTAGAATGTAGCAAAATATTATTAACTAAATACATAAAGTTGATTTAAGTTTGAGCAAACTGATAATGGACAATTTTTAATGGAGCTTCCTGCGGTACAATCCAAGAGGTTACAGTTCCTTAGAAAATATTCCGAAGAAGAATATACAAAAAGTTTTGTAGGAGACGTGGATTTTTATGAAACGTCGAAGAAGATGATACTGTGAGGAATCAGGCGAGTGCTCAAAATATATAACCGTGCAAGCAGGAGGGAAGAAAGTTTTTGTTGAAGATGCAGGTGAAGTTTTTAAAAGTGGCCGAAAAACTGGTCACTACCATTATAATATGAACTGTGAAAACTCTGGAAAATGGTTTAAAACCAAATTTACACCTAACCTAGAGGAGCCCAATGTAATTGTCATGAATAACATCAGTAACCATTCACGATTGGTGGAACCAATTCCATGTTATAGTTCATTTTCGAGTCGAAAATGTTATCAAGTTTCAAGTTTATTACATCAATTTCAAACTAAAAGTATAATACAGACATCTGAAACGACAACTTACTAAACAATAATTTGATAAGGCGTTTTAAACGACCTAACTTTGCCATGGAAACTCTTTAATAGTATATTATTAAACAAGCAATTTATGATAGCCATTATTCACGCAGGGTGACGTTTGCGTCACGAGCCGTAGGCAAGGGGCGCAAGTAACCCGTGAGAATAATGGTCATAAATTGCGAGTTGAATACTATACTTTGTCCACGACCCTTGATTACTGTATTAAATAAAAGTTAAGTAAATATTGCGAGTGTAGAACGGAAAGTAATAATTTGGTATTTGGTAGTATTGACAATTCTAACGTGAAAGTTAATAAATCGCTGGATTACGTCAAATATTGTGACATATAGAGATGGGCGATACTGTGTAAAGTATCGATACAACGTACCGTTATAAATATATTGTTTCAAAACTATCAATACTAGAAAATATCGTTATGAAAAGTGTCTAAAAATTTCGATATTTTTTCGATACGATATATTTCAGAAACAAATTTCCTAAGCAAAAATACTCAAATTTAATAGTTTATTTCATATAGTACTCCCATCTCTAGTCACCTAAGCCGGAATGTTGTGTTGTCATAATTCACTCTAGTAGTTATATGGGTACCATATACCTTTTGTTAGGAGGTGAAATATTGAATTATTATTAAGTGGTCGTGGACAAAGTATTTTTAATGGATACCATCTAAAAAGCACATTGCTATGGTGTTGGATTACTCTCTTATTATCAAGACCAAAACGGGAAAATTTTGGGTATAGATAGTGTAATGAGTTTTGAGTATATTATAGCGAACTTCGGTAACCACATGATTTTTTTTTATTCTATCTTTATTGTTGCAATGAACTTAAAAACAGAGAATGAAAAAAGCCTCTCAAACGATATATCAAAAGCCAATTTAAAGAATTGGGGGTTGTACCTGTAATTCGAGGGGATTTGAAGGTAGCGATCGCATTTTTACGTTGAAGAATGTCAATTTATAATTTAGATTTAAGTGGCTTCGGGATTTCTTATAAATATGTACAGTAACCGAAATAATGAATTCATTCGGTTTGGCTTATACGCACTGTATAATAGTTAAATACACAATACAAAATAAATGTCCGATGATGCGCCGTATTTCAGTCGCACCCACATGCACATATACTCCTCGTACTCGCCCCTACGTAAAGATTTAAATGTGTCTGGCAAGATGAAGGAACCATAAAAACTGTCTGGAGACTGAGAAAACATCTTCTGGTTGGTAAAATAAAAAATCATTATAGTTTAAGGGTGTCTGGCAGGGGGCTGGAACCGGACTAAGTGTCTGGCATTTTTAATACTATTAATTATACAAAAATTGAATTGAATTATAACGGAAATTAGGTACAATTTTATATTATTATCTATCACTTGCCAAACCACCACTACCCAAATTCTATAGCTGGTGATCGTTGTGCTGGGAACATACATAGCTTTCAGATTTTATAAAAAAAAATTGAGATCTGGCAGTCGTGGGCTCTTGGACTAAAAAAAACACGAGTCACGAAAAAATGAAGTCATTAAAGAAAATTAGGAGACGACAAGCAGTGTCGTCACTCTTGTCATCCTCCGGAACGTCCACCTCTGGTTCACAGACCGGAAGGACATGCATAAACTAGGGATAAAGTCAAGATTTTTTACCATCCAGGACAGGCTGGGCGTGAAGATCCTCTACTAAGGACGGAGGAAGAAGTGGGATGGTACACTTACACAGCAAGAAAAGGAAAGAAAGGTCACCCAAGGACCGACAAACAGCAGGAAACCATTGCACTATGAGCGGAAATCGAAAAGGTTTAGATCGGAAAAATTAGCCAAATTCACAAGGTACTGCGAAAGAAGACCACTGCACATCTACGGTGTGTAGTTTGAATACAACAAAAAACTGGCCAAGTGCGACTTGGACTCGCGCACGGGGTTCCGTACCACCTTCTTTAGAAACGACAGAAAAATCACGTATCGCGTTTGAAGTGTGGGAGCACCTTAAATATTGATTTTATCTTAAAATTATTATTTATTTTCAAAGTGGATATATTTCTGTGAATATTTCAAGCGTCTACCTGTCACCGTTATCAATATCGAACAAAAACCACCAAAAAAATGTTGTATGGGAGCCCCCTAAAATATTTATTTTACTCTGTTTTAATATTTGTTGTTATAGCGGCAACATAAATACATCATCTGTGAAAATTTCAACTGTCTAACTATCACGGCTCATGAGATACAGCCTGATGGCGACAGACAGACGGACAGCGGAGTCTCAGTTTTTCGCCTTTTGGGTACGGAACCTTAAAAAAAGGAAAGTAGGGAAGGATTATTCAACACATCCAAAAATATGGAAAGAGAAATTGGATGCCACAACTGCCAGGAACTTTACCGGTGATAGACGACAGGTACGAGTAAGCATTAAGTGTGTTCCAACAAGTGGACAAGACCTAGAGACAAGCCAGCCACCTGAGTGAACTGTCAGGAGGAACTCCCAGTGAACTACAGTGAAGGAAGACTCCAAAGCTATCCCCAAAAAGAAGAAGTAACGAATAAAATCATTGCCCGCCCCGAAGAGGAATTAAATTATACTACAGGAAAAAATCTACCTTTTTGCATTCAGACATGCAGACATTCAAAATATAAATAGATTAAAATGGACCAAACCACCATACAATAGCTGTTGTAATTATAGTGTTTTGATTAGAGTCCGCAGGTGACTATTAAATAAATAATTACCGAGTAAACAAACGCACACAAATTCTGGAATATTTGGTTACCTGCAAAAAATAAACAACGACGACTATAAATATGTTTGTTAAGAAAAGAAAAAAAAACACAAACAAATGCTCGTCTCACATACAAATTAATAACATAATTGTACGTTAACTCAACAAAAATGCCTAATAAAATCGAGACTTTGTGTCAAGGTTGATTTATGTTGTGAACAATTCTACAATTATTTCAGGCTAGTGACGAAATTGATGTCAATGTCAAATACAATATAATATGTTATCGGTAACAAATTCAAATAAAGCCAATAGTTCATTGCGGATATTTTTGTCCTTTATCTTTGAAAATATTCGTTATAAGGAAGTGAAAGGCACATCCTGAAAGGATATTGTATAGGTTGACGACCGAGGGATTTTTAACACAAGGTAACCGGAGCCTACTATCTTATAAAATATAAACGATGAGATTTAAGCGAATATTTTGTATCACTGGGTATTCATAAAATGCGCTACCAAGAAAACTTCCACATGACTTTTTCTCCTAGAACACTTTCCACTATTTACTTTCCTGGACATTTTCAGCAGGATATTCACCTCCCCTAATACCTTCCCTCCACATGTTCATTAGGATGTTTACGTTTCGAATAAAAGTGTTTTCATCGCTAACTAAAGTGGGATCTTGGCACTTTTTTTTATAACCAGTTTTTTAAAACTTCTCGAGCAGGGATATCACCATCTAGCATCGCCTGAACTTTTTGAAAGTGGAACGGACATAGGTTTTCTTTATGAACTCTGTCTTATTTCGTCCAAAATATAATTTCATACATCTCTGTAACATTCGGCTGTCTACCCAGTTTCAGTATTTTTAGGTACTATTGGGCCGGTTGCTCTAAGGCGTTGATGAAAAGACGTTAATGTTGATCGATTGGGATTCCCTGTTATAGGAAATCGTAACACGTATATTTCTTTATTCGGCTGCACGGGCGTTACATTGCACCATACCATGGATTAGCATATCAGCACATTTTTCATAGGAATAATTAGCTATTTTGATAAAAAAATATTTATCCTACAACCACTATACAAACCAAGCTTTTCTACACAAATTTTTATACGCAAAGCAGGCCTTTTCTTAATTCTTTTGATAACTGTTGGAAAAGTAATACGAAAAGTACACGCTATGGCACTTTTCCGCACCGAAATGTAAAACAAAGCTACGTATGACCTGACAACTTTTTTTGTTAATTCAACATATTTATTATACTTAGTGAGATTCTGGGTGTAAACATTTTTTTAAACCAAAAATAAGTAAACTATTTTTTCGATTATTTATTTATTCATTATTCATTGTTCACTATTAAACATACACTCAACTGATTTTTCTATATTAAATTTTCATTTTGTATGTTCTTTCTGTTCAATGTTTTAATAAAATACCTAAGTTTATGAATTTCTGTTTTTATTTCATTAATAAATGTGGTTGTAGAAAAAATATTGTATACAACTTGTACGCAAATCACTTTTCCCACGAACGTAGAAGTTTGTGGCACGAGCGCGTGGCGAGTGCCGCAAATCGAGCGAGTTTACTTATCTTTGGTTTAAATTTAACATTTTTATACCCAGAAATTCACTAAGTATAACAAATATGTTGAATTGTCAAAAAAAGTTGACAGGTCATAGGTAGCTTTGTTTGACATTTCGGTGCGGAAAAGTGCCATAGCGTGTACTTTTCGCAATACTTTTCGCAATACTTTTCCAACAGTTATCAAAAGAATTAAGAAAACGCCTGCTTTGCGTATAGAAATTTTTGTAAAAAAGCGTGTTTTGCATAGTAGTTGTAGGAAAACCACTATTATCTTTTTCATGCAATAACAATAGCTCTCTAAGCAATTTGACGTACTGTCATTTCTTGTAAAGTCAACAAGGTACTTTAAATATCTCTTAGTAATAAAATCATAATGACATTGAATGCCAAAAATAGAAAAAATTAAAATTCATATATCTCGAAAATGGTGTATAATATCGAATCCAATCTTCAGCACATTTTTTTGTGGAAAATAGGTCATAGTTTTTGAATACAATGCAAAATTTGCAAAAAAACTGATACCGAATTTACCCCGTTGTCTCTCCAACTTTGAACGCTTGTGATTAAGTACGCAGATTTGTAGTGTAATGAACAATTTATCACGGCAGGGTTATACAATGTACCGAGTATGAAGTTTGTAGATAGCGTTTTTTTTGAGATATGCTCGAAACATAGTTTTTACTTTTATTTGAATTCAATTGAATCCAAACCAACTAGAGCTGCTAGATGCCACCACAAATCTACTGTAGCAGTGGTGTGATAGTCGAGTAGAAGCTGCCGTTGGAGTTTATCATTGAAATTATTTGTGAATACAAAAGTTTATCATCATCTTTTAATTTTACAGATTTGAGGGTGGATGATTATATGTTTTGCTGTTTGTAATCGATCCATATGATACTATGAATATTAGGCTTTCTAAACATGAATAAAGCCATGTTGCCGTTAAAGTGTCACAATTTAACAAAGTTTATAATTGTCGATTTTCGATATGATGGCACTCGAGATATTTAAAATGGTGGCATATGGTGGATCTAAAAAGTAGTTTAGTTGGTTGGCACTGTTCAATTGAACTATGGAAAAAGCTAGCTGGGCATGGTTACATCAATTCATAAAATGAAATCCGATAATAAGGCTGCAAACGCATATCTCAGGAGTGTATGCCATCTTATCAAATGAGTTGATATGTTGGCACACTTTTTATGAAATGGGAAAAATTCAATGAAAACAATATTTTTATATTTTAATGTATTTTAAAGTAAAACTTATGTAGATTAAAGTATCCTTAACCTGCTCCATGTATGATATGAATAATATACTAGGTAATTTAGATATTGAACTCAGTTATTGAAAAAAAGAGTGCCATCGTCACCGAGTCTCCTATGTTATCTACCGTGTCATTTTCAGACAACTTGAGTTAACCTATAAGGAAAATACTATTTTCTGTAATTAGTACAGATTAGATTATATTAGAAATGGAGTGGCTCTATCCCATTGCGACCTTTGCAGATCTATTGTGGTCCTCCCTATTTTTAGAGCTCCATATCTAGCTTTATGCTTTTTGCTAGACCTATTAGCCTGGATACCGCCACCCTTGCGTAGCTCTCTGCCTCGGTTTTCCTTCTCCGAATAGGTGAAACCGCACCCTTACTAGGCCCTCGCACTCACAGAGTATGTGCTCCGTGGTCTCGTCTTCTTTCTGGCAAAACCTACATAGGCTGTCAACTGCTAAGCCAATTATGTGCATATGCTTCCTCAGCCTACAATGTCCGGTCAGCATTCCCACCATCATCCTCGTCGTTTCTCGACTTTGACATAGTACGTCGCGTGACAGTTTGACCTAAGACCTTTTAAGGAATAGTTTAGCGTGCCTTTGTCTTGGGGTTTTATGCCACCAGCGCAACGCCTGGTTGTTTATCCATTGGTGGAGTAATTAATACAAGTGTCTTATTAGTCATTTAATGCGAGCTGCATACAGTTTTCTACGCTTTTACTCTAAACTGAAAAAATTTTAAATACTTACGAGAACTGTCGAATTCAATTAATTTTAGATCTGTGTAGTCTTATAGGACATTATCTTATATGCTCTGCAGAGCTGTTTTCTTGAGTCCGATTTAGAGGTACTGCATGGGCCACTGATGAAGCGCAACTACGCCGAAACCAATGTACAAGCCATGTGACCCCTTCTTATTACAAACCAAAAGTGTTGAATGAATCTTATAGATCGAACTATCCGTTGACACTTTGAAATGTAATTCAATGTTCGTCGTGTATAGTAGTTGTTTCTATTTAGTTGAGCGGTTAATGTTTTTTAATAATATTTTACAAACTATGTAAGATGTCGAAATAGTATTAAAACTATTCTTTTCATACTTTTATTTATTCGTTAACTTTATTCGTCTGTATTTGGTCACAGATATTGATGTGTGTTCTAAATTTCAACTCAATAGATCTTTGAAATTCGAAACAAACGATACTTTTTTTAATCAATGAACAGCAATTTTCTTTTAATCCTTAAGTATAGTTTTACTTTTGGAACACCCTATATGGTAGTCATCATCTCAACCGAATATTAAAAGTAGTAGTTTCGATTTACTTCGAGCATCAAGATTTGTTTTATGTGTATTGTGAATTTTAAAATGAGGTTCTCATAATATAATAAGGTGGGGAATTGTGAGAAATCCCATGGATTTTCTACGGCTGTTGAGTACAAATATGTTGGAGGTATATAATTATTGTTTGGATGTTATTTCGAACACATCCACTTTCATGGGAAATGGGAATTAATTTATTTAGTGTAATCTACCGCTCTTCCTATATACATTATATAAAAATGAACAAACCGGCTTATATTGAACAAAGAAAACAATTCATAACAGAAGAAAATAAACTAAAAACCGGACTGAGCTAACGTTTTTTTTTTGAAAAGCGAAAAACAAGGTGCGAGTTTGAATTTCTTAGCTGTATAGTTGTGAGTAAAATTAGTTTGTACCGATTCACAATTTGTCGGCGAGACAAAGAAATCTGTAAGCAGAAGCAGAACCGGTTTCCGACAAATTTTTCATTATTGCAGGATACAAACGAACTACCGATTTATGTACTCTCTTTTTCCGATGAGTAGCAGTTTTAGCAATAGCTGTAATAATGGATTTTTTTGAAACTTTTGTCAATTACGTATTCTTTCAGCAGCTCCATGCTTTAATCCATTATTTACTTTGTTTCAGTTGACTGTACATATTTTGTATAATTTTTTGCGTAAATAGCGATTAGAACATACCAAATTTATTTCTGTCCATTGTTTCAAATCCATACTATCCACATTCAAAAATTTCAAAACCTTTGTTTAAAAATAAAATATTCATGTTTTATATATACAACAATCAAACAACTTATGTTTACTAATTATATTTACTGCGACATGGAATCAAGCAGAATAGATGAATAAACTTTCACATTGTTTATGTTGGCATAGATACACCTGTTTACTTTTCTAGTATATTCATTGTTTCGAGCCTATAACAATATCTTCCTCTTCCAATGGTCGCCAAAAAGCCATAAGTAATTTTAATTATTACCAACAAAATAGTTTTAGTCAATAAGACACAGCAACACCTAATAACGTATAATATCTAGTAAATAACAGAAATGAACTAAGCTGGGATATTAACACTCCATGTGGACTAACAGTACGAGTACATTTTTCATAGACCAATCGGAAGCTACATTGCACCAATGAGAATCAATTGTTCGCTTGTGGGTAGGTCAAGACTAGAAATGATTTATGGCTTTTTTTATCTTTTCGGCTTTTTAATCCTCAAAAAGACCTTGCCGCATACTGTTATTTTATTGTGAAACAGTTCAAACTAATTCTATTCACAACTATAGTATATCCCGGCTTTAATTTATTGTTTAGTTTTAAAATGAGGAATTGCCATGCTAGGTAGTCATATAGACAGGTGATGGGTTCCGATAGTATACGAGAGATCAGGATGTGTACTCTTGAATTTTTGGGAATAGAGCTTCCCCGAAAATTGGGCGTGGTTCACCGTTTATTATTCCTCAAGTAAAAATTTATTTAGGCGCGTTGAGCACTTTTAAGGTGAACAAAGATCATGGAACTGATAAAATTTTTGAAAAGGGGTTAATTTTTGTGTGAAAATTTACATTTACCATGGTAATACCATACAATTTTTGAAAGGGAACCATTTATTTGCAAAAATTTCTATCTTCCATGGACGTTAGATAAAATTTGTATAAAGGAATCACTGATTTGTGAAGATTCCCAAAAAGTTGAGAAATCTGATAATTATACAAAAATAAGAAACGAGAAGAATCGATGACCTCGGAAACAAGGCAAGTGCCAATAAGGAAGGCGAAAATGATAGCTTCCATTGTTAGAAAGACACCTAAGTGTATGTGGATCAAGGAATGAGAAAAACTACACCAGAGGGTTTCAAAGAAACTGGTAAGAATTTTGAAATAGCACTGGGGTAGGATGAAAGAAAAATTGCAATTATAAATTTTTAACGCAGAGGAAAAAGGTAAAAGGCTGTAATATTGCTTTCATTAAAGGAGATATGATAGAGTTTCGAATGATTTAACAATTGAAAGTATATGCCGGACAAACAAAAAGCCAAAAAGATATAGAAATTAATGTAGCTCCCAGGGTTATCATGCCAGTTGAAGAGAAAGGCAAAAACAAATCAAATGAGTAGTAACTTCTCATTAACTTGCCAAGAAACGAGGGCACTCCCAATTTATTAGATCGGAGCTTCGACTGGGAATTATTTGAAGTTTGACAAAGAAAACTATTACAGTTCAAGTGGCCTGCAAATTAATGGTCTTCTAGGAATAAGTATCAAGTTTACGGCAAGTCAACGACATTTATAACTGAAATCAGAAGCTGAATATGCACAAGAAGATCAGTTTAATAGCACTGGACACTGCAGAATACACTATCATCTAACTGGTCGAGAACACACTGTTTTCCTTGTATAGAAGATACGTGGGCGAAACACATTTGTGTAGCTGCTAAAAGAATTAGGCTGCATACCCTAGGAGCTGCATTTGCGCTCTGAGGATGTATATGGATTTTCAATTTCTTCGTGAAGATTAAACTGAAGAGGCGACCTAACTTTCATTGAGGCTAATGAACAGTATTGTCGCAGTGTATGGTTCTGAGCAGACCTCTCATCACACCAAACTAAACCAAGACTTGGTATTTTTATACCTATAAACCTTGTCTACTTGTCTTGAACTCAACTTACTAAAAAGCTAATTCAATGAAATTACAAGAGGTTGATGTTACAGTTAAAGAGGTTATGTTACTTCATTGCTACGAAACTCGGTGAATATATTATAACATCACCAGATACTTATTCAACCTTAACTTAGTGGGGATTATGCAAGAAGGCGATGGACAGATGAGAACATCAAGGACAAATCTGGAAAAATAATTTGATATGGATCCAAGACCAATGAATGATCTGGTGCTAGAATATATAGGCGAAAAATGCGCAAGTTTGCAATGCGCGAGAAGCAACTGAGCAACGCACAGGCACACAGGCGTCGCTGAAGGCTCTTATGAAACCAAAAATGCTATCGAGTTTGGTATGGGAATGTCGAGAAGAGCTCAGTGTCCTATTAGAACAGAACAAAATAACTTTGAGGGTTACAAGATACTGTGGCATCGAGGGTAATGAAGAAGCTGATGATTGAGCTATATATGTATTATCAACTCCATTCAGTGGCCCAGAATCCACTCTAAATTTGACATCCGAGGATGCATACGGGACTGGGTGAAACCGAAATAAAAAGAGATGTGGACTTGAATGGAACTACTTGTCTCTGAGATTTTTCCTCTTGAACTAAGTCAGAAGGCGAGGCATTAAACCGCAGAAAATAGGCCATATTCGGACAGCCAAGGCTAACTTACAAATAATACAACCGACAGTCGGTGATGAACCTGTACAGGTACAGGCATCAAACCGTAGAAAATAGGCCATATTCGGACAGCCAAGGCTAACTTACAAATAATACAACTGTCAGTCGGTGATGAACCTGTACAGGTACAGGTACAGTTACAGTTGACTATACTCAGGAAGTGGGCGTTGTGAAACCGGACTAGAAAGACATAAAAAGCACAAGACGCAGTGATGGATTCAGGCCTAGGCCCGTGAGGTCCGGGCCTAGAGCGGCATAATTTGAGTGGCGGCATTTTAAAAATTGGTTCAAATTAGTTTTTTATAAAAAAAAATTCCATAGAATAAATTATTCATAATTCACTGCCCATTCTTTAAATTCAGTAAAATCACGTTCAGTTGAATCTCTAACAGAAGCAGTTGACTATTTTCTAATTTGCAAGTACTAATTTCTTTTCACATCGTTGGGAGTTCTCGGTGCAGGGTACAAATTTAAAAGTTACGATTCTTTCTCAAACTCGTTGGTCTGCTCGACATGAGGCATGTTACGCATTAGAAAAGTAGTAGTCTGGAATAATGTATGCACTGGAATCCATTGCCGAGAGCAGAAATGAGAAACTGACTACGCCATCTGAAGCTACAGGATTGCAGCGAAAATTACAGCGTTTAGAAACAGCAATTCTAGTAATTGTTTGGATTGTAATTTTGGATTGTTTCGATACTGCTAGTAAGAAGCTTCCACTAAAAGGGCGGCGCATGAAACTGGGCCTAGGGCGGCAGGAAGCCTAAATCCGCTACTGACAAGAGGCTGAGGTGTTACTGGCGATAGGTCCAGCTTACGAGCAAATAAAACAACACAAGAAATGTAACGGGCTTCAACTTTGTACGGGAAAAATAGAGCAGCTCAAGCAATACTACATTTAATTTTCCAGCTAATGATGGTTTTTTACATTTTCCAAATAAATTTCTGGACATTCAACTTGACGTTACTTTATGGAAAGCTTTGCTAACGTATTCAACATTTTTGCTATTTAGTCCAGCTACGGATATCCTGCCACTGCCCAACAAATAAACATGAAAATCCTTCTTGAGCTTATTCACGGCTTCTTTCTTCACTCCAGTGAAGGAAAACATTCCAATTTGATTGGTTATATGGTCCCAATTTCCTTTAGATCCGGCTTTCACGATGCCGTCTCTCAAACCTTTTCGCATATTTCTCATTCTTTCTGCCATTTGTTTTACTTCTGCTATCCATTTCGATTTTAGTTCGCTGTTCGATAATATTTCTTCGACTATTCTGGCACCGTGTATGGGAGGATTTGAATACATTGATCTTACTATGAATTTTAACTGAGATTCCGCTTGTTTTGTCTCTTCTTTTGAATCTGTTATGATAGAACAGCAGCCTATTCTTTCTCCATATAAACCTAGAGATGGAAATAGTATATTGTAGAAATCATTAAAAAAATTGTTTAGATTGTGCTACAATTTTTTTCATTCAAAATTGTTTAAATCCTCTGAAGCAACATTTTAGTACCTAGTCAAAAAGAAAACATAGCACTGTTAAACAAAATATGTTTTTTGTTCAACAAACCCTACAAAATACAAATAAAACAGAACACAGGGCCAGGTGCTGCAAATGCAATACGCATATATACAGATGGTTCAAAAATGAAAGAAGGCTCAGGATGTGGAGTTTACTCAAGAGCACTAAGCCTAAAGATGAAGTGGGGAATGAGAAACAATACCAGCGTAGTTCAAACAGAACTGGCTGGTATCTCAATTGCCACAAAAGAACTAACCAGAAGAGGAATTTCTGGCAAAAACATAATAATCTGCACTGATAGTAGACAAGCCCTATTAGCCTTAAACAGACAACGTGTTATATCGAGGCTAGCACTAGAGTGCCACCAAGATTTAGCTGACGCCTCGGCAGATAACAATATTATCCTGAGGTGGGTTAAAGGGCACAACAGGAGTAAAGGAAATCGCATTGCTGATTCTTTAGCCAGGGAAGCCGCTGGACTAAAAATTCTAGGACCCAGTGACACCTACGGCCTAACGACTTCGACAATTGCGGAACTAGCCAAACGCTACACCCATACCCAATCCCTTAAGAGATGGGATGGAATCGAAGGATGCAGTCTTGCCAGGATCACCCTGGGCGACCCTGGGAAGCTGGAGCCGAAAAAATATTTGGCGATGACCAGGAGAAACCTACGTTTAACAGTAGGATTTCTGACTGGTCACTGTCAACTAGAAAACACCTCCATACTATGGGGCTAGTGGACACACCTCTATGCAGGATGTGTGAACAGGAAGATGAAACTGTCAGGCATGTCTTATGCGAGTGTCCGGAGTTATCGTCAATAAGAGAGTGTGTGTTCGGTGAGTCTTGGCCTACACCTGCCGATATAAAGAAGATGTCTCCTAGTGACCTGTCCACCTTCCTGAGAAGGACAGGATGGACAATGACCTAGGAAGACAACTCCTCGGGAGGATGTACAATGGGTCACATGTGGCCTAAGTGCTGTGAGCCTACACTCACCCTCCCTACTCTACAGATACAGATAGATGTTTTCATATAAGCCAACATTTTAATTGAAATTTGAAACGTTGGTAGTGCGATCCTTGTTTTGTTTCTCGCGAAAGCTTTTCTATTTCTGGTTCATGCCTAGGTACTTTTGATGTTACACACGCCTCTGAATTTTTTGTTGGTAGTCGGCTTCGATGTGGATTCGAAATGATTTTCATATAAGAATAAAATTGCTCACACGTTTGATTTATCCTGAGGATCACCTACTAAAACCCTTCTTCATCCCATAAATTTTGTCCTATGGCTCCTAAATTCAATATGCTGAAGCTCAAAATATTGAATTTCCATCCATGCAAAGAAAGAATCATTAAAAGGAATGCTAGTGAATCCATTGGGTCTGATTTTATCAAGAAGGAGAGCATGTTTGTCAAAAAGTTGACCTCTTTCAACAAACTCTTCTTTCAGTGAAGTCATGTTGTTTAGCATTTCCTCATCAAATCCACGATTATTAAGGTTGGGTGAGTATGTTTCTAGATTTGGAAAGTACCTATTTATATGTATGTGAGGTAATATCGCGAATAAATACAATCTATTCTCATTTTAAAAGACACACAAATCTAGAACAGTTTTACCCGATCCTTGCAACTTGAGGTTTATTTCGCCGAGATGATTTATAATATCAGTTAGGAACATCATCTCACAAATTCATTCTTTAGTATCTAATTCAGGAAAGACTTTAGCTTGATTTTTTTGCAACCAAAATGACCTAATTTCTCCCAAAAATTCCACAAATCTAGAAAGCACTTTACCGCAGATGAGCAAAAAGACACGAATCGTGGCTAAGCTTAGAAAAGCGACGATCGTCTCGGTCTGTTTTAGTGTTGCATCGAGCATCCTGCGAGCCGTAGGTAGTATCAGTTTTATTTTCAATCAAGTTTATACATTTGTATTTGACGATAGTTCGTGAAATAACAAATCTAAAAATTAAAAACACAGGGTCAAACATTACTGTAGACAAATTATTAATATTGCATGGTTTTGATTTGGTCCGATTATTCTCCAGGTTATTCTCAATTTATTAAATCCCATTGAATTAGTTGGAAGATCAATGGAACATTATGTAGATGAAAAATATGGATTTTAATTTCAATAAAGTGAGTGGATACTGGGACAAGTATTTCAGAAAATCTTCAAGGGAACTGTGGAAAATAAAGTGATCCCATGGAAAAATTATTTGAAACCGAGGATGTATGTATGTATGTATGTATGTATTTTGGGGTAACATTCACTGAGACCTAAAAGATCTATTGTGCCCCCTTACATCTACTTAGTTCCTGAGGAAAGTCTCAGAGACTAGTAGCTCCTTTAATCCTATTTCCCCGAGGAATTTTAGGATATCTGCAGGCTTCAACTTAGGTAAATGTCCCTCTTCTATCCAGTAGTCTCCTAGGTGCTGTGCCCTAGGATTCTGAATTGCTGTGCAGTTCGCAAGTATGTGGATGGAGGATTCTTCTTCCATTCCACAAAACCTACAATCTTTTTCCTCCACTATTTTGAGCTTTTGAAGGTGCCCATTCAGGCGACAATGTCCCGTTAGGATTCCTGTTAAAACTCTTAGTGCAGTTTTACTTTGACTCATGCATTCATTTGATCTCAACAGGTTGTAGTCACCCAGAAGAATCTTTGATTGCCTAAGCCCTACTAGATCTTTCCAATTGTCAGATATACCGAGGAAATAACGACATTACCTCTTCTATAGTTTGGACGGTCTCAAGAAAAACCGCATGTAGACAAAGACCACGCGTGATATATTCTAAGTCGGCTGCGTATTGGACGACTCCCATTGAAATGTTAGCAGTAGGGGAACAGAATACGCCTTGTTCAACTTTATCCACTTGTCTATTATCTGTAGTTTGCATTTTGTGGGAGAGTTCTTGGACACCCTTTATACTTTATTTCAACGATTTCTAGTACATACCCATGTTTTTTGAAAAACTCTGACAGATAGCCATGTTGATACCAGCTTTGGCAAATATTCTTATCGAACACGCATCTCTTTCTGGATCTCCCGAAGCAAAACCTTGATAGGCGTTGTCGAATATAACAAACAAGGACTTCTCTTTGCAAAGTTCAGCTAGCTGTTTCCATTGTTCCGGGCTGGGATCGAAACCTGTGGGATTATGAGCGGCAGCGTGGAATAGTATAATACTCTCGCAAGGCATTCCATTGATATCCTCTATCATTCCTTCAAAATCGAGTGCTACTTTTTCGGCGTTGTAGTACCTGAAAATATGGAAAATGGAAACTTTCCATCTCTAAAATATATAGAGTGTCTCATTAACAAACTAAATTTTATTAAATTTCCTTGTGGAATAATGTTAGCAGTAGAAGAGATCTGAGCAAAGCTGGGGTGGGTAATTAGTCGTTTATAGAATGAAAAGTCTGTCTAAACACCAAAAGTATTACCTGTAGGTCTTGACACATAACCCAGCTCTTTGTAGAAGACTAATGTGGTTTGCCCATGTGGGTTTGGAAACGTATGCTATTTTATGTTTCGGAAAAAATGTACTCAAAAAAACGGCAGTTACGAATACAGCACCCGTTCCTGAAAGTGTTTGACACAGAGCGGCACGACCATTTTTTAAAAATTCATTATCTTCTCCCAAAGCGAAGTTAAAAGTTAGCTTGGAAAAATTTAAATTTCCCAATATACCCAGATACTCTTTGTTCATATTCTTACATCTGATCTTCTCTTCGGCTTCTCGAACTGTTTTTAAAACATATGGTTTTCCGTTATCATCTCTATAAATAGAAAAATTTAATTATATGTAGATTTTTAGAAAATTCATTTTAAAAATGTTTGTGGAATATTTTAAATATTTTTGATACCATTCAGAAATTTCAAACACTCCGAAATTTCAAGATTCAACTAGAACGTTCCAAAAATATGACATTTTAAGATAATTTTTTAAATACTGAACCAAAAAGGTACGTAATATATATGAAAAAAAATCCATTGACTGAAAGAACTCTGTTCATCGTTTTCCGTACGATGAACGAGTTCATTGAGCCAACGAATATTCTTACGTTAGTCAATAATAATTTCATCACCATGGAGACATTCGTTAATAATTCAATTCACACGTTCATTGATTATATGAAAATATCCATTGATCCAATGAACAAAGTAATTAGCTCAATTATATTTATTCGTGGAGCCAACTAACGTACACATTGATCCAATAAACGCGTTCATCCCAACAAAGTTGTTCAAATAGCAATTCTTAAGAGGGGCATCACATTTTAGAGACCTCAAAACAGTTGGCACCCGTGACTTGCAACAAAATTTAGGTCATTTTGTAAACAAAGAACGCAGTGAAATTAAGCGTTGAAATCTCAACACAATATAACTTGGACCTTTGTCTTGGGGATCCGGAATTTTGGTTGACTTTTAAATTGTTATGAAAAAGATATAAGCCATTAAGTGATGGTGTGATTTTGACAGTTTCGACAATTTGTGGTCACCAATTTTAACGCCAAAATCTGATCCCCATAAGAAAGCCTAGAGAATTCGATTTTGAAAATATGGAATCTCAAATCTCATTGTATTTTTTGAGATTTGCTGCACGGAAAATTTTGTAAACGAACAACTTACATTAGTTCAGCCATTCCACCGTCTTGATGGATGGCGCTGTATGGAGCTTCAACGCACTATGCTTAGATGACAGATGACGACGGTCAAATGTCGTTGTCATGTCTTTTGTGTCCATAAAAATATATCAAATTATTTATTATTATTTATAGCTTGTTAGTATTTGTAGGTGGTTATAAGAAAATAATTTTCATGCTGAGATAGTTATTTATGATACAAGTGCGTGAAGTTGCGTTGCGGAAAAGGCACTTGCTACGCTCGTGCCTTGCATTTTCGCAACTCGTGCGCAAAAGTAAGTCACGCACAAGGGTCATACAAAACTTTATCTACGACCACATGAAGAAAAAACAAAAAAAATGTGCTCTGAAGGGATTAAAAAACATAAAAATAAATTTTCTATAAACAAATATACACACAACGAATTCTAATTATTTAAATTACCTAATATTTACAGTAGAATGAGGACAATTATTCAAATTACTAATTATAACATTGGGTAATTTGTCTTTTTTTAAAGTAACTTGGTTACAAGACAATAATTAGGATGTTTGGAAATTTGGAGTTGAAGGTGTATCAATATCGATGAAATCGTTCGATTTGGGCTGTGAGATTGGAGATTTTAAAATTGAATAATGTGACCATAAGGTAGATGATTTCCATTGCATTGACTTTTCGGAAAAATATGCTATTTTCGGTGTAATTCTTGACTTATTTAATGATACACCAATCTAAAAAATCAACATAAGATTTCGTGTAATTTTTTTGAGATTTCTGTGGAGCCAGATTATTAATTGCATTTCCGGATTTCAGGTGGTGTGCAATCCGAAAAAATGCATTCTTCTAGAGGTTCTTCCATTTAAAATAAGTGTAATTAAAATTTAAAATATAAGAGAAAATATTTTTTACTATGTCTGACACTTCTGTCAAATTTAATGTCAGCACAAAAGTTTATACAACAAACGACTAAATTCAAGGCAACTAGATAATTACGTAGCTAAAAAGAGTGTTAAAATGAAAACCCCATTTAAAAAGCATTGGTCATTTACGCACGTTTTTGGGTGCTATAATGAAAGTACCATATAAAAGATGGCATCAGCATATATACATCGGCCAACCTAGTGTAATGGATGAATGGTAATCCTGGCAGGATCGCCATGTAATGGATGTTATTATCCTTTGATACTTTTGTAGATTATAGGTGTGGAAGGGCCTCTGACTAGGTGGTGTTGCTGGTCCCTCGGAGGGTCATCTTACAGAAATAAAACAACTATCTGTAGCACTGGGATACGTTCTATTTATTACTTTAACTTGCTACTATACATTATACTGCTTATTACTTATGAATTGTGATTCATATTCTAACATAATATTAATAGTCCTTTTTTAAAACACTATCGTTTGCATTTTTATACGACAAGTCAAGTTCATCATAAGTAAATATAAATAATACTATTTATGTTTATTTCACGCTTTGAACTTGACTTCGTACGTGCGTCCTTCCTACTTCTATTTATGTAACGATTCAACGTTCTTATGATTTATTGAAATAAGCTTCAAGGGAATTTATGTCTTTTATTTAAATATTATTGTTAACTTATTATATTGACCAAAAGGCATCACACTAGTTAGAGAGAAAAAATACATTGGTAATAGTTATAATGATAATTGCATTCTACTAATTGACCAAAATAGACATTTCGTACTCTATTCAATACTGTCTTTTATGATCTGATCTTTTATTTTCGAAACGAGAATAGTAGATATACCTGAGAATAAAAAAGTTATATATCTCCAATTTTTCCAGGTTACGTATCGAAATGTTATTATACTTTTTGCAGTTTTCCTCCAATTATTTGTAATAAACTGACATGCCTGTTTTTCCATTGACTCTTCTTAATTAAGTAAATTATAGCAAAACTGTTTTATTTTATTGGAAACGGAAACAAATCATTTAGGCAATCGGTTGGTTTAATTGTAGTATTACAAATTTGAAGTAAATAGGTGGTTTTTATATTAATTATAATACAGAATGTATGATTTTCTACTGATTATTAATAATTCAAATGAATTATAGCAAATTAATTAGGTAAACTGTAACATATTATTATAATAATAAACAGACATGTCTGCTTTTTCATTGACCCTTATTAATTATTCAAAAAAATCCCACCAAAAATAGGTGTATGTTTTTATTGAAGTGAAAAAAATGAAAAATATTTAAAAAATTATTATCACAAATTTAATGTATTTGTCTTCATATTTATTAATACATAGCAACTGAAGTCCATCTTCCATTTTCCTCCACCACTTCTCCTCAGAACAAAAAGAAAAGAAAAAGTTCATAAAAATATCCCTTTTCTACGATTCTATACTCACAAAAGGGGTGACCCCCATTGAATTATTGAAGTCCTGATCCATGTAGTTATAAAGACTGAAAAAATATTATTTAAATACTTTCTTCAAATAAATAATATTTTTACTTACAGAATTATTTTTCTAACTCCCATTTCAGCAAAAGTATACGAATAATCCATTTTATCTTGGAAGCCATATTACAAGGTACTGAATACATAGTCTTTATCTTTATTTATACATGGCAACTGAACTGCATCTTCCATTTTCTTAATCACCAGACAAAAAAAATTGAAAGTATAAACTATCCATTTTTTACTTCACAGAGGGGTGCTGACACCCATCCACATACCTACTGAAGTCTTGATCCATAAAGTTATAAGACTGAAAAAAAAACATTTTTTATTTTAAATACTTTAAATATTAACAAAATTATTTCAAAATCATTTCAGAAAAAGTTTTAAATAATCCATTTTTTCAGAACTGTAAATGGAATGAAAAATTAGATGTTTCTTCTAAATAGGTGTTGTAATTTTTTTACTTACTAAATAGTTATAGCAAACACTGCTATATGAAAATTATTTAGACCTGTGGGAGCAACTATATCAAGCTTCGTTTTAGTTCCATAATCAGAACTGTAAATGAAATAAAAAAATTAGATGTTGTCATTTCTTTACCTACTGAATAGTTATAGCGAACACTGCTATATGAAAATCATTTGGACCAGTGCGGGCACTTACATCAGGTTTCGTTTTACTTTAACTTTGCTTTTGTCGTCTTATGTATTTCGTTTTTTGTTCTTCTCGCGCCATAATAAGTATAATAATAAAAAAATAAAAAGACGTCTCTTTCACCAAGGGAGGGGGTCCTTGTCACCATTGAAGATACCACAACGCAATAAAAATAATAAAATGTGTTCTTTTCACCTTGAAGGCAATAGAAGCCTAGGTATAGCACAACGTAAGAAAACAGCTTGAAACAATCTCAATCGACGAAATGAATATCCTGACTGCTCGGTCTTCCAATGCTCTTATCTGCTATCCTTACCCAGTCGAATTTGTTCTCATTTTGCACAAATAACGTAATTTCAGTTGTCTCTGGTAATGTTTAGAATTTCCATAGCTGTCATAACTAGAAAAATAATGTTTCATTTACTCACCTAGTTATTGCGTAACGAAAAATAATGATGAAAAACCTTCAGTTATCTGAAATGAAACAATAAAAAAATATAAGCACATATACTTACCTGATATATTTCTATTTTGGAAACCCAAAAATTAATCACAGTACAAATACAAGTCGAATATCGAATTTTGAGAACATAAAATACCTAACATACCAACAGGTAAAATGGTCACTATATAGATACTGCAAGTGTAGGTAATTGAGAAAAATTGTTCCTTTAAAACATATTTATCTATACTCTTATGAAAGGCGATCTGAGAAATGTTTAAGCACACGTGTTCGACTGTTTATCTTAATTGTCACGTACCCCAGATGTTTTCATATTTCTCATCAAGAAATTGCGTTTATTTACGATTACTATCTATCTACATATGAATTTTGGACTTTTAAAGGTCTCAAGTTTATTAAAAATTATTCAAGGCATTCTGTTATTACCTACACTTAGTTCCTGAGGATCGTCTCATATTCTAGTAACTCCTTTAGTCCTATTTCCCTGAGAAAGTAACTTTGTTTATCATCCAATAATCCCTGATTATCAACTTAAGGAATATATTCATTTTGCCAAAAAACAAATTTCGATTAATGGTGTTTATTGATATTATGAACAAAATTATGTTCAGTAAAGATGCTGTTACGTCTTGGAAAAATTTGGCACTTCTATAAAATTTCCTTCGTCGTTTCAGAACATTCTGCATCTTTTGGGGAGATTTTCTAAATTAAGATTATTATTTTGATCTTGGAACATTATATGAGAACATTTGAAAAATATCTAAAATATCCGGCAAACTTTTTAAATATTCCAGAACGTCTAGCAACACTCTAAATATGCTTTTGACAACTTCTAGAAAACTTTGAATTGAATACATTGGTACCTGTAGGAATATTCTGGAACATTTTACACTGAAGAATTTATAAATTTTCTGTATTATTTCTGAACTTTCTGTAAATTTTAAACAATAACAGAGTTTTCTTAGTAACCATTATCAGAAATATCGACTAGATAGGAAACACCACTCAAATGGAGGTCGACACAAGGGCACCTCCATACAAAAAGTTAACTGAACAAGGTAGACAAGGAACTCTCAACCAGGCTATTGAAACTGAGTAAGAGACATTTGAAGACAGCTACCGACCCGGTGACTGGACACTGCACTCTGAGGAAACATCTGCACAAAATGGGCAAAGTTAATGAACCTATGTGCAGGAAATGTGATCTCTATTATGAAACACCTACTCACATACTCTGCTTCTTGCGAGAACTTACAGGGACTCAGACGGAAGCACTTTGGTGAGGAAATAATACAATTATTACAACTACCTACTGAAAATCCCTCCAGTCAAACTAGTGGCCTATATAGAAGATAACATGGGAAATGGTACAAAGAGACAACTGTTGAGCACAACACAATCGAATGAATGAAGTGGAAAATGGAAGGTCTTTACCTTTTTGGGAACCGGAAACGTTTTGCGGTATCATCAAAATAATATTAGAAAAAATGGTTAAAACAGAAAAAAGGAAAAGATGGGACCAGGGATAAAAGAAATAAATATACTCCTGGGAAACAACGACCAAATGGGAGTAAGATTGCACTAAGAATTTTGACTGTTGTTGTCCTTACATGACACAGCCGTCTGAATAGGCATGTGAAGAATCTCAAAGTATTGGAGCAAGAAGAATATAGGTTCTGTGGAACGGAAGAAACCACATACTGGCGGAATACATAATCCTGGGAGACTGCTAGATAGGAGAAGACAAGAGGAACTACTGGACTTTGAACTTTCCTTAGGAACTGAGTAGAAGAGAAGGGATACAACATATCTTTTAGATCTCAGTGAATGTTCGATATATAAACGTACATGTTCACCACAAACAACATACAGGGTGTTTCTAAATACATGCGAAAAAAATAAGGAGGGGGATGCCCGAATAAAATAATAATGGGTCTTTCCCATTACAAAATTTCCTCCTCAGCTAGCCCCCTTTCTAGATATTATGCACGAAAGGAGCGGAGCAGATTTTTTTACGGCGTTAAGTGACTTTTGCTCGGCTTTTTCAGATCTTGACTGAAAATTACTATTCAGACATTATCTCCTTTCATTAACAAAAAAAATTAATACAAAGAAAACATTAGGGGTACGGTAAGGCACGCGTCCTCGGAATTTAGCATCGATTTTTTTTATTAGAAAGCCATATTGCTATAGAACATTTTGAAGAAAAAATTCCTGGATCATGCACTTTTGAAAAAGAAAATCGCAATTAAAAGTACTATAAAAATCCGCCACTTTTTGAAGTTTTTGACAATTATGTCTAGATATCAGATGGTCACAAATTTTGGAAAGAGCGGTGGATGGACTATGCTCTCAGTTCTCATTTCCGTAACTCGTGACGTCTTGGAAATCCTTTACACAAGGTTTTAGATCATTTTACTGTAGTACATTCAGAATTTTTCCACCACGACCACTATTTGGACAGATATTTTATTTAAACAATAGTTGAATACTTTATATTCGACATGAATTTATTTGTATATGTAGACATACATATTAAATAAGGGAAGAGGATCCCTTTCCCTTTTTGGAAAACTTTATGTGGAACAAAAATTATTTAATATTTTTTCGAGGAGAGAAGGGAATAAATATGTATGTATATAAATAAACATAAATAACAAATAATTTGTTTTCCACATGAAGTTTTCCAAAAAAGAAAGGGATTCATATTTATTAGTATTGAAAAAATCATAATTTTGAACTAAAATTCGTAATAAAAGAAAAAGACTATGTGGTCCAGAAGTGTTTGTTTTAATCTCCTTTATCTTGTGAGGTATAAAACGAATCTAAAATAAACATTCTAATTATTTTTATTATTTCAATGTTCATTATTATACATGCAAATAATTTTATATATTCATGTAATCTATTACAATGTAAAACTAATGTTTAAGGAAAATAAACATCATTTCACAACGCCGCTAAAACTATTTTCTGATCACCCATCTATAATAATTTCTGAACCTATACATAAGATTTTAGCGTGCAATTTTGTTACCTATAAGTGTCAAGTAAAAATAATCAATATTCCTAAAAATTGGTGAAATGAAAGAATTTTCGGTTTTTTCAAGGAAACAGATTTACATTTAGTTTAAAATAACCTTCACAGTTTGAAGTGAAAATATTTATCGTAAGATAGCATTAAATAGTTTTGAAAATTTACATTTTTTGTACCAAATTCGTGTTTTTTAAAGTAATTACTGAATGATACAGCGGAATTTTTGCTCTAATCTGTTTTATTGCGGGTGAGCTATCAAACAAATTCAAAATTAATATGAAATTCCGAGGCTCACGAAGTCTACCAGAACAAACAATAGGAATCAATTATTTTGTTTTAAAAATTACTCCAAAAAGATGTAAGAAAATTAACTTCGTAAGTAAATACATTATTACCTGAAAGCACCGACTGTTAAATTAACTTTCTCTTTAGCTGTGTCTTTATTATAGGCATCAAGAACACCGAAAACTGCGTCAGGGGGAGCCATCGGGACATTGGCGAACCATCCAATGCTTCTGTGTTTTATGTTAAGTAATTCGAACGGAACTGAACATTTTTTGGGAGCCAAACTTTTACAATTAAACATTTTAATTTAGTGTTTAAAATTATTATTCTGATCTAACACTTTGGTTAATTTAGAATTTAGCAATTTTTTCGGAATTATTTTATCATTATCATTCAATATAATGTGGTGAAAGTGACAATGTCATTTGACTTAGTACCTACTTAGACCATTATTATTTATATACTCTAGTCGGAGCAATGCGGCTAGTCCTTTTATCCGATATTACTGTGAATAGAATTACAAAATGGACTTGTTTTATTATTTTGATTTTAAACTGTCAGTGGTTGTCGAATTTATGACTTTAAAAGATCAAATCATTAACTAAAAAAAGTATAATATGATTTATTTACCATGAAAAGACGATGACGTTGCAAAACAAAACTTTTTTTTCTTTACTGTAAGAAAACTAGAAATGTCAATCTGGCACTCTTCTTTTTTATTGGCATGTGCCTCTTAATGGAAGAATCTTGTATTATAGTCTCAGATTCATTAATATGAGTAATATTTATGTGGAAAGTGTGGATAAGATACATGAAACAGTAACTTATCATCATATATGGAAAAATATCAAGAGTCGCGTTCATCACAACAAAGTTGATCAGGTAGCGATTTTTGGAGTGATCCATCGTTCTTTAATTCTGCTGAACGTGCTTGTCTTGTTATAACACCATAACCTAATTTTAGTTGATGTATGACTTAACTAATTATTCATTAATTTTCGACTTCAATTCAGTTTAATAGTTTATCCTGGTATTCATCCATTTTGAAGATACAAATGTCTAAAATATTTTCAAACCAAAATATTTTATGTCGTTGTGCTCCCTTACTTCTTCTTAGTTCCTGAGGGGGATCAACCCACACCATTCTATACATTTGTTTAATGTCACATAGCAGCGTGCATTCAAAAGTTCTGAAACGGACCAACATTTCAAATAGTTCTTTTTGAACTACTGTCCCATTACATAACATGTCATTTATTGATACATCTGCCTTACTCTTCATGCTTCCGTCAAAGACTACACGAAACCTTGTGGTAGTTTTATCTCCTCTGTGTTTTTGACAGTTGATTAAAAACGCACCATTTGGGTTTAGTATCAACTGCTTGTAAATTATTAGGTGTTTGGTTAAAAAAGTGTCTTTGAAGGTGAAAATTTCCGTCTTAACTTATCTAAAAGGTAAATATGTCTTTCTTATACTTAAACATTTGAATATTTTTGATATAATTATTGTATTTTTTCCGATATTTTTGATATTTTAAAAATATATTTGATAATTGTCAGGTACTGGGTCCCTTAAAATTTATATTTCTAAAAGCTGACAAATTATCAGGCACTGGTACAACAATTTACTATTGCGATGTTCCAGTAGTTGACAATGTTGCCAATGGGTGTTGGGTAATTTTTTTGACTGTTTCACTCCAAGTCCGAATTAAGTACATCATTTGGAAATCCAATAATTTTAATAATTTCTTTGTCGTAGATTATTTTAGTTTCTTACCAAATCATTTCAATTCCGCTGTACTGGCAATGATATGGCGGTAAACGTAAAACTTTGACCCATTGATTCTTCCTAACAGTCCAAATAATACTCTCTTTTTGGCAAGTTTCTTTTTACAAGCTCCCATCAGTATCTTTTGAATATTGATATCTTTAGACCAAGCACCATATAGTATTTTGTTTATACCAACTGAGAACATGGAAGTATTTAGTTTTGAACCATTTTTCGTAGTTCATAGTAGTAATTTCCTATTATTAGTTTCCTTGAACTTAAAACCAATTTTATGTATCCAGTTAATAACGGTACATTTCCTACATGTTTCATCAGACATCTCTTCTCGGAACCGTTCACGAATTGTTTTTGCCCACATATGCTTCCTTTCGCCGTACATTTTATGAACCACTTGTCGTAAACTAGTTAGAGTAAGAATTGTACATCCAGTTTTCATTTGAAAACCTTTCTCATAGAAACTAAAAACAGAATGAAATAAATATTTAAGGGGGCTCCCATACAACAAAGGTGATTTTATTTCTCGTTTTCGCAAGATATTGATAGCGGTAACAGGTAGAAGCTTGAAATATTCACAGAATATTGAGTTATATTATTCACTTTAAAAATAAATAATTGAATTGAAATAAAATTATTTACAAAATATTTAATTTAAATAAAATATATATATTCGACAGCACTGGGACTACTCTGCGTAGTAAGCACAACTTTTTGATATGCCATCTGTATACAGTCGACTCGCACTTGGCCACTTTTTTCTTTGTTCTTCATAAAGTTTTTGGTGATATCTCCAACAACGCCTTTGTAGTTAGTTTGGTCGCTGACATATTCAAACTTTTTAAGAAATCGATGTATCTTTTGAAAAAGTGTTGGCTTTCCGTACGAACCAATCCTACCTCGGTAATTCTTTTAACTATTTATGTTTTGTGACCAGCTTGCAACTATTATCTAAATACAATTTTTTTGAATAATAGATTTTGTCTCCTTTGATTGCTGCACACGGCACAAATTTGCAAACTATGTCCACATATATTCGGATAAAAGTTTTGAGAAAATTCAAAATTCTTCTAAAAATTCAAGTTTTATTGTCAATTAATATTACTTTATCGACGCTCTGTATACAACAAACTCATACCCACGGTGATAATACGTATAAATATAACACACAAATGAATTTTAAAATTCCGTTATTTCTGTAACTAGTCTATATATATTTTCTTTCGGCACCGAAACGTGACGTGAGCCATACATACAACGATGAATAGATGATGATGATATTCTGTTTGCGGACATTAATTTTCGATGCTTTACAAATCTTCACAGATCTTTTACAGATTAACAATCTGTTAACGGTTGACAAGAGTTCGTCGGGCTTTTGTTGGTTTTTTTTTTCAAACTAATTTGCTTCGTGAGAATATATTGGAAGTTTTATGTTTACTATAAAAATGTTTGTTTGTAATCAGCGTATACAGAGGAATTGTTTTGAATTTATTGTTGAATCAAACGGGTTGTATACCTACGATTTTTATTTTAGTCTAACTCCATACTAACTCCAGACACTGAAAAAACTGGTAGACATGCACATTAGGGGAGGGTCCTGGTACAGAGACTCATCGATTTTAATATGTATACAGACCGGAAGTATCCACAGAGACTTGGGACTTGATAAACTGTGCTCTTTCAGGAGCATAAGAAAGAATTATTATCAGCCTTCCTTGATATAGAGGTTGCATTTGACAACATCTCTCACGATTTGCCTATATATGGGAGCGCAAAAGGGTATCAGCTATTGCTGGTGAGCTATGCGAACTGCTAATCCTGTTTTCGCAGGAACGAAGGAATTTTTAATGGTCCAGATTCCGGTTTATCAAAATTGGTGAATGAATATATATGATTTTATTTTATTTTTGCGAGACATTGAAAAAATGTTGGTTCCAAATTTGCCACTTTTAGAATCTGCCGCCCTCGGCTCCAGCCTACTCGGTCTGGTGGTAAAGCCGCCACTGCATTTCAGATAAGAAAACAGACTATATAAGCTTCTCTCCAGTTTTATATTTGAAGTAGAGTGACCTCGCAGAAAGAACTTACAAGATTCAAGCGCACTGTCGTTTACCCGAAGAGAGATCTGTTACACCGACGGGTCAAAGACTAGGGAGGGAGAGTAGCAGGATAGTAAAATGAGGATCACAAGATGTTCGTTCTCACTAGGAAAACATGCCTTAGTATTTCAAGTGGAGATATATGCTATTTCACAGGGTACCAGAATGAACTAATACAGGACAGACCTTGTTTTAAATAGTAGCAAGGTAGGTATTGAGGTAAGTTTAGCCTAGGAAATAACGGTATACCTGTAGATCAACAAGCTACTCGTGAGAAGAGGTTCAGCTACAAGGTATACTGTATCAGAACTAGTCCTTGTGACTTTGAAGGACTACGAGGGGAAATAAGTGCAAAGACAATATTGACTACATTTTTGCTCTGAGGCACTGGGTCACCAGGTACTTGTTTCACGTTTTCTCGGGAGCTATCGAGTAGAATTGTCTCCGACCAGAGCTGACTGTGCTAAAAGCTCCTCAGACCCCTCATTTCTACTTCTCGTTTTTGGAACTACCCCTAGAGGTATACGATCAAAAGGGACATATTTTGTCTTCTTATTGCTTCCTTACTTGCTCTTTCCTAACATTGAATTGCATCAACATGTTTATACCAGAAATTGAATAACGTTTTTCTACAGGTTAATAGCTGATAGTATATTGTATCACAAGGACAGAAAATAGCTTCAGCAGCCCAAGACCATTAGAAGCACGAGCGATGGTATAGCAGATAGTTAAGGGTTGCTAAAGCGTTTCCTGTATGTTTCACACAACTTTTTTTCGCCTACCGAATAAACCAAAAAATAGGAAAATGTAACAAAAAGCTTAATTAAAAAATTTACGTGAAACGTTAAAGTAATCAAGTGACAGATGGTGAAAAACTTCTAAATTCGTAGCGTTATTAATTCTCCGCCCTTGGGATGCTAAACAATACTCTCCGCCCTATTTTTGGTGTTCATATGTTTGGTTTTCCGGAAACGTAGGCAACAAATTTATTTCATGTTCCACCTCTCGGATTACAGGAATTGAAGTAGTACCTACTTCAAATATCCCCATTTCGGACAACTATAGACCCAATCAAAATACAATATCATTATAACATGTGAATTGAGATTAAATAATTACAATTACCAAGAGGATAATGTTAGGGTGTGAATGTATTTAAAAGCTTCTAATAAACGCGATAAAGAAATTCAGGGACAAACACAACTTTTTTTAGAGGGTACCGTTAACGGAAAATTTAATAAAATTTTATTTTTTCAATGCGATCCTCTGTTTAATTGGACACACGGGATTATGAAACTATTGATACACATTTTGACGAAGAAAACAATCACTCTTAAGTTGTTAATACTCTGATTGATTAACTTTTGATAAAACTTTAACAGGCATTATAATGGAAACGAAACGTTGTCATCCATTACCACAAAAATAAATCTTTTATTTCCAAAGGGAAAAATACGTTTCTTACTTAATCTACATTGTGCCCCCTTTTTCATACTTTTCAAGCTTGCGAAGGGGGATCTTTCTAATAAAAATACACAAAACCTTCGATATAGGGAAGTTTCTTCACTTTGTTTTAGCTCATTTTTTAGAGGTTGCATCATTTCATGTCAAATCATTGCGACGAAAGTACATCAGTGGCAATTTGGAAGTTTGTTCCAACAAGATGCGCGAGAAAGCCATACAACTTGACAACGTTGTAAACGCAGTTACAGGGAAGAACAGGCGACGTACATTCCGCATACAAAGTTTTAAAGGCTGTGAAGCTTAGGAATTCTGCCAGCGAAGTGAGCTCTTGCAATCCGCATACGTCTTTGCTACGGCGCATCGCACGTTGCCACACTTCCGACTGCCAAAATTAATTTGACAACCTGTAGTCATAGCCAACAACGAGCTCACTTCCACATAAATCCAATTCTGCAATGGTCAAACTATTCTCTGACAGTTTTCGACATCTGATTGTTGTTGAAATAAAGCCATTCAGAACAGGGCTGTCCAACTGCAAATACAACAAGACTTTGTAGGACCATTTTCTAAAATACGTACTTTATCAGTGAGTTTTATTAGCTATGGTATCCAATTATTTAATTCATTTGTGAGAGAACTCACCATTGCATCAATTATTAAAGAATTTAAAAAGATTGTGGTTTGATTTCCCAAAATAATGACCCAAAAGAATATTCTACAAGGAACATACAAAAAAAATATCTTTGACATTTGTTCGTACGTTATTTTATTTTTCTAGGATGCCATATTTCACTGAGTATTCAACTTAATTGGTGCGTAACGGACACTAGAACAATCAACTACCTCAGCCTGTCGCGCTTGTCATAACCTTCTTCTACACGTACGTATACTTATTTTAGAGTGATCTAGCAAGATTGACCTGCGGTGAGATATTACTCGACGAAATTTGGCAAATCGATAAAATGTCACCCACGAAATTTGATTTTTCCTCTGGACTCGTTTGAAATCACTCGACGACTCCTAAGCTGTCGAGTTGATCGAATAATTAAATTTATGAGGTTATGTTTATTGTTTATTATTTGTCTCTGTGTTTTTTTTTAATTAATTGGCATACTAGAAATTCGGTACGTCTAGTTTTTTAAATATCAAATTGTTGATATATTAAATATTATAGGTAAAATAATCTTGAATTATATAGATAAGATTACACGGTCCGGGACTTCGAATAGCTCATTTCCATTCTAACTGGAGCAGTGGCACGGCATGAGTGAGAGGTACTAAAATTCTTAACAAGGGGAGATACTTTTAGGAACTTCATTCATCGAGAAGAATTTTTGGTACTAGCATGATGTTCGGGATAGGTAAAGTACATCTATAAACTTTATTTGTTTTTTCAATTTAGGTACAAAAAAGGCACGTCTACACGCAGATTCGTTCACCAATCTCTTCGGAAAAGAAAACCAAGGCTGGGGATTGTCTCATAAAGGTCTAATATGGCACAGCGGGAGATGAACTCACTACACCAAACCTTTTCGGGCGAACGTTCCGACAGAAATAGGAATTCTCTTTGATGGTATTGCGGCCACTGTTACATACTATGAAGAAGACAAATTTCTGGGTATAGGTTTTAGAGGTTTGAATGAAACAACCTAACCTATTGTTTATGTAGGATTGCGGGCACATAAAAGGCTCGCTATAGCAAGAAACAATCTACGTCTTAAAAGAAAAAGACGAATAGGTTCATTAAGCTATTTCGCGTAAACAAATATTTAGCTTATAGAACTACTATGTTCATATCTTCCGGAGAGAACAAATATAAAAGGAATTAGTATTAAAAATATGGTACTGGTAACACTTAGATTTTTAGCAACTGGATCATACCAACGTTGCGTGGGTGAAGAATATAATTTTGGAATGAGCCAAACTATTGTTGGCAAATACATAAAATTAGTGGTAAATGCTATTCATGATAATATAATCAATGACAAGATACAATTTCCCAATTCCTGAGAAGAAAGAAATGAAAGTAAAATGACATTTTTAAATAGATGGGGACTTTGCCATTCTCAAGCACAAAGTAGATCCCCATCTTGATTTAAATAGGAAAGGTTTTCACTCAATAAATGTTCAAGTGATATTTTGGAGTATATATCGAAGTAATTAAAAATAACTTCCCATTGTTTTTCATTTGGTGTGCACATGTGTAAGCTTCTAACACCTCTAATTTTATGTTTTCACTGAACACAAATAGCCCTTTGTCAACCAACGCAAGCAAGACAACAGATAACAAATGTCACTTGTCTAAAAAAGTACAACCATAAAGATAGCTGACCAATAGGAGTATACAGGCCAGGAACCTAATACTCTGAAAGCTTGGGAAAAACCCCAAGTATCTTTCAAGCGAAAAATTCGTACTATAAGAAAGTGTGCCCAGTTCAATATTGACAAAGGATATAGAAGGCAAAAGATTATCATAATTTCGGATAGTCAAGCAGCCATTAAAGCACTGAGCTCTTGTGTAATCAGTTCCAAAATGGTGTGGGAGTGCCTAGGCAAACTCAATGAACTAGGCGAGAAAAATAAATTAACCTCACTATAGATTCCAGGACACACTGGAATAGAAGGAAATGGAATAGCAGATGGACTAGCAAAAAGAAGGACTAAAAGACCCTTTTGCGGTATCAGCCCCAATTGGAAGAAATAGGCAAACCCAAAGTGAAGATCTTACCATTGGAAAGATCTAGTAGGGCTTAGACAATCAAAGATTCTGATGGGTGTCTACAACCCATTGAGATCAAATGAATGCATAAGTCAAAGTAAAACTGCACTAAAAGTCTTACTACTACTACTAATTTAATCAGGCGAACCTTGGCCAAGACAAATTGAGTCCCTCGATGAAGGACTCAATCCTCTTCAGTGAATGCCTGCTTGTGTCCCCAGAGGCAACAACAGGGACTCCGAAGATTCGCCTGCGTAGCACAGCCCAATGTGGACATACGAGGAGCACATTGTCCGACGTTTCGTCAGCCATGCCGCAACCCCTGAATAGGGGGCTTTCCTCTAAACCTAGGTTACAGAGGTGTTTCCTCAGACAGCAGTGCCCTGTTAGGAGTCCTGCTATCTTTTTTAACCGACTCCTTGGTAGTTCTAGAGCAGATCTAGCATGTCCATCAGTCCATCCCCTCAATAGGAGCTTGGACTGCCTGAGACCCTGAGAGCACTCCAGTGAGCAAGGTGCTGGTTTATCAACCAGTTGCTCGTCTCCTTATGGATTGTTTGTTTTGTGAGGTCCAAGGTCGGGCCCGGGCCGTTGAAAGGAGCCACAGCCAGCGCGTCCGCCCCTTCATTGCCTCCAAAACCAGAGTGGGCCGGAATCCATTCTAGCCACACTGTGTTCCGCCTTGCTAAATCAGTTGATGGCATATCCACTCAGTGCCTTAATTGCCGCCTGACTGTCGGTGTTTATGGTTACGCGTCGATCCGTATAACCTCTGTCTAGGTTTATCTGCGCACATTCCAAGATAGCGTATACCTCAGCCTGATATGCAGACACACCCTTACCCAATGGAACACAGACTTGTATCCTTGGGTTCCTGGAGTAAATTCCAGCCCCCGCCCCATCTGTGTATCAGACGATCCCATGAGGCTGTGAATTTCCCTTCCTTTCCCAGAACTCTCTATTCCGGATTTTCACCCTATAGGGGGTTACAAATGAATACCTGCGCAGGCAGACATCAGCCGCTCGAGCCAGACTAAAAGTCTTTACAGGGATCCTAACGGGACATTGTCGCTCGAACGGGCACCTGAAAATCTCAAAATAGTGTAGGAAGAAGAATGTAGATTGTGTGGCATGGAAGAAGAAACCTCCATCCGCATACTTGCGAATTTCACCGCAACTCAGAATTTTAGGGCATAGCTCCTAGGAGATTATTGGATAGAAGAGCATTTACCTGAGTTGAAGCCTGCAGATATCCTGAAATTCCTCACAGAAATAGGACTTAGGGAGCTACTAGTCTCTGATACGTTCCTCAGGAACTAAGTAGAAGTAAGAGGGCACAATAGATATTTTAGGTATCAGTGAATATCACCCCATCATACATATATACATAGCTAACCAACGACGAACTCGATCGAGTTTCATGCTCCCACCGTTGATTTCCAGTGACCTTTACAACCTTTATATGTATTTTATTAATATAAGAATTGTGCATATTTTTTATTTTTTTGGCAAACTGTACATTTTGAGGTTGATGTCTTATATCCATTTTTCGGCACTTTTTGATTTTTTTCTATTTTGAACGTAGCCAGTTTCTGAAATATACCAAACACATTTTTTTTCCAAAAATTCTCTCGATTACATACGAATGACACTTAAACACGAAATCGTTTGGAAACGATGCTCTTTTGACTTTTTTTGTAGTTCAGTGCGAGTGCGTGTTTGACCCTCTTCCAGTATGACAAGAAGACGTTAAATAGTACTGAGTATACTAGTTTTCAAAAACCTTGTAACTCAGTAAGGAACCACATTTCTTTTAAGTAATTTGGGTATCTGAATATTTTGAACCCAGGGTGCTACAATTAATATATTTCCAACTATTGTATAACGAAATCGCGTAGCCCTTTTAGAGTTTTCGAATAATAACGAGCCCTTCGATTACGAAAAAATACGAAGCGAGATCAAAATCAATCTTGTAACTCGCAACCCTCCTTGTGACACTACTTCTGGCCCTCTCTTACGCAGCTTTTCAACCAGCTATTTCGGGAAAAAGACGAAAATGGGATGACGGAAAAAGATCGCTCGCCACGAATTAGGCGTCTTTTCAACTACCCTACGTCGTCATATAAACGAACGTCTAGATGTACAAATAATACATAGAAAAATGGCAATTCATTGCTTGAAATACTTCAGATACCCAAAGATAAATCATGATTGAATTTCGTAACAAAAAGCTTTAATTTCAATAGCTCAACGTAAGTGATTATATTTAATATTTAGTGTAGAATAAAGCAAAACACAGTATTATTCATAAATAATTTATAATCTACAATAAATCATATATATATATATGAAAACCAATGATCCAACAAATAATATCAGTTTCCTTGACCATCTGAAAAATCTACTCTGATGAACTACCACCGTCGTTACTGATCGATATCGGAAGCGTCTACAAGTTTTTCAATTTCCCACTCAAAATTAGTTTGTCGCATTGTTCCGAGTAATGTTGCCAATGGTTTTTGGTAATTTCTTTAAGTGTTTCAAGCGGAATTACATCACTTGGAGATCCATTAGTCTTAATAATTTCTTGATCGTAGACTATTTTACGGTCTGACCAAAACATTTCAATGCCGCTTTATACAGGCAATGATATGGCGGTTAAGCTTTGTGACGGATTGATTTTACATAGCAGGCCAAATAACTATCTTTTTGGCAACTTTATTTATAAAATCATCTATACTATTTGGTACTTCGTAAGTATCTCTTGAATATTGATATTTTTAGACTTAGCCCGATATAGTAATTTTGTTTTCCAGTGATTCCCAAAGTGGTCTATAACAACCTGCAAGGGTTCTACGTCAGCGAAAAAAAAGTTTGGGGGTTCATGAAATGACAATGGGGGTCCACGATAGTGGATCTCAACATACACTGATAGTACTTATTTACGTATATTATACTATCTTATAATATAAAGACATATACCTACATTATAAATTTCATAAAAGAAACAGACTGGACATCATTAGCCAAATGTTGATAATTTATTATTAAAGCATCAGGTTCAGCCTTCCCACTAAAAACATTTAATTATTGCTCAGTTTATTTTATGTTACTGTAACCTCAAAAACCACTTCTTAAAAGAGGCTATTAATTTCAAAAGAAACGGCAAAATTAAAGTTAAAAAAAGAAAATTATCCTCTTGGCTACACAAGTGTCAGTTGCCCCGGATGACAGCCTTATGCCGACAAACTCTTGTAGATGGGCGCCAACTGAGTCTTCCACCTAGGCCAATCACGATGAGTTACCCCCCCAAGACTCAGTAGAATAATGGGTAGTAATAAATAAAGAAAACATCCACTTATGTCGAGTTATGATAAAAGAATATTTACAGTGACAATCATAATTAAAAACCTGAAAAGCAATTACCCCCCCCTTTTATCAGGTTCAAAACAAGCGGCAGTATGAGATAAATAAACTAACAAAATCCTCACTTGATAAGTTGAAAATTATCGGAAGTAATTGCACAAGTGCATCAAAATTACCGATAATTTTGCATGACAGCGTGTTGTCTAAAAACTGCATGAGTTCATTTCCATATTTTGGAGAAAGAGCCCGACACCGACCCGAGTGTAGTTCGGGGTTTCCCGAATACAAATATTGGTTTAAGTATTGAATTCCTATTTCTTTTTTTTAATACAAAATATCCATTTTAAAACATGCTGTTAGGTACAAACAAAATAAAAAGACCCAAAAATACAATTTTTTCATAACTATTTTCAATAGAAAGAACGGAAATATAAATATATTATGATAAAACGATTTTTTTAAAGTAAACCTAAACTAAAAGTTGTAGGAATTGCAATGAAATACACAATTTTATTGTAATAACTCTTTGTGTTCTGATTAGACAATGCAGATACCGGTACATTAACGGCTGTGAATGTTTGAAAGTGCAGTGGTACATCATTACCACGCATTTTGTCACTATTTTTTTGTGGTGATTTTCATCCATTTGAAGATATGGCGTTATTGATTTGAAATTGGAATGGCCAGTAATTTTTGTAAGTTGCTGCTCGCCGACATCCTTTTTAGCGAGATTGGAGACAGCCGTAGCCCGTAAGGAATGGTTAGTTAGTTTAATATTCTCTGTATTCAAACCTGATATTTTGGCTTGTATGTTAGTCCATTTGCTCACTGTATTTCGTCCAGCAGGAACATCTTTGAACCATTTTCGGTTCAACTTCCAAGCGGGATTTATGGTAAGAAAAAGTCGATTTGTTTTTATTCCATTCCGTTTTTCTAAGAATTTTTTGTATAATCGAGTGGGACACAAATCAGGATTGATTTTATTCATTATTAGCCATTTCGGTGAAGCGCATGGTCATAAATAATCCTTTCTGTTTTTTCACCTATGTTATTTTTTTCTTCTTTAAAGTATGAAATTAAGCACTTGTAGCCTTCTCCACTACGCCAAGCTAACTCAAAAGCAAAAACAAAAAATACCTTCCTTTGTAACCCATCTGGGGTGTCTTCATCACAACCACGAACCATATTGTGAAATTCATCGTACTTTAGAAAAACTGCACTTTCTATTCTTTTCGCTGGATCAGTTTGTAATTGTTTTCTCTTGGCATTTTTCGCATCTCTGGCTGTTTTGAATTCAATGTCAGTGAACGGGTTAAAAATAATTTTAAATTCGGTGAAAAACTTATTCATTAGTAATTTTGCGGTGACGTTCCAAATTGTTCCAACAGTGAATTCCTTGTACTCTTCACCATTTTGCTTACGCATATTGAATGCCCAGTCCGTTAATATTTCTGCCAAAACGTTGATTTGTGTTGTTTCATCCAATGAATATTTTTCTTCAGTACAAAAGCTCATAAACTGTCGCCACACGTATTGTCTGTTGTGTTTGGTGTTCTTTGGTTCGCTTTCCATCACTTTATTTTCTATAATCCCCAATGAATCACATCCAAAACGAGACATTTTTAAACATATTTTTTGACTTTACTTGTCAAACTGATTTTATTTTTAATTATCATGGATTCACAATGGGATTTCCGTGGATATGTAAACAATGTAATTATCGCAGTGCTCTTTCGGTTTCTACAGAGCAGTTACCGCTGTAATCAATCGATCATTGTACTCCTCCCATGGGATTTTTTACACATGAGGGAAATATTCTAACATATATAACAAAACGCTAAAAAAACCTATATGGTTGTCTTTATTCTAAGACAATCGGAAAGAAAAAAAATACAAATCAAGTAAACGTGAGGTTGTGATATACACAAACCTGAAATAACATATACTAACTATAATAGGGACACTACAGGTCTGGGCGTTGGTACCAAGGCGCAGGGGAGTAATGCTAAATTATGAATTTACTCATCATGAAATATTTTTTGTAAACAACAAAAATGAATATTAATTTCCACCATTACAATGATCCTAGTGGGAATAAAATATAGCATGTGAAAAAAAGAGAAAATATAAATGTTGTCAAATACCGAAATAAAAAAAAATTAAACACCTTAGTCTTTGGGATTACATCACCCTTCTAGTTGTGATAATAAATCTAACCAAGTTAAGTTCAAAATTAAATAAAATAACTCCTGAAGGCCGGATTACCAATGACCTCGGATCTTCATCCATAAGATGGGATCCAGTTGGAGGAGATCTAGGTGATGGATTGAAAGAATCAGGACGCTACTCGTCTTGATAGCTGCGCGAACAGGTAGTCAAGTCGCAGTTCAATAAATTGAGCCTACGGAGGAAAGCTTCGGCTCCAAAATGTAACCCATCAGCTAAACTCACACCAGGGTATGGTCTCGAACTTGAGTCGACAATCAGAACTAAGAACCCTACGAAAATACAAATGTATTAACTGAAGATTGGCCTAGACCACTTGACTACATTAATGTTTATGTCTAAAATATTTTCCCACCATGGACCAATTATACTTAATACCCTGTAACCAACGTGTAACAGAAATCCTACCCTAACCAACATAAAATTGAATCAAATATTGGATTTGGTTTAGTAACAGCAAAGTACAATCTAATTTACAATGATTTTAGTCTAAACAACCTAAAATAGACTAAAATATCTAATGTGTCTTACTAATATGCGGTGTAACCCTAATTTACAATAATTTAATATCCCCAAACAAAAAAAAATTAAATAAAAACTTGCTGAAGCAAGAGGAGCTACAATCTATAGCTATATACTACCAAATAAATAGACGTACCTTTGACAAGGGTTTTAATTTGCTTGACTCCTACCTACGTTCGTCCAACGTACAATTGGGGCCACAAGGGCATCAACATCCCCAAAGCAACAAAATCTGTGCTTGGCGTGTGGGTAATAAATCCCTTTACAAGGTGTGGAGTGAACCTTCAAACCATATTTTTCAAAAAAACTACTATCCTGCCGAAAAAACGACAGCTCCTCTGACGTTATAAAACAAGAATCATGAAAATCCGCTGAGGATGGCTATTAGAAAAATAAAGATTCTTGTCGATCACCCCCAAACACTATTGTCGTTTTTCCGCGACCAAACCAAAATGTTCGCCCCACAGAACACCGGAACTCTCTTTGTCACGATACCCAAGAATCCAAAAGTCACCACTAGCATGGTGTGCTCTCTGAGCTACACCAATGTCACCACAGAGCAAGTTCCGAGCAGGAAGTAGAGGGATCTTCCAGGACCCAACAGCTAGATCAAAGTTTTATATAAAAACATATCAATAACCCTACCTATAAGGGTGTGTTGTAACTCAGTAGGTTAAACCATTGTTATAGTTAACCAGTGGTTAACTTCAAAAGGTTGTTGTAACACAAAATTTTAGGGTGTGTTGTAACTCGGTAGGTTAACCCACTGGTCACAAGACCAGTGGTTAAACTATGTTTAACCACTATTCAGTAGTTAAGCCTTTTTCCGTTGTAACACGAATTGTTGATCAAGGGTCACGTAACCAATGGATTTCAATTGACATTTCACCCTTTCGTTTCCGTTGTTGTCATTAATATTTAGTAATTTAGTTTCATGCTGGGTGTTTTAAAGTGTTCTTGATTGTATTTGGTATGGGAAATAAGCGTTGTGTAAAATAATTTTCACTTATTTTTTTATAATAAATATAGCTATTTCGGTTCAGTTTATTAGTTTTAATTTCCTTTATATAATGGGTAAGTTTCTAGAGGCTCTAGGAATCATTTTCGGCTCGAACAACTCATCATCTGTGAGTTCTTGTAAATCAGCTCATGCTTCTTCCAATTCCCCCAATTTATCTCCTGTAAGTTGTACTTGTACTTGTGGCATTACTTATTCTTTTTTCTTATAACAATTCGTACTTAATGTTGAACGGGATAAATATATCTTTATATAAATTATTTTTTTAATTATCAACAAAAATAACTATAAAACGTCAATTGCAAATATAAATTGTCAAATCAAATTAAAACAGACAATCAGATAGAACAAGTAAAATTGCATTGTTCCGTGTTTGACCATAGGTTAACTCTCCGAGATCTGATGGTAAACTTTTCGGAGGTTAACCAGTTGGTAAACGTCTAAAATGTCGTGTTACAACAACCTTTTGAAGTTAACCACTGGTTAACTATAACAATGGTTTAACCTACCGAGTTACAACACACCCTTAGGGTGTGTTGTATCTCACACCTAAACTCGGTTTAATTATAACTGATGTTTAGACTGTGACGTATTGATTTATTTATTATCATTAATTACATCAGTCTAAACATCAGTTATAATTAAACCGAGTTTAGGTGTGAGATACAACGCGCCCTTAGACGTTCACCAACTGGTTAACCTTCGAAAAGTTTACCATCCGATCTCGGAGAGTTAACACGGAACAATGCAATTTTACTGGTTCTATCTGATTGTCAGTTTTAATTTGGTTTGACAATTTATATTTGCAATTGACGTTTTATAGTTATTTTTGTTAATAAGTAAAAAAATAATTTATATAAAGATATATTTATCCCGTTCAACATTAAGTACGAATTGTTATAAGAAAAAAGAATAATTAATGCCACAAGGAACTTACAGAAGATAAAATGGGGGAATTGGAAGAAGCATGAGCTGATTTACAAGAACTCACAGATGAGTTGTTCGAGCCGAAAATGATTCCTAGAGCCTGTAGAAACTTACCCATTATATAGAAGAAATTAAAACTAATAAACTGAACCGGAATAGCTATATTTATTATAAAAAAATAAGTCAAATTATTTTACACAACGCTTATTTCCCATACCAAATACAATCAAGAACAGTTTAAAACACCCAGCATGAAACTAAAATACTAAATATCAATGACAACAACGAAAACGAAAGGTTGAAATGTCAACTAAAATCCATTGGCTACGTGACCCTTGATCAACAATTAACTTAACTACTGAATAGTGGTTAAACATAGTTTAACCACTGGTCTTGTGACCAGTGGGTTAACCTATCGAGTTACAACACACCCAACTAGATAACCACCTAATATATAATCAGACAAAAGGCAGCATCTAAACATATTCCCTTCTGTCTTGCTAATCATAATAACATTTCAGTTACCTAGTTTCCTTATAATATTATTTAAATTACCACTTTTATAAATATATATTTGATAGGCTGCAAATTTGCATTAACTCTCGGGGCTCGTTTTATTAATAATGAATGTAAATAGTACCACTTATCTTGGCATTCTGGTTCAAAATAACTTAACAAAGATGTTACCATCTCTTGGCATCTACTGTTCAATAGCTTGGGCATTTCAATGCGTTTAACTACACACTGTTGATTCGTCTACACTCTACACAATAAGTTGTAGAAGTAATGTTTTTTTTAATCTTAGAGAAGCAATTAATCCAAAATAACCAAAAAAACTTGATGATGATGACGATGATCAAATGGCAATAAATGTCAAACTAAACTGAGGAATTTTACCAATAGTTCTGACAATGTCATCAAGTTTTGCCTGCCCGTAGACTGTAAATTGCCCTATTTATTGAGTAGATATTGCATTTACGGTTAATACAGTCTTTCTCAATCTGTGGGGCGCGCCCCCCTAGGGGGTGCCACGAATCTACGTGGGGGCGCGCCAGCACATCAAAATGAAAAAAACGATAGTTACTGATAAAAAAAAATAATTCACAGAAAGAAAAACAAAATTATATTCATTTTTACATTAGAATAAAGTACAATACATTTTTATACTAATATAGTACTATTTATAAGTATATTGAAAATATGATTGTATCAGTAGGTACTTACTGTCAAATGCCGAATAAAACTAATAATAAACTCATTAGTAACTTTAATAATTATTAGTAACTCCCTTGGGCCTGTTTTATATTAGAAATAGCCACTCTCAGTTCTTTGTCTATATTCAATCGAGACCTATATTTTGTCTTTAAAGCAGCCACCGCAGAAAATCCTAGTCCTAGAGTCTTCTTCTTTCATACAATGACACAGGACTTTCACTTCTATAGGTTTGTCTGTTTTGTGATACAGATGTCTAGAATATCTTCATCTTCATTTTATATGTCTATTAGTATAATATTTGACATAAATGAGAGATAATGCATCATTGATCAGTAGCAAAGTGAATTTCAATTCTGATGAAAAAATTGTTGATCGCTCCAGTAGAGCTACGTTGGAATGAACGCAACCAATATCAACATACAGTCGACAGAGGCAAACAAGAGCCCTGGGTAGGCATATTCATGTCACTCTAGTTGTATTTTTGTAGTAAAAATCCATATTTTGAATCGAAGACCAATTATCGATATCATAAGTGTCAACTGTCATACAAATCAGGATCTTTTGGAGTCGAGCCGTCGAATTCGCTAACTTTGTATTCACTTCAAATCAATAGTGTGACCAATTTGGTATATTTTTAAATTTTTACGTTTTCCAGTGTTCGTTTGTTATGGTTGTGTGGTTTAAAAATTTGTTTTCCTTAACAACAGCCGAAACTTGAAGTGCATTTCACTACCAATTATCTATGTCTTATATATTTAGTTGTTGTTATTAACAATAATGTTGTTAATAACAAACTATCATAATGTGGTGGGATTTGTCAAATCTTATATTGAATGCTGCTCTACTTTAACTTTACTTCGTTTGCTTCATTCAAACCCACCGTTATATAATATATTATATACCTTTATTTAATCAACAACATTGTTATGTTCCATATTACAAAAGAACAAATCCCATAAATGAATAAGTCTTGTTAATAACAGAGTGTTCTGTAATTATGTATGAATCAAATAATAATTTAAAAAAATATAAAAGCAAAGATTTTAAATGATAGCTGACATCAAATATGAAATAGAATGCAGACCAGTGTTGCCGATGCAATAATAAAAATTATCCGAATTTATAATTCAAATTATCAGATTTACCCGGTTAGCGAAATTGTCTGAAAATCGGATAATTATCCTCACATTGACAACACTGATGCAGAGGATTTCCAAGTGACGTCTTCCCGCGCCAAGTTGTCAGCTGATCACGGACAACCTTCAGAAAGATGGATGGAATTAGCATTTTTTACTGATTTAAATATAAATCGAGAACAAAAGTTGATTGGATTTGGTAAATTTGTGTACTAGTTTGAATTAGTTGAATACTCGGGTGGGCCGAATTTCTAAAATTTCAGAGTATTGATTTGGAATAGCGACGATTAGTTGCCTTTAGAATATACAAAGAAATTAATTATGTAAGTTCCATTTTTTTAATCAATTTACGTTTTTCGCCCTCTACGGTGCGTTAAAAATTTGAGATTTGAAAAAAAATTTGAAGTTAGATTTGTGATAGCGAAAAACAGTTTCCATCTATTTATACAAGGAAAATACCTATAATCCGTTTTTGCATCAGATCAGTTTTTACACCCTCTACAGGGCATTTAAAATTCTGAAAACTTGAAAAAAATCTGTTTTTACATTTTGATTTGTGAAAGAGAGGATACGTTTCCTTTTGGTAATAAGAAGGAAATACCTGTCTTTCAATTTTTCATTTTATAACGTCTTTCACCCTCTTCAGGGATTCAAAAAAATTTGAGATCTCCAAAAAAAATTTATTTCGGATTGTAAAGAAAATAATTATTTTCAAAACTTAATCAGTTTAATTTTTTAACCTCTACAGGGCGTTAACCACTTTGGAAATAAAACAAAATAAGGTAAGTTGAAATATAAAACAATAATAATAATGATAGGTAACACAATAGTAACTACAATGATGTAATAATAAAAATAATAACAATAAAAACAAGAAAACTACATTATATCATAGAAATACACAAAATAAAAAATAATACCAAAGTTCATACGTTATTCGCGAAACAAAACTGATTTTAGAGCAGTTTTAAATGATTTTATCGATTTTTGTTTGACAAGTTCAGGCAGTTCGTTGTACATTTTTGTAATTTAATATGAAAAGGAATGTTTATACTGTTCAGTTCGATAACGAGGGACGATTAATTTTTAGTTGAAACTGGTATTACGGTTATGAATATTTAAATGGGGTGAAACTTTGTTTATTATATATGATGGTTATCCAGTATTATTAATTCTATGGAATAAGCAAGCCGAATGAAGATATCGTCTCTTGGCCATACTGAGCCATTTGACTGTATTGAGTATATGGGAAATTCTCTAACGTCTTCCAATACCACAGGGAAGCCTTAAGCAACAGTTTTGCACAACTTGAATTCTCCTAGCGGTAGAAACATTTAAGCAAGGCCCATAAATAACATCACCCTAGTCAAATTCAGCTAGACTTTTTTTGCACTGAATGAAGATACTGTCGACTTTGAAATACATTTTGAATATTGAAGTAGGCGTTTTTAATACAATTGTTGATATGTTTATCATATTTTAATTTAGGATCTAATATTAATCCTAGATTTTCGATGGTTTAATGGATTCACCTTCAATTTTTAATGTTATGCGCGCTGTCAAACTAGAAAGATGTTCCTTAGGACCAAATATAAAAAAAAATGTCTTGTTAGAATTCATATTTAATGCATGTTCGTGTGACCAGTTAATAATATTAGCAATGTCTTCGTTCGTTCGTTTTTATATCGAGGTACGTTTCAGGTTTAAAAGATATATATAATTGTGTATCGTCCACATAGAGATGAATTTTACACCACTTCAAACCCTCCCGTATATTACGTAACTGAAAACAAAATGTAAAGCAACATATTCCTTCGCTTTTCCAATGAGTATTCTTTCAATAACGAATATAAAACTTAAAACCCACTCAACTTAATATAGTATCTGTTAAAATATTGAATTGTCTGAAGTCTTTTTTAGTTTTAAACTTTGGCATTGGTAAACGTGAATCTATCTTTGCCTCAATAAAACCATCTCTTTTTTCCAAGTCGACTACTGATAAGGAAGCTTCCGTGACTGGTTTGACACATCTCTCTACTGCTTGTGTGTGACACGGATATGAGACAAATTCAAAAAGCATGCCAGATTTGTCTGTTAGGAGCTATTCGATGTCTTCAACCCTTATGTTTTGTAATATAGGTGAAGAAAGAATCTCATGCTCTTGCCAGTTGATCAGATTTATGTATAGTCCAGGAAATACATAATTTTAGCTAGCAAAATTCATGGTAATTCTGGATTTCAGCTTGTTTTATGTGTTCCGGGTCGCTGAAACCGAATTTTGAACTTCCCACCAAAAATTCCCCCTGCAACCCCCCTCAAATTGGGAAAAAAATGAACGAAATATCAAATTTTGGAAAAAAATCGTTATTTTGTGTATCTTAGGAAAAAACTACCTGAAAATTCAAAAACAAGACGAAATTTGCGACAAAAAAGATTATATGATATTTTAACGTAAAACGAACGCGTTAGCGCGTCTTAGAACATGCGCCTTGGTGCCGAACGCGCGTCGCGCTGAAACGAATCGAAGGGAGCTCGTGTACAATGTGCATCAGCTAAATATATGAAATAAAGCCATAGACTTCACAAAAAATCGAAGAGATGATTGAGGTGATAAAATTGTGCGCCGCTTGACTCCTGTTAAAGATGATTTAGTGGCAGAAGAAGCTCGGTATCATTTATCTTGCATGAAAAAGCTTACTCCAATTCCAAAACTCAAATCTGAAGAACCTGCAGAGCGTAGTGCTTTCGGAATGGAAGTACAAGCTGCTATGGAGTACTTATTTTCTTTTCTTCGAGAGAATTAGCAAGAACGTCAATATTCGTTTAAAGAACTTATGGAACAAATTAAATGGACACTAGAATAATAACGGCTCAACTAATCGCTAAGTACGGTGATGGCATTATTATTTCAGAAGCCCACAAAAAACGTGCTGTCGTTTCTTTTCGTAGCTCAGGAGATAAAACTCTTAATGATGTGTTTTACCAGAAAAAATATGCCGATGAGCAAGAAGAGCGAAATCGAGTCGTGCAAGTAGCAGCTAACATAATTTTAGAAAACATCAGGAGTAAAGTTTATAAGAAACAAGAATATCCTCCTTCTTACGATTTTTTCCGCTATGCAAAGTCTAATATTCCCAAAAGTCTCAGTACTTTTTTAGAGCGTGCGATTTTATATAATAAGAAAGGAAATCTGGATGAGTGGAAGCAAGTGTACGTCTTTGGAGCACTGAATAATTTCAGCCACCAGGCCTAAATCGTCTACGTCTTACGTCAAAATGAATTTTTTGTCGCAAATTTTGTCTGCTTTCCGAATTTCCAGGAGACCAATTCTTGACAACACTAGCTATCGAGCGAATTCGCGGCATAACGAGCAGTAGTTAGCGAAGACTTCACTACTATGCAATTCTTGAGGTGATTCGTTAAAGGGCGTCCTGAGAAATTTGGCAATACGGTAAATAAAGCGTTCGCTCATCTTGACGCTGTCAAATTGTTCCAATTTTATGGTTATGTTTCATATATATATCCATTTAAAAATGTTTTATTAAATGGATCCAAACACTTTAAATAATGAATTACGCGGACGCGGAGGAGAGGCTTCTGAAAAGCAAAGAAAAATGATGGCGGAATATTTGCAAGGGAAGGATGAAATGATTAGTGGTAAATTCACAAAAAACTTTACTACTAAATGCTTCGAAAAAGGAAATGTTTTAATAAAAGCCGCTTTATTCATTATCATGAAGGATTCGAAGGATTGCTCGGAACCCGGAAATTTTGAACTTCTATTTCCGCCAGCTCTAAATTATCGATTAACATTAAATTCACAAGCTCATCCACACTCGATTTCTTAAACAGAAATACAATTTTAATTTTTTTCAACAAAAATAATATGAACATATACGCGCGCTGTCACTTATCTATCACTTTCAGTATGAATATAAAGATTAACTGGTTATCACCTACAAAAATGTACTCGCTGCATAACGAACACTATCAAGCGAATGCGCAAAGCAGAGAGCGCTGAAGAATAGTATTTTAATGAATTGGTTAGGAAGCGAGTAACCTTGAGTGTTACAAACGGTCAAGAATTGGGGTCCAGGTAGTTTTTTTTTAATATGGAAAATAAAAAAATTTCAAAAAAAAACGAAATTTTTATTTTTTTATATACATTTGTGGGGAGGGGAGTTTTGCGGGGGGAATTTTTGGTGAGAAGTTGAAAATTTGGATTAAGCGGCTCAAGAAACGTAATATAAGCTTGTTTCCAGATTTACCATACATTCTGCAAGCTAAGGTCCTTATATGGCCTTTTTGCCTGGATTAGTAGTCGTCAGAGTCAAAATTTAGTGCTGGTATTAAGAAAATCCGTATCTGTGGGTGGATTTAAATATCGGCTCAGCTTAATATTTCCAAAAATGTGTTTTGCTCCATATTGAAATGATGGATTGAATTTTATATGCGTTGACGGTTGAAATAAAAGTAGTTAACTCTTTTAAATGTATATTTGGATTTTCTGTAGAAACATAAAGACGTGAAACCCGATTCACTAAAGTGGGCCAACGTGAATGACTTAATTTGCCTGGATTTCGGTTTAATAAGTCCGTCGAACAGACGCCTGATGAAATGGCAATACAAAGTTCATACAAATAGTTTTGATCAGTACTTAAGGGGATTCTCGAATAATATCTGGAACTACTAAAACTTGCTGTACATTTTTTGGGCTTAATTTTCCACCGATTCCGAAAATTGAAACACTTTTGAAATCACAGATAATACCTATGCCTTGATTTCTGAAATTCGAATCAATTATAGTTAGAAACAAAAATTTAAAAAATAAAATTTAAAATTCAATCCCATCAAAGTATAGACATTATTTTTCGGAATTCAAAACTGTTTAAATCTCTAAAATCAGTTAAATATTAGGCTCAAAAAATTGACAAAAACTTTTATTATTCTCTTCAAAAATTACTATAACTTAAAAGTGAAACATGGTAAACACGCACGTGTCGGGCAGTGAGATAAGTCTTGTAGGGAAAAGGTGACGACTGACGACAAAAAACTATTTTTAATCAATATTACTGTATTTATTAATTATGGTAATAAAATTATGTTACTTATACATGATGAAAAATCCAAAATATCAATAATTTCATACGAAATTCACAGTTCAATATTAAGAAATGTAGGAATTGATTGATGAGGGTGAAAATTTTTAAAAGTGTGCAAATAGGTACTCGGAGAATTATTGCCTGCTAAGGCTAGGGTCGAATTCCGCGAAATTACTTGAAGCATCCCCGAACGAGGGATTATCGTAGGTATTACTAGCAAGTGGGACCATATAATTTACTGATTTCCAAGAACAGAGTTTTCCTGTACCTTACTATTTCATACTTTTGGAATGAAGGTGTCATTCGCATGATTTTATGTAGTAATTGCTTTGTTTACAAGTGAATATTTCATACTTTTTTGAGAATTTAATTCATTTATAAAAAATCGCATATACCACAGTGCAATTGTCACTTTGACAGCGGCAAAAGTTAGCTTTAACTTTTACAGTGACAAATACACTAGTGGTTCACTTATTCATTTGTTCATCAATTATCGCGGTGTTGGTTACCAGAATAAATAGTTTGGCATGTTTGTCAACAACTTATTGAATTTTCAAGAACTAACAATGAGTCTCTACGAACGCCGAAATTAGTCAAATTGTTAATACCTGTGTGCCTACTAATACAGTTGCGACGCAATCATCAATCTGGCGACAATTTTCTACGTTTTGCGATGCAAAAAGATACACATTTGAGCCAGATACTTCCATCGAGAAATTGAATGTAATATTGCAAGACTGGGCATTTAATATGCGAAAAAGTAACGGAGAAGACTACAACGAAGCGGTAGTTGAAACAATTTGGAACACCACCGCTAAAATGCTACAAAGTAAATATTATAACGAATTTAATATTGTGTTCAACCCTTTCACCGATGTTCAGTTTAATTCATCACGAGCTGCACGTAATGCTAAACGTAAAATCCTACAAGCACAACCCGAAAAGAGAAAATGTAGTGCATCAGCTCTTAATAAATCTGAAGTATTTGCAATGGCCAGATTATATAACGAAAATGAACCGGAAGGACTTCAAAAGAAATTATATCACATTTTGGCGTTTGAACTAGCTTGGCGCGGAGGAGAAGCAGCTTTCTGCAAAACCACTTATTTCGTATCTGAAATTGAAAATAATGGAAAAGAAACTGGACGTATCGAATATAATCCTTTATTTTCGAAAACGAGACAAGGCGGCAACAATAAATTATGTGACAGCAAATGGATCACGCCTAATATTTTCGACGAAGATATTTGCCCAATACGTTTATTCAAAAAGTTAATGGAAAAACGAAACACTCATAACTTCGGAGAGAGTGTTTCTTACACCAAATTTCTTTTGGAAAAAGAAAAATTCTAAAGGTTGGTACAAGAATTTGCCGATTGGAATTGATGAATTTCCAAATGGACTAAACGCTCAGCACAACGCATTGGTTTAGATGTCAAACGTGTTAAAATTACAAATCACTCAAATCGAGCGGCAGCAGTTAGCGAATTAAGTAAAAGCGGAATTGAAGAACAAGCTCTAATAAAAATAACAGGACACAGCAATTCATCATCAATAAAACTATACTTACAAGTTGACAAAGAGTATCATTCAAGCATTATTCAATCAATTCGTTTGGAAAATTAAAAAACTTCAACATCTACTACACCCGCAGCGATATCACTGTTCCTAGTATAAATTTCAATAACTGCGTTTTTAATAATTGTACATTAAAATAAAAATGTGTTTATTTTTAATGTTTCATAAATAAAGTTTGCATTGATATGTTTCCAAATTTCTCATTCATTAAATTGTCCTGCCGAATTACACTCGAGGTTTGTATTGATATTGGGTAAATTTGTGTTTTTCAAATTCTAAACTGTTTTCTTTATCAATTTGACTCGAATAACTGTCAACCTAAACAACCCAAATTTACCCGATAAAATACAAACCACTTGTGCAATTATAAGTGAAAATGTCATTCTCCGCGTAGATTCCGAAAATAAACATATTTTAATTCTCCCGCGAACTTTTGCGGAACTCGACCTAGGATTAAAGACGCAGGTGGGATTTTGCAGGATTGAAATACTATAGAAATACACAATCTAACGAATTCAACAAGATCGAAGAACTATTTTGCCCACTCTACTAAATCTAATACCGTAGGACGTAGGTGATAAGCATTGACCGTCTTATCGACATCGACTCGCTCTCCATCTCTTTTGGTTGCGCAACGACACGGCCGGTATATGGAAGTAAGTACCTCCTTGTCTGACACCAAGCTTGCGGTGTGTTGGGAATAAAATTCGAGCTGCCCCATAAGCAAAAAGTTTGAAACTAAAAAAGACTTCAGACAATAAATGTTTCAAAAGATAATATTTTAAGTTGAGTGAGTTTTCAGTTTTATATTCGTCATTAAGCGAATACTTATTAAAAAAGCAAAGGACTATTTTACTCAAAATTACAGATAAATTTCAGCTTACCCTATTTTGTTTCATTTCCAAAGTGGTTAGCGCCTTGTAGGGGAGAAAAAAATAAACTGATGAAATTTTGAAAATAAGCATTTTCTTTGAATATAATTTTCTTGGCGAGGAGAATTTTTTTAAATCCGTATAGAGGATGAAAATTGTTAAAAAATGGAAAATTTCTAATCTAGGTAATTTCTTCGTATTACCAGAAGGAAAAGTTTTCTCTCTATTACAAATCAAAATGTGAAAACTTTTTTTTTCAAATTTTCAGAATTTTAAATTCTCTGTAGAGGGTGAAAAAAGTGATTTTATGAAAAAACGGAATATAGGTAATTTCCTTGTATAACTAGAAGGAAACTGTTCTCCGCTATAACAAATCTGAATTGAAAAATTCATTTTTTTCAAAATTCTGAAAATTTGTAACTTCCTATATAGGGTGAAAAACGTAAATTGATTAAAAAATGGAACATAATTTCTTTGTATATTCAAAACGCAACTTTTCGTCGCTATTCCAAATCAAAATGCTGGGCTGAGTTTTAGAAACTCGGCACACTCTATAATAATTTAAAAGTAGAAAAAAGCAATCGTTGAGAATTTTATCATGTTGTATTATTCGTTTTGAAGTTATATTATAACTTAATGTGAAGGTTGACAAAAATGCGTCACAATGACGTACTTGGAAAAGGTTAATTGATGTATATTGATAAAATCATTCGTTCATATTATTTCGGTTGCGATGACCTTTCTTTCAGATCACATATTTTCCGATGCTCTTGTTTGCTTCCGTCGACAGTATATTCGGATAAAATTTTTAAGACAGCTCAATATCATTCTGTCATTACCAGTTTTAATGTTAACTAGTATTGATATAAGACGTGCCTAAGTAAAATAACCTTTTAATTCATATAGGAATAATAGAGAAAGAAAAAAGAACTTGAGGTATTTTCCCGACTTTATACATTGTCTTTTTTGATAATAATTGATCATAAATAAGATTCAATAATTCATGCTTCCCCAACAGAATAGAAACACGTAAATCGTAAGATAGCACAAAACGACAATGACACGCAAATTTCTAGAATTACCATCAACTGTGGCACTATCCTCGCATGTTCAGATTACCTATACCCTGATTATAATGAAAAACATCCTACTATAGTCGGGCCGCTCTTAGTTTACCACTTTCTGATTAGAAAGCTATAGCCATAAGGTGTTCAGTTCGTCGGAAATTTCAACAGTACTCAAACGTTATTTTTACCTGGCTTGTAGAAGAACACACCTAAAATTCTGTTGGTTTTTTATGAGTGTATGGCCAGATGGGACTCAACCAGATCTACAGGGGTCGGCATAGGCCAGGCAACAAATTTGCACTAAATAAGTCAGGCAACAAATTGGCATCAAGAGAAAAAAATTCAGCGTCCAAATGAATTTATTCAAAGAAATTACATAATGGATTCGAAAAAGGGTTACTGTAAGTGTTCAAATTGATGCCCATCTTGATCAATGCATTTACTGCAACGTTTCTCAACGGAGAGGCAGGTCCGGCGAAGCACGTCAAGCTGTCCGCGAAGATTTTTCCAAATTCTTCTTCAATTGCAGTTCGGAGGTTGGGAATGGCGCGTGGTCTTCTTGCAAAAACGTGGTCCTTGAGAAGACCCCACAGGAAGAAATCACAGGGTGTCAGGTCACATGACCGTGCGGGCCACTCAACGATTCCTCGTTTGCCTATCTATTCTTCATAATGAACATTGAGGTACTCCCGCACACATAACGAGTAGTGCGGCGAAGCTCCATCCTGCATAAAATGACGGATGCTCGCGAGTGTTGGATCGTTGTCCATTTGCCCACGTAAACCTTCGAGCATCTCCAAATAACTTTGTCCCGTCACGTTACCCTAAAAAAAGTACGGACTCACGAGACCTCCCGCATGGATATCTGCCCACACACACACCCCAGGCAGGTTTAATTCTTCTTTAATAAAGACATGAGGATTCTGGTCGTTCCAGTACACGCAGTTATGCCGATTGAACGTACCGTTCAGCTTGAGGGTTGCTTCATCCGACCACAAAATGGAACGCTGGAACTGCGGATCATCCTGACTGCATCTGAGGTACCACTCGCAAAATTCCAGTCTGCAATCGAAATCATCCTCGTGAAGTGCGAAGTTCCATCCTGCATAAAATGACGGATGTTCACGAGTGCTGGATCGTTGTCCATTTGCCCACGTAAATCTTCGAGCATCTCCAAATAACTTTGTCCCGTCACGTTACCCTCAAAAAAGTACGGACTCACGAGACCTCCCGCATGGATATCTGCCCACACACACACACCCCAGGCAGGTTTAATTCTTCTTCAATAAAGACATGAGGATTCTGGTCGTTCCAGTACACGCAGTTATGCCGATTGACCGTACCGTTTAGCTTGAAGGTTTCTTCACCCGACCACAAAATGGAACGCTGGAACTGCGGATCATCCTGACTGCATCTGAGGTACCACTCGCAAAATTCCAATCTGCGATCGAAATCCTCCTCGTGAAGTGCGTGGGGGAGACGCGGACGGTAAACTCGATAGTGCAAGCGTTTCAGCATTCGTCGTAAAAAGCGATCGGATATTTGAAGTTCTTCCGATAGCCGCACTGCAGATTGGTTCGGCTGCTCCACAAACGCCAGCGCCAATATTTCCATATTTTCGTTAGTCTAGATACCGGTCGTCCAGAGCGCGGCGCGTTGACAACAGAGCCCGTTTTCAAGAATTTCTGGTACATCTTTCACACTGTTGAACGATTTGGTAGCGGCTAGTTCGGAAATTGTTGTTGAAGTTCGGTAAACATAGTTTCGTAATCCGCGTTCGTACGAAGATGCGTCGTAACAACAAAAACTCTTTCTAGCAAATAAGGGGACTGAAAGACCTTTTGGGGGCCGGAACCCTTTTGCGGTATCAGAGATAGGCAAAAGGCAAAAAAGTGAAGATCTGATCATTGAAAAGATCTAGTATGCATAAGTCAAAGTAAAACTGCACAGGGATGCTAACGGGACATTACAGCTTGAAGGGGCAGCTAAAAAAGCTCAAAATAGTGGAGGAAAAAGAATGTAGAGTCTGTGGAATGAAAGAAGAAACCTCCATCTACATACTTGCGAATTGCACTGCAATTCAGAATGCTAGGGCACAGCACCTAGGAGATTATTGGATACCTAAGTTGAAACCTGCAGATATCCTAATATTCCTCAGGAAAATAGGACTAAAGGAGCTAATAGTCTTTGAGACTTTCCTCAGAAACTAAGTAGAAGTAAGGGGGCACAATAGATCTTTCAAGTCTCAGTGTATGTCACTCCATGATACATACATACATATCATGACACCAACACAACTGTCTGAAGCACGAACATGCTTCGTTTCCTTTTTTGATAGCGTTGCCAGACTTATGATCGTTGCCGGACTTTTGCCGATTTTTCGAGAGCGACCCCTGTATTAGATACTTCTTTTTTTACATATGAAAACATAAAGCGCTGTATTATCTCAGAAACGAAGTAAGCAAAACGGAAAGTGGTAAACTAAGAGCGGCCCGACTATATGTATGTTGTTTGTTCAATGACAGCTGAAAAAATACACAAATTAAAACCCAGTTTAACACGCTGTACTGTATAATTAAATAAGAAGAAAGTTATCCAAACAGGATTTACATCTAATTCTTATAAAGTATCCCTTTCTGCAAATTTCGTTCGTCTATTCTCTCACTTACACCGGTGTAACAACGTTGCGTTTCGAGTGTAGTTCAGTTTCGCATACTTAGCTGCTTTTACTGAAACGCGAAAGGCGTGTGCCAATTGGCGTAAGTCGGTTAAATTTTTCTGGGGTAAATATAAATAACTGAGGTGATCATCCGATTAAAAATATACATACAAGCAACTCAATTACTTTCAACACACTTTATGGATATGGAGTGAAAATATTTTTAGGTAAAAATACTTTACACCGATTTGACTTAAGTGAAGCAGGGGCGTGCATTCTCATTGTTTATTGAAAAACTATAGTTTTCATAATGTGGTACTTTCATTCGAATCAATTCGCAAAAATTAATTGAAAAAGTTTTAAAACGAATATTTTAGGAGAGAACTAAACATATTTTATAATTTGATGACGTAGCTGATTTACCTACTTCGCTTCGACATTTACAACTCTATTGCGGTACTCCGAATCTAGATTACATTCTCCTGCCGGAATTAGCCTCGAGACTGAACCTTTCATGTAATATCTTACCAAATGGCTTCTCACCGCCCCAGTACAGAATTCGAATACATTTAGAAAAAAAGGTTATGATTTCACTAAACGCATTTTAACTATGTAAGTGTTAAACATAGTCTAGAACGAGGTAGAACAACCGGCTCTAAGTATACAAAATTCTGGCTCCACGACAGAGATATCAATCCAGAATGCCTATTTGCATTAGAAAATTTAGTTTGAGGAAGATACTAGTTCCAATTTCAAATATATGAAATGAAGAAGGTTGAAGTTGTACGTAAAAACTACAATAGGGTTACACTTAAGGGGGTACCTATCATATCATAAGGATATTGTGAACAATAGCTTAGCAAAGCAAAAGTCTCAATCTGCATTCACTCCATTCCCGAACTAGCATTTGAGATAACAAAAACTGAAGAGCGGGGATATATATCTCGGTGGCATCATACAGAGCATCAGACGTTTTGGAGTAATATTCTTTTCTCCCTTCTGTCCTTTACGCACTGTTAAACAACTTGATAAGCTCCTTGTTCCACCAGGTTGATTTATTCCCAGAGCAACGGGTTACCCAAGAGTAGTTGTTGTGATAAGAGAGTTCGATAGCCTCGCGAAGTTGTTCGGAGTCAAGCTCTATATCATCACTGTTTTTTATTCTCTGTTTGATGTTCTCCAGTAGGTGTTCAGGGTCATTCCTGTATTTCTTCCCGTTTGTACTTCTCGGATTACGGTACTTCACTGCAGGTTTCTCCATATCCAAATTAGAGTCCGCAGGTTTTCAGCCGTAGTTCACCAGCTGCTCCAGTTCATAGGACGGAGGTGGGGTTGGTGAGTCAGATGGCAGATATACTCGGGCTATATAATAATTTCCATCCAGTTTCCTGTCATCTGTATCTTCAGTCTCAAGACTTCCTGGTCCATAAAACAGAAGTCATGCATTTTTAATGCCTGTATTTGATTCCTCACAAAAAAGCATGTTCTGGGATTTCCTGCAGAGGAATGGTTCAGCTTACCCTTTTACGTGCCCTTCATAAATGTAGGGTTCTTGTAAGAGGGCTATGTCTGTTATGGCAATATAGTGAACTAGTGCAGTACTTGCCGCTTTATTATGCTGCACGTCCACTTGAAGTACCTGCTGCATTTATGGTTTCTGATTTCTTCTCTCTTCCGTGGGATACCCTGAAGGTTCGCTGTGACAGGCTGAGGTATACCGTCTACCCTCTATCCGTCAGCACCTTCAGTGAATGCTCATCATCCCCTATCACAATGGTAAGTAGTTCCCTGTGCCTCGGGACTCCTAGAATCCTCCAATCCTCTATTTTCAAAACCAAGCTACAAATTTCCAGAAGTTAGAGGATATTGGAGGGCTATTTTTTCCGGAAAGTTTGTAGGGGTCACAAAAGGACTCTGGCCTCATTGAGCAAGTCCTTTAAGTCATCGATTTTAAGACTTGCTTCCTCCCAGGGCTTCAATTATGGTATTATACCCTTCAGCCATGTCCTTGAAGACTGGTTTGCGTAACCCTCAAACACTACTCCCGATTGGACGTAGGTTCCTGTGAACTGCGGTCCAGTCCCTGTAGGACACATCCAGATCTCTCTGGTTAAAGCAATATGTTCAGGTGCGGGTGTCATATCAGCTTCCCAAAGTGATACCCATTTTGTGGGAGGAATGAACCTGCTTGTACGTTACTCGAGGGCCAGATGGTACTGATGACGTTGCAGCTGAGGTAATTTGACCAGACCTGGATTTGCGATTAGACCTTGGTTTCCTAGGCCTTAGCTCTGCTTCACGTCATTGTGCTCCCGAAAGAGGGGGATTGTTTAGGTCCCTAAACTCCCCAAACTGATGGGCTTTCATTTCTACTTCAGCTTTCTACCAATTTCACTATAGTAATACAAGCTATACATTGAATTTTGAGTGTTTTTGTTTTGTGTAAGCCTTGATTACTAAACTGTGTAGCTTCAGCTATTAAGTAATGTCGTCATCTTCTTTTCCTGAAGATAATTAAGAAAAGATGGCGTCCTGGAAAAGTTGATAGTTTTTTGTTCAATATCAACCCTAAAAAAAGTTATTCGGAGTCCCAGCCTTAGTGTCCGTTTCACATAAGAAGAAGCCACGTGAAGTTTGCCAACTGTCTTGCCCAAAATCAAAATCGGTCTTGTCTATCTAAGTCGCCTCGTAACGACATCGCCAATCGTTAATTGAAAGTATAAATATTTTAACGATACCAAGTATTTTTATAATACCAGTGTCTATTGTAAGTAAAAATATCTTGAACAGCTTCAAGGAAATCCCAAATATGCTTTATTTACACTATAAATATAATAAATACATTTTAAATATTCTAATTTCGTGTTAACCTACAAAATATGAGAATGTTACGCTAATGATTTCAGGCCGAATGTCATTTTAACAACGTCATGGCGCTGGTTTTGACAAGTTCGCGCTTACGACTCCAACTTCACATGGGTTCATCTAACGTGAAATGGAGTCTACCCACCTGTTCTACCGACGAACAGTTACCGTTAGCATAAGTGTCTAGTTTTTCTACTTTGAACATTTAGTAATATTTGGAGGTTTAGAAATAAGCCAGGGTACTAGTATCACCCATGTTTGGTAATCACCTAACTTTGTAGAAAAATACATTGGCACATGCTCACTTGGAGAAAGTTATCCACAAGGCCAGACTATTCTAGTGGCCATGACGTAGAATCTGTGGAAAATCTTGGGACTTTGGACAAATCTATTGAATATACAAAGTATCAAGTATGGAACGCATTAATTATCTCGGAAATAGATTGCACGATCTTCATAGATTTTGGTGCGCAAGGCTCTTGTGATGCGGAGGATATTATGGTGGTATTTACATTGTTGTCAGAACTTCAATTTTTCCGGAATAATCATGAATTTTGTTATTTCAAATGGATGACCCTGTATATCTTTTGCTTTTTGATATCCTTAGGAAATACTGATTGTTTTCCATGTAATGATCCCTATAACTTAATGCTATAATGGATCGTTTGTCTGAAAAATAATGAATTTTTAGAGATTTTAATGATATTAGGATATTATGATGATATGCGTGGGAGTCAACAAGAAACGTGCAATATCTGTAATAATTTATATCCTAAACCAAATCCCATAACAACATCTACTGTCAGTATTACACAGCTAAGAATTATGCCGAAAATTACTCTGAAACTAACCACTAAAATTTTGTCAGGAATTTCCTCAAAAATTTTATAACATTTTCTTGAAATACAAAAATTTCGAAGTAATTCATGCGCATCCGCAGACGGGTTATTTTGTTACAGCTGATGTATGCCAGTTGCAGATTAATCTTTAAAACTCCTTGGAAACGTAGCAAACAGTAAACAAACACGCTTACATTAAACTAATATTATTTATTTTCAATAATAAGATTTATTTCCTTTTCAGAAATGGTGAACAAAAAAGAACTTGTTATGTTAGATGCTCCAGAAATTTGTTGTTTGTTGGTTTATTAATTTCCTTAAAGGCAATTGATGTCAAACAAACCGATTACGAGGCTCTGCGCCGGTTCTCGCGTACTTTATAAATTTTTTCTGGAGAGTATTTTCACAACAAGAGTTCTCGCGAAAATTTTTGGTCGTGTCATCCAGCTTACCTGAATGTTCTTCCCAGAAGATGGAGTGGAAAGCGAATGGCCCCGCAATCACCCGACATAAATCCCTTAAACTATTTCCTGTAGGGTCACTTAAGAAACATTGTTTATAAAACAAAACCTGCCCATATTTAGGGATTGGAAGATAGGATTACCACAGTGATAACAAGAATTGAGCAGGCAAGGATGTTGAAAAATGTATTTCAAAGTCTTAAAAATCGCATGGCTTGTTGTATTGAGGTAAACGGACAACAGTTTGAGCATCTTCTGTAATCGCCCTCACTGCATTCTAAAATTCCTAATTTTTCTACTACCTAGTCATATGTGGACATACCTCTAATATAAAACATCCAAAGATTTGTCTTTGTGCTGTAGGTTTTCTACGCCATGGTTTGGATAAATATTTTACTGCACTAGTTTCGTTGGAACATCACATGAAACATAATCAGTATTTCTTAAGGATCGCAAAAGGCGAAAAATATACTGTGTTTTCCATTTGAAATGAAAAAGTACACCTTTAAGATCCATGGAAATCCTTCTGGATCTACCTCCTCTCCAAATTTTTGTGAAAAAAGAAACTAGATGGACAACATATAGAATTGTGCATACTTCCAAATCCACGAAACAAGGTTATACGCAGAGTAATAGTGATGATGAATGACCTATGACTTCATGCCTTTATCCTGCCTTATACCGTTTTAATTCCGAATACAAATGACTGGTCTACTTCTAGCATAAAGTTGTTGGTACTCCCTAAGACCCTTGTGCAGGTGTATATAGTCGCAAATCTAGAAATATCCACCTAGTTCGGATCTTATGCAATGGGGTGTTAAACCGATATCCGGCTTTTAGTATTTTATTAAAGTTATGTTGGTACTACTTTGCAAAAATTAATTTACAAATTTTTTAAACCGAATATTTTAGGAGAAAACTGGAAATTAAAAATTCCTAAATGTTTGCAACTTTCACTACAGATACGTCACTTCATTAAATATTTCTGATCTAGATGTTTTATGAACTAATAGCCAGTTACAAAAAGGCCATTCGAATTTGAAGTTTGAAGAACTGTCAAAGTCTATAATATATTTGAGTGTTTTGGTTTTGTTTACAGTTTATTCGAGCTTGACGTTTCAATATTATAAAAAAATTGTGTCAGTACTTTTTTGGTTGAGTTTAGTTAGTTTTTCTCCACAATTTTTCATGCTGGAATAATGTCAATATAGTATTTATCTTGTTTTGTATCATACTGCACGAGCACAACAGTTACAACACCTGATAAAAAGTTTGTAACTGTGCCCGCAGTAACAGTTAAAAGAAAATTTGATTTGAGGCTGCTAGAAGCAAATATAAACAGACTAAAACTAATTACTATTTCTGTGAAGATCATTTTTATGTAAGTTTACGTAAGTATACGTGTGTGTATGTTTGATTTTTAGTTTGAAAGTGACATGGAGAAATTATACTCAGCACTCGATGATGGGAGGAAAAAAACAATTCCTAAGTCACTATAACAGCAATATGACATAAGTATAACCTATAAGTACTTCATCACATCAGAATTGTGGTCCCATGTCAACCCTTATGTAGCTTACTTCTTTTTTAGTGAGCATACGTCACATTATGAATGGTGGATTATTTAAATCGTCCAAAAGTTGAATTTTTAAATCGGCATAAAAACCTTGTGAGAATTTAAATATTAAAAATAATCGATTCCCATTATGATTTTGTCCACCACTAACTATTAACATAGAGAAAACATCATATTTTTGTTAAGTTTAACACCCCATTGTATATCGGACGGAAATTCACGCCATTGATTTTGGTGTGGAGAGATTGGAGAGAATAAAGTTTCATCCTTGAATTAATTATTATAAATCATAAATATCCACACCCATGGTCGACTTTTTTGCTGGTTCAATTTACTGACCGACTGACTTGTAGTGTATATAGTTTTTAAATACCTTTTTGTTAAGGTATTGAACAATTTAATGTATGTATTTAGAACATACAATTGTCGGAAAATATTTTGTAGAGACATGATGATAAACAAAGTATAATAAATTGTGAGATATTAATATTTTCTTTTAATATTTTCAGGTTATAATAATTTTGTTTCGTATTAAATAATAATTTTGTTTCGTATTAACGTTAATAGAGGAGGTGGAGGGGAAACGACGAGGATAACATTAGACCTGTATAATAACAACAAATAACAAGAAATATCCATTTTCAAAAATAGAAATGAAATTCGATCGTTTTACGGAACTTGTAATTGAAAATGTATATTTTATTCATGCATTTACTCGTTGTTAATTACGAATTTGTTGTCGACACACACGAAGGTCATTTAAAGGAGATACATCGAAACTTGTTTTTTTTAATGTAAATGAATAGGTATGTGTTTGTTTAAATAATAACACAGACAATTTACCGAAAAAAAACGGAATACATGTTTAAATCAACAGGTACGAATTAAAATAAAGTAATACATGCGTTTTTAAAAAAATTGAAAAAACGGGCAAAACCAATTTTATGTCATATGTCATAAGTTATTTGCATAATTTATTGTCAAGAAGTATATACAGGAATGTATGTATAATGAGGACACATTCACTGAAACCTAAAAGGTATACAGTGTGTAAAAGCCAAACGGAATAAAATTCATTATTTCGGTACATATTTATGAAAAATCCCACGTCCTATTTAATTCATAAATTGGCATTCTTCAACGTGAAAATGCGATCCTCTACCTTCAACCCCCTTTAAATGATAGGTACAATCCCCAATTTTTTAAATGGAAAGTATAGGCTTCTGATATATCTTTTGAAAGTTCTGTTAAATTTTTTTTAATGTTATCGTTTTCAAGTCCAATTCAACAATTAAGTTATAATAAAATAATATATATGTGGTTACCCTTCAACTGCAATCTATTGTTAGACTGTCGAATTTTCAGCAAGCTGCTTTACTTACTATGTATTTGACAGTCATTGAATCTATTTTCAATAATCTCTTCATTTTTTTTAATGTATAGTTGTGAGTTAAATAAATTTGCACCGTTTCACAATTTGTCGGCAAGATAAAGAAATCTGTAAGCAGAAGCAGAACCGGTTGCAGACAATTTTTTCATTATTGTAGGATCCCGACGCAGTAGCGATTTCTGTATTCTTTTTTTCCGATGAATAGCAGTTTTACCGATAACTGTAATGAGGGATTTTTTTGAAACTTTTGTCAATCATGTATTCTTTCAGCAGATCCATGCTTTGACCCATTATTTTCTTGTTTTAGATGCCTGTACATATTTTGTATCATGTTTTGCGTAGATAGCGGGTAGAACATACCAAATTTCTTTCTGTCCACTGTCTCAGATCCCTACTCTCCATTTCAAATTTTAAAAATTTTGGTAAGAAATGTTAACAACAAAATATTCATGTTTTACACATACAACAATCAAACAACTTATTATATACACTGCGACATGGAATCAAGCAGAATAAATAAATAAACTTTGACATTGCTTATGTTGGCATAATGATACTCTTCTAGTGTATTAATTATTCGGAACCTATAACAATATCTTCCTTTTCGAATGGTCTCCAAAAAGCCATAATTTTGATAATTATTAACAGCCAAATAAATTTAGTCAATAAAGCAAAATCTCAATCACAGCAACATTTAATAACACAATGTCTCGTAAATAACAAAAATGAACTAAACCCACCCTGGTACTTTAACAGTCTATGTGGACTAACAATTCAAGTAAATTTTTCATAGACCAATCGCACATTGTACCAATGAGAATCAATTTTTCGCTTGTGGGTAGGTTAATATTAGAAATGATTTATGGATTTTTTATCTTTTCGGATTTTTAATCCTCAAAGAGACCTTGCCACATACAGTTATTTTATTGTGAAACAGTGCAAACTAATTTTACTCACAACTTTAACCTCTAGACATCTTGTTTCAAACAAAGTCAAACGCCATTCTAAAAAAAGGTCTCTGCTCGTTCAAACAAAATCGTATACAAAATTTATAATTTGTATCGAACTAGATGAATTCATTTTAGTCGTCTGCTGCTTTCGTCTATAAATATCCGAAGAATTTTAGATGCAGCTGACTGTAAATATGGGGTGTTTTAAATAGACGTTGCCAACTATTTTTGTTTCCGGAGGTAAAAAAAGAAGAAGACGAACTTAAAGACGCGAAGTGAAAACATTCTCATCATTTTCTGTCTTGAATCTCTTTCGAATTTGTCATCGCCGTTTAAACTATCCGAAAACATATCTCGGTATTTGTTCTAAAGAAGCTAATGACCTGAAATCTGTTAGCGGAAGGAACTGAATTTTTCCTGGAGAAAAGTTTTACTGGAATAGTGTTTGTAATCTAAGTAAACTGTCTATAAATTGCGTTGTTTGTTAACGAATTATGGGAAAAAATAATTTTAGATTGAACTATTTATTTCATTATGACGTTCCAAAAAGCCAATAGACACAATTTCACTAATGTACATTTGCTTCAGCCAATCAACACAACATGGTTACACTGGGAATATTCACGTGTGCCTATTGTCGCGAAATTAATTATGTATTGAAGTTTTATTTTTCATTCACAATCGGTTGGTAATATAGAGATTTCTCAACATTAAAACGGTAGGGAAGTGACTCATTACTTACCTTCACTTCCACGCTACCCGCAATAGTTTTTAACGAACAAGAGTATTAATAAGGGCTATTAACAATCAAGCTATTTTAATGGTTGAGATTGTTGATCGCATTTTTAATACTCGTGTTATTCTAGCTACAAAACTTTTCCGTCGACTGTACAACTTGAATCCGCTTTTTCAATATTTAAAAACTAAGAATATTTATTTGATTCATAAGTAAGTACTGTCAAAAATAGATCATGACATTGAAATGCAACAGAGGTCACCGGTTGAAATATCACTGTTTTCGTTTTTCTCAAATTATTTTTTGAATGTTTAAACTTTAATAATGATTATAGTTTTGTAGTATAATATAATGAACGATATGAGAGTTAAAAACTAGAAGTATTCTATACTAGAAGTGAGTTTTATACCTTTTTTTGTTAATATCATCGTATGTGTGGTTGCCTATACCGCAATCGGTTATCAATATAAAATCGGTCATTTATAGGGGTCATTAATGACCTATTTTTTGTACATTTATATAGCTCAATAACACACGGTCGGCGGAAATAGTATATTACATACCCAGCGGGGAAGTAAATCATTACAGCCCAGGCTTTGTTAGAGGCCCGAAGCGCATAGCGCCGAGGCTAGAATGATCCTTCCCGCGTGCTATGCATACTATTATATTCACAATCGCTTAGTTACAAGCTTTTAAAAACATTAATTTCGAGAAAATTTGTTCATGATATTGCTATACTTCGAAAAAGTGATACATGCTTCTAGCCGGAAATACTGCTCCACCAAACGTACATAATTAATTGCCCCGATGTCGGCTATAATATAACGTGGATCCTTCTCTGCCTGAGACGGTCGTATAGTGATAACTAATACGTTTCTCTCGTCTTTGAAATCATGTAAGCGCAAATCACATCACGTACATCTTATACAAGACCCGAAGATGTTACCTTCAAAAATAAATACGTAATGTTCAGTGCATCTATCATTTTAAGTCGTTCTTGTTGCAGTACATCTTAAGCTGGGTACTTACTGGCAAACTGTAAATGCAACTGCACCGGTTACTGCGACAGTGTAGACGCATGTCACAGTCTGTGCGTAAACAAGCATCGAACGGTTCTTAAGAAACCACAGATTGTCGGTTTTTGCAACGAACAAGAAAAATCACAGTTGGTTTGTGGACCTATTTGTGAGTAGTTCGTCGACAACGTAGGCGGAGATATAAAGAAAGGTGGAGGGGATGTATAGGAAGATTATGGAGAAGATAGACTCCCCTTCTATTTTTATCTTCAGATATTCGAAATTTTAAGTTTCGATTGGAACTCTTTCTTTTCCTCTAACTGCCCCAACGAAGGCAACATTCGTATATTTTTTTAAATTGATTGTTGGGTGAACAATTTTTAACGTCGGTTGCTCTGCAGCCGGCAAGTTACGTTTCGGCAAGTCACGTTTTAGGCAAGTTTACGACTACAAGTTTGAGGCAAGATTCAGCCAACCTTAGTTTTCCTGTTCCCGTGCACGAGGTCCACATCCTGTTGAAGTCATCACTGCCATCGCCACCATCCTGCTAATAGCTGCAAAACACATCAGCCCTCTAAGATAAGTTCTTTCGTCTTATCTTCAGCGTGTGTAAGATTTGGATTTGGCGTGTTATAGTATAATTTGGTATCCTCTCCGTTTGGTTTTTTTAGTATTCAATTTATGTGAATTTTTGGATAATCCCATAAATATTTAATATCTTCAATTTTTGTTTCGATTATTCAATACTTATTTATTAAATTGGATACAGTGTTCGGAGATAAGTAGTTTCATTTTATTAATCTTTTCTTAAGTAACTTAACGTTAACTTTTACAAGGTGTTTCCAGGTTTCCACCTTTTGCTTTCGTTTTTCATCACTTTCGTTCGATTTAAAAACCTGGTCGCGTCTAATTTAATATTAATTGTCCCAGTGATAGTGAATACAATAAATTAATTGGTGCCGAATTCCACTCCCTGAGGTCGAGTGCTCTAGCCTGGGACTTTTAAGCTACAATTGTCCTAAGAAGGATTTCACCAAGAAAGATCTAGTGAAAAAAGTATTAAGCATGATAAGGAGAACTAGTACAATGTAGTACAACTAGTTCAATGAATAGCACAAAAAGCATTAGGACTACAATGCCGAGGTTCCAAATCAATCAATATATGTCCACATTTAAAGAGGATCACAGAACAGATTGTAGAATTTTATGAATATTAGTACCTATAGCAAATCGCGAATAAAACAGTTCAGAATGAGATTTTTAGATGGAAAATTTGTCGGAAGGATAATCTCAAATTGCAAAAGAAAGGGAATCAAAGGAAATGTAATAAGTGTGGGCGCAGAGGAAAGCCAACTTGAAAAAAAAACACTAATTGTGTTTTCTGTATTTTACATAGTATGGTCCTTGCGTCACTTGGGGAACTACCATTCCCTATGATATCAAATACATGTTTTAATGACGCAGATTTGCTTTATCTGCAGACGGATTGTCGTATATTTCCAGTAGCAATATCTGAAATCTATTAATACGGTTCGCTAATTCCCGACAATACATAACCCCGTCGATTTCACAATGAAAAAAAGAAAAAATCGTGCCAAGAAGATCTGATATGTGTTGTGTATTCACTTGTTTCAAATACCTTCATTGACAAATAGTTAAATTTGTTTACCAACAACCAACGACGAAACGGTTTCTACCTCATCGTAGGATTGCTTCATTTTGTCGACGAATTAACTTTTTCCTTGACTCGATCTAAAAATTTCAATTCGATTACGTAAGTTGAAAAAATATTGAAATTGTTGTAGGTAGGTTAATTTAACAATGCTATATCGAGGTAACGGTCTATGTTGCGTTTAATTTGATTTGTTATTAGAAACAATTTAAACATAATGATAATTATAGTGGAAAATTGAATTAACCAATTCTAGTGTTTATATGGGAAATTATTGGTTTCAAATATATAATACACACAACGAAAACCGTACGTAAAACAGTCTGTTTCACGACGAGCTTACACTATCTATATATTCGAGACTACTCACACCATTTCTATAAAAATTGGCTTAGATAGAGAAAAAGTGATGGCGAATCTATGGAAAATATTTTGACATAGCTAGATGTTACTTCCTGTTATACCGAAATTGAACGACAACCTTGTTATTTTGAATGTTACATCCTGTATATTATTAACTTTCCGGATTCTATATTACATGTTAATGTCACTTAGCGTAGAATATTCTATATCTAAAATTTATACTTATGAAGATATTAATTTTTTTAAATAAAAAATTGACAGTTATTGAAAAATCTGTGTCAACATCCCCAATGCCAAATAAAAAACATCTTGTCGGGTTGACTAGTAGGACCATGGAGACTATATACTAACTCATACGGAGAAATTGACAAAACCTGACCTCAAAATGGACTATCTAAGCAATTTGTTTTTTCACCGCTACGTTGCTCATTGCAAATACCATACCATCCAAATAAGTAACCTTAGTTTTTATAAATGACAGTATAAATTGTAAACATTACGAACGACCTAATGATGAAAACTCAAAGTATGAACTAGAAAGATTGAAATTGTTAAAAATTAAAAAAGGGCAGGGTGTGTGCCGTTGTTAAAAAATATTGCAATACAATAGTGGTTGTTAGTGTATCTGGATTTAAAACGAAGACGTGCATTGAATTCAAAAAAGCCAGAGTATTTTCAGTTACCGAAGTTGATTAAAAATATTCAAAGATAAACAAAGTAGGAAAGAATATTATTATGATAGGATTCAAATTATATACATTAGACCATTAGACATTGAAAGTAATTGGTAACACTTATTTCTTACCAATCTTCAGCTACCTAATTCCAGTCTGTGGCACTTGTGGACTCACATCAATAGATGAAAGGCGGAGGATTTAAAATAATGTAGTGAAAGTTTTGTGCAAGCTCAGTTACGGAATGTCAATAGATGTAATTTTCAAAGAAACTGTTCTTCAGATGACAACAATATTGGAAATTGAGAAAAGAGATTTTTCGTACAAATAATAATAGTTTGAAATCTGGCAATAAGGGATGGTGACTAATGTACATTCTCATACCAGAAGACAGAATACTTCATATACATGTAGATCTGAACAGTCAGTCATTCAACAGTCTGCAATTGTATGTTCAAATTGTTCAGCATATGAATATACCTATCTATATTTTGTGTACTTCACACTGTGTTTGCATAATTAGGAAACGGTGAATAGTAATTTTTGTATCAGAATAAAGTAATAATTTTCTTGTACGATATCTACTATTTAAATATATGTACTTTATATGGAAAACCTTTGCTTGAACTAATATCATTAGTAAGTTGTGCCTGTTGATTAAACATAAATATATTGTACCTATTTTTTTTGTTGTTAAACAGATTGAAGATTGTGCATGGATAATTTAAAGCATTGGGATTCATCCTACACCTCTAAAAACCATTTCACTATTTTGTTATAAGTTATTGTAGCTCATTCACTGTTATTTTGACTGATCATAGCCATGTCATCTACATACTGCAATATGTATGTTTGCAAATTTGAAGGTTTTGGTGTGAAATACAGATAGATTGTAGAACAATGGAGACAGTGGGAAGCTCTGGAAGACTCCATGTTGAGGTATACATTTTTGGAGAAAAACGGTAATTCACTTTTACTTGCAGTGTTCTATCACTAAGGTAGCTTTCAGCATTAATCGCAAATATTCTGAACACATAATTTAATTTAGTTTCTAGAATATACCACAGTGTCTAACACCATCAAACGCTCTATTCAATTTTAGTTCTGATAGTGGGTGTATAGTGGACCATTTTCCTTAAAACCAATCTGGTTTGCAGATATCTATGTATTTATTGATATTCTTTTGTAATATTTTTTTTTATTTTGAAAATTATTTGCCAGTACAGACAGAATTCAATCATAATGCTATAAAGCCTCGAGAAGAGAATATTAAATATTCTAATTATCTCATTTCAACTTTAATAGTAAACTTATAACTCATAGTAAGCTAGAAGAGTTTAGCAGTCCATAGGATAGGTAGGCATAAAGTTAGGTTAGGTTAGATTAGCACATGGGTGCTGATTGTACACTTTATATTTAGGTGGAAGTTACAAAATGTGTAGTAAAAAACAAGTCTCATGCAATTCTGTATATTCAACATTTTCATAACTTCTTCTTGTAAAGGCTTTGCCAGCTCAGGAGCAATCGGCTTTCCTTTATATTACAGCGAATAACCTAAATTAACATTAACATTAATTGTCTTTATTTTTGCTTCACCTATCAGATTTGAAATTTTCTCAAAAACACCCTTTATTGTTAAAGGCTAGTCACAAATTCAGTCACATGTTATTTGAATTTGAGCATAAAAGATTGTTACATCCTGGGCCCCAACTTTTACTGTGTTCTATTAGAGATACATATTGGGTATTGGGAGGAAGAAATTTAGCCAGAAAAGTGGTGCGTGGGTGTATGAAATGGTTTGGAGCAAAACCTTCACCCATGGAACAAATAATGGGCGTATTACCTAGGGAACGTGTTAAACCTGCACCACCCTTTTCGGTGACAGGAGTAGATTATGCAGGTCCACTTTCCATTAAAAATAGGTATGGTCGCGGATCAAAAATTTAGAAATGTTATGTGTGTATTTTTATATGTTGTATTGTCAAGGCAGTTCACTTAGAAGCGGTATCTTCTCTGACCACAGAAGCTTTTCTCGCTTGTTTCAGGCGTTTTGTTGCACGTCGCGGAAAACTTTCTAAGATATTATCTTATAATGGTTCTAATTTTATTGGCGCACGTAATGAGTTACGTGATTTAGCAGAATTTCTTAGAGCACAATCAGAATCATTGTCTACCGCAATTTAATAATGATGGGGTGGATTGGAAATTTATTCCACCCAATTCTCCAAATTTTGGCGGTTTATGGGAGGCAGGGGTTCGTTCTTTAAAACACCATTTGAAAAGAATTGTTGGTAATTCAAGTTTAACGTACGAAGATTTAAGTAATGTACTAGCTCAAATAGAATCAGTTTTAAACTCCCGACCTCTTGTCCCAATGTCACCTGATCCTAATGACTTGGACGTGTTAACATTTCTTTATTGGTAAGAGGCTCACCTCATTGCCAGACCCTTATCTAAAAGATATACCACTCAATCGATTATCAAGATGGCAGCATTTACAAATGCTATACCAGCGTTTCTGGCGTAGATGGTCAACTGAATACCTTGCAGTGCTTCAGAAGAAAACTAAGTGGACTAACGATACCAAAAACTTAACAATTGGACAATTAGTAATCATCAAAAATGAGAATTTACCTCCGCTTCAATGGGTGTTAGGAAGGGTAATGGAAACTTTCAGTGGTCCCGACGGGAAAGTATGTGTAGCAAAAATAAAGACAATTAATGGAGAATTTACACGAGGAATTTCCAAATTATGTTTACTACCAAATCAAGACATTGATTGAAGTAACCTTCAATGGTGGGGGGAAATGTTTAAGAGTTGGTAACCGAGTACTGACTACAACTGAAACAATAGACATTATTTATCTGTTCTCTACGCACATTTATATAAATACATCTTGACACAAGTCATAAATTAGTATAAATAAAATTGTAATATTTATGGTTCAATAAAAAGTTCTTACTTTTTGGAATTGGTGGATTAAATTATTAAATACTGGGAGAATTCCCAACATATTACTCATTAACAAATTTGTGATTAATGGATCCTGTTATTAAAGCATTGACTGCTGGCTATTTATCTATACATACCTTATATGTTTTCAAACTGTATTTTTTCTACCATTACCAAAAATTGAATTACATGGAGTTCGAAGTGTGTGAAGTTTTACTTTTTTGCACTAGTGCATGAAGTAAAACTCTTTACGCACTAGTGAAAAAAAGTAAAATTTGTCATAAATTGTACATAGCAAGAAAATATAACGTTTAATTTCATATTATTATTTTTGCTAATATAATTAGTGTCCAACTTATTATCAACAATTTTTTATTTTAATTATAATATTTTTTTCTAAATGTCATGCGATTTAATTAAACCATGGACGTCGATTTTGGTAAAAGTAAGTAGGCCGTGGCTGTGTGTATTAGAACTGTCAATCTTCAAAATGTTATTAGTATCACAGACGAAGATAGCATGAAAATGGTAAAATAAAATATATGATTTTGTTGCTTTGCTCAATTCTTCACAAAATTGGCTTTATTTCACTCACTTTACTTTACGCACTATTGGAAAAAAGTAAATTACTTCACGCACTAGTGTGTAAAGTGAATAGTGCTTGCCATCGGCTAACATTCGTCAGAAAAGGGTTACTTTACGCACTTGTTGCATACATAACTATTTAAACACATATCAATATCTCAAAAACGCTTAAGATTGGGTATCGGGAAGTGAACATAAACTGCCCCTATTTTCCGCCTTTGCATTGAGTAAGATTATCAATTCAATATTCGAACTAGCTTCAAATCTAGCAATACATTGAGATCTATACTAACAAAAACGAAGCCAAAAAATGAAGAACAATCTTCAAAAAACTGCATATATCAGATATCTTGTGAATGCGACAAATTCTATTCAGGTGAAACATCTAGACCATTGAAAGTCCGAATAAATGAACATAAAAAGTATATCAAAGATAGGAAGTTCTTCAAGTCAGGTATTTGCAAACATGCTTGGGAAGAGGGGCACAAAGTTCAATGGGATTCGATAAAAATAATATTGAAAGAGCCCAATAATAAAAGACGAAAAATCAAAGAAAGTGCTTTAATACAACTAAATTCAGATCAATGTGTAGCTAGTATTTCAGCCGAATGTAGTCAAATTTGGTTACCAATGTTAGAAAGAGAAATTTCCAATAATCAATTACCTGCGTTATCAGGATAGCATCATAAGTTTTTATCCAGGTTTTCTTATGATTTATCTTTGGAATGGTTGTTAATCGATACACACTTCAATACACAAAATCACCAAACTGAGTTATACATATTTTGAAAACAAAAATAATCATACACAAAAAAGTAACAATAAACTCGTTTTTATTAACAAAATTTCCAAAATAAGCGAAAAAAAGCGCTATCCCAATAAAAACCGTTCCTGGAACGTGCACTTCACTGGATTCCATTTCTAGTGGACTACATATCGTTAGAATGTCATAAAATAAAATATTTTATTTCACATTTTACCAGAGGTGTGATCTACTACGAATGGACCTTAATAAAATTTGACAACAAAGTTTTGTAGTCTTAAACTTCAAAATATTATTGATTGTCTAGTTGTCAAATTTTTTCGTTGTGTCAGATAGGGACCAAAAAATTATTTTTATACTATAAATAGTTAATCTTGACATCGGTAGCTGGAACGCTACCGAAACGTCGGAATAAAAAATAAAAAAACATTATTGTGGTTTGATTCCCAGAGAAAATAAAAAAAAATAATATGATTGTTTCGTTTAAAAAAAAGGAAGATATCTAGGTACCTATCTAACATTTTTGAACTTGAACTTTTCATCATTTTTTTAACAGCCCTGTATACAAAAAATCAACTCGACAAGATGTTTGTTATTTAGGATTAGGGATGTTCACAAAGAATTTTCAATATCCAGTTGTGCACCTCTCAATTTTTTATTAAAAAAATTAATATCTCGATAAGTATAAATTTTAAATATAGGATATTCTGCACAAATTGACATTAAAATTCAATGTAGAATCTGAAAAGTTAAAAGTATACAGGGTGTTCCGTTTAAAATAACATGTATATCAAAACATTTTCCAAAAATTTGCATTAATTTGTTCTCCATCTATGTAAATTTTCATAAAAATTTAGTGAGTGAAATCCAATATGTAGATGGTGTAAACTTGACGTGAACCAGCCTGTATTGATAAAAAACATCAACACAACGAATTTTCACATTAATTTTGCTCAGATGCTCAAAATCATTACCAGAATGCTTTTAAATTGGTACGTCATATTAGTGCTTTATTGATTGATTTCAATCAGTAGCGTTTCATAAAAAAATATTAATGTCCTAGTACCTACATTGATTATATGCTTAGTAAACATCAACTACCTAATTGAACATTTTTGAATCAATTGGTAATTGAAAAACATTATCCGATCACCTAATATGCATTAATCAATAGTCTGTAGGTAAGCATTATCATAAAGCCAAAAAGCATTAATAGTAGGCATGAGATAGGGACAGGAAAAAATTAAAGAGAAATAACCGTAAACTTCTTGCTATACTTACAATCTAAAAAGTTACATAACACATGAATTTTAGGAAATGTAGTGGAAGGCTTCATTTTATAACTATAACTATAAATAAATATAACTATAAAAGGGATCCATACAATACATAGATTCTTGATTTATAGCATCATATGGTTTCGGTTTTCCAGAAAACTGAAAACATAGAATTGAAATATTGAATATAATTATATAAAATTACTTCAATTTCCGCCTTGGCTTAGTTTTTGTAGTACTCTCCTGATAGTTGAGTCCTTTACATTTCCGTTGGATAGGAACTCAAATATTTTTCCTCGGTTCAGCTGGCAGCCAGTCACCAGAAATAGCCAAAAAATATTTATAACCAGCCCTCACTTTATTGTTTCCAGCTATTTTCGAACACACTGTATATACAGATAATCAATTTTTTTGGATAATTATCCAATTCTCCATACTTTTTTACAACTTGGCGTCTCTTTAAATACCAAAAAGAGTAGTTTTTGACAACTTTTTTGTGGCAATTAATCAATTCAAATGTAAATATTCTATTTTATTCAGTTTCCTATAGATCCTTAACAATGATTTTTTTCACATTTATTCTGGAACACACTGTATGAGTAATCCACATGAATATATCGTTTAAATAATTATCTCACTCAATCATTGACTGTGTTCTGTAAGGAAGCTGGTCGGCTAGCAAACACGTAATCTAGGAAAATCCCAAAGGCAAAAATCTGAAAGATGAAGGTCTGGACAACGAGAAGGCACCTATTTGAATTCTCTATGTCCAATCCATGGCTTTCACCGATTTTTTTCATTAAACTTGTAGATTTGTCTAGTTTTTAGTCACTTTCTCAGAGTTCTCCTGAGTTCAGCATCATTAAGGATTATTCACGTTACACCGTGCCGAGACCGGGCCGTGTCCGTGCCGCATCGTTGTCTGCGTGCGCCGACCGGGTCAGCCATTCATGCTACACCGGGTTGTTATTTGAGTACAGAGTACGTGTCGGTAACGATTTTTGTCAAGCGTCCATCTTTTTTTTAAAAGAAGGTATATTTTTCAACGTTTTTCACTTGCGTGATATAGTACGATTTGTGTTTTGAAATGCAATCCATTTTACGTGGCACTGCTCCGTCAACAGTCGTCATCGAAATGGTTCCGGGCTCATGATGAATAATCCTTTAAGAGACTTAATTTTTTTTCTCCATACAGTTGTTAGTGATATCCAAAACGCCTTTGAAGTTAGTTCGGTCGCTGACTTATTTAATCTTTCGATCGATATATTTTTCGAAAAAAAGCGTTGTTCCTCGTCGGTATGTATGCATGCATGTATGATGGGGCGACATTCACTGAGACCTAGATTTCTGCAGGTTTCAACTTAGGTAAATGTCCCTCTTCTATCCAATAATTTCCTAGGTGCTGTGCGTTAGGATTCTGAATTGCGGTGCAATTCGCAAGTGTGTGGATGGAGGTTTCTTCTCCCATGCCACGGAATCTACATTCTTATTCCTCCACTATTTTGAGCTTTTTCAGGTGCCCGTTCAGGCGGCAATGTCCCATTAGGATCCCTTCGTGCAGTTTTACTTTGACTTATGCATTCATTTGATCTCAACGGGTTGTAGCCACCCATCAGAATCTTTGATTCTCTAATCCCTACTAGATATTTCCAATGGTCAGAGCTTATCTTTTCTTCCAATATTACATTGGGCCTGATACCGCAAAAGGATTCCTGCCCCCAGAAGAGTCTTTCAGTCCCCCTCTTTGCTAGTCCATCTGATGTTTCATTTCCTTCTATTCCAGTGTGTACTGGAATCCACAGTAAGGTTACTATATTGTTCTCGCCTAGTTCATTGAGTTTGCCTAGGCATTCCCACATCATTTTGGAACAAATTACACAAGAACTCCTTTCTCGTCGGTAATTGTTTTGAGAATATTTATGTTTTGTGATCGACTTGCAACTGCAATCTAGAAACTATTTTATGAATATATTTTGTCTTCTTTGATCGCTGCAAACGAAATTTGCAGACTATATCAACATATATTCGGATATAATGTTGATACAGTTTAATATTATTCTAAGAATTTACTATTTATCACTATTTATGTAAATAATAAGGAAAGAAAAATGAACTTGGAGTATAGCATCCTTTTCGTTTTAAAGATGTTTACTTGGTAACATACTATTGGGTAACCCTGTATGTTTATTTCAATTATCTCATTCTTTATGCTTTTAAACCTGACGTCTCTGTAAATCCCAAAAGTTGTGAAATATCAGAAAATACTTTCCATTTATTAAAATCGACTTGCCACTACTGTAAAAATTCGTAGTTTACTAGTCAAGAAAACACAAGAAAAAACTGTAAAATTTTGAAATAAACATAATATTGTGATTGCCGAAGTTAATGGCCTCATCCACGACCTAGAGACGGCACTGAGATAACTTTTTGTAACAAGTAACGGGCTTGAGTTGATCTTCACTCACGAATCCCATTGTATCTCTGTGTGAAATCTCTATTTGCTTTTCTAGATACATTCCAGCCACATACAGAACCACAGATCTCGTTCGAATACAATCACCGATGAATATTAAATAGATTGTCATGGTCGCCTCTTCTTCTAGTAGATAATTTTAATTTTTTTAAAAAATATAAATTACATAATTTTCTATTATATAAAATAAAGTCGTGTTAGTTACACAATTTAAAACTCAAGAGCGGCTAGGCCGATTATAATGATGATCTTCGCCACGAATACCAGAATGTTTTTTTTAATTCACAGCCAAAAAATTTAAAATCTCCATATATTGTAACCTTTTTAGTAGATGCTTCAATCTCAAGACAAATATGTTTATTTGAAAGCTTACATACTGATAATTTTCAAGCTTGTGCGACTATGTAACGATTATATGTTCTAATGAACCAATACAATCCTTGAATTTCCCTTGTCTGTGCTCTTGTGAACTTATAACTGAATATAAAATGTCGAATGTCAAAATGTTATTTGACAGTTTTCCTCCAGTATAAAAGCGGATGAATAACTTTAGCTAGCTACAAAACTTAGTTCATTTATAAGAACTGTGTAATCCTGTGTAATCAGTTCCAAAATGGTGTGGGAATGCCTAGGCAAACTTAATGAACTAGGCGAGAACAATATAGTCACCTTACTGTGGATTCCAGGACACACTGGAATAGAAGGAAACGAAATAGCAGATGAACTAGCAAAGAGGGGGAGTGAAATACCCTTTTGGGGGCCGGAACCTTTTTGCGGAATCAGCTCCAATGTAATATTGGAAGAAATAGGTAAAGCCGAAGAAAAGAGAAGATCTGACAATTGGAAAGATCTAGTAGGGCTTAGGCAATCAAAGATTCTTCTGGGTGACTACAACCTGTTGAGATCAAATGAATGCATAAGTCAAAGCAAAACTGCACTAAGAGTTTTAACAGGAATCCTAACGGGACATTGTCGCCTGAATGGACACCTTAAAAAGCTCAAAATAGTGGAGGAAGAAGATTGTAGATTTTGTGGAATGGAAGAAGAAACCTCCATCCACATACTTGCGAACTGCACAGTATTTCAGAATCCTAGGGCACAGTACCTGGGAGACTACTGGATAGAAGAGGGACAGTTACCTAAGTTGAGGCCTGCAGATATCCTAAAATTCCTCCGGGAAATAGGACTAAAGGAGCTACTAGTATCTGAGACTCTCCTCAGAAACTAAGTAGAAGTAAGGGGGCACAATAGATCTTTTAGGTCTCAGTGAATGTTACCCCAAAATACATACATACATACATACTGATAATTTTCAAGCTTGTGCGACTATGTAACGATTATATGTTCTAATGAACCAATACAATCCTTGAATTTCCCTTGTCTGTGCTCTTGTGAACTTATAACTGAATATAAAATGTCAAATGTCAAAATGTTATTTGACAGTTTTCCTCCAGTATAAAAGCGGATGAATAACTTTAGCTAGCTACAAAACTTAGTTCATTTATAAGAACTTCATAAATATTCCTATATTTTGCAGCATGCTTGGTTATTTCATAATACTTAATTCCAAATTTTTTCATGCGATGACACACAACTTTTACACAACTCTTCTCTGTCTTTGAGCGTATTTCTTCAAGTCTTCAAAATAAGCTTTCATTCTTTTTTCGAAATATGTTTTCAAGGAACTTTTTCTAATACAGTGTCATACCCATCAGCTGTTCAATGTCGTTTACTGCTGAGTGATATTTAGAAAAGATAATATGTAGAACAGTGAATATTATTATTAAAAAAGTAAGTTCAAAAACTAAAACCCGATTAATGGAAAAAGTATGGAACATGAACCTATTCTCGTCTTTTGCAATTGTTATGTACAAACTATTCAATGTTTATTGCCTATTGAATAAACAACCTACACATAATACATTTTAATACATTTAATACATATTCATATAATGATGTTCAGTGGAGACAGTAGAAACGGTGGAGCTTTACCATCACGTGACCCAATCTTGGATTTATGCAACACATATTTTCTACATACTATCTTCTTCTATCAATATAAATCAAACATAATAACGTAGGTACGATCGATTGTATTCTTCACAAGACGTACGTAATAGTTTCTTTAAATTTGCCATAGTAATTGTAAAAAGAGACAACGGTATAATTGACGTAACGTGTATAACTGATCGTACTAAAAGTTGAGTTTGACACTACCGCATTTGAGGTTATGCGAGTTTAGTTCATTGTGTTGTTTTTAGCGAATTTTTGGATTGAAAGTGTATTTATTGTTAAAATCAGTTCTTGTAAAAACCAATTTGACTTTTTATTCCATTTGACATTGGTGAGTAGGAATATAATACATTATCAAATTGTTAATTTTTGATATTTTATAACATCTAAAATACCGTGAGACGGGAATATTACAATGCTTATTTTACTACTTATTAATTTTGGATTTTGTAACTTATTCACCCAGTATATAGATAGTTTTAATAAATATGTCGATTTTAACCATATAAATAAAATAAATACAATTAAGAAACTTAAATTTCTTGTTTAATTACCAATTCGGAATATTGGTCATAGCGATTATTTCTATTGAGTTGACAGAAGTTTTGATTTGATTCATATGAATATTGTTGCTGACGTAACGGTCACGTGACGGTAGAACTCCACTGTTTCTACTGTAGCTATAGCTTAATACAGTTAGAATGTTTTGTTCAGTTGAGGTAGGCAACCAGAACGGCAACACATTTTTTTGTAGTTAATGACTATATCCTCTAGAGGGCTCCATATTAAATTTGATACGAAGTAACAGCCCATGGTACACAGACGGCTTAAAAGCAATAGAAGGAACTGGGATAGGAGTTGACGGGCCAGGAACCAAACACCCTGAAAGCTTGGGAAAACCCCAAGTATCTTTCAAGCGAAAATTCACGCCATAAGAAAGTGTGCCCAGTTCAATATTGACAAAGGATATAGAAGGCAGAAAATTATCATAATGTCGGATAGTCAAGCAGCCATTAAAACACTGAGCTCTTGTGTAATCAGTTCCAAAATAGTGTGGAATGTCTAGGTATACTCAATGAACTAGGCGAGAAGAATACAGTAACCTTACTGTGGATTCCAGGACACGCTGGAATAGAAGGAAATGGAACAGCAGATGGACTAGCAAAGAGGGAGACTGAAAGACCCTTTTGGGGGCCGGAACACAATGTAATATTGGAAAAAATAGCAAAGCCATAAGACGCTCAAGTTTATGCAACATTTTAGTTCGCAATAGTTCACTGGTCCTTTTTTTGTAAGGTGCGAGTAAGTGGCGTACCTGCACAGGCAAACATGCGCAAATAGGCCTCTCCGGTAGACTGTTGCGTGTATGGCCGGTATAACGGAAAACTGACACTGGACGTCCGTGTGCTCTGTTCCATTCTATTTTCCATTTAGGTACTTCACTGCGTCGCCGCCGCGTATCAAAGAATCTGTGCACACTTCTTCATTGAGACGCGACAGCACAAATCACTAATTTCTACATATCCCACCCAAGTTACCTAAGGTCAAACCAAAAACATAGTTCAGGTACAGATCAGTAAGTGTCTTTAGCAGTGCTCTTCTTCTTTAACTATTGTTAGTTGTCACAACTACAAAAGATATCATATTTATCTTACCTCTTAGAAAAACGATTATGTTGTTCACGTGTTATGAACATCTACAAATGTATGTTTGATTCGTCATTATCTAAAATAATAATAACAAGGTTAGTGTGATGCGTGTGTATTATTATCGTTGTCGTTAAAAAAGTTCCAAAATTTTGGGACTAAATTTACATAAAACTGAAGATTATTATTGTTGTTTTTGTGCAAAGTGCATCATTATAATATGAAGAGGTTTCTGTTTGTGTGTTCTACGTTTTCTTCTACTACATATTGTACAAAGTTTATTTCTATTATTCCATTATTGTTGTTTATATATTAGGTTATCTTGTACGTTAACGTTGTGCAATTCATGTGTTTAAAAAAAAAGAACTCAGAACCTAAGCTAACCTGAAATTATTTTTATTTTTTACCACATTTGAAAAAGATGATTCCAGTTTAGAGTTTAAATATCCCGCCCTTAATTATTTACGATGCAGATCAGCAGAGGGAGTACAATCGGTCCAATTATATAGTATTGCCGTGGAGTGTCTAGAGGTTAGTGGTATGTGCGGGACAGTCAGATTGCAGCTGGCATCTAGTGCAGTCCTGTATGAACTGTATAATCTATATAAATGTTTCGTAAGGATGCAGCTTCAACTTGGTGAAACTGAACGCAGACTGCCAAACGGACGTTAGCCGCTTATCTGCTCCGATCCTCTAATTGGATTGATTTCACTTTCAAAGTACCAAGACTGAAGAATAGGATTGGACGGGTTTGATTTCGATATATAAATTTCAATGAAAAGAATTTTTTTCACCAAACAATATAATCGAATTCTTCTATTGTTAATATAGCCTATTAAGAAAAAAATCACACGGTGTAATGTAAAGACCATTCAAAAATTGAATAGACCAGATAAAAAATCAAAAATAGTACAAATGGAAGCGTTTCAATATTTAAATAGCTCTGCCACACCGTAATTTCATTGTCAGTATGTGTGTGTGTGAACTCAGTTCTCCTCCTTAAGAATTAATTCTTTTGTCATGGTCTGTTTGTCTGGATAATAGAAAAATACCTGTCGGTAATGAGTGTGATAAATAATTGCACTCGAGAGATGAAACAAATCCATTGGATTTCATAGTACATTTTTTTCTAAGCATCTTTGTCGTAGTGGTTTTTTTTTGTTAGTAAGCATATTCAAATACCAGTATACAAATAACGGGGTTACGGAGAATGTGAAGACGTGATAGACGGTAGACATATTTTTATAGTGCCTCATTTCACCCATTCAAAGCACACCTCAACGTGTTTGTAAATCGAGTTTTTAAGAACGCGCGTTTTTTGAAGTTACCATGGAACATTAACAACTCGAGAATAGTGAAGACTCAATGCCCGATTTCACCAACCTGATCTTAGGAACTTCCTAACTAAGTAATTTCTAGGCTAGGAAATACCTAAATCCGATGCTTACCTAAATCGGATTTCACCAACCTAAAAATTTCTTAGTTTAGAAATACCTATTTAAATGAAAATTCGATTTGGAGAGGTTTCTACATAAAATTGGTAATAATTATCCTAAAAACCGAATGGGAGGATATCATAACTGACAAATATAATAAAATTTGATAGTTCATGTCAAATGTATTTACGTTCCGTTTATTCTTGTGTGCTTTTATGACTTTTGAATTTATTTACATTGATCATAATGGAAGAAAAAAAGAATAGTGCTAATTTCACGGAAGAAGAAAAGCTGAAATTACTGTAATTATTACAGAGACACAGCAAAATTTTAATTAAAAGAACCAATTCTTTAATTACCAAAAAAAAAAGAAAAGAAAATGTTTGGTCAAAACTTGAGCAAGATTTTAATTCGAATAATCAAGCTAAAAGATCACTTTAATTGCAATAGTTGTTAAATTGTGAAGTTTTGAGACTGTAACTGATTTAAAAAAAAATTGGACTTATAGGTCGATTCTGTGTTTTTCGTAATAGCTTACGAATCTGTAGCTAACGAAAGTTCTGTAAATGGGATTTTACAGAATCTGTAACTTTGCGATTCTGTGATGTTGTCTGTAACTCACTGAATTACAGATAGACATTTAAACTACTGTACGTCAAATTTCGATACTTCTAACCTATAACTTTAACCAAATAACCAGAGACAACCTCAAACTGTACAAAAATATTCCATTTCCAACGACAGCAGTCAATACACACGTAAATATTTACCAAATCTGTAACTATTTTAAAGATTCCTGTAAGATACAGTTGTACGCAGAATAGCAATTCCCCTGTAAAGTTACAGATTATCTTACAGACGTGCACAGAATAGACCCATTATTTAAAAAAAGAGGCTATGTATAATAGCAAATTAAAAATAAATGTGACGCAATTTTATCTCATTCAATCATTCGATTGGGTTGTGCTCAACAGCCCAGGAACTTGAACTGAATCTTTATACGATTTCCCTTGTTATATACGTTCATTTCAGAAGCTTTGTGTCTTTTATATTTGCCACTAGTTTGACTGGAGGGATTTCCGGTAGTTGTAATGGTTTAATTATTTCCTGTCCAAAGTGCTTCCGTCTGAGTCCATGTAAGTTCTCACAGAAGCAGAGTATATGAGTAGGTGCTTCATTATAGAATTCACATTTCCTGCAGATAAGATCACTAACTTTTCCCATTTTGTGGAATTGTTTCCTCGTGGTGCAGCGTCCAGTCACCAGGTCGGTAACTGTCTTCAAATGTCTCTTACTCAGTTTCAATAGCCTGGTAGAGAGTTCCTTGTCTACCTTGTTCAGTAAACTCTTTGTATGGAGGTGCCCTTGTGTCAATACCTCCATTTGAGTTGGTGTTTCCTATATAGCCAGTTACCGATTTCCCCTCTTATGCACTCTTTTGTGATTCCACAGAACGGTTCTGGATCTATGAAGTCTCCTTTAGAACCTTCTTCCGCTAACTGGTCCGCGATTTTATTACCTGCAATCCTCTTATGTGCCGGCACCTAGATTAGAGAGACTTTGTTGGCTCTTGACAGCCCGTTGAGAGATTTTTTTCAGGTTTATACCAGTCTAGACGTAGTTGTTGGATTACTGATAGCTAAACATATGGTCTTATTGCTTTGGGATCGGCTGGGGAAACTCTCATCGAGTACCTGCAAAAAGTTCAAAAAAGTATATTAAAAGTATTATTTCACAAACCCAGAACCTATCCAACAATTGAACTCTACCAAGAAACTGGAGTATTTAACATCTGCCAATTATATGTTAAAGTCATTTTACTAAAGCAACATAAGGACAAAGCAACTCTAAAGGCAATTCAACATGGCTATCCAACTAGATATAAGGAAAGTGCTGCCGTAATACCCTTAATGAAAAAAGCTATAAGTAAAAACAGTTTCACATACCTGGCTCCAAAGTTATATAATCAATTACCGTCTGATTTGAAAAAAATTAACTCGTTCAAGTTTATTAAAAAAAAAGTTAAAAATTGGATCCAATATTATCCGGCTGATACAATGCAAAACTTTATTTCCCCACGAAATGAAACTTATTATAGTTTGTCAATCTTATCGTGATTTATAAAACTTAAAAAATGTTTTGTCTTATTAATATTTTAATTGATTGATTGACATCTTATATATATTTCAATTATTTAAAATGTTCTCATATATATTTAAAAAATTTGTTTTTGTAAATGATTTCTCTTTAATTTTTGTACATCTATTTTTCATGATAAATGAACTACCGCATTCACGCACAAGCCTGGCTTTTGTGAATGTACGCTGTTTTTGCGATGAAAATAGGCGACTAATTATTTACTTAACTTATTTTTATATGCTTGTATATTTTCAAATATATATTGTAATTACTGTAACTGTAACTGAGGCAAATAAAAAAAAATTATATAAAAAAAAATTATTATATAAGCAGAGCCTGGCTGTCAGCGAATATTTCGATTTTTTTCCGGTTTATCCTCATTTGATGTTCTCATCAATACATGCTATAACAGCAATCGTCTCTGCTCGAAACACAGTCGTATATCGGCCAAGGCTAAAGATCATTCTCTTTCTGGGTCCCTTTATACCAGCCCCAGTGCCATCGTTTGTTTTGGAACCATCGATGAACCAGATGATTGCTTCAGAATTACCTGAGTGCATCACCTGTTCCCTACATGGGATGATAATGTTCACTAGCTTAGTCAATACATTCTCCGGTGTCAAGCTATTAAAACTCATGTGAAATGTGGGTTCATCTAGTATTGTCCCAGTTGTATCAGTGTGTCCTTCTCGAACATTGTACGGTGATCTCGTCTCCCGATTTCAGCCAAAGAATTGCCATCATTGCCTCCGCCCTCACAAACAGTTGGGGTTAGTCCAATAAGGGCTTCCATTGATGCTGTCCCCGTCATTGCCCCGGTAATACCTAGAAGGGTTTGTCTTTGGATTGCAGTTCTCTAATATTTGTGACGTCTTATTTTTATGTAACCGAAATCGACGAAAGAAATCATTGCCACGCAGATGAATTACTATATGCTATAGTAACAATTGTAAATATTTCACTTCATTATGTCATTTTCTTTGAAAAATATTTTGAAAAAGCTTTCAAAATAAAGCGAAACATTTTTTAAATTTTCTACTATAAAAAAATTAGCCATACTCAAGACAACAAATCAAGTGAAAATTATAAATATTGTAATAAGGGAAAGTTTCCTTTCAGTCTTCCCTTTTTAGTATAGATGTATGTATGTATGTATTTTGGGGTAACTTTCACTGAGACCTAAAAGATCTATTGTGCCCCCCTACTTCTACTTAGTTTCTGAGAAGAGTCTCAGAGACTAGTAGCTCCTTTAGTCCTATTTCCCGGAGAAATTTTAGGATATCTGCAGGCTTCAACTTAGGTGAATATCCCACTTCTATCCAATAATCTCCTGAGTGTTATGCCCTAGGATTCTGAATTGCTGTGCAATTCGTAAGCATGTGGATGAAGGTTTCTTCTTCCATGCCACAGAATCTACATTCTTCCTCCTTCACCATTTTGTGCTTTTTCAGGTGACCATTCAGCCGACAATGCCCCGTTAGGATACCTATTAAAACTTTCAGTGCAGTTTTACTTTGACTTCTACATTCATTACATCTCAACGGGTTGTAGTCACCCATCAGGAACTTTGATTGTCTAAGCCCTACTAAATCGTTTCAATGGTCAGACTTCTCTTTTTTCAGCTTTGCTTATTCACTCCAATATTACATTGGAGCTGATTCCGCAAAAGGGTTCCGGTCCCCAAAAGGGTATTTCAGTCCCCCTCTTCGCTAGTTCATCTGCTATTTCGTTTCCTTCTATTCCAGTGTGTCCTGGAATCCACAGTATAGATAGTTTTTATAGCTCTCAAGCTATAGCTAGTTGCCGTTGCGTCAATGTGTAACACCATGATTGTATCTGCTTCCAGCTCATCGACTACCCATCGATGGTCAGCACTAGGTATGTATGTATTTTGATTTTGTGCATTGACTAATTGGAAATATGTGCATAAAAGATCTGGTCTTGCCATGTATGAAAATGCAGAACCTCCATCGATGTAGGAGTGGTTCTTATAGACCCCGTGACATACAGGCATGTTAGCTGTTACTTTACAGTCTACTAGACCGCCTTATATCTCAATAACTTTTCTATTTAATCTTTATCTAGGCATAAATTATTACACTTTTGTTCTGATATATTTGCTTTTTTTCATTCTCCTGTTCATTTTTTTTATATATGCCCTAGTAGATACTTGTCCCTCTGCCCTTCTTAACAAGAAATAATAAAAAATGAGATAGTCCATTCTGAATAAAAAGGCAGTTCTATCGTCCGGCTAATCCCAGATTTAGAAAATTCCAGCATTACCGAACTTTGATGCTTTCTATATCACATTTTTCTGTATTGCACACTTTCTTGTCCCTAGTAAGCTAACGTTTCTTTAGAATATTATGAAAAGAAAGATTAAATATTACTAAATCCGTGCAGTTGGTTAATACACCGCCTACTATGGTCGCAGCTCGGTAATCATTCCCGATAGAGGTTATTGTGCCCCCTACGCGCGCCGTGCTATGCCATGAAAACGAGAAACAGAATTGTTGTGTAAATAGTTCAGGAATTCGAGATAAACAAAAACGACTTCATAATTTACAAAATTAAAAATACTAGGTAATTCGAAAATTCAAAATCATTTAATAAAGTACTTTTCCGTTTTTTTTCTCAATGTAGTTAACAACGGGTGAATCTGACTTCAATTTATGGAGCATCTGGTATAATAATAAAGGGGTTGTTATAACGCTGGAAGAATTTGGAACCACCAAATTCGTCATATTGAAAATCCTGTGAATAGTTTTCTTCCTGGCATAAACAAATCGGACACACTGTACAAGATGTATGTTCGAAAACCAAGGGAATTATGAAAAGCACGAGTACATCTGGATCATAATATAAAAAGTCGATGCACGTGTTCGTGCGTCTGTAATAGGAAACTTTCCAATTTTTTTGGGAATATACCTTTTGGTCGCCGAGTTCAGTCTTACCCAAATTTAATCCTTTCACTATTCGAAAGGTATATACCACTTGGTCGCCAAAGCTGGATTAAGGGTTCCAAGAAAATTATGGGCTTATTTAATTACTCTAATACTAATATGGGTTTGTGACCTGTCGACAACCAAAATAAAAATATTTTTCATCAGTTAGTTGTATGCATTCTCACTGAAAAGAAAAATACTTATGTGAAATTAAACAGTACACATATACCTAGCAAAATGAAAACGCTAATTACAAAAAACGGCATGCGTATTTAACGAACGTAATAGAACAATAAAAAAATAAGATCCTTTCACGAATTAAATACCTTTAATGATTGATAACTACGGCGACCAAGAGGCCTACCTGATTTTAAAACTGGCGACCAAGTGGTCGATGACATTATGGAACCCCCGCTGACAAAACTGACCGCGGCGACCAAGTGGCCAACACCCATTTTTTTTTACCCAATAATATCAATAAGTGTTATTTAAAATCATTTCAAACGACCTCCAAAACGTGCCAAAGCGAGAGGAGCGACTAAATGTAGCTCTCTTCACCGACGTTGCCAAGCAAAAGGGGAAAGGTGAATAGAATGGTTCCTTCTCTATAGCTTCTTCAATAATTTTCCTTGCCCTTCTCGATACAATAACCTTAGGTATACGTTTGGCAACTTCGATAACGAGAGCTACTTGTAGACGCTCCTCAAATCGAGTGACGTAGAAGAGTAGTAGATAGCCCACTTGTGTACCCATGTATCGCTTGCCGATCACAACAATGATCCAAATCGAGGGAGTTTCTTAGGAACAATTTTTGGAAGGATTTTTTAAACTGCACTATGGAATTATAGGCATTTTCATCTGTCACCAATGATTTCGGAATAAATTGCAACAAAATAATAGAACTTTTCTTAATTACTCTATGCCACAAAAGCTATTGAAACTGGACACATATTTTAAATTTTGTATATTTATGAAAATTTCCTATAAAAATCCAATTTTTTTACTACGGTGTAATACAAATAGATATATTATGAAGCTGTAACATTATTCGTAGCTGGTGGGTTTATGTGAACTTAATATGGTATTTCTTAGACCTGTACGAGGATAGTTTCTTGTACTATGCTGGCAACACTGCAAGAAGAGATCGTGATGTATTTCGTATCATTCACGTTCTTAAAATTTGTATACTCCTGCTGTTAGTTCTTTGTGACATTTTGTATCTTTCGTCATGTTGCAAATATTATGGACACAAACAAAATTTCACGTCTTATACATCAGAATGAATCGAAAATACAAAAAAGGCTGTAAGCACTCAAGTGAGCATCACAGTAAACAAAGCAATAATGGCTGTTTCAATGGTTATACGTTCGTATCTTGTCGCATGGAACACGTAGTACTGAAATATAATCTTCTACTAAACTGAAATTATGCAATTTTCTAGGGGAGGATTTCGTCAGGCAAATTATTCGTTTTATCTTAACAATCAACAGGTGCCGATGACAAACGAATATGTTTACTTGGGTGTATTACCCTGACATCTTCTGGTGTTTTCAGCAAAATAGAAGTCGCAACTGTTAGTAAAGGTAATAAAGCTATTGGAGCAATTATACCTACCTATTATGTGTAAACCTAAGGTCAATACATGGTTACCTAGAATTAAATTATTTGAATCACTCGCTCTAAGTGTCATGATTAGCAGTGTTGGTATCTGGGGATTACGTTACGTAGATCTTCTTGAGAAAGTTCAATTTAATTTATGTAAACGGGTATTGTTGTTTCCGAGAAATACTCCAGACTGTATAGTGAGACTTGAAACGGGTAGGGTAGGTTGGAAAAAATTCTGCTAATGGAAAGTACTCGATTTCCCAAGCTTTGTTTTTCACGTTTGCCACAAATTGCAATTTCATCCGAAGAACGTTTTAATTGGGCCACTCAAATGCGTAATATATTTGGATTTGGGGGAGGTTTGAATATTTGGGAAAACCTAGATCTGAAGTCACTATGAAATAATGGGAAGAATCCAATTGAAAATTTATACAATAAATGAAATGGTAGAGATCTGAGTTTGGCACAACGGTGCTCTTTCATGAACCTATACACAAGCTTGAATATTACTGGTCAAGTAGAACAATACCTGTTACTTAAACTACCCATTCAAGTCACTCGCACTATTGCACAATTACGGATGTCCAATAGTCATAACATTTTTTTCTCTTTTAACGGTAATAGCTATAATATTAACCTGGAAGAACTAAGCACAGTTTCTGATACGAATGAATACGAAACCCTCCACCATTTGTTATTTGTTGGTCCAACATATTCAGTAATGGAACCAAAAGTCAATTGTTTTGATAATTTTGATGCACTATTTTCCACTATGAACAATTTCAGTTATGAAACTGCCAAGATAATTCCTGGATAATATTAAAATTACGTTCTTTCATTTTTACTGAATAATTTTCTTTCATTTCACTTTATTTCATATTATTTTATTTTTTTCTGTTATACCTACTTAGAGAATATTGAAATTTTTGTTAATTCCAAACCTTGCTGTAAACTTTATGTTTGAGAAGCAATAAATGTCGTCACAACCAATAGCCATGCGCTCACAAAAGTTTCAAATAATTTGAATTTCTCGGCACTTTAAGAGTGACTCTTTGATTCTTTGTAAGAAAAAAAATAGTTATTTTTATGCCCGTATTCTTATGATTTCAATAACATTTTTGCTAATTAAACTTTTGGTTGTTCCCGATTGATTTTGAATTTTAAGTAAAAAGCAAAAATTTATCGTTTTTTTCAACAATTTAATACTTGAATTTACTGTTTGGACCCTTACTTTGTGGAGTCCACTCATATTACTGTTATAAATAAAGCTAACTGTTTCTAATTAATTCCACTATTTAATGAACAAATTACAAAATTCTAAAGCTATCTGTTTCTAATTAACTCCACTACTTAATGAAAAAATTATGAAATTCTTAAGATATTGATAATTACTTCGATATTGACATATCATCGTCAGAATGACAATGAGGAAGAGAAAAAACTCATGGTCACATTTCTCGTTCATGAAAAATATCCAATATTGGACAACTGGTTTTAAAATCACTTGCACAAATTGATGTGCAGCTATTTCAAATTTTAACGCATGGTTATCTTCAAGACGGCGATTGAGGTTGTATGTAGCTATGTATGTATATTGTGGTGCATTCACTGAGACCTAAAAGATCCATTGTGTTCTCTTCTTCCTTCTCACTTCCTGAGGAAAGTCTACTCGATACTCATTTCGCGACGGAATTTTATGATATCCACAGGCTTCTGCTTAAGTAAGTGTCTGGTTTCTATCCAGAAGTCTCCAAGATTTCTGTATTGCCATGCTATCCTCAAATATTCTTCCTTTCCACAGAGTCCACATTCTTCTTGTTACACTTATTTGAGCTTTTTAAGGTGTCCTTTCAGGCGAGTGTCCTGCCAGGACATTTGTCAAAAATGTTAGTGCAATTTCTCTCTGGCTCACAACGAATATAGGCGCTTATAAGACGCTTATAAGTATAGTTTATTTAAAGTCAACCTGTGGATCTTATGTAGATATAAACATCAAATTAGTTATTCCACTCTCCATGCAAAGGATTATGCCAAATACTAAGAAGATTTCAGTACAATTAGGAATTATTTTTCGAAATTTTCATGTTTTACTTCCTTTCAAATAAGAAAAACGTAGATTATGTATATAAGAAATATGAACCTATATTCTCCCTAGTTTAGTCTTATTATACAACAATTTTACTCAACCGATGATTCAATCTCACAATTAAATCAAGTGATGAAATTACGAAGAGATCGATCATTATCCCTTTTTTCCTCTCAATATTTCCAGCTTCTGCACACAAGTGGTTATGTATCGACACTTTGCGTAACTATCAACAAAACCAAGTATAAGTTTTTAACATTAGAACAAAGAACTAGAAGTAAGTAATACACGTTGTTATTAGGCAATAATTGTACAGTTAGAATGAACGAAGTGAACTGAATCGCATTCCTTTGTTTCTTCTACTAGACAGTGTTGGACTAGTCTCATTCGCTTGCAGTAATCAAATTAAAATTTTTCATTTGTGCTCCATTTCACTCATTAAAAAAACTCACCTAATTATAATAAAAAAAGTGCGTTTCCGTGACATAATCAACCACTCGAGAAATGTGAGGTTTGAATGATCAATTTTTGATTATTGATATGACAGGAGCCCCCAGGAGTAATGTAAAATAAAATGTCACTAGTTAATGCAAAACCTTTATTCAGATAATTACTTTCAACAATTTCAATGTTGTAACTGAAAATGGAAAGTACAGGTAGTATAGACCAGGCATGACCAACGTGCGGCACCTGAGCTAATTTGAAAGTTCTAAAATAAAAAAAGGAAAATGGTTTGAAAAATGTTTAATTTCTAAAAATACGTATAATAAGAGTACAGTAAAATTAATGCGAAACTTGAGTTTGTTTTTGTAAGGCGAGCTTCTTGGTGTCAGGTTCAAATTTTGTAGTAGGGGGTCCTCAGTAAGACGGTCTGGTTGTGGTAAAGAACATCGGAAAATTCACTGCCGATTTCTTCCAAAAATGCTTGAAATTGCCGATTATTTAAACCACCGGAACGAATTAAGTTCACAATGTCTCTCACGACATTCATGACATTGTTCATTTCGAGTATTTTACATTACAAAGCCTACTAGTTAGTGATGCAATCAGAAGGTAATGGCATCTCCAGGTTTTGGATTTCCATTTGATGCAAAATTTCAGTCATGAATCCATTTCTCGTACCATACTAAGGCACTAAAGAGATGAGTATCGTCATCCGCCATTTTGGTGCCTGAATGTTATTGTTTTGTGATGTGTCGAGCAGACATATTGTGTTGAAAAATTTTTGATTTTGAATAGAACATTTTATTTTACCAACTTTCCTTCAGACTATTATCACCAGAAAATTGAGAAAGTGCAACGAAAGGATGCTGGCCACGTCTCTGAGTAGAAATACCGAATCTCATGCCAAATACTTGACCAACACAACAACAACGTCAACGTACAACAAGATACCAAAATGGCGGACGAGAATACCTATGTCTACAGCGCTCTTACCAAACATAATTGGTGCGCCATCTGTTGTTAGACCGCAAATATTATTCCAACTTAAATTCAACATTTCTTCTTCTTCAAAAAGCTCATTTGCTGATTTGCGGACTTTAATGCTTTGTAAAGATGCAAGCTCTTCAGTTATTGTGAATTCTTGTTCTATTCCTCGCACGATAATGAGTAATTGCGCTATATAACAATTGTCAGTGCTTCCGTCCAAAGCCAAGGCGAAACAGGAAAATGTTTCTGCCGTTGTTTGCAACTGGTCTTGTAAGTTTGTCTTCCACGCGACGAGTGATTCTTTGAATGCCGAGCATACATCTGGAGCTATTTCTTAAACAGTTGCGATGATGGAATTCTTTATAAACTCGAAACAGCTGATCCCTTGCTGTTCTTTCGCAATAAGACTAGCGATCTTATAACCTGCTGTAACGACGTCATACTTTCCTTTTATCTGTCGCGAAAACATACTTTTGACAGCACTTGTCTCGTCCCCTTTTTTTAATAACTGAAACTGAGATTCGCGAGCTTCAGGTAGCGTACGAGGCAAAAATACGACGGGAGTACGTTTTCCTGCTGCAGACAACGCTTACATATTGGGACCTGTCGAGAAAGCGGAATCGGCACGTATTTGTAGAGAAGCGTTCTCGCCTCGTGTACAACATGTCTGGTGTAGTTGTACAAAGCAAACACGACCTCTTCGTCGCTAGACATATTGTATACTTACCGCTTTCGTACGACACATGGACAGAATTTAAGCTTAAGCATATCGACGATATATGGACAGTGGACCTTATCTGTAAAATTATCACACTTTGTTTTGTGTTTTGTTATATAATGCCTCTGGATATTGAATTCCTTGAAAACAGCTACAGATTCATAATAAATCAGTTCTCCTTAAATTGTATGAAAAAGTACTCATACATCCAAAAGTCTTGAAAACATCGGTGACATTTTTTTTCTTAATTGTTTCAGACATGTTTATCAGAGAACGAACTCAATGCACATTGAAAACTGACTCGTTATCTTGTAGTTTTCACTTTGAAAGTAGCGAACAAACTAACTCAAATGTGCACAAGACGCATCTATTTATAGCAGCAGCAAAACGCGACAAACATTACCATAAAAGGTACTGTTTTTTATGATCGCAAGCCCTGCGTCCTCCTATCCCGCATCCCACCCGCCCGCGCGTAACCAAGGATTTAGTACCAAATTTTTGAAAAACGTTGAATTTTAGGGGTTTGAGGACGAATTGTGGACTATTATATGTGCGATTAGGGTATTGTCTAAATCAAAAATGGCTTGCAATCTGGAAAAGGTTATGCCTGGTATAGACCATTCCAGAATTACGTTATTGACAGGTTGGCCATATTGTACTGCAGGGCAAACAGTTAGACTCTAATTAATAATTAGTTCTTAAGGTATCATTTTGTAGTGTTTTTAAGTATGGAATGCGTGGAGAAAGAGATAGCATATCTTTTTTTCGAGTTTATAATGAATCGAGATGACTATTTAAGTGATCCTTCTGATCAACGCAGCGATGCTTGGATTGGTGCTTTAAAACGAGACACCCTCAGTGAATCACAACTTCAAACTTGGCGTGTGTGTTCTCGACATTTTATCGAAGGTAAGTTAGGGTACCGACATCAGTCAATTTTTGTTGATAAAACAGAATCACACAACGTTCAACTCGAACTAATCGATTCGGTTGTCCTCCAGCACAATATGTCCGACCTGTGAAAGTGATGTGCTCTGGATTGGTCTATTATTTGAGATATTGATTTTGTGATTTTTTAAATCGGAAGAAATTCAAATTAATAGTCTTAACATCCTCAAGACTCAATGAGGTTGAACTTCCAATAATGTCTGAGATATTCTTCTTATTACTAATGCTCTTTTCAACGTGAGCAGTCGCCACAGCTCCGATTTCCATGCTACTTGTAATTGGATTTGATCCATTGTTATGCCACTATTTGCCAAAATGGTAGAGGACGTACGTCAAAAAGTATGTCAAAGACATAATGCAAATGCATTATTACCAATCACTTCAAACCCTTATCACATCGTAAGAAAATTCGGTTTGTGAGCACAAATCGCATGATTCACATCTTCTACAAGACCCAAAGATACTTCAAATGTGCATCTATGACAAACTTTCGCAAATCACCTTCATTGAATATATGCCTTCTTGGCTAGTCATTCGTTCCGAACGTCTTATAAGCAACCATGTTTATAAGAACCATGTGCAGATTGCCCAAGTGGTTTATGCAGATAGCTCAAAAAATATAATTATCGTAAATCTGGAGATCAAAAGGTGGTTCTAGCATTATTACAAAAATTAAAATTGAGCAGTCCGTTAGAAAGTTAGAGCGCTTGGAAGATACAGTGAGATGAGTACAACTTTGTTTGCGTTTCAAACTACCAGAGGACGCCATTTCGACAGTTTTTGACAGCAAAGAAGCTTGAAGACTATCTTCGATTTCTTGCAGTGCCATATCTGAAAAAAATATAGTATATGTTTTCAACATTCTCAATAAACCAAATTCTTTATATTTCATAATTTAATGTGGTTATCATGAAAATTAATATTGCCATGTCTCAGAAAGTTGGCTCCATCTATGTCCAAAGCAGAGGGTGTATTGTTTGAAACCTCTTTTGAATTCAATTGTCAATACGAATAGTCATTAGGTAGCAAATCTTTGAATATGCAGAACATTTTTGTGATTGGTATTTACTTGTTGAGGAAGTTTTTGGTACCCGCTTCTAAATGATCGTCAATTATTTGCAGAGGGGCCCTCGCAGCTTGATTTTGGAAAAGTTCCTGCATCGTAAGGAAGATGCGGTTTAGTGAACGTTTCAGAAAATCGTAAGCGGGTATTTGGATACGACTAGTCTCTTATCATTGGCTAATCCATCAGTAAACGAAACGAAACCAGAATGATAAAGATATACAGTTTGTTTATTGTGTCACGCAATAAGAAGGTGTGCCCAGTTCAATATTGACAAGGGATATAGAAGGCAAAAGATTTTCATAATGTCGAATAGTCAACCAGCCGTTAAAGCCCTGAGCTCTAGTGTAATCAGTTCCAGAATGGTATGGGAATGCCTAGGCATACTCAATGAACTAGGCAAGAACAATATAGTTACCTCACTGTGGATTCCAGACTGAAACACCCTTTTGGGGGCCGGAACTCTTTTGCGGTATCAGCTCTTATGTAATATTGGAAGAAATAAGCAATGCCGAAAAAAGAGATCTGACCATTGGAAAGATCTATTAGGGCGTACACAATCAAAAGACTCTGCTTGGTGACTATAACCCATTATCGCCTGAATGGGTACCTGAATAAGCTCAAAATAGTGGAGGAAGAAGAATGTAGATTCTGTGGCATGGAAGAAGAAACCTCCATTCACATACTTGCGAATTGCACAGCAATTCAGAATCCCAGGGCACAACACTCATGTGATTATTGAATAGAAGAGGGACATTAACCTGAGTTAAAGCCATCAGATATCCTAAAACTCCTCCGGAAAATAGGACTAAATGAGCTACTAGTTTCTGAGATTTTCGTCAGGAACTATGTGGAAGTAAAAGGGCGCAATAGATCTTTCAGGTCTCACCCCAATATATGTACATACATATATTGTGTTGGTTTTAAAGTTTGACATAGTAATTGTCAAAGTCCTAAAGGGCACTTTTAAATCCTCTTTTCCATTAGTTTTGTGAACCACTGGCGTTACTAAAGAATATCATAGTCTAAATTGAATTACACTTACAATATGGACTCGATTCTTCCAAAAATGTACTCAGTATCTCATTAACGATTAGTAATTATCTAGAACTGACTATAGACAGTAAGTTGCTCTGAATTAAACACGAAAAGGAGATTACATATAAAGCGAATATAGTGCTGTAGGCCAAGGGTCCTGGGTTGGATGTAGTCATCACTTATGGAGCCATTGCGTGGACAAGTAGGACTAGCCCATTGACGAAGACAGATAGCCTCTCCGGAATAACCTGTATCTGCATAACAGGAGCAATGGAAACTTGCCCGACATGGAAGTTCTTCACTTCACGCGACCAAATATGGTGTCGGAAAGGGGTGTATTCACAACAGGTTTCAGTGAATTTTGAAGGCCGTTTTAAAAGTATGACAGCGTTGAGACAGTTCGATAGTTTCTGGTTTGTGATTTGGTTAAGGTATTATGAACGAAGGTAACATTTTTATAGCGTTTAATTTAAAATATACAGGGTGATTCATTATCACGATAAAGTCCAATATATTGTGAATCCTCAAAGATATTCGAATAAAATGTCTACCACTTCTCATCCTAAAGCCACAAATTTTAAAATCAGTTACACTTGTACAGCGTGCTGCAGAACGCCGTGCCAGATCAAAGTTATATCGTTTTAAATGGTATACCTACTATGAATTTCACTTTAAATTTGAATTCTGCTTGACTTCTCTATTGCAACAATATATTTGAGGTTGTAGTAGTTTATACAGAGTACAACGTTCTGAACACTTGATCCTGAAAATCATAACGAGTTCAACACCCTATATACGTTAAACTGCACAATTTGAAATTAATCAGTTACAGCCATACGTCTGTGTTGGTCTTCTAGTATCATTATTCATTAGACCTGCTTCCATATCTAAGAAACGGTTTTACAGTTTTAAATAGATCACCCTGTATTTTAAACGAAAGTTATGCCACTATACTTCAAATTTAATCGAATATTTCCCATATCCAAACTAAATAGTTTGATTAAAAAATCCAATAACACAAAATTTATTCACATCAGTTAAGTCACAGATATACTAGAATTTATAAAAAAAAACCAACAATAGGGTTATAAAATATACTCCACCCTCTACATCGATGAAAGCCTGAAGATGACTTACATCTCTAAGCATTTGCGCATTGACATTTTGAAATGCCTGCCTTATTCTATATTTTCTATCATCTGGTGTACTTTGCACCATTAGTTTTCAGTATAGTATCTGAAGAAAAAATCAACTTTAATTGATTCTGGTGATCTTGGTGTCCAGAAAACTGGTCCTTATTTTCCAATCCAGCTTTCAGGAAACATATCATCCAATTGACTGGAGTAGAAGCTCCGTCATGTAGATATCCCATTTGTTGACAAACGAATCAGGAAAAGGTGAGTGTTTGTATTACAAAACCCACCCTATTTGGAAAAACTATATTAATCAATCTCTCCGTAAACACTTGTTGTTTCTACAACTGCTATGAAAAGTTACGTATTTCCTTACTTAACTTCAAAACCAAATATTGCTCATACTGTGAGAAATATTATTTCTCACGGCCCTTTGGAGAATAAAAAAAAAATCGACAAAACGTAGTAGGCTACTGTCATCTTTAAATACCTACTTAGTTGTCACAAAACTGTCAGATTATATTAGAAGTTTTAAAATTATAATAGGTAGTTTCAATCGTGCTTCGATAAAAATCCCAATTCCCATTAAATATTAGTTCAACAAGTCATACAGATACATGAAATGAGAAACGGAACATAGGGATTTAATGTATTCTCCGATCTAAATAGTCCACCCACAAAAAATTTCTATAAATGTACTTCAATAAATATCAAGTATTTAGCTGTACAGCTGGATTCAGCACTACTGTAAGAAACCCCGCCTCTTCTCCTTCCAATATTTGTTAGTTATGTGGTTATGTGCGTATGCACGATTTAGTATTCAAGTGTCTTTTGATTTCTTTTGGCCACAACGGCTTCTAGAATAAAAATGAATTCGTAAATAAAACAAAATAAGATAAAATGCTAAAACTAAAAAATTAATCAATTAAAGGTTTAAATAGTCCTCATTGAGCCAAACAAAAACCGAATCTATTGAACAAAGATAATCTTGTATCTCTGAGCTGATTCGGTGTAATGTTTGCACAATGCTACACAATTTTCGCCCTTAGTTCATTCAAGCCCGTTCAAAATTGTGCCGATAAATTCAATTTTTAAAAAAACCCCATAAAAAGAAATCATTCGGGGACAAATCCGCTGATCTTGTGAGTGACCTCCAAAATACCATGATAAAATTTCAATTTTCTCGTGAAGGGTGTACATTCTTATTTCTCTACGAATTTATTTTATTTTGAATAGTTATGGGCTTGAACAGTACTTGGATGTCGACTGCTGTTTACTGACTGTCTGACGCTAATTAAGGACCGCCCACAGTTGAGACTATGAAGTGGTGGGAATTGTACGATATGTTGTAGGTGTCCAACTGAACGATTGTAATAATCATGTTTTCAATCTGTTGAAGCTTGATATTGGTTTAGTTCAAAAGCAGTTCTGATACAATGCTTAAAATCCCTTTGTTCCGTTTCTCATTGCATGTATCTGTATATACTTCTGTATTACGGTAGCAGAAAGATACGTCGAGGAGTCTATTAACAATAAAATAAACGTTGCTAATAAAATCGTCAACTGTATTGAAAAACCAGTCGAACTCTGTACTGAAATGAAGACCTGCATCTTATATGAATCAACCCTCAGCTTCTACTATCAATATAACGGAGAATTTAATGAAAAGAAATGATGTTCCGGGTTCGACCATACAAAATTGTACAAATTTCAACATCAACTATAATTTTAAATAAAATCATTTAACAGTTTAGAGGTAGGACACTTTAGTGTTATCTCTGTTTTACTAACCATAAAAATGAATATTAAGCTACTTTACTTGTATTCTTTAAATTTGTGCAGCTGTAGAAAAAGTATAGTGTGCAACATGTGTGTATTCTTAAAGTAACACGCTTTCCGAACACGTTAATTGTTAATGAATTCTATTATACCTAGCTGCTTTTTATTGATTTATTTTGGAAATAAAATTTTTAAACATAAAATTGAAATATCACAAAAACTATTTAGTTTGGGTATAGGAAATACTTAATTGAATTTGAAGTATAGTAAAGTAACGTACATTCACCGACATAAAATATAGGGTGATTCATTCGAAAACATTGTGAATACGATTTATTCGAGTTTGAACTCGCCTTGTACACGGTTATCTAGATATGGAAGCACGTCTAGTGAATTATCATACTAGAAAATCATAGATGTATGGCTGTAACAGATTAATTTTAAATGGTGCAGATTATAGTATACGGGGCATTGAATTACGATTATCAGGAACAAGTGATCTGAACTTTTCAAATACACTGTATAACCTACGACAATTTTATATTACTGGAATAGAGAATTAAATTTTAAGTAGAATAAAGGTGTCCCCTTTAAAAAACTGTAACTTTCATCTGACTCGGCGTTCTGGAACACGCTGTACAATGGCGACTAATTTTGAAATATGGACATTCAAGTTGGCTACAGCCGGTCAAATTTTCATTCGAATATCTTTGAGGATATACAAGATGTTGTATTTTATCACTCTAATGAATCACCCTATAGGAGAATGGTCTAAAATATTGTGGCCACTTCCAAAAACAAATAATATTTAAAAACGGAAATTTCCCATTAAATTGAAAAACATCCTGGTATTCCATTAAACCCAGGTTCTGAGAAGAGACGCGGAGGTCGGAAAAAAATTCAATCTAAACAGTGGAGTCATACATACCTACAATTCTGATATATTTGTGCTTTGTATGTATAATATGTCATCTATAAAATAAAACCAACTAAGCAATAAGGAAAACCTAATTATTTAGTTAAATCATCCGGATAAAGATGTTTACTAATAAAATGATTTAGTGTCTGACGTATCGCTAACGGCGTTTTAGTATACTAAGTTGCATGGGCGCGGGCGCCAGAGCTAGATATATTATTTGAATTATTTTTTTTCGCTGGAATCCTTTTACCAATTCATTAATACTTAAGAAAATAATGAAAAAACTAAAAAAAAAAATGTTAAGCACTTTTTGTGATTTAAAATGTATTTTTTCCACAAACGTCAGTAAAAGTATAATTTTTAACGCTTGCTGTCAGTGTGTAAAGTGCCATTTTATGACACTGGTGTTAAAAGTAATAGTATATTGTGCAACAAGTGGGAAAAGTACGTTTCCCACATGCTGCACACTATCCTTTTTCTACAACTTCACAAATTTAAAGAATACAAGTAAAGTAACTTAATATTTATTTTTATGGTTAGTAGCCATAGTATTTATTATGAATAAGTATACAGTATGTCGCTAATGTATGAAATAAATTCATTATCTTTTGAAAAAATCCAAAAACAATTTTAATTTTTGAATCATCATCACATGATATAGATTTAACGTACATTGCGTCACCAGTATTTACGTAGTGACGTAATCGTCAATTTTTTTAAATGCCACCATGTGTCTCAAAACACCTCGTTGGAAAGGTATTCTAATCGTTTTTACAACGATTTTTAATATTTATTTCTACAGGGTCTACCAAAACTGTTTATTTGGTAAAATTTTAATCCTAAATTCTGATTCAATGAACTAAGTTATTGTAAGGACCGCCACTGGAAATAAAACATCGTAGTGTACCCAAAAAATATTTCGGATATGTTACTGATAATAGTACTAAATTCTAATTTAACACTAATTGATGTGTATCAGTCAAGTGTTCAATAGTTAAAATCTTTAAATAAGCATAATTTAGTAATGAAACTTATAGAAACTGAACGAATCGAAATATTAATGATGATTGGCTGTGGAGATAGAGTAAGGACACAGAAAGAAGTTGGCAATTTATTCAATGCTAAATACCCCAACCGTGAATACATTTCTCAATCAACAATTAGTAAAATCAAGAAAAAGTTTCCAGAAACGGGCCATCTTGAAGATCTCCCCAAAAGTGGTAGAAAGTCAATTTCCAAAGACAAAAAAGTTGACATTTTCCTTGAGTTTCAAGAAAATCCCCACACCAGCTAGAGACAAGTTGCGCTGGATAATAATTTACACCATTCTACTGTTGCTAGAGTGCTGAAAAACGAGAAGTGGCATGCGTATAAGGTACATTTGGTCCAAGAGCTGTTAGAAGATGACTTTGATAGGAGAACCGAATTCAGTGAAATAATTATGGAACAATGTAACAGAGATCGTAATTTCATAGAAAATATACTTTTTTCAGATGAAGCAACTTTTATGCTCAACGCCCATATAATCCGCCAGACGTATCCATACTGGGCAAGCGAAAGTCCCTATTGGATGTAGCAGTATAGGACACAATATCCTGAAAAGGTGAATGTTTGGGCCGGCACTATAAACAATCAAATAATAGGGCCATATTTTTTTGAAGGAAACTTGACCGGTCCTCGATATCTTCAATTTGTTCAGGATTATCTATTACCACAATTGAATAAACTATTTCCAAACAAATGTGATTTGTGGTTTCAGCAGGACGGGGCACCCCCACACTACACCTTTGATCTACGAACCTACTTAAATGCTGTGTTTCAAGATTGGTGGATAGGAAGAAGAGGGAAGATCGAATGGCCACCAAGGTCGCCAAATTTGACACCTTTAGACTTTTTTTATGGGGATACTTGAAGAACAAAGTTTATCAAAGTCGCCCAAATGATATAGAAGAGTTGAAGGATCGCATCAGAACGGAGATTGCACAAATAACGCCTGAAGTTCTTGTAAACGTTAGAGACGAATTTATTGCTCGGCTGTCTCATTTCATTATTGCTGAAGGTCACCAGTTTGAACATTTAATATAATTTAATTGTTTTTTACTAAACAGTTCTCTGTATTTTAGTAAATAAACAGTTTTGGTCGACCCTGTAGAAATAAATATTCGAATAATTGCATTGTTGTAAAGAAGATTAGAAGACCTTCCCAATGAGGTGTCTTGAGACACACGATTGCATTTGAAAAATTGCCGATTACGTCACCACGTTAATACTGGTAACGCAACGTTCGTTACATCTACATCATGGGATGTCGATTCAAAAATTTAAATTGACCTGTTTTTGGATTTTTTTCAAAAGTCATTTATTTTGTAAACAATGAATTTATTCCATACATCGGCGACATACTGTATGTCTTGTTAAACTAATATTCAATGTAAATTGGGATTTTTATCAAAGCACGATTGAAACTACCTTTTAGAATTTAAAAACTTCCAATATATTCTGACAGTTTTGTGACAACTAAGTAGGTATTTAAAGATGACAGTAGCTTACTAAGTTTTTGACGATTTTATTTGATTCTCCATATAAACGTATGTGGAATGGGCGAAGTACCGTGAGAAGTAATATTTCTCACAGTATGAGCAATATTTGGTTTTGAAACTAAGCAAGGTATGAGAAATACGTCACTTTTCATAGCAGTTGTAGAAAAAATACTTTAAGCACTAGTATAAAAGTGATTTATTTTCATGAGAAAATATAAAAACATAATTCAAAATGAAGTGTTCATTCAATTAAACGCACAATTAGTGAAACTACAATTATAATGAGAAACTCTATGGCAGCTTCTTCAATTTCCGGAGGTAGAAATTAATTTTCTTGATCACTTTCCCATCAAAAAACGAAGAAACGAGAAAGAATAATTCGTGATTTATTGACATTAGTTGTCAACAAAGACCAATCAACAAATTCGGTTTTTGTTTACCTTGGCAACTTGTTTCATGAATAGATTTGATGAAATTGTATTCAAAGCTGATCATCTCTAGGATATTATTTTATCAATTAATTAATATAAAATATGCGTTAATTTGGACTTTTAATGGCGTCGTCTCCCAAACTTCCCTTCTCACAAAATAAAATATCACTTTTAGCACTTTCATCATAATTAACATTATGATCTTTTCAATGTATACATAAATTAATACATTTATAATTGCACCATAATTTTTGTTTCAAATATCTGTTTCATGCTTTGAATTACAAATAGTTTTTATGAAACCATTTTTCACCTTATATTTAAAATAACTTTTTAAAACCAAAATACTCAACTCTGTAAAATGCTCAGTTTTCTTATAATTTCAAATTAGATTAAAAATCTGATCTCATTGAAATATTTTTTTTAAACCATAGTGCACGACAATTTTTTCATTTACCTATTCATTAGTTTTAATGAGTATATTGTGGACAATAATAAAATTTCACAAGGTCCATAGTTTATTTCAACAAGTACATAGACTATTGGAATGTAATAATTAAAAGTTAATAATACTTTGTATAGTTGTTAGGAGTTAGGCTGAGGTTACATACATCCGTTTTCCGATGATACGATGATCCGAAATGTCATTTTACTCTCGACGGTTTTCAACTTTCATACGATATCGTACAGAGTTAAAATATTTTCTATTTCTTCCGATGTCGGATAAACCTTAACCTCACTTTTTTGCATTTTATGTGTGTATAGTTACCGACTTTAGAAAATCTATTAATTTGCTCCAGTACATCTCATACCAAAAGCCAAGAAAACGTAATATCAACAATGTTTTGCTTTTATCACTTCTTTTAATAAAAAAACAAGAAGATTTTGGGTCCGTGACATGTTCATGAATAGAAAAAGCCAAGGACCCTAGGTTTATGGAGAGTGGGTCTATAAGGCCCTCCACTGCGACTCGCAAGAGTCTATTGTCAAGGAGCCCATCACAACTTGTTAAATGAAATGATGCTTACTGATTCAGAAAAGTACTTCAATTACCTGAGGATATTTAGTTATTCCTTCCAGAACTTGCTGCAGCTTAATGGTAAACAAATAACAAAACAGTAAATTCTAGGTTAAAGTTCGGATACGACAATCGGATTAATGTAAATCAAGAAAAATACTCAAATGAAATTTTGAGTACTTTCGGACATCGTGTCGTCGGATAACGGATGCATGTAACGCCATCCTTAACCGCCCCGCGTGAAAAAATTCCGGTTACTGAATGGGCAATTCACTTGAACATTTCAAAGGTACAAGCATATACAGGGTGGCGCACCGAAAACGAAACAGATGCATTTACTGGCAGATGATTCATTTTTAAAAAAATCCCTCGGACCCGTCGATTTTGTTTTCGAGGGGGACACAAAATTGGCATAAAATCACAGTAACATTTGCAGCCCCTTAAGCGGGGGTGGCATCATCCCTAAAATCTTAAATGAAAAGGGGGGTCGAATGATCCATCATTTAAAAGGTCTTTCAACTCCCTTTATAATGATGTAAAATTCATGTACTTCAATTCAGTAGTTTTGGAGTTTTATTGATTTAAAGTTTAAAGTAGACTTTAATAGGTACATCAAATTAGTTTGTACTTCTTTCAGAAGAAATTTGAGTAAAAGCATTTTCTTGATAAGTAAATGCTTTTATTTACTACGCCCATGGTTTATTAATAATAAAAATAGCAATTGAAGTGTCCTTTGTGACAAAAAAAGTTGTTTCTTGAAGAAAGATAAGTAGAGAATGCCACGTACTTATTTTAAATAGGAAATAGTACATTAGTTTGCGATTGATTTGACCAATCTTTGTTGTTAAAATATCATTTATTGCTTTTACATAAATTAACCATGGTATATTCCACGGCAGAAAGGGTTGAAATTATTGAAATATTTTTCGGAAATAATCAGTGCGCTAATAGAACAGCACAAATTTTTAATGAGCGACATGAGAACAATAATGTGCACCGAAAATATGTTATAGAACTTGTAGCTAAATTTCGGGAAACTGGATCAGTCGCCAATAAAAAACGTAATATTGAAAATCCTATAAGGAACGAAGCAACAGAAGTGGGGGTTTTAGGGCAAGTTATTGTAGATCCTACATTAAGTACCCGCAAATTGCAAACTTCGTGTGGTGTTAGTCGACGTACTATCCAACGGATTCTAAAGGCACATAATTTTCATCCGTATAAAATTCACCTTGTACAAGAACTTAATGAAGACGATTTTGATAAGCGATTACAATTTTGTGAAGTTATGAGTGAACGAATTACAAACGATGAACAATGTTTATTTAACATTTGCTTTTCCGACGAATGTTCCTTTTTTTTAAATGGCGAAGTAAATCGTCATAATTGTCGATATTGGTCGGACTCTAATCCCAGAATTTACCATGAGGTACACACACAGCAGCCACAAAAATTAAATGTTTGGGCTGGCATTTTTGGCGATCATTTGGTTGGTCCTTTTTTCTTACCTGGAAATTTGACTGGTGAAATGTATTTGGAATTACTGCAAAATGCCATAGATCCTGCGCTAACAGATATAATTGAAAATCAGAATGATGGTCGATACGTTGAGAATATGTTGATGTTCCAACAGGATGGTGCCCCACCACATTACGCATTAAGAGTTCGGCATTATTTAGATCAGACCTTTCCAGGTCAATGGATTGGTAGAAGAGGTGCCGTTGAATGGCCCCCAAGATCGCCAGATTTATCACCTTTGGATTTCTTTTTGTGGGGTTACTTAAAAAGCAAAATCTATGCTACTCAGCCAACATCCTTAGAAGATTTGCGACAAAGAATTGTGAATGAGTGCCATCAAATTACTCCTCAAATATTGCAAAATGTCCGGCAACGTTTTCAGCAAAATCTTTATTATTGCATGGAAAGTAATGGTGGTCATTTTCAACATTTACTCGGCTGACAGGTCAGTTCATTCTTTATTTTTTAACAACTTTGCTGCTATGTATTGATCTCCTCTTACGATGATGTATTTAAACTTTAAATCAATAAATCTCCAAAACTACTGAATTGAAGTACATGAATTTTACATCATTTAAAGGGAGTTGAAAGACCTTTTAAATGATGGATCATTCGACCCCCCTTCCCATTTAAGATTTTAGGGATGGTGCCACCCCCGCTTAGGGGGCTGCAAATGTTACTGTGATTTTATGCCAATTTTGTGTCCCCCTCGAAAACAAAATCGACGGGTCCGAGGGATTTTTTTAAAAAGGAATCATCTGCCAGTAAATGCATCTGTTTCGTTTTCGGTGCGCCACCCTGTATAGAAACTTACACAAAAAATAAAATTATACCCCGTGAACGTAGGAAAATACAGTAGATTAAACAAAAACCATTTGATATAAATTTTATTATGAATGAAGTACCTACTGATAATTTCTGTACAAAAAGTGATGATATCTCATCAAAAAGATAAAAATGTGAAATGAGAGCCAAGTTCAAAATTAACGACAAAAGAAGTGAGATCTAAATGGGTGCCAAGTTCAATGGTCAATCCTGAAATTTATTTATAACAATACAAAATATTTTATATCAACTTAAAATATAATTTCTTGTTATAACTTATAATATATAATAATATATTGAAGCCTAAGGTCTGACTTGGCTAGTTTTAATATTCGAATTATATCAAAAATTTTGCAAGCTCTAAAGATGTAAGTTCTTATTTTATTCTACCAAAAATTTGATTAAATGGTAGAAACTAGCCATTGAACATGGGGATCTTCCATGACTGTTTTGGTAGGTACCGTCAAACGGGGATATATTGGATGATATTTTGGGTTTTGCTCAGTTTTCTCTGTTCTGGAAAAAAAAAATTGATTCGAAGCCTTCATAAATCGGAAGCCTTTGCGGTCTGGAATGTTTTTTGGCAAAAAAAAACACAAAATTATGTTTTTCAATTTATTTTTTCATAAAATATGGTCATCCAATATAACCCCACCTATGGGGATATATTGGATGGTTTGAATTTTGCACTGAAAACGCTAATAATAATGTATATATCCGATATAGGTTGGTGCTACATCATTTATGGGAAAATTTTTATCCGTTTTTTATTTTATTTTCCAGAAAAATTTAGTGATAAACTAAATATAACATTATTTGCGTTTAATTTGGAACATGAACATAAGACTATTTTAATTAACTTATACAAAACTCTGACAAAAATGTAATTTCCATGTAAAGTTATTGAAAATTACAAAACATTTTGAGGAAACGTGAAAATGCCCCTTGTTTCCTGTGGTTCACAAAGCCTATATTTGATTTGACTCATTTTCACAGTCTGCAAGTCCTCTACGTCGGGAAATACAAAAGCACACTTCTTTTCGTTAGAAGTTCGGAGGCATTTTATTTCAATACAACTTTTTTTCATGTGCATTATTTGTGCAACAAAAAGTTTTTTGGTTTCTTTTTTTGTTCCTGCATTATATATGAACGATGTCAAAACAAAGTCAGATTCATGGATATCAGAGGCTGTCTCAACGGGAGTCATTATAATATCATCTTCTGTTTCGTCTACGACACTGCTACGAGAACTGTGATCTGAATCATCTTGTGGATCATCTATATGCATTGATGTTGTCGGTATAATATCTGCCTCTACTTCCAAATCTGCCAATCCGATTGATTTTCCTGAGGGAACATTAATTTTTTTCTTTCTTGTTATTGCTGGCCGTTCATTCACTCTTGTAAGCTCTGTCATAATATTAGAAAACGATTCCACCATAGCAGGATTGTGTTGATTGGCTTCATCAATCCTGGGCCTTATCTTCGTCAAAACTTTTTCAGGATTATACGGTGAAATTCCTGTTGCTTCAAAGCCAAACAATATATTTGCTGACATTTTCTCACTGCAATTTGTCAACATCTTTTTGAATAAAATTGGAAAAACCTGCTTTGGTATTACCCCCTTGTTATGCAATTTCCAGTCTGTCAAAACTTTTCTCCAGGATATTGTGATGGGCCTAAAAACGGCTACGTCCAAGGGTTGACAAAGATGTGTGCTATTTTTGGGTGAAAATACGAAGCTTATGTCATTTTCCTCGCACGCTTCGATGACTTTTTTCCCAACGTTACGACGTAATGCTGGTAATGCTATTTGGAAAAACCAGTCTTTGAACACGTCTGAATCAAACCATCCAGATTTTGTGCGGTTGTAACGAGCACCCTCTGGACCTCCTTCTATCCAATCTAGATATAAATATTTCGCTTTATAAACGATATATGGAGGCGAAAGTTTGCCACTCGCTAACACCGCAAACATCAGTGATGTAGAGGACTTTGAACTATCCAATATTCTAGAGGCATGTTTTGCACGTCTTCGAACAAACATTTTTTGACTTCCTGGATCATCAGTCATATTCGTCTCATCATAATTTAAAATGTTAGCGGGTGGCACAGCACGAATTATTTCCAACAAATTAGCAAAATATTCTGTAATTACAGTCGGTGTTAATTCAGCTCTGCATCTTTTAATGTTTTGTGAATTTCTTTTCGATAATTCAGGAGATTTCGTAACAGAAAATAATGACACCAGTCGCTGCCTGGTCTATTATCGCGAAATTGCTTTACAACAACCCCCTTTCGATTAATGTACTGTTGCACAAACTCTTTCAGAACATTTTCTGTGAATGGAACACCAAATTCAGCTGCAGTTAACATTGCTTTCGCAATTAATTTTTCCTCTACAAGTGGAATTGCAGGCGGTTTACCAAGCTTATCACTATGTCTACCAAGATATTTGGAATGTAAAGTAGAACTTGTGTTTATGTGTCCTCGGCATTGTCCAATATAACCCTGCAATTAGGCATTTTTAGTTTTTATCATTTTTTTCAAAGAATCGTGAATATATCGAATGTTTTTTTGTTTACGTTCGTTATTGAGGTTATGATATTATATTAGTTTCATTGGACTATGCTGGTATAAACAACAATAAGACAGTTACAAGGAGGTTTTTTCGACAATTACTTATATTCATACAAAAATCATTTTCAAAACTCATTTTTCAGAAGCTTACCCTTATCAGTCTGAAGTTTTACAACCACAACAATCACAAGTATTGCCAACTGTGCGAAACTTGAATAGAAATTCAAAAAAAGGCGCGCACATCCAATATAACCATTGAACTAGGCACTCATTTAGATCTCACTTCTTTTGTCGTTGAAGTCAATAACCAAGGCATATATTATAATATTGAACTTGACTTTCATTTCACAGTTATGCCTTTGATGAGATTATTCTTAAATATTCTCAACATTTCCGGAAACATTCACTCGGCACATTATTTTTACCATCTAGAAGGCCAAAAATGCATAAAAAACGTACAAAATAATATCTTCTTCGGATACAAGAATAATTTGCATTAAAATGCGATTTTTTTAAAACTATTTTTCATGCCTTTTTCACGCTCTCTATTTACCACAGTATTTTCTTCAAGTCGATTTCTAAAATTATTGTTATTCATTGTATCATGATGGTCTCCCGTTTAACTACCAGATTTAAATATATAATACGCGATTCAGGTATGAAGTTTAATGCACCTTCGGCATGTGGAAATATTAGTATTTTCCCATTGGACACTGGTGATTTTAAACATTGATTTTTGCCGTCGTACCGTCATGCCCTGGGCGAAGTATGTGAACTATGTAGGTATGTTTCATCTGAGTGTATAATAACTCATATCATTCATTACTTTAAATGCAAAAATTACCTGCACTTCTGATAAACCGTTTTTTATTAAAATATGTAAGAAAATCTAAATATGACCAACAAAGTTATTAATATTAATTTTGTGACGAAATATAAACGTATTATTTGAAAAAGTTTGTGAAAGAATACGGTGCGGTGGAATAAGTGTTACCCCCCCCCCCCCTACTAACTACTCTATTTTTATATATTAAGAAAAAAGCTCAAACAGGTAAGTTTTTATATTAAACGTAGTATGTTATGACATAAAAGTTTCGAACCTTACATACTCCCTCTTCATGGGGGTGTCACCCCTTCGATTTTTTTAAATGAGAAAGTGCATCATGCGACACCTCATTTGAGACCTATGGGAACACCGATGTCAAAAATGTATAACACTTTGGTTCAAAAATTAACAAAGTCTGAGTTATTCGAGAGTTTTAATCTTACTTTGCAAGAATTCAATGAATTCTGTTGGCTTGACGGTAGGTTTTTTCATTGGAGGGTTGGAATTGTTTTGTCTCTAAATAAATCTTTCCTAAATTGTAAATGTTGGTAACTGAATTTAATCATTTCATGTAATAAATTACAAGTAGCAGCTAAGGGTGTACTGAAAACTAAATAAATTTTAAACTTCAACACTAACTGCAACTTAATAATTTTTTAACGTAAAAGGTGTTCAAAATGTTTCCCATTCACTTCTTGACAATAATACAGCCTATTTTGGGTTTCCTCCCTAACCCTTTGCAACATCTCTGAACTAATATTACCACATTCTCCAATAATTCTTTCGCGCAGTTGGTTAATTGTATCCACTTGGGTTTGATACACTTTGGACTTTAAGTAGCCCCATAGAAAAAAATCTAATGGGGTTAAGTCCGGTGATCGAGGTAGCCACTCGATCTGTCCCCGTCGTCCAATCCATCTTCCTGGAAAAACTGTGTTTAAATATTTTCGCATTCTGACAGCATAATGAGGCGAAGCTCCGTCTTGCTGAAATATGACATGTTGAGGAAATTCATGCGGGTGGTTTGTGATGATGTTATTTATTGCGGCGGTTAGCTCTGTCTCTAACATATTCAAATAATTATCACCATTTAAATTCCCGTTAATAAATATTGGGCCTATCATGTAATTCCCTAGTATGCCTGCCCATACATTTAGTTTTTGCGGAAATTGTGTGTGGCCTTCTGGGAATATTCTAGGATTTTCATCAGACCAATACCTCACATTTTGCCGATGTATATGTCCGTTTACAAAAATTGCTAGGTAACGAAAAAAGACAAATCGACAGTGACGTACTCATAATCCGTTAATCTCGCATAACTCATAATCTGTTAATTTTTGAACCAAAGTGTTATACATTTTTGAAATCTGTGTTTCAATAGGTTTCAAATGAGGTGTCGCATGATGCACGTTCTCATTTGAAAAAATCGAATTGATGACACCCCCATGAAGAGGGATTATGTCAGGTTCGAAACTTTTATGTCATAACATGCTACGTTTAATATAAAAATTGACCTGATTGAGCTTTCTTCTTAAGATATAAAAATAGAGTAGTTATTAGGGGGGAGTAACACTTACTCCACTACATTACCTACACATGCGCACGACATCACTGTTAGTTATCTGTGATTCGGTAATTGAACCAACAAATGTAACGGCCAAACGTATAACTTAACGATCGTGAAACTACGAAACGTAAGTATTTCCATAACTCGTTTTGTGTTTATCTCACTACAGCGTAACAAAAGGTCTTTACGCGCTAGTGAACTACGCACGTGAGTATCAAAGGGGGATGGATACTCAAAAATTCGTAGCAGATTATTTCAGGTACACGCCAAGGTTCGCGAAAAACACGAATGCCAGTAGAACAGACATTTCCAGATATGTATGTATGTGTGTAGTGTGTATATGGGGTGATATTCACTGAGACCTAAAAGATCTATTGTGCCCCCTCACTTCTGCTTAGTTCCTGAGGAAGGTCTTTTATACCAGTAGCTCGTTTAGTCTTATTTCTCTGGGGAATTTTAGGATATCTGCAGGCTTTAACTTAGATAAATGTCTCTCTTCTATCCAGTAGACTCCTAGGTGCTGTACCCTAGGATTCTGAATTGCTGTGCAATTCGCAAATATGTGGTTGGAGGTTTCTCCTTCCATGCCACAGAATCTACATTGTCTTTCCTCCACTATTTTGGGCTTTACCAGGTGCCATTCAGACGACAATGTCCCGTTATGATCCCTGTTTAAACTCTTAGTGCAGTTTAACTTTGTTTTATGCATTCATTTGATATCAACGAGTTCTAGTCACCCATCAGAATCTTTGATTGTATGAGCCCTACTAGATCTTTCCAATTGTCAGAACTTCTGTTTGTTCTGGCTTTGATTATCTATTCCAATATTACATTGGAACTGATACCGCAAAAGAGTTCCGGGCCGCAAAAGGGTAGTGAGGTGACTATATTGTTCTCGCCTAGTTCATTGAGGTTGCCTAGGCATTCCCACACCATTTTGAAACTGATTACAAAAGATCTCAGTGCTTTAAGGGCTGCTTGTCTATCCGATATTATGATAATCCTTAGTCTTCTAAATCCTCTGTCAATATTGAACTGGACACACTTTCTTGTGGAGTGAATTACCGCTTGAAAGATACTTGTGGTTTTTCACAAGCTTTCAGACTGTTTGGTTTCTGGCCCATACACTCTTATCCCAAATCCTTTTATTGCTTTTGAGCCATCTGTGTACTATTGAGTGGCATTCTTCCCAAGTCTGGTAATGGTCCTCTTCCAGATATAGTACGTGAGTTGTTTGCTACTGTGATCCAGCATTAAGTGCCATTTACCTATATTATTTTGGATGAAGTCAATTTAAAATGATTTAAACGATCACAACACTCCAACTAAACCGTATAACGTTAAAACGTCTGCTTAGTCCATATGTGAGTCTTCCGATTTGCTCTGCCATTAAAACTCCGATATAGGTTTGTTTTTATTTCACCATTCCACTGAGTGTTTTAAACGTTAAGAACATCTTTTTGTTGAAACCTGTGAATTACAAACGTGCGTCTGTTTTGAAATAAATGCGATCTACAATATTCTTTAACATTCGTTCATATCCGACGTTGTATAAGAAATTTATTGGCAATTGAAATATCCTTAACTTCAACTTCTCTCCATTATTATATGAATATTAGAAACGTTCCTTTCAATTTAAATATCATACCGTCACCGTGCGACTAGACGCCACTTAAGAATTACCAAATTGTTTCACTATTACTCACTGGTACGCGATGTGGCATATCCGTGTCAATGCGAATGTTATCATGCGCTATTGCTTATTAAATTTTTTTAATAACCGTTAGTGGCTCGTATGTATGTCTATTGGGTCATTAGAAATTTTATCCATTTTCTACAATTTTTACTCTTAACAATGATTATTTTTGTGAAAGTTTTAGGGAAATTAACACGTTAATTGTACTCGAAAAGTATGCTGAACAATAACTCTTGATATGGTAACTCTTGGTATGGTGTATAAACAAACGGAATTAGTTTGAAATTGTAACACTGAAGGAAAGACCGTTTAAAAAAAAAATTATTATTATATTATATTATAACTGTCCAAATTATACAGGGTGTTAAAAATTGATCTGAATATTGTAGTAGGCGATTAGTAAGTCAATGTTAAGACGAAAAGTCGCTTTAATAGTATATTATTAAACGAGCAATTTATGATAGCCATTATTGACGCAGGGTGACGTTTGCGTCCCGAGCCGTAGGTTAGGTTAGTTGTGAGTAAAATAAATTTGCGCCGTTTCACAATTTGTCGGAGATATAAAGAAATTTGTAAGCAGAAGCAGGTTTCACACAGATTTTTAATTTTCACAGGATTCCGACGCACTAGCGATTTTTGTACTCTCTTTTTCCGATGAATAGCAGTTGTTTAACCGATAACTGTGATAATGGATCGTTTTGAAACTCCTGTCAATGCATGCATTATTTCAGCAGCTCCATGCTTTGACCCATCTTTCAGTTGCCTGTACATATTTTGTATCTAATTTTTGGTAGATCACGACTAGAATATACCAAATTCCTATGTGTCTAATGTCTCAAGTCCCTAAATAAACTTTGACATTGTTTATATTGGCATAGAATAATACGTCTGTTCACTCTTCTAGTATATTCATTGTCCGGAGCCTATAACAATATCTTCCTCTTCGAATGGTAGCCAAAAAGTTATAACTTTTATTATTACCAACAAAATAGTTTTAGACAATAAAACAAAATCTCAATCACAGCAACATCTAAGAGCACAATGTCTCTTAAATAACAGAAATGAACTGAGCTCATCCTGGGACGTTCTCAGTCAATGTGGACTAACAATTCAAGTACATTTTGGATAGACCAATCGGGAACTACATTGCAGCAATAAGAATCAATGATTCGCTTGTGGCTTTTTTTATTTTTCCGGCTTTTTAATCGTCAAAGAGACCTTGCCGTATGCAGTGCAAACTAATTTTACTCACAACTATAGCTTATACAAGGTGTCCAGAAACTATCCTGCCAAACGGAAACTGCAGTTACTAGAGGTGATTTTAAGTCGATTCAGCTCAAATTACCTGAATCTGAAAATGCTTCCTAAGGGAGCTACAGCCCTTTGAAGAAGACGTCCTCATATGAGTTTTCTTCAAATTATTCAAAAATACCGTAACTTAAAATATTCAAACTTGGTATAATCAATAAACAGCTGCAAACCAGTCGTTCGCTGTCAATAAATTTTTATTCAGATCCATCACAAGCGTGTCAGTCGGGGGGGACCAACTGGTAGTTTTATTAAAAAAAAATTATTTTCAAGTTTTTTATGTCCGACACCAAATTTGGAAAATTCAAGATAATTTTCATAAAAAATGTTGTCTTCTTTCAAATCGATATCATGAACCGTTTTCTAGAAAAATAAATTTAAACTTTTTGTGTTTCTTACATAAAATTATGTTGGAATATAAAATTGTATCTGTAATATTAAGTTGGCTTTGAAAAATCAACAAAATCTGTCAATGTGTCAAATTATTTTTATTCTAAACAGTTATTATTGTTATTGTGTGTGAAAGGTAAAAAATAATAGTTAATTTGATCAAAATAGTTCATTTTTCGAATGAAGAATATGTTGATATGCATTTAGTTTATAGGAAAGTACAATATATGATTCGAAATAATTTATGGTTCATGCACGACGGCTGCCCAGCTCATTTTAGTAGATAGGTTCGTCAATATCTCGACAATACCTATCACGATAAATGGATTGGAAGAGGTGGTCCAGTTAATTGGCCCCCAAGATCTCCAGATTTAAACCCTTGTGATTTTTGTATTTGGGGTTATTTAAAATCATTAGTCTATGCTGTTCCAATAGAAACCCGTAATCAACTGTGGCTAAGAATTCAAAACGCTTGTAATGAAATTAGAAATAATGCAGGAATTTTTGCGAAAATTAGACGATCTTTAGAGAAAAGAATAAATTTGTGTATTAAGACAAATGGTTGTCATGTAGAGCATCTGTTGTAAAATTAATTCTCTTATTTCTGTTGGTAATCATCTCTAACTTTGTTTTTTTTAATGTTGATTGTTGTTTTATACCCTCACGAAATAAAACTGATTTAAAATTTCCAAAACAATGTAAGCAACTTAATACTTACAACTTTTGCTACCAGTATCTGTACAATTTGTTGATTTTTCAAAGCCAACTTGATATTACAGATACAATTTTATAATCCAACATGATTTTATGTAAGAAACACAAAAAATCTAAATCTATTTTTCTCGAAAACGGATCATGATATCGATTTGAATGAAGTGAACATTTTTTATGAAAATTATCTTGAATTTTCCAAATTTGGTGTCGGATACATAAAAAACTTGAAAATCAATTTTTTTTAATAGAAATACCTGTCCCCCCGACTGACACACTGATGGATCTTAATAAAAATTTAATGACAGCGAACGACTGGTTTGTTTATTGATTATACCAAGTTTGAATATTTTCAGTAACGGTATTTTTGAATAATTTGAAGAAAACTCATATGAGGACGTCTTCTTCAAAGGGCTGTAGCTCCCTTAGGAAGCATTTTCGGATTAAGGTAATTTGAGCTAAATCGACTTAAAATCACCCCTAGTAACTATAGTTTCCGTTTGGCAGGAGAGTTTCTGGACACCTGTATATCTAGTTGAATTTCAGTTAGAAATTCAACTAAAGCATTAAAAATATTTTTTTATCCTACACTATGAAAAAGTTGAATTTTACCAGCTTTACGGAGGCAAGAAAATAACCCTTTCTATGATTAGGAGAGAATATAAATTTTACGTTTCCACGCTAGTTGGCGATCCGATTAACAAATCAAATAAAAATTGCTAATTTGATTGATATCCCACTTAAATTAGCATACCTACCGAAGAAAAGAGAAGATCTGACAATTGGAAAGATCTAGTAGGGCTTAGGCAATCAAAGATTCTTCTGGGTGACTACAACCTGTTGAGATCAAATGAATGCATAAGTCAAAGCAAAACTGCACTAAGAGTTTTAACAGGAATCCTAACGGGACATTGTCGCCTGAATGGGCACCTTAAAAAGCTCAAAATAGTGGAGGAAGAAGATTGTAGGTTTTGTGGAATGGAAGAAGAATCCTCCATCCACATACTTGCGAACTGCACAGCAATTCAGAATCCTAGGGCACAGCACCTGGGAGACTACTGGATAGAAGAGGGACAGTTACCTAAGTTGAAGCCTGCAGATATCCTAAAATTCCTCGGGGAAATAGAACTAAAGGAGCTACTAGTCTCTGAGACTTTCCTCAGGAACTAAGTAGAAGTAAGGGGGCACAATAAATATTTTAGGTCTCAGTGAATGTTACCCCAAATGACATACATACATACATACAAAATAGCATACCTAAGTGATTTCAACCACATCATATTCAGAAGAAACAAAAACGAATCACTTAAAATAAACAACACCATTAAACGTCAGTATAAAAATGAAATGTTAGCAGCATGGGGACTAGATATAAGGAGCACAAACTCTGTATATAAAAAATGTCCGTCGAAATTAGGAAAATTGTGGTGGCGCTGGGGAGGCTAGCGATTAAAATCATGTTTGACGTGTTAAATTTTAGGTTATGTAAATGGAGGGTTTGTTTATTTTCATTCGGCTACCTTTTATGCTTGGTTTTAGCAAATTTCAAGGAAAAAATAAGTATTTCCCGTAGCTGGTGCTATGTTTGGTTAAAGGTAAGTTTCTTCAATATCATTATATAGGCAATTGTGTTGCAAAATAGTAATGAAAACAATAAACCGAACCCGAGAGTCCTACATCAACCACTTACTGTTGCTCGAAAATAAGACAGGGGCTGGGGTGTGTAATTTTTTTTATTTTTAACTTTACTTCTAGTTAGACAACTTTTCACGACACACTATTTTCATTTTTTGTTAGGTTAACTTGTCCAGCAAACTTCACTCTGTAATTTTAATCGCTAGCTACTCTCGCGCCATCTACTATTTGTACCTTACCGCTGGACACTTTTTCGAGATTTTTCCTATACAAGTTTGTGCTCCTTATATCTAGTCTCCATGGTTAGCAGTTTTCAATGTCTGATGCAAAATAAGTTGTCGTATTTCGATATTTGTTTGAAGTTTAACTTGTCAGTTATGGAACCTGAATCAGATAAAATAATGTAACAATTACTGTGTAGGATAAAAACGGTAATGAATTTCATATTATAAAATGAAATTTTTATAGAAAGAACATTACCAATAATTATAGTGTAGGATAGAAAATTATGTGTAAACCCCGGCAGTAAAGTGCTTTTTCAGGCCTCAAGAAGTGGCCTGTCCATATCTTCTTTCGGCCTGAAAAATGCCACTTTACCGCCTAGGTATACAATATACTATTTTTTTCTGAGAGCTAAGTAGAGCTTTAATATTTAATGGTAGAACAACATGATTTGCTTTTAAAGTTTTAATTAATAAATTAATTTGTCTTCGATGGTTTCAGCAAGAAAAGAAGATGTGGTTCAAATCACACACCGAAGAATTATCGCAGGTGTAAGAGGGAGAAGGTATAAGTCCACATTTGTGTAAGTGTGCAGGGAATCTGCCATGATTGAGTTTCAGTCTTGTAATTGTAACTGCATTTTTCCTTGATACATAAAATTTGGAGAGATGTGGTATTGTATGCGGTATAGTAGGATGTATCAATGAATACTTAATTAATAATTAATGGTTGCTAGATTTTGCCGTGAAGTTTTTCCATTGTTCTTCCCAATCGATTCGAATTTGTTTTTTGGCTATATTGGTCATGTCATTATATTGCAAGAGATTATTGTAATTATCTGAAAAGATTGATTGTTTCGCCAAATTGTCTGCTGTTTCGTTTCCCTTTATTCCACAATGACCCTTCACCAGAGAAATGTTACATTTATTTCTAATTGCGACAAAGCCTAGAGGTATAATAGCATAATATTCAATAGCTAATGCTTAGGCAGTGAACACCGAACAAGTTTGTGGAATTTTACTTGAGCAGCTATAGCTGGTGTCAGAAACATAAAAAGCGGAACCAATTCCTTGAATAGATTTGGACCTATCAGTATAAATGTGTAAATAGTTAACAAACTTATTGTGACGATCTTTTTATTAACTAATGGGTTTCCATAAATGTAATATTGGAAAATTACAAATGGTTTGAACATAATAGCTCCAATTAATATGGCAGCATTTGGGTTTTCATTTATGAAGGCATTGGTTACTAGGGGATCTTTTTTGTTGTTACAGTAACAAGTTGTGAGGTAAGCTATGGATAATTGAGCTAATATTTGAAGTAGTTTGCTTTTTGTCGTTTATGAGATACAGGTTTTTTTGTGATAAACGATCTCTGACTGTAAGTAAGATTTATTTCTATCATAATTTTTCCTTCGTGACGCTACTGGTTTCCTAAACTAATAGGAAAGAACACGTTTATTCTCAGTGGCATTCGGAATTACAATTAGTGTCGAAGCTGATCCAACGCAAAAATAAACAAAAAATTTCAATGATTCTAATTTGACTGTAGCACAAGTTTCGTTGTTGTTCAGTTAATAATGATGTCTGTATTTACTAATGCTGAAATGACTAATACGGATGTATTTATTTGATTAGCCAATGGTTAAGGAAAATTATTGGACTATTTAGAGCTACGGGACCTCCACAACTAGAAGATCAGGTTATTCAGATCATTGAGGAACATCCGGGAGTGGTCTAAAGGAAAATTTATTCAATCCGTACTATGTTCAACGAGCTCAACATTTTCTTCTACTTTTCGTATGCAGTTTTACCAATGAATTTTAAGATGCATTGCAAGAAATCTCAATTTTGCTACCACTGTTCTACTTACAGATGAAACGAACTTCTCCCGACATTGAATTATGAGTTTTCATAATAAACACACATGATCTGATGTACATCCACATGCCATAATTCCAGCACTCCATCACTTACTATTACTATTTTTCCTTTATCAACAATTTAACGGTGATACTTATCTTTATTTTGTGGTTAGTAAATTCTCAGCTAACTCGGATGAAGCACCACATTTTGCAGTTATCGTCCGTGATGTTTTAAATAACCATTTTTCACACCGTTGGATACGACGAAGATCTTCACACCTATGGCTCCTAGGGTCATTTGAACACAATCCTGTGGATTTTTGTGTGTGGGGATTTCAAATAATTCGTTTACACAGTCCTTACCACTAGATCCTGTCGAGATGCGGCTAGAGTGCTCGGTCGTGGTACAATATGTGCATCTTGCACAGTGCGGTTATGTGTGTCCCCACCTTCATACAACACAGAAGTGAAAAGTTTAATTTGTGTATACTGTGCATTGTTTAAATTGTGATTTATTGAGGTGAAAACTTCTTCAGCCTTGTTGTGTCATTTTTAGTTTTTCAAAAAAAACGGGTAAATTAAATTCTGTCGGCATGTCCCTATTACTTTTTTTAGGCACTCCAAACTGGTTTACATTTTGGGTCACATAAATAGCACTAAAATGAAATGAATTTTAGATGGACACTAACTCATTTCAGTTCCGATGAGATCAAAATTGACTTAGTTTCAGTCCACTTCAATCAAGCACTCAAAAATGTATGTGGTATGTGTTTTTCGCAAACAATCTATTCATTTTCAATTATATGACACTTGTACTTAACGAAGAACAAGTCCTCTTCAAAGAGCAATAAAATTCCCAATGATTTAATAAAAGGAATAGTATTCAAGCTATTTTTTCAAAAACTTAATGAACTATATTTTCCAGGGCTATTCTGATCAAGAAGATTTCCATCCCCGAGAAGAGGTAACACCCAGCCTCAGAGTAAAACACACTTAGGCGCTATGCCATTTTACCCATCCTCCAGCAATTCAACTAGTTTCAAACCTATCAGTAAATTTCAAAGAAATCGAAGCACAAAATCTTCAATGTACTTTAAAATGTAAACAATAAAATCGCGCTATAACTTTTTTCTCTCGCTGTCTACTGATCTACGACTTGTTAGTTTTAAGCATAACCGAGATATTTCCCAAGAAGCGTGCGATAGTATAGGTCGTGACGACGATTGTGGTAACCAAGTGTGAGGTCCTGAGAATCAAACTGAAGAAAATTTATCACAGTCTTACTATTTCGAGTTATAATAATTGTCTTGTATGACTCCAATGCTGTTATTAATTTCGTACAAATTGCCATTTATATTCTCATACATTATATTTTCAAGACACAACTAGACTGTTTCTTGTAAACTGTATTATGTTCATTCCTAGAAAGAATCGCGTCAATTTTTTAGAATCAACCGTATTTCACAACAGTATTAAAAATCCGTGGGCGAAACCTATGACATGGTTTGGTCCCCTTTTGTAGTTGGTATTTTTATACTTCTAAATATCACCAAATGAATTACGAGAGCAGTTTAGTAAGTCATTGAAAACAATTAAAGGGTAGATTGGGACTTTCCACCATCAATTTCAGTGGTTGAGGAGTGGGTTACTAAGTTTCGTTGTGGTCGCACGAGCACAAAGTGACACCGAACTTCAAATCGTCTGTGCACACATCGCACCTTTGGAGAAACAGTGGCACAATTGCATATATTTTCAAAAATAAGTTGACGTCAAATTATTCCCAAAGCTCAATCTATCTGGCACAACAAGAACAAAATTTATTGTCACTTGTCCCATATGCGCTAGATATGATATGGCAGATTGATAAATCTTATGGGATGGTCGTTCACACCTGATACTTACCGTCCTACTGTTTTGAAATTTTAGGTTATTTTGAAGTGGTTTTGAATTTGTTTCCTATGAAGTACCAATTCAACGATAAATTTGATTTTCAATACCTTTCATTTTATCGTAATTCAGAAAAATGTTACAAAAAAATGACACATCTGTAACTTTTTTCAAAATTCCATGGATTTAACCCTTCGTTAGGCGCGTGGGCTACGATCGTAGCCCACTCTAATTTGAAGTGAGATTATTAAACGGAGGGAGATGCTAAGTTCGCACGCCTTTTAGTAGCTGTCGTTTAAACATGAATCTAACAGCCGGTAAACACCCACTCGCTATAAAGCACGGCTGTTCGAGATATTTGAAGATTAATGTCACTGGGCTACGAGTGTAGCCCACGTGACCAAAGTCGTAACAGTTTTTATAATAGCATTTTATTAAGGATTCCTTAATTTTTTTGTCAAAAAAATATTTTTTGGTAAGTAACACCTAGTACTTAATGTAGTACTTATATTTTAATAATGTTACTGGAATTTTTAGACCCAGTAGTAGTAGTAGCAGTCGATTATATTTTCTTAATGTAAGTATGCGATGAAATAACAATTTTTTTTATATCTTGTTTTCTCTAAAGCCCATAGATCAATATTTTTTTTATATTGTGGTTTTCCCTGCATTAATATAGCATATATTAACAAAAGGTTGTATTATTTTCACTTTTAAAAGTAAGATAAGTTAAAATTTAAATGGGCTACTATTGTAGCCCGCGCGACCAACCTAGTGACAAAACACCATGCGCCTTACGAATGGTTAAGAGCGGGTATTTCGAATAAAAAACAAAAACATCAATATAATAATATACATATAAACAATATGCATAATTTTTAATCTAACTTATCTAACTGGTTTTCTATTCACTGCCAAAATCCAAAAATGGATTTAAAAAACGTTTACTGCACAATTAATGAATTAGCATTTGTTACTGTGCTTCTCCAAATGTGCGACATGATTGATTAAGTAGCTGACAAATCACTATCTGAATTCCAGAGAGATAAAATAACCAAAGTGCGAAATTGTGAAATGGCTTTGTAAGTGTTCGTTATTAAAGAGTTTCATTCATTTGATTGGGTTGTGCACAACAGCCCAGGCACTTGAACTGAATCTTTGTACCATTTTCCATGTTATCCACTTCTATTCGAAAACCTTTGTGTCTTCTATGTAGGCCACTAGTTTGACTGGGGGGATTTTCAGTAGTTGTAATGGTTGTATTCTCTCCTCTTCAAAGTGCTTCCGTCTGAGTTCATGTAAGTTCTCGCAGAAGCAGAGTATGTGAGTAGGTGTTTCATCATATAGTTCACATTTCCTGCACATAGGTTCACTAACTTTGCCCATTTTGTGCCAATGTTTCCTCAGGGTGCAGTGTCCAGTCACCAGGTCGGTAGCTGTCTCTTACTCAGTTTCAATAGCCTGGTTGAGAGTTCCTTGCCTATATACCTAGTTCAGTGAACTCTTTGTATGGAGGTGCCCTTGTGTCGACCTCCATTTGAGTTGGTGTTCCTTATCTAGCCAGTTCCCGATTTCCCCTTTTATGCAATATTTTGTGATTCCACAAAACGGTTCCGGACCTATGAAGTCTCCTTCAGAACCTTCTTTAGCTAACTGGTCAGCAATTTAGTTACCTACAATCTCCTCATGTGCCGGCACCAATATAAGAGACATTTTGTTTTCTCTTGCTAGCCTGTTGAGGGATTATTTACAGTCTTTTACCAGTCTAGACCTAGTTGTTGGATTACTATAATAAGAATTAGATTTATTGCACAAAAAATCTGTTACAAGATAAATACATAAACTAACCTAAAACATGTACAATAAAATGAGTAAACCTTTAAGAAATTTCATTCTTGAATAGGTTAATAAATATAAAGGGGTGTTAAATGAAACATAAGTTGAGCTTCGAGTCTATTTATTAGACTTCTTTATTTAAAATCTATTGGTCGATATATATCTTGTATATAGATTATTTGATATTACAATCCCAAGTAACAATTTGAGTTTTAACTTGGTATACAGGATACCTATAAAGCTTATTTTATTCCATTTTCTTAAAACTTTTTTCCCTACAGGATACTTATAAAACTGTCACAAGTAGGCTTTAAGAAAAAAGGGAGAATCCTAAAAGGGGTTTCAGGAGAAATTTGAAAGACCTTTTTAAAACCTACTAGCTGAATTTTGAAGCCTTGCATAACGTTTTTAAAATAACCATAAAACTTATTATTAAAACTTTTATAAGAGTAACAAATACCAGAACTGCTTTAGGAGTGTGATAAAGCTGAACGATAAGAGCATCATAAGACTAAATTTATAAATTATAAATGTGTTTGCTCTTAAAATAGTTTAAAAAAATCTTTCATAATGTTATTCGGTTTTATGGTACTCTTATCTCCAGTTTATTTCCAAAGATGTCCTAAACATAAACAAATTATTTGAAGAATTTATTCGATAACATAAATGGCTGCTAAAATTATTTCCAAAAGCTTACTGGTTCCATAAATTTTTAAACGAACACTACTTTTCTGCTAAAACTTAGTATGATGGGACATATATTTTGACGCGCCCGGTGAAATATTGATTTTTATAAAATTTAAAAAAAAAGTTTCCACATTAACATTTTTTTACTGCTATTTTTGCAGGTTTTTCTGTTTATTTACTTATGTTATATTATATTATATGTATGTTTACAACTAATTTACGTTGCAACACTATTTTTGTTGTTTTCTTTAATCAAAATTGATAAAAAGTTGAAATATTTTTTACTGAAGAAATTATTAGTAGTGGCTAGTAAATCATCAGAAATCTGACGGAACTATAAATATTTGTCAATGGTCGTTAAAACTGAGAGGAGGAAGGTAATTTAATCGGAAGTGTTTGTTATTAAAAAAAAATGTCGAAAAATATATTCGGTCATTTCCACATTCCGACACCCCTAAAAGCCGCCCCCCATCCAAAAATTTTCTCGTAGTACAATTCGACTCGACATAAAAAAAACACATATACCGAAGTTTCAGCAGTAGGTAATACAAATATTCTTACAAGGCATGGGCCTGAGGACTATTATCTTATTATAAAAATAAGCAGAAAAATTTATAAAGATTAACTTTTGTCATAAAATCGTACAGAAAATAAATAGTCTTCTGCGTGCATAGAATAATATTCATAATAGTTATTCTCTTTGAGCAATATGTATAACTCTTATGAACGATTTTAAATTTGTGATTTTATAAGGGTAAATTAAAATAACTCTAAAATACAATAGTTGGGAGCAATAGCCACTACCACAAAAAATGTCGACTCCCAACCTTCTAACGCCAGAACGAGTAAAAACCATTTGGCATAAATTTAAACCTTCTTTAAACTATTTACTCTAAAAATGTATTTATTTTATGCAATTTTAAGGTAATTTTGACTAAGAAAAGAATGTATTAAATCAAGAGAACAACCAGTTTTTTCTTTCACAATTCGAAATTGCATTATTTACAATCAGTGGTTCAAAATCGTTATTTAAATTATCAGTAGACATCAGATCAAAAATTGTATTTACAAACGTTTTTACGGCTTGTTTAGGTTTAAAACTGTTTTTTAATTTCTTTCCACTTACGGTGGAAGTTACCACTTTTTTTAAAGCCATTTATCTAAAAACGTTGCCATTTTGTGATATGGTATAAAAACATATTCACTTATTCGATTACTTAAAAAGTTGGGTTTCCTATTGAAGAGTACTTTTTAAAACCATTCTGCCGTATTCACCTCTTATAATTTACTTATTTATACCAGTTTTAAGATTACAACTCTTAAGTGTTGATTATCTAGAAAACTAAGCATATTGCACTTTTTAAAACTAGCTTTTAAAACTTTCATAAGGGAACTACAATGAATCTAACGTTATTAAAACAAAATGATCTCTAGGAGTATTATAAGAGTAAACTGCCCTATCACTATAAGCTGTGAGATACTAATAGGAGAGTAATAAGAATACAATATTTTTAAGATCATTTGGATTTAAGACTGTACTTTAAAGTTCTTCTTAAAGCTATACTATAAAACAATATTGCCTTTAAGTCATAAAAGTATATATCATAATCTTTTTAAAACAAGAGTATATAATTCTGCTTTTATAAAACTCTAATAAAACATAAATAAAACTTGCTTGACTTAAAAATGTTACTTGGGATATTATTTCAAAATATACTCACGTACTTGCAATGTAATCATAACATTCGTTACCTACTTATTAGTTAAATTTATAAACATTAAGATACAGGGTATACCTATCTATATAAATAAGTTTATTAATAGATTATAGGATTGATATGACGGGGACTACACCTCTTCCTTTCGGAAGAATTTATTCTTGGCTTCTATAAATGCTAGTCACTGGCTGAAGAACCTCTTAAAATTGGGCAATGTTGGGGAAGAAAAATTGAAAAAGTTAAGTTTTGATGTTAAAACTAGCCGGAACAGCACATTTTCATATTACAAATGTTTATAGAGCTGACACAAATCGTGAGTGAACATATACAAAAACACTTGATACCACTCAAACATATCTCAAAACAACAAAAACCGTGCAATTGGACAATATTTCTCCCAATATCACACACAATAACAATAAGTACTCTCAAAAAACTGAAACAAACAAACAGACGTCATTCAATTCATTAACGTTCAAATGCACTGAATAAAACACCAAAACATTTAAGAAAACGAAAAAACACACAATGTCCAAAAAAACACACAAGAGCTCTGGATAATATATAAGACTATCAAAATATACCTACCTAAAAACGATAGGAATCCAGGAATATTTCTCTCAATATCACAAAAAACACTGAAAATTACACTTCAATCAGCAATAATCTACTACAGCTCTTGTTCAACGTCTAAAAATAAAAATATTTTTAAGAAAAAAGTAATATGTCTTGACATTTGTTCTTTTTATCATTGGCGTAATGGAGATAACCATAGAAACAAACAAGAGTGGCTTTGATACTATTTAGCAAAAATAGGTCAACATTAAATGATAACCAAGTGAAATGAACTTAAAATTAAAATGAAACGTAATAAGAATTTTTTTCCTAGAACCATTCACGAGAAGTCGTCATTTTGTTATAAAATACCTGCAGTGAAAACGTGATTTCCGTCGCAAGTGAGAGAAATTCTCACAACGTTAACTTTCTTCATTAGTAATAATTTCCATCATTTCCTGCCCTCATATATAATATTTTGATGACTTTAAGTGATTAATAAACAAATAGGATTTAGTTGCATTATTTCATTAGTTTGACGTTCCCCGTTAATTGTTTAGACCAGTTTCCACTGAAAGCGTTGTTAGGCCCACTGTCCATGTATCGTCGCGTTAGCGTATCACATTAAAGTATAGTATACAATATACGAAGAGGACGTCTTTGCTTTGTACAACTACATCAGACATGTTGTGCACCACGCAGCATACGCTTTGCGACTGACAAGGCAGTACGAGAAGAGACGAGACGAGAACGCTTCTCTATGAATATTGTACTTGCAAATTCCGCTCAGTCGACAGGTCCCAATACGTAAGCGTTGTTTGCAGCAGTATATACTCCCGTGACGGGATGGCAAAAAAAATATATCGATTTATCGAATGAAATCATATATCGAAACAATATATCGATACTAACGATATATCGAAAGAAATTTATCGATATAAATATATATCGATATATCGGCCGAAGAGATATGATATAAATGGTCGTGTTCCAACCAACAAAGTTGATCAGGTAGCGATTTTTGAAGTGATCCATCGTTGGCTGAACGTTATAATTTTATTTGACATATGACTGCAATAATTATTTATTCATCTGCGATTTCAATTTAGTTTAATAGTTCCCAGTGGTGTTGATTCATTTTCAAGATACAAAGGTCTAAAATATCTTCAAACAAAAATATACTACGTCAATTTATATGTTTATTCACATGATATTTGTCATAAATAACAGTTAATGCAACACTGATCGGTAGCGTAGCGTATTTCAAATCTGATGGGAAAAATGACGACTGCCACCACAGCGCTCACATCAATCAGTTGACAAAACTAGCGTTCAGCAGGAAATTGATTATCGCTCCGGTAGCGATACGTTGAGATGAACGCGACCTATGGTATAATGAATATAAAAAATTTAAGAATGAAAATAATTTTCATTGACATGACAAACACATGAAACAAACGACAACTATGACAAGATGATGATTATACTATCAGAGACATCGACATTATTTCTAATAATATCCACCAGGAATAGATTGCAGAAATAGCAGTTTGGAGAGTCCTTTTTTTGTCAATCTATTTCTAGTTTCACTAATAATTCATATTATAACAAAAAGTACGGGGGGTTCTGGATTTAGAATTAGTACACGTTGCGTATGTTCCGCTCAGATTTTCGATGATGAATATATCGAAAGAAATATATCGATATAGATATATCGATATATTTTAGTGATTTATCGATATATTCCATATATCGATATATCGTTGTTATCACTCCGTGTCGGATTTTTGTCTCGTATGCTACGCTGACGCGACGATACATGGACAGTGGGACTCAGCTTTTACAGTTATCATGATTTCTGATTCGGAGAATGATTTAGATTTTCCAAATACACCAATAAAAATAGCAAATCAAGCTGGGGAAACCTTTTTGGATTTATTACTAGTAGGATCTAAAAAAAATATGAAGAAACAAATAATAATTTTCGAATATAGCTTTTTAAGTTCAATGTTCGTTTTTCATAATTATTGAAGGAATTCATTTAAAAACTGTTTACAACAGAAGTGGGATAATCGGAAAAATTGGGTGATAAATATTTGTGTAATTCTTTTTTTCTGCAAGAGCTGATAGTGATTAAAATGGTCAGAGTTGAGTGCCAGAAAAATAGTGCTAAAAGGAGACGAGCTGCTTCAAGCCATAAATCAAGCTCTAGTTCATCTAAATCTAGTTGTTATACTTCTAGATCTATATTGCCGATGACAATCTAATTGAACTTTAAATAAAATTACTTACAATAATTCCAAAAAATATACAAAACAGGTATTAATAAGATCAAAAATAAAATAAAAACAAAAAAATAAAACGGGCCATATCATTGAGAAAAAGAACAATGGTTAAAAACAAGAACAGTGGAACCATTTTTTTTAGTAGTGCGAGTAAACATTTTTTTTTATAATTGGAAATACTATATTTATATTGTGAATTCTGGGTAAGGGTGCCAAAATTTGGAAAAGTCATAACCGAGAGGGGATAAATACGCAAATCAATCAAAATAGCATCCGGGTTGACTAAACGTTAATAAGTTAAATTATTTCCCGTATTTCTGGAGACTCCAACTTTTAAAATGTTTCTTAAATGCATTATGAGATGGTATATTTCCAATTTCTTCAAGTACTGAATTATACATTCTTGGTGCAAGATAATGATAATGATCATTATCATTTGGATTTTCCACTACCAGGAAACTAAATTTGCTCAGCGCGTCGTGTAGTGTATCAATGTGCTATCATAATTTTGGATGTTTTTATAAATTGAATTGTTAAGAAAATATTTGTTTTAAGTCAAAAACTTCTAATTTTCCATGTAAGGTATTACTGGGAAAGTGAATATTTTTCTAATAAATAATACGCAAAATCCATTTGTCGCCTACCTTACCAGAAAACCATATGAACACCAAAAATAGGGCGGAAAATTCATAATGCCTCTGTTTTTGATGGTTTTTACCACCTGCCACTTGATTAATTCGACTTTCACATGATTTTTTTAATTAAACGTCAGTGTATGTCAAAGTTTTTTGTTATATTTCCCTATTTTTCGGTTTGTTCGGTAGGCAAAATACAGTTGTGTATCACACATGCAGGAAACGCTTTAGCAGCCCTTAAATATCAGCTGCCATCGCTTCGCTACGCTTGCTCGTGGCCTGCTCATTTTCTGCCCTTGTGACACAATAAACTATTTTGCACCACATGGACATCATTTAAAAAGTTGTCGTGATGTGTCCATTTAAAAAAATTGTTAGGAAGGAAATAGCGCGATTTACTCTTTACGCTCTTTTCACTTTAAAACCGCATTTATCACAAACCACATCAAGGTTAAAAAGCTTTAATCACATCGCACTTTGCTTGGGTACTGAATATGTGTTCTTGAAACGGTATAAAATGAAAATACATTGAAACCCCTTGATCTTATCGTTGCTATATGATCGACTAAATGGTTTTATTTAATTTCCGGCCCTTTTATTTTCTCGAAACAGTGGAACTCATGACCAATAAAAATATTTAGGCCTCCGTAAAGAGCAAAATCAATTAATTAAGAAAGTAATTTCGATAGAAGTCAGAATAATACTATGAAACGCTTCACAAATTAGAAAATTACTGTCCAAAGGGTAGACCGTTCGCTAGGAAGCAACATCTTCTTCTCGGGATATATGCCCCGTAGACAGTGAATTAAACTTCCAAGTTAAACGGGGTTAGTATATATAAAAATATAGAACCAACCATTTGGAAAGTAATTTTCTAATTTTTAAAGCTTTTTAATAGTTTTACATTATTATTTTGACTTTTATTGATAACACACTATACTATGACAATTGTTACAGGAAACTGTAATCAAGTAAGTAATTTCGTTTTTTTTAATTAAGAAAATATCTGATATAAAATAATTTATTCAAGAATTTCAAGCTTCCAAATATTTTTGGTATTATATTTTAAATTATAAATACTTAGAAATTCGAGTTTTTATTTAAATTATTTCATTAACATTCACCGATAATGTGAGGTGCGAAAGTATTTTTATCTACAACTGTCATGTAACAGGTACGATTTGACACTATTTTAAGAGTCATAATGACGTATATTACCGCACTAGTGCGTTTTTGAATACATTACCGCACTAGTGCGGTAATAAGAATCAAGAAAAATATTAAAACCAGAATTAAATATTTATTTTATAACATGTAGTTTGGGGTACATATAATCAAATTATTTATTGTATATATTTACAGTGCACTCCTTACAATTGTATAAATTAATTCCAGACGCTGACATGCCCAACGCTTGACTAGAATAATTGCTTATATTTTGATTCTGAATATTTCCCGATGGCGAAGGAATGTTTTCAATTTGTCCCAAAATTTTCATTGCTGTTCGTTTTTTATTTTCAGCAGACATTTCGATATAGCCTTCAGCGACAGAATTACTCTTCCAGCCACCATGTCTTTTTATATTCAAAAGATCTGCCCCAGAATCAGCCAAAAGTGTGGTTGAAGATCTTCGAAAGCAATGTCCAGTATATTCTCTTGGATTAGGCAATTCAAGAAATTGGGCAATTAATTTCGGCACATTACCAATAGTATTTATACCAATTGGTTGTTTTGTGCATTTTCCATCCCGGTATCCAACAAAAAATCGTTTATGTTCGCAATTTTTAGGTCTCAATGCAACGTATTTTCTGACGACTTCAACTAGATTCACGCCGTCAATATTTCCAGATGTTATAAAAAATTCTCGAGACACCTTTGTTTTAGTATTTGGTATAGTAATTTGATAGCAAATTCCTTGATCTTCCATATCTTCAAACAACATATTTGTTAGCTCTTCCCGCCGACATGCACCAGCCAAACCAAAGATCAATATAACCTTGAAGTGAATATAATATGAATACACCTTTTTATAATCTACACAGGAGTCTTACATACCTTCATGCACAAATATCTCTCATCGTTCGCATTTGTTAAGAATCTGGTTATTTCCTCCTTTGTTAATACCTTTGACTTTTTAGGTTTGTACCCTTCTGATTTTCGTTTTACGAATGCTATCAAATGTAAGTATTTCTTGATGTCGACATTCTGCCTTATTGAAAATTCTGTTCGTAACATGGTATAGTAACACCAAAGGGATGAAGGTTTCTGTATCTTGCTTAGCTCGTTAAAATATACTAATAATGCTTTTTCACTACTCATGTTTCCAACCTTCTTTTCTCGACACCATTTCTCGTAACGATCATAAGCCAGCTGGTATTTTTCTCGTGATTTCTCTGGCACAAGATTTGAAATAACACTTGAAGCTGCACTTTCTATATCTGAAGGGAGATTGTCTTCGCTTGAACTCATTTTCGAAGATAGCTGTTCATTTAACTTCGACAATTCAATGACAACTAATTTATTTTATTTCCACAGCTTTGTTTGACTTCGCTATGGTTACTATGGTTACAAAATATGATCACAGTACCTTATGTTTGCAGTCAATACGTTTGATTGGAGTATTTTTTTTAAATAAAATTTTATGATATAAGTACTTTTAATAATACTAATAAACAGTTGTAGATAAAATTTTGTACGTAACACGTCGGATAGGAATTATTAACGCACTTATGTGAATACACGACTCGGCCTACGGCATCGTCGTGCAAACTTCACATGCGTGCGTTAATAATGTCCATATCCCACTTATTACGTAAATAACTATTACCTACTACCAATATGTAATATCAAACATTACGATACTGATATGAGTTTCGTAATGAGATACTTTACCGCACTAGTGGGGTAAAGTAAAATTTGGAATGAACGTGTCAAAGTTGACAGTTTGCAGTTTTTCGTATCTATTGCGGGATTTAGCGGGTACTAGGGTTTGTATTGCGTTATTTGCGGCAAGTTCTATTTCAGAATCAATACTTTCCTAGTGGGAACTCATGTCGATACAATTATACCAAACAGAAGTGAACGCGTCAAAATTGTCAGTTAGCAAAATAAATCAACAATGAGCACAACGCTTGCTTGTTACATGTTTCTAATATCATGAATTTCAGGAATATTGACTAATTTTGAGTAAATAATTAACATTATTGGTAGTAGGTAAAATAATGTACTATATTCGTATCGTAAATTCATATTACGATATTCAATGAGTTATAAAACTCGGCCTGACGGCCTCATTTGACAAATTTCCCATCTCATTTCGTAATATGAATCTTTACGATACGTATATCGTAAATATCTATTCCATCTTGATATGCCTGAATCAGCAAGGTAATAGATTGCTTTTTAGTTTTTTGTGGTTGTATAAACACACTGTAACAACTAAACTTTCTATTTAGTTTAACTACTTTATCAAGAAAATATGATTATACAGTGTGTTCACGGATGGGGTATCCTATAGGTGAAAAATGTTTAAATATTAGTTTTAGTGAAAAATGTCATTCTTGATAAAAAGTTTTGCTTGTTCTGAAACCCTATAAAATGAAATAAAATTCAAGTTTTCCAAAACCCGTCTCATTTTATAATAGTATTTGCTTAAAGTGACTCTTGCAAAAACCAACCTACACTGCTCTTTTTCGTAGACTTTTCTTGAGATTTTCCCTTAACGAATGCATAGCTAGTGCACTAGCTGCATCATCCTCCTCAACGTACGCCTTTTTCAATTTTTTTTTGTCTTGAACAGATTCTGTCTCATCAAACTTTTTAATTAATTTTTTTAATCCACACCGCGTAATGAGTACATCTGGATATTTTTCGTGAAATTTTGCAATTGCATACTGGTACGAAACTTCCCCAATACCATAACACTTAATAAAGTATACTTTTTGTTGAATAGTTAACATAGTTGTCAAATATTTATAAAGAATGACAATTTGAAAATTATTTATAAAAGTTGACAGTTACCTACTTGGTATATCTTAAACGTAACTCACTAGATTAATACATTATTTTCATAAAACTTTAATTTTATCTCAACATTTTTCACCTACAGGATACCCCATCCGTGGACACGCTGTATAAAATGCAAAATTGAATAATAATCTCATCCAAAATTATGTAAGATGTTTGGTATGTTCTTACAAGTTTTGCTCAACATTTTTTGGTTGTTTTTGGAGACCTTTCGGAGATCACTACCTGAACGTGGAAAAAATTCAGGGTAGGTATACTCCAATTTTTTTCTATAATCCTAAGTTATACCACTATTTTTCATTTTTTTTAATAAAATTACTATTCACATGTATTTATTTATATTCTAGTCCAATCGAAAAAGATAATTCTATACAGGACTCTTCACGACTACCAGACGTTTCTGAAAAATTACATAAGAGAGAATAATGAAATTTTGTATTAGGAGCCCTTCCGACAGTACGAGACTAATACTTTGAGAGCACTTCCAGTTATACTGAAAGTTGATATTAAATTTGTTATTTTGAATAAAACACCCTGTATATTGCGCTTAATTTCAGGTTCTTTTTCTTTAATAAGTCCTACCTCCATATTCCATTATTTTTGAGATATTTTTTATGATATACCTACTAGCTTTTGCCCGTGACTTCGTCCGCGTACCTATAAGTCGAAAATTAGTTCTAATAGAATTTTTTATTCGTTTTTTATGTTATTATGAATATCCGTATTGCATTGCACTAAGCTTTTAAGTGAGTTCAACTTTTTTTGAATAAAATCAGATTGAATTTTCAAACGTGTCAAAATAAAACGCAATTTAAATCAAAAGCACTAAGGATGCAAATCACCCCCAAAATAATTTTCTACCCCACTTTAACCCAGTTAGGTGATGACTTCCAATAAAATACGAAACAGGTCATCCATTAATTCTGTCAAAGAATGTTTACGTAAAATTTGAAGTAGATTGGACCAAGGAATCACGTTATCCCATACAAAATTTGCCCCGTTCTTCATCCACTTAGGGGTAGAATTTCGGAAAATCCCTCCTTATCGGTTGCCTACGTCATACAAAGAACACACTCTCAAAGTTTCAGGTGTCTACGATCAGCAGCTTAGGCTGTGAGTTGATCCGTCAGTCAGTCATTCAGGACAAAGCATTATTTTGTGTGTATTGATTTTTTTAAATAACCATACATTAATGAGTGAATTATGGACAGTTGAATTTATAATTAAAAACCAATTTGTTTGTCAGATGTAGGAGAATTTATCAACAGTAAAAACACAAGAGCTTTTTTTTTATCGGATAAATTTCTCTTTGCAACGAAACAGTTTTGCCAATCACTAATTTTACGAGAAAAACTGACATGATAAAATCGCGACACCGAAGGTGGAGCGATTTTATCTAATGTCAGTTTTTCGAGCAAATTTAGTGATTGGCAAAACTTTGAGTTAGGGAGAAATTTATCTGATAAAAGAAAAGCTCGAGTGTTTTTTGGCAAGATAAATTAACGACAGAATATATGGATGAACAACAACAATAATTATCTTTATTGATACAATAAACTACAGAATATATGGATGAACAACAACAAAAATCTGACAGCCTAATTGACAGTTTTTGCAGTTTTGCCAACACTTAATTGCTGTGAAATTATAAGTAACCAAACTTGCGACTCATTGTCATTGTGTAAAAGTGACGTCCGCTTACTAGATATTGAGGAAGAGAAGTTTTTATCCGATAAAAAAGGATGCATCTTTTTTATCGATGTCAAAGTGAGAATAAAATTTCCAGGTATATGACATTTTAACATTGGAGTTTATTTATCAGAAATAATTATTTCCATTAAACGTTATAGAGGGTGTTCTAAATTTTCATTTCAATTTTGTTTCAAAAAATATCAAAAAACTAAATTTTATCAAATGATACACACTGTAAACTTTCACCCATTTTTTGGACTTCGCAGATAACTTTAGGCCCATTTTCTTTCATAGGTTCTACATCAATATCTTATCAATTTCAAGTTATCTAATTGAAAACAAATTAATTGGTTTTTTTTATGTTATGCATACGATTCCCAGGTAGAATGCCTTGGAAAATGTTTAACAAATATTAGTTTTTATGTTAAACTATGTTGAAAATAGCTAAGATATTTTAAAATGGCATGTTCTAGAATGGTTTTTGTTGAATATACTAATTTGTACCAAAATACTTTATTGGTAGAAAAGACAAAAATCAAATCAATCATGTTTATTCATCAAATGTCACCACAAGACAAGAAAGGCCGGAGGAGTCGAGTTGTCTTCGAAAACCGACAGGTAGATTTTTGTTAAGGTGGGTAAGGATATACAACAAAACTTCGTATCGTAACGCCGTCGCATAACATGTCTGGACGGCACTGCGTAACAGAATAACACCGAGGCGTCCCATAGAATGTCGGTTTTTTCGCGACCCATCAAAGAAATTAAACGCATTGATGTTGCACCACTTGTTATCATGTATGGAGAAGTCTGCGATACATAGTCGCGATTTATTTTTCGTTTATTCAATTTGAAGACATCGCTATGGAGTGGACTTAAGAATCTACCATTAATTTCATAAAGAGTGAAGCAATTTTATGCGATACAAAATATTACAATAAAATAAAGAAGCATGATGCTTGGGAAGATCTTGCTGTAGACTTTCGAACAATAGTAGATGAATTCAAAAAGCAGTTATCGATTATTTAGACCCTCTAAAAGGTATTGTAGACTGGTGTTAGAATCAACAGTCGCCAGAAACCAAACTGTTACTTCCAACCTTTCTTGGACAGAGATTTCCGTTCTCCATCTAGTATCTTTTGCTGCTATTTTGGGTCCAATTAAATTAATCAAGTATTCGAAGTCTATTGGGGACACTCTGGTGAAATGTTTGTAAATGCTACTACTTGACTGAGATTTTATACAGTAAATGATTTTCCCCGTACGCACTTCTACTAGTATACAACTGAGTCTGCCACCAGTGTCTTTCTTCGCGTACTTTTTTATTTTTCTCAACGAAGTAATGCATGAACATAGGTATAAGCTGCTGCAGCAGCTTCCATCGCGCATAAGAAAAATACAACTACAGTTCTGTTGCACAGACGGAAGGGCAGGCATCATGCTCCGATTAACGCATCGGAGTTTTTTTTTGTGTCTGTATCCGCCTTCAGAGTCGAGTTGTCTCCGGAAAAAGGTCGAGTTGTCTCCCGTTATTGATAGGTAGGTAGTGAAACAAGATCTTGAAGAAATAACTTTATCACTATAATAATGGCTTGAAATAATCCGTTGTTCGTATTCATAGGAGTTCGACAAAGCTCAAATAATTCTAATTTTCAATGAAATGGATAAAACAAATGATAAAATAAACAGGAATAGAGAAATTTAATGAATTTATTGAGAAAATTATTGGAAACATATTCCATTGATAAAGGTAAAGTATATACAATAATATGATACAAAATGTATTCACAAGTTTATATTTTACAATATACACATATAAAACTAGCTATCACTAGACGTCTAAGATTTAAAAGAAATCATATACATACTATACTATCCCTCATATTTCAGTAGACTCCGAATATAAAATTGTATTTCTTATAAGCTCTAAAATGATAAGAAACTAGCGAGGGACTATTTGTCACTAAGAAACCAACTGAAAGCTCGTCAACGAGTCCTCGCCCTACTTCCTGAGACTAAGAAAGAGACTATGGGGTTAAAGAGTCTCGAGAAACAAAATCCAGTGCCCAAGGTCGATCGGTGGATGATCCGTCTGGTGATGGCATGCCTGTGTCCGGATTGACGAGGAGTCCATGAATGAACTGGTGGGTGCTCAATGGAGACCGTACTATCTTTTCCAGCAGTCCAGTTTTAAGACCCTGGAGAACTCAATCGAGAAGAAAACAGGGACTGATAGAGAACCTGAAGCATCAACCCCTAAGGACATTCAAGATGCTACAAGTTAACTTGCAGCACAAAAAGACAGTCTCTGCTGTTCTACATCAAAGAGTGGAAGCTGATAACATAGACAGCGTTCTAATTCAAGAACCTAGGATAAACAATGGTGAGATACTGGTGCCTAATAATAGGGGAATTGGACTGAACATGGGAACTGATTGTACTAAAATAAGAACTTGTATTTGCTATAGATCCGAATACAACTTGATGCCGATTATGGAACTATGCACGGGTGACATATAATATGATACGCAAGTAGCATGTATCGGATGAACCATCTTTATACGATCATGCCCAAATATACTTTGAAGTTAACGTAGAAAAATCGGCTATTAGAACATACACGGAACCTAAGAGTACTGACTGGGTATCTTATAAAGAAGACGTTCCTAAAATCCGCACACATCTAGGCAGACCGGGTACATGGCTGCAACAGACCATACTGACCTCTTATCATAATAACTGTACGATAAAGGAGAAACAAGTCATTTGGTGAGATAAAGAGCTGACATCGCTTAGTGAAGAAACAAGAAGCGGTTTCAACAAAGCGAAAAAACGGGCAACTATAGGAATCGTATAAAGCTAAACTAGGTGTGTGTAATACAAAAATAAAAGAATCCAGGGAGAGGTCTTGGAGAGAATTATATGGGGACATACAAGGTGTTCCTGACATCGAGAGAATTAGCAATATTCTCAAAAGGGATACTTCTAATAAACTTGGTTCTATTCGATTGCAGAATGGAAAGTTCTCAAATACTGAGGCAAATGCTTTAGAGCACCTCCTCAGTGTGCACTTTTCTGGTTCCAGGACCAAATGGACTACTTCCCAAGCTCCGTAAAGAGGAATTAGACATTATAATGGGTCCTTCAGTTCTGATCCTTCGAAGCAGCCATACACTAGGGTATATACCAATTGTATGAAGAGAATCAAAGGTGGTGTTTATTCCTAAACCAGATAAAGAAACATACTCCCAGGCTAAATCCTACCGAACAATCAGTGAAAACCATGGAAAAAGTTTTACAAATGTATTTGCAAGTAGTGCTTAAGAGCATCCCTCTACAAAGACAAAAATGGGGTTATCAAGCAGGGAAATCAGGAGAAGCTGCCCTACATAATCTGGTCTCAGATCTCGAAAGAAGTCTGAATCATAAGACATCACCCCTTGCAGCATTTCTAGACATCGAAGGTGCTTTTGGTCATCAATAAACAGATCCCTTAATAATAAAGGGATCAACAACTATATGCAAATGGATAGGATCCATGCTCGAGTATAGGAGAATAACAGCACATATGCATGATAACCTACTTCATTAGGACAATTGAAGGATATCCTTTAGGTGTGGTGCTTTCACCACTCTTATGGAACCAAATTGTGGATTAATTATTGATCTGCAGGTTGAATGATCAAGGTATATGGACGCAGAACTTTGCGGACGACATAAAATGATTGTCACCAATGTGAAATAACAGAAGTAATTGTGAATGTCCTACAAGAAGCACTACAAAACGTGGAGGAAAGGTGCCTCGAAGAGGACTTTTCAGTTAATCCAAAAAAACTAGCTGCTTTTAAGAATAGAAGAATTCTTCCGCATGGTAGAGTACTGATGTTTGGAGAAGAACTGAAAATATACAAAGCAGTTAAATATCTGGGAGTAGCCCTTGATTCCAAACTGAACTGGAAGACACATCTGGAAAAAATTACTCATGTGCAGAAAATATGAACTCTATGATTAAACACTTATACTCTGCTTCTGGGAGAACTTACAAGGACTCAGACGGAAGCACCAAAGGAGAAGAAACAATACAACCATCACAACTACTAAAAATCCCTCCAGTCAAACTAGTGGCCTACATAGAAGACACGAAGCTTCTGGAATGGAAGTGAATAACATGGGAAATGGTACAAAGATTCAGTTCAAGCGCCTGGGCTGTTGAGCACAACCCAAACCTATGAATGAATGAACGAAGTAATGGGTCACTTTATTACATTCCGACTTAAATCCTCTTAATTCAAATGCGAAGAAAATACCAACTTCTTTTGGATCTAAAAATGGTAATCCAAAAATATAGGTCAGAAATTAAAGTATACTTGAATTGAACTACCAATTTCTACATTATTTCCTTTAACAGTGAAAATTTTCCACCTCACCAACAAATCTGAGCAATTTTGTTTAAAAAATGGTATAAAAAATTGCTCTAATATATACACTTTAATTGGCTAAAAATAATTTCTTCAACTTCGAGGACAACATAAGCATAAAATCGGGATCTGTATACTAATCTGATATCAATTTTAAAACAAAAATTATAATTCAACTAAACACATCCTAAAAACAGACATTTACACTCTACCCATATTATCTTATTCTGGTTATCCATAATAGCTACTACATTTGCCGAAATTCTCCAACCAAAAATTTATTGTTACATTTGAGCTGTACGTTTATGGTCAACTGTGACTGTGAGAATGCCACCGTATCTCTTCCCTACCTCTCTGTGTACGCGAGATCACTCTCGGCCATATAGTCAATTCTTCTCTCTTTATCAAATCAGGAGTGGACTACAATAATTATATTGTTTACTGTGCACAATATCTTATTCTATTTTTTAAATATATCCTAAATGAATGTGCAGCTGCAATTATTTAATTTATTTTCTACTCATAATTTTTTCTTTCTCGGTGAATGGGGGACTTCGGTCCAAGTTGCCAACCCAAAAAATTTCATATTCTTCTACACTGGAGAAGGAAAATTGCATAACACATTTTTAATGAATATTTGGGTGATTTTATGCATATATAGATATTTGTAAAGGTCATGTATGTTTGGATGAAAGTGGTATTTGAGCATCTGATTCCATGTCAATTGCGACATATCTCTTATATTGATTGGTAGATACTATTGACGTAAAATCAAGAGCACCAACATAAATTTCAACCAATCGGACATCATCTTTACAAATATCGATATTTGGATGCAATTACTTATTCCTAGGCTCGGTTTACATATATTTATAAACAATGCGAACCTAAACATGAGAAATTTATTCTGAAATTTCCTTTCCCCGGAGATAGAAAATTCGAAAATCTTTGGGTTGGCAACTTGGACGGAAGTCCCTCTTTGATATTATTGACATGAAATCAGGTGCTCCAATACAGGTTTCTACGAAACTTCACATGACAAATTCTTTCCCAGTGGTAAAAAAATATGAAATTTTTTTGGGTGGGCAACTTGGACCAAAGTCCCGTATTGTCGATGCGGTGAATTGCTAGTCGGTGAACTGCAGTAAGTGAATTGCTGTCGGTGAATTGTTTTGCGGTGAATGGTCCGGAACCGGTAAGTAATCACATAGTAATAGAGGGAAAGATGGTGTAGTCTATCGGTTTTTGTGAATTTAAGTAATAATTAGAAATGGAAAATTCTTCAAGATGAAATTAGTAGAAAAAAAGCTGTTCCCATTGGTGTAAAAAATAAGAACTTTTGACGGATAATTGTGACATAAGTCAAAGCAGCTGCTTATTGGCAATGTGTGACATATGGACCAAAGTGATGATTGAGACATTTGTAGGCGGGAGTTCAGCTGTCATGACAGCCGATTTAAATGGAAAGTAGTAGACAAAATATTGATTATTATTGTTGAAACGTTGAAATATGCTTGAAGGGACTTATTATGTTCATAATGTCATATCTCAACATATCTTAAACTGCTAACTCTTAATAAACTCTTTGAAGATTTTGCTTACTCTAAGATGTTCTCCTGTTGTAGTAGGAACATTTCTTTTTAATTTTTCCAACTTTTCTGGCAATAAATTTAAGGACACTATTTATTATGCTTCTCTTATTTTTGTCGCGGTAACATTCATTTCAGTGTCTGATTCGTTTTCCATATTATTATTCCGAATAATTTCAATTTAAATTCGGTATCATAATTACAATTCTTGCAATCAGCTATAAATTACTTAAAACGTCACTTTATTATTTTGACATCATCATACGCTCTTTACAAAACTGCTTGATAAACAATAATATATGTCTTCGTAGCACAATGGTTTAGAGGTCTGACTGCGTTATTTGAAGAAATATAGGTATATAAATAACTTTCAATATGGGTCCTATTTATCAGTGTCAAGTTACATTATCCACACGTATTATTTCCATCCATTACTCACTGGTAAATAATGTACGTTATTATACTCGAAGAAGCACATGTAAAATGATTACATTATCAAATAGTCGTGAACAAATGTTATTAATAAGCTCGTGTCAAGTCCTGATACACGATATCGTGTATTCGAATGTATATTCTTTATAATTACCATTTAAAAGTCCGGATCTGTCCTCTCTTACTCCAGCATCCACAGATAATCTCTCTCGGCTTTACCGGGAGTTTGTGGCATATTACTAATGAATCTGTAAACTGTTTGTTGTTGGCAACACTGGTTGGAATGCGGTCGCGGTTGGGGGCGGGGGTAGTATTCGGTGTTGTCTCTTGTGCCGTTCTGGCGCGTTCCGATTGAATCAATCGTCGCGCTCAGCTCGCCTGGACGAAGATGCGCTCTTAGTTGCTCTCGCTCTTCGTCTATCTGTCTCTATCTTTCGTTCGGTCTCTTAATGGAATACAAAGCTCTTCGATTATACTGGGTGTTATGTTACAACTACTATTAATGTTATCTTATTTTAAATATCGTTAATACGACTCTTATTTTGAAGATGATGATGGCACTATTTGAAAGCATGTTGCCAATTAAATCCTTCTTAAACTAATAGATTGGGATTGTGATTATAGTTTTTCTTTTGGGACGAAATAGGAAGTCAAAAATATGAATGGCTCTATGTATCGAAATATAGATTGTCCCGATATTTTTGAAGAGTATTTTGAATGAACGAAAGTAATAGTTAGTTGACAAGTTTAATTGAAGAATATGTTTTGATAGTGAAGTGTAGACATTTTTTTAGAGGGGTTTATTTAGGAAATTAAAAAAAAACGTTCTACTTTATTCTCTCCTCACTAGAATTTGTTTCAACTTTAAGACATCAGTGCCGGAGAAAAAAGATCTTGAATAATTTAAAAATTTTATTATTTTATTTTAATAAAATGGTAAAAGGAGCAAAAACGAAACCAATATTTTTGAAATAGGTCCTTTAAATTCTTTTGTATTTATGGCCTTTTTTATTTATTCTCCTGTCTTATAAAATCCTTCTATACAGTACAAAGTACTATAGTGCAAACATGGGGATTATGATTTTAGTACATCTAGTTTACATCGGCCTCTCACTCACTAATGACTGATCTAGCAGTCAAGCAGCCATTAAAGCTCTGAGCTCTTGTGTAATCAGTTTCAAAACGGTGTGGTGGGAATGCATAAGCAACCTCAATGAACTAGGTGAGATTCCGGGACACACTGGAATAGAAAGAAATGAAAAAGCAGATGAACTAGCAGAGGGGGGGACTGAAACACCCGTTTGAAGGCCAAAACTCTTTTGCGGTATCAGCTCCAATGTAATACTGGAAGAAATAGACAAAGCCGAAGAAAAGAGAAGATCTGACCACTGGAAAGATTTAGTAGGGCTTAGACAATCAAAAATTCCGATTGGTGGATTGGTGGCTACAGCCCGTGTAGATCAAATGAATGCATAATTCAAAGTAAAACTGCACCAACAGTTTTAACAGGGATCCTAACGGGACATTGTCGCCTGAATGGGTACCTGAAAAAGCTCAAAATAGTAGAGGAAGAAGAATTGCACAGCAATTCAGAATCCTAGGGCACAGCACCTAGGAGATTATTGAATAGAAGAGGGACATTTACCTTAGTTGAAGATTGCAGAAATCCTAAAATGTCTCAGGGAAATAGGACTAAAGGAGCTACTAGTGTCTGATACTTTCCTCAGGAGCTAAGTAGAAGTAAGAGAGCACAATAGATATTTTAGGTCTCAGTGATTATCACTCCATATACATACATACAATGACCAATTTACAGCAAATTTAACCAGCAAAAAAAGTCGACTATGAGCGTGGATATTTATAATTTTTAATATATTCAGGGAAATCGAAAGAGTCGAGCTGTTCCCGAAGACCAGCAGGTAGATTTTTGTAATTGACTATTAAACTTCGGTTCCTGCCATTCTGATTCGAGTGGGACGAAATAATCCGTTGTTTGTATTCATACAAGTTCAACAAAGCTCGAATAATTCTAATTTTAAATAAAATGAATAAAACAAATGATAAAATAAACAAAAATAGAACAATTTATTAAGTTTTTAAAAAATGATCTAAAATATATTATAATGATAAAGGTTTAAATATATACAATAATATGATACATATTATATTTACAAGTTTATATTTTACAGTATACACACATACAACCTATCACTAGTGCCAGATAAAGATTTAAAGGAAAGTATATATACAATACATACCTACATACTCATAGTGCTGTCCTTCAAATTTTTTGTAATCTCACCGCATGTTTTAGTGGACTCTGTATATGAAATTTTATTTCTTAGAAGCTCTAACATGATAAAACACTACTTTCACAAAATTTGCGTTATCTTGAAGCTCTTTAATTTTGGTATCCACCATTTTTTCTTATTATGACACGCATCTCCAGATCTTACTATTTTCATTTTATTCCAATACTCATAATCATTATTATTTAACACGGTTTGTGAACGTTCTGTGTATAAATACCAACATTTCACAGTCAATTTTTCATTACTACCTACTTTGCCTATAAAAAAATTACTGTCGTCTTTAAACATGTTAAGCGGTAAATTCATTCATTGAAAAAAAAATAGTGTGCTTTAACCTAGTTTAGTCCCGTGCACGTGTCAAAAAGAAAGCGGAAGAATTTTAAATGTTACGTAACCCGTAGTTCGGTTGTTATGTCGTTGGTTTTTTTGAGGCCGTTAGTCACAAAATTGGGTATGGTTTACTAGATCTGGTGCTACACAGACACAATTCGGAGTAGGGATTATACGGAAGAAAATGAAACAAAAAGAAAAATGAAGAAAAGGTCATTGTGGCTTACAGTATGTAGGAGTTGTCGACGAGTGCTTATAGTGGTTTCATTCAAGATGCGTTTTCAAGGTTTTTATTGTGAGACTGGAAGTGGGATTGATTCGTTATATCTCTACAGATATCTCTGAAAATTTGAATCCACATGTATTATGAACGTTAATAAAAATACAGTGTTTTTTAAATACACTTCCTACCAAAAAATATAGGTCTCTTTATATAATTTGGGAAATGGCAAAAAATTTCAAAAATAAAATACATCAGCTTATGTCTGCTTTTTGTTAACTTATCTACTGCATATTCATAGCTCTGAAATATGGAATTAGACAACTCAATTTATTTATTTCATGATTTTTTCTAGAAAAACAGTATATATATATATATAATCAAATTACCTTCTACCTTTCGGTGTAGGGAGATTTCTCAAAATTTCAAGATTTATCAACAAAAATTTTCCACTCTTTCCTATTTTTTGCTAATTGTTTTGCTTCAATCATTGTTTTTCCTCTTTCCTTTAATATTTTGGCTACGTTGTTATCCCAGGATTCTTTGGGTCTACCTCTGTCTCTTTTAACAATCACTTTTGCTTCCCATACATTTTTAACTAGTCTAGTATCCTCCATTCGCTGTAGATGTCCCCACCAGTTCAGTTGTCTTTCTTCGATATAATCTAGCACGGACTTTATTTCTAGCTCCTCTCTTATGTCTACATTCTTTATTCTATCTCGTTTTGTTATTCCTTTCACAGATCTCAGGTATTTCATTTCTATAGCTTGTATTCTACTCTTCATTTTTTGGTCCAGTTTCGCTGCCATAAGTAAGTATCGGTCTAAAAACTGTTTGAAATACTGTCATTGTGGTTCTTTTTGAGATTTCCTTCTTATTAATAAATCCAGGTTTCAGCATGTGGTAAGTTTTTATGGCTTTCCATAATATCCCTTTCTTGGTTACCAGTGCTGTCAATTGTTGTTCCTAAGTATTTAAAGTAGGTAACCTGTTGGATTATACTTCCGTTAATTGTTATATTCAACCTTTCCTGATTTTTTGCTATCATCATTATTTTTGTTTTATTTGCATTTATTTTCATTCCATTCAGTTTTAGAGTTCTATTCCATATTTCTATATTTTTTTTGAAGACCTTTCTCTGTATTGGCCATTATAACTAGATCGTCAGCAAATGCACATTCACGTATTTTAACTGGTCTAAGTTGCTTCATACCTACAGAAAGTTCCTGTGTATCTGTTTTTCTTTGCTTTATTATATTAAAAACAGTAACTGTACATTTTAAACGACTTTCGACTGTTTTATTGGAAACAAAACGAATGCATGGAAATTATTGAATTAATGGTGATAATTCATAACGTGTATTAACAACTACTTGCATTCTCCGAATTAAATTAGGGATCACATTTTGATTTAGGTACGTATTTAAGAAACAAACCGGAAGATCTTTTTTCATGCTTCTCCACAGTAATACGTAATAAAATACACGAAAGACATAAAATGAAATAAAGAAGGGAGAAAGGAAGATATTGCAAAGAAAAGTATATCAGCTAGACGTCCTACATTATCAATAATAATTTACTAAGTAATAATATAAAATAATCTGTTCAAATTATCTAAAACTCAATATATTGCAAGCATACTACCAATCAAAGTACATCAAATATTTCCATTTCTTCATCTATACATACAGAGTGGGCCACAGAAAACAGACCACCCCGATATTTGGCAGTATTCCTTAGATTTAAAGGAAATTAGGAAACTATGTCTATTTTTCTTCTAAGAGGACACATTTTTACGATACAGCCATCCTGCTCTCACAGATATCATCGAAATTGATAGTAGCTACTTAGAAGATGATCTCTTTTTCCAACAAGACGGCGCACCTCCACATTGCAGTAGAGCTGTACGGCAATATTTGAATGAACGATTTCCTAGGAAATGGATTGGAAGGCGAGAGGACCTATGGAATGGCCTGCATTTAAAACCCCTCGATTTTTTTGTGGGGTTATTTAAAGAGCAAAATTTATAAAACCGAACCCGCTTCGTTGGAAGAACTAAGACGACGAATAGTACATGAATGCAGTCAAATAACTCCTGAAATACTTCCAAACATTCGACGTAATTTCGAACAGCGACTCTACACCATTTTCAACATCTAAATCATTAATTCAATATTATTCTAATTCAGTTAATTTTAGTTATGAATTAATTATCATATTTCTATAATATTTGTTTCAATTTACTTTTGATGTAACAGAAAAAATGACATATCAGCAAACTATAGGCGTTGCGTTTAATTTTTAAGGTGTGTTGTACTTTAAATTAATCAAGACTTTTTTGTGTGAATATCGTGGACGATCATTATGTCTGAATACTCCATCTAAATGCATTTCTAATGATGTGCCGCACATGGTATATTATATTCCCTATTTAAAAATAAGGGGTTGGTGAGGTGGAAGGGAGGGGGTTGACAAATGACAGATGCCTGTATCGTTAACATGTGTCTCTCTTAGAACAAAAATCGCCATGTTTCCTAATTTCCTTAAAATCTAATGAATATTGCCAAATATCCGGGTGGACTGTTTTCTGTGGCCCAATCTGTATAAACTGCTTTGTCATGAATGGTCTTCCCCATTCAAGTTTTAAGTCAATTCATTTTAATTTACTACGTGCTCAGATCTAGTAACTTACATTTTATAATATTATGTGAATAATAGAAAATCTGAAATACCACACCTATAATAAATATTAAGTCCTGAACTGTACCTATTACTTACAACCGTTCTTTGTACGGTTATAAAATTATCAATCAGTTATTCAATACCTGTGATATAGTCTTTTAGCTTTCTGTATTTTTTGTTAGGCTACATAATTTCTTATAACTTTTACATAAGGGCAAAAGTTATCTATTTGTTACGATACTTTGTTTATTTAACTGTGTAATTGGTTAATGGTTTATTTATTTAAAAGAGAAATGATAATAGTTTTTAACCGAGTCGATTGAATGTTTCAATTGTGAAAGTGGATATTATTTTTTATAAATTTATTGTAACAAATTAAAAGTTTCTCATGAAACACTTTTAATCCCATTAAAATTATATTGAATTATTCATTATAATAATTGTTTTTGTAACGTGTTCGTATTACATTCCGAATGGAAACGATAAAAGGTTATAGAAAATAAAATAAAAATCCATATCGAGGTGAAAATGTAACTAGTTTTGAGGACGAACTTTTATAAACTGTCGGTTAATGTGTTTGACTGTATACTATGTATGTATGTATAATGGGATGACATTCACTGAGACCTGAAAGATCTATTGTGCTCCCTTACTTCTACTTAGTTCCTGAGGAACGTCTCAGAGACTAGTAGCTCCCTTAGTGCTATTTCTCTGAGGAATGTAACTCGAACCCAATACCCCTCCGTTAGAAAGCCCTTACGTAACCTTCTACGCTACGGATAGTTCCTTCCTGTCACTGTTCTGTTCGGTATTATAAGCTACCGTTAACCGCGAGTGGGTCCTACATTCAGCCATCCTGCTCCGCTCCTCGTCCTCGAGATACCTAGAGTGATGGACCTGACGTTTATGCGTACACCTATCTCACCTGCTCCTTCGTGAGCCTGATGCCTTACCTGCTTACGCCTATCTCGCTCTCCTGGTGATCCTGATGCATGCACGACCATTCCAGTCACCCCCTCTCGCTGTCATATAACATTATGTCCTCATGTGGACATTTCGTAGATCCCACTTCTGATATATAATCTAAATATTTTAAGCATTGCAAAAGCAAAATCATCGGCTAGAAAGCCATTACGTAACCCTTCTGCGCTACGGACGGTTCCTACCCATCGATTTTCGGTATTATGAGCCTACCATTAACCTCGACCGCGTATTATAATTGATAGATGAATGAGTTGAAATAATGCAATAATAGTCCATTTTTTTTATGATCGAACACAATTTGCTCTTATTTAAAATATAAATACAACAAATATTACTAATTTTTAGAGTAGATTTAACAATAACATGAAGAATTTAACGTTATTTACAAAAAATTGATTATTTACTTTTTTGAGTTAAATCGAATTTTAATATAAAAGTTTTTATTTGTTCTCGTGGAGGTTATTTTTTTCCGGATTGTTATGAAGTTTCTGATACTGTTACGTGGTTCATATTCAAGAATTTATTTTAGCCGCCCATATATTGAGCTCCTTTTTCAGAAATAACTCTTCATAGTAGCTCCCAGCTACAATTGAAGATTTACATCCTCCATCGCGTTTCATTGTTAAAATGTATGCCCCGACTCCGGAAGTAATGCTGCAGAATATTTGCGAAAACATTGTCAAGTGTATTGCATTGTATTATATACAAAGCAAAAATGTCTCTAATTGTGTACTGGAAGGATGAATTGGGGTTGTAACCCAAGGATCTTGAGCTGGATGTACACAGCCATTGTGAGACCAATCACTCCTCATGGAGCCGTATTAATAGCCTATTGACGACGAGAGACAACCTCTCCAGAATCCAAAGACTGGCCTGTATACATTACAGGTCAATGGAAACATTCCCAACGGCTGCCATGGAAGTGATTCTAAACTTCACACCACCATATAGGTTGGTGGAAAGATATGAAGGAAGTTCAATATAAATCTAAGTAGAGAGGGAATCGTTTGAAGAAGGCCACTCCTAGATTTTCCTTGAAATATGCAAGAATCAGAAGCACATCCAAAATATGCGCACAATTTTATCATTGCTTCATTTTTAAAATCAATTGTATATTTCTCTCTTGACTTTAACGGTAATAATTCATAATACTCATCTCATGTAGAATTATTCCTCCCCACTGTCACTGCTGATTTCCATTTTATAGATTCAAAAAGCGAAAAACACACAACAATGCTACATGAGAAGCGCAGTCATAATAAAATACAAATTTCATGTAATTGCCAAAGCTGCTTAGTACCGAAAATTTTATTTCCGAGTCGCCACAGAATTATTTTTTTTGTTTTTGTTTTTTTGGCTACAGAAAAACATAATTTACAATGTAAAAAAGTGTCCTGTAGCAGTAAAGAGATAAAAATCTTGAGAATGGACTGTTGTAAAGAATTCAACATAGAGTGCCTTTTATTTAGATAAATGAGTGAATAATTGCACACGAAAGTCTTTAGAATATGGACGATAACATTTGAGGAACCCTTGCTACCACGCCACTGGCTTATTAGAATTTCACAAAATAAATACTTTTGATATGCTTTGAAAATACTATAACCTACAAAAAATTTTAAATTTGTATTACAATCTCTCGACAAGATAAGCTGTAAAATGTGTGTTTCATTTGCACCCTACATCTCACAAACTTATAGGGTTAGAAAAAGATTGTATTCAGGTATTTCAAATTTTTCTTAACGATCCTCTGATTTACGGTACCTACTAATTTATCGGATACCTATAATCTAAAAGTCGAGAACTTGGAGTATAGATTGCAGACTCCTACTACAAAAAATATTGTGCAAAGAAGATTTTTGGTAACAGCTTCCCTTGACAATTCTGCACAGAGAAAAAAAAAGTATTGAATCAAACAAAATATATTTCAGTCAAACAAATTTGTTATTTAAAAGAAAACGCTAGTTTATTTGGATTCCAACTCCAATATTTGTTTGATACAAGAAAACATTTGATGAAGTCAATTGTTATATTTTTTCCATTCAATTCTTCGGGTTCATTTGATGGAAGAATAATTTATTTTCATCTGAGAATGTATTCCACTATGAAAGCAAATAAACAATTTTGTATATTCAAGAATATTAAATACTCAAATGAAACAAATATTTCCTTATATTTTAGAATACTCATTGCTTGGTTGAATACCAGACTGTTAAAATAAAAAAATAGTTATTAATTTTGCTTAAATAATCATTTAATTTCAGAATTCGTAGTATTGAATCAAGAATATTACTATTTGAAACAATAAAATTGTATAATTAGGAATTGATTGAAAATGATACTGGAATGAAGGGTATGAGTTACTCAAGTGAAACAAATATTTATTTAATTCAAAAAATATATTGCTTTTGCGATATTATTTTAGAATATGAAATGGAGAATAGTCATTAGAACCAAAGAAATAATTAGGTAAATTAAGAATTGATAGAATTCGTTTAAAAATATAAAACACTGAAGAATGTGTACCCTGTTTTCGAAGTATTTCCAATGGAGAGGAGTTGAATAAAAACTTAATTTTTCCTGATACTGTATTTATATTTTATAAAACGACAAACGAAAACCATTTTTGCAATTACAATACTTTTAGATAATATATAAATTTGCTATATATTCGATATTTTCCAATTAACGTGTAGTTTCACTTCTGGAACTAGAAGAGGTTGATTACACTGGAGATGAATCTACAATATACTTTAGAAGAGTAATTGTCTGTTCCTCCTCTTCTATTTTTCTTTTTTTGCTAGGGGTTCCATCCACATTTGACTGAATTATTATTGTTTCATCCTCTGTGATCTGAAAATGTATTGAGTTTTACACATTGCAGTTATTTTTTACCACACGATTTCAGAGGTCATCTAAACCCTTCATCAATTTAAGCAGATTGCCCGACACAAATGAAATAACTAGGTACTCCATATAAAACGATAAATAGATTATTGAAATTCTTAATCAGAATAAATGAAATATTACATCGAAACAAATGAAATACTAAATCGAAACAAATGAAATACTAAATCGAAACAAATGAACTACTAAATCGAAACAAATGAAATACTAAATCGAAACAAATGAAATACTAAATCGAAACAAATGAAATACTAAATCGAGTGAAGTTTAATACATACTCTGGAATTGACATACTACAGGTTGTACGTTAAGTAACAGATCAGACGAATAACTAGAAAAATATGCATTTTCAGAGTACAACACGTTTAAATGGGAAAGTAATTATGAAGCCTTCATTTAATGAAGTACATCTAGAAGAGGAGAACAACTTTTTCAAAGGCTTTACTGGAATTTCGTACTATTCGATTACAAAAAAGGGGGCCCTATGGGACCCGAGAAGAATTTTTTTAAACATATTCAAACATAAACTTTTCCGTTCAGTTCGAACCAGCTGTCAAAAATAGGATGTTCCATTCCAAAAAATTGTTGCATATTTTTCGAGTAGTTCGCTATTCAAGGTATAGTATAAAAATAATCTCCTGATATTAGGTATAATTATTGTGTTTTTAATGAAAGCATCTTAAAACAATACAACTTTGGACAATAAATTGACAATCAACTTACCTTCGAAAACACTTTCCAAGTCCTGTAAATTATGTTCTCTAAGGAATTCTCTTACTTCTTCCATTTGCACACAGTGATTAACACAGACATAGTTTAACAACGACACACGACGCACTACTGATAGATAGGATACTCGACTTGACGTCGGTCGGTAAACTTTTGCGTTCATAGAAAAATTTCATTGGTTCTAATAATCTTTCAGACCAAAATTGAAAAAGAATATATTATTTGAGTGAAATAAGCCCATTTATTTCATTCCAAACAATGATTTTTGAGTGAAATGAATATTACTTAAACCATGTATTTTGAAATCAAATAAATCGAAATACTACATTCAATCAAATAATTGCATTGCTTTGAATAATTTTCGAAACCTTAATTGAAATAAACCTATTATTTGAGTGAAATAAATCAATTTATTTTATTCCAAACAATAATGTTTGACTGAAAAAAATATCACTAAAACCAAGTATTTGTATTTCAAATAAATCAAAATACTAGATTCAAACATTCCTTTTTTTCTGTGTGGATACTACTGTTTTCTCTTCAATGGTACTGATATACCCATCTATGTCCATTGTTACCTTCAAAACTGGACAGTTCTGGAAAATACCTTGATAGTTTAACTTGCAAATTCTGCAAGCTCTGAATCATGCCAGGAGTTTGGGAGTCAATCACCAGTAATTCGTCCTTTGCAGTTTTTTCGCCAACCTTCTGAAACAAAGAAAATACTCCTATATATATATTTTTGCGAAGACATTAACTACAAACGTAGTTTTCCGAGAAATCCTTTGATTTTATTCTCAGCTATAGAATGTTTTTTTTTGTCAGACCACTGAATCGACGCCGACGTATATCGAAGCGTATGGAGAAATAAACTTGCAGTAGTAGACTATCATAACGACGAGAATAAGTGTGTAGACCCCGTTTCACATAACGGGCTGTCCATAAATCACGTAGCTTCATTTTTGCCAATTTTCACCCACCCCTCTACCATGTAGCTTACCGTACCTTTCGGTCAACCCCGCGGTATTTGAAAAACTTATTAATCTTAAAATTAAAAAAGCTACGTACCACGGTTTATAACCAGCCCAACGTGACCCAGCGTAGTCTTAAATCGAATATTTGAATATTTTGTATTCCACACGCCAATAATAATCATTTCAAATCACGTGACACAAACATAACGAATAAAAATGAACTTGATCACGTTTTAATTACTCTGCTCCATAAGTGACACACATTTTACCTATACATAATGCCCGGACTACTTCATTATTTCAAAAAATTTTATTACCCTGGGCATTTTTCAAACTGTTCGGGCACTTTTTACAATGTCCTATTAATAACTTGGCCCATAACATATATATGAACAAGGTGAAGAGAGGCCACTTTATTATTAACATTTGAGGTTGTATTTGAAGCAATCACTTACTGTCGAATATTTTTTAATTCTGAATATTTTAAGACGTTTAGCTAGTTTATCTGTGAGTGTTGTGTTATTTGATCTAAAACGATGCCTCCTAAAAAGCTTGTTGGTATCATAGTCTTTTGTGCTCATCATTCCCCAACTCTCCCAAAAAAGATACTATTTTTCCAACGATTTAAAAATTACGCGCCATGAAACTTGATACATTTCTTTACTTTTTTTCAGTAGTCATCCTAGAAGGTTGTTAAAAAAACACTTTCACAGTTGCCACGAAAATAACAAGAAATAAATCAATAAATTTAATAACATTTCGAATAGATCCAACGCAACTACAAATCCCATCGACAATAGGCAATTATTTTACAACACGAAATTAAGATTATGTAACTAATGTTAATTGAAATAACATTCAATCGAGAACAATTACAAATTATATTGAATTTTCAAAGAAGAAAGTTATCTCTACCTGCTTCGCTTCGGCCATCTTACATATTATACACATAGCACGGTGTCGATGACGAAACTTTTTAAAAGTTTATTGTGAAATCAGTCGAGGAATGCGAAAGAAAATAAAACAATGTTACTAACAAATATATTACAAATCGAGGAGATGGTTCGGTCTAAGCAAATTATATAGGGTATTTCAATAGTTTAATACACTAAAAACCAATTTTTGTATCTGTGATTGCCAACCGTACTAGATATTTCCAGTGATCGGTGTTTCTATTTTTCTAGGACGGTGCCTATTTTTAGAATAAAACATTGGTGCTGATACCGCAAAAGGGTTCCCGCCTGCAAAAGAACTTTCCAGCTCCTCTTTTCGCTAGTTCATCTGCTATTTCATTTCCGCCTATTCCAGTGAGATGATAATGTTCTTTTCACCTAGCTCAATGAATTTTTCCTAGCATTCCCATACCCTTTAAGAACATATTACACAAAATCTCAGTACTTTAATGGCTGCTTGACTCTCCGACTTGATGATTGTCATTTGCGTTCTATATATTTCATCAATTTTTGAACTCTATGACGAGAACATGGAGAGTAGAAGGAGGAGAACTAACTAAAATTGATAAAACCTGTCCTCAAAATCGTCTATCTAAGCAGTTTGCGTGGCCACTGCAAATCCGATACTATCCAAAAAGAGTAACCCATAAAAAATAAATAATAAGATAGCTGTTAAACGTGTAGCGTCCTGGGCTTAGAGTAATATTGCAAATAGAGTCCGCAAGTCATTCATAAAACTATCCTAAAAGACGGCTAACATTCATCGTCATACATATGTTTTCATCAATGACTTTCAAGGAGTGGGGAGAAATTGTCGGACTAGTCGGACAGTGCCACTGGCCAATAGAATCATTTACTTACAGGTGAAAAGAGAGGTTAGGAAAATTCCGACTGTTTTTTTGCAAATTTGGCACTGACGAACCATAATTTTCACACAAAAATATTGTTTTTATTCTGTACACACACACACACACAAATATAAGTTGAAAAGACGAAAACAAAACCTTCAATAAACTAGGAACGTTGAAACTTCGTAGTAAAATCAGGTAAAATTGGTAGTAAAATGGTTTCCGTCCTTTTCTCGGTGTTGCCATACTCCAGACAGACAAAATCATTAACACGCATTTGTTTCGTTTAAACCTCAATAGTTTCAAACAAAAACATATTTTTTACATAAACTACTTAGAATAATTATTTAAAAGTCGTTTTTATGTAATTTCTTAAAAGTACATTTTTAGTTTGTACGTTTCTATCGTGTCCTATAGTTCAGTTGTCGCAATTCAAAGTTACCTTAGAATGTGATGTAATGTTGGGTTCACTTTTAAATGTAAACAAATGTATCTTTTTAATGTATTAATCTGAGGTTCTGGGCATAGAATTACCACTAGCACCTCCCTTGGCTACAGGTATGAACTATCACTTAAGACGCGGGCTTTGCCTCGGCAATAAAATACTAGACGCGGCAATAAATCGATTACTTCTTTGCCAATTGAACTAATAACTATTCTTGTATGATATGTACTATTTAAGTAATTATGTAGTTAATATGAAAACCCTGTGCATGAACTAACATCATTAGAAAGTTGTGACTGTTGATTAAGAATATTTTGTATTTTTTATTGTTATTGAACAGATCAAGATTGTGCATGGAAAATTTAAAGCATTAAGATTCATCCTACTCCTCTTGATTAATCTCACTATTCTGCTATAAGTGATTGTAGCTCAGTCACTGTTATTTTGTGATTATTATGACTCATCATAGCAATGTCTTCTTCGTACTGCAATATGTATGTTCGCAAATTTGAATATTCTGGTGCGAAATCAAAGCTGTAGCAGCACAGACAGATTCTGAGCAAATGTGACAGTGGGAAGCCCTGGAGGAGTCCATGTTGAGGTAAACATTTTTGGAAAAAAACAGTAATTCACTTCTACTCACAGTGTTCTACTACTACGGTAGCTTACAAGATTAATTGCAAGTATTCTGGACACGTAATTCGAAGTAGTTTCTAGAAAACCCACAGTGTCAAACACCATCAAAGGCAAAAGCAATGCCTAGAAAAATAGCAGCGTAAATTATTAAAAATAGTGTGTACCTTTTGAAAGCCGATTCAGAAATAAATTAAACATTTGTATTATTAAAAATATATCATGAGATATGGTACTACTAATGATTGAAAATGTAGTTTTTGTGAGAAAAATTAAATTTTTTCAAAAAAAATTATTTTTTTTTGAAAATGGCTCATGCTACTAAACTTTTAATTTATAGTTAAATTTTATATTTTTGTTAAAAATTGTGCAATCTTGTGATAGATGACTATGAGTAGAATATATTAACCGATTATGGGATTATTGATGAAAATATCATAAACTTAGTTAGAGATCATTGCGTAGTGCTATATTTAGACCAAGTCTATTTGCAATGGATATGATTAAAAAAGGATAGTCGCATAGGTATAAGCGGAAGAAAAATAAGAAAAATGTTGGTTTAAATTTTTAATTTTATAGTTGCGTTCTATTTGACTGCGGTCTCAGTTAATCTCAGCTCACATCGGTAATGTGCGCGTTCTTTCTAATGTTATCTATGTGATTATGGAAAGAATAACTTCATTAGATGCTAATACAAATCTGTCTTATATTTTAAATCTGTTTTTGAATTTTGATGCGCCGGCAGATCACGAGCTTCAATTGAGCGAGTCATTTTTGTTTTTGCTACATCACTTTATCTCAGATCACATTAACTGAGGTGAGCTGAGATCTCAGTAAAAAATAATACATTTATAAGTTATATATTATTGTTATTTTTATAACGTAAGAGCTAAAACATTATGTAACGTACCTACTTGTAAAAAGTTTTGTTTTTGATTATTCAATTCCTCTGAACAATGGGAAACGGCGTATTGTAACTATATTTTCTTGCCATCTAGACGCATGTCTATACATTATGCTTGTATGAATGTATATTGGGGTTACATTCACTGAGACCTTTCACTGCTGTGCCCTAGGATTCTTCTCTAATGCCATCATCTACATTGTCCTTCCTCCATTATTTTGAGCCTTTTCAGGTACCCGTTCAGGCGACAATGTCCCGTTAGGATCCCTGTTAAAATTCTTAGTGCAGTTTTACTTTGACCTATGCATTCATTCCATCTCAAGTCACCCAGAAGAATCTAAATAGAATAAGTCATAGTTTCATGTTATCAAAATTGGAGGCGGTGTGGTAGCCTTTAGGGAAACAATGTATTTTCATTAGTAATTCATTCTAATTTTGCTGAAATGTGATGACTACCAATGAACAAGTGGTTGTTTAAAGAACTGAGACGATTTTATAAATCACCCTGTATTTAGGTAACAAAAATCATGAATCCACTTAATACCTGTCCAATGATCCCGTCATTAAAATATTTATGATTCCTATCGAAACACTCTGTATATAAACGGTATTACAGAATGTTTTAAGTTAGTCGCAAATATCTCGTTCAAATTTTACAGTGTCTCTCGTCTGATACTTTTGTTCTTATACTTCCTCGACTCTTCTAAAAGCTTAATCATCCTCTCTCCTCGTTCACTTATCTGATTCTTAGTTTTCCGTCTTTCTCTATCATCGATGTAAAGTTCTGTGTTGTTCTCTCAAGGGTCGCTGACTTTGTAGACACACAAGATCTTTTTTTTTATTATTATTGTTTTTTTGGTTTAATTTAAATTGGTTCGAGATTTGCGGTAGGTATAAGTCGAACATAAAAAAAAAAAAATGGAGATTTAGGTAGAGATGAGGAGAATGGAAATTGTCAGTGATATAATGTATTATTCATATGGCAACGGTAAAAAGTAACTCGAACCTCAAGTAGTTATCAAAGTGGGAAAAATCAAATATTAAGTTGCCAGGTTGGCTGAAGTGATGTTTTGAACTTAAACCTGCAAGTAAGTGGAGTTAGGAAAGAAGTTACTTTTTCAAAATATAAATACAGCTTAACCAGAACTAAATACATACAAACTGATATTCTATGGTTATTATTCCTTATCGACAATAGAAATATAATTATTTCTCAGCATAATTATATCATAATGTCGGATGGTCAAGCAGTCAATAAAGCACTAAGCTCTTGTGTAATCAGTTCCAAAATGGTATGGGAATGCCTAGGCAAACTCAATGAACTAGGTAAGAACAATATAGTCACCTCACTCTTTATTCCAGGACACACTGGAATGGAAGGAAATGAAATAGCAGATGAACTAGCAGAGAAGGGGACTGAAACACCCTTTTGGGGGCCGGAACACTTTTGCGGTATCAGCTCCAATGTAATATTGGAAGGAATAAGCAAAGCTGAAAAAAGAGAAGTCTGACCATTGAAACGATTTAGTAAGGCTTAGACAATCAAAGATCCTGCTGGGTGACTACAACCCGTTGAGATGTAATGAATGTAGAAGTCAAAGTAAAACTGCACTGAAAGTTTTAATAGGTATCCTAACGGGGCATTGTCGGCTGAATGGTCACCTGAAAAAGCACAAAATGGTGAAGGAGGAAGAATGTAGATTCTGTGGCATAAAAGAAGAAATCTTCATCCACATACTTACGAATTGCACAGCAATTTAGAATCCTAGGGCATAACACTCAGGATATAATTGGATAGAAGTGGGATATTTACCTAAGTTAAAGCCTGCAGATATCCTAAAATTCAGCCGGGAATTAGAACTAAAGGAGCTACTAGTCTCTGAGACTTCCCTCAGGAATTGAGTGGAAGTGAGGGGGTACAATAGATCTTTTAGATCTCAGTGAATATCACCCCATACACACACATACATACATATCTGGAAGACGAACGCTGCGCTGTAAATGTCTGTGTAGTGTAGTTATATTATTTCATAAACTTTTTCAAATATGTTTATATTTCGTCACAAAATTTATATTAATAACTTTGTTGGTCATATTTAGATTTTCTTACAGATTTTAATAAAAAACGGTTTATCAGAAGTGCAGATAATTTTTGCATTTAAAGTAATAAATGCTATGAGTAATTACACTGAGATGATATTACCTACATAGTTCACATACTTCGCCCAGTGCATGCCGGTACGACGGCAAAAATCAATGTTTAAAATCACCAGTGTTCAATGGGAAAATACGAATACATAATCGAAAGACTGTAGTCAAAATATGGAAGGTAAGACAAGAAATTATGAATAGTAAGAAAGTGCTACAAAATAGTATACAAGCAAGCGGAGTGAATATATTATTAAAAATTGAAACAATACCCAAGAATTATTTCGAAATATTGAGAGACACAACTCAAGGTCGTTGCTTTCTGATCTGGGACCAATAACAATTGTTGAACAAAAACGAATTTTGGAAAAAGATCGTATCAAATACTGATGAATAGTAATAGATAGACGTTCAACAAGTTTACAACGTCAAAAGTAAATTGAGTTCTGGTGACTAAATTCAGATACTTGGTTGATTTTATGAAAATTGAAAGACGTTGAAATTTTTCATTTCTTGTTGGGGCAATCTCAGTATGGTATCCTGGGTTAGGAATATTTCACCGATTTTTGATTATTACTAGTGATGAGCAAAACAAGACCAAGACTAGTCCTGGTGTTGCTTAATCGGTCTTGGTCTTGTTCAAATCGTCTTGGTCTTGCTTATTTAGTCTTGGTCTTGTGCATTTTACCTGGTACTTATTTTTTTTACTTTCAAAGATCATCATGGTTATAAATTATTGTTCACAATCAATTATCTACAAGCAAAATTATTGTAACGGGCAACTACTATATCCTAGTGTCTTGTTCTTGTTCATTTAGTCTTGGTCGTAGTCTTGCGCTAGTCTCAGGATGGTCTTGGTCTTCTTTGGCGCATGAGTGATTTTATGTTTATTCCTGTATTTTTGATAATTATTTTTCAAACTATTTATTAAATTGTATTTTATTCTTTGAATAAATATTGCTATTATTATTATTCTATTATTAAGCCTTACTCATCCATCTCTGTTCACTTTTCTCTCCAGAATACGAGTTTACTATAGTCATGTCTTGGACATTGATTATTATTTTAAATGACATCCATTATGTAATTATATGTGTTTTGATAAACAAGCGCAAAAAATGTTGCAGTCCTACTTAGATCAAAGATATGGAAGAGTATTTCTAAATAAAAAATTTTCTAAGAAAATTTACCTATCACGTGGGGCTCCGCAAGGATCCGTCTTAGGACCTCTGCATTTTTCCCAATTTCCAAGTTACCTGAAATATATTACGTGGACGAGACACTCAGTTGTATATCGATTATAAAGAGCCAGAAGTTGTAGACGCTTGTATGGAAATTAATAATGAACTTTAAGAGACTATAATAGAGACGTCAAACAAATTCTGCCTAAGTATAAACCCGGATATTCTAAATGATAATATATGGTTGCGGAATTGAGAAAAATAGAATCGAAAATAAAATATACTTGGAAATTAATAACAATAATTTAATTTTATCCAACTGTGAGAAAAATCTTGTACTCGTTTTAGATGACTCCTCAACAATTTCCTCTCATATTTTATCAATAATTCAAAAAGCGTTTTGCAATTTAAAACTTTAATTTTCACAACGAATTATTTAATAAAACGTTCATCTGCTATTTCATTTTCTTCTATTCCAGTGTTTCCTGGAATCCGCAGTAAGGTTACTATATTGTTCTCGCCTAGTCCATTGAGTATGCCTAAGCATTCCCACACCATTTTGGAACTGATTACACAAGAGCTCAGTGCTTTAATGGCTGCTTGACTAACCTACATCTTGATAATATTTTGCCTTCTATATCCTTTGTCAAAATTGAACCTGGCACACTTTCTTATGGCGTAAATTTCCGCTTGAAAGATACTTGGGGTTTTTCCCAAGCTTTCAGAGTGTTTGGTTCCTGGCCCGTGCACTCCTATCCCAGTTCCTTCTATTGCTTTTGAGCCATCTGTGTACTATTGAAGAGCATTCTTTCCGAGTCGGCAACGGTATTTGGATCCCATTCCTTCTTGTTGCTTAATTCCGTAACGAGTTTCTTTGAAAAGTTATACTTTTCCATCATACTATCTTGTGGCATGTCCCAGGTTTTCTGATTTCTAAGAAGTGAGGATGTGGTTCTTTTTACCACACTTTCTACCACCCTATGTAGTGTTGTGAGGTTAAGAATCACTTCCATGGATACCGTTGGGTATGTTCTCATTGCTCCTGTGATGCATATACAGGCTAGTCTTCGAATTTTTGAGAGGTTTTCTCTCGTCGTCCATTGACTAGTTCTGCTACTCCCCGCAATGGCTCCATAAGTGATAATTGGTTCACGTTCGTTTTATTTGTGGCATCAGTCGTCGAAATCCAAAGGCTTCAACTATATTTTTAAATTTGTTTCACTAACCCACTTGTAAAGTTGTGAATTCCAGTTTTTTTCCTCATTATATACAGGGTGCGCCAATTATTTCCACTCGATCTCTAGCACCGAAACTAAAAGAGGTATCAACAAGATTTCTTGTAGGTTTATACGGTGTCACTCGGACTACAATTGTAAAATATTTTGATGTATACAGGGTGGCTAATTTTTGTGGAATGAAAATTAATTTGGTTTTTTTAAATTGAACACCCTGTATACGATTATGTCTTCTGATTCTACTTAATATTAGCTTCACGGTAGTTTTTTGAATTTGTAAATCCAACGCGGCGTTGACAAGTTATTCCTATTATAAGCAGATTTAATGAAAAAACAGCACTTCAGAAATATTAGCACAATAAACACATTTTTTCCAAAATTCTTCCAAAATGCTACTATGATGTAAATGAAACATACACCTACCACAATAATTACCCAACATCTTCACCTGTTGCACAGGGTGTTTGCCGATGGCGTGCAAATAGTCTAGTTTTCAAATTGCAATAACTTAATTTTTTCAAATGGGACACCCTGTATATTTTTCTTCAGTTAGAAGCTCTCCTTAATACACATTAAAAAAATATAGGGTTTTGGACATCTAACTCTACTATTTACTTTAATAATTGACGTTAAATGAGAAATAACATATTTTACACAATTTTTAATAAGAAAACAAGTTATCTATGAAAATGACAGTAGGTATATTTTGTTGTAGCATTAATTGTCAACATAAAATTTTGTATTATATCACGTCTACTATATTTAATCGGTATTAGGTATAAAAAATGGATTATAATAAGAATTATAGTGTTCAAGAAAATATTGATATGATATGGATACTGGGTGAATGTCAAAAAAATGCGTTTCTTGCTAGTAGGGTCTATCGTCAAAGATACCCAGAAAGACGTCATCCACAAAAGGATACTTTTGAGAATTTAAAGAATATATTTGATAGAACGGGAACCGTCAAGTATGAAAAACATTCACGTGATGCTACAGCTGTTACTGTTGACAACGAATATAAAGTAATGATCAGTATAGTTGAAGATCCCAATGTAAGCACAAGGCAATTAAGCAATCAGTTAGATATTTCCATTACCACAATTAGACGCATAATAAAGAAGAATAAATATCACCCTTACCATATCCAGCTTCACCAAGAATTGTTACCGCGTGATTTCGCGCGTAGAGAAGAATACTGTAGATGGTTAATAAACAAGATAAATACAGAGCGTAACTTTTTAAACAAAGTTTTATTCTCCGACGAAGCCACATTTCATAAGAACGGTTGTGTAAATAGACACAACTTCCATTATTATTCGGACCACAATGAACATTTATTTAGAACCACATCACAGTATCGATGGTCTTTGAATGTGTGGGCGGGAATAATAGGTGATTATGTAATTGGTCCCTATTTCTTTGATGGGACTGTAAATGGAGCTGCTTTTTTTTAAATTTTTTAGAACTTGATTTTAGAAACCTTTTGCAAAATGTGCCTCAAAATTATCGCAACGGAATGTGGTTTCAATTAGATGGTGCCACACCACACTACCAATTAAATGTTCGCAATTGGTTAAATAGGGAATTTCAGGATCGTTGGATAGGAAGGGCAGGACCTACAAATTGGCCTGCTAGATCGCCGGGCCTTACACCTTGCGATTTTTTCTTGTGGGGTTTTATTAAAAATATTGTTTACAAAGAAGAGGTTACCACAAAACAAAATATGAAAGACAGAATTACTGCAGCATTTAGACAGGTGACCCCTGCAATGCTAAGAGATGTGCGTAAATCAATGAAAGAAAGGGCAAGAAAATGTATAAATGAAAATGGAAGACATTTTGAACACCTATTATAAATTTTAACTTTCAATATTGTAGTTTTCTTACGATTAAACTTTGTAAAATTTTGTACTTATTAAAAATTGTGTAAAATATGTTATTTCTAATTTAACGTCAATTATTAAAGTAAATAGTAAAGTTAGATGTCCAAAACCCTATATTTTTTTAATGTGTATTAAGGAGAGCTTCTAACTGAAGAAAAAGATACAGGGTGTCCCATTTGAAAAAATTAAGTTATTGCAATTTGAAAACTAGACTATTTGCACGCCATCGGCAAACACCCTGTGCAACAGGTGAAGGTGTTGGGTAGTTATTGTGGTAGGTGTATGTTTCATTCACATCATAGTAGCCTTTTGGAGGAATTTTTGGAAAAATGTGTTTATTGTGCTAATATTTCTGAAGTGCTGTTTTTTCATTAAATCTGCTTATAATAGGAATAACTTGTCAACGCCGCGTCAGATTTACAAATTCAAAAAACTACCGTAAAGCTAATATTAAGTAGAATCAGAAGACATAATCGTATACAGGGTGTTCAATTTAAAAAACCAAATTAATTTTCATTCCACAAAAATTAGCCACCCTGTATACATCAAAATATTTTACAATTGTAGTCCGAGTGAGACCATATAAACCTACAAGAAATCTTGTTGATACCTCTTTTAGTTTCGGTGCTAGAGATCGAATGGAAATGATTGGCGCACCCTGTATATTTTGTTTTATATTTAGTTTTATTAATCTTACAGTAACTATAATTACCTTCACTTCAGTGTACCTTAATTTCATTTTTAAATCCCCAGGAACGTGACTATAGTTAAACGGTAGGTAGCTGATTTTCAATTAAAATTATGTCTAATTTTTTTTAAGAAATAAAATGAGTGGGCCCCTTACTTTCTCATATTAATATCAGTAAGATTTCTATATTTAAATTCCACCTCTTACAAAGCCCTGAGAACTGGCTTTGTTATCTCCAAATTTTAGAATCGCTTAGGTAAGAACCTTTGCTATTCAATGTTCAATTCACGCCCAGCGCCTACAACATTTCTAAAAATATCTACAAACCTTTTCAAAATTCACAAGAATCCTCTGCAACGCTCCAATATCCAAAAAATTCTCTGAAAATATTTTAAGTCTGTAAAATCGTCCAAAATTTTGTATAACACTGTAAAGACATTTAATATTCTAAATTCTTATATTTTTTACAATCAGAAAATTCTTAGAATATCTTCAATTTCCTGAAAACTGTTTTCAATTATCTGAAATACCTACCTTGATATTTTAAAAAAATTAACTAATATTCCCCAAAATTATCCAAAATTCCCTAAGTATTCCTAATACTCCGAAAGATCTGAAGAGTTCTCCGAAATCACATAAAATTTATAAAAACTTCTTAACAATCTTTAGAATTCTTTATTGTTTCCAAAATGATTATAAATGTCATAGAATTGTTTAAACTTCTATAATTCCTCAAGCATTTCAACAAAACTTATCTTAAAGTTTTCATAATCCACTTAAACATCCTAAAATTGTCTAAAATAATTGATAAATACCAAACATTTTACAAAATTCTCTGAAATCGAATAAAATCAACTAAAATTGTTTAACAATCTCTAAAACCCTCCATAATTTCAAAAAAATACTTTAAAAGTTAACTAAAATAATTCAAAATGCTGTAGAATTTCCCTAAATCTGATGAAATTTACTAGATCATATCAACAATAGTTAGAATCATTTATAATTTTCTACAATACTTCAAAATTATCAAACTATCACTAACATTTTCTAGAATGTACGCCAGAATTCCATTACATTCTCCACTCCATTATTCAATAATATCTGAAAAACCCTAAAATACCATTATATTCCAAAACAAAAAATTAAATTCTTTAAAATTCTTCTGAAAAACCCTAAAATTCAACTGAAAAATTTAAAATCTCATAGAATTTCCATAAAATTCCTTAAAATTCCTTAAAGCTCTGCAATTATCTCCAAATTTTGAATCGGCAACATCAAAAAATTCGTATGAAAAGACCAGTTTTCATCCATCAAGACAATGCATCTGCTCACAAATGGCAAAATTCAAAAAATATGTGAGAATTCAGCCTATAAAAAGAAGAACTGTTGTTATTATCAAAACTCTAACGGAAACTCCACTCTGTATAAAAATAGTATGACAGTTTAAAAAAGCTTCTCTCTCACCAAGGAATCCGGACCTAATCTAACGGCACTGAAAATCAATAATACGGGAGGTCAAGCATCGGCTTTCTGCCCTGGAAATGAATTTCTTAACCTTTGAAATAATGTTGACATCAAAATAAAACATTACATACGTACGTACACCTTGTGTTACTTTTTCCATTGATTAATCGAGTATACTGTTACCGTGACACTCTTTTTAAAATAAATTGTTGGATTAACCGATCGAGAACGGATACACCACCGTCGAATTTCCGGAATGTATCTCCCTATCTTGAAAGTATGTAGTATCGACTTTAGGCGTATTCAGGCTAGAGAATAATTTCTGTAAATTTAAAATATTTGTGAGAAATTTCAAGTAACCGATTTTATACCAACTACATATTTTTTCCGCAACTTTTCAGCAGTTTACGTGAAATAATGTTCCACAGACATACCCATGTTCTCACGAGGGAGCTACATTTTTCTATGTCAATCATGACCGATCTATATAGTGGATGAGACAAAAATCAACTGAGTCGCCGTCCGTATTCGTCTAATGTTTTGTTTGAATTCACCTAAAAGTAAAACCAGGTACTGCAGTTCTAGGGCGTCTGCTGTTCCTTTGTCTGAAATATCCTTGTGTCCCTAGACCCACTTAATTGTGGTTTGCCAAGAAAACGAGTTTTCTAAGGGAGTTCCAGACCAGTCTTGATCTGATCTGGGGCATGCTAAGAATTTCAATGCTGCCTTACTAACTGAGAGTATAAGGATATTTTGGCATCAAACACAAGTCGATAGCGTAGATTTTCGCCTGGAATACGGATGTAAATATCCCCAACAATCCTTGGACATTGCACCTGGGTTTAGTACCGTGGACTCCAGGTCCTAGCCTGGTGTTTTAACATTTAGAAAACTTCAGTTTCATCTTACAAAAGTGTTTTGTAATCTCTCAAGCTTAACAATGACTTAGTAAGACCTTTAAATTTGATTTAGTTGCTTATGTTCATATAGACACTTTAGCAAGAAAATTATCATCTGCTTGTTTTGCCATAAAATCTGTGTTTAAACAACTTGACTCTTCTACTGCTCTAACAACTTAATACACTTTGTTCGAATAGCACCTTCACTATGGTATGCCTTCCTAGGGGTCTTGTAGTTTGCACCTCTTGGAATCTATCTTCAAATTACAAAAAAGAGCTATTCGTTACATGTTTGGTTTAAGTAGTAGGACTCATTGAGAATTCTATTTTTAAGAAAATCTAACTCTTGCCGTTCTAATCCTTTTTGGAATCCGTGTGTTTGATTTGAAAACACCTTCATGATTTAACTTAAGGACCAATTCATAATTACCGTACTAGAAGACAAAATTTCTATGTTTATTTATCAATGATCACCTCTGATCTGGTAAAAAATTCTACGTTTAAAATTAAAAGATTTAAGAAATTTCTGCTTTTGAGTTACATTTTCATAATTCAGTATTTACTATATGGTGTACGATATTCTAATATTATCTTATGATTTGTATTATTATAGTATAGTCAGCATTTTTATTTTTCTGTGTACATTTTGTAGTTAATTCTTGTTTTTATATTTTATTTATTTTAAAATTACGTTTCTTTTCCCATAAAATTGTTAACAATAATAATGATAATAAGGTTATTGCTTATAGAAAACAATGTTTACATCAAGGTTAGTGTGTGACTATATACAAAAATTTAAAGTTTACAAGACAGTTGGTAATAAAAAATAAATAAAATAAATACATTATTTATCTAGTATAAATTACCTTAATTTGAGTAGCATATTCCAAAGGTAGCAGCTTATAGTTTTTTCATCAGATAAGTTTACATTTTTTAGAGCATTTACTAATGTTTTAAAATTTTGCAGACAGGATGTATTTTGTTTCATGACCGTTTATATGGGACACTCAAACAAAATATAATCAATAGTTTCCTTCTCGTCCATTTTACAAACAGGATATGTTAGAGTAGGATCTATATTGTAGGTTATGCCGTTTAATGTGAATTTCATTTCAAATTGATTACCCATACGGAGTTGAGCCAAAGAACGAGTGATCTGAATTGGTGACTTCGCCAATCAATAATTGCTTGGTTTACGTGTTGTGGAGAAAGCATTATATAGAGCCATGAAAGGGTACCTATGCTGATGATGTGGAAATATCGGATTGGTGCAGGAAGGTAAAATATTTAGAAAATAGTAGTTTTTTTGTGTTGTTAGATGACCATACGTTTAATTATTCCATAACTGCAATGAATCGGTAACAAAAAAAATTGTTTGATTTGAGATGCAAACTATGTGGTAGCGGAATTCATAATACGTATTTGTCGCTCAAAACAAAGTTTGGTATAGCGAAATTTTTCCATTTGAAAAATCTTCAGTAACCAATTTATTGTCATTTTAAAAACATTATACGACAACTAAACTCTTCCTGGTTTTGTCCGAATAACAGAGTCAGGGGTATTAACAGCAACTTTTAGGAAATGTATTTATACTCTTTCTAGTGCATCCAAATAACGAGGAGCACAAACAGGACACTATTTATAACGCTTACCTCTTTTTTCTCTCTCTTATATCAGTTTTAGATCCGTCAGTGTACCACACCAACGATCCTTCCTGACTGCATGCTTCCAGCTCATCCAAGTTTAGCTAGATATTGTATGATGGTCGTTAATTTCGACAAGCATTTCTCATTTCAGGACGCGAGTTTCTTATAACATTTGTGATTCTGGAATGACTGTGGCTGTTGGTCCTTCGTGCCAATTCCTATAACATTCCATCTTGTATGTAGCTTCCGTCGTAACGTGCAAAGCAAGAGGCGGAAGGTTGTATATATGGCTTCCATTACTGTAGTCGGGCTTGCTTCTCATCGCACCCGCAAACCGCTGTAGTTTTGAAAGCTCCACCTCGGCTTTCATTTGATTTGTTTTTGATCGTGGCTGTAGGAACACCTATGACGTCTGACAGTAAAAAAACATGCATGCTACTCGCGATATCTGCCAAATAGTATTACCATACAGCCTCACGTCGCAACGCCAGATCGTTAAAAATCCCACACTTTCCGTGATAAATTATGATTTATACATATAAAGTATGGTGGAGATACGGGGTTAGGTCGCAATTATGTCGTCGCGTCGGTCTTAGAATAAAAATAACTGCACGTCATAATGGAAATTTTTCACAGGACCCGAAGGAGTACAACTAAATTAGAATCATAAGATCTGACAATTGGAAAGATCTAGTAGGACATAAACAATCAAAGATTGTCCTGGGCAGAGCTGAAAGTACCTTTGGTGAAAAGATAAAAAAATTATCTAAGCTACTGAAACTATCTTAGCTACTTTTATTTGAGATACTTTTTAGTTCTTTAAAAAGTTACTTTTACATCAGATACTTCTTAAAAGTATCTAGTATATTTTATCTTTAAAAGTATCTTCGGATACTAAAATTATCCTAGATACTCAGTACCTGAAAAATATAAAGTTTTTCATGATCCGACATGTCTTCAATCTGTCATGTTAGTCATAGCGCCTGCATTACACGGTTATCCTTTACAGAAGTAAGTTAGTTTGTCGTAGAATTTTCTAAACTGTTATAATTCCTTAGGCATTTCAACAATACTTATCTTAAAGTTTTTATAGTCTCCTTAAATACCCTAAAATTTCCTAGAATTTTTACAAAAGAATCGATTGAGACTATAAATTTTCCCAAAATTCTCCAAAATCGCATAAAATGAACAAAAACTTTGTAACAATCCCTAAAATTCTCTTTGATCTTAAAAACATACCTTAAAAAAGTTAACAAAAATAATTTAATAAACTGTAGAATTTTCCTAAACCTCATGAAATTTTCAAAGCATTGCAACAATAATTAGAATCATTCACAATTCTCTACAATACTTTAATATTATTAAAATTTTACTGAAATTCTCTAAAATGTACTAAGATTCGCCAGAATTCTTTAAAGTTTATTAAATTCACAACAAGTCTTCAATAATCCACTGAAATGTTTTCAAAAAAATTAATCAAATCCTCCTGAATTCTCCAAAGTTCTCTGAATAAAATCAACAGATGTCGAAAGGAATAATTATAAATATTCAACACTCTATGAATTTTTTGAAAAATAATATTTTTCAAAAACAGTGGCCGTTCAACTAAGGAGCAACAACTACTTCCCGTGCATATGCACCGCCGGATATTGAATTACACCCCAAAGTCAAACGGGGTTGGTATATCTACAAGATATTTTAAAACCAACCTTTCTGGTTTGCGATTAGAAGGGACAACACAACTTGTAGACCGGTTTCGGCGTATTTACGCCTTATCAGTACAAGGTATGTGGTGTCCGTCCGAGAATCTCTAATCCCGGACTGAAGAATACACTTCAATCACAATCAATACATGTCTTCCAGTAACGGAAATGTAAAGATTGTGACGGTAGCGACCTATTCACTTCCAATCGCAAACCAAAAACCTAATAGTATCTTTTTTCTTTAAAAAATCTTTTTTCTTTAAAAGTATCTTAGATACTCAGAGCCTGAGGAGCATATACTTTTTCATGATCCGACTTGACTTCGACCTGTCGTGCTTGCCGTAGCGCCCGCATTATACATTTATTCTTTACTGCAGTGAGTTAGATTGTCGTTCGTTCGTAATAGTTGAAGTAAAAGAAATGAAAAATAACATTTTGATGTGCTCTTTCCGTAATGAAAAATAAGAAAATGCAAAAACAACTTACTATTATTATTTTTTGATATTAACTCCGAATACGTTGATCTTCAATAGCAGAAGGAAAATACTGAGGTCTAGAGAAACTACTAGTCTATAAGACTTTCCACCCCAGAAAACATACATTGCATTAGATTTCAATATTCTAGTAATTTTCAATCTCTTGGAATTTCACTGGAAGTATTCACACCATCAGGCTGAACTGAATATTTTCTTATATCTTCGAAAAATCCAGAATAACTGGTCGACTGGAAACGAAAGGATGTATGAAATGATGAAGGTTTGTTTGTCTTGCTTTAGGGAAACCAGGCTGGAATAAATGAATGTCTGAACCTGAACTGAAAGGCTGCTGAATTGAAAAAGGACACTTATCTACTGAAGCCTGCGGATATTCTGAAATTCCCAGAGAAAATAGAACCATATTAGCTAGTAGACTTTCCTCAGGAAGTGAGTAGAGAAAAGGACAATAGATCTTTCACACCACTAACATACACAAATCAGCTGCCCTCGCTTCGTTACGCTTGCTCGTGCATCTGCTAAAGCTCATTTTCTGCCCTTGTGACACAATATACTATTTTTCGCCTACCTCACCGGAAACCAATCGTATGAATTCCAAAAATAAGACGGAAAGTATTGTTCAGCGGCCCAAGGGCGGAAAATTCATAATGCCACGACTTTTGAAGTTTTTCACCATCTGTCACTTCATGAATTTGACGTTTCACGTGAATTTTTTAATTGAACGTCAGTGTATGTCAAAGTTTTTTGTTATATGTTCCTATTTTTTTTTTATTCGGTATGCGAAAAACAATTGTGTGTGACACATACAGGAAACGCTTTAGAAGCCGTTAAATAGCACCTGCTCTTTTTCTGCCCTTGTGAGCTGCACCTGGATGTGTTTAGCAACAAACTTCGTATCTACGAGCCTCTCTTTAAAAATTTACCTGGACACAGTGTGTATGTTTTTTTAAACAGAATGTGACCGTACTATTTATTAATAATTGTGAACGATGAGCGTCACGAAACGCGAATGAATAAATGAATTTGGTGCATTGATAAGGCGACTCTAGAGAATAAAGGACTACATTCTATTTATGTGGAATTTCTTGAAAAATTAATGGAAAGATTAATGAGACGATATTTGCGACCTTCGGTACGATAAAGGACACAAAAAAATATAACCTAATTTACATACATTTTCAGTCATGAAGTGGTTTTCCTATAAATCGAGTGTAAAAAACGCAAACCTATGGGATTGCCCAGGTAAACGTGAACTAGACAAGAACATCATCGTCTTCCTACTGTGGAATCCAGGATACACTTTTAGTGACCGGTATCATCACCAATATTATATCGGAAGAAATGTAAATTCTCTGTAATGAAAGGTAATTTCATTCACTTACTTGTGAATGCAAGGCACTACAGAATCTCAAGATACAACACCTGGGAGTACACTGGATAGAAGAGGAAGATAAGGCTTGGTACAGTGAAAATTCTCATGACCTGGAAAAATTTGAACACTCGTATTTTTCTAGGTCAATGTTTCAAAGAACACTTACAGCCACTTATGAAAATGTGGGTTTTACAATATGTGGTCAAGGGTAGAAATGTAGGTTAACTATTAAAATATTCAACTGCAAACCAAAGGGAAATCTAACCTAATTTATGGTTGTTAACTGCATCAACTGTTAAATTTTAAAACTATATTGTTATTTTCGATTACAAACAATTAGAAATATGAACGATTACGATATTAATGCCTATAGCAGCGACGATGAAGCTAGACGGCCAAAAATTATTTATTTATAATTATGTATGTATTAGTCCAAGAAGTTGATCATTTCGAAAAATTCGACAATCGCGATTTTTCCGGCAGATTTTGTTTGTCCAAGAGGATAGTAGAAGACTGTTGGATAAGTTTTATAAATATATCAAGACATAAACAACTATTTTTTTATTGAAATTTTCTTTAATTACAAGAAATGATTCTCTTTCTGCACGTTGGTAGTTTCAGTATAAAAACTGTAAAACATAACCTCCAAATGTCTTCTGTTTACTCTCATTTGACATAGAACACCATACTATCGACGGTTCTCATACCAACGCAACAAAAGTTAATACAGTTTCATAAGTTATCTGAACATTAGTTAAATGATAATTGTGAAACAAGTTCTATTGATTAGTGTCTCGGTTGAGGTTAATTTACCCAAAGAGTTTACCACCGAATGTGAAACTGGCAGTTAGAGGGTTATTCTTTTATTGGGAAATCAAACCACAAATTTTTTTTATATTTTTAATTCAACGTTTCCTTAGTGTTCCAGCTACCGGTATCGACAATAATTTTTTTTTATAAAATTCTGGTCCCTATCTGACAAAACGAAAAAAATCTAGACAATCAATAGTACTGCAAAAAATGTGTTATCAAATTTTTTTAAGATCCATATAGAGTAGATCACACTTTGGTGAAATGTGAAGTGATAAATTTTTTTTTCAAACGTCATATGACATTAAGTGTTATTTATATGACTAGGAGTATGAGTACTTATACTCCTAAGCGTATACACATTATTTTTTTCGTATTATTTATTGGATTTGAGCATTGCTCATTTAGTCATTCAATAGACGCACATTTACACAATACACAATGGTTATTGGTATTCACAGTGGTATTTATTATTTATTTGTAATATTTATAGTAAAAGTACAATTATGAAAATTTGCATCATTTAAGAATACTCCACTTCATGCAATACCAGTACTACTCATAACAACTTTTCCAGAGTGAACTGTTTTTAAAAATCCAATGCTTGTACCGCTTTACAGAGGGTGCATTAAATGGAGATTGTTCGAGATTTTCCGCAGAGCTAGGTTGAAGAATTATCTTAGCAATTTTGGTTTTACTTTGCACAGAATCTTCGATGTACACTTCGGCAACTGCATTAGATTTCCAGCCCCCTTGCGTAGTAATATCCCCCCACTATCACCAAGGATTGTTGCGGAAGTTCGTCTTAAGCAATGCCCTGTATATTTTTCCAATTTGGAATTTTCAGATACAATGCCACGTCTGTTGCTACACTACCAATTTTATGAATACCCACAACAGCTTTATATCATTTCCCATTTTGATATTTAAAAAAAACGTAGATCCCTAAAATCGGTAAGGCGCAAATTGAAGTATTTTCTATATTTACTTAAATATTCATCACCAAGGACGTTGAAGGTTAAAACTCTTATTAGTTGTAGTGTTGAGAATTTTTTTTAGCAGCAAAGAACCCATATCTTCAAGATCATCAACTGACATATTCACTAGCTCGTCGCAACGACATGCCCCAGATATTCCAAATATCAAAACTACCTAAAAAATTAAATGTTGGTTAGCACGGTGGGAAACAAACCTTCATCGCTAAATACTATTCATGGGGCGTCAGACAAAGATTTGCTGAACTATTCCCATGACAAGACTCTCGATTTCTTTGGCTTATAACCTTCTTGCTTTTTTAGAAATGCACGCAAATTGTTGTATTTTTCATTGTTAACATCATGCTTCAAACTTGACACGGACCTTATCATTGAATAATGAGCCCATAAACCAGAATTCTTTATTTTCAGTGCCATTACGGTAATATATGCCAATAAAACGTTCTCAGAGTATTGCAGTACTTTTTTTCCAGTGCACCATTTGTTGCACTTGGCAAAGATAGCTTCATATATTTCAGCAGATTTCGTCGGCAGCAAGTTTTGCAGCTGCCTCTACCACCTCGGGCGAGGATCATTACGCACTTCTATATTTCAATTTTGTTATCTTTATTAAAATATTAGTAACAAACATACATACATTTAGTTAAGTGCACGCTCCAGGAACGGTTTTATTGGGATAGCGCTTATTGCTTATTTCGGAAATGTTAAGAAAACGCATTTGGTGTTACTTTTTTTGAGATATAATTATTTTTCATTTTAAAATATGTCTAAATTAGTTTTGTGATTTCGTGTATTGAAGTGTGTATCAATTAACAACGATTACAATTAAAAAACTTATAATAATAATAATAATTAGCGTCTTTATTATTTTCTTCAAAATGTACAAAAGCATAAACATAATGTTGGTAACCACCATTAAACTGGTCTTCCACTTAACCCTTAAGTAATTGTAAAGGCATTGATTTAATAACAAAAGTTAAACAATAAAACAAAATAAATAAAAATACATAACTCAATGAAAATACAAAAATACAATAATAGAAAAATACAATTATCCAAAAATACAATAATCCATTCCTCATTAATTAAACAAAAATGTATAATATTATTATTATCTAGCAATACAAGTTTTTTCAAGATGCGATTTAAACATTGATATACTGTAATTTTTTAATGCTTTAGGAACACTGTTATGCAGTGTGACCCATCTTGTTTGGAAGCACCCCTATAAAATCCGCATTTTTCAACCGATTTTGATTTAGTCTTTTTTGTTAGATTCAGTATCAAAAACAGAATTTGAGCACAAATTTTCATACCATAATAGCTATTTTCAAGGCCCGCTACGTTAATTTTTCTATGCCAAAAAAGACGAAAGTATATTAGGCATTTTTTTTTCTCAAATATGACTACACCACTGGATTCAGAATCATCACAAATGTAATCTATCAAAATTGTATAAAAAAAGTTTTATTAACAACAAAGTTATCACTACATGAATTTGGAAAAAGTTGTTTTTTTTATTAATTTTTTACTAAGAATGTAGACACATTTTAAAAATGGCAGCATGGTAAAGAAAAACTAGGACTCACACATATTGCACTATAAAAATTCGAAGCCGAAATTTTAAAAGATAGGATAATAGGTCCATTCTTTTTTGAGGGTAACATGAATGCCAATAACTTCATGGAATTCTTAGAAGGTGAGTTATCCGCAGTGATTGACGAATTGCCACTAGCAGAAAGAAGAAATTTGATATTTCAGTAAGATGGTTGTTCTGTACACTATTCTAGGATTGTCAGACAGTGGCTTAACGAAACATTTCCAAATTGTTGGATAGGTCGCGGTAGCGAGTTAATCGAATGGCCTCCTAGATCGCCCGATTTAACTATATTGGATTTTTATCTGTGGGGTCTTTTGACACAAAAAGTGTATAAGACACGTCCAAGAGATAGAGCAGAACTGTGTGACAGAATACGACAGGCGTGTGCTGGAATAACGCCACATGAAATAAAAAAGCGCTACGACATAGTCGTAAACGATACGAGAAATGTGTGGAAATTAACGGAGGTCTAGTCGAGGCTACAAAAATGTAGAATTAAATTATTATTAAGTAGTTTAATAATCAATAGTTATTTATGTATCAAGGGCGTAAAACAGGCGTTTATGGACCGCAACGTGTAAGTAAGAGCCCGAGCCGCAAGGCGAGGGCTATTAACACGTAAGGTCCATAAACGCTACTTACGCCTGAAATACATACAATATTTTATGCACGACCGTTTTAATAGTCTTTTATTGATAAATATACAAAATTTTATGCACGACCGTATTAATGATAGTTTATTAATAAATATGTTTTATTTTCTATTTTTCACCTTTTGTGAGTAGGTTATTATAAATGTTTCAAGTTGGATAAATTTTATACCTCGATATTTTTATAACTCACCCTGGATAACAATCTACCAAATCATTTGTATAGTTAAATCAAAATAAGTCTTATTGAAACTAATAAGATGATAAAACAATAATCTATATACCTATACGCGTTACCATAGCAACCAAGTCAATAGGACAAGAATAGGTAGACGTCATTTTTATTTACAGTCGACTTCACGTATTGCAAGTTTCTTAGTATATTTTCGAAGAAGTTTTATATATTTTGTTTATGTAATGGACAGTAGTGACAATGAAATAGTTTCCGGAACACCACCGGAAATTTTTAAAGCAGCAGAAGATGCAAAATTAAGTTTACTACCCGCCAAAAAAAAGAGATTTACTTTACCGCCCCGCGGGCGATAAAGTAACACTTTACGCCCGCTAAACGTATTTATAATCTGGACTTTTTCGCCCGGTCGTGCATAAAATATATTATTTGTTGTTAATTTGTATTTTCGTCACATCAGCACAATTTTACATTACTCTCAGAAGCTATAACTCCAGAACGGGTTAAGGTATCGGCTTTGAATTTTTACAGTGCAATATGTTTGAGTCCTAGTTTTTGTTTACCATGTTGCCATTTTTAAAATGTGTCTACACTCTTAGTAAAAAATTAATTAAAAAACAACTTTTTCCAAATTCATGTAGTGATAACTTTGTTGTTAATAAACCTTTTTTTAGAAAATTTTAATAGTTTACATTTGTGATGATTCTAAATCCAGCGGTGTAGTCATATTTAAGAAAAAAAATGCCTAAAATACTTTCGTCTTTTTTGGCAAAGAAAAATTAACGTAGAGGGCCTTGAAAATAGCTATTATGGTATGAAAATGTGTGCTCAAATTCTGTTTTTGATACTTAATCTAACAAAAAAGACTAAATCAAAATCGGTTGAAAAATGCTGATTTTATAGGGGTGCTTCCAAAAAAAATGGGTCACACTGTACATATACCGAGCATATTTGGTATAACTGTAGCTTTGACGGACTATTTCAAGTCTAAAGGAGGGTGGCCATATAATGCCTGTATACCTTGTGTTGATGTTATGTATATCTGTTCTATAAGTTATTTTTTCATGCAGGTACGAATTCCTGTTAATAGTAATAATTTTATGAAACATAATAGCTGCATGTAACGTTCTCCTATGGTACATGCTCAGCCAACCAGCATCCTTTAATTTGTGACGAATATGATCTCTTCTAGGAATTCCAAACATTAGAAGCAGGCAACTATTTTGCACTTTTTGTACTTTTTTTATATATTACTGTGTTAAGCTTGGGCCATAGAAAACATCAGCATAATTAAATATTGACAAAATTAAAGTTTCACATAGGGTTTGTTTTAAACGAATGCTCATAAGGTGTCTATTTCCATAAATTATTTTAAGTACAAGATAAGCTCTTTTTATGAGTTGATTTATTTGACTTTCAAATCTTAAGTCAGAGTCTAAAATTACCCCTAATAATTACCATCCTGATAACGCAGGTGATTGTTTATTGGAAATTTCTCTTTCTAACATTGGTAACCAAATTTGACTACATTTGACTGAAATACTAGCTACACATTTATCCACATTCAGTTGTATTAAAGTACTTTCTTCGATTTTTCCACAAGGAACATATGGAAGACCCTTAGGAAGTCTTAAGCCTGAAAAGTAACCTTCCCGTTTTTGCACCTATCTTCAAAAATTTTAAATCTTGTGTTCCGTTGTCGCAAAAAAAGAGATTAAACGAAAATGTAAATACGATTTTCCGTAATCGCGAAGTTGATCATTCGAGTGATGGAGGCCGCCAGAAAGTACACAAAAATCCGTTTTTTGCCTGTAAGGGATGCCGATTTTTCGGAAAATTTTAAAAGTAAAAGTTGCAGCGGTCGGAGAAACATTATCAAAAACCGTTTTACTTATGTCACGACCTTGAGTGATTCTCGATGTATTTATTAATCGCGGGAAATATATTCTCGAGCGGAGAAGTATCTGTTTTTTGAATATGCCTTCTGTCTGTTATCCTATAAAAATTTTTTAAAAATGAATAAAATTGAGAAATGTTTCATTATTTTCGAAATTTGGGAATAGGAATAGTATTTTCCGATGAAAAGAAAACATTTGCGATACAAAAAATCAAGATGTGCTTGTATATTTCCTCACAATCGTTTTGTAAAACATTTCCGCTAATTCAATTATTTTCAAATTAAAAGTAAGTATGGATTTGCACGTAAAATGTTTTTTTTTTTTGGTTTTCTGTTGAATGCAGGAAAAAATAATTTTTTCTCAACCACCAGAAAAAGTTATGTTTAAAATGCCAATAATCTCATCCAATGCCGATTAAAATCTGTTTTATATTTCAGTAGAACATTCGTTCCATGCACTCCAATAATCGTAACGTTATTTTAAAATGAAATCAAACTCTTTCTCTCAATATATTCTTGAACTTATTATTCTATAGTTAATAACTTATACAAGGCCAATATGTAGCAAATAACAGATGAGGTTGAAAATTCTAATCCGAGGAGCAGCCGAGGATTATAGCAACCGAATCCGTTATTTGCGTATCGGCCGTGTGTCGTTCAAGACTTTTCGTAATCCCGCTGGAAGATTACATTTTGATTCCGAGGAAAGATCAAACCACGTACCTCGTAATTCTACAGAAAAATCCGAATATCGTGTTGTCATGGAACAGCTTAAAAATATCGCAACAATATTATAAACAACGTCAGTTTTTCTGTGTTCGCGAGCTCGCTTTAACAACTACCATGGATGAAATTGAGAAAGATGAATGTGAAAATTTTGAAGAGTGGCGTAAAAGCAAGAATGTAAAGGTGGTTAATGAACATGTATTATTAGCCTATACGACAGGAAAATCAGAGGTTTATTTTCGTAACCCGCTGTGGACCAAGATTTCAATGATGAAACTTGCTTTGAAAATGCATGACAACATTGACATTTCAGGGTTAGTTATTTTAAATCGTACACCATATTAGAGTATTACCTACAGAAAGTGTATTTCCAGATTTGGAAAATTATTTTTGTTCTGGAGACGAAAGTCTGATGGATACACACCAAAGAAAGCAAAAATTGTGTCTGAAGGAGAAGTAACTGAGTGTTTGTTGGAGGCAGACGATCATACATGGTTGCTTGAAAAGATTGTATTAATGTGTAGTATTTTTAGCGCCTGTAGACGTGACAAACTTGTTAAGCTGTCTGTGGATGATTTTGAAAGCACCAGGTTACGTTGAGATATACTAAAAACAAAAAGGACATTCCCAAAGAAGGACTTCCTTTTGATGCCTATGATTTATACCAAAAATACGTGGATTTGCTGCCTTCAAATTTGAAAAATCGGCGATTCTTCATTGGTTGTAGGAGTGGTAAATGTGTAAAACAAGTTGTGGGCATTCATACTATTGGAGCTGTACCAAAGAAAATTGCAGAATTCTTGAAATTGGAAAATCCTCATCTCTACACAGGACACTCGTTTCGCAGATACTATGCTTGTAGAAAATGGTAGCGATGTACTATCGGTAAAAAAACTTGGAGGTTGGAATTCCTCTGCGGTGGCGGAGTCGTATATTGAAAATTCAGTTTTAAAGAGAATGAATATAACGAGACAACTATCATTAGGCCGCACCAACAACAAGCTCAAATACTGGTGCTAGAGATGGTAAATATCTCATCGATTGAATAGAAATTTCAAATAATAGCAATTCTCAAATCACTTTTCAAATTTATAGACAGTTTTATTATAATTATTGTTATTGTAAGCAGAATAAAGTTTTGAAAAAAATATCTGAACAAGTGATTTCCTAACGGCCGCAGGCCGTTGAAAAATCTTAACGAACGGAGACTGTTAACATTAACTAGTCAATTGTCATCTGAATACCGTTAAATCAAAATAACAGTATAGGATTACGAAAATAAAATATTTTCGCCATTTACCGTACTATTACATAATTATCAGGTGAATGTTTGCTCCTATAACGCTCGTAAGATACTGACATATGCCATTTATAATTTAGAACCCGTGTAATTTGCCTTCTAGCGTTAAATTGTAGCGCATGCGTATACAAATACTGTCGCATGGTCCTTGAGTTTGATGCGATTCTCCATTTTCGTGTTCTCCGCGCGTTTCCATTACCGAAACACTGTTCGATTCCTTGGGTATATCAGGACACTTTTTTTACTCCACAGTCCTTAATAATGTAGAAGGCCTAATCGTACACAGCAAAAAGTAGGTCGGGTTGAGATTTTCCAATCTTAATCTCGATTTATTGCTGGAAAAACTTTTTTCTATGTCTATTTAATAGAACGCGTATTATACATCAATTTTTCATTGATTAATGTAAGTGGTTACATATACAGTGAAGTTTTTCCGTCACTAAATTATTTCCAGCCAATAAAAAATCATGTCGTAACTCAAGTATTCAAGATCCAATTAAAAAGTTTTGCTAGTTGGCAACATACGCCGACCTCACCTGTGCGGTGTTATTTTGTTATCAATTATCAACATATCCTACAAAAACAACTATATTCAACGAATACAGTTTACTAAGAAAGTCATAAAATGGATATTTACTTGATTACTTTTTACTGTATCAATTGTCATATTTAAGTAAAGCGTGTTATCAATAGAAGGCAAAATAATAGTGTAAAACGTCAGCTTTTTTTTTTAGAATTGTCATAATCCTAACAATACCTCAAACACCATACATTTCCCACTTGATTTGGTTGGTTGGTTTTTTCAACTGTAGGTATCTTCTCAGACTAAGGTCCAATGTTATTGAAATTGGATTGGGATCTCCAGTACGTCCCAGATCATAGTTGGTCACCTATGTTGTTCTGGACTTGTCATAATCCTGATAATACCTCAATCATTATAAATTTCATTTTTTAAAAAAATTGTTTTCTAGGTATTTTTTCGAAACATGAGATTCAATACCCATGAAATTTTAATAGAACCGTTTTGAAGCTATACCATACTTGTGTATCTATCTTGTTTGTAATTGTCATAAACCAAACAATTCCTCAATCACTATACATTTCCATTTTTTGGAATTGTCATAAATCTTATCATACTTCAATCTACATTTTCTTTTTTCTAAATGCATCTCTAAAGTCCAAGGTCCAGTACCAATAAAATTGGAAACCTTGGGGTTTTACTCCCTGAACATAGTTAGTACCTATCTTGTTTTGAAATTGTCATAAACCAATAAATACCTCAATCACTATACATTTTATATTTAATTTTAATTGTTTTCTTCCATTCACAATCTCCAATACCCATGAAATTACAATGGAATGAATCATTGCAATCGGGTTGTAAACAGAGTAATTATGCCCAAACATGGTGACAAGACATATCGTAACGCGACAGTTCGTAACCCCCCAAATGGTAACGGACAAATAGTTACGCCGTCAATTCGTAAGGGCGACATTTCGTAACATCGACAGTTCATAACATAGCTCTTCGTGACAGTGTAATACGTAACGCCAATACTGAATTATTAATAATAAATACATTGTTATAGAAGTGGTTTTTAATGTTTTTCATTATTATTCAGATATATCTAAGTATTTTTCAGTTGTCATATTAATAACACGCACAAGTAATTTTAAAGTGGAAGTGGAAGGAAAGTATACAAAATACATTTTGTCTAAATCCAATAACGCTATACTTACTTAAAAAAACTAAATACTAGCGTAACGAATTATACCGATACGAAGAGCTATGGTTACGAACTGTCGATGTTTCGAAATGTCACTTTTACGAATTGTTCTTATTGTTCGTTACCGTTTGTGTGGTTACGAATTGTTACGATATTTCATGGATTCGCAAACATACCTTCGCATTGATAACCTCCATTTTTAGAAGTCGTTTAAAGATAGCATCATTGCCAGAAATTATGTTTTTATATAAAATGGCCAATCGAAGCAAAGTATAATTGTTACATATAATTTGTCCGTTTAAATATTTTAAAATTACACGAATTCTGTCATAAACCTGAGAAAGGTAGAGGAAACACGATGAAAATCACATAATTTATGTAATAACAATAAAATTTTATAAAAACCTAGATTTGCTCGTGAGTTCAACGTTTTTTGAATGAAATCTGATTGAGTTTTCGAACGTGGCAGAATAAAATGTAATTAAAATCAAAACCATTAAGTAGTATTGATATCAATTTTGATGTAATTCACCCACAAAATAACTTTTTGCCCCGTCAGGCGATAAGTTTCAATAAAATTCGAATCACATTTTCCATCAATTCTGTTAAAGAATTTTTATGCAAAATTTTATGTAGAATGAAACAAGGAATTACGTTATCCTATACAAACTTTAACCATTTTTCTTTGAACTTAACCACGCAAACCGGGTTAACAATACCATGACGTCACGGTTAACTTTTATGACGTAACGGTGTGTCGAAACCCTGAAATAAACAAACACCTAACCTCAAATAAGATAACTACTCTGTCAAACTATCACAATAAGCTGGTTTGTGTGGTTGGTTAACTGTTACGTCATGGTTTGGAATACAAGTCGAGAAATATTGAATGGTTAACTTATAGCTAACCCGGTTTGTGTGGTCAAGTTCAGAGAAAAATGGCTTTTGCCCCCGTTTTTCACGCCCTTAGGTGTAGAGTTTCGAAGAAAATTTCCTATCGGATGCCTACGTCATACAAACTTCAGGTCTATACAATCAGCACAAAGGATTTTATATGTATAGATTTCCTATTTAAAAATAAAATTCACAATTTTTACCAATTACCCTTATTGCACAAAGGTATACAATGTCTTCATTCAACATAATATGTACAATTAGTTTGAATTTAAATTGCATTCAATAATTCGTATACTTATGTTCAAGTTAAATTTGATTTTAGCTCGACGTCAAAATCACCTGAAGGAGCAGTTCTGAAATTGTAATTATCGAAACTATAATTAATTCCTTATTAAAAAATTCAGAATAGCAAGATTTTGTTTGTATGATATCAGTTGAACAATAAACAAAATTCAATGGATCGCTTGTCTATCGCCATAACCACCAAGAAGCCGTGTTATTGAATTTTTTGGTCGAACTGAGATGGTATCTATCTATAACTGAACATTTCAAGTAGTTTATCTTGCCACCCCTGACAATATACAGGGTGTCACAGAATAACTATTCCTAAATTTCAGAAATGACAGAGGGCACTTGAATAAACATTTTTTATTAATAAACTAGTGTCCGGAAATTATTCAATATGGAGATGAAATGAAATAAAATTTAATCATAGCCTAATAAAACTATTTTCGTACTTATCATTTCACGTGTGTCACAAATTATTTCTTATTAGATAAGTGTGTTTAATTATCATTTTACAAATAATACTGAATTAGCAAACATGCATATGCATGCAGCTTACAGTAATGCTACCGAAGCATGGCGAATTTCCCTATCATACATCCTTTTCAAGATTGGATCAGCGTACTCGAGATACTGGTGAATTCAAAGTAAAGAAAATAGATTTGGGGGCCAATCGTAGTGTACGAAATGTAAACTTTGAGGACCAAGCTCTGCAACAATTTGAAAATAACCCGAAAACAAGCACTCGTGCCATTGCCCATGCGATCCACACAAGCCACACATCTGTATGGAAGATATTAAAGAAATTTCACTAGCATCCGTTTCACATTCAAAAATTGTAAGTTCTAGCTGATTATCCGAACAGAGGTCAATTTGCCGAATGTTACTTGAATAAAATTAACAACAAACCAAGGTTTCCCAAGAGTGTATTATGGAAAAACGAGGCTATTTTAATACACACAATAGCCACATTTGGAGTGAAGAATCCTCCCGCCATTCACAGGTTACATCATCAGTGGAAGTTTTCTGTTAATATTTGGGCTGGGATTGTTGACAATTTTGTAGTGGGACCATATTTACTGCACGGTTAGATGGTCATGTGTATAGGATTTTTCTGGAACATACACTGCCAGAATTGCTTGAAGATGTCCCACTTAATATTTGAAGAAATATTGTTTTCCAGCATGATGGTGCATCAGCACACTTTGGATTAAATTGCCGAAATTATCTTAATGCAAAATCTCCAATTGGATGGATCAGAAGAGGAGGGCCGATTTCTTGGTCTGTACGTTCACCAGATATACTTCTAGTTGATTTTTGTGTTTGGGGTCATATTAAATCACTGGTTCATGCGACACCTGTTAATGCAGAAGAAGAGTTAGTGGCTCGAATTATTCTGGCGTTTGATGATATACGTGAACGTTCGCAGAAATTTCGAAGAATTCAGCAGTCGATTATACATCGTTATAACTTGTATATCGAAAATGGTGGTCGTAACTTCGAACAATTTTTATAAAGTTTAATGCAGTATTATTTCTAACATTATGTTTCTCAACTTAATCGCTTCAATTTAGTAAATAGCTACTCTTTTCTGATGTAATTGTTTCTAAAGATTTCTAGTGCATCTTAACAACGAGATATTTCCAGACACTAGTTTATTGATAAAAAATGTTTATGTAGTGCCCTCTGTCATTTCTGAAAATCAGGAATAGTTATTCTGTAACTCCCTGTAGATGGTTGATTGGGCTTGAAACATTATGAATAGAAACTTTCATATTTCACTGTTATATTGTTGCATTTTTACAAACTCTTTTTAATAAAGAAAAGCTGTAATTTCCCACCGAATATACATTCAAGTTCTAATCTTTCTATTAAAAGTAGTCATAATCAATAATTCCATTGTAAACAAAAAAATACCTTGTAATGTTTCCATTCGATTTGTTTGTATTTACACATTTCGTCAACTTTAGAGGTCATAATGTCTGTACCAACGTTATTTAAATGTTAGACCAATAATAACAATTTTACCGACAACAAAAACATTTTTGAGGACAAGTAGGTATGTGCACGAACTACAAAAAACGAGCTCAATATTGTGAAAAACAGATTGTTTAAATTCATGGTAATGTCATATCCCAGAAATAGCTTAGAATGCAATTTAAAAAAATCCGAATGAGAGAAATTTTCTTAGTAAATGATAACTTCGCATGATAATCTGTCGCAGCCTCGATCATAAAATTTATTAAATAATAAAAAAAACTCTAGAAAGTTTCTATTTCTATGTTATTTCGGGGTTTTCAACATAATTTTAGAAATAATTTTTTCTAGTAGACTTTCTTTAGAACCTTTCCAATCTGTGAGCTTGTTTTTTAGAGATGGTTCCGCTTATTTTTTAATTATTCTCTTGTTTAAAATTTTTTCATTTAAAAAAATTGTTAATTCATCTTGTACTCCATACTTATGAATAAAAGATATTCTCCCAAATGAAGTAAATATTACCTGTACCTACAAAATTTTGGACAACCGGAAGTGTTGAATTACTATAATTTACAATATTTCTAAGAAAATGTTCTTGATCCACCCTATATATAGTCCCCCCATCCCAAATTGGATAATTTTGCAAGGTATCACGAAAATTTGAGGGGATAGAGAAGAACAGGAATATTTGCATTTAGTGAAATTTTTCCTTTGGCCTGCAGGCAATTATCTGTTAATTTTCGAAATGCTATTTGGGGTATTAAAATCGCGTATTTTATCTTAGTTAATAATTAGAAAATGTTTGTAACCGACTCCTTAGGACTTGATTTTGACCCACTTTAAACGAACAGATTAATTCCAAATTTTGCACTCTCGTCAAGGACCACTAATAAAATATAGGGTGTTATCAAATCTTGAGCTCGGACTCAAAATTTAACATGTTTTAATGGAAGTTCGTTGCAATCCTTATTTATAAAAAATATCGCTAATAAATGTTTTTTTGTCATATAGCCAGTTTTGAATCCTCTAAAAATTTTTGAACTTATAATAGTTTTACCTCTGTTGAACCTATTAGTACGTTTTTATTTGGATTCGTCGTATTAGAAATTCCTCAATTTATCCGTTATTGAATAATGAATGAAAATATTCTGTATGACAAAAAAATTAACAAATTAATATTTCAAATATAAATGGAAAATTGAGCTACACGATTCATTGATTTTCTTTGGTAACGATTTCATTATGAAAAGTGTGTTATTCACGAATTATAGGTAGGTTGTTACTCGGGAAAAAGGTAAAGTCGATTCAATTAATGTCGTCCATTTCATGTCTGAAGATGTCCAAGTTGGGTAATACATTTTTTATTTCTGGGGCATTTACTGAAGTTGTCATTTCCATTGTGGATGAATTGTTTTTTTATAAAAAATAATTGTGGTAAATAAAAAAAAATTAATATGGAAGTTTTCTTAAAAAAAAACGGAAATGCGTTTAGTACTTTGAGGCAAATGAATAAATTCAATCTGTTTTAAGCTTCTAAAAGGGTGTTTCCATTGGCGTTTTGGAAAAATAATTTTTTTTTTTGATAAAATATAAATATTCTAGGAATTGTTGGGAATTTGATGATATTTTAGAGAATTCTGGGATTTTGATAAATTTTGGGATGGTTGTTGTTTTTTTTTTTGGAAATTTTTTTATCATTTCAAAGTACCCATAGGTACGGAATTGTGAATATTTTCTTCGGAAATTTGGTGAAATTTAATGGAAAGATTTTAGGGAACTTTTATTGGATTTCAGGAAATTTTAAAGAATTTTTATTGATTTTCTGAAAAATAAAAGTAATTTTGGAAAAAGAATTTTGACAACTAAATATACTTTTGGTGAGTTTTCGAGTACTTTCTGAAAGTTGGAAGGATTCTAGAGAATTTTTAAATGAGCTTAGAACATAGAATATTTTTAGAATATCCAAGGGATTTTGGTGAATTTTGAAGAATTGTATAAATTGTCGAGTCTTGGTCCATTTCAGCAGGTTCTATGGGATCTCAACGAATTTGATAGTCATGAATTTTCAGGAATTTCACGGAATTCTATAGAATTCTTATTAATTGCAGAAAATTTAGTAAATATTTGTCATTCTAGATGATTTTGAGAATTTTTTTTTACTATAGTAAATTTCAAATAATCTAAATTAATGAATTTTAGAGATTTTTAAAATAATAGAGAGAAATGCATAAAGTGCTTAGGAATCTCAATAAATTTTAAAGTAGTTTAAAAACTTCTAGAATTCCTGGAACGGATCTTTAATACTGTAAAGGGTGGTTCATTAGTGCGATAAAGTCCAATAACTTTTAAATCGTTAAATGTATTTGAATGAAATTCTAACCGATGGTTGCCAGCCTAAAGGCTGATATTTTAAAATTAGTTGTAATTGTACAGCGTATCTACAACTGCTATGAACCTTTTAAAACCATTTTCTGAGTAAACACTTTCCTAACACATTAATAATTGATGTTAATGAATTTTATTATCTGATTTTTATTGGAAATACAATTTTTAATCATATAATTGAAATATCACAAAGACTATTCAGTTTGGGTGAACTGAATCAAATTGAAAGAATGGTAAAATAACTTATTTACCGGAATAAAATACAGGGTGATCCATTTAAAAAACTGTGAAACCGATGTATTCGAGTTTTGGCGTACCCTGTATACGGTTCCTTAGATATGAAAGCAGGTCTAATGAATTATGATACGAGACGACCATCACAGACGAATGACTACTGAAGATTAATTTTTAATTGTGCAGTTTGAAGTAGACAGGACGGTGAGCTCATTACGATTTTCAGAAAAAAATGGTCAGAATTTTTTAAATACACTGTGTAACCTATTACAACCTTATATCATTGTAACACATGGACTGGAAAGTCCCGGGCCTGACACATAGATGACACTAGTTTGATTGCAATCGCCTGTTTTTCAGTTAGTACCAACCTTAAAAAGACATGATATGATTTCATGATATTCTATTCATTAGTTCGTGAGTGAAGCCCGTGTCTCACGGTCAAATTTTTGATCAAATTAGTTTGACCAAAGTGACGTATTGACGTCATACCTATAGTTTGTTCAACTGTGAAAGACAGTTTCTTAAAATTTGAACAAACTATAGGTATGACGTCAATACGTCACTTTGGTCAAACTAATTTAATCAAAAATTTGACCGTGAGACACAGGCTTTACACCATCATTCAAAATTTGACCAAATTTATTGACGGATGTCTAACTGGCGTCTGTCATTTGTCAAACTAAAAATTGTTGGTGTTGTTTTAATGTGATTGAACTGCAATTTTTTTGTATTTTCCACAATGAAAATAAAAAAAATTAAATCTGTTTTGGGTCTTTTAAGTATAGCTATTGTTCTGGCATACCGGGCTGGAAAAATAGAAAAGGAAAAACGAAGAATGTGGGCTAGATCTTGGCTTCTTCGACGAAACGAAACCAGTCATAGCAATATTTTTATTTACATTTTTACAATGACATTTATGGCAATCACGTCAACCGTAAATATTCTTTTTCCACCAATCAAAAGGAGAGTTTGCTCAAACTGACCTTGAAAAATAGAAACGCCTCTATTTTTACAGGATTTGATCAAACTAAGAAGATGACGTCATATGCTGTCAATTTTTTGGTTTGCTCAAACTAATTTGATCAAACATTTGACCGTGAGACATGGGCTTTATTGTGCTAAGAGTGACAATAATTGTAATATTTTCAAAACCATGGATCAAAAAAAATTCCTGTTTTAATCTTACAATGCTTCTTGATGGGAAAAACACCGTTCAAGCGAAGCAATGGCATGAAAAGTGTTAAGGGGACTCCGCTCCATCAGAAATAACAATGAAACGATGGTTTGCTGACTTCAAACGTGGTCGTAGAGACACCGATGATGCGGAACGCAGTGGACGTCCAAATGAGGCGGTAACACCAGAAAACATCAAAAAATCCACAAAATCGTTTTGATTGATCGGAAAGTGAAGTTGCGTGAGTTAGCTGACATCATAAAGATATCAAAAGAACGTGTTGGCTTTATATTGCATGAGCAATTCACTACGAGAAAGCTCTGTTCAAAGTGGGTGCCGCGGTTGCTCACTGTTGACCGAAAACAAGAACGTGTTGATACTTCTGAGCAGTGTTTGACCATGTTCAAACGTAACAAACCGGAGTTTTTGTAGCAATGGATGAAACATGGATCCATCACCTCACTCTGTAATCAACGAAGCGTCATCTGAGTGGACAGCAACTTTTTTTTTGGCCGAGATGGGAAACTCAAGTTCGAATGGGCCATGTTCCATGACCCAGACAGTGTTGGACTCATCCTTAAGGATCTCTACCGACCAAACTCACCTCACAGCTCGCCGTTACTCCCGCCTCGGAATCACTACCCTAGCATACTTCGAGACGGACAGCAACTGGAGAACCTCGTCCAAAGCGTCCGAAACCACAACAATCAGCTGGAAAGGTTATGGCCTCGGTATTTTGTGATGTACGTGGTGTAATATTCTTCTACTATCTAGAAAAGGGAAATACTATCAACAGTGAATATTAATAGCGTTATTGAAGCGCTTGAAGGCCGAAATTACAAAGGAAAATCCCTATACGGCAAAGAAAAAAATTTTGTTCCATGAAGACAACGCACCGTGTCTTAAGTCAATCAAAACAATGGCAAAACTACATAAATTGAACTTCAAATTGCTCCCACATCCACCGTATTCGCCAGATTTGGCTCACAGCGACTACTGGCTATTCGCAGACCTAAAAAAAAAGCTCGCCGGTGAGAAATTTCGCTCGAATGAAGAGGTTATCGCTGACACTGAGGCCTATTTTAAGGCAAAAGATAAGTCGTTCTACAAAAGTGGTATTGAAATGTTAGAGCGGCGCTGGAATGATTGCGTTGTTCTTGATGGAAATTACGTTGATGAACAAAACTAATTTTGAACAAAAAACAAGTGTTTTCTTTGTTAGGCCCGGGACTTTTCAGCCCATGTATTAATAGCAAAGTCAAGCAGAATTCAAATTCGAAGTAAAATACAAGGTGTCGCACTAATGAATCCCCCTGTATATCATATTTTCAGTTCTATGTTGTCAGTAGAAAAATATTACTACAAAAAATTGGTATATAAGCATTATCTTTAGTGTTTAAATCAATTTCATAAGAGAAAAATTAACGCCTGCATTGAACGTATGATGAAAATTATAAAACAACTGAGTCGTAAGTATTCCAAATATTATTCTACAAAATAAAACGCTTGGTAGCGAAGAGGAAACTGACGATAACATCCGAGTCGACTATTTGTCAAACACAGAACGCTTTTCGTTAATATATTTGACAGGTGATAACATGGCGCTTATTATTTGAGAGGATTTCTCCGCACCGCAGGATTACCGCAATATTTTGTTACTAATGACTCGCGTACGAAAATTACCTACCAGAAAGACGCTGCTAATTGGCTGGGTCACTTAAAATAAACCACTTAAAGCAGTGGCGTACAGTTTTTGAAAAGCTAACTATTTTTCTCTTCAACAGAATATTTATTGCAATCGAATCGAATTAGAAATAAATATATATTATTTTAAAATGCTTTAATATTATTTCTGATATCATTTTTATGAAACCATTAAATAACAGTTTTACAGAAAAATTTTTGTAGTTCCAGGTAAACGATTCAAAGTTTTCATAATTTATGAAAAATATGATAAATGTCACCAATTATTCAAAAGAAATAATCAGGAATCCATTTCAGAAGCCATCTACGCTTTGAATTGTTCAGGGACATTGTTTCCGATATTGGAATCAACATTTCCCGAACTACGTACTTATGCATATAATTTGAAAATTTTGAGTGACGATTGTATTTATGTTTGTGGAAAAGGTTTAGTTCATGACAATTTTTCAATGTGATCATTTTCTGCAAATAAATCTGTTATAGGCATGATCCTTTCGCCGTTTTTGCTTATATTTGTCAGCTGTAGGCAAATGTGTGGAACCAAGTAAATATCTCTGGGATTATTGAAGATATTGAAACAATATTTGGAAAGTAGGTACCTATTTACAGTAGGTAAGTAGCGTATTTGTACCTATTCCATTTTTTCAACAATATTTTATTTCCTATTCAACAGGAAGTTATGTCTTTTTTAAAATTTGTGATGAGACTGTATATAACTTCACTATTGTATAAACATTTTTAAGATCTTTATAGCTGCGTACACATGACTAGAAAGTCAAGAAAACATTGTATTCTGTGTAAAATTTAATTTTTAAAAACTAAATTTTACACAGAATAATATAATGTTTTCTTGATAAAGATTATTATCATAAGTTAAAAATATTTTATATTTTATATTTTATATTTTATATTTTATATTTTATATTTTATATTTTATATTTTATATTTTATATTTTATATTTTATATTTTATATTTTATATTTTATATTTTATATTTTATATTTTATATTTTATATTTTATATTTTATATTTTATATTTTATATTTTATATTTTATATTTTATATTTTATATTTTATATTTTATATTTTATATTTTATATTTTATATTTTATATTTTATATTAATGTCAATCAAGATATGAACAGAAAAGTTTGATGTAATGATTTAATATACAGAGTGACAAAATCCGGACGGGATAAATTCATCATTATTTCGGTTACTTCACATATTTATGAAAAATCCCGAAAGAAGTCAATTTTAAATAATAAATTGACATTCTTCTACGTGAAAATGCGATCCCTATCTTCAACCCCCTCCGAATGACAGCAACCCTTTCCGAATGACAAATACAGCCCCCAATTTTTTAAATGGGAAGTAAAGGGTTATGATATATACTTTGAAAGATCTCTTCATTTTCCATTAAAAAATGTTATCGTTTTCAAGATTATTGCGACATTCTAAAAATTCTACATTCTCATACTCAAAACTTATTACAATGTAGGCATACAAAACTTATTTCCCGCTTAGGTATTGATAATAAGAAAGTACCCAAGCAAAAACCATAGCAATGTGCTTTTTAGATGGTATCCATTTTAATACTTTAAAGAGTTTCCGTGACAACGTTAGCCTTAGCAAATTGTTTTGTAATTATACATAAGTTGTCATTTAAAATGTCAGTATTACATCATTTTAATTTGAAATTCGTTAATTTCAGTTCTGAAAAATGGTGAGATTAACGAAAATGCGTAAAATAACAGTTTTACAAATGATTCATTACGGAGATAAAACCTGAACACAACAGGAAGTAACTCGCCTAATTCTTTAGTAATTTCCTGATTTACCGCCTATATCCCAAAAAATAATTAGATCAATGGAGAAGCAGTGTTGAGAGTTTGGTCATGTAAGGCAAAGAAAAAACCAGCTGCCAATGCAATGAGCGATACAATCAAATTTGATGTTATGCTTGAGTTTTAGGAAAACCCACATAAACTGAGCATACAGGCATCCACACATTCAATGCTAGCCATGCAGCGATAGTAAGCATATTAAAAGAAAAGGAAATACATCTCTATAAAATGGTACCTACTCAGGATCTGATAGATTTGATAGTAGAACTTATTTTTGGGAGCGAATGATGGACATGGATAACAATATTATACAATTAGAAGACGTTATGTTTTCTGATTAGTGCACTTTTTCACTAAAGGTTCAAGCTTATCGGAAAAATCTTCGCTACCCGTTAACGGAAAATCATCACTGGATGAGAAAAGAACACACCCAATACCCTCAAAAGGTTAATGTTTGGGCAGGGATTTTTGGAAACCATATCAGTTGTCCTTTTTTCATTGATGGCAATTTGAATGGCGATAAGTATTTGTCACTACTTCAAAATGATGTAATTTAATGTTTGACAAATTTTTATTCTTATCGATATGGTTTCAGCATGATGAAGCACCACCACATAACCAACGCAATATCCGGCAGTACCAATATTTCCAAATCGGTGGATAGGGAGGCGAGGATCGATAGAATGGCCAGCGCGATCACCTGATCTTACATCATTAGATTTCTTTTTATAAGGATATGTGAATAGCATTCTGTACAAAACTTAACCTTTTGATTTAAATGACTTAAAAGAACGAAAAACGCTTGCGTTTAGGTCGATCACGCCTGATATGTTAAATAATTTTAGAAGACAGTTTTATTTGAGATTAGGGTTGCTAAGATGTTCCGCGGTGAACATTTTGAACATGTTCTTCATTGACATTCATAGTTCTTTTTAGTGTTGTACATTTTATTACGTTTTGTATTACATTTAAGTGTTTGATTTTATTGTAGCGAATTTCGATACCCACATTATTTTATTTTATTTTATTTTATCTTAATTGTTGCAGTAAACTTGGAAAAAATAACATTTTTGAATAGAGAATGAAGAGACCCTCCATACGATATTCACAACCAAACTTCCCATTTTAAAAATTGGGGGTTGTAACTGCCATTCGAATGGGGTTGAATGTAGTGATCGCATTTTCACGTTGAAGAATGTAAATTTATAATTTAAATTTGACGTATATATCTTATAAATATGTACACTAACCGAAATGATGAATTTATTTTGTTTGGCTTTTACCCACTGTATGTATAGTCTATTATGGGAACTGCTAATCATACTATTAACTAAGACTAAATGGATTATAAAACAAAAATTATGAAATAGGATTAATTTGTAAACAGACATTATATCAATGTATTAAATGTTCAAACGGCACCGTTTACTTCTTGACAATAGAAAAGTTGTAAACTTGTAAACTTTTGGTGCAATTCTCTAGATCTCTTGGTTATTCTTTCAGCTAATTCTTGCAACTTGTATGATCTGTTAACATAAACCTTGGACTTTAAATAATCCACTGAATTGAGTACGGCCATTCATAAGTACCCCTTCTTCCAATCCATCTGTTATGAGATGTTCTACTGAACAATTCTAAAGTAATGGGGTCTTGAAACACCACAGCTGTCACAAAATTATTCTCACGGCTGCAAATATCCATGATCTCGAATTGACTGTCGAAATCGTCTTTAAAGAGTTTTTGAACAAGACAAATTTTGTAAGGATAATATTTTTCTCGCCTTAACACCCTTCTTGCTAAACGATGGTTAATTTCTTACTATTGGCAAGTTCATTACTGGTTAAATAGGATATAGCAATTTGTATTCTGAGCTGACTGTTCCAGTTGTGCTATACCTTTGCACAGATTTTGTTACAGAAGGTGATATCTGTCAATTCGTATGAACATCGTTGAAATGATCACAAACCTGTGGATGCGGCCCTCTCCTGTCGCAATACCCAATTATCATTAACTCTACTTTTCTGATTCTTTCACTTAATTAAATCATTTTACATTCAAATTTAAACACTACTTACTCACGATGTATGGACTATTAGATATTATTACCTTTTTCTTTTCTTTAGTTACTTTTTGTTAATATCTCGGTTGGCATCGAATAATAAATGTCAGACCCTATATTGTGGAGCTCGTGATAAAATTTTTTATTCTAAACTGAAGTTATATACAAACTTCTGGTTAAATCGGAAGTTAAGCAACTTATAAACAAATACGCAGTTTTCTATAATACCTACCTACCAAATTTCATTTTAATATCTAACAATTCCCATCATTGTATATATACAATATTAAAAATTTACAATTGGACCCAATTTGATGTTCCTGAGCCATTTGAAGATGTTTCTCTATAAAATCTTTTGCTTCAATAGCAAACACGTTTAAGTAATTGCGTGATATTGTGCCAAATTAAGCATTTTCTAATGCATTTTATTTATTTTCATATTCAATATCATAATAAAATTTGCAAGTGCTTTTAAGTCACCAGATTCATTTGGCGGTGCTGATCTAATCTATATAAGTAATTATCCTTATATTAAAATACGGCACAGCTTCGTGAGTAAATCTAGATTGTTGTTTACATGATCGAGATAGTATAGTATAAAAATGGAATTTCAGAATAAAGTTTCTTTCTTTACAGTGTGTCACTTCTACTGTCACTATTATTGGATTAATATCCTTATTCAACATACCTCCCTGTTTGATTTTCAGCGAAACGCTAATGATTTATAAAAGTTGCACTTCTTTAAAATGTCAAGAACAGTTTATAAAAGCTTTGGTACGTTTACCTAATATGCTACACATTAAAATCTCTTGTACAAATTAGATAAGTATTGTCTAATGTATGTTTACATTAAATTAATAAGTGCTGTATAGGTAATGAAAATGCCAAGGTATATAAAATTGAAAGTTTATTACCTTTCACTATAATATAATCTGCATTGTCATATTTCCACAATCGACATTAATACCGCTCATTCAAAGAATACACCAAACAACAAGAAGCGAAGCTTCGCATAAAACGGTGTCTTCAGACGCCATATTTTAAGGTAGTCGACACTTGACATTTGTCTGCAATAACATGTTCTGTGTAGACAATTTGTAGGCCATTACCAGTTTATAATATTTTGCATCTTACATTTATCATTATAAAATAGTAAAACTATGGGGAAAATAAGTTGTATTGTTTATGTTGGCGAATGGACTTAGTATCCGCAGCCAAGGGAAACCAAATCACACACACATAAGTTGTATTGTAAGTAGATGTGTTTCCAAAACCGGAGAAGGACTAAGTTTGTTCAGATTTCCAAATGATATTATCAGGTACGTATCTACATTTGCAGTTAACGTAAAAAATCTTTATTGCGATTTGTTAATGTTGTATCGCCGACATGTTGCTATATTAATTAAATTTAATATGAGTATAATGTTTTGTAGTCCATATTTGTTACCTACATATTATATTTTATTTTAGGACTCGAGCATGGTTAACAGCATGTAACTAGAAGATGTAGTTGGTTACGAACAAAAGTATAAGAGCAGTAGTGATGTCAGAAAACTCTTATTTATTCCAGTTGAGCCCATAATATTTACTCACACATTGTTAAGCATTTTATCATTCCTGAAATTGAGAATTAACCAAAGAAAATTTATCCAACTGGTAAGTCTGCTTTTTATGAATTGTTAAAATATACTATAGTTGGTACGAAGTCAGTGGTAACAGCTCATAAACTTATAAATACACATCAATCTATAGGAAAATCCAAAAAACATACCGAGGATCACTTCTATAGTCCTCTGAAATTGTTTTTGGGTTTTTCAATTGGTCTATGTAAGTACTTATAAGTTTACAGGCTGTTCCAATGGACTGTATACAAATTATAACATGTAGAATGTGATTCATATTAACATCGGTAAATATTTCAATTTTATAGATGGCATCGTTGGATATCAAGGGAATTATCTGCACCTGGAACATCATCATTAGGGGAGATACTGGAAATAGATATTGAAAAAGCAAATGCAACAGCTTCCATTCCTCAGTTTTCTCCGATGTCAACACAAACATCACCATGCTTGACATGTGACAGCCCTAGGAGGAGAAAATTAAAAGTGAAAGTGAGGAAGTTAAAAAGGAAATACTCCAAATTGACACAGAAGAAGCCAAATAAATATACTCCTGGTAATTTTATGGAGATGTGTGATCAATTTCTGTATAAATCTTTGGCTCAAATTGTAAAAGAGCAAGTATTGCTTAAAAATAAAACATGTTTTGGCAGACGATATTCCAGTGAATATAAAAAGTATGTAACGACACTAAATTTTTTGGGGCCCTGGGCTTACAATTTTTTGATAAAAATTCTTTATTTGCCATCTAAAAGAACTTTGCAAATTAACTAGAAGCCTTATACCAAAACCTGGCCTTCAAAATAATGAAGTGTTTTAGGCATTGAAAATTGAAGTCAAAGCAATGACAAGACAGGACAAACATTGTGCAGTCTGTTTAGATAAAATGACCTAAAATCTCATTTATACTTTGATGTAGGTAAGAATGAAGTTAGTTGTTGGGTTTTGTGATGTGGGTGTTGATTAATTTAATTTGTGTTTTTACAATTCTGCTAATGGTTTGTCTAATTAGCTGGTGTATTATTTACTTTTATTTTTGTGGCTTGGGTTATTGTGTGTAATTAATTGGTATATTTAATAAAACATTCAAAAATTAATAGTTGTCTTCTTTTAATCCCTATTAATACAAATGATAATAAAAAGCACTGTTCAATTCTATTGTAAACACTTTCTCACTCAAAATGAGTTTATATTTGAGAAAAAAAGCCTTTTTAGAAACAATTCCTAAATTTCAGTTAAATTAGGCATGTGCAGCTGGTTTAAGATTCAGTTGCAAGATTCGCCACATAGACATATACATACAAGTCAAGTTTTTATTGAAAAATGAGACGACACTTTCAAATTAGATTAGATTTAGGATTGCCACCTCTCCCGAGTTAAGAGGGAATACTCAAATTTTCAATAAAACTCCCACTTGTCAACAAACATATTTCAACTCCCTATAGTGACAACTTTCGCATCACGTCCTGTGTAGAATTTGCAAAATATATGCAGAAAGAAGATATTGCCTAAATTTCTTATATTCTATTTATTATTAAGTTAAAATCTTTGGTTTTCATCATATTACCTTCCTCTTTGTTTATGAGAATTATATTTCGTTTATTTTTTACAATTAAATATCTAGATACCTACGTAAATGTGTTTTATTATGAACTATTTTTGGCAGGAATCCCCGTCAACGTTATCAACGAAGCGTGCAGAAATAGTTACCAAAAGAAAAAATATTTACAAATACATTTCATAAAATACGACTTCATACTAACACACTTTTTCTCAGTGTGAATCAAGTGTAATTATGTTTCTCAGTGCATGAATAAGGTAGTTGACGCTTGTTCAAGGTTATATATTTTTGGACCTCGAACATCAAAGGATTTTCGCCGGCCTTCACTTCTTGTTGTTTGGTGTATTCTGTGGCTCATTAAAAATACTTTCTGTAACTGAAGATTTGTTGGTTTAAATGGAGAGAAATTTTGAATTTTATTTTTGGTTTGTTTTCGATAGAAACATTTTTTTAATATTTATCTCGAGATTTATATTTTTTACACCAACAATCATTACATTAATAATATAAAAAGAGAGATATACTGTGAGGACGTTTGGGTTGGAATAAGTTCAATATTTATCTGACTAAAGCAATTATAAGAAAACGCTTGCAGAGTTCAATTTTTATTTTCAATTATTGCGCATCATTGAATGTAAAAATATAGTCACTACTTTCGCGTACATGACATCATTGTTATTTTTTTTAAATGGAACAACCTATTTTTCTCTACATTTTGAATTCCACAATAAAAGATGATTACAAAATAGAATATTGTACAACAAGTGGGGAAAGTTCAACGTGACATAGTCATGTAAATATCACTCAAGGAAAAATTGTGTATGCATATTTTTGCTCTCTAGGCTGTATTCTTGATTGTTGCTCTTGGCAACTTCGCTCATGACATTTTTGATAAATTCAGTCCAACTTTCATACTTTTTGAAAATCTTGCCGATTATTTCCTTCCTATTAATTTTGACCAATCGCTATCAAGAATTGGTATGTCAAATACAAATTTTAAGTGGAAAAATTACTTAACAACTGTCAACTTAGCTGTCAGCAGTTTTTCCGAAAAAAAAAATCGAAAAAATTTCATGCAAGTTTGACATGTTGCCTTGTAAAAACAAACTTGATGGTTTCTATGCTGTGTTGCTATGTACCGTTACCAACAACAAAGATCACAAACAACGCTTACGAATTTATTAATTTTTCAACTGAAACTCAAAATGAATCCGTTGGGACATGTTTCCAAAAGTAAGATTAATGCGGCTGTTGCAAATAGTGTTCCACTAAAGAGGTACTCAGAAATCTCACACATCGATTTAAGCCAGCTAGAGACGCTCGAAATGCGAAAAGGAGAAGTCTCCAGAAACATGAAGAAAAAAGGAAATAAGTTCAGCTTCTTTAAATATGAACGACAACTACAAGATGGTGTCCTTATGGGATGAGACAACGCAGAGTAAATTTTAATTTATTGCAGCAGTTGAGCTTGCTTGGAGGGGCGGAGAAGCGGATCGTTGCTTAACAGAACATTTTAAAGAAGAAATTGATAAATATGGAATCGAAACAGGTGAGATATTGCTTTTTAGGTTTGCAACAAAATCTGTAAATATTTATTGTAGCTTGGCAGAAAAAACGCTTATATCAAAACAAAATATGTGCGCATACTTTTTATCTTGGCGTAAAATCTGTTTTCGCAATTTTTCAATGTCTTTTTTGCAATACCTTGTATAAATCCCGTTTTGCCACTTTTTTAGCATCCAAAATTTGCTATCTGTACTACTTTTTTGTAAAAAAAAATCAAAAACGACATATAACCACTAAAATTCCTTTTGCTATTCCAAAAAAATTAAAAGCTATATACATCTACTTTAAAATCACACTACAAAATATATTTTGACATTTAAGTCAAATTATGTATCCCTTGTTTCAGGAAGGAACGAGTATAACACAGTCTTCAGCAAAACTGCACAAGGTGGAGCAAAAAATCTGTGCGATAGCAAATGGCTTGTTCCTAATTCAAAAAACCCTGAGTTTTGTCCGGTACGTTTGTACAAATCCCTGTTAAACAAACGAACGTCTAAAATAACAACAAATAGATTGTTTTTGACACCAAATGGTTGGTTGGATTAAAAACATTCCTGTTGGAAGAAATGAACTGTCAAAATGGACAAAAGACGCAGGTATGAACACGACAGAAGTTAATAGTATATTACACACCGAGGTGGGAAGTGATTCATTCCTGTCGTGAGATTAGTTAGTTAACCGAGACGCAAAGCGTCGAGGTTAGCTGTGATCTCGAGACAGGAATGAATCTTCCTACCGAGGTTTGTATACTATTTTATTTACCACCATCATATTTCGATCAAAATTAATAAATCTCTGTTTCGTTCTGAACATTCCTAAAATATTACATTTAACGACAAATTACCAAGAACGCGGTTTTCTCAGAATAATCAAGAAGATATATTGTTACCGTGACTACAGGGTATACAATTGTCACCAATATGAGTAAATGTCAGATAAAGTCAATAAATGTCAGATTAATATCTATCTATTTATCTAGAATAGATGAAATGAGGGCGGGAAATGAGGGCGAGAAGTGAGGGCGGCAAGTAGAGGTGTTTAATGTGACACTTCCCAACCTTCAATGACGTTAGTAATGAGAGCATTACATATATGGTTGTAAATAAAATATCTACCGGTGTAGGCGAGCAGCAACTCATCAAAATCACAGGGCATTCTAAAGCTGCGTCTATCCAACCGTATCTACAAATGGACAGCCAACATCATCACTGCCTTAAGAACCGTCCAAAATAATGTACCATCTACAAGCTTCGAAGCTCCCTTGAAAAGACAGAAAATAGACACTTCTTCGAGCCAACACCATCAATCATTTGACACTCCTCACAGCAACATAGAGAATATTGCTACTACAAACATAATTAAAAACAATTCAACCGATATGGCTAACAATACTCCTGTAACCTACAATAATTGTAATTTCTATATTAATTTTAATTTAAAATCATTTGAAGTAATTACCTTTCCTAGCTTGAAAGTTATATTGTTCTTATTATTTTAATTGAAAAAAATGTATTAAAATAAAATGTTTATTCAACTCAGGAAATAATCTTACCAAATATCCCTCGTGCATCTAATTTTTCCGGAAAAATTAAATGCACTAGGAATATTACCCCCGACAAAATTTTATTATATATCATTATTTTGAAGTGAATATTCCACTGGAAACTGTAAACTGGAAAACTCAACAAATTTTAGTCAGGAATTGATAACAAAATTTTATTACTTCCATATGACTTTATACTTTCCTGACAATAAGTCAAAACGAATACATAAAAAATATAACGTTCAAAATATGTCTTCGGTGTGTCAAATGTGATCCCCACCAATTCATTTTCAAATTATGAAAATTCTTCATTCGATACGATCTCATTGACTAGAAATAATTTTAAACACGAGCCAAAAAAACAAAGTATGCAAAAATGTATCTAGGTCAAAGTATGTACTTTCGTAAGGTGTTTTTTGTGCAACATCCTTTGACATTGAAATACATTAAATTCGCTCGTGTATTCGCCATCCGATGATTTACAAAACAATGTTTAAAAATTGTGTCATTGTTATCATTGTTACCGAAGAATTATAATACTGTGTGTGTGCTGCAACGTACGACGTACGAAAATATCCTGTTTGAGTACGATAATACGGGGAAGCACAAAAAATTAATGAGAATTCTTCATTTTTTTTATATCGATTTTGGGAAAATTGTAGAGTTTATTGATTACTATTTTCTAAAAAAAACAGCTTTGTGTGGGATATAGATATGTGTGGGTTATTGTTCCACTATTGGAATACTTACTATTTGTCTTGTCAAAAAATAATGTAGAATCGTAGTCTCAATTATTTTATTTCTATTATTTCATGGTTTCGCAATATTATAGTATAATTTTGTTTTTTCATCAAAAAAATTATAAAATTTCTCTTAATTTCAAATTAAAATATTAACCTAAAGGTTAACTGCAGCTCTACCATTTGGTACTTTTCATATTATTGCTGTTTTGATATATCTTTTGGTGTTTTCTGCTGTGTGAACTTTGCTCACTTTTATCTTCAAATTTGGTTTATAATTTTCTATCTTTTCGAAAAATATTTTCCGCCCTTCTCAAACTATCAAAAAGCTCGTTTTTAAAAATTGAATAATTGATTGGTTTATTCAAGAATTTGCAAATAATTTCCAAATAATTGACATTACTTCATATTTGTCACATCTAATAGATATGTAATTTTTTTTAAGTGACATACATTTATACTGTGTGTACAATAAAGTAACGTAACTTGATAATATTTCGATTTCCCTTAGGTTCACAATAAAAAATGTTGAATAAAATATTTTTTTCATGTGATCCAGACCATCTGCAAGTCGATTGGAAATATACAGGGTGCACCGTTGCTCCGAAATATTTTTTTAATATTACACCATGCATATATTTCCAGTTTTCCATAATCTATTAAATTACAAATACTACCGTCAAGACCGCATAATTCTACTTTTAATAATTCAAAAGTTATATTGATTTGAGTCTACAATTTAAAAAAAAATTGTTTATGTCAAAAAGTATTACGATTACGCTTCTCGCCAAAAAAACGAGTTTTTCGTCAAAATTTCAGGTTTCCCGCTAAAAATTTCAGGTTTCCCGTTAAGAATTTCAAGGTTCCCGCTCAAATTTCAGGTTTCCCGCCAGAATGTCATGCTTTCCCGCTGAAATTTGAAATTTTTTGCGGGAAATCTAAAATTTGAGCGAGAAACATGAAATTCTTAACGGGAAACCTGTAATATTTAGCGGAAAACCTGAAATTTTGACGGAAAACTTGTAATTTTTAGCATGAAGCGTAATACTTTATTAATTAATATTAATGACAGAAAAACCTAATACATTTTTTTTTAAATTTCAGACTCAAACCAAACTTTGGAATTATTAAAGGAAGAATTATGCGGTCTTGACGGTTGTATTTATTTGTAATTTAATAGATTATGGAAAACTGGAAATAATGCATGGTGTAATTTTAAAAAAATATTTTGGAGCAGCCCTGTGTATTTCCAATCGACTTTCAGATGGTCTGGATCACATGAAAAAACTTTAATTCAACTTTTTTTTTGTAAATATTAGCAAGTTACGTTACTTTATGTACGTATACACTGTATGACAAAACTTATATCTAAAAATCCATATTATTACACGCTTTTTATTAGCTTCACTTGTATGTTTGTCTGTTTGTATGTCTGTATGTAACTCTCCGCGGCACTATGAGCGACAGTATGAATATTTATTCACTTAGAAAAATATCAATTGTAAATATCGAATATGAATTCGATGTCAACGCTTACTATGAACTATAGTATGAATATTTTTTTGATAGCCAAAAAGCTATACGTAAATGCTGGATATTCAAGTTAATTTTAAATATTTACTAAGAATAAGAATAAAATCATTTGAATTATTGTAATTAAATTTATATTTTTTTTTAAATTCAACAGCAAGTGCACATGTCAAGACTGGATTGGTTATCGAAGTAATAACTGTTAATTTTCTCTTCAAGTCGGAGCCGGAGCCCTCTGTTAGAAATTCGATATACTATCTGCATCAACATTAAGTTTTAGAATTTCACACCTCAAATTTTATTGCGTTGTTGAAGAAGAATTTTACGTTCATGCACCCTCTGTTGGAAATTAATAATACTATCAACGAGAGCTTGAAGAAAAAATCTATAGACAATAAATCGAACTAAAAAGTTGAAAATAAATATAGTTTAAAAAAAACTAAAAAAACACGCTTTTAAAGAATGTTGGACTAAAAAGTAAAAAATAATTTTAAAAATTAAATTATGACAATAGTACATAAACAATACTAGTTTAATTGGGGGAAAAGCGTGGGGCGCTTGATAAACGATAAGCACAAAGCGCTCCACTTTTTAGTCCAACATTCTTTAAAAGCGTGTTTTTTTAAACTATATTTATTTACACAGTAGGTACATCTGATTTTTTTTTCAGTAACTTTCTCAAAATGGTATATTGTTTTACAAGTGACGAAAGTAACATTTTTTGAAGCGACAGTTTACCTGCCGAGGCTGGTAATCTTCACGAGCTCAAAAAATGTTTTCGACGAGTGAAACATTATACTTTTTCTACAACCCTGTTTATATCATAATAATATACTAAAAAAGAACAAAGAATAAATTTTTTACTTGAAATTAAAAATAACGGATTTTTTCAAAACAAATATAAATAAATAATTTAAATATTGGTTCGAGCAGCTATTCAAAAGTATAGGAGTATTACAATCAAGATTTTTATGTATTGAGGTAGAAGATGTCACATCTGTTATGTTGTTAGCTAATGTCACTCCAGATGATCATGCGCCGTAATCGGAGAGCGTTTTATTTTGTATGGATTGTAAAATTTTGGTTTGTATTTGATTTTTGCTGTTAACTGATTGATCAACATATCCCTCTGCAACGTTACTAGATTTCCAGCCTCCATGCTTTTTTAATTGAAGTAAATCACCTCCTGCATCCAACAGTGTTGCGGAAGTTCTCCGGTATATTTTTGGGGATCAGGCATTTTTAAATATTTAGCTACTTGCATAGGAAATTTACTAAATTTATTCATTCCCACAACTTGTCGAGTACACTTTCCATTTTGGTAGTTTATAAAGAATCTTGAATTTTTTTGGTCCATATCTAGTGGACGAAGGTTCATACATATTTTAGCAATTTCGTAGAAGAATCCAGAAATGTGAAAGGAACGCGGTACTTTTGTGTTTCTATTACGTATCGTAACTAAGAGTATGCTAGTATATTTTACATCATTTACTGTCAAATCCTTTTATTCATGGCAACGACAAGCTCCCGAGATTCCAAAAATTAAGACTACCTACAAACGTGAATTTATTATGAATATTAAGAATTTGTCACATTAATAAAGTAATTGTTATCTCACTGAACGAAAAAGGTACGTTATATTAATAAAAAAGTACATCAAATCAATGAACATCAACATTAATTTTCAGCCGATGAGCTGTAACGTTAATACGTAAACTTTTTCATTTATTAAGTTATGTTTTTTGTACATTGAATCAATGAATAAAGGACATGGATCTATGTTTGACGGTTATTAATATAACGAACCGTATACATTAGTTTATGATTTCTGTACCTTAAATCAATAAAGAGTGAGCATGGATCTATGACTTCCAGTTATTAATATCACGAACCACATACATTAATACAATAAACGAGAAGCATGGATCCATGACCACCAGTCGTTAGTTTATGATTGATGTACGTTAAATCAATGTACAATAAACATTGATCTATGTTCACCGGCTATTAATATTACGAACATAATTTATTGATATTTACACTACTATACCTCAGCAAAACAAATTAGTAATGGGCGGAATAAGTCGGTTCTCGATTCACATTCGTATGGAATTGTGTGGTTCAGCAATCTAAACACGTGCGAATATGACTGGAGAAGCGCCTCCAAACCGCCGATGACTCATTTGATTTTTATTTTGCTGGGGTATAGTACTATCTCCGTTGAAAATAATGTGGTAGTACGGGCGTCGGCCCAGCACTGTAGTGGAAAGCATCTGATGCGATAATTACAGTGAAGCAGTGTCGAGCGCGGTTAGTACTTGGATGGGTGACCGGCCCACTGGGGAAGACCGTCGTGTGAATAGCCCGTACAGCCTGCAGCGGAGTAGCATATCATAGCTCGCAGGCATTATACCAATGAGCACGAGGTATAATGTAGGTATGCCGTCTTTCGGATGAGACGTAAAACCGAGGTCCCGAGTCCATGGATGTTGGGCTCGATAAAGAGCCCTACCACTGGTTGGAACACCAGTGGTTTCGGCAAAATTTCCGGTTAGGGGTAGAGTGCTCCCGGCGTCGGTAATTAGCCTCAGTCGCAGAAATAGACCGACGTTAAATAACCAATTAAAAAAAAATAAAATGTGGTAGTACAATAGAATATTTTTTTTATAGTTTTAAGATACAACAATGGTTGAAATTTATCTTGTATGTCCATTGATTTGATGTACCAGTATCTGCAAATAAAAATACAAATTTCAAATAAAACAGTTCCAAAAATAGCTTTCGAATTAAGTGTTACACTTTCAATTATGTAACAATTATTTTTCTCCCAAGAGGGGTTCATGATAATTCGCTTTTTAAATTCTGTCTTTAAATAAAAGTTACTTCTTTGATTCCAAATTTGTTATATCATTTTCATAATCTTCTATTGATCTGAAATGTGAATTACTACAAGGGCTTAACTGTTTTTTGTGCTTGTATTTTACTTAATTTGCACAGCCTATACAATAGTAATTGCTCGAAAACGATTCTGAAACATTTAAAAATGAATTAACTCCCAAGTTATCGCCAGCAACCAAACCTAATATTAAATAAACTTGAAACACTTCACCTCCTACCTTTATTTCAATTCCATCTTTCTCACGCCCTTTCAATTGTACTAACAGATATTTAAAACAAGCCTCGTTTCCGAAGGTTTTTACATCTGCAGATTTTAAGACTGCTGCCAAAAAAACATGTTTTAATTCTAATTCTGGTTCTGGCATACGAGGAAATAAATAATAAATATTGCAAATGGCATATTTTTTGCTGTTTGAGCCCAAATGATTATTAATTTCCACGTCAACTACTACTAATCTGTTTTCAGGATATAGCTGTTTTTTGCGTTTCCATAATTCACCCTGGACAAAGTTACTTATTGAAAAATATTCGTTTTCTAGGTTATTGATATTATTTAACTTAGCAAATTACCCTGTTCAAAAAAAATTTGAAATTGAAACATTAAATAACCTTAATAACCTTCTCGTGGATATCAAGGCAACCTTGTGCAGAAATTTCACTGTTTATTACAAACTCTTCAAGATTAGCATTTAAGTTATTTCCATTTAGATACTTTTGTAGGTACTAAATGTTCACTTTGAAAAGGGCTTAAAAGATTTCTGCAAGTAGAAAGAAAATTAGAGAACTTACTTTCTTACTGTAATATAATTTTTTTAAAAAACCTCCATAAATGAATTAAACGAATTTAATAATGGTTCTAAAACATTTTTTTCCAAAATAACCATAACATCCTTACCCGTAAAATTATCATTATTACATACATTACAGACAAAATGAATTCTGCGAATGAATTATATAATACGTTGTTAATTTCACCTAAACAAAATTGTTCATTTTTTGCAAAGTCTTCAATGACCATTTCATTTCGAGTTAAAATATCACAAACATTTTTTCTCTCATTTTTGGAAACTATTTCACTAGATTTCTCAACAGAATTATTAATTAAAACATCTGGAATATCATGAATTTTCTCGTTCTTACCATGATTTCCGACCGATTTATAAATATGTTTTCTGTTCATGTGCTTTTTAAAATTTGTTAGTATTCAAGTGTCTTTTGATTTCTTTCCAAAATAAAAATGAATTCGTAAATAAAACAAAATAAGATTCTAAAAATAAATTCCGAAAAACAACTTAAAATGCTAAAACTAAAAAATTAATGAATTAAAGGTTCAAAAATAGTCCTCCTTGTTAAGCCAAACAAAAAACGAATCTATTGAACAAACATAATCTTGTATCTCTGAGCTGATTCGGTGTAATGTTTGCACAATGCTGGACAATTTTCGCCCTTAATTCTATCACATTTTGAGCCTATAAATCTCATTTTTTAAAAAACCCTATAAAAAGAAATCATTCTGGGACAAATCCGCTGATCTTGTGTGACCTCCAAAATACCACGATAAAACTTTAATTTTCTCCTGAAGGGTGTACATTATGATTTATCTACGAATTTATTTTATTTTGAATAGTTATGACTTGAACAGTACTTGGATATCGACTGCTGTTTCCTGACTCTCTGACGATAATTAAGGACTGCCCACAGTTGAAACTACGGAGTGGTGGGAATTGTACGATATGTTGTAATAATCGTGTTTTTAATCTGTTGAAGCTTTATATTGGTCGACTAGTTCAAAAGAAGTTCTGACACAATGCTTAAAATCCATACGTTCCGTTTTTCATTGCATGTATCTGTATATTAGATTATTATTCTATTTAGCTTACCGATGATATTTTGAAGGAATTTGAATTCCATGTTAAACTTCGCACTCCATAGAAGTTGCAACGTTACTAAGAATGTGTCGGCATTGAATCTAGATGATTTTTCAAATAATACCAACACGTTTTTTAAGAGGCATGGCTTGAGATTAAATAAAAAACACAACACTCACAAAAACATTAGCTAATCGTCTTAAAATGTTCAAAAATAAAAAATTAATGCCTCAAACACAATCTTAAATTAATGTCAATAATGAAATGGCTGTCGGCATAAAACATCGGCATCGGCAAACAACGGCATGTAACGGATGTTACGAAGCAACATAGATAAACGAGACCGATTTTGGTTTCTGCGCAAGACTGTTGGCAAACATCACATGGCTTCTTATGTGAAACGAAGTCTACCTAGATTTTTTATATAGCAAACTAGGCTTAATTTATGTAAGGACATGTTCTATTTAATGACCAGTTTTGTTAATGCATAACTCGAACATTTCCACATTTTCTACTTTCCATAGAAAATATCCGTGGCCGGCGTGAATATGTTGACATGTCTGAAAATACAGTTTTTCAGGGCACTACATTTAATTTTTGATAATTGAATTTAAAAAATTGTAATGGATTTATTTGTCAGTTTCGGATTTTTATCTAATGTTATTGAGGGTTCTTAAGACGTTCACTTATTCACTGCAATATTCACAAATAACCATTCCTTTGGAAGGAATAATAAAAAAATGGAATTTTTAATCCACACCAGACACGGAATTCCTAAAAGTCCATTTTAAAATCGCGTGTGCTATTTTGAAAGGAGATCGAGTTTGAACCGATGCTTATAAGCAATATTGTTCATTCACAAAAAATTAGAGTTAATCATAAATAAGTACGATCACAATAAACTGATATTCAGTGCATGAAAAATAGAAAATTAACATAATAAACCAACTACAAAGATAAAAATCTGCGAATTACTGTTAAGGTGGCCATTCATTCACGGATATCGAAGAGATTGTTATCGTATGCATCAAAACTGAAGTGAGAAATCACCATTCAAATGCAGTTAAATCAAAACATGTCTCCATGACTATCCGGTGTATTTTGATTTTTTCAAAAACTGCATGTCAGTGTGTCAGAACCATAGGATGTTGAGCTCACGGAGCTATTGTGTTATGGTTCCTTGATTATGCCAGGCACCAGCGAATAATTAAATAGCTCCGTCGGGCGATGTTAAGCTACATTCCAGAAGCAGCTCAAAAAAAAACTAAACAGATGACCAAGTCATAATAATTATTGATGTACAAGACATAAATTACCCAGGTAATTCTGGAGAAATCATTTGGTTCACCGATGGTTCCAAAACAAACCATGGCACTGGGGCTGGTATAAAAGGACCTAGGCAGAAAGATCTTTAGCCTTTACCGATATTTGACTGTGTTTCAATCAGAGACAATTGCCGCTATAGCATGTATTGATGAAAACATTAGAAGAGGATATACCGAACAAAAAATAAAAATATTCATTGACAGCCAGGCTCTGCATAAAGCTATCAGTAATCCAATAACTAGGTCTAGACTGATGAAAAACTGTAAAACATCCCTCTACAGGCTGGCAAGAGACAACAAAGTGTCTCTAATATGGGTGCCGGCACATGCGAAAGGTAATGCAAAGTCTGACCAGTTAGCTAAAGGAAGTTCTAAAGGAGACTTCATAGGTCCGGCACCGTTTTGTGGAATCACAAAAGATTGTATAAAAGGGGAAATCGGGAACTGGCGAGATAGGGAACACCAACTTAAATGGAGGTCAACACAAGAGCACCTCCATACAAAGAGTTTACTGAACGAGGTAGACAAGAAACTCTCAACCAAGCTACTGAAACTGAGTAAGAGACATTCGAAGACAGTTTCGGGCCTGGTGACTGGACACTGCACCCTGTGGAAACATCTGCACAAGATGGGCAAAGTTAATGAACCCACATGCAGGGTATGTGAACTTTATGATGAAACACCTACTAACATACTCTGCTTCTGCGAGAACTTATACATACTCAAACGGAAGCACTTTGGAGAGGAAATACTACAACTACTGAAAATCCCTCCTCCAGTCAAACTAGTGGCCTACATAGAAGACTCAAAGCTTCTGGAATGGAAGTAAATAACAAGGGAAAGGGTACAAAGATTCAGTTTAAGTACCTGGGCTGTTGAGCACAACCCAATCGAAAGAATGAATGAAGACACAAATTAATCCCTAGGTTTGATATATAAAAAACATGTAGGTATGAAAGTATTTGATTTGTCATATATTTTTGGATATCCCTGTATAATCAAAAATCTATTAAAAAAGCGTATTATCTTCTTGTTGACAGCTTTTGTAACTAAATATTTTGTCACACTTGCTTATTTTTTATACTCTTTTTTTGACGGACCATAAGGTGTGTGACCATATATTTTATACTTTAAGAGGTCAACATTGACCTTATTTGAGGTTTTCGGTGGTTACGTCCATGAGAACTTTTGATACCAAAAAAATTTCTCTCACTGGGAGAGAATTTCTACAGTCGTAAAAATCCTCGTCTTTGACTCGGATTTTTGTTGCCACCAGCACTCATCTTTCTTGTTAAAATATTTCTCAGCAACGTGTTTTTTCAATTAGTTTCGGAAAAATTAGATGCACTTATGATATAACTTACGACTACACATTCACATGCTTGCAAGGATAATTATGTTGATATTCGTTCAAGGTCACTAATATTTTTTTTTTAGTAGAAAAAGAGGGAGCAATAGATCTGTTAGGTATTGGTGAATTGTTCACCAAAAAAAATATAATATAGGTACATCGTGAAAACTTCCATTTCATTTGTCGAAAGTGTATCTCATATTTACGAAGAGAGCTGAATATGAAGAACTTTTTTTTATGTTTCCTCACCTAATTAAATTTGTGGTAAGAAATTGCAAGCTCTTGTCATCAAGTTATGTAATTATGCAAGGTTAAAACCGCCTACCGATTTTCAGATAAAAAAAGTGTCTATACACCGACTGCCCATACTATAAAACTTATAACCAACGTACTAAGTAAACTTGGAAGTTTAAAAGCAAACTCGAGAGATAACCCGAGTATGTATCGCATTGAAGGTAAACGATTCCCGGGGAATGTGTGTAGGTACTCGGTCGCATTAGCTGTTGAAGTAGACAGTCCAACGTCGATTTATAATAGTGACAATTGATTTACGGCAGAAGCTACGATTGGCCAACAAGATAATAGGCCAGTATATACGTATTAATTATAAAACGTATTTTGTAATTTTTTCCCAATCAGATATTTTAATTAACATTTATGTCTTTTTAAAACTGAATGTATATTATTTATGCGAATTTTTAACCTTTGATCTGGTGTTAGATGCAACCGCATTTTCAATTTTTATACATCGAACAATTGACAATATGTAATTTATATAAATATTTTCTAATTTAAATTATTCATTCTAATAATGTACCTGCTGTTCGAGAACTACGTAATATGTTTATATTTAGTATTGGTTTCGCATTTTTTTAAACTTCTTGATTAATCAGTTTTTGCATGTGTTAATTTTTATTCAGAAAATTTTTTTTCAAAATATGTCAATTGAATCCCAATTTTTCTGTTTGTTAAGGTGTTATTGTGGTACTGTGGGTACCACATAAGTCAAATATGTGCTCTGTCCAAGAATTACTTTTGTAGAAATCTATTTTTTTTTAAATCATATCTTCGAAAAGTTTTAAAGAATTTTCAACATTTTTGTGAAATTCTTGTTTTTTGAAATAATGGGGTTTTGTATAAAATCGTTGAAAGTTATTAGTATTTTTATGAAATTCTTGCGAAATTTTCCGAAATTATTGGTATTTTTGAAATTTCTGTTATTTTTTTGAATGATTTTGTCTTCTTTGCTATCTTTTCTCAATTTTATGATCATTAACATTTTGCAAAATTCTGGTCTTTCAAGCCGATTGACTTATTCAAAATATTTACCATTTTGGTGAAATTTTTGGCACTTTGCTATATTTCTTTATATTTCCCAATTTTATGGTATTTTAGAAAAACTTTTCATTGATATTTTTCACATACAACCTATTTTCCGTGATGGTAGCTCAACTACGCTTAACAAACAACCAATAAACATTTTTTGCCATTACTATTTTGCGGTCAATCCCTTGAGGAAAATAAGTAGGTGGATACAATTTGTTGTAGGTATTCCCCATGAAAAGATATTCAATCCAAGGAAAATACTTAGCATACCCTGAAAAAGATGGAGTTGTGATTCTGCAACCCACATAGCAAAATTACATGCCACGCATATACACCCGTACATATTTTGATGGATATGTATATGCAGTCATGGACATACGATATGCTATGTTCATAAAAATTTTAAACCTTGTATATTTTATGTATATGCATTTTCAGTCCACGTCTATATAATTGGTACATACATACAATCGACTTATGTATATGCTATGTATATTCAATGAATGTTTTGAAGAGAACTAAACCTCTTGGTTTAGTCAGCCACTTTTGTTGAAGGCATACTCTTCTTCAAAGCACACTTCGAAATTGAATCTTTCGAAGATGATATTTTTTATTGTAGTTAACCATTATATTTTATTACTAAATTTATTATTAAAAAATAGGTATATCCATATATGTATGTAAAGTGTGCATCCTTTCGGATGACGACTCCGACAGAAGACTCGAATTCTGTGAATGTATGACAAATAAAATTAGTCAAAACCCACATTACACAAAAACAATTTGTTTTAGTGACGAAAGTACTTTTTGCCTCAATGGAAATGTGAATACACAAAATGTAAGGTATTGGAGTGACACAAATCCTCACTCCTTTCGTGAACAACATACCCAATTTCCAGAAAAAGTCTGACACCATTAGATTTTTTTCTATGGGGGTAGGTACTTGAAATCCAAGGTTTATAAGACGGCACCATTGGCGTTTTGAAAGAAAGAATTTTGAAGAGTGCAATGCAATTTCAGCTGACACATTCGAACGAGTACGACAAGAGTTTACTAATAGGATGTATTACTATCAGGAAGTAGACGGAGCACATTTCGAACACTTGCTATAAGAATCCATTGTGGATATTTGATTAATTAAATTTAAAAAAATAATTCCAATAATTTTGGTATTTATTTAATTTATCTGTCAAAATTAGTTTAAAACCAAACAAAATTAATATGGCTATGTAGCAAATGTCAATGCCTTTCAAACGAGATATCACTTGACATGAGGTCCTATTTAAAATTATTGGCCAGAGTGGCACTGTGACGTCATCTATCACTATTACGTCACCTGTTCCCATTCGTAGAGAAGTTTGAAACACTTTATTTTCAAGCTCCAAATTTTATTAATGTGAGTGTAGACGTTCAAAAGATACGAGGGGGGGAGGGGACTTTTGAATAGCACTGTATATACTTAGTAAAACTTATGTACCTATGGGTATATTAAAATTGTACATAGTACTTTGCTATACGTGTATACATCCTGATATATGTAATGCATATACATTAAACAAACAGTAATGTAGATCCATTACTGGATATTTATATTCTATTTTATGTATATGCATGGATATTTTTGATGTGATGTGTATATTCATAACATATACATCTCCAACACATGCTATGTGGGAAGTATCTGATTGGTCCCAAAAACCTATATTATCATGTAGGCAAGTTTCTTCAGACTATTGTATTGTTCAATTTTCACCTTGTGGAAAGTATATCTTATTTACATCGTAAGAAGGTGGTTTCATCATTTGGAATGTTTTTACTGAAGAAACATCCAGTATTAGCAAACCTAAAAAGGGTATAGCTGTATGTGGTTTAATGTTGAACCCTCTAGGAATGGATAAATCGTTTAAATGGTAAAAAAAGTAACATTTATGTGAAGCAAATTAATTGTAATATCATTTTTAACACAGGTAATGGACAAGTAGTTTATACCGATGTTGAAGTCCAGTTCGGAATAATGACATGGTCATCCCTTTTGAAGTTGACGAAGATGATGATGATGATGACATGAAAATGCTTTTTCCCTTAATAAATGGAAGAAGCAGTATATGAACAATATCGATTGAAGCATCTAAGCAGTCAGCGGCTGGTAAGTGCTTATGATCTTTGCTTTATTTGTTTATTTTTTTCATCAGGTTCTTCCCATGCACCTACTCCAGGACCTCGTACGCCAGAAATACCATTACAACTGCTTCTCATGCCTTCTTCAACTCCTCAACATTCAAATCCAAGATACGTGTGCTGGAACGATGTGGAAAATGTCTACAATACAAAATATCTCTCCCACAAGATGTCCTTGAAAAAATATCCTTAAGATAAATGATAAAATACCCCCCGGCAAAATTTAGCCACTCGAGTCCTTCGGGCTCTTGTATCTATTGCCTGGCAACAAGTTTTCTGAAATCTGTTATTTCCAATGCATTCTTACTGTGATATTACTACAGACAATACTTCATTTATTATCTACATTAATAGATCATGTAATTTAAATATCATCCCCAGTTTATTTTGTGTTTTCTCGTCTTTAGAACTAGATCATCAGCTTATGCCAGGCGTTTATTGTTGTAAATTAGTCTACTTGTCCTTATAGAGCTTTCTCTTAAGATGATTTCCAATATAGAATATGACAATTAATGAAAAGAAAATTAAGTACATGGCTATGAGAGATGGAAATACGGACTTAAATATAAAATGCGATGATTGCACCTATATATTTGGGAAAGTGGAACAACTAAAATACTTAGGAACAATCTTGATAGCAGAAGAAAATGAAAAAGAAAGAAATAGAGAAAAGAATATCCGAAGGTATTGAGGCAGCAGGAATATTTTTTAAAGCAAAAAATGTATCCAGAGATTAGAATAATATATCAAACAATATCAATACCTTCAGTAACATATGCATTTGAGAGAGAAAAATAATGAAAAAAAACAAAGTAGGACGAATGGCGAAGAAGATAGAATTACCAATTGCTAGCGTTATATAAAAAAAACAACGTTAACAAACATACAAACAAGATCGTTATCAGAATGTCATAAGACAGATAGATTGAGAGTTCTAATGGGCGAAACAAGTAGCAAAATGAGAAGGGGCAGACCTAGACAGGATGGAGTAAAAGATAATAACTAAAAACTAGTAGTACAGAACTGGCAAACTGGCAAAGCGAAACATTAGATAGAAGAAAATGGAGAGAAAAAGTGAAGAAAATTGAGAACCAGTGCCAATATGAACCTATATATATATAGATACATATGAAATAGATCATGTGTACTTTCTCAATATGACATTATTTTATACCTTTAAATCCACATCTACATATATTTGCTCTTTGAATTTCATGTCTATGATTACATTGATTTATGGGGAATAATCTTAACTCAATTTGCCCCATAATTCCCTCCACGAACCGACAATGATACAAAGTCGTGTTAATTCAATCATGATCACCTAGTGCGTAAATTATTATTTGGTTCGTTTAATTTCGAAGTAGCAGTACTTTATACCGTTCAATTTCCATTGTTTTTGTGTTAATATGATTTTTTTCTCTAATAGGTTTTTTCATAGATGCGTTACGTATACCGTACCATTACTTTTTAAAAATAATAAATATTAATGAAGCGGCTTCGGTACTTATTGAAAACGAGTAGTCATGCCGTGAAGTCGTTTTATATAAATATTTAGATTTAAATCGAATCATAGTTAAAATGAAATCCTGCAACGAGAACTTGTTATAACCGGTATGACTATTTATATTCATATTATGTCCGTTCAATAAAAATTTAGTCCCGTTTTTGAACACAATTGGTTAAATTAAATATAATGCGATTGTTTTAATCAATATGAATGATAATTAAGATTCAGATGTCGAAGAATAATTATATATATTCCAACACTTAATATGTTTTGAAAAATAATATTTTTTAAAAACAGTGACCATTCAACTACGAAGCAACAACTACTTCCCATGCTATATGCACCGACTCGGACGGATACTGAATTACACTTCAAAATCAAACGGGGTTGGTATGTCTACAAGATATTTTAAAACCAACCATTCTGGTTTGCAATTAGAAGAGACAACATAACTTGTAGACCGGTTTCGGCGTATTTGCGCCTCATCAGTACAAGGTATGTGCTATCCGTCCGAGAATCTCTAGTCCCGTACTAAAGAATACACTTCAATCACAATCAATACATGTCATCCAGTAACGGAAATGTAAAGATTGTGACAGTATATACCAACCCCGTTTGACTTTGAAGTGTAGTTCAATATAGCACGGGAAGTAGTTGTTGCTTCTTAGCTGAACGATCACTGTTTTTGAAAAATATTATTCTTAACTTATTAAGTGTTGGAATATATATAATTATTCTACGACATCTGTTGATGAAATGCTTTATTAAATACTACAATATTACAGGAAGCTGTAATAAGCTGTATAATTAAGATTCGTCACAAAACACACACCAACACATCATAAAATGCAGGTGATCCAACTGACTCGAACAAAATAAAACTATTTCTTATAATATATTACACTATTCATTTGATTTCTATGGTTTGTTTTTGAATTGTAGGTCAATTTTTCTGTATTATTGTTTATATTTGACGCTGCATTGATTTAAGATGGCGCTCGGGTCGCACTAGGATCACGTGCCCTCATTTGACACTTGAAGCCAACATTGAGCGTCAACATGAAAATGCACCTTAAGTGATAAACAAGATGCTCACTTCAATACTGTAATTGGGAAATATATTCCATCATGGTTTTGGAATCAACCAGTAGATGGAGCTAGTACCGTTTATTTCAAAGAGAGATTATAGCTAAATGTAGTAGAATGTACAAAATCTGAGATATATAAAAAAACGAGAGATCCAACAAATAATACCAGTTGCCTTTATCATAAAAAAATTAACTTCTGATGAACTGACACAGTTCAGAATAATTTCTTGATCGTAGGTTCTTTTACTTCCTGCCTAATCCATTTCACTGCCGCTGTAGTGGCAATTATATGGCGGTGAATTTAAAACATATCTTCTCATATCTGGTACTTCATAAGTCTTCCTTGAATATTCATTCTTTTAGACTCGGTCCAATTTAGTAATTTTGTTTTAGACCAACTAGAACATGGAATTTCTCCACCAGTCGTGAACGGTAACTGGTGCTATCCGTGATAATTGAACTGTATTTTTCTAGTCTGGTTATACATTTAGTTTTGAACCATGTCCAAAGTCTCCGCAGTTCATATTATTGTTACGAGTATAATAAGCTGTGATGGAAAAAATATCGATTTATGTCACTTTAACATATATTTTTAACTTCGCCAACTGGGTGCTAACATTGATTGAAAGCTGTCCCAATGGATATACTTCATTTCTTCAAAGAGCCGTTCTTGGCGTTGGCCTTCAAGTCTGTTTCAGTTCGTTTGGAATCTGCACTTGATTATACTGATTCAGAATATCGTGTTGACCGATGACCAGGATCAATTGAGGATTGTTCTTCTCTAGGTGTACTAGCGTTTTGTATCAGTAATAATATGCTTCAGCATCTCGTTGCTGTTGATTAAGAATAGTTGGAAAAAATCTGGGTAATGGACTTTGTTTTGTATTAGATATACCAGGATTTTCCAAAGAAGAATCATCTGATTCCTTTGCTGATTTTTCAATTATCTCTGAATCTGGTTTTCTCATATCCTCCTGGTAGTTGCCGGTTTCTTGATTACTTTTGAACCCTCCCCTTCTGCATGCACTATTATAAATTCATATTTTCTTGCACTGAGTCAATATAGTATTACCTTGACGTCCTTTTCTTATCTGACCTTTGCTAAAAATCCACGTTTCATCCCAAACCTTTGGTTTATATGAATTGGCACCTCTTTCTTCGGAAGATTTGATATATCCAGTTAATAACGGTTCTTCTGCTACTTTAGACATCAGGCATTTCTTCTCGAATTGTTTCTGCCGTACATTTTATGTTCTGCCGTACATTTTATGCACCACTTGTCGTAACTATTTAGAATGAAAGATGTCCATTTAGTTTTTATTTCAGTATTCTCCTAATGAAGTTGTTTTGAATTCGGCATAATTAAGAGTCTCCATTTTTTTGGCCTCCATACACTTTTTGGTGATATTCCCAACGCCTCTTTTATTAGTTCGGTCGCTGACTTACTTAAAATTTTTGAGAGATCGATGTATTTTTCGAAAAATGGTAAGTAATTCTTCTAACCATATTTAGGTCTTGCGACTGCAGTCTAGAGACTTTTTTTCAATCAGTATAGTATTGTCTTCTTTGATTGCTGCAAATGAAATAATTTACAAACTTTATCAACATGTATTCAGATACAATGTTTGGGACAGTTCTTCTGACAATTCAAGTTTTAAGGCCAATTACTATTAATTTGCAGCGTGCCTATATCTAGTAACTTTTGGCTTCATACATTTTATATTATGTAAATAATAGAGAAAGAGAAAAGGGCTTGTGGTATTTATTCCACTTAAAAATGAATTTCGAAATTTTTTTATCAATATACACATTGGTTGAAAAATATTCGTAAGTAACTGTTTCACACTGTATACTATTCTTAGATCATAAGCGATTCAATTTACCGGAAAAAAAGAAAAATACATAAATAAGATTAGATATTTTCGTCACAAAATCGATGTTTGAATTTCGTCACTCTCAATATTTACCTCGAAAGAGTTCTTTAACTAGTTTTTGTATCACGATCGAATACAGTGACCTTTAACAAAAATTAAAACTATTTTTACACCTACAAAATATTGAAAAATAGGACAACCAAGAAATTGCATTAGAATTACAAACGTCACCCCACCATTTATCGTTCGAGTCACTCTCGCACTCTGATATTATTTTCAAATGATGATCAAACATGTCAAGGTTAAAGCGCTTGTCAAATTTTTATTAAGTGCAAATTGTGTCAGCCTTCAAGGCTGCAATCGTTTTAACGTTGTTTATATCGCATGCAACCAACAATCGGCGCACTAACCTTTTTCTCGGGTTATGTTTTTGGGTCGATTCACATTTTTGTTTCATTTCAAATTCTGTTCGATTTAATCATGATTGATTTTTGTTAAAATTATACTTGGAATTATTTTATGTCCGTTTATTGGCGTTTCTCATTTGCTTTTTAATCAAATAAATTGTAACTTAATAATATGGAGACAGACGGATTTTTCATTTTAATTTACCGTATTATCACGTAACTTTCATATATACGGGATGTCTCAAATTCATTCGTCCCGACGAACTTAAAATTTTGGAATGTAAAGTTTGTCCCAAATCAATTGCAGAGGCAAAGAGAGCGATAAGCTATATTGTCATAAAACATTTCACAATTTTATGGACATGATTTGAAAATAAATAAAATATATAAATAAAAATTCACAATACAATTTCAGAAAATAAAAATACTGACTATACCATACTAATAATACAAAACATAATATAAAAACTGAATATATTATAATACAATACTCTAATATCGCACACCATACTAAATATTTAATTATGCCAATGTAACTCAAAAGCCAAGGATAGATTGTAGAATTCTGCCACTAAGTAATATGGTCTTTCAAGCAGAAATACCTTTGTCGATTTTTGAAATTTATTCAATGTACTTGCCATTTTTAATTCTAAAGGTGATTGAATACTTTTTAGGCATTGAAGGTGAAGGAATTTTTTACCAGATCAGAGGTAGGCATTGTTAAGTGAATATCGAAATTTTGTCTTCTATTAGGATAACAGAACTATTAATTATTGGTCTCTCAGTTGAATTGTGAAAGTGTTTTCGAACCAAACACACGGATTCCAAAATGAATAGAGCTGGAAGAGTTGAAATTTTGTATTTTTTGAAATAGAATTCGCAATACGTCTTACTATTTAAACCAAAATGTAACGAATAGCTCGTTTTTGTTCGAAGAGGTGCCTACTACAAAACCCCCAGATTCAAAGAGTAGTAAGTTATAAAGGCAGTAAAATAATAAAGCTGTTTAGACACAGATTTAATGGCAAAACAAGCAGATGGTGATTTTTCTCGCTAAAGTTTCAGACCAATATGGAGACCAAGAAACTTAATCGAATTTGAACATCTAATTAAATCATTGTTAAGATGACGGTAAAATAAAAGCGAAACTTGAGATTGGTTTTATAGGACCAACCTCTTGATGTCATGTTCAGTTCAGACCTTTCTTTGCTCTTGATGCACTTTATTCTTGAAAATGTTTGCTCGCACAAATTTGCTGACACAAACATTGAAAAAACTTTGCCAGTTTTTTATTTCGGAAAAACTCTCCAGCAAGATTGTTATAAAAGTTTGGCAACTTTTTTGGGTTTTCTTCATACAAGTCTTTAAAATAAGTATTGGTTTATAATTTCATAATTTCCATTAGATAATTTTCCCGAACTGTAATTTCATCAATTTGGAAAGGACTTTCAATCAAACAAAACAACACAGTTTGCTCTTTAAGTTTCAGAAAATGCGTTTGAAACTCAATTTTCAGTTTTCCCAACAAGTTTAAAAATATTACTGTTGAGAATTCTGAGGGATGCCGAAGCCGTAATAGTATATTACGTAACAAGAGTTGTAAGTAACCCATTACGCACAAAGTGAAAAAGTTTACGCGCGAAGCCGCGCAGTGGCGAGTGCGTAATGGGATTACAACTCGTGTAACGTACTATACTTTTTCTACGCCCATCTATTTTCTTCTGAGTGCTCATAATTTCATCTTTTTCACTACTAACAGACATATTCGTAGGTAAAGTTGAGAAAATGTTCGGATTCTATAATTTGTTACAAAAATTGATAGCATAAATGAGATGATGTTTATTCCCATATCAAGAAAAACCGAATTATTATTTTTTTTAAATTGTAAAATGTGTTCCCGACATTTAGGAGCATCACTCTTTTAATCTAAAATGTATTTCACTAATGCTAAGAGCTTTTATGTTTTTCAATTGATTAAAAGTAGTAAATAAAAATTTTGATTGAAATTTGATTCAACAAAGAAATTTAAGTTTTTTTATCTAAACGCACATGTATGTTATGAGATTTTCATTACTGGAGATACGAGTAATATTACTTTTTGCAAATAAATAAAATGTATTAATATTACAAATGCGTAGGTTACATTCTTGAATAATATTAAACACATTGTTTATTAATTCTGAATTAATTAATTATTTTCTTGGATGAATTTTATTTAAGTAGATTGTACGCCACGGCTAAAAGTGTCAGTTTACTGGACTCGCGTGCTGCTCCACTCGTTTCACTCGTCTCGCAATTCTCAGACTCATCCAACAAAGTAGCACTTTGAGTCCTTGGCATACAAATAACTAATTAATTATTATGTGAGGTATACATCATAGATAACATACTTAGTATACATTTAATTGAGGTCCGAAAACATTGTGTACATTTTTTATTAGGTAGCGAACTAAGTTGTTCAAATTTCAAGATTTTATGTTTGAAAAGAAAGGGCAATATACGGTTTTTCATCAGTTTCTCGATAAGATTGGTCGTAAGGCAATAAACGGATAGTTATTTTAGTATTATATTTTTCGCTATCCTTGTGCAGGGGAATAATTATACCTGTTTTTAGACAGTTAGGGGAGAGACCTTTTTGAAAAGATTCATTGATAGAGAGCTTTAAAAGTTAAACGTTGAAAAACCGCGTTGTATTCTAGTAATCAGTCAAATCGTTGATTGATAATTTCAACGGTCAAATGAAAAAAAGCTGCACACGATCGTATTTTTTGATTTTCGAAAATGTATTCGTATGCGATGAATATTTTCTTTGGTAATAACGCAAATTTGACCATTCCATTTCTTCCTTACAAAAAGCGGAATAACACCTAACCAACTTTTATTGAAATAATGTTTTGCTAGTATACAGAGAATTTCAATGAAAACTATCCACCCGATATAATTATGAAGCCGTCACTTTTATAAAAAAAATTAAGAAACACGTCAAAAATCTTTTTCCTCATACAAAAGCGTGGAAACTTTAATCCCCTCCCCCAATGTTCACCATTCCCAATTTTTTAAATGGAATACATACATTATTGCATTGTTGAATTCTCCTCTACGAGAGGACCAAAAAGTATGATAGATGTGATAGAAGCGAAAAATCAATCAGTTGGGAGTTACGGATAATTCGAATGTAAACTGCGGCACTAACTCTACTCAATTAAGTAATAGTATATTACATACCTAGCGGGGAAGTAGATCATTCCATCCAGGGCTTTGTTAGAGGGTCGCTAAAAGCCGTGGATGGAATGATCCGTCCCGCGTGGTATGTATACTATTTTATTCACAATCGCTTAATTACAAGCTTTTAAAAACATTAATTTTAATAAAATTTGTTATCACAATTTAATATTTTTTTCGACAAAGAACTTCATGAATCTGTTGCTGGGCAATATTACTAATTTATTGGTTTTGGCAATTTATTATGTCATAAAATAGTCTTTCTGTCACGAAATTTTAATTTTTTTGCCCAAACAAGTACATAATGTTTTATTTTTAATTAACCGGTACTCCTCCGGAAGTCCAAGAAGCTGCGGTTGAGGGAATAATTCCGTAGAAAAGCAAAGAAAGGTATTAACTTTTTTTTTAAACCAGCTTAACACAATATTGTCATACTTTAGAAATGTGACACATGCTTCTAGCCGGGAAAGTACTTTTCCGACTATAGCGTGGAAGTGAAAGTAAGTAATGAATCACTTCCCTGTCGTTTTAAAGGTAAGAAATGTCTATATTACTGACCGATTGTGAATAAACTGTGTTTTTTTGCTTGGAGACAAAAACATAGCGACCGAAAAACTAGTGTTTGACGTTTTTTAAATAAAGTGTCAAGTAGATAGCTTAGTTCTCAGTCGACTTTTTCCCTCGTCTTAATTTCCACCAATCACATGGTTTCTATATGGAAAATCTGTATGACAGCATCTGTCAGCATTTTTTTCGAGTTTACACGCTACACGTTAAATAATACACTATTTTAAACAGAGGTAGTCACCTTATGGAATGAAAATGTGTCGCTTTGGAAGTGATTCTATGACTTATATTTATTTGGCAATTAAGAAAAGTTTACCGTTTAATACCGTTAAATTATTCTTGCCAAATACCATTCGGGCATCTGATTTTTCCTGTGAAAATAATGAAACTCCCTTATGATATTACATATATTACGAATATCGACATTTACAAGTACCTATCTATCGTAAAATGATGTATACTCTCAACTTCTTGCATGAGAATTCTTGCTTGGATAGTAAAGGCAGCAAGGAAACCAAGGGGATCGTATATAGACATAACCTTTCTTATTACCTGTCTTTTGGTGGGCACATTTTCTTTCGCTAGTATGTCTTTAAAATTGTCTAGAAACTTATTTGAAAATGTCAGGAAATCATTTTGTGGTTCTCAGTTTAATCCTAACGTTTTTTCATAAGTGGGCAACTGCCATTTTTCTAAGTCTCTCAAGGCTTTTTTTTTTAATGAAGAGTTTCTGGTATGTGCTTCATCACTTTATTTGAATTGCTAAGCCATCCTCTCATATTGGCCAGCTTACTGTCTATGAGAGAAACCGTGCTGCCTTCATCAAAAAGTGCATAAACTTTAACGTACTTTTTACTTCCAATTAACATGACAGGTAAAATTCGAAAGAGTACACTTCTACTTCTTGTTTAAACTTATAAAGAGTGCTCGTCCATAATAAATGATGAATCTGTTGTTTCCTGTGAGTTTGTGAGTCCATTTTTTGAACTAAATTCGTGATTTTTGAAGTAATTACTGAATGATACAGTGATATTTTGGTTTTAATCTGGTTTATTTGAGGTAAGCTATCAAACGAATTCAAAATTAACATGAAACTCCGAGAGTCGCGAAGTCGACAAGAACCCAAATTCTTTATGACGATCTATCTCTCTTAACTCATATTCTCGTTGTAGTTTATTTACTTCTTCCAACGTTCGCAGATCAATTTCTTTAATTTTTTGGGCAGAATAAGAGGTTTCCGTTTTTGACTTCTGTGACATTTCCTCTTTTCGATACGATAATGATCTTACTGCTATGGAGTTGTTTGAATTCTGTTCATCAATGTTAATAATAACTATATTAGATGGCGAATATCTAATTGGCGGCACACCTGCATTAGATCTACGTGGTCTTCTTCAGTTCATTTCGTCGACTGACACATTGTAAATAATCCAAAATTACTTGATTCTTGGCAAGTCTGAGATGACAAAAATAAATAAAATGAATTCTTAGCTCCGAAGGACCATGATGTTTTGTCGAAAACACTTAAAAGGCAATTATATCTTTATTTGCGATTACAAAACTGTTATACTTCTCAAAAAAATTATATTGACATCATCAGAAATTTTAAGTATCTAAGTAAATTCAAGAAAGTCTAAACTAATCACTAACAAGTATTACACTAGGAGGGCCAGTCAATTGGCCTGCAAAATCGCCGGATTTCAATTCATACGATTTTAGTTTTTGAGCCACAAAATCGTTTTCTGCTGTGGAAAAAAATAAAGTGTACATATTAAGATGGAGTTGAAAATGATCCCAAAATTTTTCAAGAGTTACACGATCCTCGCAGAAACGATACTATTTATGTCTTGCAACAAATGGTCGTCATGTAGAACATTCAAATAATTTTCTTCGCGGATTAAAGCAATACCTTTAGACAATCCTTCTATAATTTCCATATTTATATGTAAACTGCTTGGTTTTGTACCATTTTTATGTCCATTACACTATTACTTTAAGTTGAATTCGACAAATTACTATTTTCCATAGTTAAATAAGTGAATCAACCCAAACAATCCGGCTATTGTTTTGAAGTTTTAATATCCCTCTCGCCGCCGTCTTCTGCTGTTTTTGTTGGGAGTTCATCAAACGTTTATAGCGACTCGTGGGAGTCCCATGTAACAATTATTTTTGATCCACCATCGAATTAATTAATTGTATAGCTGGCGTTGAATGGCATTCAGTCTCGTCTTCGTTTTCTTTTTAATCACCAAATGCGTTTCGTCTGTTATTTGATTTAGTTTTTTTTTTGTTCGAAGGTGGCGTCTATATTTAGCAGTTTTAGTTGTAAGGCGTTTTCTTGGCGCTATTATCATACGATCTGCTTCAATTGAAAATTGATTATTGAATGGTATATGAAAATGAATATTTTTTGTTATTTTTTTCAATTTGCAGCGTCATATATCGAGAAAAAACACAAGCTACATATACGAGCTATTCAATAAATTTTATATTATGTCTGAAATTTGAGCAGTTCTGGAAAACTTACTTCGTATACATTCTGGAAAAAAATTGGTGGTTAGCTTAATTCAAGTCCTTTCAAATAGTAGGTACTTTCCATAAACAATGACCAGACACCAAGGCGTTTTTGAAATATATTTCCTTGTGGTCGTTGTTTATATTAGTCACTTTTGCCATTGTTGTTTATTTAACACTTCTTCATCCTCTATAGTTTCTCACTGTAAATATTCCTTGATCTTTTTTCCTTTCAGGTTAAATTTCCATAGGAGAAACTAGTTTTCTTCTTATAGTATGAGGCCTTCATCCCAACTTTCCTTTTTACATCTTTTTCTTATTGTCATTCCATCTTCTCTTTTCATGATGAGACTGCCATTATTTTCTTGATAGTCTTCTCTTTTAGGTTCTAATTTGAATCCACTGAAATATTTATCTATCTTTCATTTCATGTATGTGGTTTTCTTACTATTTCTCCTTCTCCATTTCCGTTTATCCAAGTGGTTTCCTCTCTTCTCTTTTTATGGTGAGTCCAGATATAAGTCTCTACAATTTCTCCTATAAAATCCCTCCATGCTTTTCTTGATTTTCGTTTCTTCCATCTTCTAGTTTGGATCTACTGTGCTGATACATCTCGTTTCCTCCCCACTATTTGAGATTTTCTTCTGCAATTTTCAATTTCACATCTTCTATCTCCCAGTTGTCTTTGCTTGTTCCCTTCTTGTGGTGAGTTGAGGTATTTTTCTTTACAACTTTCTCTATAGCATCCAAATTTGAATCTACTGAGTTGTTTCATCTACTTTTCTTTAATTGTATGAAGTTTCCTCTGGGATATTTCATCTAGTTTTCTTCTCATTGGATGAGGGTTTTCCCCCAATTTTTTTTCCTTATCATTTTTCCAGTGTCTACCCTACTTCTCTTGTTAGGCATGGTGAGTTGTTCTTTGTTTCTTTAGCATTGAATCTTCTTCTCTTTGCTACTCACCACCACAATGATTCGTTGTCAGAGTGGAAGAGAAACTTTTTTTCCCAATTTATATCTATGACCAAAATATAAGCAAAATATAGCATCAACACTAAATACTAATTCGAAATTTGTAACTAGTGATGAGCAAAGCTAGAACCAAAACCAAGACTGTCTTGGTGATGGCCTCGGTCTACTTGCCCACTCTTGGTATGGGTTTCGCTCAAATACTTGTAGTCTTGGTCTTGCATATTTAGTATTGGTTTCGATATTTGTTTCGCTCAAATAGTATGTTACTTATTACTTACGTCGTTCTACAAAATGTTCGAGTGTTTTCATAGATAGGTATAAATTATTAAACATCAACAACATATATTAAAGTAAAGACGAATATTTTCCTAAAGGGTGTACCAATCTTACGACAAACTTCGGTAGGTATATGGGTTATTTTAAGAGATATAAGAAAATGTTATTAACAAAAATAGTAAATGTCTTTAAGGTCCATATTTTGAAATTATATCGAACTATACAGACTGCTGTATACCTAACTCCGTTACAAACCAAACATATGATTTTTTAAATGAGAACCCCAGTATATTATACCGAATTCGGATTGCTCACATTTTTTTTAAGCTTTTGATATAAGGATTTGCTACGTTATACAGAGTCCTTCAGAAGCTATGGACGCTTTTACGTAAAAATCGTAGTTAGATCAGTGCTCTGTAGTTTATGGTACGTTGGAGAAAAACATTTTATTTTGCCTAACAGAGTTTCGTAATAGGATGTAATATGTCCATATTCTATTAAATTTTAACTATTTTTTTTTTCTATACAGGGTGGACGGAAACTCGAACCTTTCATTTTCTTTCAAATGGAACTCCCTGTTTTTTATAGCAAAAATAGAATCTTCGATTATGTAACTTTAATTTTTGTTAAGCACTCCCTATACCTAAAGTTTAGAAAAACAAAGTTATGAGATGATGACTATCAAACAAATTCAATTAGATAAGTCGGTGAGCAAATTCTAGATTGGTGAAGAATAAGATGCAGAATTTTGTTAGCACCAAAATACGAATTCTACATAACATGACACTAATATAATAGTAGGTACCTTTTGTTTTTTATAGATAATCATTGTTTTTAAGCAGTTCAATTTCACTCACGCTTTCCCAGAGTATGGAAGTTGCCTTGAGGTGTTGATAAAACCTTGGGGTATCTAGAAATTGTTTTTTTGTTTGTTTCTTGGAACGTGGGATGAATTATTTTTTAAATTTGGGGATAAATTGGGATAAGGAGTATGTAGTAGGGAGATTCTGGATTTGCTACATGGTAATGTATGACTTGTTAATGCGTACTATCATTTTCTGTAATAGGTCTGCTTTTCTGGACATATTTTAGTATTTATGGTCATCGGTCTTTATGGATATAGTTGAGTTTCAAATTGAAGTGCAAAAGGTGTTTTCATGAAACCAATTTGATCAGTAAGCTGCTTTCAGCGACCTGACCATGTATGTCCGCAGTTTTAGAGAGTCGGCGACTTCTTAATCAATGGAATATATGATGCAGCTTTTCCACAGTATTAATCAAACCTTTCTTGGGTCCCTGTGATGGTTTTTTACAAAAATAATATTCTGAATCTGCGCAATTTGTACAAAAACATGTTGTCTGCTTTCAATGGCGGTTAAAAATCAACTTACTGTCGTAGCTTTCTTACAATTTGACAGAAGTCTCATAATAGATGACAGTTCACACTTCCATAGTTTTTAAGTCGACAACCTCTCTGATACATTCAACATAAATTAGGCTAACAATATCTTATTTTAATTTTTTTTATATGAAAAACTCATAATTAATTCAATAAAATGTATACTAAATCGCAAGTCAAATAAATTTACGTAAATATTATGAAGCAAGAGAAAGGAACACATTCTCAGTGTCAGAAACATGTCCGCATATTTGTTGTAGGTACTAACAACAAGTAACACACACCAATCATTTTGTATAGTTAACAATCTTGTCATAAAATATATAGGGTGATTCATCGTCTTTTGTATTTCAATTCCATACAAGGCTGTTGGTTTTATTCCGATAAAAAGAATAACTATATATTATTATAATTTAAACCGAATTTGTTGTTTTCAAATATTTTCCGAGTAGTTGTTACATTTCTTAAACCCAATTTTTTCATGCGATTAGTGAGGTGGATCTATACAGATCTATACGGTGGATGACCCATAAATCAAAATTCAGACAACTACCAAGTTTGAAAAATATCACGAAGAGACACTCTTCATCCACGTGAGACCATCCAGCTCCTCCACGATACCAGGCGGATGAGGAGACTCAAGATAAAGATATTTATAATCTTCACCAAAGAAAATACTGTTAAGCCGCTTAAGTGGATGGAAGTGATGTATCTAGGTCTGACCTTAGGTAGTGAGTTCCTATGGAAAATGAGATAACACAAAAAGCAAAAATGGCTCCAATAGTTTGCAGGTATCTGATAGGGAAGAAATGGAGCTGTAACTCAAGAATCCTGAGGTGTTTGTACACATCCACAGATTAAAAATCACCCAATGAGCCATTGCGTTGATTCCCTATTTACGACTAGAGACAGCATCTCCAGAATTCAAAGAATATCCTGTAAATGCATTACAGAAGCAATGAAAACATGCCCAACGGCAGCTGGAGAAGTGGTTCTCAACATCACGCTACTTCATATTATGGTGGTGTAAACAGTTGCAGAAAGGGCGAGGAACAAACTGAGTGTGGAAATATCATCAAAAAAGCCCTTCTCGCATTTTGAAAATAAAAACACATGGTATAATGAAAAAGTATAATTCAATAAATAATACAGTAGCAAGGAGGAATAAGATCGTAACACCATCAACAATTTTGGAACGAAGGGACTAATCGATGGTACTCAGATAGCTTTGAAGCAATTGACGAGACTAGGATGTGAAGGAACGGCTCCAAGTGTATTTCCAGCAAAAATATGTATCGATAAAAGGCAAAGGGTTATCAGCATGTCGGATAGTCAACCATTGAGTTCTTGTGTAAATGATTCTGAAATAGTGTGGAAAATGCATAGAAAAACTGTATTGACCAAACAACAACATTATTAACTAGCAAAGAAAGCGCCTGAAACACCCTTTTGTGATATCAGCATCAATGTAACATTTGAAAAAATAGACAACGCCCGATAACAGAATATTATCTCTCCATTGGAAATATCTAGGAGGGGTGGAACAATTAAAGATACTCTTGGAAACCACAACCAGGTGAGAACAAATACAAAGTAAGACTGCACTTAGAAGTTTGACAGGTGTCCTAACACAACGGTGCCGCCTGAATGGACATCTTAAGAAGCCCAAATTGAGTGATACAAGAATGATGTAGATTTTGAGGAGATGTGGAAGACTACTAAATAGAAAAGGGAGAATTAACTAAGCTAAAACTTGCGGACATCCTTAACGTCTATTAGTCTATAAGATTTCTTCGGGAGTAACAGAAGAGGGATCTTGGATCAATGCGTCAATGGATGTTTTCGAAAAATCGACACCTCCTGTGTCGACGTGTGTACAATAAGCATATTTTGTTTTATTAGCTCCACTTATGTATTTTTGTTTGTAACCAACTCCTTTGGATTAAGAATTATTATTCATTTTTTTAGATTGTTTATCTATAAAGCGTGTTTTTTAGTTTTTTTAAACTATATATTTTTATTATTAACAGTAAAAAAATTATGAAATATAATTATTAGATATAAAATAATTGTTATTTTCTTCACCCTGGAAGAAAAGTGATGATGAGTTGCAGTGAGAACTAATATACAGTGTGCCCAAATATAGACTAATAAATTTCATGAGCCTTTGTATGGGATTATTCGATTATTCAAAAAGAAAATATAAGTAGTATTTATTTCTTCCAGTGTACGAAACCTCATTATATCTGTAGTTATCGAAGTCTCCTGAAACAAAGAAGCAATCATATAAGCAGCTCTGAACTGTTTGTGAAATTTCTTTTTTAAACGAAGTGATTTCGTTCCCTGATTTTACCTCTTTTTCATGATATTTTCCGAAAAACCAAGTATTTGAAAATAGACCAAGTAACAGCAATGCATTTTATCCTATTTCGCCTTCCCTCTACTAATTACCCTGTAAAATAATGAAAATAACATCGTATAAATATGTCTTGAATGACCTATAATATTAATTCCTGAAACGCATTCCGATAAGCTGATCAAATTTCTATTTCAAAGTCGAGTCAATCTCGAAAGACAACTTCTGAGAACAGAATTATCGTAAGTAAGTCTGTTTTCATCTACGAAATGTTATGACTGGCGCAACTGTATGACGAAAGTATAAGATCGTCTCACAACTGAGGAAGAGAAAATAATACATAAGTTCATAACGATGCTTTGCAAGGTTATTTTTTTGGAAAGTAGTAATAAAAATCACAGAAACGTCATTGAAATTGAATTCGAAGTAGACAAAAGCAAAATACTCACAATGGATCAACGTACAAATAAACAACAACCAAAAACTCACAGTGAAGCAGGAAAGCGATACATTAAAATATAGAGGGTGCTAACAGAATATCCAAATGAACTACAGCTGCATAACGAAAGATAAACTAACTAGAGATGTAGTGGCCATACTCTTCTTATGACCTGAATCGAATCGAAAACATAAAGCACTAAGATTAAATTACAAGGGAATCAATTGGCACGTATTGCCTTACTGCGACCTATAAGATGTGTATACTCCACATCTATATTTGAGTCCAAAAGATCTAGACTTATTATACGTTATGGTGCCTTATCAGTCTCTGAGTGGAGCTGTTCTATGTATTTAAGGCATTGGCGGGACAATTAGTCTTACATGGCTGATAATATTTTCTGCCGTCTCATCTGTGCCATGGCAGAACTGCATGTTTTACTGTTCACTCTGCCTATCCCACAGAGTGAGTGAGAAGTAATTACTCTGAGATTAAATATCTGAAGCTGTCTTAGCAGAGGGACGTGATAATCTTTTTGCCTGTCTTTGGCCAGGACTATGTCTCCATCCGGCTGTACTAAGTTTCTTTTTCCGTTTTCGGACTTCTTTCAGGCAAAGTACCACGTGAGAACCACAAAATAGTTTAGGCACGATAAAAGAAGCTCCTTCTTTAGTTCCACCAACAATCTCACTTCCAAAAATTGTGTTAGGCTCTACACCAAAGTTACTTCGTTGTATGTAGTTGCCAGCTAAATAAGGGATTTATATATTCTGGCTGAGTTGGGGCGTTTTTTAAAACTCAAGGGTGCACAAAAATCTATTGCTAATAGTTCCGCTTGGAATATTGTCGGAGTGTTTTCCAGGGCTTTTGATATCCTATTATCAGAACCTGTATTCCTACTTCTTCATTCAATTTTGACCAATAAGTATAGTAAATGGAGGCCACTCCCGTAATTGGAGCGATTATAGCTTTGTAATGTGTTAGGTACTTCGTACTGATATGTTAGTATTTTAATTTTTGTATGTTTTATAGTCTAGTTCTCCAAAGCAATCCGTACATGTAGGATAAGTGAGGGGAGGTCCAAATACCCAATGCCCCTTCTACTCCCTGCTTTAGACCAAATCACACAATCCAGACATACAGCAGGATAAGGACTAATCCTAAAAGCCCCTCAAAATAACAAACAAACTGCAGTACTTCATAAGGAATATCATTACAACAAAGAAATTAGTTCTCTTCATGCTGTCTGCTTTCAATAGATGTTAAACACAAACTATATGACGATTGATGACAATTGGATGGTAGTCCTTAAGCAAACGGCAGTTGATGGAAGCAGTGTTGTTACATTCGAAGTTATTGCACGAGAGATGTCAAAAGTCGATTATTGCTTTTCTTCCTTCAGATTATTCACTTTATCACTCTCCCAACCTAACCTTATTATTAAAACACGAGAATGCCATTACTAGAAAAGTGCTAGTCAGCGAGTCAGTCTTCGACCCCAGTTGCTGGAAAGTGATTGTTTAGTGGTCAGTGGAAATAGTAGTTTGTACAAGTGCGCAAATCTAGCGAGTGGGAAAAGTGCTTTGCATAGAAGCTGTACACAATATTTTCTCTACAACCAAATTCTTTAATGAAAGAAAAGCAGTAATTTATATGGGTATTTTATTTAACTTTGAACAAAAAGAACTTATAAAATGAAAATTAAATTTGGAAAATTGAGTTAAATGTTGGTTAATAGTGAAATTTAAGCAATAAATGAATAATCGAATGAACAGCTTATTTTTGGTTTAAATTTAAAATTTGTACACCCAGAAATTCGCTATAATAAACATGTTGAATTGTCAAAAAAAGTGTGTATTGTCATAGGTAGCTGTGTTTGGCATTTCAGTGCGTATACTATTCGCAATACTTTCCTACCGGTTATCAAGGAAATGAGGAAAAGGCCTGCTTTGCTTATACAAATTTGTGGAGAAAAGCATGTTTTGCGTAGTGTTTGTATGAAAACAATTTGAACGTTCACTGTGAATTTTCTTTGGTTTATTTTTGTCATAAACAAATTTTGTATTTTTGTTCACCCTGTAGCAATTTGAATCAACTTGTGATACATTTTTGGAATTAGTTCAGCAAGAGAAATCCGCAAATGAAAAAGAGGATGTTTAATTTGAAAAAACTGGCGCTGAGGTCATCACACAAAGGTTTCACCCTGTGAGACATAATATTATTTTTTCAATAAATAGTGAATTTAAATCAAAAATGTATTGTTTACTACTATTTATTTAGCGAATAATGAATGTTTCCGTCACTTTATAGATCCACTGTATAATTAAAGATAAGAAAACATATTTTTTTAACCGAGAATAATGCTGCAATTCTGTGTACGCAAATAGTAAAATCGTTAAACCTTAAAACCTGTAAGTATATACCAAACTTGTATCCGTTCCGATATTACAAGTCTTATAGATCGTTACGATCGCTAAGATTTTTACACAGAATTGCAGCGTAAAATTCTGTGAAACATATTTTCACACTCAACAACGTCCTACTGACTGAAGAGGACTACGTATAACGCTTACCATACAGTGTGAAACAGACAAATGGAATAAATTCGATAACGAATAAATGGGGGCATGTTGGGAAAAACGCTTGGCCACGTCGATTCGTATTTCTGAATAAATTTAAAAAAAAATTATATATGGTGGATAGTGGCCAATACCAACTTTCTTATTTTAAATGCAGCCTTCTGTATATTATTTATTTTTTGGATTCTTCGGAAAATTCTAGACATAATTTATGTAGAATTTCCTATACCTATCTTCATCTGTTTCGGAAATATTTAGTATTTTCAGATTTATAACAAAATTTAACAAACGAAAAAGTTCGCTACACTACACTAAAAACCTAATAAGTAATACTGATTATTTCTTAATAATATAAAAAAACCATCATGTCAGAGTAGGAAATGTTCAAAATGCTCGCCGCGAACGTCTTGGCAACATGCTAATCTGAAATAGAAATGTCTTCTAACGTTACTCAACATCTCTAGCGTGACTGATCGAATCGCAAGCGTGATTCGTCTTTTTAAGTCATCTAAGTTGACGGGTTTAGTTTTGTATACAATAATTTTGACATATCCCCACAGTAGTCTAATGGCGTCAGATAAGGAGATCGTGCTGGCCATTCTATCGATCCGCACCTCCCTATCCACCGATTTGGAAAAATTTGGTTCAGGTAATGCCGGGCATTGATTTGGTAATGGGGCGGTGCCTCATCTTCCTGAAACCATATTGTATTGACAGGAGCTTGTGGGTTTGCTGGATCAGGATAAAAGTTTGTCAAAGCTGGCACGACATTATTTTGGAGTAGTTCTTAATATCTATCTCCATTCAAGTTGCCATCAATGGAAACGGGACCTACGATATGATTTCCAACAATTCATGCCCAAACATTAACTTTTTCAGGATATTGAGTGAGTTCTTCTCTCATCCAGTGAGGATTTTCATTAGACCAATAGCGGCAATTTTGACAATCAACATGGCCGTGAAGTGTAAATGTGATCTCATCAGAAAATAAAACATGTTGGATCACACTGTTGTCCAGCATTGCCATCATTTGTTCACAAAAATACTTTCTCCTATCGAAATCGTCTTCCATGAGCTCCTGAGTTGGCATTATTTTATAGGGATGCATTTTACTTTCCTTTAATATTCGAAAAATTGAAGTTTGGCTAGCGTTGAACAGTGGGGCTACTTTTCGATCAGAATTATGTTGGTTTTCTTGAAACTCAAGCATAATATCCAATTTCGTATCATCACTTACTGTATTGGAAGCTCCTTTTTTTTTTTGTAACCAAGCTTGCGGGCAGATGAAAATCCCAATGGTAAAAGAGAAAGGCATTTCCAACATGAATTTGGAATACATATATGGTGGGGGATCATTGGTAACGAGTTACCCCATAATTTCAATAGTGATAATTATTCACATTTCTTGCAAAATTACTTCATTGATTTATTGGAAAAATTGCCACTGAATCCGAGACGAAATATGTTGATTATGTAAGGTAATGAAAATATGTTGATTACGCAAGGTAATGCACCGCCACATTATAGGAGAGGTCAGAAGATATTTAAATACTAACTTTCCTGAACGCTGTATTGGTCGCAGTAGCCCCTTCCCTTGGTCACCACGTAGCCCAGAATTTATTCCTCTCGATTTCTTTTTATGGTGGTTGTTTATAAAAATGTCATAAATACCCGCGACGAACTTTGGCAAGATGTAAATAGAGCAGCATTGTCTTTTGATCCAATGACGTTATTCAAGATAGGACGATCTTTAGTGAAACGTTTGGATAAATACATCGAAGAAAATGGTGGACATATCGAACATTTACTTTAAAGTTATAATATTATTTTTGTAGTTCACTTGAAATATATTCTAATTAGGACTTCGGTTTAAAGTACCACTCATAGTTTTGATGTGAACTGCTACTATACTCTAATACTGTTCATCTTAATACTGAAAAAAAAATTATCGTACTGTTTGAACAAAATTCAATCTTATGATAATCATGTAGTTAATCACTAAAATGTGATTATTTTTAAAACGGTTTAGATTTGGGGATATTTACAAATATACCTTTTTTTTTAAAGTTACGTGGTCTTAATATTTTGTGGAAAACTCAACTAGCAGTAAATACCAAACAGCGAGAGTTTATTCATCCAGCCCAAAGCTTAGAATACTTTGCAATGCCACCCTTTCCGAAAGATATAAAACCATGAAAGAAAGTAGCAAAGCTTTTATTGAACACAATTAAAAACTGAAAATATTTTTACGAACGCCTCTGTGCAGACAACCGTTCCGAATATTACTGTTTCTACTTTTCAAGTAATTATAAATCTTCCATATCCGATAAATAACACTCAGTAATCCAATCGCGAAAAGATAATTGTAGCGTGATGGTATGCGGTACTACGCCTACGGTTGCAACCGTATTCTAGCGCCATCTATTGAAGATCTGCCTTTGCCTTGAGCAATTTTTTTCGGTCCATTTCTTTATGCTCTTCATTTTCCCGCTGTATAGGGTGGCACAGTATAAATAGTTATTTTTCAGTGTTGATTCTGATCACAATTAAACAACTTCTTTTTTCCTTTGTATTATCATGTCTTATTCGTGAAAACGAGTGAAAAAGCAAGTCCAATGGGTAGGAATCTATACTATCGCAATGGAGAAAACTAAACATTAGGAGTATGCAGCTCGGTATTGGTTTTGGTTTGGGATTTGTTTATTCGGTCTTGGTCTTACAAAATCGCACGACCAAGACAGATTTTGCTCATAACTACAGACGGAAGTATCCAGTTAGGACACCTTTCAAAACTTAGGCTTACTTTTGCTCAGGCACTCACTTCTTCTCACCTAATCGTAGTATCGTTGATTCTGTTATCCCTACTATATCCTTGCAATTGTCAAATCTTCTCTTTTTATCAGCGCTGTCTATTTCTCCCAATATAACATTGGATCTGACTTGGTTTTTTTTTATTATATTAATTCAAAGGTGCTACAAAAAGCAGTTGAATATTATTAAAATACGTGAATACGTTCACATTAATATTCAGAGAAAACGTTATACCCAAAAAATTTTAAACTTTACGGAAAAATGTCTGCCAGACAGCCAATTACTTTTGTTCCCAAACCAACCAATAATTAAATTGTATGTATGTTGTATGAAGGGGTGACATTCACTGAGTCCTAAAAGATCTATTGTGTCCCCTTACTTCTATTTAGTTCCTGAGGAACATCTCAGAGACTAGTAGCTCCTTTAGTCCTATTGCCCTGAGGAATTATAGGATATCTGCAGGCTTCAACTTAGGTGAATGTCTCTCTTCTTTCCAATAATCTCCTAGGTGCTGTGCCCTAGGATTCTGAATTGCTGTGCAACTCGCAAGTATGTGGATGGAGGTTTCTTATTCCATGCCACATAATCTACATTCTTCTTCCTCCACTATTTTGAGCTTTATCAGATGCCCGTTCAGGCAGCAATGTCCCGTTAAGATCCCTGTTAAAACTCCTAGTGCAGTTTTACTTTGACTTAAGCATTCATTTGATCTCAACAGGTTGTAGTCACCCATCAGAATCTTTGATTTTCTAAGCCCTACTAGATCTTTCCGATGGTCAGATCTTCTCTTCTCTTCGGCTTTGCCTATTTCTTCCAATATTACATTACATTACATTTTATTTGGATCTCATCTCTTTCTGTTACTTATTTCCGTAACGAATTTCAATGAAATGAAATTTCTTTGTATTTTCTCATCATACCATCTTGAGGCATGTCCCAGATTTTTTGTAAGGAGGTGGTTTAGTCTGTATCTCGTTCTTTCTGCACCACTTCCCACCACCATATGTAGTGAGAATTAAGCTCTACGAGGCAATGAAGATGCTAGGTAAACGTAGAAAGCTCTTAGGCTGGTGACAATGACTTCACAAAACACATGTAACACAATCTTACTGGTGAGGAAAACTGAAGAAAAGGTCTATGACATTGCCACAACATTATGTGAGGTAGTATTGGAAATCATCTTAAGAGAAACCTCGATAAGGACAAATGGACTGATGAAATCATTATGAGAAAATCGAGAGAGACTGTAGGGAAAGGAAACCAATTTTTCTTGTGTCCAAACCAACTATTTTTATATTTTCCTTATGGTGCACGTAAATGACGCGTGATTCGTTGACGACCTATACGAGCTTCGCACCGTATGTCATAATTGGCTAGCATTAGATCGAGCGTTTGTTTCTGTGGTCACGACTTTCGCGTCGTGTTCAGACTCTTCGTAAAGGAAAATGCAAGCCGAGCCAATGCGAAACTCGAGCTGCGAGCAGCGAGTCATGAACAACGCGCCCTGTAACTATCTTCAAGGGACTATTTCCAAGATTTTCTGATATTTGCGATTCTTTTTGTCATTTTTCAATTGCAGAGACGACATAAAAAAATTGTTAGAGAAGACAATGGAGATTTCCTAAAACAATTTTAATCAATATTCAACGCACACTTTTAAAATGGAAGTAGAAGGCCAAAGCTATTATTTAGCAAATTAATATTTATTTTCATAGTACAATCGTCCATACGTAGAAATGAACATTAGGTATTGAATTTAATTAAACAAATATGATCGTCGATTAGCTCTTGATATTATATAGAATAAATATGTCCGCAAATCACGCTTAATGCGAAATCAATATGATTCGTCGAGTATGTTCTCTATTAGTAGTGTAAGATATCCATTTCAGAAGGAGGGCCCACTTGGTTTTTGGTAATTTATTAAATATTTATTGTTTAATATCAATTAATCTGGATTTGTTTATTTTTTGTTTTTGGTATTGATAGAATGAAAATTGGGTTCAGGTATAGTTGTGAGTAAGAGTATATTATTCAACAAGCATATAATGATGGCTATTATTCACGAATGGTGCGTTTATGCCGCGAGCCGCAGGCGAGTGACATAAATACCTGAGTGAATAATAGCCATTATTTGCGAGTAGAATACTATATTTTGTCCACGACTATTAATTACTTACTTGTTATTACATTTTTTTTTCGATTTTTCTGGCAGTAAATTTAAGGAGACTATTTTTGTGCTGCTTCTCTTATGTTTGGCGGGGTAACATTCAATTCACTGTCTGATTCACTTTCCATATTAAAATTTCTAGTAATATAAATTAAACAACAGTATAGTTATTGAAATTAGCAATGAATATACAATAAAACGTCACTTTTGCTTTTGACATATACACTAGATAAAAAACTGCATATAAAACGATCTACTCGTATATATTCAACAGCTTGATAAACTATCATATATATCTTCGTAGCCTGATGGTTTACGGCTCTGACTTGGTTAAATGAGGAATTTTAGACATAGGATCGAATCCCTGCCGCGGTGAAAATTTAAAAATAATATATTGTCATTAACTATGAAATAAAACAATGAATTTTTGTTTAAACCTTCATTACAATTGAACTATGTAGCTATGATAACCAAAAATTAGATTCCAACTACTCCAATCATTTATTAGCAAACCAACACACTTTCGACTCAAATTTTGAAATTTTGCATGTAGAACCTAAATCCTTGAAATTAAATCTTTTAGAAGCTCTCGAGATAAATAAAAACAAATATTCAGATAACCTTCTTAACGACCAAGTAGATATCAACAATTCTCCCTTATTAAACCTTTTTACTTAGAAACTTCCTGTACGATTGTTGTGAATGAATTTCCAGGTAAACTTGTTTAATACTTTAGTTAATCCCATATTTTTTGCTTTTTATTTCCAAGTAAATAGATTATAATACTTTTATCCGTAAAATTCCTTATCAATGCACTGTATATAAATTAAAAACTTTTCATGATACCTCCATTCGTTTGAGAAAGCTACTGTGTAGCGAAACGCGTCACAAGTTGTATTTGAACATAGTTCAATTGTAATGAAAGTTTAAACAAAAATTCATTGTTTTATTTCATAGTTAAGTATGAATCTTCATCAAGTAAAAGCCTCATCTATTCAATTATTGTGTCATTTGTATATCAATAATCTTCAATATAATTATGTGTCATGTGACCTTTTCATTATCCACTAACAAAAATTAACGTTCGATTTGCTGACGTCGATTAGTTATTGGCCCGATCGACTTCGAAGGTCCAACTTCAGATTAAGTTATGAACTGACGTTGTCGGTGAACGTTGATGCAAACAACCAAATAATACCCAAAACCAACGTTGATTTAAGTAAACATTATGTTGGAGGTGAGAATAATGCTGCTTGTGTAACCACTATGCTATAAAAAATTCTCAAGTGCGCCATAACAATGTTTTCAGCTTAACTTGTAGTGATGGTGAAAGTCTTAAATTTTTAGTTAAGGAACTTAAGAGTCACGAAAGAAATATGAGCTCTATTCATATTCATATGACTGTTTTGCTTAAAATGGAATATTTGAATGAAATATTCATTTTTAATTCACTGCAAAAAATACATCTAAATCAAAAGTCATTTTTAAATCAACACCTTTAATTGGCGTATAATTTAGTATACTATTAAAAATTACGTTTACCTTTGCTTCGGATTATTTTGGTATTTAGCATCGTCCATTCATCAAATCTCGATGCGATGTTATATCTATAAATGTTTACAACATTTATCTTCTTAAAATTAGGTAGACATCGGACAAGGTTGAAAAATCAACACAAATAACGCTGGTTGAGAATTTTATTTATATATTATATGTTTTGAAATCAGAAAAGGATAAAAATTCCATAAAAAGAAGTGGGACAAATCTCTTTTTTATCTATAATGACATTATAGTTGTAGTTTCATCCACACTTATGAAGCATTTAAAGTCCCAATCTTCCACTGGTGAAATAATTAAAAATCCAGTCTTAAATCGAAACTAAATAGCAGCCATTCAACACCTTCCTGTGGTGGGAAGCGCTTACTGCTCTACCTCTGCTGCAGGTTTGTGTTCAATAAACCCTACAAAATACAAATAAAACAGAACACAGAGTCATATGGTGCAAATGCAATACGCATATATACAGTCGGCTCAAAAACCAAAGAGGCTCAGGATGTGGAATTTACTCCAAATCACTAAGCCTAAGGATTAGGTGGGGAATGGGAAAAAACACCAGCGTGGTACAAATACAACTGGCTTGTATTTCAATTGCCACAAAGGAACTAACCAGGAAAGGAGTTTCTGGTTAAAACATAGTAATCTGCACTGATAGCAGACAAGCTCTTCTAGCCTTGAACAGACAACGTGTTACATCAGGACTAGTAGGTATTAGAGTGCCATCGAGATTTAGCTAACGCCTCGGTAGATAACAATATTATCCTGAGGTGGGTTAAGGGGCACGACAGGAGCAAAGGTAACCGCATTGCTGACTCTTTAGCCAGGGAAGCGGCTGGCTTAAGAATTCTTGGACCCGGCGACACCTACGGCCTGACGAATTCGACAATTGCGGAACTAGCTAAACGTTACATCCACGCTCAATCTCCAAAGACATGGGATGAAGTCTTGCCAGGATCACCCTGGGTGACCCTGTTAAGCTGGAGTCGAAAAAATATTTGGCGTTGACCAGGAAAAACCTACGTTTAACAGTAGGATTTCTGACTGGCCACTATCAATTGAGGAAACACCTCCATACAATGGGACTAGTGGACACACCTCTATGCAGGATGTGTGAACAGGAAGATAAATCTGTCAGGCATGTCATGCGAGTGCCAGGAGTTATCGTCAATAAGAGAGTGTGTGTTAGGTGAGTCTTGGCCTACACCTGCCGATATAAAGGAGATGTATCCTAGTGACCTGTCCACTTTCCTGGAAAGGACAGGATGGTCGATGACCTAGGAAGACAACTCCTCGGGAGGATGTACAATGGGTCACATGTGGCCTAAGTACTGTGGGCCTAACTCACCCTCCCTACTCTACAGATACAGATACCTTCCAGCATTTTTAATAAGCTTATATTAGCTTTACTTGTATATGTTTGTTTGTTTGTTTGTAGCCGACTCCTTTGGACTCGATTTTGACACCATTAAAACCAACAAATTAATTCGAAACTTTGCACACTCTTCAAGGACAGGCGACAATACAATATAATAATAAAATATAGGATGTTATTGAATCTTGAACTCGGACTCTGATTAAGTTTTATACTACAAAATTAAGTTCTACATGTTTAAATGGAAGTTCCTTGCAATCCTAATTGAAGGGCTGGATAAAAAATAACGCTAATGTTTTTTTTTGTCAAAATAGCCAGTTTTGAGCCCTCTTAAAATTTTTGAATTCATACTAGCTCAACCTCTGTTGAACCTATAGGTACGTTTTTGTTTTGATTCGTCATATTAGAAATTCGTCAATTTATTCGTTATTAAATAATGAATGGAAATATTTTGCATGACAGAAAAATTAACAAATTAATATTTCAAATATAAATGGAAAATTGAGCTGCACGATTCATTGATTTTCTTTGGTAACGATTTCATTATGAAAAGTGTGTTATTCACGAATTATGGGTAGGTTGTTACCGAGGAAAAAGGTAAAGTCGATTCAATTAATGTCGTCTATTTCATGTTTGAACATGTCTAAATTGGGTAATATATTTTTTATTTCTGGGGCACTCACTGAAGTTGTCATTTCCATTAAGATGAATTTTTTTTATGTAAATAATAATTGTGGAGAATTAAAAAAAATTAACATTGAAGTTTTTAAAAAAAATCGGAAATGACTTTCTTACTTTGAGGCAAATAAATAAATTCAATGTGTTTTAAGCTTCTAAAAGGGTTTTTCAAACGAGGTTTTGGAGAAATGAATTTTTTTTTGAAAAAATGGAAATATTCTAGGTGTTGTTGGGAATTTGATGATATTCCAGAGAATTGTAGGATTTTGGTGAATTTTGGGATGGTTAAGTTGTTTTTTTAAGGAAATGTTTGGATCATTTTAAAGTAGGTAGTATACGAAATATTTTTTTAGGAAATTTGGTGAAATGTATAATAGAAAGACTTTAGGGAAGTTTTATTGGATTTCAGGTTATTATAGGGAATCTTTATTGATTTTCTGAAAATTAAAAGCTATTTTGGAAAAAGAATTTTGACAATTAAATATACTTTTGGTGAGTTTTTGAGTACTTTCAGAAAGTTGGAAGAATTTTTGAATGAGCTTAAAACTTATCAGAATATTCTGGTTATATCAAGGGATTTTAGTGAATTTGGAAGAATTGCATAAATTGTCGAGTTTTAGTCCATTTCAGGAGCCTTTATGGGATATCAAAGAATTTGATAGTCATAAATTTTCAGGAATTTCAAGGAATTCTATAGAATTCTTATTAATTTCACAAAAATTTGGAAAATATTCGTTATGTATACTGGATTATTTTGAAATGGTAAATTTCAAATCACTTTTTAATGAAATCTTGTTCTAAATTACTGTGACTGTGGATCATTCGACTTTTCTGATACAGGTATACAATAAATAACTATGATTTTATAAAAATGTAGAAAGTGTACTCTACTCTTCTTATTATTTTTGTTCACTTCTTCAGATTGCTACAAAAGCCACAGCCTTGTGCACACTTTTTCAATACATCACCCTGTATTGTTTAAAACTTTCCATTTTTCTCCATTTGTATATAAAATTTTTTGGGAAACACTATAAATGTGATTGCCCAATGTCACAGATAAATTAACGCCAATGTTAAAATGTCATATACCTGGAAATGTTATTGTCTCTTTGACATCGATAAAAAGGTACAACCTTTTTTATCGGATAAAAACTTCTCTTCCTCAATATCTAAAGCGGACGTCACTTTTACACAATGACAATGAGTCGGAAGTTTGGTTACTTATAATTTCATAGCAATTAAGTGTTGGTGAAACTGCAAAAACTGTCAATTAGTCTGTCAGATTTTTGAATTTTAAACATATATAGTGCTTTTATTTTGAATCGGTGTGGTAATTATTTAACTTTGTTGATATAAAAACCCAAAAGATGAATCGTTTTGGTGAAATTTCGACTGAGCAAATTACGACAAATATCGAGAAATCTATACCGCAATCTACAAAAAACACAAAAGCTTCAATCTGGAGACCATTTATAACAGTTGTGTATTTAATAATTGTACTTTCAAATAATCGAATTTTATTGTATTAATAAAGATAATTATTGTTGTTGTTCATCCATATATTCTGTCGTTAATTTATCTTGCCAAAAAACACTCGAGCTTTTCTTTTATCATATAAATTTCTCTTTAGCTCAAAATTTTGCCAATCACTAAATTTGCTCCAAAAACTAACATTAGATAAAATCGCTCCACCTTCGGTGTCGCGATTTTATCATGTCAGTTTTTCTCGTAAAATTAGTGATTGGCAAAACTGTTTCGTTGCAAAGAGAAATTTATCCGATAAAAAAAAAGCTCTTGTGTTTTTACTGTTGATACTTTCTTTGGCTAAATATCATGATGATATAGGTATTGAACACTCTTTTCTCACATTTCGTACTTTATATAAAAATGTAGGTACTTAAAGTTTATTTCACGAATTTACGCCTGTTTCGGATTATTGGCAAAAACTCGACGAGCAATGTTTAGCTTGTTCATTTCAGTAAGAAGGACAAAAGTAAATTGTCTTAGTACCACTTCTAGACACAAATGTGAAACAATTTTATTGTTCCCATTATTGTATTCGTATAAATAAGAGATCTGATTACCAAAAATAATAAAAAAACAAAAAAAGGGAAAAACATGATTAAAAAGAATAAAATTTCGCGTTTCTAACGAATCAAATATTGGGAGAATTTACTATCGAACCTTTCAGTACAGTTTACCATTTCATTCGATGCTTTTATGACTAATCCTAAACAGGCGTAAATTCGTGAAATAAACTGTACAAAATTTTGTTCTAGTTATTTATAATTATTTAATTTAAACGTATAACCTATCAATTACTTGGAAATAAACAAACTCTTTAAATTAACCTTCCACTTCCCATTCATCACAATCACTTTTATCCTTTTATAAAACAACTTTTATCTACACCACAATCATCCAGTACAAGTTATCTTCATCAAACTTCTTCACATTCAAGTGTTTAATTATATCTACTTCAAATATCTCTTTTCTTATATGCTTTATTGAATTTTCCCATTTTTATTAACCCACATAAACACTCACTCCATTCCATATAATTATTCTGATATTATTTTTATTTGTTATCAATCCTTAAATCCGAATATTGCTTCACTATCTAAAATTCAACAAAACTTAATTTTTTTCTCCAACTTTCTATCGTTAATTGTATTCCATACAAATTAATCATTTTCATCCATAACTGGTACTCGATTTGTCATTATTATCTTCTTATTTAGGTTCTAGGTTCAAGGACATAGTGTGTCAAATTTTGTTGAGATATTAAACTACGATTTCTCGGCCATACATGTTTTTTTTCATCAGAATGCATGTAATCTTCGAAGACTATCAATTTCTGCTGAACATTCCACGCCAGAGAGGAAAATATAATTACAACGATAATAATTTTTTTAACCTTTATAAATGAAGACAAATGGTGCCAGGATGATGAACTAATTGTAAACACTTCTTAAAATCACTATAGTTTTTACCAAGCAAGTTCTGAGAGTTTTGAACTCACCAGTACTTAAAAGGACAGAAATTCCAATTGTTCACAAGGCAAAATACTCAGTAGTCAAATTTGACAAGTTGACACACAATCAACACCTACCAGAGGGAGGAGTAGCATCCCCATTAATGTGGAGCCTGACGGTTGACAAACTCCTGTGTGGTTTGACTGACCTCGGAATATCCTGCCAAGGACATGCCGATGATATTGTCATAACAGCCAGGGGAAAATTCGAAAACACCCTTTGTACCATCGTACAGAAGGGTCTGACCTATACAAATAGCTGGTGTAAGCAACTGGGACTTAACATCACCCACCAAAACAATCTTAATACTAGCCTTCACTAAGAAAAGAAAGCTAAACCTCGAAACCATTAAACTAGATGGGAACGAGGTTGAATGGGGACAAGAATGCAAATATATAGGTTTGACTCTAGACAGTGAACTCCTGTAGAACATACACGAAAAGGAGATTATGTACAAAGCAAAAATGGCTCTAATGCCATGAGATATTTTAAGGAAAAAGTATTAAAAGAAATTCGTTACATAATTAAGATACAAGAAGGAATGGTATCCAAATACAAGACTTGGAACGAATGCCATTCAATGGTACACAAAAGCAATAGGAGGAACTGGGATAAAAGTGTACGGGCTAGGAATCAAATTTGTTTGGCCGAGAAATTGAAATAGAATTCAGGAAAGTAGGTTTTTCGGAAATATATTCCTTCTATTATAAAATTAAGGATACTATCCTATTTTTCTACCCAAAATATGTAACAATGTGACATTTTTCAATCAAAATTCAAAATGATTCAAAATTTGTATATTATGACGAGAAATTAATTAAATAGAGGGAGGCATAGTATATCCGCAAAATAATAATAGTTCTTTTCTCCCCCAATCTGAAGGTAGTTCTCATGTTAAGCATTGTAAATTTTGACTGGTGTAATTACCAATATTAAAAACTCCAAAAGAGCACTGTTTTAATTTACTCCGTAGGTGCCTCGTAAGTCGTTATCAACAATGCATCAACATCAGGTTGCTAGCTAAAATAACTTATAGAAATTCAATACTTAACTTTTATATGACAGATGTAAGACTTGACAACGAAATAAAGTCAGTAGCAGCAGTGATGATGAAATTCGGCATAGATATGAAAATGCCCTTCATGGACCGGTTTTCATCAAAGAAACTTGTTTTTATAGAATGTAATTATTTACAGCACTAGTGCGATAGAGTGATACTTACCCCACTGTGGAAAATTGTTGCGTTATGAATTTTTTGCCCTAGGGCTGCTGAACAATAGTTTTTGCCCTATTTTTGGTGTTCAAATGATTGGTTTTCCGGTAAGCTAGGCAAAAAAATTCTTAACGCCACGATTTTTTCATTCTAGCATTAAAAAAGTGTACCTTGGAAGTCACCGAAGCAAATAACGCCTCGCATCAACCTCACTACAATTTTTTAGAGTATGTCGCCAAAAAGATTTCCTTTTCCATTTAAAGGACAAAAATCGATATAAATAAAAAAAATCAGTAGAAATACACAAAATCACGATTTAATCTTAATTCTGCTCCTGTGACAAAACAAATTGTTGGGATTTTCAACATTAAAGATTATTTTATTTGATTGAGATGAATGTTGCTGCTGCTATGTAGAATCACGAACGTCTAGGACGTGTTGTTTTAATTAATATGGAAAGAGAATCATTTTTGGCACTACAATCTTTTTATTTTTGACAATCACTGACAGGACAATATATTTCTTATCTCTATAGAAACGCACTTTTTATGGCACAAAAGGAATAGAGCGGTTGATTTGTTGCGCACAATTGGACTAGGTAAACATTATATTTCTTGTTATAATAAATACATTTTTATGCAGCAGCGACGGGTTGAGATGAAATTTCAACATACTCCCCCCTTTGAAGCGTTTGCTTCAAGAAGAGAGAAATACCAATTCGAAGGACCATCACTCGTTTGAAGGCAAAGGACATATTTTTGCGATAGAGCGAGTGAACTCAGAGTTTTCCGTTCGTAATTTGACGACGCGAACTTTGTTGTCTGCGCTCGGAATGATTTCCGTAACTCGGGCTCTCGGCCATTTTAGAGGAGGCATATTGTCTTCCTTTATGAGGACAAGGTCATTGACCTTTATATTTTCTTTCTGAACTAGCCATTTTGGTTTATTCTGTAACTGATTAAGATATTCAGTTGACCACCTTTTCCAGAAAGTCTGTTGAATTTTTGTCATATTTGTCCACATTGAAAGTCTATTAGAGTTTGTAGTTTCCAAAGGTTTTTCTGGAAAAGACGTCAAACTTGAACCTATGAGGAAGTGACCTGGCGTCAAAACGTCTAGGTCTAAAGGATCATTTGAAAGAGCGCAAAGCGGTCTTGAATTGAGAATTGCCTCTATTTGGGACAAGATAGTGCTTAGTGCTTCAAAGGTAAAATGAGAATCCCCAATTACTCTTTTAATGTGATACTTTGTGCTTTTAATCGAACTCTCCCACAGTCCACCCCAATGTGGACTACGGGGAGGAATGAATACCCATTGAATTTCCCTAAGAGAGAGATAATCCCCAATGTTTTTATTATTTTTATCATTTTTGAAGAAGTTGTAAAATTCTTTGATTTCATTTCTTGACCCTTGAAAGTTTGTGGCGTTGTCAGTGAATATAACAGAAGGATTACCTCTTCGAGATATGAAACGTTTGAGCGTGCAAATGAACGCATCCGTTGTGAGATCTGAAACAACTTCGATGTGTGTAGCTTTCGTAGCCATACACACGAAAACAGCGAAGTAGCATTTAACAAGCTTAGCTTGCCGTAATGAAGAAGATTTGATTAGCATCGGACCTCCAAAAACGACGCCAACCTTTGCGAATGGTTTTGAAAAATTTACTCGGAATTTTGGAAGATCTGACATTATTTGTTGAGCAACTTGTGCTCGCAAACGAAAACAAACTACACAATTTCTTGTGAGTTTTTTAATTGCTCGTAAGCCATTGAGAGGCCAATAGCGAAGTCTAGTATGTGACAGAACAGTTTGTGGACCTGCATGATATAGGTCTAAATGCTGTTTGCTAAGAATTAAGTTGACTACGTGATCCTTAGCGGGTAACAAAATAGGAAATCTTTGATCAAATGGTATATCTGCCCTTGAGAGACGACCACCAACCCTTAAAATTCCTTTTTTGTCCAAAAAAGGGCTAAGCGATAAAATCTTTGTCATTTTTTAAGTAGCTCATTTCCTTAGAAAAATGCTTTTCCTGTAGAATTTTTATAATGAAATTGTGAGAATAGTATAACTCTTCAATAGTTAAAGAGTCATTAAAAACTTTGTCAGAACTGGGTTTCAAATTGCTTATGAATCTGAAAACAAACGCGAAGGATCTTTGTAGGCGATTAAAGCTAGAATACTTTAGAAACGTCGAATACCAATACTCATTGGTTATGGAAACATGTAGGGAAACCTTTTTCACACTGCGTTCTTCCTTGAGTGCGTCATTATTTTGTGAAGCTTTTGGTATGATTTTATTGGGGTCAAAATCAAGATCTTGTAAGAATCTTGGTCCTTTCCACCATAGTTCGCAGTATTCGATTTTTTCGGGAGAAATACCGCGGGATAGGGGATCAGCGGCATTTTCTTCGGAAGAAACGTGTCGCCAAGTGAAAGATTCGGTCAGGCCTTGTATCTCAGCGGTACGATTCGCCACAAATGTTGACCATTTGGAAGGATGTGCAGATAACCAGCAGAGAACGATTTCTGAATCTGTCCATAAATTGACAGATTCAAATCTAAGGACCTTATTAAAAATCGTCGCTATTTTTTCTACTAAGCGAGCCAATAACAATGCACCGCATAGTTCGAGTCTAGGCAAGCTAATCGTTTTGACAGGGCTAACTCTAGACTTGGCACATATTAGACGACTTGAAACAGTTTGGTCGACGTATATTGCGCGCAGATAAACGCAAGCAGAATAGGCGAGCAGGCTTGCGTCGGCAAAGCCGTGGAGTTCAATGTGAATGACATTCTTGTCAATAAATAAACACCTCGGAATTTGAACATCCTTTAAGCAAGGTATTTTTGTGAAAAAGTCTAACCATTCATTCAGTAGGTCTGGCGGAAGCTTATCATTCCACTCCAACTTACTGATCCAGATTTTTTGCATAAAGATTTTTGCGATTACAATCACAGGAGCGAAGTACCCACACGGATCAAACATTTTTGCGATATTTGACAGCACTTCACGTTTTGTAAAGCATGTTTGACTTTCTACCGGAGGCAAAGAAACCCAAAATTGGTCTTGGGAAGAGTTCCATTTTAAACCGAGAACTTTATTTGAGGCTTGTTCCATTTTAATATCAAGCATCTGAGAGGGTGATTGGGAATTATTTTGGAGAAAATTTCGATTGAATTCTTTCGAATTTGAAGCAAATTTATGAAGATAGAAACCAGCTGAATTTAAAAGAGTATTTAGTTCGACATAAACATTATGAAGATCATTTAACGAATCTTGAGAAGCTAAAATGTCGTCAACGTACGTTTGTGATAGTAAAGTATTTGAGGCTAGTGGGTAGTTGGACTTGTTGGACTCAGCAAGTTCATTTAAGCAGCGAGTGGCCAAATAACTTGAAGTATTTAAACCATATGTAACAGAAGTAAGTTCTATGCATTTGAGCTCTTCTGTTGGATGATTTCTCCACAAAATATTTTGGAGAAACGTTTGATTCGGATTAACTTGAACATTTCGATACATCTTCCGAATGTCCGCTATGAGGACGTATTTGTGTACTCGAAATCTAAGCAGAATGTCAAACAGATCCGATTGAACGGGAAAACCTTTGAGAGTTATGTTGTTCAGAGAAACACCCGATGATGACGCCATGGAGCCGTCAAAGACAACTCTCAACTTTGTAGAAGAACTCTCTGGCTTTAGAACTGGATGATGTGGAAGAAAGAATTTATTCTCATTGTATTCATTTTTTATAGTGAGAGGGATTATTTTCGCATGATTTAATGCTATGTATTCATCTATGAATGATTTGTATTGACGAAACAAATCATGGTTTCTTTCGAACCTTTTTTCTAGGAGAAGAAATCGCTTTTTAGCTTGAGTAAAACTATCACCAAGTTTTAGATGTTCATTGGGACTCTTGAGAGGAAGATTTACTTGAAATTGACCATTGGGAAGTCTTATGGTTGTGTTCCTGAATATTTTTTCACAGAGTTGATTTTCTGGAGTAAAATTACATGTTTGATTGATTTGTTCAATTGACCAAAATTTTTCTAGGAGATCGCTAGTTTGAGAAATTTGAGAGGACATGCAAACGTTATTAGAAATGACAGAAGTAAACGATGATGTTTTAGTGTGATCTTGAATGAGACCAATTTTCCCCCCGACTATAAAACCTAAATGAGTATTAAATAAGATTGGCTTATTTTTGCCTAGATGTATCATGCCTGGCACTAAAAGATTATAATAAATATCTGCTCCACAGAGCATGTCAATTTTTGAGCTTTGATGAAATTGAGGATCTGCTAGAGTAATGTCTTTGGGTATGTCAAGATTTTTAGTGTTAAGTGTAACTTGAGGAAGATCGACAGTAATCTTGTTTAAGATTGCACATGTTATCTTAAACTGTTTGTCAGAATTTGAGTTGGAGTGAATGTTTAAGTTAATCATTTGTGTGGAACTGATCGAACTATCAGAAACTCCGGAAATTTGTAAAGGTTTAGAAAAAGTGTTTAGGCGAAGTTTTTCAACCAATTTTTGAGTACAAAATGATGTTTGAGAGCCACTGTCCAAAAGGCACCTTACCCTAATGGGCTCTCCATTATAGCTATAAATTGTGACGACTGCTGTCGATAAAAGAACATGGAATTGTTGTTTGGAACATGAAGAAAGGCTAGTAGTACTTTCAACGTTTGTATTACCTGAGTTGTTATTATTTGGTACGCAAGAGATAGAATTTTGACTTGGGCGATTAGGCTGATCGTGAGGATTATCATTGGGAGTTTGTGATCTATTTACGTGATTGCTACGAGTACCGCAATCATTCCGAGAAATGTCGAACGCGCGATTGTTTTGATTATTCGAACGAGAGTTTGAATTGTTACTTGTGCTATGATTGAAATTGTTATTGTTAAAAGTTCTCTGACTAGAACGTTGTGAAACTGAGGAAATCTGGCAATCATGTAACATTGTATGGTGTGAAGCACCGCACACAATACATCGATGTTTTGACTGACAGTTGTTGGTACTGTGGTTGTTTAAGCAATTTTGACAAAGATTATTATTTAGTACGAATTGAATTTTGTTATTATTTGATGTGCCTTTGAACTTTAGACACCTATATATGTTGTGATTTTCTAACTTACAGAAAGAACATTTTTGAATTGTGTACGCCACTGGTTTACTGCTGCCAGAAGCTTCTGACGAACTTGAGTAGTGTGACAATTTTTTTACCGGTTTTGGACTATAGTTTATGGGAGTTAAATCTTCTAAGACACGGCAATGTTTTTCTAAGAAAGATAAAAAGTCTTCTAAGGTTGGCAATTTTTTAATATCTCTTTGTAATCTGTAAGATTTTCTGATATTAAAATCTAGTTTTCTAGAAAAAATGTGTATTAATATCAATTCACTTTGTTCGATGGGAACACCAAGATTTTTCAACGCGCTAATATTTTGTTTTATAGTAGTCAAAAAATCACGTAAATTGTTTTTGTCTACCTTTGTTAGATTTGGTAAATTTTCAAATAAATTTGTTAAATGAGATTCAATCATCGTATAATTATCTTCGTAACGTTCTCTCAATGTATTAAGAGCAATGTCGAAATTTGTCTCAACCAGTTGCAGTTTGTCTACTAATTTGAGAGCCTCGTCTCTAAGATAACTTTTTAAATAAATTAATTTTTGCAAATTGTCAAGTTGACAGTTATTAACTACTAGTTTTTCGAATATGTCGTAAAATGACTGCCATTCTGAGGATAAACCACTGAAAGGTTTTATTGATATGTCAGGAAGTTTAACATTTATTTGCTGTAAAACGTTTTGCTGGGGAATTTTAGTTTGAATAGAATTTGATTCGAGTAATTGGAAAGCTTTTAGCTTTGTATTAATGAAAGAGATAGCGTCTAAAATCAACCCTTCTACATCTTCGTCCTCAGGGACTTGCACGGACTCGTCTTCAAGAACAAATAGAGCAATTTCCTCTGCAATGACATTATATGTTTGCAAAATTTCGTTTAGTGCTGTTTTGCGAATACTAAATTTTTCAATATCGTCCGAATTTTCATTCGTTTGTATCCAATTGAATATTTTTGTAAGACGGCCCTTGCAATACCCTCTTTTTCGAATAAGAGCATCCATAATTATTTATGAATAAAGACCTGTTGGAAGTATAACAAAGAAAGTGAATATTTGCAAAATTCCTAGCAAACAATAATCATTTGGGGAAAAATGCTTGAGATACACAAATTTCTATACTAATACTTGTTACTTTTAAGCAGATAATGCTGGCAATGCAATACAATGGTAAAAATAGCAGACAAGTACACGTATATGCCTTAATACTAGATTAAATAAAGTTTGGATGGACAGTGAGACGAAACACAAGCAAGGATGCGGCACTAATCACGTTTTAAAAGAGTTTTTGCATAAAAATTTCTTGAATTATTGTCCTGTAACGCACCTATTGGAACTGTGGATAGGTAGCGGTAATGTTTCAACGTGAAATAAACGAAATAAATAAGTAAAATAAACCTTTGTCTTTTAGTTCTTGCTTCTTGAATGAACTCGTATTAAGACAGTGCAAAAGTTGAAGTAAAATTAGAATTTTCTCACCCAGTTACCAAGCTGTGCGAAGTCTCTTGAGCTATAGGTTCAAATCCGGCTCGAAGCTGACCAATTTAATGTTGGGATTTTCAACATTAAAGATTATTTTATTTGATTGAGATGAATGTTGCTGCTGCTATGTAGAATCACGAACGTCTAGGACGTGTTGTTTTAATTAATATGGAAAGAGAATCATTTTTGGCACTACAATCTTTTTATTTTTGACAATCACTGACAGGACAATATATTTCTTATCTCTATAGAAACGCACTTTTTATGGCACAAAAGGAATAGAGCGGTTGATTTGTTGCGCACAATTGGACTAGGTAAACATTATATTTCTTGTTATAATAAATACATTTTTATGCAGCAGCGACGGGTTGAGATGAAATTTCAACACAAATATCGAATTAAAAAAAGATGAGTCAAATAGATGATCACCTCCATAAAAGCTCCAATAAACCATAAGATAAAGTGGAACAGGCTCCGAACGCTTCCATTCAATTGATACTAAAACAAAGGTATGTTAGACAGTACGAAATTTCCAATAACTGGAAACGAACAAAAATGTGAGCCAAAATGTTTAAGTGGTGAATGCAGCAGCTTTATGGTCAGATCAATTACGTAACTACACTTTTTTTCCAGTAAAATATTGTGGATTACAAAGCGAAAAAATTTAAAACACTACCACATAAGAGTGTATCCGATTTATAAGATTTATAGATTTATAAGATTCAGAATATATCATGATAAAGGTGAGCAAATAAACTGCTCCACAGAAGTTTTTCAGGTCGTCTTCAGAGAGAAGCTGCGAACGTTCTTGAAAATGTCACTTCGCGGCATCTCCGTGTATATGAAGCGACTGGAAATGAGAGAAAAACACCGTGTTCATTATGTTTTCGAATAGCTGCTACGGCTTGCCCAAGACTTCAGCTCTCTGTGCATTACCATGCGACATAGGAGGGTGATGGGTTGAGCTACCTATCGGGAGCGTCCCAAGGCTGCGGATAGGAACAGGCCAGGGACGTCATGCAAATCTCTACCAAAAATCGAAGATCGACAATTATTACGAAACCTACAGAGACTCCTAGCAAAAGGGATTTGGAAGATCAGGCAGCAATGGGGACAGAAGTATATTCAACAGAGTCAGATAACTCTGAAGTACTAGATGTAGTGTTATTATGGCTTTAGCCTAGTTATTTAAAAGGTTTACATTACAATTTATTAATCACAAAACTGGCGTTGAATAAGAATATTCAAATTACTAAACGTCATTTAGAATTCAGCACATTGACGCTTGATGATGCCATCGAAAAAGCTCGTGCTCTAGAATCAGCTAAAGTTCAATCCACTTCCTACTCACTAGGTGAGGCAAACGTAAATGCAACCTCAACCCAAAACAAGAAAGAATGTATAACGGATTCAGCAAACCTAGCAACGATTCGTACTATCCAAAAATGCTACTTTTGTGGGTATTCTCGCCACAAATCACGTCAGCAGTGTCCTGCAATTAACGCGGAATGTAATAACTGCAAAAAGTTTGGACATTGGGCCACCGAATGCAAATCTTTTAAAAAATTTCCGTAGATTAAATCCTCAGCACTAATCGCTGCTTCCTCATCAGCTCTAGATAAGGCTACAATAACCGTTAAAGTCAATAATAAGTCAACTTTCATATCAAAGCAATTCGCTGATAGTTGTGGTTTTGAGATGTTCCAAACAACAGGTTCTGTTTCTATGGCTTTAACGTCCTTCAGTTCAAAAATTATGAATTATTGCTTGGTACGACTCGATTTTTTGGGTCATCTTTATGAAAAGGCAAAAATGAATGTTTTGCCTGATTTATGCACTGACGTAATTGTTGGTCATGATTTGCTGAAACTACATTAAGAAATAAAATTTTCTTATGGGGGCTCTAAACCACCACTCACGATTTGCTATCTAGCTCCTGCAAAAATCGAACCTCCCCCTCTTTTCGAGTACCTGTCCGGAAATGTAAAACCGATTATTTCAAAGTCCCGAAGACATTCAAACGAAAATTATAAATTCATGAAGAGTGAAATTGAGAAATTACTCTCAGATGGAATAATTGAAAGTAGATCGCCATGGAGAGCTCAAGCGTTTGTAGTAAAGAACGAGAGCGACAAGAAGAGGATGGTCATTGATTATTTCCAAACAATTAATCGTTACACATTATTGGATGCTTACCCCCTATCTGATCTTGAACAAATAGTGTCAAAAGTTTCTCAAAACTCGTTTTGCAGTACCGTAGACTTCAAAAGTGCCTATCAAATTCCCTTGAGAGCAAAGGATGGACCTTTTACTGCTTTCGAGGCTTGTGGTCGACTTTACCAGTTTTGCCGCATTGCATTTGGCCTCACTGATAGAGCCCCTTGTTTTCAACGTGTAATTGATGTCGTAGTTTCAAAAGAAAAATTGGAGAAAACATACGCTTACGTAGACGATGTGACAGTTAGTGGAAAGGATATAGAAGAACATGACCGAAACCTCCAGAGATTTATGGAAGCAGTAAATAAATACGGTTTTGCAATAAATCAGAAAAAGCAGTTATGCTCAAACATCAATAAATTTGCTGGGATATAAAATAGAAAGCAATACCATTTCACCTGAAACCTTTGCTTAGTTTACCCCCACCGAAAAGCCACAAAGAACTCGAACGTATTATTGGAATGTTCACACATCATTCCAGATGGGTATCTAACTATTCTTACAAAGTCATAAGACTTTTGAATACCAAAACATTTCCGTTATCTCCAGAAGCAAACAATGATTTCGAAACTCTTAAAACAGAGATATCGAAATCAGTAGTAAAAACAATCGATGTCAAAGAACTCTTTGTAGTGGAAACAAATGCCTCTGATTTTTCTATTTCTGCTGTTTTTTCTCAATCTGGTCGTCCTGTAGCTTTTTTTTCACAAAAACTCAACGATAGTGAACGAAAACAATGTGCTGTAGAAAAAGAAGCATATGCTATAGTGGGTGCCTTAAAGAAATGGAGACATCATTTGATGAACCGTCATTTCTTAATAATTACCGATCAACGCTCTGTATCCTTTAAGTTTGACATGAGTCATAAAAACAAGATTAAGAATGAAAAAATTCAAAGGTGGTGACTAGAACTTTTTTGTTTTACTTTTGACATTGTCTACAGATCTGGAAAACAAAATCAGGTTGCTGATACCTTTTCAAGAGTGCGTAATTCCATACAACCAAACAAACTTTACTCACTTCATTGTGACTTGTGTCACCCAGGTGTGACTCGGATGATTCATTGGGTAAGAACTCATACTCTACCATTTTCCGTTGAAGAAATACGCAAAATGACTGCATCCTGTACTTCATGTAACGCTGTGAAACCAAAATTCTTTAGAAACATTAATTCTATTCTCATCAAGGGCACCCATCCTTTTGAACGACTCAGTATGGATTTCAAGGGTCCACTTCCATCAAGAACTCGTTTCAAATATCTACTTACAATTATTGATGAGTATTCTAGATTCCCATTTGCCTATCCTTGTCCAGATATGAATTCTTCAACTATAATAGACTGTCTAGTTGAATTATTTTCTTTGTTTGGAATACCTTCTTATATTCATACGGATAGAGGTGACTCTTTTATATCAAAAGACAAAAAAAATTTCCTTCACACACGCGGTGTTGCTACATCTATGTCTACTCCAAACAATCCTCCTGGAAATGGACAATTAGAGCGCGAAAATGGCACTATATGGCGGACAATATCTCTTGCCCTCAAACAAAGGAATTTGGAGATTTGCAATTGGAAGTAGTGATTCCAGATGCATTACATTCCATTAAATCCCTTCTATGCACCGCTTCTAACGAAACTCTCCATGAAAGAATGTTTAAACATAATCGAAGATCTGCCAATGGTTGTTCTTTACCTTTCTGGCTGGTTCCTTCCAACAAAGTTCTTATGAAGAAGCATGTACGATCGAGTAAATATGATCCACTAGTAGAAGAAGTGGAGCTAATTGATGTCAATCCGCAATACGCCCGAGTTCGGCTAGAAGATGGAAGGGAGACATCCGTGTCTTTGAAACACTTGGCTCCTAATGGTAAAGGAGATTTAGAACCGGATCTTCAACCGCTTTCATATGAAGACCGAGATCAAGCAGAGGATATTCTACAACTTGACAGACCTGGAGGCCCATCTGCTGATGAAAGTAGTTCAGACTCTCCTACCTCCGAAGATTGTTCTATTCCCAATAACTCTTCTCAAGATAATACTCTTTATCGTTTAACCAGGGAACGTCGACTGCCTGAACGATTCAAGGACTACGACTTGAATTATTGAAGGGTGGAACAATGTAGTGTTATTATGGCTTTAGCCTAGTTATTTAAGAGGTTTACATTACACTAGACAAAACAATAACAGGAGACGCTTTAGCGAGGAATTGACACCAATAATGTGGTGCTGTTGATTCCCTCAACAACTGAACAGGGTGTAAACTAGCAGACAAAGGGCGTTAAGCGTTAAGCATCTGTGATCCCAAAAAATTTCCCTCGGACAATTGTCTCTGAAGATCATGTAGTGACTATTGAAGATAATCTAGCTAATATCGTTTATCATGTGCAGAAGGCGCCTATGTTTTAAGCCATGGACGGCTACGATGGTCTAATCTGTGACAATTAGGAGTCCTCGCCCTACTACCTGAGATTGAGGAAAAATATATGAAGCAGATGCGATTGCCGCTATGGCTAGTATCGATGAAAGCATCGGAAGAGGATGTACCGGACCAAAAATTCAAATATTCAATGACAGCTAGTCCCTGCTTGAAGATATCAAGAATCCAACAACTGGGTGAAGACTGGCGAAAACTCTAACGAATCCCTAACAGGCTGGGAAGAGACAACAAAGTGTTTCTAATATGAGTGCGGGCTCATTGCAGGTGATGAAATGGCGGAACAGTTAGCTGAAGAATGGTCTAAAGAAGACAACCTAGATCTATATATATGGAACACCAACTCAAACGGAGGCTTACAGAAGTCCATACAAAGAGTTTACTGAACAAGGTAGACAAGGAACTCCTAACCAGGATGTTGAAACTGGGTGAGAGGCAGTTACCGACATGGTTACTGGCCACTGCACCCTGAGCAAACGTCAATACAAAATGGTCAAAATTAGTGTATCTGTGTGTAGATAATGTGAACTCTATGATGGAATACATACTCTGACTCTGTGAGAACAATCAACTAGAAGTAGACGATTAGTTATGATAATAAGTAGGTAGGTAACTGTTAACTGTTTGTAAAATACATATCACAATTTTCCAAATTTTTGGGGTTTGGACACTATAAAGGTAGGCGAAATCGGTTGGGTCACACGTGCATAAATACATTAGTACCCCTTAGTCAGTGAATTAACTACACTGACGCAGGGCACAGACCCCTAATCTCGGGGATGCCGACAAGTTTTTTTCAGGGCCCTGTTTTTTAAAATGTTATTTTTTTTCAAAATGAGAATTTCACTTTATATTATTTTAATGAAATTCAATAAGGTAATTTCACAAGGTAATTCATAATCAATTGAAAGGTCTTGAATGAAAAAAAAAAACAAATTTAAGCATTACCAATGGAGCAGCATTAAAAAAGGAAATTAAATAATTATATTTGAGAATTTTTAATTCGGGGGACCCAAATGGTAATTTTCGTTTAATTGTAGATCCGCCACTGTCCCCAGCTTACTTCCTGACCACATTCTGTTCCTTTGACACAACATACTATCGATCAGATTTTGTGGACAAGGTTTTATTACGTACTTAATTTAACACTGCATTTTATAATGTTTTAATAAAGTTCTCAAAAACAATTTAGTTATATCTTGTATTGTCGAAAGTAAAGTAAGTAGCTTATGTGCGTGGATGTAGCATGAACGAAAATTTCCCAGTGTTGTGAACACTACATATTATTGGAACTGAGAAGTTGCAAGGCTGCGTTCATTTACAAGCAACAAACTCGTTTCGTTCGAAATGAATGTTATACCTAGTCGGCAGTACCGTCTCGATCTTTTCACACCCACAATATATTGAGCACTTTTATGTACTACACTTGTATGTTAAATAATAGACCTAGGATTCGGTGTTTGAAATATTTTAAAATAAAAGAATTTGACATTTAAGAATTTTTTGATGTATTTTATATAATGTTTGTAATAGGCTGACTGACTGACGGAATTCCAAAATGTATTATTCATAAGAGCATAGCTCCAAAGTGTGGAATTTTTCAGGTTGCACCAGAAAGCATCCAGAGTTTCATAATGCCGATCTCAAAAGAAACTTTTAGAATTCACTTTCTGCACCCTTACTTTGTGGAACCTGCTCATATCAAGCTTATAAATGGAGCTAATGGAGAGCTAATATTATACAAGGGAAATGCTAGTGTCATCTTTGGAAGTCGAATTTCTAATAGCAGACCCAACAAAAAAGTTATTTAATAATATAAGAGAGATTTTCAATGTGAAACAAAATTGACTCATGGCCTTGAATGATGAAAAGAATTGAAAATATCGTAGATTCTTGCCAAACTGACTTTAAGTTTGAATATATCAAAGCCAGTTATTAGGGCTTTGTTATCTGATAGAAATTAGGAAAAAATATTAGGTATCTAGAATAGAAAATAAATTCACGGTCGCCACTAATTTTATTGAAAAAAAAAAAAAAGATTTGAAAAAAAATTAAAACCTAAAAATCAGCTAACTTCTAGGTACTGTTTTAAGGCCCATTCACAGTAGATCATATTCTTGATGAAATGTGAAATAAAATATTTTATTGTATGACATTCTAACAATATTATAGTCTACTAGGAATGGTATTCAGTGAAAAGCACGATCCAGGAACGGTTTTATTAAGGATAGCGCTTTTGTACTTAGTTCGGAAATATTGTTAATAAAACGCATTTGGTGTAACTTTCTTTGTCCATATCTTTATTATATTTTTTGTGTTTATTCATTCGGATTTTCAATGGTCTAGATGTTTCACCTATATTAAATCTGTCGCATTCGCAGGATATCTAATTCTTCATTTTTTTTTAATTTTTTTGTTTGGTTTTTGTTAGTATAGATTTCAACGTATTGTTAGATTTGAAGCTAGTTGAAATATTGCGTTGATTAACAATTTTGTTAATTATTTCTAATACATAAACCCTCAACATACTGTATTGTTAAGATTTCAAAAATCACATCAATTGAATTATTACTATTATTGTTATTATTAGTATTGGGTATTAACAATGATCCATTTTCTATATTCCTAGTTTATTTGTTTATAAACTGTCGGGTGATTATTGTTATTTAAAACTAACTTCAGTTAAGTTTTATTTTCTATGAATTCATTAGATATAACTAAAACAAATGGTATCGTATGAAGATTTTATCACCCCTTTTTCAGTCTTATAAAATGAATGGATTCAAACTTTAAATACCCATTAGTGTTTGTTGGCTTACGGTGAACTCTTGTTTCGTACCCTGTAGTATGATTTATTAATAAAAGCACCTAAAAATGGCAAGAATGTTATTTTCAATTTGAATTTCAAATTTTATTGATTTTTTCCCTTCATTTATATTTTTTTAAAAATTATTAAGAGATACAAAGTCATAAGGCCATATTTCGAAAATGTCGTCTACATAATATACAATATATACATACCTATTCAGACAATTGGTTTTAATTTTTTATTATTGTTTTTATTAAAGTTGGCTTTTCTAAAAAATGTTGGCTATTTTTAAGATATGAATCTGTTTGTTTTGCGAGAGGTTCAATAATCTTAAATGATCTGATAGTTTGTTGCATAGTGTTAAAAAATGGTCTTAATGGTGTGCTTTGTTTATAAATTTTTGGTAGTCCATGAAAATGTGGTGGTTTACTGTATTCAGGTGTGAACATTGTTCTTCCACGGCTAGCTAATTCGTTTTTTAATTTGAAAAGTGTTTTATAAAAATTGTTTTCAATTGATTTGGTAGGAACATTTGATAGCTAACTGTAAGGTCCATTTATTAATAAATCCATGACTTTCGAATCATAGGTAATTACAGTTGAATTGCCCTTATTAGCCGATAAAATAATGCAAGAATCTCTTCTTTGAGACTTTTAATTGATTCTTGTTCTACTTTTGTACTCTTGTTTTTCAAATGAATTGATTTTTCTTATATGACTTTACAACATACCATAATATTCTTCTCGTTCGTGTTCAGGCATTTCATTACTTACTCGTTCTATTAAACTTATGTCTAATTTTGGTATTGATTTTCGAAAAAACTAATACGTCTGAAGAGCTTAAAGTTTTGTTTGACAAATCAATGATTCTGTTTGGTGGTTGTTTGATAAATATTTATTTAGTATTTTTTGGATTCCTTGTACACATAATATTTCAAATTTTTTCATACGTTGTAGTATATATATTATATTTATATTTGATATTATTTTATCAAAGTCAATTTTAGTTACCGTATCAAAAAAAATCCTCAATACCTACGATATCCTGTTCGATATTGAATACTTTATATTATGTATGATGATGAAGGCGTTCTCGAACCATAGCAGCAATATTCTGGTTAATTTTTTTCCTCCGTGGGCAGGATGAAGATATTTGGTACTAATCAAACAATCAAAAACCAACAAATTACTTATTTCATTTGACGTTACCGATATATTCTTTGAAATTCCTCGAAAAGAGTGAATAACACTTGTAAGGAAATCACTAGAGGATAAACATATTAATCCAGGAATAATATCAAATATACTTAATTTGTTTGGTGTAAGTATTAATCAGAAGTATTTTATTTTTGACAATATTGAAAATAAAAGTTTACCATTTCTGGCAAACATTTTCATGTAAAGGTGCGTATTCACTTGCAACAAAACGCTCCGAACGAACCAAACGCGCCGCGCGCGTTGTAACAAATTTGTCTTGTCAATACGTTGCGCAGAACCGAACCGAACGCGCCAAACATTTTCCGAGGGTTGTCCGTAAACGCGATTTGCACAAAGGGAATCATTCTTTCGCCGGTGTTCAGTGGATACGGATGTTTGGTGCGCTTGCTGTGTTTGTAGCGTTCGTTCCTTGTCTGAAAAGAAGAAAATGGACTGGAGCAGGGAAAAATGCCTAGAACTGATTGACCAATTTGAACGGCGTCCTGTATTATGGGATCCTACAAACGGATGTTATTTTAACAAAATTAAAAAGCATGATGCGTGGGCGGAACTTACCTTTATTTCATCCTCAAGTCCTTGAATAAGTGCACTGCAAGTTTCTATAATTATAACGCCAATTCGTTGTTTTGAAATTTTAAATAAATATTGCAAACTGCTATACGAGTCCCCTGTGGCTAAAAAGCGCAGTGTAAGTGTCATACGGTCTTGAACAGGAATTGCCTTTCGAAATGAAGTGTCTTTCTTGGCTATTCTAGGACCTACTAGACATATTAGATTCTCAAAATCTTCTGCAGCCATCTTCGTAAAATACTTGATTTTTGAATTCACCTAAAACCATCACATACTGATGTGACTATACCATATAATTTCAATAATCCGATATCACATAAATTAGCACCATATAATTCAATGATACATTGAGCATTCCCATGAACCAATATAATTTTGATAAAGAAATTTAGACAATTAAACAAATAGCCACATCTAACTGTTATCCATCACATGTAATAAATAAATAAATTAATTAAAAAGGAAAAAAATTGACATTACAACTGATACTTCCTGAAAAAACTGAAAAAAACAAAATTACAAAACTGTCATACTTACGTGCTGGAAATATTTCTAATGATATTTCAAAGATATCTTCAGCAACAATTTCTTTTAAAGAAAGAAAGCAATGTAAGTAAGAAATTGTCAAATGTTAACAGTCTGGGATATATGAACTGTAATGTCCAGAATCTAATGCTGTCTATACCTATTGGTCAAGCCCGTAGAAATTTTAGAATTAGACACAATGAACACTCACGGGTATACAGATTAAAATAACCTGATAAATCCCATTACGCAAAACATCTACTTGACACCAAACATTCATTAACACCTAACACAAAACTAGCAGAAGGTACTACATCATTGTGATAAAAAACATGAACTGTATTTCCTTGGTGAATTAGAAATTGGGTTACCCACAATATCAAGACGTCAAATAACTTTGTTATACTAATCTAAAATGGGAAAAGAGAGATCCAGGATATCCCCTTAGGGCTAATAATACCTTAGCTGGATATTTTTAATAACATATCTTCTTTTTTCTATTCATAAACATATACATATATTCATAAACATTCATAAGATAGGTCACTATTTAGTCTAGCCAAAATATTAAACATCACGTAGGCATCACATCAACTGTAACTTTTATCACTCCGACTCTGATTAATGAGTATCCAAGAATGTTCATGAATTTTCCATTAAATAGAGGAATTTATTGGAAACAGAAGATCTATTGTGTCTTTTTATTTGTTTTTAAGAGAAGTCGCAGATACTTGTTGCTCTTTTAGACCTATTTTTCCCGGAGGAGTTCTAGGATATCTTCAGGCTTCCATTTGGGAAAGTGCTCTTCTTCTATCAGGTATTCCCTCCTAGATAATGTGACCTAGGATTCTGAATTGCTGGGAAAATCGCAAGTATGTGGATGTAGGTTTATTTTTCCATGCAATAGAGTCTACATTCCCCTTTCCCCAATATTTTGATCTTTTGCAGGTGCTCATTCAGGCGACAATCGTTAGGATCACTATTAAAACTCTCAGTACAGTTTCACTTTGACTCAGGCATTCATTTGATCTCAACATGTTGTAGTCACCCAGAAGTATCTTCGATTCTCTAGTCCCTACTAGATATTTCCAATGGTCAGATCTAATTTTTTCAGCTTTGCCTATTTCTTCCAATATTACATTGGAGCTGATACCGCAATAAGCTTCCGGCCCCCGAAAAGGGTCGTTAAGTCGTCTTTGCTAGTTCATCTGCTTTATCATTCATATCCACAGTAAGGTTACTAAATTGTTCTCGCCTAGTTCATTGAGTTTTCCAAGGCATTCCCACACACTTTTAGAACTGATTACAAAGAGCTCAGTGCTTTAATGGTTTTGAGGTTGAGTTTTATTTTTCCAGTGTAGTGTACGAATCAAACACATCTCCCATTGGTCCTTTTGTGAACAATCTTGTTATCACCGCCCAATCCCCTTTGGCATCGTAAGCATTTACGTGAGTTAATCTCTACCATTCAATTGGTTGTCGTTTTGGGTATTTCCCTTTTTCGTAAGGGTAATGTCATCTACTGTAAGAGTGCTGTCCCCTTCCTCCAATCCAAACTCCATTCCCTCCTCGGACTCCTTCCCAAGGAGTTTAGAGATGTGTAGGCTTTCTACACCACCCGAGTCGTCGCTGGACTTGGAAGAGATAAAAACTTTCTCTGTATTTCTTTCCTTTTCCTCTTTAAGGCCACGTACGGGGATTTCGCAAGACGGTGATTGATGGCGAACCCGTTGCACTTTTTGACAGGATAGATCATTCCTGCCCTCAAGACTAGGCATTTGCCGCCTTCATGTACTTCATGTACTTCAAAATTAATGAGAATTTATTTATGATTGTGTTTTTTGCACTAAATGTGAAGTTTGTATCTCGACTATAGTAAGCATCTTCCGTAGAAAAAATTTACTTCTATTTCCATCACCCATGTATTGAAGGTATGATAAATCAATAATTCCTTTTTTTTCTAATTTCGGTAGCGTTCCAGCTACCGTTGTCAAGATTAACTAGTATAGAAATAATTTTTTCGTGCAATCGGACGCGAAGTCAGTATTTCGCGTTCCCAACACAGTCCGCGAAATTCAATTTCGCGGCCGTTACCCATAGCAACGGCTGCGAAACCAAACGTCACTTCCAAATTCATAGGGACCAAAAACATTATTTCTATACTAGTTAATCTTGACAACGGTAGCTGGAACGCTACCGAAATGTCGAAATAAAAAACATTATTGTGGTTTGATTTCCAAAAAAAAAAAGAAAAAAAAAAGGAATGCCACAAGGAACTTACAGAAGACAATAATTTCTTATTATCCTTGGTCGTATAAAGGCGTAAAACATAAAAATTCAAAACATTTCCGTCACCATTTTTGGTCCACCTCGGAGGGCCAGTTTTTTGACACTTTTTAGATGGAAACGTTGATTTTTCTTCCATAAAATAAGGAAGGGACTGTTATGAGATCAAATAGTATGTTATAGCTCAAATAGAGATGAGAACATGTCTGCAGGATTCTGAAATTTGAACCGACAAATTGAATTGTTTACTTGTTAGGTTACATCTTGATAATTAGCAGTCTCGGTTTTTTGAACGAGTTTTTATCTGACTTTTATTAACTCATTTATTGACAATTTATACTGGATGAGACTTCAATTTATCAGTAAATTGAGTGAGATGATCTAGATTGAAGAGATACTACGCCCATGTTGCAAGACCATGGTAAGAAGAACAAAAAAAAAACACACAATATTGTATAGAAAACCTGTTTATTGTCTACAGTAAAAGTACGATATTGGAGAGCGTGAACGCTCACACATTAAAAACAGAATACATTGGCCTATCACATTTTTTTTTAGTTTTTTCTTCAATACTATTTAATTTTTTTTTGTTGAAAATTCTTCCTAAATATTTAAAAAAACTTCAATTCAATCCAATTAATTGGGGGATTGATTTCACTAGTGAGTAAAGAAATTTTTTAACCAGTGAAATTTCATTTTTGGTTAGTTTTTACTAGGAATTAATGTACAATTCAATATCTGTATTTTTCAGCTATTGGAATCTTCGGTTTTTGAATTTTTCACCCAATTGACTTGAGAAATTCGGAGTCAATAAAAATACATTTCTGGAAGTTGAAGTTTCCGAAAAATTTGTTGTTAATTTTCCTCAAGGTCCATTCACAGTCGATTATATCCTTGATAAAAATGATTCTTGAAATATTATAGTCTACTAAAAATGTTGTGTTGGTAAACATGCTTGGCAAGAGGGAGAAGAAGGATCATGCTCAAAAGGATTTAGCGAACATTATTGGAAGCAACCAACTTGAATATTTTGAAGAGAGTTCTATTACAACTAAATGCAGAGAAATGTAAAGAACCAAAATAAAAATAAATCATTATACCCAAAAAACGTACAATAAATCTTCAATGTCCATCATTCCGACTTTTTCCCCTTTTGGGAGCCCTTCTTATGCCGACAGTACTGCAGCCTGTTGGCTTATTGTATTCTACTCCCATATTTAGTCCACTCACCCAGTTATCCTCGTACCTTCGGGTAGAGTTCTCCGAAAATTGTTTGTCTCCTCGAGTGCAGTGCTTCACAGTCAGATAAGATATGGGCTACGGTCCGGTCTCTACTTTATGCAGGTGATATTTCACCGGGGCTTGGCCCGTTAGATAACCTGTTAGGATACTTTAGCTGATTCCTACTGATATTTTTAGTAGTTCTTTGGTCCGTTTAACACATGTGTCACCTATAAAGATCTTACTGTGCACCTGCTTTGGAGTGATCCTCCACTGTAGTTTATGTTGGCTTTGCAGCTATTTTTGTTTGTGTCCTCGGACCACTTTCTTTGTGGTCCCAAGAACTGGCTCTTGCCCAACATATGTGGTTGCTGAAGCTCTTCTCGCGGGTTCATCAGCTTGTTCATTTTCAGAAATATTGTTATGTCCCGGCATCCACACTAATCTCACTTTAATGTTGTTTGCCAGTTCATTTTATTCTTTGTAAAGTTTTCATTATTTAAATAAAATATATTCCTGACGTTGTATTTGTCTGTCTGATAACCAACTGACTTACAGCACATGCCAAAGCACACAAGCTGTTATGTTAGACATATAGATATAGTTCATAGTGGGGTTAGTTAGAGAGAAATGTCAGGGATTGATATTTTTGACGTTCTGATTCAATAGCTTTGAATAAAGTTATAACAGTTTTAAGAGTTTGTTATTCGTAACTAAACATGGTGGCAGCGGTTTAACGAAAGCCCAGGTGTAGAAAGAACCATCCCTGATTAAAAGCATCCAAATGAGTGATTCAGACGATATTCCAACCTTTAACGTTAGTAATAATAACATCCCCATTCAGGTGCCCTCACCAGACAAATTCAATTTTAATTCGCCACAATCATGGCCCCAGTGGCGTAAGCGCTTTGAGAGGTTCATGTCGGTCTCAGGACAAGATAAGAAGTCAGATGAAGAAAAAATAAATATCTTAATATATGTAATGGGAGAACAAGCAGAAGAAATAATGGTCCAATTCCGTAATGCTCCAAATACATATAAGGAAATCCTTGACAGCTTTGAAGCACACTTTATTCCTCGTAGAAATACTATATTCGAAAGATTCAAATTCAACTCACGAACACAACAGCCTGGGGAGTCCATCGAATCCTTTATTACTAGCCTGCACAGCCTAGCTGAACATAGTAATTATGGTCCATTAAAAGATGAACTCATAAGAGACAGAATTGTAGTTGGGATGTCAGATAAAAAAACCAGTGAAAGACTTCAACTTCAAGCTAATTTAACGTTAGCAGACTGTGTCCTCGCAGTTAAACAAGCTGAAATGCAAGCTTCACAAAATAAAGAAATTTATGGTAGCCCTACACCCATTCAAGCGGTTTCAGTAGCATCCAGAAGCTTTAATAATCCTAATATTCATGGCCATAGCTTAAAAGCAGTTTCTAAACCTCAACACTATCAAAGGGAGGGGAAGAGAACTGAAATAAGAAAGTGTCTATTTTGCTTTTTAGAAAGCCACCCCAGAGAGAGATGTCCAGCAAATAAGTCAATATGTAAGGCATGTAACAAGCTAGGTCATTGGGCTGTAGCTTGTCGCTCATCAAAAATAAGACAACTAAACATCGAAGAAGAAGAAACAGGTGAAGTAGAAAATTCTGAATTATTTTTAGGCTCTATACAAGTAAACCCCTGCTATAATTATACTTGCTTTATAACCCCTTTCGGCAGATTTATTTTCAAAAGACTACCTTTTGGTATAAACTGTGCGCCAGAATACTTTCAATGCGAACTATATAATATATTAGGGGATATTGAAGGGGTAGAAATTCATATTGATGATGTACTGGTGCATGCTGAAAGTATCGAAACTCATAATAAAATATTGACCCTAGTGCTTGAAGGACTTCAAGCTCAGGGTATTACCCTAAACAAAGACAAGTGTGTTTTTGGTGCGACTACACTAACTTATTTAGGACACATTCTTTCAGGTGAGGGTGTTTCTGTTGATTCTGAGCGGATTATTGCTATAGAAAAATTTCCTGAGCCATCTAATAAAACTGAGCTCCTACGCTTTTTAGGCATGGTCAACTTCTCTTCTCGGTTTGTTCCTAATCGCTCTCAAATCCTAGAACCTCTTACGTCACTTCTAAAGAAAAATGTCCCATTCTTTTGGGACGTTTCCCAGGCGGAATCTTTCAAAGAAATAAAGAATATTCTTAAAACAAGTCCTTGTTTAGCCTACTTTGACCCCAATAAGAAAATAGCTATTTCGGCTGATGCTAGCTCCTTTGGGCTAGGAGCTTGTCTTTTCCAATACAATTCACTGGGCGCCAAGGAGGTAGTCAGTTACGCGTCACGACTGCTCTCAACTACAGAGCAACGTTATGCTCAAATAGAACGAGAGGCTCTGGCTCTCGCTTGGGCATGTGATAAATTCAATGAATATATTACAGGTGTAGAGGTATTTCTGGAGACCGATCACAAGCCACTTATTCAGGTTCTACAGACCAAACCTATCGACGAATTGACTCCTAGACTACAGAGATTTCGACTCCGCCTCATGAGGTATGACTATCAAATTTACTATTCTCCTGGTAAAGAATTACTGGTCGCTGACGCTTTATCCAGACATTTTTCTCAAAATGAGCCCCCTCCTCAAGAGCAGGAGCTTTCTAATGAGGCTGAGGCGCATGTCAATCTCATAACCAATCACTTTGAAGCAAAACCGGATTTTCTTGAAATAATCAAACAAGAACAAAGTAAAGATCCCGTTTGTCAACTGCTTAAAGAATATTATTTTACAGGTTGGCCAAATAAGAACAAAATACCTAACCTTGTCATCCCTTATTATCAATACCGTCTTGATATTTCTTTTTGTGATGGTTATCTTCTTCGAGGTTTGAGAATTATTATACCCTTTTCCCTGCAAGAAAAATGTTTAAATTTTGTCCATCAAGGTCATTTGGGAATTGTGAAATGTAGAGCGCGTGCAAAAAGTAGTATATGGTGGCTAGGACTCTCCACCCAAATTGAAAACCTTACCCGAAATTGTCCTAAATGCGTAGAGCACAAAATCAATTTTAAAGAACCGATTATTATAGACAAACTTCCGGACCGCCCTTGGCAAAAGATCGCGGTAGACCTCTTTAAGTATGACCATTGGTATTTAATAGTGACCGATTATTATTCACGTTTTTTTGAAATATTTAAATTGACTAGCCTCACTGAAAACGCCGTTATATCCAGACTCAAGGAGTTATTCTCTAGGTATGGTATTCCTGAAATAGTGAGATCAGACAATGGACCTCAATTCCAGTCTTTTTTCAATAAATTTGCCATGGACTATGATTTCAAACATATAACTAGCAGTCCTTATTTTCCTCAGTCTAATGGATGTGTCGAAGCGGCAGTCAAAACTGCCAAGAGCTTGCTTAAAAAGAATGAAGATATGTATGAAGCACTTTTAGCATATCGCACTACTCCATTAGATTGCGGATTTAGTCCATCTGAGCTGCTTATGAATCGTAAGCTGCGTTCTAATTTACCTGTTCTTCCCAGCTTGTTGAATAATTCAGTGAACACTGAAACGTTTTTTAAAAGAGAAGTTAAATCCAAAGAGAAATCCGCAATTACTTACAACAAAAGACATGGCGTGAAAAAGTTGTCAGATCTAGAGATAGGTGATAGTGTTTGGATAATTGATCTCAGGCAATATGGAAAAGTAATTGAAATACTTCCCCAACCTCGTTCATTTTTAATTGAAACCGAAAACGGGATTTTCCGTAGAAATAGGTGGCATCTTGTCCCCGCTCCGTATCATTGTTTACCTAAATTTCAACCGATATTAACTTCACTACCTGAGAGCAATTTTCAAACTCCCGCCCATAGTGAAGAAGTGGTGACCTCCTTTGGAGCCACAGTGCCTCTTGAGAGCTCCCTTAATTCTCACACAAGTGCAAATAGACAAGATGTGCGCGAGGATGTCGCTAGCAACGAAGCTGTGAGCGAGCGCATCTGTGATTCGCCAGTGTCCACCTTTAATGCGATAGCTAAGAATAGACCTTCTAGAAATGTGAAACGTCCGTCCTATTTGAAGGATTATATTACTTAACTTATATTTTTTTCATTCAAGATTACCTTCAAAAAAGGGGAGATGTTATGTTAGACATATAGATATAGTTCATAGTGGGGTTAGTTAGAGAGAAATGTCAGGGATTGATATTTTTGACGTTCTGATTCAATAGCTTTGAATAAAGTTATAACAGTTTTAAGAGTTTGTTATTCGTAACTAAACACAAGCCAGAATTGCCAGTTCGATTTTTATTTCATTAGTAAATACCTTGTCAAAAATTCAGCAGATTCCAGTATATTCATTTTGCTATACAATTTTCACGAAATGACAAATTTTTTTCGTTGTGTCAGATAGGGACCAAAAAATTTTTCATTCATTCATTATTAGTTAATCTTGACAACGGTAGCTTGAACGCTACCGAAACGTTGAAATAAAAAAACATTATTGTGGTTTGATTCCCAAGAAAATAAGAAAAAATAACAAGTAATGCCACAAGGAACTTATAGAAGATATTTGACAATGAAATAAGCCTAGGACGTTGAAAAATATTTTTTTTGATTCAACAAAAAAAGTAACCTATTTCCAACAAAATAAAAACAAAACAAACATTCGAAAAAAACTAAACATAAGACCTAATTCTTAATTTAAAAATACTACGAATATCACAAAATGAAGCTACATAGATACATGTACTTGTAAGATTCGAGTATATACAGGGACAAATAGTAAATTTCTCTTGTGGTGGTGGAGTATTAATTACCAGCATATTAAACGCTTAGACGCATTCGAATATATAATTAGTGGCGCCTGAACATTAATTTAAACAGGGCGTACCGAAATGTCACGCAAGATATGAGTGTGTGTTATTAACTGAACATTAATAATAATAGTTAATTATGATAATAAATAAGGTTGAATAGATCAGTATGCAAATCAGTAAATCTACTGAAAATTCAGTAGAAATGGTAACCCTAACGCAAGCTTCAACTCCAACTGATCGGTTTTCCCCCAGAACAATATGGCCGACCCGCCAAAGTAAGTAAGTAAGTAAGTAAGTAAGTAAGTAAGTAAGTAAGTAAGTAAGTAAGTAAGTAAGTAAGTAAGTAAGTAAGTAAGTAAGTAAGTAAGTAAGTAAGTAAGTAAGTAAGTAAGTAAGTAAGTAAGTAAGTAAGTAAGTAAGTAAGTAAGTAAGTAAGTAAGTAAGTAAGTAAGTAAGTAAGTAAGTAAGTAAGTAAGTAAGTAAGTAAGTAAGTAAGTAAGTAAGTAAGTAAGTAAGTAAGTAAGTAAGTAAGTAAGTAAGTAAGTAAGTAAGTAAGTAAGTAAGTAAGTAAGTAAGTAAGTAAGTAAGTAAGTAAGTAAGTAAGTAAGTAAGTAAGTAAGTAAGTAAGTAAGTAAGTAAGTAAGTAAGTAAGTAAGTAAGTAAGTAAGTAAGTAAGTAAGTAAGTAAGTAAGTAAGTAAGTAAGTAAGTAAGTAAGTAAGTAAGTAAGTAAGTAAGTAAGTAAGTAAGTAAGTAAGTAAGTAAGTAAGTAAGTAAGTAAGTAAGTAAGTAAGTAAGTAAGTAAGTAAGTAAGTAAGTAAGTAAGTAAGTAAGTAAGTAAGTAAGTAAGTAAGTAAGTAAGTAAGTAAGTAAGTAAGTAAGTAAGTAAGTAAGTAAATAAGTAAATAAGTAAATAAGTAAATAAGTAAATAAGTAAATAAGTAAATAAGTAAATAAGTAAATAAGTAAATAAGTAAATAAGTAAATAAGTAAATAAGTAAATAAGTAAATAAGTAAATAAGTAAATAAGTAAATAAGTAAATAAGTAAATAAGTAAATAAGTAAATAAGTAAATAAGTAAATAAGTAAATAAGTAAATAAGTAAATAAGTAAATAAGTAAATAAGTAAATAAGTAAATAAGTAAATAAGTAAATAAGTAAATAAGTAAATAAGTAAATAAGTAAATAAGTAAATAAGTAAATAAGTAAATAAATAAGTAAATAAGTAAATAAGTAAATAAGTAAATAAGTAAATAAGTAAATAAGTAAATAAGTAAATAATTAAATAAGTAAATAAGTAAATAAGTAAATAAGTAAATAAGTAAATAAGTAAATAAGTAAATAAGTAAATAAGTAAATAAGTAAATAAGTGAATAAGTAAATAAGTAAATAAGTAAATAAGTAAATAAGTGAATAAGTGAATAAGTGAATAAGTGAATAAGTAAATAAGTAAATAAGTAAATAAGTAAATAAGTAAATAAGTAAATAAGTAAATAAGTAAATAAGTAAATAAGTAAATAAGTATGTAGGTATGTAGGTATGTAGGTATGTAAGTATGTAAGTAAGTAAGTGAGTAAGTGGGTAAGTAAGTTTTTTTATTAATTAACTTGTAAATCAACACCACGTTAGCTTTTTCAACATTTTGTTGGACTGACAACCAATTCAATTGTCTAAACATATTTTCAATAGGAACGCGCCTACCACATTTGAGTGATATTCGCATGCATTTGTTTTGTCCTCTGTCTCGCCAGCTCTAAAATTTCTCCATTATAAATTGATTTGTAATTTCAAAGAATGGTTGCAGACCTATCAAATCTCCATTGGAACCTTCTTTAACTGGTTGGCCAATTCATTGGTGCTGATAGCATCAAGCAAAGCCTGCCTGTTCTGCTTGAAATGCAAACGTATGTCGACCAAGTTTGAAAAACTTTTCTAGGTCCGCTTATACCAGCCCTGCAATGGTTTGCTAGAATCATCGGTGAATCAGATGATGTCTCCAATATTACCTAGGTGCAACAACTGTTCTCTAGATGGGATGAGGGTATTCACTCGCTCGGTGAATATACCCTCTGGTGTCATGCTCTCCAAACTTATTAGATGTATAGGTTCATCTAGAATTCTCCCGGTTGCATCAGTGTGTCCTCCTCGAACATTGTTTGGGCTCCATATGCCTCTAGTTTTCAACCTGTGAATCGCCATTATCGCCTACGCCTTTACATGAAGTTTCAGATGAGGAAGTTCATTGCAGTTCATTGCCCCGGTGATCCCAAGGAGGGCTAATTTATTTACATGACAATGAACATATTCATTGCAAAAGACACTTTTGTTCTCCACTAGACTAGTGCTCTATGGGTGATCGTCACAGATGTGACTTTTTTATTGATAACATTATGTAAAGCAGCTTCTCTTAATTTCTGTGCTTGATATAGCCACCCATTGTAATTTGTGTACAGGAATTTTTTAAACACTCCTTTTTGGTTTTAGCTGGTTGTGCTAGTCTAATGTTTTACTGATCTTGGATCTTCGTGAAGTGACAGCTCGCTCTATGTTCCCAGACCGTGGAGACGTACATTAGCATCGCCCGACTTATTCCCTTTATCCCTTGAGCTCTAGGTTGAATCTTACTGCTAATGAGTCCTACTAGTCGTACTCTGGTTTGCCCCTGCCTTACCAGTTGCGCAGCTAACGTGGTTCTTCTAATACACAAACATTATAGTGGAGCTTTCAGTATGTCCACAAACCACACTAGTCTCAACCAAAATACTAACATCATAAAATGTAAATTGATATGTGCTTGCTCTAAAATTCAGGTGTTTCATTCTTTCATGAATATTTCCATATTTTATTATTCTATTCATAATTTTCAAATAGAATATGGAAATAAAATTTGAAAAGTGTTATGGAATTATCAATTTTAGTGAAAATATGTATTTTTATTAATATCGGATGTATTTATATGTTTTATTATAGAATCAATGATTTGTTTTTGATTTGTTGACAATATGATTGAGGTGAAAAGTAACGCTATGGTATTTTTAATTTATGAGATGGTAACAAAATGATTTCTTCTTGTCCGAATGTTTGTCGAAGAACGTAATTCAGATTAATAAGTAGGTCAGCTTGAATACAACGTGACCATTTTCTTTTATGAAAACAATTATAATTCCAACAAATAAGGCAATAAAATACAAACCCAGTGACACAAATTAAACAATCTGTATTCAAAACGTAGAACGATTTCTATAGGGTGTTTCAAGTTGATGTTACTTCGATAAAAAACCATAAACTATTGTTTTATGGAAGTTTAATAAAAAAAATAAATATAATACTGGTGAAAGTTGAAACTATTTGATTTTTGGATGATTTAAGGCATAGGATTTTTTTATACTAACCTAATTCTATTGGAAAAAACATCTGTCAGAACTAAGATTTAGTAGAGCAAAATTCACCGAAGACTGGCACAGATACACCGAGATTAGAAACACCTACTACAAGGAAATTAGAAAAGCTAAGAGAAATACCTTCAGGAAAATCTGTGAGGATATAAACCTGCTGCGGCAAGACTTTAAAAAGTCATGGCAAAAAGTAGGGTCAACACAGATATGGCTTTGAAGAAGCCAGACGGTAAATATACCGAAAATGAGGAGGAAAAAGTGCGACTCTTACTAGAAACTCATTTTCCTGGGAGTACCCCAAACAGAGGAGATAATCCTCTCGAAGATCATAACAAGCCAAGTACTACAATGGCCAAGCACATTTGTAGTAACTATAGGTTGAAATGGGCTATAAACACCTTTTCACCTTTCAAAGCACCGGGAGCAGATGGGATTTTCCCAGCATTGCTCCAGCAAGCACAAGACGAAATTCTACCACATTTGGTTAGAATTAGTCGAATTAGCTTGGAACTGGGTTATATACCATAAGCATGGAGAAGGGCAATAGTAACCTCATTCCAAAAGCTGGAAAAAGGGACACAACAAACCCCAAATTCTTCAATCCAATTAGTCCAACATCGTTTGTGCCTAAAACGATGGAAAAAGCCATTGAAAACTATATTAGAACGGAAATCCTAAAGAGACTACCTCTCCACCCGTATCAGCACACTTACTGGACAGGCAGATCTACGGAGACTGCACTGGTACAACTGGAGGATATCCGAGGTGCCTTTGACAACCAAGAAACTGTAGTATGTGCATTTTTGGACATAGAAGAAGCTATTGACAACAATCCACATGAGTCTGTCAAGAGAGCATTAAATAGAAGAGGTGTAGACAGCACAACATCCAAATGGATGTCGGAACTGCTCACCACTAGAGTAGCAGAGACGAGAACGAGCAAAGACATTGTCTCCATCTGCACAACCAAAGAAGTAGCATCCCCATTGATGTGGAGTCTGACGGTTGACGAACTCCTGTGTAGTTTGACGGACCTCGGAATATCCTGCCAAGGATATGCCGATGATATTGTCATAACAGCCAGGGGAAAATTTGAAAACACAAAAGGATCTGAACTATACAAATAGCTGGTGTAGGCAAGTGGGACTCAGCATCAACCCCACCAACACCATCTTGGTTGCCTTCACTAAGAAAAGGAAACTCAACCTCAAAACCATTAAACTTGATGGGAACGAGGTTGAATGGAGACAAGAAGTCAAGTATCTAGGTTTGAGTCTAGACAGTAAACTCCTATAGAACAAACACGAGAAGAAGATTGCATACAAAGGAAAAATGGCTCTAATGGTGTACAGGAATCTGGCAGTGAGAAACTGGGGCTGTAACCCAAAAATCCTGAACTGGATGTAAACTGCCATAGTGAGACCATTTTATCACTTATGGAGCCATTGCGTAGAGTAGCAACGGTAGCAATGGAAGTGATTCTCAACCTCACACCATTACATATGGTGTTGGAGAGTGTTGCAGAAAGAACAGGATACAGACTAGAGAGAGGAAATCATTTAAAAAAACCAACTCTTCACTTCTTAGAAATCAGACAACCTGGGACATGCCACAAGATGGTATGATGAAAAAGTATAACTTTTCAAAGAAATTCTTAACGGAATTAAGCAACAAGAAGGAATGGGATCCAAATACCATTACCAGGCTTGAAAAGAATGCCATTAAATGGTACACAGACGGCTCAAAAGCAATAGAAGGAACTGGGATAGCAGTGTACGGGCCAGGAACCGAATATTTTGAAAGCTTGGGAAAAACCCCACGTATCTTCCAAGCGCAATAAGAAAGTGTGCCCAGTTCAATATTGACAAAGGATATATTAGGCAAAGGTTTATCATAATGTCTGATAGTCAAGCAGCCATTAAAGCGCTGAGTTCTTGTGTAATCAGTTCCACAATGGTATGGGAATGCCTAGGCAAATTTCATGAACTAGGCGAGAACAATATAGTCACATTACTGTGGATTCCAGGACACACTGGAATAGAAGGAAATGAAATAGCAGATGAACTGGCGAAGAGGGGGACTGAAATACCCTTTTGGGGGCCGGAACCCTTCTGCGGAATCAGCTCCATTGTAATATTGGGAGAAATAGGTAAAGCCAAAAAAAGGCAATCTAAGATTCTTCTGAGTGACTACAACCTGTTGAGATCAAATGAATGCATAAGTCAAAGTAAAACTGCACTAAGAGTTTTAACAGTAATCCTAACGGGACATTGTCTCAAAATAGTGGAGAAAGAAGATTAAAGATTTTGTGGAATGGAAGAAGAAACCACCATCCACATACTTGCGAAGTGCACAGCAATTCAGAATCCTAGGGCACAGCACCTGGAAGACTACTGGATAGAAAAGGGGCAGTTACCTAAGCTGAAGCCTGCAGACATCCTAAAATTCCTCCGGGAAATAGGACTAAAGGAGCTAATAGTCTCTGAAACTCTCCTCAGAAACTAAGTAGAAGTAAGGGGGCACAATAGATTTTTTAGGTCTCTGTGCATATGGTACCCCAAAATACATACATACATACATACAACAATCAAACAACTCATTATATTCACTGCAACATGGAATTAAGCGAAATGAATAAATAAACTTTGACATTGTTTATTATTATTATTCTATAATAGTATCTTCCTCTTTGAATGGTCGCCAAAAAGCGATAATTCTGATTATTACCATCAAAATAGTTTTAGTCATTAAACCAAAATCTCAATCGCAGCAACATATTAGAAGATAATGTCTCGTAAATAACAGAAATGAACTAAACCTACCCTGGGACGTTAACAGTCAATGTGGACTAACAATTCAAGTACATTTTTCATAGACAAATCGGAAGCTACATTGCACCAATGAGAATCAATTGTTCGCTTATGGGTGGGTCAAGCATACTGTTATTTTATTGTGAAACAGTATATATATATATATTATATATATTTATTTATAGGCATTGATGGCATCCCCCCATGTTAAAAATACGTCTGCAGTGACTTCCACGTCCCCGTGGCATCCGATATACGGACGCCACGGGGATTTTTGATAAAACCCATCGCAAATGAAAGGATCCTAGCCCTACTATCTCTCTGCAAAATATTGAAAGGATGCCAAATCGGTCTATTTTTGTATATTTCTATACATGGCAGTTCAAGCAGTGGCCGCAAAGACCGCCACTTTCGCGAGCTGTATACTCCGGGATCAATTCAAAGGTGATGGTGGCATCAACAGATATATTTATTTATTTTAGGTATCTGGTTGCTTCCGTATATTCCATTTTCGGCTCGATGGCATCCATTGCACGGTTGTCAGCTCTTATGCTTGCTAATGATTTAGGGATATGTTATTTCTACAGATTTTGTCAAATACACAATTAAGGATACCTTTGTGACTTTCTTCCGAGTAATTGAAATAGGAGATATTCATTGCATATTTGAAAAGGTGAATAATATTCGGTCTCTTTTCTACACTGTTTAACAAATCCAGTTTCGTGTCGTGGTAGTCGTATTTTTCATAAGACGGTAGAGGTACTCGTATAATGTGTAACTTTTTCAGGCATACTATATAAATAAGTAGTAAAATTGATCTATTTTCTTTCATTGTACGACTTTTGATTTTAGCGTTCTCTAGCGGAATGAAAAAAAACGGTTACCATTATAATATAGTGTGGCACTTTATTCTAAAGCTGATTTTATTAGTAATTTAATGCATAGCATAAATTTGTTATTTTGGGTGATTAAAGTTATATTGGTTACCTACATTGTGAATCATTTAGATTGGAAACACCTCTATAAAATAATAAGATACTAACCAATTTCAACAATTTTTTTTTAATGTCAAGTACTAAAAGACTACTTTGGGACTAGCGATTTTTTACTAAAAAAAAAAATTAATACGCCGTTGGATTCAGAGTGCTCCCTAACATTTTAAATTTTGTCCCAAAGTAGATCTTTTGTTACTTGACATTCAAAAAGAAATAATAACTGCATGATAACCTTTCATGATATATTTGCGTGTACTAAGACTAAAATTCCATATCTCAACGGGTTATCGATAAATGGAAGATAAACTGTTAAGACGGAACATTTTAAACACCCCGTTTCATGAATACTGAGCATTTCCGGACTCATGTTTATATGAACTTTTTTCATATTTTTTGATGTAGAATCTGCAATTGAATTTTCTTCATAACATTCTCTCAACACCCTGTAGGTATAATCAAATTTGTGAAATATTTAGTGATATACAGGGAAAATAAGACATTGCACAGTCACACAAAATGGTTTCAACGACCCTAAAAACATATCGTAAACATGTACTGACCTCCACAGCCACAAAAATAATTTTTGATTATTTGGCTGTGTAATGTTTTATTTTCGCTGTATACCAAAAAATATTTTAGAAATTTAAATATTTGATTACTGGTATGTTGCCAACTTTTTCAGGCATACTTTATAAATAAGCAGTAAATTTGATCTATTTTATTTCATTGTATTATTTACTTTTGATTTTAGCGTTCTCTAGCGGAATGGCACTTTATTTGAGAGCTGATTTTATTAGTAATTTAATGCGTAGCATATATTTCTTATTTCGGGTGATTAAAGTTAAATTGATTACCTACAGTGTGACCCATTTAGATTGGAAACACCCCTGTTAAATATTAAGATATTAACCGATTTCAACCATTTTTTTTAATTATCAAGTAATAAAAGACTACTTTGTGATTAACGATTTTTTAATAAAAAAAATTAATACGCCGTTGGATGCAGAGTGCTCCCTAACATTTTAAATTTTGTCCCAAAGTGGATCTTTTGTTACTTGACATTTAAAAAATAATAATAACTTCAAATTTCACAGGGGTGTTTCCTATCTAAATGGGCCACACTGTATGTATTTCTTAACATACAAATATTTAAGTTGACATTTTATTTAATTATGTTTTGTCATGTTGGGCTTCGATTACTTATAAAATTCGCTTTCAAATGAAGTGTCACAATTGAAAAATTTATTGTAAACAGTTCTTTATCTCTCTAGAGGCGCTAAATTTAAAAATAGAGCAATTAACAGTTGTAATGCCAAATTCCTCATAAAATTACCTTTTTAATGATGTGTCATTTTTGGTACATTCCCTATTTAAATTGTATTGATTAGAGAGTCGGCGGGGAGGAAAATGAAGTTATGATGAAAAGCTCCCCTTAGAATAAAAATCGATTTGTTTAGGAGTTCTTTTTTTTATTTTCTTGTTTAAAATGTTCGAAATGGAAGGTATACTAGAAAATGGACTGGAGTTGAACGGAAACAATGACGGAGGATAGAAATATACAATGTAATCATGAAGTGAATACTTCTTTTTTCACTGTGTGTAGTAAAATTAATTGAAAAAAAACAACAAAAATACAGTTAAAAAGAACTTTTAACTTTGAAATCATCCTGTATATCCCACAGACACCGTCTAAAGAACCAACATTTTGTAACCATTTCTGAAATTTCAAATTTTTACTTTTTTTTATTAATAGGAAGTAATATCTGATTTATATTTTAAATTCATTTAAATGGCTTGAGAAATATAAATCAAATATTAAGTCGGGAAGTAACTTCTTAATAAAAAAAAATTTAAAGTTGAAATTTCAGGAATGGTTACATTATGTCCATTATTTAGTTTTTTGAGAAGCCAAATTCTTAAAAAATTGGATATTGAAAAAAAATAGATTTATCTCGGCGAATCAGCTTAAATTAAAAAATTGTAAGAATAAAAATTAATATAGTTTCGTGTAATATGTGTTAAAAAATCATTTGAATCGCTGGAAAATGTAAATCAAATTATGTAGGAGTGGGTATTACTTCCACTTATTACCAGATTTCGCTGGCAAAGGCATATTATATCTTTTTTTAACACTTACAAATACGTGAAAAAGACTAGATGATTCAAATAGTCATTTACAATTATGGAAGGCATGTATATGTTCTGTATATTGGATGCCACGAAAGGCGTACATTTTACTGGGCAGGTTTCTATCAGACCCTTTTAATATATATTCTAGTATTAATTAAAAAACTCTTGTATATTAGGATTCTCTATTAATTTATATTTGTTCAAAATTTCAATTTAATTTATGTTAAAATATGAAGACATTCAATGTTTAATTATGAAATGTATATAAAGTCCTCACACAGCTGGGCCTAAGAGGAATATATACCCAAACCTAATATTCTATTTATATTTCTCAATCGATTTAAATGAGTTTTTTATCCATTTTACACGAATTTGTATAATAATTTTTATTCTCTCATTTTTGTTTTTAAGTTGAAGCTGAGTCGCTGAATTTTTTTTTTAAATTATGCCATTTATTGAAAAACCAAATTTCAAATTTCAACTTTTTTTTATTAACTTACTATACTGTTTTTACGAATGGGAAAATTTACCTCTCGAGCCGTTAGGCGAGTGCGGCAATCCGATGACTGAAAAAAATATTCTTTATGCACGAATTTCATACAATGGTGCTGGGCTGGACGTGTTAACGTGTTTTTTGCTAATTTTGTGTCATCCTTGAACACAAAATCGAACGGGTCTGAGCAATTTTCCAAAGAAGACGTTTAATCGTAAATAAAAAAAAACACAAATAATTTTTTAAAAACTTAATATATTTAATGGGATTCTGCTTCATTTTAAGGTGATTTGAATGAGGTCGCAACCGCCATGTAGGTATAAAATAAAAAATTTGGAAGATGTGTGACATTTGGCAATGACTAGCATGTATTTGAACCCGTACATGGAAAAATATCCCAGGGTGTTCCATTAAAATTTTTACCTTTAGATTCATTTGCGGTAAAACCGGAAGTCAGCCATTTTGAATTTTTACGTCAGATGATTCAAAACTACCTCGAATATAACCGAACAAAATTTTAAATAAATCTGTCGGGTCGTTTAAAAGTTATAGGGGTACCCATGACCCGTTTACACCCAGTTTATATTCTTCCACACACTTTAACGGCTAAATGACTTTGCTACAAACATCGGCAAAAAGGGTTATATATTAAAAATCACCCTCTCTTATCACTGCAGGTTCTAAATGAAGTGTTTTGGATTTGAAAACTTTCAAATTTTGCCGGGTCTCTACCGGTACTAAAAATTTCGACCCAAGCCACTTTTTTACTCCGATGGACTATAAGGAGTTAGAAAGGGCATACTTTCAAATATTTACTATGCTACTATGCTAGTCTGACAAATAAAAACTTATATAGGTGGCCAAGCAATTTTTTTAGACTGGCAAGTTTTACTTCCAGAAATATTTGCTCGTGTAAACGGATTCTCAAAGTACCTACTTACCAGCAAATTTCACTTCCGCAAGTACCGTTCAGACGAGCATTTATTGCTGAAAGTTACTTCTGCAAAAAAAGCTTGCGCGAGTAAACTTGCTCGTCTAAATAAACATTACATTATACCTTACACAATTCTTGTTACTTAAGAATATTTTTGACTGCATCTTTTACATCGTATTATTTCATATCTTCTGTAAGTTCCTTGTGGCATTACTTATTCTTTTTTCTTATTTTTTTTGGGAATCAAACCACAATCATGTTTTTTTATTTTTTATTTTGACGTTTTGGTAGCGTTCCAGCTACCGTTGTCAAGATTCACTAGTATAGAAATAATTTTTTGGTCCCTATCTGACACAACGGAAAAATTTGACAACTAGACAATCAATAATATTTTGAAGTTTAAGACTACAAAACTTTGTTGTCAAATTTTATTAAGGTCCATTTATAGTAGATCACACCTCTGGTAAAATGTGTAATAGAATATTTTATTTTATGACATTCTAATGATATGTAGTTCACTAGAAATGGAATCCAGTGAAGTGCACGTTCCAGGAACGGTTTTTATTGGGATTGCGCTTTTTTTCGCTTATTTTGGAAATGTTGTTAACAAAAATGCGTTTGTTATTACTTTTTTTGTGTATGATTATTTTTGTTTTTAAAATATGTATAACTCAGTTTGGTGATTTTGTGTATTGAAGTGTGTATCGATTAACATAAAATAAAATTCAATGGGATTCGTCAAAAATAATAATAATAATAAGAGCCCAATAATAAAAGACGAAAAATAAAAAAAAGTGCTTTAATACAACTAAATGCAGATAAATGTGTAGCTAGTATTTCAGCCGAATGTAGTCAAATTTGGTTACCAATGTTAGAAAGAGAAATCTCCAATAATCAATCACCTGCGTTATCAGGATAGCATCATAAGTTTTTATCCAGGTTTTCTTATGATTTATCTTTGGAATGGTTGTTAATCGATACACACTTCAATACACAAAATCACCAAACTGAATTATACATATTTTGAAAACAAAAATAATCATACACAAAAAAAGTAACAACAAACGAGTTTTTATTAACAAGATTTCCAAAATAAGTGAAAAAAAAGCGCTATTCCAATAAAAACCGTTTCTAGAACGTGCCCTTCACTGGATTTCATTTCTAGTGGACTACATATCGTTAGAATGTCATAAAATAAAATATTTCATTTCACATTTTACCAGAGGTGTGATCTACTATGAATGGACCTTAATAAAATTTGACAACAAAGTTTTGTAGTCTTAAACTTCAAAATATTATTGATTGTGTAGTTGTCAAATTTTTTCGTTGTGTCAGACAGGGACCAGAAAATTATTTCTATACTAGTTAGTCTTGACAACGGTAGCTGGAACGATACCGAATCATCGAAATAAAAAATAAAAAAACAGTATTGTGGTTTGATTCCCAAAAAAAAATAGGAAAAAAGTATTATTTAATGTTATGTTCAGTAAAGTTCTTTTATCGTATTCACTTGATGAATTAAAAGTGAAAATTAAATAATTGAAAATTTAATTTGTACCTATGTAGAAGATCGATTCTATATTAAAAAATAAAGTCTTAACTCTTGACCCTCAGATTCAAGTTAATGATTTTATTTATTTGTTCCTAATATAAAATATTGTGGATGCCAAGCCAACCTTTATGTATACATGGAAGTAGCTCAGTATTTCTGTTTTTTTACAAAAACTAGTAATATTTCACGCAATTCCAACCGAACAATGTTGTCAAACTTACAGAGGCCACTAAAGTCGCTATAAGTATCTTGAAATTCTTCTCAATATACATGGTGTATATTGGGAGGATGCCAACAAAGGTCATATCCATACGGAAGCCACGAACGACTACAATGCAATATATATATAATATATATATATATATATATATATAAATTAGCACTACAGGCCTTGTAGGCCCCTGGCTTCTATTTTTTTCACTACTTGCTTCCATTTCTGACGGTCCTTTGCTTTTTCTCTCCAATCATATATTCCCACTTTTTCTATGTCACTCCTTACTTCCTCCATCCATCTTTTCCTGGGTCGCCCCCTTCTCTTTGTAACTCCTTCTCCTTCAGACAATACCTTTTTTACTATTCTTTGATCTGGTAGTCGGGTTATATGTCCTAACCATCTGGCTCTTTGGGCTCTGACTTGGTTTGTAATTGTAGGTTTTCCATACATGTCCCTTATTTCTTTGTTTGTTCGTCTTCGCCACATATCTTCTACTTTTATTCCTCCATAAATTTTTCTAAGGACTTTCCTCTCCCAAATTTCCAACTTTTTCTCTGATTGCATAGTCATTGTCCATGTTTCTGATGCATAAAGTACAACAGGTTTTATAATAGTTTCATACACTCGAATTTTAGCTGCTCTTGAAACGTTTTTTTCTCGTAATAATCTACTCAGGGATCCGACAGCCCTATTCCCTTTTATTATTCTTTTATCTATTTCTTTTTCTTCCTGAGCTTTGTTCGTTACTATCACCCCTAAATATTCAAACTCCTTTACTTCTTCAAACATATAATTCTTTTGTGCAGTCTTAAATGTGATTCTATTGTTTTTGTCTGTATCCTTTGATTGCATTACCATATATTTTGTTTTTTTCTCGTTTATTATAAGTCCATATTTTCCAGCTTCTTCTACTAGTCTCCTGAATATATTTTCCAACTGGCTCTCAGTTCTTGCTAACAAAACCAAGTCGTCAGCATATGCTACACATTGCTCTCTATGATGATAAATTATTCCTGATCTTTGTATATTGCTTTTTCTAATTATAGTTTCCAGCACAAGATTAAACAGGTCCGTTGAAAGTGGATCTCCTTGTCTTAATCCGCTTTTGACTTCAAATTCTCTTGAGAAACTTCCTTCAAGTAAAATTCTATTGTTTGACTTATACAACGTCATATTTATTAGCTTCACAAGCTTATCTGGTATTTCTAAAAATTCATTCTCATATAACTTCCGACGCGAAATTGAGTCATAGGCTTGTTTAAAGTCAATGAAGAGCATATGCAGACTTAGGTTCTGTTCGTAGCTATTATTCTGGATCATTTTTAAGGTAAACACTTGATCTATTGTTGATCTGCCTGTTCTAAAACCACCCTGATATTCCCCTATGATTTCTCCATATATTCTCAATCTTTTCCGTATAATTTTGGCTAAAACTTTATATGCCACATCCTGTAATGCAATGCCCCTGTAATTTTCACACACAGTTTTGTCACCTTTCTTAAGTATAGGGGTTATAATAGCTTCATTCCAGCGTTCCGGCATCTTTTCTTCTCTCCAAACCTTTCTTATCAAATCATATAACTTGGTATGGAGTTCCTTTCCTCCTTGCTTTAAAATCTCTGCCGGTATTCCATTTTTGTCAGCGCTTTTGTTATTTTTGAGCTCCATTGTGAAACAGTGCAAACTTATTTTACTCACAACTATAAATTTGGTTAAATTTTATGTGTATCCGTTTTCTGATCAATTTTTTACAATAAATTCAAAAACTATAAGGTATCCTCAAGAATGAATATGTTTTAGTTATAGTAGGAAGAATATTTTGATTAAACTAGATGCTCTTAACTTTTTCGAATTTATTTCAGAGAATTGAGAAATGTTTAATGTGGAATAGGATTCGACTCGTATTATTATTATTTGGTCAAGTACTTCCAACTCCACTTATTTTGACGTTGATGAGAAAAGTGCATAATTTTCTTAGACAATACACTAAAATGATTTGTCATAAAATCCTTGAATTTCCATTTCATAACAATAAATTTTAATTAATTCAACTTCCTCCGACCTACATCCGACAAAAATAATGAACATTTTCAAAATAAATATAAACCCATTATTCAAATATAAAATTAATTCAAAAATATACCTGACCCAATTGACCCGAAAGGAAAAAAACTACGTGCCCTCCAGAATAACATTTTCACCTCAATTCAATTGACCTAAGACTGTATGTTATTTATAAGACCTTGATACCATCAACTATTATAAAAATACCTACAGTTTAACGTATTAACATATATGTGAAATAAAGACATTTTCTGTGGCTTATAAGGTATCGTAGCTTACTTTGGGAACATGTACGGTGAAGTATTTCAACCTGTAAGAACATATATTACAGGGTGTTCACAATAAATACACTCAAAAGTCAATGATTCCAATGAAAAAGCCTATCAATATATTCAGCAGCTCTAGTTGGTAAAATACTTTTCCCAAAAAAATGTATCGTGTTAGGTCATTCTATTGGGCTCAAAATATTCTCCATGGAAATTAATATACTTTTGTGATGTTTTTAAACAATTTTTAAAACACTTTTCTCACTTCGATTGTCCCAAACCTTTTAGTAGGAGAACCGGTTGACATTTTTGAGTAGGTTTCTCATGTCCGTATTTATAGTCGAGACTTGAGCCCAAGCTCGAGCTTGAAAACGCCTTGAGACGAGAACGTATTTCATAGTCGAATCTCGAGACCCATTAGTCTTGTTATTTGTGGTTAGATTGTGTTTGTAATAGAATGGAAATTTTAATAGTGATTAGTAAAAATGAATGATAGAGAACACGAGAATTTTTTGGAATTCCTTGATTATGTGGAGGAAAATATGCCAAATATAGGATTCCAAAAAGATACATACGGGATGCAGAAAATCCTATAGAATTTCATAAGTCGGAAGAATTTCGAATACGTTATAGATTTCCAAAAAATATCGTTTAAGACATTATTTTTCCTTTGGTTGTCGCAAATTTAGCGAAGGTAAGTAATCGTGGGTTACCAATTCCGCCACTAATAAGTCCAAAAAAGTCCGAAATCCACACACAAACAATAAAGAAAATTGTGTAACGGCATCAAAATCCACGACAAATGGGTCACAATTGTCAAAAAATACATAAACAATTTTACCTGTCAATTTTTTATTAACAAAATCAATATCTCGATAAGTATACATTTTAGATGTAGGGTATTCCGCACAAAGTGACATTAAAATTCAATGTAGAATCCGAAAATTTAATAGTATACAGGGTGTTACGTTTAAAATAACAAAGTTGTTGTTCACAAAATATTCACTATAAATTCGCCATAACTTGTAATCTATCTATGCCAAGGAATGGGATCCAAATACCATTACCAGACTTGGAAAGAATGCCATTAAATGGTACACAGACGGCTCAAAAGCAATAGAAGAAACTGGGATAGGAGTGTACGGGCCCGGCACCAAACACTCTGAATGCTTGGGAAAAACCCCAACTATCTTTCAAGCGGAAATTCACGCAATAAGAAAGTGTGCCCAGTTCAATATTGACAAAGGATATAGAAGGCAAAGGATTATCATAATGTCTGATAGTCAAGCAGCCATTAAAGCGCTGAGTTCTTGTGTAATCAGTTCCAAAATGGTGTGGCAATGCCTAGGCAAACTTAATAAACTAGGCGAGAACAATATAGTCACCTTACTGTGGATTCCAGGACACACTGGAATAGAAGGAAACGAAATAGCAGATGAACTAGCGAAGAGGGGGACTGAAATACCCTTTCGGGGGCCGGAACCTTTTTGCGGAATCAGCTCCAATGTAATATTGGAAGAAATAGGTAAAGCCGAAGAAAAGAGAAGATCTGACAATTGGAAAGATCTAGTAGGGCTTAGGCAATCAAAGATTCTTCTGGGTGACTACAACCTGTTGAGATCAAATGAATGCATAAGTCAAAGCAAAACTGCACTAAGAGTTTTAACAGGAATCCTAACGGGACATTGTCGCCTGAATGGGCACCTTAAAAAGTTCAAAATAGTGGAGGAAGAAGATTGTAGGTTTTGTGGAGCGGAAGAAGAATCCTCCATCCACATACTTGCGAACTGCACAGCAATTCAGAATCCTAGGGCACAGCACCTGGGAGACTACAGGATAGAAGAGGGACAGTTACCTAAGTTGAATCCTGCAGATATCCTAAAATTCCTCGGGGAAATAGGACTAAAGGAGCTACTAGTCTCTGAGACTTTCCTCAGGAACTAAGTAGAGGTAAGGGGGCACAATAGATCTTTTAGGTCTCAGTGAATGTTACCCCAATATACAGACATACATGCCAATTTTTATAGAAATCGTGTAAGTAGTCTCCACTATATAGATGGTGCAAGCTTGTCGTCAAACAGCCTGTATATACAGGGTGTTTCCTAAGTAATCTAAAATATTGTTTTGGGCGCTTCGTTACTCCATTTTAAGACGAAAAGTTCTCATAAACATGTGTGATAAGTCTTGTCGTTAATGAGATATAATGTGTTGAATTGTTTCATTATTTTATTAGAAGCAACAGCATGTGTTAAAAATAAAGAAAAAACACTGCATTTCAGAGCATATGTTCAAAATCTGCACCTAAACGAAAATGCAAGCATCCGCTCGACGTCTAATGGATTGCCGAATACGTTCGAAGATACCAGGATTGTTACTAATAAAATAACAGCCTTGTATGATACGATTTTGAAGATTTCCCAAGTTAAATATCGGGGTTGTGTGAATGAGCGATTCTAGATATCCCCACACACAAAAATCCAAAGGATTGTGTTCAGGTGACCTAGAGTGCCACGGGTCTGAAGATCCTCGTCCGATTTAATGGTCTGTAAAAACGTTATTTAAAAACTAGCGTACAATGACTGCAAAATGTGGAGCAGCACCGTCATGGATGAACCACATGCGCTTCCTAATAATAAGAGATACACCTTCCAAAAGAACTGGAAGTTTATTTTCTAGAAAATGAAGATTTGTCTTACCGGTCAATCGTGCAGGAAGGAAAAATGGTTCTATTAAATAATCTTCGCCAAGCCAAGCTAAAGGGTTTGTTGGAATAGTTTTACAAATATGGCATGTCATCTAATTCCTCCAAAATATGTAATAATCCTTCTGCAACTTTACGATTACAGGAATTGTATTTTCGTTTTGATGCCAACTAAAATAAGAAACAGCAAGTTACACATACTGATCTCCCTGCGTATGATATAACATACGTGAAGTTTAGAATGCTATATACTGCTTACCTTTATCAATCTGCAAGAAAGGGCTCACATACACTTCAAATATTTATTTTTTAACAATAATTTTTATAAAAACAACAATAGCTCTTTATATTTTTTCCAAAAAAAGTCAGGCATCTAAGTGTGAACAATTATAAACAGGGTATAAAACATAACCTTCAATTTCGGCACGCTGTAGTTTCGCGCCAATTGCAAATATGAGGTTTATTATCTAAAAGTTAGTTACAGTGGGCTCTAAAGGTAACAGAAACAACATTTCACTTGCTTGAGTTTTGACTACAGTCCAATAGATAGGTATATGTGTACCGATGTAAGGTGTATTATATAAAATACAGTGGGCATCAATGGAATGGAGTGACGAAGCGCCCACTACAATATTTTAGATTAGTTAGGAAGCACTCTGTATATAGATATATCGCATTTTGAAGGGTATTGAAGATAGCAAGAATCTAAAATTGACGTGTAAATTTATATAAAAATATGTATGTTAACTGAAACAATAAATTTATTCCATTTGGAATTTCCAGTCTGTATACTTTCCCGTTAACGTTATGAAATATATTAGAACGTACTATCTTCAATAATGCTCCGATACAATCAATATCCCCCTTATTACCGGTTAATAAATACATTCAGAAAAGTTTATTGATTGTAAAAGAAAAGACCGCAATGTGTTCGGTCAAAGACCGATCGGAATCGTCTCGGTTTTCAATTCCTCGGCCAAAAGTTCAACATAATTGGTGCGATACCTGTTACGAACTTCTACTATCAAACCAGTTGAGCATAAATCGTATAATTTTTAGTAGTTACATTATAGTTCAGTCAAATATGGCAACACGTACCTATTTACTAAATCGAAGTTTATCGATCAAGAATTATCAAAAACGTTTTGTGTACCTATAAGAGATATGCATACCAATTTAGTTGGTTCTAAATCGATTTTTGAACTGTATGCATAAATGATGTGAAGGAATAAAGGCTGCAGTTCACTATATCAATGTAGATTAGAAAAATTGCACTTGCCACTGTCACTTTTTCTTTTTTTTTTCTTTTTCGGGTCGGGATGGGAAACTCATGTTCAAATGGGCCATATCCGATGACCCAGCCAGTGTTTGACTCATCACAAGGGATGCCACCAACCAAACACACCTCAAAACTCGCCGTTACTCCCGCCTTGGAATCACTACCCTAGCATACTTCGACTCCTACCTCTCATGTCATATCAATTCCTTCTCCACCCCTAATCATTCTCTCCACTACGCCACTCACCCCCATCCATTCCTCCTCACCCCTCAACATCACCTCCACCATGTTTTCCCAATACACCTCCACCATGTTTTCCCAATACACCGCCACCCCTAGTTTCTTCTCCAATTTTTTCAGCTTTTCTTCGTTTTCCCAGCATTTAAACACATGCCCCACATCATCCTCCACTTCACACGTCTCGCAGTCTCTATTTTCCCAATCTTGTGGAGGTACCCTACTCTCGACCCCTGAATCTCTGGTCCATCCATTCTCTCCTACTCCAATCGCTCCTTTTAGCGCGCCCTCATACTTCTCCCATCTTCTCTCGATTTCCTCCCCCATCCATTCCTGCATTTCCTCTATAGACGCACCCCTCCAGCGTTTGTTCCTGGCGCCACTAGGTCCAATAAGTGGACCTTAACAGCACCTCTGCTGCCAGTCCACCCACTCTCCTGTATCCCTGTACCACCCTCAGCACCTCGTTCCTATTTCCATCAATTTTCTCCGCTATCTCATACGCCTTTCCCCATGGATTGTTTTCCAATACCACCAGTAACTTTTCCCACTTCCCTCTTTTTTCCCTCTCCACCCTAGGCTCCAGTTACTTCTTCTTCTCCTTGTTTCTCCCTTTTCCCTTTATCCTTCCCCTCAGCATCCGTCTTCGTTCTTGTTTACACTCCCTCCACAACTCCTCTATCTCCTTATTCCACCAGTAATTAGCCCTCTGCTCACGCCTATTGCCACTCTTTCCCTCTCTTCTACAGCCCTGTATCACATCATACAATTTCTCCACATCATGCCCAAGTCCCCTTTCTATCTCATCTCTTAGCTTCTTCCTTATACTCTCTGCCTCAGCCTTCGTCCACCTCCACCCCCTCTCTTCCAATAATTTATTTCTCTCTTTCCTTATATCCGTCTCCACATACCTATGTACTCAAGCTCTCCTCATCTTCCAGCACCCTCCAACTACTCACTCTTTCCCCCAGTCATTCATCACATGCTGTTATATCGATGAATTACGAACCCCCGTCACCCCTCATGAAGGTGGGCAGTAGTCCGCCATTTAGCACCGCCAGCCCGTTGGATGTCAATACTTTCCCCAGGATCTCTCCTCTCCTGTTCGTTTTATTGATGTAAAGGAATAAAGGCTGCAGTTCACTATATCAATGTAGATTAGAAAAATTGCACTTGCCACTGTCACTTTGAATTGCCATGAATCTTAAGACATTTACATAAAATTTATAAATTTCCAACTTTGTAGAAAAATTTGCAGAAACCTGAAACCCACTAGATTATCAGTTTTTTTTATATTTAATTGGCATACTACCATCCTAATCGAGGATCATTATAAATACTAATTAAAAATCATCTAATGTCCTTCCTTTTTAAACATAAAATTGCAACAATTGGCTTCATACGTATTGAATACAATAGTGACGAATGTTCTCTGTTTTCAATGATGAACTTTTTATGTTTTTTGTGACTCGACCAAAGCCTTCGACTGTGTTGATCAGAAAATTTTGATGAAAAGGTTGTTTTCTCGAAAGTCCACCGTGACTTTTGAGGTATCAACTCAATAATTTGATGACAATGTTTGCCTTAGTATTTGTAAATACACATAACACAAAAGTTTGGGGATATTTTTGTAAAATCCTAAAACTAATGAAATACATTTTCGTGTTCATATAAACTTTCTTCGACTGTAACTGTTAGTCTAAATACTTACTTTTTTATATAAAAAAATTGCAGAACAGATAACAAAACGTGTTTTAGAACGTTTTTCACAAGGGACGAAAAACTGACAATTTAATGTCTTAATTCCGATTTTAGTCATTTCATACTGTTCTTGCTTAGTAGGTATATTAGTTAAATATAGCCAACCCTAAATAGCCGAACATTTGGGGGTCTCGCAAAGCGTCATAAGTCGATTATGGCACTGGGAGTCCACCCGAACAGTATCCATGACGTGGTCATTCTACAACCGCTGCTCAAGACTAGTATTAAGTTTTTACCCGCTAGAAGGCAACCGACAATCACAGCACCCGAGTTGGTTAATGAATTACAGGGTGCACATAATGTGACAATTGACAGTATTACGGCGAGGAATCGTCTCCATGAAGCCAATTTTCGTAATCGGCGACCACTGAGATGTCCTCCTCTGTCGGGTCCGGGCCGTTAAAAGGAGTAGCCGCCCCTTAAACAGCCAGCGCGTCCGCCCCTCCATTGCCTTCAAAACCAGAGTGGACCGGAATACATTCTAGCCACACTGTGTTCTGCCTGGCTGGGTCAGCACGACATTCAGCAGCAATCCCTGAGTTGATGGTATATCCACTAAGTGCCTCAATTGCTACCCGACTGCTTTACAACCGGGGAAGTGAGTCTCAATCAGGTGCTGCAAGGTATCCCCCGGAGTTTTCGTGAAAACACCTGGTGCGATTTCCAGACAGCCAAGAGCACTGTCAGAAGACTTCGTTCAGATTCGACGTAGCCTTGACATTTGAGGTACCGAAACGATATCCTCGCAGAAGGCCCGCCAAGCATCTCTCCTAGCCAGCCTAACAGCGCTCTTATATTCATTTCGTTTCTATCGGTATACTTCCCAGTCCATAATAATTCACTTCAAGTTTCTTTTTTGTATTTCTTTATTTTGTGGTGATATTGATTTTATCTTTCTACTTTATCATTTGATAACCGAGTCTATGGAATTTTCATATATATTAATTGACAATACAGCAGCATATTTCTCTCTATTGCGAATTTCATGGTGTCGTATCCCTACCTATCTATGTTTTATTTGAAGGTATCAGCAAACTTTCTTCTAGTAAGTCATATGCATAATGCACTAAAAATTGCAAAGGTGAACAGCGAAGCATGCTAGTTTTTAAGAAACTCCCGGAAATTCTAGCAAAACCATAACAATTTTAAGATTTTATTCAAATTTACATTTCTCGCTTTTCTAAATGAACGAAAAGAAACAAACAAATATTCAAAGCGTTTTTAAATTCAACTCGCGTCATAGGAAATACAGGCCAAATGTAAACAACGGTTGAGATCTAATTCACCTTCATCCCAAAGTTAGGTACTTAGTGAGCTAGCGCCTTTTGAAACACAAAAAACCACTACCCACAAACTTCAAAGATGGTACATTGTATAACCATGGCATGCTATAACTATGCTATAACTATGTAGCGAAATCGACATTGAGTGCGCATTAAATAAAAAGTACTCTCAAATTGGAAAACCTAAAGTATATAGGGGTCGCTGAATCCGAGTAAAATGTCAAAATTTCGAAAAACAAAATGGCGAACGAGATGCAAAACATAATATATCTATATCCGTCGACCGTGCCTTATTGAGCTATATTAATGTACACAAAATAGGTCAATAATGACCTCTATCAATTAACTATTTTCTATTAATAATCGAACACACAATAATATCAACAAAAAAAGGTATAAAACTAACTTAAAATATAGAGTACTTCTATTTCTCAACATAGGTTAGGTTAGGTTTATGGTGAGTGGGTCTTTTCAACTTACCTATCGGTTTTAATACCTATATTATTTTACAAAACTGTAATAATTATTAATGCTAAAACATAAAAAATAATTTAAGAAAAACGAAAACAGTGACATTTCAGCCGGTGAACTCTGTGACATTTCTATGTTATGATTTATTTTTGACAGTACTTACTTATGAATCAAATAAATATTTTTAGTTTTTAAATACTGAAAAAAAAGGTTCAAGTTATACAGTCTACGGAAAAGTTTTGTAACTAACACGAGCGTTAAAAGGGCGATTAACAATCTCAACCATTGACGCGCTCGCTTTGCTCGTGCGTTAAAATATCCCATATTATCACTCTTGTTCGTTAAATAACTATTAATATAACGAAATTATTATGCGATTTATAATGGTCACCTAGCATTGTAATCCTTTTAGCTACTTCATTCAATCATTCGATTGGGTTGTGCTCAACAGCCCAGGCACTTGAACTGTCCGTTTGTACCATTTCCCATTTTATCGACTTCCATTCCAGAAGCATTGTGTCTTCTCTGTAGGCCTCCAGTTTGGCTAGAGGGATTTTCAATAGTTGTAATAGTTTTATCATTTCCTCTCCAAAGTGCTTCCGTCTGACTCCGTGTGAGTTCTTGCAGAAGCAGAGTATGTGAGTAGGTGTTCTATCGTAGGGTTCACATTTCCTGTACATAGGTTCACTAACTTTGCCATTATGTGCAGATGTTTCCTCAAGGTGCAGTGTCCAGTCAATAGGTCCACAACTGTCTTCAAATGTCTCTTACTCAGTTTCAATAGCCTGGTTGAGAGTTCCTTGTCTACCTTGTTCAGTAAACTCTTTGTATGGAGGTGCCCTTGTGTCGACCTCCATTTGAGTTGGTGTTCCCTATCTAGCCAGTTCCTGATTTCCCCTCTTATGTAATCTCTTGTGATTCCACAAAACGGTTCCGGACCTATGAAGTCTCCTTTAGAACCTTATTTAGGTAACTGGTCAGCCATTTCAACACCTGCAATCCCCTCATGTGCCGACACCCGTATTAGAGACATTTTGTTGTCTCTTGCCAGCCTGTCCCCTTCAAGGCACCATTTCTCTACAATTCGTAGTGCTTCTTGTAGGACATTCATAACTACCTCTGGAATTTCCCATTGGTGACCATCACTATGTCGTCCGCAAGAAAGGTTCTCCTCAAGAATAATATTCCATATGAAAGATTTAGAAATTGTACGGGTATATTAGTACTAAACTCCGGACTCAGTACTTTCAGGATCTACTGAGCCGGTTTCTTTCAAGCATTGGCTTAGAACCGTATATGCAGCTCAATTGGGAGTCATCTGCTGGAAATCGTTCTGCGTATCTAGTTTCAGCTGCATGAGTATCGCATATCGTATTGTTACTGTGACCAGTAAATCGTAAACGGCATCGTCAAAAAAATATTCGAAAATTTCCAACGGTGTAGTATTCGATAGTTGTTCTCTTATACCTTCAAAGATCTCTTGGCAATCCTCAGAGTCCACAGTTTCATGGTTTTGTTCTGATTTATCCCAGTTTGGTGGCAACAACATAGATTTTTACCTTTTTCTCTTAGAGAATGATGAAAGTGGTAAATTGTCTTCATCGTCACACCATGTTGGTTCATCTGGAGTGTTTTCGTCAGTGAAAAACATTTGAGTCTACCCTGGAATATCTCGTATGATAGCTGCACCAATATCCTCATCGTTGATATCATGTTCATCGGTCAAGTCATCAACTTCTGTGGACAATGCTGCGATATCGGCATCAATCTGCTTTGAATATAAATATTCAACAGCATTTTCCAATGTCTTCAAGGTTTTTCTGGACATAATTCCAAATGAATGCCTGTAACAAAATAATTGTTTTGGTATCCAACTTTACCTATAATCTAGTTAGGAAACAAATATGATAATAATCAAATTTTATACGTAAACGCCCAGCGTCCTCATTTGAAGACAGTGGGATTTTGTCACACCCTGTAAACAAACCATCTGTTCTGGGGTTTTTTAGTATTATATCCATGAAACCTAACAATAATATAACTAGCACACAAAATAAATTCCTATACATACCAAATTTTGACATGAACCCACGTGGCAAAAAAAATGCAATAAATTACCCGATATTTTAGAGAAAATACGTAACTTAGGCGCTTCGTAATGTAACGTCAACATCACTGTATAACTAGTTCTGATGTTCCACATCAAATTATTTGTGATTAGTCGATGGTGTTCACGCTATCCCCACCTATATCAGCTGTCCTGAAATGATAATGCTGGGCGTTATTGGGTTAGACTTTCCATTACTTCAAATGATGATAATTACCCATAAAATAAATGATTAATAATAAAGTTACGTTATATTTTTCCTGGACTATAAATAGTATTATGTTCATATCCATATCGAGTCTCTCTTCACTTGTAGTCTTCACGAGGTCAAGCATCCAAACAAACCGAAACGAAGCTAAACGGCAACCGAATAAAGTTGCGAGTACAGCAACTGTTTCTCCCCCACCATGCATTCAGATGCGTTCTCGCTTGTGTGTTGTGGCAGGCTTGTCATGATCAACTCTTTGACACTCCGCGTTTGCCATTTAATAGACCAGGAACTTGCTAAAAACAAACAAAATATCATAGCAGTGCAGATGTGGGTTTATCTTCGAGGCAATGCATAAATTGAATCATCTCGTTTTGTTTTATTTTATCTTCTGTTCAATTAATGCAAGGATAATTACGAATACTTAGAAGCTTGGGTAATAAAATGTGAATTTTCAATGATAAGACCCATAAAACAGTCGTCTTCTCTGGCGTGCGCTTTTAATAAACAATGGAAATGAGTTTAAATGAATGATAAGAAATTTTATTTTTATTTTTGGAAGTAGACATTCCGTATAAAACTCTCTTGTTGTTTTGATGACTGATTTGTTACCCCTCTGATCTAATATAATAACCCAGTAAATACAGGATATCCATATAATGTCCACGATTGGTCCATGTGGACATGGACACAGAATGGACATCCAAGATATGTCCATTTACCACTAGTACAATGGATATCCATTTGGGGACATTCACTGGACCTTCAGTTCTCGTGTACCTTTGTACGAGAAGATATATTTGAATGATGGACGTTCATTGGACATCCATTGTTCATCCTTTGGTCGAATCGAAGTATACACTCATTGAAAATGTACTAGGTCCGCAATATTTTGTACTTATACCTTAAATCTGCTACTCGAATAATGTTTTACACTCGTAATGAGTACCTATTATATTTTTAGTTTCATGTAATGAAAATAAAAACTAATTGAAGGTAGCAAAAGTTTAGACCAGTGCGGCTAATGAAAATGGCATAACATAAAAAGTCTATTTGTATCTAATTTGGAAGGAGGAAGAGTGAACATCTGTGGTTTCATGAAAATAAATAATAATTTGATGTTATACTGTGTAGACAGCTCTTGTACAAAATATATCCAGTTCAAGTCCTAAATGTATGCAGTTCATGTCCTAAATGTATCCAGTTCATGTCCCAAATATATAGTTCACGTCCATAACAAGTACATGGGATGTCCATATCCTATCCTGTTCATGTCCAAATTGTATCCAGTTCAGGTTCATGAAAAGTCCATGAGATGTCCATGGTTTATTTATCATGTCCAGTGAACGTCCATATTTGTACCTACTAGGTATATACATTCTTAGTTCCAAATGGACATCCACGGGATGTCCAATTTTGTGGCAAATGTATATCCAATGGATCCTTGAACGGATATCCTATGAAATACCCCTTACGTCCAACGTGGATATCCAATGTATGTTTATGTGTTATCTGGGAATTTGGGAGGGTAGGGTAACACCACAGCACCTAAGCCTCATTATGTCCTTTCTTCATCCTCCTGGATCCCTTTCAGTACGTCTACCAGCCTATGGTTTCAACAAAGTTGATAGCTTTCCCAAAATAAATTTTTCTCAGCATGGCTGATGGTCATAGAGCCGAGCAATCAAAGGATGTGGTCTAGTGCCTTATATTTATGTTCACAGCCTTGATATGAAGATGTGTCTGATAGCCTCATTGAATGAAGAACCCCTGCTTCAAAATGGAAGCTACACTAAAGGGTCATCGTCAAAAATATTTTTGCTGTTGCTTTGTTATCTCCAAATGGAATTATCAGTTACGCAAGAACCTACGCTAATAATTTTTCAGTTTTCTTTATTAACTCTTAAGTCGAGAGTAAATCTGTGTTTCAGTCCCAGACAGGCTTTCTGAGAGACGTATATTAAGTTACGAGGGCCATTTTGGAGGGCACGTTCCGGACCCGGCTCATAATTTGTTGCTATTTTGTTGCTAATTTGTTACTAAATAATTGATTTTGTTGCTCCAGCCGTTGCCGAGAAACGCGTGGTCCCCTACCGTAATATTAACTTAGGGTGGCCAAGTGCAATATCTCGGTAACGGAGGAAGCTAGCGATACGAGCCTGGTGGCTTATTTTGTTGCTGATTTGTTGCTTTAAGGTGGCTTTACCAAAAAATTCCAAAAACCACCCCTACATGTCAAACTCACCCTTGCGCAGTATTAAGTTACGGTGCCCAATTGCTATATCTCGGGAGCCAGACGAGCTAGCGACACGAACCAGGCGGCATATTTTGTTGATTTAAGGTGGCTTTACCAAAAAATTCCAAAAACCACCGACACATGTCAAACTCACCCTCGCGCAGTATTAAGTTACGGTGGCCAACTGCGATATCTTGAGAGCCAGACGAGCTAGCGACACGAACCAGGCGGCATATTTTGTTGCTTTACGGTGGCTTTACCGGAAAATTCCTAAAACCACCCTCACATGTCAAACTCACCCTCGCGCAGTATTAAGCTATGGTGGCCAACTGCGATATCTCGGGAGTCAGACGTGCTAGCGACACGAACCAGGCGGCATATTTTGTTGCTTTAAGGTGGCTTTACCGAAAAATTCCAAAATCCTTCCCTACATGTCAAACTAACCTCCGTGACTACTTGCAGTAGCTCGGGAGCATGACGAGGTAGCGACACGAACCAGCCGGCATATTTTCTTGCGAATTTGTTGCTTTACGATGGTATAATTGAAAAATCTTCAAAAAATGTCCTACCCTACTGCGATATTAAGTTGCGGCAGCCTTTTGCTCTATCTTAAGCCTACAATTACTTGGTCCAACGAGCTCCACGGTATATTTCGTTGCTATATAGTTGCTATAAAACGGCTTTATCGAGAGATTTTAAAAACAACCTCTTCGAGTCAAACTCACTTAAAAAAACCATTTCCTTATCAAATACTCATCATATATTCAATTATAAAATAATATAAAATTTCCACTACGTAATAGTTACGCTGTATTTTTTCAAAACTAGCACTATTTTTTTTATCAAAAATTAAATTTCGCTTTTGTATATGTGATCTAGGATTTTTTTTAAATTGGTAAATTGTATTCTTTGCAAGAAAATATGCCGGCTGGTTCGTGTCGCTAGCTCGTCATGCTCCCGAGCTACTGCAAGTAGTCACGGAGGTGAATTTGATATTTAGGGGTGGTTTTTGGATTTTTTGGTGAAGCCAATTTAAAGCAACAAAATAGCAACAAAATATGCCGCCTGGTTCGTGTCGCTAGCACGTCTGACTCCCGAGATATCGCAGTTGGCCACCGTAACTTAATACTACGCTGAGTTTGACATGTAGGGGTGGTTTTTGAAATTTTTTGGTGAAGCCACCTTATAGCAACAAATTAGCAACAAAATATGCCGCCTGGTTCGTGTCGCTAGCTCGTCTGGCTCCCGGGATATCGCAGTTGGCCACCGTAACTTAATACTGCGCGAGGGTGAGTTTGACCTGTAGGGTTAGTTTTTGGAATTCTTCGATAAAGCCACCTTAAAGCAACAAATTAGCAACAAAATATGCCTCTAGGCTCGTATCGCTAGCTTCATCCGTTACCGAGATATTGCACTTGGCCACCCTAAGTTAATATTACGGTGGGGGACCACGCGTTTCTCGGCAACGGCTGGAGCAACAAAAAATCAATTATTTAGTAACAAATTAGCGACAAAATAGCAACAAATTATGAGCCAGGTCCGGAACGTGCCCTCCAAAAAGCCCCCGTAACTTAATATACGTTTCTGAGAGAAGGATCTTATGAAAAGACGGTTGTGCTTGATCAGGACAACTTCTCTCTTCACATAAACATTAACCAATAGCACAAAAGTCGCAAAAAGGTTGAGGTGCCAAAGTTTGGAACCTCGACTGGGTGAACTGAGCAATCAATCAATCATTCTTGGAAATATGTAATTTTTTTTTTTTGACAGATCTGCAGCACCTACACACCTGCAGCCTCAACTTCAAATGACGATGTTTTTAACTTTACTGCTATAGACGCGGTTTTGCCGCGTTGTACCGATTTTGGTCATCTGGACATCTGTGACGTAGCACCCATGAATACATATCGTTATGTTCAACATAACCTTTTATTAGAAAAAAAAAGTTCAAAATAATATCTCTCAACCCCTTTTTTTACAAACATAATATCCCACCCGTTAACTTGTCCTATTCTAAACAAAATTTATAACACTTACTCGGTCTCTCTCATATTTTGCACACTTCCCGACTCTAAACCTTTTCTCAATAACTCGATGGAATAGAAACATAGTTTGTCTGTTTTTTTTTTGGCCGCTCCTAATTTTCAGTTATAGAATGGTAAACAATTATTTTCTTTGTAACGCGGCATTATAATAATACTTTCTAAAAGCCGACATGATAAGTTTCTAATGCCGCTTTCTGTTTGATGTTTGATTCAGTTGTTCAAATAAACAACGCTACCGAAACCGATATTTTTGAACCTGCTCCCAGTTTCATATCAATCAGAAATATACGTTTTTCCGGTATCCCTTCCAAAAAGGTAAAATTTTATACCCGCTCTGATTATGTCCCTTGCATTGATTGAGTAGTGGTTTTGTCTCCTAACGAGAAAAGTGGTGAGCTGGAGTACGTGAAAACCGGTGAGTTTCTTAAGTTTTTTACCGCAATTCCTATAACAAAACAAATATATCTTATCAGGCGCAGTCGTGGTTGATGGTAGCTTATGATATCAAAGAGAACCTAACAGATTATTGATGGGAAGGAATCGTCCGTAACGCAGTGTTACGAAAGAGCTTCCTAACCGAGGGGTTCCGGGTTCGAGTCCCGATGGCTTCGCTTTTTCAATGTTCAGAATACTTAGCTTATACATCAGAAGTGGGATTAGATCTACGAAATGTCCACATGAAGCCAAAATGTGATGTGATAGAGACGAGGTGACTGGAGAGGGCGTGCAGGTGTCAGTCTCACGAGAAGAGCGAGATAAGCGTAGGCAATCAAGGCATCAGGCTCACGAACGTGCAGGTGACATAGGTGTATGCACAAACGCCAGGTCTAGCACTCCAGGTACCTCAAGGACGAGGAGCGGAGTGGGATGGCCGAGTGTAAAGCTACGGTTTCCTAGGAAAGCGGTGTCGTACTAGAGCGGTCGTAATAAAACGCTGTCCGTGCATTTTATATGTAAGCGGTTTTTTAGAGAACGGTAGCCAACACCGTCATGCAAAATAGCGGCAGCGCTATCATCGAGACGGCCGGCATAGCGGCGAGAAACAGTGAATGCAACGTTTTTGTACATTACGGTGAGAGACTTCAAGCATATTTTTGGTGGTATTCGTTGGATTCAATGTTCTAGCTTTACAACTATTGTCACCGCTATGTCGTCCGTCATATTCATTGACGATAAAAATTATTACGGCGTACATATTACGGCCGCTCTAGTACGGCAACGCTTTCCTAGGAAACCGTAGCTTAAGAGGCAGTTGCGGTTAATAGTAGCGTATAATACGGAACAGTACATTGATGGGTAGGAACCGTCCGTAGCGCAGAGGGTTACGTAAGGGCTTTCTAACCGAGGAATCCCGGGATCGAGTCCTGATGGTTTCACTATTTCAATGTTCAGAATATTTTAGCTTATAATATAAACTTTTCCCCATTCAAGCAATATAATCCAGTTTTTTTTTCTCATTTTTTTTTCATCATATTCTTCTATTTCTTCTTCCATCACACTACGACATCATTTTACTTCACTGCCATAAATGTACGTTAAGAGGCTTCACAGGTGACCTCCAAATATAATATTAATACTTCAAGCTCCCAAACCTTTGAACTATACCACATAATCAATTAACAGGTACTCTTTTTTCTCGAATCTTTTCATTTTGTTGGTGTTATCGAAGAGCTGGAAGGTCTGAGCATTCACGTGTTCCAAATTTTTTTTAATGCGACACTTGGCAAATTTAGTGATCATCTAACTAAGAGTCTTCACTTCCAAGCCTCGATGATGGTCACTATTTCGGCAGTACCAAGGCGCATTAGCATTATTATATTCCATTATATTGTGTTAATCTTTATAGTTTTCCCATAATCATGGTAATACCATTATATACAATTTTGTAGAATTTTCCATAGAAATTACAGTTATTGTATTTAATATATATATTAGATAAAATAATTAAAAATCCTTCCACCATATAGCATGGTGAAGGAAGGTGATCTATTTTCATCCTTGTGCGAATTTCCACCATTCTTTCCTGTTTTTGGCTTTTATTTTTGCTTTATTCAAAGCTAGATTTCTCTCTTTTAGGATTTTTCCAATTGTTTGGTTCTAGATATTTTTCGGTCTTCCTCTTTTCCTTTTGTTCTGTGGTCTTGCCTGTCTGTCATTTAAAACCCACGACTCGCATCCATACGTGAGTATTGGTCTGTATATGGAGTGATACACTTTCGTTTCAGTTTTCTTAGAAACTACCTTTTTGTTGATCCATTTTTTATTCATTGCATAATAGCATTCAATGGCTTTGTCTATTCTCTTACTAATTTCTACTTCCTGCTTGCCAGGATTTTCGATTATGACCCCTGAAAATTGGATATCATTCACTTGTAATATTTCAGAATTATCGATACATATGTTTAGTTTCTGTCGTTCTTCTGTAATTGCCATAACTTTTGATTTTTCCACGTTCATTTTCATTCCATGTTTCATCATCGATTCGTTCCATATGTTTACATTATTTTGCAGGTTATTTCTTGTGTTTGCCATTACGACAATATCATCAGCCAAGGCGCATTCTGCTATTTGGGTTCATTGCATATTGTGTTAGCCGACATATAATTTTTCGACACTTTCACTACACTCTTGTATGATGTCATCCATGTATATAATGAATAATATTGGGCTCAACCTACCTCCTTGCCTCAGTCCGTCGTGTGTTATGAATGTATCCGATCTCATATTTTCACTTATCACATAATCTTCCGTTCTTTTATACAGTGTTTTCATATTTCTTATCAGCTTTTCGCTCATATTTCTTTTTTAAAGGCTTTCCCCAGCTGCTGCCTGGGCACACTGTCAATTGCTTTCTCTAGGTCCAAAAATTAATTGTTTTAATGTAAAAATATGATCTTGGATGCTACGTCCTTTTCGGAATCTACTTTGCGATTCTGTTAGTGTTTGTTTTACTTGTTTTATCAATCTGCGGTTTAATATTTCTGTGGCAGAAAGTCAAAAGGGCATAAGTAATTTGCAAAATAAATTATTTATACCGTTCGATAGCATTTTTCAAGCTTGATCACCTGACAAAAGGGTTTATCTATATTCCTTTAAAATAACGTTGTTTTTTAAAACATAAGGGAATATCTGAATGAAAAATATTTTTTCTTTCTGGCAAAAAGATATAATTGGAGTTAACAATTTTTTATTTATTTTGCGATTCTGATCATGCCATTATTGAAAAAGCGAAAAAAATTAGTCCCTTTAACATACACATTCCTCGAGGCTGGTACAACCTTGTTAGGCTTGCAGACAATCAAGGTTCCAAAGCAAACAAATTTACAGTGGTCAAAATGAAGCGAGAGAACTTCCTGGATTTTGCGGCATTATTGAAGGGTCCACTGGTCAATCGAAAAATCACCGATACGGAAGAAAAGTTTTCATGGAGGTCAGTAAAATGGCTGAGGTATGAACACGAATTTGGCATAGTACAATTTAAAAATAGTCTTGAGAAAAACTACCCTTTTGAAAAAATAAACTTCAAAAGGAAGACAAAACCTTTAAATGCAAACTTCGATTCCAAAGTTTTATAATATATGACACTGACAGACCAATAGACAAAAAAAATCACAACTCTTCTACATTCATACCTTCAGTATTTCCCATTTGGCTTTCTAATTTCCTATTAACTTCCGCTTCATATTTTTTTGCAATGTTTGGATTAGTTAGTTCAAATATATTGTGTTCAATACAAATATAAGTATTAATATTAATTAATTAATTAATACAAAAGGGAGATTTATTAATTTTTTTTATTGTGTGTGTGTGTGTGATTTGGTTTCCCTTAGCTGCGGATACTAAGTCCATTCGCCAACATAAAAATGTTTCCTATTTCCCAATTAATCATTGCTTATAGACCACTTTTTACATTTTTAAAATAGTTGGTATTCTGTTTGTCCAGAGTGTGTCGATAAACCCTGTATATCAATACGTTGAGCTTTTAATTTGGAACAAGCAGAAAAAAATAAGTATAACTAAGAAATATATATGGTGTTTCCGCATACTTTTTTACAAATTAACTTGAGGTGAACCTAAATGTTTCAATAATGAGGTGGCACAAAATTAGAATAATAATAATTTTCTCCTTCAAAGTTTGGTGTGTCTTCATTAACAATCGAATCATTGGTACCCACATTCTACCACATCTGCAAAATATTTTTCTAGGTGATGCAGGAGTTGATGTTGGAGGCATGCATTTTCAACATGATATGCCGGGCTTAAACTCATTTCATGGTAAAAGCGAGAGAGTTTTTAAACGACAACTTCACGAATCATTGGATAGACAGAGGATGACCCCACAACTGGCCTGCAAGGGCGCACGATTTCAATTCAGGCGATTACCATGTTTAGGCTTATTCAACTGAAGTGAACACTATAGAGGACCTTCTACGGAGAATTGAGGATGCATGCCACGAACTGTAAAATTCCAGTCTATGATTAGAAGGGTAATTACAAATTCAGCAAAATGGTGGCCAATTTGAACAGTTACGCTAGAAGTTTTTCACTTTTGGAAACTTATTTTTCATTAAAATAAAGCCACTCTATTTTCGGAATGGGCATTTTCTCTCATTTTTATAATTTTTTCTAAAATGTAGCGACGCAAGATTATTTGTAGGTTAGTCAATTAGTCATTGATAATTATAATTTCTCCTGAATACGGCCCTGTCCTCTCGTTTTTCAATAAAGCTGGGATCCAGATCAAGTTGATGATTTTATGCATTAAACCTGGAGAAGTACCGTTTGGGACACACATATTTTATTTTGTGCGAAACATCCAGATTCATCATAAACAACAAATACATTCAGTCCTACTTATTTTTCTGCATTTTAACATATTGATATACGAGGTGTTGCTCCGAGTCAAAACTTACCTAGTATGATATTTTTATTTTTTTTATTTAGAAATTGACTGCATCAACCACCTAGGGTTATTAGCAGTGATACAGTGTAGTTTGTTCAGTTATATTTTCTTATAAATGTCAATGTCCTTCAAAAATTTCACGAGATTTTCCACGTTACAATGATCATTTAATAACAGATCTATGGAACACGGTAAATTACACATTTTACGGTCTGTTCCAAAAAAACGGACACTGTACTAATACATGCTCAACACTTGTTTGTACATTACATGTCCAGCACACAGGTGGATACTTGTGGGTATAGCGTGTATGACCCAAACGTAGACGTGCCTGTGTTCTTCTTTTAGTGGGCAATGTATTCCAAGGTATTAGCGCCCGCTTAACTTTTCTCAATTTGCTACTTAAGCTTAACCAGTCATTATGCCAGTGTAACTGCACTTTTTTTTATTGAGGCACTTCAAATCTGACTTGGTGATTCTGTTTTCTGCAAACGGGAGGGATTTATTTATAATGTCAATCAACACCACTATGAACAAAGAACATACGTTCTCAATATTACAAAAACGTAAAAAGGTGGTTCCTGAGTTATAATTAATTAGAAAAATGGGCGAAATTAATAAATGACCCCATGTCTGGGTTATAAAGAACGATATACTTATAAAATATAGGTTATCTAGAATCACGTCCGTGTGCTCCATCTTCCTTTACAGTATACACATTTCCCAATGAATCGCCTACCAAATCAATGAGGCACAGTATTTTTTTGAAAAATGTTGACTTTTGATTTTTTTTAAATATTTGAAATGGAGACGGTGCTAAACTCTACCTTGTGAACGGTAGGCAGCATTTTCACGTTTAACATCCCATTGGAAAGAGATCTAGATTCATAAAATGTGCTTAATATGCCAATGACATCGTTTACAAGCTATTAACCTAGAAAAATTGAGAGAAAATGACATTCACTCCAGATGAAAAAAAAACCCGCTCGGATTGCACTGTAATTATCTTTAACCTTTTAGTTCAAACATTGCAAATTTTGAGTTTTCCATTAGTTTGATTAAAATCAAGTAAGAGCGTCATAAAATATAATTCAAGCACCCAATTTATAGATAATTATTCAGACAATTTTTTAAATAGGGCCTAAACAAATCGGAAACGTGTTCTTCAATATCAAGGCCGAAGGTTCTGGCAAGTTTCAGGTAAAATATTTCGGAGCATCTTTTGATTATTATTCAGAATTTGAGTTTGAAAAAATACCAAAAGAGTATTATTAATAAAAGGAAGAAAGAAAGAATGAAAGGAAGAGGGTAAGTGCGTTATGGACGCTTGTAAATTAGACAAATACTTATAAGCTAGCTTTATTCAGTTTGGAGTATTTTTATCGGATGAAAGATTAAAACGTCCATTTAATATTTTCTTCGTATCTATAATTATTTTATTGTATGGTATTTTTGTTGTTGAAGAATGTAAAAATACAAATAAAGAGAGCGATCTGATTTATTAACTAAATTTAAAGAAGGCAACTTTCCGAATGACGTGGTTACGTTCTTTAGATTCTGGATTTCTTGTTTTGCTTCATGTCTACCCTAATAACACAAAAATATTCCAGAAACATCATTCTGGGACAATAGAAACATGTTTCTGGCAACAGCATAATTTTCAACGTTCTACAAACATCCCAGTAGGATGTTTCTAAGATGACATAGGCGCTAGGTACATTCGGGATACTTTGTTTAGAACATCTCAGAAACTTTTGAGAAAATACACTGGAAGTGAAATCACTGGGTACAAATAAATATTTCAATATTTCTTAGAACAAAAGCTATTTATTACACATTTCTAACAATATTTTCCATAAAGTATTAGCAACCATGGCATGTCTTTTGCACAAATCGGTGGTGTAGGCATTTTAATATTTTTAAATCCATTTTACTATCCAATATAAATACTTATACTTTATAAATAAGCCACAACACTCACAACTCACAAGGTTACCGCTTATTTTTACCACAAAAACTCAACGCTTCTACTTCTAACCTTACTTTTTGCAAATTAGGTATTTTTCTTTTTCTCCTAATTTTCTTTCATCTCTTTGCAAAGTTGAAGCAGAGGGATATCACGAATACGTCAGTCACAATATTGCAATAGGTATGTATAGATTTAATAAACATTGTTAAAGTATAAGGACAATCAACAATTATTGACAAATATGTACGAGTGGTATATTTTGTAATGAAAATCGTATTTATGTAACAATAGAAACATTCTAGGAACATCCCACCTAGCTCGGAAACATTGGAACAATAGTAGTACTTTAATGGTATGTCCCAGGTAAATACTGTGTTAGGATAGTGTCCTATATACAAAATGTACAAAAACTCACTTACCAATCGCAAACTAATCTACCTTTGTCCAAAAGTTCCTCCCAAGGGAGCTAGCGCATTTTCAAGATGACGCTGCCAGTTTTTTGAACAACAAACTTTTTGTGTATCAGTTTTTTGACAAATTTCACACTATATTCATAAAAATGTGTTGTAGTTGAATTCACCATTATGCACCGCTTTCGAGGAAAATCAATTTAAATTTTTAGTACAAAAAGTTACTAAATTGGGAGAGTGTTACGAAAGGATCGTGTTCATATCTTTTGAACTGATTGACAATCACGTGGCCAAAGAATATCTAAATTATCATTCCACAGGCCATGGCGAAAGTATCAACCAAGTGACATATTATTGTAAAAAAATGTTTGGTTATAATAAGTAGTTTCGGCAAAATTTGTTAATAATTTGAGTATAAATAAGTAAATAGGAAATGGAACTGTGTGTTCAAATTATTATTTAATAGCATTCGAGGATTAGGTATAGCACAAACTAAAAAAAAACAGAAGTTTTGATACCGAAAAATCCCGTAATATTGTACTATAGGTAATGTATGCAGAACTTGACACCAAAATATTTACAAATCGAAATTTTACTTTGAAACTCCCATTTTCAACATAAAAAACAAGCGTGGATTATAGATTTTGTTTATCAAACGGATAAATAATGAAAATTGCTATTAACCTGATTGAATCATAATATTTTGTTAAAATTAGAACAATAAATTAATAACAAACGCAAAAAGTGGTAATAAATATTAGACTAATGAATATTTTGAAATGTCGTTGTCACTTTTATCAAAAACGGGTGGCACTGACCAATAAATAGTAAGCAGAAATACCAAATTAAATTCAAATTTAGTTTAAAAACAAGCTAAAGTTCCTTATAAATCAAGATTTCAAAAAAAACAATTAGAGAGACAAATCAAATCAGGCACTGTTCAAAGTGTTTTGATCCATTTACAGCAACACAGTTATCCAGCCTCTTGGAGAATTGGCCAACACATTGCCTAGTGAATTCCCTAGATGCTATTTTATGTCCATCTAACCTAATTTACCTTTATCCAAAAGTTCCTCCCAATGGAGCTAGCGCCTTTTGAAGATGACGCATATGGTCAAGAACATTTCAATGTTTATTTTTAGTTGGTCTAGGTTTTGTGAAGATGGGTTATAACAGTCTTCTTTTACGTAACTCGAAGCAAAAAATGGATGTTCCAGGTAGCAAGACTATGATGAGGAGATACCTCATCTTGTTGAAATAAATTTCGTCCAATACGCCATCTTACTGTAGACGTGGGAAAAGCATAAACCTAACCCAAATCCTATAATTTTTTTGTTCACTTGAAAAGAATTAACATAACGTCAAATAGCTTTGAAGTAAAAGTGTTGTGGGTAGTCTTCAGGCGGGCACTACGGTTGAAACATAGACTGGATTTGAACTCAGCAAAAAACATGTAAAATTAATGGCAGTCCGCTGAGTTCCGTCTGAACGCATTGCACCAGTTCCATTGGATACAATCATTCCAATATTTATTACTATGAATACTCCATAATATTTTTTGTTTATCACCAAAAAAACACAATATAGGCTAACCCAACAATTTGACATCGAAGATTACAAAATAAATATTCTATCATCTCTTGACAGCGCTGAGTAAACCAAGCGTAAATAATAGCTGCTGTCTCTACTGCTTAACAGTTGATCCCTATTGTTATTGTTGTTATATAAAGAAGGTCGTATAATTTTAAGGTTTTTTTAGAATGGATTATTATTCCTTCAAAAAATATGCTAATACGCATTTAATCTATGGTGAGGTGAAATGTAACGCTAAAGCGACACCCCAATCGATCAATATTCGCGGCTCTCTACTAACTCTTGAGACAAACCTGCTCAGTAGTATCTAAAAATATTGAAACTGGTAGGCACTCGAACCTTACAGAGGTGTACGAAATTGATATTTTGGACGAAGTTGGACAGAATCTTGAGTTTATTACTAGAAGAATTGCGGCTATGTATCCTGCCCTTTTCAGAAATCTACGCTATCGATATGTGTTTGCAACTGAATATTGAAAGGGGGTACAGGGGTCAAAAGATCCTAATACTCTCTGATAGTCAGGCAGCATTTAAAGCTTCAGCATGTCCTCAGATCAGATCTAGACTGGTCTGGGATTGTCTACAGAAACTTAAAACCCTGGCTAACCATAATAGAGTTACTCTTAAGTGGGTTCCAGGACATAAGGGCATTGTAGGAAATGAAAAGGCAGACATCCTAGCAAAGCTGGGGTTTGAGACAGGATTCACTGGTCCTGAACCAGTATTTGGGATATCCAAAACTGCTGCACGTGGTTGTATATCTCGGTGGACTCAAACTAAACACCAGTCATACTGGAGACACGTGCCAAAACAGGAACACAGCAAACTCCTGGTTAAAAAACCCTCGGAGAAGCTGACCAATGAAATACTAAACCTTAGCAGGGCCCAAATAAGGATAGTGACGGCTTTACTCACCGGTCACTGTACTCTAAGGAAGCACATGCATACAATCGGCATATATAGGGAGGAACCTATCTGTCGGTTGTGCATGGAAGAGGAGGAAACAGCCTCTCACATTATCTTTGATTGTGAAGCACTATCTCACTGGAGATATAGACTCCAAGGACTAGAATTTCCAAGGGAGGATTTCTCCAAGAAGAACCTAGTGAAAAGTCTGCTGAGCCTGATAAGGGCTACTGGTCTCTTCACATAAACGGCACAACCAAGAGCACAAAAAGCCTTAAGGCTGAGGTGCCGAGGACATCAATCCTTTGACTGGTGTGCTGATCCAATCAATCAATTAATGTATCCTGCAATTTCTAGACGTTCAAATGCAATTTTATTCATGAAAAACTTGTATCCATTCCCTGCTCAAATAGTTTTTACAAACTGGTTACTGCACAAAAAGAACGAAGTACCTAATTTTTTACGTTTACTCGAACCGGAATTTTTCTCAAATCACGTAATCGCCATAGTCTACACGCCATGAATGAGACGAAGCACCAGCAAATATTTAGTAGAAATGTCTGGATCAGTAGAATTATCTGGCCGTTTAACAGCCGCCCTAACTTTCTGAAAAATAATTCACCTGATTCAATAGACGACGTTCCTCATCATGGAACTATTTATGGTTCATTCAGGTTGTTTGTTCTGCTCATTTCAGTCAAGTAGTTTGCAATATTTTGACACTTAGTATAAAGATCGATGGATAGGATAAGAAGGCCAGTCAATTAGCCTGCAAGATCGTCCAATTCCAATCCATCCTACTGAAAATCATTAGGCTGTTCCAATACAAAATCTCATCCAGTTGTGGGAAAGCATAGACAGTGTATGTAATGAAATTAAAAATGATCCCACAATTTTTTCAAGAGTTTGACAATCCTTAAGGAAACGATTGAATTCATGTATCGCAACAAATGGGAGTCATGTACAGCGTATGTTATAAAATTTGATAACATTGTTGTTGTTGTTGATAATCCTCATATTTCCAGAAAATAAAACAAAGTTAAGAAAAAAATAGTTGATTTTCCTCGAAGACGGCTTAACAAATAATTTTATATTCCTTAAATTTTCACTAAGCACTTTCTTCAAATAAATGTATCACTCCCAGACATATTTCTTACGATTGAAGGTTTTGAAAAAGATTTTTGAACCATTTTTTCAAAATAAAATGAGACCAAATAACTTTTGTCCGTATTAAATTGGTCTAATTCAATAAACGAGAACATAAAAACAGAAATGAACCATCGATGACGAGGGGGCAGATGCCTACCTTCTTGTCCGCCACATTCGATGGCTGTTATGTTGTTTTTTTAGACGTTTTTGCGCTTTTTCTTTCTTATTTTCTTCGACTGTTGTTCTCTACAGACTTTTATCAGGTCAACATCGGCATGGTCGTACTATGAAGAGAATCTTTATCTTAATTTACTGTTTGGACCCTTACTTTGTGGAATCTACTATATGTCAATATCGGAATAATTATCACTAAGTATCTTAGATTTTGCTTAGTTTTTCCATTAAATAGTGGACTTGATCAGAAACAGTCAGTTTCATTCATATCAATACCCATCTTTTATCAATTTTTATGTTTTTAATAATTACATCACAAGATACCTATTTTTTTTATAACTTCTTAATGTGAAATCTCAATTTGCGTACGTCAATGGTACTACATCCGCGGAAGAATCTCGACTACAGGCATTGATCACCTGCTTTTATAGACTGATACATATATTCACAATAAGGAGATTTAATCGAAGGGTTTGATCTCAAGTTATTCATACAAATAATTTGTTATGTTTTTTTCTTTATCTTCGATAAATTATAGTAGAAAATACTGCAATTGTTTCTACACTTATTCAAACATAACTGACAATAATTAATGGAGGGGGAGGAAAACACTTACATGTAACAAACTATAACTATTGAAAACTTATCCTAAAATTAGGCATCTAAACTGGAACGATTATTTCATTCTATAAACACTAAAGCAACAGCATATACCATCAGCAGTAATGTCGCACTGTTTCGAGACGTATTAAAATTAGATCACAAAGAGGTCGATTGTACTGGTTGGCCTCACCAAACTGAGACCTATAAGGTCTTTTGTGTATACCCTACATTTATATTTGAGTCCAAAAGCTCTATGCTAGAGAGAAAAACTATTATCCGTTTTGAATCTAGGTCTGTAACCGGAGTAATTTACTGTCTGGACCCTTACTTTGTGATATTTACCTTTATAAAATGCAACTAACTATTTCTACTCAATTCCACTATTTAATGAAAAAATTATCAAAATCTAAGATACTTATTGATTATTATTTAGATGACATATCATCGTCAGAATGACAGAAGTTGCATTTGATGTGATGGCTACTTGATGTTTAATATTTTGGTTAGACCAAATAGTGACCTATCTTGTGATTGATTTAATATAATATATGAATAAAAAAAAAGAAAATATGATATTACAAATATTAAAGCTCGTATTATTAGCCATATGAGGATATCCTGGATCAACGATTATATACTAACTAAGGATGGACTAGTTCCTATTCTCAAGCATTTTGAAAACAAGATCGCAATTGCGCATGCGTTATTACGTCACAGTAGGACCTATATAGCAGACAGTCAGTTTGTTTACATAGTGGTTTACGTTTACATTTATTATATTGTCAGAATTTTTCTCTTTCTGGTAAAGTTTTAGTGATTTTTAATCATAATTCGTTTTATTTTATTTTGAAAACTTGGTTTTTGTACTATTATATTCAAGGTAAAATTGATTTATGACTTGGTAGAAATATTATTTTAAGGTTGTTTTTTCTATTTTAGTCTAGGCATACCTGGTAGAATATGTTTACGTTTACATTTATTATATTGTCAGAATTTTTCTCTTTCTGGTAAAGTTTTAGTGATTTTTAATCATAATTCGTTTTATTTTATTTTGAAAACTTGGTTTTTGTACTATTATATTCAAGGTAAAATTGATTTATGACTTGGTAGAAATATTATTTTAAGGTTGTTTTTTCTATTTTAGTCTAGGCATACCTGGTAGAATATGTGCTATTGCTACGTGCAAAAACAACCAAATTATTTGTAAAAAGAAAGGCATTCTTATTATATTTCATTATTTCCCAAAAGGGAACGATTTATTAGTGTCTTCCACTATTCGCAAAGAATGGGTTAGGCGTTGTAGAAGGGCAGATAATTTTAATGTAGATACGTCTACAATTTGTTCTGAACACTTTACACCAAATTATTATGGAAGAGACTTACAGAATGAGTTGTTAAGTAAGTACTATACAATTTTTTAGTGTATTCTATGGTTTATTTCAAAACAATTATAAATCTGCAGCTTTCTTTAATTATAATTTAATTAAAAATAAATAATTTTTCTTAAGACTCATTCCTACATTATTTTCAGAGTTACCTTTACGCAAGATTTTAAAGAAGACAGCTGTCCCCACTGTTAAAGTAAAAAGAGCCCTTGAATCTTCTGAAGAGAGTGAAGAGACACTTCGGGCAAAAAGAGCTAAAAAAAAAACTAATAGAAACTTTGTTGAAGAAATAATTGGTTCTACTAGCTCCAATATAGAAAATTTAAATGACATAAATATTTTCTAGCTACATTACTATATGAATTCCTTTTGTAAATATAAAGTGTTTCGATATTCCTATTCTTTTGTAAGGATATACAATAATTATTAATAAAATAAAACAAAAAAAATGTGTTTTCTTTTTTAAAGCAAATATAGTGTTCTAATATGGTAAAGGTAATTAGTTTTAAAGCCGAACAACCTTTATTTTCAATTAAAATCAATAGAAACACATTTTCAGTAAGTATAAACCAATGTATTTAAATATACGCGAGGTCCTGTGGTGACGTCATAGCTGCAACATCGCACACAAACAAATTTGTCAAAGTAGACTATCCTTCCTAGTATATAATCGTTGATCCTGGATATCTTTTTTGCCATTTAAGATCAGTATAACACTACAGTGAAAGGTATAGGAAACCAAGGAAAACTATATCTCTTGATCTTCACAATTGTTACATAACGAGACAGTTGAATAGTGAAGAGCTCCCTAGATTTATCTGTTCATTGACGTCTTCATATTGTGGGTCTCTTAAGTGTATCTTAATTTCTAATCCTTCAAGGAAATCTACTTATTTGAAAAAGTATAACGTTTCAAAGAAATTCGTTACGGAATTGAGCAACAAGAGGGAATGGGATCCAAATACCCATGACCAATGACCATATTAGTAATAATACTGTAGAAAGCGACCGGTAGAATTCTATGGTGTGACAGAGTCTCAGTACAGGACTTTTTTTAGATCACAATAGTTTAAAACTGTTTTAATAGCTACCTACTGTTGTTCTACAGTTTTCTGATGTTTCATTATAATTTCCTGCGGCTTTTTAACTATTTATTATTTCTTTATCCACAAATGGTTTGGAGGATTTTTTAATTGGCAATAACTTAACAGTTTCCCACTGTTATCCAACAGTTTATTTCTGTTTAATTACAATTTTACACCGCTAATTTACTGCACTTTCAAAATATTTTGTGATCCCCAAAAAGTCTGATTTGTTTTTTTTTGCTGTGCTATAACTTGAAACTGTTTAACAATTGCTTCTGACTGCTGCTCAACAGTATCTTGTTATTTTATTAGAATCACCTACGGCGTTTCAAGTACTTCCAATTATCTCCCCATCCCCAAGTGGTCTGACTATTTTTTTCAGTTGACAATAACTTGAAACTGTTTTTTAACAGTTTCCAATTTTTGCCAACCGGTTTCTTGCGGTTTAATTACAATTTTTTACGGCGTATCAACAGTTTCCAATCAATTGCTCGTCCCCAAGAGACCAGTACTGGGAATCTGTACACCATAGAACTCTACTATCGACTCTATTCACACATATGTTGTCGACGATTTCTTAATAAAAACTTCAATATATTCCATAGTAATAAGTCAGAAATGAACGAAGACTTGTCGACAGTATGCAGATGGTTTACAGAGACTTTCGAGTGCTGTCGACTGTAATAATGGTCGTAATAATACTGTAGAAAACGTTCGGTAGAATTCTATAGTGGGCAGAGTCCTAAGCGAGGTTAGAGTAATCTTGTGATATGTATGCTTTTAATTGTTTGACTGGTTGAATTTTTAATTGAGTACTTAGATATACATTTACAGCTATTGAGTAATTTTTTTAGTTTTTTAGCTAACTTTTTATTAGGAGTATTAACAATGATCAGCTTCACTGTTCACTTTTCTCATCCTACAGATTTGGTATCTGAATGGGAATTCCTCTGATTACTTTGAGATCAGATTCTGAAGCTTCAAGATAAATTTGGCGTAGTGCGCAGAAGGTCGTAATAACCTTTTGGTCTATCTTTGGCTTTGAGAATTTCTCCAGTACGCTGGAATATTTTTTGGAGTGTTTCCAGGGCTCTTGATATCCCAGTATTAGGACCTGTAACCTACTCCTTCGTTGGTTTTTTACCTATCAATTTAGTATTTAGTAAGTGATAACTACGCCCATTTTAAATAACAAATAAATGCTCTTCAGCAGAGCGCCTGGGCGTCTTGATGGATTGGGCTGCTCCAACTCTTATTATCTCAGATGTTCCGTTAGATCACCGGGTTTTGAAGATTTAGCATGTGAGCGTTTTTCAGAGCGTTCCTCCGCACATGTAGATGTGGGGGAGGAAGGTCTATCATTACCCATAGGGCTGCCCTAGGACACGATCTAATTGCATACGTGATTTGCTGCACTTTTCGAAGAGAAAGACAGAAAAAACTGCTGCAGCCTCTAGCCACGTCATTGGAATTGAGATGGTCCTGTCTAACATGGATACAACCACTTTAATTTCTCAGCTACGTCCGTATGGTAATTGATTATTAGTTAAATGAGCAGTAGTACGGGAGAATCGCGGAACAAATCAATTTTAATTTTCTATAGATCTGCACCAACCGCAATTAGAAACTGTCAGAAACAATCAGAGAATAACTGGTCATAGCAATATTTCGCAAATTTCCGCGTAATTCCTATCACTGATTGCAAAGGTAGACTATTCTCTGATCGTAGATTCCTTTTTTGGTTTGACAATCTTCCAGAAAATAATGAGGTTCTCAGTGTAAGTGTGCTTACTTTTATTTTTTCATTCCTCGCTCCGAAAATCTATAATTGTATCCCTGACTGTATCAAACTCATAAGTAATGCCATTCTATTCAAAAAGAAATTAAAAGCATTCCTTTTGGAACAGGCGAGACATTTCTGTCATATTGCATCACTGGTGTAATTATACATACTACGGACAATACTATGATACATACCCACGATTATCTAAAAAAGAAAAAATAGGTATATGGCCACATGAATCAAAGTTTTGAAATTTTAAAATTGTAGAATTTCATTTTGAAATTTAAATTTATTACTATTATTGTAATTATATCTATTCCACTTTTAAATAATTATATTGTTGTCTTTATTTATATGTATTTTGCGAAACAGGTGTATCTACGAGTTTTTTATTCACTAAGCTTTAACCACTTTTGTTATTACTTATATATTTTGTGATTATTATTATTATTATACCCACAAAAAATGCGTGGGACTTTATATATTACATGGGCTGAGAAGTCTCCGGCCTGACTTATAGATGGCGGTAGTTTTATTGCAATCGCCTGTTTTGCAGTTAGTACTAACCTTAACAATTCAGCTGTCAAAATTTCATGATATTTTATTCATTAGTTCGTGAATTACTCTGCTAAGAGTGACGCTACTTTTAATATTTTCAAAACAATTGATCGAAAACAATTTCGTGTTTCAATTTTACACTGCTTCTTGAAGGGAGAAAATACCGTTCAGGCAAAGCAATTGCTTGAAAAGTGTTATGAGGACTCCACTCCATCAGAAACAACATTAAAACGATGGTTGAATGACCGAAAAGTGAAGTTTGACCATGTTTAAACGTAGCAAACCGAAATTTTTGCGTCGATATGTGATAATGGATGAAACCTGGATCCATCACTTCACTCCGGAATCAAAACGATCGTCATCTGAGTGGACAGCAGCTGGAGAACCTCGTCCAAAGCGCCCGAAAGCACAACAATCAGCTGGAAATGTTATGGCCTCGGTATTTTGGTATGTCGTGATGTAAGATTCATCGACAATCTTGAAAAGGGAAATATCAACAATGGTTATTAAATAGCGTTATTGGAGCGTTTGAAGGCCGAATTTGCAAAGAAACGGCCGCATATGGCAAAGAAAAAAACTTTGTTTAATCAAGACCACGCACCGTGTCACAAGTCAATCAAAACAATGGCAAAACTACATGAATTGAATTTCGAATTGCTCCCACATCCACCGTATTCGCCAGACTTGGCTCCCAGCGACTACTGGCTGTTCGTAGACCTGAAAATTTCGCTCGAATGAAGAGGTTATCGCTGACACTGAGGCCTATTTTGATGCAAAAGATAAATCTTCCTACAAAAGTGGTATTGAAATGTTGGAGCGGCGCTGGAATGATTGCGTTATTCTTGTTGGAAATTACGTTGATTATATATATATAGGCCGGCACTCCTGTTGTCGGAGTATAGGCCGCTCATTTTGAGCTCTTTTGATCCTTATTGTACGGTGGATCAGTCCGTGTATTATCTTCTGCTTACTACAGCATGCGGTGTGAGTTCGCCATCTTTGTAATCGTCTTCCATTCCTTCCTATCCTCTGTTTTTCTACCCCAGTCACGGATTCCCATTTTCTTTAGGTCATCAATCACTTGATCTTCCCATCTGAGTTTGGGACGTCCCCTGGGTCTCTGGATTGCAGGCTTCCAGTCAGCGATTTTCCTTATTGGATCGTCCTTATTCCTTCTTCGAAGGTGCCCATACCATCTTAGTCGTTGTGCCTTTATATGTCTGACTATATCTTCACCATTCATGTATTGATCTATTTCGTAGTTATATAGCCTTCTGTACCCTTCATTCGGAATATGTTTTGGGCCTATTATCCTCCTCATGATTTTCCTCTCTAGAACTCTGAGATTTCCTTCGTCTTTATCAGTTAGTCTCATATTTTCTCCGGCATATGTTATTACTGGTCGAATTGCAGCTTTATAAATTTTGATCTTGGTTTTTCTACTGATGCATTTGTCCCTTAGTAGTTTCTGATACTTCCAATACACTTTGTTTCCGGCGATTATTCTTGCGTTGATCTCTGCACTTCTGTTGTTCTTCTCATCAATTATTATTCCCAGGTATCTAAATTGACTTACTCTTTCAAAAGTGTAATCTCCCATATTTATAGTGGCTGCGTTGTCCGTCTTCCTCGAGATTTGCATATATTTTGTCTTCTCTTGGTTGACTACCAGCCCTCTCTTTGCTGCCTCTTTTATTAAGTTATTTAATGTATTCACTAGGTTTTCTTTGTCTCTGGTAACCAAAGCTACGTCATCGGCATATCCTATTATTTGTGTGGAGCTGTGGCTGATAATTCCTTTTATGCCTATTGCTTTAATCACCCCATCTAGTGTTATGTTAAAAAGGGTTGTAGACAAACTATCTCCTTGTCTTACACCTACTTCGATGTTAATATCTCCTGTATTCCCATCTCTGGTTATCACCTTTGCAATCGCATCCTCCATTGTCATTTTCACTAGTCTTATTAGTTTTTCTGAAATTCCTATGTTCCTCATATCAGATATTAGCCACTCTCTGTTGACTGAGTCAAACGCTTGCTGAAAGTCAATGAATAGTATATGTAGTTCTATGTCATGTTCATAGCACTTTTCGATTGTTTGTGTTAGTAAATGTATGGCATCTACCGTTGATCTTCCTTTTCTAAATCCCTGTTGATATTGACCTAATTTGGGTTCAGCCTGTTTATTCAGTTCTATTTTTATTAGATTGGTCAATATCTTATAAGTAGTGTTAAGCAGCATTATACTCCTGTAATTCTTGCATTTGGTTGGGTCTCCTTTTTTGAAGTTCGGCACTATATGTCCAATGCTCCACTCTTTTGGCATGTGTTCTTCGGTCCATATATTCATTATCAGGTCATATATTCTGTGCAGTAAGGCGTCTCCTCCATGTTGGATTAGTTCGTTATTTATATCATCTGGGCCTGCCGCCTTGTTAGGTTTAAGTTGTTTCACAACATCTATATATTCCTCGAAAGAGGGTCGGTACTGCTGTTCAGTTTCTCCCTCCGTTACTAAATCCTTATAACTTTCATCCATAGTATGATTGTTTTGGTATAAAGTTTGGAAATATGTTTCCCACTCTTTTCTATTTATTTTTACTGTTGCAGTTGCGTTTCTGCTACTGTGTTGCTTTCTCACATACTCGAAGAGTTTTCTATTATCCTTATTATTATTTTCTATTTTTTCCATTTGTTCGGCAACCCAGTTTGATTTTTTCCTTCTGTAGAGTTTTTCTGCTTTTTGCTTTATCTTTCTGTATTCGTCCAGCTCTTCATCTTTCCCTGTTTCCAACCATTTACTTCTCGCTTGTTTTTTCCTTACGCTTGCTAGTTTACATTCTTCGTCAAACCATTCTTTGGATACTATGTTTTGTTGTAATCCGATTTCTTCCGTTGCGGAGTCTATAATGCTGTTTTTTATAATCTTCCATTCACTGTCTATTTCTTCTTTTTTATTATGAGTTCGTATTTTGTTTGTTAAGTTTTCCGCATATTTGTTTTTACCTTCCTCTTTTCTCAGCTTTTTTAAGTTCCACTTTCTTCTGTTGTGTTTGCGAGGTTTGTTTCTTGATATTTTTATGTTCATTTTCGCTATTATTAAAATGTGGTCTGTATCCGCGTTTGCACCTCGGTATGACCTCTTGTCTTTAACCATTTTCATCCATTTCTTTGATATTAAAACATGATCAATTTGGTTGCCTTTTCTCTTTCCTGGATATAGCCATGTTCTCTTGTGTTCTTTTTTATGTTTAAATTTTGTACTTATTATGAATGTATTTGTCTCCGCAGCTAGATTGCACAGTCTCTTGCCGTTATCGTTTGTGTTCTCGTGTATGGTTTCTTTCCCCGCTATTTCTCGGTTATTTTCTTCTTTTCCTATCTGGGCATTAAAGTCTCCTATTATTAACAGAATGTCATTTCTAGAGATATCTTCATAGGCTTCGCCTATCTTCTCATAAAACTTTATTTTCTCTTCTTCGTTTGCTTCGTCCGTTGGGGCATACGCGTTAATTATACTTATATTCGCTTGTTTATTCTCAAGTTTTAAATATGAAATCCTACCGTCGATTGGTTTGAATTCAATTACTTTGTGTACTAATCTTTTACTAACCATTATTGCTGTCCCATTCTTTCCTTGTTTTTCCTCCCCTGAGTAATACATCGTAAAGTTTTTGTTTTCTATTTTTCCTTGTTTTCCCCATCTGATTTCTTGTAGCGCCAGAATGTCTAAATCATAATTCTTCATTTCTTGAGCTATATCGTGTATTTTCCCAACTTTTAACATCGTTTTGATATTCCATGTTCCAATTTTAAATGCGTTAATTTTTTGTTTATCCCGTTTTACTCTATTTGATATTTTCCTAATGTTACCTTTTGTTCCTGTTATAGCTTTAATTACTTTATTTTCCTTGTTCTTTGCCATGGTCGTTTTTTCAATGCTTCGGTCCTCTTGAGCTACTATTGTAGCTAGTTTTTTCCTTTTTTTATTTCCATAAGATTTTTAAACATTTTTGTAGTTTTCTCTTTATCAGTTTCCTCCGCTTCTTCAGTCATTGATCTATTGCTGAATGTTCTTCCTTTGGTCTTGTAACCTGATGGTCTATCTGTATCCTTCACTAGCGAGTTTTGTTTTAATTCATTTAAAGAGTAAGCCATTCCGTTTATCCACAGTTTGTTATAGTTAAGGTTCGCTTGATGTCCTGCGTTCCTTGCTTCTTTCATATATGCTCTGAGTTCTTTCCTTTGTATTATTACGTTGATTATTAAAACAAAATGGTTATTTATGTACCAAGGACGAAAAACCGTCTGTTATAGTCGAGTCTGCAAGTTGGCGCGACTATAGACAATTCTTCGCCGAGGTGCATACTACATTTTTTCGTCGACCTTGAACGTGTATTGTTTTTCATACATAAAGCGTGCTTTTTGGGGGAGTAAATTCAACGTGGCCGTAGCTGCCAATTCCCGCAGCTCCGGAGGAGTGTTACTGATATCCATATCGCTATCACTATCCATTCTTGATTATTATGAACACTAATATTCAGTCCACGATGTTATTTACACGAAAAATTTAGCGAATTTCGTAAATAATTAATTTGACAACACAAAATGACAGTTATTGTCACAGGTAACCATAATAACCACATCAGACGAAAAGTGTTTGCGGACGAAAAGTTAATGACGTCAAAAATAGACCATTTTGCATTCGGAAATAAGTACATAAAATGTCATTTTTTGTATAGGTCGACTGAAAAAGTATTTTCTTTGTTAGGCCAGGGAATTGTTAATGTTTTGTTCAGAATCTAAATTAATTCACAAGATAATTTTATCTAGTTTATTGAGTAGGATTGTTGGATAAAAATTCCCCATCATAAACGGTATTAACTGGTATTGTATACGATTTATTTTCGTTTTGATTTTATTTTGTAAACATTCAGTGGCTACATTCAGATAATTGACATCAATGACACCATCAAACTAGTCTAAACATCCTGAAAATACGCTTTACGGTCTGTTTATTGCACAAATTTCAAAATTGTGAGAAGATTCTCGAGGTACATAAACGACAGACGTGAAATTAGAAACGGATTCTGTTTAAAAGCTGTTAATAACGACCCTTCACTTGCAGTTCTACAAATTAATATTATCATTTCCAATATTTTATTAAAGAAATATCTTACTGTTACGTAATTTGCATAATAATACTGGAGCTTGGAAAATATAGGCTATAAATATAAAATCGTCAACTTCATCGGTACGTAATTGGAGTAAAAATTATCATAGTAGCCCAACCACAAAGTTATTTCATAATTTGATGGTTTTGCAACTCTTTCCATTTATTAATATTTTATTGTTATTCCCAAAATACTAATTGTTTATATTGTATCTATGTATGATGGGGTGACATTTACTCAGACCTAAAAGATCTATTGTGCCCATTTACTTCTACTTAGTTCCGGAGGATCGTCTCAGAGACTAGTAGCTCCTTTAGTCCTATTTCTTCCAATATTACATTGTGCCTGATACCGCAAAAGGGTTCCGGCCCCCAAAAGGGACTTTCAGTACCCCTCTTTGCTAGTCCATCTGCTATTTCATTTCCTTCTGCTCCAGTGTGTACTGGAATCCACAGTGAGGTTACTGTATTGTTCTCGCCTAGTTCATTGAGTTTGCCTAGGCAATTGGTTATATTAGACATGCATCGAACACTATTCCGTTGTAGGAAGCTGAAGTGTTTTATGAATGAATCATCAAAACGTTTGTATACTAGAGTTATAAAATATTTCGTATAACAGTCACAAAACTATCGTAGAATTGTTTCCATAAACAACTTTTATGACATTTCAACCAAGAAATTGAAATGTTTTTTAGTGGTATCTCATTACCTTCCGCTGATATTTTCAATTCTCTTATAAGTATATTTTAAAAATGCTTTCCGTGGCATTGGAAAAATAGTTTGATTCAAGCGCTTTTGAAAACAGAGTTATTATAAAATTGGATTATCCCCTTGACTTTTCAACTAGAGACTAGAAAGCAACGGCATCTTTTCTACTGACAGAAAATGACCTGCAATTACTTTGACAAAATTTTCACAGCCACCAAATTTCAAATCAAAGTTTGTTTCCATGGTTCTGATATTTATTCAGAATGTCATAGTGTTATTTCTAGTTAGAAAGCGTCAGGTTAGTTTAGTTCAAAAATGAAGAAAAAAATAGATTTGGAACACAATCCATTGCAGAAATTGAATAAGCAGTGTCGAAGAATAAATCTCCAAATACGTGTCTCCAAAGCTTCCTGTTGGAAACAGTTTTCGTTGTTTTTATTGATGATTGATCATAAGCTTGAAAATCATACTCCAGCCAAAGAGTAAGCAAAAATTATGGAAGATTATGCTCACAATATGAAAAAAAACGAAGAGGACTACAAAGAGTCAAGTATCAAAAGTATTTGGAACACCACGGCGCAGATGCTACTAGAAAAGTACTATCAAGAATTTAATATAAAAATAGACCATTTTCAAATCAGCCCTATTGGCAGAGGACTCAAAACGAAAACATCTTCAAGGTAACCTAGAGAAAAGGAAGTTTTGAAAGCACTTACAACACAAAAATTGCTGGAAATGATAAAAGTTCATGACGAAGACACCCCAGACAGACTACAGAAACAGTTATATTTTATTTTTTTCCTTTTGAACTTAAAGGCGAGGCAACGAAGCTGTGAATTGCAAAGTACGGGTCCGGTGAACTATATACGGAGTCACGAGTTTTTGACTGATTTTGTACCTACTTTGAAGATTATCCAGTGGGAAAAAGATTTTTGTTTTCAACATTTAAATGCCACTACTTCGTCCGATATTTTCAATAAAACACAGATTATATGTGTGTCACACTATACAGGGAACTATTAAAATCATATTTTCCTACAACCACTATGCAAAACACGCTTTTCTACACAAATTTTTATACCCAAAGCAGGCCTTTTCTTAATTCTTTTGATAACCGTTGGAAAAGTAATGCGAAAAGTACACGCTATGGCACTTTTCCGCACCGAAATGTCAAACAAAGCTACCTATGACCTGTCAACTTTTTTTGACAATTCAACATATTTATTATGCTTAGTGAATTTCTGGGTGTGAAAATTTTAAATTTAAACCAAAAATAAGTAAACTATATATTTGATTATTTATTTATTCATTATTCATTGTTCACTATTAAACATACACTCAACTGATTTTTCTATATTAAATTTTCATTTTGTATATTCTTTCTGTTCAAAGTTTTAATAAAATACCCATAAAAATTTCTCTTTTTATTTCATTAATAAATGTGGTTGTAGAAAAAATATTGTGTACAACTTGTACGCAAATCACTTTTCCCACTCGCTAGATTTGCGGCACTTTCCTTACGGCTCGTACCACAAACTTCTGCGCTCGTGGGAAAAGTGACGCTTTGCGCACTAGTTGTACAAACTACTATTTCTTTTTTCCTCTAAAGAAAAATTGCTTTATTTTCTCGAACATTGATCTAAATATAACATTTCATAAGGTATATATTTTTCAATAATAAGCGACATGAAATGATGTTTGATGTCAAAGGTCAAATAGTTGTAAAACCATAAGTAGAGATGGGATTATTCAGCCTCCTGAAGTATACGTAGCTAAATTGTTTCAAAGTTGATATAAAAAAACTACTTAAATTTTGACTTCTTTTATTCTATACTGACCATAGCAAAAAAAGAAATCTATCAAGGTATAAATCGATTAGTCTGTATAAATATATAGTTATGCAACCCACAAAAGTAGTAGTTATTATTTTTGTCTGTTGCGCTGTTGTCAAATTTTCAAAAATATGTAACTTAAAAGTCCTAGGCTAGAGAACTCCACCTCAGGAAATTTGGCACCAATTAAACTATTTTATTCGCTATCACTGGGATGGGGTGTACAATTAATATTAAATTGGACGCCACCAGCTTTTTAATCGAACGAAAGCAATGAAAAACAGGCAAAAGGTGGAAAGCTGGAAACACCTCGTAAAAATTAAACTTAAGTTAAGTACTTAAAAAAAAATAATTAATATGAAACTACTTATTCCTGAACACGTGTATCCAATTCAATAAATATTGAATAGTCAATACAAAAATTGAAGATATTAAATATTTATTGTATTATCCAAACATTTGCATAAATTGAATACTCAAAAAGAACCAAACAAGTAGGATACCAAATTATAATCCACACGCCAAATTCAAATCTTACACACGCTAAAGATAAGACGAATTCAACAGGATGTGTACCTCGTGCACGGGAACAGGAAAACTGAGGTTGGCTTAATCTTGTCTCAAAACGTGTATTGCCTAAATGCAAATAGCCTTAAACTTGCTGGCTGCAGAGCAACCAGACGATAAAAATTGTTCACCAATAATAAATTAAAAAATATATTTGAATGTTGCCTTCTTAGTGCCAGCTAGAGGAAAAAAAAGTGTTCGAATCTAAACTTGAAATTTCGAATATCTTGAGACAAAAATAAAAGGGGAATTCGATAAAAATTAATATTTTATTTTGGAGTGACTATTGCCACAAGGAAATGACATTTCTAGAAATTTAGTAGAATTTTGGAAGGAAGTGACTAATGAGCCACAAAAATTAACTAAACGTAATAGTTCTTGAAACGAAAAACGTAACAGGCTGAACAGCATGTTACACCTGATGTTGTTCAAAAAGGGGATGGAAAAATATCATTTCATTCACCCTTTCCTCTCTTGGAAAAATTAATATAATACACATAATGTGCGTTATTTGAAACATACATTAGTAAAGTGAAGGAAAAATTAATAATTCCGTCCACACTCACATTATTTCCACCAAGAAGTACACCTGAAAGAAGAATTTACAGGACGTATCGAATACAATTCCATATTTTCAAAGGAGGTGCATAAGCCTTGGCCAGTAAGTAGCAAATGATTGATAAGAAACAGTACTAACAAAGATCTGTGTCCTACTCGTCTATTTTTTAAATTATTGGAAAAAAGAAATACCAATCCAGAAATCAGAAGTGACAGGCTGTTTTTGAAAGTCCATCCTAAGAAGAAAAAAAGGAGTTTGGTACAAAAACATGCCTATTGGAATCAACAACATGTCAAAATGGACCAAACACTTGGCGAAAATTGGCGTGAATAGCAAAAAAATTAAGGGAATAAACCATTCACATCGCTCTTCCAATATTTCTGCCCTTGTTTATTTCATATTGTACCCACATCTCTAGTCACCTATGTACCGAAATGTTGTGAGTGTATGGGTACCATATAACTTTTTTTAGGAGAAAAAATATTGACTTATTATTAAGTGGTCGTGGACAAATACGTTATTTTTTTGTTTATGCTCCATGGATAAAAGTTCTTTCATTTCATTGTTTATGTCTTTTCCTCGAGAAATAGTCAATAGTCATGTAGATTACCACTAGAGAAACATTGCGTAGGCAAAATTGTTCTCAAGGTTTTATTCAAGTTTGTTGGTTCTCGGCAATTGCCAATCCATAAACTTCCATCCACCAAAATAAACAGTGAAGAAATAGAGGGTGCTGATAATTTTTTTTGAGCTTTTGTCAGTTTTGACCACTGTGGAAAATTAAAAACATGAAATTATATCTAATTTCTACGAGGCAATGGAAGAAAATCAAAAAAAGCTATGCTTTCCGGAAAAGTTTTAAGATGTGATGTGTACTAATAAAAAGTTTGGTGAAGCTTGCGATGATAAGAGACAGCAAATCAAAACATTTGTCCCACCGTTTGATATCAGCAAGATTATTATAATTACTAATATACAGTATGATTGTGTGCTTGTAGGTATTGCCTTTATGACATGTTACATATTATCGCCTTGAAAATTGAATAGGAATACAGGGTGTCCCAAATAAGAGTGACTGATTTTAAACAAAAATGCCCAGCTTATTAATTGCTCCAAAGAGATGGGGTTTTCACTAGTTTCACTAGTTTATCAAAGAGATTTTTTCAGGCTTGTCTGGCATTTCATCTCATCAGCACAGGGTGTTTTACTAATGTTAGTCAAATTCAAAGGAAGAAAATATGTATTATTTTAAATGGAACACCTTATAATTTTTTATCTCATTCGAAAGAGCAATCATTCTCCTTTCCAAAAATATATAGTTTTCTATCTTTTGTTTCATTAACAACAAAGATATTCGAGGTTTCATGTAGTAGTACATTTTTAATTAGTAGTTTTTTATGAACTTATTTTGATGCATAAAATCAACTTGTTTGAATTATTGATTTCGTTTCTGCATAAATTATGACATTTTGAGCTTTTTCACTCACTGTATAGATCATTTCGAAAGCGACTTATATGACTTAACAAAATTACTATTGTCAAAATTGCTGATTTTGTTGTTATGCGTCAAACGGTCACAGCATGAGTTCATTTTATGCATCAAAATACGTTCATATAAAACTACTAATTAAAAATGTACTACTACATGAAACCTCGAATATCTTTGTTGTTAATGAAACAAAAGATAGAAAACTATACATTTTTGGAATTTTGGAAAGGAGAGTGATTGCTCTTTCGAATGAGATCAAAAATTATAGGGTGTTCCATTTCAAATAATACAATACATATTTTCCCCTTCGAATTCGACCAACATTAGTAAAACACCCTGTGTTGATGAGATGAAACGCCAGCCAAGCCTGAAAAAATCTCTTTGATAAACTAGTGAAACTAGTGAAAACCCCGTCTCTTTGGAGCAATTAATAAGCTGGGCATTTATGTTTAAAATCAGTCACTCTTATTTGGGACACCCTGTATATTTATAATTAAAAATAAATTAGTATTATGTAAATTATTCTATAACAGTCGCCGAAAAGACGCTCTTCATTATAGATCATATAAACAACAATTCAGATATTTTAACCTTTCACATTCGTCATCAGGAGATTGGGGGTGATCTGGGTGAATGATTCCCAGCTTCACACTCTCCGCCACTGCTTTGAATGATGGCTAAGAACCCGCCGCACTCACCGAAGGGCGTGGCTTTTTTACCTCCGTCTCCGGGGACTTCCTCCAGAAGAAGGTGGTTTGTTTCCTTCCCCTTTGTTAGGTTCATTCGGTTTATGTCTTTTGCTGGATATGGCAGCAGAAGAAAGGGATATTTTTTACCCACTTTTATTGTGCCGTTCATCCAGCTCCTTGACTATTTGATCAACAGCGGTTTGGTACGGAACCCCGCTCTTGATCAAACGGCTTAACCGTTTTCTTGAAGCGCCAGCAAATCTGATCCTTTTATTGAGGTTCAGTTCCACGACCGCTTCCGCTAAATCTGCCCCCATGGGGGGATCTTCGGGAGTGCCCTTTCTTCCTGCTCCGATCTAGGGATTGGTGAAGGGGCAGAAACTACCACCTCCATCTCCTCCAGTGTAACGTGGAAAATATCCCCTCCGTTGTTCTCTTTTTTCCTACTTGTATCGTCTATATAGATCCCTTGAGTAGCTGGGGAAGTAAGTGTCCACTGCGGCAGAGCCCCACAGTAAGGCAAAATACTCCAGGAGATTGCCTGGTATCCTGAAGGCTCCGTTCGAGATAGCTGTTTGTGATAGACACAGCTACCGTACATTATATACTCCCTTTGGCACGGTTCGCGTAACGCCTTAAGCCTATTGAGTCACTTCTTAGTTGGTCCCCAGTGATCCTGTGCCAAAAGCTCCAACACCTCCGAGGACCGTAACCTCTCCACCAACAACAAGGTCCTGTGACTCCTCGGGGACTACCTATAGATAACTTAATTACTTAATTCGTAAACTTGATGAATTTTCAAACTATACTTGTGGAGGAAGCAATACTGTTGGCAATATCTGATTAGCAACTTAATATGCTATTAATTTTTTAGTTTGAAATAGGTTATTGATTGATTGGTTCGGCACCACCAGTCAGAAGCTTCGAAACCTCAGCACCTCAGCCTTCAGGCTTTTTGTGTTCTTGTGAAGAGATCAGTAACCCTTATCAAGCTTAACATTCTTTTTACTAGGTACTTCTTGGAGGAATACTCTCTTGGATACTCTAGTCCTAGGAGTCTATATCTCAAATTTGACAGTGCTTCACATTTCATGCATAACCGACAAATATGTTCGTCCCTATATATGCCAACTGTGTGAATGTGCTTCCTTAGGGTACAGTGACCGGTAAGTAATCCTTTCACTTTCTCCATCTAGCCACTAACTGATGTTTAATATTTCGCTAGTCAGCGACTCTGATTTTTTTTAACAGGAGTTTGCTGTACTTCTGTTTTGGCAAGTGGCTCTAGTACATCTGTTGTTTAGTTTTAATCCATCGAGAGGTACACCCACGTGCATCAGTTGTTGATAATCCAAATACTGGTTCAGGAACAGTGAATGCAGTTTCACTGCCTAGCTAGGGTGTCTGCCTTTTCATTCCCTACAATACCCTTGTGCCCCAGGATACACTTAAGAGTTACTGAATTATATTTTGCCAATATTCAGAGTTTTAGTAGGCAGTTCCAGATTAGTCTATGTCTAATCTGTGGACCTGTTAAAGATTTCAATGCTGTCTGACTATCTGAGAGTATAAGGATCATTTGAACTATATACCCCCTTTCGATGTTCTTTGGAAACACGTGGCTTAGATTTCTGCCCGAATGCTTATGCAAGCTTTCCCAACGATGCGCAGACATTTCATCTGGGTCTAGCATCTTGGACCCCAGGTTCTGTTCCTTTGTCATTTGTACCACACCAACGTTCCTTTCTGACTGCATGCTTCCAACCCATATCAGTTTAGCTGTTTATGGTGGTATGGTTGTCGTTGATTGTGGCCATTATGTTATCACTTCTGATTTCAAGAAGCGAGTTTGTGATAACATCTGTAGTTCTGGGACATTGGTGTTGGTTTCTTCGTGCCAATTATCATCTGAAGTTTTTAGTTCGGCTTTCCTCTGATCTGTTTTTGGACTCCACGGCTTCAGTTGAGGTAATAAACACTTCAGCCGTGTCCTTGAAGACTGGTTTGCGCAGACCATAACCACTGCTTCTGATTGGACGTAGGTCCTGTCAACTGCGGCCTAGTCTCCGTAGGACATTTCCAGATCTCTCTGGTTGAGGCCATTTGATCCTACCTGGCCTGTTCTGGTGAGAGTTTCACCTCAGAATAGCTCCCCAAGGTGCTAGGTTCACTATAATGGAGGAAAGAGCCTGCTTGTACGATGGTCCAGGGGTTGCCACAAGCTGGTCGGCGGCAGACTGTTTCACAAGATTCTCGGAATTTTCACGTTTCTAACCACGTTTTATCCATATGCCTACAATTTCTTTTACTCGCTGCTCGGAAAAGTACAGCTTCATGTTTTTTTTTTAAATTGCAATTTATTACTTGTCGCTTGGTGATGTTACTATGAAACTTTCCACAAGAATACTCGGAAATATTTTTTTAAAGAAAATTTCAAGATAATCACCGCCTACTGAAAATATTTTTGGTATTAATTCGAGCTCTAGGGAGAGTGATCATTTAATTATAGATTTTTTTCTAATAGAAATCTTTTTTACTTTCTTTTCATAATAACCAGTAACAACTAGATTACAAAACACAATCGTGATCCATGACTTAAATGAGATGGGAAAAGTTCAACAGTTAATAATATTTCATTATGATTTATTAGATTGCATCATGTGTGGTTTCTACGATTAGAATTTTATAAGTGAGCTTTTTTATTTTGAAAGACGTATCTTGATATGGTATGCCCAAAAATAACAGATAGGAAAAATTAAATAATTTGAAGAAATGTACGGAACAGTTGACACAATTTACAGTTTAAATTGGGATTTACACAAAATTCACCCTTTCAATTGAGAATTTGACCAAATTCACAGCTCTTAACTAGAATTGGGAGAAATTCAGTATTGATTGGGAAATTATTCAAATTTATCGTTTAAACTGGAAATTCCCACTATTTGAACAGAGCTCAATCGAGAGTTTTGAGAGTTTAACCTAGAATTTAGGGAGTTTTATGAGGTAAATAAGATAAGATCATTATGAGGTGTATGAGTCATATGGGGTAGAAGCATATGAGCCTCTCCACTACGACCTTCGCGGATTTATTGTGTGTGTTCTCCTATTATTTTAGAGTTCCTTGTTTATACCCGACCTTATTTCTAGACTTTGAATGGCAAACCTAAGGTTCTCCATATACTGGGAGGGTTGTGGTTTTTTCTTCTCTATCATTAAAAACCTCAGCATAGTTAGGCCTTCGCAGTAGCATAGTATGTGTACTGAAATCTCCTCATATTCTAGGCAAATCTGCATATGGTTGTTTGTCTGCCAATCCGATGTTATTTATGTGTTTGTTAAGTCTACAATGTCCTGTCAGGAGCCGAATCAGGATCCTGATTGTTTTCCTATTCTGGCTCAGTAGATACTCCGTGAATTTTGGCAAGAGTTCCTTAATGAACTCTTTGGCCTGCTTCATTTTTGGCTCCGTGTTTCACCATTCTCGAGACTGCTTTTTTGTCCAGGTCCTGCTATTGGTTTTTTACAGCGCTTTCGCTATGCCACAGAAACTTTCTGGTCCAATGGGAGCGCAACGTGCCCCTTCATTGGCTAGTGAAGGGAAAGGGATATTAAGTTTAATGATATTTTGTCATACTAATATTTGGGCAGGGGTATTTAGTTCGGAGATCAAATCGCTTGAACCCACAGTATCAACTATGAATTTTACCAAAATTATAGCTTTAACAAGAAACTCAACCATATTCACAGTTCAAACCCATTGTTTCACGGACACTTTCACTTCTCAGTTTTTTTTTTAAATTTTCATCTTGATAACTTCTAGTCCCTAAATAAGCTAGTTGATTCATTCATTCATTCGTTTGGCTTGTGTACAACCCAGACACTTGAACTGAATCTTTGTACCATTTCCCATGTTATTTACTTTCATTCAAACCTTCTAGCTGTGCCCATTTTGTGCATATGCTTCCTCAGGGTGTACAGTATACAGTCACCAGGTCCATAACTGTCTTCAAATGTCTCTTATCCAGTTTCAACAGCCTGGTTGAGAGCTCCTTGTCTACGTTGTTCAATAAACTCTATGGAGGTGCCCTTGTGTCAATCTCCATTGGAGTTGGTGTTCCCATCTATCCAGTTCCCGATTTCCCCTCTTATGCAAAACAGTTCCAGACCTATGAAGTCTCCTTTACAACCTTCTATAGCTAACTGGTCCGCCAATTCATTACCTGCAATCTCCTTATGTTCCGGCTCCCATATTAGAGAAACTTTGTTATCTCTTGCCAGACGAGGGATTATTTGCAGTTGTTTTCCAGTCTAGACCAAGTTGTTGGATTGCCGATAGCTTTAAGCAGAGCCTGGCTGTTAGTGAATGTTTCAATTTGTTGTCCGGTATATCCTCTTCTGGTCATTGCATCAATACATGTGTCTGCTTGAAACAAAGACGTATATCGACCAATGCTGAAGAACATTCTTCTTCTAGGTCCGTTTACACCAGCTCCAGTGCCATGGTTTGTTCTGGAACCATCAGTGAACCAGATGATTTCTCGAGAATTACCGTTCATTACTGAGTATTGGATATTTTTCAAGGGAGAGGGGATATTTTGTGAAATTATATTTTGTCATAGTTATATTTGGGCAGAGGTATTTAGTTCAGAGATTAAATCGCTTGATACCACAGTTGTGACTATAAATTTTACCAAAATAATGCCTCAAAAGGCAACTAAACTAAATTCACAGCTACTTATCATTTTACGGATATTTTCACTTCTCGAAATTCATCCAATTTTCTGCTAGGATACTACTTCTAATCCGTAAATTTTCTAGTACATGAAGACTATGTGTAGAATAATTCCAGTCATTAAGTTTCGAACTCTATTTTTGAAAATTCCATTTTGTGATTAGATTATATTTCAATGATCTGTGAGGGGTTAATTTCCCAGAACCAAATATAAACAATATTTCATAAACCAATCAACTGATTATAGTGATTAATTTTGTAAGGATGTCGAGAAATTGTATGTTTAACCCCATTTATCACGGCTAGAACACTTTTTTTCATAAATATTATCTTTTGTGGATAATAATTTAACACATTTTAAGGAAAAATTGATTAAGTAACTATCAATATGCAGCCTAGAGATTTATTAGAAATATCTACAATAAAATTGATGCGATAACAGTACAATTTAATTTGTTTTGATAGGATTTGTTTAATTTTGGTTTTACTTTAATATTTTCAATAAAGTGAAATTATTAGAACTTCATAAGTGATAAGACAAAATCAAAATAGTAAAAGTTTAAGTACAGAACTCTATTTTTATGAAATTAAATTGTTTCAAATTTTTTTTGATAATGATCCAAAAATAAACAAAATTTGCTATATATTATAAAAATTTTCTATGAGCTCCATAACACTTGAAATATTTCAAAATAATGTTTAATTCCAAAATATACTGAAAAAATGTATAACCTTAATTTCTAGTCTCTTAGAATTTTTTCATGTTAAAATTACCAAAGATTTACTGAAATTCTGGAAATTACTTGATTTTTTAATAATCTTTGAAAATCATGTATAGATATAAAAAATTTAAAACTTCTAAAGTTCACAAAAAATAATCATGTAAAGGCCAAAGTTATGAAATTGTTTTCAATTCACATTCAAAAAATCTGAAATTCTCTCAGTTGAATGAAAAAATACAATTTCACACAAAAACAAAAAAAAATCATTAAAATACATATTATTTCAAAAAAACTAAAAAATAAGTAGGTCTGTTTCCGTTTCCTAAATACTCTAAAATTTTAGAATTAAATGAAAAAAATATTAAGAATTCTGTAAAATTAGGGAATTTCTTAAAGAAGCCATCTAAATATGAAATATCCATACTTCACTTAAATCCAGAATTTATGAAAACCTCCGAAAATTTCCAAAGATCCCCAATTTAAAAAAAGCAAGAAACTATAAAACTCGCAAAGAAAAAAAAATAGTTTATTGGGAAGAATCTCCTAAATAATTTCCAAAAAGTTTGAAGTTATCTCCATTTAATAATCAAAGACTTGGTGAATTTGTAATTCTTATATTTGTCAAATAGTGTACCGCTTGGAATTGTTTGTTATTTTTTTCTACTGAATGAAAAGTACCTACAGTAACTTGGCATGACGTATTCCTCCAGGGAATTGTTTTTCGTTTGTGCGAAATTACATTTTTGCGTATTGGCAGCTGAAAGTAAGGTGCTTGTGATTACGGTGAGTACGGTGCGGAAGTGTGGGGTGAAAGAGCGGGGGTGAATGCGAGGGTTAGGCTCCTCATGCGGGTGCAGAGAGGGATACTCCTGAGGGTAGTACAGGGATACAGGACAGTGGGTGGACTGGCGGCAGTGGTGCTGTCAAGATCCTACTCATTGGACTTAGTGGCTAGAGCCAGGAACAAACGCTGGAGGGGTGTGACTGTAGAGGAAATGCAGGAATGGATGGAGGAGGAAATGCAGGAATGGATGGAGGAGGAAATGCAGGAATGGATGGAGGAGGAAATGCAGGAATGGATGGAGGAGGAAATGGAGAGAAGATGGGAGAAGTATAAGGGCGCCCTAAAAGGAGCGATTGGGAGTAGAAGAGAATGGATGGACCGGAAATTTGGGCAGGTGAACTACTTCTTGACACAGCAGCTCACTGGGCATGGGTCGAGAGTAGGGTACCTCCACAAGATTAGGAAAAAAGAGACTGGATTGTGCGAGAGATGTGAAGTGGAGGATGATGTGGGGCATGTGTTCAGATGCTGGAAGAACGTGGAGGAGCTGGAAAAATTAGAGCAGAAACTAGAGGAGGCGGTGTATTGGAAGAACATGGTGGAGATAATGTTGAGGGGAGAGGAGGAATGGATGGAGGTAAGTGGCGTAGTGGAGAGAATGATTAGGGGGAGAGAAGGAATTGATATGACATGAGAGGTAGGAGTGATAGAAGGGAGAAGATGACGGAGTGTGTGTGAGGGACCGCCGCGCCGCCCGTCTCGAAGTATGCTAGGGTATCTTTGAGGTGGGTTTGGTTGGTAGGCATCCCTTGGGATGAGTCCAACACTGTCTGGGTCATGGGACATGGCCCATTCGAACATGAGTTTCCCATCTCGGGCCGAAAAAAAAAGATGCTTGTGATTAACGACATGTTATTGTCGGAGAACGAGAGGGTGGATAAAGTGGTATCTGTTTGGGTTATGTTACTGGTCCAGTCATCATTGTTTAGGCGCCAGTAGCTCCTGAAGATGAGATAGTGATTGCTGTGGTAAAGGTTATCGTTGGTATGGTTGGTATATCTACAAACCAGAATGGTTGGTTATCTCTTGAAAAGTAATTTTCAAATTCTTAAGTCGTAATAATAGTATTAAACTATTATCTTTGACATCTATTGATAATACGCTTTACTAAAATAACAATTATTTACAGGACACTGTAATTAAATGAATTAATATAATCACCTATTATTATCAATAATTAGTTAATCATGTACACTTATATTTTGCGTGAAATTTCTGTATGTTTAAATTAATTTTCGGGCGCTTGATATGTTGGTAATACTCCGACACCACCCAGGGAATCTACTGTTTGTTCCTGTTTTTTATATACTCGAATCTGATAAGTACAAATACCTATGTGATTTCATTTTGTGATATTTGTAGTATTTTTAAATTTAGAATTGGTAATGTATGTTTAGGTACTTTTTATGAAAATGTTTGTTCTGTTTGCTGCTATTTTATTGGAAATAGTTTACTTTTTTTGTTTAATAAATAGTTATTTGTATGCTTAGGTCACGAAATACCTTTTTAACGTACCGGAAGAACAGTTATCGCCGAGGCCGTTTGCGGCCGAGGCAAGATAATCTTGAGGTCGTTAAAAAGTTTCGCGGCCATGGCATACACACTATTTTTCGTGCATTCGTTAAAATTATTAAACTAGGTAATTGTAAATAAAGATATCATTGCTCTAAAATCAACAGTTTAATGTATTTAACAATGTGTGCTATGGAAATGATATGTGTCAATATAATATACAAAATATTTTGACAGTTCTTGCTTCAACTTCTGGAGTAAATATAAGTAATAATACAAACTGTACAATTAATGTTAATATTCATCCTAAATAATATAAGTACCTATGTATTTGTTGGTATTCAATAAAAAATAATCCTTGTCTTTGTAGTATTTTAGAAATGTCAAATTTGGAAGTGATATTCAAATTTGGAAGTGACGTTTGGTTTCGCAGCCGTTGCTATGGGTAACGGCCGCGAAATTGAATTTCGCGGACTGTGTTGAGAACGCGAAATACTGACTTCGCGTCCGGTTGCACGAAAAATACATTTTTCACAAAGTATTTACTGATGAAATAAAAATTGAACAGGCAACTCTGGCTTGTATGTTTTGGCATGTGCTGTAAGTCAGTTGAATGTCAAACAGACAAATACAATTTCAATGTAATATAATATATTTTATTTGAATAATAAACAATTTACAGATAACACACATGGCGCAGTCAGTAAACTCTCTCTGAATAGAATTAAATAATAACTAGAATGTCAGACGACGAAAAAAAGCAATCAAGAGGAGTTATGGGATTTAAGAGCAACAGATTCAGGTGCAAATAGAGATCAATTCAATAGCCACTTCGATTGGTTGAAACAGCCGGAAATCGAAAAAATATACATCATCTCTTGCTTCCTCCATTACATAATTAACAGTAGGTACTACAAACCGATGGCAATTTAAATAATTTGTTAGACTAAAAAATTAAAGTCCAACTACAGTATAGTCCGAAATAAACAGTACTGAATTTTATTAATTCAAGAAAAACATATTATTGACACTTTATTACATGTTCTAAATATGCTCTTCCTCGCTCAAGACAGACTTCATACCGATGTTCCAAGTTTCTCGTCATGTTATGGAATAAGGGTTGTCTCGGGTCCGCGAAGAAGTCTCTTAACGGCATTCTTCAATTTATCGATGGTTTGTGGTGGCCATTTAAAAACGGCGGTTTTAGCCATGCCCCAAATGTATGCTTCTGGAGATATGAGGTCTGGAGAATGTGAAGGACAAGGGAATTCAGTAAATCGTGAAATTAATCTGCTTGGAAAATGTTGCTGAAGAAATTGACGAACTGCGGCAGCAGTATAGTGAGTTTCCGCGTTCTGCTGGAGCAATTGGTCTCGAAATGTCAAATTACATGCACGACACAATTAACGTAGATCAGGGATAAAGCGTGTTAAAATTTGTATGTACCTTTGTTCATTAAGTGTGACTTTGCCTACCATTTTCTTCGATAAACTACGGACCAATGATTCCTTGTCTCGAAACTGCACACAAGGCTTTTGCACTATGTAAAGGAACGTCTTGAACCTCATTTTTCAAAAATTCAGGATTTTCATTCTTTAACGCAAGAATTCTGTCGCAATATTCCACTCTAATGCAATAATCCCGAGGATGTAATTGTTGATGTACCTGAATCACATACGAAAATGCACCAGATCCTTCAGGATTCTTTGCCAAGATGCAACGCTGTTCTTGACTGTTTGGATTTTCTAAGATTCGCTCAATAACACGTTCATAGTTATAATTGTTGTTAACTATCCTGGGACGCCCCGAGTTTCCTTTTCGTTGGCACCATACATTACCCGTAATTCTGAACTTTGCAATAACCTTCAAAATTACAGCATCACTTGGAGAACGTTTATTAAACCGTTTTGTGAATTGATCACACACGTATCGCAGACTTGCACCTTTACGTCGGCCGATTCCGTATGAGCGAAAATAATGCTCTACCAGAAACACTTTCTCCTCTGTACCTAACGTCATTTTTAACAATTAGGTCCTACTAACGAATTGTTTAAGGTTTACTTGACAGGTCTATACTAGTTAATTTGAGTATGACAGCGCGCACATAGAGGCGCCTATGTTTCAGTTTCAGTACTCTCTATTTCCGGCTATACTCTATTATCCGTTGTTTAGCAGTTAACAATGAAGGAAAACAGGAAAACTAATTCCTACTTTCAATGCTTTGAATATGTCTTCGTATAAAGATATTTATGTTGAAAAAAAATGTACCAATAAATATTGGCCAGAATCTGCGGTCGAAGAACTCCAGGATTCATTTTAAAGTTACTCAAAATCAAATTTAATGAATAATCACTTCCTATTGAAAAAACTCAGTGAAAGTCTGTTAAAATCGTAACTTAATCATTAACCATTAATTAAAAAACCTTGTCCGACGCCTCTGTTTCGACTAAAATGTATTTTGCCCACCGACGCGGCGCTGCTTAATGGTTCATTGCAATTTTAAAATTTCGTCACGATATTATTACAAGCCAAACATCGGATGCGATTATTTTAAAATAGAAATCAGATTTTGAGAGTTTGTTGAATGCTTGTACGTATACATTGTCGGTAATAGACAGTGCTCCAAATAAGATCTGCTCGATATTAAAAAATATTTTTAACTGCGAATTTCATTTTTATTGGATATTATTTTTAATTTTCATTTTAGTGAAGTTTGCTTGGTGTAATGTTCTACTTTTCATTGAATTATGTATATTTTCATTAAATATGGTACCTACCTACAGTAAAATAGATTCACACCTTATTTTTCATTTATACTGTACAGGATGTCCCATATAAATGGAGACTAAAGAAAATGGTAAATTTTAAAAAATCGTTCGTGGTGGAAATATACAAAGCTGACACCAAAATGAAAAATACAAATCCCAAATTCAGTTCAAGATTCGTGAATTGTGTACTGTGATTTAGTACACAGAGGTAATTGATTTAATAATTAAACAAATTATCTCCTAATTTTCATTCTTTCGGAAGAAAATTGGTTGGTACAAGCTTATGACTCATTTAGTGTTCAACGGTAGTGAGTGCGGTTTAATTTTACTAAAATTCAATTTTCTGACGACTGAATGTGAAAATGACATACAGTACAAGCCACTAAAGTGCGAACTCACGGACTAGTTCTTATACTACCGACCCATCTTCAACAAATTGAACCAGAAAAAAATTCAACCATGGGCGTAAAATTGTATAAATTCGCTATCTCGATTTCATAACATATCGTTGCAAGCGATAAATCTAATCATTTCTACAAGGATGGTTCGGCTCTTGAAAAAAAAATTCTGGAATCATTTTGAATTTTATTACATGCACTTTTCATTCCTTCCCACAGCTGAATACGATTTTGAATTGGAACTTGCAGGCCAATTGTCTGGCTCTTCTTGTACATCGATTTCCATAGCTAAGACAGACAATATATTGACGACACATCTGAAAAGTAAATAAAAATATCTCAGTAACCAGCTCATAAGAGATTTGGACATTAGGTTACAACAAAAGTAAATATCACCAAGTCTAATTGGTATATTAAAAAACAAAATAAAATTAGAATGATTTATTTAAAATAAATTTATAAATAACACATAATAAAGTTTAAACGTCTCTCCGGGTCATAGGTATTGAGGGTCAACTCGCGAAATACCTCTCCAAGAGCACAGCATTGCCAGTCCGGAGTATTAATAACATAAACAGTATAATAGGCCTTCAATAGGATACTAAGGGTCAAAAGTATCCACTCATTTGGTCAGAGAAGTTCGTAGGGTCAACTCACGACGTACCTCAAATTAATGTACATTGTTTGTTATCTCAGATTTCAAATTAATGAATTATCGAAAAGCTACGTATTTAATATAAATATGTATAGATATTAAATGGTTGAAATTATAATAGCACATTGAATCCACAAAATATCAAAATGATAATAATTAGTACAATAAATTAAATTAGTTACCCGTGAACAAAACTCTCCTATGCTATTGAAGATCGTTTTCTTTAACTCTCACAGTCACCACACTTTCTTTTATTGAACCAACGTTGTATGTATGTATCTATGTATGATGAGGTGACATTCACTGAGACCTAAAAGATCTATTGTGCCCCCTTACTTCTACTTAGTTCCTGAGGAACGTCTCAGAGACTAGTAGCTCCTTCAGTCCTATTTCCCTGAGGAATTTTGTTTTGTGTTTGGTTCCTGCTCCGTACACTCCTATCCCAGTTCCTTCTATTGCTTTTGAGCCGTCTATGTACCATTGAATGGCATTCTTTCCAAGTCTGTTAATGGTATTTGGATCCCATTCCTTCTTGTTGCTTAATTCCGTAACGAATTTGTTGGAAAAGTTATACATTTTCATCATGCCATCTTGTGGCATGTATCAGGTTTTTTGGAGTAAGGAGGTGGTTTTTTTTAATGATTCTCTCTCTACTTATTCTGTATCTCGTTCTTTCTGCAACACTTTCCACCACCGTATGTAGTGGTGTGAGGTTGCTGTTGGGCATGTACTCATTGCTCCTGTTATGCATATACAGGCTAGTCTTTGGGTTTTGTAGAGGTTTTCTCTCACCGTCCAAATACTGGTTTTGCTACTTCACACAATGGCTCCATAAGTAATAATTGGTCTCACTATGGCAGTGTAGATCAAGCTCAGAGTTTTTGGGTTACATCCACAATTTCTCCCTGCCAGATTCATGTACACCATTAAAGCCCTTTTTGCTTTGTGTACAATCTTCTTTTCGTGTTTGTTTCACAGGAGTTCACTATCTAGAGTCAAACCTAGATCTTTGACTTCTTGTCTCCATTCAACATCGCTGCCATCAAGTTTAATGGTTTTGAGGTTCAGTTTTCTTTTCTTAGTGAAGTTTATTAAGATGATTTTGGTGGGGTTGACGTTAAGTCCCACTTGCCTACACCAACTGTTTGTATAGTTCAGACCCTTTTGTAAGATGTTTGAAGGGTGTTTTAAAATTTTCCCCTGGCTGTTATGACAATATAATCGGCATATCCTTGGCATGACATTCCGAGGTCAGTCAAACAGGAGTTCATCAACCTTCAGGCTCCACATTAATGGGGATGCCAGTCCTCCCTGTGGACATCCTCTGGTTGTACTCGAGCTGGTATGAAAAAGACGTGAGCAATTTTCATCTTTATTGCTCATGTGATCAACAGCATAAATTAATATGATGAACCTCCGAATCATTTGTAAGGTCTTAGACTGTTTACAAAACCTCGTCGGTATAAAAAGATCCACAATATTTCGTTGACTCAGCATATGATTTAGTGATAAAAGTATATAAATCCCTTATTCTAGAGTAACAGATCCGTAGTCGGTAAAATTAAGATATTTAAAAATAAATTAAGTTGAAAAAAAGGACATCTATTAAAATTAATTGAAATGAAAAAAATTAAACTGTTGAAACATACAGGGTGGTCCACCGTATACGCCTAGATTTATTACATTAAATGTTATCAAAGATGTTATCAAAAAATATTACAAATTAAAAATATGTTGTTTAGTGATGGCGACATTTTAAATATATCTTGTATTACACAGGGTATCTGCAAAACAGTGGAAAGTATCAAAGCTACATGTTTAAAATAATATTTGATATGAAATTGAAATAAAATCGAAAAGTAGCAAAGTAAGTAGTACATGACTGTAAATAAAACAAAAAAAGCTAGCAGTGAATAGAGAAAAAATATATATACTAATTCTATATTATTTACAACTAACTATTTAACCCAAATCTAGTTCAGTGTTTAGTATCGTCTTCATTTGAATTGATAACTAAGGGTGCTACAGTGACACTAGCATTTTGTAAATAACTTCAGTCTCAATCATATGCTAAATCGAATTTTCCTAGCTATCAATAGGTATAGTACTAGTCACATTTTTTAATAACTGTAAACACTGGAGTTTAATGTGAAGGATAAATAATGGTATAGTTAAATTAAATGGAAAATTAGTCTTTAGTGCTATTATACCAGCCAAAAATTTCAGTGATAAAATAATTGTACTATTATGCATTATCTTTTCACTTTAAATTCAACATTGAAGAATATTATGTTCGTAAAGTAAGATGAACATAAAATCATATCCAGCAACTGTAGATTGAATTTGGCAGGAGAGTTTCTTGACACCCTGTATTATAATTTTGTATTGAACATTTTCTGAGACCTAAGTAATGTGACAATTTTATACTTGCCTAGTCTCTGATCTGATCTGATAAGTTGGGAGAGTAGAGCGACTCCTCAGCACCTAGTCCCTTTATACATCCCCTTGGAAGTCCCTATCAGTACATCAGTTCTTTATCAATATTAAAGTGGGCACACTTTCCCATATCGTCAATCTCCACCTATATTGGAGACATTAAATTTATTACATAAAATAACCTCAGAATCGTTAGTTTCCTTTCAAACTTTTATTATAATTTATTATAAATATCCTTTTTGATTTAAATACATTCCAGCTCGTAAAAATACATAATATTAGTAGCAACAAAACTTATATAATTATTCGAAGACGCCGCGCTGCGTAAATATAAAGCACGCCTTTAAACGAACTTTCAGCTTCAAATTCAAAGTATAAACCGAGTGCCTTTCTATTAATAAAATTTATGAGTGTGTGAATTGACGCTATTAAGCTACTCTTATATACTACATCAGTTGAATTTATTATAAGCGATTTACATGTTTCAAGCGTGATCGGCAAGCGCCAGAGAGAAAATTATTAAAAGTTGAAAATAATTGACAGGTTCGGATAAAAATACACATCTCGTGCTCGGTTTAGATTTAACTAGAATTTCGTTGAACTAAACATACATTGAAGAAAAATATAGTTTTTTATGGGTAGCAATGTATTTATGGAATTGAGAACAAAAAGAGATTTTTATTATCGATAATAAATGTTTTGCAGTTCGTAAACTAGGAGTATTATTCCATTCCCGTATTTTAGGGTCTGTAGTGTTGCTTTTAATCACTCTAGGATTAAAAATGAGTTTAATCCACCGAAAATTTATTACTTCAATGAAAAAAATAAGAATAAAACGGTTCTAGATGGTGTTCAGTGAATAATGGGCCAGACTTCAGATGTAGTTAGTTTGGAAAAAAAACTTCATTTAATTTAATTTATCTCAGTACGATTTTTCTGGACAGAAAAAATAATTTTTGTCCTACTTTTTTATGTAGCCAATCAGCTTTGAGACTGAACCTTCTATGCAAACTTGTATGTATGTATGTATGGCATTTGGGGTAACATTGACTGAGACCTAAAAGATCTATTGTGCCCCCTTACTTCTACTTAGTTGCTGAGGAAAGTCTCAGAGACTAGTAGCTCCTTTAGTCCTATTTCCCCGAGGAATTTTAGGATATCTGCAGGCTTCAACTTAGGTAACTGTCCCTCTTCTATCCAGTAGTCTCCCAGGTGCTGTGCCCTAGGATTCTGAATTGCTGTGCAGTTCGCAAGTATGTGGAATGTGGATGGAGGATTCTTCTTCCATTCCACAAAACCTACAATCTTCTTCCTCCACTATTTTGAGCTTTTTAAGGTGCCCATTCAGGCGACAATGTCCCGTTAGAATTCCTGTTAAAACTCTTAGTGCAGTTTTGCTTTGACTTATGCATTCATTTGATCTCAACAGGCTGTAGTCACCCAGAAGAATCTTTGATTGCCTAAGCCCTACTAGATCTTTCCAATTGTCAGATCTTCTCTTTTCTTCGGCTTTACCTATTTCTTCCAATATTACATTGGAGCTGATTCCGCAAAAAGGTTCCGGCCCCCAAAAGGGTATTTCAGTCCCCCTCTTCGCCAGTTCATCTGCTATTTCGTTTCCTTCTATTCCAGTGTGTCCTGGAATCCACAGTAAGGTGACTATATTGTTCTCGCCTAGTTCATTAAGTTTGCCTAGGCATTCCCACACCATTTTGGAACTGATTACACAAGAACTCAGCGCTTTAATGGCTGCTTGACTATCAGACATTATGATAATCCTTTGCCTTCTATATCCTTTATATATTGAACTGGGCACACTTTCTTATTGCGTGAATTTCCGCTTGAAAGATACTTGGGGTTTTTCCCAAGCTTTTAGAGTGTTTGGTGCCGGGCCCGTACACTCCTATCCCAGTTCCTTCCATGCAAACTTACAGTTGCCTGTTAATTTACCAACCAGAGATATCATTGCATCTGACCGTGGCGCTCCCTACGGCGAATTAATTTTAAGGGTGGCGTCACCTCGAGAGTCGGAAAAGTAAGCTCCAATACTTTTTACATGGTTGTGATCTTGGCTAATAGCCGAAAAAGAATATTCCTGTAATTTAACAGTTTTTGGTGGCATATGTATTCTAAATTACTGTATTTTTTCATTTATTGCAAAATGGCAATTATGGTCCATTTTTTGATTTGAGCAGAGAAACATAATGTGAGCCGTAGCCGTGAGGCATGCGCTGATATCTAGAATAACTATCAGCAGCGTTACAGTTCTCATTAAATCTGCAATTTTACTAAGTTTTTCGACTCCCTAGGTGGCCATACCATCGCGCGTTCAGAGTTACCATACCCTGATACTAACTACGGTTTCGACAGATTTTGCATATTCATCCATTTTCGATTTTGCGTCATCACAGAGGGGTGCCGGTCCAATGAAAGGCATTGATGAGCTGTGTCTTAATTTTATCAACCACAACGACCCTTATACTCGCCATAAATAACCTATCCACTCAATCCTCAATTGTATAGGCCTGATAACATTTAAAAAACAATAACGTCTGAAGGGTTCGATTAAAGAGTACTGGAACTGGAAAAATGGATAATATTTGAAAACAATATTGTTATTACTAAGAAAAAAAGGTTCTTTAGCCTTGATTGATATACGTCTGTGTTTCAAGCAGAGACGATAGCCGGAATGCGTTCAGATTTACAGAGTAAACGCAGCCGAGCGTTCATATTTTACACAAAGTCGTTCATAAATGTAGAACGTTGATGCTTGCTGTTATTTTTTTACGTTCAAAAATTGAACGCGTTCTAGGATGACATTTTCACTCTACTCGAAGACTATGTTGAAATTCGTCTCTACTGGGGCGCGCGCCAAAATAAAGGTTTTTGGATTTTGGGTCAACTCCATACGAAGAGTTCACTGAACGAGGTAGACAAGGAACTCTCAACCAGGCTATTGAAACAGCTGGGTGAGGGACATTTGTAGACAGTTGTTTTTTAAGTAAGTACCGTTTTGGAATTAAAAAAAGACGAGCAAAGATATCGCAATAATTTTATTTTTACATGAAAGCCTGTGCCTTAATCTACTTTTCTACATAATTTCCGTGAATATTGAGGCACTTGTCATAACGTGGCACCAGTTTTTGAATACCCTCCTCATAAAATTCTGCCGCCTGACTTGTTAACCACTGTATCACAAATGTTTTGACTTCGTTATCGTCTTGAAGACGCTGACCGCCCAGGTGTTTCTTTAATCATCATGCATCATGCACATTTGTGCGACCATCTTTAAATGCTCTTACCCATTTCCTTACCATTCCATCACTCATAATGTTTTGTCCGTAAACTTCACAGATGTCACGATGAATATCGATCGGTTTCACGCCTTTAGCACTAAGAAATCGTATAGCAGCCCGTACTTCACAATCGGCGGGACTCACGATTGTCGGCGGCATCTTAAACACTCAGTAAACAACGTATACAATGAAGAATCAGACTGTAATGGCGTCAGTGCATAGACAAGAGATGCAGGTAACCAGCGTGCATGCGCGGAACGCCGACCGTAGCGCTGCGGCAGCGGAATCGCAAAACGGTACTTACTTAAAAAACATGCCTCGTACTTTGCTTCTGTGAGAACTTACAAGGACTCAGACGGCAGCACTTTGGAGAGGAAATAACACAACCAATAACTACCTACTTAAAAAGCACCTAGTTAAACTATATAGACTATATAGAAGACACGAAGCTTCTAGTAGATAAAATGGGAAATGGTACAAATATTTGGATCAAGTGTTGAGCATAACCCAAGCGAATGAGTGAATTAATTATGTTATTACGAGTTTAACGCTGTATATCCAGCAGTATATCATCCGCAGGTTTAGCAGCCAAGTTGTATATTCACTCTTGCTTTTAATGTAATTAATAGAAATTTATCAAAAAATTGAATATTTGCCTGTTACTATTTATTATAAACCGCTAGCTATCTATTTCTTCAAAATCTCTACTTCAAATCTTCATTTTCTATTGTAAAAAATCGACACAAACAATAGACAATTTACTTCAATCAAATAATTTTTTGTACCAAAATCATCTCTCGAACAATGAAAGAAGAAAATTGAGATGAAACAACGAGATTTCTTAAGATGACATTTCTCTTTCTACTCGTAATAATGGATATATAACTTTATATTCTTCGGTAATAGCGGCTATAGCAATTTCTTACTCAACTTTTTTCTGGGGTCTTTTCTCTCGGGATTCCAACATTTCAAGCACGTACAGATCGCGTAGTAGTCAATATTAGGTTTTTCGTTGAGGGAAGCCGAAGGTAACAAAGTATCAATGCGTCGTCTTCGGTGCTAGACAGTCGCATCGCTGTGACATGCGCATTTTGCTTTCGCGGTAGCTGATGGCCATTTGAACAGAAAGAAATTAAGGGCGGCATAAAAATAATTAAATAATTATTATTCTGGAAAAGTCTTAGAAATAAATTCGTATATTTGATTCTAGATGGCGTGGTAGACAAAAAAGTTTCGTTATGATAATGAGAAAACATTTGCAAACAAGACGATTCATATTAATTTTTGTTAGTGCACTTACCTATTTGCCTGTGGATTATTACAAACTTAAGTTTGGTACAGCCACGTGCAAGTTCGTGTTTGAAAGACAGTGGCGTGCGGAAAAAAAAATTGATAATGTCGAGTCAATGTATAATTTTGTTTCACAATATTTCGTTGACTCGGAATCTGGCCTTGAGATTATAGTACTTAATAAAAGTTTATAAATCCTTCATTGTACTTACAGTAAACAGTAGTCGGTAGAAAAGATAAATTAAATTTATTTTATGAAAAAAAAAACACCAAAATTTGGAAAACAAATTCAGCTCCTATTTATTAATGGAAATTGAACGAATTAAACTGTTGAAACATACATGGTGGCCCACCGTATACGCTTTGATTTATTACTTCTAATTGGGAGATGTTATCGAAAAATGGTTAAAAAAATATGTATAATGGACACATTTTAAAAATATTTTGTACTAAACAGGGTATCTGCAAGACACTGGAAGGTATCAAAGTTACATTTTTCAAATAATAACTGATATGAATTTGAAATTATAGCTATTATTCACGTCAATACTTTACGTACTTATAACTGATAAGCTAATTCTTTATTATTTACATCTAACTATTCAACTCGAATCTAGTTCAGTATCACTATCGTCTTAATTTAAATTAATAACTAAGGGTGCTACAGTGATATTAGCATTTCGATGGGTATCTTGAACCTTGATAATATGATGAATCGAATTTTTCCAGCTATCAAGATATTACTAGTCACATTTTTGATTAACTGAGTTTGATGCGATTTTAGCTGATTCCACTTGTGTTCCATAGGGTTGAATATGCAATCATATTGGGGAAGCCGTAATACTGCATGGCCAATATTTTTTAGCGATAGTATCACAAACGTATTCTTTTTCGATATTGAGATTTCCGTGTTACTTAGTTAAATTGACGGCTATGATAAGTTGTATTGTCCATCTAAATTACATTAGGCAATAAGTAATTTTCAAAACGTCTTCGAAGAATTCTGCTATAATATCTTGGTGATAATAAAAGTTTGAATCTTTGCTGACAATAATAAAGCGTTTGGAACTCAACCTGCATGCATAACTGTTATTCTTTGTCCTTTATTTTATTTGTCTTTTGTTTTGCATTTTTTCGATAAATCCACAAAATCATTTGTCTTGTTGAGGTAGATAATTTCCACATCTATATTTTTGAATATCTTGTAAGTAATCATTATCCATTATCGCTTGCCTCTGATTGATAATACAATATTTAAATTCTATTTGAGAAATAGCTTTCTACACATTTTTTTTTCAGCCACAAACCATTCCCGTTTCGTCTTTAATTAACCGCTTTTTCATGCAATCAGGGGCTGGTATCATTTGTTCTTGGTATAGGACATATATCGTTCTCTGGATTATATCCTTCTGCATTTGGTCAACACTTTTGGTTTTATTAGCTCCACTTAGTTTTTTTCGTATATTTATTGGCTTACTGATATTGTCTTTTCCTGTGGATATTGGGGCTTTGGTCAACTTACATGTTTCTTTTGCTGCATCGGTTAGAGTATAACCTCGATATTCCAATGACTCAAACACATTTTTCACAATTTTATTAAAAGTATTGGTAGTGGTTGAGTACAGCGTGTCGCACTATTGGATGGACAAAATAACTTGATTGAAAATCCTTCAGAGATTGCAAATATGTTTAATGTATTTTTTTTAAATACTCCATATGACATAATTTCAAATTTATCGTGTCATCCTAAAGGCGTAGATTTGTAGTATTCTGATAAATTAAACTTTAAACAAGATAAATACAATACAATAAAGATGAATTATATGAACTTATAATAACTAAGTTAAAAAATAAAAGATCTTATGGTTTTGATAATATACCAGCATTTTTGTTAAGAAAACTTCTGCCATTTATAATGTCTCCTCTAACATCTTTAGTCGATCTTTCCTTTTCAACTGGTGATTTTAAGGATTATATTAAAACTGGAAAGATTACTCCAGTATATTAAAAAGGTGAAAAGAACAGTATCTCAAACTATCGACCAATTACTGTCCCAACAATATTTTCAAAAATATTTGAGTATAGCTACCTGGAGAGGCTTAATACCTACTTACCTACTTATACAGTGTCATAATATTGTTGTAAGCAACCAGCATGATTTTCAAGAATATAAGTCAACTAGTAGCGCTATTCATTCATTTTATGAATGTTTAATTAATCTATTAGACGTAGGCGAGTGTCCTGTTGGTATATTTTGTGATCTCAGTAGAGCATTCGACTGTGATGATCATAACAATTTATTGAAAAAACTAAAAAATATTGGTACTTATCAGAGGGATATCTTTGAAGTGGATTGAGTATTATTTATATAACCGCATACAATATGGCATACAATATGCCAGTCAAACAGAATGTTTATTGCAAACTAAAAATCTAATATTAAAAATGATTATTTATTTTATCTACAAATATTTCAATCCCATTATATGTCAATATAAAAAGGGCATATTAAAGTGGGTAGGTGCAGTACAGGTCAGACAAAGGAAAACAAGCTCTTTTTATCAATACAATCAGACCAAAATATTTTTAGATAAAGTGGTCAACCATTTATCGTAAAAAATATTAACTTGGAAGATAAAAATCCGGAAAAAGATCTTCCGATGAACAAAATAAAAAATTAGAAAAGAAAGTTCGTCTCAAATACTATTTTACCAGCTTATTGAAATTGTACAACGTAAGCGTAATGTTAAAATTCCAAAATTCATCAAATTTAAACAAAAACGATATAAAACAAATAATTACTTTTTTGAGACTTACGTTGAAAATGGTTTCGAATTATCAGGTGACGTTAATTGAAATTCATATTGTGCCAGGTACTATAGTACATATGAAAACAAACGAAACATTGCCATGATTTGTAACTCATTTTTAAAAAAAAATCAACAATGATAATATCTTTAAAGGTACATAATATGGAGGCATTTTAACATAAGCGAATTTAATTTTCGATATTCAGTGTTAAAGGTGAATCAACTCATTTTTTTAACATAAATTTGACCACAGGCTTGGTCATATTGTTCGCATTGATGACACATAACGATGAGGCGTTCTGTCTTCTCTACTTGACATTCCCTTTGTTTGTGGATAAAGATTGATGTTCGGACACCTATAAAATTCGGTCTGCATCCGGTAAAACAGGATTTTAAAAAGGTCATGTTAAAAATTGAAAAAAATAACCATCGAGAAATATTTTTTTTTCATTTAGTTGTCTATCATCGTAAACTTGAGAATATTTTCGCTTACGAGGGCTGTATTTTGAATTTTTGAAAATACGCGAATTATGTTCTTATTGGTCCTGACTTTAATCTTCGAATATGTTTTTGTTATGTTAACTAGGAAAATAATGAATTGATTTTATTCTCACGGTAAATATAATTGAAGCATCACAAGTTCACAATATGATACTGTTGACAGATACGAATGTTTTGACACATCATTTCCTCTCCACTCTCTTTAGAATTTAAATCAGTTAAAACATACGATAGGTTCCGAATATTGGCGTTTCTCCAAGAAACGCCATATTACACAGTGTACGTCGCATTCTAGAGTTAAATTGTCATTAACTTAATAATTCCAGGGTTCAATCTAGATAGAAAAGATAGAAGAGTCACTCGCCGTTTTCTTATGTGTCTCCCTGGGACACTTTGTTTCGTATTTCATGGAATTTCTCACCCCATGCATCTAGGGTTCCAGCGTTTTCTAGAAACGCACTCAACCGTGTCTTATCATGTCGCCTGCACTGAGAAATTATCGCACCCTACCGTTACCTTTCGTTCTCAGTGTGTGCTCTTTTCGAATCATTTTTTCCTAGCAGGGAGGGGGTGTAACATGTCTATCGACTTGTATCGATTTTTAAATTTATATCTCAAACCATCCTTTAATTCCCACTTGTCGCCTCATTAGCCACTTCCATTCCCCCAACCTTGGCCGTTAAGACAATTGACATCTTCCAACGTCCGCTTCTATTTTGAGAACGACAGCCTCATCCTTTTTCAATACCGACCGTCTTGGAAGCAAGGTACGTTTTCCGTACTCAATTTACTTCACCTACTCTAAATTTAGTTCTGTGTCGTTATCACTATATTCATCTAAATTTACTATAAAAGGCTTAACAGTACTATTCATACTCATGAGACTTTTCCACCATTCCCATTCTTGCTGTCTTCAGAAACGCTACTACATTTTCCACCAATTTTACCACAAAACTGCTTAAAGCGAGAAGAATATAATTTTTCTAGCCTGGCGCCTGGTGTCATATCAGCTCAATGAGATCAAATATGCGTTCATAGAGGAAAGATACAACACTATAGGTCCATTTTTAATCGTAAGCATATCACACACACACACACACACTAATTATCATGCAATTTCAAAGCCCTTTTTCACTCCAATTCCATTGTTTTTATGTTTCTTCAATATATATTTCCTGAATCCTGACGACTACCATAAATTGCATTGTTCATTATAATCACATTATTTTGTAGTAGGTACCTACATTTTCTGAAAGTCAATGTTCAAACCAATCTTCAAGTGGTTGGACGTCAGTGTCCTGGTGATAATTAAAAGAATAATATGCTGTGGTTTTAGCTGGAAGCAGTAGACAGTTCGGAGCAAACCCACATATACAAACCTGTATGTATTATTGTTATCCTTTTGCCATTATTTAAAATAGCTTTCGTTTGGCATTTTGTTGAAAAATAATTATATCCTTTTCGTATGTGTCCTGTGTATCTAGCTATGCTTCGTCAAGGTAGACAATATTGTTTGATGTGTTCTCTATATGGTTTAATAGTTGTTAAATAAATATGACGGCATTCCAGCAGACGTTCAGATTCTATTATGATTTGGCGTTTACTAATTGTTTGATATTTAAAAAATATTTCAACTAATATATCTGTATGTTTCGTCATTGGTCAGTTTTTTCGAGGAAAACCAGGGTAGGCACGGATTGCTCTTTATACATTTGATATTGTTTCTTCTTAATAAATCCAAGTCAGTTTCATCAACACTTCTAAATTTAAAGGCGTCTTTATCAAAGCAGATATCTCAGCTGGAGCATCGCTTGGATTAAACTATGCTGCCACCAAAGATTAATAAGCATACCTTATTACTTCTTAAGCATCAGAATGTGAAGGCTTCCTTATGATGGTGTCACTGCAAAATTTCTGAATATCAACACAAGCCAATGGACGCCACATTGTAATACGAGTACAACAAAAAATAACTCTAGGATAAACCAAACACTAATTTAACAAGTTTACTATTTGGAAAACTGAATTAAACTGAAACTAACGTTACGTTATGTTACGGTTGTGTATGAAATGTTTATGAATTTCTTATTACAATAAAGCATTTTTCTCTCAACCTTGCTTTCTTTTTTCTCTCTTCCTTTCTTTTTCTTCCACCCTGCTCCTTTTTCTTCCCGTCTTTCTTTTCCCCTTTTTCTCTCTTTCTCTTCCAATCTCTTTCCCTTTTTCTTCCACTCTTTCTCTTTATTTCTCCCGCTTTCTCTCGTTATTCCTCTATCTCTCTCTCTTTCTGTCTCACTTTCTCTCTCACTTTTTCTCCCTTCCTCTCTCTTTCCCTCTTATCAGATTTCTATTTGTTACCAGCCTCCAGCCGTGTGAAAATTGCGTAACATTCAGATTCTCGAATAGTATACACCTTATAGCGGTTTTAGTTACCCTACTTTTCAAAATAATATTTTTCGCAGCGCACGACAGATAATACCTACCGTATAAAATTTTTATACGAATCACTGATTTCTCTCAATGAAAATACTACTTGCCGATAATGGAGCTTTCTATGGGATGGTGAAAGAATTTTAAATATCAAGTAATTTTAGAGTTCATCTATAACAAACATACAAAAATATAAATAATAGGTGAAATAAATGAAAATAGAAGAATGAGTGAATGTCCACACGCAAAGGGCATTAAGTAGATGTAAACGCACCGGCTGTATACATTTTGTTGGGCAGCATTTTTTTGCGACACAATAAAAAAATCAGGAAGTAACGCAACTGCTATGAACGACAAAATTGTTTTTGATGGAACTAGCACAAGTAGCTGACCTGTATGATATTTAGGGACATATTAAGATTATAAGAGCGTTTAATTTGAATTAATTTCTCAGCGGATGACAGAGTGATTGTGACAAATTTGTTTGCTCTAGGAATGGTGCGGAAAAACAGTTGCTCTGGTCTCCGGAGTAGATATACTATAGGGATTCTGGACCACTACTTCAAAAATCTCCGCTGGTGGCGCTGAGAGCGGCGTTGGCGGCGTTCCGCGGCGTTGGCCGCCATTTTTAGTCCTCTTTTTAAAACTCTCAAATAATTTAATTAAAAAACTTTAACTCGGGTGTGGATCGAACCCCGAACCTACGCGCTTATAGCAATGCATCTAACATAGTCCGCCACGATCTCTCATACATAACATTGTCGAAGAAAAGTATATTACGTGAGCGCGCACCGTACGCTGGCGGGTAGGAGTCTCGGTGGCGACATCTACATGCGGGTAGTCTATGGGCCGGTGGCCTGCGGGTAGGAGTCTGCCGCGGGAGTCTGTCCGCCATTTTTTATCCATGCGCGCGGGGCGATCAAAATCAAATTGTACAAAAATCACATTATCATTATCATGATTAATCGTATTTTTGTACGGGCGTATATCACAAAAGGACCGTGAAAGGCAGGTCAGCACCCTCGTGTCATCCAATCATAGCAAACTCGAAAGGTATTAACGGCTATTCGTGAATCATATACAGGGCGGAGTATCTTTGAATGGTAGGACTTAAGCAAACGATAAGGTATTAACGGCTATTCGTGAATCATATACAGGGCGGAGTATGGTAGGTCGACTTTAGCAAACGATAAGGTAACTTTTTTGTGTCAACCCCAAGTGTTACGTCGTCACGTGGTACATCGCCACGTGGTACGTCGTCACGTGGTACGTCGTCACGTGGTACGTCACGTCGTCACGTCACGTCACGTCGTCACGTGGTACGTCGTCACGTCACGTCACGTTGGAGGGAAGCTTCGAAACATTACATTGGCGAGACATTTCTTGTGAGGTTATGAAGTCGGATTGTGGCGAAGTCGTCAGACGTGGAGCAGACTTCGTATAAACTGGATGTCCCGCAAATTACTTATCCATTAAGACGTATCCAACCATGTTCAACAAAACCGAAGAGAATATGGAAAATGAGATTTATAATGTCTTCACCATGACATGTCTAATATTAATATCTGTCTTGGTTTTAATTTTAAAAATTATTTTAAAAATTGTAAAACGAAAATTTGTATCTTCATGCAATATAAAAGTTGATGAATATACAGAGTGTTTCAATAAAAACCCAACGTTTCTGTAAAAAACTTTATTTATAATGGTAATACAGTATTTGAAAACCAGTGGCCGTACAAAGGAGACACATATTATAAATTCAGCGAATATACAAAGAAGGTTATGGAAGCTGGAAAATTTAATTGGAACTGGTTTGGAATACCGTATCCCAATGAAGGATTAAAAGAACAACTAAAGAATTTACTTAGCAAAATTATATCTTTTTATGAATAAATCAATATGTTTTCCTAGGTAACTGATTTAATTAAATTCCTATTTCTCCCAATCTTATGACATGAATGTAGGAAAAATAAAATAAAAAATGAATTATATTATATATATATTTATGATGAACAATAACTATAAAACTTACACATCTTAAAAGTCTAAATTACAAAATTTGATTGAACCGACAAAAGATTAATATATTTATGATAAACAATAACTATAAAACTTACACATCTTAAAAGTCTAAGTCACAAAATTTGATCGAACCGACAAAAGATTGAATTATAAAAATGAAAACAAAAGAATGAATTAAAAAATACTAGAATCCATCAAAATGGTCAATATCGCTATCACTATCATATGTTCCCCTAAATCTGAGAGTTCTAGGAGAATTATGAAGTTTCGCAATACAAGAATCTTTATCATTTGTTTCAAAAAGTACTGTTCTATAACAACTTTGACACCACCAATCTTTATTGTGGTACAAGTCGCGAATTATATCTTCTGACTCGCAAACATCATGATAATGATCGTTGATTACAATCAAATGTTTCCTCAATCTTTTATGACATCCTTTTATGCTATCAAAACATTCTTTACAAACATATATGTTATATCTATCAATCCTATAATAGTTAACCCATACACAATATTCAGACTCGTCTTCAAATATGTAGCCCCAGTCAGATCTAGCAAGTACAGCATTTCGGTCTTTGTACAGAATATCTCGTGAACAATGAACAAAATTGAGATTTCTGCAAAAGCGTGACTGATCATTTTTAGCAGTTTTATTCAAAAACCTCCACTTGTATTCCGCAAATTTTTTTGCGATTTGTTTGGTAAGAGTCCATGGTAATTTTGATGATTCGAAAAAATCTGCTAGACATTCTATATTCTCACAAATTATTTTTATACAGTTTTCACTCAATGTATTCATATCTAAAACAATAAGAGTACATTTTTTATATACATATACTCATCAAAAATTGCAATATTACTCAGTGTTACTTAATTTGTAATGACCCCAAGGAAGCGTATCAAACGACTCGGGAATTAGCGACCGCTTATCATCTTCAGGAGAAAGACCCACTTTCTTTTGTTCAATGCTGAAAACGTTATGTGCATAGGACCGAATTGTGTTTTGGAAAATGTACTTCGACTCCCAGTTTTTTAAACAGTTCAAGTAATCTTCGAAAGTAATTTTATTTTTTACAACATTTTTCTTTACCCCCTTAGATTTTTTCACTATTTTCCCACCCTTAACTTTAAAAGCATACATTTTTGAACGTAGCCCTATGAAATGCGTCATAATAGAACCATTACATTCATCTTTCATCAAACCTAACACCTTTTTGTTTGCTAACGGAATGTTAAAGTGATTACCCTCCGCATAATCACTCGTATCAAACATGTGTATATCATCCTTTATCACTTCTTCGTATACGTCATTACAATGAAGTTCATACGTGAAACTATCTGTATCTGTATACATTAATTTACAATTTTTTTTTCCCAATTTAGGGATGATGTATGAATAATGGAAGTCATACATACAAGTTTTTGAAATGTCTAAAATGACCATCCCAATGTACAGGGGCTTATTGAAAACGAGATTACTCTTTTTTAATTCTATTGCAACTAAATTTTCCTCAAAAATTGTTCTAGAATGAAACCAAGGACTAGCAATCAAGTTTTTAGCTCCATAACGTCCCAAATATGATCTTGATAATTTCACCACTCTATGATTCCGTATATTTTCCATGGTTTTACCAAACACCGCGTTATTCATCAATTTATACAAATTTTTTGCAAAAGCTGTAGTAGCTTCCGTTCTTAGTTTAGTATTTAAAGCGATGTAGGGTTTTAGCCATGCAGCTTGTTTAAATTTTAAAATTCTATGTATTTTTGTTAAAATTAAACCATTTGCTAAAGCTTGTTTTAAATTTCGATAGTGTAAGATATAATTATGTTTATTGTGTAGGGTAGCCATGAGTTTTTTTAATTTTGAATTGGGAGGCGTTTTGTGTTCAGGACAAAAAGGAAAATCTTGATGTAGATCGTGTAGCTCCTTAGGGTACTCCAGGTCTACCTCAAGAATGTACCCCTCTGGAGAGTCGTCTGCAATTTGATTGATATCAATGTTCGTGTTATCTTCCCATTTGAAGTCTGCATAAGGGAGGAATTCTGACATCGCCCACCCGTACAGGTTGTTTATGTCCAGGTGTAGGAGGTACTTGGAGGGTTTTTGAGGATCATACTCCTCCTCCATGTATTTATTGTTGGCTTCGGAATATCGATTTGAGCAAACAGATATGCCTCCCCGAATACCCCTCTCAATAAACATAATCATATCAATATCTTTAAGTAATTCTAATTTTATTTTAGTATACTTCAACATAGCATCCCACGTATACCCAGGAAGAGTATAGTACCATGCAGGATCTAGCTGATACGTTTGCAAACAATTACTTCGTAACTGCTCAAAAACGTCTGCTAATAACAGTATGTCTGTTTTCATATATAGTTGACTATACTCTCCCAGGCTAGCGGTATCAAAATACTCCCAAACATTTTTTGCATGACTATATTGTTCCATGGAAATATTCGAATCATAAAGTCTATTGTAAAAATTTTCAATAGACGGTAATTCCACGTCGTTGAGCTTTTCTATACAATCGATGTAATCGTATGGAAAAACCCCTTTTTTCATCAAAAGTTTCAGTTTTTGGTTATTTAAATCATGAAACTCGTGTTTTAAATTTTTAAAATCATCCTCCTTCAGTGTAGATACCAGTTCGTCTAGACTTGCTCCCATAAATCTAAAGGAGTCTATGAACCTAAACTTGATGTTAGTTTCAGAGTCATGTAGGGTAAAACTTATATATTTTTCCTTATTTATTGGTAGTATGGAAACCTTACCACGTTTTGCAATTTCCTTAATAACAAAATGTAAGTCGTAGCCGCTCAAGTTATGCATGATGATTGGAACAACAAAGACTTTTTTAAAATTCAAATTGCATGCTTGATGGGCGTATCCACGAAATTCCCCAGTGAAATGATTATGATCTCTAACGACTATATCTTTATCTGTAAATTCATGTTCACAAATGTGACAATTTAGTGCATTTACCAAGTTAGGTGTACCACCAAGGGGTATTATATCTAAAATTTTGGACTGAACAAATTTTGCTACATCAGTTAACTGATTGGTAAACCAATCTATGCAGTCTTCACCCTGATGATATTTATAATATGAAAGCTGATCATCGTAAGCACATTTTAAATAATAGCCTGCAGAAAAAGCTACGTGTTGTTGATATTTTTTAGTTTTATCTGTTTTTTGTTGATCTGTATAAGCCTTTAGTATAGATTCTAAATCACTATAAATAACAAAGGGACATTTCTGCTTATAAATAAAATTTTTAAATTCAATGTGAGTATAATTGGGAAAAGAAATTTTTGACTCATTCATATTTTTACAAACACTTTCATGCTTATCCAAAATTTGCTTACTATGAAAATAGTTCAAACACCTATCGCAAATAAATTTTTTATTCCTAGATCTATTAAGTTGAGATGAAATTAATCTAGATAAATCTTTTATCCAACAATAGTGGTACTTAATGTTTTCATTCGTATCGTCTACAGGAGGTGCATCATAATCATTTAACTTAGGATAATACTTGGATTGTAACAGCAATAGATTAACATGTCTTTCAAGTTTATTTTTAGTTAATCTTGTGGTAACTACTGTATAAAATGTAGATTTATTCGATTGATTTAGTTCTAAAGAGTATACGTTTACTGATATATTATTTAATTTTTCAAATTTTGTAATTTGGGTTAGTGGCATTTTAACATCTAAACCCTTTGTATTTAGAACTTCAGAGTAATGTGGATACGATGAAGTACGATTACTATGTTTAGTAGCAGGATTTAAAAAACTGTTTACTGCCCAGTAAAAACAAGCTTGGTCCATATTGCAAACGTTTACAATTGCCTTCTTTCGAGAAATTGGTTCTGGTAGTGGAACGAAGGACGAGCCAGCCCCCATTTCATATTTGTTTATTGCAACTTCCAAAAAAATTATTCGAGATAATGCCCACCCGCTTTCTTTTTCAGCAAATTCTGATAAACTGTTTAAAATAGGATCAATAATATTTATACTAAACCAATCATATAAATCATCTCCAATGGCCAATACAACATTGGGAGTACTAAAATATTTGCGGTCTACTAACTCCTCGTCTTTTGGATGCTTAATAAAATCCCCACAAAAGGTGGTGTTCACTTTTAAAATTTGCGTTTTCTTGAGAACTAATGAAATCTTGTTTTTAAAAATTTTGAAAGCATCTGTAAAGAATGCATTCATATCTTTATGTAACAAGTTTATAATAACTCCTGTTTTTAATCGACTTTCAAATGCAGCATTAATGTTTTCCCACTTGACCCCATTACTAGATTTCTCAAGTCCTTCACCCACATGATTCCCTTTTATTAAACATCGCATGCGCTTCAAATGGGCTATTTTTGTATGAATTTTATTTTTTACTCCGATCGAAAACTTGAAACATTTCAAAGCTTGATTACATTTTCTGAGATGTTTATTAATCAGTAAAATCCATTTGTTTCCATTTGAAAAGGTTTGAATTTTGCTTAGAGAATTTAAAATTTCATCAACTTGCTGTAGAGTAACACTGAAGTTCGACATTATTGAGTATATGCACAAAAAATGTACTCACCAGCTTTCTAAAGTTGTCTTCGACTGCGTGTACTTCTCCAAATTTTGTTAAGTTGTCCTCAGCAGGTCGCTTCCAAATTTTGTGTAATATGAGCTATATCGTGACTGCGGATGTGTACTTCTGAATTTCCTTTTAAGTTGTCCTCAGTCGGTTCAATCAAATTTTGCGAATGTGTTGCTGAAACAAAAAATAATAAAATGTTTTTAAAACAGAATCACACATGATAAATAATCAGCAAAATTTTAAAAAATCTTACCGTTTAATTGTTTTCTTCTATTTTAAATAGTGTCCTGGGGCGGTATCCACTAGAAATATTCTGTAGCCCCAAAAACACCAAACTATAGCTCCCCTTGTTTATATCTGCGATATATTTCTTGTATTTTTCCACTACCCTTTGGGGGAGAAAAGTTACATTATCTTCTAATTCGACTAATATAGCTTCTCCAAATTTTGATTGAACTACTTTAACTTTTACAATTTTCTGGGGGACGTTTTCCGGAATTTCTTTCAGCTTCCTAATGGGTTTGTTCTCTACCCCTGTGGAAGTAGAGAAGGTGTTTAGTTCATTGATAAAACTCATCTGAAATGATAAATGTTGTTGTACCAGTCTGCAAAGAGTTTCCCCCCCAAATAAATTTATAGCAAATAAAACTTTTCCAAAATATTCGAAATAGTTTTATCTTTGCAAATATTAAATGTAAAAGAGCTGGAATTTAAAAAATGAAACTTACTATTGTTCAAAAAACTTCACTAGAAGAAACTATTGTAGCTTTCAAGATGCACACTCGCGTAGCTTTCAAGATGTACACTCGTCGATTATTGATATGGAACTGCCGCTATCGTGTTGTCAGAGCATATTTATATTGTTTTGAAATATTTTTTATCGACTTCACGAAGTTATGGTAGACTAATTAACTTTGTAGAATTTCATCTCAACAACTAACAGATGCTAATATTACACATGTCATGGTAAAACACATTGATTTCGTTCCACATTAATTTGGGGGCGTTAACATCATAACTGTCTCGATTACAACAAATGTGACATAATTATCGTGTTCTCAGAGCTTATTTATATCGTTTTGAAATATTTTTTATCAACTTCACGAAGTTATGGTAGACTAATTAACTTTGTAGAATTTCATATCAACAACTAACAGATGCTAATATTGCACATGTCATGGTAAAATACATTGATTTCATTCCCACACCAATTTGGAGGGCGTTAACATCATAACGGTCTCGATTACGACAGATGTGTCATAATTGTCGTGTTCTTGTTTTTTTTTTTTTTTGTCGTCGGTTGGGGAGAGAAGAAAACACACAAACACATATAACTATTTATTCAAATCATTGATGACTTTGAGTTTATAAAAGTATACAAATTCTCTAAGAGCATTGTTTAACATATCGTTTGGTGTTATGGAACAAAATGCATATAAAATTTGTAGAGAGCTTTCGGGGGTGATATTTTTACAGAAATCCAAAACATTATAATAATATTGACAAAAATCCAAATTTTCCAACACCGATATACGTTGTATAATCAAATTATTTACTTCTAAAATTTGGGATACTTCTTCTTCATCCATGTAATACTCAACGTCATGTTTTCTAACAAAAATTATCTTACAATCATCGTAAATTAATGGGGTAATGGTACAGTACTCTCCACATGGAATCGAATCAGGTTTGAACTCGTCTCCGGTACGAAATAAATTCATCTGTTGCGTCATTATTGAAATAAAGTTCTGCCATTCGTAAGTGCTGAAAGATATTTTGCTACACTTTAGCTGTTGGGATAGAATAACAGCAGGCGTAAATGATCTTGCCGGACTAATTCCACATTTTACTTCATAACCGGAAATTGTATATTGTGTTAAAAGTAGGTATACATTTTCGGACTTTGCAGAAGTTTCATAATTTTCCAAAATTCTATCCAATTCTGTACTGCAGTCAGATGAACTGGATTCGAAGTAACTGGAAGAAGAAGAAGAATAGTCACTATCTTGAAAAGTCATGTTGCTAACTAAGCTCAAGTACTGGAGCGCTCTTCAATTTATAGTTTTCGTTCTTTGCGGTCAGCCATCTTCTTCGGTATTCATACGCAACGAAGCGAAAAGTAGTGCTACAAAACGGCCTTGTTTTCAATCCAACTGTTGTGTTTTTTGTCTAGTCCGAGCCATTTCACATACATTTTGTTGCCCTTTCTTCTGAGAACTTTTTCCACCAAGTAAATGTCTGAATTCGATGTTTTCTGTAGTTCTTCATCGTAGAAGCAGCCGCTGATTGGTGTACCTTGCATGTCTTCGAGTAAATACGTAGCAGGATTGGTAATTTTAACTTTGGTGATTTTGAATAGTTCTGTAGTCCAATTGGGTGTATATCCTTTTTCAAAGACATGTTTTGCCTTGGATATGCGCACAATGTCGCCAACTTTAAATTTTCGTGGACCGGCTATCTTTAAATGACTATAGGTGTTATCCAAAATAGATTTTTCGTTGGATTTGTTGACTTGAGAAGGCTTATATTTTGTTGTGGAATGTTTTGTATTGTTATAGTTTTGAGTAATTTCAGGCAGAATGTCTATCCATTTGTGGGTACCATTTAAACTGAAATACTTGTAGAGTTTCGATTTCAAAGTTCTTATAACACGTTCTGCCATAGAAGCTTTCATCGTACTAAATACGCTATAATGATTTATACTGTGTTTTTTCATTAAATTTTGAAATTTGCTATTGTAAAATTCCTTCCCCTGATCGGATTGCAGATTTTTCGGTGTTCGTCGTGTGTGAGCGAGAATATCCGAGAATGCTCTAGTGATTTCCTCACCATTCTTCGTCTTTAGTGAACGTGTCCAAAGAAATTTTGAGAAGCAATCAATAACGACCAGTATCATTTTATAATTTTTATTTTGAGAGGCATGAGCACGTATGTCCAATAAGTCTAATTGCCAAAGATCAAACAACCCCTTGATTATAGTACGTCTTCGAGGGAATTTTCTCCGAATCGGTTTATGCAGCTCATTTACGAGTTGAATCTTTTCCTTGGAGTGCATATTATGGTTTACTACCGGCCAGTTTCAGCTCCAGACTGTGAATGTGGTTATGGTTATTCGTAGCCATAGCCTTAATATTGTTCACTATACCTGAAATATTACTTTTCAAATCAGAGATGGCTATGTTATTTTCTGCAAATTCTTTTTTCAATTCACGTATACTTGCATTCGTAGAAGCGGTCAATTCTTTTCGAATAAAGACTTTTGTTGCGGCAATTGATTCATCAACGTATTTCTTTGTAGCCATATCCCTACCTGCTACAGGGGGACTTCGCGAAATAAATGTATCAATTTCGTTAGTTTTATTTTGTAGATTGGTAATACTCCCCTGTAATAGGGGAATTTCAGTGCTATAAAGCTCATTTATTCCGTTAAATCCTGCTGTTAAATCCTTTATATCATGATCATGTAGCTGTAGCACTACACCATGTGTTTGAATTAATGACGAGTTGATAGTATGCAATTGCTCGTCAACATATTTTTTTGTTGCAGCGTCACTATTTGTGGTCGGTTCCTTTACATTACAAATTTTCACATTTTCAATGTCAATATTACCGTCCGGTGTATGAGGAAACGTGATTTTTGTTGGTAAACGCGCATAGGGTGTTTGATGTCTATGTCCGAATTTATCGACAGGCATAATTGAAATGAACAAGTTTCAGCCTGTCATTCTATTATATTAGCCTCTTTGAGCTCATTGATAATTGCTACTATTTCGTTGTCGTGTGACGTATTACCTGCCTCTTTTGAAGCAATCAACAACTTCAAACGATCCACTAATTCATTGGGATCGTCCCAATAAATATATTCCATGGGATCTTCGTTGTATATCAAACGAGAATCGAGAACGTTTCCTCCACTTTTTGGTGATGTTATTTTTGCGGGGCCATCTATCAGGTGCTGATGCGTTCGAGTAGAGGGACGTCTTGATTCCGTATCAGTTCTAAACAGAGGTTTGATGATATTGTGATATTTGTAAGTGCTCGAACCCTTGAGACGGTTTAGTGTATCTCGATGAACCCCAGTATAATCTAGAAGAATTTTATATGCTTCTAAATCCTGCGAGGTATAGCCTTCTGGGTCGTTGTAGAATAAAAGCTGATACATGCCCGGTGTTCCAATCACGTACCCACCTTGTTTGTTTTTTTCTGGTAGAATGTTGATATTGTTGCTTTTTTTGTCAAATGCAATTCTACGCATACCTAAACTCCAACCGAGTTCATCATTGTAGATTGGACCATAATTTCTATCGATTCTTCCGTTACCTTGGAAATAATCTTCAATATACGATTGAGTAATTTTGGGATATTGATCTAAATACTCTTCAATGGATTCTTGTGAAATTTCAGAATGCATTATTTCAGGAGATTCGGACATTGGAATACTCTCCGCTTCATCGGATTCGAGGGGTTCTTCTTTGTTCATTTCTTCTTTTGGATGTAAATTTGTAATCGTTTTTTGTAGTGTCTTTGAGGACTGCACAATTTCTTCAAGTGGCTTGGATATTGGCTTGAATAGTTTATTAATAGACTCATCTTGCTCTGATTTACCCAATTTCAGCGCCAAGTATTTTTTACGAATTGATCTAGCAAGTTCAGATACTTTTTTCTTGCGCAATGCAGTAGCAACCTTATCATCAGACATATTGGTGCAGACTGAAGTACAGCTTACAATTTTATATATTTATCGAATCCTTTGCGATACCTTCCATCATTAAGTGGGAAATCCTTCATAATTACCAAAGTACCATAGTGGTCAGACCAACACATTGAACACACATTTTTAAATGTGTCAAATGTCATGTCTGGAGATACGTGTTCGTCAAATATATGTTTCAAGTTCACCTCATCTTGCTTGAATAACACAACTAGATTACAATTGTCACGTATAAGCTGTTTCGGTATTTTTGAGTATGTTTGACAAAGATATGCGGCATCAATATCTTTATGTCTGCACATGGAGTAGTATTCACGAATTTTCTGCTGGCCGTCACATGCCACGTCATCGAATAAAAAGACAGAATTCGGTCGAGCGTTATCTGGACTAATTATTTCCTCATTGTCTTTAAATGGAAAATACCCAACACCCTTGACTTGTGCTATCACTTCTTGCAACAATTGATACTTCGGCTGGAATAATGATTTTGAATAAACATAAACGTTTTTGAATTTCACGCCATTTGGATTGAATAGGAGCGCCATCACGGCATTCGTTTTTCCACACCCGCTGGGACCGCATATAATGGCACGGAAAGAATTTGGCAACAATTTACCATGTTTGCCGATCGATGGTGTTGAGGTGAAATCCAGATTTTCAATGGGTATCGTCTGTTCTTGTTGAATTATTTTCATTGTGTGTGTCATTTTTCGTAGTACTATTCTTTAAATATAGATGTCACCACTTACGCGTATCAGTCTTAATGTTGGTGTTTGAAGGAGAAGGTCTCTTGAATTCTCTCATCAATAAACTACCTATTGAACTTCACTTACCTAGCTATCAGTACTGTGGGCGTAAGTACTCTCCCCCACCCCTTTTGTAAAAAATTAATTTGTTTTTTGGTAGCCGGTACAAAATTGGAAAAACGTCTTGATCGTGGAGATCCAGGCATCAATCCCTTGGACACAGCTTGTAAACAACACGATATTTCTTACTGGAAGAATAAGTCTCTCGAAGAACGGCACAAAGCCGATCAGATACTTGAAGATAAAGCTTGGGCTCGCGTCAAATCAAAAGACGCTTCACTGGGAGAGAAAACTGCTGCATTACTTGTGACAGGCGGAATGAAGTTGAAAAGAAAGCTGGGAATGGGATGTCGTCGCAAACGTCGTTCCTTGCATCGAGATGTCATTCTAAAAGTGGGAAAGTCCTTGAAGCAAGGGACATCTTTGAAAGACACTGCAACGTTTGCCTTACGAGCAGCCAAAGCACTTATTAAAGAATTTGGTGGGAAAAAAGAAGTCGAGGTTCCTCGAGTAATACCTGTAGCGAAATCCGGAGGTTTCCTGCCACTTATCCCTTTGTTTGCTGGCCTTTCGGCACTTGGAGCTTTGTCAGGTGGTGCTGCTGGGATTGCTAAAACTGTTATTGACGCAAAGCATGCGCAAAAGAAATTGGAAGAAGATGTACGTCATAATAAGGCGATGGAACGTGTAGGATCTGGTCTGTATCTGAAAAAGTACCCAAAAGGCGGTTTTGGATTGTATTTAAAAAAAAACTTATAAAGCTACCCAATCACGCATTAACCGACTTTGACATAACACATTACGCAAAATTACTTAAAATACCACATTTTCGAGGAGTTTTCATGCGAGACACTCTCCCCAAAAACGGCCCCCGAAAACAGGAATGCGCAGTGGTTAATTTGGATACCTCTAAAAATAGTGGAAGTCATTGGGTAGCTTACAGAAAGATAAACAACAATGTAGAGTATTTCGATTCATTTGGTAACTTGAAGCCCCCGAAAGAAGTTGTTAAATATTTGGGAAAGAGCGCGCGAATTTTCTACAACAATACACAATATCAAAACTACGATCAAATCAATTGCGGTCATTTGTGTTTGAAATTTCTACAACAATGACGGAACTATTACTACAACATATCTATCATGGAAAAACATTGAGTAGTTTCACTGCCGAAGAACTAAAGCACTTTCCCATTGAATATCTAATAGAGTGTGTAAGACCTTCGGAATTGCTTGATATTTGGCATAAGCTTCCCATTGAATATCGAGCAAATTTTGAACTACAAATACGATTGCCTTGTTTCATCCATTACAATCGACCTGATTGGACGACGCATTGTGACGGGCCTCCGAGTTCACAAGCCACTTGTTTTCTTTGTAAACAAACAATAAAAAATGATATTTAAATTCAAACATGTCTCGAATTTTATTAGTCATCATGTCACAGTTGCTGCGAGTTAACAGCACCAATCACGTGTTTACCTTTCAGCCTCCTACTCCTATTGTACTTGATCCCAAGAATGCTTATGAAATAGCTCTAAGATCTTTTCATTCGTATCACAGTATACCAAACATTGAAAATTGTACGTTTTACTACTATGATGCTGAAGACAACCTGCAAAGTTTTAATTTTCCCACAGGGTGTTATGAAATTGCTGATCTTGAATCGTTCATCAACGATAAATTGGGTGCGAAAAATTCAACGGTATTTTCACTAAAACCCAATCACAATACGTTGAAATGTGAAATTTCCAGTAGATACAAAATTTCCTTTATACAAACTGATAGTCTTGGGAAAATATTGGGATTTTCATCGAAAATACTCGACGCCAACAAAATGCACTCTTCAGATCTCCCCGTCGAAATCATTAAAGTATCCAGTATCCGTTTCGATTGTAACATTACCACTGGAGCCTTCGATGCAAACAGACCTGCTCATACTATTTACGAATTCGTCATACAAGTAGATCCTGGATATTCCATCGACGAAATTCCTCATAATTTGCTTTACTTACCTGTTATACCACAACGTGAAATAACCAACATTACCGTTATTGCCTTAGACCAAGACGGTCGACCTATAAACTTTAGAGGTGAATTGAGTACGTTGATATTAGAGCTTAGAGCACGAAGCAGATGGGACTAATAATCAATCATAAAAGACAGTCTGCAGAGCTTTCAACTTCATTAGCTAAGCAATCACCAAAGCTAAAACATCTCACGTTCGCAAACAAATTGGTCCTGCAATCGCTGGGTTTTAAATTAAAAAATGACAACCATGTATGGAAAACGTCTTCGTCAAAACGACAACATGCCTTCGATGTTTGATATCTACCGTAAGCCAATGTTTGACGATTCAATTCGAAAGGCTGAATACAGAACCTATGCTCCATTTATAAAATCATTCAATTGCAGTGACATTGTGGAATTCAGCATCAATCAAGTTGATTCGTTCTTTGCAATGAGCGAAACTTTGTTGTGCATTAAAGGTTCGCTTGAAACACATGGAGGTGGTGATGTAAAATTAGCAAATAATGTTGGAGCCTTCCTATTCGATTCATGTACGTACAGTGAAAGTGCCAGGGAAATGGAAACCGTTCGGGATCCCGGAATAGTAAGTGCCGTACGTGCTATGACATGTTATAACCAAGAAGATTCCAATCATATGGCTATAGCTGGTTGGAATTACCCGAAAGACCCTATTCTGAATGATAGCGACAAGACCTTCAACCTTCAAATACCCCTCAAACATATTTTCAACATTTTCAACGATTATCCCATGATTACATGCGGTCGACAAACGATACGATTAGTTCGAGCACGAAATGATAATGATTGCATATATATTACTGAAAAGAATGTCTCTGGCACGCTCTCCCATACAACCGCTAAAATTAATATTATAAGTATTGAACTAAAAGTTAAACATATCTTTCCCAATGATGATATAAAGATAAATCTCATGAAATCCATTCAAAAAGATCAGCCTATAGTTATTCCATTTAGAAAGTGGGAGTTACACGAATTGCCCTCAATTACTAAAGGTGCAAGACGAGAAGTTTGGGCTGTTAAAACATCCACTTCAGTTGAAAGACCCCGTTTTGTTATTGTTTTCTTCCAAACCGGCAAACGTAACGTGACTACAGCCGATCCTACTTTATTTGACAATGCTGACGTGCAAAGTATAAGACTGTCACTTAACGGTGACTATTGGCCTAATGAAAGAATGCAATTGGATTTCGCTAAAACTGACTACAATGAGGCATATTTTAACTATACTGAATTCTATCCCAACTACGCAAACTCCGCACAGAAACGTCCCCTGTTGGATTATTCTTCTTTCAAGAAACGTGCATTGTTTGTTATCGATTGTTCAAAACAGGAAGAAAGCATGAAGGCGTCCACAGTCGATGTAAAACTTGATATTGAAGCAAACAAAGGCTTTCCCGAAAATACCAAAGTCTATTGCATCATAATTCACGATTGCGTGATGGAATACTTCCCCCTCACGGAAATTGTTAAAAGCTTGAACTAAATGTTGATCTGCGTTAGTATTCAAACAGACGTCAACATGAGAGTAGCTTTTGTGGATATTCAAGGCTTTGTCGTAGATGGACTTTTCGTCGTCAAAGAACTCACCATAGAAATTGGCTTCAAAAGTTCGCATTACATATTTTTACCGCCGCAGCCGTTTTCTACATTAAGTAACGATGATAGAAAGACTACATCCTACTTGGAAAGGAATGTGCATGGCATTCGATATTCTTCAGGAGATGTAGAATATTCTAGAGTGAATGAAATATTGGAAAAAAAGCTATTGTATGCTGCAGACTACATTTACGTTCGGGGACAACAAAAAGCGGAATTTCTGCTAAAGAAATGTAACATATTTGGTGTTTTTCCACGCATTATTGATGTTTGTAAATTTGATGGTACACCCTGTGAAACTGGAAACTTTGCTCAAGATCCGAACCCCTGCCACGCCTCTGGACTATATTCATGTACCGAAAGAAATGTACAACGCCTCCGCCACTGGTTTTCAAATACTGTATTACCATTATAAATAAAGTTTTTTACAGAAACGTTGGGTTTTTATTGAAACACTCTGTATATTCATCAACTTTTATATTGCATGAAGATACAAATTTTCGTTTTACAATTTTTAAAATAATTTTTAAAATTAAAACCAAGACAGATATTAATATTAGACATGTCATGGTGAAGACATTATAAATCTCATTTTCCATATTCTCTTCGGTTTTGTTGAACATGGTTGGATACGTCTTAATGGATAAGTAATTTGCGGGACATCCAGTTTATACGAAGTCTGCTCCACGTCTGACGCCACAATCCGACTTCATAACCTCACAAGAAATGTCTCGCCAATGTAATGTTTCGAAGCTTCCCTCCGACGTGACGTGACGACGTACCACGTGACGACGTGACGTGACGTGACGACGTACCACGTGACGACGTACCACGTGGCGATGTATCACGTGACGACGTAACACTTGGGGTTGACACAAAAAAGTTACCTTATCGTTTGCTAAAGTCGACCTACCATACTCCGCCCTGTATATGATTCACGAATAGCCGTTAATACCTTATCGTTTGCTTAAGTCCTACCATTCAAAGATACTCCGCCCTGTATATGATTCACGAATAGCCGTTAATACCTTTCGAGTTTGCTATGATTGGATGACACAATTTGATTTTGATCGCCCCGCGCGCATGGATAAAAAATGGCGGACAGACTCCCGCGGCAGACTCCTACCCGCAGGCCACCGGCCCATAGACTACCCGCATGTAGATGTCGCCACCGAGACTCCTACCCGCCAGCGTACGGTGCGCGCTCACGTAATATACTTTTCTTCGACAATGTTATGTATGAGAGATCGTGGCGGACTATGTTAGATGCATTGCTATAAGCGCGTAGGTTCGGGGTTCGATCCACACCCGAGTTAAAGTTTTTTAATTAAATTATTTGAGAGTTTTAAAAAGAGGACTAAAAATGGCGGCCAACGCCGCGGAACGCCGCCAACGCCGCTCTCAGCGCCACCAGCGGAGATTTTTGAAGTAGTGGTCCAGAATCCCTATAGTATATCTACTCTCCGGCATCGCCTTTGTTGCAATAGATTGCGCAAAGTTGCGAGAAACGTTTCACTTGGTGCGCTCCAGTTCTATTCTGCCTTGAAGAGAAAATAGAGAAATTTTACAACAAAATGTAGGCGGTGCCTTTCCAGCTTAGGAAAAAGCCAGAAATTGGAATATTTCGTTCATGAAAGGCGATAAAAAGGTACTTAGCTCACCTATTCAGGGAAAAATAAAGGGAAAGGGGAATAAGATTATCAGGTCGCAGAGGAACATAGTGGCTTCAAATTCACTTCAATGCTTCCATTATGTCTTTTACAGCATTGTTTAGAGTTACTGACAACAAAAATTCCCAAAACCTAAGTCTGGTGAAATACGTGATCACTCAAAAAAGCAGAAACAAATGGTTCTAATTATTCATAAACTTCATTTAAACAACGCCGTTATACTGGATCGCAATTTTCTCTGAAATACTGAATGTATTGACCCTGCCCATGTTTTGTACGTTTCACTCTGTATGGTATGGTTAAATCGACATTCACTAGAACATTATACTCATTTTTTATCGAGGAGGGTGTAAACAATATCGTTTCCTTCCTGTCTGGTACACCTGACGTCATAATACGACCAACCAACAGTGAAGAGAAGTATCGAATAACGTCGTTTCTTCGAAAACTGGATGACATTGTAAACAGAAACATTTTTTATGTAAATAAGAATGAAAAAAACGTGTTGTCCAGCACAGTCCAAATCCGAATTCGCACCCACTCGCACGTCGACCTTGGAAGTACTTCACTTTATGTGGAATCGAGTTGTCAAACCATGTAAGGTAGTTGCAAATCACTTTTTATTAGGATTAAAGCTAGAGATGGAATTGTTTTGTACATTGCTAAGTAAACGTTTATTATAAGGAATTTACCTGATATATGGAAAGTAGCAAATATGATTATGAAATTTGTGATGTAGGAACTGAAAAAATATTGCTCCTAGAAGGAAGGGAAAGCTTACCTGCCTTCGAATTCAGAACAAAACCCTTTACCAGAAAAAAATTGTTCGACTGAATCATTTGGACGGACATTTTGAAACTCCTTGGTTTTTTAGTTTAATGGTTTTTGATATATTGAATATATTTATTTATGTATAAGTCACGTGTCACTGTGCTCGACAATCTCTAAGATCGCTCAACCTATAGTGACTAGTGATAAGTTGTTAAATATTAGTAGCTACTAAGTGATAAATCTGTCAAAGTGTATGTAGTTATTCGTGTGAACTCTTCTGTGAATATACACCAGTTACGTTCATCAGTATCATTTATGCTACCTCGGTCACGATAGTTTTCAAAGCTAGTAGTATCAGGACATCGTTCTACCAACGGATAAGCAGACCGTAACGTCCAGACGCTAAAACACAAATTAGCAGACATGAAAGACGAACCACTGACGTTTCACCAGGAAGTTTGTGGAAAATGTTTTCGATACAGGGCCACTCCACTTGCCAATAGCAAGTCACCTTCAGAAGAGTTCGTCCACAGGCAGCACGACATTTAAGTGAGGGAGACCGAACTAGACGATATAGTGCAAACTTTAAACTCGACTTTTATCCACTTTAAACGCTCAGATTAATTCGAAATTTGGCACACTTGTTAAGGATCGATGACAATACAATATAGTAGTAGAATATAAAGTGTTCCATCTGAAAAAAAAAACATAACTTTGATCTGGCATCGAGTTCGAAAAGAAGGAACTAAAAAACTCACCTTAAAGTAAATCGATCTAGAAAGTAAGAGATAATTCTTAATTTAAAAATAAAAGGAAAATTAGTGTCATTATGGTAATAGCGTGAGGTACTTTGTACTACATTTATACAAAACTATGCAATAGAACTTGTGAGAAATTAAAACAATTGATATCGAATTACCATAATGACATTTATTTCCTCGTTATTCTTAAATTGAGAACTATTTTTAACTTTTCAGTTAGATTACCCATGAAGTGTTTCATAGTATTTTTAAGCTATAATTTTTGGTTAAAAGTGCTACGACGTTATTGAAATATTTATCTTACTAAGTAACAGTTATCGCTTACCACGGCACCTTTAGTCTTTATCAGAACCTCGACTCGTAAGATGTCCATATGCGTGAATCCTCAAACTAGCAAAATGACTCGGTATTCCGTGAGGAGATTTTCAAATTAAGTCGGAATTTTTTTTTCTTCGACGTCTGAGGCATAGTCTGACGCATAACATACTCGTGTTTTCTATACCTGCCACTAAGAAACAGTTACCTTCATTTTATTAAAAAATCCTGAATTAATCAATGTCTATTTATATCTACAATTTTGTTACACCAAAAGTAACCATTTGTTTTTCAAAATTCCCATTCTTCTACGGACACAGTCTGCTGTAGAATTTAATTCAATTCAATTGAATTCAATTCAATTTATTTTTCTTAAAATTAGATTACATATTATCAAATATTTATATACAGGGTGTAACAAAAAGGCAGGTCATAAATCATACCACATATTCTGGGGCTAAAAATAACTCAATCCAATCCAAGTTACCCTAGTACAAATGTGCATGCGAAAAAAGTTACCAAATGAAAATTGATTTTTTCAAATATTTCGACAGTTGTTCGACATATTATAATGAAAGTTGACAAGTGGCTTTCTTATGATTAGAGCATAAATAAATAAGATTCAATAAAAAATTTGGGACCCTCGAAGAACTAAAAAAAATCATTGACTTTAATTTTTATTACTCGAAATTTTTGAAGCATAATAAAAAATAGGCCGTATCCCGGTAAAAACTGATAATTGTAAAAAGTACTAGGGTACAAAAAAGTTTCAAAAATAATGTGCCTAAATAATGGTGCCACAATAAGCATTACATTGTAACGTACACAAAAGTTTTGGGGGGGGTTTAGGGGGTCTCAACTCCCATACATTTTCAACGGGGTGCAAGAATTCCGTAATTTTTTTTTTAACATTCTCTAATCATAAGAAAGCCACTTGTCAACTTCCATTATAATATGTCGAACAACTGTCGAAATATTTGAAAAAATCAATTTTCATTTGGTCACTTCGAAGGGTTGTAACTTTTTTCGCATGCACATTTGTACTGAGGTAACTTGGGTTGGATCGAGTTTTTTTTAGCCCCAGAATATGTGGTATGATTTATGACCTGCCTTTTTGTTACACCCTGTATTGTTTATCTTAACAATAAGGCCGGATTGCCTGTCTGCCAAATGTACTTTTGTTTGACAAGGTGAGTAGGCAAATTAAGCTAGATTTCTGATATTAAAAATATTATTTCCGGATGTGATCAACACAGGGGAGAGGATGTCAAAACGATGGTAAGTTTTTTTTATTTTATATACAGAGGTATATTTAATTTGATGTTGTATTTAGTATATCATAAAATTTCTTAGAATAAATCATAACATATTTTTTTGTTTCAATATTGTATTTCTTCACTTTTGGAATTTGTTTTAGGTCAATAGGTAATGCGTTGAAAAATTTGGGACCGAAAGAATGTTCTCTGTGTTAATGTTTTTTCAAAAGATTGGATATTAACATTCATGCTTGTGGTAGATCTGTTTACCACAGTACTTTTCTGGTTGAATTTCTCTTGATCTATGAACATTCTCTTGAAGCATTGGTGAGTGTATAATAGTTTGACATTTAATATATTTGCTTCCTGATATAGCTTATCGGTGGAAAAACGTTTATTTTTATTCAGGATGATTTTTAGTAGTGTGTTTTGTGTTGTTGGTACAATGTTCAGTGTGTTGTTGAAGGCTCCACCCCATATTGTAATGCAGTAAGACAGGATTGATTCGGCTAGGGAGTTGTAGAGCATTATGAGGTTTTTTCTGGAGAATAAAAACTGTATATAAGTGTTCTAAGGCGTTTGTTAACATGCATGATATGATCAGACCATCGTATGTGTTGATCTAGAACTACCCCTAAATATTTAATCGATGACACTTTTTTAATAGCGGAGCACCCACATACATAAGTTTCCGTGACAGTTTATAGAGTGTAGTTTCAGAGACAAATTATGCGGTTGTCTTATGACCGTTGGTGTAAAGGCAATAAATTTAGTCTTATCAATATTTAGAGTGAGCTTATTTAAGTTAAACCATGCGTATATCTTCTGTAAATTTGTTTTGGTAGTATGTTCAACATCCTCCCAATTATTTCCCGCGCAGATCAAGGCTGTATCGTCAGCGTAACAAATAAGGTGTCCTTGACCATCTATTTTTGCTTTATTGTTCATGTATACACGAAACAGTATTCTGTTCCTTGAGGTACCCCTATTGACTCTGTACTAACCTCATTCCCAATTTTCACTCTCTTAACTCTATTTGTTAAATAATTGGACATAAGAATTTGTGGGAGACCACGAATACCGTAGTGACTCAATTTGTTTAGTAGAATTTCGTGTGATACTGTATCAAATGCCTTAGCGAGATTTAGAAAAACTGCTATGCATTTCGATGATTTGTCCAAGGCCTTGACTGTTTGCTCTAGAAAATCAACTACCGCAATTTCAGTGTTTGAGTTTTGGATTAAGCCATACTGCCTGTCAGTAATGACGTTGTGTTTGCGAAAAAATTCCGCCAATCTTTTTTTAACTATTTGTTCAAAGACCTTTGCTCGATTATTGAATATAATAAAACTTTTTTCTTTTTAAAAATGAATCTTGTAGTTGGGGATTGTAATTGTGAATTTTATTGGCAAGGTGAATGGGAAGTGAAGACTTAGTCCAAGCATGAAACACTGGATATACAAAGTAGTCGTTAAACCAATAATAACATACGAGTATGCGTCTTTGGTGTGATGGACAAAGACGATAACGAAATAATGCGATGTGACTAACAAAGCTGCTAATATTTTCCTCTCTTAGTATTGCAGGGTGCATTAGAAGCTCGTCAACAGCAGCAATAGAAGCCTTATATTACTTTCCTCCACTACATCTGGTGATGATAGGAGATGCAAAGAAGGAGTTATTTAAGCTACAAAGCAGTATAATAGTCAGACACAACTATCAATACAAGCAGATACGGAAACTATATGGCTACTCAACTTCGCCCCATACTAGATATAAGTTACAGACACTAATAGAGAAGACTGGCAATATCCAAACAGACTAGCGCTTACTCAAGGTGAGATCTGGTACATGGACGGGTCAAATACTAGAAAAGAGACAGGAGCTGGGGTGGAGCCTACCGAGATGTGTGTGTGTGGAAGCAGGGATGGCCTCAGCCGGAGGTTATTGGCAACAGATTTTTTTTTTCTTTGTATCCATTAAATGTGCATTGGTTAAAGATATATTCTTGCTTGCTTCATAAAGTTTATTATAGAATCTAAAGTAGCTTTTTCTGTGCATGCCAGGAGAGAGCTAATGTTTAGTGGAAGGGGAAAGTTATGGTCCATTAAAGAGATATATAAATTAGATATGGCCGCTTCATTTTTCTTATACTCTAGAAATATATGATTAGTATAACCGATCGAGACGTTGTCGCAGTTGCAAAATGGTGACCCGACTAAAACTAAACCATGGCTGCTTTCTGGCGCACCTTCATAAATAGGGTATTCTACAGTCTACCGAGATGTACCACGCTTACTTGATATAATCGGGTAGCGTGAAAGGTTGCACTTTTCGACCACCGAGTTGTACCACGAAATTGAAATCAGGTTGCCTGAAATATTTTGAATTGTTTCAAAATGTTAGCGATAAATGTAATGCACTTAACTTATCCTTCAACCAAAAAAAAATATAGCAGTCGAATTTGAACAAGCATCTCATAGTGCTATTTATAGATTTTGGCCATTTTCAAATTTAACCGGGTGTAGATTTAACTTATGTCAAGCATGGTACCGTAAAATTTTAAATTTAGGTTTGTCGAATAAATATGAATATAAAAATTCAGAATTTGGCAAGTTTTTGAAGTTATTTTTTGGTCTCCATTTCCTACAATCTACCGAAGTAGGTGACTTTTTTTCTCTTGAAATATTTGACAAATCGCCCGATGATGAGATAGTAATGCAATTTTGTGATAACATATAGTTGAAAATTATATATCAGAAGAAGCTAAATTTCCTTCAAAAGTTTGGGCATGTAACACAAATATCATGTAACGGTATAGAGTTCTTATAATAGCCTTTTTGGTGTGCGTCATTGATTGTTAATGTCCTTCTAACACATTACGGTGAAAGAAATGGAAAAAAGGCAGGTCTGTGATTAATCCTAATCAAAATATCACAATAATGAACTGTTTAAACGTATTACAAACGTTACCCTGATCTTTGACAGAAAAATTTGATTGGTTGATGTTTAGTTTACGTGCAAGCGCGACCTATCAATCGGGCGAATTTATATCGTTCAAAATACGACGTAGACGTACCCTTCGTAGGTTTCGTCTTTTTCTAATGTCCCACTGACAGTTCACGTCAGGTCTGTACTTTGTTGTTTATGATTATTTATGGAAAGTGAATATTAATCTTATTGTTAGCATTTTATTTATTTAAATAATACAAAAATATGCCTAGATACACAGAAAAAGAGCAGCATCTTATTTAAAAAGGTATCAAATATTTTCAATTAGAAAAAGAAGCTGGTAAACCATTGATACCTTTAACTTCAGTGCACTAAGTAAGTATTTTTTATATAACAATAAGTGAAATTAATATAAATCAAGTTAATCCTATTTCATTAGGATAGTGAGAAAGAGTGAATGAAAAATTAAAAAAAATTATTATTCACTTTTTAGTGCATTTCCTAATAAAAGTGTGTAATTAAAAAAGTGTTTTTGTATTTTTTATTCATTAATATTGTTTGTTTACTTATTTATTTTAGGTGAACATGTAACTCTACATACGCCGAATAAAAAACTCATTGATTTGGATGGAATCGACATGTCTGTTGGTTCAATGGATAATGTTTTAAGGGAACTAAAATTCAGATGGCTAAATTGCAGTATTTCCAATAGAAACTATCTTATGGAACAACCACATGTAGCTCAAAAAAGATTACATTTTCTGAGAGAATTCAAGAACAATGAGAGTTCTCCTTACCCTCTACAGCCTGTTTTTTTGGAGGAGACCTGGATTTTTAGTAAAGGTAGTTTTCGCAAAAGTTGGCAAGATGGTAGCACTAAGGCAGTAAGGAAGACAAGTGGTGAAGGTGTACGGTACATTATTTTACAAGCAGGTTCTGAGAATGGTTTTGTCGAAAATTGTAGTTTGATTTTCAAAAGTGGGAGTAAATCTGGAGACTATCATGATTCGATGAATTCGAATAACTTAGAAAAATGGTTTGAACAACAGCTCCTGCCGAATTTAAAAGAACCTTCTTTAATAATAATGGACAATGCATCTTATAATTCAAGTTTAGTTGAAAAAATCCCTAATTCATCTTGGACTAAGCAATCTTCAATTAGTTGGTTACAAGAAAGGCGTATACCTTTTCCAGCATCTAGCATGAAAGATGAAATTATGAAAATTGTGAAGAAACATGAAATACCGGATAAAGAATACAAGTATGTAATTTATTGTAGGAGGTAAGGATCAACAGTGTTAATGTAAGCGTGCTGTTTTATAGATTAGATAGACTTAATCACTCATAATGTTCTACTTCTTCAGTTATGGCTCAACTAATTTTGAGTATTAAAAAGTCAGACATCTAGTTACAATGTCAACTATTCGGGGCAGGGGAAAACCAGAAAACCCGAACAAAAATCAAAATTCAGTTGGAACAAAAATTTCCTATTATTTTAATTATATTATTGTAGGTTACACCAGAAAAATGGGAAAAACATGTTAGGCATACCCAAAACATTATAGAGGAATATTGGGAAACAGCAAAAATTATTGACGCTAGTGATACTTGGCCTGTAATTATTGACTTGAATGAGTCAGAATGTGAATCAGATTGGGACTTATGGGAAGATGACTGCGAAAATTGAACTTCCATAATCCTCTTCTTTTTAATTTTTTATTAGTTGGTTGGTTTCTTGACTATTTACTATGTTTATGTTTGTTTTCTACTGAACGTGTAACTGAAGATAGAATACTCTAGTTAGTGTTTGGAAAGAAGCTATTCAACGGCAGAGCAAGTGGTCGTAGCTTCAAAAAGCTATAGAATAGTAACTATTTTGTTAAATTTTCAATATATCCGAGGTGCCTTAGACAACCAAGAAACTGTAGTATGTGCATTTTTGGACATAGAAGGAGCTTTTAACAACACTCCTGAGACTCTCCTCAGAAACTCAGTAGAATTACGGGGGCCCAATAGATCTTTTAGGTCTCAGTGAATGTCAAAATACATACATACATAAATTTGCAATGCACACATATTTTAATGCAGACAGTGGCCACATTTAAACAAATAAAACAATGAAATTCACTAACAATAAGAATTATAAGTGAAGAATACCTTTTTCCATAAAACTTTAGAATAAAATAGGGTTCCATATGGTGCAGACTTAATTGAACAGGCTGCATAATTCTTTTGCAGGACTATATTTACTAATGTAAAGTTATTTCAATATGTAAATTGAATATACAATTTGTTTTGTTTTGCAGTGTTTTCATATCCCAAGTATTATTAATTTCATATCATTTTCGAATATGGCTGAATACGATCCTGATCATTTTATTTATCAAATTTAAGGTTAGCTATATGTCAATATAGCAAATATAATAAACGACATGCCTAAAACCCGGATATACGTCACAAACGATGACGCACACCAAGAAGGCTATTGTATGAACTCTACCAACGCTTGTGAATCATTTCATTCTTAGTTAAAAAACAGTTTTTATTCTCCCCATCCAAATGTATTTATTTTTGTGGACATAATAATGAATAAACAAAATAAAACATTTGCAAACTTAAGGGTGCTAATGAATTAACAATTATAAAAAAAAATTAAATCTATTACTAGAAAGAAACATGAGTATATAACTTCTAAAATAAAAAAATTAAAAGGAAGTATGATAACCAAATTTGATTTTTTAGAATCTTCAAGCTATTATTTTCCATACTAGTATAAATTAAGAGATCTTAATTGGTAAAATTAATGTTAATTTGTTTGTATATTTCAAAAGAAATTTTTAAAATAGTTTTATTCGTATAATATCGATTTGTGAAAAAACTGCTTAATTGATATAAGATTTTATAATTAAACCGTTAATCCTCTAGACATTCGGTGGTACACCTAGATGGTAGGATTACATCTTGGTGTCCCGTGGTACAGCTCGGCGGATCCGGCTGGGGCGTATAGTAAGTTATTCCTTCTCACTAGGAGAACACAGACGTAGATTTATGCTATCCTACAATGTACCAAAACAAATAAATACATGACTTACACTCATAGCATAATCATATTGAGTGGAAGCCATGCATTCCTTGATGCTTTAAATTGTTGCCTAATGAGGGAATGCCAGAAAGAACTAAATGAACTGGCAGTTAGCACTAAAGTGAGATTAGTGTGGATGCCGGGACATAACGATATTTCTAAGAATGAATAAGCTGATGTACTCGCGAGAAGATGTTCAGCAATAATATATAGGGACCACAACAAAAGCAGACTAAATTGAAGGAATACTCCAGCACATAACGGGACGAAGAACTACTAAATATCAATAGGAATTAGCTATAGGTTATTTTAACAAGTGCATGGAGTATTGGAATGCAATAATCCCCTAACTAGCAGGTGTTTATCGGATATTACAGAGTTGTACTCAAAATTGACGGAATGTTTCACAATAATTTAATAGTAACTTTAAATCTATCGAAAAGTAAATAATCTTAAGTGCCGCAATTTTTAAGTTTATGAAAGAAAAATTGTGGTGGATCATTACGAATATAAAATTATGAAATATTATCACTTCCTTACCTATTGTTAACAAGCTTCCACTATCGATTTGACATGTTATGAATACATGCAGAAATATTATCTATTGTTCTCCAATTAGCAGGTGGAAAAACAAAAACCTGATTACGTATTTTGAGAAATATTAATGTACAGTTCCGTTATTATGACCTATAGGTACTTATATTAGTTTCAATTACGGTTTAGTTTTGTAATAACCGTCTTTGAGAAGGGTTGTATATGTGAAAGTTTCGTGAAAATAAGTGAACGTTGTACTAAACGCCCAAAATATAGAACATTATGTCTAAACTAAACGAAAAAACGATCATGTCAAACGTAATTCGGTATGTACAAGAAGAAAATCGCATTCAGTCGATTGGGTTGTGCTCAACAGTTCGGGCACTTGATCTGATTTTTCGAACCATTACCCATGTTATCCACTTCCATTCCAGAAGCTTCGTGTGTTCATGTTTGACTGGAGGAATTTTCAGTAGTAGTGATGGTTGTATTATTTCCTCTCCAAAGCGCTTTCGAGTCCATGTAAGTTCTCACAGAAGCAGAGTATGTGAGTAGGTGTTTCCTGTACATATTTCAAAACAGTGTTGACAGCATTATAAAAATATATGCACATATTACTAGATTGCGAAAATCGACTATTGAGAAAGTAATACGTGAACAAAAAACAAATGAGATTTTAAGCTAACCAAAGGAGAAACTAGGACGGAAAGTGAAGAGAACCAATGAATTTATAAAGAACGCAAATAGAAGAGACATCCATTCATTTTATATGAAAAATGAAGTACGTAAATTGAATCTAATGTTAAAATTGATGAGAAAATGGCTACCAAGTGCGGTTGGAAACATTACCGAAGAAACGTGGAAAAAGTGCATTAGTCAAGTTGGAAAAACTGAAAAGGACATGTCGAATATGGATCATAACGAGCACAATGTGATTGAGAGTTTGAAAGTAAATCCCTCAAGGATTAATGTATATATTTCCAGACTCCGTTTCACGTCCCAGACACTATTTGGCAAACATTTGGTATTCAGACTTATTCGCGTAGCGTGTGGGAAGTTAACTCTGGCAAATATTCGTCCTTCGTCATTTTCCCGGCGCTGGTCGGAAACTAGCACGAAGTAAAGGACGCCGTAGTACCTTTGATATACTACGGCACCGTGTGGGAGATCAAGCAAACATTCGTGCAAATGATAAATATTGGCCTATTCGCCAAATACACGTAGTGTCTGGGACCGGCTTAAGAAGAACCCACTTGAAGTTGCAGTCGTATACGCGAACTTGTCAAAACCAGCATCATATTGTAAAATTGAGATTCAACTCCAAATCAGTAGCGTTACGTTTCCGCATATTGTAGGTAAACACAAAATTAAAATATTAAAAATGTATTTAAATAAAACATATTTGGGAATCCTTTGAAGTTCTTAGAGATATTTTCACATATTATAATAGAACTGGTATATGAAAATACTTGGTATTGTTAAAATATTTCACACTTTCAATGAACGATTAGCGATGTTCGTTTGTAACGCCAATGGCATAAAACGGTCGTTACCAGGGGACATAGAGAAACAAGACTGATTTTGATTTCTACACAAGACAGTTTATTGGCAAACTTCACGTGGTTCTTCTTATGTGAAACGGAGTCTAACACAAGTGATAGTGGATCAAGTACAACTGACATTGATAACGATGACGACCAGTAACTTTCTGCTTTTATTGTGTTTATTTTTCAGAAAACTGTAATAATACTTTATGGTGTATATTTTCAAACGGTTACTATCAAATTGTGAAATATTTCGTATATTTCAAGTACAATTTGTCATAACCTCCTTCATAGAATGAATCAGTATAATTTGGCAGATATTTTTGGTAGTAAGGACATTAATGACGAATTGCTGACTAAAAGTGGCATCTATTCATTGTGAAAACAAATTCCAGATTTGCATGGTTTGAGATATGGAGTGTATCAAACAATCTTAACAAAATCTACATTTAAAGTAGAGAAGTGGAATACACAGCATGTCTGTTTGACCAAAAATCAATAATTATTGTGAGTCGCTTTACCGGGAAATTTAAAATATTTCAACCTTCCTTATATACGAACGGAGAAGGTACCGGCCGGTCTTCTCTAATTGTTTTGCAAACACGAAAGAGCAGTAAGTAGTCCATTTTAGTAAAAAAAACAATACCTGAAGTTATATTTAACATTTAAAGTGATATTTTTGTTAATGGGTGGGATTCATTTAACAATGATTGATGTCACACAAAATGTGTGTAACAAAATGGCTACATGATTTCACTTTCCTGAATTATTTTATTCCACATCTTCCCTTCATACTATTTTCTTTTGCTTTTTATGTTTGATTGTTATATCAAACAGATGTTCTTCCAGAGTTAATTTTTAAGCAAAATATAATGATTGTGTTTAGTACTCTGGAAGGTATCCATATATGCTCCAGTTTTTTTTGGTTCTATCGTTTCTTTATACAAAAAAATATTATTGTAGCACAGTTCCGTGTGACAAAGTTTCCGGGTAAACCAAGTTACCAGGCCAACCAAGTTACAAGTGCCAACAAAATACCTCGCTCAATTCCTGGAAAAATACATTACTGTAGGAAGTATTTCATTTAGATATTTAGAATAAATGAGTTTTCATTTTTATTTTTAATTCTTATTACAGTTTCCTGTAATATTGTCGTATTTAATAGAGTGAATGTATCAACAGATGTCGAAAGAATAATTATAAATATTCAACACTCTATGAATTTTTGAAAAATAATATTTTTCAAACTAAGGAGCAACAACTACTTCCCGTGCAATATGAACCGCCGGATATTGAATTACACCCCAAAGTCAAACGGGGTTGGTATATCTACAAGATATTTTAAAACCAACCTGGAAGACATGTATTGATTGTGATTGAAGTGTACTCTTCAGTCCGGGACTAGAGATTCTCGGACGGACACCACATACCTTGTACTGATGAGGCGCAAATACGCCGAAACCGGTCTACAAGTTGTGTTGTCCCTTCTAATCGCAAACCAGAAAGGTTGGTTTTAAAATATTTAGTAGATATACCAACCCCGTTTGACTTTGGGGTGTAATTCAATATCCGGCGGTGCATATTGCACGGAAAGTAGTTGTTACTCCTTAGTTGAACGGCCACTGTTGTTGAAAAATATTATTTTTCAAAAATTCATAGAGTGTTGAATATTTATAATTATTCTTTCGACATTTTTATTTTTATTTGGTACGCCCCTGTTTATTTTAAGTCTTGAGTTGCTACCTTCGTGGCACCACCGTCGATCGGTAGAAGGGTGGTACGCGCCAAAAAGCCGGGGAGACGACTTTGAGACGCGAAGGAGAAAAGATGATCATTCCTTTGGCACAACTTAACACTTGAGTTAAAATAACATTTTGTATAATACTTTGAAGCTATTCAACAATTATTACTTTATTGATTGACATTGTCTGTGTAAACTGTTCTGTAAACTGAAGAAATCCAAATATACCACATACCTCTAGACTAATGTTATTAAAAATCCTATGTTACCTTTGACAAACATTCCTGGACAAATACATTTTCTTGAACACGTTTGCTAGGCCAACCAAGTTCCTAGGCCAAATATACAAGATCTCCAGATTTAGTCACTGGATGTCCTAGTTCAAAGATTATCAACCAATAGAGTCCTCATCAGGGAAGTTATTCTTAAAATGTCGAAATAGTTCATACATTTAAATTTTGTAGTTTTTTTTCTTACTAACCCATTTTTTTAATTGTAATTTTTATATCAATTTTTCACATTATATAATACATTTTTTATGTTGGAAATTTTATTTATTACACAGCAACCAACTTTACTTTAATTTCAGTTTTATTTTTATTGTTTAATGGTAGATAACAGCAGTTGAAGGTTAGCTGATTTTTTTAAATATGTTTTTTTATCCTAATTTTGTTTTAGGAAACAAAATTAGTGGCGCCCATAAATTTCTTTCCTTTCCAAAATTATCTCCATTCCTAATTTCCATCAGATAACAATGCCATGAGAACTGGCTTTGTTATCTCCAAATATAAAGTCAGTTTGGTAAATTTTAAACCTTCAACGGGGTTTGACAGTAGTGTTTAGCACCAATCATGACTCAAAGACGAAAAAAATACTGAAGACTGTAACTAACACTAGAAGGAGGATGAAGTATGTCAATTTTTAATTTAAATATAACATGTTTAGAAATTTTCTATATATATATTTCTTAGTAATCGAAAATATTGATTAATTCCATTCGGCTTCTCCACACTGTATGTTATATTTCTGTTATGGGCACAAGTTTATAAAGAGAAGCTTCAATTCAGCAAAAATAATCACGAACCATTTGAATAAATTCGTTTTTCATATATAGTGAGAGGTGTAATTTATTCAAATGTCACGATAGTAATAAACAATTCAACGATTACCTTCGTTATTGCAAATCCACGTTTTAGCTACCGTCTTGTCCCCGATATGTCATTAATATTGTTGTTAAACAGTAAACTTTTCGCAATTCCAGATACCTATATTGTTTTATGTCTACTTCTGTTATTATCAAACACATAAATTTCGAAATGTATAAATCTTTATTATCAACATATTCTATAAAAATATTGATGTGTTGCGAGAGATTTAATAATTAACTTTTTATACACAAAATACGCTCCTATTATTTTAATATTCACGAACAATACAAAATACTTGAAAAATCAGGTTTTTGGGGGTCCATTTAACAATAAAATTATAACAGTTACTCCAATAAATGAAGGTACAAACCAGTAGTTAATTAAGCAAAAGGATCATACCGGGCGAAATTGTAGGTACCAATTGGGTCTTTCAAATAAAGAAATTTCCCTCATTCTCCTGGTCAGGTATCATGGTGAAAAATAGCCCCAAAGTTTCAAAAATCCGTTTTTCACCAAAATATAACATTAAGAGAATTTTTGATTGAATGAAAAATGGAGATCAATTCCTTATCTTCAAAAATGGTCCGTCCCTATGACTTTTTTTTTCTCGAATAGTCGATAGTTTCCGAGATAACGGCTTCAAAACGTGCCCTTTACTTGTAGCTCCTGTTGTGAATCCAGGAGAGCGAATTCGAGAAAGGTAGACGTTATGATTCAGAATTCACGTGAAAGGGAAACCCCATATCTATTGTATCCTGTCTCTCGGACCACTTTTTCATTTTTTCCAATATTGGGAACACAGGCCATAGTTTTTTCTTCTTGGATATTTCTCGACTCCTACAAAATACATCCATATTTTAATGAATAATTATAATAAATAATTGTAATTTGGTCGGGCATTTTTTGATAATGTATCGAATAGAGGTATTAGTGTCGAGCAAAAAACACACTTACAAACCCCAAAAATGGTCAGGTAATCTGGAATTCAAGGTTGTCTCATTCATGCACCCAAAAATTTCGCGACTGAAGCGAACGTGGTGGCGCCATCAACAATTAGTCTCTCAAGTCCAAAACACGGAGACTAGTGAACTCCTACACCCCTCGATCTTAAATTTTTCAAATAACTGCCATATTTATTCAGTCTCAAAATTCCGAATTTTTGACTTCCGATTTTAAAGCAGTTATAAGTTTTTCCCAAGTTCGTCTAAGAAAACCTCCGAAAACACTGCATCCGAAAAGCTCATTCCAGTTTTGCTGGAGCTTTCTCATGAAACCCAGTTTAGCACCTTGTATGTCTGTATGTATGTATGATGGGGTGACATTCACTGAGACCTAAAAGATCTATTCTGCCCCTTTACTTCTACTTAGTTCCCTAGGAACGTCTCAGAGACTAGTATCCCTTCAGTCCCATTTCCCTGAGAAATTTTAGGATATCTGCAGGCTTCAGCTTAGGTAAATGTGCCTCTGCTATCCAATAATCTCCTAGGTGCTGTGCCCTAGGATTCTGAATGGGGCCATTTGGGTCAATTCATTTTTTACATTATTGGTTAAAATTCCAATAAATCCGCTCCATTTATAGTTACCCTGAAAAAATTAAATCGATTGAATCAAAACTATCCGAGAAATTAGAATGTAAAGTTAGCTCCGCCCCTTGAACGAAGGGCGCCAACGTGACGTCACATCAGCCGTGGAGCTCGGCAGTATCGAGGTTCCAGGCATAGACACTAGTGAAATAATTAATTGTAGAACAGCTTTGTACGCAAATCTAATCATCCGAAATGGTGTAGTATTTTAACCAAAATAAGGACTATATCAGTGCAGAATTAAGAGGTGTGAAAATGGAAAAGGAAGCAATCGTATTCGTTATCTTAAACGTAAATGGGTACAATTTATTAGCAGGCGAATAAAATTTAAAAAATAAACACGTGAGGTCGTATACAGGATAGAGTGGTGATAAAATTGGAATATAAAGAATATCTGTGGAGGTGGAATAACCTAAATAGCTCTAGCGCGCTTCAATTTGCGTATTTACTTCTGATATTTCAATCTAGTCCTAGAACACTTTCTAACGTACAAATTAGTCAGTTATCATTTGGTTGTCCATATCACTGCTTTTTTGGCGTAAACTCAGGGTTTTTCTAAGAATAAACAAACACAAAAATCAGTCTTATCAATTCATGTTATGCGATTTTTTTTATGTACTTGGATATAGCTGTTTTTAGGCTCAATTTCCTTCCAGATCTGCAAGAACGACTTATGGTGATAACGCCATTTGTTATGTTCAAGTAAAACAAGGCCAATCTTATTATTTTGTTAAAGCAAAGATCACTCCAGAACATAAAATAAAATCTAAAAATTATAATGTTTCGTGTAAAATTCATACGATCAAAAATTGTGTGGAAGAAGTTTTATGCCACGATTGTCCTGCGTCTGAGGGGGGCTGCAAGCATGCTGTGGCATTCTTATTGTGGCTGCACCAAAGAACTGAGGATCCGTTTCCTACGGAAAAAGCTTGCTACTGGAAAAAGTCTAACTTGCCTGCAGCATCAACAACGAGAAAATTCCTCACAACAATACTTTGATCCTTTATTAGAAACAAATGTAGTACGTCGCATAGCTTTCTGCCAAAGTTTTCTAACCTTCAAATCGTTAGGTAACGAAATAAAAAGTTTTTCAGGAGTTTTTACGGTTATACTTTGACAATCTGGTACTATGCAATAGTTGTATTTGCTCTTTTTGTCACTCATTTCATAATTGTTATTGTTTAAAAACAAACATAAACGTCAAATAACATGCAAAATTCCGAAAATACCGAATTAAACCAACATTCACAAGTTAAGTTAAGTGTACTCGGCTATATGAAGCCGCCCCGTTTCAAAGTTGGCCATATTTTAACACTGAATTTGAGGGTGGAATCGGTTGGATAAAATTGTGATTTTTTGCCAATTGTCTTTTCGAGTAGAGAACTTTTTAAAACTAGAATAAAAAAATGATCGAAAATGGCCCCATTGCTGTGCAATTCGCAAGTATGTGGATGGAGGTTTTTTCTTCCATGTCACAGAATCTTCATCTTTGCATCCTGTACCAGTTTGTACACAGCTAAGAAAAGCTTGGTGTTTATTTTAGACACTCTCGTGACAAACGCAAACTACCGATACTAGATGTGATTTTTTGTCCATCTAACGTGAATTAACAGGAATTGATATTACGGCAAATTGTTCCGTATTAAACTAGTTATTATTATATTGTTGTTGCATAATCAAATTGTAATAATTCCAATACAGAGGTGTATGAAAATAATATTATGGACGAAATAGAACAGAATCCGGAGTTTAGTATTAGAGAGACGCGGCTATGTACCCTGCAATCTCTTGAACCTTTATGGAATATTATTCAAAAATAAAACCTTTATATTTTCCACTTTCGGTAAGTTCATGCGATGCTAGATGGTGAATTCCTTGTTCGAGAAGTTTTTGCACTGGTCAAAAAAACCAAGATCTCAATTTTGTCTCAAACAATAGCTGGATTCTACGTAAGAAAAAGTTAAATTAATTTCCTTAAAATGGGTGCATGGTAGCGAATTTGAAACAGGAACACATTTTTTTCCTAAGTTGGTAATTTTGGAACCGTTGGCAATACTAAACACTATACACAGATCACTCTACACCATCACTAAAACTTTTGCGTTTCTATAACCAAGTTATCCTCTTCAGAAACGTTATGAAAATTGTGTGTCCAAAAACTGATACACAAAAAATTTCACTAAATTTACCTCTTACCGGTTTTTTAACATACGGTTGAAAAACTGACTGAACTGCATCATATTCAAAGGGCGAACTTTTGGATGAATATAAATTAGGTAATATGGATATAAAATCACATCTGCTATCTGTAGATGTTCATTCACTGATGAATGACCAGTCATGAAATCTGTTAAAATTCCTCAGTGAAATCAGTTCTGCTGTACGTTCCAGGTATAGCACTTTTATTAAGGTTTTCCGTGCCTTTGTCTTGGGATGCTCACCCAGTAATTGTCATACAGTTATTCAGTTTTCCATATACCTTCGTACTATGGTTTTTGGTATAGCAAGAATCTGTCCTGGTATCCTTTGACCTGCTTTTTGTGAAATGAGGCTTACAGACGATGTAATTCAGTTGTATTCTACATTACAAATATTGAATAGTATATTCCTCAACGAGTGTAGAATAATGGCTATTATTCACGTGGATGAAGTTTTCAAAACGAGCGAGCGTAGCGAGTGAGGAAACATCTGCACAAAATGGGCAAAGTTAGAGAACCTATGTGCAGGAAATGTGAACTCTATAATGAAACACCTACTCACATACTCTGCTTCTGCGAGAACTTACATGGACTCAGACGGAAGCACTTTGAAGAGGAAAAAAATAATACAACCATTACAACTACTGAAAATCTCTCCAGTCAAACTAGTGGCCTACATATAAGACACAAAGCTTCTGAAATGAAAGTAGATGAAATGGGAAATGGTACAAAGATTCAGTTCAAGTGCCTGGGCTGTTGAGCACAACCCAATCGAATGAATGAATGAATATTAAATCTTCACTACCGGTACTGTTGTCTATTTTGTTCTCTATATATACGTAAAATTAAGATTATATAATTATTTTGACGCCTCAAACGACGCGCTGTCAGAATCGATTAGATATTTGACGTTTTAAAAGAGACGATTTGATTTGTTCATTGTATCGTGAATTCTGATAATCATAGGATGTGATTGGCTAACGAGAGTGAATTCCACTTCATTATTCACTGGTGTGAAGAATTTATGTCATTATACGGCTAACTATGTACAAATAATTTGTGCATTATGAATTATAAAACACTTTTCTTCTTTTCCCTGACTTCATTATAGGACAAATGAGGTATTCCAGCAGCAAATTGAATTTTTTTATGTTTTGCAAAACTTTATTAACTATTCAGCAAATTACCTACAAGTTGTATATGTAGTCTTCGTTCTGAGGACCGAAATAGATCTGGGAAGGTCGCAATGGAAGACCAAGAGATCAAATCTAATTTAACTTGAAGTGAAATATTATTATTTGCGTTAAATTTTCAGTTCTTATCGAGTAAATAATAAAAAAGATGGCATTTTTTTGTTCGTAGAAAAACCAATCGTTTATATCCGGTAAGTGCGACTCGGCATGACTACGGAAGTTTATTGAAAATTCCAAAGACGTTATAATAATAATATATCGATTGTTGCCAAAGGACGAGAACATATTTATATAAATCACGATTAACCAAATGAATAATAAACAGAAACAACAGGCATCTAGCTTTCCAAATTTTAATTTAAATTGTCGGTGTTTCCTGTGTCAACACATATTTGAAAAAAATTGAGTTATATGTAAGAGTGTACAGGAGAATTTATGCCTAGAGGAGAATAAATTTAAACGAAAATTCCGATGTTAAAAGTTTTCATAATAATCATTAATTTTATTTAAATTATAAATTCTTCTGTGTTTTCTGATGATTGATTTATAGTTTACTGTTGAAATAAATTATAAATCTCTATTTACTGGAAAATTTTTTAGTTGGATCCAGCTTACTCGCCACTTTCGTGGACATCGAGAGGTCATTTACAATATCTGCTCTGAGGCCAAAATCAAGGCAAGGACGGGTAAAAGATGTCCACAAGAAGGAATATTACCAATGTTTCTATGGGCAACCTTCGTAGACGACCTCGTTACAGAACTGTCCACAACGGATATTTACTCTCTTAAATACGCAGACAACATCGCTATTGTAGTCAGGGGCAATAGTTTTGTAATGTATTTTATGAATGTTTTGTTATTGTGTATCTTAAAATAATTGTATCTGTTTGTAAAAAGGTCTTAACCCGTTAATAAAAAAAGTTTGTTGGGTGGATTCGGAAATAATGCTAATAGCCTTAAATACAAGGTGTCCAGAAACTCTCCTGTCAAACGCAAAATGCAGATAATAGATTAAAAAATGAAGATTATTAACAGCAAGAATATTATTGTTCCACATGACGACCACCTGTTACTAGAACCCAATGGGTTCTAAGATGTTTGTCTAACTCTTGGAAAAGTTTTGGAATAATCTCGAATTCTATTAAAGCTCCGTTCATCCTTCCTCACAGCTGAAAACGATTTTGTATTGGAATAGCATAAACTAATGATTTCAAGCTCCAAAATCAAAATTACATTGATTGAAATCGGTCGATCCCGCAGAATAGTAAGTGAGGGCCTCTTCCATAATTAGAACGAGTCAAGCCTCCTATTCGGTATCGTAATTCTTTCCACTATTTCATAGATCTTTGATTTGAAGATTCGGTTCTTTTTTTGTAATTCAACAGTTGAAATCCTACGAAATTTATTATATAGAATAGAAATCATACACGCGGTTTCAATGTAGAAATCCATTTCTATTACAGAGAAAAAACATTTCCGTACGCCACTGTTGTTTGACTAGCCCTCGGATAGAATATCAATTGGATCACCAAAAACAAAAAAGTTAAAATTATTATTCAGTTAACGAGTGATAGTTAAAGATTTAATGTATTTTATCGAACGAATGCCCAAAAAATTTCGTTTTCACTTTCGAATAGACAGTGAACCGACCTCAAAATGTTTGTTTTTCATGTTCATTGTTATATAATGTTTGCAAACGATCCACATTTACATTTAAAATATTTTTTGTTCGAGTAATTTATTCAGTTTTACTCTCTACGAGCTCGCAATATCCAATCATTATTAGTTGAAAATAAAAACAAAAAATATTCTTTACAGTGTCGCTTATTTCTTATAACATCAAAGAATAATGTGGATATAAAACTGGTTAAAACAAAATATACTCTTTCCAATTATAGAGTCACTGAGTTTGGGAAAATATGAATATCCAGCACTATCCCAATGCTTTCCGGACTAGTCAGTAAGATTTCCTAGGCTTTTACATGGATTGCAGTTATGAAAAACCACGATTAAAATCAACAACAGATTATTACTTTTTTTCTCCATGTACTGGGAATATCCCAATATTAATTATGTTAATAGTCCGAAGAAATATCCCAAGTACTTTTTTATTTTCCCATTACTGACATATAAAATGTATCAGACAAATAGTTACTAGATTTCATTGACGTTAAACGTTGGATTAGTGATTTGCACAGCAAGAACCAATACCGAGACAGTCTTGATGACGGTCTCGGTATTGCTTGTCCGATCTTGGTCTTGCTTAAATACTTGTAGTCTTGGTCTTGGTCATACATATTCAGTCTTGGTCTTGGTCTTTCTAAAATACCTGTAATATTGGTCTTGCGTACTTAGTCTTGGTATTGATCAATTAGTTTGGTTACTGGAAAATTTTAAGTCTTTTGATCGGTATAAACTATCAATGATCAACAACATATCTTTAAGTTGAGTCGAATATTCTATTATACTATTTAAAATAAAAGTTTAGTTTAGTTTTGCACCTTGGTCTTGGTCTTAGCATTAGCGTAACTTAACCTGTAATTTGGGTGACTTTTGCTTGACATCTTCTAATAAATGACAAAAAAAATTAATTTAGGTAACATAATTTCCAACCATCACAAAGGACACATATGTTTTTATGATTATCACATAAAAAATGTCTAGTTGAACAATTTCTCTTTGCTTGATGCTGATGCTGACCTCACCGAAAACACTATACTCTACATGGACTTTTCCAGTGTGCTAAATATTTTGCTTAGCTACACTAAATAATGTCCGTATTATGACAGTTTTTTCAATGGCTTTTAAAAATAAATCCTTATTATACCAGTCATTTTAGTCAGTTATCTTCGGAATCGAAGATAATAAGCTATTAAGTGGTAGAAACCTCTACTTTTCCATGCTGTTTACAGCATAATGCAATGCCAGCTGTTAGTTCAGTTTCTTGCAAATATCCCGCTTTCTCTGGGCTTACTGGTAGATTTAAATAACGTCTACCGTGAATATTATAGAGCATAAAATTGTCAACAACTTTTGTTGCAAACTGTTTTTGAGATAGAGGGCGGAGAGCTCGCAGCGCTTAAGGCGCGTTCTCACTAGTCGATTTTAGTTGAACGATTTTTATTGATCAACTAAAATCGAATTAAAATCCCTGTGTGAACCTACATTTTAATTTTTGGTGAACGATAAAAATCGTATCAACAAAAGTTGAATCCATTTCTACTTTTGTCGTTCAAGTATGAGTCACCGTACGATTTTGATGCGCGATTCGACTTGTTCAGTGTTCAGTTTGGCAGTCAAGGAGTCAAATGTTTAGTGTTTATTGTTTATAGATATCTGGGAATAGTCAGGGGCGTCTTTTATTGTATTACCCCTTTTCCTTTTTGTAAAATGTCGGGGAAGTGGTCTGAATCTGTTGTTCTTCGTTTTTTGGATCTATATCAAAAGCACGATTGCTTCACTGGTTTAATGAAATTGGAGATAGTGTTTTTTTGGTACTCGATACACAAAAGCTAAAGTACTTAATGAATCCCCTGTTGCCAAGTATCTCAATACAATTTGTAATTTTATAGTTGCTGGGAGTGTTTTACGCAAAATTGTATCTTTTTTAGAAATTTTTAAGTGTACTTTAGAAAGGAGTTCTTCAAATTTTTTCTCCGATAGTATTAAATAATTCCTCTATCCTTTTTGTCTTTTGCGGCAATAAGTTCTCGTAAAAGTGTTCCTGATACACCCAAAGTATTCCTTCTCAAAATCCATTTTCGAACCCAAATAGTACGTTTGGCTCGTTTCTTCTTACATTCTGATAACATATTTCTCAGTTCTGTACTAATTAATTCGCAAATGAACCCAACACCCGCACGGACAACCTCGTTAGTCCCCATTTTGCTTTCAATTATCGGTTTCTTATTCGTTAAAACATGAGAACCAAAAATTGATTCGATTTTAGTTGATCAATAAAAATCGTTCAACTAAAATCGACTAGTGAGAACGCGCCTTTAGCTTTTCACAGCATAATATAAGATCAACCGTTAGTTCCTATACGCCGTATTACGTCTACAAATTATTAAAAAATATATAATTATTCAACAGGTGTAATTATTATTCATTTGCATTTTTCATCAATGATTACATTATATTCAAGAATTTGTCACTAATCTAATATATTATTGATTAATAATTAACACATTTGTATAATCGAAAAATCGTTGAGTGAATTATGTATTTTAAGTATAATCTAATCTAGTCTAGGTTTTGGTATTGCTTTCGTTCATTCGGTCTTGGTCCTGGTCTTGCTAGTGTAAGTATGATCTTGGTCTTGGTATTGCAAAATCGCAAGACCAAGACCAAGATAGATTTTGCTAATCTCTTGTCAGGATAATTTTGAATTGTCTTAAATATTCAAATCTAACAATACGTTGAGATCTATTCTAACAAAAACGAAGCCAAAAAATGAAGAACAATCTTCAAAAAACTGCATATATCAGATATCATGTGAATGCGACAAATTCTATTTAGGTGAAACATCTAGACCATTGAAAGTCCGAATAAATGAACATAAAAAGTATATCAAAGATAGGGAGTTCTTTAAGTCAGGTATTTGCAAACATGCTTGGGAAGAGGGGCATAAAATTCAATGGTATTCGACAAAAATAATATTGAAAGAGACCAATAATAAAAGACGAAAAATCAAAGAAAGTGCTTTAATACAACTAAATTCAGATAAATGTGTAGCTAGTATTTCAGCCGAATGTAGTCAAATTTGGTTACCAATGTTAGAAAGAGAAATTTCCAATAATCAATTACCGGCGTTATCAGGATAGCATCATAAGTTTTTATCCAGGTTTTCTTATGATTTATCTTTGTAATGGTTGTTAATCGATACACACTTCAATACACAAAATCACCAAACTGGAGTTATACATATTTTGAAAACAAAATAATCATACACAAAAAAGTAACAACAAACGCGTTTATATTAACAAAATTTCCAAAATAAGCAAGAAAAAAGCGCTATCCCAATAAAAACCGTTCCTCGAACGTGCACTTCACTGGATTCCATTTCTAGTGGACTACATATCGTTAGAATGTCATGAAATAAAATATTTTATTTCTCATTTTACCAGAGGTGTGATCTACTATGAATGGACCTTAATAAAATTTGACAACAAAGTTTTGTGGTCTTAAACTTCAAAATATTATTTATTGTCTAGTTGTCAAATTTTTTTCGTTGTGTCAGATAGGGACCAAAAATTTTTCATTCATTCATTATTAGTTAATCTTGACAACGGTAGCTGGAACGCTACCGAAACGTTGAAATAAAAAAATAAAAAAACATTATTGTGGTTTGATTCCCAAGAAAACAAGAAAAAATAACAAGTAATGCCACAAGGAACTTATAGAAGATATTTAAATATATATATTGATGTAATCTATAAATTTCTATCGTTTACTATCGTTTACGTTTGCAGCTGCAGGTCGGTAAAAAAAACATGAATATAATGAACATAATTACCGACGAAGAAAGATGACGATTTCATTGGAAGTGCTTATACAGTTTTTAAAAGTGACCAAAAAACAGGAAACTTCCATGATAAAATAGATACCCAGCCTAGAGGAGTCCAGGTTGATTATTTTGGACAATTCACGATTGATGTAACCAGTTCTCCATGTTCTAGCCAGTTTAAAAATATCAATATTCAAGGAAGACTTATGAAAGTACCAATGGGAAATTATAAGAAGAAAATATTGCCAAAAAGAGAGTATTATTTGGTCTGTTATGCAGAATTGATGTGTCACAAAGTTTTACGTTCACCATAGCATTGTCAGTACAGCGGCATTGAAATGGTTTGGTCAGAAAGTAAAAGAATAGTATAATAAAGAAATTGGTAAGACTAACAGATCTCCAGATGATGTAATAAGGACTTCGAATGAAACAAAAAAATAACCAAACTGCATTATCAATAGTAGATGGAACATTGCCGCCAACGAATGCTGAAATACTAGGAAACTGAACACTTTCTAGACGCTTTCGATATCGATCTACTCACAATAACCGACGGCGGTTAAGGTTAAGGTACACCAACTCAAATGGAGACTGACACAAAGACACTTCCATACATAAAGTTTACTGAATAATGTAGACAAGGAACTTTCGTCCAGGCTGTTGAAACTGGGTAATGTCTGACAGTTACCAGCCAGGTGACTGGAGACTGCATCCTGAGGAAGCATCTGCACAAAATGGGTAAAGTTAGTGAACCAGTGTGCAAGAAATGTGACTTTCTTTTTAATGCAATCAGTTATTAGGTTATTAAAAAAGCGTCAAAATAATTGTGTAAAACTATTAAAACGCTTTACAAATTAGAAAATTAATTTCCAAAGGATAGACCGTTCACCAGGAAGCAACATCTACTTCTCGAGCAATATGCCCCGCCAGACAACGAATTACACTTACAAGATAAACGGGGTTGGTATATATGAAAATATAGAACCAACCATTCTGTTTTATAATAAGAAGAAATAATATCACTTGCAGACCGGTTTCGGCGTATTTGCGCCTCATCAGTAGAAGGTAGATATTATTCGTCCAGAAGCTATAAGAGCCTAATCCTGGACTGAAGACACCGCTGAAATCACATTAATACTTTAATATAGAATTTTGGTTTATATTTAGTTGTGGAGATGTCGCTATTATCACATTCTTGGCATTCCCTTCACTGGGTATAATGTATTAATGTGATTAAAGCGTTGTATTCAGTCCAGGATTAGCCTCTTAGAGCTTCTGGACGAATAATATCTACCTTGTAATAATGAGGAGCAAATACGCCGAAACCGGTCTGCAAGTGATATTATTCCTTCCAATTATAAAACAGACTGGTTGGTTCTATATTTTCATATATACAAACCCCGTTTATCTTGGAAGTGTTATTCATTGTATGGCGGGGCATATTGTCGAGAAGTAGATGTTGCTTCCTGGTGAACGGTCTATACTTTGGAAATTAATTTTTTAATTTGTAAAGCTTTTTCATAGTTTTACAATATTATTTTGACGTTTATTCATAACACGCTTTACTATGACAATTGATACAGGAAACTGTTATCAAGTAAATAGTTAAAAAAGCAGTATTAAACTAATGTGGATATTCTAATCTTTCAGTTTGAATTAAAAATTTCAAATACGAAACAGGAAAAGTTTAACATGTGACAGAATACCAGTCTATTTAATGCTTTGGTATAAACATATGAAGAATCTACTACAGATCAGAGGAGAAATCGACTTACGACTATGCGCGGCGGAGTTCTTCATCCATCAAGGCATATTTAATAGATTTGGAACACGATTGTTGACTACTTTCGCGGAACACACCTTTCAGTAACTAATCTGGTAACTTTTAGTGACTTTTCAAATTACTCCTCCTGGTGATTAAATGAACTATAGTTTGATCTTTTACCATCGAAATGAGTTACTCAATATTAAGTATTTATTTTATTGAGGGAGATTAAAAATAATTACCCAGTTTCATAATGCACGGAATGTTATAGTTCGTTAAAATCCAATTACCGAATGAATTTTAAAAATGTGAAAACATACATGATGTTCCATTGAAAATAAATAGTACTTACTGTGATAGACTTACGTGAATCACCCTGTAAATTTAAATTTTGGTTTGGAGGCAGTAAAGGCGATTGAATTCAAAATTTATAATTTTATACAAAAATCACAAATAATTTTATTTCACACTGTATGTAGACGCGCTGAAAATTCACTTATTTAAAAGAATTTTTCCGTCTTGTAAAAAGAAATTTCTCCCCATTCATAATTGGAACAACAGTTTTTTATCCCTAATTTGGGATTTTGAAAGAGTGAAAACTTTTAAATCTTCATAAACTGTTTATTTCTATCAGTCGTAATTAATCTTTTCCAACAGAATTTTCTATTAAACTCTAACGGGGATTTCAATCTACTCTTAAATAATTAATATTTTTCAAAATAATAAGATTTTATGACTTTGCAGAAAAAAAAATTATGACAAGGGAAAGAGTTTAACGATGAATTTGCGTAACTTGTTAAAAAAGAAGCAAGCAAAAACTGAATTAAAGATTATACAAATGGAGATATGGGGATTATTTAAAAAAATAATTTTTTGGAATATTTTTAAAACTAGTGAATATCTCGAACGAGTTGATCGATTTTAACAGGGCTGACCGTGTTCAGCGCAGTTTTATGAGCTCTAAACAAAAAGGAAAAGGCAGTCATAGGGACTGCCGACAAAAGTGAGGAAATAGAAAATGAATTTATTTTTAAAAATTCGTTGTATGCCGATGGTTAATGGATATTATTTTCTCAAATAAATGAACCTCGTGTAGAAATAATTTGGTTCACTGACGGATCCAAAACGGACACTGGTACTGGCGCTGGAATATACGGTCAATCCCCCAGATGTGACATTAGTCATTCACTGGGAGTAAATACCACTATATTCCAAGCAGAAATTTACGCAATTGACTCATGTCTGAGAGAAAACATAAGGAAGGGATACAGCGTTAAAAACATTCTTATCTGCTCAGACAGTCAAACGTCAATTAAATCTCTTAATAGTAGTACAATAAAATCCAAACTTGTCTGGGAGTGCTTAGAAAACCTTAAAAAACTCAGTGCCACAAATAAGGTAACCCTGAAATGGGTGCCAGGTCACAAGGGTATTGAAGGGAACGAAAAAGCAAACGCCCTTGCACGAGAAGGATCGGCAACCGGCTACACCTGCCCTGAACCGGCAACCGGTATAACAAAGGCTTCGGTAAGAACCACATTAAACCAGTGGGTGCACAAACAACACCTCAAATACTGGCAAACAATTCCGAAGCTCAAACACAGTAAACTGATGGTTAAACAACCCATACCAAAACTTACTGAAGAAATCCTGAAGTTAAATAGGAGAGATATCAGGCTGGTAACCGGCCTTATAACCGGACACTGCGGCCTGAGAAAGCACCTTCACACAATGAGGATCTTCCAAGAAGAACCTACATGTAGATTATGAGGTGAGGAGGACGAATCAGCCACCCATATAATTTTCGAATGTGAGGCTCTACGTTGGTGGAGGTATAGACAGATAGGGCCGGATGACCCTATATACAACCTCACCAAAAGAGATACTGTGAAGAGACTTCTAGATCTCATCAAGGTCACAAATCTTCTCACGGACTAGCAGACAGACAGGACAATACAATAAGCCAACGGCTGCAGTGTTGGGGCCCACTAACCCGGCCTGTTTTCGTCTGTTTACCAACCAACCAGCCAACCAGAAATAATATTTTATGCGAATGATGAATGCACCTCTTTTGAAAATTTAACCTTCATACCTATGAAATAGATATTTTCATGGATACATTTTCCAATTTTTAAAAAGTTATCGTATGCCTATGTAAGAAATTTTTCACAAACAAATAATACAATTATGAAAATTTCATGGAAATTCCCACAAATAAATTATCCCCGTTTGAAAACTGATATAAAAATTTTTATTCATAAATTATTCCATTTCATCAGACGCCTATTACAGTAGGAAAGTCTTACAAACATATTAACCATTTATAAATTTTCTCGTACACCAATGGTAGAGGAACTTTGCGAATAAATGTTTCCCCTTCAAAATTTCATCTTATGCCCATGATTTCGAAATTTTTATAAGCAAATTTTATCATTACCCATAACAAAAACCAACATGCACATGATATTAACGAGATACAGCACGTCACATGTCCCATGTCGGTGACGCAGAACCATAAGTTTTGCCACTATTAAAGATTACAAAATGAATATTTGATACATTATTGATAGTGATGGTGACAATGACGAGGCTGTTCTGGAAACTTGGAAGGAAATACAAAAATTTAATTAATTAATCGTGAGTTCGTGAAAACCCAGTCAAAGAAATAAATCAAATTATAATTTACAATCAAAATGAGGAAGAGAGAGAAAGTCATCTTGAATCCAACAATGAATCTAATTATTAGTGAATTATAGTTTAAAAAAACTAAAAACACGTTTTATTGGTATTCGAACTAAACAGTTGAAGATAATTCTTAATTTAAGAATAAAATGATTAACGAGAAAATTAATGTCATTATGATAATAGCGTGAGGTGCTTTGTACTAAATTTATACACTAACTTCAAGTGCATTTTTTAGTTTTTTCAAACTGTAATAAATTTTTTACTTTTTAGTTCGATTTACAATAAGGTGTGTTTTTTTTAGTTTTTTTCAAACTCGATACAAGATCAAAGTTATGTTTTTGTTTTCATGGAACACCCTATATTTTACTACTTGTAAACTTGTAAAGTCATTGGTCCTTGACAAGTGTACTACGTTTGAATAAAAGCTGTTCCTTTAAAGTAGGTCAAAATCGGGTCCAAAGGAATTGGTTACAAACACAAATATTACAAACACACATACATAGGTACAGGTGAAGCTAATAAAAGCGTGTTGAAAATACTTTATACAACGTAATTAAACAAATTCACTTTATTATTTATTTATCAAATCATTTTAGTTTGTTACTGAATACAATCGCAATTCGAAGCAAAACAATATTATTTTTGTTCATAAAAAAGAAATAAATAAAACAGTGTGAATAGAGATCCGCCGGTGAAATTAGAATTCCGCCTTGAGGTGGAAGTTTATACCAAATATACAGAAAACGGCCGAAAATGCGCAAGCGCGGCGGAATATTACATTACGTACCTACTTTGCCGCCGTCCTGAGCTGACGGCCCCAGCGAAGGACGTCAGACATTTGATACCTAAATTCCCTCTAACGGTTGACTACAGTTTCTTTTTTTAAAGAAGTCCGTCCGAGTCCCGAGTTCCATTTGCTATCAGACCTACAAACCCAAGAAAATAAATGGAATTATAAATACATTTGTCCACGACCACTTAATAATAAGTCAATATTTTACCTCCTAACAAAATGTATATGGTCCCCATATATCTACTAGAGTGAATTATTATGGTTCCTAATTCACGCCACGACAACTCAACACTCACATTTCGGTACATAGGTGACTAGAGATGGGGTACAATATAAAATAAACTATTAAATCTGCGTATTTTGTTTCTAAAATATATCGAATCGATGAAATATCGAAATTTTTAGTATTGATACTTTTCATAACGATATTTTCTAATATTGATATTTTTAAAACAATATATTTATAACGGTACGGTGTGTTGATACTTTACACAGTATCGCTTATCTCTAAATGTCACATTATTTGACGTACTCCTGAAATTTATTAATTTTGACGTTAGAATTATCAATAATACCAAATTATTACTTTCCGTTCTACACTCGCATTATTTACTTGACTATTATTTAATAAAGATATCAAGGGTCGTGGACAAAGTATAGTATTGTACTCGCAATTTATAATAGCCATTATTCAATCAAGTGACTTGCGCCCCTCGTCTACGGCTCGGGACGCAAACGTCGCCCTGCGTGAATAATGGCTATCATAAATTGCTCGTTTAATAATATACTATTGTATATGATGATATCCTCACACTGTGTATTTGAAGAAGGGGAAAGAAATATAATCATTGCACTCACCCTTAAAATGAAATAAAACAATACTAAACCAAACTGCTGACGGAATTCTTACAAAAATAAACTTTAATCATGAAACATGAGTTGTCCGCGCATATTCGGCGTATTTAAACTTCCTCCCAAGGCAGAACTTTAGCCATACTGATAAACAAAACCGTGAGATAACAAACTCTTGGGTTCGATATTGGGGGAATCTATAAATGTACCCATCGTACCACACTGCTAATGGTAGCTTTAGTCCCAAGTTTATTCTAGATATTCCGATAGATGTCGTTGTGAGACGTGCTTTTGTCTCTAACCATATGTTCTGTGTCTCTAACATTTATATCTGATCTGATGTATCTTTCAGCTGGCTTAGTGGTGTATTAACTGTTTAGTAAACAACGTGGTATATTTTATTGGGTTTGCCAGAAACATCGTGAAAATTTGAAATAAAAATGGCTAAGACTCTACGAATGTGTTGTATTCCGAGGCGTAGTGACAAAACTTCGAGAAGTTATATAATTTCCTCTTACGTCTTCGTTCTGGATACTTTTGTTCCTATCAATGACTTTTAGGTAATGAGCATTTATTTTATAGGTTTGCCATACCAACAGATGAAGTAATTAGAATTAGTATTTGTATTATAATTTCTATTTGTTGATAATACAATGAATAATAGGTTTGTTGGTAGAAGTCAGAAACTGCCAGAAACCGTCAGATGCATGTGCATTAAAAAAAAGCGTAGTAACAATTTGGCAGTTGGCACTTGCCAACTATCAAAATAATTCGCTGACCAGGATCAAATTTTCAGTTAGTAGCATGCGCATTGTGATGCTGTTGAAAGTCACAAGTGTAGTGACATATTTTTGGTATTTGGTTTTGAACTAAGATCTTCGGGTTTTGAATAATTTGCTTTTATTGTGGAAAAAAGAACGGAATAGCAAACCACTTCCTTCTAAAATATAGTTTAGGTTTGAAAAGTACAAACACACCTTGAATATCGACCATAAATTCAATTTAGAGTTATTCAACCAGATGAATAGGAGTAGATATTAACACGTTCGTTGACAAAGCAGCATAAACCGTTCTAGTATAAAAATCGCTGCGATGTTAATACTAGTTAATAACTATCACGTGTGTCCCCAGAAAAGTATCACATGGTGAAATAAAGTTCTGGTACATATGTTAAACATAGCACTTTGGAATCCGCGAAAAAAACCAATGAAGAACAAACATTTCTTCAGTTTTTTGAAGACGTCTTGAAATAATACCTTAGAATATCTAGTAAATCAAAATATGGCAGAAAATTGGTACATTCTGGATCAGTACGTGGAGGAAAATGGTGACGCACTAATCAGCTATCTCAGCAGGAGATGAGGGACGAACCAATCCAAGGCTAGATTTTTCAGACACAATTCCCAAAGGTAAAGCCATCATATGAAACACTGTGCATCGCAAAAAAAAACAGGTGAAAGCACTTATGCAAAACCTGCCATAATTCACCTGCTCTAAGTGTAGTTCCATGTTTTCTTATGTTCTCTTCTTTGCTCATAAATGTTACAATGTTCTAGACACTTTTATTATGTGCGATCATGCGATTGCCGTCTCTGTATCAATAGACTCTTGCGAGTCGCAGAGGAGGGCCTTATAGACCCACTCCCCATAAACCTAACCTAACCTCTGTATCAACTGAAAAATTTTCTTCTGATCCGGGACAGTATTTGTAGTTTGTTGTTTTTATCCACGAATAATCCATCTCGAAAGTATTAGATGTTCACATGTATTTTTAGAATGAAACTTTTCTAGTTCCTCAGATATTGTCATGGGTTTCTGGTAGTTCTCATTGTTCGTTGGTGTCCGCGAATATGTTAATGATTAAATGTCACGTGTCATGCTCCGTACTGCCAAAATTCTCCACTCGTTCGTAGAACAAAAATTTCCAATCGATTCACAACTAATCACAAACGTAATGTAAGAGTTTGAGAAATTTCCAAACGATTGGAAATTCCTTTCTACAAACAAACCTAATATATAGTCACATTCTAAAATATTAGTTTTTTTTCCCTGTGTTTGGTTTGTTTTTATTGGGAACTAAACCACAAATGAATTATAAATATTATAAAAAGTTATTCATTCGCAATATCCTCGTCACTCACTTGGTTAGAAAAAGTAACAAATTAATTAGACCTTGTGTCCTCCGACTGCCTGAACGTACTAAAACTGACACTTTTAAAAACATCGATTAGACAATGAAAATATTTTGAAGTTCGTGGTTTAATTTCCAGTAAAAAAACAAATAATGAAGATACCACAAAGATATTTTTTCAATATTTATGGTACAAGATAACCACATAATGAATTTAATTTTCCCGGGTGAAGATAATTGAAAATATACAGAATACTGTCTTGTCAGACATACATGAAGTAGAGAGAAGGTTTTCTCTAGCATTTATATCTGTCGTACCATTTAGTCGTTGTCAGAGAAACAGTTGTAGGTGTGGCGTTTCGAATAACATTGAATTTGTTTTTTGTAAATGCATTCGACTAATAACGTTTTTTCAACGTTTGCCTACGTTTTTAAACGTTATTTGAACGTTTTGAGAATGTTTTGTGTTAGAAAAAAGAACGTTGAAAGGGCGTTCAAAAGGACGTTCCGGAAACGTTTTTTAACATTTAATAGACGTCTAGGAACGTTATTTTTAACACTTCTTTAAAACGTTGCCAGTAGGATTTTTGGAAACGTTTGAGGAACTTATTTAAAACGTCAAATACATATCTGGAATGTTTCAATAACGTACAATACTTGAAAATACTGATTATTTTAATGTATATTTTAGTTACAACGAAAGAGTAATTTTCTAGTAAACTGCCGATTTTATTCGAATTCCAGAAAATAGAAATGAAAACGTTTAAAAACCAACGAAAATTAACGGTCACCAGCCGAAAACGCGCTGTCAAATTGTCAACTATTTCTCAACTGTCATCTATCATTTTTTAAACGGGGTGTGTTAAAGAATTAAAAAGGGTGCATTCGATTGTCATTTGATTATCTAAATAAACGAAACAAAAAAGTCAAAAACCTCTTTTTTGCAATCAACTTGAATAATTTTACATAGCATTGCAAACACTGTTGTTTTATATGCAAGGATCGATATACGGGAATAAAATAGATATTGTTTTAGATAAATTTGACAGATGATCGAGAAAGGACTAAAAATGCAGTATGTAGTTTATTATTATATCCCGATTTTTTTTATTTTGTTATTAGAAACAGATATAATAAGAAACTTTCTTATATTCGAAAATAAAGTTTGCTTCTTGTCCTAGTTTTCGTCAAACGTTGCATACACGTTTAATAAAATATGTCCTGAAACCTAATTCATATAACGTTTGAGAAACGTTTTTTTAGGTCTGGAACGTACAGACCTAAAAATACCTGAAAGATACGTCTACGGAACGTTCAGTGTTAGTAGGGTAAAATACCGAATACATTATTTTTCAAAATAATTTCAATGATTTTCAAATTTTCAGTATATTTTCCAATATTAACCTGGTTTTTTAAAAGCTTCACTTCTATCACGTGTACGGTGCTTCACGCGTAATTTTTTTCATAGAATTTTAGCTATAGTGAGTAATTCTTACTTGATAAAATCTAGGACAATAATGCTTTTTATTAATAATTAATAAAAAAATTTGTGTGTTAAAGTAAATCGAATTTATTATGTTCGACCTTTAGGAAACGAAGCAGTTGTTCAAATCATTCCCCAATATAAAATTTCTATCAGTTCAATCCACTACGAGTCATTCGAAATCGTGAATAAATAATGTAAAACGAATAGGTAAGTAGGTTGAACTTGGAATGGTAATAAAATTGATTGATAGACAATAAAAAAAGTACCATGGATTTTCATGATTGTTCTATTCAATTTTTGATAATTGTTTGTATTGTATACCTACTGCGACGCTGCTTTTCTAGGTCATACTAACATTCGACGTATTACATAATATTATTGTTTTGTAGATAAAATTTTATAAATAATATCCTTGCATGACTCGAAAAGTCACCTAATTTTATCGTAATAGAAGGTTCAATTTGTCATTTTGGAGGTTTTTTTCATCCAATTAACTATCATTACATCAAATAACGGATTTAACTTAAAAAAATATGAATTTTTGGAATTCTTCAATAAAAAACTTTAATTATAATAGAAACGTTGGACCGTGTATTCTGAGTTATATATACAGGGTGTAACAAAAAGGCAGGTCATAAATCATACCACATATTCTGGGGCTAAAAATAACTCGATCCAACCCAAGTTACCCTAGTACAAATGTGCATGCGAAAAAAGTTACAACCCTTCGAAGTTACCAAATGAAAATTGAATTTTTCAAATATTTCGACAGTTGTTCGATATATTATAATGAAAGTTGACAAGTGGCTTTCTTACGATTAGAGCATCTTGAAAAAAAATTAAAGAATTATTGCACCCCGTTAAAAATTTATGGGAGTTGAGATCCCCTAAACCCCCCCCCCCAAATTATTGTGTACGTTGCAATTTAATGCTTATTGTGGCACCATTATTCAAACACCTTATTTTTAAAACTTTTTTGCCCCCTAGTACTTTTTACAATTATCAGTTTTTATCGAGATACGGCCTATTTTTCATTATGCTTCAAAAATTTCGAGTAACCAAAATTAAAGTCAATGAATTTTTTTCGAGGGTGTATGCTGTAAAAATGACGAGCGAACAACAACTGAGGAATAGAATCCTTGAGGCTGCAATTAGATATCGTCAGAAGCCATTGCTTTTCCAGAATATTCGGTTTTCGTTAGTAGAACGGTGCCGACTGTGTATTCAAGAAAATGGGGGTCATTTCGAACATCTAATAAAAACTACACATTTGTAAATAAATAAGATTCAATCAAAAATGTGGGACCCTAGAAAAAAATTCATTGACTTTAATTTTTGTTACTCGAAATTTTTGAAGCATAATGAAAAAAGGGCCGTACCTCGATAAAAACTGATAATTGTAAAAAGTACTAGGGGGCAAAAAAGTTTCAAAAATAATGTGTTTGAATAATGGTGCCACAATAAGCATTAAATTGCAACGTACACAAAAATTTTGGGGAGGGTTTAGGGGATCTCAACTCCCATAAATTGTTAACGGAGTGCAATAATTCCTTAATTTTTATTTGGTAACTTCGAAGGGTTGTAACTTTTTTCGCATACACATTTGTACTAGGGTAACTTGGGTTGGATCGAGTTTTTTTAGCCCCAAAACATGTGGTATGATTTATGACCTGCCATTTTGAAACACCCTGTATACAGGATGATTCATTAGTGTGATAAAGTCAAATATCTCTATCTAAGGTATTCAAATAAAATTTTGATTGGTTGAAGACAGCCGAAAGGCACATATTTTGAAATTAGTTAAAATAGTAAAGCTTGTTCCAGAACGACGTGCCAGATCAAAGTTAAATTTCTTTTAAAGGGACACCCTATTTTAAATTCTGCTAGACTTTTGGATTGCAATGATATGAGGTTGTAGTAGGTTATAATACAGTGTATTTAAAAACTTCTGACCACTTGTTCCTGAAAATCAACGTTACAACGTTAAATCTGCACAATTTGAAATTAATCTGTTACAGCCATACGTGTATGGTAGTCTTCTAGTAGCATTATTCACTAGACCTACATATCTGAGAAACCGTTACAGGGCGAGTCCAAACTTGAATACATCGGTTTCACAATTTTTTTGAATGAATCACCCTGTATTTTATATCGGTAAATCATAGTTACTTCACTATACTTCAAATTTAATCAAGTATCCCACATACCCGAACTGATTAGTTTTTACTAAAATTAATGGAGATCAAAAAAAGAGTTATGAGAGATAGTTAAAACGACTACCATCTACACCATTTCAGGCTTGAAGAGATCTTCATAAGATCGAATTACATCTCTAAGGATTACATTTTGAAAAGCCTGCCTTTTTCTATTTTTCCTATCGTCGTGCGTACTTTTCACTCTCGATCTTTAGCATAGCCTCTGGGAAAAAATAAACTTTATTAACTCTGGTGATCTTGTTCTTCATTTTTTTGCTCACAGTTTTTGGTGGTACACCTCTGTAGTTAATTCGGTCCGTAAGAACATCTTTACTTCATCGGTAATTATTTTGTCCATATTTACGTTTTGAGATCGGCTTGCAACTGCAATCTAGAGACAATTTTTTTGAATGATATAAGGTTTGTTCCAAACACAAATCACAAACTAATTTCCAACAAAATGTCTATCCAATAATCTGATCCCTGATCAATTTATGTTTATGGTTGGAAGATCTGACAACTTCAGTCTGTACTGTACAGGCGCTCATGTTAGCTTCGTTAATCAGCTGATCCAAAGGCTTACACGATTGTTATGTAATATTGATATATATTGAAAAAAGAAAATGGAACCAATTGGAAAGTTACATTTTTTGTTTTCGGGTACCTACCCTTTTTATATTTACAAATATGTTAATCAATGTTTAATTAATAGGTATAATAATAATATACCTAGTGATTATTATAACAATGTTAAATACAGAAAAACTAGTATATGTTTTTATAAATAAATCTATTTTAGGATTACTTCGCGAGTTCCTTATTATTCCTCTTCCAACCAACAGAGAAGAGAAATAATTCTTCGTCAGACATTTTACGATCCAAATAACAAATATCCAAACACAATTCACTCTTCAAAACTACTAAGTTATGCTGCAATTCAATGAAACGGTGGAGCTGTCAAATAAAATAAAAACACAGCAATTCACATGTGCCAGATTTGTGGTCAGAAGAAAATCCGGAAACCGTTGGAACAAGAAACTGATCGTTAACCAATCGTTTGTATGCCTGGTTGAAACGTATTTAAGTTACTGCGCAGAATCTTGACGGTTTTTGACGCTGGTTGGAACAAATCCTTCTCTTCTTTGATTGCACAATGCCATAGTGAGACCAATTATCACTTATGGAGCAATTGCGACGAGAGAAAACCTCTCCAAAATTCAAAGACTAGCCTGTATATGCATTACAAGAGCAATGAAAGCATGCCCAACGGCAACCATGGAAGTGATTCTCAACCCTACACCACTATATATGGTGGTGGAAAGTGTTGCAGAAGGAACGAGATATAGAATAAGTAGAGAGGGAATCATAAAAAAACCACCTCCTTACTTCTTAGGAATAAAAAAACTGGGACACTTTTAAAAAAAATTCGTAATGGAATTGAGCTGCAAAAAGGAATAGGATCCAAATACCATTACCAGACTTGGAAAGAATGTCATTGAATGGTACACAGATGGCTCAAAAGCAATAGAAGAAACTGGGATAGGAGTGTACGGGCCAGGAACCAAATACTCTGAAAGCTTGGGAAAAACCCCAAGTATCTTTCAAGCGGAAATTCACGCTATAAGAAAGTGTGCCCAGTCCAATTTAGACAAAGGATATAGAAGGCAAAAGATTATCATAATGTCGGATAGTGAAGCAGTCATTAAAGCACTGACCTCTCGTGTAATCAGTTCCAAAATGTCATGGTAATGCCTTGGTATACTCAATGAACTAGGCGGCAACAATATAGTTACCTTTCTATTGACACACTGGAATAGAAGTAATAGAAGGAAATGGAGTAGCGGATGGACTAGCGAAGAGGGGACTGAAAAACCCTTTTTGGGACCGGAACCCTTTTGCGGTATCAGTCCCAATGTAATTTTAAAAGAAATGGGTGAAGCCAAAGAAAAGAGAAGATCTGACGATTGGAAAGATATAGTAAGACTTAGTAAATCAGCCTAACCAACCCGTTGAGATCAAATAAATGCATAAGTCAAAGTAAAATTGCACTAAGAGTTTCAACAGGTATCCTAACGGGACATTGCCGCTTGAACGGGCATCTGAAAAAGCTCAAAATAGTGAAGGAAGAAGAATGTAAATTTGGTGACATGGAAGAAAAAACCTCCATCCACATGCTTGCGAATTGCACAGCAATTCAGAATCCTAGGGCACAGCACCTAGGAGATTATTGGATAGAAGAGAGACATTCACCTAAGTTGAAGCCTACAGATATCCTAAAATTCCTAAGGGAAATAGGACTAAAGGAGCTACTAATGTTTGAGACATTCCTCAGGAACTAAGTAGAAGTAATGGGACACAATAGATCTTTCAGGTTTCAGTGATTGTCACCCCATCATATATACATACATTCTTAAATTCTTGCAAACTGTATCAACATAATATATTTGGATAGAATGTTTGAGACAGTTCAAAATTATTCTGACAATTCAAGTTTTAATGTCAATTATTTTTGCTGAAATCTAATACGTTTTGTTTCATACATTTATATGTAAATAACAAGGAGAGAAAAAAGAACTTGGAGTATTTATCCGCCTATGACTGCATCCATATCGATTTGGGACAATCTGTATTGTATATGAACATATTATTCAAAAACCGTTTTGCTTCGAATAACAAAAAAATCTCCCATATCTGGTAAACGTATTTAGCATAAACCTTGCCTTTATTTCCTCAAAAAAAAAATCATATTTCACTTGTTTTAAAAGGTGGTTCATTATTAAAAGATGTAGGTGTTATCCAATTTGAGTAAATAGTAATTTTGTGATTTCTAATATCCTAATAACAAAACGTACTCCCTTAATTGTACGTAGTGACTGTATCTCCTAATTTGGACATCACAGCGCCAACAGTGGGCGCGAGAATCGACCTGTTACCAGCGTTTTGTAACAGAACCGGCCTTATATCAAACATTTTTGTCAACCCATTTTTTTTATATTGAAATTACCAATAAAAGTTGTTTTCACAAACAATTTTGGAATCGGAGGAAAATTTTAATGTAAGACTTACACAGTATATTGTACTGTTTCTATACACCATCTGTATGTCATGAGATTTCCGTTTGATTGTATTCCTTATGGAATAAAATCCTCCACATTTCCCAAACATACATCTCAGTCATTGCAATCATAAATACAATATTAAATTTTAGTATCAATTGTATCAAGGAAATACAGGCTATTATTTGGATAATGCACAGGATGTTCAATCGAGTATATAGGTCAATATTTCTGTGAGGATTGTCTTGAAAAAATCATAGAATCATTTTAAATTCCATCACCTAATAACAATAATAATAATAGCTTTTATTGACTGCAATAACCATAGTGGCAGGCAGATATCTACAGAGGACCCAACGAGTCCTCTGAAGGATCCGCTCTCCTTCTCAATCCATTTAAATATAGTAGTATATTCTGTAACAAGGTGAGAATGAAAATTTGATGACGAGCGCGAGCCGAACGCGAGCGTGAGGAACCACGATATTTAAACGGGTTGAGAAGAAAAGCGGATCCTTCAGAGGACTCGTTGGGTCCTCTGTAGATATCTGATCTCTGTCTTTTGGCTGCCACTATGGAAGATGAACTAACAGTCACATAATTTAAAGGCATGATTAGCGGAGTATTAGATCCAGTAATTGATGGGACTAGCTTAGTCCAGTATATTATTTGTATTTTTTGTATTTTCAGGTAGTGTATTTTTACACTCGACTCATAATACTTCTTATATGTTCGAATGGAAACGTGATAGCAATATTTTTTACTTACTCAAATTTTGCCACTGCGATGACAATCAACTGCGTCAAGGCTAATGTTATTATTGCTAACCAGTGTGAGAATATTATTCAATCACAAAAGAAAGAATGTAATAGTATATTACGTAACAAGAGTTGTAAGTAACCCATTACGCACGAAGTGAAAAAGTTTACGCACGAAGCCGCACAGCGGCGAGTGCGTAAATTTCACGAGTGCGTAATGGGATTACAACTCGTGTAACGTACTATACTTTTTCTACGCCCATCTATTTTCTTCTGAGTGCTCATAATTTCATCTTTTTCACTACTAACAGACATATTCGCAGTTAAAGTTGAGAAAATGTTCGTATACTATAATTTGTTACCAAAATTGACAGCATAAATGAGATAACGTTTATTCCCCTATCCCAAAAATATGAATTACTTTTTTTGAGATTGTAAAATGTGTTGCCGACATTTAGGGGCATCACTCTTTTAATCTAAAATGTATTTCACTAATACTAAGAGCTTTTATGTTTTTCAATTGATTAAAAGTATGTAAATAAACCAAATAAAGTATTACGTAAATAAAAATTTGATTGCAATTTGATTTAACAAAGAAATTTAAGGTTTTCTATCTAAACGCACATGTATGTTATGAGATTCTCATTACGTGCATGTTATTGTTAAATGTCACTTACAAGGAAAGTTGTCAGTGCGATTTATGACGTTTACAGACATGGGCGTAGAAAATAGTATATTACGTAACAAGAGTTGTAAGTAACCCATTACGCACGAAGTGAAAAAGTTTACGCACGAAGCCGCACAGCGGCGAGTGCGTAAATTTCACGAGTGCGTAATGGGATTACAACTCGTGTAACGTACTATACTTTTTCTACGCCCATCTATTTTCTTCTGAGTGCTCATAATTTCATCTTTTTCACTACTAACAGACATATTAGTAGTTAAAGTTGAGAAAATGTTCGGATACTATAATTTGTTACCAAAATTGACAGCATAAATGAGATAACGTTTATTCCCTTATCCCAAAAATATGAATTACTTTTTTTAAAATTGTTAAATGTGTTGCCGACATTTAGGGGCATCACTCTTTTAATCTAAAATGTATTTCACTAATGCTAAGAGCTTTTAAGTTTTTCAATTGATTAAAAGTATGTAAATAAACCAAATAAAGTATTACGTAAATAAAAATTTGATTGCAATTTGATTTAACAAAGAAATCTAAGTTTTTCTATCTAAACGCACGTGTATGTTATGAGATTCTCATTACGTGCATGTTATTGTTAAATGTCACTTACAAGGAAAGTTGTCAGTGCGATTTTTGACGTTTACGGACATGGGCGTAGAAAAATACATTTTTCTACGCCCATGTCTTAAAAGAGTGATGCCCCTAAATGTCGGCAACACATTTTACAATCTCAAAAAAAGTAATTCATATTTTTGGGATAGGGGAATAAACGTTATCTCATTTATGCTGTCAATTTTGGTAACAAATTATAGTATACGAACATTTTCTCAACTTTAACTACGAATATGTCTGTTAGTAGTGAAAAAGATGAAATTATGAGCACTCAGAAGAAAATAGATGGGCGTAGAAAAAGTATAGTACGTTACACGAGTTGTAATCCCATTACGCACTCGTGAAATTTACGCACTCGCCGCTGTGCGGCTTTGTGCGTAAACTTTTCCACTTCGTGCGTAATGGGTTACTTACAACTCTTGTTACGTAATATACTATTAAATTGCATGGGGGCAGAGGTGTTGCAGAATATTTCTTCAATCTCAAGAGAGAGAATTGCAGAATTATGTTATTAAATTTGATTTCAGAATCAGCAAATTCAGTGATGATAGTGGAGAAAGTATATTCTAGATTATTTTTTTCACTTGTCAAAATCTGACATTTTGGTGGTTTCAACCAATAGCAATACATTATTCTAGCCAATCATTCGGTATTATACTGATAAAACTGCTTCCTCATCGATAATACCTTATTTACATTGAAACGTCAAAATTTTACTTTGTATTTGTTATTATTGACAACTAAAAGAGCTTCGAAGTTTATTGAAAAATGAACACAAACCAATACATCAACAACTGCGGCAACATCAACCAATATTATATCCACACATGAGTTGGAAAAGACAGCTGTTCCTGCTGGCCAAACTATTTACAAAAACTGTGTTTTTAATAACTGTAATTTTTCAAATAATTAATTTTTTCTCTTGTTCAAAAAGTTGATTATATTTCCAGGTAGCTTATGTATTGTTTGATTTCAATATAATAACAAAATGAAAAAATAAAGCAAAATACTTTTAAATTGTTGAAAAAAATAATTTTCCGAAATATAACTCGTTCTTTAAATTTTATCACATAATTTTTTATTTTCATCACTCAAACTTGTTTGTTTGAGGTAAAAACATTCAAACAAACCGAGTCCGAGTCCTGACGGACTCGTGATTGTATCAATCGGTTTGTTTTCATATATTTGCCAAATGAACTAGTATAGTGGAAAAGAAAAAATTATCGATAAAATTTGAAGCACTCGTGGTATTACCTTTGATAATTATTAGTCTATAATGAAGTGGAGAAAATTGAAGAAACACTACTTGATGCTAGAAAGTAAAATGTAGTATTGGTACACCAGATTTGAGCCAGTAGTAATTTGGAACTTATTACCTTTAATGTCGCTGCTCATTAACAACTCTTTCAGTTTTTTTTAAAACTCATCGAAGGTAAGCTTTTCAATGTATGTGGGGTAATGTGAATGTCACCCCAATATACATATATTATGTGGGATAATATTATCTAGTTTCTATATGATATGAAAAACTGTCTAGAAACAATGCTGGGTACAGTTATATCAGTTTTAAATCTAACGTTAATATTGTGGATTTTAGATATTTTTTTAAATCTTTTCATACAAGTGAGTAGGCCCTTTACGGATAATAATTTGGTGGAAAAAAAATACAATGCATCAGTCTCCTATCATTCAAGTTCAACCAGCCATATGTGCTGTGACGTACAATTTCGACGTTTTAGACCACAAATTAGACGAACACATAATTGCGAATACGTTGTATAGTTCGTAACTTATAAATATCAACCCACGTGATCAAAGTGCCAAAAAAGAGACGTTCGCTTGTATTATGTCATTCTTTTGCTGCTGTCAATCAGTATGTTTTACAGCCTTAACCCTAATAAATATTGGAATTTATAGGTCGCATGTTATCAAAAAATATGAATATATGCTTAAAGAAAGGTTTCATAATTGATTTCATATGTAATACAACTCGTGGGTTACTTAATTATTATACTAACTAACATTAGTCGTACTAAAAACTTTATATGTTGGCAAAAATGCGCGCTGTTGCCGCGATTAAAATGATTTATCTGGTACAGTTGACGTCTTGACATTTTTAAGGTTATGTTGTGACAGTTTAATATTGATCATTCAATTTCTCGATTATTTAATCTCCTTGTTATAAAAAACTGCGAAAAACTGAGTAAATTTTCACAAGCAGTGATGAGTTGTCAAAGTTAACGTATAAATGAAACTTAATAACACTGCAATAGTTGATGTATTTACTATCCATCTATTCCTGACAATTTACAGCATGTATGAAGCAAGTAAGTATGAGTTTAGTATTATACTCAATCAACTGTATTTATTGTATTCTGTTACTGCTGCAATTGGAGGAAGAACAATTATTTAATGTAGAATGTTCCTAATCATAGTTTCCTAAAATATTACACACATCCACACAGCGGATTTCCAAAAAAAAATAAACCACAATATGAATTTGTTTTTATTAAAATGAATCTTGAATTTTCCAACTATTTCATACATACCTTTTTAGTCCCAATAGATTTTAAAATAATAATTTCTTACTTAGTGCTGTACTTTTAACATACAAATAAAAGTTTTATACAGAAATAAATTCAAGTTTGTTTATTTACAGTGACTATCAAAAACTAAACCTAACCTATAGCCAAATAAAAAGAAGAATATTTGATAACTTCATTTGACATTTACTAGATTCTCATACTATTTCAAGAGCTTGGCAACATAGTCCAGTTATGACAGAAGTCACGTGGGTTGATATTTATAAGTTACAAACTATAGACATTTTTTTATAAAATAGGGTAAATTAATTTGCAAAAAGTCGAAGCAATGCGATCTTGGCTCTTTTTGTATAGTTGCCAAATAGCAAGTCCTACTCGAACAGGAAAATCACCATCTAGAATTGCATAGCAACTTTTTGAAAGTGGAACGGGTATAGTTTTTATTCTAATAATATTCTACATAGAAGATTCAGAAATGATAAGATACATAGCTTCGAGTCTTCTAGTACTTAACTCTGGATTCAGTTATATTTTGTTCAATTCCGAAACATCCGGATGCCTACTAGTTTCAGGTATACTCCATTCCAAGGTTTTCGCTTTGACTTATGCCAATATGATTCATTCAAGACTTAAACGAACAACAGGTAGTCCTCCAAAAAAGGCGCAATTCTTCATTTCTAGTGAATTTTAATGTATTTAATGAAAAAAGGTATAATGAATGATTTGGATATACCTCACAATATATTTTTTTCGAGAGGTTAACCACTTTTTTGCCGTACAATGAGATTCTTTTAATTCAACTTAAATCTCAACAAAGGCTTTTTCTCATAAGAATAATAATACAATATTATCTATTTTTGCAAATAAAAGTTTAATAGAACCCTCCTCAGTGAAATAAATACGGTTATTGATTATATTATGTAGAATACAAAACAAATTCAGTTTTAAACACAATCATAGTCTATTCCATTTCAGAATATTCGTCATCTATTGAATCATCCTCACTTTTTTTCATTGAAGTTTATTACGACAGGCCTGACGTCGTCTATCGCATGTTCTAATTCATTGCATTCCACCATTAGTGATACATTTATTTAATAACGAATTTTATGGTAAAAGTAACATTATAAAATATATTGGGTACCATTAAGAAAATACCATGAATATAATTGAAATTCGTCAAATTAATATCTCTGCTTTGTAGGTATTACATACATTTTATAATTACTAATTTGAAAGTAATGCTATTGCTACGTAACATTTTTTTTTAGATTTTTCGCTAGTATGGCGATTACTTTTATCTTATTGATGATTGAAAATGACGACTATTGCTGAAATTTCCGACGATCAGAAAACCTTATCGCCTCAAGTTTCTAATCCAAAAGTAGTTAACTAAGGGTCCAGATGCTAAGTCAACGGAATATTGTGAAATGTTTCTTTTAGGCGTTGGTGATGAGCCATAAATGTTGACGGATTTTTTCACGTAACAACAATATTTTACTCGAAAATTAGCGAATTCAAAATAGAGCACCTTTTTTTGGAAGACACCTTATAGTTTTTTGATTTTATGTAAAATTAGCCAAAAAGCTGAAAGAATTTTACCGAATTTACCCGTTGGCCCTTCCACGTTGAACGCTTGTGGTGGTAATGAAAAACGCGGTTTTATAGTAAACAACAAGTTTGGAGTTTGTAGGTAGCGGGTTTTTTGAGATTTGCTCAGACATTTAACTCAACCCTTTCACGGCGGGAACCATTCGGAGCCCCATCAGAAAGTGGAAATCAACGAGAGGGAACGCAAGGGTCTCCGGAAGGTTCAAATGCGAGAGCCGAGCGTAAGCATTCGTTAGTAGATTTCTACTTATCAACCTTTGCCTTTCAGGTTGCTAAATATCGTAAGGCGTAATGAAAATGTCAGTTCCGTGCATTGCATTCAGTCAATTCAGTTTATTACCAGAAGTATTGTAATATTTTAATTTTGTATTTTGATACAAAAACATTGAAATTATACGCTACTGTTTAGAAGTAACACTCGAAATCTGCTGCGAAAAACGTTTCCAGCCGCAGAGCTGTTCGGGGGCCACACATAGTAGTCAACTACAAAAAATGCATGACGCAGTGAAAGGGCTGAAAGCATTATCGTCAAAGGGCGCTAGCTAACAAGAAGGTAAATTTGGTTAGAATGACATAAAATCACATCTAGTATCTGTAGTTCGCGTTTTACAGAGTTTCTGGACCCCCTGTATTATAATTACATATTTCACACTCAAAAAAAGTATGGTTTAGATTATCTCAAAATTTTTTTGACAAGTTAACTCAAAAAACAAAAATTGTATCATATTTTCAACAAATTCGAGTTGCAAATCACTAAAAAAGGTGTTTTCTAATGTTCCTAAATTTCGTCCACTTTAGATACTCCAGCTCTGTTAATTTCAATTGACCCAAACGGGGTTGGGCTATTCATATGCCCATATCTAATCGTAGATTATAAGTAGATAGATGGAAGGTACCTGCTATGATTTATTAATACCGTCCAGGTATAGCCAACTGGAAATATACACATATAAAATCTAGTTATACAGGTAGCGTAATATTTATACGTAGGTATAAGTTTCTCTGTAAAATTGGAGAATTTTTGGCGAAAGAACGGAAGTAAGTCACAGTCTAGAGTGTTTTTATGGTTAAGAAAGTATGCTAGACTATGAGTCACGACAAAACCATACGCCAATGAATTTTTAAAATAAAGTCTAGCGGAACCTTCTATAATCCATTTGTGATGTGTGTTGTCTTTTGGTGTCTTAGACGTATTAGGTATAATCTTTCCGATCTCTGTCTAGCTATCATTAAAGAATTAGTTTGTTTTCCATTGACAAGATGGGATGACGGCAACAACTGAGACGTATGCGGGGCGAAGATAGTTTGTAGACTGAATGGAATTTTAGAGGTTATGATTTGAATGTTTAAGAAAAGGTAGGAGTTTTTAATAAATATTGGGATGGGCATCATAAGAGTGATAAAGGATACTTTGTTTGATATTAGTATTAAGAATAAATTATAGATTGAACAAAAAACCGGCCAAGTGTGAATCGGACTCGCGCACGGACGGTTCCGTACCACTCTATAAAAATTTACGTTTTTTTCATAGAAACCCCCCTTATATATCAGTTTTATTTCAATTTAATCATTTATTTTCAAATTGAACAATATAACTCAATATTCTGTGAATATTTCAAGCGTCTACTGTTGCCGTTATCTATATCAAGCAAAAACGAGCAAAAGAATAAGGTTTGTTGTATAGTAGCCCCCTTAAATATATTTTTTTCTGTTTTCAGTATTTGTTGTTATAGCTGTAACAGAAATACATCATCTGTGAAAATTTTAACTGTCCATCTATCACGGTTCATGAGATACAGCCTGTGACAGACGGACGTATGGACAGCGGAGTCTTAGTAATAGAGTCCGGTTTTCACCCGAAGGATATAGAAGGCAAAAGATTATCATACCCAGATAACACACGAACATACAATGGATGTCCAATGGATATCCACATTGGACATAAGGGATATCCATAGGATATCCGTTCAGGTCCAGAAGAATATCCTATGGACATCCATTGGATATCCATTTGCCACAAAATTGGACATCCTATGGATGTCCGTTTCGTATTAAGAATGGATATACATTGTAAAAAATATGGACATTCACTGGACATAATAAATAAACCATAGAGAACTCATGGAGTTTTCATGGATCTGTACTTGATACGTTCTGTATATGGACAGGATGGGATATGGACATCCTGTGTACTTGTTATGGACGTGAACTATATATTTTGTCCACGACTATGATAATTTCAACATTTTACGTGTACTTCTTCACTTCACTTCGCATATATTCAAGATTATTCATATTTATACAAATTCCACAATTTATTTTTCAAAATTTTCACCGCGACGGGGATTCGATCCTATATGTCCAAAACTCCTCACTTCACCAAGTCAGCGCCTTAAACCATGCAGATACATATGATAGTTTATCATGCTGTGGTATATATACGAGTAGATCGTTTTATATGCAGTTTTTTATCTAGTGTGTATGATGTATGTCAAAAGCAAAAGTGACGTTTTAAATAATTAAATACTCATTAAATATATAATCTGTTGAATAGCATAAGTAGTAATTAGTAGTTTTTTGTAATAAATTATAGTGTTTTAGTTTGACCAAAAATGAATAAATACTGCACTTGTCTAAGCTTTTGCTACCTTCAATTCTTTTTTTTTCATTACATGAAACTAAAAATATAATAGGTACTCATTATACGAGTGTAAAAAATTAATCGAGTACCAGATGGAAGGTATAAGTATAAAATATAGCAGACCTAGTACATTTTGAATGAGTGTATATTTCGATTCGACCAAAGGATGAATAATGGATGTCCAATGGACGTCCATCACTCAAATAAATATTCACGTCCAGTGGTGAACGAGAGCTGAAGGTCCAGTGAATGTCCCCAAACGGAAATCCACTGTACTAGTAGTGAATGGACATCCATTGGATGCCCATTCTGTTTCCATGTCCATATGGACCAATCGTGGACATTATATGGATATCCATAGGATATGCTGTGTTTACTGGGTAATGTCAGATAGTGAAGCAGTCATTAAAGTACTGACCTCTCGTGCAATCAGTTCCAAAATGGTGTGGGAATGCCTAGGCATACTCATTGAACTAGGCGAGAACAATATAGTAACCTTACTGTGGTTTCCAGGACACACTGGAATAGAAGGAAATGGTTAGGAAATAGCAGATGGACTAGCAAAGAGGGGAGCCGTAACCCTGTTGCGGTATCAGTCCCAATGTTTTATTGTAGTAGGGATTAGACAATTAAAGATTCTGATGGGTGACTACAACTCGTTGATTATGTGGCATGGAAGAAGAAACCTCCATTCATGTACTTGCGAATTGCATAGCAATTCAGAATCCTAGGAGATTATTGGATAAAAGAGGGACCTTCACCTGAGTTGAAACCTACAGATATCCTAAAATTCCTCATGGAAATAGGACTAAAGGAACTACCAGTCTCTGAACTAAGTAGAAGTGAGAGGGCACAATAGATGTTTTAGGTCTCAGTAAATCATATCAACCCTAAAATACGAAAAATACGCTTCATAGGTAATCGAACTGAAGATTGAAAAATAACTCTTAATTTAAGAACAAAATGATTAACGGGAAAATTAATGGTAATAGCGTGGGGAGCTCTTAAACTAAGAATTATTTTCTACTTCTTAGTTCGATTACGTATAAAGCGTGTTTTTTAGTTTTTTTTTTCAACTATAACTGATTTTTCACTTTTTAGTTCGATTTACTTTGAGGTGGGTTTTTTAGTTTTTTTCAAACTCTATGCCAGATCAATGTTATGTTTTTTTCTTAATGGAACATCCTATATTCTACTACTGTATTGTATCGTCATCAGTTTTTGACTCCCTATATTTCATTACTATATTGTATGGTGATCGATCCTTGACAAGTGTACAAAGTTTGAATTAAATCTGTTCGCTTAAAGTGGGTCAAAATCGAGTCCAAAGGAGTCGTACAAATATACATACATACATACAAGTTAACCTAATATAATTTATTGATTTTATTTATCTGGTTGATTTAACTTTTGTGATTCATGTTGATAACTTTGTTAGTATAAAACAATTAAAAAAAATCATGAGGCCACAGGGAGATTCGCGATCTTATGTTTCCAAGACAGGCGTTTTAACTAAGCCACGGCGCACCTAGTGCAAATGCGTTTCAAGCAATAATCGTGTTAAAAACGATTATGCATTTTTTTATACAATAAGTGAAGCTAATATAATTTATTTAGCTGATTGATTCTACTCTCGTGATTCATATTCATAACTTCGCTTAGTATAACAAATTAAAAAAAAAATATGAGACCGCAGGGAGATTCGAACTCGCGATCTCCTGTTTACTAGACAGGCGCTTTACGTCGCCACCCAGTGTATTCGCTCTAGTAGAATGTTTCAACCAATAAAAGTTTTAAAAAGGATATATATCCCATGATTTTTTTATACAATGAGTTCAAGAATTAATAACACCCTATATTTTATTACCATATTGTATTGTCATCGGTCCTTGATAGAGAGTGCAAAATTCCGAATGAATCAATTAATCTGTTCGTTTAAATTGGGCCAAAATAAAAACCAAAGCAGTCGGTTACAAACAAACAAACATACATACAAGTGAAGTTAATATAAGCGTGTTGATAAATAATATTTTTTGTATGACTTGAAGAATGGATCCTTTTTGTGTAACATTTTTGTTGAGTAACTTGATGCATTACACAAAACAAGCAACGCCCCGTTGTGTAAAGAGCCATTACACAACGGCTATGGCGAATCAGCGTCAAAGTATATTCATTACCTACAAAACAATTATTAACACCAGTTGTAGAAAATTGAAATGGATTATGGGGCGTGCAGTGCAATGTTTGAATCAGACTCGCCATGAAATGTCATAATTTGACAATATTCCTAGCTACCTGAGGTGATTTAAAGCTGACTTTTTGTTAAAATGGTTTCGGAAAGCGATAAGGAATTCAACTGTACTCCACCAGAAGTTCTACAAGCTGCCAGTTTAAGTACAATCAGCCTTTTGCTTGAAAAATCTAACAAAGGGTGTGAAATAATTTACCAGGTATTGAAGGATTGACGAAAAGTAAAACATGTAAATTTGTTTTCGGAGAATATTTCTATTCGCTTTGTAAAAAGTATTATAGAGCTCCGGCCGAATAATGTTTCAACCAATTCATTCTTCCTCAACCTCCAGAATGGTAAATGTAATAGTCAAAGAATTGGAATCAATTAATTCGGAGCAATGAAAGAGCAGATAGCACTTTTTCTGAAACTTCCGAATCCAGAATAACATACAGGACATACATTTCGAAGATCATCTGCCACCATTTTAGTTGACGCTGAAGGTGATTTAACATCATTAAAACGGCACGGAGGATGGAAATTATCATAGGTTGCAGAAGTATACATTGACGATTCCTTGAAAAACAAGATGGATACGGCACAAAAAATTGTGAAGACAATTGGACCTTCATTTTCAAGTCCGAGGTCTGAAAACATCGCGAATAATACCTCCATTACTTCAAAACATAATAACTTGAATCTAGAAATTTATTCCTCCTCCTCTACTCCCTCTATAGGTATTTCCAACTGTACAAATTTCACCATAAATATTGTAACCAATAAATTAGTTTTCATCAGCTTTCAAAATAAAGTTGTTTGACAAAAACCATTCAGTCATAGAAAAATCATAGTATTCTACTCTCGTGTAATGGCTATTACTCGTTAGAATGACTTCGTTCTCATGAGTTATAGCGATCATTACACACTCGTTAAATAATATACTATTTAAGAATTTAAAAAACATGCTTTAATACCATATATTGAACTAGAAAAAGAAACATAATTTTGGAATTTATTACAAAATGTGGAGTGTTTTGTTATACAGAAAAAACCAGTCTAATGCTAATGCTGGACTTGAGAAAAGGTAGAATTATAATACTTCCGTTCCCCACTACCAAAAGATAAATCAACATCACCCTACATAGAGGAGCAAGAAGGGACAATTCTATTTCGTTTAGCTTCAATTGGGGCTAGGAAACAATAGGTGAAATTTGGAACCATATGTTCATTGTCATATAAAATTTAGAAGAAAAAAATTATAATTGATGATAATGATATATTTTCTACATCTTTCATTATGCATAATATGCAGAGGCTGTTTAAGTTCTGCTCGACTCTTCAAGACAAGACCTACATTTTCTATAGTGATCAAATGGATGTTGAGAATACAAGTGCTGCTAGAGGAATTCTGAAGAAAAACGGATATTGGTCATATGAAGTGTGAAAACCCCATGAAACTTTTGAACACTGAGAAATCCAGACGAATGGAATTTTGTAAGGAAGTGATGAGAAAAATTAATAACAACGAAGAGTTAACTAAGAACTTGGTACGGACTAGTTAACTTCTTCATTAATTGGCCACCCCCTTCCGGGATATCAGCCCTGAAAAGTGATGAGTGGAATCAAGTTTTTAGTTTTTTTTCTTAAATTTGAGTAAAGATGGTAGCATGATATTTTATAATTTCCGGAAATCGCAATGAGTATAGCCATCGGTACTTCTTCAACATCGCTGTTTATGATAAGGGGGTGAAAATAAGCTACGGAAATGTTGTCTCGGGAAATAAGACCCAACATAATATTTTACGGATTATCAAGTGTATTTAAAAACAAACTTTATATGCTTTAAGTAGTAGGAACTGTCTATTTATTTTGGAATTTGTGTGTTTGATAAAGAAAACTTGAAGTGAAAGACCAATTCATAATTCAATATTCACTTATAATTGCACAAGTGGTTTGTATTTTATCGGGTAAATTTGGGTTGTTTAATGAGAAACTGTTTCCTAGCAATTTGACGAGAATAACTGTCAACTATTAAAAACACGACACCGAAGGTGGAGTGATTTGTAATTTTGACACGTTTGACATCTAAACCAATGCGTTGTGCTGAGCGCTTAGTCCATTTGGAAATTTTATTAATTCCAATCGGTAAATTCTTGTACCAACCTTTAGAATTTTTCTTTTTCCAAAAGGGATTTGGTTTAAGAAATACTCTGTCCGAAGTTATAAAAGTGTTTAGTTTTACCATTAACTTTTTGAATAAACGTATTGGGCAAATATCTTCTTCGAAAATATTAGGCGTGATCCATTTGCTGTCACATAATTTATTGTTGCCGCCTTGTCTCGTTTTCGAAAATAGAGGATTAAACTCGATACGTCCAGTTTCTTTTCCATTATTTTCAATTTCAGATACGAAATAAGTGGTTTTGCAGTAAGCTGCTTCTCTGCTTCTCCTCCGCGCCAAGCTAGTTCAAACGCCAGAATGTGATATAATTTCTTTTGAAGTCCTTCCGGTTCATTTTCGTTATATAATTTGGCCATTGCAAATACTTCAGATTTATCAAGAGCTGATGCACTACATTTTCTCTTTTCGGGTTGTGCTTGTATGATTTTACGTTTAGCATTACGTGCAGCTTGTGATGAATTAAACTGAACATCGGTGAAAGGGTTGAATACAATATTAAATTCGTTATAATATTTACTTTGTAGCATTTTAGCAGTGGTGTTCCAAATTGTTTTAACTACCGCTTCTTTGTAGTCTTCTCCGTTACTTTTTCTCATATTAAATGCCCAATCTTGCAATATTTCATTCAATTTCTCGATGGAAATATCTGGCTCAAATGTGTATCTTTTTGCATCGCAAAACGTAGAAAATTGTCGCCAGATTGATGATTGCGTCGCAACTGTATTAGTAGGCACACAGGTATTAACAATTTGACTAATTTCGGCGTTCGTAGACACACCGAATCGACTCATTGTTAGTTCTTGAAAATTCAATAAGTTGTTGACAAACATGCCAAACTATTTATTCTGGTAACCAACACCGCGATAATTGATGAACAAATGAATAAGTGAAAAAACCACTAGTGTATTTGTCGCTGTAAAAGTTAAAGCTAACTTTTGCCGCTGTCAAAGTGACAATTGCACTGTGGCATATGCGATTTTTTATACATGAATTCAATTGTCAGTACAATTTCCGATAAGTTTTATTAAAATATACCTAATTTTGTATTTTCAATTCAATTTTTTAATGACAGTTTAGTTCATGTATAAAAAATCGCATATGCCACAGTGCAATTGTCACTTTGACAGCGGCAAAAGTAACAGCGACAAATAAACTAGTGGTTTTTTCACTTATTCATTTGTTCATCAATTATCGCGGTGTTGGTTACCAGAATAAATAGTTTGGCATGTTTGTCAACAACTTATTGAATTTTCAAGAACTAACAATGAGTCGATTCGGTGTGTCTACGAACGCCGAAATTAGTCAAATTGTTAATACATACCTGTGTGCCTACTAATACAGTTGCGACGCAATCATCAATCTGGCGACAATTTTCTACGTTTTGCGATGCAAAAAGATACACATTTGAGCCAGATATTTCCATCGAGAAATTGAATGAAATATTGCAAGATTGGGCATTTAATATGAGAAAAAGTAACGGAGAAGACTACAAAGAAGCGGTAGTTAAAACAATTTGGAACACCACTGCTAAAATGCTACAAAGTAAATATTATAACGAATTTAATATTGTATTCAACCCTTTCACCGATGTTCAGTTTAATTCATCACGAGCTGCACCCCATATAGGAAATAGATGTATTATATTTGTCGAATATACATCTACAAATTAATGACTTGATGTCTGAAAGATGTCTTCTATAGACACCTGTTAGAGGTCTTAGTGTCCGTTTTTTGCTATGTCTTTTATATGTCTACTTCAAGACGTCCATTAGATCAACTCTATCCAGATAACACAGGATCATACAATGGATGTCCGTTTCGTACTAAGAATGGATATACCTTGTAAAAATATGGACATTCACTGGACATAATAAATAAACCATGGAGAGCTCATGGACTTTTCATGGACCTGAATTTGATACGTTCTGTACATGGACAGGATGGCATATGGACATCCCGTGTACTTTGATAATTTTAACAATTTACGTGTACTTCTTCACTTCACTTCGCATATATTGAAGATTATTCATATTTATACAAATGCCACAATTTATTATTTTAAAATTTTCACCGCGACGGGGATTCGAACCTATGTCTAAAATTCCTCACTTCACCAAGTCAGCGCCTTAAACCACCATGCTATGCAGATACATGCAATAGTTTATCAAGCTGTGGTATATATACGAGTAGATCGTTTTATATGCAGTTTTTCATCTAGTGTGTATGATGTATTCCAAAAGCAAAAGTGAGATTTTGAATAATTAAATACTTATTAAATATATAATCTGTTGAATAGCATAAGTAGCAATTAGTAGTTTTTTGTAATAAAGTATAGTGTTTCAGTTTGACCAAAAATGTATAGGTACCTAAACAGGTAATTAATAGTCGTTGACAAAATATAGTGTTCTACTCGCATATAATGACTATTATTCACTCATCTGCGGTTCACGACATAAACGCACCATCGTGAATAATAACCATCATTATATGCTTGTTGAATAATATACTATAGGACATGAACTGGAAACATTTAGGACATGAACTGGATATCTTTTCTACAAAAGCTCTCTACACAGTCTAACATCAAATTATTATTTATTTTTATGAAACCACAGATGTTCAGCCTTATTTACTCTTCCTCCTTCCAAATCAGATACAAATAGACATTTAATGTAATGCCATTTCCATTACCCGCACTTGTCTAAGCTTTTGCTACCTTCAATTATTTTTTTTTCATTACATGAAACTAAAAATATAATAGGTACTCATTATACGAGTGTAAAAAATTAATCGAGTAGCTGATGGAAGGTAAGTATAAAATATAGCGGACCTAGTACATTTTTAATGAGTGTATATTTCGATTCGACCAAAGGATGAATAATGGATGTCCAATGGACGTCCATCACTCAAATAAATATTCACGTCCAGTGGTGAACGAGAATTGAAGGTCCAGTGAATGTCCCCAAACGGATATCCATTGTACTAGTAGTAAATGGACATCCATTGGATGCCCATTCTGTGTCCATGTCCACCCAATTAACCAATCGTGGACATTATATGGATATCCATAGGATATCCTGTGTTTACTGGGTAATTGACGTCTATTATACATATATACTTACAACGTCAAATAGACATATCGTAATGTTGATATTTCACTACGTCTTTTAGACATCTTATTAACATCCACGCTTGGTATTTTAATAGGTCATTACACCTCTAATAAACACATATAGATTAATAATTAAATAAATACATTTTTTATTTTTTAACAGTTACGTTGACCGTAAAATTCTAATTTTTGCATACAGGGTGAAGAGATTTATTTTGATTGGAATACAACTCGATTACTGTGAAATCCAGATAAAACCAAAATCTTTGATATGTTTTTTAGATGTATATTAGATCTGTTTAGCAGACGTCTAATTATCTTAAATTATATACTTGAATTAGATCTGTTATTTTACAAGGACAATACCGATTAATTGATCTCACATGCGGTTTTTATAGAAGTATATACAAAATTAGACATTTTCTAGGGTGGTTATCGGTATTTAAGCTGATTTTGTTTTTCGTAGATCTCTATTAGATATTTATTAGACCATTTCACAAGATGGACCATCATCTATAGACGTCTATTTCCTATGTGGGACGTAATGCTAAACGTAAAATCATACAAGCACAACCCGAAAAGAGAAAATGTAGTGCATCAGCTCTTGATAAATCTGAAGGTTGGTACAAGAATTTACCGATTGGAATTAATGAAATTTCCAAATGGACTAAACGCTCAGCACAACGCATTGGTTTAGATGTCAAACGTGTCTAAATTACAAATCACTCAAATCGAGCGGCAGCAGTTAGCGAATTAAGTAAAAGCGAAATTGAAGAATAAGCTCTAATAAAAATAACAGGACACAGCAATTCATCATCAATAAAACCATACTTACAAGTTGACAAAGAGTATCATTCAAGCATTATTCAATCAATTCGTTTGGAAAATGAAAAAACTTCAACATCTACTACAGAAACGATTAGCTGTGGCACCCGCAGCGATATCACTGTTCCTAGTATGAATTTCAATAACTGCGTTTTTAACAATTGTACATTAAAATAAAAATGTGCTTATTTTTAATGTTTCATAAATAAAGTTTGCATTGATATGTTTCCAAATTTCTCATTCATTAAATTGTCGTGCCGAATTACACTCGAGGTTTGTATTGATATTGGTGAATTTGTGTTGTTCAAATTCTAAACTGTTTCCTTTAGCAATTTTCTCATTAAACAACCCAAATTTACCCGATAAAATACAAACCACTTGTGCAATCATAAGTGACAATTAAGCATATCTCACTCTCTCTCTTCTTACTTCTTCCTTCAACAGAATAAATAATCAAGATTTATTGTTCTCAATAGGGTTAGCAGATCAAAATTATTCAATTTTTATACTACACAGAAACGCCTTCGTACCTGATTTCTGTTAAAAGACCTAGATAATTATATTATTTATGGTCACAAAAACGGTATGGATATCTTCTAATAGATATGAGTGAAGTTTTATGTTAAGTATACCACCGATACTGACTCTTATAGGTCACTGAATACACACACACTCTACTTTCCATTTAACTGTACATTTATCAATCAGTGTTTATTTTAAACATAATTTTCTACTTTTAATTGGAACGATAGATCACAACGGTGTTTTTTTCTTTCAATGAGAATAAATTCTGTGAAAATTAAATCTGTCGATATTTTGGATACACTGATAAAACAGTTTTGTCAACATGTTCATGATATTTCAAGAAGCTACTAACTATATAAGTAGATTGGCAGTACTTCGCGTTAGGATTTTGAGAAGTGGTTGGAGACATACCATCATCAAGGATTTTACTTGAAGCCTCTGTATTAGACACGTCATAGTGAGATCAATCAACACTTACGGAGCCATTGCTCGGAGTAATAGAATTATTCCTCGTGGTGAATCCATTATTCTTTTTGTTAATTATTTTGGGAAACACAACCTTTTTTATTAAACGTTTCGGTAGCGTTACAAATACCGTTATCAAGAAAAATTAATTTTTTTTTAAATTATGGTCCCTATCTGACACTAATGAAAACATTCGACAATTAACCAATCAATAATATTTTGAAGTTGAAGACTGCAGACATTTTTTTATCAAATTTCTAAGGTCCATTCACAGTATATTATATTCTTGATTGAATCTGAAATAAAATCATTCTTGTATGGAATTCTAACAATATTATAGTCTATTAGGAATGGGATCCAGTGGTGTGCAGAAATCATTGGGTCATATTAAGAGGACTAAGGTTACATCCTGCCTACGGAGGGAGAAAAATTACCAGAATATTGGAAAAGGCAAGTTTTGCTATGGTCCGAGAACGCCTTTAGCACCATAGATATAAAGTATTCAATATCGAACAAGATATCGTAGGTATTGAAGATTTCCTGATACGGTCACTACAATAATTGAATTCGATGAAAAAATATCAAATATCATATCTGTACCCCATAGGTAAACTGTACTAAGCACCATTTAGCAAATTTTACAGGAAAGCGGTTTAAAGTTTTACTTGTGACCAGGATTACGATTATTTGTTAATAATTGTTTCGTTCTTGAAAATTGGAACAAATGAACATCAGCCTTTAAATACCTAATGGGGGTCTTCGAGGGACCCCATTACAAAATTTTCCTTAATACAGTATCCGCCAAAATAAACAGTACCGAAAATAAAAATAAAAATTAATTTTCAATTTCTGTAATGTAAGTGTTCAAAATGTTCACCATTTCGACGCAAACAAGCTTCATATCGATTTTGTAAGTCAATAAACATATTTATAAAAAGTGGTTGATGTAACTGCCGAAAAATATTTTGTATTCTTTTCCGTAGTTCGGCAATATTCGCCGGCGGATTTTCCGAGTGAAATATTTTGTCCTTCATTATGCCCCAAATGAATGCGTCAGGTGGCGTCAGATCAGGTGAATGAGAAGGATATTCGAAGTCTGTTCCCCGAAAAATTATTCTATTATCGAAATGCTGACGGAGTAAGTCTAAGGTGCGCACAGCTGTATGGCTCGTTGCATCATCTTGTTGGAACCATTGTGTGCGAAACTGTAGATTTCGTGCACGGCAAAAGTTATTTAGATCTCTCACAAAAGGTATAATAATTTTCTTTCTATAACGCTCTTGGTTGACAGTAAGTGGATTCTGATTATCATCTTCAACGAAATAAGGACCAATCATTCCATGACCAGATACCGCGCACCAAACGGTAACTCGAAGACTGTGGAATGGTTTCTCTACAACGACATCAGGACGTTCAAATCCAAGGAATCTGGTTGTTTGTCGATTAATATAGCCGCTAAGATGAATGTGACTCTCGTCTGAAAACCATATGTTTTTCAAAAATTCGGGATCTTCGTAAATTAAACTCAACATGCGACCACAGTAAATTTCTCTTGCACGTTTGTCCGCAGCATTTAGTCGTTGTCCAACTTGAATACGGTATGGATAACCACCAATTGATTTGAACATGCGACGTAAAGACGTTTCACTAATGTTGAGTTTACATGCAGTTCTTACTCAGACTTCTTTCAGGTGATTGCACAACTTGGTTAAAAACACGTCCTTCATTTTCGTTAGTGCATACTGTTTTTCGACGACCTGAAGAACCTATACGTTGACACAATACACTACCAGTGCGACGAAATTTTTCAACAACAGCTTACATCACACTTTTACTAGGAGCTGCTTTATTAAATTTTTGTTTATATTTTATTGACACCTGTTCTAAGCTTGGACCATCATTACGACCTTTTCCGTATGAACGAAAATAATGCTCTACCAAAAACACTTTTTCTTCCGTTGCTAGAACCATTTTTAAATCAAATTTAACTGCAGCGTACTAAGTATTAATATATCAACTAATGACAATTAGGTCAAATATGACAAATCCATATTACATAAACAATTCCACAGCACTCTCTGTTTCGGTACAGTTTATTTTGGCGGATACCGTATTTGCCAAACTAGTCACAATTAGCAACAGCACCTCTAGCTATGTGCTTGAAATCACAAGAATAATCATAAGTTAGAGTGAATTGAGACGTTGATACGAGAGTGTCAAGCTATTAAGTGATTCGGTAAGTGGGGTTTCGCTGAGGCTCCTAACCGGCATCAAGTGGTGCCAAATATAATAGTAGAAATAATGTGTTTTTTTCCAGATTTAGTTTGGAAAGCATCGTTCTGAAAGGCGTAAACCACTGAAGCGACGCGAGCTTGTGAAGATCGCTGAAAACCTAAATTTTGACAGTTCCGACTCAGAAATTTATGAATCGGATGAGTTACATGAGGAAGATTTACATGAACTTATTTCATAAATTGGAAATAATTTGGAAATATAAAGTGAAGAAGATTCATATGAAGAGCCTACACCTCTCGTCTGGTATAAAATGGCAAACTTGGATTTTTTAAATTTGTTTTTACAAAAGAAATCAAAGACTTAATTTGTCATCACACCAACGAAGAATATTGTGTTATTTTTGTTTTCTTATTTTTAGATAAGGTGTTTATTTTTCAAAAGCATAGTTGCAAAGTTTGTTAAAATCCTAAATTGTATGTTAGAATATTTTGTTAAATCGAACTAGCCTTTAATTTAATCTCCATCCATGCATTTCATATGGGGTACTTGGAAGACCCTGAATCGGCATTTATGTTAATTTTATAAGCATAGTCATTTAAAGGTTAGTATTAGAAACAAAATGCCAAAAACGTAAAAAAATATTTTTTGGTTTTAGTACACTTAGTACAGTTTACCTCTAAAAAAGATAATGAAAAATTGGAGTTGGTATTAAAAATTTCAGCAGATGTGACGTAGTACAGTTCACTTTAAAAAATGCGAAGGAGTTAGAATTTTTTTCTGATCATTGAAAATATGTATTACATTTTTATTTATTCTAAGTTTAGGTATTGAAACAAAACGAACACAAATTATAATCAGCTACAACTATGGTAAAGTTATAATTTTACTAATTACTGGTAGTTTTGCATTTAGTAATAAAACAAAAATTTGGTGAACTTACCAAAGAACAAGGTTTAAGAGGTCTTTACAATAATAAAATGGAAGTATAATGGAAAAAATAAGAATAAGGTCTTAGTAACCTATCCCAATACTAATCTTCATCACCCGGAGTATTATCATTATGAGGAAGATTTTGGTAGAAACCGTGAAATATTTTTGGCACACACTTTAATAAGTTTTCAAAATGTTTATAATTTTCTCCCCAATATGTTTTGGTGCATTTCTAATAACCAGTATCTCGTCTGGAAATGCCACAGACTTCCGTGTATTTCGGTTCAAATCCAGGGCATTAGAATACTTCGTCAAAAAAAGTCTTGTAGTAAACAGATAATTTCTTGTTCTAACGTGTCGGGCTGCTTTAGTAGGACTCTCAGTACGTTTACCCCGAACAACACTAGATCCAACCAAAACATCATAAAATATAGATCCAGATTGATTACAGCTAACAACAATAATGGATGTCAGTGGTCCAGGTGTGCTTGCTTCTTCCATTATTTATTAACTGATAACTATTTTTAAACAGAATATGACCAAACATACTGTATATATCAAGTTTTACCATCAACTAAATACATTCTTTTAAAGTTGTAGACCGGAAAAAACTTTTCTACCACATTTTTTTTCTTACAAGAAAACTTTCGAGAGTTGATATAAACTTATGGAGTTTTCTCAGCTCTAGTTTGATTTCCAAAACGTATACGAACGACCTCGATCGACAGAGAGGCATTGAGGAGGTTTCTAATGGAAGGTAATACTGATTATTTTTTTAGAAAGTTTAGCAATGACTTGGAAGATCAATATTAGCCTGTCGAAATACTTTTTATAAATTAATGTTACTTTGTTGAAGATTCCTTGGTTTAAATTTGACTCAGGTCTTTATTAATATTAATTAGTAATAATGATTCCATTTGCTATAAAAGTTAGTTGTATCCACAAAAAGCTTTCCTTTCTAATTGTAACTTGAATATTACACTTGACTTAACAGTAAACTTAACGATGCGCAGTGAAGTTAACTTATTGGACATATTGTACTAGCCTTTTATACCGAAGATATCGGAATGGGAGTGTATGGACCTGGAAACAAACAATATGACAGTTTGGGGAAGACCACAAGCACATTTTATGCGGAAAAAACCCTACTGTGGGTTCCAGGACCAACTAGTAAAGAGAGTTGCTGCAGATCACTGCCGCCTGAATTGGCACTTCAGCTCAAGCTAGGGAAAAAGAAACTATTCACATACTACTAGAGAGCATGGTCCTGCAGAATTCCAGGGCACTATACTTGCGTGCATATTGGATAGAACAGGATAGCACGCCTAAGGAAACTACTGGTCTCTGAGACTTCATCCTCCTCAATAAATACATACAGACGAACATTGAATATCTCCTACGACTGAATAATATAATAAATATATAACGATAAAAAACATTTAAACCTATAGTCTTCTCAAGCTGTAACTTAATCTTAAAATCACATGAATGCAAACCAACAGTCGTGGCCAATAGTACAACTAACGATATTAGCCAGTTAAAAAATATTGTGTGTTCCTTTCCAAACCATTCCCTAAACGTTCCAAAATATTCTACTTACATTCAATTGCAATACATTCTTTTTTTTCAATTTTTTTTTCAATATCGAGATAATATATATATATGTGGCTCTGTGGATAAAGTTTTCATAGAAACACAGCTATGTGAAAATTTTCAGATCCCTAGCATAACTAGGTGAAGTAGAAAAACCGATTCTAATTCAAATACTCAATCTCCACGTGAATTATTATAAATAACGATTTTAAAGATATCGCAAAACACATCATCCTGTATAATATAACATCAGTTAATGTAAAGTGAGCAATTATTTGCCGGCTGCGGATTCCATTGTTGCCCTCGTGACAGTTTATTATCGAGTGGAAAAGAGACAGCTATCTAGGACGACGTGTAGTGAAAAGGGCGGTAATCTACACAAGATCAATACGGCCTGTGGCGTTTTAGCCAGGCCAGCAAGAGAGGGAAAAAGGACTTAGGGACTTGATACAAAACTTTATTTATGGGGTAGTGGAAAGGTTTGGAGGGTAATTCGGATACTGAAAGAGATACGCTAGTTTTTGCGAGGAAAAGGTAATTACGGAAAGATGCTTGTTTAATGTATGAAATAGTTTAGAGGAAAATCATTAATGTCTTGTTTCATTTCAATCACAGTGAAGATTAAATGACGGTGGCAAACTTAATGTGTTTTGAGTGGAGCTCGGTGAAGATACAATTTGGTTAATTTTATCTAGATCTCAATTCTTTTTCTTAATTATTTTGGAAAATTAAACCACAATCTTTTTTTAATTCAACATTTCGGAAGCGTTTCGGCAACCGTTATAAAGAACAATCAAGTTTATTTGAATTCTGGTTGCCATTTCATAATCACTAGTTATATCACAAGAGGTGAATATTTTTTGACATTTTTGTGTAAAATTTCTTTAAAAATATCCTGACAGCGAAGCTGGAGGGATATTTTTTAAAAAGAATTTTTGTCGAGGGCTATTTTTATATGTATATGGTCAGATTAAATACCGAAAAAGACGAAAACATACAACGAAATGGAAGATTTTCAAAATAATTTATGTAGGTACATAATAATTTATATTTTTATTAGGAAAAACGGGCAAAACGAAACGTAAACAATTGACAATGCAATAAAACCAACATAAAATTAATCATAAGTATTGTTAAATACACAGTTATTATAATAAGCAGTAGTGACTTGGGGGTGTTGCTGGAAACTCTTCGAACTGCAAGAGACTGAAGCTTCGTGTTGAAATCCATGTTAATTAACAAAAATGTGACGTTAATGTGACAGCCTTAAAAATTGGCTGTGGCAGGTGGGCCGGGGTATATTCACTTATGTCAAAAAATTATCCAGTATAATTTGCTTCTGATTGGTAACAAAATGGCATTGATTGGTTAGAAACGGTTGAGGGTATATAATTATAATCATCAATATTTTGAAGTTTAAAAATGGAACGATACTGAAGCGGTGAATTAAAAAATATAGAAAAAAGTGTGGTTTAATTGCCCAAAATAATTAACAAAAAGTATAATGAATACACCATAAGGAACATACAGAAGATATCAGAAATTAATGTTTCCAATCTATCAGAATGTTGTTATACTTGTGGTGAAATTGACAAAAATTATTATTTAAACATAATTTTGAAATTCCTGTGAGGAAACAAGACAAAGTATGGGCTCCACAGATTGGCCACGCTTGATTCTTAATTGATTGATTTGATTGATCGGTACAGTCAAAGTTTCAAGTTCTCGCTACCTTAGCCTTTAAGCTTTTTGTGCTATTGGTTACACTTTTTTTCTACCCGAAATGAGTAACAAATTTTCAATCAAAATAAATAATTGTCAAAATTTGTATAATATGATAAGACAATAGGTTAGCACAGGACAACGTCTGTCGGGTCTTCTACTCTTTATGTACATAGATACTCCTGTACTTGTGTATGTCACTAAACTCCTCCTAAACGGCTGGTCCGCCTTTGATAAAAATTTTTGTGTATGTTCAATTGGATTCAAGAATGGTTCAGACTCACAGTTTGTCCCAGCAGGTGGCGCTGCAATTGTGTTTATGCTGAACTTCTCCTAAACGGTTGGACCAGTTTTGATGACATTTTTTGTGTGTATTATCAACACATTTACATTAAAAAACTGAAAAATGGTATGGGACACTTAAGTCTAAGTTGGAAAGAACTGATTAGCAGAGTCTCAAATTAGGCAGTTACTAAATACTGTAACGTGTGAAAAAAGATTTAGTGAATTGGAAAAGTCAGCATTCGCCTCATATAACTACCAATGCATTTATACAATAAACAAATGTAGCTAGGGAATGTGAAAATGCCGAGTGAAACAAAGAAGAAGAAATAGAACTGCAATTATCGATACTACAGTCAAGGCCAGCCGAATCTAGTAAAACCAGGGACAATGCCTGGAAGAATGACAGTGAGTCCTAACCAGTAATTATCCATCAGCTCATTTTTTTAATGAAGAAATAAAACTAGGTGAAGTTTGAAGCATATGCAAAATCTCTGTAATAACCGGAATTCGTCCTATTAGTCACTACAGTGCCATTGTTAATTGTATTTATTCACTTATACTGCCACGAGCAAAGCGCCCCTTTCCTTGCGCAAGACCTTTATCGAATAACCTCAATTTTGTATGCATTGAGTTATGCTCATAACTTCTGCTCGTAATTTTTAATTAATACCTAGGGCAAGCGCAGCTCCTAGGACACTCTAGGATACTGTTACATTCCTCCAACCTTAGGATGACCCAAGGACACTTTGCAGTCCAGTCCTAAAAACTGTTGGTTTCCCAGCCTTGAAAACACTCAGGACAACTCTAGGGAGCCCAATGGGTACAACTTCACATGTCCTAGCCGAACCATCCTTTGAAGCCAGTCCACCCTTTGAGGAGGAACAAATTTAAGTTAAGTACCAAAATGTACAGGTCTCACTCAACCAAAATCCGTAATTAGGCAGCAATAGAGTTAATGCTTTGGTTTTGATTTCAATTTTCTTAATTACCCGGTTATACGAGCTTGGGAGCGTGTACGATTGACCTTTTTATTATCTTAACTTTCATTCTACAATGTTTTCTACCTTTCTCACCTCATCTGAGGTATCATAATTGTTCGTAGATGTCTGGAAGGTAGTGGCCTTCTAAAGCTTGTTATAGTCTGACAACCCTCTGATTATCCTAGTGCAGAAAAAGCATGCTAAACCACCATTCATTGCATACTTTGAAGTAGTGGATCAGCTTTCAACACCACAAGTTGAATTGAAGTATGAAGCAAAATACTAAAGAAAATCATAAAGGAGTACTATTTTATTGTTCCAACCAAGGCTGAAGGGCTGCTGGAGGACTGCCAGGAGATCCTCGAACTTAAGGGGCCTTCAACAGCGAGATCCTTAAAAATGTATTGTCTCCAATTTTTTTAGAAGTTTTATTGACGTTTTATAGTTTATCTGAAGCTACGGGGCATCGGTAAAGGACGAGGAAACATGGCGGATATCTGTCACAAACTTACCAATGGCGTACGGTACCTATTTTTATAAAAGTAATAAAAATAATAATAATTATTATATAATAATTATATATAGAAACTGATTTTTGCTTTGCTTTAAAGGTAAGGTATTTTTCAAAACACGGGATTTGTTAAAAACAAATGTTAAGAATCGTACTTGAATTCAATATGGATACGAAATGGTTCAAAATCTGACACTGACAATACCAACGCCTCTGGATACTCAATGTCAGTCAATTGACAAAGTGAGAGGGAAGCCAATAGGAAGTCAGCTGGTCGCTAAGCAACGAAGGCATTTGATTTATGTCACCAATTGAGTTAGTTCGGAAGGCGTGGAAAGGAAGGTTTTCGCACAACGCTGCCAGAGCTTGAAAAAGCCCATAACAAATTTGAAAAAGTGTTCATCTTCTAATATTCATAAATTGAAAAAATAATGTTAATATACAAAATCCAATGAAACAAACACATTAAAGAATTAACGTTTAATCATATTGTTAATATTATTAAAAAAAAAGTCCATTTTCTAATTATTATCACTACATACTTAGCACTTTAGCTTTTTTATAGTTAAATGTGGCAATATCGAATGTTTGCGACTGAATTCCTTTCACGGCTTCAGATAAGCTTGCCAAACTATACTTAACATTACATCTAGAAAATTTTATGGGAATCGCCTTATAACCTTTGGCTTTGGTTTCTCTGGATGCAAAAAAAGATAAACGGGAAATATTGTGACGTGAAACTTTATAAAAATCGACTTTTGCTGTGAATTGGTTGGACTTTGGAATAAAACTGCTTGATTCGCCTATGGATATATTATTCACTTATTTTACCTAGACAAACGAAGACAAGGCTACATTTTTGGGAGCTCGTCCGGGATACACATAAAATTATAGTTGAAGCGTGAATGAGTTGACGTTTTTCCTGATGTTCGAGATAACGAGAATTCTATTTAGGAAAACATTTAAGTTGTTCACGAATGTGAACCTATTTTGAAAAAAACGAAAGTAAGAAAACTTATTTCAGTAAAATAAGAGACAAGAGAAGAAGGAAGTGAGACGACTTCAATAAAAACCATACGCAGGAGTAGAACTTGTAGACGACAGCGACACATTAGTTTCAACTGAAGAAGATGGGAGTAAGAATATTTCGAGCAAAGCAGCACGAGACGTGGAAAGACGAGAGTAAGACGACTTCAAGAACAACTAGATAAAGAAGTGAGACTTGTAGAAAGGGAGTAAGAGAACGTCAGGGTAATCGTCTATTATTATTGTGGAAGAAACAAGGTACGATACATTTTATCAATAGTCGAGCTAGACAATATTACATCAGTTGTTGATAGAAGATATAATTGTTTTAATTATTTTGAGTTATTAATCCATCTCCGTTTCATATTCTGTAAACGTCACGATATTCAGATTCATTTTGATATTTGCCAAGTAATAAAAGTTGCGAGTTACTGTTATGAATTCATTTGACTTTGAGGCATAAGCTGAATTATGTTCGTAGTATTATTTGATTGGTTATTTCAACGTATATATTGATATCACATTTATGTTAATTGTGATTTTCCTTTTATAATATTTATTGATAATATTCACATACAATGACCAATTTGGAAGATATTCCAAGAATCGGGAAATATATTTCCAGTAGTTTACTCAAAGCAGTGAATGCTTTACATGTAGTCGCCTCTGGGAACGAAGGGGAAGGTAGGAAGACACAAAAGGATGTAGGTCACTTTTTTGGTTTCCATTCAGAATTTGCGCAAAAAGTAAATAAAGTAAAACAAAAAGTGCAGTTGCCTGATCTTATTACTATTTGTAATACATATACTTGATTATTCTGATAAGAATGAACGCATTTGTTCCTTCATGAATAACCTACAGTCACATGATGAAAATGAACTAACAGATGATAAAGAAGTGGGAGGAGAATCGGAAAAAGAGGTGAATACCGATGAAGATGAGAATGAAAATATTGGAGGTAACAAGAAAAGAAAATCTTTTGAAAGTATGAAGCTGGAGGGTCCATTCTCTCTGTAGATGAGAAAGGATTGCGACCAAAAACATTCCATATTACCACGTTTAACTATGAAAATGCTAAAGTGCCAAGTATGTAGTGATGATAATTGGAAAATTGACTTTTGATCATCAACAACATATCAGTAATGATTGTACTTAAGTTCCTTAATGTGCTTGTTCCGTTGGATTATGTCTATTGACATTATTTTTTAAGTTTCCGAATATTGAAAGATGAACATTTTTTCAAATTGGTTATGGGATTCCTTCAAGCCGGCGAAAACTATATTACCGCGTCCTCCGAACAAATTATAGGTAACCTACTCATAGATAGGCATCTGACCCGTAGCGCTTACGGTGAATTGATTGTACGGGTGGAGCCACCCTGAGAGCCTGAGCAGAAAGCTTTAACAGCTTTGACAGAGTTGTGGTATTTGCTAATAGCCGGAATAGACGACTCCTGTATTTTTACAATATTTTGCGGTAAATTTAAAATGCTTGCAATTTTGCCTTCAGTACAAAATGGTATTCATGGTGAATTTTTCAACATTTCATTCAAAGTAACTCAACATTTGATTAATATTACATTAATAACAATTAAATAGTCAAGTTTAATTAAGTTAAGTGTCAAAAAATGTACCATATAATGCCTGATGTGGAAAAAATTAAACAATAATCAACAAAGTTTATATATTTTTATTCGTTATCAAAAATAATACAATAAATAAATGGTTTTTTCATCTATTTGTGAGCAGGTAGAAACAATATAAGAGCAACAACAATTTACTTTAAAAGCCTGAAATCTCCGGTGTCATGGGCAGCTATATGTATTACAAAAAGCAAAAACTGCAACGAGTTCAACAGGTTGCTTCAAAGAAACTAAAAACCAAAACTTGCATACTATTAACAAAGGGTAGTTCACAAGGTCAATCTAGTACTGTAAACGCTTGAATCTTTGCTTCTTGAAACTGCTTTACTGCTCACCTTTAAAAATTGCTGGACTTTTTCGTAGTAGTCTTCTATTGGCAGTTTTTGAAGAAGGAGCCTCCATAGAGGGCTTCATAATGATCCTGGTATCTGTGAACAATTTTATTAGGTATTCACAATAGTTATTTGTATGCTCAGGCTGCGAAATACCTTTTTAGCGTACCGAAAGAACAGTTATCGCCGAGGCCGTTTGCGGCCGAGGCAAGATAACATGGCATACACACTATTTTTCGTGCAATCGTTAAAATTATTAAACTAGATAATTGTAAATAAATATATCATTGCTTTAAAATCTACAGCAGTTTAGTTTATTTAATAATGTGTGCTATGGAAATGATATGTTTCAATATATACAAAATATTTTGACAGTTCTTGCTTCAACTTCTGGAGTAAATGTAAGTAATAATACAAACTGTACAATTAATGTTAATATTCATCCTAAATAATATAAGTACTTGTAACATGTCTATCGACCTGTTTCGATTTGACGAAATAATTTCTCTATTTACCGCCCGCCGTCATAGTAACCACTTCCAATATATAGTTATGTGATCTAAACCCCCACTACCTCTGACCGTTACGACAATTGACATATGATGCCAACGCCCGATTCCATGGGTTAGTTTCATCCCCTTTTCCGTTTTCGACCCTCGAGTCGAAAGGACCTATCGTCTACCGTCTCTTAAATCTATCTAAGTTTTTACCTTAAATTGCTGTGGTAAGTCCAAAATTATAATTTATATTTATCAAGCTTTTTCTAAAGTAGTGGCTGATATAATTTTTTTGTGCATTTCTTATTTTTTTACAGAGATAGACGAATATACACATGCCACGTGGTCAACTACATTTCTTTTATACTTGTACATTACTTTTAAACTAAATCTTTTATCGTAAATAACTGTTACCTTTTTTAATACAAACATTTGCTAGATTCTGTGTTGTAAAATACCTAATTATTTTCAAAGATAGATAAAATTTGCATTTTAACCTTTTCAAATATTCTCTTATCATAAAAACCTGCCAGTGCCGGCTTCACATTTCATTAAACATTTTATTCTTTTAGAAATGCTTTATTTATAACTTTTTCCTACAATTCATACTAAAAGGTCATTAGTATTTTTTTAATTTGGCTGATAATTTTTATTGTTTTAAATGGGACATATACGTTGGGAAGCTTTCAGTAAATTTAAATTTCATTAGTTTTTTCAAACAACTGCCTTCCTTTTTTACCTGAAAAGCTAAACCAACATTATGTGCCCCATTACATTTAAGTTCCTACATATCCCTAATCCACCTGAACTTCTAGGTAAGCACAGCTGCCAGGTTACCCCTGCCAGATTACTGCCAGATTATTGCCAGGATACCGTTACAGCTACATTAAAGATAATGTCACCTTCAAGACATCTCTAATGTCACCGTCAAGACATCTCTAATGTCACCGTCAAGACATCTCTAATGTCATCTTCAAGACATCTCTAATGTCACCTTCAAGACATCTCTAATATCACCTTCAAGACATCTCTAATTTCACCTTCAAGACATCTTTAATTTCACCTTCAAGACATCTCTTCTTCCACACCGACAACTTTACATCAACTTCCATTAAGATAAGTACCTTCCAGAAGTGCAGGTTTCTTTCACTTTTCCTGTATGTTACTTCCTGTGGCAGAATAAATTTAATATTTTAAAATTTCTTTTTAATTTCTTATCTACCCGGCTGTAAGAGCTGTAGGGATTGTGCCCGGGTTCATGTAAGTTTATAATTTCTTTATTTTTTTATTAGTAACTTAAATTAAATTCTACAAGGTGTTTCTACCTTTTCACCTTAGTTTCTTTTCTTTTAGTTCAATTCATTTTTTTGTCGATGTCTAAAAAGGTAGTGGCGCCCTAAGCTTTTATAGTCTGTCAACCCTCTGGCATACCTAGTGTGACATTAACATGGAGTCGATCCACCCTTGAGGGAGTCTCTAGCCGGGACCTGTCTCTTAAGGAGATAACTAGTGGTTACAAATTGTCGCCCTACTATTAGTGGTTACATACTTATGTATTTGTTGGTATTCAATAAAAAATCATCCATGTCTTTGTAGTATTTTGGAAATGTCAAATTTGGAAGTGATATTCAAATTTGGACTGACGTTTGGTTGAATTTCGCGGACTGTGTTGAGAACGCGAAATACTGACTTCGCGTCCGATTGCACAAAAATATGATTTTATACAATATGAGATTTATAATACCTTCCATACGATTATCAACAACTGAAAATGGCTTAATGATCTCCAATACATCCGGATAATGTGCTGGAAGGGGTAGCAGTTGCTATCTCAATTTATGGATTAAGGTCGATCAGAAGAATAGGTTATGACAAAAGTTTTTTGGAAAGGATGGAAGTTATACACTTTTTTTTCAATTCGATTGCAAATCTGTATATAATCCATTTTTCTTTAAAAATCACTTAACAACGAGATTATCGGTATTTGAAAAACTCTGTCTCCCTCTCTAAAATTAATTGAACAAAACATAAATTTCAAGCAAAAAAAAATGGCAACGTTTCAAAACCCCCTCTCGCAGTCCACTTTCTCCTACAATGTGCTTTATTAGCTTTTCAAACTATATTATTTTCGGTCGATCTCTGGTACCGATACACATATTCCGCCTTCCGATATTAAGGTGACGCAACATTGGTTTAATCTAATGATTATGCAATGAATATTACGATAAAGACCGCAAACTGGTTTTTTCACTACGCGTTTGTCGTTTATTTGTTTAAACACTTACGTGTGTTAATTAATGTTTACTTTATGAACATTAATAGGTACTAACGTAATACGTTTAAAAATCGTCCGATAAAAACCATTCTAAAAATCACATGTGGAGCGCTATTTTATTGGAATTTCAAATTTAGTTGAAATAATATATTATGTATTGATCATAATTGTCGGTTTGGGATTATAATGTATTAAGAAGATGAGTCTATTTACCGAAAAAATATATAGATATATATATAATTATTGTTAAGAGCAGTTTCACTATTTTTTTTTCAATCCTGTACTGTATATATTTTACTTTAAGAGTTATACCTCCTACAACAACAATTTTCGCGAAAATGAAATATTCACTGGCGAAACACGCCCACTGTCCGTGGTATTTTCATCAAAGTGAAAAAGCGAGATAATATATTACTACACCAAGAAGCGACAATGCGTGAAGCGGAAAGAAAATAATTAATAGTAAGACTGCAGAAGAAACGTGCTAGATAAAGTAGTTATCTAATTGATTAACAACCCCTTCTGGAAAACAGTATGGAAAGCAACAGCGAGCAACGATGGAGTAACAACACTAACGCAGGAATGGGATTTTTAGAGGTCGTTTAGAAAATTTATTATTTTGTTTCCAATATCTATCCTGTATTCCTTATATAGTGTAGCAATTGGAACGCAGAAATGGGGTTTTTAGGGGTCTGAAGTGGATCAAAATATTTTTTTCACTGAAAATGATTATTTTTTCCTCGATTTTCTAATAAGATGCCATTTGTAGCTGGTGAAAATAGCTTAAAACCACTCATAGGTATTCCCTATTATTTCTCGACTAGTCTAATATGAGGAAAATGATCCTCTTGGATATATATTTTTACTTGAATTAGCCTTGGAACTTGATTGATTGCTTGCTTCAATAAATACAGTCAAAGTTTTGAGTCATTGGCACAAAAACTATCCTGCCAACACTAGATGTAATTTTATGCTCATTTGATATCATTCACTTTTATTCAAAAGTTCGTAAGGGAGCTAGCGCTCTTTGAAGATGACGCTATTAAGTCAGTTTTTTGAGCAAATTTAATAATCCTGCAGTGATAACTTGTTTGCAGTGATACAAACCTGTATTTTTTTATTGCTATCACAAGAGTTCAACGTGGGAGGAACAACGGGTAACTTTGGGAAAAATTTTTGTGCATTAATTATCAATCAATCCTCAATTATAAATAAAACTGTTTTTTATTAATTCCACTATTTAATGAAAAAATTATAAAAATACTAGGATACTTATTGATAAGTAGGCAATCCAGTGACCTCTAAAATAAAATTTAATATGGCGCCCAGTGCCAATAAAAAAATGGTTTTGGTCGTTTGATATACACAATCGTGTTTATTTTGGAGAAAGCTGATTTAATTTCGCTTTAAGAATTTTTTCTATTCGTATACTAATATAGGCTTAGCCAAAAGGCTACATGGTAGCTCCACCACGTCCATAAATTCAGGTAGAAATTTTATTTTAGGGGATTAAGGTCACCGGTCAAGTCCACCATGTTTTTCAAACCTACCCCTACCAAACCACCTTCGCATTTTTAGTCAATTTTTGAAGAATAAATTATAATAACTTCCAATAATAACCCAACCAAACCTACCCCTACCAAACCACCTTCGTATTTTTAGTCAATTTTTGAAGAATAAATTATAATAATTTCCAATAATAACCCAACCAAACCTACCCCTACCAAACCACCTTCGTATTTTTAGTCAATTTTTGAAGAATAAATTATAATAATTTCCAATAATAACCCAACCAAACCTACCCCTACCAAACCACCTTCGTATTTTTAGTAAATTTTTGAAGAATAAATTATAATAATTTTCAATAATAACCCAACCAAACCTACCCCTACCAAACCACCTTTCAATTTGTTTTAAATACGCGCCAAAATAATTTGTATTGTGTCTGCCCATATTTAAGCGTGAATATTTTTCTAATTTTTTGTTATTTTATGTTTGTATATATTTTTCGTTTTTATGTATGTTTTATAATTTTTAAGTGAATTGAATGTAAGCTTTGTTTCAAATATAGATCTAGTAAATTTTAAATATGCATTTTTTTAACTTTATTTAACAGCGGTTATATCTTTTCTATGATACAAAATGTCAAACTGAATTATTTTCTTCAAAAATTATAAACTCAGGAAAATATTTTATGGTACTATAAAGATTATCCTCTTATCTATTTAATCCCTCGGCTTGAAATCGGTGGTGGAGCTGACCGGCCTTTTTCGTCTACCTGAGATTCGTGGTGAAGTTGACATTCTCCCAGCCAAAATATCAAACATCAGGTAGGCATCACATCAAATGTTATTTCTGTCATTTTGACGATGATATGTTAATATCGAAATAATTATCAATAAGTAAATTCGAATATCCATATTATGTTTTCATTCAATAATATATATTCCACAAAGTAAGGGTCCAAACAGTTAATTCAAATAAATCCAATCGTTTCCGTGAGGATTGTCTACCTCCTGGAAAAATTCTAGTATATCATTTTGAATTTCACTACAACATGCACCCTCTATCCTTCTCCAAAGCTAAATACTATTTTGCATTGGAAGAGCTTGATCTGATGATTCCAAGTAGCCTCAAAACCAAAAATCGCATGGATTGAAATCGGGCGATCTCGCAGGTTACCTAACTCATCTTCATGGTCGTCACCGAATGAAACTTTCAATGCTGGAATATTAGCTATAATACAGTTAACAGAAGCAAACAGAGCCCTGGGTGGGCGTATTCATGTCGCTATAGTTGTATTTTTGTAGTAACAATCGATATTTTGAATCGATAACTAAATATCGATACCATAAGTGTTATCTGTCAAGAGTGTCAAGAGATATGTAAACAAAGTCTAACTTGCTAAAAATTTAACTCCAATATTAATAAAAAAATGTATAATGGACCAAAAATAAAACTACCATCTGCCCTAAATGTATTTATTTTAAAATTAGTCTTAACAAAGACTGATTGTTCTGTAATGTATGAAGCAAATATAGTATATTACGTAACGAGTTTGGAAAGTGACATTTTTCACACGAGTATGAAGAGCCGAGTGAGATAATCCCACGAGTGTGAAAAATCACTTTCGCACAAGTTATGTACACTATTTTTCCTACGACCACGCGATATACTTTTTACCGAATCAGGCATGTACAATCTAGCGTTTTTATGTAGATGTGAGAGGTTTTACATATTATGTATATTTGTAATTACTTTATATACTTTTGATTACTTACCTTTGAAAGTGGCCCAGAAAATTGTGATTTTTATGCGATGAAAAAGAGTGCCTTCATAAAAAAGTTAGGATAAATATTGGTCCACAAAATATAACGAACATTTATTTTAACAACTAACAACAGAACATCAGAAATAAAACTGCTTTTGTTCCATAAATATTGCGATTCAGAATTAATTATATGGACAAATCAACTTAGGAAATACGCATTTGACATATACATAAATTTGCGGGGTAAATATACTAGCATTTCAACATTCAATTTGACAGCTTTTTTATACGTACACGTACGGATAAGTTTTTTTTCCGTACGCGTACGAATAAAGACCACTGACAAATAGAATGCAGTCCAGTGCTGACGATGTAAAAATGAAAATTACCCGAACTTACGATTCAAATTATCAGAATTTGTTAAAATTACCAAAAAAAAACGCAGTGGTTATCTAAATAAAGTCTTCGACCGAGTCAATATGGAAAATCCCCAAAACCAATAGCCATTTTATATATCCCTTTTGCAAAATATTCGAAAAACTATTAGATCCAAATTAGCGAAATTGTCTAAAGGTCGGATAATTATCCTCGCAGTGACAACACTGATATATACAATAAAAATTAATGTATGTTGATGAAATCACTCGGTCATATTATTTCGATTATGTTAACAATTACTAATGTACGAGTACAATCGTTAACATTAGCTCCTGATTGGTTTGTTCGAACTTTTAGACGTTGTCAGATCATTTGGTAAAATGATGTAAAGTTTTTTGGTGCTTTTAAATTAATTGTTTCTCTTTAAAAAAAAACAGTTATTTTCATACCTAATTATTCAGACAAATCTGTAGTGTATAGTTAAGCGCATTAAAATGCCCAAGCAGTTAAACAGTAAATGTCAATAGATAGTAACATCGGGTCCGTTGTACTATACGGAGACACGAATTTTTGACTTATTTTGCGAAAAATCGATAGTACTCACCTATTTTGATTATTATCCGTCTAAAAGTTTGCGGGTTACACACAATTTACAAAAAAATTTAAAAAAAAAAAGATTTGCATTAAAACAATTAATTCCAATGACAAATGACAGACAAGCTCTAGCGTGAGCGGTAGTGTGTAACGCCCGTGAAAAACCGGCGATAACCACAAATATACACCAGATTTGTAGTAAATATATTTCTTTCTCTTACTGTTATTTAAGTTTGATTTCGAACAGGAGATTATTTTGTACGTGATAGAAATTTTATAAATTATCTATTTTAATATGGACCCAAATAAAAGGGAAATCGCCGTAATATTTAATGAAGTGGCAGATATTTTTGATTGTGCGCATCTGGAATGGCCAAACTGTTAAGGAAAAAAAACATTATTTGGACCACTTCTTCCCTTACAAAGTATTGGATCTTTTTCTTAAAAAAAAGGGGAAGGATGAGTGCATTGTGATGCTCATTAATTAATTTATTCAAGAAGGGGAAGGGGATATCATTATTATGTTCACCCTTCCCCTTCTTGAATTACTTGATATGCGCGTTACAAAGTATTGGATATCTTGTATGTATTTATGTATGTATTTTGGGGTAACATTCACTGAGACCTAAAAGATCTATTGTGCCCCCTTACTTCTACTTAGTTTCTGAGTAGAGTCTCAGATACTAGTAGCTCCTTTAGTCCTATTTCCCGGAGGAATTTTAGGATATCTGCAGGCCTCAACTTAGGTAACTGTCCCTCTTCTATCCAGTAGTCTCCCAGGTACTGTGCCCTAGGATTCTGAAATACTATGCAGCTCGCAAGTATGTGGATGGAGGTTTCTTCTTCCATTCCACAAAATCTATAATCTTCCTCCACTATTTTGAGCTTTTTAAGGTGCCCATTCAGGCGACAATGTCCCGTTAGGATTCCTGTTAAAACTCTTAGTGAAGTTTTGCTTTGACTTATGCATTCATTTGATCTCAACAGGTTGTAGTCACCCAGAAGAATCTTTGATTGCCTAAGCCCTACTAGATCTTTCCAATTGTCACATCTTCTCTTTTCTTAGGCTTTACCTGTTTCTTCCAATATTACTTTGGAGCTGATTCCGCAAAAGGGTTCCGGCCCCCAAAAGGGTATTTCAGTCCCCCTCTTCGCTAGTTCATCTGCTATTTCGTTTCCTTCTATTCCAGTGTGTCCTGGAATCCACAGTAAGGTGACTATATTGTTCTCGCCTAGTTCATTAAGTTTACCTAGGCATTCCCACACCATTTTGGAACTGATTACACAAGAACTCAGCGCTTTAATGGCTGCTTGACTATCAGACATTATGATAATCCTTTGCCTTCTATATCCTTTGTCAATATTGAACTGGGCACACCTTCTTATTGCGTGAATTTCCGATGATACTTGGGGTTTTTCCCAAGCTCTCAGAGTGTTTGGTTCCTGGCCCGTACACTCCTATCCCAGTTCCTTTTATTGCTTTTGAGCCGTCCGTGTACCATTGAATGGTATTCTTTCCAAGTCTGGTAATGGTATTTGGATCCCATTCCTTCTTGTTGATTGGATATCTTTGAAGGGGAAGGGTGAATTCGTGATATACGTTGTAACGCTCAGAGTAGAAGGGGAAGGGTGAACATAATAATTATATTACCTTCCTCTACTTGAATAACTTGATATGTGCGTTACAAAGTATTGTATATTGTTGAAGAAGGGAAATGGTGAATACGTGTATGCAATATCCAATACTTTGTAATGCACATCAAGTTATTAAAGCAGGGAAAGGGAATATAATCATTGAATGCACCCTTCTCCTTCTTGAATTACTTGATACCCAATACTTTGTAACGCGCATATCAAGTTATTCAAGAAAGGGAAGGGAATATAATTATTGTCTCCACCCTTCCCCTTCTTGAATAATTTGTTATGAGCGTTACAAAGTATTGGATATCTTTTAAGGGGAAGGGTGAGTGCCATGATTATATTTCTTTCCCCTTCTTCAAATATACAATGTAAGGATATCATCATATATAAAATATATTTATAATTTCATTTTTTTTTCTTGAATTTGGTTAAAATTAATCCAATCAAAAGTCAGTTAAAAATTCGTGTCTCCGTAGGTATAGGACAACGGACCCGTTACGTCTTGTTTGAGTTATTTTGAACGAAAATACCGAAGTGAGAGACGTGAGTTATACTACTCACATTATTATTAGTCTCATTGTTGTTATATATTCAAACGTGGAAGACTGAAAGTTTTTGATGTTAGGTTAGGTCGTTGATAAATCTTGATACATTTTTATATAGAATGATTAGTTACTGTCTCTTGGATCTTATCCACACTTTTCACATAAATGAATACTTAAGTATATTGAATAAATCTGAGATTATTATACAAGCCTTTTATTTGTAAATATACACCTTCGATTCACGAGGCCAATAAAAAAAATACCAGATTCATAGATATAGAAGAATAAATATATTATTCTAACGCTTTACAAAGTTTTGGAAAATATTTTTCAAAAACAGTGACCGGTCAACTAAGAAGAAATAACTACTTCCTGGGCTATGGGACACTGAATTACACTTCTTAGTCAAACGGGGTCGGTATAATCTACAAGATTTAACCAACCATTCTAGTTTGTAATTAGGAGAGACAACATAACTTACAGACTGGTTTCGGCGTGAAATTATGTTTATAATAAGACATTACATAAAAAGTATGCTGTAACACTTTACTTGGCAACTTCCCTTGAAAACATTGAAATGCATTTTTTTTATTACTAAAGTCAAAATATATGCAAAGTGTTCCAGAATATCCTTTACAAGCAGTTAAAAAGATATAAAAAGGCTTGAGAGTGATCGGATCTCAACACGCATATCTATTTGTTAGCTTCTTGCTATTTTGTAATATCTATCCCTTACGAAGAACTCCCCCCAGACTTCCAAGACTTCCTCGATTCTTTGCCTCTATCCATTCGATAGAGGCACAGTCGTACACCGGAAACTCCAAGCCGAAGAAGTGCTGCGAAAGCTGTTGTAAGTAAACTGTTCCGCAAACAGTTGGACCGAAGCGTCGATTCAAGCTAGGAGGAACACCGAACACGACAAAAAGCACTTTTTAGTGTATTGTCTTGGGTACTTTTCAGCATCCGAGACAATTTTATAACATATGAAAAAATTTAAATAAAAATAAGTGTAAATTTATTTCCTTTCCCTTCCTCTACTACCGGGATGATGGATGCAGGTTTTCTGTGGTACTTTTCCTGCATCTTAATTTCCGCAATTGTTGGAACCGCGACATATTGTGGAAATTAACCAAATGACCATCCTTGGGAGTACAGCCACAGCTGTCCCTACCGCGACCTTTAACTTCACTTGCCTTAATATTCAAATCATACCTTGAAGAGGATTAATCTCCTATAGCAGGGTACAGAATTAAACTTTTGCAAATTCCAATAAAGGAAAATCAATTATCAAACTAAAATCATGTTCGAAAAAAAAAAAAAAAAAAAAAAAAAAAAAAATCGGATCTCAGCACGCATATCTATTTGTTAGCTTCTTGCTATTTTGTAATTTATTTGTTAATAACAAACTACTGACCACTCGTACGGTTTTTTGTATTTGCAATAACTTAATGCACCTATTGTAATAGGTTTCATCCTGGTACCTGTTCGTAGTCGGTTACTTCGATTTTCTATGCGTTATTTTAGAGGTGCACCGCTGATCTATGTATAAGGGGGGTTCCATGCAACAAACGTGATTTTTTTGCTCGATATTGATAACGGCAACAGGTAGGTACCCGCTTGAAATATTCACAGAATATTGAGTTATATTATTCAGTTTAAATTTAAATAATTAAATTAATATTTAACGCGAGTTCAATATCCAAGGAAAATTCGATTTTTTTTCCATATGATTTGGACACATTTAAATGTATGGTCGGGATAGTACAATCAGATCAATTCCTTCGGATATTATAATAAATTATGTCAACCTCAATTAAATAATCAATTTCTTCGGCAACCTTCTGGTATTTCAACTATAAAAACTTCTTTCACGCCTAAATAAATATCAACCTCTATTGAAGCTACTGGAATATTTTGTTCCAAATGTTTTTGATTTTTTTGGCAGATATTCTTCTGCATTTTTTTCAAAATCAAAGTCGTAAACTTACTGATATCCACATTTTCATTGGCATAAAAGGTTGTTCGTAACATAAAATAGTGACGACATCGTCGAAGGTTGGAATACCTAAACTTTGTATGGAAAATAAACAAGAAAAATATTCATTGATTTTTTTCCAGTATTTATCCAATTCTCTTCGCACTATTTTTGGAAGTAAGAGTAACCAATTATGTCTTGACATTTGAGCTCTTAATCATTATCGTAACCAGGATAACTTTGATACCATCTAGTAGAAATAGGCCGACTTCAAGTAATCACCAAGTATGTATGTATGTATGATAAGGTAACATTCACTGAGACCTAAAAGATCCATTGTGCCCCTTTACTTCTACTTGGTCTCAGAGTCTAGTAGCTCGTTCAGTCCTATTTTGCTATTTCCCTGAGGAATTTTAGGATATCTGCAGGTTTAACCTTAGGTAAATGTCCCTCTTCTATCCATAAATCAACAACCAAGTAAAATAAATTTAAAATGGAAATTAAACGTAATTAATTTTATTTTGTCAACTGAATTACTTACACGATACAAAACGTGCTATTCTGTAACTGTACCAATTGCGTCAACTCACAGGGAAAAATATATTCACCCCCATTCAACCTAGTGGAATATACAAAATACCTAGAACCACGGATGGGCCTTTCAAAGAGAAATTTAATTAGCACTCAAGAATAATTTTGGGTTTTAGGAAAACAAACGCACAAAGCTAAACAGGGACATAGAGAAACTCCCAACACATTATCTAACCAAGTTCAAATCCATTAAATTACGGGTCTTCAGTTGCCTGACTGTGTATATCCGCTGAGGATTTCATCCGGTAGAGGCGGATTGTTAACCGAAGATCAAAGATGCATACACAAATGGCTGTCAAAGTTACACTCACTCGAGAATTCGGCTCCATTCAATACAAATTGGGTCTCGTCTTTATCTGTACGCCCTCCCCCAACTAACTGACAATGCTTATCTTACTCACAGAGAAGGATTCATTCAAATAACAAAGAATTTCAGCTTATACTGATAATATTTATTTTCTACCGTTCCGCTATTTTGTAAGAGATATTACAAATATATTCGTTCTACTTGTCTACAGTGTGTTCTGTTGTTTCTATCATTGGTATAGTTCGAAGTCAGTAGTTATCCATAAAGATCTTCAATTGCCTTAGTCCTACTACACCTTTCCAATAATCAGATCTTCTCTCCTTTTTGGCTTTGTCTTGTTATTCCAATATTACATTGGAGCTGATACTGCAAAGGTATTCCGACCCTCAAAAATAGGTCCCTGTTTTTGCTACTTCACCTGCATTTAAATTCCTTCTATTCCGGTGCGTCCTGGAACCCATAGTGAGGTGTTCTCGCCTAGTTAATCGAGTTTTCCTTTGCATTTCCACACTATTTTAGACTGATTACGCAGGAAACTCAGTACTTCAATGGTTGCTTGACTCAGGCTATGGATATATCCTAAGAAACTCAAGAGACTACCTTTTAAAATGATTCGTTATGTTGTTTTTCAAATGTAACACAATTTTCTTGCTGTTAAATAAAAGTAATGAGTTATAAAGACTTTAAAATATGTTCAAGGCACTCTGGTCTATATATTTGTGGATAAGGTGTCAAATGCTGCTGCCAACATTTCATAAGGAACATTTCCCATTATCTGCCGTATGTTATTCTCTAATTCCTCAATAGTACCAGGTTGCATACTCTATCTCCTAATAAAATCTGGAACATTCAGGTTTGAAGGGTTTGTAGCCCATTCAGTTGGTCCATTTTTATCAAGCCAACTGCTTTCAAACTGTTGGTTGAGAGATTCTTTTGCTATGCTGGAATAATGAGGAGGAGCATAGTCTTTTTAAAATTATACATTTCGGTTTTAAGTACCATTTTATTTTAGCTGGAGATAAAAAAATTTCAACGTATAGGTATAATTATTGCTGCGAACTGTATTCTCAGCAAAAAAGACAAGCCATCAATGTCCTCAACTGAACTTACACTCTAACTGCCGGTTTCACAATCGATGGTGAACTCTCAGGGTTAAGTAACCTCAACCGATACACTAACCAATAGAACTTCTTTCACAATTATCATTTAACTAATGGTCTGATAACTTATGAAATTGTATTAACTTTTGTGGCGTTGGTATGAAAACCATCGATAGTAAGGTGTTCTATGACAAATGGAAGGAAAAAGAAGACCTTTGGAAGTTATGTTTTACAGTTTTTATAATGAAACTATCAACGTGCAGAAAGAGCATAATTTCTGTATTTCAATAAAAAAAATATAATTTTCAACTCTTGATAAATTGATAAAGCTGTGGGATGGGAAATAGCCTCCTCAATTTCTTCCAGCAGACTTCTACCATCCTCTTGGACAAACGAAATCTGCAGAAAACATCGTCATTGTCGAGTTTTTCGAAATAATCACTTCTTGGACTAATAATTTTTGGCCGCCGTCATAGTCACTTATCTATTATTTATTAACATCGTAATCATTCATCACTTCTATATTATTTATTAACATCGTAATCATTCATATTTCTAATTGTTTGTAATCAAAAATAACATTATACAGTTTTAAAATTCAACAGTTGATGCAGTTAACAACCATAAATTGGGTTAGATTTTCTTGGTTAGCCCAGTTACCCGTACTTTAGGTTACAGTTAAATATTTTAATTGTTAACCTACACTTATTGACCACATATTGTGAAACCCAAATTGTTTCGTAACCGATGGTTACTTCTTAACCATGAAGTAACCTAATATTGTGAAACTGGCTATAAAACGGTGACTGAAAATCTCTGAGAGGGGTTACCGCTGAAGCTAATATGTCGCCTGAATCAATTAGCGTTATATTTAATTCAAACAAGTACATAGAGTATTGAAATGCAATAATCCCTTAACTAACAGGTGTTTATCGGATATTACAGTTGTACTCAAAATTGACGGAATATCTCACAATAATTTAATAGCGTCTTTAGGTAGGTACTATTAAGAAATACATAATTTTAAGTGCTACAATTTTTAGGTTTATTAAAACAAAACTTGTGGTGGATTACTACGAATGTAAAATTATGTACTATGAAATAATTATAGCTTCCTCACCCATTATAAACAAACTTTCACTATCGATTTGACATGTTATGAATGAACGCATTAATATTATCCTTTGTTCTCCAATTAGCAGTTAGAATAACAAAAACCTGGTTACGTATTTTGAGAAATATTAATGTACAATTTCGTTTTCATGGTTTAAGTTTTGTAATAATCGTCTTTCGGTTATACTCACAGACTCTTTAAACTCCTTTAAATTATTGGGATGCATATATTCCAAAAACTTTCTCGTACTGCGGCAATGAGATAGCCGATTAATTTGCCAAAAAAAACATCATAACTTAATACCACACCAGCTATTAAGCATTCATACACCGACCTTAAACTATTTATTAGCAATAAAGCAGAACAAAAATGGAATGACACGTGGAGGAGCTCACACGCAAAACTTAGAGAAATCAAACCCTATGTAGCACCCTGGTTAACTTTTAGCGAAAATAGAACACATCAAACCATTATCACAAGGTTACGTCTAGATCATACTCGAACTACTCACGAACTACCCGAGCACCAAGACCGCAATCTGTCATTTGTGAGCAGCTGTTAACAGTGAAACATTTTTTAGTTGAGTGTCCACTATATCATATCAACAGACTAGCAACATATATAAGTGACTCCTTGGAAAATACTTTAAGGCATATTTGAAATGTATATCATAAAATGTAAAATTGTACTCTAATCAAAACATACGTGACATGTATATAATATGTATCCATAATGTTCAACAAATATATTATTTTATGTAACAGGCACCATAACACATAGGTACACACCGCTAATAACCCTTTGAGAAGGGTCGTCTTTATGAAAGTTTCGTGAAGATGAGTGAACGTTGTAGTGTACGCCGGGAAAAGGACCATTGAGAGTAAACGGAAAAACGATTATATCAAACGTATTCCGGTACGGCGACTATCATAAAGAAATTAACGCACAAGTTTTCCAATATTGGTTTGTCATTATTGGAAAATATTCTACAAGGATCTCTCATAGTTCTCGATATTGCCAGTAGGTACTGCAAAAAAATTACCAACTTCCTCATGGAGAAGAGCAGAAATCAGAGAATGGCTATAAAATAAAGGTATATAATTTACAGCGTTACCAAATCTCATCTCTATGAGATTGCTAAACAGCATATGAGTCAAAGTATAAACAATATGAACTTGCAAAAAAAGCGGGTGTCATTGTTTTACGGTTTCTTCCTTACCACGGCGAGTTAAACTCAATAGAGTTGGATTGGGCTGAAATTAAATAGTTTGTTGCGAGAAACAATATTATATACAAATTAGAAGATGTGAAGGAATTACTATAAAGTGCACGATATTATTGAAAGTGCGAAAGTCCCTCAATTATTAATGTAGATAGATCCAACACAAGTGATAGTGAATCAAATACCAGTTACACTGATAACGATGACCACCAGTAACTTCATGTTTATAAATATGTTGTGTTTTTTCGTTTCATATCAAGGAAATTATTCTATGCAGTACCTATGTTGCTTTTTTACATTTGTATGCGATTATATTCATCACTAAATCATTTCAGAAAAAAAATATATTTTCCAACAGTTACCATTGAAATGTGAAATATTTCGTCAATTTGAGTACAACTCTGTAATATCCATTACATCTGTTATTAAGGGAATTATTGCACTCCAATACTGAATGTACCGACTTTTTTAAATAAACTTAAACGATTGTTTGGGCATAAAACGCTTTGCCAATCGGATACTGCACGTGAACTCTGTAACAGAATAGAAAGGAAATTTCTTTCTATGCTAGGAACACAAAACAGTCTAACCCACAAAACAGAATAAAGGTTGGACTGTTTTGTGGGTTAGACTGTTTTGTGTTACTAACATAGAAAGAAATTTCCTTTCTACTCTGTTACAGAGTTCACGTTCTGGTCTCTGAAGGCATGCTAGAACTATTGAATTACAAATGGAAAAATGTCTATACATCTTCTACAGAGAAAGAAAAATGTTTTGCACTTACTTAATAGTAAGATGATGTCTTTCACCTTCCCTAATAGTGAGAAAATGTTCTTAGTCTTCATTAGAAATGGAAAAATGTCTTTTACCTTCTCTGATAGTGGAAAAATGTTCCATATCTTCTGCAGATATGTCGTTCACCTTCGCTAATAGTGAGAAAATGTTCTACATCACTTGCAGACGAAGCAAATTGTTATACTCTTCCTCCAGTAGTTTAGAAATATACTGAATCATCATTAGAATTAGGACGGTGATCTTTGTATTTTACGTAATTAGAAATAATAAAATGTCTTTCACCTTCCATAGTAGTGGGAAAATGTTCTACATCTCCTGCAGATGGAGCACAATGTTCTTTTTTTCCCCAGTACTAAAAATATACACTGAATCATCATAAGAATTAGAACATTAATCTATTTATATCACGTAGGAGGGCAATTGTAATCCTTTCCTTATAGTGAGAAAACATGTCAAACCTTCATTAGAAATGAGAAAATGTCCTCCATCTTCCTAACTAGTGGGAAAATGTTCTACATCTGCAGAGGAAGCAAAATGTTCAACTCTTTTCCTAGTGGTGACGAAATATACTGAATTATCATTAGAACCATAAATAGTACAGTGTATCGTTCTGTACCTTCCTAGTAGTGAGAAAATGTTCGAAATCTTCATAAGGAATATGGAAATATCACCTTCCCTAACAGATGGAAAATGTTCTACAGCTCCTGCAGAAGAAGCAAATTATTCTACTCTTCCTCTAGTGAAAAAATATATACTGAATCATCATGAGAATTAGTACAGTGATCTTTATATCTTACGTAGGAAGGGAATCGTCTTACACCTTCCTAATAGTGAGAAAATGTTCGAAATCTTCATTAGAACTATGTAAATATCCCTCACCTTCCCTAATTGTGAGAATATGTTCTATAACTCTTGCAGGGGAAGCGGATTGTTTTACTTTTTCTTAGTATATATGGATGACGATGCACTATAGTGTTAGTTCACCTTCAGTCCCTGAAGAAGATAAATTGGGTATCGAAACGCACGCAAGATGTTGATGTTGGTGTAGTGGTAGTGTAAACAGTGTTCAGTGTCGGAGGTATCATTGATATTTAATATAACAAACATTGAATCCAATCTCTCTATGACTAATGAATTCTATCCGAAGCCAACCTATTTCACACAAAATTATGAAAAACTTGGAAATAAGTTTTCAAATTAAATTCAGTTTCTTAATCCATTTTATATAACGAGATGATTTCCGATGTTAATAGTGATCAAGAATAATTATCTGGATAAATATTTTAACAAGTACATCGAAACAAACTCTCCTTGTATACGAGAAAGAAGAAGAATGTGATTTATTATAAAGCCGTGCTTGGAAGCCAATGAACCGGTCGATCAGATTTTAACGCTAGATGTTACTCTATATTAAACATACTCTCGGTTCGTTTGGTCGTCTTTGTCTTTCTCAAGGATACCGAGAGTGAGATAAAAATAAAATAAAGTTATTTGATGTTGAGATAAGCAGGATTGGACTTCTTAGGTAGCGGCGAGTTAAAGTACCCGAAGGCTGTAGACGACGGAATATTTTTTCGAATACTGGAATTTTCTGAATGTAATTATAATTGTTGATATTTTCAAAATGTGTAGGTGTTTTCCAAGCTTCTAACAATATCTATTACTAGAGGACCCGACAGACGTTGTCCTGTGCCTTTTTAATATCGTATAAGTTTACGATTATCTCCACACATTCTCTTCTGCTTTAATTATTTTTTATTTAACCATAATATAGAATATAATAACAAGAAATAATGAGATCCCAGTAGCATTAGATTTGCGAAGAATGCCACTGAATTGAATACAGATGGGTCAGAAACCAAACTGAAAGTTTGGGAAAAACCCCAAGTATTTTTCAATCGAAAATTCACTCCATAGGAAAGTGCGCCCAGCTCAATATTGATGAAAGATGTAGAAGGCGAAGGATTATTTATCATGTCAGATAGTCAAGCTGTCATTAAAGCACAAGTTATTGAGCTCTGGAATAGTATAGGAAGGCTTTAAAAAGCTTAATGGAATAATCAAGGACAGCATAGTTACTTTGCTGTGGGTTCCAGAACATACTGTCAAAAGTGGAGCAAGAAGAATGTAGATTCTGTGGAATGAAAGAAGAACCTTCTTTAAACATACTGGCGAAATACATAGCAGTACAGAATCCTAGGGCACAACACCTGGGAGACTGCTGGATAGAAGAGGATCGCTCACTTAATCTGAAGCCTACGAATACCCTCAGACTTTTCCAGATGATATTAGTAGTAGGAACTACTGTCTCTAGGACTCCTCAATAACTGGGTAGAAGAATGGGGACATTACTTCTGGTAGGTCTTAGTGAATGTCATAGGTACAATAAAAAATCAGCTGCAATGGTGCCTCTGGAGCACTAAGAGTACATATCCATACTTTAAATTATTTCCTCACGTTACCAGGTATACAATAACATTACTTAAAGACATGCTGAAAAAAAAGAAATTATAATTTACCGTCCAAATGTTTCAATTTTATTGAAGAAAAATTGTTCACGATTACGTAAATGGAGTTTGAAAGCGTGGAGGCTTCATGAATTTTTTTATACTTTATATTGTGGATACCCGAAAAATATTTTGATAACTCCTAGAGTTTATCCATATTCAAAAATATCAACCCACTACCTCCAAGGAATCTTTTTCTAGGTTGGTGAGTTTGTTAAAGCGCGCATTGAAGAAAAACAAGTGGGAAAGTTCTTCTTCTCTGGCGAATTAATACCACCACCTCCAGACCACGTTTAATCGATGCTGCAGGTTTTTCATGGTTAGGTTAGGTCTGTAATTTAAATAAATCTAACGAAATGGCCAATAGTTATTAACCATGTATCCACAGCTGTATCTAATAGCAAAATCAAACAACCTCAATGTTTGTACTCGTTTTTCGCAAATCTTCTACCATTCTCCTGTCCAGAACTCACCAGATAAAAAATACATACTATGATACTAAATAACTTGTTTTTCAATTTAATTCAATTAGTTTAATTTCTACGTCTATGAGTTAACCAGCGCGGTTGGTGAGGTATGCCAGAAAGTAGAACTTGTTCACTTCAGTCACTTGAATCAGTTATTTCACTCTTTTCATTAGAAGCGTTTAGTATCCAGATGTGTGGCAAAGAGTTTACTGATCATGGTAGACAAGGAACTTTCAACCAGGCTATTTAAATTGTGAAAAAGATATTTGAAGACAGCAAACATCTACTCAAAATGGGAGTCACTAAACGTATGTGCAGAAAATGTGAACTAAGTGATAAAATATTTACCCGCAAACTCTGCTCCTGTGAGAACTTCCAAGGATACCGACCAAATCACTTTGGAGAGGAATTAATACAGCCATCAAACCTACTTTAAATACCCTCAGTCAAACTAGTAGCCATATAGAAGACACAAAGCTTTTGGAATGGAAGTAGAATACATTGGAAATCATACAAAGATTTGGTTCAACTGCTCATGCTCTCTAGCATAGCTCAAACGAATTAATGAGTACGTTTCTAATCCTACCATGTGATCATTAATAATAGAATTTTCATTTACTTTGCTTCAACTTACAAAATATCTTTATACATCATTGGAGCATATGAACAAATAATTTAACATTATCAACAAAGACTACCCTGTATTGTTTCCTCGCCATAAGAGTGGCTTACCGCTAATTTTTGCTACTTATTTTATTCAGTGATATTTACCGACATGGAACAGGTTTTTAACAGCCAAGCTGTAACACACCACAGGTGCAACTTCATATGGATTCACATAGTCCTGATTATCTTAAGTAAGTAATTATGATTAATGTAACTTTTTTTAATAAAAACGTTGTTGATATGAAGCTGGTGTGTTTGTTTAACAAATATTTTTACTTATAATACCATTAGAGGATAAATTATTATAACCAGGGAATATTTTAATAAGCAACACATATTGTGTTCATGAATATTTTAAAATCATCGAATGACTACATGATCTTAAAAAACCACGGAAGGGTTCTACAGAAAATACAATGTAGTTATTTTGAATATTTTCAAAATAACTCTATTGTATTTTCTGAATTGAATAATTTATGATATTTTGTAGTAAGTCAATTATGAATATAACATTTGGTTATCGAGTGTACTGTACTCGGCTTCATGTGTGGTCAGCAAAGTAGTAGTTACAGTTTCATCACTTAATTTTAAAGAAGGAAAATTGTTGTGACAGGAATTTGTCGAAAAGTTGATAATAATAAAGGTTGAGCTACTTCCGTCTAAAAGATGTTTTGTATGTGAATATTTTTGGAAAATTACACTGACATGAATGCCACATTTTAAAAGCATCGCAAATTCAGATAATGGAACCATTTGCGAGGGTATATGGTTTGTTATTTTTTGGGAGATTAATCACAATTATTCTTTTATTTTTATTTCAACGTTTTGGTAGCGCTCCAGCTAACGTTAAGAATAATTATACTCGTACATATTCTTCAAATGTGTCCCTATCTGACCTTAAACATTGGAGTTTAAAACTGCAGAAAATTGCTAAAAACATTGGAATTAACAAAGGAAAACAACTTTAGTGAAACTGGCTTTGAATAACAATAATTTTTATTCGATAGAATTTATCAACAGGGACAAGAGAAATATAGAGGAAAAATAATGTTTATTTCCAAACAATTATACTGACAATTTAATTCATGTATGAAAAATCGCATATGCCACAGTGCAATTGTCACTTTGACAGCGGAAAAAGTTAGCTTTAACTTTTACAGCGACAAATACACTAGTGGTTTTTTCACTTATTCATTTGTTCATCAATTATCGCGGTGTTGGTTACCAGAATAAATAGTTTGGCATATTTGTCAACAACTTATTGAATTTTCAAGAACTAAGAATCAGTCGATTCGGTGTGTCTACGAACGCCGAAATTAGTCAAATTGTTAATACCTGTGTGCCTACTAATACATCAATCTGGATACAATTTTCTACGTTTTGCGATGCAAAAAGATACACATTTGAGCCAGATATTTCTATCGAGAAATTGAATGTAATATTGCAAGATTGGGCATTTAATATGCGAAAAAGTAACGGAGAAGACTACAAAGAAGCGGTAGTTAAAACAATTTGGAACACCACCGCTAAAATGCTACAAAGTAAATATTATAACGAATATTGTATTCAACCCTTTCACCGATGTTCAGTTCAATTCATCACGAGCTGCACGTAATGCTAAACGTAAAATCCTAAAAGCACAACCCGAAAAGAGAAAATGTAGTGCATCAGCTCTTAATAAATCTGAAGTATTTGCAATGGCCAAATTATATAACGAAAATGAACCGGAAGGACTTCAAAAGAAATTATATCACATTTTGGCGTTTGAACTAGCTTGGCGCGGAGGAGAAGCAGCTTACTGCAAAACCACCTATTTCGTATCTGAAATTGAAAATAATGGAAAAGAAACTGGACGTATCGAGTATAATCCTCTATTTTCGAAAACGAGACAAGGCGGCAACAATAAATTATGTGACAGCAAATGGATCACGCCTAATATTTTCGACAAAGATATTTGCCCAATACGTTTATTCAAAAAGTTAATGGAAAAATGAAACACTTTTATAACTTCGGACAGAGTATTTCTTACACCAAATCCCTTTTGGAAAAAGAAAAATTCTAAAGGTTGGTACAAGAATTTGCCGATTGGAATTAATGAAATTTCCAAATGGACTAAACGCTCAGCACAACGCATTGGTTTAGATGTCAAGCGTGTCAAAATTACAAATCACTCAAATCGAGCGGCAGCAGTTAGCGAATTAAATAAAAGCGGAATTGAAGAACAAGCTCTAATAAAAATAACAGGACACAGCAATTCATCATCAATAAAACCATACTTACAAGTTGACAAAGAGTATCATTCAAGCATTATTCAAGCAATTCGTTTGGAAAATAAAAAACTTCAACCTCTACTACAGAAACGATTAGCTGTGGCACCCGCAGCGATATCACTGTTCGTAGTATGAATTTCAATAACTGCGTTTTTAATAATTGTACATTAAAATAAAAATGTGTTTATTTTCAATGTTTCATAAATAAAGTTTGCATTGATATGTTTCCAAATTTCTCATTCATTAAATTGTCCTGTCTCATTAAACAACCCAAATTTACCCGATCAAATGAAAACCACTTGTGCAATTATACAAATTTTATATAGGTGATACATCCAGACCATTGATAATCAGAATAAATGAGCACAAAAAGGATATTGAAGATATTAGAATAACCCAATATTAAATAACGAAAAACTAAACAAAGTGGGGTCAAAAGAGAAACAAAATTTTTTTAACTTTCAGTTAGGTACTCACAAACTGAACAGATTAAAAGTAATTAGCTCATTCTCAGGAAAAATACACTTTTAAACGAAGGAGAGTACAGTGCAGTAGAAAATTGATTTTTAGTGGGTTCAGCTTAGGAGCCATGACATAAACTTTATTTTTCTAATTGGGACTTCTTGTATATTTTGGGTTTTAACCGTTTCCTTTTTCAATTCTCTTTCTCCTGATATGACATATTATATGTCTATTTCCCATAATAAGTCATGCCTGTTAGTTATAAATATGGATTATCCTCCCCTAATATAAAAACAATTATACAAAATTTTGGAAATTTCTCCCATTTTCCTAGTTAATTAACTTGTAACTTTCAAATACAAAGCTTACAGGATTTAGTATTTTTTGATCGGTGGATTGGTGGATCGGAGCCAACGGACCAGAAAGGTGGCCTCCTCGTACGCCAGAAGTTAATCCTCTTGATTTTTTATACTGAATGCTATAAATCCGTACGAAAGAGAGGCGAATTACTCTTCCAGGAAAATGGAGAACATTTTGTATATTCATCATAGTTTTTTCATATTTGAGGAGGTGAATCTATATTTACATTATTTTTGCAGAGTGATTAGTTGGTTATTACGTAAAGATTGTTCTGTTTTTTTAAGTGAAGCCAATAGTTCAAGTTTGTTCAACAGACGTTATGTATTAAATTTGCATATTCAATACCTAAAAAACAGTTTAGCCCAAGTCAAAAAAATTCAATGAAATTTAGGTCACAATTAGTTGTTTTTTAGTTGTGCAAATAATGAATTAGGTGCTGTCACGAGAAGTTAACAAAAACTAATTCTTTGCCAGATTTTCGAAATCTTACTGGGCATTTGATCGAAATCTTTTGTTCCATCGAAAACACGTAGAAATTGAGTGCTTATTAAGTGCTCCAAGAAACTTTAGTGAACTGGTTTCTAATTTTTATTCGACAGAATTTATCAACAGGAAAATTAGAAATATAGAAGAGGAATAATTTTTATTTCCAAACAAACCCAGCACTGAAGAGCATAAAGCTTAATTATTATTGTTCATTGCATGCCAATATTTCGAAGATTTTTCACTGAAATTGCAGTAATTTTGGTATTTCAGTCTCCAAAAATGAAAAGCACATTATTGCGCATGCTCTCGTTTTGTTACTAAAGCTACCGCCTGGAAATTTTCTTTGATTGAATGTTTTCCAGTTTCTACAAAGTTTCTTGGAGCACTTAATAAGCACTAAATCTTCACGTTTTTTTGATGGAATGAAAGTTAGTCGATCGAAGGCCAGCCAGATTTTGAAAATCTACCAAACCCTTGAATTTGTGACCTAAATTTCATAGAATTTTTTTGAGCTGAGCTTGCCTATATTTTAGGCATACTGATATTCATGAAACAATTTTTTTTGTATATGGTTACTTGGAATATAGGGAATGCTCAATTTTTAGAAACAGTTTATTGATATAGCTTTAGTGGGACATTTTATGTCACTCTGTAGTAGACATGATAAGAAATAGACATATATAGTAAAAGTCACGAATGTTTCTCGTTAACTCATAAACATCCCAATTTAGTCAATAAGACAGTTTTCACCAGCGGCGCATCATTGCTAGAGGGCTCGGCATGTATTTCTGGTAATCTAATTATAAGAGTTAGACTACAATTTGAAATTCTACAAATAAATTGTTACAAAACTTACCTCTTGAATGGCATTTAACGGCAAAAGTGATTCACCATTAGCCAATTCCTTTTGGAAGTATTCATGTAATATTCTAATACATTCACGTTTACTTTCGCCCAAACGTTTACCAGACACTGTCGAAAAATATCACAATAAACGTGAATGAACTTTACCTATTTATGTGCGTATGCACCACGGCCAGTTAATCATGATTAGCTTGTAATTATGATTAAAATACCTCGATTAAGATCATGTGCAATGCGTCAGCACTGTCGAGGAACTTAATCACAATTAAAGTTAACCGGCCAATGTTGTTGTGTTAAATACATTTAATCGTGGTGAAAAGGTTATGTCCGTGTTTTTAGAAAAGTGTTGTCGCAATTGAAAATGTTAGTAAGACCCTTAACACTCTTATAATTAATGATTGAAAGTAGCATTTTATCAGCTGGATCTAGTTTCATCTCGGATTCGGGACCCCCTCCTGCTGACTTTCCTTTGCTTTCAACCTTCTTACCTCCCTCTTTCTCATATAAACGTTTAAGGGACTTTGTCACGAACTATCCCCCATGTACTAGTTAGCATTAAAGTCATTTTCGACTTTGCGCCAAACTTTTGTTCGGTCTTCCACAGAAGACCTGTCTGTTTTTTTATTCTCCAGGATTGCCCCATATTTTTTTGAAATGATTTCCATGAGATGTAACCGTTCAGCCAACAGAAAGTTTGGAGCTCTTTTCTTTTTCGCATCTAATACGTTTTCTTCTTCAAATTCAAACTCCATGATGGCGAAGTGTTTTTTCTGATAGCGAGCAAAAGTAAACTGAAAAAAGTCCGCGGAAAACAATCTGTTTGGTTTTCCTGGTTACCGGTACGAATTTTCCATTTTACCCTGGTTACAAAAACCCACATATCCTTTTAGTTGGTGCATAGGCTGTTTTATACAATAATCACGGTTACCTAGTTAATCACAATCACCTAATCAGACCTAACGATTAAAATGGTGCATAAAGTAATGACAATGACGACGAACTTCAATGGTGACAGAATGATTTCCGCATAAAGTGACGTTCCACTTTTTAAGTACAATCATTGTCACAACACAAGACAGAGTGACAAACCGATAAAGACGTAATGGCGCAGCTTAATTCAGGCACAAAAGACATATTTATGTATCTTTCTATTTGTTTTAATTGAACATACCTACACGGTCAGTGATATCAACATAAAATAAAAGTGTCAGGGAAGTATGACGTAACGAGAAACGTTCGTGACTTTTAGTGTAATATGACACATCCGATGAAAGACAATTAGGAAATACCTTAGGTTATGTCATACCTACTAACCTGAACCCAATAAAGATAAATTGTGTACTCGATTGAACTCTCCTTCGGTTATTTTATCAAAAGTTTTTCTGCACTTTTTTTTAAATCTATTGATATGAAGAGGATATTTGAGATAGCAGTTTGGGTGAATTTTGTAAAATCGCCCCTTATCCTATATATATGCTATAATAGATTTGATGAGGTGGCTTATTGGACTATTCCATTGCTACAATTTCAGATCTATTGGGGTTCTGTGAATTTAGATTATATTCTCCAGCCCGACATTTTTTAAGAAGCCAATCTGCCTCGAGACTTCATCTTCCATGTAATTTCTTGCCGGTAGCTTCTCATCGCCTAGTGCAAGACACCGCACACTCGGCAGGCAGCCGCACTGGCATAGGATGTGGTCTGCAGTTTCCTCTTCTAGATGATAGAAACTGCTCATGGCTTCGTCTGTCAGCCTCATTAGATTTGCGTGCCTGTCAAGCTTACAGAGCCCTGCTAACATAGGTACTTCGGCTTTGGCAGTTTTTCTGGCTTTACTTATTAGGTCTGCCTTAAAAGTTGACGAGTGTCCTCTAATGAACTCTTCACCCTATCTTAATCCTGGTGAGATTACCCACCAGTTTAGATATTTCTGTGCCACCCTCTTCCTTGTCGCCATATTTATTGTCGACTTTGCGACGTCGCAAATATGATATATAATACTTCTTTAATTTTTGAGATTACTTGCAAAACCATCCAATTTGAGAAACCATGTATCTTTAGTATTTATAAAAGTTAATAATAGACAACGCTGGTTTTTTGACCTATTGTAATGTCATGAGAATGTTAAAATAATCAACATATTTTCCAGACAATTTGTTTTCTTTTGAAAGATTTTAATTTAAAATTCCAATTACGCATCCTACCAAAAAAATTTAAATATTGGTGATTATTTTGTAACACAACGTGTTGAAATATGAAAATGAAACAAATTAAGGAGATGAATACTTAAATAATTTAACACATGAATCACCTATTGAGTGTTTTCGGTGAAGAGAAATGATATACTACATGGAAGGTTTTGTCTGATCAACAAGTTCAAATAGGTGTTAATGCATGATAAAGCTCCTAAAAATATAAGGTCTGTTCCAATACACCAATAAACTAGTTTGTGAACCGCACGTGGCATGCGCCATGATAAAATCGCGTTCCAACTTACTTCAACTTTACTACAAATAGGCCAAGAAATGGGTGAGTATTTTTGACAGAAATTCTAGTAGGAAACGTATGGTGCTATCATATAAAAGACATTGCATAGTATAATTTTGATATTCTTCCAACGAAGTAAATATTTTCCACTGATAACGAAAAAAAAATACTATTTTTGGTTTTCAGGGTTCCAAACCCAAAGGGTGAAAAACGGACCCTATTGCTAAGACTCCGCTGTCCGTTTGTCTGTCAGTCTGTCACCCAGGCTGTATCTCATGAACGGTGATAGTATTTTGCTTGTTTATGCTCCATATTGATAACGGAAACAATAGACACTTGAAATACCCACGGAATATTTAGTTATATATTCACTTTAAAAATAAATAACCAATAATACAACAAACGTGACCTTTTTGCTCGTTTTTTCTTGATATTGATAATGGCAACAGGTGGACGCTTTAGTCTTTCCTGGAATAATTTTTGGAATGTAACCGTTTCAATATTACTCTGTTTTGATCTTTTTGGCAACACACTGTAATCATCATCGAAATTGATTTTATAGTATATTGTTCCTTCTGGGATGTAACGGTTCTATCTTCAGCGCTTTTTCCAGGCCCAATAGAATTATAGATAAATGAAGACTTATAATCAAAGTTTATAAACTGATCGTGTGTTGAATAACATACATCAAATGGTTTAGGTTTTGTTCGAGCATCGCGAATTACCAAAATGTACTCTCTTGGGAGTTGTATTATAGGATGTTTTAACATTTTTCCAATTAGAGCGTGGACAGAGTCACATTCCATTTGAGTGTAACGCTTTTTCAAATATTTCTGCTCAATGGAAATACTCCGTTCAATTGAGAAATGCAGTAATGCATTTCACAGTACAGTTTTTTATCCGCCAAACAATTTTTGCTCAAATGTTTTATTATGCACGTGGCTTATTCTTCCATCTTTGATTCAACCGTATCCCAAATAAGTTTCACCCTTCATTCTTTCAGTTTTATTCTATTTTGTGGTTGTGGCCTTTTCAATATTATATTCAATGGAACTATTTTGTCTATAATATTTTCCTTATGATTTTCTCTAGCATTTCGTGAGGGGTCGTCAACGGTTTGTTCAGCATCCGTTTGATCTTCAGTGTTCTTATCAGAGAGTGCCATGTTATAGTCCGGAAAATAATGAAAAATCTACTTCCTTTCTAGACCTATTATCAGAAAATTTTGTAGGCATGCAGTCTCCATCAGTATTTAAACGTTCTTCGACTGTAGTTTTTGATGGATTAAAATTGCCATTTATATCGACATCAACAATATCTCTATTTTTTAAACATTCTAAATCTGTATTGAGGATATTTCAGGGTGAACCACAATTTTTGCTAGAAATTGTATAATCGATTGAACAAATATGGTCTGAATTTTTACTGGTGATATCCAAAGACACACATTGTAGGTTAACAATCATATCCAATTGTACATTTTCAAGAATAAGACCTGCAATTACTATCCTCTCTTTGTCAAGTTCAACAGAAAATACATTTTCTTGATTTTCTATAATATCTGAGATTTCACAAGTTTTCTCTCTGTTTTTGTTCTATTGCCAATTTAACAATATGCTGACTTCTAGTGGAGATTTTTATAGGAACAAAAAAAACGTCTAATTTCTTAAGCCTTCCTCCGTAGAGAAAATCCATGTAATAAACCGTAAGTATCCCAAAAAAATATAAACTGCTCGTGCAATAGGACGCATCATCAAATCGTGTGAATAACTTACCTGCAGATTATTATAATGACAGACCTAGTTTTATTTCACGGTCATCTCACCTCTACATCATTATAATAAAGTTTGTAAGCGATAACTAATAAAAATAACACCCCAAAATTCAACTCACTTAAGAGACACGTGACATTGTGTTAGCTGCATCATAGAACTGTTATTACATCTAAAAACATTTCGCGTGAGATACGACGGATTACTGCACTAGAAAATTCTAAATACTGGTTATTCTAAGGCAAACGCGATTTTGTAGATGGATGTCAAATATGCTTTTTTAGATTGTAGCCTTAAAAGCGGGATTTAAAAAAATTTGTGGATCACGACCCATTGGTATGCCAAAAACACTGACTTCTCTCGAATAAGATCTACAACTACTCAAACTTGCTCTACATTTTTTGGATTCCAAAAATTGTAACACTTTTGAATTCACAGATATAATAACTACGCCTTGATGGCGTTCGATTTTCAAAATTCGAATCAGTTATCGTTAACTTAAATGTGATATTTTTAATTCAAAATAAAAATAGTGAAAATTTGAATAATATGATAAGACGACAGCACAACGTCTGTCGGGTCTGCTAGTATCAGTATATATTTCATTAATTATGGTAATACATTAAATATTGGTTTAATATTAAGAAGAGCGCTAGCTTCTAAAGGAAGAACTTTTGGATCTGTAGTTTGCGTTTGATAAAAGAGACTCTGGAAACCCTGTACATTTCATTGTAATTATTCAAAGTTAGAATTTTCTAGTCATTTGTTTATAAACAAGGTGTCCAACATTTTGTTTTCATGGCACAATAGTTATTTAAGAAAATGTACCTTCTCTTCATGAAACTTTTTTAAAATTCCTTAAATAATAATGGTTTTTTTCATATTAGCAAAAAACTGAAAGCCTGCTTTTTCATCCTTATATGTTGATAATAAGTGCATTTTTTTATATGCTGTTAAATCATAGAAATAAATTTTTCTAGACGTCATTCCAAATCCTTTGAATCTACCGCTCATATTTTTAGAAGTTTTATCAAACATAAGAGAGATATTGCAGTGCCCAATAACGCCAGGCACTAATAAAATCGTCTTTATTTTGACATCTACGCAGGCGCAGTCTGAATCTGGAATAAGGACAACTTCATTAAAATACGGCCTGCGAGGATCAACGTTTTATTTATTTATTTCCATTTCGGGCTGGATCGTGACATACTCGGTGGATATGACATGACAGATGGAATTTGAAATTTTTGACAGTGGTATATACGTACATAATATACAGATTGTGAAAGGGCTTTTCGAACCAAATGATTTACACAAGCGCGACAAGGAAAATATGAGAAAAACAGCTTAAAAGAGAGAGAAAGAACAACTGTGCGTGGCCAGCGAGGGCGTGTATTTAGTTCCAGAGGCCGGCCGAATCTCCACTGCCCCCCCATTTCAACCGCTGTTGCCAGAAGCGCAGACTAATTTGTACAAAAAATGATATTTTTGTCTCGTCATCGTTGACTCCTTTTCGAGTTCATGCACATTTGGGCAAAACCAAACACCTCCATCCGGCAACAGTGTCCTTTACAGAGAGAATTCACATTTAAATTGCTATTCCTAGATATTTTCGCTACAAACGTTGATCACGTTGGAAGCGCATGCCATTGTATTTGAAAATGACACTGTTGCCGGATCGAGGTGTTTGGTTTTGCCTAAGAGTACATGGGCTCGAAAAGGAGTCAACGATGACGAGACAAAAATATCATTTGTACAAATTAGTCTGCGCCTCTGGCAACAGCAGTTGAAATGGGAGGGCAGTGGACATTCGGCCGGCCTCTGGAACTAAATACACGCCCTCGCTGGCCACGCACAGTTGTTCTGTCTCTCTCTTTCAAGCTGGTTTTCTCATATTTTCCTTGTCGTGGTTGTTGTAAATCGTTTGGTTCGAAAAGCCCTTTCGCAATCTGTATGTTGTTGGATGCATGTTAAATCAAAGTTGCGTGCAGCACCAACAACTTGATCTCGATTGAGAAATACTCATTCAATATCTTCATCATATCCTCCACGCAGAATTACTGCCTCGACTACTTCTTCCATCGAATACAAAAACAATATCGAACGGTTCAAACGTAACATCAACTAACCAACAGCTGAAATCTCAAAAAGATTTCTATAATTTAAATTCAGGTTATGTTTTATGTTATGAATTGAATAACGAACGTTGGTATCGAATAAGGACTACTGACGATACTTGCAATACCTCTGTATTCAATCACAGCATAATGCCGGTCACTATTAAAATAAAGTCGCCATTAATAATGCCGGACGTTATTGCAATACCTCTCTATTAACACCAATTTAAACTTTCCAATTGGACATTCAAAGAATAGTATATACTGTAACAAGGTTAGAATCATTATTCGGTGCGACTGGAAAGCTCCAAGCGCGAGCCGAAGGCGAGCTTGATGAACAGCGAGCATCACGAATTTTCATTCTAACCAAGTAGAAGACTATACTTCCTTCACTATCAAAGATTTTCAATATATATCTTTAAATGGAAATGAACAAATAGTTATTTGTATGCTTAGGCCGCAAAATACCTTTTTAACGTACCGAAAGAACAGTTATCGCCGAGGCCGCTTGCGGCCGGTGCAAGATAAACTTGAGGTCGTTAAAAAGTTTCGCGGCTATGGCATACACACTATTTTTCGTGCAATCGTTAAAATTATTAAACTAGATAATTGTAAATAAATATATTATTGCTCTAAACTTAACAACAGTTCAATTTATTTAACAATGTGTGCTATGGAAATGATATGTTTCAATTATATACAAAATATTTTGACAGTTCTTGCTTCAACTTCTGGAGTAAATATAAGTAATAATACAAACTGTACAATTAATGTTAATATTCATCCTAAATAATATAAGTACTTATGTATTTGTTGGTATTCAATAAAAAATAATCCTTGTCTTTGTAGTATTTTAGAAATGTCAAATTTGGAAGTGATATTCAAATTTAGAAGTGACGTTTGGTTTCGCAACCGCTGCTATGGGTAACGGCCGCGAAATTGAATTTCGCGGACTGTGTTGAGAACGCGAAATACTGACTTCGCGTACGATTGCACGAAAAGATAATTCATATTACAGACCTCAACAATTCAAGAATCATTCTACTTTGTTTAAAATAAATTCATGATACTTTTTATATTTTCGAAGGGAAACGTGACAGAAATAATTTTGACACTAACTCAAATTTTGCCACTATGATGACAATCAACTGCGTCAAGGCTAATGTTATTATTGCTAACCAGTGTGGGAATATTATTCTATCACAAGAGGGAGAGTGTACAGGTAAACTGGTATCTCGTGACAAGGCAGGGCTTCCAGTACGCAGAGAGAGAAGTTATTTGGCCAATATCGAGCTGCCCACTGCATAACGTCTGCCGCACAATTGGCTTTGCTGGAGCCCCACTTTCAAATTTGTTACGGCGCATCGTCACCTCATTTCACGAGATACCGGTTGGAGTGTTAATACTTTCAATTTGCATGGTGACAGAGGTGTTGCGAAATATTTCTCCAATCTCAATAGAGGGAATTCTAGCATTCTGTTATCAAATTTCATTTCAGAATTGGCAAATTCTGTGATGATCGTGAAAAATAGTATATTTTTTAACGAGTGTAGAATGATGGCTATTATTCACGCGAATGAAGTTTCCAAAACGAGCGAGCTCAGCGAGTGAGTTTTGGAATCATCAAAGTGAATAACAGCCATTCTACACAACTAAAAGAATATACTTTCTCCACGACTATGCATAAAAAAAAATTTCCATTGGCAATCGAACCTCGATCTCCTAAGTATCTCTACCACTGAGCTATCAACCACATTTATTTCTTAAATGGGAAGAACGTAGTTATAGGTAACTCATATTTTCAATAGAAACCTTTACATTTATAAATGAAATTATCACATTATTACAGGAATAATGATAGAGATAAAGTTCTTCCAAACTTAATGTGATGACCCATATTTTTAATCCCAATGGCGTGCATATAAATTTTTTATAAATTCGAATATTGTGAAATGATGTTAATCTACTATATCAATTTGAATGAAAAAAATTAACCTGCATACAAAATTCATAAAATTTGTAATACAATAATAAAGCGCTTTCCTCTAGAACACGGAGTATCTGAAGAACAGTTTTTTGTATCGTCAACCCAACCATCTTTTAAAGGTAAGTGTATATCCTCAATTATAATATAATTACCATTACTACTATTTTCTTACATATTAAGTTAAAATGTATTTTATTTTATATATTTATTCATGTAATAAAACCGTAATTAAGGATTGTTTGAATAACAAATAAATGAATAAACACTTGACAACATCATGTGTGTATCAAACCAAGTTTCGTCTAAATAAATTATAGTTCTATTTGAATCACGGTACCCTTTTGTTTTGCGCAAATACTCCTGTCTAAGTTCAGCGATACGCCGAGACTCCATTATTACCGTTCGATTATCTAACTTCTTTTATTTAAATCCACAATTCAATAATCCCGCGCATCATCTTGGACTGTTGTTTCAAATGGTCTCCAAAATGCCATTCTAATTAATTATATTATAAAACTTACCCTAGCGTCTACGAACAAATGAATATTATATTAATATCAATTCACTGACGCGACCTAACCACTACACCATCAAAAAGGTTTTATATTAATGATACCTTTCTACACTAGATCACCTATACTTTCCTATAAATACCTATAACAATTCACTAAACTCACTCAACCAAGAAATAGATATTATATTGAATATTTCTTTAAAACAAAATTCACACACGACACTGAATGATACTAATGGATTATAAGCACAACACAACCCCCCCGAACACCCTCAAGACCGTAGAATTTTTTCTGCCAAAAACGTCAAACGGAGTATACTTCGGTTATTTCGTTATATTGCGATGAATACTGCAGTTGATGATTGGTTGTTTCGAAGTCTTGACTGCACGTGCAATACGTTGCCAACTCTTCAAAATTTTCTTAATTATAGTAACATATAAAAAGTGGTTTTAATTAATTTTTCTGTTTTCAGTAATTTCAAGCGACTTATTTTAATGTTTACCTAATAAATTTACATTATGTATTTTTTTAAAAATATTTCCAAACTAGCTTTCTTATAACATCACGAACTAACAGTTTACTGAAGTGAGAGGAACATTTGTGTAGCGAGCCTAATAATTTTAGAAAATATATTTGACAACATTGCTTTATTTTATGGTCATCACACTGACTTTAGTTAGAGTATACCATAAATATAAGTAATAAAACATATTAAATGTTCACTATCGCTACTGTGTAATGTGTAATGTAATGAGGATACTGGGTGTAGTAGGATAGTAGAAGGGCCTCTGACTAGGTGGTGCTGCTGGTCACTTGGTGGGTCATCCCCCAGGAATAAAACAACTACCTGTTTCACTGGGACATGTTCTATTTAATATTTACTATACATTAACCACTAACACTAATTGACTACTCTTAGATTACTACTTAGAATGAATGATACTGACTGTAATCATCCTTTCATGAATGACCATCATAATGACTTAATAATAATAATGAATCAATAATGAGTTAATATTGAATTAATAATGAATGCTTAAAATACTATTGTTACCTATATATACAAAGAGTCAAGTTCACTATAAGTAAACATACATGATACTAGATAATGTTTATTTGCTTTGACATTGACTCGTACGTGTAACCTTTATATTTATTATTTATAAAACAATTCGTGGTTTATTGGAATTAGCTGAAGGGAATTTATTCGATAATATTTTAAATAATTAATGACTTAATGTTTAGGCCAAAAGGCATCACACCTTCCCCTTTTACAAAAAGAATAAATTCCGTTGAGCTTCCTTTCCCCCTAATGAAATGAATTTACAATTATCCTAAAAATAAATGGTAGATGGTTATTAAATAATGTCACTAACCTACGATTACATAATATATTCATAAATAAATGAATGTTCATTGCCTTTAAAAATTGTTTACGATCACTTAGTTGTTTATTTATTTTCACTTCAATGTTTTGAACGTTTGTTATAACACTTTTGTTTATTATTCGGAAATGTTTATAAACTCACTCGCACTTTCAATTTTACAATATTTTAATTCATTTTACAATAAGGATGGATTCTGTTTTTGTGTATTTCTTTTATCACACCTGATTCTAATTTAATTTTACAGTTAACATCACTCACCTCTGTGACTGTAAATGGACCTATATATTGAGATTCGAATTTGGTTCTATTTTCCCTCTTTACTAACACTGAATCCCCTATTTTAAAATCAACTGGATTAGCTACCTTACTATTTTGACTTTGTCTACTCAGTTTATGTTTGGTTAAATATTTCTCTGCTCTCTGATGAGCTACCTGCAGTTTATATTTTAACTCATTCTGATATTCATCAATATTATAGCATGGCTCAATCTCGTTTGTTAGATTCTCGGGTAAGTTAGCACGTCTACCGAACAATAATTCAAACGGCGTATAACCATGATACGAGCTTGGAGTCGTATTATAACAATAAGCAAATAGTTTACACCATTCATCCCAATCATCCTTACTTTCATTTATAAAGTGTCTCACGTACTCATTAAGCGTTCTATGTAATTTCTCACAACCTCCTATAGATTGATGATGATATGCTGTTGAGTAATTATGCCTAATATTTAACATTTTAGTTAAAGCGTTGAATATTTCATTTTTATATTCTGTGCCTAAATCTGTCCTAATTTGTTTCATTAGACCGTAATTTGGTATGAAATTTTCAAAAATTCCACGAGCTATCGTGTTCGCTTCTTTGTTTTTAACTGGAATTATTACTGCATATTTCGTTAATTCACATAACATTGTGATGCAATAACGGTTACCATTTTCACTTTGTGGAAAAGGACCGACCGTATCTATATATGTTATATCCCATGGTTTTTCTGCTGTATCCGTTAATACAAATTCTTCCTTGTGATTATTCTTTGCTTTATTGACCTGACACTTGTGACATTGCTTAATATATTTTCTTACATCTTTTTCCATGTTTTTCCATCTAAAATTCGCTCTTAATTTTTTCAATAGCCTGTTATTTCCTACATGACCTCCAAATAAAGGATCATTATGATAAGTTTCTAAAATCTGTTGCTTTTCTTTTTCTTTTTCCACCATCTTAGGTATATCGCAAATACATATTTGTACGTTTTTTAACGTATTGTTTCCTTTTTCCATAAACTCTTTTATAGTGCACTGTGTGAAAATAATATCATTCATATAAATTTTCATCCTTTTTATACCATTATTTACCGCTAGCTTATCAAGCTGAACTAACGTTTGATCTAAATCAAAGTTAACTATATCGGTATTTAATAAGGCTTGGCTAAATCTCATCCTGTTTTTGATCCGTATGTTCATCCTTAACGAAACACGGTTATTTTCAAATTGCAGAATTGGTAATTTATGCGCCTCTAAATTATTCAGTACTTTATATACTGCTGGCTTGCGAATATCTTCCTTTATTTCTGTGGAAACTATTTTATCTTCTCCTATAGGCTGAGCTTTATTCTGACGAGTTTTTGACCTCGTTATTGCTAAAATGTGAGCATTGTCAATGTACAAGTCTTTTAATTCATTTATGGATATCCTTGAAATACTGTCCGCATAATTTGAATTTCCTTTCAAATATTGTATTTCGAAGTTGTATTCTTCTAGGTCTAGTCTAATTCTCGTAAGTTTCGAAGTTGGGTCTGTCATCGAAAAAAGATGTGTTAACGGCTTGTGATCCGTTTTCACAATAAAATGTGTAGAACCATATAAATAACACTTAAAATGATTAATTCCCCAATGGATAGCTAACAATTCTTTCATAATTATAGGTTTATTTAATTCACTTTTCTTAAAACCTCGCGATGCATAAGCTATAGGTAGATCTATACCTTCGTATTCCTGGCTAAGTATTGCAGAACACGCAATATTTGAAGCATCTGTTGTCAATATAAATTTTTTATTGAAATCTGGATATTTCAAAATAGGCGGCTGAATTAATGCCGATTTTAGTATTTGGAATGATTTTTCGCAGTCTTCCGACCACTCGAATTTCACATTTTTCCTAGATAATTTATTGAGAGGTATGCATATTTCAGCGAAATTTGGAATGAAACGTCTGTAATAGTTACAGAATGCTACGAACCTTTTAGATTCTTCTGAATTTTTGGGCACTGGATACTTCTCAATGACTGAATATTTTGCCTTATCGGGTAGAACCCCTTCGCTGGACAAATTGTGTCCTAAATACGTTACTTCTCGCCTGAAGAATTGACATTTTTGTGGATTTAATTTAAGGTTGAATTTCCGACATGTGTCAAACACCCTTTCGAGATTACTTAAATGATGATTTTCTGACATCCCTATTACGACTATATCATCCATATAAAGAAATGCTTTTTCTGGAGTTAATCCTGAGAATGCTATGGACATCATTCTTGAAAAACTATTTGGACTTATATTTAAACCAAATGGTAATCTTGTATACTGAAAAGAACCTTTTTCTGTACTAAAAGATGTATATTTCCTTGAAGATTGTTCTAAGGGAATTTGATGAAAACCTGACATAAGATCTATGACTGAAAACCATTTCGACCTCCCTAACTGATCTAAAATCGAATCTATTCTGGGTAATGGAAATTTATCTGTGACTATTTTCTTGTTCAATTGCCTGAAATCTATACAAAGTCTCCAAGACTTCTCTCCATTGATTGCCTTTTTGGGAACAAGTAAAACTGGACTGTTATAATCTGAGATTGAAGATTCAATTATACCTTGTTCTAATAACTTTTGGACCTGATTATTAAGTTCTGAAGATTGAGAATGTGGCGTGCGATAATTTTTAATATATACTGGAGTATCATCTTTTACCAATAGCTTTTGCTCATAAAAATTATTATGCGTTAAAATGTCGTTCTTTAAAGCAAAAATGTCTGAAAAATTCTCACAAAGATCTATTAGCTTATCCCTCACGTATTCTGGTACCTCTAAATTTAATGTTTTTCTTAATTCTTTCAACCTATTCTTACTTTCATTCTTCACAGCATATACATGAAATAAATTTAAATCCAATATTTTAATATTGTTTGTATTTATCGACTTGCTTTCATAATTTGTGTTTAAAATTCTGACATAGGGATTAGTTTTTGATATAATAGATCTTGCTATAAATATTCCTGGTAATAGTTCTTGTTGCTCAACAACTTTATCTTGTCTTAAGTTTTTGAAACTTTCTACCAACCGATAGACTTCACATCTAGGCGGTATTGCCAAAGTATCATATTCAGGATTGTCAAGAATTTCTAATGTTACTGTATTCCTAGATTTACAATCTATGTATAATTTTAATTCTGAATAATCTAAAATACAATTATAATTTCTTATGAAATCCCTACCTAGAATTCCATTCGTAGGTATAGGAAATTCTTCCTCTACTACATGAAAACAATGTTGAAATGCTACACCCTTAATAAAAAGAAAAGTTTCTATTGTACCCAAAGTTTTAATTTCTCCCTGAGTTATTCCTTTAATATTTAAGATTTGTGTTGTCTTTATTAAGTGATGTGGAAAATTATCTGAAATTTTTAATAACGATATATCTGCACCTGTATCTAATATAAAAGTATCTATATTATCCGATATGTCAGTTTTAATTTGCACAAAGTTTGAAAGAGTTAAATCAAAGTTATAAATGTAATGATTATTATTATGCAAGTTATTTAAAATTTTGGATTTTTCACCTTTCTTTTTCAAAACCCCAATTCTTTCTGTTCATCTTCCACTCTCGTCTCTCCACTCTCACACATTCTTACATTTCTATATTTATTATCATTGTTAAACCTATTGTTAGGCTTGTTCCTATATTCTTCTGGTTTCTCCCTGTAACCAGTAAATCTCCTATTGCCTTGATTGGCGTGAAATTTCCTACTGTTATCGTAGTTATTTTTCCTATGGAAATTATTTTCTCCATTATGATTAACATAAGAGTGTCTTCGCTGAGGAAAATAGGTATTTCCTGACACAAACTTATTTCTATCTGCCTTATAATGCAGAACACTTCCTGTTGACTGATTGTTTCCCACATTGATGGAAACCAATTTAGTCATCACCTCTTGCGGTGTCGTAAAATTCCCAGCTGCTATAACGGTTTTTATCCGCTCTGATGCTGAGTTGTCGATCAGTGATTTTACTGCTGCTTCTGTTGTATACTTAGTTGCTAAATGTACTGGCATTCCTTCTGCCAAATACGCGGCTTGTAGCTGATCTGTTAATTTCTCCATCTCTGAAGCATACTCAACTATATCCTTATTGTTTTGTCTTAATTTGCTTAATTTAGCTCCTACTAAACTAGCACTATCTCCCTTTAGTCCCTTTTTAAGGGTTCCTATAATTTCTACCAACGATTTTTCGGTGGTGATTAGACTCCTGGCCTTTCCAGTTAGCCTAGTTTTCACAAATAGTACAGCATTCTCCTCATGCTCTGCTGCACCAACCTGTAGCAAACTTATAGCATCTACAAAAGATTGCAATTTGCTTATATCCCCATTAAATTCATTTGGTAATATCTTACCAGCTAAATTGAAAAAGTCATTCATACTTAATGCCATTTTCTCCTTTTTATCTTTGCTCATTGCTTCTAATACTATTAAATTATTAATTAAATTATTACGCGTAATTAATTGAGACGGAACTTCATACTGACAATCTAACACTTGAAATGCTTTCTCTACCTTTTCTCTAATTTTGTTAAAATATAAAATACATGTACTCTGCTGATTCTCCTCTAACTTATACCAATTCTTATTTATTAACTTAGAGAAACTATTAAATGAATCACACAACTTATTTATTATATCTATATGACTATCTGAGCTTTTTGGAACCTCCTTTTTTAACACACGCTTACTATTCCTACGTATATCTTCTAAAATTAAATTCAATCTAATCTCAAATTCATCCCACGTTACTGCATTTCCATCACTCGAGGACATTTAAAATTCATTGTCAATAGAAATAAAAATATGAAATATCAATTATCAAAAAAAAATTTTAGCCACAAAACAGAATATACCCTTAAAGTTTACAAAAAAAAATAATATTCTCACCATCCTACAGATTTAGCGTGCTTTGCTGTAGATTTCTTCTTATCTCCCTCTTCATTTGTCTTCTATGATTCTTATATATAGACCATCCAAATTGTAGTACCAAAACAACCACAATAATGTAGATAAGAATCTTCACCTCCAGATCTGCTTTGAGTTCCTCTTCTTGTACTATAAAATTACTGTTGACCACGCCATTTTCTTGGACCGCTTGTTTCGTTGCTTTACCACCCATTGTTACAGAACTCCAATTGTTTGCAGGATCGCCATGTAATGTGTAATGTAATGAGGATACTGGGTGTAGTAGGATAGTAGAAGGGCCTCTGACTAGGTGGTGCTGCTGGGCACTTGGTGGGTCATCCCCCAGGAATAAAACAACTACCTGTTTCACTGGGACATGTTCTATTTAATATTTACTATACATTAACCACTAACACTAATTGACTACTCTTAGATTACTACTTAGAATGAATGATACTGACTGTAATCATCCTTTCATGAATGACCATCATAATGACTTAATAATAATAATGAATCAATAATGAGTTAATATTGAATTAATAATGAATGCTTAAAATACTATTGTTACCTATATATACAAAGAGTCAAGTTCACTATAAGTAAACATACATGATACTAGATAATGTTTATTTGCTTTGACATTGACTCGTACGTGTAACCTTTATATTTATTATTTATAAAACAATTCGTGGTTTATTGGAATTAGCTGAAGGGAATTTATTCGATAATATTTTAAATAATTAATGACTTAATGTTTAGGCCAAAAGGCATCACAACTGTTGTCCATTTTGTTCTCTATATACCTATACGTAAAATTATAATCATATAATTATTTTGACGTTTCAAACGACGCGTTGTTAGAAGTGACTTACCTAGTCAAGTATTTGACGTTTTAAAAGAGACGATTTGATTTATCCAGTTTAGCGTAATTTCTGATAATCATAGAATGTGATTGGCTAACGAGAGTGAATTCTATTTGATTCTTTACTAGTGTAAAGAGTTTATATCATTATTCAGCTAAATAATATATGTAAAAATAGTTTGTGCATTATTATATAGTCGTGGAGAAATAATTCTTCTGTTGCGAACTATTTAAAAAAGTGTAAATTTCTTTACAATAGTTTGGATTTCCATCTGCATGAATTCTGATATTTATTTCGAAACTATTTCGATTTTGTCTGTGGAAGTTTAAAGGTCAGACAGAGTCAAATAATACGGCCACCCACAAATATTATGGGGGTTGAACGTGGGTGGTGGGAAACATTACGTCTACACATCTATGAAATTCAGTTGTTTAATCAATGTAGGTGGCAAATGGGGGTGGATTGAACAATATTAACCGATCATTTTACATTGAAGCTTATTTGGCATCTATAGAAGTAAGAACATACAGGTTAGTTGAGAATTTCGTGCAATTGAAAGGGAAAACCAGTATAGTATGTACAGGAGGTGGACCAAAGTACATTAAAAGAAGACAACATTAATTAATATATTGCTTTTCTACAAATCATCGACATCAAAACGGCATCGGTGCTGTATTTTATCAAGGAACTTTGACTCTTCTGGAAAAACTATTAAATAGGTAATAGCTGTACTCAATAAATGATTTTTGTGACATTATTCTAACCTAGATTGAATAGTCTAGAAAGTGTAATAGCTTCCCTATCATTTTCAAATTCAAGAACATCTTCAATTTTTTTAAATATTTTGTAACGTCGTATTTTTATGTAACCGAAAACGCTGTTGTGCCCAGAGTCTCAAAACCATTGTAACGCAGACGAATTACTCGTCTTCGGGGTCTTTCATTTTCAGACTTTGATGAGCTATCGAACCCTTCGAGACTTTCTACAAAACGTACAGCTCGTGTATTTTAAAAATGATAACTGACAATTAAAAATCTCTTTATCAACGGATATCTGGCTTTTGGTATTTTTTCAAAGTTAATTGGTACTACTTTCCAAAAATTTTTTAAACAGAATATTTTAGGAGAAAACTGGAAATTAAGAATTCTTAAATGTTTGCAACTTTCACTACAGAGACGTCATATCACTAAAGACGAAGTTAGCCACTTTCTGATTTAGATGTTTTATAAATCAATAACCAGTTACAAACATCCATTCGAATTTGAAGTTTGAATTACTGTCAAAGTCTGTAATATATGTGAGTGTTTTGGTTTTTACAGTTTAATTGAGCAAGTCGTTTCAATATTATGAAAAAATTGTGTTTATACTTTTTAAGTTGTCTAATTTTTTTTTTGGGAGCCGGGAGCACTGCTGCCTGTTGGCTTATTGTGCTCTACTCCCACCTTTATTCCACCCACCCAGCCATTCCCGTACCCTCGAGTAGATGATATGGGTGAACTGGATGCATGCAGACGGCACGTAGGCCTCTCCGAAGATTGTCTGTCTCCTTGAGTCCAATGCCTCACAGTCGGAAAAATGTGGGTTACGTTCTCGGTCTCCATGCCACAAATTCTGCAGCTGAGATTCCCGTTATATAGCCCCATTTTATGCAGATGATCCTTTACCGGGGCATGGCCCGTTAGATAACCTGTAATAATTCTTAGCTTGTTCCTACTAGCATTCAGTAGTTCTTCAGCCCGTTTTACACATATATCACCTATGAAGGTTTTACTGTGTACCTGCTTTGGAGTGTTTCTCCACTTTAGTCTATGTTGGCGTTGTACCCATTTTCGTATTTGTTCTCGGACTACCTTCTTTGTGGTCCCAAGAACTGGTTTTGGTCCAACATATGTCGTTGCTGAACCTCTTCTCGCGAGTTCATCAGCTTGTTCATTTCCTGAAATAACATTATGTTCCGGAACCCACACTAGTCTTACTCTACTGTGGTCTGCCAGTTCATTCAATTCTTTCTGGCATTCTTCTACCAGTCTGGATGTTACCTTGCGGCTATTTAGAGCTGCCTGGCTGTCAGTTAATATCCTATGAGTGTCAGTCCTATGTTTGTTAATTCTGACACATTCTAGGATGGCATAAATCTCCTCCTGAGATACAGAGGCATGCACTCCTAGTGAGAAGGAACACCTTGTGTTCTTCATATCACTATACACCCCTGCTCCGGTCCCGTCCCCAGTCTTCGACCCGTCTGTATACCAGGTCTCTCCTCGGGGAAGCTTAAGTCTGCTTGAGTCAAGTCTAGTTGGTTTTCCCCCACAATTTTTTAATTTGGAATAATGTCAATATTATATAAATCTTGTTTTGAATCACACTGAATACAACAGTTACAACGCCTGGTAAAAAGTTTGTAACTATGCCTGCAGTAAAAATTATGCATACCTAAGTTCAATTATCCCAAAAACGCAAATAGGCATCCATGGGGACTACCGACAGAAGTGAAAACAAAAACAAATGAACCTGTTTCAAAATTTCTTCTCATACTTCCAAAGCAAATGGAAATTTTGACAAATAAAGCAGCCTGCTTGTAAAATTTCTCTAAGACCTTCCTCAGGAACGAAGTAGAAGTGAGGGGACACAATAGATCTTTAAGGTCTCAGTGAATTTCACCCCAATATACATATATTCATAATAGCTCATGGAAAGCATGACGATAGCATATACATTGCTAATTGTGTTGCATAAAAGCGTGACGATGCCGCGAAATCCATGACTTTTTTACCCAAAAAGTGCTTAACATTTTCCTAAGGAAGTTTTCACTTCAAAAATAAATATCTGTGCTACGACAAAAAAGCAGCCCTAAAAACGGTGGAGCAATGCGCCTGCTGTATATTATTATGTAGTTAGGTTAGACTGCTGTAAATTTTGTTCGATATACTCTACTTTATATGGAACGTTTGATTGGAAGTAAAACTTCAATTCTACTTGTGTCTGTAAACGTGTTGATATCCTCTTAGAGCCTTTTGTCCAATAAATCTTCTTTGAGCAATTAACCTCTGTTACTTTTTTGCTATACATAATTCAGTGAAAGATCAAATGATACAACCAAGTAAAACATCAGATGTCTGTTCGTGAAGTCAAATAATTTCTCATTTGAAAAAATATTATAATTTATGGGCATGTTCCTTTTTCCATCGTAGTAACTTCCATTAATACAAAATGTATATTGCGAAGTATGAGAGAATCGTGATTTTTCACGAGCGAAGGGAAAATGGAAAATGTCTTCGAACTCATCGTTGATATATATTCTCCAGAGCGTCCCTCCTTTGTCTTGAAACCGACGCCGACTAGTTATCTTTTGCTCGAGCGTGACCTATGTGAGCAATTGTTTTTTTGCTGATAGGAATCTTAACTCGTCACAGTTGGATAATTTAAACCAAACAAATTGGGAGACTCATTTTAAACCGCTACTAATAAAATTTACTGATTATTAGATATGTGAAAGTTGATAAAAGTCTCTTAATTTCATATTTTTTTACATAAGAAACGATTTTGATACATCAATTCTTAGATAACCTACGAGAAAAAGAAATGCAGTGAAGACTTTAAACATAACATGCAAAATTTGGAAATTCCAAAAACTTATCTGGCAACGCTGTTGGAATTGAAACGATTTCATTTCTTGAGGAGAATTTTTATGGTGATGCTCGACGCACAGTGTGGAATTTTGAAAAAAACAAGTAAAAACTCGGCTTCAAAAAAGTTTGCGTGATTAATGGAAATTTTTTTTTTAAATTGCAGCTCTCCCGATAAGCTATCATTTGAGATACCGCGATTTTCAAATTTTGAATTCTATGGGTTTTTTCAAGTGGCTGTAAGTCATGGAGACATTTTTTTTCACGAATGTCGGTAAATTACTTTGCGAATCAATATTTTTCCATTATAGGAACATTCTACAGCTCCTCATAAGCAGTATAAGAGGAAAACAAATCAGGAAAAATTGTTTACTTCACTGAAAAAATCTTATTTTTTGGACCAGCTCACTAACACGTTAATTTACTCTTTGAAATGGTAGTTTGAGTAGCTATCTGCTCTTCAACCAAATTAGACATAGGTGAAAGCAGTTCTGGATGGGCTACTGCTTTTTATTTACTAGTATTGGGTGGAATAAGAATGGTGTCCGAAAAACAATTTTTAACTATCATAATGTTCACACTACTGTGGATTGAAACCTGAACACTTTTGATGTATAATCACCAAAATAATATTGGAAGAAATAGGTACAACCCAAAAAACAAGAAGATCTGGCCATTGGAAAGATCTAGTAGGACCGAGGCAGCGAAATATAGTTCTGGGAAGGTAACGAGAGAATCCATAATCAAGTGAAACTACATTAAGAGTCTTAACACTGTAAAGATGCCTGAATGAGAATTTAAAAAAACTCAAACTAGTGGAGGAGGAAGATTCTAAGAAGTGAAGGGAGACACTTTCAGTCACTCCCTTACAGAATGCATAGCACCACATATTTCCAGCGCACAACACCTGTGAGACCATTAGTCCCTGAAATCCAGGAGCCTAGTCTCTAAGACTTTCCTCAGGTGCTGAGTAAAAGAGGAGCACACTATATGTTTCAGGTCTCAATAAATTTTCACCCCAATCGGCAATCATACATAACATTTTAATTTATAATAATCCCAATTTTATATATTTTATATTTTGTGGCACCAGCCATGACCCTTCAGGTTGTGGTTCAGTGTTCTGCTTCATATTACTCATTGAAGTTGTCACCTATTCTTTCATAATATAATCGCATTTTAATTTCAATCGATACCTTCAAACTTGTGTATGATATCGTATTACACAGTTGTGACAATGATTTAGATCAAAATTAACTTATCTGCAGATCAGCTACAAACCCACTTCGGCCAATTACGAGGTCCCCTATCTTCTACTCAGTTTCTAAGGAAATATGCTCAAAGACTAGTAGTTCCTGCAGTCTAGAGAGTCTAGTTTTGAATATCAGTGAAATTTAATTCACCAGTGAAATATTTCGATTTTTATGTCGCCATCGAAATAGTATACCTAGTTTTGAATTATAGTGAAACGAAATTATTATAAATTCACTTAAATGAATTTAATTCGAACGATACAATCTGACAACAACGGAATAGCCCTCATAATAGTTCAAACGTTAAGAAAAAAGAAGAATAGTTGACGTTAAAATTGATTAATGTCATAAGATAAATTGAATTATACATTAGTACCTATACGTTATTATTTTATTATCACCTACCTATTGGAACCATTTTTTTAATTATGGCTGAGGTGAAAAAACGAATATTTGTTAACAAACAGCAAAAGGAGGCATTGGTGGAATATATAGAAAATAATCCTATATTGAAACATACTCCAAGTCTCTGTTGATGTGGTCTTTTTATAGTATTTTAGAAGGAAGATTATAACAGCAACTTTTGACGTCTCAAGATATATTTATTTTAATGTCAACTACATATTATTAAAACAATAACTCCAATAAAATAAAGGAATGGTCAAACATAGAAAATGTTCTTCGTACAGGGCACTTCAACAGTCTCATATTTTTGACGAAGGTACAACACGTCGTTCTTACATTAGTAGATTTGTCTATAGCTGATACTTTTGTCTTTGCTACCAAATGCGGATCTAAAATGTTTATCAATTCGCTATCAGCAGCTTCTTTAGACAGTCTGTAAATTTTTAGAAAGTGGCGGTCACTAAGGTTGAAGGGATCTTGCCTAAAAGAATGAAGCACCGTTCTTAGCGTTAAAAAATCATCCTCCACAAGTTCCACAACATTATTTAGCACTATTTGCTGAAGTTCCTCTAAATTTGCCATATAGATTTAAAAAATATAAAACGTTCTCGCGTCACTCTCGTCTAACTAATAACTTATTACTATGTTAATTACTACAAAGATTAACTAAAAAGCTTCGAAAAGGTAATTCAACTAAAAGAAGGGATGTTAAAACTACACGAAGTATCTGACAAAACCACAACAAAAAATTGGATGATTCTAAATTATCAAATAAATTGAAATTTCGCAAGTGAAATAAGCGTTTCGACAGCTAAACAGCATTCGAATTAAATTTGTGAATTTTTTTCGAATTCGACTTTTATTTCACACATGAAATTAGTTCGAAACTTGGATTGATCGGAATCAATCGAAATATGAGAAATTTCACTAGTGAAATATTTCAAAACTAGTCCCCCTGTTTCTTGTAGGGATTTTAGGATATTCACTGGCCAGTTTGGGTAAGTGTCTTTCTTCTAGCTAGGGGTGTCCTTGGTATTGTGCCATAGGGTTCTGTTCTGTTATGTATTCAGAAAGTGTGTGGATGGAGGTTTCTTCTTTCATTCCGCAAAATCCAGAGTATTCTTGCTCCACCAGTCTCAGCTTCTTGAGGTGCCTATTTAGACCGCAGAGTCCTGGTAGGACACCTGTCAAATCTCTTAGTTCAGTCTTACTCTTACTTAGAAATTCATTTGTTGTCACCTAACTGTAATTTTACAGGAGTATCTACGATTGTCTCAGGCCTACTGGATCTCCCCTTTGTCTTCAGTATTTTCTTCTTTTTTCGATACTACATTGGAGCAGGTATTCGCGAAAGGGATCTGAACCCCAATGGGATGTTTCAGCCCGTTTCTTTGCTGTTCATCTGCTATTTTATATTATTTTATTCCAGCTGGAATACACAGTGAGGTGACGATGCAGCTATAGCCGAATTTTTAACTAAGTACTCAGTATTATTTTATGATTTAATTTAATGAAAATAAATATGCCTTCAACTTCTCCTGTAATGTATTCCCAGAAGCCAGTATTGAAACCTGAAAAATCCACTTTTTGGATATTAAAATCCGGCATACACAGGGATGCGTTTGCAAGGTATCTCGGAAATTAGAGTAGATAGAAAAAATATGTTGAGATATCATGACTTATCTCACACATCTTCATCTTACTAAATTTCAAAAAAGAGCTAGATAATTTTAGACAGGATAACCGAAGGAGAGTTCAGTGAGTATAAAATTTATTTTGGGGGCTCAGGCTAGTAGTAGTTGCATATTTCGTTTTTTTTTGTTCTCTTCCAAGTCTTTTTAAAAATGTAACATACCTTGTATTTCAAGTTACCATTGGAAAAAATAATGACCTAATGAATATGCAAAGTTAATACATTACGCCTGTTGAACAAACATAAATATAGATTTTACTCCGTAAATACAGGGTGAGTCATGAGAAACTGTACATACTCCTACCTCGTTTGGAGACCACTATGAGATATGTCAAATGGCCATTAAAAAGTGTCACCTTCCATATTTTAATAATATAAAGGGAAAGTTGTGAGTTTTGACACATATTTCTTTTGATCATAACTTTTGAACGGTAATTTCGATTTGTCTCATATTTTAGTGAAACGTTACACTACTATCACCTAATGAACTGATTTATTCATATTAAAAAAAATTAGTGTCGGTTTGAATAAATTATAAAAAATTTCACCCTGTATAAGGTTTTTCATAACTAAAATTAGGACCTTAAAAAGTACACAAATAGACAGCAAAAATAAAGTATTCATTAATTTCGCCACTCGATTGCTCAATGTTCAACAAAAAAATCAAATTTCACTATGATTTAAAATTTTAGCAGCATGAACCATAAATTTCAAAAGATATAATTTTTCTTGCAAAAATTACATTTTCCATAATTAGTAGTAGTACCATAGCTCGTTCGCAGGAAAAATTATATTTTTTGAAATCTATGGTTCATGCTGCTAAACTTTTAATTCATAATTATATTTTATTTTTTTGTTAAAAATTGTTCAATCGTGTGGGGGTAAAATACGCCATTTTACTGTATATTTGTGAGATTCTTATTGGGGTTTTGAAAAACCATATACAAGGTGAAATTTGTTATACAGTGTGACCCATTTTTTTTGGAAGCACCCCTATAAAATCAGCATTTTTCAACCGATTTTGATTTAGTCTTTTTTGTCAGATTCAGTATCAAAAACAGAATTTGAGCACAAATTTTCATACCATAATAGCTATTTTCAAGGCCCTCTACGTTAATTTTTCTTTGCCAAAAAAGACGAAAGTATATTAGGCATTTTTTTTTCTCAAATATGACTACACCACTGGATTCAGAATCATCACAAATGTAAACTATCAAAATTTTATAAAAAAAGTTTCATTAACAACAAAGTTATCACTACATGAATTTGGAAAAAGTTGTTTTTTAATTAATTTTTTACTAAAAGTGTAGACACATTTTAAAAATGGCAACATGGTAAACAAAAAACTAGGACTCAAACATATTGCACTGTAAAAATTCGAAGCCGATACCTTAACCCGTTCTGGAGTTATAGCTTCTGAGAGTAATGTAAAATTGTGCTGATGTGACGAAAATACAAATGAACACCAAATAATACATTTTGATTATTAAACTACTCAATAATAATTGAATTCTACATTTTTGTAGCCTCGACCAGACCTTCGTTAATTTCCACACATTTCTCGTATCGTTTGCGACTATGTCTTAGCGCTTTTTTATTTCATGTGGCGTTATTCCAGCACACGCCTGTCGTATTCTGTTACACAGTTCTGCTCTATTCCTTGGACGTGTATTATACACTTTTTGTGTCAAAAGACCCCACAGATAAAAATCCAATATAGTTAAATCGGGCGATCTAGGAGGCCATTCGATTAACTCGCTACCGCGACCTATCCAACCATTTGGAAATGTTTCGTTAAGCCACTGCCTGACAATCCTAGAATAGTGTACAGAACAACCATCTTACTGAAATATCAAATTTCTTCTTTCTGCTAGTGGCAGTTCGTCAATCACTGCGGATAACTCACCTTCCAAGAATTCCATGAAGTTATTGGCATTCATGTTACCCTCAAAAAAGAATGGACCTATTATCCTGTCTTTTAAAATTTCGGCTTCGAATTTTTACAGTGCAATATGTTTGAGTCCTAGTTTTTCTTTACCATGTTGACATTTCTAAAATGTGTCTACATTCTTAGTAAAAAATTAATTAAAAAACAACTTTTTCCAAATTCATGTAGTGATAACTTTGTTGTTAATGAAACTTTTTTTATAAAATTTTGATAGTTTACATTTGTGATGATTCTGAATCCAGTGGTGTAGTCATATTTGAGAAAAAAAAATGCCTAATATACTTTCGTCTTTTTTGGCAAAGAAAAATTAACGTAGAGGGCCTTGAAAATAGCTATTATGTTATGAAAATTTGTGCTCAAATTCTGTTTTCGATACTGAATCTAACAAAAAAGACTAGATCAAAATCGGTTGAAAAATGCGGATTTTATAGGGGTGCTTCCAAACCAAATGGGTCACACTGTATGACCCAAACCAACTTATTTCTGAAAACCAGTCCTGATTTTCTCTAGTTTGCATAAATCAATTTGTTAGGTGATAGTAGTGTAACATTTTACCAAAATATGAGACGAATCGAAATTACCGTTCAAAAGTTATGATCAAAAGAAATATCTGTACAAATTCACAACTCCCCCTGTACATTATTAAAACATGGATGCAGACACTTTTTAATGGCAATTTGACATGGTAGGAGTATGTCCAGTTTCTCATGTTTCACTCTGTATTAAACCTATATAGTAATAGCTTGAAAATACCCTTTTTACTAAGCCTTTAGTGGAAATTATAAAAAATAAACAAATACTGTTTTATATCATGTGAGAGAGGAGTAAAAAGAAACCAAAAAACTCGAAATTATACAAGGTGTCCCATTTGAAAATACTTAATTTTTTGTCATACCACCACTAACCTGAACCCACCAATGAAAATTAATTGCCTACTGCACTGAACTCTCCTTATTCGGAAAAATATTTAGATAGCAGTTTAAGTCAATTTCAAAAATCAGCCTGTATGTCGAAAATGTAACCACTTACTGAAGATATGGTTGAACAACGACTTGTAGGTCATGCTGTACCTACATTATAATTTTTAAATGACTGAATATTTTTTATGTAATCTCTGTAGTAAACATTTAACAGTATAAGTTTGATAACAGTTTTGTCTTATTTACCACAAATATGCCAAAACGGATTTAAATTTTATAGGATCCAATTGAACCCACTAGAGAGAATTAAAATAAAAATATATCCGGATCTAATTTCAACTATATTATGAATATAAATGCAAACAAAATACCACTATCAAGGTAAACTGAGTCAACATTAAATCAGGAATGCAATCATTCACAAAAAAATTTATTATCCTTCAAATTATTTAGATTTCTAGTTTTACGTGATTATTCGAATTTATAAATATTTCCTTGATCTGTATCGCACATTATTATCTCGCAAATAAAGTTAATTTTATATACAGTTTATTTAAATTCGAACGTTCCTACGTACGTGGTTTAAGAAAGTTGACATTCATCAAACTACTTTCTGCGACATTCTTAGCGATTTCAAATTAAGTAAAATCTGCTCTTTAAGATACCTAATGAATTTTGTAGAAATATTTCGAAAAGAAGCATATTCTTAAATTAAAATGTAACCAAAAATGACTGACCACATGCGACTAATAGAGTCCTATGATGTACGCGGGAAAATGTTACGGTTCATAATTCACTGCGCAACTTACTTAAGGCACAACCAAAATTTTCAAAAACTTCGGTTTTATCTATTTTCGACATTTTTCCGTTTTTCTTGTGATTTTTTTTTTGTAAAATAGGTTTTTTCTTGAAAAGGTGATTTTGGTGTTAATATTGTGTTAATGAAAATTTATTTATTTCTTTAATTTGGAATATTAGCCAAATTACAGCCCCTAGTTTTCTTTACAGTTTATATATATTTTCTCTTCACTGTTACTTCATGTATAACACTGTTTTGAATTACCACGTGCTATTATTACGACCTGAAATGCATTTATCGGGAAACTTATATATCTAAAAGGCTATGGAAAATGGAGGACGACTGCGTTATCGGTTTTTTGTTGACTTATCAGAAATTTTATACTTGCTGAATGTGTTGTGGAATTCTTATATTCTATTTACAAAGGAACTTTCACTTGTCTTTTGGAGATTTGGTCTGAGATTTGCATTATCGATTTTGATATTGGTCTTGCAAATCAGTGCTAGACTCCGTTTCACATAAGAAGAAGCCACGTGAAGTTTGCCAACCAGCTTGCGCAAAAATCAAAATCGGTCTAATGACCGTGTTATGCCATTGGCGTTACAAACGATGTTTCATGTCGACAGTAATTTTATTATCGTAATTTGAAATTGTGTTTGAAGGAATCATTTATAGACACTTGCGCCGTCATTATAACAGTGGTTTAAAATTTAACTATTAGTTAACTTTGAATTTTGGCTTGCATCGCGATTTAAGCCACGGTTAAACTCTTCTAAACCACTGTTGAACTAAGCCACTGATTTTGGAGGCTTAAATCGTATATAAACCACAGTAGTATGAATTCTAACCTAAAAAACACACAAAACTGATGTGTCTAGCTTCAAAAAAGTTCTCTGTGCGCTAGTATTCCGAGTTAGTTTCTAAAAAATGGATTTTTGGGAAGACGACATATTCCTTGAGGATGATAGGGATATATTGGATATAATTGATATTAGTTTTCCACGAAGGGTATATGACAGAGCCAACCAGTTCCACAAGATGGATAATCTAACCTTTTTCAAGAGATTTCGTCTCTTGAAACCAACCGTTCTTGGCATATTAGAAAGAATTTAGGAGGACCTGGAGTTTCCTCATGATTTGTAAGTGCACCAAACCAGAACAATAATTTTACAAAACCTAGGTTTTGGTCTCATTTAAAAGGGTGTTTCAGAAACCACAGTGTGTCTCCAATCAATCAGCTACTTACGACTTTGCGATTTTATGTTAGTTCTGGACATCTATCGCCTGTTGGCGACTTTATGCGCATACTCGAATGGACTTTCACCAAACGTATAAATTTGTTTGTTCAAAATTGGGTTTTAAGTTATTTTTCGAGGTCCTCTGAGTGGAATCTTTTTTTCTCACAATTCTTTAAATTATAATAATATACTCACATACTTACCTACAACTTTTTTTAGGAGATCGTGGTTACGCCCAAAGAAATTATCTGTTAATGCCATTGGCTAATCCAGTTAACCGAGGCCAAGTATTATACAATGAATCTTTAATAAGGACAAGAAACTCTGTGGAAAGAGTTTTTGGGATATGGAAAAGACGAAAAAGAGCTTATGGGCTAAGACTGAAGCTGGATACGGTTTTATCCATCATTCCCGCTGCAGCAGTCATTCTATCCCAGACAGCATTTTTCTCAGTATTTGTGTTTTTATCTGTTTCTTTGTTTTCAATAATGCTTTTGTATTTTGATATGATATCAATGAGATGGGATTTTACATTTGGTGAGAAATTTGATGTTCGCATCTGTTTCGCGCTGGTGGAGGTTGAATCCATCATTGCTTACGCCTACCCTTGTCCTCCACAAATTAGGAACACTTTATTTCGCTAACCTGAAGCAAAAACTTCACAAAAATAGGAAATACAGGCGACTGCCAAAAATATAATATGTGAAATGAGAATAAATAATTTTTCTAACCTCAAAATATCATTATCTGACTGAGACTGGAATTAGATGTTAGTACCAACCGATTGTAATTTAGCAAAATTTCCCCAGATTTATTAGTTTATTTTAACCAAGAACCCTTGAATAACGGTGCAAGTGATTGTAATTTAATCGATTGTTTGAATTTTAACAGTGTGTTATTTTAAACAGTGAGTTAGCGAATACAATGCAAGTGGGAATTACTGTCGCATATTTTTGATTTAGATATTTTACGACGTTTAGCTAGTTTATCTGTGAGTGTTATCCACAGTCAAGGCCAACAGATTCTAATTTTGTGTTAACCTACAAAATGTGAAAACGTTACGCCAGTGATTTGAATCGAATGTCAATTTTACAATATGGCGCTGGTTTTGCAAACCAGTTCACGCATACGACTGCAACTTCACGTGGATTCTTCTTATGTGAAACTAGACTACAGACCCTAGGAGCTGCATTTGTGAGCCCAGACGGTATAGTTTGAATTACCCCTCATAGATTTTCAGCTTCCTTGTGAAGATTCAACATAAAATAATGGTAATCTTATTTAGATTTCTCAGGAGTCGAATGTACAGAGTGTTTATAAATGCATGAGAAACAATTCAGTATGTGATTGCCCGTATCAAATTATGATGGGACAAAATCTACTCAGCCCACTCACTTCCGAGATGTCAGTCCTAAGAAGAGCTGAGTGGAATTGAGTTTTCATTTTTCAAGCAAAGAGAGAAACCTGATTTTTTTAATTTACGTCCACTCGCAATGAAGACATCCTAAATATCAGCCACATGTTTGTGTGTCGAGTTTTCAAAGAGCAGCAATTGTACCCTTACCACATCTAACGTGTTCAAGCTCTTGTACCTCGAGATTTTCCTCAACAAGTTACATTTTGTGATTGAATAGCAGACGAAATACTTTTCACAGATGAGGCACATTTTTCAAGAATATCCATAATAAATTTTCATGATAATCACGTATGGACAGACGAAAACCCAAACAATATCTATGAAGCATCGTTTTCAAAATGTTTTTTCAGTTAATGTGTTGATTGGAATTATAGGGTATTACTTGATTGGGACACATTTTCTTCTACAGCCGTTGTATGGAATTGCTTACACCAGTTTTTTCTATCTCTTAAACCCATGGCTCATGCACGATGGCGCTTCACTACATTTTAGTCAGATTTCTAGGCAATACTTAGATGCAACTTATTGGCTCATTATACTCTACTCCCACATTCATTCCAACCACCCAGCCACTCCCATACCTTCGAGTAGACGATATAGGTCCACTGGATAGGTGCCATATGCTTCAAGCGGCACATTGGCCTCTCCGAAGATTGTCTGTCTCTTGGAGTCCAATGGTTATGGGGTTACCTTAAGTTCGCAACATACCAATACTTCTGATATCAACGATTTGAAGAATCGTATTCGAATAGTAATGTCATAAATGAGACTAACTGTTTAAAATTTTTTCATTAAATAGTGGAATTAATTTGGAACATTTATAACATTGATATAATGTAGATTTCACAAAGTAAGGGTACAAACAGTAAATTCAATATTCGAATAGCTTCTGATACTCAAATAATTGAGCGTGTTCGACGATCGATAAGACGTAGATCACTTTCTATTTTAGCTGAGGACGATCATTTCCAACTATTATTATAAATGGTATTTTATTTTTGCATTTTCCATATTTCCTGTTTTCCACTTTAAATGCGTAGTTTATTATTTAATAAAATAAAATGATGATATGTATCCTCTTTTTATTTCCGAATCTATTGGTCCCAGGACAAAACTTCAAGATTGGAAAAAGTTTTCAGAGGCAACAGAGATCTTAATTAATATTCCCATTCCACAAAACTTAATCTTGAGAAAAATATTTAATACTAAATGAAGTTGATAATTTCACCTGCTTATAATGTAACAGAAGAAATACCTGTGGTTAGTTATATTTCAAGCCTCCATTTTCACTAAAATGAAAACTTAATTTTACCTAGCCTGTTTAAGGTGATATCTCGGAAGAAGGTGGGCTGAGGAAATTTAATCATGGGCAAGACCGATCAAAACTTTATACATGCAATTAACTGCTGAATCATTTTGTATTAATTTAGAAGCACCCTGTGTAGGTATGTCACGAATTTTTTGGAATTTTTGTTTCAGTTGACTGTAGATTTGTTCTAGCATGCGATGAAACTAATTCGGAATTGTACTGCGTATACCCCGTGGCAACTTAGTATTCCAGCGCCTACTTTTGAGAACTAATAGTTACGCTGGACTACTAATTCGAAGTTCCAGTAATTTATCAACATACAATAGAACCGTTCTAGAACAGTTCGATCAGTTCTTATCTCACGCAAGCGCAGTGCATGTTTCAGTTTTGTTTTGAGGTAAATTTTATTATAAATCAAAATCAGTACAATTACAACAAACTTTCATACGAACGCATACGATTTTTTATAAATATTCGGTGATTATATGTTCAGTACTTTCTTAATGTTAGAATTTGTATTGAGTGTTCCTTATCATTTTTTAGCATGTCAGATATTTCACTCTAGTGAAATGTCATCTGACGAATCTGAATCTATTGAATATTAATAATAATTGTGGTCCAGCACTAACAAATTCCAAACTAGTCCGACTTATTGTTTGAATTGTCATGCGCAGTAAATCATCTCAAATTATGTGTTAGAACTATCCTACAAAGTGTTGCTGGAACAAACCTTGTTCTATGATTTCTACTGTCAAAAATTGGATAAAGATTTATAATTAACAAATGCCCTATAATGCACTAGCAATATAAAAGTCGTTGATTTTGTCACTTTCAATGACGTGGAAATCTTAATTAGACCTTTTTTGTTTAAATCCGTTTCAAGGTCTTGAGATAATATAAAAATGATTTTCGTTCGCTCATCTAATGGAGTGAATTCGATTATAGTCGATTCCTTCTTCCAACAAATAAATACTGAGAGAATGCAACTATTAGCAAACGTCGAGAAAGTATCTCAATTGTCTCGATTAAGAAATAACAGAAATTACAGATATACACTGGCCCGTCTACAAACGATAAAATTTACCTAGTTTATGTTAAAATCTTCACTGTGTAGGTACATTTAGCTTTTATTGGATAATGTCATGGCATCTCTACTAAAAATGATCATTTATGCAGCTAGCGACAATGAATTTCTTGCTAGCTATGACGAAGCTGGTCCAGCACAAATCCAGACTTAACACGTTTTTATATTCAAACGCCAAGAAGACAAAAGGGTGAAACAAAACAAAAAATGGCGAAAACCATGTGATAACGTTTATCGAAATAAAACTACAACATTAAAAATATCAATCAGCTTTTCAGGAAAATATGAATGTAGGACTAACTCTCTTTTCCTCTTATCCTTATGCCTTCTCAGGCGTCGGATTGAAGTTTTTCCTGTAGCCATTTTTTCCATTCCTTTTCTTCCCAATATCTCCAGTCTGGTCTTTCTCTTTGTCTTTTTCTTGATTTTCCCATGTCCATAAATTTTCTCGTAATTCTATCTTGCTCCATTCTTACTAGGTGGCCAAACCAGTTTAATTGTTTCTTTTTAATCTTTGATATTATTGGATCTTGATTAGTTATGCTTCTGATTTCTTCGTTCCTTACTTTATCCCATTTCGTTATACCTGCTATTTTCTTCAAATGTTTCATTTCCATTGCATTTATTTTTGTTTCCTGCTTTTTTTGCAGTACCCAGTTCTCACTAGCATAAGTTATAGTAGTTGGTACTAAAATTTTATTGTAGATTTCCAGCTTTGTGTTCATATCAATGTGTTTATATCCTCATAATGTTCGATTCTAGAAATAATATGATCTTGTTGATTTATTTGCGCTGTTATTAAGCTCTGCATATATCGATGCATTTTTGCTAAAGTAACGTAAGTGACATTTCTGGTGAAAATCATGTTTTTTATTAACGTGAAGCTTCTATTGTTAAGAAGGTACTGCCAAAGTGTAGTAAGCCTGAATTATACTTTAAACTTTATTTTTAACTATTTTAAAAACGTATGTCAATAATTTTTTTAATCTTACCCGTAAAAGAAACATGTTTTTTCTACTAATCATTTTTGGTGACTTACGTTACTTTGGCAAATACCTATCGATATTTTCCCTTCTTCTGTCATGATACTTCCTAGGTTTTTACTCTTTTTAATGTTTTGTGATTGAATTTCAATTCCTTGTAATCACTCCCCTCTCGCTGTTTTTTATTTACTATCATTACTTTGGTTTTTTCTGTATTTATTGTCATTTTCATATTTTCTATTCCTCTTGCCAATAAGTTAATTAGTTTCTGCATTTCTAACTCAAAAGCCGTAAATTCATGTCAGACTAGCTTTGAAGTCTTAGATTGATGTCCATAAGCATGGATTGGTGTGAGACTAAGTCAATAACCTTAGATTGACGTAAAAAAAACTCAACAGCAATAGATTGATGAATGACTGATTCCAAAGAAATGAATTCACTCCATATTAACTCAAAACTTTGGATTTATGAAGGACTATCTCAAAAGCACTAGATTAATGTAAAACTATCTCAAAAGCACTAGATCGATAAAGGAATAATTTAAAATCCCTCGAGTAGGACCGCATCACTTCACAGTACAACAAACTGCCACAGCCACAGCTCAATAAAAAATAATTATTGTTTCTACTGTTTTGAAACAGCCTCAACATACTTCTTCCAAGTAACTGACGCCATTTGAAGACCAAAATAATTGGCTGTTCAACCAAGCCAGAAGAAGTGATAATTCTGACATTTGCGATATGGATTCACGTAGAGGAATGGATTTAACATCTAAGGAGGGATTGATAAACTCGTTTCTATTTGGAAAGTATTATGGTAAGATCACACAAATGGAATCGGTTCAAGAAGTCCTATGGAAAAAACACAAAGATCGAAACTGGGAGTCACAGGCTTGAATCACATCTGCAGTTATGGGAAAATTTTGAAAAACAGAGTTAAGCTGGTGGTTCATAATTTTAGCGCGAGCAAAGTATCGGAGAGAGGCAGACTTTTTTCGATTTCACAAAGAGAAAAGAGAAAAAAGAAAGTGTGTCGTGAAGAAATAAAGAAGAAATAAATAAGGAAGTAGATAAAATAAATGAAACAAGAATAGTAATAAAAAAATGTTGTACATATCATTTCACCTGTATTTTGATATTTCTAAAGATCACTTCCCTTCTTAAATTATTTGACAAATAATAAGATTGCTATGTACGAATTAGAACTGCGCTTGATTCAAAACAATTTGTATGCGAAATTGGAAAATTCACAGTAAATGATATGACTAAACATGGCAAAAGAAGTGGCTCCAAGTCGGGGCTTACCTACGGCTACAAAAACCACACGAAATTCAAATATACACGATAATCTTCAGCCCTCCAATTCACTAATGTTTTCAATTTCTATGAAATTGTACAAGTACTGTCCTGAGAAGTGTATTGATCCAAATAGAAAGCCACCGAGACACATAACAATTAAATGAAACTGATACTTTTACATTTTGCAGTAAGAAAAGAGATCACTTAGAAAATTTATGTAATCCATAATAATAGAAATCATGAAGGAAAGTGCTTACTAGTAAAGAGATTAAGGAACTCACCTACGTAACATTATCGATAGAGAATGGCTGTGGATTGGGGTAAATAAATTGGGTTCATTACATAGGAAATTAAAAACTTACCAATTTAGAATAAACACTTTAAAGTGTTGTAATATGTGGTTTTATTATTTAACAGTTTATACTATAACTTATCATACAAGGTTTTTCTTTTATTCATTCAATATTCAAATTTATATAAAATAGATGTTATATAAAAGTGAGGTTAGTTACTTGTTTATACTAATTTCTACAATATATAAATATTATATTTCTGTTGTGGAGTTTGTTATTTATTGATTTAATTTGATAATTATAGAAAGTTTCCACGTGGTGAGGCTTGAAACAATAAAATTAATTTATTAATATAGAAGACACTCGTTTCTCAACTGTATAAACGTCAAAATCTGTCCATTTCCTCAAAGGATACGGATCTTGGGGAAATTTGGTAACGTGTCTACTTCCCGTGTTTTTCTCTATATTAAGAATATCTGTGTTAACCTGTACGTACCTGTGATTTTGATATTAATATATCGATAAACTAGAAATTTCAAATCTGATTCATTTTTCTATATATGCATGTTATACAATTAGATTCGATTCAGGATTAAAAATCTTCCTATCACTTATTTCGCGCAAGCGATAAGTGACTCATTTCACTGGTTGGCCATTTGGCTAATGCGGTCATTGGCCACAACATTTTCGAGTAATTCTTCGACGATGACAGTCTTTAGTTGCTGACATGCAGAAAATATAGTTGTTCATTCATTCATTGGTGAGGTAAAGTGTTTTGCAAGTGTAGGGAATATGCAAAATATTCAATAAACTAGAACGTGTGCCATTGAATTATGCTCATTGACGTTTTTTCTGTCTTCTTTGTTTTTAAAGTTGAATGGAAGGAACAGACTTACTACGAAGGCATGGGTGCACTGGCCAGTGACAGAACAAGTAAAGTTATATATTAATGGAGTCTCTTCATACCTAATTTCCGGGAAGATGGAAGACCGTTTATAATACTAGAAGACATTCTTGGCTAATTATGGGAGAACTGTCTCTTCTGATATTTAAAATGTTTTGAGTATTTGCCTGTTGGAATTTCTCAGCTTTTTTCCCCTATGGAAGATAAAAGGTATCATTTGTGCACATAGAAATAAAGCTGATATTTAAGCGGTGAGTCTGTGAAAAATACTTTCTTAGACAAGGCTTGGAGGTAGTTAGTTTCTGATGTGTTTGTCGTTCAGTGGAACAAAGTAAGAGAATCGGTGGACTCAAAAACTCTTCTCCAGGACTTGGAGGACGTATATACGATCTTTCGAAGGGACTCGTTTAATTCAATATTGGAGACTGTCTTATCAACGCCAAGGGTGATAAAAGAAAATGTACGTTGTACAACGCGTGATTGCAAGTTATACTTTCCTCTCAAAAGTTTTGGTGTGTATTGAGTAAAAAGATATTGGGCCCTAAATACGTTCAAGTCAATTAGTTTAGACCACTTATGAATTTGAAATACAAGGATACTATCGAGGGAGATATTGTTAACTACATAAAGTCTCAAATATTACAATGGTATGGACATGTGAAGAGCAGAGAATGGGATACATGACTGGTTAGCCTAATTGGTTACCGAAATTCGCTACAATATACTCAAAACTTATTACAATATACCAAAAATTTATTTGTTCAATAAGAAGACGTATGTTTCCTGATGAGTGCGTTTTTTCACTAAATGGTCAAAATTGCCGCTACTGGTCGATATGAAAATCTCACTGGATGAGAGAAAAATACACGCAATACCCTTGAATATATATTATTTGGCAGGGATTGTTGGAAACCATATCATTGGTCCCTTTTTCATTGGAGGCAATTTGAATGGCGATCATTACTTGGCACTACTTCAAAATGATGTCATTCCAAGTTTGGCAAATTTATATCCTGATTCAAGAAAACCGCAAGTTCCAGTGAATACGATATGGTTTCAGCAAGATGAAGAACCACCACATTACCAATGCAATGTCCGACAGTACCAATATTTCCCAATCGGTGGATAGGCAGGCGAGGATTGATAGAAAGGCCAGCGCGATCACCTGATCCTACATCATTAGCTTTCTTTTTATGGGGAAATGTGAAAAGGATTCAGTCCAAAACCAAACCGTTTGATTTAAATGTCTTAAAAGAACGAATAACGCTGGCGTCTGATATTTTAAATAATTTTAGAAGACAGTTTTTTTTAAGATTAGGATTGATTCATTCATTCATTCGATTGGGTTGTGCTCAATAGCTCAGGCACTTGAACTGAATCTTTGTACCATATTCCATGTTATCTACTTCCATTCCATGAGATTTGTGTCTTCTAAATAGGCCAATACTTTGACTGGAGGTACTTTCATGTTTAATGGTTGTATTATTTCCTCTCCGTCTGACTTCATGTTCTCGCAGAAGCAGAGTATTTGAGTAGGTGTTTCGTCAGAGTTTACATTTCCTGCACATATAGGAACACTAAATTTGCCCATTTTTTGCAAATGTTTCCTCAAGGTGCAGTGTGCAGTGTCCAGTCACCATGTCGGTGACTGTCTTCAAATGTGTCTTACTCAGTTTCAATAGTCTGGTTGAGAGTTCCTTGTCTACCTTGTTCAGTAAACTCTTTGGAGGAGGAGGAGCCCTTGTGTTGACTTCTATCTAACCAGTTCCCGATTTCCCCTCTTATATAATCTTCTGTGATTCCACAAAACAGTTCCTGACCATTAGAATCTTCTTCAGCTAACTGGTCAGCCATTCCATTACCTGTAATCCCCTCATGTGCCAGAGTGGTTGGATTACTGTTAAATTTAAACAGAGCGTGGCTGTAAGTGAAAATTTTCAATTTTTGTCTAGTATATCCTCTTCTGATGTTTTCATCAATACAGGCTATAGCGGCAATTGTCTCTGCTTGAAACACAGACGTATATCGGCCAAGGCAAAATATCATTATCTTTCTAGGTCCTTTTATACCAGATCCAGTGCCATGGTTTGCTTTGGAACCATCGAAGAACCAGATGATTTTTCCAGAATTACCTGGGTGCATGACCTGTTCCCTAGATGGGATGATGATGTTCACTCGCTCAGTGAATATACTTATTCTCCAGTGTCATGCTATCATAATTCATGTAAAGTATGGGTTCATCTAGTATTGTCCCAATTGTATCAGTGTGTTTTTCTCGAACATTGTTCGATGACCATAAGTCTCCCGATTTCAGCCTAAGAATTGTCATCATTGCCTTCGCCATTACAAAAGGTTTCAAAGGAGGAAGTCAAGGGCTCCCATTGATGCAGTCCCTTCGCTGTTCATTGCCCCAGTAATACCAAAAAGGTCTTTGGATTGCCGTTAATATATTGTAACGAGTTATTTTTTTCTTGGCACCGATTTAATGTTTTTTTTCCTCTTAACGCATATTACTATTTTATTTTACCTGTTGGTTTTAAATAACTCGTTACTCACTTTCCGATTCCCTTTATGTTACCGAATCGTATATTTTTTTTATATTATCACCGTTATACTGTAGTTTTAGTTTTAATCTGGAAGTACGCAAATTTATATTCAATCATAAAATTTAGTCGTTTCCAAAGTTATCATTTTTCAATTGAAAAGGACGTTTGGTATATATACCATTTCATTTAATTTAATTAATTCCGAAAGACGTCTGGTATATGACAAACTTTTTTGTAGCTTCTAAATAAAATTTGGTAATGAGAATATAAAAGGTGAGAAGAGTTTGATTCGGGGCTCTCAGCTCTCAGCTCTCGGCTCTCAGTTTCTACTGCGTTACCGATACTAGAGTGATTGTTAGTTCCGTTTGCCGTGTACGAGTACGAGAATTTCCGATCCGGTTCCGGATAATTATTTTTTAAAAGTGGTGAATATTGAAGCCGATTTAAGAAGGTACAATTTTTGTAATGATCACCGTACATTCAACAATTTCCGTATTCCGTACACTAGAAATAGTTTGATATTTTTTCTTTTATTTCCGGACCGGTTGATTTTTTTTGTGAAAACTTTTACTTTGTTCAGTTTTTGTAAATAACCGGCAATATTAAATTATTGTAATTTGTTTTGAGGAAATTTGTTTTCATCATAGTAATTAGTTACTAATGGTAAGGAAATTTATTTTTTTTGTTTTCCGGATTTCGATTTTAACTGCTGTCGAGTTGAAACTCGTTTTAGTTTTTGTTATATAATAATACCGATGTTGAATAAAAGTTAATTTGTTCTAGAAAAATTGGTTTATTTATTGCTAGATAATTAATTGGTATTAATTCGCCGGTTCTCTATTGAAGTTACGATTTTATGTGTTTTCTTTACCGGACATTTATATACCGTTACTATCCATATTTCAATTTTACTTCCGAGTTTTATGCTTACTACTCTGTGTGTCGAAAGGTAGAATCATTTGAACCTGGGAAAAACAAACCTATTTTCTTATTTGAAATAGTAGTGTACCGTTTTAAATTTTTTAGATCCAAAGGGATATTCGAACTTGAAGGTGGCTCAGTTACGCTTGTTCGTTTACCCGGCAGATTTAAAACTTTGTGTCCTTTACTACGTAATCAATATGCAATTTTTGTGTCATTTTCCAGATTTCATTTAAATCCAAAGGGATATTCGAACTTGGAGGTGGCTCAGTTACGCTTGTTCATTTACCCGGCAGATTTATAACTTTGTTCCCTTTACTCCGTAATCAATATACAATTTTTGTGTCATTTTCCGGATTTAATTTAAATCCAAAGGGATATTCGAACTTGGAGGTGGCTCAGTTACGCTTGTTCGTTCACCCGGCAGATTGATAACTTTATTCCCTTTACTCAGTAACCAATATACAATGTTTGTGTCATTTTCCGGATTTCATTTGGATCCAAAGGAATATTCGAACTTGGAGGTGGCTCACTTACGCTTGTTCGTTTACCCGGGGGATTTATAACTTTGTTTCCTTCACTCCGTAATCAATATACAATTTTTGTGTCATTTTCCCGATTTAATTTAGATCCAAAGGGATATTCGAAGTTGGAGGTGGCTCAGTTACGCTTGTTCGTTTACCCGGCAGATTTATAACTTTGTTCCCTTTACTCCGTAATCAATATACAATTTTTGTGTCATTTTCCGGATTTCATTTGAATCCAAAGGGATATTCGAACTTGGAGGTGGCTCAGTTACGCTTGTTCGTTTACCCGGCAGATTGATAACTTTATTTTCTTTACTCAGTAACCAATATACAATTTTTATGTCATTTTCCGGATTTCATTTGGATCCAAAGGGATATTCGAACTTGGAGGTGGCTCAGTTACGCTTGTTCGTTTACCCGGCAGATTCACTCCGTATTAGTAACGTGATTGGCTCAGACTATTAAGTCCACCCCTCTCTTCTCCCCGTTAGTTTTTCAGGCTCTATAGATTTATAACGACAATAGACCACAGAGTATTATCAGTATAACAAAAGAAAAATTTCTATTTACTCCGTTATTAACTCATTGGTTGAAAATAAACCGATATTTTATTGTAAATTTGAGAGTAGTTGATTAAAGTAAGTTCAACAAGACCCTTGGAATTATCCGTAACCTCCATCTGAGGCTATCCGGAACTCTTGACGATTAGGGTCAAGGGGCCGTGGAGCAAACCACGTTAGAAATCTGGCGCCCGAGCATTTCGTTGTAAGATTTTACATCAAGGGTGTCCATAGTGACGTGTTAGTGTGGTAGAAGACCAAGGAGAGGAAGAAGACGCGTTACAATATTCACTTCTGTCCTCCTGCAGATAAGGATGTTGCCAAGACATTCGCGGTGAACATTTTGAACGTCTACTTGTTTTAATAGAGAGTGACCTTTCAAACGATATCACAAGTCAATACTTTCCATTTGAAAAATTTGGGGTTGTGCCTGTTATTCGAGGAGGGTTGATGGTAGGGATCACATTTCCTCGTTGAAGAATGTCAATTAATAATTGATATAGGACGTGTTTTGGGATTTTCCATAAAAAGGTACAGTAACTGAAATAATAAAATGGAATTTATTCCGTTCGACTTTCACACACTGTATATATATTGAAATTTATCTTGATGCCGACGTAGTTAAGGTATTGTAAAATCTGGAGTGAGTGTTAATTTAGATGATTCACCTAAATGGGTAAAGAGGAGTTGATATAAATTTGTACCTTTAGACATCTTGGTGTGACAGGAAAGGGCCAACAGCGTCAAACAGGACTAGTAATAATAAACTAGTCCAATAAATAAAGGCCAAAAAACCCGTCAACCTGGGCATCTGGTCCAGCGGGAAATTTTTTTTTTAATTTGCAGGTATCTATAGGTATATTAAATTCTCAAAATATCAGGTTCCTGGAATTTGTGGAAGGGTGGGAAAGTGGCTCTGGAGTTCCCGAAAATCCGTTTTCCGGCGATATCTGCCGAAATATGACCCTAAGACAATTTTTGTTCAGACAAAACATGAAGAGCAACTTATTACCTACAAAAATTGTTTTCATGATTTTTTTCGCCATCCCACTGCTTTTTGCAAAAACGGCGGTTCAAAATTCACCGTTATCCGAAACTTAAAATCCGGCGCTTCCCTATCAAAATCTGGGGTGAGGGGCCTGCAAATGAACCAATTCCTATGGTTATGGCTTCAAGTATCAATTGTAGATGGCGCCACCATACTTTTTCGCACTGGCGAAATAATCAACGCCATTAATGGTAGTCATGAAAATGCTATTTTTCTTAACAACTCTCGGGGTCAGAACCACTATCACTTCCCCCAAAAATGAGCCCTTGGCCTACTTTAATGGTGTACCCAAATCTTGAGAATGATCACATGCGAACGGGATGGAAAATGGACGCTATTTTTTTACATGAACAAATAATATTAACCCAATTAATAACTTCACTTAATTCACAATAAATTAATTATCTTTCTTGAGGTTTGAGTACAAAAATAAAACCTTACCCTGTTCTCCAAAAAAAAAAGAAACTTCAATATTTTCCCGTTTTTTGTCTCAATAATAGTAATGATAATAATAACAATAATAATAATAAGACAATAATAACTTTGATTTCACTTTTTGAACTTGACTAATAAATTTATTGTAAAAAAAATCAAGGAAACCCAATTCCTTAATGTAAAAATATAGATTGTTGACAAACGAAGGTGCAGAAAGCATCCATGCGTGCACGCACTGTATCAAACGCGTCGACCACACTATACATAAATTATATGCGTTCACTAAAATAATTGATATACACACCAAAGGAAAGGTCAGAATGTTACCTTTCATCGGGTACAATCCTGGACCGTAAAAAATTTCACTGTGAGGAGAAAAAAACCTCCAAAACAAATGTCCTATTTTCAGTTGGCTGTAGATTTTCCCGATTTTCCGGAAAACTCGGGAACCTAGAGTGAAAATAATGGTGGTATCGGCAAGGGGGCAATCTAACCTTTTGTATACTATACTTTAAAACCCGGTTTCATCATTAATTATCAAGAAATTGCCAATAAACTGGAGCGTTTGCAAGAACTCCGAAAATCCATAAAAATGGCCCTTGGAAAAACACGTTATTTATAAAAATACCCAAGAATTATTGAGTGAATTTTTTTGGAATCCATTAAGCACCCCCCAGAGCTTCTTTACTCAAAAGAATTCGGGAAAATTAATCTAAATGAAAAAAATATGAACATATTTATGGGAGAGCTGATAAATCGGGCAAAAACGAACTTTGTCTGGGTTTTTCACTAATCCAGGGAAAAAAATTAGGGGAGTAAAAGACACGATATTATAGCCACAGGTTTCTTCTTTCATCTGCACTTTGAATCATGAAGAAATATTAATTTTAACAGGAGTTATTAAAAAAATTTGTGATTCGCTTGAAGGAGTTATGCTCTCAGAGCGTACTTTCTTGATGCCGGGCAGGAGCTGGAAATGGGGCTGCGTTCAGGACCGTTTATCTCGAAAACCATTAACTTTTTTACAAAATTGATAAGGATGGATCATTTTTGTGTATAATAAAGTCCCCGTTATTTTTTGTCTGATCAAAAACTCTCTATGTGGCATATTTACTGAAATATAAGCGAAAATACCAAATTTTTGGGCCCAATGGGCCATTTTCCCACCTTTCCACAAATTCCAGGTACCTGACATTTTGGGGTGTCAATGTACCTATGAATACCTGCAAATTAAAAAAAAAATTCCGCTAGACCAGCTGATGCCCAGGTTGACATCTTCGTTTACTGGACTAACCATGTTTATTCCTATTTTGCCACATACGAGTCTTACATTATAAATGCTCTGTTATCAAAAAAGTTTGGGGAACGCTGTTTTAGAACATGTTATTCTACAAACTGTACAGATGGTACGTGTTAAGCCATACTTTTCTTTGTTTATCGTTTCCAACAAATATAAATAACTTTATTGTTCTAAATTTTCCACGTTGATTCAATGTTGACAACGTAAATAAATATCCAACGCTTTATAGAAGCGATTTTATGACTAATTTAATATAACTTACACGCTTCTACTTAACAATTACATACCAGTTTGTACTTCCGCAATGTTAACATAATATTTAGTTTACAATCTTCATGCGATCTATATTTTTCCGTAGTTGTAGATAATAATAACATCCATTCATTGTCTTTCTCTTTCTCTATCTCTTTCAGTCGCTCTCTCTACTAGAAAACACGTGTCGTAAAAATAAATCACAGAAAGATCTTGAGACGAGTGTACAGTGTTGCCGATGTCGGTGCTGATATCTTGGAATTGTTTAAAATAAGAATTTGAACCGGTAAGCTGTCGAGTATAATTTTGAGAATTTGTATCAATTTCTAATACAACATTTGTTTTTAATTCACAAACTTTGGACTATAAGTATTATACATTTTTGTAATCGTCTATTGTTGTGGAATTCAAAAATTTAGAGAAAAATATGTTGTTTCATTTAAAAAAATTACAATGATGTACGCAGAAGTGGTGACGTCATTCGTTCATCCAATGATACAGTATGATTCACGAATGAAAATAAAAATTGACCTCTTCAAGCGTTTTGTTATAAATGGCTGTAGACAGAAAAATATTGAATTTTTTCCTACCTAAACATCCTCACTGTATATCGATGAAACGACAGAGTTCTTGGTGATACACTGAAAAAAAGAAACTCTTGGAAGAAAAGATTATACCTTTGGCCCAAAGGTAGGATTGGCGCTTTTGAATAGGTCCAAGAGCGAGGTTTCTTCAGCCAAAGGAGTAATTGTCTTTTCATAAGTTTTTAAAATTCCTTCACGGAAGAACTTAATCTATTTGTTCAAAGTCCTTACAGTATTAGCTTCAAACTAGTATGTAAGATATTTTTTGATACAAAACTTAAAATATTTTGTGTCAAGGAATCCACTTCTTGGGACAATGCCGTAGAACTATAACAAAAACAACTCTCTTGACATAAGAACCTTGGAGCTTGCTTTGAAACAAATCTTTCTAGGGGCAAGGCCTAGATTTTTAACAAAAAAAACAACTCTCTTAACATGAGAACCTTAGAACTTGCTTTGAAAGGAAATTTTTCTTGGTCCAAGAGCAAATACATTAGACATAGACATAGACATTGAGAGGATTTCCACCAGGTACTTGGGAGAATTGAAATGTCTCTTGAATGAATGCCGTGATATTTATAATTTTCGTAGCTCTTGAAGCAAAACAAACTATACTTGGTTGAAGGGAAAAATATTCAAGAGATTCAAGACATTTCTTCAAGAGAACCATCTTACTTTAACTAAGAACTTTTTTCTATAGGCAAGAGATATTCTCTTATGCTGAAATAATTTCTCTTGTCGCTAAAAATTTCTTGTCAAGAGAGTTGACTACTTTGGTTCAAGACACCCATTTTTATCAGTGTATAAAATGAATACCATATTGCAAAATACCCATTCTAATAATCGAAGTAATGGATTTAATTATTCTTTTGAGTAGCTTTGTATATCAGTTACCTAACTTTTATTTTCATTTATTAACAAAATCACTTTTGAATCAGAACCCAAAATAACTTGACGTAGGTATGTATTTTCTGCCAACCATTTTAACTTATCAAAAATTAGGTGTAATCAAAGTAACCATTTTTATTTTATAAATCCTCCGCTCCTTATCTATGATATTATATCTCGACTGTTGTTATCTAAACAATATTACTTTTATTCCAATTTTCGAAAAATGTATGGAATAATTTAATTGTTTTGATTTATCAACCAAACTGGCAACGCTGCTAAGTCAGATTAAGGTATTTCCAACTGGGGCTTTCTCTTCCATTGTGTCTTTAATAATGTAGGTGTCCTATCGGTATTAAATTCTGATTTGAAAGTTAAATTGTGGACCGTTTGACGAACGATTATATAATTCTTGATTGACTGGTCTTTGAGAAAATCGTGTGTCACTGCCACTGTGTGTAATAGAAAATGATGCAAGATCACCAATCTACAAATAAAAAAGTGTGTTTCGGAGTTTAGTGGAACTTATTTATATATTTTTATATTTTTGGCAGTATGGGAGAAATATAGTTTTTGTCTAAATATCCTTATTATTTGAAAAGAATGACAAAAACATATTTGAAGTCTTTACTGGTTGGGCAGTTCAGAGAAAAAGTAGCGTCAAAAAAACGTGGAAATAACCTTTCCATACTTTTTTGCAAAAACAAATTTTTCTTAACTTCTACAATCTAGCTTTTTATACATAGCTCGGTATAATTTTCAAAATCCGCTTTTTACGCTCTTGCAAAAAAAAATTTTGTACAATTTCACCAAAGTAGGTCTCTGTATAGTTGTGGGTAAAATTAGTTTGCACCGTTCCACAATTTGTCGGCGAGATAAAGAAATCTGTGAGCAGAAGCAGAACCGATTTCAGACAAATTTTTCATTATAGCAGGATCCCAACGCACTAGCGATTTATGTACTCTGTTTTTCCGATGAAGAGCAGTTCTACCGATAAATGTAGTAATTGATTTTTTTAAAGCTTTTGTCAATTATGTATTCTTTCAGTAGCACCATGCTTTGACCCATTATTTTCTTGTGCCAGTTGACTGTAGGTACACATTTTGTATCATTTTTTGCGAAGATACTGACTAGAACATACCAAATTTCTTTCTGTCTATTGTCTCAAATCCCTATTCTCCACTTTTAAAAATTTCAAAACCTTTGGTAAAAAATAAAAAAAAAAAAAAAATTTAAAATATTCATGTTTTATACATACAACAATCAAACAAGCAGAATAAATAAATAAACTTTGACATTGTTTATGTTGGCATAGAATAATACGTCTGTTTACTCTTCTAGTATATTAATTGTTCAGAGCCTATAACAATATCTTCCTCTTCGAATGGTCGCCAAAAAGCCATAATCTTAATTACTACCAACAAAATTGTTTCAGTCAATAAAACAAAATCTCAATCATAGCAACATCTAAAAACATAATATCTTGTAAATAACAGAAATGAACTTAACCCACCCTGGGAAGTTAACAGTTCATGTGGACTAACAGTTCGAGTGCATTTTTCATAGACCAATCGGAAGCTACATTGCACCTATGAGAATAAATTGTTCGCTTGTGGATAGGTTCAGACTAGAAACGATTTATGGCTTTTGAATCCTCAAAGAGACCTTGCCGCATACTGAAATGGTGCAAACTAATTCTACTCACAACTACACATTTACACAATTTTGCTCTTATGCCAAAACAAAATTTTCTACAGTTAGTAAAATTTGCCTTCTGTGCACTTGTGCAGATAAAAATTTCTGTGCAGTCTCACCAAAATAGACTTTTGTATAAATAACAAATTTCTGTACAATTTTACGGAAGTAGATTTTTGTATTCTCCGGAAAAAACAAAATTTTTTGTACAATTTTCAAAATTCGTTTTCTGTACACTCTTACAAAAATAGATTTCTGTACAATTTCACCAAAATTCATTTCTGTATAATTTTATGGAAATAGATTACTGTACCGGGCGTCTACTCCACGTAGTTCCCAATAATAAAACTGTTATAACTCTTGTATCGCCTTATACATTTTGACAAACTTAGTATCACTTGAAATGCATAACAGGAGCAATGAGTACATGCCCAACGGCAGCAATTGAAGTGATTCTCAACCTCACATTATTACATATGGTGGTGGAGAGTGTGGCAGAAAGAACAAGATACAGACTAAGTGGAGAGGGAATCATTAAAAAGAAAACCACCTCTTCACTTCTAAGAAATCAGACAACCTGGGACATGCCACAAGATGGTATGATTAGAGCGCTAAGTTTCTGTGTAATCAGTTCCAAAATGGTGTGGGAATGCCTTGACAAACTTAATGAACTAGGCGAGAACAATATAGTCATCTTACTGTGGATTCCAGGACACACTGGAATAGAAGGAAATGAAATAGCAGATGAACTAGCGGAAAGGGGGACTGAAATACCCTTTTGGGGGCCGAGACCCTTTTGCGGGATCAGCTCCAATGTAATATTGGAAGAAGTAGGTGAAGCTGAAGAAAAGAGAAGATCTGACCATTGGAAGGACCTAGCAGGGCTAAGGCAATCTAAGATTCTTCTGGGAAACTGCAACCTGTTGAGATCAAATGAATGCATAAGTCAAAGTAAAACTGCACTAAGAGTTTTGACAGGAATCCTAACGGGACATTGTCGCCTGAATGGGCACTTTAAAAAGCTCAAAATAGTGGAAGAAGAAGATTGTAGATTTGGTGGAATGGAAGAAGAATCCTCCATCCATATACTTGCGAACGTCACAGCAATTCAGAATCCTAGGACACAGCACCTGGGAGACTACTAGATAGAAGAGGGACAATTACCTAAGATGGAGCCTGCAGATATCTCAAAATTCCTCCGGAAAATAGGACTAAAGGAGCTACTAGTCTCTGAGACTCTCCTCAGAAACTAAGTAGAAGTAAGGGGGCACAATAGATCTTTTAGGTCTCAGTGAATGTTACCCCAAAATACATACATACATACATCACTTGAAAGCAAATTCAATTACTAGGTGGCGGTGATTAAACAATCGTTTTGTTGTCAAATTTTTTGTGAACCTTCAAATGCGACGCTGTATTTTCAATCCTTCACTAGAAAGAGGATGGAATTTAAAAAAAAAAGAATGGTAAAAACCGCATCTAATAATTAGAAAAACATCATGCAAATTTAACTATTTCATGATAAAAATAAAAAAGAAGAAGAAACTGGACATTTATCATTCATAATTGTGCTATAACTTTTCAATTGAAAGTGAAAGAGGTAGATCGGTCGCATAGTTCACTTTCCAATTAACCCAAAACATTTTGATAGCATTCCAACACCCAAAAAGCTTAATTCTAAAGATTTCCAAAATTAAATGCTCCCCTTTTCATAGTTTTTTTTAGTAATAATAATAAAAACACAACCAACCCTAGAAGATTGAAATTGATAACAACAACAACATAAACTCTTTTCTTTTCTCATCAAACATTGAGTAGGCCTCCAGATGTCATAAATTGTGGACACCTGAAATATAACATTGATGTGAAGTATAGGTATTCATAAACCTGTAACGGTTAGTACTTTGATGCCTCACACAAATAGCGAAGCTTATAATATGTTGAAAGTATATTTTGAATGTTTTGAGAATGCTTCGATTGCAGCAAGAGAATATGCATCAAGATATCCCTTGCGACATTATTTTTGCAGAAAAGCATTCAAAAATTTGGTGGAAAGCGATTTCGGACAAGTGATTGCAGAGACAAACGCGTATTTTGCGAAACTTTCGTCAAACCACCCTCGTATACCAATTTTTTCTCGTATCTAGGGATGTTCCGATACTACCGATACAATACCAGTATCGATATTTCTATTCCGATACCGAATACTTCCATATCGATACCAGCTTTTCGATACTTCACTAATATTAATACTCCAGTAGTGGTATCGTATCGAATCAAAATAAAATCATTTGTATGTCTCCTATACGTAGACACCCATCTAAGCACCAGTTTCAAGAATATATCTATGTATTGCTGCTACATCGGTTCCAGCAGAACGTTTATTTTCTAAAGCTGGAGCCACTTATTGCAGGGACAGAAATAAATTTCTGGAAACAGAGTCACCAAACTTATTTTCTTAGGAAGCTGCTCCAAATTAGAGTGGAATATTTGAAAAAAAAGTTTTATTTGATGTTAACGTGTAATATTTTTAATGAATATGTTTTTTTTTTCGTTTTTCACTTATTACTCCTTCCGTATCCGTTTCGATTTGATACCACTAGGTATCGATACTTTCTTAGCGATACGATAGGTACTGGTATCGATACTTCACATTCAATACCTTTCGATACCTAGTATCGATATTTAGCGAGTATCGCATATCCCTACGTATCTTCGCGTAGAATATGTACAATTTTCTTATGAATCCCACGATTAGATAATATAGCATGACATTTGAAGGTTCCCAAAAGATTTTAAAAAGTGTTGAATCACCGCTACCTAGCGCCCGTTAAAACCACAGGAATTTAAAGATAATATAAAATTTTTTTTGGCATTGAATTCCCTTCCAAATGATACTAGGTTTATCAAAATCCTTAAAACGGAACAAAAGTTGTATCAATTTGATTAAGCTAGGTTTCCCACTTACCCCTACCAATTATTTTACAAGATAGGAGAAAAAGTACCGAAGTTAACTGACGTAAAATGTTCTAATGATTTTGTTGTACTATAATGGTACATTTATATTATTATTTCTAATGATGTTTTTGTGATATTCGTTTGAAGTGTGAAGTATTAGTAGAAGACTGGAAAATAATTTCTAACAATTTCTCGTATGCGAGTGTGTTATACAGATTTTTCTGTTCAAGCTGTACGATAAATAGTCCATGAGATACATCGGGTAATCTCTCTGAATCAGACACCCGGTATATTTATATAAATTAGCTTCTTATTCCCATTGCCGGAACAGAATTATTCACAATTTGATAAATTCGCTTTCTGTAAACTTTTGCAGAATAAATTATTGTACACTACCACTAATTCCTTATCTGTACACTTCCACCAAAATAGGTTTCTGTACACCTATACGAATTAGCTTTTTTCTACTTTTGTGCTACAATAAAATTGTGTACAAAATTATCTTCCTTCATACCTTCACTAAGTTGATAATTTAGGAACGGTTCACGATAATCGATAGTAAACATTGTTTACACTATCACTACAACAACACCAAACAGGTTACCTTCACACAGAAGATGAAAAGTGTAATGTAAACTGTGTTTAGTAAGTATATACATACCTCTGCAAAAACATATTTTTATTATACTCATCTGAAACCATCTTGTTTTAATTTTTTTTATAAAGACGTAAAGGTGGCAAATTTGTCACGCCCGTACGGAGTAATCCTTATTTCCAGACTCCTCATGAAATATACTATTCTGTACAATTTTACCAACTTAATTTCTTCACACTTTTATAAATTTGTTTTCAATAAAAAATATTTTTCGTGCAATCGGACGCGAAGTCAGTATTTCGCGTTCTCAACACAGTCCGCGAAATTCAATTTCGCGGCCGTTACCCATAGCAACGGCTGCGAAACCAAACGTCATTTCCAAATTTGAATATCACTTCCAAATTTGACATTTCTAAAATACAAAGACAAGGATTATTTTTTATTGAATACCAACAAATACATAAGTACTTATATTATTTAGGATGAATATTAACATTAGTTTTACAGTTTGTATTATTACTTATATTTACTCCAGAAGTTGAAGCAAGAACTGTCAAAATATTTTGTATATATTGAAACATATCATTTCCATAGCACTCATTGTTAAATAAATCAAACTGCTGCCGATTTTAGAGCAATGATATATTTATTTACAATTATCTAGTTTAATAATTTTAACGATTGCACGAAAAATAATGTGTATGCCATGGCCGCGAAACTTTTTAACGACCTCAAGATTATCTTGCCTCGGCCGCAAATGGCCTCGGCGGCTTCGGTACGTTAAAAAGGTATTTCGCGACCCAAGCATACAAATAACTATCTGTCAGCATCATTAATTTGTTTTCTGTACAGATTTCTATACACTTTTACAAACTGCTAAAACCGAGTACAGTTTTCAAAATTTGCTTCAAGAAAATTTTGCAAAAATGATTCAAAATTTAACTTTACAAAATTTATAATATATTTTATCTACGACCACCTTTAAAATTAGGCATTTACGAACCAAAAAAAATGTGTGAAATCATACATTATACATACGTGCGTAAATGAACAACGCTTTTTATATGGGACTTTCATTATAACACCCAAAAGCGTGCGTAAATGACCAATGCTTTTTAAATGGGGTTTCCATTTTAACACTCTTTTTCAGCTACGTAATTATCTAAGTGCCTTGAATTTAGTCGTTTGTTGTATAAACTTTTGAGCTGTCAGTAAATTTGGCAGAAGTGTGAAAAATATTTTCTGCTATATTTAAAATTTTAAGTACACTTATTTTAAATGGAAGAACTTCGAGAAGAATGCATTTCTTCGGATTGCACACCACCTGAAATTACCGAAATTGCCGGAAATGCAAATAATAATCTGGTTCCACAGATATCTCAAAAAATTAACACGAAATCTTATACTGATTTTTTAGATTAGTGTAACAAAAGTCAAGAATTACATCGAAAATGTTATAATAGAAAATTCTTCAATCTCACAGCCCAAATCGAACGATTTCATCGATATTGATACACCTTCAACTTCAAATTTAACATCCCAATTATTGTCTTGTAACCAAGTTACAAAAAAAAAGGCAAATTACCCAATGTTATAATTAGTAATCTAAATAAATGTACCTACTCATTCCACTGTAAATATTAATTTAAATAATTAGAATTCGTTGTGTACAAAATTTGTTTATAGAAAATTTATTTTCATATTTTTTAACCCCTTCACAGCACATTTTTTTATTTTTTCTTCATGTGGTCGTAGATAAAGTTTTGTATGATGCTTGTGCGTGATGTACTTTTGCGCAACTCGTGTGCAAAAGTATAACTTCACGCACTTGTATCATAAATAACTATTTTCTACCAAAATATATTTCTGTATACATTCCAAAACCCCCTTACTATACACTCTTTCAATATCCACGTATGCATTGGAAAATATAAATACAAATATTTAGCGTACTTCTTTGGATTTTGAGTAAAGTTCAACGTAATTGCCATCCTAACTTTTGCAAAACGTGAAACGCAACAGCTCTCTGTAGTAGAACCGAACAGAAAAGTTTTATTGTTATGAGTTGTGGAAAATACGATTCAGGGAGGGAGAGACAGAGACACAGAGAGAGAGCGAGAAATAAAATGGAGCAAGAGCATATTGTAGTGCCCTGTAAATCAACCGAGAAACGATGGAAAAGAGGAGACGAGAGAATGGAAAAGAAGACGATTTAAAACAGTAGCGCAGCCTGCGGCTTTTTTCAAATTTAAAACATTACGTACCTACTCAATTAAGGTTTTTTTTAAATATTCACTTTAAATTAATTAAAAATCTACTAAAGGACAATTTGTAGCTTGAAATCTCCATAAAAGCGATAATAATTAAATAAATTACCAGTTAAAATTCACGTCAGGTATTTTTGGTGAATTTACAAATATAATAATTTAGATGTTTACTCGTATATATGGTTCGTGCATAAATAATAAAATTCTAGTGAATAATTTCTCATGTCTACTACATTGAAAAAAAATGGAGCTGAGCTACAAAAATAAATATTATTATATTATAATGCTGTAGGGAAAATATGTCTGGATAATAATAATATCGCAGAGTATTTTCATAAAATGAAAGGAAAATACCGAATTTTTGATCACCCGTATTAAAATATTTTGAACTGCTTTAAAACTGAATGTATTTCACGAAAGAATATATGGAAATATAGTTTCTTGAACCATTAATTTTAGAAATATTTTATTCGCCCGATTTAGAGATTTATGTCATTTTAAATTGTTTGAGCGTTCTTGAAAAAAAAAGTTACAAAAAATGGTAATTACGATTATTTTGACACACTGTATATCCATAAATTTGACCCTCGTTCAATTTACATGTGGTTGAAATGAATATGCCACTATAAAATTCACTTGATTAATAAAAAAAAAGACCCCAAAAACACATCGAGAACCGCCTATGAGCTACCGGGAAAATGGAAGGGAAGCACCGAGGACCTGATGGGATTCAGGATTTTTCAGGAGTGATGGTAGGTCGAGATACGTGCGAGGGCGTTGCAGTGTTTCTCGCTTTTGCTATTACTAGTTCAAAGGAAGGTTATACAGGGTTATACTAGTAAGAATGAATAAAGATTTTTTCATGGTACAGTCAAACTTAGTTAGAAGTATGAATTAAACCCCCCCCTCAAAAAAATAATGAACAGTAACAAAAATACGTGATTTTAAGAAGAAAAAATTGTAAGTATCAATGAGATATTGGGCCGAATTTTTCAGTTTCTGTGGTACTATCCAAGGCGAAGGGAGCAATATACCGACTACTAGCGAAGCATATAGACATATATTATAATATTTGAGTTGAAGTTAATGTAATAAAATATACTCCTAGAGAAAACAGCATTTATTTTCTACAAGTGTAACACTATCTATAACTTGAATTCTTTACGAAACATTTTTCGAGGAGCAGAATTTTCAATAAGTACTTTCTTCTATAACATAAGTAATATTTTCAGCGAGCATATAATAATAACTATATTACATTCGGCAACACAGACCTTACAAAAATCATATTATTTCACTGGTACCACAATAGGTTTAACTGTTGTAACAGAATTAAAAAAAAAAGCTAAAATGTAATGAAGTGACCGGTAAATTTGTGCCTACGAAGTCTTCTGCTGCTCGGTATGAGGAGGAATAATAGCTCTTCAACGAGTGAAGAAAAACCTATAAAGTGGAAAACGGCATAAATGAGAATATCCTTCTGGCGTACTTCTTGGATATCTCCAAAAAGATGAATCCTGCGACAACTACCTTACTTCTTGATTTAACGGATAACGATCATTCTATTGGATTTTTCCAAAGCCATTGATACTATAGATCATGCTCTCTCCTTTGCGCTAAACTCAAATACTATGGATTTGATGAGACTCTCCTAAGGTTTTTGAAATGTTATTTATCAAACCGTCATCAAAAAGTAATTATTGATAATACTTCCAAATTTACATCAGTCACTCCAGGCGTACCTCAATATTCTGTTCTCGGGCACCTTCTTTTCTCAATTTATATTTCTGATCTTTTTAAATCCTTGAATAATTTGAAATTACATTCATTTGCAGATGATACACAACTGTATTTTTCATTCGAACCTCAGTTTGTAAATTTGGCTACTCAGATAATAGATCAAGATTTAGGCGCTATACAACTTATCATAATCTTAAGCTTAATGATAAAAAATGTAATTCGATGTTATATTGTTCTTATACTTCTAGAGCCGCCATGATCAAAGAAAATTTAAATCTGGTTATCATAAATGGACCATTGAAAACTTTGAATAGTTGCAAAAATTCTGGAATCGTTTATGATTGTAGCTTTCGTTTTCAAGAGCACGTCACCCTTCTAGTTGAAAAATCTTATTTAGTTTTACGTCAGTTGTATAGAAGAAGAGGTATTTTAAACTTTTGATTACGAAAATTACTTTGTGAAACTATGCTTATATCAATTCTTAATTATGGGCTTTTGGTATTTTATCCATGTTTAGACAAAGTTACTTAATTCAGATTACAAAGGATCCAGAATAATTGTTGTCCATTTGTCTTTGGTATAAGAAAATATGATCGAGTATTAAGTAAAATAAAACAACTTGAGTGGTTAAACATAAGTAACTTGTATAAATATCACCTCGCCTCTTTGGTATACCGAATAGTTCTTACTTCAAATCTAATTTATTTAAGAACCAAATTAGTATTTCGTGGTGTTGTTCACAATATGTCCCTGAGATATCTGTATAGTCTGATGCTACCTATGTATGTATGTATTTTGGGGTAACATTCACTGAGACCTAAAAGATCTATTGTGTCCCCTTACTTCTACTTAGTTTTTGAGGAGAGTCTCAGAGACTAGTAGCTCCTTTAGTCCTATTTCCCGGAGGAATTTTAGGATATCTGCAGACTTCAACTTAGGTAACTGTCCCTCTTCTATCCAGTAGTCTCCCAGGGACTGTGCCCTAGGACTTTGAACTGCTGTTAAGTTCGCAAGTATGTGGATGGAGGTTTCTTTTTCCATTCCACAAAATCTACAATCTTCCTCCTCCACTATTTTGGGCTTTTTAAGTTGCCCATTCAGGCGACAATGTCACGTTAGGATTCTTGTTGAAACTCTTAGTGCAGTTTCACTTTGACTTATGGATTCATTTGATCTCAACAGGTAGTCACCCAGAAAAATCTTAGATTGCCTAAGCCCTACTAGATCTTTCCAATAGTCAGATCTTCCCTTTCTTCGGCTTTACCTATTTCTTTCAATATTAGATTGGAGCTGATTCCGCAAAAGGGTATTTCAGTCCTCCTCTACGCTAGTTCATCTGCTGTTTCGTTTCCTTCTATTCCAGTGTGTCATGGAATCCACAGTAAGGTGACTATGCTGTTCTCGCCTAGTTCATTAAGTTTGCCTAGGCATTCCCATACCATTTTGGAACTGATTACACAAGAACTCAGCGCTTTAATGGCTGCTTGACTATCACACATTATGATATTCCTTTGCCTCCTACATCCTTTGTCAATATTGAACTGGGCACACTTACTTATTGCATGAATTTCCGCTTGAAAGATACTTGGGGTTTTTCCTGGTTTGGTTCCTGGCCCGAACACTGCTATTCCAGTACCTTCTATTGCTTTTGAGCCGTCTGTGTACTATTGAATGGCATTCTTTCCAAGTCTGGTAATGGTATTTGGATCCCATTCCTTCTTGTTGCTCAATTCCGTAACGAATTTCTTTGAAAAGTTATACTTTTTCATCATACCATTTTGTGACATGTCCCAGGTTGTCTGATTTCTAAGAAGTGAAGAGGTGGTTTTTTTTAAATGATTCCCTCTCTACTTAGTCTCCTCCCTGTGGGCATCCTATGGTTGTGCAGATGGAGACAATGTCTTCGCTCGTTCTCGTCGCTGCTACTCTAGTGGTAAGCAGTTCCGACATCCATTTGGATGTTGTGCTGTCTACACCTCTTCTATTTAATGATCTCTTGACAGCCTTATGTGGAGTGTTGTCAAAAGCTCCTTCTATGTCCAAAAATGCACATACTACAGTTTCTTGGTTGTCTAAGGCACCTCGAATGTCCTCCGTCAGTTGTACCGGTGCAGTCTCCGTAGATCTGCCTGCCCGGTAAGCGTGCTGATACGGGTGGAGAGGTAGTGTCTCTAGGATTTCCGTTCCAATATAGTTGTCAATAGATTTTTCCATCGTTTTAAGTACAAACGATGTTAGGCTAATTGGTCTGAAGGATTTGGGGTTTGTTGTGTCCCTTTTTCCAGCTTTTGGAATGAAGGTTACTATTAATCTTCTCCATGCTTCTGGTATATAACCCAGTTCCAAGCTACTTCAACTAATTCTAACCAAATATGGTAGAATTTCGTCTTGTGCTTGCTGGAGCAATGCTGGAAAAATCCCATCTGCTCCAGGTGCTTTGAAAGGTGAAAAGGTGTTCATAGCCCATTTCAACCTATCGTTACTATAAATGTGCTTGGCTATTGTAGTACTTTCTCTCGAAGGCCTGTTATGACCTTCGAGAGGATTATCTCCTCTGCTACCTAAATATAGGTTATCAATATTTCAACGGCCATTTACCTACAATGCAGTTTCAATTTTTAATAGCATTTTTTTAATTTTAAAAACCAAATCTCTCAATCACTTGAAACAAAATTATAAAAATTTGTTGTTGCAACAACAGTAATTCTGAGGTATGTTTAGAATATTGTTTTATTGTTTGTAACACAAATTTAGTTCCAAGTTGTGTACATTTTTGTACACATTCTTCTTTTTTTAAACCTCTCGCAATTTTTCTCTTTGTTTAATACTTTGTATAATTTTTTTTTTTGTAAACATGAGGTTAAGTAGAGTAGCTTTAGCTAGACTTCGCCTCTTGTAAATGTTGTTTGTATTTTTCACAGACACGCGATTTTTTCAAAATTAATTAATGTCGAATTTTAAACGATTTACGGAAAAATAGTAGATATGTTTACCTCGTAGAAAAAGCCACATTCCTGGACTCTGTGTTGCTAAGTCTCGGCTCGCGATTTCGGATCAGTTGCCAACTATCAGAATAATTCGCTGACCGGGATCAAATTTCAAGAAGCATGCGCATTGTGATTCTGTTGAAAGTGAAAAATGTAGTGACATTTTTTTGGTAATTGGTTTTGAACACAGATATTTTGGTTTTGAATACTTTTCTTTAATTGTGAAAAAAGCAACGGAATAGCAAATCATTTCCTTATGAAATATAGTTTAGGTTTGAAAAATGCAAACATACCTTAAATGTCCACCATAAATTTAATTCCGAGTTATTCAATCAAGTAGGAGTAGAAGCCGATATTAATGATTGAATGTTATGTGACATGCTCTCCACTGTCAAAAATTTTGAACCGTTCATAGAACAAAAATTACCATCCGATTTACAACCGGTAACAACCGCAATATGTTTGAGAAATTTCCAATCGATTGGAAACTCCTTCCTACGAACAAATATTTCATGGGCGTTGTAATCGAGTATGTAAGAACTGTCATTTGAATACATTAAGTTTTACAATTTTATTGCAAAAAGTCTCAAGAATTACAATAAAACGTGAATTATCTTCACACTTGTAGAAAATAGTATATTTTACACGAAGAATAAGGCTTCATCAGATTTGGCTGACGCCTCGTCAGTTAACTTCCTGAACTAAACGCATAATAAGCGGCAGAATTACTCCTACAAAAGATAATAATTATTTTAGTCGTTATCATAAAATCTGAGTCTGAGTCCGCAGCTCCCGTTAAAATGACACTACTTTTGGTTTTGGATTTGTGGAAGAAGCAAATATAAATAAATACTAAATTATACATAAAAAATGAATTCCAAAACGCACAATTTTGCCTGAAATAAAGAACAAGAAGATCTATTCAAAGATATGAGATATTCTTCCATATTTTATACAAAAATCCAGTGTTGGGAAAAAATAGTTCATTCATATTATTTTCACAAAGCATTTGAATCAATAAGAATTATATGGGGCTTGTGTGCTTCCAAAAACTCATCCTCTATGACCTACGCAGATCTATTTCCATGCTGTACCAACTGAGATTTGCACTTATCCACATAGAGCTGATTGCATTCACTCGATTGGGTTGTGCTCAGCAGCCCAGGCAAGAACTGAATCTTTGTACCATTTTCCATATTATCTACTTCCATTCCAGAAGCTTTGTGTCTTCTATGTAAGCCACTAGTTTAACTGGAGGGATTTTCAGTAGTTGTAATGGTTGTATTATTTCGTCTCCAAAGTGCTTCTGTCTAAGTCCATGTAAGTTCTAGCAGAAACAGAGTATGTGAGAAGGTGTTTCATCACAAAGTTCACATTTCCTGCACATAGGTTCACTAACTTTGCCCAATTTGTGCAGATGTTTCCTTTGGGTGCAATGTCCAGTAACCAGGTCGGTAACTGTCTTCAATTGTCTCTTACCCAGTTTCAATAGCCTGGTTGAGAGTTCCTTGTCTACCTTGTATGGAGTGTGTGTCGACCTCCATTTGAGTTGGTGTTCCCCATCTAGCCAGTTCCCGATTTCCCCTCTTATGCAATCTTTTGTGATTCCACCAAACGGTACCGGACCTAGGAAGTCTCCTCTAGAGCATTCTTTAGCTAACTGGGCAACCATTTCATTACCTGTAATTCGGTCATGTGCCGGCAACCATATTAGAAACACTTTGTTGTCTCTTGCCAGCCTGTTGAGGGATTCTTTACAGTTTTTTACCAGTCTAGGCCTAGTTGTTGGGTTGCTGATAGCTTTAAGTAGAGCCTGGATGTCAGTGAATATTTTTATTTTTTGTCCGGTGTATCCTCTTCTTACAGGCTATAGCGGCAGTCGTCTGTGCTTAAAACACAATCGTATATCTTCCAAGGCTAAAGATTATTCTCTTTCTAGGTCCTTTTTCACCAGCCCCAGTGCCTTGGTTTGTTTTGGAACCATCAGTGAACCACAAGATTTCTCCAGAATTACCTGGGTACATCACCTGTTCCCTAGATACGATGATGATGTTCACTCGCTCAGTGAATATATTCTCCGGTGTCATGCTATCAAAACTTATGTGAAATATGGGTTCATCTAGTATTGTCCCAGTTGTATAAGTGTGTCCTTCTCGAACATTGTTCGGTGAGCATAAGACTTCCGATTTCAGCCTAAGAATTGCCATCATTGCCTCCACCCTCACAAAAAATTCCAGAGGAGGAAGTCGAAGTCCAATAAGGGCTTCCATTGATGTCGTCCTCGTTCTGTTTATTGCCCCGGTAATACCAAGAAGGGCTTGTCTTTGAATTGCAGTTATTATATTCACTACACACACTTCTGTCCTCCTCAACCAGACTATTGATCCATAGGTGATCGTTGGCCTTATCACAGTTGTGTAAAGCCAGTGAACCACCTTAGGTCGTATTCCTCAGGTTTTGCCGATAACTCTTCTGCATTGCCAGAAAATTCTAGTCGCCCTATTAGTAATTTTTTCCAGGTGTGTCTTCCAATTTAGTTTAGAATCAAGGGTGACTCCCAGATAATTAACTTCTTTGGATAATTTTAGCTCTTTTCCAAACATCAGTATTCTACCCAACGGCATAACTCCTCTATTCGTGAAGGCAACTAGTTTGGTTTTTTTTTTAATTAACAGAAAGGTCCTCTTTAAGGCACCATTTCTCCACAATTCGTAGTGCTTCTTGTAGGACAGTCATAACCACCTCTGGGAATTTTGACAATCACCATGTCGTCCGCAAAGCCCTGCGTCCATATGCCTTGATCATTCAACCTGAAGATCAAGTCATCCACAATTAGGTTCCATAAAAGTGGTGAAAGTACTCCACCTGTAGGACATCCTTTAGTTGTCCTAACGGTGAAGGTTGTATCATGCATATGTGCTGTTATTCTCCTATGCTCGAGCATGGATCCTATCCATTTGCATGTGGTGCTGTTAATCCCTCTTTTTTCAAGGGATCTGTTTATTGATGCACCTTCGATGTATAGAAATACTGCAAGGTCTACTTCTTCATGATTCAGGCTGCTTTCGAGACCTGAGACCAAATTATGCAGGGCAGCATCTCCTGATTTCCCTGCTTGATAAGCCCATTGTAGTCTGTGTAGAGGGAAGCTCTTAAGCACTCCTTATTGCAAATACATTTGTAAAACTTTTTCCACGGTTTTCACCATGAATGATGTCAGACTGATCGGTCGGTAGGATTTAGCCCGGGTGTACGTTTCTTTTACTGGTTTAGCAATAAACACCAACTTTGACTCTCTCCACGCAATTGGTATATACCCCAAAGCATGGCTGCTTCGAATATCAGAACTGAAGAACCCATTATGATGTCTAATTCCTCTTGCATGAGCTTGGGGAATATTCCATCTGGTCCTGTCAGGAACACCTGATCGCTGTCAGGAACACCTTGTATGTCCTGACAGAATTTTCTAAAGGACGTCTCCTTGGATTATTTTTTTTTGTATTATACGCACCTAGTTTGGCTTTATACGCTTCCCAGTTGCCCGTTTTTTTCGCTTTATTGAAAAAGCGCCTTGTTTCTTTCATTAGCGATGTCAGCTCTTTTTTCCACCAGACGGCTTGTCTAGAAGAGCGACCTTTATCGGATAGTTATTATGATAAGAGCTAGGTCATTGTGGTCTGTTGCAGCCATGTAGCTGCTCCCTCTTAATCCTCAGCAGTGTTTGGTCTGCCTCGGTGTGTACTTATTTTAGAAAGCAGGTCCTCTTTATAAGATACCCAGTCAGTGTTCTTAGGATCCCTGTACCACCACCACAAGCTTTTATATGGCACTTAGCTTTTGGATAACCCCAGCCTGCTGTGTCTTTGTCCATTATACCAACAAACCATATATGCAATCATGCGTTTTATATTGCTCTCGAATATAAGTATATGACTTATAGCCACCAGTTTTTCTTGCACATTCTTCTGCACAGGTTGAGAGCTATCGTATCGTGTGATGTCAACTTGTGGTCGACTGTGACTCCCAGGTACTTTTCCTCATGTTCAACACAAATTTTCAAACTTGATGGGAGCGAGTTTAAATGGAGACAAGAAGTCATGTATCTAGGTTTGACTCTAGATAGTGAACTCCTGTTGGACAAACGCCAAAGGGAGATTATAATATACAGAGCAGAAATGGCTCTAATGGTGTGCAGGAATCTGGCAGGAAGAAATTGGGGCTGTAACCCAAAAATCCCGAGCTGAATGTACACTACCGTAGTGAAACCAATTATCACTTATGGTGACATTGCGTGGTGCAGTAGAACTGGCCTATTGACGACGAGAGAAAACCTGTCCAAAACCCAAAGACTAGCCTATATAAGCATCCTAGGAGCAAAGAGAACATGCCCAACGGTAGCCATGGAAGTGATTCTGAACCTCACACCACTACATATGGTGGTGGAAAGTGTGGCAGAAACAACAACTTACAGAATAAGTAGAGAGGGAATCATCAAATCCTAACGGGACATTGTCACCTGAATGGGCACCTGAAAAAGCTCAAAATAGTGGAGGATTGTAGATTCTGTGGCATGGAAGGAGAAACCTCCATCCACATACTCGCAAATTACACCGCAACTCAGAATCCTAGGGTACAGCACCAAGGAGATTATTGGATAGAAGAGGGAGATTTACCAAAGCTAAAGCGTGCAGATATCCTAAAATTCCTCAGGGAAATTGGACTCAAGGAGCTACTAGTCTCTGAGACTTTTCTCAGAAACTGAGTAGAAGTAAGAGAGCTCAACAGATATTTTAGATCTCAGTGAATGTCACCCTGTTAAAAACTAGTGACTTCAATCCTCTCAGTACTTTGCTCTTGGTCAAAACACTTCCATCGTCATTTTGAAAGGGTTTCCTGTTAGTTCTACCTTGACACTATTTGTTGGTTATGTTTGGGGCAATTAGGCAATCCAACGACCTGTCAAATAAATTCAATATGGCGCCTGGTTGGCAAACAATTCATTAATACGTTTGTTTACTTGTTCAATTTTGTTAATTGTTGAAGCTTTTTTGAAGTATTTGGGTATAATTACCTTTGGTTTTATTCAGATTTATAGAAAATAGTGAGACCTAAGTTCAGTTTTGAAAAAAAATGCCAGTAACGTGTATTGTGGTGGGTTGTGGAAGCCGTGCAGATCGGGACCATTTGCTTAGTTTTTTTCTCATTCCCACATTGAAAAACTTTGTACATTGCCCACATATAAACGATTTATCAAGGAAAAGGAGGGATATGTGGTTATCAGCCATCAAGAGGGAAGATCTAACTGAATCAATTATAAAAAACCAAAGGATATGTAGCAGACATTTCATAACAGGTACCAAGTGAAGTTTATATACCATTTCTAATTAAAACTTGCTGTATATAGCTACCTTGCTACGGCTTAAAAGCTTTGTTTGCCAACCAGGCGCCATCTTGACAGTTGAAAAGTCACGTGGTTTGGATTCCCTAATTTGTGTCCACTATAAGGCTGTTCCTGCGAATTCGTCTTTGATTATAATCGCATCAGGCATATACATCTAAGTGAGAAATTAATATTCATTATAAGTATTTCACGCTTCAATTATTACTATTGCATCTGGACGTTACAGCTGTCAATTTTCCTTTACCAATTTTACGGCTAGCTCTATTGCACTGAGAATTTATTTTGTTGTCATAGCAGCCTATCAAGATGAAGGTGAAATGATAGGTGTAAGATTTTCATTGTAAATTTTTTCCACCATGTCAAAGCATCTCCTCAAAAAAGCGTTTCAAGCAGAAAAGTTTTCATATCTCTACTATCTTTGATAATGATTTGAAATTTAAAAAACAACTTTCACTTCCGTATTTAAATAATTCAGGATGCAGTGGTTTGAAATGTGATTGCAAATGAACAAGGACGATCTGGATACTCCCTCCCAAATGATATTTATAAATTAAGAAATTCGTTGGCCGAGGTCCAGATTTAAAAATAAAATCGAATTGAATAAATACTCTACTGTACATTACTTAATTATACGGTGCATAGGAAATGAAAAATTTTAATTTTGTGGAACTTTACTGAAGCAGTTTTCTTCCAGGTTAAGTTAGGTTAGGTTAGGTTTAGGTTTGACAGTAGTCTATTGATGGATGGCAGGATGAAGTTATCAGTATTATATTCCAACTTACTGCGTGGTAAATTCAAAAAATCACTGGTCTATAGAACCAGCTCGGCCAACCAATTTTAAACCTACACTTTTTTTACTTTGGAAATCTTTTATGTTTCAAACGAGTATGAAAGGTTTAAATTAATAAGACAATTTAAATTGATTTGAAAAAACAAATATTTTCCTATATTGATCAATTTAATTTGATGTTTCAAACATGTCGACACGTGCTGGAATTAGAAATTGAATTGACATTTTTTCATATCATATAATTAGTATAATTAAAATTTTAATACATCAAAACAATTTTTTTGTATAAAAAAACTATCTATGACGATGCATATTTAAACTATTCGATGTAGACCTTGATTTTTAATTCGATTAAGTACCAGAACTGTCTATCAAACCCAATTATCACAGAATAAACAGCATTTTATATTATAACAACGCTATTTTTTATTAAACCTTGATTTTCATGCAATGCTTGAAAAATAAGGCTGTTCTTTTTTTATTGTCACTCATTTTTCCTAGTTTTCCTTCCTTCCTTTAGAAATTTGTTCCTACGGTAGATTGACCTTGAATTCATTACTTGCGGTCTGATCAGGAAGACTGCGTTTCACATAAGAAGAAACCACGTGAAGTTGCAGTCGTATGGGCAAACTTGTGCTCAAAACTGGCGCCATATTGTAAAATTGACATTCGACAAATCAGTAGCGTAAAGTTTTCACATTTTGTGGGTTAACACAAAATTAAAATATGTCGGCCTTGTCTGTGGATAATTTTTCCTTTAACACCAACAAGTTTTTTGGGAGGCATGGTTTTAGATCAAATAAAACATATAACTCCCACAGATAAACTAGCTAAGCATCTTGAAATATCCAAAAATAAAAAATTCTCGACAGTGAATGATTGCTTCAAACACAACCTCAAATGTCAATAATAAAATGACTGTAGACATGAAACATCGTTTTTTGACGACTACTTCTGAAAGTAGCGCTTTCTTTATTCATTCACGTATCGAAAGTTACGTTTTGCAAGTTCCATGTGCTGAAAGTGACAGTTCCGTACTACAAAACACTTTCTGGACTCTCTGGGTAGACAGCTTTAACAACTTCCTAGATGTAACTGTCTCCACGTCAATGTTGACAGTTCTATTCACACAACCTTCAATTATTATTAATTTCCTTCTTCATCCGGTTCAATAAATATTAATAATTGCCCTAGAGGTACAATTAATATTACTTTTTGCAAATAAATAAAATCTATTAATATTGCAAATTAGTAGGTTACATTCTTAAATAATATTTAATAAATTGTTTATTAATTCTGTATTGTTTAATTATTTTCTCGGGTGAATTTTATTTTGGTAGATTTATTTGAATCGTCGCCAAAAAAATGTTGTGTATGCCACGGCTGAAAGTGTTTGTTGTACTTGCCTGTTGCTCGACTCGTTTCACGTCTCGCAATTTTCAGACCCGTCCAACAAAGTAGCACTTTCAGTCCTTGGCATACAATAGTTATTTGTATGCCTAGGCCGCGAAATACCTTTTTAACGTACCGAAAGAACAGTTATCGCCGAGGCCGCTTGCGGCCGAGGCAAGATAATCTTGAGGTCGTTAAAAAGTTTCGCGGGCATGTCATACACACTATTTTTCGTGCAATCGTTAAAATTATTAAACTAGATATTTGTAAATAAATATATTATTGCTCCAAAATCAACAGCAGTTCAATTTATTTAACAATGTGTGCTATGGAAATTAATGATATGTTTCAATACATACAAAATATTTTCCGATTGCACGAAAATAACTATTGTAACGCCAATGACATGAAACGAGCGTTACGTGGCGACGTAGATGAACAAGACCGAATTTGGTTTCTGCGCATGTCAGTTGGCAAACTTCACGTGGCTTCTTTTTATGTGAAACGTAGTCTAACAGACCTAGCTCCAAAGTTAGGTTAGGCCTAGATCTCTTGCACTTTAATATAGATGTAGGGTATTCAAGAAAGATCTGTGTCGTAAGGCCAGTCGAGCCAATCCATCCCCTTGTAATCTAATTAAATCTAGCCTACAGCAACTTGGATTTCTTCGCAAATCCAAAAAAGGTACATCTAAATGAGAGATATTTTATGGGCTGAAAACTTGAAACTGAATTTGTTATCATTGTTTTTAAACCATTTTCCGTTGGAACTACACTTCAATTCGTTTTAGAAAGATAAATTACAAATTTACAGATTTTTTTTGTCGCTGATATAAGCGAACGATGTAGAGAATCGTTGTAACTTTGAACTGCTTTAGTAGGTACATCAAAAATGGTATGTAGTGATCAATTACAATTGAAAATTTCAATAATATAGCTCTGCAAATGGTAAAATAATCGATTGCCACATAAATCCTTCAACTGTATCAAAAAGATTGTCCTAATACTACTTTCTACATTTCACATTTTTAGTATATGTGCCAAATAATCTACTCACACAAAAGAGACACCGTTTGACGTTTCGATGAGAAATGTATTGTTGCTAGGTAGAGCGATTTCAGTTAGTCATTGATTACGGTATCAACACCTATCACACACCGAAGAGACTGTCGAAATATTTTACAGTGCAAAATAGTATACTGTGTCACAAGAAAATGAGCTTTAACAGCCCGAGACTATTAGATGCACTAGCAAGCGTAGCAAATTTTTTTGAAAAAGGGGCAGTTGCCAATAAAAAACACCAACCACAACGAGGCAATGGAAGTTGCCTTTTTAGGACAACTCACGTTAGAAGAACAACAGTCAATATCACAAACTGCTAGTGCAGTGAGTGTTTCTCGTAGCATTATTTTCAGGATTTTACATAAACACAAATTCCATCCTTAAAAAATAAAAATACTCTAAGACCTACATGGAGACGATTTTTGAATGGATGTGTGAACGACTGCACGACTCTACAGCTTTATTGTACAATATCTGCTTTTCCGACGAATGTTCATTTGCTAAATGGTGGAGTGGACAGACATAATAGGCATGATGACTGATTTTGAAAAACTGCTCCACGATGTTTTCACATATATACTTTATCTACAATAAATGTTATTTCTCTGAGAAAATAAGTTTTTGAAGGAGAAATTTACCTTTTTAAAATGCATTTTAAATTCTGCGCCAAAACGCAAGAATGGTAATGGCGTCTGTCTGTGACATCATCAATTCGTAAATACCATTTATGGGTGATCTGTGTCATTCTTAGAACATAAAACAGACTGTTTTATGTCATTGGTAAAATCGTCAAACTTCAAACGTTTGACAGATTACAGGTTAGAAGTTTATTTTGATACATAATTTGAATCACACAAAGGAAATTCAACACAGAACAAATGCTCGGACCATAGATAGTTCGTACTTATCTATGGTTCGGACGAAAGACAAATTATCAAGGTCAAATTTGCGAAAGTACAACGTCACTCTGTTCTGATTGGCGTTTGAGCTAACATGGCAGATTGTTAAATTTTGTGCCTATATTTTTACTAAAATATTGGTCATCACACATGTAAAATAAAAATAGGTAATTTTTTTAGAATCTCTGCATCATATATAATTATATCAAATCAATATTTCAGTGATTCTTAGTGACTGTCATCATGCCTATTGTAGGTATTGGGCAAAAAATGACCCACATGTAATGCGAGAATTTCATAGTCAAGCACCACAAATTGAACGTCTGGTGTGGCATTTTTAGTGACCATATTTTATTGAGGAATACTTGAATGGTGAGTCTTATCTACAATTACTCAGAGAAGCCATTGATCCCGAGATAGCGCGAATACTAGAAAATGACGATACCACGTCAGAAGCCTTGCTAGCATTTTAACAAGTTGGGGCATCTCTACATTACGCTCTCGATGTAAGACGGTTTTTAAACGAATCATTTGCTGCTCAATGGATAGGTAGACGAGGCCCAATGTTGGAATGGCCACCGAGGTCACCCAATTTAACCCTCTAGACTTTTTTTATGCGGACATCTGAAAACCAAAATGTATGCCACTGAGCCAGAATCTGAAGAAGAAATGTTACATAACGTTCAAACCTCATTCGAGGCTCGATTTTATCATTGTATGGAAACCAATGGAAGTCAATTTGAACACCCTATAAAATAATTTAGTATTGTTTTGCTGATTTGTTACGAATTACGAATATTGCACTATTAGTAAGTTCCCTACTGATTGACTTTTCACTTATGTATCACACATTTTTATAAATGTAGAGGATAAAAATGAAGGATAGTTTTCCAGTCTCCCCCCTCGAGGGGAGCGGACCTCTATAGGCGTCCCGGAGCCTCTTCAGCAAACATTGGAAGGAATAAGGATTGTTTAGTTGAGGGGATAGGAGTAGAGGGAACGGTGGTAGGTGCCTGAGAGGTGTATTCCGAGCACTCGCCTATTGCTACGACAAAAGCTCTAAAAAAACTCATAGCAGGTCAGGTGGACCTGAGAATTGAACCCCGGTCCTTCCGAATGCAAGTTCTTGAATCTGTTCCTCACTACGTGCAGTGTTGTATATTTTCAAAAATTTGTTCCTGTTCTTCCTTGATTTTGCTGTTAATTTAGAGAATTCTGGATATTTTCCATTTTTCAAATTACCTATTATCTCTCTACTATTTGAAGACTACAGGGGAAAAAATATGAGGGTCCAAAAAATTGAATTTTGAGATAAACACGTCAAGTCATAGTCAAAGGCCGTTACCTTCTGCATATCATACTATAAAGAGTAAAACAGATGAGAGTACCGAGGAAAATGCGTTTCAATATATGCCGTACAGGGGAAAAAGGATGATGGTCCATTCGATTTATGCAAAACGGATGAGAGTCGAAATTGTTCTCACTCTAACTTGTTCTAATCGTTGTCGTCGGCCATTACAGGCGTCAGAAGAAATTGATAGCAGAACAGTTCGTTTTTGATTTAAGCCTGAGTAGGTTGCGTGCGAGTGGTTTCTGCTGACTTTGCCAGACGTGTTTCCATAGAATTTTCAAGATGAATGACTGTACTGTGCTACCCGTGACTAAGAAAAGGCCAAAACTGGGACGTGTTTCCGATTCCTCCAAAAAGCTAAGATTGCAAACACATGAAACTGGTAGCAGTTGTCGTTGTTCAAGGTTAAAATGTTTCGAAGTTATTGGTGTTCAAGACCGTGCAGCGATTATTAGAAACTTTAATAAATTGAAGTCGCATGATGAGCAGAGGTTATGGGCTTAATTAATTCCAAAGCCTTTGTCGAGATTTTCTCTGGTTGGGATAATTACATTAGGAACTCCCGCGTTAAACCAAGCCCTTTCGAAGTAATTAGTTGTGAATACCAAATGATTGTCCGAAGCTGGACTGATCATTTGAAAAGCTATTATGTACCGAAATGTCCGTTCCAAAGCCGCCGGGAATTAGTTGTAAAAAAAGAAGAACCCAGAATGATCGAACATCGCGACTTTTACAATAAATGCTTCACATCAAGCTTTGTAGTGCCGACAAAGAAAACTCAAGGAACTACCAAGAAAGGGAGAGCAGTTAGAAACAAAACAGAAAAAACGGGTAATGTGCATTTGGTACCAGATCTACCTTCTGGACAATTTGAACTTCCAAGTTTCAAATATGAAGAAAGGATTCCCATTAATCCTAAGAAGTACCAGTACATACAGGAATTGAAACGCTTCTGTAGTGTAGAAGCTCAACTTTACTTTGAAAATTTACCATGTGACTGAGTGGAAATAAATATTTTTTGTGGACACTCATCTTTTTTTCCCTGACTTTATGTACTTAGCCATCTTAAAAAAAAATCTCGACGCTCATGTTAAAAAACTAAAAATAACAAGTTCCTCTACCAAAAGAAGATACACAAGCCACTTTTCAAAAATTTGTTGTTTTAAAAAAATTAAGAATTAGGGAAATACAGAGTTTTGAATTTTAAAACTCGCTCCACAAAAAACTTCGGATTTGTGACCCTCATCCTTATTCCCATGTGGTCTTCATTTCTTTATTTTGAGGTTTCCCACATAGCATGCGTTGGATATGTGTATGTTATAATTATGAAAATGCATATCGCATCAAAAATATCCATGCATACATAAAATAAAATATAAATACCTAGTAATGGATGTACATTACTGTTTGTTTAATGTATACGCACCGTATATATCAGGATGTATAACATATAGCAAAGTACTATGTACAATTTTAATATACAGGGAGTTCCGGGACTTGATGCGAAAAATTCGGGAATTAGTAGATGACGTGAAAGTAATGCTGTGACGTAAAAAAAAATTCTCATACGACCCCTCGTTTCTGAGTTATAGGCCTTTAAAGTTGCAAAATCAGAACTTATATTTAAGTATATTTTCTTAATTATACATTGGAACATTATTAAATATTAAATAATTCTACACTACTATCCGAAGGCCAGGGGCGGCTCATGCCCATGGTTAACAATCTGTAACTTTTACATGAACAACCTGTACAATCTAAAGATTATAGAAATGAATTTTTCAATCAATTTTTCAACAAAAAGGTTTTCTTTGTTTAACTCGATAAAATTTATGGTTTAGGAGATATGTAGATTTTTAGATCGTTGTACTTGCCAAGGAAACCGTTCGCCATGAAGAGACATTCTGAAGAAATTTATCAAAAATTGTGATTATTTATTGAAATTACTTACATGAGGTATTAAAACACAATCAAATAATTGTAATTGAACTTTATACTGTCGAACATCGTGTTACTTACATAATGAAAAAATTTAAATGCAAAAAAATTAAATGCAGAAGTCGATGGTAATAACTATCCGGCTCGATGGGGAGTGGTTCCTGATGAAAAGCTCAAGACTTTCCTTCTTGGTAGACGTGTAGGTGCCATCGACTCTCAAAATATCCCAGGACCCTGTGAATTCTGACAGCCGCAGATATTTCACTAATACTCTAACAGAACTTTCATCAGGTTTCGTTCTTAGCCTTATTTATTGGTATGTTGTAGTTTATTATGGCCCTGTGATAAGTATCCCAATCTCGGTTTAATTTAAAACGCACTTCTTGTTTGAAGCGTTCTAGATTGCCGTTCGGTTGCGGGTTGACTCTACTGGTTTTCATAGCTGTTGTATTAAAATTGTATCGAAAATCCAATTTCATGATATTATTTATTTTGGTAAATAAATTTTAATAGTTAGGATCATAGAAACCACGACGACCTTATTGGCCTTCAAACCCTTCCGATATCCTATTTTATATGAATTGTTGGTCTACTACACCGTTTTATGGTATAGTAGAACACACATTCTCGAAAGGATACTTGTTATATGCGTGATAAAGATACAAAATACAATATTTGTTAATAATGGAATATAATCGAGGTCACTAGAGGTATTATGAAACCTGTAATATTGTTTGTTTCCAGCGAGAATTGACAAATTTTGTTTATTCGCTGATTAACAAATATTTTTCAATGTTTGTGTTTGAAATGTTTAACAATAATAAAAGGAAGTCATTAAGATAACAATTTGTGTATATACCTAAATCCTAAAAAAGATAATGATATAATAATATAGTCTATTCATATACAGGGTGTTTCTAAACCCATGCATAAAAATTCAGGAGGGGATTACCGGTATGAAATTGTAATAGGTCTGAAAAAAAATTCCAAGAAGGTCCTAAGTAAAATTAAATTTTTTTCTCAAATCCATTCATTATAAGGGGGAGAAATTATCAATCCTTCATTTAATGTCAAAAATTTTTCTCGATATTGAGTTCTGTCAGATAAAAATATTATTTGAAATTTCAGTGAAAAACAGTGAAGATGGGAAATGTAGAAATAAAATACGATTCATAATAAATGCTGGAAATGATCGCCTCCAGCGTATGCAGGGTGGACCGGATTTAATTGACGTATACAGAGATCTCGTGAACCGCAATAGATACAATATTGATTAAATGGAGAAAGAGTTTGGAATATTAATTGGAAATTAGATGGTTGAAAAAAATTTAACATATCTCGACTAGTTCCGAAGATATTTGACAAAATCCGAAAATGGTCCTTGTCGTTTTTTAAGTTTGCCGTCGTTATTATATATAAGATATCAAAAAATGTATTCCTAACTTTTTTTAATAAACGAGGTTTTCACTTTCTCTCAAAATTCTTATTTTATGCCAATATTCAAAATTATTAATTTGACTTAAAAATGGTGATGATTTTTGGAAGACGAAATGTGGTAGAATCATCAAGTATGCTAAATCATTGTATGTATCTATAAAAAACGTGAAAAATATTGCAATACAAAATCCAGGTATGTGAAATTTTTGGTATGGTAATTTATAGAAAACCTCGTTTATTGAAAAAAATTGAGTATACTTTTTTTGATATCTTTTGTAATAACGACGGCAAATTTAAAAACGGAAATTAGTCGAGATCTCTGTATACGTCAATTAAATCCGGTCCACCCTGTATACAGGAAGGTCGTTCACGTCTCTTAAGCTGCGTCCTCACCGAGTCGACACTGTCGATCGGCATAAACGATCAACAAGTGGACAAAACTGCATCCGTCCACACCAGAGTTGACAGAAATGTTGTCGATCAGTCTAATCAACATGTCTGACGAAAATTCCTTAGCAATTTCCATAATGGCATCGTGCCTCATATTTCTGTTTCAATAGTTATTAATTTTGGAATCCCATAGGTTTGATTTTAATCTGTATGCCTCAATAAAAGCTATGACTTTGTCTTGTTCTGATTCCATCTCCTTCTTCTTCGGTGTGTAACCACGGCGGTTTCATCTTCAGCGGTTTTCTCACTTGTTTCTTGTCTTCTGTTATGTGTGTTTTCTGCCTTTACATAAGGCGAATGAGGACGACCTTATATAGTGGATCCTCTTGTTATAGATGTCCCCAATTGAAATCCAGACTATTCTATTTATGGATGGGCCGGGCTTTCTTCTAGGTGGGTCTTCTTGAGATTATCTATAGATGAGTTCATGTCATTACCTGAGCTAACAGTCTTGTTACCTGTTCGAGAATCTGTTGTTTCGTCAGGGTGGGCGTCGTCGTCTTCTTGGATGTCCCTCATGCGTAGCACTTCTGGCCTCGTTCCTTTTGGGGCTGGTTTCCTCGTTGTCTTGTTATTTGGGGCCTGTGGGCATCCCTCATAGTTTACTGTATGTTCTCTCTGGCTGTTAGCGTAACGTTTTTATATGTGAACTTTTAGTTCCCAATTAAGTTTATATTGTTCTATCAGTCAAATTCATTCAACACAACTTTCTATATCTACTGCTAACAGAGTTAACCGTAGATACCTTTTTTAATATTTTTTCTTTTTAATACTAAAAATTCTTAATTTTTGATAAAGTTCTATCACATATTCATGTGATCATATTACAGCTGTAATCTGGATCTCCAAGAATTTGAATTTTAGCGGACTTTGAAGTATATTCAGTCGAATATTTAATTTATAGTGAATGAAGTATTTAAATCCTTTGGTGAACTTGACCTAAGCTCAAGTATTTGTATTTGGATAACCTATTTTTGTTGAAAAACCTGTAAATAATATTATAATAAGTGATAGGTGACCTATAGGTTAGGTTAGGGTAGGTTATATGGGAGACCAGGTCCTTTCCGGCCCCAGTCCACTCAGAGGCCCTAGGCCCCTAGTGAAACCCTTTGGCTTATGGTGTTGAGCCATCCTGTTTCTACCTATCCTTTGTCCTTGTCTTAGGCATCTCCATCCTTCTATACAGTTCTTCAAATTTTCCAATGTCCATTTCTGCTGCCTCTACTAGACTCTCAAGTCGTTGGTGATCTATAATAAATTATTCAATTTTCTCAGAAAACAAGTAAATTGTGTTCTTTAAGATTTACGCTTTTGATATTTTCAAACTGTTATACATTTTAAAACTAAGTAACATTTTCCATATCTTATACTCACCGATGAAATGCTGTCTTTCACTTTTTTGTTGTTACAGAATATCAAAATTGAATTGTTATAAAATTGGTACATTCTTCTCAAGATCCAAATTACTAATAGAGGTAAGGTCAACTGAAAATGTCGGTAATTAAGTTACACATAAAAGTTACGTGAACCTAAAATATTGGGAATCAAAGTACACATTTTTCTCGATATACGACTGTGTTTCAAGAAGAGACGATTGCTGCTATAGCCTGTATTGATGAAAACATCAGAAGAGGATATACCGGAAAATTCAAATATTCACTCACAACCAGGCTCTGCTTAAAGCTATCAGTAATCCACCAACTAGGTCTTGACTGGTGAAAAACTGTGAAGAATCCTTTAACAGGCTGGCAAGAGACAACAAAGTGTCTCTAATATGGGTGCCGGCACATTAAGGGATTGCAGGTAATGAAATGGCTGACCAGTTAGCTGAAGAAGGTTCTAAAGGAGACTGAATTGGTGCGGAACTGTCTTGTGGAATTACAAAAGATTGCATAAGAGGGGAAGTCGGGAACTGGCTAGATGGAGGTCGACATAAGGGCACCTTCATACGAAAAGTTTACTGAACAAGGTAGACAAGGAACTCTCAACCAGGCTATTGAGACATTTGAAGACAGTTACCGACCTGGTGACTGGACACTGCACCTAGAGGAAACATCTGCATAAAATGTTCAAAGTTAGTGAACCCATCAGCAGGAAATGTAAACTTTATGATGAAACACCTATTCACGTACTCTGCTTCTGCGAGAACTTACATGGACTCAGACGAAAGCACTTTGAAGAGGAAATAATACAACCATTACAACTACTGTTAAACTAGTTTCCTACATAGAAGACATAAACCTTCTGGAATGGAAGTAGATAATATGGGAAATGGTACAAAGATTCAGTTCAAGTACCTGGGCTATTGAGCACAACCCAATCGAATGAATGAATGAAGCCTGCATCAGGAGCAAAAAAACAGTCAGCGGAGGAGAATATTTTTAGCAGCTGAACCATAATTCTTAGAAAATGTAAGGACTGTTTTCTTTCAATGTTTTATTTCATATCAATGTTATTTCAACTTATTAGTATTAATCCTCATCTTATTTTTCGTCGTCAGCAATTCCAGACTCACTCTCATCACTATCCTAATTATTGACATAAATTGCCATATCTTCGAAATTTTCAGGGTCATATGCATTTGCCTTATCGACTTATTATGGATATGACAAGTCCAATGCATTGGTCACAGGCTAAAGAACATTGCATCATTTGCATCCCTAGCTTACGGCATCTGCGGCGTGATAACTGTACAGGTTTATTTGTTTTGGTCGATATGTAGAGTTATTCACACTGCATTATTCTTATATTATTTGCATGATACAATTAAGGAATATTCAATGAATAATTAAGTGAAAAATCCGTACGAAAGACTAAGCGCTCCACTCTCTGTGCCATCTTAAAAACGGTTGGACCTATGAAAAAACATTCCCAATAAAATCATCCCCTACAATTTTTATACTAGATGCAAATACGATTGGACGAGATATTCCCAAAAACAGATTTTTACAGCATGGAATATCTGATGACTCTCACAAAATGACATATGTGACTTTTGAGATAACAGTTGTACCTTATATCAAAATAAAGGTTCATACAAAAACTCACCTTATTCCGTTAGACTCCGACGTTGCCCCTTTTTTGACTAAATTTACTGTATTATTAGAGCAAAGTTGAGCAAAGATAATAAAGAACGCAAAATAAATTCGGCTTCCGGACATTTACAATCTACTCCTCGATCGAGCTAAAATCTTATTCGTCTCGCGAAATTTCACCCTCTCAAAAATGAACTCAGTCTCTCTGTGAGAAACATTTTTCCATTTTCAAGCTAAGAAATATGATACGATCTTCAGAATAAATAATGTTTGTAACGAAACGCGAGCATCCAGCTAGGGGGGTGTAGATACTGTAGATGTAGCTAAATATTACAGGACAATCTGAAAAAAAGGTGTGATGATTTGGTTATCCGTCAAGACAAGCGGAGAGGTGAAATATATTATTTTTTTAAATTTTATTGACGCACAATTCAGTTTAAATTGATATAATTAAAAAATAGAAATGTCCATCGAAATAGTTCCAGCACAGTGCAATTTATCCACTAAATTTGTAAACTTTTCTTAAGCTTCGAAAAAAATTAGTACAAAAGGTTTCTTAATTTTATCATTTTTCAGATGATGTTGCTTATATACATAACTAGCTTTTGTCCGCGACTTCGTCCGCGTAAACTAGGAAATTTTGACATTCCAGACAAAATTTCTTAGAGAAAAAATCATGATCTCCTATTCACTTCCTTACTGCGATGATATTTCCCTACTGCGAGGAAGTGATATTTCCGTACAGTTGCTAGTGTTCTACATAAATTATTTAAAACACATTGTTTATAAGGAATTAATTTATATTTTGAAAATATCAATACAGTGCAGAATACATTTCAAAATTAATTTGTTATATTTACAGTTATTTGACAGTTAGTACAATTATTGAACATTAGAGAAACATTTTGTACAACAAGCGGGCTGGTAGAGTTATTGTGTTGAAAATTCCATATCTGTAATTTTTAACCAATCGAAACGTGTTTTTTTAATAGATCACTATGGCAACGGATGAATTTTTTAGTAGAAATTTTCTCCTCGTGGTTAACCAATAGCGAATTATAGTGGAAATTTTTTGACGTTTATAATGATAGGATATTTTTTTGACAGTTTGTGTTTCTGTACCTAACTGTAATAGGCTTGTTTCTGTGTCAACAGAATCGGAGTATATTTAATAGTATACTGGACACTCCCTTAGACGAACGTCGGCCACTTTATTAGCAAATTCTGGAGTTGATCTCTAAGCTCTCAAGCGACATGGTGGATGGGAATCTGCAACAATTGCGGAAAGTTATGTAGTGGAAAACGTCAACAGTATAGGAAGGAAGTTTTAAATAAAATTGTATACAATATAACGAAGCCAGAAGTCTCCTGTAGTAGGTACTTCAATCAGAAAACTTGGTTGGAGATGGAGAAATTAGGGAGCTAGAACATTTCGTACAAATTGAGAAAAAAACGAGAAAACATTTATCCAAATGTTGTAAATAATGTTCATAATTGTAATAAGTGTACTATTAATATTCATATAAATAAATAAGATACATGTTTTATATGGCCCGTCATCAAGAATAATCGATTCCTTTTTGGTAATCATTTACGTCCTTCAAAACAGTGTCAAAATGCGTTGTTTACAATATAGGTAGGAGAAAAAATTGATTGTCATCTCCATGACAAGAGCACTTAACATTATTTTCAGATAATAACTGACCTGATTCTACACCTCACCTAAGGGTAATAACAGGGATCCTAACGGGACATTGTCGTCTGTTTTGCTATGACAACAGCAGGTTGCCAATGTCTATAACTTTCATTTTTATTAACTACACTCCCAGCAAACAATTTCGATTGTTGTCATACTGGCCCAATACCTACCTGTTCACCAGAAGTTGCCGGTGCATCACTGGACAAGTGCAAATATATCAAAATTTACACCAGTACATAGATAGGGCTGGGTTAAGTGTGGAACCAAGTAAATATCTTTTAAACGAAAAGAACGATATTTATGAAAATTTTCAGGTAAGTGCAATGGAACAAACTGCATCTGATGTACATTTTTTTGTTAATAATATACTTCCGGTTTAACTGGAAATGACATCAACTTCTTTAATTTAAATATGACACCCTATATATTTTTACATATTTTGAAAGAGCTTGTTATTTTAAATTCATACATACTGAGTTTAGTGTAAAGAAATTTGTAAAAACAAGGAATAACTCAGTGTTAGTTGTACAATAGGTGTACATTTCATTATTTTAGAATAATGAGGAACAAAATTACCTCAAATGTTCAAAATGCTCGCCGTTTACTTGCTGACAATATGCCATCCTATTAACAAATTCTTGAGTCACTCTTTCCAAGACTTCTCCACGTATTAGTTCACATTCATCAATAATTCTTTGTCTCAATTCCTGTAAGTTTGTTGGTCGTCTAACGTAAATACGTGATTTTAGATAACCCCAAAGAAAAAAATCTAACGGGCTAAGATCCGGAGAACGAGCAGGCCACTCCAGTCCATCGATTTGGAAAATTTGCACCCAGAAAATCCCTAACCCGTCTATCATAGTGGGGAGGTGCTCCATCTTGTTGAAACCAAACATTTTGTGGTAATTGCCATTCTGTTGAAGTGCAGGAATAATTTCGTTATTTAGTAGATCCAAATACTTGTCACCATTCAAGTTTCCGTCGAATATTACAATTCCCATCCAAACATTTAACTTCTGTGGATGCTGGGTATGTGCTTCATGAATCCAATGAGAATTCTCATTTGACCAATACCTTGAGTTATGGCGATAAACTGTTCCATTTAAACAAAAAAACTATGTTAGAAGCAAAATTGTCGTCGACATTACAGATGTCCATTCGCCGTTCGCAAAATTCCAGCCGTCGGTCAAAATCATCGTCTGGCAATTCTTGATCCAACTGTACCTTATACAGATGATACTTTTCACTTTTTCATATCTTTCATACAGAACGTCGACTGATACCATGGTTTAGTGCCAAATTTGTGGTGAAAGTTTGAGGTGATTCTTCTAAATCGATTGCAATATTTTGTTTAATAGTTTCGTTCGTTGCAGTCCACGGTCTTCCAGGTTTTAGCAAATTTTTTACCATCCCAGTTGTATTAAAACATTGTAATGCTTCAGTTACTGTTGAGCGTGACACAGGATTTCTCTCCTTCACTTCTTCATGAGTTCTAACACGATCACCATAACCGATCATCATTAAAATTTCAATACGCTCTTTTTCACTTAATTGAACCATTCTAAATTGTAAAATTTATTTTCGTCAATTAGAATTTGACACTTGGAGAACAAAAGACGTACTAAACAGGACTCGTTTATTTATTACTATGCATACAAACAACATCAATTAGTTTATCTAAATAGTTTTTTGCTCTAATGCAAAAAACTCAAAGGAGGTTGATTAAAGTGCTATATTCCTCGTTTTTGCAAATTTTTTTACACTAAACTCAGTATGTATGAATTCAAAATAACAAGCTCTTTCAAAATTTGTAAAAATATATAGGGTGTCCCATTTAAATTAAAGAAGTTGATGGCATTTCCGGTTAAACCGGAAGTATATTATTAACAAAAAAATTTCAGATGCAGTTTGTTCCATTGCAATCACCTGCAAATTTTCAAAAATATCGTTCTTTTCGTTTAAAAGAGATTTACTTGGTTCCATACTTCATCCCAACCCCGTAGGTATTTTATGGTAGGATGTTTAGTTGGTCTGAAAATATGGAGAATAGCCCAGATATCAATCAATGCTGGCCAATTCCTCAATGATAACAACTGTAATTTTATTGAATACATTTTTTTCATTATCCGCCTGTTATTTCTCACGTCCACTGCATCCACCCCTTCTATCCGCAGCTGTCCTCAACCATATCTCAATAAACGATGATCATATTTATACTATTAGACCACTTTCATTTAATTACCACTAATATAGAGTAAACGCTATGGAAGATTTAGCCTGTGTCTGCAATGCCGTGTCTCGATGGTTAAGGCTCCAGTCAGTTCCCCATCGGTAAAATATATACGTTCTTATGGAGCGCCATCTATGGGTGAAGTTGCGAGACCAGTAACAATGTTTTCATTACTCGATTGGGTTGTATGTTGTCACATAATTATTATACATAGACACAGTATATAATATTTATGTACTCTTCTTCATTTATTTTACTATATCAAATATAATGAAAATAAAAGTTATTCATATTATAAACTATATATTCATATTACAAGACAATACAATTTGATTTTGCTAGACAACTGTCGGTAACACCGGAGATGGCACATTGTTCGGAAGACATTGGCAGAAAGGCAGTATTTTAGATACTATTTCAACGATTCTGGCACCCGCACAGTGGGCCGATGTTTCTTTGCTGCAATTTAGCCGGTACCATCACTAGGCCGTCCAATAAATAGTGACAATTGTTCCTATAAGGTGGCCTTCAAGATCCCCCGACTTAACAGTTTTAGATTATTTCACTTTAGTTTACGTAAAAGAAGACTTTTGTAACCCATTTCCACAAAACCTAGACCAACTAAAAATAAACATTAAAAAAGCTCTTGACCATATGCCTAGAAAATCATTAGACAAAGTTTCAACCAATTCTCCAGAAGGCTGGATAACTGTATTGCTGTGAATGGACAACACTTTGAACAGTGCCTGAATTGATTGGTTTCTTTTTTCTATCCGTTTCCTACCATTATTTTTTATTTTAAACTAAGAGAAGATATTTGAATTTAAGTTGGCATTTTTGCTGCCTAGTTATCGGTCAGATTGCCGCCTGTTCCACGTAGCTCCTTTGATAAAACTGACAACGAAATTTGTTAGTTTTGAGTTTATTCATATCTAAATACTCACAGGTTCAATCTTTATTACTACTTTTTTGTTGTTGTTTTGTTGTTTTAATTTCAACAAACTATTTTGATAAACAAAATCTAAAGTCTATTCTTGTTTTTTTCTTGTTGACTATAACTGAAGTTCCAAATGAAATATTTTTTTGCAAATATTTTTACATCAAGTTTTACATATATTTACAGTGCAATATTATGGTATTTTTCTATATTTAAGCTTCTGCTTACTTTTAGTTTATACTATACCCAAGCCTTAAATGTAAATAAAGAATAATTTAAACATACAAAGGCACTCTCTACAAATTTATTCAGACTGAAATTATTACCAAATTTCACGTAAATTACTTATTATAACCATACATTTTTTCACAATAATGTGACATTTGGTTGCTACTTTCACCATTGCTTGTGGCTAACGATGATTCGATATTTAGACATGCACTAATACCTCATTGATCACGAAAACTGCGAGTAGTACAATATGTATATTTCACGTACGTATAAGGAAATAAAATTTGTAACAATAGGGAACTTGCCAAAAAAATAAAATCATTTAAAAACAATTAAAATCGTAAGATATTATCATAAGGAACTTCGTAGAAAAAGAAAAATTCCAATAACGATTAAATTACCTGAGAAATAAAGGGTTAAAATTTGAATAATTTGAACTGCTCTTAAAACGCGCTGCCATTGGTTGTGACGTCAGACCGCACTTTTCGAGTCAGGCGATTGTGAACCGACAATTCAAACAACACTTAAAAACCGAGAAACTGACGCTAACGATTCGAATTCGATAAAAAATCAATAATGCTTCAAATGGCTGTTTCTGCGGTTACCGATGCGCGAGGTGCGGTGTGACGTCACAGCCGCTGCCGCGCATTTTTCTTCGTTTGAATACACCCGGTGGCGATTCCAACTTTAATTATTTATTGTGAAATAAGTATTGCGATTTAAGGACTGATATTTGGTATAATGTGTTTTCATATATAAACACACATTTTAGTAGAATAAAAAAAAAATGGGCAAGTTCCCTATTATTTAAAACCGCTCTAACATCTACACGAACTTGGCAAACTATCACAAATTTCATCTTCAAAGAAAGAGGCAGATCGAGGTTTCTAAAAAATTTAAAATATACAGACTGCGTAAATTACATCCGAACCGTCCGAATTACACAAGTACGACAGAAAAACAGCTGAAAGAGAGAAAGAATAATTATGCGCGGTCATTAAGGCGTGTACTTTGTTTCACCTTAGGGGTGTATACTTATTTCCCGAGACTGGCCGAATGCTCATGGCCCCCCTATTTTAACCGCTGTTGCCAGAAGCGCAGATTAATTTGTACAAATGATATTTTTGTCTCGTTATCGTTGACTTTTTTTCGAGGGTGAAAATACAGCACGTTTGTGCCAGCATTACGCCAAATAATCTTAGAGATATGAGATCAAATCTTTATCACAGATTTGGTTATTGTCTGGCACAGGAAGGTGGTTTATTTTTTCAAGAAGTTTATATTTTATGTTTAGAATAGGTGTAGGTACTTACCTACTTATTTTATTTTTTCAATTTAATTTAATAATTGAAGGGATTTTTAGTTTATTAATTATGGTTCTCTCAAGAAATGCTGTTTTATTTTCAAGTTACAATGGCTAAAATAATATCCTATTGTAGTTAGAAATTGTCAACTTGGTCTGAAATGATCATGTTGACAAAAAAGAATTTTAAGATGTATAGGTTACGTAATAACGATTGTTTTTTTTTATTCCTTTAACACCCTCACTCCTTCCATGTTGGGAGCATACTGAATATCACCAACTAGTGAATTCACTCTGTAAAGGACCATTCGGCCAGCCTCGGGAAAAAAGTATACACCCCTAAGATTAAACAAAGTGATGACCGCGCACAATTATTCTTTCTCTCTCTTTCATATATCCTTGTCGTACTTGTGTAATCCGAGGCCAGGGTTCCAAAGTAATTTACGCAATCTGTATATGGTGTTGCATATGAAATAACAAAGTTCCCTATATCTCAAAAAGGCATTGGAATTTCCGGTGTGAGCGGAAGTAGCTGTACAAATTTGAAACATGCCAAGATAAATTTAATTATTCTTAAAGGTGTTCGGTAATAACCTGATCTTGATATCTGAAATACTTTTTAAGTTACAGTCATTTAAAATAGGCTTTAATATACTTGGCCACCTGGTATTATATTGAAATTAAGGCAATAGTATTTTCTGAGTTATGTTGATAGTTTCAACCGTTACTTTGTAGATAAATAACTGATTCTCCATTATGCTATTGTCACCAAATATTAACATTGAAGAAACATCATATTTCTGTCATGTTAAACTCCTAATTAGCTTCTATCTTATTTCATTTGTATTTTTTTATTACTTTTCTGAAATTAAACAACAAATAGCAATTAACATCAAAAAACACTTTCAGGCATTAGTCAATCTGCAATCAGGAAAACGTCAAGAAGTCCTATTGTTATTACGAACCGTTCGAAACCTATTAACAAGAATATAATATTCACGTAATTTTATGAGATGTAACGAATTGATTTTAAATTCCAAATTGAAATATTTTCTAGTGAATACAAGTTGAATGACATCTGAGTTAAATGTATCTCGAGGTTACGCCAAATTTATCTTTAGCTATAATTTTCCTATTCGAGTTATTTTTTTTTTCATTTGTTTCCCACACTCGATACACTCTTACCACTCAACTAACTCGAACTGCTTCAGAATGGGAAATTTCGGCAACTTTTTATTTCAGCTTATTTTCATTTTAAAGTTTTCACCCGACCAAATTTTTCCTTTTACCAATATTAGGTTGGTTCCAACACACCAATAAACTAGTTTGGAAGCCGCCAATAACATGTGCAATAATAGCATCGCGCTCCAACTAAATTATTGGCATGTTAGAACAAACCTATTTAATTCTAAAGGTGCGTATTCATTTGCAACAAAACACTCCGAACGAACCAAACGCGCCGCGCGCTGTAACAAATTTGTCTAGTCAATACGTTGCGCAGAACCGAACCGAACGCGCCAAACATTTTCCGAGGGTTAATCGGTAAACGCGATTTGCACAAAGGGAATCATTCTTTTGCCGGTGTTCAGTGGATACGGATGTTTGGTGCGCTTGCTGTGTTTGTAGCGTTCGTTTCTTGTCTGAAAAGAAGAAAATGGACTGGAGCAAGGAAAAATGCCTAGAACTGATTGACCAATTTGAACGGCATCCTGTATTATGGGATCTTACAAACAGATGTTATTTTAACAAAATTAAAAAGCATGATGCGTGGGCGGAGCTTACCTTTATTTTATCCTTAAGTCCTTGAATAAGTGCACTGCAAGTTTCTATAATTATAACGCCAATTCGTTGTTTTGAAATTTTAAATAAATATTGCAAACTGCTATACGAGTCCCCTGTGGCTAAAAAGCGCAGTGTAAGTGCCAGACGGTCTTGAACAGGAATTGCCTTTCGAAATGAAGTGTCTTTCTTGGCTATTCTAGTACCTACTAGACATATTAGATTCTCAAAATCTTCTGCAGCCATCCTCGTAAAATTTTTGATATGCATATAATCCAGGTCACTGAGAATGGCCATATTTTTTCGTCGCAAAAAGAGGCGTCTTGCCCACATTCTTCTTTTTTTCTCCTTTTTTTAACGCTTGTTAGTGCATCTATAATTAAAAAAGCACCAGCGGCTACTATCACATCGTCTGCATCCATGTCGACGAACACACTGATTACGGGTGGGAACGCAGCGAATACGGAAACTCTCCAAACAGCCCGAATTTTTGCGCAAAATATTTTGTTGCAATCGGTTCAGCGCGCGCGGCGCGTTTGGTTCGTTTGGAGTGTTCTGTTGCAAGTGAATACGCACCTTAAGTATAACATAGTTGACTTGGTAGAACAAATTGGGTTTGGTTCTGGAGAACTCCGGAGGCTTTTCAATCTGCATAGGGAGAGAAATTTTCACAAGTAGGTACATCGTACGCCCAAGATACGTAAATTTTTACAGATGATAGTTTTCATTTCACTTTTCAAATCGACATTCAGTCATTTCCAAAAGTAGTTCTTGTAAATATTCACATTTTGATGCAAATTAATCTAGAATTGCATGAAAAATACACCGTAATTTCATAGCACTAAGAGGTTCGTTTTCCAATCTTTAGGTACCCATACCTATTTGATAATTATAATAAAGAAGTACCCAATTTAACTAAGCTGGAAATTTTGGAACTGTTGGCGATACGACACTAAACAGTGATTACATTAACACACAGTTTACCTTCAGTATCTGAAGAAGATAACGCGCGCTAGATAGTGTACTGAGTGGGACAGTGTTCAGCACCTTATTCAAATTGTTGCATCTTACATGTTGAAATTTGATACTATAAGGTTGAAACGTTATATTGGTAGAAAACATTTAAAATATATCTTTCGGTGGAATAGACAATAATGGTAGGTGGACTAAAAATTAATACGAATAGTTTCGGGTATTTAACTTTACCGCGAAATTTGAAAGATTTGAATTTTACATAAATACCTACAAGGGGACCAGACAGACGTTGTCCTGTGCCAACCTCTTGTCTTATCATATTATACAAATTTTTGTTCATTTGCATTAAATGGTGGAGTAAACAACATAATTGTGGATATTGGGCAGAAAATGACCCACACGTAATGCGGAAGTTTATTAGTCAAACACCATAACTCGTGTGTCATTTATGGTGACCATATTGCTGGACTATATTTTATTAAGGGAGTCGTATCTACAATTAGTCAGAGAAGCTATTGATCCCGAAATAGCACGAATACTAGAAAATGCTGATACCATATCAAAAGCTTGGCCAGCCTTTCAACAAGATGGGGCACCTCCACATTACGAATAATTTCCTGCTTGGTAGATAGGTAGACGAGGTCTAATGTTGGAATGGCCACCTAGGTCAACCGATTTAACCCATCTAGATTCTTTTTATGGGAATATCTGAGAACCCAAATTTATGCCACTGAGCCAGTATCTATAGATGATTTACGTCAGAGCATTATTCAAGAATGTCGACAAATAGCCCCAGAAATGTTACATAATGTTCGAAACTCATTTGAGGCTCGATTGTATCATTGTATGGAAACCAATAAGAGTCAATTTAAGCAACTCATAAAATAATTCAGTATTATTTAGATTTGCTACGAATTAAAATGTTACCATTCGTAAATTGGAATTATCCGTAACTTCCAGCTCCTAAAGAGTCTTCCTCTCCACCCGTATCAGCATGCTTACCGGGCAGGCATATCTACAGAGACTGCACTGGTACAACTGACAGAGGATATCCGAGGTGCTTCAGACAACCAAGAAACCGTAATATGCGCATTTTTAGATATAGAAAGCGCTTTTGACAATACTCCTCATGAGCCAGTCAAAAGAGCATCAAATAGAAGAGGTGTAGACAGTACCTACAACATCCAAATGGATGTCGGGCTAACGGCCAATTTCATTAAAAAACATATAGGATACTTTAAGTTTAAAGGATACTTTAATAAATATTATTGGTTTCATAACCAATTTAAAGCATGCTTTAGACTTAAAGTAACCTTTAAGGTTAAAGTGTCGATTTCTCGACTTTAACTCGCTAAAGTGTCATTTAATTACAATATTACCTCAAAGTTTTTATATTTGTGATTTTTGGTGCCACCAGCTACGTTTGCCAGTTTTGTGTTAGTTTAGTCGGCTTTGTAGCAGAAAGCAGAATAGCGCTGGTTAAAATCGCGCTGGTCAAAAAAAGCGCTGGACAAAATAGCGCTGGACAAGAACAGCGCAGGACAAAATAGCGCTGGACAAAAACAGCGCAGGATGAAAACAGCGCTCCATAAAATAGCGCCGCCAGAAGATAATTATGCTTTTTTATTTTACTCATACTCATACATAAAAATAGACTATAGTACCGAATTAGCACAATTAGGAATAACATATTTTTCAAAAATTACAGTCATAACAATAGTTTTCCTAATTCAATTCGTCAATTCAACATCGCTTCCCGACCAGCTGACAGTGATCAAACTGTTGGTAACTGTCTATAACAATATCAGAATATAAGGACAACAATCAATATTTTTCATCATACTTCAACACATATCGCTTCCCGACCAACTGACACAGATCAAAGTGTAAACAACTACTTGTCAGTGTCATATTTATTTAAAGTCTAAAAAAATGCAATTTGGCAAGTCTCAGAAAGGAAGTGATACATTATTCCACGAAGGATATAATTGCCGAAATGACAAGCACGAGCGCGTAAGCGCGAGTGTGGTTTCCTAAAACAACAATTTGTTTCGAAAAAGAGAAGAAATTTTCGATAATCATTAATTACACGAGTTGTACAAGGTGTCCATCTATAAATTGACACATTTCAACAACTTATAACTCGAGAACGGAAAAAGATATCGACATGCGGTTTTCACTAAACTTCCTAAATTTACTTCTAGTTTCTGTTGACGTTGTTGCCGCATGTAATTTTTTTCTTGAAATTGACGAAAAAAAATTAAGGTTTTTGAACCAAAATTGTGATCTTAGATTAAATGGGACACTCTGTAATTCTTAAAACCTTTGAAAAGACCCTTTCTTCTTCTATCCAAAAATGTATACATTGTTGGCATTCACCCACGTTTTTAGGGAATAATTTACTTTTTCATGAAACCACTTCCAAATCTAAAGGACCACATTCTAACAACTTAAAACTATAGAATGAGACAAGGTATTGAAAACAGGTTTTACTGAAATTCTTAAAAATGTTTTAATTTGTATCTAACGTGGTTGCCAAGTCTCAAACGTCTGAAAGTTTCTTAAAAAATTTAATTTTTCAAATTCATATTGAGGTTTTCTTGCGAACAAAACTCCTATTTCTAATAATTATTTGCAAACCTTCATCCATAAATTATCATTTAAAGGATTATCGTAAGCATTTTCAGTACACATTTTCTATTTAATGTTCTCATTTTTGTAAATTGACTTACCCAGCTGAGCATAGAATATGAATGACTTAATAAATGATATTAATTTATCAAGGGTGCTGTGTAACGCAAATAGAGTTGACAGAAGTGTCAGATTAGCAATAATTTTAGTGCAAGAGAAAGCTGGTACTGAAAAAAATGTTTACCAAAACCGAAAAAGCCCGGTGCGTTTTATTGTTTAATGAAAGTAAATCAATTACGCATACACAAAGAAGATTTAGGACCATTTTTGAAAAAAATCCGCCTACTAGAAATTCTGTTATAAGCTGGGTAAGTCAGTTTACAGAAACAGGAACATTGGCGAGAAAAGAAAGACACATTCAAAACGCTCAAGATATTCTTTTAAATGATGTTTTACAGCTAAGAGAGATTTTAGAAAGAAACAATAATAAAATATCTATTAGAAAAATCGCTCAACCCTTACATATGTCAAAGAGTAAGGTGCATAAGCTTTTAAAGATAATAAAGTTTAAAGCATATAAGATTCAGACTTTCCAAAAAATTGAGAATCATGCAATCGAAAAGAGATTGTTTATGTGTAAGACGTTATTAGATTTGTTTATAAATCAACCAAACGTAAATTTAATAATGTCAGATGAAGCAACATTTCACTTAAATGGCCGCGTAAACAAACATAACTGTAGGATTTGGGGTGATGAAAATCCTAGAGCATTCAACGAGTTTGAAAGAGATTCCCCCAAGGTAAATGTGTGGTGTGGTATCTCCAAAACAAAAATTTATGGACCATTTTTTTTCCAAGAACAAACAGTAAATGGGAACAATTATACGGATATGCTAGAACTCTTTTTCTATCCTCAACTACAACAAGAAGGTATACTAAATGATGTATATTTCCAGCAAGATGGTGCTCCACCGCATTACTCTTTAATAGCGAGAAATTCTTTTAATATAACCTTTGGAGACAAGTGGATAGGTCGAGCTGGTCCTATTGAATGGGCTCCCTATTCTCCAGACTTGACTGTACCGGATTTTTTTGTATGGGGGTACATTAAGGACAGATGCTACGATCCAACACCTTCAAATTTAGCAGAACTGAGGAATAACATAATCAATGTGTTTAATGTAATTACTCCAGAAATGCTCCAAAATGCATTTACACATTTTTTATTGCGCTTACATACATGTATTGAACAAAATGGAGGTCATATTCAACAATTGCTTTATTAATGTATGTTTTGTATTTTATTTTTAAGTAAAACCTGTTTTTAATGCCTTGTCTCATTCTATAGTTTTAAGTTGTTAGATTTGGAAGTGGTTTCATGAAAAAGTAAATTATTCCCTCAAAACGTGGGTGAATGCCAACAATGTATACATTTTTGGATAGAAGAAGAAAGGGTCTTTTCAAAGGTTTTGAGAATTACAGAGTGTCCCATTTAATCTAAGATCACAATTTTGGTTCAAAAACCTTAATTTTTTTTTCGTCAATTTCAAGAAAAAAATTACATGCGGCAACAACGTCAACAGAAACTAGAAGTAAATTTAGGAAGTTTAGTGAAAACCGCATGTCGATATCTTTTTCCGTTCTCGAGTTATAAGTTGTTAAAATGTGTCAATTTATAGATGGACACCTTGTATTTGTCAAGATTATTTGACGAAAACTGATTCTGACGTTTCTTTAATAATTTGACATTTTCTGTCAGTCACTAGATTTTTAATATCGAATAAAACAACTAATGACAACGCGAAACACACACATAGGAAAATTGCATGTATCCAATCTGGTGCCGAAATACAAAATCGAAAACATGGTGTTTTCAGATATCAATCCTCATATTTAAACCAATCGAAGGCGCGTATTTTGTATTGAGTGAAATAATCTCCTGTAATTTGTTATAAACATTCAAAACGAATAAACTGTACTTTTCTTAGTTTTTTCCATATAACCTGAAATGTACTGTTACTCAATTGTATAGTAAAAGTCACCAATGTTTCTCGTTACGTCATAACTCATAAACATCCGAATCAAATCAATAAGACAGTTTTCACCAGCGGCGCATCATTGTTAGAGAGTTCGGCATGTATTTCTGGTGATCTAATTATGGGAGGAAATAAATAAAAACCAGAATTAAAATATCATAGTTAGACTACAATTTGAAATTCTACCAATAAATTGTTACAAAACTTACCTCACCTCTTGAATGGCATTTAACGGCAAAACTGGTCTGCCATTAGCCAATTCCTTTTGGAAATATTCATGTAATTTTTTAATACACTCACGTTTACTTTCGTTTAAAAGTTTATCAGGCATTTTGTCGAAAAATATCACAATAAATGTAAATGAACTTTACCTATTTAAAGTAATGACAATAACGACGAACTTCAATGGGGACAGAATGATTTCCGCATAAAGTGACATTTCGCTTTTTAAGTACAATCGTTATCACAACACAAAGCAGAGTGACAAACTGATAAAGACGTAATGGCGTAGCTTAATTCAGGCACAAAAGACATATGTTTCAATTGGACATACTGGACATACGCGGTCAGTGATATCCACAAAATTAGAGTGTCTTTGATACATTCAGGGAATTATGACGTAACGAGAAACATTCGTAATTTTCACTATAAGTATTGGGAAATCATAGTTAATTAAAATATGAAAAAAATGAGGGGTTGAACGACTTGATCGTATAATTAGAAACCGAGGAAATTCGAGAAAACAGAAAATTTAGTAAAAAAAAACATTGTTGTGGTTTGATTCCCAAAAAAGTAAGACAAAAAAAATAAGTAATGCCACAGGGAACTTACAGAAGATATTTTTGTATTAAATTCATTTCTTTGACGGTTTTCAGTTTTAAAAGTGGTAACTTCTTGGAAAATGCCCGATTTATCCACACAAGCCATTGAGATTGCTCTAGTACTTTTTACTTTTTATGAAAAAAACCTTAGAAATTACGTTTATTCCGTTTTAAGGGTATATAACAACATTTGCGTGTCCAAAATATATCAAAATTCAACTACGTAATCTCTTTCAGAAATTGTACTAATTTTGACCGCCATGAGCTATGTCACGTTAGAAAAAGTGTTCATAAAAAAGTATCGTTTGCAACTGTCGTTTGTTTGATTTCTGGATGATGTTCGTAGGAAAAATACAGTGTGCAACACGTACGCGAATGCTAATTTCACTTTTGCGCACTTGTTACACAATATACTATTCCTTGTACAAATATTCTGTTGTGAAAAATATTGTGGTTTAATTTCCAAAGGAAATTAACAAATAAGAATAATCAATACACCATAAGGAACATACAAAAGATATAGTTATTTATTTATTTTGAAGTCTGAGCGTTATTTTAATTTATTATTCGAAAATATATTTGGTTAAATTAAAGATTTTCACTCTGTATAAGACCCGCTATTGTGTACGTTCTAACAGTGATATAAAGACTCTAATCAATTTAATCCTTTCTCAATTGGAGATTTTAACACTTGATGTGAATAGGTATGTCATTAAAGTAACCACAAGAAGTACCAGTTAATTATTTAAAGAAACCAGTCAAACAGGTCAAGATATACAAAGAAATATACACACAGACGCATACACATTCGTTTCGATACGATTCAAAGAAATGAAGTCGATTTTTTGTTAACGATTTGTTAACTCTCTGTAATGCTTTTTTTTATAAAGGTTTTTAATCCATAATAATGTTCAATAAATTATTGTTTTAAAACGATACAAAATCACTACCAATTACAATAAACCAGAAAAAAAAGGTTACCAAATGGACATAAAAAAGTAATAAAATCCAGACAAACAAAATCATCAATTTATTGTTCAAATAATGAATGAATAAAAGTGATGAACATTTGATAAAACACTTTCCTAAGTATCGTAATTTTCACATAGACCTAACCAAGACCACCGAATATTATTATTTAGGGCGCATTCGATTCGACCTGGCAACTGAACAGAATGTTTCGATGGAAAATTTGGTCCGGCCAAAAAATGGAAAACTTGAGTAAATAGTTATTTGTATGCCTAGGCCGCGAAATACCTTTTTTACGTACCGAAAGAACAGTTATCGCCGAGGCCGCTTGCGGCCGATGCAAGATAATCTTGAGGTCGTTAAAAAGTTTCGCGGCCATGGCATACACGCTATTTTTCGTGCAATCGTTAAAATTATTAAACTAGATAATTGTAAATAAATATATCATTGCTCTAAAATCAACAGCAGTTCAATTTATTTAACAATGTGTGCTATGGAAATGATATGTTTTAATATATACAAAATATTTTGACAGTTCTTGCTTCAACTTCTGGAGTAAATATAAGTAATAATACAAACTGTACAATTAATGTTAATATTCATCCTAAATAATATAAGTACTTATGTATTTGTTGGTATTCAATAAAAAATAATCCCTGTCTTTGTAGTATTTTAGAAATGTCAAATTTGGAAGTGATATTCAAATTTGGAAGTGACGTTTGGTTTCGCAGCCGTTGCTATGGGTAACGGCCGCGAAATTGAATTTCGCGGACTGTGTTGAGAACGCGAAATACTGACTTCGCGTCCCTCTGCACGAAAAATATATTTGTAGTTCCATGGCACGAAACTCACCTCACCTCACCCAGAACAATTCACTTAGAGCCGTATTACACAGCAATTAATTATGCCATAAATTACTTTGAAATTTAACACGAAAATTTTGCCAGAAATTTCTCAAAAAAGGTTATAGCATGTTCTAGAAATCTGTGTTACACGAGTTATAGTCATTGACCCTTATAACTACCGTTATAATTATTGAACCCAACACCCGGATATGTGTAAAAGGAGAAATGCTTATTTTACTATTTCACAATTTTATACAATTCTGCTTACATGTTTTTATTCAAATTAATTCAGTCTGATTTTTATATTCTTTACAGTAACATTAAACTTATATTCCAATTTACCACTAGTTTGATTCATTTTTTGTATTTAAAATAATAAAAGTTGTTTTTAAAAATAAAGTTTTTTGAGAAAGAAACTTAAGTGGCGCAGTCAGTAGGATTTTCGTCAGGAAATCTATCGTAGATAAACCGTGAGTTTCAACTCTTTGGACGAAAACCAGAATCAACTTCAAGTTCCAGTTCCCAAGGAATCCATCGAGGAAGCCAAGGACAGATAATAGAAAAGGTCTATTGCAATAAAAAGGGCACATATGTGGTAAGAATTTTTTTTATGTCAGACTCCTCTTCTAACGACGAATCCTTAAGCGAAATCGACAATTGTGAAGAGTTAGATTTTATTGATAATTTTAGACATTTAACTATAATGGCACCACCAGTTTTAGACATCAAAAATTTGTCAATTATCCCAAATTTTGATGGAAACATAAATAAATTGCATCGTTTCATAAATGCTTCTGAATCAATTTTACGTCACTATTTGGATAGTGAAAATATCGGTAATTTTCAGAATACATTACTTCTCAATGGTATATTAAATAAATTAGAAGGTAAAGCCGAGGAAATAGTAGCCATAACTGGCGCTAAAACTTGGAATGATATAAAAAATGCTTTAATTTCAAATTTTGGTGATCACAGGGACGAGAATTGTTTAAATCAAGATTTAGTTAATATAAGACAGCGTAGTAGTGAATCTCCTTACGTATTTCATGAAAGAATTTTAAGTTTGCTCAATTCAATTTGTAATTACATAGATTTACACTATGAAAATGCAGAACGTGAATCAAAGAGAAATTTTTTCATTAAACAAGCGCTTAAGTCATTTTTAGCTGGTTTAAAGGAACCATTAGGGCCTATTATTCGTGCTATGAGACCAAATACACTAGAACAAGCGATTCAATTCATTAGAGAGGAGGATAATATTAAATATTGTCAAAGAAATCAAAATTTTGGAAATTTTAATTTTAATAATAATATTCGGAAATATCCTAACCAATCCAATATCTCACGCCAATCCCAACATTTTCAACAAACATCCCAAAGAAATAATCATCGTGGAATACTTGAAACCGAAACAAGAATAAAACGGACATACTTTTGGCCCAGAATGAAAAATGACATTACAGACTTTATTAACAAATGTGATATTTGCCAAACAAACAAATATGACAGAAATCCACCGAAACAGAAACTAATGATAAGTCCAACACCCTCAAAACCACTTGAAATTATATCTTGCGACACTCTTTCTGCTCAAGGTCACAAATTTTTAACAATAATCGATACTTTTTCAAAATATGGTCAAGCATACCCACTAGCAGCATTAAACGGCATAGAAATCACAAGAGCATTTTTAACATTTATGTCTCACCATGGTGTCCCGAGTTTAATTGTAATGGACAATGGTACCGAACTCAAAAATTCAATTGTGCAAGAATTTCTAGATGTTCATAAAATAAAAACCCACTATGTTACCCCAAATAGTACCCAGTCAAAAGGTGCAATTGAACGTTTTCACTCTACTATTATCGAACATTTGCGCATCATTAGAGCAAAAAATGACGGTAAAATAAATATTCTTAATGATATGACCTATGCTATTTTAGGCTATAATAATTCGATACACTCTGTAACAAAACAGAAGCCAATCGATATACTAAATGGACATTTTGATTCAAAAGAATTATTTGATATAAACCTTGATCAAACCCTTATTAATAACTACGTTCAAGAACATCGACAAGTTACTACGGAAATTTATAAAAAATTAAACGAAACACTAAGTTCTCAAAAAGAGGCGACCGTAACCTACCACAATCAAAACCGACATGACCCATTACAGTACGAACCTGGCATTGACATATATAAAAAGAATACAACACAAACTAGGAACAAACTTAACCCAAAGTTTTATAAAACAACAACCCTCTCTGACAAGGGTATAAAAATAAAAACAAATAAAAATAAACTTTTACATAAACAAAATCTTAAAAGACCAAAAGCTAATCAGAAAAAATTGTTACAGGGCGCTACTAGTCCTTCCAGTCCTATTCCTTCCACTAGTAAAGGGTGAAGAAATCCTAATCAATAAATTAAATAATAATCCTGGCATCCTTCCGTACAAACTAGGCACAGCAAAATTAAAAGCAAGTGTTCACACTTTCCTTCATTATTACGATTTATCTCCTATAGGTAAAGAAATTGAAACTTTAAAATATGCATATAATAATGTAACATTAGCGATTCAATCAGGGCTTAGCCACCCTTATTTTCGAGAGCTCGATTATTTTGATCGTGCCCTTCTTTATCAAGTAAAATCTGCTGAACAAAAATTCCACTCTCTAATGCCATCGTCTAGAGTAAAAAGAGGTCTCATCAATGGATTAGGTTCAGTAATTAAAAGTATCTCAGGTAATCTTGATGCAAATGATGCAACGTACTATGATCAAGCAATATTTGATTTACAAAATAATGAAAAAAGAAATCGTGCAAAAACTTAATCAGCAAATTTCACTTACAACTGACATTATTGAAAATTTTAATGATACAGTATCACTTATAAAGAGTAATCAAGAAACAATATTTTCTGGAATTCAGACAATACGTAATTCACTGAATACATTCATATTTCAATTCAACGATTACATGCAAACTCGAAATGTTTTAGATCAATTAAATGTTAACTTTAATATTATTTTACATCTCTTAAGTCAGATAGAAAATGCTATAACATTTGCTAGATTAGGAGTTTTACACACTAGTATAGTAGATATAAATGAAATGAATTCTATAATTGATACAGTATTAAAATATCACTCTAGAAATGAAATAATTTTTCCAAATATAAGCAATGACACGCATAGATATTATGAAATTTTAAAAATTGAAGCGTACTACTCTGATACAAAAATCGTTTTCGCTGTTCACTTTCCTATTGTTTATCCTGAAACCTTTTCATATTATCATCTTTTCTCTATCCCTACAACAAACCACACAACTATCATACCTCGCAACACCTTTCTGACAATGAACGAAAACTATTACCAATATCACTCAATGCCCTGCCTAGACCTAAAGCCAAACTATTATTGTCCCGATGGAAATCTGTCTGTAGGAGACGAAGAAGAAGATTGCATTTTCCAGTTACTTCAGCTTCAATCAAATCCAAAAAACTGCCAAAGTATTCCTATCAAAATCTCGAAAAACGTAATCCAGCCAATTGATGAGTCACATAATATAGCCATTTTCGTTAATCAAACTAAAATTAAAACAATATGTACAAGTACCGACTTTTCCATCCTGGAAGGAAATTTTTTTATATCTATTCCATATCAGTGTAAATTTCTGGTAGAAAAACAACAATATATCAATCAACAATTGATTTCACGAGGCCAGCCGTTACTACTTCCCGAATTGAAAGTTACCTATGGTGAAAAAGAAGAAAACGTTCCAGAAATTTCTTTAGAAACAGTTCCCTTAGATAAAATTCACAAACTTCTTAATAAACAAAGTGAAATCCAGCCTATAGTGTTAAAACATTTACAAAAGACTTCTATTAATTATAGTAATATAGTAATTTTTATTTTAATAGTAGTTAGTGTTCTTTGGATAGTAGTTAGTTATATCGTCGAAAGAAAAATCAAGAGAAATAATTCAACCATCAAAGAAGATGAATCAAGAGAAGAAGTGAAATTAGAAGAGCGACCGGAGGCAAGTCCTAGGGCATTTTTCACTCCATGAAACATGCCAGAATCTTAGAAGGGAGGAGTTATAGTCATTGACCCTTATAACTACCGTTATAATTATTGAACCCAACACCCGGATATGTGTAAAAGGAGAAATGCTTATTTTACTATTTCACAATTTTATACAATTCTGCTTACATGTTTTTATTCAAATTAATTCAGTCTGATTTTTATATTCTTTACAGTAACATTAAACTTATATTCCAATTTACCACTAGTTTGATTCATTTTTTGTATTTAAAATAATAAAAGTTGTTTTTAAAAATAAAGTTTTTTGAGAAAGAAACTTAAGTCACGGGCAATAAATCTCCCAAAAATGTTCAGAGTAATTCATACGATACGCATGCGCAGATGGGTTATTTCGTTACAGATGATGTATGCCAGTTGCAGATTAACCATTAAAACTCCTTAAAAACGTAGCAAACAGGAGGGCATTGTTGTAATTTACTAGAAGAAGATGTAAACAAACACACTTTCATTAACCTAATATTATTTATTTTCAATAAAAAAAGATTTATTCTCTTTTTAGAAATTGTGAAAAAAAAGAATTTGTTATATTAGATGTAGAAATTTGTTGTTGGCTAGTTTATAGGTTTTTAAGGCAATTATGTGATTTTTGACGTATTCAGAATTATGTGGGGTGGATAGTTTTCATTGAAACGCTTATTTTACTGGAAAAAAATGGAGGCTCGTTGCTACCAGTTTAAACTATTTATTATAAACGTGTGTGTTGCGCTGTGTATTGGTGAAAAAAATCTGAAGTCAGTATTAAGAAATGGGAATATCCGAGGGTTGTTAATTTTTCCTCAAATTCAACAAATTTTGAATTCGTGACACTATATGTACAAAAAATATGTGAAAAAGAATAAGTCATCTTAGATACAATACTGGAAAAGTTGGGAGGAAGATTCTAATTGAACCAGTCTTTGGAGGGCTTTTAGACATAGGTTTTAAATGTAAATAGGAAGACAAAAGGTTTTGTGTGAAAGAACTGCAAGAAATTTCTTTCTAAATTCGGAAATTTCTTGTAAGGCTACTAAACATGTCTATTCTAAGATTTTCGAATGGTGCCGTGTGAATCTTCGCAGATAGAAATAGAAACGGCTAAAAAACCCTTTCTATACACATACTTAACCCGTTTTGCCATTGTTTTTGTTGATTATTGAGTATGATTAGGTTCAGAATTATTGTTTATTTTTATTTAAAATTAAAAACCTATGTATTTTTTTCATTTTGTTCAACATTTAAGATAGATGTAATTAACTAAACCGGATTTTTTCGTCTATTTTGCATTTTTGAGTTATATTGAAGTACACAAAATAATTCATTAGCTACTACCTTCTGGCCTGTGACTCAAATATCGCTTTTATTTTATTATTCTGCAAAACTATGATGATTACTGTTGAAAGTTAAAAATAAAACGTAGAGCTTAAAAAGTTTGTTCGTAGAACAATCATAAGCTATCAGAAACCGTCAGATGCATGCGCACTGAAATAAAAACGTTCGTAGAGACCATTTGGCAGTTGGTGATTTAAAAATACTTTGTTCGAAGAAATAAATTTGCAGTTTCTGACTAGTTCCCAACTATCAGAATAATTCACTGACCGGGATCAAATTTTCAGTTAGAAGCATGCGTATTGTGATGCTATTTAAAGTGACATATTTTTGGTATTTGGTTTTGAACCCAAAAAGATCTGGTTTTGAATAATTTACTTTTATTGTGAAAAAATACAACGATATAGCAAACCACTTCCTTATAAAATATAGTTTAGGTTTGAAAAGTACAAACATACCTTGAATGTCGACCATAAATTCCATTTCCAGTTATTCAATCAGATGAATATGACTAGATCTTAATGATTAAATGTCATGCGTCATGCTCTCTACTGTCAAAAATTTCCATCCGTTCGTAGAACAAAAATTCCCAATCAATTCACAACGAATCACAAACGAAATGTGAGAGTTTAAGAAATTTCCAATCGATTGAAAATTCCTTTCTACGAACAAACCTATTAATGATTAAATGTCATGCGTCATGCTCCCTATTTTCGAAATTTTCCACCCGTTCGTGGAATTTCAATTTCAATTTCCATTTCCATTCCCGTTTCCGTTTCCATTTCCATTTCCATTTCCATTTCCATTTCCATTTCTTTTCTATTTCTATTTCCATTTCCATTTCCATTTCCATTTCCATTTCCATTTCCATTTCCATTTCCATTTCCATTTCCATTTCCATTTCCATTTCCATTTCCATTTCCATTTCCATTTCCATTTACATTTCCATTTCCATTTCCATTTCCATTTCCATTTCCATTTCCATTTCCATTTCCATTTCCATTTCCATTTCCATTTCCATTTCCATTTCCATTTCCATTTCCATTTCCATTTCCATTTCCATTTCCATTTCCATTTCCATTTCCATTTCCATTTCCATTTCCATTTCCATTTCCATTTCCATTTCCATTTCCATTTCCATTTCCATTTCCATTTCCATTTCCATTTCCATTTCCATTTCCATTTCCATTTCCATTTCCATTTCCATTTCCATTTCCATTTCCATTTCCATTTCCATTTCCATTTCCATTTCCATTTCCATTTCCATTTCCATTTCCATTTCCATTTCCATTTCCATTTCCATTTCCATTTCCATTTCCATTTCCATTTCCATTTCTATTTCTATTTCTATTTCTATTACACAGGCCATTTGTGAGTCTAGGAGTCTAGGGTAGCAAACATTTTCTAGTCTGAACATAGTATTTTAAAAAAAGCTATAGAAGATATAGTACGCTTCAAAAAACATAGTATTTTAGTGGGGAAGAATAAAAAATAGAATCATTTATTTTTATAAGCACTATATTTTTTGCTCCGCTAGCAGTCTCTAACAATTTTTTGTCTTCCATATAACTGACATAAGCTTTATCGCAGTAAATTTTTAAATTAATATAAATGAAAAGCTCATTTTTTATTAGATATACTTGCTCTGAATCTTTTTTCACGCCATTTCGAATTCATAACAGAAAATATCCTTTCTGTGAATGCCAAAGTGGCGAGAATAGAAAGCAGAAATGAAATAATTGAATAAATTTGGTACCCAACTTATTTTCTGTATTTTTGGGATGTTGTTTTGTCAATAAAATCACTTGAATTCTTCACTTTAGCAAATATTTCGTTCAGTATATTTATTTCTGAATAAAGTTCATCCCTTTGAATACTAAGTTTTGCTTGTAAATTTAGAACTTCCAACTAATACTGTCTCGCAGCCCGTCTCGAAGTATGCTAGGGTAGTGATTCCGAGGCGGGAGTAACGGTGGGTTTGGTTGGTAGGCATTTCTTGGGATGAGTCCAACACAGTCGTCTGGGTCATGATTATGGCTCATTCAAACATGAGTTCTCCCATCTCGGCCCAAAAAAAGCAATACTGTCTCACAGTTTTTGGTGTTGCAAAATGTAAACATTGATGTATATTATACTGAAATATATTTTTTTCCCGTACTATATATTTCTTCAACAGTATATAGTACAATACTATATATAATAATACGGTTGGCAACCCTAGCGTCATCTGCAAATACATTAGCCTTGGGGTAAACCAATATTAATACCATTTTAAGCAGATATATTATTATGAATTCTTACTCTTTGTTTTCTTCCAAATCAATAATTAGTAAACCAATTCTAGGCGCCACCATTAATGATATATCCTGTAAGTTTCGTTAAAAGTATGTTACGATCAATTGTTTCAAAAGCTCTCTTTAAATCTAGAAAAACTGCTACTACATAGTTATTAAACCAAGAGCACAAAAAACCTAGAGGCTGAGGTGCCGAGGTCTCTATACCTCTGACTGGTGGTGCCAAACCAATCAATAAATTATGGGCATTGTGTACTAAGACTTTCTCCTCATCATTGCCAATTTAATTATATAGAAAATATTTGGATTATATGAGAAGCAAATCACGATAATCACATTGGTAGTAATTGATATAGTGATAATACTGTTTTTGGAAACCTTGCAGCGAACACTGAATACTGCTATTCCTGAATTCTTTGCTAAAACAGTAAGAAAATGTGGGAATTTGATAGAAGAATCCAGGGCTCGTGGAAACCGAATCAAAGAAATGAAGACAAATAATTCACAATACAAATAAGAAAAGCAGTGACAGTAATTTTCATTCCGACTGTGAATATTATATTTGAAAATACTGTGAGTACAACCCCAGTAAACACAGGATATCCTATGGATATCCATATAATGTCCACAACTGGTCCATGTGGACATGGACACAGAATGGGCATCCAAAGGATGTCCATTTACTACTAGTAAAATGGATATCCGTTTGGGGACATTCACTGGACCTTCAGATCTTGTTCACCTCTGGACGTGAACATTTATTTGAGTGATGGGCGTCCATTGGACATCCATTATTCATCCTTTGGTAGAATCTCTACTACTCGATTAATTTTTTATACTCGTATAGGGAGTACCTATTATATTTTTAGGTTCATGTAATGAAAAAAAGGAATTGAAGGTTGCAAACATAATTAGATATATTTATTTATTATTTCAGTTGCATTCCCTTTTAGTATCTTTTAAAATGAGGCGAAGAAAATCGATATTTGTTCATAATAGCAATAAATTAAACTATGATATAACAAATTTTCAAGTTTGGTTTTGGCGGAATTCACTATAGTGTATAGTTTGTCTCAAAGTATATCATTTCCACTTTTGCCGGCAATCATAAAATTTGTGGGCCAAGTGCAATACATCATTTGGCCAATAGCTACTGTAGAAGAGATCGCCAGTGGCGGACTATGTGCAATTATTTTAAAAAGGATGAAATTCACAAATATCCATCTTTTTGTATTTTTATCATACATCTTTTGTTTTTTATTTATTTTGTGAAGACCATTTCTCTAAACTTTTTTTCTTTTTCCTCCTAAATGGAAGATTATCAAATACCATCAAGTTAAATAAACTATAACCAGGTAAAAAAACAATATCCATCTTTATTGGTATAGTTTGATATTATTCTAAATATAATTCTGTTTCACTGTCAGACTAATCATTAAGATTAATTACAATAGGCTCTATATTATTTTGAATATGAATGTATGAATCTTCAATTTTCATAACGTGCTGTACCTACACAATTTTTCCAGCTTTGAATGGGTATATTATAAACTACATTTTTAATTAATTCTATAACACTGGGACCCAAAGTAGGAGTAACATTTTCTGCTCTCAACTTTGATTTTACTCGATATCACAAATGCTCTATGGGGTTGAATATACAGTGGTATGGAGGAAGACGTAGCACAGTGTATGTCCCTGTTTCGCAGCTAAACTGTCACATGCATATTGTTTTTTAATAGCATATGATTTTAACAACACCAAAAGTTGCCATCGTCTTTAACACCATACACGCGTTTATCCGTAAAACAGGGCATTCATACGTTGTTGGGATATACCATGAATAGTCTCCAGAGATAATTGATAGTCTCTTTTAAAATAAAAACGTTACGTAAATTTGTATTTTTCAGATTTATTTTCGACGTCAGACAAGAAGGGATATATTTTGTCAACATATTGTAAATGAGAATTGTCAGTATCTTAACAAGACGAATCTCTTTTCCGCCTTAACGACTACCAAACACAAGCCGCAATAATTTACAACTTACATCCCTCCGATGTCTAAAAGTATACCTAAACTATTTAGACGATTGATAAATTCCCGTTACTCGTACCTCTTTATTTCTAAAAATACCATTGGAAGGAATTCGTCTGCGTTTTACAACCCCCGACCGGCGGTACTTTTTTTGTGACTTCCTATTCAGACTATTATTAGATGGTGTGTGAATAGATCTTTCGACCTTGTTTAAAAGGGTAGATCGATTTTGAACCACTATTTCTATATTTCATGGTAGTTTTTTTTTAATAAAAGTCTGGCCGATCTTGACTGAAGAATTTTAGAAGTTGGTGGATAAAGATACCGTTAAAAACAAGTTTACCACATACAAATTTTAGGGTATGTCAGAAAAGTACGTAAGTAAGTGTGTGAGTAGAGAAAGTAATTGAAACTATTTTGATACTCCACCACCCGAAGTCATACTTCACAATAATAACGAATACATTTTGTCTGAAGAGTACCATTCAAATTCTGTAAAGTCCTGTTAAAAACAATCCATACACCCCTTTTCACGAATATACCCACTCCTGATTCGGATTAAGTACGATGACATCGACTAAATAGTACGACTGTACTTAGAAGTAAACTCCATTCCAGGATATTTGGTTTCAACTTAATACCAGCATGATTGATTCAATAGAAAAATCAATAGCACGTAGTCGTTTATACGATAACAATAGCACTGTATCGTATCCTATCTCTCCAAAATTCAAAAACTAGCCTGTATATGTATTACAGGAGCAATGAAACCATGCCTAACGGCAGCCACTACATATGGTGGAGTGTTGCAGAAAAAACAAGTTACAGACTAAGTAAAGAAGGAATAAAAAAAAACTCCTCACTTCTTAAAAATCAGATAACCTCGGACATGCCAACAGATGGTATTATGAAAAAGTATAACTTTTCAGAGAAATTTGTTACAGACTTAAGCAGCAAGGAGGAATGGGATCCAAATACCATCACCATACTTGGAAAGAATGCCATTCAATGGTACACAGACGGCTAAAAAGCGATAGAAGGAACTGAGATAGGAGTGTAGGGGCCAGGAACCAAACACTCTAAAAGCTTGTGAAAAACCCCAATTATCGGAAATTCACGACATTGGAAAGTGTGTCAAGTTCAATATTGATAAAAGATATAGATGGCAAATGATTATCATAATGTCGGATAGTCAAGGATCCATGAAAGCACTGAACTCTCGTGTAAGCAGTCCCAAAATGGTGTGGGAATGCCAAGGCAAACTCAATGAACTAGGCGAGACTTACTGTGGATTCCAGGACACACTGGAATAGAAGGAAATGAAATAGCAGATGGAATAGCAAAAAGGGGAACTGAAACACCCTTTTGTGTGCCGGAACCCTTTTGCGGAATCAGCTCCAATGTAATATTGGAAGAAATAGGTAAAGCCTAAAAAAAATATCTGACTTTTGGACTCTCTGAGACTTTCCTCTGGAACTAAGTGGAAGTGAAGGGGCAGAAAAGATCTTTTACTTCTCAGTTAATGTCACCCAATATACATACATACATCGCATCGTACTAGTTTCTTCGAAAAGATAATGCCTAATAGTATAATTATTTCACAACTGAAATGTTTGGCAAGTGAAATAATATTTAGTTCAAGTATCTAAATTTCACCGACTACAAATATGTCACTGTTCACTATAAGGCATTTATATAATTCCCGAATGGTATATAGTCTAACCCAACACAATAACAGTTGGGTCATGTGAAACTGGTAGAAGAGTCAAAAATTTCCATTTTGTTAACTTCCAGGGAAATTTAACAGCCTTTGGATATTGGCAGCTTCAAATTACTGATTGTTCCATTCTTCGCACTTTTCAATACTGACTTCAGTTTTGCTCTACCAATACCCAGTGCATCACACACACGTTTATATACACAGTGGAAGGTCTAACTGGAACAAATTCTGTAACTTGATAAATGAAGGTTTATCGCAAAATTCCTGTAACACGTCAATTTTTATTTTCAATGGGGCATATTACAAAGAGATTTGTTTATCTTTCAATTGGGCTTCTTCTTCCAGAATCCACCTATTTGGAAACACTTCGTTAATATAGGTCCATACATTTTGAGCAAAATGTGGTGGTGCCTTAAATTGTTGAAACCACATCCGTTGGTCAAATAAGTTGGAATCCAAATTATTGGGGAATAAATTTACTAAAGTAGGAATCAGTTCTTCTTGGAGAATATTAAGATATGTTTCTCTGGTTATGTTTTCATTGAAAAAAGGACTTACTATGCGATCCCCAATAATTCCAGCCCAGACGTTTGTTTTTTTAGGCCTTTGGGTATGGCATTCACGCATCCAACGGGGATTTTTGTCAGCCCAATAACGGCAGTTCTATCGATTGACATGCCCATGTAATGTGAACGTAGCCTCATCAGAAAACAGCACCCATTCCAAAGCAATTTGTCCACTATCGATAGAAGCCATAATTCGTTCGCAAAATTCGAGTGTACGATCAGGATCATCTTCGTTAAACTCCTGCAGGTTTTGCATCTTATATGGGTGCTTTTTGACTCCTTTAGGTAATAATTTTTAAAACGCTTGTGAGTCTGACACCATGAACGCGAGCTATTTGCCTAGCAGGACTAACAGGATTTTCTTCAGCTTCCAACAATATGTTCAACTGGGCTTCTTAGTCGACTTTTAAAAGCTTTTATCGAGGAGCATTCCTTACGTTGCGCAACTCCCGATATCGAGTTTCAATTTTGCTAATCATACTTCGATTAATTGAGGGTAATTCTGTATGAACTTCAGTAAACAAACGAGCGACTTCAGCCTGTGTTCGACTTCTGTCCCCATATCCGATCATCATTAAAATTTCGGCGTCTCGGTTAAATAGAACATTTTCTTATTTCTCGTTTATTTATACGTTGAAATGCAAACAAGTACAACAAATCAATCACATTCAGTTCAAATTGACCGAAAAACTATCGTGCAGGTTTTCTATTGGGCTTATCAAGTAAGGAAAAATGTACCTATACATTAAAGTAATTTTATTAAATAATTCTTTATTTCATTTTTTCTCGACACATTGCTTATAAAAAGTAACAAAAAAAAAGGAATTGTGTTTGCAATTAGAAAAGCTTTCAAATAAAAAATTAATCAACCTATCCTTCCCTTTAAAAAAAAGTTGGGGGTGTCTGCAGCCTCCCAGATAATTAAAAAGATAAGCAAATATCTTTGTAATATGCCCCATTGAAAATAAAAATTGAGATGTTTCAAGAATTTTGCAATAAACCTCCATTTATCAAGTTACAAAATTTGTTCCTGCCAGACTTTCCACTCCGTATATACAGTGCTATTCAAAAGTCCCCTCCCCCCCTCGTATCTTTTGAACGGCTACACTTACATTAATAAAATTTGGATCGTGAAAATAAAGTGTTGTAAACTTCTCTACGAATGGTAACAGGTGACGTAATAGTGATAGATGACGTCACAGTGCCACTCTGGCCAATAATTTTAAATAGGACCTTATGGCAAGTGATATCTCGTTTGAAAGGCATTGACATTGGCTACATAGCCATATTAATTTTGTTTGGGTTTAAACTAATTTTGACGGATAAATTAAATAAATACCAAAATTATTATTTCACATTTGAATATTGAAGATTTTTCAGTCCGCCTCTGGTTAGTTGTCAAAAAAATTGAAGTTTTTAATTTAATAGTATTTGTTGCTTTGCAAAGTTTTTCTAAATAGCTTAAATATTTAATTTTATTATTGTTTAACGAGACGTTTGAGAGTTTACATAGGCAAAATGGTACGTACTCAAGCCGACAAAGTAGCTGTTATCTTAAGAATTGGTGAATCTGGAAAGAATCTCCCTAAAGCGGAACGTCTATTTAATGAGAAATACCCAGATCGCCCTATCTCCAGAACTTATTTGAGGGAGCTTCTTCACAAGTTTGAAGCAACAGGTAGCGTTCAAGATGCCAAACGATCTGGTCGACCAACATTTAGTGATAATAAAAAAAATTATATAGTTGCTGGAGTGGTAGTAAACCCTACTTCCTCTTCAACTGAAGTTACGTCTATCTGTGAAGTAAGTTTAAGTACAGTACAAAGAGTGCTGGCTAAAAGTGAATTTCATCCATACAAGTTAAAAATGGTGCACCACCTTTCGGATGACCACCCCGACAGAAGACTCGAATTCTGTGAATGTATGACAAATAAAATTAGTCAAAACCCACATTACACAAAAACAATTTGTTTTAGTGAGGAAAGTACTTTTTGCCTCAATGGAAATGTGAATACACAAAATGTAAGGTATTGGAGTGACACAAATCCTCACACCTTTCGTGAAGAACATACCCAATTTCCAGAAAAAGTCAATGTTTGGGCAGGTATTTTGGGAAACCACATAGTTGGTCCTGTTTTCCTAAATACAAATTTGAGCGGTGAAGTGAATCTGGAGATGTTACAAAATGCAATTGAGCCGTTAATTCTTGAAATTCTGGAAGATAATCCAGATGAATTCGGCCATCTGGAAATAACATTTCAACAGGATGGTGCTCCTGCACATTATTATGGTGCAGTAAGACGTTACCTGGATGAAGAATATCGAGGTAGATGGATCGGCCGGCGAGGTCCTATAAAATGGCCACCTCGGTCACCAGATCTGACACCATTAGATTTTTTTCTATAGGGGTACTTGAAATACAAGGTTTATACTACGACACCAGATAGCATTGGCGTTTTGAAAGACAGAATTATTGTAGAATGCAATGCAATGTCAGCTGACACATTCGAACGAGTACGACAAGAGTTTACTAATAGGATGTATTACTGTCAGGAAGTAGACGGAGCAGACTTGCTATAAGAATCCATTGTTGATATTTGATTAATTAAATTTAAAAAGATAATTTCAATAATTTTGGTATTTATTTAATTTATCCGTCAAAATTAGTTTAAACCCAAACAAAATTAATATGGCTATGTAGCCAATGTCAATGCCTTTCAAACGAGATATCACTTGCCATAAGGTCCTATTAAAAATTATTGGCCAGAGTGGCACTGCAACCTCATCTATTACTATTACGTTACCTGTTACCATTCGTAGAGAAGTTTACAACACTTTATTTTCACACTCCAAATTTAATTAATGTAAGTATTGCCGTTCAAAAGATACGAGGGTGGGAGAGGACTTTTGAATAGCTCTGTATAGATGAAGAGATTTGGAATTTTTATGAAAAGAGTATTACAAGAATTTACTTTCGCACTTTTTAAATGCATTTGTAACGATCCTCGTTAATGGTTTTGGTATCGCAAGCGTATATTCGTGAAATAGCCTATATATAACATTTGTGTCACTCAGTATTTTAACAAATATTATATTATCATTATATTCCATCACTTTTAACTATTGTTACGGGACAATTATTGAAAAACTGATAATTTTTATCGAGAATTTTTTTGTCGATTAATTTAGTCAAAAAAAAAACAACAAAATACAGTTTAAAGTATTTTTTACCAATTAATAGTTATGCCTACATACAATCATTACTTATTACTTGAAATACTTGACGGCGATTTACCACTACGTGAAAGAAGTTAAAGACCGGAAATTACATACCTACCGTTTATTTGCCATTTTCACAGACAGCCAAATTGCCCTAAGGGCATTCATAGATTGCCAAGACCGTTGCAAGGTCACAGTAGCAAGCGTACCAGTGCACCGTTTTCTTGGACAAAGTCAAGGAAAATAAAATGGAAAAATGTGTTTTCGACACTCGTACCTAGTAAAGAGCGTTGCCCAAAACTTTTTTACCGATATTAATTCTCTGGAATTCGTTATTCTGCAAATAATTAAATTCGTATTAATTAAGAAGAAACAGTATACCTACTAGTGTATTTCTCATAATATTTTAAATTCATGTGAGATTAACTTATGCTTCACGCATCTGTCAAAAATTTCTGTACGTTCAGGTGATAAAACGTGCGCAGCTGATTTGGCTACTAGCAGCAGTACCTACAAGAAAATGAAAGGCAGGTGATAAGGCGTGTATATTACAACCACTGAGGATATTAATACAGACATAATATTATGAACTACCGTTTAAACACACTTGCTCGTATGTCTGATGACACAATTTTATAACATGGAAGAGCTTTTAAATTTTATATATAAACATAATTTTTTATTAAAAAGAAAAAGAATCAATTTATTTTCGTTCGCCTTTGGCATTTTCTCAATTTTAATTTTAGCGCGTATCTTTTTACCATAATCATATCAATAATTTTATATTTATTTTAAAAAATCTGAGTTTGATGTTCCGTTATTTTTAAGTTGGATTTATCTTCATATTTGATTATTGTACCCATATAATCAGGAAATATTGAAATATTAGATCTACTCTAAGTTGCTATGGAAACATTTTGATTTATTCCGATTTTGACGAGAATATTTTTAATGAAATTATCGAATCAAATATATAAAACCAAAGAATACTGTTTGCAAAAAAAATGTGTATGGAAAAAAGATTTGGAAACTAACAAGTGAGTTTTCACAAAAAAGTTACTATTTACCCATTAAAAAAACTTGTGTTCTAGCAAGCGCGAGCTGCCCGTGATTCAATACGGCAAAAATGGCAATCAGATCCTTATGGAACGAAGCAAAGTTCAACAGCATGAGGCTAATAGGATTAGTCAAAATGGTGATTTAGTGGGATGAGAACACCCCTGAAAGGCAGCAAGTCTACATAGCCGCGGTAGAATTAGCTTGGAAAGGTGGGGAAGCTGCTGAATTTTCTCCTATCAAAGCAAATAACGAAGGTACTATAACACATCAAGTTGAATATAGCCCTGTATTCAGCAAAACTTGCCAAGGTGGTCCAAGAATGTAAACAGAAATCAAATTTTCAATAAAAAACAGCGACCGCAACGTTTGTCCTGTCGGATTGTTTAAAACATTCATGTCAAGAAGGGGCTCACATATTAAATCCGACATATTATTCCTCAGAACAAATCGTCACTGGAAAGCCGCAAATGATCACTGGTATGATAATATGACCAAGGCAAGAACTTACTAATCACTACAATACATCGACCGCGGTCAGCCGATTGGACAAAAGTGGTGTACTAGAGCAGGAGCTTATCAAAATCACGGGTGATAGTAATGCCAACTCAATAAAACCCTACTTGAATATTGGTAAAGAACTTTATAATCAAATTATTACCAGCATGCGTAGTGAAATACATCTTCATCAGTTATAGAAACTAACACGTCTGGATATTCATTCCACTTTTCTGATTATTATTTTGTTAATTATTGCAGCTTTAAATACATTGTTTTTGCTTAGTATTTCTTTCAATAATAAACAAACAAAAATCTTATCTAAATAACCCTCGAATATTGATAAATGCTCAAAAATTTTCTATCAAGCATGTTGCTTTCGAAATCTGGAATTTTTTCCGAAAAAATTTATTTTTTGGTTTTCTCCACTGAGAATAAATATTCAATAGTTATTCACCTAATGTGTTTGAGATGTAGAATTTTTTAGAAAATATATTCAAGTTTATTTAATACTGCACATCACTTTGTCCTGGTAAAAAATTCCATCACCATCAATGCAAAAGAATTTTACGACCATCTACCTTTAGAATTGTTAATAGGTACATTCAATAAGTTCCGCAGATAAACGTAGGCAGTTCTTCATGAAAGACCATATTATTCAGTGGCAGAACTCTACAATCAGTAATATTGGCAATACTTCAATAATTAGCATTTTATTGTGTAGGATATCTTTATATTTTATTGTAATAATATATTAGATATTTTTATTATTTTTTCATTTCGGCTCGGATTTCAAATATTTTTCATTTCTCAAGCTGTATCGCTTTGTCTTTGAAATTTTTCAATGACAATAAAGCATATTCTTCTCTTTTTCTCCTGTATATTTAATAATCATAATTTTCTATAAAAAAAAACTGTTCGAAGAAAGCGGGGACATGGCCGGCGATTGTCAAAAAGTGGTTCGACACAATGCCAACTGTGTACGGCAGATGCCGGCCGTGTCGACCATCGTTGCTTACGATACCAGTGCAATGGGAACAGGCTCGTGCCTCTTATGCCCCACCTGGCGGAGCCTCCTGTTCTTTACACACGGTTTTGAGAGCCCCAGGTGACCCGCACCTGCCGCGTAGTGTCCATATGAGATAGGCCAGAAAATAAATGGAGTTATAACAGTTAATTTGTCTAGTTTTAAATAAGTAAATAATACTGGAGTTTTCAAAATAATCGTTTGTTCTGTTTCTGCGTTATTGTGTACTTGTACTTGTACGGTTTGTTTATAGTATAAAATAGTTCCACCATCTCTTTCACTCTATTTGAATTATGAAATTTTGAGTGGGTGCCAAGTGCTTCTTTCTAGTTTGGTGCATTTTTTATGGAGAAAAGTGAGTTGGGGAATGTGACGACGCAAGTAAATAATAAGTTTTGGTGTATATACAAGTTTGTTAATAGGACAAAAGCAGCTGGTAATACACAATCACACAATATTACAACGAATAACGCACATTTTCACGAAATATCGCACCGAAAAATTCAATAAAAAACAAACAGACAAATAATTCGTAAACTGCAAGTTTCACCAAAAAAACAAACAAAAATGCGAGATAACGCACGAAGCCATTGAAACATACTCGAGATACCAAAATCGTACACAGTGTTTTATTCAAACACACCGAATAGCATTCAGAAACTTTCAATTACACGCAATAACCCACAGAAACAAGTGAGGTCACACTATATTACGATCAATAAAGCATAATAACTAACTATAGCCCACAAGAGATGGGAATAACACGTAATTGAACCCAGTAGCTCTAAAAAAATTCAAATAACACACCAAAAATCATTTTTGTTAATTTTTGAGAAATCAAACCACAATCTTTTTTAAATCCTTAATTCAACGTTTCGGTAGCGTTCCAACTACCGTTATCAAGAATAATTAAGTTTTTATAAAATTCTGGTCCCTATCTGACACTACAAAAAAATTCGACCACACAAAAAATATACAATAACACTAAATTAGACACAAAAACGAGCGAAAATACACAAAGGAATAATATTACATGTAATACCGCTGAATTGCACATAATAATAACCAATACACTCAGTAAAACACTGAACAGTATTAATAAATTCTGAATTTCGATACTAATCACAAAAAACACTCGATAACAAAAAAAAATACTAAAATATACATAAAACAACAATGAAAATCGTGAGATTAGACAATATTTCATTCAAATAGACACGAAATCACTGAATCACATACAAAAACTCTTAGATTTAAACACGCAATCTCACACAGAAACATCCGTGATCATTTACACTATACGTTTAATTTCCAACAATAGCTCACATAAACTACAATAATACGTAATAGAGCAAAACATTCAATAACACACAAAAGCGATCGTGATCACAATGCACAATTTATTGCACATAGGTAGTAACACACTGAAACATTCAATGAAACACAAAAATTTTCAACAACACTCAGATTAGTAGGATTTCTCTCCATACTGATACATTCTCTCACATTCTTGACAACTTTTTTTTAATGATCCATCCAGACCTTCAAAACACGCTCAACTTCTGACAATAACCATTTTTTTGAGATTTGCGAATTTCCAAAAGTCACTGGCAGCTAAATCTGAATACATATAAAGGACGATGTGAAAGTACTTCCTGCTCTTTATTTGTGGACGTCTTTTTGCGATTTCGTCCTTCCTACCAACGAATAATGCTGTTGCTCCTTTATAAGACAGCTGATAAAATATAATTTCGCTTCAGCTGATACTAGCTAAAATCACGCGAATGGAAATTAAAACTTCACAAACAATTTTTACTTAGTTAGTTAGTTTAAAGTGATAGACATACTTTGTTTCGTTAGTCCCTGAAGAGTACACATCCTGTCAGATAGCCAAGCTGCTCTTAAAGCACTGAGCTCGAACAGGATAAAATCTAAGCTGGTACTTAACTGTCTACAATTCCTTGAAATACTAGGCAAGGAGAACAGAGTCGTTTTGACCTGGTTGCCGGGGCATCGAGGAGTGGAGGGCAACGAGAAGGCCGACACTCTGACAAAATAGGGATCGGAGTTTGTATTTATCGCACCTGAACCATTTTTTGGCATTGCGGAAAGCACTGCTAGATCAGCCATAGCTACCTGGGCGGAGAGGAAAACCTTCACGTACTGGGCAGACATACCGGGGCTCTCTCACTCGAAGGCGTTCATATACAACCCTTTGAGTACAAAAAATAAGCAGATCCTGGAATGGAGTTGAACAAATCCACGCATTCTGACGGGACTGCTTACAGGACTTTGTCGACTGAATTACCACCTAAAGAAGATGAGTCTGGTTCAGACCTCGGATTGTCGGTTCTGTAATTTGGAGGACGAAACTGCGGAGCACATATTAGCACAGCTTTGGGCAGGGTAAGATATAACATATTCGGTTTTAGTTCCTTAGAGCCGAACGACTTCAAAAAAGTATCACCAAATACAACCATGGACTTCGTCAGAAGCACAGGCTTGTGGGGTGAATTGTAATCCCTAGGGGTGAGCCACAATAGCCCCAAGGGGGGTCGCAGTGGAGGTGGCGAGAAGGCCCCATTCACATAGAACCTAACCTAGCCTAGTCCCTGAAGAGTACTCATTACCTGTTGTAACATGTAGGTACTATAGTTCAATACACCTGGAATAAAAAAAATCTCAAGAGTCTACGAATTATATCTTCCTGGAGCAATGCGCATTTTATTATTTATTTTCATGACTGATATAATCACTTGATTATTATCTTGCCGGACCGTACTAATAGGAATGAAAACATCTGAAAGTACATATGGATAGTTTTAAATGTTATAATAAGCGGCAAAATACAATGGGTCTTCATCTTTATTTTTCGGTAGATATTTACTTGTTATAAATATGTTACACTTTGTTATAAAACAATCAGTTACGAATTATATGCAGGTTGAAATATTGTATTTTATATCATTCACGGTAAAGTCACAAAATCGACATACAGAAATGTCGAGAATGGGAGGTGATCACATCAGGAGAGAGACAGGTGAAGCGGTTCATTAGAGGACGCAGACCTTGAAGCACAGATAGGAAAACTGTCAAAGCCGTATTATGTATGTGACAGTTCAGCTGAGGAACAGGGACACACTGTGCTACGTCTTCCTCCATACCATTGTATATTCAGCCCCATAGAGCATTTGTGGCATCAAGTAAAATCAAAGTTGAGAGGAGAAAATGGTACTCCTACTTTGGGTCCCAGTGTTATAGAATTAATTAGAAATAAAGTTAATAATATACCCATTCTAAGCGCTGGAAAAATTCTGAACTGCACGTTATAAAAATTGAAGATTCATACATTCATATATTCAAAATAATATAGAGCCTATTGTAATTAATCTTAATGATAAGTCTGACAGTGAAACAGAATTAGATTTATAATAATATTAAACCATACCAATAAAGTTGAATATTGTTTTTTTTACCTGGTTATAGTTTATTTAACCTAAAAGTATTCAATAATCTCTCATCTAGAAGGAAAAAGAAAAAAGTTTAGAGAAATGGTCTTCACATATTAAATAAAAAACAAAGGATATATGATAAAAAGAAATATTCACTGACAGCTAGGCTCTGCTTAAAGCTGTCAGCCACCCAACAACTAGGTCTAGACTGATAAAAAACTGTAAAGAATCCCTCAACAGGCTGGCAAGAGACAACCAAGTGTCTCTGATATGAAATGGCAGACCAGTTAGCTAAAGAAGGCTCTAAAGAAGACTTTATAGGTCCGGAACCGTTTTGTGAAATCACAAAAGATTGCATAATAGGGGATATCGGGAACTGGCTAGATAGGGAATACCAACTCAAATGGAGGTCGACACAAGGGCACCTCCATACAAAGAGTTCACTCAACAAGGTAGACAAGGAACTCTCAACCAGGCTATTAAAAATGGGTAAGAGACATTTGAAAACAGTTACCGACCTGGTGACTGGACACTGCGCCATAAGGAAACATCTGCACAAAATGAGCAATGTTAGTGAACTTTATGATGAAACACCTACTCACATACTCTGCTTCTGCGAGAACTTACATGGACTCAGACGGAAGCACTTTGGAGAGGAAATAATGCAACCATCACAACTACTGAAAATCCCTCCAGTTAAACTATAGTGGCCTACATAGAAGACACAAACCTTCTGAAATGGAAGTAGATAATATGGGAAATGGTACAAAGATTCAGTTCAAGTACCTGGGCTGCTAAGCACAACCCAATCGAATAAATAATAAAATTACAAAAACATAGATATTTGTGAAACAATTTTAAATAGTCCGCCACTGGCAATCTCTTCTACAGCACCTATTGACCATATGATTCATTGAAATTGGCCCATTAATTTCATGATTGCCGGAAAAAGCGAGGACGATATACTTTGAGACAAACTATATGTAGCTCGACAAATCCATCTTAAAAAGGTGGTATAATCAAATATACTCTACCAATTACAGAGTAAACAAATATTCTCACCTGCATATCGACCACCTTCTTCAATTATTTCGTGTAAAATAAAACCAACTGAAGTACTGGTAAAGAACCCAGCATTTGAACAGTTTTGGACGGTCCAGTTCAATAGGTATTGAAAAGTGATGGCCAAAAGCGTTGCAAGAGTTACAACTGAGATTCACAAAAATTCATTAAGACCGCAAATTCAATATCTCAGTTATTCATTACTTGGTTTTAGAGCTCCTCTCGTCCATATAAATGCGTCACTTCATCCTACAGCTTGAGTCCTAAAAGCATAGTTTGCGTATTTCCATCTGACTCGTCGCTGCTCCCAATTTTATCCTGTTACTCGTGATTCGCAGTTCGCCCAATGAAAACTCTATATGTATATTTTAAAAATAGATTTCCTGTTGAAGAACTCATCTAGCTATTTTCATATATTGATGAAAATACGAGAAATAGTAACGAAACATAAATTATATGTCACGTCAATTTAACTTGGCATACGAGATACGTCACTTTTGTGACAAAAGAAAACTTCAACACCGGCAACAAAAAAATAATATAATTCAGTCCGGAACAAGTGTGAATAACGAATAACGCCAGCTACGTGAAAAACACGGTGAGCCACAAATAACGGAAACAACAAAGTTTATGAATCCATCTTAAAAGGTGAGGGATTCAAAGAACAAAGTCACCAGCCATTTTTCGCATTTCTTCTTCTCTGTTCTCCAAAAACATAAACTGTGACTTTTTAAATCCCTAACGAATCCTCCTCTTCCTCCTTCTCCTCCTCTTACTGGACACTGCTCATTCAAATACCATTAGATGAAATAGACAAAGTAGACATAGTCTGGGGAAGTAAGGTCGGAAAATCTACCTAACATCAAATGTTTCCCTATAAAAAACATAATTATCAACCCTTCATTTTCTCAAATTCTCGAATACATTTTATTGGAGCTTACGACAAGGTAGAGCACTTTCAAGCTGATATCTCTTTCAGTTTTGCTCACATATAAGTTGTATGGAATCTTATGATCTATAACATTGAAAAAGTGGATTTGGAACAAACATTTTCAGCCCTTAATCACTCAAACGGTAGTCAAGTTTAGCGGTAAAATTCCTTTCTTTTTCACACTGATGGGATTTCAAGGGCTATTTACGGCCTAAAGCCTGCATTAGTCACTCCAACCTAAGGGCACTCACTGTTGTAATGTCAAAAATACAAACACCCTTTTTTCCATCTTCTACCATCTACTGATTAGCAACAGCCTATACCGGTACATTTATTCAGTGTAGCCACATAGATGGTAGGCCTGAAGGTAATCGCAGAGTGGTCCTTGATCTGAAAGTTTAAGCTCAGTTCTTCCATATATCGTCACCAATTTATGCGCTACTTACTTTTCCACGCTCAATCACGGTTTGTCTCTTCATGCATCTGTTGTTCAAGTGACAAGATACCTACATTTGCCAACTAATACTTCCACTCACGATCGGGAGATTATTGAGCTGTTCCAGAACGTAGAAAACTTATAAAATTGTCTTGTAGGAATGGAGGTTTCAAGGGGCCTTCAAAACTTCAAATATGGATCTGCTTTCATGCGTTACAAAATTTCCTTTCAGCAAATGACGTGGAGGTGATAGTCGCTGTGCTCCCGATTATTTCTAATAGAAATTGTATGTCTTTGTGTACACCCTGTAAGCATCTATCAAACATCAGTAAACGTTGGACATTTCAATCGAATCGATCAGCATCTTTCAAGGTTGAATTGTACGCATAAAATAAATACTAAATTAAATGTTTCTTATCCGTTTCTAATTATAGAACTTTTTCACGTGGTGAATATCTAGTACTGTTACACGATATCATATAAATAGTATTAAAAAAAACTTACATAACATGAAATTATAATATATGTCAGGATAAATCAGCTTGTGTGGTTTTTGTTAACAGAGTCGCGGTTGTTAACAACATTGTTGACATTGTAGATATAGCATTTGCTAGTTAAATTGACAATTGAGACATTGAAGCAATGTGCGTGAATTAAATCACTCTCAATTATTATCACTATCAGTTGTTTTTGTTGTAAGCCTGAGGTTAAAAAGAACGTTTGGAATGTTCCACTGTCGACGAGAATTATTTTCATTACCAATTTTTTTATTCATAAATATATACAATTTAAAAATTGAGTAGCTTTTAAGAAATCTACAGATTGCGTAAATTCGATCGGAACCCTGGCCTCGGATTACACAAGTGCGACAAGGATATTTGAAAGAGAGAAAGAATAATTGTGCGCGGTCATTACTTTGTTTCATCTTAGGGGTGTATACTTATTTCCCGAGACTGGCCGAATGGTCCTTTACAGAGAGAATTCACTAGTTGGTGGTATAACGGTGGTATTCAGTATGCTCCCAACATGGAAGGAGTGAGGGTGTTAAAGAAATAAAAAAATACAATCGTTATTACGTAACATGTACATCTTAAAATTCATTTTTGTCAACATGATCATTTCAGACCAAGTTGACAATTTCTAACTACAATAGGATATTATTTCAGCCATTGTAACTTGAAAATAAAACAGCATTACTTGAGAGAACCATAATTAATAAACTAAAAATCCCTTCCATTAATAAATTAAATTGAACAAATAAAATAAGTAGGTAGGTACCTACACCTATTCTAAACATAAAATGTGAACTTCCTGAAAAAATAAAAATAAAAATCCATTCTAAAGGTAAACATAATTTTAATGAATTAAGTGCTCAAATAAACCACCTTCCTGTGCTAGACAATAACCAAATCTGTGATAAAGATTTGATCTCATATCTCTAAGATTATTTGGCGTAATGCTGGCACAAACGTGCTGTATTTTCGCCCTCGAAAAAAAGTCAACGATAACGAGACAAAAATATAATTTGTACAAATTAATCCGCGCTTTTGGCAACAGCGGTTAAAATAGGGGGGCAATGAGCATTCGGCCAGTCTCGGGAAATAAGTATACATCCCTAAGGTAAAACAAAGTACACGCCTTAATGACCGCGCATAATTATTCTTTCTCTCTCTTTCAGCTGTTTTTCTGTCGTACTTGTGTAATCCGGACGGTTCCGTTGTAATTTACGCAATCTGTATATCAGTTTTTGGAAAAAGTATATGTTACAAGCCAATTTTTTAGATTGGTGAGTTACTCAATACTCAATCGTCTACGTGTCATGATAGGTCAGAGGGCGAGAGAGAGAGAGAGAGTCCTAGACAATCAGTAAAAATCTAATTTAGGTCGCGGCGGTGCGGGCTGTCGTTATTCAAATAATACGGAAGTCGCTGCTGGCCGGCCAGAACGAAGATATTCTCCCACCACAACTCGACTACTCTCAAATGCTCTATACCGTTCATACGCACTGTTTTTGATAAAGTCAATTGTACGTAATATGTATTTGTGCGCTAATTTGTGATATAAAAACGTAGAACTGTCCCTTCAAAAAAGTAAGCATGGCAACAGACTTCTCTTCAAGGATGCTTCTACTCCATCTTTAGGGGTTAGGTCGGTGACCGTATCAGGCTCTAAGTAGACCTGTTTTTTAGGCGTTGGCGGATGATTACTCTTCAATTACAGGTAATGTGTTCCACCATCTACATAATCGAATTATCTGTATTATGGTAACTAAGTGAGCAGTGTCTAGAGAAAATTCATGTGACTACTCTGAGATCAGAATTCTGAATGTCCAAGAGAGCAGTTTAGCGTAGTAAGGAGAAGGTCGTATCAACCTTTTTGCCTTGAATTTTTTCAAGTAGGCTGCACTAAGCTCCTTTTCCCATTTTCGAACATGTTCAACGATGCCGCTTTTTGGGATAACACAAAACGGTTCGGATCCGATAAAAGAAGTACAAGTTCCTTTCTTTGCGAGATTATCTACCACCTCATTTCCGACAATTCCTTCATGTCCTGGCACCCACAACAAAGTTACTTTGTTGTGTCAGGTTAATTGCTTTTTGTAGCTCCAGACGGTTTTAACTTCCTCACTGTATAGATCCCAATATTAAATGCTACGTATGTAATCTGTATGAGAAAGATACATTGTAGCATCTTCGTTTTGATAGTCCAATTATTCACGTCGTCATGAAACAAAATATTCTGAAGCATTAATTAAAACTCTACTAAATATAACAATAGTTGAAACCAGGCCAATTTGTGAATGTGTGGAATAATAAAAGGTTACGTTCATTTATTGTCAATGAGTAATTATTTTCTAGAATGTCTTAGGCCGATATAGATTTGTTTATATATTTGAAAATTACCAAATATATCGACAGACGCCTCTGCGTTAATGTTCTCCAAATCAAATGCCAAAACTTTCGATTATAAAAAAATAAAAATAATTTGCATTTATATTATCGCCCAATAATTTTTTTCCACATCAATTTATGAACTTAAATAGGTACGCGCAGCTGTGGATTACGTCGATAAAGATTTTTATTCCGATATCTGAAAGTCTCCCGTCGCAACATAATTAAACAAATTACTCAAAATGTCATAAAAATGTGAAAACATTCACTCCGTACTAAAGAATATTTGGATTGGACATACACGTAGCTCAAGTTATTTTCAAGAAGGATTCTAGCAACAGGGAAGTTTCCAATTTTGTTTTATTTGATAATATCATAGTGGAGTCTAAAAATCCTGATATTCGAGGCTTTTTTTTCAAATGAATAGTAACTTACGACCTCCACCCAAAGCGAGTGACGTATAACAGTAGTATGCCCAGCTGTGCAGAACTTGTTTATCGATCGCCACAAGAGTGATGCCCATGATGATGATGATGATGATTTTCGGGGTTTCTTAGGAACAATTTTAGGTAAAATTTTTTAAACTTAACTATAAAATTGTAGGCATTTTTTATATCACCCATGATTTCATGTGTGTTATTCGGAATAATTTACAACAAAATCATAAAACGTGTCTCAATTATTATGCCCCAAAAGGTTTTGAAACTACACAGATATTTTAAATTTTTTACATATTTATAAAAATTTTCTTAAAATATTCAATTATTTTTTCACTACAGCCTAATATACATATATATTTTATGAAGCTGTAACATTATTCGCAACTGGAAAGATTATGTGAACAAATGTTATTTTTCAGAACTGTACGAGCGATGTTTTTTGTACTATGCTGGCAACACTGCACGAAGAGATCGTATTCATAATTATTTTGTATCATCTTCGTTCTTAAAATTTTTGTTCTGGTGTGTTTTTGTTTTTCTGCTGTTAGTTCTTTGTGACATTTAGAAATAATAATATAAATCTGTAAAATGTTTTAAGGTTTCTAACAATTTTATATAACAAATAACAATATTAAAACTAACAACATAATTTTTATGTAACTTCTGAGAACATTGAATTAAAATCTATTTTTGAAAAATGAAAGTACCTAACAGCTTCTGTATTTTCCTATTTGCTTTAACACGACGAACTTCTCTAAGAGACAAATTTTTACTGTTTTGATCGACAGAAGACAGATTGTAGTATCCTCCTTCAGTCATGTTGAAAATATTATGGACACAAACAAAATTTCACAAAGTCTAATAACTAATAGATCGAAAATACAAAAAAAAACACTTGGAAACATTCGCTGTTTTAATCAATACAAGCTCATCGTTCCTTGTCGCATGGACTCACGTGCAGTACCGAATTATACGATTCTACGTCACAACCAATAGCAATGCGCTTACAAAAGCTTCAAATAGTTTGAATTTTTCGGCTCTATAGTGGTTGTTTGTGACAAAAACAAAATAGTTATTTTCATGCCAGTCGTTTTCATGTAATGTATACCTATGATTTATAGCACATTTTTGCTAATCAGAATTTTAGTCAAGCTCCCTATTATTAAGATATGACTACTACAATTTTTTTCAAGCTACAAATTAAATATATTTAAAAATAAAAATTATTAAGATATAGCTATTTATACTTCTCAAATATTGAATAGATGAGGCTTTTACTTGATGAAGATTCATACTTAACTATGAAATAAAACAATGAATTTTTGTTTAAACCTTCATTACAATTGAACTATGTTCAATACAACTTGTGACGCGTTTCGCTACACAGTAGCTTTCTCAAACGAATGGAGGTATCATGAGGTTTAAACAAAAATTCATTGTTTTATTTCATAGTTTATACTTCTCCTCTGCATCGTGGTTATATAATAGTATATTACATACCTAGCGGGGAAGTAGATCATTACAGCCCAGGCTTTGTTAAAAGCCTTGGAGGAATGATCCTTCCCACGTGGTATGTACACTATTTTATTCACAATCGCTTAGTTACAAGCTTTCAAAAACATTAATTTTAAGAAAATTTGTTATCACAAATTAATATTTTTTTCGACGAAGAACTTCATGAATCTGTTGCTAGGCAATATTTCTAATTGGTTTTGACAATTATGTCATAAAATAATCTTTCTGTCACGAAATTTTAATTTTTTTGCTCAAACAAGTACATAATGTCTTATTTTGAATTAACCTGTACTCCTCCGGAAGTCCAAGAAGCTGCGGTTGAGGGAATAATTCCATAGAAAAGCAAAGAAAGGTATTAACTTTTTTTTTAAACCCGCTTAACACAATATTGTCATACTTCAGAAAAGTGACACATGCTTCTAGCCGGAAAAGTACTTTTCCGGCTATAGCGTGGAAGTGAAAGTTTGTAATGAGTCACTTCCCTACCGTTTCAAAGGTAAAAAATGTCTATATTACTGACCGATTGTGAATAAAATATGTTTCCGTCTACCTCTATCCAAAGTATACATTTCCTGGCCTCATTGTAGGGAGCAAAGTCGTACTGTCTCTCCCTAGGGAGGAAAAGTAAAAGTGAGGTCATGGTACATCATCAATGAAATAACTTATACGGCATTGACGGCTCTGTAGCAGAATAGCGCTGGTCAAAATCGCGCTGGTCAAAAAAAGCGCTGGACAAAATAGCGCTGGACATAAATAGCGCTGGACAAAAACAGCGCAGGACAAAATAGCGCTGGACAAAAACAGCGCAGGATAAAAACAGCGCTCCATAAAATAGCGCCGCCCAAAGATAATTATGCTTCTTGATTTTACTACTATCTCATACATAAAAATAGACTATAGTACCGAACTAGCATAATTAGGAATAACAAATTTTTCATAAATTACAGTCATAACAATAGTTTTCCTAATTCAATTCGTCAATTCAACATCGACCAGCTGACAGTGATCAAAGTGTTGGTAACTGTCTATAACAATATCAGAATATAAGGAACGGAAAACAAGTGAAAACAACAATCAATATTTTTCATCATACTTCAATACATATCGCTTTCCGACCAACTGACACAGATCAAAGTGTAAACAACTACTTGTCAGTGTCATATTTATTTAAGGTCTAGAAAAATACAATTTGGTAAGTCTCAGAAAGGAGGTGATACATTATTCCACGAAGGATATAATTACCGAAATGACAAGCAACATGAAATTGCATTTTTTTAGACTTTAAATAGATATGACACTGACAAGTAGTTGTTCACACTTTGATCAGTGTCGGTTGGTCGGGAAGCGATATGTGTTGAAGTTTTATGAAAAATATTGATTGTTGCTCTCACTTGTTTTCCGTTCCTTATATTCTGATATTGTTAGCTGTAAAGGAAGGTTGATGCTTAGCGGTGAAACTTCATTTTTTAATCACATCCTACTGTAATAGTTGATTTTGTAAGGATATTTCAAGCGGCGCCATTTTATGGAGCGCTGTGTTTGTCCTGCGCTGTTTTTGTCCTGCGCTGTTTTTGACCAGCGCTATTTTGACCAGCGCTATTTTGACCAGCGCTATTTATGTCCAGCGCTGTTTTGTCCAGCGCTATTTTGCTACAGAGCCGTATTTGGCAAAATGGTAGAAATCAGTAAATTGTTATTGTTTGTTACTTCATAAATAAATCATTTGAAAATGAGTTGTTATTTGAGAGGCGGAAAAATCATATGTATAACATGGGAGTAGAATGCCTTCTCCCTTGAATGATTGCTGTACTGAGTAAACTTCATCCTCGGGAGGAAAAGTAGCATTTTGCTCCCTTGATATACAAATAGCATATTATACCTATTTCAAAGAACAACGCATGAAGGAACATTTTTAGGTTTTTATGTAATGTGATTGTTTTTTTAAAACAAATTTATGATTTTAACAAACCCGAACGTCCAGAATTTCGACTAAAGAATTTATTGTAAGGTAATCACAAGAAGCGGATAATGGAAAATAGTTGCTAAAGAAAGTGTCATTGATAATAGGTTTATGTAAAGCATGCCGAGGAGAGTAGCTGAAAAAGGAGGAAAGATGTATACGATGAAGGGGCCGTTTTTGGAATTGTAGGTAGTACATAAACAAATGTTTCCCAAAAATGCTTCGTAACGTCTGGCGATGTGAATATGGTACAACTGGTGCAAACCTATGCATGAATGAGACCTAGTTATGCCTAGTTATTTCGGAGAAATGTGCAAGATAAATGCTGAAGTTACCTTATTCTGACAAATACATTGGTCACTGTTTTCGAATATCTTCGGTTTCATTGCTGGCTGATCCCGGAGATGTTCACACTATTAAACGTGGCTGGAAATAAAACACAGCTGCTAGAGGATATATAGAAAATTCCCGCCAAAATAAAATAGCAATTCATGCAAGAAGGGAGTGAAAAAAAGAAACTTCATTCATATTTTGCATACAATATTTTTCACAGCCCTATACAAATAATCAAATCAAAACAGTAATTTCGGATATTTTAATTAAACCTCTTCAGTAAATTACAAATAAGTCATGCATATTGACTGAATGTACAAAATAATATTGAGAAAAATTAACAACTATTCATATAATATATAGTTGTATTTGATTGATTCATGTATAAAGCTTCCTTTGAATTGTGAAAATTTGGAACAGTGAAATACGACTCTTTTGACTCTCGAATGATGTAGAAGGTAGTTTAAAAAAAACGCTGACATTAGCCACTTGTTAAATTCGTGGAGCACAATTCTTGCATTGAGAAAATTGTTCACAAACATATCCTTCGGCAATAGCAGTAGTGTCTATGTTGCTTCTAATGTTTCTACCCGACTCAACTAGAACTACGTCGAAACGTGTGACCTGTATATTCTTCAGGATGCGATGGAACTTTCGGAAAAGTATTTATATCCATTGCTTGTTTTGTACATTTGCCATCTCTATATGTTCGAAAGAAATAGGTGCTGGTTGCGTTTGTTACAAATGTATTAATTTAATGTTTGTTCTGGATTTTCCTATAACCTTAAAACGCAAATTGTATGAGTTTTTGAACCTGGAATCGTGATTATAAGAAAATTTCCCTTTATTTTCAAAGTTATCCATTTTCATTTTATACCACTCTTCTCATCGACAATCTCCAGCTATTCCCAGTACTAACGTTACCTACAAATTTATGAATAAAGTAGGCAATAGAACAAACTAACTATTTGAAACTTTTACTTTGAACATTAAATATTTGTCGTCTGGAGCATCTTAAAAAAACTTGTTTATTTCCATCATTGAAAATATATAAGATTACTTAGGTTTGTACCCAACCGATTTTCGTTCCAAAAATGTTATTAATTTAGAATATTCACTTGTATCTACGTTATCATCAATAATTAAAGTTGCTTTTATTGTAGAATAGCTGGACTAAAGAAGACTCGAATTTTTTATCAAAAAAGGCCAATAGCATCCGCTCTGTAAAGCTGTGAATATTGTTCAAGTTCCGCCATTTCATAAAAGTGTTCTTTCACATAATTTCTTTGAGATGTCTTCGGCAGCAAATTTAATTTGCCACATTTGCCTTTTCTATGATTTCTTCGGGTGTATTTATTATTTCAAACTCGGAATCTTCACTATACCTAATAATAATAATAATAATAGGAACAACTACTGAATAATGTAAAACAAATCTAATTATTTTCAAAAACCAACGACAAATTAGTTACAGTTCTTATGCTGTCAAAGGTAACTATTGATGTTTTTTTCCGGTAAAGGTGTCGACGTATTGCATTAATCAATTGTATTGGTTTATGGAAAGCGTGAAATAAAGTTGACGTTATGGCACATTTCTCAACGCTTTTTCACTTTTTTTCACTCACCACAAACAGTTGTTTTAAGTGCTACAAACTGGTACTACAAAGATAGTGCGTAGAAAAAACCAATTTCGCTATCCATTCTTGGAGAAAAATCATTATCGGATGTTAAGAACCAGAAAAGTTACAAATAGACAACGAGAACAAAGGAACAATTGCGACGCCCATGTCTTACATTAATTTACCAAATTGCAATAATGTAATACTTAATTTTAATCGTTAAGTTTTATTATTTTCAACAAATTTTTCATATCTTCACCTAACATATATGGATTTTTTTTTATCACAGTACTCTGATGAAATTATAATAGTACTCAGTCCAATAAAGTACGTCATTTTAACACCAAAAATTAAATCCAATAAAATGTCATTATGTTATTATGATAGCCATTATTCACCCGAGTGAATAATGGCCCTAAATTGCGAGTAGAATACTATACTTTGTCCACGACCCTTGATTTCTTTATTAAATAAAAGTTGAGTAAATAATGCGAGTGTAGAACGGAAAGTAATAATTTGGTATTTGGTATTATTGACAATTCTAGCGTCAAATTTAATAAATTTCTGGAGTACGTCAAATAATGTGACATATAGAGATGGGCGATACTGTGTAAAGTATCGATACACCGTACCGTTATAAATATAGTGTTTTAAAAATATCAATATTAGAAAATATCGTTATGAAAAGTATCAATACTAAAAATTTCCATATTTTATCTATACGATATATTTTAGAATCAAATTTCTTAAACAAAATACGCAGATTTATTAGTTTATTTCATATTGTACCCCCACCTCTAGTCACCTATGTACCGAAATTTTGTGTTGAGTGTCATGGCATGTTATTTAAATGCAGAACATGAATTATGAGTTCATCTACCTTGATATCGTTACTATGATAACAACGTTTAGATATATATTGTCGAGTGATGACAGTTCGTTGATTTTTAATTTGTCGTTTATGTCAAACTTATTTCGCGAGTGCGCCAATTTAACAATAATATAAATTCAGATTTTGAATTATCCGATGAAGAATTAAATGTATATCGAAGTGTCTGTCTTAAAAAAAATATTGTACGTCACGCAACCGGAAATTAGTGTTTTTCAGGTCTCTCCAAGCTTGTCTCGACCTGAAAAACACTACTTTCCGGTCTTGTAACGTAAATTACTATTCTGAAATATATCGTATCGATAAAATATCGAAATTTTTAGTATTGATACTTCTCATAACGAAATTTTTTAATATTGATATTTTCAAAACAATATATTTATAACGGTACGGTGAATCGATACTTTACACAGTCTCGCCCATCTCTATATGTCACATTTGACGTACTCCTGAAATTTATTAATTTTGACGTTAGAATTATTAGAATTATTTAGAATTATTAGAATACCGAATTATTACTTTCCGTTCTACACTCGCCTTATTTAATAAAAAAATCAAGGGTCGTGGTCAAAGTATTCTACTCGCAATTTATGGGATGACTGGCGCCTCTCGCCTACGGCTCGGGACACGTCACCCTGCGTGAATAATGACTGTCATAAATTGCTCGTTTAATAATGAACTATTTTTAAATTTTTGGTTTTAGTGGACTTAGTACAGCTTACCTCTTGAAAAATTGTAAAAAAATTGGAGTCGGTATTAAAAATTTCAGCAGATGTGACTCAAATTATAAGCTACTACAACTAAGTATAGTGAAGTTATAATTTTACTACTTACTGGTAGTTTTGCATTCAGCAATAAAACAAAAATTTGGTAAACCTACCAAAGAACAAAGTTTAGAGCTCTTTACATAATAAAATGGAAGTATGATAACAAAATGAGAATGAGGTCTCAGTAACCTATCCCAATACTAATCTTGATCATCCAGAATATTCTCATTATGTGGAAGATTTTGGTAGAAACCGTGAAACATTTTTGGTGCCTTTCTAATAGCTGGTATCTCCTCTAAAAATGCCACAGACTTCCGTGTATTTTGGTTTAAATTCAGGACATTGAAATCTTCTTCGTCAAAAGAAGTTTTGCAGAAAACCGAGAATTTTCTGTTCTAGCATGTCGGGCTGTTTTGATGGAGATAGTATCTTGAGTTTTGACGTGCGATGGAGATAGTACCTTGAGTTTTATACCAAATCCACCTTCAATGGAGATAGTATATACAGCAGCCCAAAAATACCACTTCCGTTTGATATAGTTAACATTTCAATTACTTTGTGACTTAGTACAGTTTATCTTCAGGGTTTTTCGTTACTCTGTTTGGATTTGACTTTAAAAGTATTTTTTTCAGATTCCCCGTAAAAAGTTATGTCAGTATCACTAAAAATTCGATTTTTGTAAAAAATATAAAAAAAATGCAGTTTACCTCTGGGGTACAGATATGTATTTATCAATAAGCAAAATTTTTTAACACTTAAAGATATAAATTTTAATTTATCACTCGATGTAGATCTTGTTTTCCGTATTTTTACTAAATGTTTTGATAATTGCTTCTTTAGCGCATTTCTTGCTGCTAAACACGCAAGTCTTAAAATGGAAACAAATTCACTAGGTAATTATGTATTAAATGTACACGACAATTCCTCTGATGTATAATAATTCCCATTTGTGAGTACAAAAATCGTAGTTTGCTATCGGTTAAATGGGAAGAAGCAGAAATGCAAGTGGAAAAAAAATCGGATAAATTACGTCACCGTAGCAGCGTTCATCAGGTATAAGCGATTTTCAGAGTAATCCATCATTTCTCAATTTTTGCTAAACATTCTAATCTTGATATAACACCATAACCTAATTTTATTTGACATATGACTGCAATAATTATTCATTCATCTGCGATTTCAATTTAGTTGAATAGTTCCTAGTGGTGCCTGAAATATCTTCAAACAAAAATATGCTACGTCATTTTATATGTTTCTTCACATGATATTTGTCATAAATGACAGTTAATGTATCACTGACCGGTAGCGTATTTGAATTCTGATGGGAAAAAAGGCGACTGCTGCCACAGCGCTCACATCAATCAGTTCAGCAGGAAATTGATTTTCGCTCCGGTAGCGCTACGTTGGGATGAATGCGACCATGAATATCAAGCGCTGCGCGGCGCATCAGTTTGACAATTGTACATGTCAAAAACAGAAACAGCAAATAATATTCCAGTAAGAATATTGAGATTGGGGAGTCTACGTATTGTTATTTAAGTTTGTAAAATAAACTTTAATTGAATCTAGTTTTCTATTCACGGAATTGTCTCACAAAATACCGCGCGAGCTCAGATCTAGCAGGATATTTTTTGTGGTTGTTTTCTCTTACTTACTTTCATGTAGATGATTTAACTCGATCTGTTCTGACAAAATCACGAGAGCGTATAGCCGTTTAATTGCCAATAAGAGTAAGTATTCGAAAACAACCACAAAAAATATCTGGCTAAATCTGAGTTCGCACGGTATTACCCCCATAATTTGTCAAGAAAGACAGATATTTAAATTGAAATAAGAAATGTTAAATAAACTTCATTACGCCTAATTATACAGGGCTGGAAGTATGAAACCAATTGAAAATGTTTTAAGCGAATAGGATGATATTCATTAGATTTTTCTGGTAAGTGTAACGATACATCTAATGTATTTTTTTTTAAATATACTTCCGGTTTAATCGGAATACTCTTAACTTTTTAAATTAAAAAGGTATACCCTTAAGGTTTTTACATTATAGGGAAAGACCAATTAGATAAACACATTTATGTTGTTTGTATGGATAGTAAGAGTTAAAAGACTACTATCTAGTAGGTAACTGTTGATTGATTGATTGGATCAGCACACCAGTCAAAGGATTGATGTCCTCGGCACCTCAGCCTTAAGGCTTTTTGCGCTCTTGGTTGTGCCGTTTATGTGAAGAGACCAGTAGCCCTTATCAGGCACAGCAGACTTTTCACTAGGTTCTTCTTGGAGAAATCCTCCCTTGGAAATTCAAGTCCTAGGAGTCTATATCTCCAGTGAGATAGTGCTTCACAATCAAAGATAATGTGAGAGGCTGTTTTCTCCTCTTCCATGCACAACCGACAGATAGGTTCCTCCCTATATATGCCAATTGTATGCATGTGCTTCCTTAGAGTACAGTGACCGGTGAGTAAACCCGTCACTATCCTTATTTGGGCCCTGCTAAGGTTTAGTATTTCATTGGTCAGCTTCTCCGAGGGTTTTTTAACCAGGAGTTTGCTGTGTTCCTGTTTTGGCACGTGTCTCCAGTACGTCTGGTGTTTAGTTTGAGTCCACCGAGATATACAACCACGTGCAGCAGTTTTGGATATCCCAAATACTGGTTCAGGACCAGTGAATGCTGTCTCAGATCCCAGCTTTGCTAGGATGTCTGCCTTTTCATTTCCTACAATGCCCTTATGCCCTGGGACCCACTTAAGAGTAACTCTATTATGGTTAGCCAGGGTTTTACAATCCCAGACCAGTCTAGATCTGATCTGAGGACATGCTAAAGCTTTTAATGCTGCCTGACTATCAGAGAGTATTAGGATCTTTTGACCCCTGTACCCCTTTCAATATTCAGTTGCAAACACATATCGATAGCGTAGATTTCTGCCTGGAATACAGAAGCAAGATTCCCCAACGGTGCATGAAAATTGCACCTGGGTCTAGCACTATGGACTCCAGCACCTGTTCCAATGTCAGTCTTTGATCCGTCAGTGTACCACATCAACGTTCCTTCCTGAGTTTGTGATAACTTCTGTGATTCTGGAGTGACAGTGGGTGTTGGTTCTTTCATGCCAGTTCCCATTGCATTCCAGTCTGTATGCAGCCATCCTCGCTTCCGCCTTAACATGCAGAGCAAGAGGCGGAAGATTGAGAATTGCTTCCATTGCCGCAGTCGGGCTGCTTCTCATGGAACCCGTTATGCACAGACAGGCAAGCCTCTGAAGTTTTGACAGCTCCAATTCAGCTTTCTTCTGATCTGTTTTTGGCCACCAAACTAAGGTGCCATAGGTAACCATGGGTCTCACCACAGTTGTATACAGCCAGTGTACAATCCGTGGATTTAGTCCCCAAGTGTTCTCTATCGCCCGTTTGGCAGCCATTAGGGCCATTTTCCCTTTATTAGTTTTATCATGAAGGTGTGAGTTCCAGGTTAGTTTTGCATCCAGAATTAAACCCAGATACTTAACCTCCTGACTTAGACACAGCTGCACGTTAAAGAGGCTTGGCAGTTTTAGTCCCTCAAGCTTCCTTTTTCTAGTGAAGGGAATGAGCGCGGTTTTTGAGGGGTTCACCCTTAGGCATTCCCTCCTACACCATATCTCCACCATTCCCAGAGCCTGTTGCATCAGCCCTGATATAACATTAGGGTATTTCCCCAGTACAAGTATTGTCAGATCATCCGCATATCCCTGGGTGTATATCCCTTTCCTGTTCAGTTCCACCAGGAGATCGTCTATGACGAGGTCCCACAGTAAAGGGGATAGAACTCCTCCCTGTGGGCATCCCTTCATTATCCGCACCTCCATGGAGTCTCCAAATAAAGTTGTTGTTGCAGTTCTGTTGAAAAGCATGTTTTTCATCCACCGACATGTGGTGTCGTCTGCTCCACGCCTAGCAACAGCAGCTATCATGGAATTAAAGGATGTGTTGTCGAACGCTCCTTTTATGTCAAGAAATGCTCCGAGAGCAATTTCTTGATTTCCTAGTGCAGCCTCAATTTTCGACACAAGTTGGTGTAAGGCTGTTTCGCAGGATTTTCCTGATTGATAGGCATGTTGGTTATAATAAAGAGGCCTTTCGATGAGATAGTTTTCCCGAACATACCTGTCAATGAGTTTCTCCATTGTCTTCAGCATGAAAGACGACAGAGTTATTGGCCTGAATGACTTTGCCTGGGAATAATCCTTACCTGGTTTGGGAATAAAGACAATTCGGGCTCTTTTCCAAGCAGCTGGAATGTATCCAGTTGCCAGTGATGCTCTGAAGAGTTTACAAAGTACTGGAGATAGATGTGGTTGCCCTTGCTGCAGATGCGCAGGGATTATACCATCTGGTCCAGGAGCTTTGTATGGCTCAACCGAGTTGATGGCCCAGTTCAATTTGCTCTGGGTTATTACTTTGTTGGCAGCACTCCAGTCTTCCTTCCTCGCACGAGCTAAGGGAGATGGAGGTCTGACGGATAGTTCCATGCCTATCTCTTCAGAATCTGGTAGATGTGCCTGCAGTAGAATCTGTAGGGTCTCGCTACCAGTTCCCGTGAAAGATCTATCGGGTTTTAAAATATTACCAATGGGATTGATAGAGTCTTTGGCAAAGATTTTCTGGAGTCGAGCTGTTTCTGAGGTTGTTTCCACCTCACCACAGAATTTCCTCCAGGACTCCCTTTTTGCCTTCCTAATTTGTTTGTTATAAGCAGTCAGAGTGGAGTAATATTCTTCCCACTCTCCTGTCTTTTTCGCACTGTTAAACAGTTTTCGAGTTCTTGCTTTGAGTTTGGTAAGCTCCTTGTTCCACCAGGTTAGTTTATTCCTAGAGGAGCAGATTACCTCAGAGCAGTTGTTGTGATAAGAGAGATCGATGGCCTCACAGGTAACTGTTGCTCAAGTGTTAAATTCTTATTTACCGAAATAAATTATCCAATTAAGAATGGTCCATTTAAGTGGATAAGATCGTATTGTAATATTGGGTAAAACTGGGATTTGCCAATACCTGGAAGACTGCGGACCGCAACGAACGAAACTATTAGACAAAACTTTGCAATTGATTTAGAGGGATCACCTCAATTTTCTATCACAAATTTGGCACGAAACCATGGTATAAGTCAACGTTCCCTGATAAAGATACCGAAAAGTGATAAGAATTATCAGTAGTAATTCCACAAGTAATTGAATTTTCAGTAGTAATGCCACAAGCGATTGAATTTTCGCGTTAAGTCTGTCGATTGATTTTATAACGAAAACACAACTCGTCCAACGGACTCGTGGTGTCTTCAAACAACTCAATTGAGTTGTAAAATAAAAGACAGAATTTTAAGATAGATTCAGTCACGAGTGGAATTGTATTAGACTATTTCACAGATAAAGTGAAAAGGAAAAAATCTGAAATTGGGCAGAATTAGAGGAAATTACCAGAAAAGTGAAGAAGTTCATTAGAGTAATGGTTTAATAAACAGGAATCGTTGACTTCGAACGAAATACATATCTAAATAAACCAGTATTAATATAAGGTACTTTAATATTTTCTCATTTATACTTATAAATGGTAAGAACAGTTAGGTATTAGATATATACAACGCTTTGAGCTTGATTATTTGAACACCCGCTTGTAATCGCAATAGTTGTTATATCTTGATGGCTATTGCTTCTCACATTTTTCCATTTACTAATTCGATGGAATTTATCCCAAATCTGCTAATTTTTACTGTTACGTTACGTTTAACTGTCACATACACAAATCTGAAAACACCGAACTTAACAGGCCAACCAGGGTCAAGAGTCAAGTTTGGTGTTATCGATAATCTAAACTAGACTAAAGCTCCTGATTGGTTCATTTGACAAGCGCGTGAAATAGTCCATATAAGATACAATTGGTTCAAGAATTGCCTGAGGATGATTTTGACCGACGGCGAACGACTGTAACATTAACAAACATTTTGCATCTAGTGTAGTGTGGCAACTATTTTTTAAAATTGAACTGTTAACCGCAATAATTCAAGGTACTGGTCAAATGAGAGTCCTCGTTGGATTTATGTGGCACATACCCAGCATCCACAAAAGTTGAATGTTTAAATGGGATTTGCCTATAGGCCAATATTCCATAAACGGACAAATATTTGAATTTACTGAATAACCAAATTATTCCTGTACTCCAACGGAATAGGCTGTTACGACAAAATGTTTGGTTTCAACAGGATGAAGTTTCCCCCGACTATGATAGACGGTTTGGGAATTTTTGGAGGCGGATTTTCCATATCAATGGATTCGACGTAGAGGATTCATTCACTTTCCTTGGATTTTAGCTCATTAGATTTTTCTTTGGGTTATCTTAAATCGAGTGTTTACGTTAGATGGCCAACATGCTTGCAGGAATTGAGCCAAAGGATTATTGATCATTGTGAACAGAATTCTTGGAAAGATTGACTGAAGAATTTGTTAAAAGGCTGGCATATTATCAGGAGATGAACTGTGAGCATTTTGAAGATTTGACATATTTTCAAAATATTATTATTCTGATGTTAATAAACGTACTAATTCTACAACTAGAAGTGAGATATGTCTCGTTTTCACAAATTATTTCCACGAATTCGGAATTACCAGCTTTTCCAAAATATATAGGGCATCTTATTCAAATTCAAAAGGTTGAGAGTATTTTGGTGGAACTGGAAGTATATTACCAACAAAAGAATGCATTTTGCACCACTGCCCTTACCAGCAAAATTTCATAAAAAATATCATCCTTTTCTTTCACTTGGTTCCATACTTCATCCCACTCTGTATAGTGCCGGGACATGTTCAATATGGATTAAAAAATCCAAGTGAATAGTCGCACAAAGAATTTCCAAATGGAGATTGGACTCAAAAAAATTAGAAAACTTTGTGAGGAAAGTAGGTCAGACGAATTACCTCAAAAACCAGTCAAACGACGAAGTAATTTATTACGGTGTGAATGAAGTTGGAGGGGATAAGAAGAAGTATAACTGATGCAGGTGGAAAAGTCAGCATAGATGAATGCATGCAAACGAGAATGGGGTAAGAAATGTTTTTTACATAACCTGAAAATTGACGAGTAAGATGCGAAAACCCGATTTTTCATTCTTTTTTTCTGGAAAATGATCTTACGATCACCAAACTTGGTAGGTTAATATTTTTTTTTAACTCGAAATGACAAAATTTCCTCAGCTCACCTTCTTCCAAGATCACTCCTAAACGGTGCTAAGTAAAATCAAATTATTATTTTTTTCTGAATTTCAAGTGGAAATGGAAACTTAAGATTTTGTAATTTTCTTGCACTCGCAATGACTAACCGGTGTATTTTCTCAACATTCCTGTCACATTATCAAGGGGTGAAATTATCAGCCCTAGCTTCATAAAATAATCTTTTTTTTCGAGATTGACTTTTGTGAACTTCAAAAACCTTTTTTACTAGAACCAATAGATCCGGAAAAAAAAACATCTTTTTCTACTATCACTATCGAAAGTCGTCTTTGGTGCCTTGATTAGCAACTGCAAAGTTGATGTTTTCCGCGAGCTGTCATAATTTGACATGATTGGCGCTCTAAGGCAGAAAGTAACTTTGGCGCACGCCTAATTTTATTTATAGATAAAAGAGAGCTAGTAATTAATTTTGGTCTGATAGTAGAAAAAATCTTGTGTGTAATTAGAGCAGAAAGTCTTTTGGTAGTTTCGACAGATTGTTGCGCGGCAACTTTCTGTCTTAACTACCAAAGTACTACTTTCTGCTCTTGATACACAAATAGCTATTTCGTGCAATCGGACGCGAAGTCAGTATTTCGCGTTCTCAACACAGTCCGCGAAATTCAATTTCGCGGCCGTTACCCATAGCAACGGCTGCGAAACCAAACGTCACTTCCAAATTTGACATTTCTAAAATACTACATAGACAAGGATTATTTTTTATTGAATACCAACAAATACATAAGTACTTATATTATTTAGGATGAATATTAACATTAATTGTACAGTTTGTATTATTACTTATATTTACTCCAGAAGTTGAAGCAAGAACTGTCAAAATATTTTCCATATATTGAAACATATCATTTCCATAGCACACATTGTAAAATAAATTAGCCCCAAGATTATCTTGCCTCGGCCGCAAACGGCCTCGGCAATAACTGTTCTTTCGGTACGTTAAAAAGGTATTTCGCGGTCTAAGCATACATATAACTATTTTGTACAACTGTCAAAAAAAACATGACATTCCTGCATCTCTATCGATCCGTAAATGTTTATTTTTTTTCACTACCAAAATAATTCACGATATAAACATGAAATACTACTTTTTTTTTTTTTCTTCAACAGAGTCAATTACTAATTGATTATTCATCATGAAACAATTTCATTTATTGGATTAATAATTGATAGTAAAGATTGAACAACTTTCAACATGAATTCCCGAAGACACTTTTATCTGATATTTTAATTAGTTTGAAACAAGATGGACAATTCAATATTTTGTTAGAAATCTCAAATTTGTTATTCAAACTATCTTCTATATTATATGCTTCTGCTACGAAGGCAGATTTCCAGCCACCGTTACGTTTTATGGATGTAATGTTGTATGTATGTATGTATGTATTTTGGGGTAACATTCACTGAGACCTGAAAGATCTATTGTGCCCCCTTACTTCTACTTAGTTTCTGAGGAGAGTCTCAGATACTAGTAGCTCCTTTAGTCCTATTTCCCGGAGGAATTTTAGGATATCTGCAGGCCTCAACTTAGGTCACTGTCCCTCTTCTATCCAGTAGTCTCCCAGGTACTGTGCCCTAGGATTCTGAAATACTGTGCAGTTCGCAAGTATGTGGATGGAGGTTTCTTCTTCCATTCCACAAAATCTACAATCTTCTTCCTCCACTATTTTGAGCTTTTAAGGTGCCCATTCAGGCGACAATGTCCAGTTAGGATTCCTATTAAAACTCTTAGTGCAGTTTTGCGTTGACTTATGCATTCCTTTGATCTCAACAGGTTGTAGTCACCCAGAAGAATCTTTGATTGCCCAAGCCCTACTAGATCTTTCCAATTGTCAGATCTTCTTTTTTCTTCGGCTTTACCTATTTCTTCCAATATTACAATGGAGCTGATTCCGCAAAAGGGTTCCGGCCCCCAAAAGGGTATTTCAGTTTTCTTCTATTCCAATGTATCCTGAAATCCACAGTAAGGTGACTATATTGTTCTCGCCTGGTTCATTAAGTTTGCCTAGGCATTCCCACACCATTTTGGAACTGATTACACAAGAACTCAGCGCTTTAATGGCTGCTTGACTATCAGACATTATGATAATCCTTTGCCTTCTATATCCTTTGTCAATATTGAACTGGGCACACTTTCTTATTGCGTGAATTTCCGCTTGAAAGATACTTGGGAATTTTCCCAAGCTTTCAGAGTGTTTTGTTCCTGGCCCGTACACTCCTATCCCAGTTCCTTCTATTGCTTTTGAGCCGTCTGTGTACCATTGAATGGCATTCTTTCTAAGTCTGGAAATGGTATTTGGATCCCATTCCTTCTGGTTGCTTAATTCCGTAACGAATTTCTTCGAAAAATTATACTTTTTCATTATACCATCTTGTGGCATGTCAGCTTTCTAAGAAGTGAAGAGGTGGTTTTTTTTTAATGATTCCCTCTCTACTTAGTCTGTATTTTGTTCTTTCTGCAACACTCTCCACCACCATATGTAATGGTGTGAGGTTGGGAATCACGTCCATTGCTACCGTTGGGCATGTACTCATTGCTCCTGTTATGCATATACAGGCTAGTCTTTGAATTTTGGAGAGGTTTTCTCTCGTCTCCAAAAGGCTTGTTCTACTACTCCACGCAATGGCTCCATAAGTGATGATTGGTCTCGCTATGGCAGTGTACATCCAGCTCAGGATTTTTGGGTCACAACCCCAGTTTCTCCCTGCCAGATTCCTGCAAACCATTAGAGCCATTTTGGCTTTGTATGCAATCTCCTTCTCGTGTTTGTTGCACAGAAGTTTGCTGTCCAGAGTCAAACCTAGATACTTGACTTCTTGTCTCCATTCAACGTCGTTCCCATCAAGTTTAATGGTTTTGATGTTGAGTTTTCTTTTCTTAGTGAAGGCTATCAAGATGGTTTTGGTGGGGTTGATGCTGAGTCCCACTTGCCTTCACTAGCTATTTGTATAGTTTAGACCCTTTTGTACGATGTCACAAAGGGTGTTTTAAATTTTCCCCTGGCTGTTATAACAATATCATCGGCATGTCCTTGGCAGAATATTCCGAGGTCTATCAAACCACACAGGAGTTCGTCAACCGTCAGACTCCACATTATTGGGGATGCTACTCCTCCCTGTGGGCATCCTCTGGTTGTGCAGATGAAGACAATGTCTTTGCTCGTTCTCGTCTCTGATACTCTAGTGGTGAGCAGTTCCGACATCCATTTGGATGTTGTGCTGTCTACACCTCTTCTATTTAATGCTCTCTTGACAGCTTCATGTGGAGTGTTGTCAAAAGCTCCTTCTATGTCCAAAAATGCGTATACTACAGTTTCTTGGTTGTCTAAGGCACCTCGGATATCCTCCGTCAGTTGTACCAGTGCAGTCTCCGTAGATCTGCCTGCCCGGTAAGCGTGCTGATACGGGTGGAGGGGTAGTCTCTCTAGGATTTCCGTTCTTATATAGTTGTCAATAGCTTTTTCCATCGTTTTAAGCACAAACGATGTTAGGCTAATTGGTCTGAAGGATTTGGGGTTTGTTGTGTCCCTTTTTCCAGCTTTAGGAATGAAGGTTACTATTGCCCTTCTCCATGCTTCTGGTATATAACCCAGTTCCAAGCTACTTCGACTAATTCTAACCAAATGTAGTAGAATTTCGTCTTGTCCTTGCTGGAGCAATGCTGGGAAAATCCCATATGCTCCAGGTGTTTTGAAAGGTGAAAAGGTGTTCATAGCCCATTTCAACCTATCGTTACTACAAATGTGCTTGGCCATTGTAGTACTTTCTCTCGAAGGCCTGTTATGACCGAGAGGATTATCTCCTCTGTTTGGATGTAATGTTAGTTGCCCCCTGCATTTAAAAGTGATAACTTATCGGGACAAAAAACCACGTCAAGATGTATTGGAACTGTTTATTGTTAATTTATATCATACCATGTAAATTCACATTCACATTTTTTTGTACAAAAAATGTTTGCATTTCAAGTATAAAATTCGTGTTTTCATGGAACATTCCAGAGAATTAACATTAACAATTAACACTCTCATGTTCCATTAAAAAAACACTCATTTTACGCACTTAATACAAAAATAACTATTGCGATACCTTTTTTTATTACAATGGAATAGTAGGCTAGTGGCACTTCGGCAATTCATTCATCATATCTACTTAATGTTTATTCAACAATAGGCAGATGTCAACAATCATTTATTATGAAAAATTTTCAACTTGAAAAATAAAAATTCGGAAATATATTTTCCGAAGCACAGATGAGTAAAATAATCATTAAAATATTCTACCAGCCAAATATTTCAATTGTAAAATAATCATACTATTGGGCAGTATCATTTCGCTTTTCAAATAAACGAGTATGATACAGTACTACTGTTATCTGATTAACGACTACCTGCTGTGGTTTTTGGTCTTGAATCAATCATGTTGGCATAAGCCAAAACGAAATATCTTACTCCTTATGTACAAATTTCAATTAAAAAATATTTTTCCTAGAGCGAGTAGTTTCATTTATACATTTAATTAACGTGCGGTTCCCAAATACAACGATTACAGTACGTCTATGTGGATTAAACTAAAACATTAAAACATTTATTTAATAATGAAATTTGCGCCGTATGAGTTTGTGAGTGCGTTGTCAGTTTTGTAGTAAAATAACACGATGGCCTTATATGGTCTTTGACTATTTCGCAAGGTAGAAATATTTACAAGGAAAAGTAAAAGTAGGTGCCGACAAATGTTTTAAGTATCTAATGAGGACAAAATAATATCGTATTACTAATTTACCGGGTGTTTCAATAAAATCGGAAGTATTCATACGACAAATTGCTGTTAATCTACTCACCGTCAAAAAAATTTGACATATTTTCAACCACTCATTTGATTTTGATGTTTTTTTGTGGACTATCGGTATATTCTTCTGTAGCAAAATTGGGTTGAAAGTTTGATGTAAAGACATAAGGAGCATGAAGGTGATGATGTTTTTTATCCAACATGTAGGATGTAGTAGCTACAGTAAAGTGTCAACTGGTGCCAAAATTTAGCAAAATGCTTCACGAACCTTTTAGTTTTTCATTCACGTTAATATCTATATTATTGAAGGAGTTACACACATACAAAAACAGAAACTTAAACACCCTTTTGGGGGCTGCAAATCTTTTGTGGTATCAGGTCCAATGTAAAATTGGAATAAATAGGCAACGCCTAAAAGAAGAGAAGATCTGATCGTAGCAAAGATCCAGCAGGCTTAGACAATCAAACATACTCCTGGGAACCTACAACCAGGTGAGAACAAACGAATGCCCAAGCCAGATTACTGCACCTAGAGTTTTGACAGGTATCCTGTCGCCTGTCACTGTGGAATGGAAGACGAAACATAATATATTCACATACTTGCGAATTGCATAGCAATACATAATCCTAATGCAAAATACCTTTAAGACTACTGGATACTTACCTCAACTAAACCCTCACGATATCCTGAAATTCCTTATGGAAATAGGTTTAAAGGAACTACTAGTATCTGAAACTTTCCTCAGGAATTAGATTGAAGAAAGTGAGGCACAATAAATCTTTCAGGTCTTGGTTAATTTCACTCCAATATACACGTCTTGAATATCAGATGTCAAATTAAGAGTTGTCAAACATTGTTAGCTGAAAAATTGACACCAAATTCAACTGATGCTTCGTTATTTGAATATGGCCGAAGTCAACGTTATGTGTATTTTGATCAACAGTTCAAGATGCCTGGAAACAGGAAATTACACTTCAGGCTGAAGGCAAATGCAATTATTTCCGCTTATTTGCCTGACTACATTAAGAAATAGTAGAACTGCAGTTGCTGAGAGCACAAAAGACGAATAATTGGAAAAAGTCTGCCACGGGACTCCAACTTCTCCTCAGACATTGTCAAACGAGTCTGGAATTCGCACGCTTTCAAGTCAACTGTTCTATACCGTAATGGAATAACGTTTATTTCAAAGATGGATCGCGCTTACGTCTGCAATCTTCTGATGGCAGAGAGAAAGTATAGTGGCGTGAAAATGGAAGACTTTTGAACTGTACAATTTCAAAACGTCTAAATTAACATGGTGGATCTGTGGAAGTGTGGACGGGAATTTCCAATGATGCTCTTACACAACTAATCTTTGTTGAAAAGTGGTTTCAAATGCCTGTCGATATATCGAAAATATCCTCTAAAATGAGCCTATTTACTTTACACATTTTTTCGGGAACTATGTCTTGTTAACGCATGACCGCACGTCGCATTAATAGTTGACAAAGTGGGCGCTGAACGAAAGGTTTGGTCAGCATGCAGCCCTTATTCAAATCCTATTGAGCATCTCTGATTAACCTGATGCTAAGCCGATGGAATAAAGTCTTTTTGACAATAAGAGGTCATACCTGATACCTATTAGAGAATAACATTTTATTATTTTCTGAAATTTGAATGTTTTTATTATAGTCAAGAGATTATACGTATCTAGTTCTTTTTCTGAAAAATAATGGATCTTACGTAATGAGAGACCTAATAACGTGAATATGAAACGAAAGTGTTCATAAAGTAGGTGGCTACGGAATAATTAAGTTGGAATGTTGGATACTCGAACTGAATATGGTTTACATATTACATTACACCAAAACTAACACTTTACTCTAACTTACGATCGTTTCGATAACAAAGTTATCTTCTTCAGAGATAAAAGGTAAACTGATCTTATCTTCACCTTCAGTCTCTGAAGAAGATAAGTTGGTTATCGAAACGCGCGTAAGATAGTCTAAAGTGTTAGTGTTGTTGTAGTGAATGTAACTGTGTTCAGAGTAAAAAAAATTGATCAGCAGCTCACCCACAAAAACATGAAAATCGAATAGTTCACCTCTTCTTAAAATGTGTCAAAATTTAGAAACCCTGTTTTTGGTTGATTTCGGGGATATTTATTAGTTCAGATTTGAAATAGACAAACTCAGTAGTTCATGGAGAAAGTCTGTTTCTGTGAGCATGTAGTCGGAAAGTGAATTTTATTGTCTCACTCGGTATATTTAATTATGCGTATCTACTAATGCATTCTATTTTATATAATCAGTGACTAATTTTATTGACGAATGCTTCAAAATCGTGCTGAACAGAATTAAACGGCGGCCTCGAATTGCGGACCGATTACCTGATTCCAATAATTCCGTACTCGAACTGCGGACCAAACCAAGAAGACCCCTCTTTTAAAAACCATGAATTGCGGACTAAGCTTAAGTTTATACAACTAGGGTAAAGGTAAGGTGTAAAAATTAGGGAATAGTGTTTTGGAACACTAACAAAGGTTAACAAGACATTCAGAAAGGGCGCCATCGAGTATCTCCGGTGGCGCTCGGCTTTCATGCGAAGCGCGCACGGCTTTTAACCTTCTATCGATATCGTTAACGTGTGCAGAGATTAGCCCAGCGTAAGTGTGCTGGGCTCCTAACACAGAGGTACCAGGTTCGAGTCGTGTCCGAGTCAAGATATTTTTATTTTTATTTTTATTTTTATTTTCTTATTGTTTTTTTCAAAAATTGACTAAAAATACGAAGAATTTTTCGATTCGGATTAGGGTAGGGGGTAAGGTAGGGTGGTTTTAGTTAGGTTATTATTGAAAATTATTATAATAATCTGTCAATTACACAATTCAATTTTTCGATTCGGATAAGGGTAGGGGGTTAGGTAGGGTGGTTTTAGTTAGGTTATTATTGAAAATTATTATAATAATCTGTCAATTACACAATTCAATTTTTCGATTAGGGAAAATGTATCTATGCATTCGTGATAAATATCATTATTAAAATATTTTTACTTTCCAAAACACAAACGTTTTAGTTTAGGACTACACTTGGCAACGTTGGTAAGAGCTACATTTAAACGCTCCTGATTTCAGGTGGCCCTTTCGACTTGGTCCGCAATTCATGGGTCATTAAAAACACATGACAAATTTTAAAAATCATTTATGGTTTTTGGTCCGCAGTTCATGTACGCCCGAATTAAAATAGTTGAATTATTGTAGGTAAAAGGTGAAGTGCAAAGTGCATACAGGATTGTCACTATTTCAATGTTACTTATTGGTATCCTGTGAGCAATAAGAATTTTTAAATCAGTTAAACAAAGAGAGAAGTATTGTTGGGAGTAATTTAACGACGTTTTAAACATTTTTAGTAACAGAAACGACTTGTAGGTATATTTTTTGTCTGTATGTATAATGGGGTAACATTCACTGAGACCTAAAAGATTTATTGTGTCCCCTTACTGCTACTTAGTTCCTGAATAACGTCTCAGAGACTACTAGCTTTTTTAGTCCCATTTCCCTGAGGAATTTTAGGATATCTGCAGGATTCAACTTGGGTAAATGTCCCTCTTGTATCCAATAATCTCCTAGGTGCTGTGCCCTAGGATTCTGAATTGCTGTGCAATCCTTCTTCCTCTACTATTTTGAGCTTTTTCAGGTGCCCGTTCAGGCGACAATGCCCGTTAGCATCCCTGTTAAAAATCTCAGTGCAGTTTAACTTTGACTTATGCACTCATTTGATCTCAACGGGTTGTATAGTCACCCATCAGAATCTTTGATTGTCTAAGCCCTACTCGATCTTTCCAATGGTCAGATCTTGTCTGTTCTTCGGCTTTGCCTATTTCTTCCAATATTACATTGGGGCTGATACCGCGTAAGGGTTCCGGCCCCCAAAAGGATCTTTTAGTCCCCCTCTTTGCTAGTCCATCTGCTACTTCATTTCCTTCGATTCCAGTGTGTCCTAATTGTTTGAGTATGCCTAGGCATTCCCACGCCATTTTGGAATTGATTACACAAGAGCTCAGTGCTTTAACACCTTACCTGCCACGTGGTACAAACGCTGGTACACTATCCTACCCCGACCGAGTTTCCGTTTGGGCCAGTGTTACAACTGTTACCACTGCCACGATCTTTACGTTCAGGCCAGTGATTCGAAGACTGGTACATTTAGCGTATATTTTATCATGGGAGGTTGAATTAGTGGGCCTGATTGTTACAGTAATGCAATGTCTTTGGGAAAAATTAAACTTACTACATAGAAAAAAATATTTATTTCAGAAGTAAGAAAAAAAACTGAAAAACTAAAATAAATGTATGTAAGTCATGTAAGTAAGAACAAAAAATCAAATTAATGAGATTTTAAAGTATTGAACTATCATGTTTATCAAAAAAACACTCTACGCAGTAATTTTTATCACATGCCTCACATTTCCAAGTACTTCTTGTAGCTTTGTTTCTGGCTATCGACGCTGTGAATTCCAAAGAAAGTTTATTGTAAAACATAACGCATCGACGTCTGGTTCCTAAAACAAGTCCGTGGGTATTGTTAGATATATTTTCGTAGACAGCAACTACCCCTTGGAGTACCACGCTGCCTGAACGGTAAAATTAATGCGTTCAGGGTCAGTGGTACAGACGTTGTACCATTGGCGAAAATTGTCATAAATGAATAAACATAAATATTTTTTTAATGTTTGAATAAATAGAAAATCGATATGAAGCGTTCAAAAAATTATATGAGAAAATTTAAAATGGGCCCCCGAGGACCGATCTATTTTTTACCATTGTGCAGTTAACGTGTTAATGGTTGCTTGACTATCCGACATTATAATATTTTACCTTCTATATCGTTTGTCAATATTGAACTGAGCACCCTTTATTATGGCGTGAATTTCAGCTTGGAAGATACTTGTGGTTTTTCCCAAGATTTCAGAGTGTTTGGCTCCTGACCCGTACACTCCTATCCCAGTTCCTTCTATTGCTTTTGAGCCGTCTGTGTACCATTGAATAGCATTCTTTCCAATCTGGTAATGGTATTTGGATTTCATTCCTTCTTGTTTCTTAATTCCGTAACGAATTTCTATGAAAAGTTTCATCATACCATCTTGTGGCATCTCGTTTTCTGATTTCTAAGAAGTTGGGAGGTGGTTGATTTTTAATGATTCCCCAAGTAACATTCAATGTACAAAACATATTCCTGGTATATCCATAATGTTCAAAATATATACCAAATAAAGTGGGTACATTCCCAATATATTGTTTCATACCCTGGATAGTATACACCCTCCACATTGTTCCAACAATATAACAGGAATGTAGTTCAGGGTATATCCATTCAAAGATCTACCTGTGACATTCATGGTATATTGGAAAAAGTTGCCATTCTAGAAACCCTGGTCACGTGTCTCACTGGTTGACATTTTAGGTTAAGTGATGTGCAAGTAAAGCATGTTGTTAGTTTGTGAGTTGCGATGGAAGTACTTAGAAGGTGGTAAGTAAACTATTATTCTAACTATTCAAGGGAGTTTAACCTTTCTCGTTTATGTTAAATATTAAATACTTATTTCTTTTAATTTTATACTATATTTCTATTTTGCACTTTCGTCTTCAAGGTTATAATGTCATATACACAAAGGAGGTGCAGGTTTTCATATGAAAGGTGAAAAAAGGTTTAATGATATTGCTCAATGTAATAAAGTAGATAGACACCTCATGTTATTTGATTTTATATTATATAGGTACTATACTTTTAATATTGCTTAATAAACATTTGTCAACTTTAGTTGGAAATAATTTTAGACATTAGTGGCATACATAAAGTATTTTCATAAATGGCAAATAATGTTTTCAATTTTGACTCTATAATTTTGGTTACAGACTTGTTTACAATGGCTATTTTTTTACAGGCTGTGGAATTAAGCCATGTGGGTGCAATAACGGTTGAAAAGTGTAGAAGAAAACTGATGTAGAAACTTCTAACAAATGAAGTGAGGATAAAGTATCCCTGGGAAGGAACCAAAGGAAAAGCTCCTCCACTCGAGCATCTTAACTTTATAATAAGTAAGATCATTTTTATAAATTTGTTAAAACTTCTAAGGTATGGAAAAAAAAGAACATGAATATCCAACTTAATATATCGACAGTCTCAAAAATAGGTGTTATCTACTACTGAAACAAAATTCAGTTTAAAATGTATACAGATAATAAAACGTAGACACTATACCTAAAACAATTGAAGGGGCAAGTGGAAGAACGTGCCAAGTTACATTTTTTAAAAAGTGAAATTTTAGCGTGAATGAATATGTTATCGGTTAATGTAACTTATGACAAAGATCCACGATGATGTTAGCAGTGTAACCTACTTTTTTTGAAAAGATGAAACTGTCATGCTACAACAAAAATCACAGAGTGTTTACTTAAAATCCAATTTGTGCAAAATAGTGTTTTTGTCACATAGCACATTCTTCCACTTGCCCCTTCAATTATCCCATTGTTAATAGATTTTATCTGATGGCATGTCATAATGACAACGTTATGTCACTCTATTTTGATGACATAAGGAAGCTCATTATGGTACTAAGTACCATAATGAAATTCTATAAGGAAAACATGTAATGGTTTGATCAAAAAAGTTTATTCAAAATGCATAACTATGTACAAAGCTATGTATTATAAATGGTAAAAGAACAATTACTACAATTTGTAATATTAATTCCAATGGATTCTACAGTTTTTACATCAGTAGTTGATGATTGTTGGCAAACTTGTAATCCTGTTTGGTTGTTGGCACCAAAAATTGCTTCTGATATTTTTTTCTTTTGCTCTTTCGAATTTTCGATGTAACCTTCAGCGACAGTATTGCTTTTCCATCCGCCATGGCGTTTCACGGTACACAGATCAGCTCCAGAACCAGCCAAAAATGGAGCAGACGATCGCCGAAAACAATGTCCGGTATATTCTTCAGGGCGAGGTAAATTCAAGAAAGTGGCAATAACTTTTGGCATTTTACCAAAGGTATGTATTCCAACGGGTTGTTTTTTGCTTTTTTTATTTCTATAAGTGACAAAAAAACGTAGATGGTTTGTGTTGCAAGGTCGTATTTTCACATATTGTCTGACAAGTTCTACCATATTCAATCCTGGGATATTCCTCGAAGTTACAAACAATTCTCGCATTACCTTTGTTTTTGTATTCGGTAAAATAATTCTAAAAACGGATCCTTCATCTATTACATTTTCAACAAGCATATTTGTCAATTCCTCTCTTCTGCATGCTCCACTTAGTCCAATTATCATGGCAACTTTATTAAATAAGTATGTATCATCTGCTGCTTCCGTTAAAAACTTTGTAACGTCTTGTTTAGTAAAAATTTTGGATTTTTTAGCTCTGTAACCTTCTGATTTACGTTTTAGTAATGCAACCAGCTGTAGGTACTTACTAATATCGACGTTTTTTCTTGTTGATAAAATACTTCTTATCATCGAATAATACGACCAAAGAGAAGATGGTTTTCTTTCCTTAGACAAGCATTCAAAGTAAGCCAACAATACTTTTTCATGAGTGATATTCTTGGTTTTTTTAGCAGAACACCATCTTCGTACCGATTAAACACCATTTCATATACACTCCGTGATTTTTCCGGCAAAAGGGAGTCCACGATATTTCTCGACATTTCTTCCAAATCAGAAGGTAAACTACACTGAAAAAAGACGGTCTAATAGACCGTCTTACAAAACGTCTTCATATATCAACTATATGAAATTCCAATGAAACATATATGCAGTCTTACAAAAGTGAAAAATCCATAATACAACGACAGATAAATTAATCTTTCTAGAAATATCTATTTAAAATAAAAATCTATCCTATAAATTCAAATATCCCGTCCTATAAATTTGGTTCACCAGTGTCCTAAGTAAGTATTCCGAATTGACCTGGAAATTTCAGATAACGAGTATACTCTCAGCAATCTAATTTTACATTCTCGTACTTTAGACCGTATTAGACGTATTTCTATCGTAATGAGATAGGTACAACCGAAATGTAACGATCCTGGTTCGTACCCCATCGTCATATATATTGACGCCTTCGTTGATGAGATATCGCGGTATGTATTGTGGTCATTTGGCTAATGCATTTTTGTGTATTGCAAGGTGCGCTTACTATTATGGAAGAAATATTAAAATCTTATTTCAATCTAGAAAACGAATACATATATTGAATCTTTCAAGGGTAAGTATTGTACTTATTCTATTATTTTATTATGTTACTGTTTTATATTGAGAAACCTAAGTATGTCTGTTTTACATATTACTGGAACGTAGGTATTTTAATTATATTATGCTGGTGGTGCTGTATTTTTTATGTGAATTTGTCTATTACAGATTATTTTAAATCATTAATAATGACATAATAGTTTTGACCTTATAATATACAAAACCACTTCCATTTATTATTTGGCTCGGAATGAAAATTGTAACAAAGTTAATTTTTATTGTTAACTCCCAGTAGCTAGTGAAACATCTATTTATATACAGAAAAAAATATATATATTTGATTTTTGTAGAGAGTTATCTTTTTATAGGTATAGTGAATACAATTAGATTAATACTTGATGTACATGAAATCAAATCAACATTTGGATTTTTTTAGTCACTTTGATCTGTTGTATATAGACTTTTTTATTTGATATTTTATAGAATTTTCTTTTTAGGTATCTTTTTTATGGAATTTTTTATTTATTGCTGTTTTATAGATTTTTTTGTAATATATTGGCTGTGTAGCTTGCGATTTTTGTGAATAAAACCAATAATTATTAATGGAATTTCATTTATTTACCTATACGTTATCAAACCATAAATGCGGATATTAATACTATTATATTCAGTTTGTACCAACAGGAGACAATTTTGTTATTTTCAATTTCTCAATAAAAAGTTATAGCTATTATTGATAATTTGGATTTATAAAATATCCCATCTAATTCAGGACGACGAAGTCCCTAGTTTGGAATGACAAGTTACCTAGTTTAAGAGGACGGGGTACGTAGTTTGAAACGACAGGTCTACCAAAAGTTATAGAATGGTCTATTTAACTCTATATGACGGACCAAGTAACACCATATGACCATATTGACCTTTATATGACGGTGTATTAAACTTTATATGACTGTTTATTCAACTTTATATGATGGTCTAATTAACCTTATATGATAGTTTGTTTAACTTTGTATGACGAATATTAAGTAACTCGTGACTGTCTATTATATTTTATATGCCCGTCTATTTAACTTTATATGATAAAGGATAACTGAATTAAGTTACCTCTGTAAGATATCGTTAAATATACTTCAGGCTGTCCCACCGAGTATATGAAATTCATATACTAATTATATGAAATTCTTATATTAAGTATCTGATTTTTTTTCCGTGTATCAGCTTCAGAATCACTCATTTTTTAAATTATATTAAATTCTACCTGACAATATTTATTGAGTTTGACAGCGATAAATAAATATTGCTGTTACAACCTGATGACGTTGTCAAGGAAATGGCAAAGCACAGCTCACTCACCTACTAATATTTGAAACTACACAATACTTACTCCTTTAAAAATAGTTGTCATTGTGACATGTCGAAAATGCAGTTTTTAATTTTTCGAAAATGTATTGATATAAATGCCATCAGATAAAATTTTGTATGTAATACGAATCATAAACAATCATTATGGCACACGCCGTGTTATCGGACTCGGCTACGCCTCGGTAACATTCACGACTTGTACCATAATGATCGTCTTTATGATCCTTATTACATAAATAACTATTATAATAGCCCTCTTATTTTTTTTTGGTAGGGAGTGTGAGACTGATGTTTCTCATGTGCACTAAATTAGAGATCATTGGTGTGATTAAACTTTAGCTGGTAAGAGCCAAAAATATAATAGTGAAAGCATCCAAAGAATCTGCAATAAATATGCCTGACAATAATGAAATGTAATTTTTTCTTTGTTTTTCTTTATTGCAGTTTACTTTACTTCCAGTTATGTATGTTTTAAATAAATAGGAATATTATTCTTAATATTGTTTTTTATTAATAATTAGCAAAATTAAAAATAAATTATTAATATTATTGAATTAATTTAAGGAAACTTCATTGTATTAATAATTATTATGTATGTGACTCGATATTCATCATTACCTAATACAATAATATAAATAATATTTCACTAATTACAATAAAATGGTGGAGGCTACAATATAGGAACATATTTAGGGAATATACTTGGTATATTCCTGTTATATAACATGCATATGTAAGGGATATTCCGAATGTCCCTGAAACATACATGCTAGGTACTTGATGTGACATACAAAAGTCACAACCCTAGATTGTCCTAGGGATATACATTGTAGTATTTCAAGAATATTACAATTATTATTACAAGGGGTTCGGATATTGAAAACAAAAATTTTCAAAATGAAACTACAATGGGTATTTGCTGTTTTATGAAAAATAAGTAACATGTACCTAAAATCTATTCATCTAACGGAAAGGCTCTCAGTTTTAATATGCTTAGTATGTAATTAACGAGGTTTGCCTGAATACAGTAAAAATCACGAATCTTTCCCGTTACGTCATACTTCCCTGAATGTATCAAAGACACTCTAATTTTATGTGGATATCGCTGACCGCGTATGTCCAATTAAAACAAAAAGAAAGGTACATATGTCTTTGATGACTGAATTAAGCTACGCCATTACGTCTTTATCGGTTTGTCACTCTGCTTTGTGTTTTGATAACGATTGTACTTAAAAAGCGAAATGTCACTTTATGCGGAAATCATTCTGTCCCCATTGAAGTTCGTCGTTATTGTCATTACTTTAAATAGGTTAAGTTCATTTACATTTATTGTGATATTTTTCGACAAAATGCCTGGTAAACGTTTGGACAAAAGTAAATGTATATTAGAAAATTACATGAATATTTCCAAAAGGAATTGGCTAATGGCGGACCACTTTTGCCGTTAAATGCCATTCAAAAGGTAAGTTTTGTAACAATTTATTTGTAGAATTTCAAATTGTAGTCTAACCATGATATGTTAAATTTGGTATTTATTTATTTCCTCTCATAATTAGATCACCAGAAGTACATGCGCCGCTGGTGAAAACTGTCTTATTGATTTGATTCGGATGCTTATGAGTTATGACGTAACGATAAAGATTCGTGACTTTTACTATAGTAAAATCATTTGTGCTCAGAATGCCTAATGAAACACCCTGTATATCGATATATTCCACTTTAAAAATCTAGTGAACTTGTACAAAATTAATTGTATCTATCGACGAACATCGTTTGTTCATTTTTTCGGTTTAATTAAATCACATTTACGTCAAACTGTAAAAACGGTTACACTTTGCGCTGATAACAATCCAACGGTTTTTATAACAAAACATTAATAGAAAAGATATAGATATTGTAGGCAGTAAGTATAATAAATCGTTAGTAAAGTAGGCGATGGTTTCCTGATACCATAGACGTAGCAACAAATAATTTAACATTTGAAATTTTGTAAATGAATAACCAAAATATTTTTTCATTCTTCTATACGTTCTTTGCAGTATATTTTTCATTCTGTTTGTTATTTTTTGGGAAATGAAACCACAATCTTTCTTAAGTTTTTATTTCAATGTTGCGTTAGCGTTCTGGGTACCAGAAAAAAGTTTTTTTTTTTATTAAAAAGATAACCAAAACAGTTATGTAAAATTATTAAGGTCTAATCACATGCGTCTTTGATCTGGTGGACAAAAACCAAACAAAAAAGTGCAAAGTTGGAAGGAAGCAAGTTGTAAAGACTTGCTTGTTACAGTATTGCAAGGTGCATGAGCTGGCAGACCATATTGAAGTTAGATTAGTGTGGGTGCCGGGACATAACGATATTTTTGGAAACGACCAAGGTGACAAACTCACAACAAGAGGTTTAGCAGCGACATAAAGCGTATACACAGTAAGACTTTTATAGGTGACACATGTGTTAAACGGACCGAAGAACTACTAAGTATCAGTAGGTAATGGGTCATGTCCCAGTAAAATATCACCTGCATAAAATAAGGCTAAATAACAGGGATCTTCACTGCAGACTTTATGGCATGGAGACCGAGACCATAACCCATATCATATCTGACTGTGAGGCGCTGGACTCGAAGAGACAAACAATTTTCGGAGATGCCAATGTGTCACCTGAAACATATGGCAAACATCCAGTGGACCTATATCGTCCACTCGAAGGTACGGGGATAAGTGGGTGGGTGGAATACATGTGGAAGGAGGGTACAATAAGCTAACAGGCTAAAGTGTTCCCGGCATAAGAACAAAAGGGAAAAAGGTCTATTCACAGGAGATTTAATTTTCAATAATGCAATGACTCTCTAATAGTATTATAGTCCCTTATACCTTGTTTTTAAACTGAGAGCCACATTTTGGTAAATCTGAACCACTAAAAGCTACTAGATTGGGAGTGTGTTCCGAAAGGGACGTCTTTACTAATTGAAATTGAAAGTATTTTACTAGATCACAGTACTCTCAGATAACTGAAGGCATTCAATCATATAATTGAATTAGATGTAGGTCATTTCCGAAATAGCGTCAGTAATTACTCAATATATACTTTCATAATATTGGATAGACATGTTTATCAACAATGATATAAAAAGTATTAGTAAGCATAAATATATAACTTTGCTTAAGATATTACATTCCATTTTCAATTAGAATTATAACTTCAACTCCACTGGGGTCAGTTGGGCTGTCAGGAGTTAAAATAAATATATACATTAAGAAACTCTCGTCTGCGGCCCGTATACGTGGTGCCGATCGAGTATCTCCGGCGCTCGGCTTTCATTCGGGGCGCGCACGGTTCAAACACCCCGTGTCGTTCTCTATGAAAAGAACATCTCCTCGCTTTCCATACACTTTTTTAACTAAACCACCCTACCTTACCCCCTACCCTAATCCGAATGGAAAAATTGAATTGTGTAATTGACAGATTATTATAATAATTTTCAATAATAACCCAATCAAAACCACCCTACCTTACCCCCAACCCTAATCCGAATCGAAAAATTGAATTGTGTAATTGACAGATTATTATAATAATTTTCAATAATAACCCAACCAAAACCACCCTACCTTACCCCCTACCCTAATCCGAATCGAAAAATTCTTCGTATTTTTAGTCAATTTTTGAAAAAAACAATAAGAAAATAAAAATATCTTGCCTCGGACACGACTCGAACCTGGTACCTCTGTGTTAAGAGCCCAGCACGCTTACGCTGAGCTAATCTCTGCACACATTAATGATATCGTATAGAAGGTTAAAAGCTTTAGAACCGTGCGCGCTTCGCATGAAAGCCGAGCGCCACCGGAGATACTCGATGGCGCCCGAGGTCGGCACCATCTATACGGGCCACAGACGAGAATCATTAAGAATACCCTACATCAACCTTCACATGTCGATCCTGCGGACTGGAATCAAATAAATGGATAGGCCCTCAGGGTCAAAACAAGCAAATGATTAATGTTCTGGATTTTTTCAAGGTTTTCATTTTTCATGGAGCAATATGTATAATGGAATATATGCATGGTAGCAATATGGTAGATATATTGTATATTTTTGATGTGGTTTTATTTATTGGAACTATGGATCTATTATTATTATTATTACAAAAATATACTACTCTTTAAATAAAACAATTCTCGGATATATAGATTTAGAAGTGAGAATTGGACTATGCGAAAAAAAAACGAAACTAAAATAAACGCCATAGAAATAAAACATCTAAGAAGAATTGCAGGAAAAACTAAATGGGATAAGATTAGAAATGATGTCATTAGAGAGACAACTAAACAGGAACCGAAAACTAGTTAAATAAAAAAGAGACAAATTAGCTGGTATGGTCATATGGTAAGAATGGAACCAAAAAGATTGACTAGGAAAATAATAGAGATTGGAAAACCGATCAAAAAACGTAGGGGTAGGCCTAGGAGAAAATGTTTAGACCAAATACAAGAGGTAGGTTTAGAAAGAGGAAAGACCATAGCAGAAATGAAAAACCTAGCAAGAAACAGAAAGGCATGGAAGAAATGGGTTCAGGTCGTGGAATCCACATCCGACGCCTGAAAGGGCAAAAGGAACCAGAAAAGAAAAAGATCTATTATTATGGAATTTTGAATTATTTTTATAGTCCGAAAAAGAAACTATATTATTATAAAGGTTATATTCAATTTAGGTGTATTTGTTGTCACTTGTTTTCACAACTTTATTTTTATTTTTCATTATTGATACAATATCTTAAATTATTGTAATATCATATATTTAGTCAGCATATTCATTTTTTGATTGCATACCGATTCATATGAATAATAAAATGCTTTTACAGCGGAACATTTGCTTCGTTTGTTGGTAGTAAATCATCCATTATTAGATAGCAAAAGCTCCATTTGTTGTTAAAAATACAATTTAAATGTGAAAATGCTGAATGCAAAAATCTTATCGGTATATTTGGTCAACTTGTTGATGTTTGTTTTTGTGCGTTAAAATAAATAATGTACATACCTTTATGTATTTGAATAATAATAATAATAACTTGTTCAGTTCAAAACATTTGAGCAGTAAGATGTCCACCAGCGAGTCATCTGAATCCTCGGATTCCAAATCAAGAAAATTCGTAAGAGTTCTTAAGGAATATAAAATTGTGCTCAATAAATCGCAAATTCCTCCGATAGAGACAAAAAGGGAAATTGCCCTGTAAAGTTGAAAAAGAAGTTCACAAGCCATTTTGGAGAAGAGATAAGCGGTCTTGTTCTTTAAAGAATTTCGGTTTTCTATTAGGGATTTGTATAAAAGCAGCCATAATTTAATTAAACATCATCTATGAACGTCGAATTTAATATTGAAGTCTACTCGTTGGCTACTTTCACTTTATTGAAGCATTTGCTTCAAAAATGTTGGGAGAGGTTAGTTTTATTCATATTAAATGGAGCATCTACTCTGTTGATCTACCAAATGCTGCTTTACTTCAGGGATAAGCTTTTGCTCCAAGTAAAAGGTCATATAAAAGTGAGTAGATGCCACTTTTCACTATAGTGAAAGCATTACCTTTAGTCATACCACTGATTCGTAGTTACAAGATTACAATTTATAGTAGTGAGATTATTAAATATTTTTGTATTTAATTATTTATTTTATTTTTCTGTACATTCCGTCTCTCAGAATTGTTTTTCCCTAAACGTATATATTATATACCTATTAATTTTTTAAAATCTATTTCTTAGTTTTATTATTGATTAGGGGGATGCTAATGGCTAGCCCAGACATTTTATGTGATATACGTGGTATATTGGTACCATGTGGAGGCGTCTCACTGATATCTTATCACACGTATTCAATATATACAATTTACAATTATTTTCATTATTATTAATATTATTATCATTATAATTATTATTATAGCATGTCGTAACTATCCATCATAATAAAAACTATTACGCTTTTGGAAACACCCTTAGATAAATGGTTTAAAGGATAGCCAATCCTAAAACCATTCTCACTAAGGGGGGGATGTAGTGCCCCTCGTATAATATGATTGAATGTAGGTCATTCACGAAATTCACAATTAGAATTATAACTTCACTGAGGTCGGTTAGGCTGATCGGAGTTTAATACATACATTTTTATGTGAACCAATAGAAAAGTATAAACCACAAGTAACATTTCAATAAGTGTTTTAATAATAACCAACATCAAACTTCACAACACTTCCTTCCGTCCAAAGGAGGCAAATCTGGTGACCGTGTGGGCCATAAGATAGTAGCTTTACCAGTTATTAAACGGCCTGAAAAAGTTTTATTTAAGTACTTGGTGATAGGTCCATATTTGATTTGATAAGCTGGGAGGGTGGGGCAGCTCCAGAGTACCTAGGCCTCTACCATCTCATATTTCTATTCATAGCATCGACATAAGGATGTGTCTTATAGCCTCATTTTATGAAGATGTTTGTTTAGTTGACATTTATACTGCAATACCTTCAAATACTTTTGATTACTTAAATTTACTGCTATAAAGAATGGTCCGATCAAATAGTGGCCCATTATATCAGCATAATATCTCTTGACCAATGACCAAATAATGGAAAATTGAATAATGTATAGTTTTTTTGTTCAGGAATTATTTTAATTTGAATTTCAAATTATCCTTCATTGGATTGCATTGTATTGAGTCTTCTTCAGGGTTTGATTTGTAGAAACAAGTGAATTCACGGTCGCGGTAAGGTCAGCTGTGGCTGTGCACCTGTTAGATGGCCATTTTGTTACTTAGGTACCACAATGTATCACGGTTCCAATTATGAAGGCACTTAAGATGCAGGGAAACCGTAGAAAATAACCTGCAAACAAAGGAAAGGAAGGGTGTTGTGTGTCTATTTTTCATAAATGTATATGCAGCATATCAGATACTGAAAAGTACCTGAAGTGTGTGTGCACTAAAAATTGTGTTTTTTGTTCTGATGTGCCTCGCTGACCGAAACGCCACAAGTAGCAACGATTAGTCGCTTGCTTTTTTCGTGCACTTTCCGTAATGTTCCACTGTTTCGGCGCGTTGTTGGGTGGTGGAAGGGAAATGTATGTCCGAGGATGAAGAATTGGCTTAGCTCAGACGACTCGTCTACTTGGCGAATAATCGTTACTTGTGTATACTTGGCATGTCGTGTGAGTGGGTTACTTGTACATGCTTGTACAATTAATTGACCCTGGTCCCTAGAAGATATTGGTAAGGTGTGTCGTTTCAGATTATTCTGAACATTATTTAGCCTTTGTCACAAGTATTTCAATAAAAGGAATTAATGAGAAAAACTATAGGCAGTAGTTAAAATTATTCTCAGTTATAGGAATCGTGTGCTAGGACTGTGTCGTAAGCATTACCCATTTAATACTATGAAACTTATTTGGAGAATATGCAAGACCTATTACGATAACCACATTGGTGGTAATGATTTCAGGACGAGACTGTTTTGAAAACCTGTCAACGAGCACTGAATACTGCTTTTCCTGAAATTTTGGCAAAAACTGTGAGAAAATTTAATAAAGGAATCGTGGGTGGCAAGTGTCGACAGTGATTTTGATATCGACTGTGAATCTTATGATTGAAAATAATGAAGTACTATATAATTACCTAAACTTATTTATTGAATTAACATCGAAAATTCATTTTATTTGCATTTCCTTTCATTATCATTGAATAGAAGCTCAGCTATAAGCAAGAAAATTGATCTTTGTTCATGGACGAGCAATGAATAGGATTATAATATAACAAATATTCGGGTTTACTATTGGAGCAATTCACAAGTGCACCTTTCAGTAGATAATAATAAAATTGACTCAGCTTTGATATCAAGCAACTATTCTAGATAAAATGTACTTAACGCTATTTTAATACGCTTATATTAGCTTCATTTGTATGTATGTTTGTTCGTTTGTAACCGACTCCTTTGGACTCGATTTTGAACACATTCATTCCAAATCTTGCACACTCGTCAAGGAATGATGACAATATATTATAGTAATAAAATATAGGGTGTAATTGAATGTTGAGCTTATTGTATAAAAACATTCAAGAAGTATATATCGTTTTTGTTTGAAACATTCTACTAGAACTGATGCACTAACTGGCGCCGTGGCTTATGTTGGTTAAAGCGCGTGTCTAGTGAACAGGAGATCGCGAGTTAGTAAAATCAATCAGCTAAATGAATTATATTAGCTTCACTTTTATGTATGTATGTTTGTAACCAACCAAAGGACATACTTTAAACAAACAAATTTATTTCAAACTTTGTACACTTGTCAAGGACCGATGACACAACAACGTCAACATAGTAATAACATATAGGGTGTTCTATGTATAACGCAACCTTTAAACTCGATTTTTATCCACTGTAAACGCTCAGATTAATTGGAAACTCTGCACACTCGTCAAGGATCGATGATAATACAATATAGAGCGTTGGACTGTGGTATGCAGGCGAATCTTGGAGTCCCTGTTATAGCCACTGGGGACATAAGCAGGTATCCACTGAAGAGGATTGAGTCCTTCATCGAGGGATCCTTCATCGAGGGACTCGGCTTCATGGATGCATAAGTAGCAAGAATGGCACAATGGGCCCGCCAGTGGCATCAGTGCCGGAACCATAGCTTGAGTTTTTCTTGGCCAAGGTTCGTTTGACTAAATTAGTTAGTTAGTTAGTAGAATATAGGGTTTTACATTTGAAAAAAAAACATAACTTTGATCTGGCTTGGAGTAAACTAAAAAAACACATCTTATAGTAAATCGAACTAAAAAGTAAAAAATAAATTATAGTTTAGAAAAACTGAAAAACACGCTTCATAGGTAATCGAAGTAATAAGTATATAAAAAATAATTCTTGATTTAAGAATAAAATGATTAACGAGAAAATTAAGGTCATTATTGGTGATAGCGTGGGGTGCTTTGTATTAAAATTATTACATTATGTTTTTTATACACTAATTCTGCATTTCGGAATAGAACTAGTGAGAAATCATAAGAATTATTGATATCGTGTACCCCACGATATTAATTTTCTCGTTAATAATTTTCTTCTTAAATTAAAGATTATTTTTAACTTTTGAATTACCTATAAAGCGTGTTTTTCATTTTTTTTAAACTATAATTTATTATATTATATGTTATAAAATCTATTCCGTTGCGGATACGCTCATGCAGAGTACCTTGACTCTAGATAATTACATTCTGTAAAGTCTATTTTATTCACAGATAGGTATATAGTATCTATTGCTATTAAATAACGTTATTTAAAACGACACTACACCAACTAACGCGGAAATCAGTATCTAACAACAAGACACAAAACCGCTAATCGCACAAGTACCGTGGGTACTCACAATCTGGTACCTACGTGACATCGCTACTTCTCTTCGTACTACCTGCTGCTTTTATCGAAGTATTATAATGCGGTTGAAATGGTAAATTGACTTAATAGTTTAAATAACAGTAAATTATAATATTATATGTATACTGTCGTAGCATCATAAGTTTAATCGTTTAATCAGTTTTACTATAATAATTTAACATCTCGTTCGATGGAATTCCGAGATTTTGAAATAAATACCCATTTTCTTACACTGGTCAACAAAGTATGTGACTTGAGAATGCTCAATTAGTACCGGTTTCCTTCTAGAAAATGTTTCCTCCTCGTTATTTTACATCATACACTTTTTCAGCCACATTTTAATTCAAGAGGAGAATTCTGGAACCGTTGGCAAAACTCGACCTGAACACAGTTTTCACTCACTACACCAACACTAACACTTTACAGTATCTATCTCACGCGCTTTTCGATAACCAAGTTCAGAGACTGAAGATAAACTTCACTGAAAATTTAATTTTTTCGTTTAATCTTTCTATTCTTTGTTCTGTAGAGAAGGGAGGGTGAGTTAGGCCCACAGCACTTAGGCCACATGTGACCCATTGTACGTCCTCCCGAGGAGTTGTCTTCCTAAGTCATCGTCCATCCTGTCCTTTCCAGGAAGGTGGACAGGTCACTAGGAGACATCTCCTTTATATCGGCAGCTGTAGGCCAAGACTCACCAAACACACTCTCTTATTGACGATAACTCCGGGCACTCGCATAATACATGCCTGACAGATTCATCTTCCTGTTCACACATCCTGCATAGAGGTGTGTCCTCTAGCCCCTTTGTATGGAGGTGTTTCCTGAGTTGACAGTAGTCAGTCAGAAATCCTACCTTTAAACGTAGGTTTTTCCTGGTCATCGCCTAATATTTCTTCGACTCCAGCTTGCCAAGGTCGCCCAGGGTGATCCTTTGAAGACTGCATCCCTTGATTTAACCCCATCTCTTTAGAGATTGAGCATGGGTGTAACGTTTAGCTAGTTCCGCAATTGTCGTATTCGTCAGGCTGTAGGTGTTGCCGGGTCCAAGAATTCTTTATCCGGCTGCCTCCCTGGCTGAAGAGTCAGCAATGCGGTTACCTTTGCTTCTGTCGTGCCCCTCAACCCACCTCAGGATATTGTTATCTACCGAGGCGTTAGCATCTGACTCTGTTTCTGTTTTATTTGTATTTTGTAGGGTTTATTACACACAAACCTGGGTTCAATTGCATCACTGGCCACCTGCAGCAGAGGAAGCGCAGTAAGCGCTTCTCGCCACAGTCGCAGTCTTAATTGACCCATTCCTACTTTGAGGTTTACACCAGCCGTGCGCAATCGTAACCAGAAACGCTTCACCATATCTTATTCGAGTGTCCTATATACACAGCTATAAAGCCTAAAATTGAATGTATGCAAAATGATGATAAGTTCCTGCTAGCTTTAGACAACACAACGTTTACTGAAGCTAAATCAATTTTTACATACATTGCAAATATCTTAAAGTTGTGTTCTTTTATATTGAATAAGTAAAATATTATTATTATTTTTCCTCTCTTTGTGTCTTTCTCCTTTTTTGTTGTAATTTTTTATGAGGAAGTTATTTATTATTGGAATGTACTTTGATTATTTGACTATTTCTTTTTTCATTTATTGTAAGTTATTTTTGTGTTTTTTTATCTATAAGTCACTTTGTATACTCACGGATAAGAACATCCAAACCCTTGCTATAACATGTTTGTGTTTCAGAAGCAATAAAATTATTTTTATTATTATTTAGAGATTGAGCATGGGTGTAAAGTTTAGCTAGTTCCACAACTGTCGAATTCGTCAGGCAGTATGAGTCGCCATGTCCAAGAATTCATTCTCGTCTGTGGCCCGTATAGATGGTGCCGACCTCGGGCGCCATCGAGTATCTCCGGTGGCGCTCGGCTTTCATGCGAATCGCGCACGGTTCTAAAGCTTTTAACCTTCTATACGATATCATTAATGTGTGCAGAGATTAGCCCAGCGTAAGCTTGCTGGGCTCTTAACACAGAGGTTCCTGGTTCGAGTCGTGTCCGAGTCAAGATATTTTTATTTTTATTTTTTTTTGTTTTTTTCAAAAATTGACTAAAAATACGAAGAATTTTTCGATTCGGATTAGGGTAGGGGGTAAGGTAGGGTGGTTTTGGTTGGGTTATTATTGAAAATTATTATAATAATCTGTCAATTACACAATTCAATTTTTCGATTCGGATTAGGGTAGGGGGTAAGGTAGGGTGGTTTTGATTGGGTTATTATTGAAAATTATTATAATAATCTGTCAATTACACAATTCAATTTTTCGATTCGGATTAGGGTAGGGGGTAAGGTAGGGTGGTTTAGTTAAAAAAGTGTATGGAAAGCGAGGAGATGTTCTTTTCATAGAGAACGACACGGGGTGTTTGAACCGTGCGCGCCTCGAATGAAAGCCGAGCGCCGGAGATACTCGATCGGCACCACGTATACGGGCCACAGACGAGAGTCAAGAATTCTTAGTCCAGCCGCTTCCCTGATTAAAGAGTGAGCAATGCGGTTACCTTTGCTCCTGTCGTGCCCCTTAACCCACCTCAGGATAATATTGTTATCGAACGAGGCGTTAGCTAAATCTCGATAGCACTCTAATACTAGCCCTGATGTAACACGTTGTCTGTTCAAGGCTAGTATAGCTTGTCTGCTATCAGTGCTGATTATTATGTTTTTGCCAGAAATTCCTTTTCTGGTTAGTTCCTTTGTGGCAATTGAAATACCAACCAGTTCTAATTGAACCACGCCGGTGTTTTTTCCCATTCCCCACTTAATCCTCAGGCTTAGAAATCTGGAGTAAATTCCACATCCTGAGCCTTCTGTATATATGCGTATTGCACTTGTAGCATCTGACTCTGTGTTCTGTTTTATTGGTATTTTGTAGGGTTTATTAAACACAAACCTGGGTTCAATTGCATCACTGGCTGCCTGCAGTAGAGGTAGAGCAGTAATTATTATACACCTTGTTTTTAAACTAAGAGAAACGATTTGAATTTATGTTGGCATTTCTGCAGCCTAGTGATTGGTAAGGTTGTTTCTCACAGATCTTTTGATACAACTGACAGCGACATTTGTCAGTTTTCTGTTTATTCATCCACAAATATTCATTAGTTCAATATTTATCACCACTTTTTTGCGTTTGTTATTTATTGTTTTATTTTTAATAAAATATTATATCCCAACCAAATTTTTCGCGATTTTTATTATTTATTTAGTTTGATCAACAAAATTTATAGTCTATGCTTAGTTTTCAAAATATTTCAACATTCAGTTTCACATACATTACAGTACAATATTATGATATTTTTCGATATCAAAACTTCTGTTTACTTCTAGTGTGTGCTATACTTAAGCCTCAAATCAAGAATATCTATCGTTCTTCCTTACTTCTACTCAGTTCCTGAGGAACGTCTCAAAGACTAGTAGCTCCTTCAGTCCTATTTCCCTGAGGAATTTTAGAATATCTGAATGCTTCAACTTAGGTAAATGTCCCTCTTCTATGTAATAATCTCCTAGGTGCTGTACCCTAGGATTCTGAATCGCTGTGCAATTCGCAAGTATGTGGATGGAGGTTCCTTTATCCGTGCCCGTTAGGATCCCTGTTAAAACTCTTAGGGCAGTTTTACTTTGATTCATCCATTCATTTGATCTCAACGGGTCGTAGCCATCCATCGGAATATTTTATTGTCTAAGCCCTACTAGATCTTTCCAATGGTTAGATCTTCTCTTTCCTTCGGTTTTGCCTTTTTCTTCCAATATTACATTGGCACTGATACCGCAAAAGGGTTCCGGTCCCCAAAAGGGTTTTTTCAATCCCCCTCTTTGCTAGTGCATCTGCTATTTCATTTCCCTCTATTCCAGTGTGTCCTGGAATCGACAGTAAGGTTACGATATTGTTCTCACTTAGTATGCCTAGGCGTTCCCACCTATTTTTGGAACTGACTACAAACGAGCTCAGTGCTTCAATGGTTGCTTGACTATCCGACATTATAATAATTTTTGCCCTCTATGTCCTTTGATAATATTTAAATGGCTACACTTGCTTATGGCGTAAATTTTCGCTTGAAAGATACTTGGGGTTTTTCCCAAGCTTTCAGAGTGGTTGGTTCCTGGCCCGTACACTCCTATCCCAGTTCCTTCTCTTGCTTTTGAACCGTCTGTTTACCATTGAATGGCATTATTTGCAAGTCTGGTAATGGTATTTGGATTATATTCCTTTTTGTTGCTTAATTTCGAAACGAATTTCTTTGAAAAGTTATACCTTTTCATCATACCATCTTGTGACATCCACCAGGTTTTTTAATTTTTAAGAAGTGGGGAGGTGATTTTTTTTCAATGACTCTCTTTCTACTTAGTCTGTATCTCGTTCTTTCTGCAACTCTTTCCGCCACCATATGTAGCGGTGTGAGGTCAAATGTAAATAAAGAAGAATTTAAACATACAATTCTGTTATTTCCTACCTACTTATCTATCCTTAAATTATTATCAAATTTTGCGTAGAATATTTATTATAACCACACATTTTTTCACAATAATGTGACATTTGGTTACTGCTTTCGCCTTGGCCTGTGACCTATGATGATTCAATATTTAGACACCTCTCATGACAACTGCGATCATCTCATGTAATTGTCAATTAGTTCAAGAAGTCTGAACACGACCCTTACGGAACCCACCCCCAATCTAGTTACATATTTGAGGTTTCCTAAAATGCTCCTCCTAGCTTCTGGTTTGCAATTAGAAGGGACAACATAACTTGCATACCGGTTTTGGCGTATTTGCACCTCATCATTACAAAGTATATGTTCTCCGTCCGAGAGCTCTAACATCCTAATCCCGGACAGAATAAGACACTAAAATCACAATCAATACATGTCTTCCAGTAACGGGAATGTTAAAGGTTGATTGGTTGATTAAATCCTGTAGATCATACCGACCCCGTTTGACTGAGAAGTGTAATTCAATGTCCGTCGGTGCCTATATCCCAGGAAGTAGTTGCTCCTTCTTATATTAGTTGAACGGTCACTGTTTTTTAAAAAATGTTTTTCAAACCTTCGTAAAGCGTTAAAATAATATATTTATTTTTCGATATCTATTGGTAACTCGCTTCACTAAATACGACAATTTTACAGGAAACTGTAATAACACTCAATTATTTTTGCCTGTTGAAGTTTAGTAACTAACGAGCTATTTTAACCCGAACCACCTAAAAAAGCACCTAGAGCACAATATTGGGAGAGTTCGGATTTAACAGGTAGACTGTGACCTACGAATATTCTCAAGGACAAGCAAAGAGGGGGACTGAAAGGACTTTTTGGGGGCTGGAACTCTTTTGCGGAATTATCCCCAATGTAATATTGGAAGAAATAGACAAAGCCGAAGAAAATAGAAGATCTGACCATCGGAAAGATCTAGTAGGGCTTAGGCAATCAAAAATGCTGATGGGTTAACAGGGATCCTAACGGGATATTGCCGGCTGAGCGGGCACCTGAAAAAGCTCAAAATAGTGGAAGAAAAAAAAATGTAGATTATGTGGCATGGAAGAAGAAACCTTCATCCACATTCTTGCGAATTGCAGAGCAATTCAGAATCCTAATGGGGTACAGCACCTTGGAGATTATTGGATAGAAGAGGAACATTTACCTTAGTTAAAGCCTGTAGATATCCTAAAATTCCTCATGGAAATAGGACTAAAGGAGCTACTAGTCTCTGAGACGTTTCTTAGAAACTAAGTAGAAGTAAGGGGGTTTGATTCATTGATTGGTTCAGCACACCAGTCAAAGGCTTAGAGTCCTCGGCACCTCAGCCTTTAGGCTTTTAGTAAGGGGGCATAATAGAACTTTTGAGGTATCAGTGAATGTCACCTTATCCTACATACATGCAAGTAAAAGAAGGAGTCACAATAATAATTATAACTTATTGCTTCTAAAGCAATAGTTTGGATGTTTTTATCCGTGAGTATAATACATAGTGTACAAAAAAAAAAGAAAAACATAAAAAATAACAAACTACACAAAACATAGGAAGAAAGAATTGATTACATTATTAAAGTACATGGCCACTTGGGCTTATCCTGTATTTGATTCTTAATTGGTTTTTTGGACCACTCATTATTCAGATATACTGAAAAGAAGGAGTCACAATATAGCTTTCACTTATAGACTACTGCAAATTCAACTACACAGAAGCCAAACGGTGCCTGGCTATCGAGAGGTTATCAAGGAGCTGAAAGTGGATGACTTGATGCGGCAACCCATTGACGCAACCGCCACTAGATGACTAGTGCTAATGTAGTACATTTTAGTCTGATTCTCAGGCAGCTTGTAAAAGAAAGGCAGGGCAATATTTAGAAAAAAGAGGAACGACATAGCTTACCTATAACTTTTGAAAAAATAACCAGTTGTAAAAGAAAAGCAGGACAAGATTTATAAAAATAAGGAACGACATAGCTCACCAATGACAAAAAAAAATAACTAACTTGTAATAGAAAAGGAGGACAATATTTGGAAATAGGGGGAACGACATTGCTTACCCATGGCTTTTGAAAAAATAACCAGCTTCTAAAAGAAAGGAAGGACAATATTAGGAAAAATGAGAAACAGCATAGCTTGCCTGTGTCTTTTTAAAAAATAACCAGCTTATAAAAGGAAGGCAACTTATCCTAACCGTTGGATTGATTGAGAACGGCCGCAACACTGGCCTCCTCGATCTCTAGAATCCATGTAATTTCTGGTTATGGGGCTACTTTGAGTCGTTGGTTCACACACCGATATTTCATATCAACGAATCGAAGCATCGTATTCGAATTGCGTGTGATAATTAAATAAATATGCCCCAAATATTTGAGCATAATCGACGATCCTCACCCGTCAACAGTTTAGACAGTTCACCAACATTCATTCAGCTTTTTTGGTTGAAAAGTTGGCAGCGTCCGACTTAATATTGTTCGCCCACTCATATCATTAACCATCTATTGTTTACAACTTTTAATAAAGATTGCTCCTTATAATCTCGATAAATATTTAACCAACTAAAAATAGATAAGGTTCTTGAACACAATCAACAAAGTGAATCTAATTGTTGCTATAGATACTAGTTTATAATAATATATAGCTAATTGTTGATAACTGAAGGCGATCTAGTAGATTAACATAATAAGAGGTAAGGTTATAGTTAATTCGGTTGAGTTTGTTAACCCAATATTATTTGAATCTCCTCGGGCGTTTCTCGATTCCTCTTCGTAGGATCTAAATAATATCATGTTATTATTATGATTTAAATAAAAACGTTTGTTCTACATTCTGCAATTTGACATCCGCATTCTAAAGCGATAACAGGAATTTGCTTGTAAATAGAGTATAATTTTTGTAGTCATATCTTTTATTTTCGAATGTGCACTTGGAAGGTGAAACGTCAACTTTGCAGTAAATATTTCGAATATAAAAATATTTCATAATTTCTCAAAATTTATTTTTGGTGGAATAAACAACAAGTCTATTTGGTCTCAAAATCAATAATCATAATTCCCATTTTTAACTTTACCGGAAAATTTAATATATTCAAATTTCTATGTATATAATATATAGTGTGGAATAGAAAAATGGAATAAATCCGGTAACGAATAAATGAGGTCGTGTTGGGAAAAATGTTTGGACACGTCGATTTATATTTTTAAATGCGCATTTTTTTCCAAAAAAAAAATTATATAGGGGGCGTCATGTGACAGTGGCCAATACCAACTTCCTTATTTTAAATACAACCCACTGTTTATCATTTATTTTTTGGATCCTTCAGAAAATTCTAGACATAATTCATGCACAATGTCCTATACCTATCTTCAACTGTTTCGGAACTAATTCGCTAAATTACACTCAAAATACTCATTTCCATTCAGCTCTTGATATTGAGAAAGTAAGTAAGAACCATTCCTGCGTTTTACTGATACAGAAAGATGGCGCCTGAAGCTCCTCGGGAATCTCTCTGAATTCTATACTCAGTAAGTGTTCCTAAACCTTAAAAAATAAAAAATTGGATCGGAAATTTAGTGCGAGAGTGAATTCTATATTTACTGGCCTAGATACATAGCCGCTGGTCTTCCGGAATCGATTTTATTTCGTGCAAAATATCATTTTCGTACAGCTCTGTAACACCAGTCTCAGTACTTTCAGGTAATAGTAAGCCGATTTCTCTTGGGCTTTGGTGGAGAGTCGTAAATGTTCTTCGATTGTAATGCCGTCCGCGTAGCTTCGTTCGGCTGCATGTGCCTTAAATTGCACCTCACCATAGATTAAATGCATATCAGCATATTCTTCACAGACATAAATAGCATTTTGATAAGAAATTAGAACCATTTTTCCTTTTTAACAAAACAAAAATAATAACTCTCCAATTTCAAAGCGCAATTCCATTCTTGTTAATTTGTCAAAGTCAACTAGGTACTGTAAGGAGGCGACTACGAAACTACGAACTGCCCCTCGATACCTACATTTTATTGGGTTAAACTTTAAAGTAAGATCAAGAGCGACCACGAACTGTTCCACGCTACCCAGATTTTATTAAAACGGCTACAAACATTCCTAAGATAAGAACGAAAATTTGAAATTATTTTATAATGAAACTACAGCTTTCCTCTCTGTAGAATTACTAAAAATTTACCGGTCAACGTGGATATCTGGAGCATGATTATGCTCCACTGATGTTTTTTAAAAATTAAGTACGAAATTTTTCTCACGTTCCTTTGTGTACACTTTTTGTTGACACCTTTTTTTGATGCATCGCTATCTAACTTTCCCATCTTTGGCGAAATGGGCCTTTGAATATTTATATTAATTAATTATTAATAAAAGTTCTCCCCTTTGACTAAACATCGTCGTTGGATTCGCCTTTTAAAAGATAAACACTAACAGCTCGAAACAAATACTAGCAAACAAACTATACCGTAATAATTGCAATAACTGGATATATTCATGTTCTTTTAAATAAAATTTATCCCTACTCTTTCAACTATAATCCAATTTGGTTTTCCTAAATACCGACCAATAAGAAATATTTATACAGATTGCGAAAAGTCTATCCGTGACATACGATTTACAGAAGTACAACAAGGAAAATATTAGCAAAACTACTTGAAAGAGAGAGAAGAATAATTCTGCGCTCAGCGATGGACGTGTGTTCAGTTCCAGCTACCAAAAACAGTTGGAGGTGTGTTAAGTGTCCCCCTATTCTAACCACTGTTGCCAGAAGCGTAGATTAATTTGTACAAATGATATTTTTTAAGAGCTCATGCACTATTAGGTAAAACTAAACACTTTCATCCGGCAACAGTGTCCTTTACAGAGAGAATAGACTGACTAAGCTCTGACGTCACAACAGAAGGCTATTCCTATTAACTTTGCAAACAAATCGATAACGCGTGTAAAACGTCATAAGAGATTTTTAATTTGTGGTTTGCTATTATCATAGTTATAAAAAAAAAGTGATCATTGTTAGAAATAAGTAAAAAGAGATCAGTTGGAGACTTTTTTACACAAAAATCTGGGTTTGCAAAGCGTTTTTAAAACAGTGTGAACATAGTTGAGGTTATGTGTGCTTTTGCTGTGTTTTTGTATTTAAAGTTTTTTAATTTTATTGACAAAATAATGGAAATCCTGTTCCAGATTTACACTTTCTTAATTTATCACTTTTTATATATTTCTAATACCGATCAATCTTATTTATAACTAAATCAACAGCAAACGGCAAATTAAAAATTTCTTGATAATTTTCACGAGCTTTCGGTTTGTTTGGAAAAGTTTTTATGACCACGCCTTTTATGACGTCAGACTTAGGCAGTCCATTCCCATTTAAACTTTTACACGCCCAATGCTGAGCGTACTATTGTTTTTCTCTCTCTTTCAAATAGTTTTACTCATATTTTCCTTGTCATACTTGTGTAAATCGTACGTCGCGAATAGACTTTTCGCAATCTGTATATACAGGATATATATTTTTGAAATTCCGGTCATTAAAACTTAATCCCAACTTTCTTGCAGGTGGGGCAGTAAGTACTTGGGAACAATGTGTCCAGGTAGTTCCGTGGGGCAGTTACTAAGGATCACTTAGTACCTAACCGAAAAATGATTTGAATGCCAAAAATACTAAAAATGGAAATTGTTTTTACTCGAAAACGATGCATGATAACTTATTCAAACAACTTCACATTTTTTTGTAAAATTCCTTATATTTTTTAAAACTTTGTCAAAAATACTTAAACTCAAAAAAATGCCCCTACCACGTTCAACGCTTGTCAATCGAATTTTGTTTTTGAATTACCCTGTATTTAGACTAGATTAAGCATTTAAAAAACAATTAATTAACCTTTCAGAGTGATACAAAATAACCATTTCACAACAACTACCTTTTATTGTAGTCGAGCGGTCATTATAAACAAAACCACTAGTCGGCAACCTTTTCATTGCTTAAAACTGACCGTTGCAAATAGACAAAATGCAGTTTGTGATTACCGCATTGGAAGAAGAACGAGAGAAGAGGAGGACAGGCTTCAGAAACCCCCCAAGATGGATGGTTTATCATGGAATTCTGCGACGCAACGTGTTGTATGTATTTCTAGTCTCTTATAAGATTGTGGCAGTGGCCGTGTTGTTTTCTCGACGACCTTGCGCATCCGGTATCTACTTCCACGTTGCCAAACTATTCATATAATCTCGCTTCGATTCAATAAATTAATTTTTGACTGGATGTTCGATAAAAACATGCTTGATTATTCGTCGATTGTTGTTTGATATCTTTTATTGAAATTTTGATGGAGAATTGAAGATAATGTTAGAGATGGCGCGTGTATGGATTATATTATGATGTTTCAAAAGATTAGAAGTGGACAACAAAGCCTTGCGCAACCAAATTAGCTTAATTTTATCGATTAAAAAGAAGCGTTAATCGAATTTTAATTAATTTAGAAAAAATAATACATTTTCAAGTATTCCATACAGGATTATGATGTCGCAAACATTCACTTCAAATTCATGGCTAAAACAAGAAAGCAGCTGAGTTCGTTGTTGTTTATAATATACAGGGTGTCACAGAATAACTTTTCCTAATTTTCAGAAATGACAGAGGGTACTTAAATAAACATTTTCTGTTAATAAACTAGTATCCGGTTATTTTTCGTTGTTAAGATAAACTGGAAATATTTGAAAACAATTACATCAGGAAAGAGTAGTTACTTACTAAATTGAAGCAATTAAGTTCAGAAACATTATCCTAGAAATAATAATGAATAAAACTTAAAAATTGTTCGAAATTACGACCACTATTTTCGATACACAAATTATAACAATGTGTAATCGACTGCCGAATTCTTCGAAATAACTGCGAACGTTCACGAATATTATCAAACGCATGAATAATTCGAGCCACTAACTCTTCTTCTGTATTAACAGGTGTCGCATAAACCAGTGATTCAATATGACCCCAAACACAAAATTCAACTGTAGTCATATCTGTTGAACGTACAGGCCAAGAAATCGGCCCTTCTCTTCCGATTCATGCATTTGGAAATTGTGCGTTTAGATAATTTCCGCAATTTAATTTTTAAGTGTGCCGGTGCACCATCATGCTGAAAAACAATATTTCTTTGAATATTAAGTGGGACATATCCAAGCAATTCTGGTAGAGTATCTTCCAGAAAAATCCTATACACGTGACCATCTAATCGTACTGGCAGTAAATATGGCCCCACTACAGAATTGTCAACAATCCCAGCCCAAGTATTAACAGAAAACTTCCACTGATGATGTAACCTGTGAATGGCGTTAGGATTTTCTTCACTCCAAATGGGACTGTCCATAATACACTCCTAGGAAATCTAGGTTCGCCGTTAATTTTATTCAAGTAGCATTCGGCAAATTGTGTTGGAATTAACGATTAATGATATTTGTAAAATAATATAATATTTTCAATCAAACACTAATTTATCAAATAAAGACTTAAGGTGGATTCATGCAACATCAACTAAATTAAAACTAATTTAAGATTAAATTTAAACTAAGAATTGTCAGCTGTTCATGCAGCATAAATTAAGAAATTGATGAACCAATCGGAAATGCGCACTCTTTTCAATCATTTGTCAAAACTTCCAATAGCAATCGAGCTACAAATAACTGAAGATAAATATTAAACGTAAACCAACTTATTTACAAAAAAAATTGTTGTAAACTATAAAATATTTTCTAACATGTACTCAATACAAGTTCATGTAAACAATAACTAGTTTGTGATCTCTGGTCAGGGCTTGACGCATGCGTTGTGTCGAATTCACGGAAGAAATTAATTTCTTAGTTGAAAGTTGGACATCTTTCTTAGTTTTAATTTAAATCTTAATTTCTTAGTTTCTTGCATGAACATCCACATTACATTACAAGGTTTTATCTTCTTAGTTTTAGTTTTAAATTAATCTAAGTTTTAATTTTTGCTTGCATGAATCCACCTTAATTTGTGACACGTAAAGTGATAATTAAAAACACACTTATCTAATGAGAAGTAATTTGTGACACACGTGAAATGTCAAGTACGAAAATAGTTTTATTTTTTTTCAAAGGTTGCTATGATTCAATTTTATTTCATTTTATGTCGATATTGAAGAATTTCCGGACACTAGTTTATAAATGAAAAATGTTTATTTAAGTGCCCTCTGTCATTTATGAAAATTAGGAATGAAAAGAAATGAAAGAAAATTAAGAGAGCAATTTGTCAATCAATTGACCAAATTCTATGGGCATATTTAATATGGGTTGAGAATGTTTGGCTTAATACAAGTTCAAATTTTTATATTCAATAGTAAAATCAAAATTCTCCAAATTCTCTTATTTGCATGATATAAGTCAAAAAAGATATAATCAATTACTTTTAAATTATACAATTCAGATTTATTCAAAATTCTTAAAACATTTATTCCATTCTCAGCCACGTCACTGACAATAATAATAATTCAATTTTCAATCTCTTGACAATAGAAACTCGACCTGATACGGAGTTAAGCTACCTGCCCGACACAGAAAAACAATTAATGTTCACAATAATATTTTAGTATTACTGGGAGATTCATCCGGATCTAGGTAAATTGTTCGAAATCAATTCTTCGAAAGTCAATTATTCGAAAATCAATTCTTCAAAAGTCAATTCTTCGAAAGTCAATTATTCGAAAATCAATTGTTCGAAAATCTATTGTTCGAAATTCAATATTCTGAATAGAATATACAAAAATAGATAGATAGAAGTTTTTATTACTTTGTGAATTTTTTGAATGACAATTTTTGTAAAGTAAATTATAATAATTTTCAATAATAACCCAACCAAACCTACCCCTACCAAACCACCTTCGTATTTTTAGTCAATTTTTGAAGAATAAATTATAATAATTTCCAATAATAACCCAACCAAACCTACCCCTACCAAACCACCTTCGTATTTTTAGTCAATTTTTGAAGAATAAATTATAATAATTTCCAATAATAACCCTACCAAACCACCTTCGTATTTTTAGTCAATTTTTGAAGAATAAATTATAATAATTTCCAATAATAACCCAACCAAACCTACCCCTACCAAACCACCTTCGTATTTTTAGTCAATTTTTGAAGAATAAATTATAATAATTTTCAATAATAACCCAACCAAACCTACCCCTACCAAACCACCTTCGTATTTTATCACCATTAGGAACCTGCCACCTATTCGATAAATTGATTTCGAACAATTGAGTTTCGAATAATTGATTTTCGAATAATCGGTCATTCGAAAAATTGATTTTCGAACAATTGATTTCGAATAATTTACCGGTACCCGATTCATCCTGTATTGGTTTTGCAAGGGTCACGAAGATTTATTACTCTGCCGCATTTATGAATGAATAAACTATAATCATTGACGAGATAAAAAAAATGCTATATACTAACAAAAAGTTATATTATGTAGGGCATGTACAGTTACAACAAGTAAATGTAAGAGAATTCGCAGATTATACCATAATACTGACAACTGACAGTAGTAAGAAAGACTTGCGAATAAACGTTAATATATGGAACACAGTGATAGAAGGAAATAGCATGAGAAGAATAAAAATTAAAACAAAAGTCATGAAAACATGAGGGGCACAGAAAAACCAGAATCAACATTGATGGCGAGAGAACTAATGAAGTCAACTATTTTCAATATTTAGAAATAACAGTGGATGAAAAAGGAACACAGGACGCCGATATTAACAGTGAAATCCAGAAAACAAATAAAAATCACTATGCAATGAACTCAAAATTTAAAATTGGGCAATAATTTCAAAGCAGAAGAAACTAAAAGTTTTATTGGCCACTACAGTTAGTCATTGAATATTGGATTCTAGCCGTATGTATTAACGAACTTGCTGTCAATCTATAATAGTGAAAAATAGAGCATACTGAGACGTATGTTTTTGAAGGTAGTCTCCTGTTGTTAAGGCAATATATTTTGGAAAACCGTTTGGAAACTATGAAAATATACATTCATTTTTGTATGTTAAGTGTGAAAACACATCGTTCACTATTTTTCACCCGCATTACATGCTATTTTTAGGTACAAACCCTGTATAATCCTTTTTATTTCTGTTCCGTGTTTCTGCTCTGCCGACTGCAGCTCACCACTGCTTTTGCCTGTTTGCCCCTCAACTCATAGACCATAATATTAGTTTATCTACTCTCGCTTGTCTTCGAAGCATAGTTGCCGTATCATTTACATTATCAGATACTTGGAGAAAATAAATGTATGAATGCCAGTGGCGTCAAATAAGGATGCTATCAATTATAACATCATGAATATACCAAATTTCGGAAATATACACCTATTTCGGATTAGGTACAAGTACGATTTTACTGAGAGGTACACTTTTGAATTTCCCTGGTCTTGAACCTTAAACTTTCTTATATTATGCTTCCAATTATTGCTCTTTTATGAACAAAAATCGATTTACTTTTATTTAGAACTTGCTCATATTCATTTATACTAAAAAAGGAATGTAATTAAAATTGATTTTCGATAGGAATTTGATACATAATTATGTTTGTCCACAACTATTTGATAATATTTACATTTTGAGTGTATTTCTTCAATTATTGGGACTTACATTATTCACCAGTGTGGATTATGAACAGGTTTCATGACAAGGATAAATAAATAGTCAGTTATTTATATACAAATATAACAAAAGAGTAAATGAAAATGGTCAACACGATCAGGATTCGAACCCTATGCCTACAATTCTTCATTTCACGCTGACAGACCTCTAACCCACTACGCTTAATGAGAACATATTAGCGTATGATGATGTCAAAACTCAAAAAATTACGTTTAAAATCATTTATAGCTGATTGCAAGAATTTTAATTATACAGAATTTAAATTGAAATTACTAGAAAATATAATATGGAAAGCGAATCATACACTGAAATGATTGTTTCCGCGGCAAAAATAAGAGAAACAGAATAAATAGTATGCTTAAATTTCAGGCAGCATTAAAAGCTTTAGCATGTCCTCAGATCAGATCTAGACTGGTCTGGGATTGTCTGCAGAAACTTAAAACCCTGGCTAACCATAATAGAGTTACTCTTAAGTGGGTCCCAGGGCATAAGGGCATTGTAGGAAATGAAAAGGCGGACAACCTAGCAAAGCTGGGGTCCAAGACAGCATTCACTGGTCCTGAACCAGTATTTGGGATATCCAAAACTGCTGCACGTGGTTGTATATCTCGGTGGACTCAAACTAAACACCAGTCGTACTGGAGACACGTGCCAAAACAGGAAAACAGCAAACTCCTGGTTGAAAAACCCTCGGAGAAGCTGACCAATGATATACTAAACCTTAGCAGGGCCCAAATAAGGAAAGTGACGGGTTTACTCACCGGTCACTGTATTCTAAGGAAGCACATGCATACAATCGGCATATATAGGGAGGAACCTATCTGTCGGTTGTGCATGGAAGAGGAGGAAACAGCCTTTCACATTATCTTTGATTGTGAAGCACTATCTCACTGGAGATATAGACTCCTAGGACTAGAACTTCCAAGGGAGAATTTCTCCAAGAAGAACCTAGTGAAAAGTCTGCTGAGCCTGATAAGGGCTGCTGGTCTCTTCACATAAACGGCACAACCAAGAGCACAAAAAGCCTTAAGGCTGAGGTGCCGAGGACATCAATCCTTTGACTGGTGTGCTGATCCAATCAATCAATCAATCCTTAAATTTATTGCCAGAAAAGTAGAAAAAAATAAATTCATTAGTGGTGGAAGAAATTTATAATGGCTAATATTTGCCTACGGCTCGCGACATAAACGCACTTATGTCAATAATAGCCATCATTATATGCTTGTTGGATAATATACTATTTTCTACGACACTGAGACCTAAAAGATCTATTGTGCCCCTTACTTCTACTTAGCTCCTGAGGAACGTCTCAAGGACTAGTAGCTCCTTCAGTCCTATTTACCTGAGGGATTTGAAGACATCGGCAGGCTTCAACAGGCTTCTTTCACACTACAGAATCTACATTCTTCTTCCTCCACTATTTTGAACTATTTCAGGTGCCCGTTCGGCAGCAATGTGCCGTTAGGATACCTGTTAAAAGTGTTAGGGCAGTTTTACTTTGACTTATGCATTTATCTGATCTCAACGGGTTGGAGTCACCCATCAGAATATTTGATTGTCTACGCCCTACTAGATATTTCCATTTGTAAGATATTCTCTTTTCTTCGGCTTTGCCTATTTCTTTCAATATTACATTGGGGCTGATACTGCAAAAGTGTTCCGGCCCCCAAAAGGGTCTTTCAATCCATCTCTTTGCTAATCCATATGCTATTTCATTTCCTTCTATTCCAGTGTGTCCTGGAATCCACAGTAAGGTTACTGTATTGTTCTCGCCTAGTTCATCGAGTATGCCTAGGCATTCCCACACAATTTTGGAACTGATTACACAAGAGCTCAGTGCTTTAATGGCAGCTTGACTATCCGACAATAATCTTTTGCCTTCTATATCCTTCGTCAATATTGAACTGGGCACACTTTCTCATGGAGTGAATAAGGTAAGTTACTAGGAAAGAATTGTAGTTTCAAATATTTCGTGTCTGGTCTAATTGGGGATAGACATCAACTTAATCACCCATTCCAGAAGATACAGTTACTAGAACGATACTATAATCAGTTGGAACCATATATAACCTACTTATAGATTGGCATCTGACCCGTGGAGCTTCTTACGGGGGATTTATTGTACGGTTGGCGCCACTTTGACAGCCGGAGAAGTAGGCTTCAACAGCTTTGACAGGGTTATGTTATTTGCTAACAGCCGGAATAGAAGATTCCTGTAATTTCAGGATATTCTCTGGTTAATTTGAAATGATGCCTGAAGTGGAAAAAATGGAACCATAATCAACGAGTTCCTATCATTATAAAAAATAGCACAATATTTAAATCGCATTTTCCAAGTATTTTAATGACAAAAAGAAAGAAACAATGTAAGAGCTCAACATAAGAAATAAAATTGAGTGGGTAATTTTGAAAAGGCTCAGCAAGTGCTGTATTACCTCAAAGCTCAAACTTTTTAATTAGACGATATGATTATCATTTTCACCAGCAGTGACAAAAATGCAAGTTTAAAAAATAGAGACCTTTTATATCGAAAAACAGAAAAAGACTAACACTGTGGACTTCAAAAATAATTGAATATAATAAGATAATGTGGAAAGCAACAATAAACAGTAATAAATCAAAGAATCGCTAAATGAGAAAGAATTTTTTTATATCTTTTAGTCAAACCTTTTTTATGCAATAGCTCACTGTTTTGTAAAACTTCTACTAATAACATAACTGATATTGGTAAACACACAAATGTATTTAAATAAACAGCTGCCCACAATAGGTAAAAATAGTGTTCAATTTTCAAGGAAAACAGATGTATCGAGCAAAATAATTAAACAGGCTCCTGTGTTTTTTATTTTTTCAACCAATTTTCCAACAGAATATGCTTAAAAACTTTAACAGCTTGATCAACTGGTACGATGGGCAGCAACATGTATTACAAAAAGTAAATAACGCATCGACTTCTACAGGTTGCTACAAGTAAAACTAACTAAACCTTGCATACTATTCCAAGCAACGTCATCCCGGTCGTTGTCAGCTGATCACCGACAACCTTCAGAAAGATGGATGGAATTAGCATTTTCTACTGATTTAAATATAAATCGAGAACAAAAGTTGATTTGTTTTGGTAAATTTGTGTAATAGTGTGTATTAGTTGCGATACTATAATAATTTAAAAGTGTGAAAAAGCTATTGTTAAGAATGTTATCGTGTTGTACTTACCTATCATTCATTTTGAGGTTATATTAGAATTTAAAGCGAAGGTTGTCCGGTGACAGGAATGCGTCACAATGACGTACTTGGAAATGGTTAATTAACAAATGGTAAATGGTTAACATTTTAAGCTTGTTACATAATATACTATTTATCAACATAAAGAAACTAGATACCACAAAAAGCCATTTAAAACTAACGAAAAATTAAGTAAACAACAATAATTTATGAAATCTCACTGAAAATAATAGAAATGAAGTGAATCCAATATACAGTGTGTACATAAAGTAACGTGACTTGCTAATATTTCGATTTCCGTTAGGATTAGATGAAAAAATATTTTTTCTCCAAATGACATTAAAAGCGGCCTTTTAATGACACTTGGCAGGCTTAGAAGTTGTACTTTTAATGCCTAGGCAGAAAAAGTCCACTTTCACTGCCTAGGCAGAAAAAGTTCGTTGCTATGCAACCTTCCAAGTAATAATTTAAATCAAACTGGTTATTAAAATTGACAATGACATTAAGAAAACTCAAAATGATGCTGATGATAATAATTTAAATATGAAAAAATCGATTTTGCGTGGAATTGGAACAAATTTGAAGAAAAAATTATATGTTTCACACGGCAGAAAAGCAGATTTAATGCCTTGGCCAGCCGCGGCATTAAATCATGTGCTTTTATGCCTAGTAAAACAAATAACTATTAGGTTTCCCGCTAAAAATTTCAGGTTTCCCGTTAAGAATTCCAAGTTTCCCGTTTAATTCCAGGTTTCCCGCCGAAACATGAAATTTTTTGGCGGGAAACTTGAAGTTATTAGCGGGAAACCTGAAATTTTCGAGGGAAACTTGGAATTTACGGCTAGAAACCTAAAACTTAATTAATTAATATTAATGACAGAAAAACCCACTACTTTCTTGACATAAACAATTTTTTTATAATTTTAGATTCAAACCAATGCAACTTTAGCACTATTAAAGGTAGAATTAGGCGGTCTTGACGGTTGTATTTGTAATGTAATAAATTATGAAAAACTAAAAATATATACATAGTGTACTATTCAAAAAAATATGTTAATAAGTTATTTTGGAGCAACGGTGCACCCTGTACACTTCTAATCGACTCAATTATGCAGATGGTCTGGATTATTTGACAAAAATTTTATTCTTTTTTTTTGTAAACTTAACGGAAATCGAAATATTAGCAAGTTACGTTACTTAATGTACACACTGTATAAACTCCCTTCATTTAAAAGATTTCTGCATAATTGTTATATTTCCAAAGAAGAAGTAAGAGATGGTGGAAACCAGTTTAAAAAAAAATACCAATATAAATCTCCACTAGACCTCCCAACTAGGGTAACAGGAGGGGTAGTTGTCCACAATTTAGCGACAACGTCCAACAGAAGCAATAATCTATTGAAAGTCTCTACCGGGGCCATCTATTATTCACAAACTTGACACATCTGCACCTATTGTGGTGAAGATGTTGAGACTACATTGGCGGAGGTCCAGAGAGATTTATAGGGTTATAATTCGCATGAGTCTATTGTAAAAGCGAAGGTCTATTGTTGTCTCTCGTTGTTAAGTGCCACAAATAGCATGTGACAACTGTGACGAAGCCTCTAATGGTAATGTTTAACTTTGATAATCAATGAACCTGAGCGGATTTTGGTAAACGATATTTATCATGTAGAAAATCGATAAACAAACAATTTTAATTGATGAGTTCAGGGATATTTGGAATTTATACTTGAACCAGCTTGTTTTTAGAGACCAATTTAAATTGAATATTTTCTTATAACGGTATTATTTTAATGGATGCAAATGTGGATGATGAGGTGGCCTGATACACAAAGTTTTTTTGAGAGTTTTAAGTAACTAAAAACCGTTGAAAATTGTTCAAATAGAGGAAAATTGAAAAAAAAACATTCAAATTAACCCTAAATAACTGATATCAGAAACTATAGACCATTCCAGAATTACGTCACTGACAGGTCGGACATATTGTTCTGGGTCTTCATGTGACAATTCTATTTAGTTTTTATCATTTAATGATAAACAACGGATGATAGTTAAAATTTAATTAGTAGTAAGTTCTCAAAATAATCTAAAATGGCGTCGTTTTGTACTGTTGTTAAGTGTGGAGTGCGTGGAGCAAGAGATAGTGTATATTTTTCTCGATTTCCGGCTATTTCAACCAAGCGAGGTAATTATTTAATTGATCTCTCTGTATACCTAAATCTGTTGCTCTTGCTCACATAATTCCTCTGTTAATTGCTTTTTTCGTCGTCTAACAATTTAATTATTATTTAATTCAATTCAGGGAGAGCTTACTGACTGCGCCATGAGTTATTTATAGTTTTTATCATTTAAATAATATAATATATTTATCGTGTGTCATGAAGATTTATATAACGATATAAGTTTGATAACCCTTCGATTATCGTAATATGAATTTACGATACAAATTTAGTAGAATATTTCACCCACCATCAATAATTCTAAATATCTACTCAAAGATAGTCAACAACCTTTGTCCACTAGAAACATGCAACAATTTATCTTGTAAGACTTTGGTTACCATGGTTTTTATTGTTGTTATCATACGAATTGTCAAAATAGAACACGTCAATATCACTAAGATACTTCATGAAGAAAGCTATTGACATTGGTTCAGATCCTGAAAGTATCGATTCAGTTATAAAACAATTAGCAAATGCTCCCAGATAACACATGAACATACAATGGATGTCCAATGGATATCCACGTTGGACATAAGGGATATCCATAGGATGGCTGTCCTAACTATAACCTATATTACCAAATCCTACTCGTAATCGTTCATTTTTCTATTAAATTGTGAACTTTGAACATTGGATTCACCTAGTAAGAACATTGAATGAAAGTGTTTTTATTGTTACATAAAGATTTTGTCTTTTGTTTTCGTATCAAGATCAGTTATTTTTTAAAGGTTGTAATAAGCTAATATCAAGGGTTCGATTTCGTGCATTATTTTCTGATTGGCTGATTTTTCAATATGGCGCCGTTTTGGAAGTTTCTTTGATTGATCGTGCGCGCTAACACACCTTGTTCTCTGTTACACCATAATATGCACAACGCATCTGCAGTTACTTCGGTCGCTAACTTATGCTAACTTTTCAAATGATCGATGAATTTTTTAAAAAAAGCGGTGTCTTTCCCTATGAACATCGTTCTTTCGTCGGTTATTCTTTCAGCCATATTTACATAGTTTTGTGACCAATCTAGAGACAATTTTTAAAGATATGTTTTGTCTTATTTGATTGCTGCAAACATATTTGCTAATTATATTGAAATTGCCCAAATCAAGTTACTTTTGGTTTCATCAATTATCATTAAAACATTAAAGGTCGATTCTGATATCTCAAAATTATAGAACAACTAAAATAATAAAAGTTTCCTGCATTTTGTTTTAAAATATCATAATGACTACTTTCTCACTATTTATAAAAATAGAAAACCTCCAAAGTCACTTTCCGCTTTAAAGCACCAATAGAGTCAAATGAACACGTCAGCTTTACAGTTAAATTTTGTTTTTAAAATATGACCTACCATGGATAGTGATCGTAAAGAAACTTTTTCAACTACTGTTGACACTATCCTATCATTAATTCCTAAATAAGCCTAAATATTAATTAATGGAATTAAAAAATATATTTCTATATATTTTTATTTCAATACGGCCCTGTTTTACCATACACAGTTAAACGTAAATAAATCTGAATCGGCTACAAGAAAGACTGAATTTAAATTCTCACAATTTTCTTCAGAGAGGTTCTTAACCCAAAAAATGACTGGTTTGGTTTGGGCCGAGTTTCAATTTCTGAGAACTAGGGTGGATGTATGTGTGTACAACAGCCAGAGTGAGGAGGAGGCTGAGAATGAACAACTGAAGATTGTCGACCGTGCTCCGATAGTCTTTTATTTTATTCTTTTAAACATTTTGTGAATGTATTCGTTTTACATGTGCCGCGCTATACCATACGGATGTATATTTATATTGACGAGGACAAAGTGGTCGAATAGCAAGAATATAAATCTTACCGGTAATTTTTTTTGTTTTTGTCGATACCGATATCAACGGAATTATACATTTGTACAGGAATTGATCAATTAAAATGGATTTAAAAAAATGTTTATTCATGTTACGTTTGTGTCAACTAACGAAGATGCTGGAATATAAACAAATCTTTTGGTTTGGGTAAGTTACATGTAAGTTCACGTTAAAAAAAAAGGAGATAATACTGTCTGTACTGAGGATATGTAGAGGTCCATAAAGAAAAAGAAAACACATACATGTAGAAACTGTCAACGAAAAGTCGAAAGCTGTGTAATGAGTTGTAAAAGTAATAAGAGATTAGTCTTGAATTATTGAAGGAAAAAAAGAAATATTGTGAAAGGAGTAACATTGGTAACAGCGGTGGTATCTGTTTATGGTAAATTCTAGAACCACCTTATACGACAGAGATATGGATACTTCCGAACCCCAAGCATGGTGATTGATGATGGATGAAAAGATGGAAAGACTCAGAAAAGAGGAAGAAGAGGAGAAGGAGGGACGTAAAGAGGAGGAAGAAGATGAGAAAGAAAGACGTAAGGAGGAGAAGCAGATATAGGAATTATAAATGGCCTAGCAAAATTTCAGGAAAGCATTAAAGCTAGAGGTAGGATAACCTAATAACAGAGCGAACGTTAGATTTTTTCGCGATTTTTTATGTAGATTCCCATGTTATCGTCTCCGCCATGTCTCAGAATGCCTGTTAAACCTCAACTTTGACCATTTAGAGCAACGGCAAGAAAATTTATAATCTAATTTGAAAAGGAAGTGATATAGTTAATTTATAAAGAAGAATTCGTAGCCAAGATTCAGTAACTAATATTGAAAGTGAAGACACGACCTCGTCCACCCCTATAACCAAACCAGGTCCCTTTCAAAGTACAATTTTATCTCAAAGCCTCTTTACCAAGACCCTGACACCACCCACATGTGCTGGTGAAACGGCATGGTAAATATATCGAATCCAATTTGAGGCTGCGGCCAGAGCCAATGGTTGGACTGAGATACAAATGGCAGCTTCATCAATAGTGTCGCTTCGTGGGCAGGCGGCAACCGTTTAACAGTTTATTCCATAAGACACGCCCAATTATGCCTCTCTCGTACAGGTTTTAGAGGCAAGTTGTGGCCAACAGCACTTGAAGCATGTTTTCCACAGTCAGCTAAAAGTCCACAATCAAAATTCAAATGAAAGCCTACAGAAACTTAATTCCGATATAAATAGATTGTTGCATCCTGCCTATCCCCAAGCACCTAAAGCAGGCATACATTAATGGATTAGAAGATGTGGAAATGCAACAAGCTCTCCGGCTAGAACACCACGACAGGTTGAATAAAACTCCGATTGAATCTTGGGAATATCAGGCAGTAAAAAGCATATCAAAATTTTTCTGTTCTAAATTGTGGGGAATAAGAGTCCAAGAAAACGAAGCACCAGCCACCCACAATAACAAAATGCTCCCTCACAAATCTAGGATATACTCCAAACAATTTTCCACACCTAGCCAGCTTCCATCAAGGGAACGACTAAAAGTTGACAATACGGAGCGGGTATTTACTGGGAGTAGGGTTGCCAGATCTGAGTTCAATAATACCTGGACCTTTCTTGTGTCACAAAAAAGAAGATTAAATTAACTAACCATATTTATTATTGTTGTACGAACATGGTAGTAAAGAAAAATGCAAATTATAGAAATGATTGCATTTATTCATTTTCATACACTAAACCATTTTAACTTTGGTAAAACTTTAATTTGGTGATAATTTTTTCAAATACTTGTCACTAGATTTGGCCATCTTCACACGTTTCTCTCCATCATTGCTTCGTAGCAACAACATAATCTCTGAACAGGTCTCATTGTTATTTATTCTAGTTTGCAGTTCGGACTTTATCAAGTTCAAAGACATTATATTTCGCTCTTTGGTCCATAAATTATTCAGCTGGCTGAAAATTCTCTCGCTAAAAGCGTTGCTGGTTGGTATGGATAGAACAACACTTCGTCAAATTCACAAAATCATCAGACGAATATGTTCTAAGAAAATGATCCCAGATTCTGTCGTTCAGTAAGTCTTTTGGGAGAACTTCAAAAACTGATTTCAGACATGAGAACTCCGTATAAAGACTGTCAATGTCAATCGCATCTTCAATGTTCAACAAATTTGGAAAATCAGATGGTAACTGCCATGTTAATTTCAAACTCGTCCGCTCTCTCCTCACTCCCCCCTCACCGGCGGTGAGTCACCGCTCCCCGGACGTATCCACTTGCTACACTGTCAATAACCCACTTTAAGTCGAGTGTCGACTCGGTACCGCGGACGCACAGGAAATTCTGGGTTTCCGGGATTATAACGCACGATTACTGGACACTGGACAACACACAAAATTCCTGGAGAATCCCGGGTTTCCCGGACATCTGGCAACCCTAACTGGAAGCCCCAAAACCCGCACTTACATATTAAATAAAAATGAACAAAACATATTAGTTAGCGGGCGCGTTGACCACCAAAAATGCACTATCATTATTGATACTGGTGGCACCAAGTTATTTATTTAACCAGGAATTCTGAGTCAGAAAACCACTACAATTAACTCAGTTGATGCCCAGCCTCATGAGACATCTGAAAATTATGACCACCTAGTAACTGAAGAATTGAGAAAAATTAACAATTTTATCAATGACAACTGCGACATTTTTGAGACGGGAAAATCTACAGGACGCATTAGCCTAGTACAGCAAAAAATGAATGCAGGAGATGCCAGACCAATTCGTCAAATGCCAAGGAGATTACCATTTGCTAAACGGAAAGCAGTAGAAAATATGATAAAAGACATGATGGATGCAAATATTATTGAAGAAGCTTCTGCTCCCTAGTGTTTACACGTGGTTCTGGTAACTACGAAAGATAAATCCATTCGCTTTTGTGTAGACTATCGAAGACTCAATCGGGTTACACAAAAAGATAGCTATCCACTGCCAAGAATAGACGATACACTAGATCTACACTATCAGGTGCGGAGTGGTTTTCCACCCTTGACTTGAAGAGATACTGGCAAGTAGAAGTACACCCTGATGATAGAGACAATACAGGTTCTCCTACTGGCAGCGGTATCTACGAGGTCCAGGTCCTCCCATTTGGACTCCTGGATTTGAACGACTAATGAAGATGGTTTTGAGAGAACTAACGTCAAAACTTTTGATGAGCATTGAAAAATGATGTATTTGGTTAAGGAATGCCAATTTAAAACTGAATCACATAAATTGTTCACTGTTCCAAACGAAAGTTATACCTTGTTTTTAAACTGGGAGGAGCATTTTAAGGAACCTCAAACACACCACTAAAAGTTACTAGATTGATAGCGTGTTCCGGAAGGGTAGTGTTTGGACTTTTCGAACTAATTGACAATTACGTGACATACGCATTGTATTGTTCGCAGTTGTCGTGTCCAATGAGAGATCTAGGCAAGTTTAGAATTCGAATCATCATGAGCCACAGGCCATGGCGAAAGTGGTAACCAAATGTCACAATATTGTGAACAAAATTTAAGCTTATAATGAAGTAATTCATGTCAAATTTTATTATCTATTTACATTTGAGCACAAACTAAGAGTCAACAGAAGTTTTGATATCAAAAAATACCATAATAATGTACTGTTATGTAAGTAAAAATTGATGTAAAAATATTTACAAAAATAAGATTCTACTTGGAAATTTATATTATTTAAAAGAAAAAATAAGCAAGGTTTTTCTTTATCAAACTGAATAAACAGCAAAAATAGCAACAAACGTAAAAAAAGGTGGACCTGATAAAGATTGAAGTTATAATATTTTTCTACTACCGTGCGTAAAGTACTTACTTTAGACACACTTTCGAGTGCGTAAAACTTTACTTTAAGCACTAGTGCGTGAAGAAAAAGTTCCAATTTGTATGTAGTTATACCTAGTCTCCTAAAAATACAGGTAGGTATAATAAACGGATGTTAAACCTGAGTTTTCTTTTTAAATCAGTGATTGAAAGATATAGAATTCAGTAAAGTACATACCTAATAATTATTGGGTAGGTACCTACTAGAAAATAATAGAATAGGGTGCATGGGTAGGTATGTACCTATAAGTTGGCTATGAGTGACTGACATTTCTTCGTGCATTGAATCTGACGTTTGAAATTTAAATTGAGATCTTCCGACTATACCGACAATAGTAAAAAAAATATTGTATACAATTCGTTTGTAGAGTCCCTTTTTTGACTCGTGTGATCGTCGCAATATTCACATTCGTCGTCAAAAAAGAGTTACTTTACACACTTGTTGCATAAATGACTATTTCACATAAACACAAAACTGACAAATGTCGTTGTCAGTTGTATCAAGATCTGTGTGAAACGGGCGGCAATTTGACCAATCACTAGGCTGCAGAAATGCCAACTTAAATTCAAATCACTTCTCTTAATTTAAAAACAAGGTATAGTAAATACTGGCCCAAACCAACGGACAAATTACAAGTTTCCTTGGACTTTGTTCATATTACCGAAAATTTGTCAAGGGCTTTGGTCGAATTTCTCAGCCACTGGAAATAGCATTGAATTTGACTGGACCCCAGATTGTCAAAATAAATGCTTCAACCTTTATCAACCTTTACTACATGGTTTAATTCCATATTATGGAATAACATTAATATCTAACAAATTTCACAACAGAAGTTCAACGTATATTGCATGAAAGGTTTCACAAACAACATTTGTGAATATTAGGGTGTAAAAAAAAACTTTTTTACATCAGTTAGGTACTATGAGATGACGAAAAAAAAAATTCTGGTAAAGTTTGAGCTTTGAAGAGGTTCCTCAACTTGATTTTTGATTCCCCATTTAAATAACACAGACATTTTTTAAATTTTTGTATGGAATTTTAATGCACTTGAACGGATTATCCTTTAGTGAGAATCAAATTCATTCTTGTGGGAAATTTGTAGGTTTTCTGCCAAGTCAACTCGTCAACAATACAATTTTTTATAGAATAGAATAAATAAGTTAAAAACTTTTAGTTTTATTTAGAATACAAAAAAATAAACATTTTCAATTTTATTATGTTGAGTAGTCTGTTTCAAGAAAATCGATTTTTTTTTCGAATATATTGAAAATATTGGACATGACGAACATAAAAGACTTAGAAGTTTGGACGTTTGTCGGATTGATAATTACTATTTTTCATTGTCCTGTGCTTTGGAATGTGTGTGTTTCAGGTAACAATACTGCTGAATGACTAAGATATAGTTTTGTAGGAAATTTGACGTTCTACAAAAGAGGGCTCCTATAATTTCTCGATATTCTCACCTTTTCAAAGTTATTCAAGGTCAAAGTAGAATGAGGAATACATTTTTTTCAACTTTTACACGCTACAATCAAATTTATGGAAAAATTTTATAGGATATTTTTGTAGAGCGTTTTATTGGCTATAATTTATTTCCAAAAATTTTTTTCATATCTCTCATGAGTCGTAAGATATACATATTAAGTTGATTATTTTTTGACGTTTCTTAAAACCAATGAAATGCTTCTTTATTTGTCATTATTATAGTGGGAATAAATCTTTTGTGATTATTCTCGGGAATAATCACTGTGGCTTTTAGTATCAGATAGTTGTCAAAATAATTACCTAATTGTGTCAACGCGATATATAAAATGGGTGAAAATTATCGGTTTAGTACCTTTTCTGATGCAGAAATAACAAAAAAGATTTTAAAAACTACTTCGAATCTAAAAATAATCTAGTCAAGTATAACTCGCGAGTTCCATAAATTAGAAAATAATTTGACAGATTTTGTTCAAACTTGTTGCCATTTAAAAATAGCCACTCGAGCCATGCGGGCTCTCGTGACTATTACCTAGCAACAAGTTATATTATTACTGAGAATGTAATCATAATTTTGCTTCTAATTCATTATATTAATGGAATAATTGTATTTCCAATTTGAAGATTGCTTTTTAATTATATTTTTGTTAATTGTAATTGTTAAACTTTTTATTACAATTTGGAAATGTCTTCCTGCATTGACTTATATAATTCAACGAAGTTTGATGCGAATAACTTATGACCCAAAAACTATTTTGTAAAGCGTTAAACTTCCTACAAGAATTTATTTGAATTCTATACAATATTCTATACAAAAATTAGATTCCTGTGATATTTGAATGGGAAATCAAAAATCCCGTAGAGGCACCTCTTCATATTAAAAGTAAGAGCTAAAGAATGTTTTTCCGTCATCCTAGACCTAGACGATGTTTTCATGGTGACTAAAGAAAAAAATATTAAAAGTTTTTCTGAATCACCCTAGTGAATATGTTTTATTTCTGTTATAGTATTTGTTATTCATTCATTCATATGACTCGAAAAACTTACCGTGTCACTTAAAGAAGGGGAGGAGACAGGTTCTGCCTTAAGAAAGATAGAGAATGATCGTGAAGCCAAATTATTTTCACGGTTCTGTTCACCTCTTAGTGCAGAATATCGAAATATTTTGAACATAAAAAAATTATATGTAGACAAAATGTAGGCTGCTACTGCCCTGTAAAGACTAATCCCCTAATAATTTCTTGGAAGATGTTCCCAAGATAAATACAATTCACCCAAACCAATTTAGGACAATCTGTACAATATAAAAATTCCGATATTAAAAAAAAGTAAAGTATTATCGCAGAAGACCTTTACATTTAAAATTGGGCCTTGCGTACCGGACGTTTCTCACGTTCGCCTTCTTCAAACATGTTCCAAAAGCTATCTTTTGTATTTCAGACACAACAATTTTGGGAAAATTGAATGAGCTTTTTAAAGGATATCGAGGACCCTCGGCTTTTTTTACCTTTAACAAAACTACCCACAAAAATACTTTCTTGTATACTTTCAGCCCCATTTGGTGTGCAATAAAAGAACAAAACACGTTTGTAGAAGCAATAGATTCAATGGGATTGTATTATATCTTCTTTATTTCATTTAAGGAAATTTATCTAAAAGGACTTATTGTATAGAAACAACATTGTTATAATACTAATTAATCAAAATTTATCAATTATCAACATTGTAAAAAAGTACTAGGTACCCCCATACATATATTTACACACAATTTGGCAAATTTTTTTTCAAAGATGACATTTTCTTTGTTCTTTGAAAAACTGGCAATTATGCAATCCAGTGACCTGTCGAATACAATCCAATATGGTGTCACGGGGCACACACAAATATGGTTTTGGTCTTTTGGAATACAAAAGTGTGTTTTTTTTTGTATTATATCTCTTTGTATTTAAATAAGCTAGAGAGATGAGTAGGCTTTATTGTCAAGAAAAATTTGTAAAATTTAATGACAAAGTAATCTCAAAACTCAGACCATAAAAAGAAATAATTCCACCGTTGATATTACATGGATAATTCAAATGGGCGATTATTATAGAGAATATAAAAGCCAAACGGAATGAATTCATTATTTCGATAACTGTACATATTGAAAAAAAATCATGAAACACGTCAAATTAAAATTTTAAATTGACATTTTTCAACGTAAAAATGCGATTCCTACCTTCAACCCCCTTCGAATGACAGGTAAAGCACCAAATTTTTAAAATGGGATATATCGTATGAAAAGTCTCATCGCTCTTTATTCAAAAATGTTATCGTTATCAAGTTTATTGCAACAATTAACATACAATAAATTAAAATCGTGGTTTCGGGACTTTTTATAAATATGCACAGTAACCGAAATAATAAATTTATTCCGTTTGGCACTCACACACTGTATAGGATATTGTTAATAACTTTCAAAATAATAAACTGCCTTCTAAAACTAAAACTCCATTGACTAAAGTAGATCCTACTTTTAGCATGTGAACTTTTAAAAGCCTCCATCTGCTTTTTGGTGAAAATAACATAACTACTTATATTCTATATCCATATCTAGGAGTTTATCCATTTCTCAAATGTGGTTAATTTCCAAAAAATAAAAAGTTAAACCAGACCGTATATGTGATTAAACACTTTTAACCATTGGATATAAAATACAAAACTGACCAGCTGTCCAAATTGTTTGGACGGCCATATTAGGTCACGTGATCTGGATTGCCTTATTAACAACTGTATATAGTATCGACGTTTCTAAGTATTTTAGACAATAAAAAGTACAATATTGAATATTCAATGGAATAAGCTACCTAGGAATTAATATTAACAACAGGAATGATGAGACAAAATAAATTAACACAAAATTAACAAAAGGAAACAGGAGCGCAGTAGCATTATCGAAGATATTTAAATTGCAAACGGTATAAGAAAAAAAAGAGAATTTATCAAGCGACTAGATATATGAAGAAAAAATTGAAGATATCTGGATCAGAAGAACCAATCAGGAGCTCATGGAATTGTATGAAATTCCTTCGATATCAACGCTAGTAGGTGTTCTGTGTGTTGTTTTCCAGCACCAGTTCTGAAGATTTCAAATTTCTTCTACATTTCGTTTCCATATTCAAGAAATTGGAAATAGTTACCAGTCTTGGAACTGGATGCAGTAATTCCTTCCTGTAGGATCGTCGCTATCCTTCAGACGCTAATTTTACGCACCTCCGCAGTTATCTGACTAGAGGAGAGGGTTTCGTTTGTCATGTTTTTTTTGTTTCCAAAAATGTCTCGAAACGACCTACCGAGCATCGGCGCTATACATTCTCACAATATTTTTTACTTTTAAAGTGAATTATACTGATACACAAAAAAGTTTTTAGGTTATCGTTTTTCGTATGAAGGTGAATTAGGTTAGATACACATAAAATAATATTTACTATCTGTAGTTTGCGTTTTTCAGAAGAGTTTCTGGACACCCTGTAGATGGAGCAGTGGGGTAGTTCTGGCATAATTAGTTGTTATAATTAACTGAAGGTTATCAGTTTTTCAGTTGATAATAGATCGGAATGCTCAACTTTTTTTAAGTGTCATTGTATTTGTGTCTGTGTTTTATTTATATCAAAACATTTCACAAAGGAATATATCGTGGCTTTTGGTGAATAAAAGGCTCCCTTATCAATTTCTGTATGTATTTCTCTTATGAATGTGAGCATAAAGATAATACCTAAATATATTCAGAAACATCTCTACACCTCCTAAATATTATTTAAAAGCGAACAAAGTAAAATAATGTTGACTATGGTTGTTCCAGCTCATTCGCCAAAATCTCAAATATACCTGGAACTTTTTACAGAATTAATTTGAGAATATAAAAGCAACAAAGATATTACAGTGGTAGGGTTTCTCACGCAGCTTATCTACACAATCCTTTGTTTATAAAGAGTGTGCCCCTTAAAACAATCCACCCTGTTATTTGGCACTATTCTCTGAATTTCAAGAAAATGCTGAAAAGGGGAGATTTGTTATTTCAATTCACGGTTATTTGAAATAATGAAAATATTCACGGTTATGTGTGTATGTATTGTATGTATCTTGAGATGACATTCATTTAGTCATTTATTCAAACATTAATCGATCAAATCTAACGGTTGAATCACATGAATAAATATATTCAGGAAGAATACATTTTAACTTGATACCTAAGTAATAATGGTAATGGTAATTTTAATTAAAACTGTATGAAGATAATATACACACACCTTTAAAATTGTTCACATAGATATTTCAATTGAATGATCTTTTACTATTTTGTGGAAGACTGTACATTCGAGGTGAATCAGCGTATTAAAGAACAAAATTATAAATATGTAGTAGGAGATGTTTTACACATTTTTTCTCATTTTGGGAGCCGTTTTTATGCCAGGCGCACTGCAGGCTGTTGGCATAGGAGAATAACAGCATATATGCAATATGCATGATACATCCTGCACCGTGAGGACAACTAAAGGATGTCCTCAAGGTGGAGTACTTTCACCACTTTTATGGAACCTAATTGTGAATGACTTGATCTTCAGGTTGAATGATTAAGGCATATGGACGCAGGGCCTCGCGGACGACATAGTGATTGTCACCAATGGGAAATTCCCAGGGACCCAATTCTTGAAATAAATCCGTATACGGATTTGGCGATATTCGGAAAAAATTCGAATGAAATCGAGTATTTGTATTCTTGAAATCGGTATGCGACTTTTGTTATACGAATTTGACATCGAATGGGTCAAGCTAGGCGAATTTGATTTTCCGTATACGAATTGAATATTGCAAAACCTCTAACCACACTTTTACAGATGTTTGTTTAATTTTATTATTGTTACTTGCTTTCTTCTGTATACTTCTGTAGGTATATATACTTGTGAAAAATTTACAAATATCTTGGTTTATGTGGAATAACGGTTTTGAGATAAATATCAGTGAGCAGTGAATGAAGACTTTCTTTTGGTGACCAACAACGAACTTATATGAACAAAGTTTTTACTTGCGATTGATCGGTAGGTATTAAGGTTTGTTTATGGATCATTTGGAGGATTTTGCCCATTTTGGGGGCGATTGGAGCATTGGAAGAAGACGAAATTGATGGCAATAATCGACGTATAGTCTTTCAGCATAGGGAAGCTTTTGAAGAACTAAGTGACAAACATTTTATTGAAATTTATCGGCTATCAAAACCTTTGGTTAATTGATTTGCTAGAACCAAATCTACGACATCCAACAAGATTGTCAGCCTTAGATACAAAGGTAATTTCAATCTTTAGTAAATGAGTAAACTAATTTTTTCTTCAGATCCTTACAGCATTAGGTTTTTTTGCTGCAGGATCATATCAAACAGATGTTGGACACAGCATGATGCATGGGGTTTGCCAATCATCTGTTAGTCGTGCTGTTGATGAAGTCACCAATGCACTTAACCGACCTGAGATTTTAAATCAATATGTATTGAGGATAAAATAAAGAAATGTAAATAAAATTGGGAAAAATTTCGGTTTATTTGCTCTTCTTTCTCAACACATTGTACATTTGTTTCGGCACCGTACAAAAAAGGAGAAAAAAGAAGTTCTCAAACTGTTTATTCGAATAAAACATCCGTATACGGAATTTTTTTCGCATACCATTCAAGAATTGAGATTGACTTGCTTATTCGAATCTTTTGTTCGAATTTAATTCGTATACTACTGAAATCCATATAATTTCAAGAATTGAGTCCCAGAGGTGGTTATAAATGTCCTACAAGAAGCACTACGAATTGTGGAGCAATGGTGCCTTAAAGAGGACCTTTCAGTTAATCCAAAAAAAAACTAGTTGTTTTCACGAAAAGAAGAGTTATCCCGCTGGGTAGAATACTGATGTTCGGAGAAGAGCTAGAAATATCCAAAGAAGTTAAATATCTGGGAGTGACCATTGATTCCAAACTGAATTAGAAGACACACCTGGAAAAAATTACTATACTAGGGCGACTAGGCTTTTTTGGCAATGCAGAACAGTTATGGGCAAAACCTGGGGAATACGACCTGAGGTGGTTCATTGGCTTTACACAACTGTGATAAGGCCAACGATCACTTATGGATCAATAGTCTGATCGAGGAGGACAGAAGTGTCCTCTGCAGTGAATGTATTAACTGCAATTCAAAGACAAGCCCTCCTTGGTATTACCGGGGCAATGAACAGCACGGGGACGGCATCAATGGAATCCCTTATTGGACTTTCTCCTTTGGAACTTTTTGTAAGGGCGAGGCGATGATGGCAATTCTTAGGCTGAAATGGGGAGACTTATGGTCACTCGAACACACTTATACAACTGGGACAATACTAAATAAACCCATATATCACATGAGTTTTGATATGATGACACCGGAGAATATATTTACTGAGCGAGTAAACATTATCATCCCATCTAGGGTACAGGTAATGCATCCGGGTAATTCTAGAGAAATCATCTGGTTCATTGATGGTCCAAAACAAACCATGGCACTGGGGCTGGTATAAAAGGACCTAGAAAGAGAATGATCTTTAGCCTTGGCCGATATAAACGCACGCATCGCACGTATTGCAGTTCGTGAGCTTCTCAACTAGATGGCAAATTACAGTACGATATTCCAACAATGATGGCGGCGTTCGTCAACACGTATTTCACTTGCAAAAATAGTATATTGAAACTAAGATTATTACGGAAACTCAAAAAGAGACGTGAATATAGAAATACAACTCATAGGAACTATAAAAACAGGTTAATTTGATCATCTGTATCTTGAGTTACGAGCAGATGAATTTGCAGTACAACAGGTTGACATTAAACACATTTGATTATGTTGTTGAAGAAATCGGGAATCTGACGAAAACTGCGGTGAAAAAAAAACATGTTTTAAATTAAAAACAATGCGTGCGTAGCGTTGACTTGGCTCCGTGCGAATTTAACGTACCCCGTCTTAACACTGGACTGACTCATTTCCTACTCGTTGTTTTATACTAAACGTACCACACAACACACGCACCGCATCGTACGTACCGCAATGTGCTAATTGCAACGTCATCATATTTCCTCACCTATGAACATTTCTTTTAGTTGTTGATAATCTTGTTAGATTCTTTTTTTTTATTTCAATAATTTGTGTAAATAAATCTTTTTAAAAACGACTTTGGCAATAAATTATTTCACGTAAGTTTTGTAACTATATTAACAGTATGATCAGATAAAAATCTAGCACTATTTCCTCGAACATACATACATATGGTAGTGAATAGTTACAGAATGTTAAAAACCACATTTTTCCAACTCAAGGTCGTTTTTTGACTTAACTACTGAGTATATGGCAAAACGATTCACGTGTCCAGTCCACATCTTTTTTTCTGTTCAATTGTAATAAGGAAAAGATCCATGCTAGATGGTCAAAAATTCCTAATTTTTGTGAACTTGGTTGGTTGACTTGGACACAGCATTGAATTATTTTTTTAATTATTGTTGCCATCTATAAGCAAGAAGTTGAAACATCAAAAAAATTTCTAAAGTGCTCTACAATAATGAAATTATGTGTCCCGCTGCAAAAACTTACTCGCAGGTGTTTTGCTTGACGTGTAAAAAATTCTGAATAAAAGGTAAGAAAACCATGTTTTTATATGCTATATAATTAGGGTCTCCCTCAGGTCAAATTCCATGTACAATTTTTTAGAGTAGTTCTGAACCTCACTTTTGTTGATTTTATTTTTTAAAGTTGAGAAATGATATTTCATAATTTTTGTTACAGATTTTTGGTGACTGGAGAAAATGCCGAATAAATATAAAAGAGCATTAGGGAAGCGGAAATACCACGATTTAAGTAAAGATGAACTAGAAGAAGCCTTAGCAAATATACGTAGAAATAGTTTAAAACTTCATGGGTGCTACGTCACAGAAGTGCAGATGACCAAAATCGGTACAACGAGGCAAAACCGCATGTATACCAGTAAAGTTAAAAACATCGTCATTTGAAGTTGAGTCGTGCTACCGAACGCATCGAATTTGTTAGATACATAATCGTGTTTCACAAGTCTTGGGTAACGCGTTCAATTGATAGCTTTGTTAGTTCTTGCACGCAGTTGTCATTATACATCATACATCATTTTCATTTTTCCAATAAACACACATAGGTACGTTAAATATATCAATTCTAGTGTAAACAATGTTCTCAAAATAATAAAATATAGCTTTGCGCTACCCGGAGAAACCACATGTATGAAGTAACCCAACTACCACGGGATATGGTATGTTTTTGGAATTGACGATTGGCCGATTGCCGGCTTCGCTTGGCGCACAGGGTTGCAGTTCCATAACCCTACTCAAAGATTGTCAGTGGCGGAGGTTTCAACATATACCTACCGGGATATCAAAATCGACATTATATCGAAAATTTCATCTGCCAGCTCCAAAGTCTCTTCACCTAGAACGTTTATATTTTTGACTGATTTAGTTTTTATTTTTTTCGCTTTTTTTTATTTTTTTCAAAAAAATTGTTGCGGGATGCATTGTATGCAAAAAATGGCATAACCATGTCAATGTCAAGTCACCCACTTCTACGGCACACATAATAATTTTATTTTAGCCTCGAATAGCCCCTGGAAAGTTGGGATTTGGACATTTCAGCCAATTTGCGAAATATTTAACAGTTTTGACAAAAAAATGTCTAAAGTTGAAAAATAGTTATTTGTGTAACTAGTGTAAAAAGTGCCTATTTGTTGCACGATGCATGAAGTTTGCATGCATCTAACCATGCTGAGTGCAACAAATATGATTTTTGCACGTGCTGCACACAACCTTCTCTCCACGATCAAAATAATATAGTATATGTTTTATATCAATTTTACAATAAGTGGGTAACAAAAAAAAAAAATAGGTACTAATTCCACTTTTTTGAATTGATTTCCATTTTAATTTCGCAGTTAGAGCAATATCCAATTGTTAGTGATGGACTTTCCACTGATTTTTTGAAATTTGGTTTCATTTCTACTTGTGGAGGTCTCATCAAGTTCTTCACTTAAAACAGCGTTTTTTTCGGACTGGGAAGCTTCCGGTACTGGTACTTTGTTCACCTTTTAAAAATTGAGCAGCTCACGTGACTCGAATTTTGGTTTGCGATTGGAAGTGAAGATGTCGCCACTGTCACAATCTTTACATTTCCGTTACTGGAAGACATGTATTGATTGTGATTGAAGGGTATTCTTCAGTCCGGGACTAGAGATTCTTGTGCGGATAGCACATACCTTGTACTGATGAGTCCCAAATACGCCGAAACCAGTCTACAAGTTTCGTTGTCCCTTCTAATCGCAAACCAGAGTGGTTGGTTTTTAAATATCTTCTAGATTTACCAACCCCGTTTAACTTTGGAGTGAAATTCAATATCCGGCGGTGCATATTGCACGGAAAGTAGTTGTTGCTCCTTAGTTGAACGGTCACTGTTTTTGAAAAATATTATTTTACAAAAAATGTATGAAGTGTGAATATCAATAATTATTCTTCGACATCAGTAAGAAACTTTTTACACTACTGCAGAAAATGAATCTTTTGGCAAAGCACCTAGTGCAAAAAATAGTAACTTTTTGCACAATCGTAGAAAAATGTTATTTTTAACACCTGGTAACTCTTAAATATCCACTCATTACCATATCAACGCCAAGAACGGTCTATAACAGCTTGTCACTCAACAAGAATTTTTTGCCTTTGAAAAAACATACCAAACAAATTATAACGAATACATTTAATACCACATATTTTGTGTGTGTGTCGATTAATTCAATTACATTAATCTTTATTGGTCATTTTCGATTAAGAGCACTTAATTTACTAGCCCACATGAAAATTTAATTTTGTTAAGCTTTATTAGAAAATACTCCACAATGGTGGTGAAAGGGAAATTAAAAAAAGGATATAATAATGAGTTTTAATATACTGATAAGTTTTTCATGCGACAAAACAATACAATTGATTGTTTTTAATCACGCATTTGGTCGCGGGTTGAAGCATTTTTTGTTCTTTATTTCTTTTAGACTTCATTCTGATACTAGTAGAGTTGATACAAGATTTATATGTTGACAACATGTATCTCAAATCTCAAAGTAGGGTACCAATTTCACATAAATTCATTTGAAATTTTAATGTATTGTTTAAAAAAACTTGGGTTAGGTACACCATGTATTACTCAAGAACCGTTTTCACCGATTTCCTATTTGTTGGATTCGTCTCCGCCCCGAACAGCGGAATAATAATAATTGGAATATCGGAAAAAAAAAATGTTTTTAAAAATTTCACTAGGACGGAGTATTAAAATTTGAAATCTCTATTAGACTATTAGCCTAGTCAAAGTACACATACCTAAAACCTCGCAAATAATACAAAAAATTTTAAATTGGGTATTTAAGAGGGTTGTGTTTAACATGAGAAAAACTTTTCGATGTTAGGCATGCGATTTTCCGGAAAATCATCAAGTGAAAATTTTTGTTTTTGTTTTTTTGCTCTAATTGTTTAAATAATACCTAAATATACAGAAAAACCTCCAAATCAAAATCTGTAGCTGATGCATGTATCTACAAATTTTGTCTCAAACGTTTTTCTGTAAATTGCAAAGTTTACGGTATAAAATTCATTTCAGTGGTATTTAATTCGTGGTTACACGCGAACGGCCCGTGAGCCAAATTTATTAACCGCTCGACTTGAAAGTTAATAATTTTGGACTTATAACATTTTGAAAAAATAAATAAACTCATGTAAAATGTGAAGAAAGATCTCAACTTTTAGATAGAAATACTTTCAAATTTGAAAAAGTAGATTTTCTGACTGTAATATCAGTTTATTATAATTCCTATTTAATTAATAGTTATCTCAGCAAAAATTCCTTTCGGATTTAGCATTGCAAATGAGCATAAAACATTATTATTATAAAAGCAAAGCCATCAATATTTAGAATTTTAAACGAATGCTTCTTAAATATCTGTTTTTTCTTTGCAAGCATAATTTGGCTTGTTTTTTTTAGACTTCATTCAATTATATGTTTTTTCGAAATTAATATAATTCAATGGAACTTCACCACTAAACACTTTGGAGCATCTACTTTCGAAATTACTATACAGTTTTTCTATAAATATCAAAATTTTCAAATAATAGACAATTATTTACAATAAATACGTAAATCAGGTGTCTTTCAGTAAACCTTCTATAACTTTTTTACTTTTATATATAGAGGCTGTTATTACAACAATAATAAAAATAAAGTGGGGTCAAAAAAATGAAGGTTCACGTGGAAAATCGTATGTATCTTTGTGAAAAATGAAGATACAAAAAAAGTTTCAAATAAAGTTTGAAGATTAAACCATAATCTTTGAAGTACGCTATGTAATATAATTTAATTTTTTCAATTTATTAATGTTAATTAGAGGAATTTGTTTAAAAAACGACTTTTTAGAAGAGTTTCACGTGGAAAATGGATGATAATACATTTAAAAATTAAAAAAAAAAATTTCAATGTATTTGTATTTCAATGCATTTTAGAACACATTTCATATGAAAAAAATTTTTATAAATATCATTGTTTATTTACTATCGTGAAATTGAAAACATGAATATTGATGATGTTCAAAAATACTACTAGGAAAATTTCGTATATTTTAAAAACTAATGTAGATACAAAAAAAGTGTTCAAACAAATTATGTAGATGAATGTATTGGCTACAATTTTTGATTTAAACATTTTTCTGTGTTTCCATTATTTAAACAATTAGAGTGAAAAAACAAAAACAAACATTTTCGCTCGACGATTTTCCGGAAAATCGTATGCCTAACATCGTAAAGTTTTTTCATGTTAATCACAACCCTTATAAATACTCAATTTTGAATTTTCAAGTTTTTTGTGTTTTCTGCGGCATTTTAAGGATATTAAGTGTACTTTGACTCGGCTATATGCGGTATGGGCGCAATTGCTCCAGAAATTATTTGTATAGAATTGTCTTTTTATAATCATGTCCAGAATACAATGCTAATCACAGCGATATAATTATGTTTCCAGGCTGTATATTGGTAAAAAATTGTACAAATCACGATTTTAAACAAATAACAATGTTTTTTTAAGTTTATTAAATTTTTATTTATATATTTTCTGACTAATTTCTTACCAAAAATTACTCCAGTTATTGCCATTTAAACAATTGAAGCAATACAATTTACTCCAACTTTAGCACGTGAAAAACAAACAACTAACAATATAATGATATGCCAATATCGAAATAATTATCAATATCTTAGAATTTTCATAATTTTTTCATTAAAAAGTAGAGTTAATTAGAAATAGGTAGTTTCATTTATAACATTAATATAAGTAAATTACACTAAGTAAGGTTGCAAGCAGTGAATTAAATTGAATTCTGTTACAGTGAATCTGGAAGCAAAAAATGTAATAGTTATTATTTATTTCAAGAAATTAATGATGATACTGATTCTGCAAGTCAAAACAAATATAGAGTACCGAAAGCATCGGTACTGGACTTCAAAAAACACTAATTTAGCTATGTCAGACTTTTCTGAGGATTCACACAATTTATTTCCAATATAAATCTTTATACGTCTCTTCCAGTGGGAAGATTGTTTTTTTATGGGGGAATGATTATGTCGGCAAAAAGAGATAATTTGAGTGAAGAGATTGATTGATTGACCAGTTCCAGCTTCGAGTCTCTGGCACTTCAGCCTTCAGAGTTTTTGTGCTTTTGGTTGTACCGTTTATGGGAAGAGCCTAGTGGTCTTTACTATAATTAAAAGACTTCACTATGCCTTTCTCCCATACTATCTCTGATTCTAGGAGTTAATATCTCCAATGAGTGAGTGCTTCACATTCGAAGATAATGCGTGATGTTGTTTCCTCCTTTTCCACAGATAGGTTTCTTCCTATTTATGCCAATTGTATGCATGTGCTTCCTTAGGGTACAGTGACCGGTGAGTAATCCCGTCACTTTCCTTATCTGGCCACTGCTGAGGTTTAATATCTCGTTAGTCAGCAGCCCCGGAAGTTTGCTGTGTTATTGCTTTGGCACTCTACCACATCTGATTATTTGAATTTACTGAGATGTGTAACCTCCGTTCTGCAGTATTTGATATCCCAAAAGCTGGTACAGGACCAGTGAATGCAGTTTCGGACCTTTTTTTTTATAAAGTATCTGCCATTGCATTTCCTACAATACCCCATGCTTCAGACTCTCTTGCAAGGAAGGTTGCCGCAAGTGATTTTATAGGACCTGAACCTGCAATAGACATCCCATCAAGTTTTGCTAAACAAACACTGAATACCTTAACAGCAACAGAAGTTTTAGACTTATGGCATCATTTACCGGGATAGCGTTTTCATACATGTTTCGAAAAACGTCTTCAAATTAGTGTTGAACTATAGCAGGCATGATTCACGTTATCCATGTATATATGTATGATGAGGTGACATTCACTGAGACCTAAAATATCTATTGTGTCCCCTTACTTCTACTTAGTTCCTGAGGAAAGTCTTAGAGACTAGTAGCTCCTTTAGTCCTATTTCCCCGAGGAATTTTAGGATATCTGCAGGCTTCAACTAAGGTAACTGTCCCTCTTCTATCCAGTAGTCTCCCAGGTGATGTGCCCTAGGATTCTGAATTGCTGTGCATTTCGCAAGTATGTGGATGAAGGTTTCTTCTTCCATGCTACATAATCTACATTCTTCTATTTTCTTCCACTATTTTGAGCTTTTACGTTATCTAACTGGGGGTTGTCGTCTGAATCATCATATGGTAAAACTTGGAATAAAGAAAGGTCTAACAGCATATACTTAATTCCTGCCTCTCTGCGGCTCGAATCAGGAATCCGATTTTTGGCATCTCTCTTCCACCCTCAGATCTGAGATATCATTAGTTCTAGATTCGTCAGTGTACTACACTAGCGTTCCATCCTGGCTGCATGCTCCCAGCCCACTCCAGTTTATCTTGATTCTTACGGATTTATTTTACTACATAGGTACTTACTTACCTCAACAAGTATTGAATAGGATTAAGGTTCCCTCAATTGTTTGAGTAGGTATACTATGAAATCCAACAAGATAAACCAAACTCGTTAGTGGGTAGCAACAGTCATAACTTCTGTCGTCATTATATATTGTGATTTTTGTAAATTCTTCACGGGTGTTGTTTTCCTAAAGCTTCACCACTTGCGAATGAAAATAGAAGTCTTAATTGAACAAAACCTCATTTCAATTTTTGTATAAACAGCAATCAATCAATCAGAAATATCTTCAAGGTTAACCACTAGTATCAGGTGAAAGGTTATACAAGAAAATAGGGTTTATTTGTGTGAAGAAAGCAATTTTGTTCAAGGAGAACGTGCTACGCCTACGGCGTATTTGAAACCAGAATTATTTGGGGACAATTGAATAGAGTTCTAGTCTGGGGTACAGGATCACTTACTTAGTGGATATATTACTCATTTTTGTAGCCAAAAGAATTTCATGTATAGTATCCTTCGTGTTCGAAGCTAAAGTAAAGGCCACATGCCCACCTAGGTGAGTTACCATGCATATCTGTAATCTTACCTATCTCTTATATACAGGGTGGGGCACTATGAACGAACTATTCTCTGGTGTCTTAACGGCAAATCGGAGTATCATGTCATAGGTAACTAAATGTCAGCAAATAATTGAATATTAAAAAACAAATTTAAAATTTCTCGAAAACTATCAGAGTTAGATATAGGCAACCCTAATACCAACTGAAAGGTAATACATTCCCACGTTCACGAGACCCAACAGATACAGGGTGTTCTATTTAAATTAAGCCAGAAATTTATGTATTAAATGGTTAGTGTTATACTGTCATATTAAAAACACCCTGTATATTATAGCATACCAGTAAATATTGGAAACAGAATGTTAAAAGCTTTTAGTGAGACAGTGTAAAGCAAATGTGGTTATTCGTTTTCATTTTGAAGTAATTGTATTTTTTCGGAGGTTCAACAAATTATGTAAAATCGATTTATTCTGGAAATTGAACTAGATAGTTATAGGGAAATGTTAATGAACTTACATTATTTTTAATAGTACAATTCAAAAATGTGATAAACTACAGGGTGCTCCATTTAAAGGAACCCAACTTTGATACGACACGCTTTTTTGGAGCACCCTGTATATTCCAAAATATTCTTAAATTATAGCCCTAAGTAATCTACTTAATTCTAAGTCTAATTTTTTCTAATTTGATTTCCCGTTAAGACGCCAGAGAATAGTTCGTTCATGGTGCCCCACCCTGTGTAATAAAAATACTTTTACAAAACTTTTTGTTTCAGGCCTTCATAAATAGACGTCGACAGACATTGAATTACACTTCTAAGTTAAACGAGGTTGGGATGTTTGCTCGAGATAACCATAGCCCGAGAAGTAGTTGTTGGTTCTGAGTGAATGGTCTTTGAAAACTTTGTAACTCGTTATGGTAGTATTAAACTATTATCTTTGGTGTCTATTGATAACATGCTTTATTGAAATATGAAAATTTTTTACAGAAATCTTCATAAATATCTTAAAAATATTCTTAACAATATTCTTCAAGACTAGCCTCAATTATAGTTTGAAATGTCCTTCCAAGTTCAGCTGAAAAACCAAACAATTGTTTGATCATCACTTTAGTGTGATAGCTTAGTTAGTTACCACCTCATGGTTGAATTGCCTGATTGAAGCTGAAAGCTGTATATAGTTCTAACTACCAACCCCAAGTGGGGAAGTTTCAGGGAAACTCCCCTGTAGTAAGATCCCAACGACAGCAGCTAAGTTTCTTGTAACCTAATATATCACTTCCAATTCAAGTTTATGACAGGAGTCCAATTCTACAACTACAAATAAACGTGAATGTTAACAGTAAAATTTATGCTAGAGTAATAATTATTGTAAGTCTTATGCATATGTGCACAATGTACCTAACTTACTGTACACTTTATTAATGTAGTGAGTACAATATACAAATCTCGTGATTATGAAAATATAACCATTTGATATATTATCTAAGTTATTTAAAGAGACCGAATTCATCCCTGAAAGCAATCCCTTCTTAATATTTTTTAGGCTCTTTAATAATAAAAGAAAAGAACGTCAGCTGCACTCACCTGTCGAAGTCTTATAGTGGTAAACCCTTCCACTCAGTTTGTAACAGGATAGGTTGTCAATAAGTATGGCCAGCTTGTTATCACTAATCATTTCAAGGAGCGTGTTTATAATCTGTTTTTCTGGAATTACTGTGAGTGCTAATTTCTTCATGGTTCCCACTGCATTCTAGTATATATGCAGAGATTCACGCTTTCTCCTCAACGCCCATAGCAAGAGGCGGAAGGTTTAGCATGATCATAGCCGCGGTCGGACTGCTTCTCATCACACCCGTTATTCACAGACATGCCTGCCTTTGAAGTTTTGATAGCTCCAGTTCAGGTTTCCTGTGATCCACTTTTGGCAACCAGTCTATGAACCGATCTTAAATGGTGGTAATGAATCAAAAGAGTGATTCAACCGCTTGGGTGGCCCTAATTAAATCTGATTCAAATTTTTGAACTTCAAAAAAATGATTATTTATTTAACTTCTCTCAGATGTGTGCCAAAACATATTAATTAAATATGGTCTCTCTCTCAATTCTTGCCCGAGATTGGCTTGCCAAACTATATCCAACATCCTTCCGATCAATTCATCGTTCGCATCCTGCATTATATATTCTTTCCCGAGAAACATTCCATAGGAAACTGGCAATTTTTTGGGAGAATTTTTGAATAACCCTGTGTTATTGAAAACTTGGTTATCCTGTGTAACAAATTATATTAGTTATAGATACACGATATAATTACTTCGCAGATTTGGAAATATTATAGGAAAAAGTATTCCCAATCATATACAGTGTGTCCCAAAAGGTTTTATTCAAATGGGGAAAAAGTTTATCATACATTTCACACAAAAATATTATTCCTGATAAAAATCTTTGCATGACTTGTAGATCCATAATAACATAAAAATGTTTAAAATATTTTCTGGAATACAGGGAAAACAAAAAATAATGATTTAGACCAGGAGAAAAATACGCACAAACAGTAGTGGACAGCAAAGAGTTCATTGAAATGCCGCACCATACATTATTTTTAAATGAATATTGATCTCTGGTTTGCATATTGAAATTGTGATTACTATCGCTCCACCAACGAAAGTTTTGAGAACTTACTATACCATTAGATGTAAACGTCAGAGAAAAGTATCTCCGTCTTTTGAAGCATGGGTAAATTGGGGTTTGTATGGTTCAAATTTGTTCGCCTTCAAAATTCTTCCAGCTGTAGTTCGTTGTACTTATATTTAATAAATTAGATCGTTTCCGAAATGAATATTCTGGATTTTCAGCAACCGATAATATGACTTCATATTCAATATCTTTATTTTTAACCCATGCCCGATGCTTTTTTCTAAAATTATTTTCAACACTTCCAGAACTATTAAATTTTTTTAATACATGTCTATTTTATTATATATGTCTGCTGTTTCCCTACAGGTTTTATAATTTTCTCCAACTATGAGAACAAAGCTTTTCAATTTTATCTGCAATACTTAGTGAAACTGGCATTTCTCTAATTATTGCAAACACACACTGACTTTTCTTTGACAGTTCTGTTTGTTGACGTTTATGAGTTACTCCAAAGCACTTTATAAGTAACAGATATTACACGTTCCAAAGCTAACAGAAAATAATAAGTTTGTTTGGAACGAGTTTCCCACTGCGCTCCAATCTCACAATTTCTGACTTGTTTATTAAAATATCTTTTAATTTTCATTTGGAAATATCAATAAACTACAATTGTCCATAATGTTTGCCACTTTATCATCATTTCAATGAATATTTTACTGTCCACTACTGTTTGTGCGTATATTTCTCTTAGTCTAAATCTTTATTTTTTGTTTTCTCTGTATTCCAGACAATGTTTTAAAAATTTGGTATCTGATTATGGATCTATAAGTTATGCAGAGATTTTAATCAATAATATTTTTTTTTTGTGAAATGCTAGATACACTTTTTGTATACTTTTTGGGACACACTGTATATATTTGACCCCATCCTCCTCTAAACCCAGTGTTCTCACAGGTTTAGCGGAATAGTAAAAATACTTAGGTACTTCTACATTCTAAAAAAAACCATTGACTCCTGATTAACATTAAATGTGTGCCTGTTCTTTTCCATGCCACCAGTAGTTTTCCCTTTCTTACATTACATTACATTACACTAAACGCTTGACAACTCAAAATATAAACTACTCCCACATGAAAAGTCTGTGGCAAATGGACTACTCCATTCCACTCACACTATAACCACTCTTTTAAAGACTGCTCTTACACCTCCCATGCTGGTCTTTTTTACTAAAAAATGAATTAGCTCTTGGTGAAAGAATATACACAACAACAAGAAGTGAAAGCCGGCGAAAATCCTTTGATGTTGATGGGACAAAAATAAATAACCTTGAAGGTGGCAGCTATCTCTGGCTTACTCTGAGAATAATAATAAATGCTTACAGCTTTACTCCAATCACATTGAGAAAAAGTATTTTATCATAAAGTTGTGTTTTATGAAATCTATTATACATAATATAGGTATTTTTCCATCAGTAGTTAGAGTCCGTTTCAATAAGGAAGAAGTCACCTGAAGTTGCAGTCGATGCGCGACCTTGATGTCAAAACCAGCGCCCTATTTAAAAATTAATATTTTAATCTAAATCAGTAACGTAACGTTTTCACATTTTGTAGGGTAACACAAAATTAGAAGTATTAGAACCATATAAATAACTGTTAAGTGCAGCAGACTATATGAATTATTAGCAGAATTCAATTATTTTTGAAGTAATGTATACTCTTCCATATATTTTATAACAATCTGAATGCCTTGAGTAATATATTGGATTATTATACTTTCTTATTTGACTTACCGATGGTCTTTTAAAGGAATTTGGATTCCATGTTCAGCTTCAGACTCCATAAAAGTTGCAACGTTTTTAAGAATCTGTCGGCCTTCACTGTGGATAAGTTTTCTTTTAACACCAACCAGTTTTGTAGGAGGCATGGTTTTAGTTCAAATAAAACACACAGCACTCACAAATAAACTAGCAGAACGTCTTAAAATATTCAAAAATGAAAAATATTCGACAGTAAATGATTGTTTCAAACACAACCTGAAATGTCAACAATTTAATTGCTGTCGGCATGAAACATCGCTTGTAACGCCAATGGCATGGAACGATCACTCGACAGATATTGACTTATGCGCAGGTCGGTACGCCAACTTCAGGTGGCTTCTTCCTCATTGAAACGGACTCTACTTCTATAGTTTGAAAAAATAATTTAAACCACCAAGTTGTGACGTGACCTCAGATTAATACATTACAAATATACATTTGTTTACATTGAAAAGTGCACCCAACATTACATCACTTTCTAAGGTAACTTGCCAGATGTCTTACTTTTCCTTTGAATTGAATTGAATTAAAATAATTATCCTGAGTAGTTTATGTAATAAAAATATGTTTTTGTTTAAAACAATTGAGGTTTAAACGAAACAAATGCGTGTTAATAATTTTGTCTGTCTGAAATATGGCAACACCGAGAAAAGGGCGGAAACCATGTTACTATCAATTTTACCTGATTTTACTAAGAAAGTTTCAACGTTCCTAGTTTATTGAAGGTTTTGTTTTCGTCTTTTCAACTGATATTTGTGTGTGTGCGTACAGATATAATTAATAACAATATTTTTGTGTGAAAATCATGGTTCGTCAGTGCCAAATTTGCAAAAAAAGCAGTCGGAATTTCCTAACCTCTCTTTTCACCTGTAAATAAATAGTTCTATTTGCCAGTGGCATTGTCCGACTAGTCCAACAGTTTCTCCCCACTCCTTGAAAGTCATTGATGAAAACATATGTATGGCGATAGAATGTTAGCCGTCTTTTCAGATAGTTTTATGAATGATTTGCGGACTCTAAGGACGTGACTGTATAGGTATTTGCAATAAACTATACATTCATTTTTTCCCTCAACTAAAAATCTCATACATAAAAATAAAAGCTCATTAAAAAAACGAACTGTTTTGTCCCAATTAACGATAACCCTCCTTTATAATTTGTTAAAATCATTTTTAGGCCAAGCATTTAGTGTTTTAATTTAAAACAATCGAGAATAGTCTTCATATAATCGAGAACTAGCAACGGAACAAAGCCAGTCTGGCTTCAGTAATCAACCCAGATATTGGGAATTTACTTTGAGGGGTTATTAAGGCAGTGGCGTAGTCGATTCATCATATTTAATAATGAGTTGTATCACTTATAAAAGGAATGGAATTTTTATCGAACCAGCAATTTAATACTGTATATTTTTATTATTAGTTCTTAGCTCACTTACAGCCAGTTTCACAATATTAGGTTATCTCATGGTTAAGAAGTAACCGTCGGTTATGACAAAATTTGGGTTTCAAAATATGTGGTCAAGGGTATAAGTGTAGGTTAACTATTAAAATATATAACTGCAGCCCGAAGTACGGGTAACTGGTGCTAACCAAGGAAATCTAACCTAATTTTATGGTTGTTAAGTGTCAAATTTGAAATATTTTTTTTTATTTTCATTAGTCGCATCAACCTCTAGGGTTATTAGCGACAATTTGGATATCATGTTTATGTCTTCAAGGTAATCTATTAGATTTTGGACATTACAATTTACACCGAGTACTACATCTAATTTATTTCTAATATTTTTTTTCATTTTTTTGCATGCTTGAAATTTGAGCATTCTACTAAAATATGTTTAACAGTTAATTGGCAATTACATAGATCACACTGTGGAGGTTCAGTTTTTGTAATAATAACTGTGAGTGATGTTGGTATGGCCTAATCGGAGTCTTGATAATATCACTTGTGATGTTCTATTTAGATTTGTATAAGGCCAAGGTTGAAATCTGTATATTGTTATTTTTAATTACAAACAATAATAATAAATATGAACGATTACGATGTTAATGCCTATAGCAGCGACGATGAAGCCAGACGGCCAAAAATTATTCGTCCAAGACGTGATTATTTCGAAGAATTCAACAATTACGATTTTTTTTTTGTGAATTTTGTTTGTCCAAGAGGACAGTAGAAAGTCTGTTGGAAGAAATTTAGGAGGCTATTTCCCACCCTACAGCAAGGTAAGTGAACAAGTAGTGAACAAGTAGTTTATTTTAATTTTTTGTAAATCTATTTTGGAAGATGTTTTAAATACTTAGGTACTTACTTGAAAACCCATATGAGGGTATGATAAAGTTGTTAATTTTTAATGTGAATCGTATAATCGCTGAAGATTTCCCACAGCGACTGTTTAATAATTATTTCAAATATAGCGCATTTTTCGATAGCAACGAAATGCAACGGAATATATAAGCGACCACGATTGTGCGCATACAATGAAAGTAGTACCTCTAGATACCTAAGTACGAGTAGTACCAACGCTCATCGCAGTGGGATTTAAAACGCCATTTTATTTTACAATTTTCTTAGTTTAGTGTTAGGTAGTTACTAATTTAGTAGGTATAGCAGTAAAAATCCGTAATGAACTGTTGGAGAACCAAGTGCTAGACCAAATTCTCTGAGCTAGCCAGCAATACGAGAGAGAAGACAGAGTATCGGTAAGTCGCTTTCCAGTTTTTTTCGTTGCTACGTTATAAAGATTTTTTGGTTGGTGATTCTTGAATCATTTTTTTTTTATTTAAACACTGTGGATGCTTTACAGCTCTACCTTAGCTTCCAATTTTCTTGGGATATCGCTCGAGTAGTCTTTAGAATTATTTTCATATAAACTATTGCTCCTCGAAACCAGTTTCATAAATTTATCAAGAGTTGAAAAATTACTTTTTGATTGAAATTCTCCTTGATTTCAGAAATGATGCTCTTCGTGCACGTTGATAGTTTCAGTATAAAAATTGTGAAACATAACCCCCAAATGTCTTCTTTTATTTGACATAGAACACCATACTAACGATGGTTCTCATACCAACGCTACAAAAGTTAAAACAATTTCATAAACTATCTAACCATTATAGTTAAAAGATGATGTGAAACAAGTTCTATTGGTTAGTGTCGCAGTTAAGGTTACTTAACCCTAAGCGTTTACCATCGATTGTGAAACTGGCTGTTAGGAAGTCGGATGTGGAACAAAATCCTACACTGGAAACTGTTTTGAAATACTAGAAAGTATTGAGCTGACCAACAGATTTTATTTTGGTTTAAATGCTTTATTGCTTTATAACAACAATCAGAAACCAAGAAACAATCTATAAAGTGGGTTTCTTCGAGTAAAGATTCGAAAACTTACCATTAAGTAGGTAGTGTACTCCAAGGAGCAGACCTATCATCTTACAAGATCCCGCTATTATTAAATACTGTTTTTCCATATTGAAGAAGCTCATAAATTGTCTGTAAATATATATACTTTAGCTAAAAAATTATCTTCTGCTTGTTTTGCCATCGAAGTGGTACATTGTTCTGACCACACATACGTATCAGGTATTGTTAATAACATGTTTGATGTTCGGAAACAAATTCTAGGACGACAATTACCTTAAACATTTCAAGTATTGAATTTTTTCAAATCCGTTCGACAAATTCCAAGGGTACGCCTATGTTTATGAAGTGCGGTAAAGGGAAACTTGTGAGTATTGTCTCACATATGGGCTGCTCCCCTCATTTGTTAACAACCGAACTAAGACTCATATCAGGATATCGTTATCGATTATCATTGTTTGTTAGGGAAGTTTTATTTACCGAACCATTGATAGACACACTACTACTATAACGGGGGTTATTAAGTAGTATTCGTTGCATCGACTACGAACGGGGATTATGCGCAATTTTTACACTTGAGGTTGATGAAAAAAAGAAATTTAATTTAGAAACTTGGTTACTTACTGGTCGCGGTTGTTGGGATGTTACCAAAATGACTCAACAAGAGACATATTTTGAATGAAAGTAGAAAAGCGAATTGAATGGTAAACAATATCTGAGTATATTTAGCTCTTATAAGACGCAGTCAGGGTAATTGTACCTTAAAATATTGGATAAAACATTGAAGGGTAGGAACCGTCCATACCGCAGCAGTTACATAAGGGTTTCGTGGCCGAGGAGTCCAGAATTCGAATTCCGATGGTTTCGGTTTCAGTTTATATTTATCAGAAATGGGATTTGATCTACGAAATGTCTACATGAGGCTATAATGTGATAGAGAGAGGGGGTTACTGGAATGGGCGTGCAAGCGGAGACCGAGATAGGCGAAGGCAGGCAAGGCTTTAGGCTCACGAGCGAGTGTAAGGTTAAGCTCAAGCACTCTAGGTATCTCGAAAACGAGGAACGTAGCAGGAATATAAGAAGCAGTCGCGGTAATGGTAGCTTAAAATATCGAATAGAACATAAAATGGTAGAAACCTACCGTATCGCAGGAGATACGTAAGGGTTTCGTGGCTGAGGAGTCCCGGGTTCGAGTCCCGATGGCTTTGCTTTTTCAATGTACAGAATATTCAGCTGATACTCGAGACACGGATGCCTTTATTTATAAACAAGGCTTAACAATAAGCATGGTATTGGTCCTTTGTTTTTCACACTTCATCTATGTACAATGTACGTAAGTGTTGTTTATACAGTGCGATCCCAAAACAGGTCGATTTTTTGTTTCAATTCACCATTTTAAAAAATAAATCTATCAGGATTAATAACCTTTAAGTTAGTTCTTTTGATTGGAGCACCCCTTTCTTTTCGCGGATTTTCCTTGCCGTGCTGATTCTTAAAATGTATCACAAATTGATTTAAATTGGTACAAGGTGGACAAAAACGCAAAATATGTTTGCTATTTTTGAATTGTATCTATTGACTTCTAGCCAATCGACTCAACTGAGAAAGTTTTAAAGTATTACTTGCCATTTGTTTATTAATTTGACGTTGAATACTGTTATAAACGTACTAATACAATTAGGTGTTGTTAATTACATTTATCATATCGTATTTAAAAAAATTGATGTCTTCAACTGAAAGTGAGAGAATTGAAGTTTTAATAATGATGGTTATTTGTGATAGGATGCGGACATTTCCTGTGAAATGTCAGTGTGTACGTCTATTCCTTATCCTGTGATATGTATATCGATCTTTTTCGACTGTCCTAAAAACTTTTCTTTAATTCCTGTTCGACGTCCTATTAGCCACTTCCAGCTCCCCAATCCTGACCTTGAGACAATCTGATACATTTGCCAATGGACTGCCTTGCTTCAAAAAATCTCATTTTCCTACTTTTCAATATTTCTCATGTCACAAAAATTGTTTTTTGTTGGAAGTTTTTAGTAAAGGTAGATGTAGGAATATTTCGGGATTTTACATTTTCTCTGTGAATGCTAGGAAATACTGATTTAAAATTCACTTGCAAATGTAAAATTTTCCCCTAAATCGATTTGTGAATATTGAAATGTTCTATCTTTTAAAGTGTAGGAGTTACGCATTGTTTCTTGTACATAATTTAGTTTTTTGGGTGATTTAAGTAGGTTTATAATATGAAAACTCTTCTATAATGTATTTGAAGGTGAAAGTTTCAATCTATCAAAAGCTTAATTAATCTGTCGACTTCCTGCACCCAAAAATCCCATTTTACGAATTTTCAACTTTCTTCAAATCACTAAATTATTTCGTGGTAAATTTGTAAGAAAGAAAAAGGTAGAGATTATTTCGCGATTTTACATTTTGTCCGTTTGGTCTCTTAATGCTTGTAAATGATTATTCAAAATATATATGAAAAATGTTTCCTGAATAAGTTGCTTGTCCATTAATTTTACTTTGACGATTTATAAAATGTGAACTCCCCAGGTTATGGTATTGTTAATTTTTCTTGTACTAGATTTCTCGTTTGAAATTTCCGGTATTTGAAATACATTTTAGGTTAAAAATGCGTTTATTTGAAAATATCATGAGATTACTTAATAGTGGAAAAATGATTTTATCGGGATACCAGTCGATTTATCGACCCAAAAAACACATTCGACTATTTTTCAATTTTTGTTGTTGGAAATTTTGATCTAGGTTATGTACGAAGTCTTTCGCAATTTTACATTTCCTTCAGATTGAGGTTGAGGTTGAGCCTGTGGCAGGAAGCGCTCACTGCGCTACCTCTGCTGCAGGCAACCAATGATGCAATTGAACCCAGGTTTTTGTTTAACAAACCCTACAAAATTCAAATAAAACAGAACACAGAGCCAGGTGCTGCAAATGCAATACGCATATATACAGATGGTTCAAAAATGAAAGAAGGCTCAGGATGTGGAGTTTACTCAAGAGCACTAAGCCTAAAGATGAAGTGGGGAATGGGAAACAATACCAGCGTAGTTCAAACAGAACTGGCTGGTATCTCAATTGCCACAAAAGAACTAACCAGAAGAGGAATTTCTGGCAAAAACATAATAATCTGCACTGATAGTAGACAAGCCCTATTAGCCTTAAACAGACAACGTGTTATATCGAGGCTAGTACTAGAGTGCCACCAAGATTTAGCTGACGCCTCGGCAGATAACAATATTATCCTGAGGTGGGTTAAAGGGCACGACAGGAGTAAAGGAAATCGCATTGCTGATTCTTTAGCCAGGGAAGCCGCTGGACTAAAAATTCTAGGACCCAGTGACACCTACGGCCTAACGACTTGGACAATTGCGGAACTAGCCAAACGCTACACCCATACTCAATCCCTTAAGAGATGGGATGGAATCAAAGGATGCAGTTTGCCAGGATCACCCAGGGCGACCCTGGGAAGCTGGAGCCGAAAAAATATTTGGCGATGACCAGGAGAAACCTACGTTTAACAGAAGGATTTCTGACTGGTCACTGTCAACTAGGGAAACACCTCCATACTATGGGGCTAGTGGACACACCTCTATGCAGGATGTGTGAACAGGAAGATGAAACTGTCAGGCATGTCTTATGCGAGTGTCCGGAGTTATCGTCAATAAGAGAGTGTGTGTTCGGTGAGTCTTGGCCTACACCTGCCGATATAAAGGAGATGTCTCCTAGTGACCTGTCCACCTTCCTGAGAAGGACAGGATGGACAATGACCTAGGAAGACAACTCCTCGGGAGGATGCACAATGGGTCACATGTGGCCTAAGTGCTGTGAGCCTACACTCACCCTCCCTACTCTACAGATACAGAGATATATATATAAAGTAGATGGCGACACTAATGCGTTAGTTGTTTCGCCTTGATCTTTGATCATTATAGTCGAGTTGATTTTTGGTTCAATCGGTTCGATAGCCTGGCTGATGAGGCATGAAGGCCGAAAGAGCTGTCCCAGGATGCGAACCGATTGAATAAAAATTAATTCGACTCCATTTTTTATATATATATATAAATTTCCCCTGAATCCACCAATCGATGGTTATCATAACAACGTTCTGATTGTTGAATTGTAGGTATAGAAATATTTCGCGATTTGACATTTCATCTGTTACGTCTCTTAATACTTGGAAATATTAATTTAAAACTCACTTACGTAAACTGAAACGATTGGTGTTTATTACAACAGGCTAACTGTGGAATTAATACTCGTTGTTTTTTGTTCCTGAATTTGTTCTTGAGGGTGTTTTCAATTTGACGATTCATGGACTACTCTAGGATATGTTAGGACACATAAGCTCATGCTAGGATAATGTTATAGATTTTTCAACCCCAACCAGAGGCTGAATTGCCACCTGACCGCTGCAACTTGGTCGCTCAGTGCATGCGAGCTAAGATGATTTGGCGTCACTACACGTCCGTAAATTTGTTGAAACGTAAAAAAAATTTATAAACTAACAAGAGACGTCAGAACGTGACTTGAAGCTTTGTATGATATTTTTGTTGGTCGTCGATGCAGCACTGTATTGGCCTCTGTTGCGATAATATTTGGATGGATGACCACTGGACAACACCATCGTAAAGCCCGTACAGCCAGCAGCGGTTAGCGTATCACAGCCTGCAGGCATTAAACCAATGAGCCAGAGGTATTATGTAGATATGCCGTCTTTAGGAAAAGACGTAAAACCGAGGTTTCGAGTCCTTGGATGTTGGGTTAGATAAAGAACCCTACCACTGGTTGGAAAACTAGTGGGCTCGGCAAAATTTTCGGTTAGGGGTAGAGTGCTCCCAGCGTTGGTGATTAGCCTCAGTCGCAGAAATGGACCGACGTTGAATAACTGAATTACAAAATATATATATTGTAGACCAGAACTTGTTAATAAAAAAAATGGAGTATTACATGATAAGATCCAATGAAAATTACTCTCGTTCAACTCCTATCTCTAGAATAGACGACAATTTGTCCATTTTGATAGTATTAATTCGAGTATTCTTTCTGTTGAAAGAGGTGCTCCGCAGGGCTTAGTTTTGGGACCGGTATTATTTATTTTATACATAAATGACCTGCCAGCCGCAATGGAATATTCTAAATGAATTTTGTTTGCAGATGATACAACAATTAGCCCTCATACGAATATACCGGAGTGTAGGGAAAGTATAAAACCCGTGAAATATGGTATTCAGCAAATTATCTTGAGCTTAACAAAACTCAATCCTTATCAATAAGATCCAGTAGATTAGATGAGAAGTCAGATCCCGTGGTATATTTAGGTCCAATCTTAGATACTCACTTGAATTGAAAACCTCATTTGAACTCTTTATGTTTAATGTTGGCGTGTCAGGTTTTTGAACTGCGACAACTCAAATCATCTTTATTATATAATATTATGAGGACTGTGTAGTTCGCAATTGTCCATTCCCACTTTAATTATGCAGCTAGAAAAATTGCTAAAATAGTTTATATCCACGTGTTTGTGTGATTCTCGCATTTTAACTTTAAACTTTTACAATATTTTAATATGTGACTATTAACTTGTATTTGTACTTCAAACTGGACTTTTTCCTTTATTTTTAAATATTAACTGCTTATCACTTCTTCTGATGTTAAGATCAAGGAAACATTCTCGATTTACTTCCCTGAAGATGTAAATAAATATTTGTGAAAGCTTGGATATTTAAAAAGAGTACACTTCTCCTTATTGCTACTTACCTCAATAGTATTTTTCCTTTTGTATATATGTATATATATACTAGGTGGGGAGAATATTGTAAATATGTCAACCAATTTATTTATACGTAAAGTCAAGAAGTTTTTACTGGAACATTGTTTTTATTCTATTCAACAATTTATGTGTTACCACCTTTAAAGTTCATCATTTTGTTTAATAATTTTCATGAAGATTTAAGGATCCGCCACTCCGGCGCGGAACTTTCGCTACAGCAATCGATACGAAATCGAGGCGAAACGATAGAATAGCCTTATACGAACGTGTCTACAAGAAATGGCGAGGAATTCGCAACGGTTGCGGCATAGCAGCGTTGTTCTCGTAGGACGCTGCGGTTTTCTCCGCTACCGCTAGGATTTCGCTCGAGAAAATTTTTAAACAAATGGCGTTAATAACTGAAAAATTAATTGAAATTGTGAAACAATATCCCATAGTTTATGACCTGAGTCATGAAGGCTATAAAAATGTGAGAAAAAAAATCTTTTCAAATAATAATAATAAAATAGTTAAATTCGCTACCTATATCTGAAGAAAAATATATATTTATACTTACCTGATTTCAGTTTCTTCACTAAGGGCTAATAATAGCAAAAATTTTTCATCCGAGGAAGTAATCGTAATTATTAATATTGTAAGGAAGTTAAGTTAGTTAGAGAATTTTCCGCGCGAAAATCGCGTGCCGCAAAAATTCCGCGCCGGTGTAGGGGAACCTTTAATGTGTCGATTATCCAGTAAACATTTTATATAGCATACGTTTTCTATGTTTATGTGTAATTCGTATTTTACTGTGGTGTAAGTCATTTTTTCAAAATTTATATTTTATATTTAGAACCTAGCCGTATTTTCATATGTAAATATATTATATTTGGTCAATAGATGGTATGGTATGGTATATTATAAATTGCTCTTTGTATATGTTATTTCTTCTTTCAATATGAAACCAAAAATTCAAATTATGAGAACGAATGTAATTGATTTAATCTGTTTTTATTCTAACTTATTTTATTGAGTCTAGATTGTTTTATTGAATTTTGAAGATAATCTCGTTCATTATACCATAGAGAAGCGACCAGCTTTCAACTGCGACCCATTCATACGTAAATTAAATAACGTTCACTAGAAAAGGAAAAAGAAGTCAAAAACAACGCTAACAATCTAACAGTCTCTTTTCTCTATGTTCTAGCTTCGTTCCCACATTCCTTATAGAGAACCGAATTTTTTACTGACCCTTAGAGGAATTTACCATTACTGCTATAGTTTGAATCGAAACGTTCGTTTTGTTTATAGACGTACAGATACAGACGCACATACATACATACAAGTACCTTCAGCCTTATTTGTTGTTTGGTTCATAACTGCTTTTAAATATTTTTTATAACACTTTTGTTAGCTTCATAATTTTCAAGCACAATTTTCATCAACTTTAACTCGTCAAATTACATTTTTAAACTTTACATACTTATCAAGGACCAATAATAATACAATAATTTGATAAGTTTCTTTCGATAAGCTTACCAGGATAATCATAATGAAAGATTAATTTATTCCGAGTATGTATGTTCCTACTTTATTTAATTTCCATGATATTTTCCAATAGGCATAATGACTGATTTTGAAAAACTGCTCCACGATGTTTGTACGCATCAACTTTATCCAAAAATGTTGTTTCTTGAAGAAATGAAGGTTTTTACAGGATAAATTTACGTTTTAAAAATACAATACAAATTTCGTACCAAAACGCTAAAATAGTAATGGCGTCTCTATGACATCACACACCTGTGAATACTATACAAATATTCTACACAGTTTGCAAATTAAAAATTTGTTTTGATCACTAATTTGAATTATTTTTTGTGTTGTCATGAATTCTATAACGAGTAACTATCATTTAAATGATGCAGAACCAGAGAATATGATATAAGTTTGATCAATATGCGAAAGGTTGACGTCACACTTTTATAATCGGTGTTTTAGCTAAGCTGGCGGGTTTGTCATATTTTATGTTTATATATTTATTAAAATAAATATAATCACAATTGTAATGTAAAAATAACTGATTGTTATGAAAACTTTGTAATCTATACATTTATTTCAAATTATTATTTCAGTAATTATTTATTAAAACCTGATAGCCTAGGATCCGAATCAGAAACTATCTATTTAATGAATGAAAATTATTTCATATCGAATTTAGTTTTCTAAAAAATTGCGCGTGTGTCGCCTAAGAAATTCCTATGATGGTATATGGTGTTCAGCTAAAAAAATATTCGTGATAATGATTACCAGATCGTTAATGCTAAGAGAACAAATTACGTTGCTCCGTATTTTATCACTTTTACAAGTATTGTTTTGTTTTCATCCCTATTCAAAAAACTTTATTTCAAAAATTTGTAAAAATCCGCTTTTTGAATTTTGACGTCACTAGTATAAGTTGAAGCTAGACACATATTTGGACATGGAACAAAATAATCATAAAAGAGGGTAGTTACCCAAATTGAAGAAGAAAAGAAGAAGTTTAGGTTAAAGTGACAGTGGGCTGTTTGCATTTGCATGTGGTTTCATCTTGGTTCAAATTTTTGATAAGTTTGAATATAAGTTTTATGCCTTTTATTAATTAAGTGCTTCAAATTAAAATTGAACAAGGTGAACAATAAAGAGATAGATGTTAACATTTTTGTCCTGAACAAGCTCATCCCAATGGAGGAGAAATAAGAAGAATCTGAAACATGGAACAGCAAAGGTATCGACAACTTCACATTTAAACTAGTGACGTACCTGCATTATAAGTTGCATAATTTTAGTAAGTACATTTTTGTTTTTATCTTGCTGTTAATCTAAAGAATGAATTTGAAAAAATCTTATTTTTGAATATTCCATTTGACACTATATGGGGTCAAAATTTGAAGCTGAACACTCTATTGAAAAAAAATGACTTTTTATTAAACATTGCATTCGTAAGTTTGACGAATGAATTTAATACCAGCAGAGGTCCGAGCTAAGTATCCCTTGGCATAGGAGAGGACGCTGCACTGTAGCTGCACGCGATGCGACCGCCGAATGGAAGATCAGTAGTTTGGAGCTGTAGCTTTCAGAAAACAACGATAAACAAACTGTCCAAATAAAATTCACAAATATTGAATTTTTGTTAAAAACTATCAACTGATTCATCCACCAGTGTTTTGTTCATTAAGTATTGGAAGTTAACTTGCTTAAGTTGATAAGTTTAGGGCAAGAACTTCACATGATTCAGTAAACTGTGATTTCAAATTTATAATTTTGTTTTGTATAATACCTAGACGTAAACTTGGTGCGGATGAAGCTAGTAGAGTTATTGGTATAATTGAGACGGATCCTCTTCGGAGAAAAGATGTGAACGTTTTCCAAGTCAGGGAAATTGACCTAAGATGATAAGCACCTCCGCAAAAGATCGTTATCGAACTATGTATACCTCTGAGTACTTGTCGGGTCATACAACATCGTCTATTGAATGCTTCAGGTGCTTCGGTTCCAATTGAAACAGTACGTCGAAGATAACACGAGGTTGACTCACGTTTACAAAGACTTTTGAGAAGAGCTCCATTAATATAAATTCATATGCAAGATCAATTGACTTGGACTAATTAACATTGGATCAACAGAGAGGAGGAAACAGCCTCACACATTATATCCGAATCTGAAGCACTGTCTCACTGGATATATACACTTCTAGGACTGGAGCACCCAAGGGAGGTTTTCTCGAAGAAGGACCTAGTTGAGTATGATAAAGGCTACTGGTCTCTCCACATAAACGATTCAACCAAGAACACAAAAAGCATAGTCTGAGGTGCCGAGTTATCGAAGCCTTTGACTGGTGGTGCCGTACTAACCAATCAATAAATGGAGGTCAGCAATGTACACAAATGAGTCAAAATAAAATAGTCGGTATGATCGGCATGGACTTTTCCTCTAGTGCCCAGAAATCGAAAAGCAGTGCAGAAAGTTTATTGGTTCAGAGGGGGTAGAGTTTATATTTGAGGCAATGTTATACGTTTGTTTCATGCTGCTATTGGACGAATGTTCCTCTTTTTAAATGCAAGAGCAAACGAAGACGCTTTCTCCTTCCATGGTAACCCGCTTTTGCAAGGCTACAAAAAGCTTTGAATTTTTTCAAACCACTCCCACAGACATTCCAAGAACTTAGGCAGCCTGTCCCAACATTCCACATACTTGATTCGTTAAAGTCATGAGTGCAATGTTTGATAAAAAGTCATTTTGAATGTTTTATTATTTAGTTTGGCCAGAAACTTTTTGATCAATCCACTCGCGATATATTTTTTAACATCTTGAAGCAAGTCTCAGGTTTTCAAATTCCAAAAAAGCGAGAAGGTGTTTTTTTAATGATTTCCTCGCTTTACTTAGTCTATATCTTGTTCTTTATGAAAGACTTTCCACCACCCTATATAGTGGTGTGAGGTTGAGAATTACTTCCATGGCCGCCGTTGGGCATGTTTTCAGTAAGGGTAAAACATCACTAAGAGTCTTAATAGAGATCCTAACGGGATATTGTCATTTGGATGGGCTTCTGAAAAAGCTGAAAATAGTGGAAGAAGAAGAATTTACATTCTGTGGTATGATACCTCCATCCACAAACTTGCGGATTGCACAGAATCCCAGGGCACAATACCTAGGGGACTACTGGATAGAAGAGGGACACTTACCTAAACTAAAGCCTGCAGACATCCTAAAATGTCTCCAAGGAATAGATCTTATAAACTACTTGTCTCTGAGACTCTACTCAGGAACTGAATAATAAATGTTTTATGCCTCAGCAATTGTTACCCCAATATATATACAAATTAACTTTTGCAAATTAGTACTAATATACTTTAATAAAATATCAAAAACCGGATATCGGCTCAACACCTCATTCTTTATAAAGAAATACCCATAATTTAAATACTATAAAATTAATTATTAAAAGTCGTATAATGAATATATAAAATGATAACCGAAGACAAAATGAGAAAAATGCAAAAAATACTTTTAATGAATATCTAATAGAGTAACTTGTATCTCTTAACCAACAAGCGCATCTAACCGGAGCGATATTTCCTGTTCTCAGTCTTCAACAAGAGTTGAATACGTTCTTGTTGGGTCTTTGACCATCACCTTGTGTCTTGTAAAATCCAAGCGGCAACTATCGAGCACGGGTTTGTAGGCCAGGACTCCCACAACATAGAAGATTACTTTTTAAATGTATTTTCCTGTTCACTGTACACTTGAGTGTTATAGAAATAAAAATGTTTTGAGAATACAGATTCTTTTAAATTAATTAATTAAATTTATACGGATAACTTTTGAGGTCACCTTCAATACGAAATATTTTGTAAATTCAAAAGTAATTTTTCTTCGCAAATCTCCTTCATTGTATCCAATGAGGGATGATATATTATTTTCATTATACCAAAAATTTGTCATTTCAGTACCTTGTAACACTATGACATTCTTACAAATTTCATACTAGCTTACACGTCGTGTATTTTTGTGGCAATAAGTTCTTTAGTCATAATCCTTGAATTCTTAAATTTTAACGGCTATAGAATAGAACGTTCTCCTCTATTCTAATCTACTGCTGCGCTCTAAAGATCATAATCACGTATTTTGGAACATCAAGGAAGGAGCATCAAACAGGGAACAAAGCCACAGCAATGCCAAATTTCTTAACCAATCATAAAACCGAGTTTTTCGATACACAATGCGCGTTTTTGAATCTGCCATGTGAATTTTCATCAGTGCTTAATTTGAAATTTTCGAAGCATTTATATAATTTTCTGGTTTGTCCAAAAGTATAATCATCATCGATTCATAGTTCTTGTCTCATTGATTGGATGCAATTTAATATGAAAAGAATTGGTCCAAAAATGATCAAAGTCGTGGTTTAATATTTTAATATGGTTTTATCGAAAACTTTCATGAATCTTGGAATTTACAATATTAAATAAATTCGTAATTTTGATATGATTTTTCAATCATATTTTTCGAAACTCAACCTTAGAAAGAATAAGTTATTGAATAACATGTTTCTTAAGTTATGGTACTCTATTACAAAAAACGTTTTTCATCGCTTCCACGAATTCCCGGAGACTCTAACTTCTAAAAAAGTAACTAGATTTTTTTGTCAACCTTATGAATTTGGCTTGCTATGTCATACCATCGTAGTGACATGATGACTTGCTCCACGATGTTTCTACGTATAAGGTTTATCAAAAAAAATGTTATTTTTCGAAAAAATGAGGAGTTCAAAAGAGAAATTCACGTTTTCAAAATACAATTCAAATTTAGCACCCAAACGTTTGTTAAGTAATGGCGTCTATATCACATCATACATCTGTGAATACTTCAAAATATTTCACAGTTTGCAAATTAAGAATTCATTTTTATTACCAATTTGAATTATATTGTGTGACAGTTATGAATTCCACAACGAACAAATATCGTTCAAACGAAGCAAAACCAGAAAATACGATAAAAGTTCGAACGATATACAAAAGGTTGACGTCACACGTTTGTGATGGTTGTTTTAGCTAAGATGGCGGATTGTCATATTTTGTATTTATATTTTCATCGAAATAAATATAATTACAATTGTAATGTAAAAATAAGTGAGTGTCTTAGAATATTTGTATTCTATACAATTATTTCGGTTATTGTTAGTGACTGTCATCATGCCTTTTCTAAGTAGTATTTTTTCCACGTGATATGTGGCACACAAATCTATTGTACCTACAAAGTTTATAATATACCTATTAATAATTAGGTTAATTTCTAGTTTTGTAAAATTTGAAATTTCCAAATAATATTATTATGCGCCAATTTTATGAAAAAAACTGTAGGTACTGGCCTATTAGTTGGAATACAATAAATAGCGAATAAATCGCCAACGATTCGTAACAAGAGCACAAAACATAAATTTATTTACCATAAAATACGATATTACTTCTTTTACTTTTCTACTTGTATTTCTTCTTCTTGAACCAACATAATTCAGCAAGAATATACGCAGTTGAAGAAGATGTATCAGCAATGAACATGCTGTGCTATGAACGGATACAACATCGTATCTTATGTGCAACGTTACGAATATTACAGACTTAATTAAAATAAAAATTTCACCAGTTTTGGGATTTTTATATATTATATTATTATATTCGTTACTTTATAGAAACTCTGTAGATAAATAACGTTACATTGTATCACAAATATAGAAGAAACATTTTAATTGCAATCGCTACAATTTCAGAGAAACGTGTCGGGTTTCTAAAGGTCAACTACACCTTCTTAAAAGGCAAATTAAACAAACTATATAAATATAGAGGTCAAACAAAATGAAGTGATTCGATCACACTCTCTCCTTTCGATTGTATTTGGTGCAAGATTGAATTGCATTCCTATCCAATCTCCATTATTATGCTATTACTGTAATTAGTTCTCATTCAAATATGTCGTTCCGGCTAGCTGCTAAATACCAGCGGCGTAGGTGCTTAATTTTCGAACTGGTCAACACATTCCAATGGAAAAAACAAATAAAAATCATCAGTTTTAGTTAGGATTGCCAAATATCTTACCGCCAGAGAGAACCGGTACATCGAGGGGACGCAGTTTGTCGTCCTTATTACACTGAAGTGTTTTGAGATTCCGGAAATTCAGATTTGATTTATTAGCGCACAGCCTGGCAAATGTTGAGTAATCCTGAGAATAGTGATCTATCAACAGATAACGAGTGACAAGACAGCGATGTTTAAAACTACAGTTTCCTATATTCATAGATCAGGATTAAGTTTTCTCTTCGACATGTTGTGGTATGATGGGGTGACATCCACTTAGACCTAACCTAACATAACCTAAGAGATCTATTGTGCCCCTTCACTTCTACTTAGTTTCTGAGAAACGTCTCAGAGACTAGTAGCTTCTTAAGTCCTATTTTTCTGAGGAATTTTCAAGATATCTGCAGGTTTCAACTAAGGTAAATGTCTTCTATCCAATAATTTCCTAGGTGCTGTGCCCTAAGGTTCTGAATTGCTGCGCAATTCGCAAGTATGTAGATGGAGGTTTCTTCTTCCATGCCACAGAATCTACATTCTTCTTCCTCCACTAAGCTTTTTCAGATGCAATGTCCCGTTAGGATCCCTGTTGAAACTCTTAGTGCAGTTTTACTTTGACTTATGCATTCATTTGATCTCATCAGAATATTTGATTGTCTAAGCCCAACTAGATCTTTCCAATGGTCAGATCTTCTCTTTTTTCGGCTTTGCCTATTTCTTCCAATATTACATTGGGGCTGATACCGCAAAAGGGTTCCGGCCCCCAAAAGGATGTTTCAGTCCCCCTCTTTGCTAGTTCATTTGCTATTTCATACCCTCCTATTCAAGTGTGTCCTGGAATCCACAGTAAGTATATTGTTCTCGCCTAGTTCATCGAGTATGCCTAGGCAATCCCACACAATTTTGTAACTGATTACACGAGGGCTCAGTGCTTTCGACATGCTGTTACTCGAGTTCCCAAAAGCTGATTTTGAATGTTTAGGCAACAATACACCGAAAATTACTTCCAAAAGTATGGATGATAGACAGATATTTCCAAATTATTGATAAGATTGTAGGAACTCGTGATTGACTACTGAAAAAATGATGCCTAGATTGCAGCTGAAAGCAGGTCACACAACAATAATTAGGTCGAAAGAATTACCAACAGAGAAAAATTTTTCAAAACTACCGCTTATTTCGAAAGCTACATCGATTGTTTGAGAAGTTTAAATAAGTCAGGTCGATGACTTTGGAGCCGTTGGGAATACTAACAAAAACAGTGTGAAGAATAGAAAAAAAGGGGACCCCTTAATGATGCTAAATTTAAAAAAACTTTCTGCGAAAAATTTGCTGAAATAAAAGCTAGATGTACTCTTCTTATTTTAAGTAGATAATGCTAAGTGTTGCATGAAATATACGGCAGAAGAAAGCTTGTACAATGTAGTAAAAGAAACGTTATTAACTGGATTCATCAAATTGGTTTTAAATTTGAGCCAACTAATAAAATTAGAATTTAGATTGAGCTTCCCGCGATACGGAGCAAGAAGTTACAGTTTCATATCAAATATTCCGAAGAAGAAGGTACCAACTTATATAAACCAAAGATTTTGGATAAGGCGGGGATTTTTAGTAAAGGTTAGATGAGAGAAACATGGCTAGGTAATACTGTTTTAAGTGCAAGAAAATAGGTGAGGGATTAGTAAATAAAATCGTGCATGCACGAGAGAAGAGGACGGTTTTGTTGAAGATGTAGGCTAGTTTCTAGAAGTAACCGAAAAACTGGCGACTACCGTAATAATATATACTTCTTGAAAATCAAAAAACCTGGGACATGCCACAAAATGGTATGATGAAAAATGGACTAGCAAAGAGGGGGACTGAAAAACCTTTTTGGGGGCCCTTTTGCAGTATCGGTCCCAATGTTATATTGGAAAAAATAGGCAAAGCCGAAAAAATGAGACTATCTGACTATTGAAAAGATCTAGGCTTAGACAATCAAAGATTCTGATGGGTGACTAAAACTAAGACTTTTAACAGGGATCCTAACGGGACATTGCCACCTGAACAAAATGACAAAATTACTAGATTGGACTCTAAGTTTATCCGTAATTAGAGAAGACTTAAATGAAATACCAAATATGGGAAATTATAAAAAGAAAGTTGCCAAAAAGAGAGTATTATTTGGACTGTAATGCAGAATTAATCGGTCACAGTTTCACGTTTACCGTCTTGTCATTGTTAGCACTGAAATGGTTTGAAGAATTCTCGATCAAAAAATTATGCCATGACGGCAAAATACTTTGTTTTGCTTCATTCTACACTAAAAATATAAAGATAAAATAAAATAATTCACTCTGAGCTACTGGAAATTCAATCATGATTCATCCTAGGGTTCATGAAATATTTTAAACCCTGAACCGTTTTTTCATTTTGTATATGCACCATTACTCAGACGCTATCCTTCTCTGGGCCAAAGAATAGCGCTCCCAACGTCTGCTGTATGTCAAGTCTAGACTTCTAGTACTTGATCTTTCAAAGTTTTAGACTCCGTTTCACATAAGAAGAAGCCACGTGAAGTTGCAGTCGTATGCGCAAACTTGTTTTCAAAACTAGCACTATATTGTAAAATTGAAATTCGACATCAAATCAGTAGCGTAACATTTTCACACTTTTTAGGTTAACACAAAACTAGAATCTGTTGGCCTTGACTTTGGATAATTTTTCCTTTAACACCAACAAGTTATTCAGGAAGCATGGTTTTAGATCAAATAAAACACACAACACTCACAGATAAACTAGCTAAACGTCTTAAAATATTCAAAAATCAAAAATATTCGATAGTAAATTAATAATTGCTTCAAACACAAATTTGCTGTTGGTATGAAACATCGTTTGTAACGCCAATGGCATGAAACGGTCGTTACGAGGCGACGTAGATAAACAAGACCCATTTTGGTTTCTGCGCAAGTCAGTTAGCAAACTTCACGTCGCTTCTACATTAAGCAGCCACTTCCAGCTTAAAACCGAAATAATAAAACACGTACGTTTTGGAACTATATTTACAGTATGATCAGATAAAACAACTACTTAGTCCTATTTCCCCGACTATATTACACGACGTATAGGTTTCTTACTGGCATTTATGAACCGTTGTGGAATCTTATCGAGTACTGTATAGTGCGCACACTCCAATTGGGGATGGACACCTTAAGTTTATTACCCCTTACAGTAGATACAGTTTTTGTACCGACCCAAGAACGATACTATAATCAGTTGGAACGCGAAACAAATACTGCTCTTGCGCGAACGATACCTAGAACGTTTCTATCGCCAGTTGGAACGATCTTTATATTTACATTCAAAAGAATCACCGAAATTTTTCGCATGTTATTCAAAAAATTGTCGTTTGAAATTTTAAATCATAATAATAATAAATGATTTTATTGGTAATCTACTATACAAAATTAACATTGTGTCACATTATTCTATTTAATATCTATAACGTAGCAGTTACCAAAAGGCAGAGTTCAAGCTGTTGGTCTTCAGAAGACTTCCACTCAACCCGAAAATAGAAACTAAAACTAACTAAACTAGAACTAGAAACTAGATAGTACTTCTTGTGAGAAAAACAACTTACATCAGTAAGTGGGAAAAAGAAAAAAGAAAAATAGAAAGCCATAGGCGAGAAATGTGAAATTTGAAGAATGAAAAAATTTACGTTAATGTTTGAATTGGAGTATTATACATTCCCGACATCTTACCATACTGGAAACTCACAAAACTTCCACAAACTGACCTTGCAACAAATCTGCTTTTGTTTTATTCCTAAAGGATGTACTTGCGAAGCTGTTTATATTCGTTTGGTATCCTGTTACATGCCTTTATCATTTGATACGAAGATGACCTTTTAAACAGAGACGTGTGATATAACGGTGGAGTTAGTGTATTTTTAAACCTTATATTAATATTGTGGATGTCAGTTCTAAATTTTATTTTTTCAAATAGATATGGAGGTTTACGCAAAGAAACAATTTTATAATAAACTGTGCAAGCATGGAGGAACCGTCGTTCATTCATTTTTAACCAGCCTAATAGCCGGAGGTGTCTAGTTGTCACATTTATTACTATTGAGCTGAGAGATACAAAGCCCATATACTAGGTACATCTCCATAACTCGCATGAGCAAGAGTAAGTGACTCGCAATGCATTTGCCTAACTCTAGATGTCAGATAAAACCTATGGCCATATGATAATTTTAAATTGGAAAATGACCGACGAAGTATTTCATTTACATGATCCTGATAATTTAAATTGGCATCTAATATTAAGCCCAAGTTCCTTGCTTTATCGACTAGTACAATTTTGTCCTGTTTGACTTTGATCACAATCCGGTTTGAAATGTTTTTCTTTGCTGTAGCTCTACCAAATATCATTAATTTTGCTTTAGACGTATTAACTGTGAGACAAAATTTATTGGAGGCTTGCAGTAAGTTGTCAATGTCCTCATTTATATACAAGCAGGCTTCATTCACTTCGTCCTGTTTAAATACATAATACAGTTGAGTATCATCTGCATATAAGTGATACTGACACCATTTAAGATGTTTCCTGAGTTCAGTTGTATAAAGAGTAAACAATAAGGGACCAAGAATAGAACCTTGTGCAACCCCATTTTCTTCCAACGCCATTTCAGAAGACTCCTTATTATAAGATCTACTTTGCTCTCTATTCGACAGGTCATTGCTTATAAGTTCAATAGCACTTACGTCAAAGCCGTAGCAGTGGAGTATTACTAAATCATCTTACATCATAATTTTTATCGAAAGAAAATTGTTCGCAACATAATTAATTTGTTTTACCTACGACCCCCACTGTAATCAGTCAATAACACACAGTCGGCATTAATGTAATGACGTCTATTACGCACGGTAAAAAAAACGCACAGCTGTAAAGTAAATTGCTCGGCTTCCCTAGCAACATCTTAGCAACTGTCAATAGACGTAGCCATTTTATTCAAAAATATGGCATAAGCCGTCAAAACATCAAACTTAAGTAGGCCGCAATAGCGATTTGCGAACGAACTGTCAAGAAACTGACAAAAAAAAATTTATTATCCTTATAACTTATAACTGGTTTGTGTATTTGTGTAAAGTTTTCTTCAATTAAAAAATATAGCAGGTGCAAGTAATAGAGATGAAAGTTTACCAAGCACCTCTAATGTAAATGTTGTTTCTTATGCTTCAACAAGCAAAGGAAGCGATTTACCATTTGTGTTCAATAACTGCATTGTTACTACAAACAATTATTATAATAATTAATAGGTATTATGGAATCAAATTTTATACAATAAAATTATTAAAAATATTGATGTTGTTCAAGTATTATTAATAATAAGAATATAAATACAAGTACAAGTAGGTCGTAGGTAAAGTATAGTACGTAACTCGTGCTGTAAAGCATTTTACGCACTCACGGAATTACGCACTCGCCGCTACGCGGCATCGTGCGTAAAATGCTTCTTACCACACACGTTACGTAATATACTATTATACATTAGTTTCGGACTGAATCATTTAGTTAAGCCAGTCCTGTCGTGTATGTCTTCACCCACTCCAACTATATCCTTAATAGGAACTACGTAATTAAACGTCTTGGGTTTCTTTAATCCAAGGTTATTGTAATAATAATCGTATTGGAAAATTTATTTTTTCATTCATAAAAATACCCAGAGCTAAAAAGTAAAGTTTGTTAACTTGAAGGTTTCCGGTAGGTGTAGCGCTGATACTGACAGCTGGTGAAACAGCGTCACTTCATCCTCGGGCCTGTATTCTAAAATAGAATAAACACCCCCTTCGTTTTGTAATCAAATTGATTTCACTTCGAGTTGACAATAATTGCTTACGGAAATCACACAGATTACATGTTTTGGCTTTAATATAAAAGGGACATCATTTAAGGGAATTATGAATAGATTATTATTTGAATTACATTATATTACGAGGCGACATTGAGAAGTTGAAAACTTATACAAGACAAGTAAGTGTTCAAGTCAAATTTTGACCCCATTCTTTTTCAAGCAATAAAAAAGTGGCAAGTGAGTTATTCAAAAATATATTTTTTGGAATTTTATCATCAGATTAACAGCAAAAAATTAAAACAATTTTTTTTTCTTGTTTAAAGTATTATGTCAAGTATTATTCTATACATTTGTACATCTATACAGATAGCAGACAGGTACTACTGAACCCAGTGCCGGATTAAGCAAGCACGAGGCCCGTAGCAAATTCAAGAGCCCTTGATCTGCTATGGGTTCTTAAGTGTAAAGTGGTAAAAAAACAATTCAATACTCAATACGTTTATTTGCTATCTATAGGTTACAATTTTGAGGTTTAGGTTTAGGAAACTAAACTGATGATACTACACAAATTATTTTTTTCAATACATATTCCAAAGTTTATATTTAATACAAAGTAGGTACCTATATTATATTTTTAGGAATAACTAATGTTATATTTTATCAATAGTGTACTTTAAATCATTATTTTTAAAACTTTTACAAAGTAACTTTTCTAGATTTCATGTGGGCAAATTTAGAAATAATACTATTCGTGTCAATTTCTCTGAGCAAATCATATTCTATATTTATCAAAGAGAGATAATTTAGACGTTCCTGACTCATAGTGTTCCTTAACTCATTTTGTATGCGCTTTAATGTCAAAAATGAACATTTCCACTGCAGTTAGTGATCATAAGAGATAAATAAATGCGCAAAGCAATTTCTAAATTGGGGAAACATGATTCTAATGAATTGTCCATTAGGAATTTATAATATTGAATTTCCAGAGCAACGTTTTTCGTACTGTCAATCGCACCAGCCACATCCGTTTTGAGCAGCTCGGTAAACTGCACTAATTCGTTGTCTAGACTGTCTTCCAAATCATTTTCATAAGCACTGACTATGCAGGGCCCGTAGTAATTGCTACTCTTGCTACGTGGTTAATCCGGCACTGACTTAACCTGAAAAAACCACGTATCAGAGTCAATATACTGGAATGATACCATGCCCTGATTGAGGCGACAAACAACAATGTAGTTACACTGTCGTGGACCAAAGGCCATGGTAAGTTTAAATGTAACCATGCTGATGATGCGCTGGCTAGAAAGGCAACACTCATGGCAAGTCTAGTGCGTGAAAATACTCAGAATGAATTTAAAAAAGGTGACATTAAACAAAATTCTTCAAATAAGTAAAGGAATTATAGTTTGTCCCAAAGTATATCGTCTTAGCTTTAGCCAGAAATAATCTAAATACGACCATTTACGACCTCCTCAAAAGAATTTTACCTGAAATTAAACCCAAGAACAGTATACTGATAAGGCAATTGTGGGCCATAAGGTTTGTATCGGGTGTATGATGGCTGCATTGAATTCAATTGGCAGTATTAAATATTCCGTTCCAACGTGCTTTTTCCAAGAGTTTTCTATACGAGACAAAGATACCAATATCCTATATAAAGGATATTATTAACTGTGGAAAATTAAGTGGATGAAAAAAGCAATGGCCAAAAGGATATTATATAATAAGAAGAAAAAGATATGCCCTCTATGAAAGCCAGATTGTTCCTACTTTGGACAATCTAAATAGAAAGCTAGAAGAAGATGATACCAATGTAAATATTAGCCGGGCCACCCTCCATAGAGTTATTGGTAAAATGGGATTCACATATCGTGAAATTGATAAAAAACAAGTGGTAATGAAATCGCAAAAATTGCGCACTTGGAGATTCAATTTTCTTCAGGATATTAAGAAGTACCGATTCGAAAACAGATCTATAATCTAACTGGACGAAACATGGTTTGATACACACGATACAGTATCCAAAGGATAAGTTGATTCCAGTAAAAACTGTGAGACAAAGGCAGCTTCAAACAAAGGAAAGCGCATAACTATTATTCACGCTGGATCAGAAAACGGATTTGTTCCAAATTGTCTGATGCTTGCTGTCTGCAAAAAATATTAAGGATTCAAGCTTGGATTATCATGAAGATACAACTGCATAACTTTTTTTGAAACCGGTTTCTAAATCATCTTATGAAAAATATTCCCGACCACAGTGTAATTGTAGTGGGTAGCTCATCAAGTAGAAAGACTGAAATTCGAGAATATTTGTCACGAAATGATACTTATTTTGAACCTGATTACAAGAAGGCGCAACTTTTGGAGGTGTTAAAATCATATGCTATTAAAACAGAATATGCATGTGACAGTTTAGCTGTGCTACAACTTCCTCCATACCATTGTAACCCCATAGAGCATTTGAGGCATCAAGTAAAATCAAAGTTGAGAGCAGAAAATGTTACTCCTTCTTTGGGTCCCAATGTTATAGAATTAATTGAAAATATAGTTAATAATATACCCATTCAAAGCGCTGGAAAAATTCTGTACAGCACATTATAAAAATTGAAGATTCATACATTCATATTCAAAATAATATAGAGCCTATTGTAATTAATCTTAATGATAAGTCTGACAGTGTTACAGAATTAGATTTAAAATAATATTAAACCATACCAATAAAGTTGGACATTGTTTTTTTAAACTGGATATAGTTTATTTAACTTAATAGTATTTAATAATCTCTCATTTAGGAGGTAAATGAGAAAAGTTTAGAGAAATGGTCTTCTCATATTAAATAAAAAACAAAGGATGTATGATAAAAATACAAAAAGATAGATATTTGTGAAAATGATCCTTTTTAAAATAATTTTAAATAGTCCGCCACTATCGATCTCTTCTACAGCAGCTATTGGCCATATGATTTATTGCAATTGGCTCATTAATTTTATGATTGTCGGCAAAAGCCGAGACGATATACTTTGAGACAAAGTATAATACTATTCTGTCAGTGCAGCAATAAATACATTCGTAACGATGACCCGGCGGAGCCTACGTTTTAAAGAAGGGGTTCTGACCGAACATTGTCGACTGAACAAACATCTTGAAAGAATCTATCTTGAGGCTCTCGAATACATCCTCATGTGGAGGCTGTGAACATGAATATAGTAGAGCACCCCATCTTTAATTGTTCTGTTCTATTATCCATTAATAAATCTGTGTTCAGAGAAATTAATCTTGTACAGGTCTGAAGGTCCCAGTGTCGTATCATTTTTATATATAAATACCATTTACCTATTTTAATAAGAATACGAATTTATATTATTAACAAAAAATAAACATGTTTATAATTCAATATTGACGGCAACTAAAATTCATTGTTCGAGTAATAAATAAATTTAAGATAAATATTTCCATTGAATTAAAATCCTCATACAGCTCGGCACTGTTATTGGAATCAGTGACCTTCGCTGTGTGTATTGCTATCCTTGTTTTGGAATGAGATAATCGATTAAGATGTTGGTTGTAAACAGAGTGTGCTGTCAGTATAGTGGATTATTCATCTAGTCTGTTCAATGATCGAAGATAAAAGGTTTACCGCTTAGGCGTCCATTTGTGAATGTAATATGTAATAATTAATAAATATTTATGGAGGTCTTCAACATGCATAAGTGTTTAAGAAGCTTTGGTTTAGATTTTGAAAATTCGCAAAATTTTATTTCAAATAAATATTCAAGAGGCACGAAATGAACTGCTCAAAAGTTAGGAAAGTACACAAATACTCATTTGATTTATGTTAAAAATAGAATGACGACTGATTTTGAAAAATTGCTGAAATATGTTTGCACGCTTAAGCTTCTTCCAAAAAATTAAGGTTTTAAAAGAGAAATCTACGTTTCTAAAATATATAGTAATGACGTCTCTGTGGTATCACACATCTGTAAATATTTCAAAAATATTCCACAGTTTGCAAATTAAATAGTATATTTTGTCATAAGGGCAGATAATGAGCTTTACCAGCCAAAGACTTTCAGAGGGCTGCTAAAGCGTTTCCTGCATGTGTGACACACAACTGTTTTTCGCCTACCGAATAAACCAAAAAATAGGAACATATATAACGAGAAACTTTGACATACACTAACGTTTAATGAAAAAAGTCACTTGAAACGCAAAGTAACCAAGTTTCAGATGGTGAAATACTTCAAAAATCGTGGCGTTATGAATTTTCCGCCCTATTTTTGGTGTTTATATGATTGGTTTTCCGGTAAGTTAAGCAAAAAAATCTATTTTGATCACTAATTTGAATTATTTTGTGTGATAGTCAGGAATTCTATAACAAGTAAATATCGTTTAAACGAAGCAGAACCAGAAAATACGATACAAGTCTGAATGATATACAAAAGATTAACGTCACACGTTTGTGATCGGTGTTTTAGCTAAGATGGCGGATTGTAATATTTTGTATTCATATTTTCACTCAAATAAATATAATCACAATTGTAATATAAAAATATGTGACTGCTTCAGAATCTTTGTAATCCATACAATTATTTCAAATGACTGTTTCAGACCTAACCTACCCTAAACTGTCATCATGCCTATTATCAATCGTCTTAATCACCAGGGTTTTGTTCGTGATATACTGAATAGTTACATGCTTAACTGACTAGTGATTTCGTTTCAATTTATCAATTTGCAATAATTATATCATTATTATACAGGGTGTTTCTAAATTCTTGCGATAAAGTTCAGGACGAGATTGCTCATATGAAATTAAGATAGGCCTCTCCGAGATATTGCCCTTAAATGGTGGTGACTAAAATTGAGGTTTTTTTTTTTTTTAGTAAAGCTAGAAACTTGAAATTCTGTAATTTTCGTGCACCCGCAAAGGACTAACCACGGGTATTTGTTCAATATTCTTGTTACATTATACGGGGGTGAAATTAGCAACCCTTACTTTACTCCATATCATCTTTTTTTCGAGATGAAGTTTTATAAAATAAAATTTAACTTAAAAAAGCTGCAGAGAAAAAAAAATAAATTGAAAAACAGTAAATATGTAATACGATTCATAATAAATGCTGGAAATGACCACCTCTAGCCAAAATACATGAACGTTGCCTCGTGTCAATGGTTAGTTCTTTGCGAGTGCACGCAAATAACAAAATTTCAAGTTTCTAGCTTTACTGAAATTTTAGAAAAATAAATAAAAACTCAATTTTAGTCACTACCTTTAAAGGGTGATATCTCGGAAAGGGTTGGGCTGAGGAAATTTTGTTATGGGGAAGACCCATCTTAATTTGATACAAGCAATCACCTCCTGAATTTTATCGCATGCATTTAGAAACACCCTGTATAATATAATTTATTTCTGACGATTCAAATTTTATATTTTTGTTGAGTAGTTTGTTATTATTAATTTTCAATAATCATACTTTTGATTCAAATTTCTACATTTCTTATTACTTAGTATTTATTTTTTGTTATCGATTATTTTAAGTACCCAATTAACAATAAAATTTCCTGAGGAAAGTGATCAGAGAATTAATTTATTTTCTTTGAATAGACTGTGATCGTTGAAAAATTATATATATTAGAAGTGTGAAAAGTTACACATTTCACGCGAGTGGGAGAATGTCTACGAGCTGTTCCCACGACCGCTTGTCGGTGGTTTGGTAAGGGGCGACAGACTGGAGTACTGGAGTTCGTAAACAATTTTTTTTGGCTGTTCAACAGAAATCGTACAGACTATAGCTACTAAGGCTATTGTTTTTGAAATCTTGTCACAGAGAGTCTCATTAAAAACTTCAAAATTTCTTACACGTATTATTCATTGTATATTTATATAAAATTTACCATTAAATTGAAATAGTGTTCACCCTATACGTAATTTTTCCGAGCAACGACCATGCTTGCCTGTGCGTGTGTGTGTGTATGTATAACCCAATGTTTTCATATACCAAATCTAGTTGACAACAGAACATCAGCAGCATGAGAGGACTAAACAGAATATAGCTCGCTGTGACTGAGGAAATCTTCCGTCTATCGATCCGTTCGAGCCTCGCCGTTGCCCGGCAACCGGGAGTCAATCTGGCCAACACACAGCCAAAAGAAGGATATTTTTTTATTTATTATCCTCCATTATCCCTTTCGGTTCGGCTATGGTCGCTCAAAATCGAACACCTACGACTCTATATTCATGTATTGTTGTCAACTCTGCAAACGATTCCTATTTATAGGGAAATGTGTAGTGGATGCTTTCTCAGAAGAATAATATTCAGTTAATTACAATATACAGGGTGGCTATAAAGAAATTAAAATCATTCGACTTTGGTTGTTCAAAATTATAAAGAAATCGATAGCGATATAGACGTAGGAATCGTACACTATATTCACGAATTTTGTGTACATAACCTCTAAAAGGTGCTAAGTAAAATTGAGTGTTTCTTTATTTGCCTAATATTGAGTGAAATATCCTAGGTCTAGGTCTAGGGAGATCATTTCTGAGAAAACTGGTGTGAACAGATCCGTTCATTCGCCGAGGCAGAAAATGTGGCTCAATTAAGTAGCCTCCTATAATTCCAGTCCACCCATTAATTGAAAAATCAATTTGACAATGGTGCTCTATAATGAACCGGCTTTCGTCTACCTATATGTAATTATTATGATGGATACTGCTGAAACATGTACCTCATCAGTAAATAATATGTTTCCTAATTTCGTCGTATTTCGTCTGTCATCCAATTACAAAATGTAACTCACTGACAAAAATCCCGAGGTCAAAGAGCTTGAACACGTGGGAGGTGGTGTTAAGGTGTTAGCAAGTTTCCTAGTGCTTGTTTTTGGATGTTGCTTGATTGATTGGTTTAGCACCACCAGTCAGTGTCTTAGAGTCGTTGGCACCTCAGCCTTTAGGCTTTTTGTGCTCTTGGTTGTGCCGTTTATGTGAAGAGACCAGTAGCCCTTATCAGGCTCAACAGTCTTTTCACTAGGTCCTTCTTGGAGAAATCCTCCCTTGAATGTTCTGGTCCTAGGAGTCTATATCTCCAATGTTTTGGCACCTGTCTCCAGTACGACTAATGTTTAGTTTGAGTCCACCGAGATGTACAACCACGAGCAGCAGTTTTAGATATCCCAAATACTGATTCAGGACCAGTGAATGCAGTCTTAGACCCTAGCTTTGCTAGGATATCTACCCTCTCATTTCCTAGAATGCCCTTGTGCTCCATGACTCACTTAACAGTAACTCTATTATGGTTAGCCAGGGTTAAAAGTTTTTGTAGACAGTCCCAGACCAGTCAAGATCTGATCTGGGGACATGCTGAAGGTTCTGCCTGACTATCAGAGAGTATAAAGATCTTTTGGTCTCTATTTATATTATATCTATATAATGTTGATCAATTTCAACTTGAATATTTTGTTCTACTCTTGAATTTCTAACTGTCCAGGAAGGATCAATGTTGTTTGAATCTCTTTGTATACTTCCAGTATTCCATAAGCATTGGTGAATACGTGCAGATAAAAAAGGATGAGTGAAGCATGTTGCGGATAAGTTTAAGCATACAGACGTCTAGCTTCTAAAAAATTACCATTTTCCAAACCACACACAAAATGCATATTTGTCACTCCATTATAAAATAAATGAATGAAACTTGTATACAGACAAATTAACGCGAAAATAGCAAACTCCAAACCAATTCAGCTCCTTAACAAAGCCTATTAGTTTATTTGGTGAGTGATATTTCAGATCCGAGGGCGAGAGAGAGAGACCCTGCTTAACATCAGATACCTGACTCGAGCCGCAGCGAGGCAGGCACAAATTATTTGATCTGCTGTTTTATCATCTTCCAGACAAAGACGACAAGTCGGGTCTTCCGACAGTCCAAGTCTTGGCACATTATTATTCAGGTGAAAGTGACCTGTTAAAAGACTTGCTAGACACCGTAGGTCATGCCTGTTATAATCAACACTTATTTGGAGACATTTTTGACGGATGTATGGAAGCCTTTCAATTAACCAATTCTGGTATATTATACCAGAAATCTAAAAATCTTCTTGCTATCCAGGAATTTAGTGTTTGTTTGGTAAAACTTATTGCGATGCCAATTGTAGGTTCTGGTCCGATATATAATGTAACAGGAATGTTGTGAATATTACGTTGGTTATATAGTCATTGCGAGTACACGGAAATTACAAAATTCCATCCATCCATTCCAGAAAAAAAATCAATTTCATCCAGCATGTTTCAGGAGTGAGTTCTCGGAAGAGAGTGGGCTGAAGAAATTCTGTCATAGATAGTCCCACCTTATAAAGTACAAGTATTTGAAGAAATCCAGTAATCGGAATAGAGTGGAGCAAGCGCATTGCACCTGGCGGCAGTTAACCTGTTAACTAACAATCCCTCAATATTTAAGGTCTTTATGCATTTGCGTCTTCGATTTTCAAAATAGATTGCTTTGAGGGATTTTTTCCAATAACTGCTACGGAAGTCTTTGCTGAGATATTAGGTGCTAAAGTAGAATATTTCGTTTGGTTTCTTAGCATTGATGTTGATAGAGCTGTTATGTAGAAGATCAGGAGGATCAAGAAGTGAATTTGAAAAAATATTTTCAGATTTCCATGATAATTAATCAAAATAATTAATTTTATTCAATATCTCGAAACCAATATGCCTTCTTCAATTATGCCATTAATATTGTCAGAGTGTTTTGCGATCGTTTTTTCTTACAACGAAAGTTTAACTGGGTAAAGCTGCAGACAAAAAACGACCATCGAAAAGAAATCTTTTCCAGAAAACTTCCTAACTGTTATTTCTGTATTTGGAGATCGGCAACACCGATACGAAGGCCGTTCGCTGACAGTCAGGGAGATGATGAAATATGGGACACGTGGTTAGACTTGAAACGACATCACTCGACGCCGGAATCGACGTCTCGGCGCCCGTATAATGTCGCATTAACACACACCGAGCAGTGGGAAATGGTTTTGCTATAAGCCGTTTTGGTACGACACTTATTGGAAATTAGTACGGAGTTTTGGGGTAAAAATCCCAGTTTAATCTTCTTAAAAGCAAGGAAAATAATTAGATTTCCTTTTTTTAATTGTTCACCAAGCTCTTGTATTATTGAAAAAGATTTATTGATTTTCAAAAATTTTTCCAAAAAGGACGATAGTTGCACCTTTTGAGCGCAATAGGGTGTTCAACTAAAAATAGAGTCTTGTTCATGATTAGCAGATCGTTAATTTTAAGGGAACAAATTAGATCGCACTGTATTTTATAAATTTTAATGGTGTTTTGTTTTTATCCCCATTTAAAAAATTATATTTTAAGACTGTCTTGAAATCCGTCTTTTAGATTCTGACGTCACTAGTATAAGTTGAAGTTAGACACATATTTTGATATGGAACAAAAGAATCATAAAAGAGGGTAGTTACCCAAATTGAAGGATAAAAGAAGAAGTTTAGGTTAGAGTTACTGTGAGTTTTTTGCATTTGCATGTGGCTTCTTCTGCCTTTTATTAATAAAATGCTCCAAATTAAACTTGAACAAGGTGAATAACAAAAAGGTAGATGTCAAATGTCAACATTTTTGTCCAGAACAAGCTTAAAAACATCCCAATGAAGGAGAAAGAAGAAGTAGCTGAAAGACGGAATAGCAAAGGAAGACAATCGACATTTTCAAATTTAAACTAGTGACGTATCTGAATTATAGGTTGCATAATTTCATTGAATTTCTGTTTTCATTTTTTGTAATTAACCAAAGACTCAATTTAAAATAATTTTATTTTGTATATCCCATTTGCCACTCATTAATATTACCAAATAAAACATAGGGTTAAAATTTTAAGTTGAAATCCCAATTCAACTTACTTAAATGGTAGGAAAGGATCACCCAAATGTCTTTCACCTTACAAGCTATAACGTGCTTATAAATATTTTCCATCATCAATAATATATTCAAAATTTAAAAGAACTCCTTAATAGAAAGCTGGTTTGTCAGTTGAATAGGACATAGCATCTGTTGGCAACTGGGATAGGAGTGTACGGGCCAGAAACCAAACATTGCGAAGGCTTGGGAAAAAACTCCAAGTATCTCACGTAACTCACGCCATAGGAAAGTGTCTTCAATTAAATATTGGTGGAAGATATAGAAGGATTATCATCATGTCGGATGGTCTAAAATGATATGGGAATGCCCATGAAAACTGAATAAACTGGACGAGAATACCATTGTAACCTTACTTTGAGTTCCAGGACAGAATGGAAAATAAGAAAATCAAAAAGTAGATGAACTAGTGGAACAAAGGACTGAAGAATCCGGAACCCTTTTGTGGTATAAGCTCGAATGTAATATGGGCAGAAATAGGAGAGAGGATCTAGTAGGGCACATGAGCTGAAGGGAGCGGATATTCTGAAAAACCGTCGGAAAATAGATCTAAAGGAACTACCAGTCTCTGAGAATTTCCATAGAAACTGACTAGAAGGAATGGGCGCAATAGATCTTCTAGTTCTCAGTAAATGTCACCCCAGTAAATACATGTATGTATGTACGTATATTGGAGTGACATTCACTGAGACCTAAAAGATCTATTGTGCCCCCTCACTTCTACTTAGCTCCTGAGGAAAGTCTCAGACACTGGCAGCTCCTTTAGTCCCATTTCCCGGAGGAATTTTAGGATATCTAGGCTTTAACTCAGGTAAATGTTCCTCTTCTATCCAATAATCTCCTAGGTGTTGTGCCCTAGGATTCTGAATTGCAGTGTAATTCGCAAGTCTATGGATGGAGGTTTCTTCTTCCATGCCACATAATCTACATTCTTCCTCCTCCACTATTGAGCTTTTTCACCTGGTCATTCAGGCGACAATGTCCTGTTAGGATGCGTGTAAAAACCCTTATTTACAAAATGGTATCCATTATTTTTTTCTATCACCATTTTTGAGATATCACGATTCTAAGAGTCATGTTCTACATGATACGCACAGATATGCCACGTATATACATAGTCAGGTGCTTAAGACAAGTAAAAATGCCTATTTATGCCTAAATATACACTCAAAATATAGTCAGATCCTTATTCATTCCTAAAAATTGTTTAAAAAAAATTTGATCGACTGCGCAAATTCATTTACAGAAATTGATTATTTTACTAAAATAATGATTACGAACGGAACTCGCTTTTTTCTTGCTGTTGATGGAGCTCCAAATAAAATGGACGCAGACATTTAACCTTTTTCAAAATTCTCGAAACCACAAGCAAGTACAACTATCCTGTCTTCCTCCAACATCGGCATCTGCTATTCAACACTTGTATCAAGTTCAGATATAGCTATGCAATAAGCTGAACCCAGAAGTCTGGGGTTGGAAATTAATAGATAATACTCTGGAACCAATTAAAACTTTACTCCCACATGATTCAAAAAAACTCCTTAACACTATTTTTGTTTTGAAAAGTATTTCTCAATAATTGTGAGCGTTCAACTAAGAAGAACTACCCGGGCCCTAGGCACCGACTGACATTGAATTACACTTCAAAGTCAAACGGGGTCGTTATGATCTACATTGTAAAATTTGAAAACCGCTTTGAAGACTTTGACCGTGCATCAGATGTTTCAAAACCCTTTTACATGTGACATTGACAAACTGCCTGCTGAAATTCAACTTGAAGTCATCGAACTCACAACTAACGACTCACTCAAGAAGGATTTCCAGGAATGCTACAAAGAAGGTAAGCTGCTTCCATTTTACAGTTCTGTTCCAGAAAAAGACTTTAAGAACATAAAAAATCATGCTAGACCTATGTTTTCTCTTTTTAGATCCACCTTCAAATGTGAGCAGACTTTTTCAAAAATGAAGTTTGTTAAATCTAAATACAAATCTCTCCTTATCAGATTGAACATTTGAAATCAATCTTAATGATCGGAACTACTAAGTTTGACCCTAAATGGACTGACATTTTAAGTGGCAAACAAATGCAATCTTCTCAATAAACACGTATTTTTATTTTTAAGCATTACATTTGTGTACTCATGTATTGTCACGTTTTTCTTATTTCATCATTACAACTAAAGAATCATATAAACGATAAAATAAAACAATTCAATTTGTTCAAAACCCGTTTGAGAAAGCTACTGTGTTGGCGAAACGCGTTACGAATATACAATATATTGAACGTAGTTCTAATATAATGAAGATTTGATTTAAATTGTTTTATTTGTTCGTTTAGTATGGATCTTCATCAAGTAAAAGCCTTATTTATTAAAATAAATAATCATATAAATTTGTAGAACCTACATTACAATGATTTGGTATTTTATTATCCTGCCTTTTCATTAGGCTTACTTGAAAACTTCGTTAGTGTATGAGGGGGGAGGCTTGGGAAATATTCAAATATTTTATAATGTGACCCTAAAGTAAAAAATGTTGGAGACCCCTGATCTACAAGATTTAACCAACCACTCTGGTTTGCAGTTATAAGGGACAACATAACTTGCATACCTAATTAGTACAAGGTATATGTTCTCCGTCCGACAGCTCTAAGAGGCTAGTACCAGACTGAGACACTAAAATCACAATCAATACATGTCTTACAGTAACCAAAATGTTGAAGTTGTGACAATAGCGACAACTTTACCTCCAACCGCAAACCAAAATTCGAAAGATTTGACAACTAGCTCATGGGCTATGTTGTCCCTTCTAATAGTAGAGCAGAATGGTTGGTTGAATCTTGTAGATCGTACCGACCGCGTTTGACTGAAAAGTGTAATCCAATATCTGTCGATGTCTATAGCCCGGGAAGTAATTGTTTCTTCTTAGTTGAACGGTCACTGTTTTTGAAAAATACATTTTAAATTTTTGTAAAGCGTTAGAATAATATATTTATTCTTCGATATCTATTGGTAACATGCTTCACTAAATACGACCATTTTACAGGAAACTGTAATAATACTTCATTGTATCGAGGTACTCTTGGCTTTTTCTAACGTCTTCGGCAATCCATATAGTAGTAAAACTTCTAAATTAGAGAATAGTTTTGAATTTATGGGAATGAAGCTGTACAATAAATTACCTAATGAATTTAAAGAAATTGTCTCTTTCAGCAAATACAAAAAGGAAATTAAAAATTTGTTATTGACTAAATGCTACTATTCAGTCAAAGAATTCCTTGAAGATTCTCTGTGAAACATTTTTATCTGTTTTTATTCACTTGAATATTTTATTTTATTAACTATATGTCCATCTACTTTATTGTATACACTATTTTAACCAATTTAATAATGTCACCTATCATTTTTGACTTATCCTATACATTTGTATGAATGTCTTAAGGGATTAATAAATATTATTATTATAAGACGTCGAGCGGATCTTTAAAGGAACTATTCGTCATAAAACTGAATGACGAATCGCCGGCAACAATATTTCCAATTACTTGGAAACGCACTGTATATAAAAAAATTAATGAGCTGCATTTATATTTTCAAGCGTAATTTCAAGGGAAGCGCTTAAGTGTGAGGACCATACATTTTTCGAATAGATATTCGACCTACCACTATTGGGTACTTCAACAAAAATTTTTTAAAAAATATCACACTACGTACAATTTTCTCCAACTTGACTGAGAATTGTACCCGTACTAAAGAATATATCTTGAACCACACAAAAAAATATATTTAACGAATATATTCACGATGGAGAGAGTCCTACGCTTCGTCCACTTTCGCAAATGACGGCTGTTCTGCAAATAATAAACCCCTTATGGATTTCGAACCCTCCGAAATTTTATAGTGTAATACAGTTAACCTAGATGATCCTTGAACATATTTTATTTCTATATCATATAAAGAAATGAGCGTCTGAGAATAAAGGACAACTTGTTGCCTTTGATAAGTTAATGAGGACTGTTAAGAACCAATCATTGGAATCCGTCATGAGAATCGTTGGTATTATAATAAGAAAAATGAAACATATATAATATATATAAATTCCAATTCATATTATAAAAATTTGACAGTATTTTGGTTATAACGCAAAAAGATATTATTTGAAAATATAACAGTTCTAGTCAATGCGTTACTGCCCGGCACTCAAAGCCCACCGTGCTAGAGAGTCCGTGAAACCTTTAGGCCAAAGAAATAATCTTCCCATGGTAATCAATATAATTTAACAGTAATTATTTTCATTATTAATTACTAAATTCAAGCGGAAATTCACGCCATAATAAAGTGTCCCCATTTCAATATTGACAAAGGATATAGAAAGCAAAATATTATCATAAGGTCGAATAGTCAAGCAGCCATTAAAACACTGAGCTCTTGTGTGATCAGTTCCAAAATGGTGTGGGAATTCCTAGGCATACTCAATGAACGAGGCGAGAACAATATAGTTACCTTACTGTGGATTCCAGGAATAGAAGGAAATGAAATAACAGATGGACTAGCAAAGAGGGGGACATTTTGGGGGCCGAAACGCAGAGCCCAAGAAAAGAGAAGATCTGACCATTGAAAAGATCTAGTAAGGCTTAGACGATCAAATATTCTAGACTTCTAACAGGGATCCTAACGGGACATTGCCGCCTGAGCAGGCACCTGAAAAAGCTCAAAAAAAGTGGAGGAAGGAGAATGTAGATTCTGTGGCATGGAAAAAGCAACCTCCAACTACATACTTGCGAATTGCAAATCTTAGGGCAGCTAGGAGATTACTGGATAGAAGAGGGACATTTACCTAAGTTGAAGCCTGTAGATATCCTAAAATTCCTCAAGGAAATAGGACTAAAGGCGCTACTAATATCTGAGACGTTTCTCAGGAACTAACTAGAAGTAAGAAAGCACAATAGATCTTTTAGGTACCAGTGAATGTCACCCCATCATACAAACTTACATACATATATACATACGTACTAACAAGAGTAACTACTCCATTTCACGAATATACGCCTGTTTCGGATTAACTACGATGACATCGACTGAACAGTACGACTGTACTGAGAGGTACACTTCGGAAGTAAACATTTTTTTTTACTTAGAACTTGCTCTAAATGAAATTAAATTAAAATAGATTTTCGGTAGAAGTTTTAAAAATATGCTTTTCTACGACAACCTCGAAAAACGTTCACCAAATCATCGGTAAATCACCAAATTTTGTACAATTTGTACTCGCATCAATATTTATAATAATGAGTTGCTAAGTAACAAAGACATTTTCAACTTCAAATGTCCCCTCCCCCCTCGTATCTTTTGAGCGGCTACACTTCCATTGATAAAATTTGGAGCGTGAAAATAAAGTATTGTAAACTTCTCTACAAATGGTAACAGGTGACGTAATAGTAATAGATGACGTCACAGTGCTACTCTGGCCAATAACTTTAAATAGGACCTTATGGCAAGTCATATCTCGTTTGAAAGGCATTGACATTGTCTACATAGCCATATTAATTTTGTTTGGGTTAAACTGATTTTGACGGATAATTTAAATAAATACCAAAATTATTGAAATTATTTTTTTAAATTTAATTATTCAAATATCAACAATGGATTCTTATAGCAAGTGTTCGAAATGTGCTCCGTCTACTTCCTGACAGTAATACATCCTATTAGTAAACTCTTGTCGTAATCGTTCGAATGTGTCAGCTGAAATTGCATTGCATTCTTCAATAATTCTTTCTTTCAAAACGCCAATGCTATCTGGTGCCGTAGTATAAACCTTGGATTTCAAGTACCCCCATAGAAAAAAATCTAATGGTGTCAGATCTGGTGACCGAGGTGGCCATTCTATAGGACCTCGCCGGTTGATCCATCTACTTCGATACTCTTCATCCAGGTAACGTCTTACTGCACCATCTTGTTGAAATGTTATTTCCAGATGGCCGAATTAATCTGGATTATCTTCCAGAATTTCAAGAATTAACAGCTCAATTATTGCATTTTGTAACATCTCCAGATACACTTCACCGCTTAAATTTGAATTTAGGAAAACAGGACCAACTATGTGGTTTCCCAAAATACCTGCCCAAACATTGACTTTTTCTGGAAACTGGGTATGTTGTTCACGAAAGGTGTGAGGATTTGTGTCACTCCAATACCTTACATCTTGTGTATTCACATTTCCATTGAGGCAAAAAATACTTTCGTCACTAAAACAAATTGTTTTTGTGTAATGTGGGTTTTGACTAATTTTATTTGTCATACATTAACAAAATTCGAGTCTTCTGTCGGGGTCGTCATCCGAAAGGTGGTGCACCATTTTTAACTGGATGAAATTTATTTTTAGCCAACACTCTCTGTACTGTACTTTTACTTACTTCACAGATAGACGCTACTTTAGTTGAAGAGATAGACGCAATTTTAGTTGAAGAGGAAGTAGGGTTTACTACCATTTCAGCAACTATATCAATTTTTTTATCATCACTAAATGTTGGTCGACCAGATCGTTTGGCATCTTGAACACTACCTGTTGCTTCAAACTTGTGAAGAAGCTCCTTCAAATAAGTTCTCGAGATAGGGCGATCTGGGTATCTCTCATTAAATAAACGTTCCGCTTCAAGGAGATTCTTTCCAGATTCACCAATTATTAAGATAGCTGCTACTTTGTCGGCTTGAGTACGTACCATTTTTCCTACGTAAACTCTTAAACGTCTCGTTAAACGATAATAAAATTAAATATTTAAGCTATTTAGAAAAACTACTACTACTGCAAAGTAACAAATACTATTAAATTGAAAACGTCAATTTTTTCGACAACCAACCAGAGGCGGACTGAAAAATCTTCAATATTTAAATGTGAAATAATAATTTTGGTGTTTATTTAATTTATCCGTCAAAATTAGTTTAAACCCAAACAAAATTAATATGGCTATGTAGCCAATGTCAATGCCTTTCAAACGAGATATCACTTGCCATAAGATCCCATTTAAAATTATTGGCCAGAGTGGCACTGTGACGTCATCTATTACTATTACGTCACCTGTTACCATTTGTAGAGAAGCTTACAACACTTTATTGGCACCCTCCAAATTTTATTAATGTAAGTGTAGCCGTTCAAAAGATACGAGGGGGTGAGGGGACTTTTGAATAGCACTGTATAGAATACATTATATGAAAAAATAATTGTATTCAAAATCATCTTTATGACAAATATAATCTATTGTGAATGAACCTCACAAAATTTGACCACTTTTTGCAGTCTTGAACTTCACAAATGTGATTATATGCTTGTCGAATTTTTTGTATCACTGCTATGTGAGAACTGAAATTAAAAAAAAATTATTTTTGTTAGCTAGTGAATTGTTGAAAGTAAAATTATAAAGAGGATTGTGGTTTTATTTTCCAAGAAAATGACGAAAAGAGTAAAATATTAGAGAAATTTATTTTCGTGATCTCTAAATGCAGTTGTAAGTGTATCCAATTAAATATCTCTTTTGAACTATAATTGTAAACAGTCGTATCTTCGTAAAATAGCCTATACATGATAGTATGTGGTTCGACGAAACGGAAAACCAATTAATGGAAAGCCACAAATCGATACAGAAGCGCCACTGAGAGTTGTAGCTGAGGACTCTGAAGGAGTAGGCAGATTAAGACCACGAAATCGTACTGAACCTTATTCTTCGTACTCTACCTTTTATACCTCTTAATAATTACTCCAACGCGATAGGTTGAGTAGTCATTCTTCTGACTACAATTGATCAAGAGAAGTAGAAGAAGTTGATCACTCGATCAGGCTTAAAAAATCTAATGATTAAGGTAACATAGCTTGTTGTGGAAGGGCGCGACTAACTGCCACTGGTGCTAGTAGTGTAGATTTGCTGATAACCATAAGAGTGTCTAGAAACTTTCCTGGCAAATGCCAACTACAGATACAAGATATGATTTTATGTTTATGTAACCTGAGTTATCGCCATCCAAAAGCTTCTCCTAAGGCAGTTAATGCCCTTCGAAGACGACGCTGTTTAATCAGTTTTTAAGCATATTTTAAATAAGCCGCTACCTACATAAATTGCTTACTACAAACCCACGTGTTTTATTGCCAATCAAAGTGTTCAACGTGGAAGGATTAATAAAAAAATTATGGGGTGTGTATTATGCTTTTCAGCCTGTTGCGTTCTTCGTTTTAAAAACTATTTTATTTAGTTTATTTTTGTGGCTCATCTTCCTCCCAAATTTCTACTAAATTTCTAAACATGCCGTTTTCTTGTCACATTAGTCACTCCAAAATAAAACATTAATTTTTATCAATTTCCACTTTAATTAATCTAAATATTTACGTTATAAACACAAAATAAAACTAAGTTACATTGATATAATAATGAACACCTACAAATTAGTCGAATATGACATTAACATAACCTTAATTTGTCTTATTTTTCCCATAAAAGTTTGTGTTTGCTGGAAATAAACTATCATATCTCCAAATTGAAAAAAAAAGAAAAAAAATCAGTAAAAGAGAATAAATGCACATGGGTCACCCCTAATACCGCGTACGCCCTCCTCTACTTCTTATCACTGCATCCGTGCGTCGCGGCATGCTTGTTATCAAATGTTCAACGAAAGCTTGCGGTATATTCTCCCATTTTTCAATAGCGACCTCTATGAGTTGGTTGTGAATAGAAACAGGTGGACTATAACTTCGAATTCACTTTTTGTTTCATAGATGTACTTGATTCATATCCGGACTGTTAGGTGGCCACTCTAATAAAGGGATATTGACATCATGTAAGTAGCCAATAACCCGTCTAGCCACGTTGTCCTGCATGAATAAAAAGTTAGGCCCAACAAACTGAGTAAAAGGCATTACATGTTCGACAATAATGTTGTCTAAGCAATATTGGGCATTCATAGACCTCGTACGTATAGGGACCAATTCCTCACGAACATCGAAGCAAATTCCTCCCCAAAACATTTTAGAGCCACCACCAAAAGACACTTCAAGAGAGATATTACAGCTGGCAAACCTTTCGCCTTGCCTTCGCCAGACACGCTCACTTCCATCATCCAGCTTTAAGGCTAACTCTAGTTTCATAGGAGAACAGAACCCGTTTCAAATCATTGTTGGTCCAATTCTGATGCAGTCATGCAAAATTTAATATCTGAACTTTGTGTTTTAACAAGTTTACAAGTTAATAACCGTGATATGGGATGAAGAAGATATGCCTGTGGAATGGAGAGAAGGCTGGATAACACCAATACTAAAGAAAGGAGATCCAACACAATGCCAAAGCTATGGATGTATAACACTGCTTAATACAACTTACAAAATACTCACAACACTTATACGACGAAAGTTAACAAAATACGCCGAGAGAACAATTGGACAATACCAACATGGATTTCGGGAAAATTGGTCGACCACAGATGCAATACACATTGTAACACAGACAATAGAAAAATGCTACGAACATGGTATAGACTTACATGTAATATTTATACCCGAAGTAAACTATTACAGGATATGAAAGAGTTGGCAATACCATCAAAACTGATCAGATTAACAAAAATGTCGATGGAACAATCAAAGGCAAGAGTAATAACAAGAGAAGGAGTCACGGAAGAAATCTCGATTGAAAGAGGAGTAAGGCAAGGAGACGCCCTATCCACCACACTCTTCAACATTGCCTTGGACGGAGCAGTGAGGCAGACTGAAATAAGTCGAATTGCGCAAGCTTCAACGCAGGTAGTAGCATATGCCGATGATATAGCGTTAATGGCAACAGACAAGAGAAGCATGGAAAACGCACTGTTAACTCTCATCAGGGAAAAGAGGGTTACACCGAAGAGAAGACAAAATACCTCATAACATAACATAAATGATATAAAAATAGGGGAAAATTGTGTCACTCTTTAAATACCTAGGGGTAATTATTACCAGCAATAACAATCGAAGATGTTTTGGAAGTACAAAAAAATACTGAAAGATGGAAATTTGAGTAAACAAACAAGGCTGAAAGTATATAAATAAACTTTCAAGCATGCATGTAATAAAAACAATTACAATCAACAGCTTGCTTCTAACAGAAACTTTGCTTTAATCAGCACTTTTTAGGAAAATGTTAACACAGTTTTAATCTAGAACGAGGTTTAATACGAATTACGAATTTCTGTCAAAACAATATTATGAGATACTATAGTTAACTTAAATAATAACTGTCACTTTCAAACAAGGACCATGGAATACTAGTCGTACAGTAAGTTATCAATAAATAAATATCGAGAATAATATGAATGGTACGTTAATTTTGTCCAGGAGTTCAGTTTAATTGATGCTGAATTCCACTCCCTGAGGTTAAGTGTTCTATCCTGGGGCATTTCAAGTAACAGAGATATTTGAAAAAAATACTATTATTAAAATCAACCAAAATTCATTTTTGGAAAATACTTTATAATTTTCGAATTGATGAAAAATTTGTCAAAAAACTGATTCACAAAACATTTCACTAAATTCATAAGTTACCTCTCCCACGTTGAACACTTGTGATGGCAATGAACAACGCGGGTTTGTAGTAAACAATTTATTAGGGCAGGGTTATTCAAGGTTACAAGTTTGAAGTTTGTAGGTAGCGGTTTTTTGAAATACCTTTGCTCAAAAAACTGGCTTAACAGCGTCATCTTCAAAGGGCGCTAGCTTCTTTTGGATAAAGGTAAATAAGGTTAGATAAACATAAAATCATATCTAGTATTTGCGCCCAAACAGCAAAATATGTCCAGTGTACGTACATTTTAGACTCTTTTTAAGTCGTACAGTAAGGGACCTGTAAGTACTATACGATAAGCAGTAAGTACATACTTAAGACAGACTTTTAACGTACTTTGTGTACGTAGATACGTGTATACAGAGGCTAAAGACGCAGAGCAGTAAATAGCATGAATTGCCCCGCGCATAGATGGCGCGCTATAAGGACGCGAAGACTACACCGACAGGGAGCTGACTGGATGCTATACCTTCAGGCGACAGCATTGTAGAAGCAAGAATTAATTGTTCTTTGTCAACTGTTTTATTTCTCTTAGGACTTAGAATGATAATTTTTTGTTGTTTTAATATGTTGACCATTTATTTTGATATGTGATGCCGTTATGATTATTCTTATTGGTAGACATGTTGAAGTAATATTACAGTTTACACTGTAATAATTACAGAAATATAAAATAGATCTCCGAAATTTTATATTCATGTATACTTTAAAATAACTGGTAGTAGTAAATTAAAAGCTGAAAAATTAGTAATTATGTGTACGTACAATGGACGAACATAGTTCGTGACAACTGTACAGTATTTCTGGTTGATACAAACAAGACAAAATACAAACGTTTTATGTACATACATACTATTAATTATCTGTATATGAGTATGTCTATTGTACGTAATTCCTGTACGTAATTTCGACATACTGCATTGTGGAAAATGTACATTCCAAAAATGTACTGTGTACGTACTTCGTACAGTGAAGTATGTATTCTGTACATAGCTTTTGTCAGTTGGTAACGTACTTCAAACGTTTTGTATACGTATCGATGCTGGTTGGGCGTTTGACAGGAGAATTTCAGGAACCCTGTATACAATGTTATGGGTTAAAAGTGTCAAATATTCAAAAAATAATTCAACTAAATATCCACACGCCCATAATTTATCAATAAATTGGTATGAACAACCCTAGAAACGCCTATCGTATATTTTAAAAATAAAATAATGTACCAAATGACGTTCTGGATTCATCCAAATTCCTGGATGAATGGCAACAAAAAAATAAATATATAAGTTTAAACACACATATCTTCGTCCTTCTTGCTCCTACTTCTGATGATGCCATCGCCGAAAGGATTGTTTAATCGTGAAGCGATGCTCAGATGTCGAGTATTTCAGTGCAGTTGCCATGACAACGCCGTTTCCGGTGATATGAGGCTGCGGAATCACTTTGCCGGCACTGGCACGCTAACGGTAGCCAACAATCTCACTTCCTTTTCTTTATACTCACTCTGTTTAATACTAACAGATTACGTATAGCGTTCTTTCTCGAACGCAAAGACATACAAACGGCCGCTTTTGCTCTATTTCTCTCTTTCTGTTCTCTCTATCACTCTGTGTGTAGCTGAAAGACAATCATTTCCATTCTCGAAAATTTCCCCAATGCTATAATCCTGCGAGGTTTCTAATAAAATTTATCCATCATGAAAATGAATCATACATTATGAATGGGTATCTTTGTGCGAATTAAAACAAAGTGGTGCATACAATAATTGTACACAAAACAATTGATTTTATTTTTTAAAGTATAACGTTTTTGTTAGTTAGTACCAAAACCTTGGGAGAATATTGAAAATAATGATAGTATACTCCGTTCCAAGATATTTCAGTTTGACTTATGCCAACATGATTGATTTAAGACCAACACCCACAGCGGTTAGTCGTAAATCCGATAACAATAGCAGAGTATCGTATCGTACTGATGGCTCTAAAACAGACTCTGGAGTAGGATGTAATGTGTAATGTAATGAGGATACTGGGTGTAGTAGGATAGTAGAAGGGCCTCTGACTAGGTGGTGCTGCTGGTCACTTGGTGGGTCATCCCCCAGGAATAAAACAACTACCTGTTTCACTGGGACATGTTCTATTTAATATTTACTATACATTAACCACTAACACTAATTGACTACTCTTAGATTACTACTTAGAATGAATGATACTGACTGTAATCATCCTTTCATGAATGACCATCATAATGACTTAATAATAATAATGAATCAATAATGAATTGATAATCAATTAATAATGAATTAATAATGAATACTTAAAATACTATTGTTACCTATATATACAAAGAGTCAAGTTCACTATAAGTAAACATACATGATACTAGATAATGTTTATTTGCTTTGACATTGACTCGTACGTGTAACCTTTATATTTATTATTTATAAAACAATTCGTGGTTTATTGGAATTAGCTGAAGGGAATTTATTCGATAATATTTTAAATAATTAATGACTTAATGTTTAGGCCAAAAGGCATCACACCTTCCCCTTTTACAAAAAGAATAAATTCCGTTGAGCTTCCTTTCCCCCTAATGAAATGAATTTACAATTATCCTAAAAATAAATGGTAGATGGTTATTAAATAATGTCACTAACCTACGATTACATAATATATTCATAAATAAATGAATGTTCATTGCCTTTAAAAATTGTTTACGATCACTTAGTTGTTTATTTATTTTCACATGTTTTGAATGTTTGTTATAACACTTTTGTTTATTATTCGGAAATGTTTATAAACTCACTCGCACTTTCAATTTTTCAATTTTTAATTCATTTTACAATAAGGATGGATTCTGTTTTTGTGTATTTCTTTTATCACACCTGATTCTAATTTAATTTTACAGTTAACATCGCTCACCTCTGTGACTGTAAATGGACCTATATATTGAGATTCGAATTTGGTTCTATTTTCCCTCTTTACTAACACTGAATCCCCTATTTTAAAATCAACTGGATTAGCTACCTTACTATTTTGACTTTGTCTACTCAGTTTATGTTTGGTTAAATATTTCTCTGCTCTCTGATGAGCTACCTGCAGTTTATATTTTAACTCATTCTGATATTCATCAATATTATAGCATGGTTCGATCTCGTTTGTTAGATTCTCGGGTAAGTTAGCACGTCTACCGAACAATAATTCAAATGGCGTATAACCATGATACGAGCTTGGAGTCGTATTATAACAATAAGCAAATAGTTTACACCATTCATCCCAATCATCCTTACTTTCATTTATAAAGTGTCTCACATACTCATTAAGCGTTCTATGTAATTTCTCACAACCTCCTATAGATTGATGATGATATGCTGTTGAGTAATTATGCCTAATATTTAACATTTTAGTTAAAGCGTTGAATATTTCATTTTTATATTCTGTGCCTAAATCTGTCCTAATTTGTTTCATTAGACCGTAATTTGGTATGAAATTTTCAAAAATTCCACGAGCTATCGTGTTCGCTTCTTTGTTTTTAACTGGAATTATTACTGCATATTTCGTTAATTCACATAACATTGTGATGCAATAACGGTTACCATTTTCACTTTGTGGAAAAGGACCGACCGTATCTATATATGTTATATCCCATGGTTTTTCTGCTGTATCCGTTAATACAAATTCTTCCTTGTGATTATTCTTTGCTTTATTGACCTGACACTTGTGACATTGCTTAATATATTTTCTTACATCTTTTTCCATGTTTTTCCATCTAAAATTCGCTCTTAATTTTTTCAATAGCCTGTTATTTCCTACATGACCTCCAAATAAAGGATCATTATGATAAGTTTCTAAAATCTGTTGCTTTTCTTTTTCTTTTTCCACCATCTTAGGTATATCGCAAATACATATTTGTACGTTTTTTAACGTATTGTTTCCTTTTTCCATAAACTCTTTTATAGTGCACTGTGTGAAAATAATATCATTCATATAAATTTTCATCCTTTTTATACCATTATTTACCGCTAGCTTATCAAGCTGAACTAACGTTTGACCTAAATCAAAGTTAACTATATCGGTATTTAATAAGGCTTGGCTAAATCTCATCCTGTTTTTGATCCGTATGTTCATCCTTAACGAAACACGGTTATTTTCAAATTGCAGAATTGGTAATTTATGCGCCTCTAAATTATTCAGTACTTTATATACTGCTGGCTTGCGAATATCTTCCTTTATTTCTGTGGAAACTATTTTATCTTCTCCTATAGGCTGAGCTTTATTCTGACGAGTTTTTGACCTCGTTATTGCTAAAATGTGAGCATTGTCAATGTACAAGTCTTTTAATTCATTTATGGATATCCTTGAAATGCTGTCCGCATAATTTGAATTTCCTTTCAAATATTGTATTTCGAAGTTGTATTCTTCTAGATCTAGTCTAATTCTCGTAAGTTTCGAAGTTGGGTCTGTCATCGAAAAAAGATGTGTTAACGGCTTGTGATCCGTTTTCACAATAAAATGTGGAGAACCATATAAATAACACTTAAAATGATTAATTCCCCAATGGATAGCTAACAGTTCTTTCATGATTATAGGTTTATTTAATTCACTTTTCTTAAAACCTCGCGATGCATAAGCTATAGGTAGATCTATACCTTCGTATTCCTGGCTAAGTATTGCAGAACACGCAATATTTGAAGCATCTGTTGTCAATATAAATTTTTTATTGAAATCTGGATATTTCAAAATAGGCGGCTGAATTAATGCCGATTTTAGTATTTGGAATGATTTTTCGCAGTCTTCCGACCACTCGAATTTCACATTTTTCCTAGATAATTTATTGAGAGGTATGCATATTTCAGCGAAATTTGGAATGAAACGTCTGTAATAGTTACAGAATGCTACGAACCTTTTAGATTCTTCTGAATTTTTGGGCACTGGATACTTCTCAATGACTGAATATTTTGCCTTATCGGGTAGAACCCCTTCACTGGACAAATTGTGTCCTAAATACGTTACTTCTCGCCTGAAGAATTGACATTTTTGTGGATTTAATTTAAGGTTGAATTTCCGACATGTGTCAAACACCCTTTCGAGATTACTTAAATGATGATTTTCTGACATCCCTATTACGACTATATCATCCATATAAAGAAATGCTTTTTCTGGAGTTAATCCTGAGAATGCTATGGACATCATTCTTGAAAAACTATTTGGACTTATATTTAAACCAAATGGTAATCTTGTATACTGAAAAGAACCTTTTTCTGTACTAAAAGATGTATATTTCCTTGAAGATTGTTCTAAGGGAATTTGATGAAAACCTGACATAAGATCTATGACTGAAAACCATTTCGACCTCCCTAACTGATCTAAGATCGAATCTATTCTGGGTAATGGAAATTTATCTGTGACTATTTTCTTGTTCAATTGCCTGAAATCTATACAAAGTCTCCAAGACTTCTCTCCATTGATTGCCTTTTTGGGAACAAGTAAAACTGGACTGTTATAATCTGAGATTGAAGATTCAATTATACCTTGTTCTAATAACTTTTGGACCTGATTATTAAGTTCTGAAGATTGAGAATGTGGCGTGCGATAATTTTTAATATATACTGGAGTATCATCTTTTACCAATAGCTTTTGCTCATAAAAATTATTATGCGTTAAAATGTCGTTCTTTAAAGCAAAAATATCTGAAAAATTCTCACAAAGATTTATTAGCTTATCCCTCACGTATTCTGGTACCTCTAAATTTAATGTTTTTCTTAATTCTTTCAACCTATTCTTACTTTCATTCTTCACAGCATATACATGAAATAAATTTAAATCCAATATTTTAATATTGTTTGTATTTATCGACTTGCTTTCATAATTTGTGTTTAAAATTCTGACATAAGGATTAGTTTTTGATATAATAGATCTTGCTATAAATATTCCTGGTAATAGTTCTTGTTGCTCAACAACTTTATCTTGTCTTAAGTTTTTGAAACTTTCTACCAACCGATAGACTTCACATCTAGGCGGTATTGCCAAAGTATCATATTCAGGATTGTCAAGAATTTCTAATGTTACTGTATTCCTAGATTTACAATCTATGTATAATTTTAATTCTGAATAATCTAAAATACAATTATAATTTCTTATGAAATCCCTACCTAGAATTCCATTCGTAGGTATAGGAAATTCTTCCTCTACTACATGAAAACAATGTTGAAATGCTATACCCTTAATAAAAAGAAAAGTTTCTATTGTACCCAAAGTTTTAATTTCTCCCTGAGTTATTCCTTTAATATTTAAGATTTGTGTTGTCTTTATTAAGTGATGTGGAAAATTATCTGAAATTTTTAATAACGATATATCTGCACCTGTATCTAATATAAAAGTATCTATATTATCCGATATGTCAGTTTTAATTTGCACAAAGTTTGAAAGAGTTAAATCAAAGTTATAAATGTAATGATTATTATTATGCAATTTATTTAAAATTTTGGATTTTTCACCTTTCTTTTTCAAAACCCCAATTCTTTCTGTTCATCTTCCACTCTCGTCTCTCCACTCTCACACATTCTTACATTTCTATATTTATTATCATTGTTAAACCTATTGTTAGGTTTGTTTCTATATTCTTCTGGTTTCTCCCTGTAACCAGTAAATCTCCTATTGCCTTGATTGGCGTGAAATTTCCTACTGTTATCGTAGTTATTTTTCCTATGGAAATTATTTTCTCCATTATGATTTACATAAGAGTGTCTTCGCTGAGGAAAATAGGTATTTCGCTGTGGAAAATAGGTATTTCCTGACACAAACTTATTTCTATCTGCCTTATAATGCAGAACACTTCCTGTTGACTGATTGTTTCCCACATTGATGGAAACCAATTTAGTCATCACCTCTTGCGGTGTCGTAAAATTCCCAGCTGCTATAACGGTTTTTATCCGCTCTGATGCTGAGTTGTCGATCAGTGATTTTACTGCTGCTTCTGTTGTATACTTAGTTGCTAAATGTACTGGCATTCCTTCTGCCAAATACGCGGCTTGTAACTGATCTGTTAATTTCTCCATCTCTGAAGCATACTCAACTATATCCTTATTGTTTTGTCTTAATTTGCTTAATTTAGCTCCTACTAAACTAGCACTATCTCCCTTTAGTCCCTTTTTAAGGGTTCCTATAATTTCTACCAACGATTTTTCGGTGGTGATTAGACTCCTGGCCTTTCCAGTTAGCCTAGTTTTCACAAATAGTACAGCATTCTCCTCATGCTCTGCTGCACCAACCTGTAGCAAACTTATAGCATCTACAAAAGATTGCAGTTTGCTTATATCCCCATTAAATTCATTTGGTAATATCTTACCAGCTAAATTGAAAAAGTCATTCATACTTAATGCCATTTTCTCCTTTTTATCTTTGCTCATTGCTTCTAATACTATTAAATTATTAATTAAATTATTACGCGTAATTAATTGAGACGGAACTTCATACTGACAATCTAACACTTGAAATGCTTTCTCTACCTTTTCTCTAATTTTGTTAAAATATAAAATACATGTACTCTGCTGATTCTCCTCTAACTTATACCAATTCTTATTTATTAACTTAGAGAAACTATTAAATGAATCACACAACTTATTTATTATATCTATATGACTATCTGAGCTTTTTGGAACCTCCTTTTTTAACACACGCTTACTATTCCTACGTATATCTTCTAAAATTAAATTCAATCTAATCTCAAATTCATCCCACGTTACTGCATTTCCATCACTCGAGGACATTTAAAATTCATTGTCAATAGAAATAAAAATATGAAATATCAATTATCAAAAAAAAAATTTTAGCCACAAAACAGAATATACCCTTAAAGTTTACAAAAAAAAAATATTCTCACCATCCTACAGATTTAGCGTGCTTTGCTGTAGATTTCTTCTTATCTCCCTCTTCATTTGTCTTCTATGATTCTTATATATAGACCATCCAAATTGTAGTACCAAAACAACCACAATAATGTAGATAAGAATCTTCACCTCCAGATCTGCTTTGAGTTCCTCTTCTTGTACTATAAAATTACTGTTGACCACGCCATTTTCTTGGACCGCTTGTTTCGTTGCTTTACCACCCATTGTTACAGAACTCCAATTGTTTGCAGGATCGCCATGTAATGTGTAATGTAATGAGGATACTGGGTGTAGTAGGATAGTAGAAGGGCCTCTGACTAGGTGGTGCTGCTGGTCACTTGGTGGGTCATCCCCCAGGAATAAAACAACTACCTGTTTCACTGGGACATGTTCTATTTAATATTTACTATACATTAACCACTAACACTAATTGACTACTCTTAGATTACTACTTAGAATGAATGATACTGACTGTAATCATCCTTTCATGAATGACCATCATAATGACTTAATAATAATAATGAATCAATAATGAATTGATAATCAATTAATAATGAATTAATAATGAATACTTAAAATACTATTGTTACCTATATATACAAAGAGTCAAGTTCACTATAAGTAAACATACATGATACTAGATAATGTTTATTTGCTTTGACATTGACTCGTACGTGTAACCTTTATATTTATTATTTATAAAACAATTCGTGGTTTATTGGAATTAGCTGAAGGGAATTTATTCGATAATATTTTAAATAATTAATGACTTAATGTTTAGGCCAAAAGGCATCACAAGGAGCTGCAATATATGGGGTACAAGAGATGATAACGATCTCTCTAAGCCTAGGGAAACATGCCATTGTCTTTCAGGCAGAGGTAATGGCGAAGCAGGAGATTTGATGAGACGGGAGGTGGATAACAAAAGAATCGTCATCTTCTCCGACAGCCAAGCAGCACTAAAGGCGATAAGCTCATATCGGACAATGTCAAATATGGTGTGGGAGTGAGGCAAGGCCCTCAACAGACTAGGTAGTCATAATAGAGTGATCCTAGCCTGGGTGCCAGGTCACCAAGGAATAAAAGGCAATGAAAAGGCCGATAAATTAGCCAAGCAGGAAGCGACTGTGGTCATGTAGGGCCGGAACCTTCCTGTGGAATTGCCAAAAACCTCAATAAAGAGACCATCCACCAATGGATGAACAACCAGGCGTTGCGCTGGTGGCACGTTAAACTATTCCTTAAAAGCCCTTCGACCAAACTGTCACGCGACCTACTATGTCAAAGTCGATTAACGACGAGGATGATAATGCGAATGATTACCGTACATTTTAGGCTGACGAAGCATATCCACACAATTGGCCTAGCAGATGACAGCCTATGTAGGTTTTTCCAGGAAGAAGATGAAACCGCGGAGCACATAATCTGTGAGTGCGAAGGCCTAGTAAGGGTGCGGTTTCACCTATTCGGAGAAGAAAAACCGAGGGCAGAGAGCTACGCAAGGGAGACGGTATCCAGACTAATAGGCCCAATAAAATAAAGCTATATATCGAGCTCAGAAAATAGGGAGGACCACAATAAATCTGTAAAGGTCGCAGTGGATAGGACAAAGATCCACTCCATTTTTAATCTAATCTAATCGTATCGTAGGTACTCGTTTCTTCGAAAAGAGAATAGATAATGCCTAATATTATGATTATTTTTCAACTGAAATATTTGGCTGGTGAAATAGTATTTGAGACTAATTTTTCAGTTTATTTAATTACTTATTGGTGCTTTGGAATATGTTTCCGAAGTGTTATTTTTCAAGTTAAAGGTATTTTTCACGATAAATAGTTGACCATACCTTATCTATAAATATTTTAATCTGCTTGTTTTCCTTTGTCTGACCGACACCTACCTACTTTATTTCCAATGCTCTTTTTATACTTACATATAATGGGATTCAAATATTCATAGATAAAATAGAAAGTTGGAATTTCGGGATAATGATTTTTAATATTCTCTCAGAATTTAAGTTTTTAATCAACATTCCACTCCGAAAATAATATTGTATTTAAAACTAAGTATGTGGCGTCCTAGGGCAAGAAACGAGCATTTATCGCCGGCTGCGAAGCGAATTGTGAAAAATATGTTTGAAACATTGAAACATCGAGGTTATAGTATAACTGGTGCAGCAAAAAAACATGTAAGTTGCGCAGAATCCCATTATCCACAGTGAAAGACATTATCAATAAGATTCATAAATAAATAAACAACGAAGTGGAGCCTTACAGTAATACTACAAATAGAGTCCGCAAGTCATTCATAAAACTATCCGAAAAGGTGGCAAGTTACCTTAGAATGTGATGTAATGTGGGTTCACTTTTAAATATAAACAAATGTATTTTTTTGATGTATTAATCTGAGAGTGGAGCTAATAAAAGCAAATGTGTTGACCAAATGCAAAAGGATATAATCCGAAGAACGATATATGTCCTATATCAAGAACAAATGATACCAACCCTATATTGTATAAAGATACGGTTAATTAAAAACGAGCCGAACAAGTTTGTGAGGAGCTCTATCTTGAATGGGATTTAAATATTGCACACCATCAATAAGAGGCCAGCGTTAATGTAGTCACATCGTTCACGAATGTGGCGTCATGATTACTTCACAATTTATCATCACAAATGCTGTGTTCTCTTTGCTTTATGTCCCTTCTAACTTTTCAATACGTTTGGTTCGTGTACTTTTCTATGTGAATTTCTCTAATATACGTATTTTTCATTTTCGTCGTAATTTGCAAGTCTTCTTTCTTCATCTTCATCATTATGTTTATTTGTACCCGTTACAATCTTTTGCAGCACTATCTTCTATATGTTTTGTTCTGCTTTCTTTGTCTACTCCTTACGTTTTCACCTTCTGAAATTGTTTTTTTTTATTTTTTAATCCTGAATTAAAACAACAAATTTTATATGAAGTACTCTCAATATTTTTAGTCCTATATACTGTTCTAACAAGTTTTTGGTACGCACACCAGGGACATTCATTAAATTAAATAATTTGAAAAAAAAACAATATCAACCAATGAATGATTGAATTCCACTAGGACAGCTGGATACCTGCTCTGTTGTACCAATACCAAGTTACGCCTTTACGACGATTTGATTTTTTTGCTAAAACACGATTGCCAGTGTCTCTAGAAATAGAAAACCAGTTATTCCGAAAAATTATGTATCATCATCAAACGGCTGTTTGTATCTGGTGCTGCCGTTAATGAAAGAACAAAGACTTTTAAATCGGTTTCAGTTTGCGTAGATATTTATATGTATATGCAGACGGCGAGAAGTTCGATTCAATTCATAGACAGATACGGACTCCATGAAAATTGAAGTGAAATCTATTAAAATTATTCTTATATTTGTATTGTTTTTATTAAAATAATTATTGCATCAAATCACTAAGAAGAGTATAAAGTACCAATTTACTTTTTAAGAATACAGAACAAAGTAGATGTTGAAAAATATACAAATACATAATCTGAATCGTAACCAAGTTCAAAAAACACAAAACAAATCATATCCAAAAGATATTAAAACCTGGGAAATCATGACTTAAACTTAACAAAGTTTGACAAAACGTATTAAACCATCCAAACATGATAATACAAGAAAAATCAGATCAGAATATAATCAGGGCATATTAAAACATATCACAACCTACACAGCATAAGAAAACATAAAAAACAAAATAAAACACGTAACAAAACAAACTACAAATTATATTAAAGCATAGTATTATATGTATTAGAGTATGATTAACCATATAAAACCATTTAAAAATCATAACCAAAACAAAACAGACCAAGCAGCAAATTGAATTACAAACATAGTAAAATGTAGCAAGTCATAACATAAAATCAACAAAGTGTAGTCAAACGTAACTAATTTAGTCAGGCGAACCTTGGCCAAGACAAATTCAAGCCAAGGACTGCCTGAGACCCTGTAGAGCCATCCAGTGAGCAAGGTGCTGGTTTCTCAACCCGTTCCTCGTCTCCTTACGGATTGTTTGTTTTGTGAGGCCCAAGGTCGGGCACGGGCCGTTGAAAGGAGTAGCCGCCTCTTCCACAGCCAGCGCATCCGCCCCTTCACTGCCTTCAAAACCAGAGTGTGCCGGAATCCATTCTAGCCACACTGTGTTCCGCCTTGCTAGGTCAGCAAGGCGTTCACGATATTCAGCAGCAAGCCCTGAGTTGATGGTATAGTGGTGATGGTGTCTAGGTTTATCTGCTCACATTCCAAGCGTATATCTCAGCCTGATATGCAGACACAACCTTGCCCAATGGAACACAGACTTGTGTCCTTGGGTTTCTGGAGTAAATTCCAGCCCTCGCCCCATCGCTGGAGCATGAACCATCTGTGTACCATACGATCAAATGAGGCTGCGAATTTCCCTCCCTTTCCCAGAATTCTCTATTCTGGATCTTCACCCTATAGGGGGTTACGAATGAGTACCTGCGCAGGCAGACATCAGCCGCTCGAGAACAAATGACTACAAAACATCCCACATATCAAACTTACATGCTATGTAGAAACAGCAGTACATATTTTCATGGATATGTATATGCAGTAATGGACGTACAATATGCTATGTATATGAAAATTTAATACCTTCTATATTTTATGTACATGCATTTGGAAGTCCACGTCTATATCATTGGTACATAGATACAATCTACTTATGTACCGGGTGTCCATCTTTATTTTCCCTCATTTTAACTGCCCATAACTTCTAAACAGTTCGAGATAGAAACATGTGGTTTTCACTAAAACGTTTCATTTCAGCACAAGGTTTGTTTAAAAAAGTTAAGTTTTTTTCATTCGTTTTGTGTACGTCACAACAAAAATGGCGGATGTTTGACAATCTTTTATTGACTTTTGTTAATGGAACACCCAGTATATTTTTTTGTAGTTTGAAAGAACCGACCTCTACCAATTCTTCAGTGCAAAATTTTTTAAAATCGGTTAACGTGTGACTGAGCAATTAACTTTTAAAATGAGAGATGTTACTTAGTACTTCTAACAACCTAACAAAACAAAACAAACACATTAGAAAATATACGAAATTTTAAAAAACATGATGAATCATGACCAAATGTAACTGAAAAATTGTATTAAAAAGATATCAAAAATAACCAGCTATAACTGAAGTATCAAAACAACATGAATGAAACCAATGAAACCAGCTTGTCAAATTCAAAACGTCTCAAACGCGGAAAAATCATGGTACCTACTTAACACAACAAAAAATGGGAATTATTAACCTACCTTTTTAACTTCAAACACAAATTATTTCTTTAAATTTATTTTGCTACTTTTTATTAGTGTTTGAATAAATAAACACGGATCTTTCTAAAATCGTGATAATAATAATTATCTTGACTATCCTACAGTGTAAATCATAAAATGAACATAACCATCATAGAAATATTTCCCCCAAATTTGATTTAGTCAATGAGACTCTTCGGAGAAACGTTTACCCTCAAATATAACACGTATCATTTTGAGAGGGTGGAAAATAAAGATGGATAATGAAGGATGTCGCAGTTACTGATTATTATCTTACGTTTTAGATTATTATAATTATAGTTAAATACTACAAATTCAACCTTGTTTTTTACAAACTTTTCTTCCGTTTTGTTATACATGATAAATTGTGTCAAAATCTTCACGATAAGTCAGTGAAGTTGTTTAAAGTATAACAAGGATTCCATGTTAGACATTTTAAGGTTATGCTTTACCAAAAGTCATGCTTAATTTCTGTTAAGTGTTTGCAAGTTAAGTATACAATTTTATATTGAATGAAAAATACGACATCGTTACAAATGTTCATAGCCAATTAGCCAACATGATTGTAAAAAGTATTAAGTATTTAGTACAATAACTGATTTGTAGTTTTTATTAGTTACACCAACTGCAATGTAAATAAATGTTTATTTATACATAAATATTCTTATGTTCTTATCTTGAACCGTTCGCAGTTTCCATCTCTATTAACAGAGAAAAGGAGAAACTGGCAACACCCACAATTCCAGTTAAAATAAGGGCTACAAATCATAACAGCCCTTCGCTCTGTCATCAGCGTCGACTCGTCTTCATAAATACTTATATTTGACTTCTTTGAACTCGCGAAGCTTTAAGAAGCTTAGCTAACTATCATATTGTTGTTAGTCGTTTCAAGCCGTTCTGAGCCCTTTCATATGTGGGTGGAGATCGCGGATGAAAAAAATTAATTTGACAACTTGTTTACGGATTATAATATCGTTTCAAATTGGTATACAGGGGTCTCGAACGGAAAGAAGCAGATAAAAAAGAAAATGGACGAATGGTGGAAGGAAAATAAAAAAGGACAAGAGGAAAAAGAGGAAGTGGAAAAGGAAACGGAGGGAAACGTAGAAAAATCGGGGTTGAAGGCAAAACCAGAGAAAACGCGAAGAGGAGGGAAAAAGGGGGAAAGGAAAGAAAAAATAATACAGAGGGAGTATGAAGATAGGGAAAATATGATAGTGAGTGAGGAAAAAAAAATAAACAGAAGGTGGGAGGGGTGGAAAGATCTAGTATTGGTTGAACAATCGAAGATACTCTTGGGAGAATACAACTAGATGAGAACAAATGAATTCCTAAGCCAGAATGAAGCTGCACTTAGAGTTTTAACAGGTGTTTTAACGGAACACTGTCGCCTGAATGGGCACCTGGAAAAACCCAAAATAGTGAAGGAAGAAGAATGTGGATTTTGTGGTAAGGAGGCACAGCACGGCAATTTAGAATCCATATGGCTGTTGTGATATAAGGATTATGAGGAACCACACAATTAATAACTATTCATTATAAATAAAAGAGACCCACGTGCTCTAACTTATTATCCTACTATATTTAACCTTAAAATGGAAATGGAAGTTAAATAAACACAATTCTTATTAATAAAGGCATATTCTTACACAAACTTAAGTTTTATGTATAAAAATAAGATATTTGCATCTATACAACGAAAATTACTAAATAGAATCGTGATAGAGATAGAATCTCAGAGTCTCTGGAAAGTATAACGATATAGAATCACTAATCACGCGGGAAAACACTCCTTTCGTAGATAAAACCTCCAAAACGAACCATTAAAATTCTCATCTTTGATGGTTTTTGAACGTCTGAACCATATGGTCTGAACGAACAGTTAATTGTGTGAGGTTATGTTAATCTTCTTCTTGCTATTCATACATATGATACACTATTCGTATAGTGAAACGCTGATCTTTAAATAAATTAGTATTCGGTAGCAAAGATGATTATGGTCAAATTTTATGAATATTTAAACATTATTCAATTAATATATTTTATGTTTTGGAGCTTACTTTCATATTAGTGATACAATCGAGTACCGGTTTAACATCATCAAAGCAACAAACTTTTTTTACTACCCTTGACAATGTTGACTTGTTTCACGCTTAATATCACAAGTTTGCTTGAGCAAATCAATATCAAAAATCAAGCAAGTTTGCAGCAAACTTTCGTGCTATCTGGGATAGTTATTTGTCGTATAACGTGATTCTTTGAGGAAATTCTGGCGACAGCAACAGGATTTCCATGACCCAAAAACGTATAATTTTCACCATGGTCAAACTACCTCCAGAAGAATCTTGTAAAGCCTATTATATTTCTCATTAAATTTTAACGATACTTAGTATATACATACTGACTTGTCTGATAAATATCGTAGAAAATTTCAACTGTTTAATATTAAATTCTTATTATCACAATTATTCAACCAGAACGGCTAACTTCTTAAGTGCACCGTCTCACAGGACCGCTCAATTTATGGAATCTCCAGCATCTCAAGTTAATTGACTTGTCCCATACCTACATTTTCATGTCATCAAAGGATCAATAATAGTATACACACAACGCAAAAGTATAGGGATATTTTGTAAAATTCCAAAACTAATGAAAGAAATTTTCTTGTTCATATAAACTTGCTTCGACTGTAACTGTTAGTCTAAATACTTACCTTTTTATATAAAAAAGATTGCAAAACAGATAACAATACGTGTTTTAGAACGTTTTTCACAAGGAACGAAAAAACTGACATTTTGATGTTTTTTTTATTCCGATTTTAGTCATTTCATACCTACTGTTCTTGCTTGGTAGGTGTGTTAAGGATAGTGTGTTTTTACAATAGAACGACAACATTTGATGTTGGACGAGTTGAATAGGACGGTTGGCCTCCTTCAAGCTGGTGTGCGACAAACCCAAGTAGCCGAACAGTTGGGAGTCTCGCAAAGCGTCATAAGTCGATTATGGCGTCGGTTTAGAGACAAAGGTAGTCCAGCCGAGCAACATCCAGGACGTGGTCGTTCTACAACCGCCGTTCAAGACCGGTATTCAGGTTTAACCGCTAGAAGGCAACCGACAATCACAGCACCCGAGTTGGTCAATTAATTACAGCGTACACATAATGTGACAATTGGTACTAATACGATGAGGAATTGTTTCCTTGAAGCCAATCTTCGTAATCGGCGACCACTGAGATGTCCACCTCTGTCTTGAGGCAATCGCGCTGCACGATTAACCTGGTGTCAAGAGTTTCTGAATTGGGCCGACAACGACAGGGCTACAGTATCATTCATTCTCTTCGGTCGAGAGTGTGGAGACAGCCCGGAAACACTCACAATGAGTTTCATTTTCGAGAGCTTGAGAGTACGATGGACACATATACCTCGAGCAGACATTAACAATGTAACTTTGAGCATGGATGCTAGATGTAGAGCTGTGATAAATCAACGTGGTGGTCATACGTTGTCATAAGTTAATTTTTTGTGTTTTTGGATTTTTTTGGACGTTTGAAAAAACAATTGTTTTTAGAATATTTTTCAGTTTTCTGTTAATTTTTACAAAAAAGTTAATGTAGCTACAAACTGGTGGTCGAAAACTATCAAAAAAGAAATCAAAGAAAAGAAAAAGGATATAAAAAAATATTTGGGAAAAATGGTACAAGATATACATGGCAACCAAAAACTTTTTTACAAAACGCTAAAAACAATCAGGAAATGAGGAAAGATGAAAAATACATATCTTCCATCCAGAGATGACAAATTATAAACAGAGACAAAATGAAATAATGGAAAGGTGAAAACAATATTTCGAAGAAATACTGACTGAGTAACGAACGAACATGATAGAAGAAACAGAAATGTCAGAGGCAGAACAAGAGCACTGTGAATATGTACAGTTTGAAATAGAAGATGTGAAAGCAGCAATAAAAATACTGAAATTAGGTAAAGCTGCAGGTTATGACCAAATCACATCAGAAATGCTTCACAACTTGGGACCCGAAAGCTTTGAAGCGCTAGCAATTTTATTCAATAAATCAGCAAAGGAACACCGAGTTCCCAAAGATTGGGAGTTAATACTGCCTTTACACAAAAAGGTAAAGATAGAGACTTTAACAATTATAGAGGTATTACATCATGAAGCATTGTCTAAAGTGTAAGAAAAATTGTTAGACTGTAAAAAACATAATTGAGACTCAGCTGGAAGACTAACAGAGCGGATTTAGAAGAAGAAGAGGAGTACAAGACCACATATTTACCATAAAACACATGATTGAAAAGTATGATAATAGCAATATGTATGTAGCATTCATAGATTTAAAAAAAACCTTTGACAGTATTTCAAGGAAGACAGCATGGAACAGTTTAAGAAGCATAGGGGTCAACGAAGAACTAAGGAGCAGCATAGCCAGTTTATACCAATGCACCAGAAACTACATAAGAACAAAAAATGCCGATTCTGAACAGTTTGTAACTAGGAAAGGTTTAAGTTGAGAAGGAGCACTAAGCACCACCTTATTCAACCTAACACTAGACGATGCAATGAAGGAGGTCAAAGCAAAAGCAAACAAAATCCTGGTGGGCTACAGAAATCTGGAACCAACCTACATAACTGAATGTGCCTTCGCAGATGATTTAATGATATGTGCCAAGAATCAAAAGGACCTAAAAAATAATTTAGAACTATGGTATGGAACGCTGAAGAGAAACAACCTGAAAATTAATGTGAATAAAACAAAAATAATGGTGATGGGTAAAAACAAAGTTCAAACTGTTGTTAGTTTGAGCGATAAAGAATTAGAACAAACGGATAACTTCAAATATCTAGGTGTCTTGATAAACAAAGACGGGAAAAACGGAGCGGAAATTGACAACAGGATAGAAACCATATTCAAACCGATCTTAATAATCTATGGTTGTGGCAGTTGAGTACTCACGGAACAGCGAAAGAGCAAAATACAAGCTATAGAAATGAAATTTCTACGGGGCATGAAGGGCATCCCAAAAAAAGACAGAGTGTGAAATGATGTAATTAGGAAGGAATTAGAGGTCGAGACGATCATAGATAGTATAGAACGTCAACAACTTAAGTGGTTTGGACATACATTGGCAAGAATGGACAACTTGACACAAGTCAAGACTATATGGCAAATTGTATAAAAAATAGAAGATCTAGAGTCAGGCCCAGAAGGAAATGGGATGATGTAATAAGTTGGCAAAAAATAACAAGAGCTGGAAGGAAGGGAAAGAGCTTGCACAAAATAGAAGAAGCTGGGCAAAGTTTTTATATAAAATTGACTAAAACACTTATTATATGTACAAGTACAAGTTAAAAATATCTTTACTGTGTGATGGCTGGGTCGGGGTCGATCTGGATATCTTGCAGCAAATAAAACACATGTTCTAGTAACAACTCTGTCACATTCACCATGTATTGAAACTCAATTTAGATAATCTCCATTGTTTGATTCCAAACGAACCATTTCTATCACTCTACGATGCGATTGACTTCAAATAAGGACAATTAATACTATTTAATTATCATAGATAAATACACAGCCTGCTAAAATGAAAGAATGAGTACCTAACACGGATTACGCCTGAGCAACAATAAGGCTGAAATAATTAATATTTTTTAATACTTGTTAATATCTAAGAAACGTTTAAGATTGAGCATAGGGAAGTAAGCATAAACTGCCCTTACTCCCGTCCTTAAGTAAAAGAATATGGTTGTTTCATTGAGAAAAATGAAAATATTTAAAATTTTTGGAGCTTAATAGTTTGTTCAACAACCCTGTATAGAAAAAATAAGCTCTTGTCATGTCACCAAGTACCTTGATCATCCTACTAATGAACTCGACAAGATGTTTTTTATTTGATATTGGGGATGTTTACAGAGGAAAATTTATATCTCGATAAGTATAAATTTTAGATATAGTATTATTCTAAGCAAAGTGAATACTAAAAGTTAATAATATATGGGGTTTTACATTTAAAATAACAAAGTTGTCGTTCAATTCCTTTATTATAACCGGATGTGACATGTATGTCGCCATAAATTGTTCTCCAGTTATGCCAATTTTTATAGAAATCGTGTGAGTAGCCTCCAATATAAATGAAAGTGTAAGCTCGTCGTGAAACGTATATATGTATTTGTGAATTTAATTATTCCTACCCATATAATAATTAAATTTCGGTTTCAACTAAATATTTATCAATGCAATTATCGTCACACGTGACCAAAGTTAGCCTTAATAGTATCGACTTTGAGACCTGGAGGGGTTAACAGCATCATGAATCCGACTATATTGATAAACGTCGAGGCACCAGATGGGCTACCAAAGTTAATTAATTCCGTACTGATTAGAAGTTACTGCTATTAGTTTCACGTTAAACTAATTTTCTTTGTAAATAGATCAGTTGACCCGTACTTGCTATGGAATACTAATCGGGGTCGAGTATTTTCTATATTATCTCAAAATAGTGACATCAGATTATATTATAATCTGTTCGTGAAGTTTGACTAAATTCGATTTTTTCTACGCAAAAAGATGTTTTTAAAAAATCGGAAGGATTTTTTAATGTTCTCCACTTCTCTTAGGAAATTTCATCATACAGGGTGATAAACATTAATACGATGGCGTAAACGGAATTTTTTTAAATGTAACAACCTGTACTTCGTGACATTATCAGATCATCAATGAAGAACTGATTCCAAAAAAGTCTATTCAGGTTCATCATACTAACATGGTTCATGGTGTTTAAGTGAATAAATTATCCCCATTTAAAAATTTCATAGTTTGTTCATAGTATATGGGAATTTTTACGAATAAGCATTAAAAAATTAAATTTACATGCGGTGACGGTTAGGTGGTGACCAACTCATGAAAATAATGGCAATTTAAACACTGCACATTGTACAAAATCTACTTTTCACTTCTGTGTTGTACATTACTTACTGAAGGCCAAGAAAAATTATAGTCTGGAAAATTTGCTTAACTAGTCAAATTTGAGCTTAAGTGATCTCATTTGGAGATATTCGATTGCCTGAAGCAAGAATAGAATATTTTCCATATGCTAGATGAACTACATAATATGGTGATCGAAGTTGTTGCAGACAAAACAAGATTTAATACAGACTGACTAGAGAAATAATCATTAAAAAAACCACCTCCTTAAAAATCAGACAACCTGAGACATGCCACAAGATGGTATGATGAAAAGGTATAACTTTTCAAAGAAATTCTTAACGGAATTAAGGAACAAGAAGGAATGGGATCCAAATACCATTACCAGACTTGGGAAAAATGCCATTCAATGGTACACAGACAGCTCAAAACTAATAGAAGGAAATGGGATAGGAGTGTACGGGCCAGGAACCAAACACTCTGAAAGCGTGTGAAAAATCCCAATTCTTATCAAGCGGAAATTCACATCATTAGAAAGTGTGCCAAGTACAATATTGACAAAGGATATAGAAGGCAAAAAATTATCATAATGTCGGATAGTCAAGCAGCCATTAAAGAGTTCTTATCTAATCAGTTCCAAAATGGTGTGGGAGTGCCTAGGCATACTCAATGAACTGGGCGAGAACAATATAGTAACCTTAGTGGTGATTCCAGGACACACTGAAATGGAAGGAAATGAAATAGCAGATGGACTAGCAAAGAGGGGGAGTGAAAGCCCCTTTTGGGGGCCGGAACAGTTTTGCGGTATCAGCCCCAATGGAAGTATTAGGCAAAGCCGAAGAAAAGAGAAGATCTGACTATCGAAAAAATCTAGTAGGGAAAAGACAATCAAAGATTCTGAAGGGTGACTACAATCCGTTGAGATCAAAGGAATGCATCAGTCAAAATAAAACTGCAGACTTCTAACAGAGATCCTAATGGGACATTTCTGCCTAGGCGGGCACCTGAAAAAGCTCAAAATCGTGGAGGAAGAAGAATGTAGATTCTGTGGCATGTCTGTATGTATTTTGGGGTAACATTCACCGAGACCTAAAAGATCTATTGTGCCCCCTTACTTCTACTTAGTTTCTGAGGAGAGTCACAGAGACTAGTAGCTCCTTTAGTCCTATTTCCCGAAGAAATTTCAGGGTATCTGCAGGCCTTAACTTGGGTAACTGTCCCTCTTCTATCCAGTAGTCTCCCAGGTACTGTGCCCTAGGATTCTGAATTGCTGTGCAGTTCGCAAGTATATGGATGGAGGTTTCTTCTTCCATTCCACAAAATCTTCAATCTTCTTCCTCCACTATTTTGAGCTTTTTAAGGTGCCCATTCAGGCGACAATGTTAGGATTCCTGTTATAACTCTCAGTGCAGTTTTGCTTTGACTTATGCATTCATTTGATCTCAACAGGTTGTAGTCACCCAGAAGAATCTTAGATTGCCTAAGCCCTACTAGATCTTTCCAATTGTCAGATCTTCTCTTTTCTTCGGCTTTACCTATTTCTTCCAATAAAATTGGAGCTGATTCCGCAAAAGGGTTCCGGCCCCCAAAAGGGTATTTTTACGGAAGAAAAACATAATAAACGGTTTATATCAACAATAGGTTATAAGTATGACTCCATTTTCTTCAATAAAATTATTTATCTTAGCTTGTTTCCAACAGGTATAATCCAACACAAATTTTTCACGCCGCACACAAAAAGTAGATTTTTGTAAACCAGCATCTTCGTTCGTCCATAAATAAATGTGTTCTAAGCTGGTACCTCGTTGTTTCACTGATCACCAAAAAATAAAAATGCGTTGATGATTCAAATAGCTGTTTGTACCTGAACAAAGGAACATAAAACGCAAATAATGTTTTGGAAGGTTCTTACAAACGCAGCTTGGGACGATTTTCTCCAAATAACCTGGAAACGGGAAAAATAGCTGATAGTAAATAGTTTATAGCAAGATTACTACATTTGAAGGTCATAATCGCGGTGCAACATTATTAAAAATAATGTTCTTTTCAAAAAAATACACCATGTGCAAAACTGGACGGGTTGTGCTTCTATCCACTTCATTTTCTAGATTTAGTCACCAACGACTTTACCCTGTCTTAATATTGAGAACAAAGTGCTCACTGGTAGATATATTATACCTTCAATCGGAATAGTCGAAAATAAAACTTTTGAAATTCGCATTTTTTCCAGAAACCAATACATAAAATTTCAATCAACCTGTTTTTTTTTCCAACGTTACGACCTTATTATTTATTATTAACTTTATTGAATTGGTAGAATAAATCCGACCTTGACTTTTATCATTTCATGTAACTCCACAGATCCTTATTACTCATGGAAATACATTTTCCATTAGCAAGATTTCCCCGAAGAGCTATAAATAGTTTGTTCATTATTTTGACGTTATTCCAAGCACTTAAGACCGTACTTCAACCAAATATTTCATTTATTATTACATAACTGTGAATTGGATACGATATTTGATATCAATAAACTGTATCTCTTTAATTTTGTATAAATTCAAAATTAATTTCAAAGCTTGAAGATGTTTAGTCCTTATTTTAATCAAAAACGACAAATAGAATTCACTACTAAGTTAAATTCCAGCCAAATTTCCATCAACTTTGTGTGCCAGGTTTAAATTATACAGGGTGACACATCTATCATTCAATTAAATAGATTCTAAGCCATAAAATATTATGCTTAGCTCAATTTATGCCTTATAGGAATATGGCAACACAAACATTTTTTGTGTTTGAATAGGGGTCCTCGGAGACTCGACGGAGGTCTACATTGGCGTGACAGAAAAATGGGAGTTCACAATTCTTAGGCGGTGGCCCACGAAAACTTACCTGGTTTCGATAGTGAATTGGTTGTAAAAAAAACAATTTTAACTATAGATTTTCACCTAATGCTCATGCTATAAAAATACTGATAAACAATATTCATCAAGGTTTAGTGGGACCATCCTGTATAATACCCAAAATAGGTTGTTTAAACGGTATATCCGGTATATTTTGGCATCGGAAAATTGATTCAAATCCATTTATAACCATAGTATCTCCAATATTTCCGAAATTAAAATATGCTGGAGAAATGAGATTTATTAACGTTAAACTAGGCCATTCTCTATACTACCTAAAATTAGAAAAAAAAACACGTCCTTACTTCTTAGAAATACAAAAACCTGGGACATGCCACAAGATGGTATGATAAAAAGGTATAGCTTTTCAAAGAAATTCGTTACAGAATTAAGCAACAAGAAGGAATGTGATCCAAACACCATTACCAGACTTGGAAAAAATGCCATTCAATGGTATACAGATGGCTCAAAAACAATGGAAGGAACTGGGATAGAAGTGGACGGGCCAGGAACCAAACACTCTGAAAGCTTGGGGAAAACCCCGATTGTCTTTCAAGTATGGAACAAATTCATTTTTAGCTAAACAGGCCATTTTAAGAAATAATCCTGGAACACGTCGATTTTTAATTTTAATTTACCGTATTTCAAAATAATGTTCCAATATACAGGGTGAATTACTTTCGAGTAATGACGTCACCGTCATTTTTTTTTAAATGGAACACCCCCATTTTGTCTAAATTTTCGGATTACTCTAGCTGAGCTGATTCCAAAAATGTATCACATGTTGATTCCAATTGGAACAGGATGGACAAAAGTACAATAGTTTTGTGTGTGCTCATAACGTAACGCGTAACATTCTTTATCAGTTAAATTAACAATCTTATCAAAAATACTTATTGTTTAGCGGGCGGACAGAATAAGATGAAATACATGACTTTAAAAATGTTTGAACTGCAGCCATTGCTGTATTTGACAGTAACCGAAACGGTGTGCAAATTCTTGTTGAACCTTGTTTATTGTTTATTCCTGTCCGAATTCTCTCTTTCAATTCTTGAATATTTGCTGGTTTCGTTTGATACACAACATTCTTCAGATGTCCCCACATAAAATTATCCAAAGGATTGAAATCTGGTGACCTCGCTGGCCATTCAATAGGTCCACGTCTACCAATCCACCTGTTCGGAAAAATTTCATCTAGGTACCTTCTAACATCTACAGCATAATGTGGAGGTGCACCATCCTGTTGAAACCATAAACTCTCCAGGATTACTTTATGAGCACACCCAAAACTATTGTATTTTTGGCCACCCTGTACCAATTGGAATCAACATGTGATACACTTTTGGAAGCAGCTCAGCTAGAGTAATCCGAAAATTGATACAAAATGAGGGTGTTCCATTTAAAAAAAATGACGGTGACGTCATTACTCTAAAGTAATTCACCCTGTATATTACCTGTATATTTTGTTTGTTAGTTCGCAATTTATGCGCTGCCGTACCGTTCACCCGATTAGGATAAAACTTAGCCCACTTTTTGGTTACACATGTACTAAGGTAAAGGACAGGGGTGCTAAGGCTTTTTTTTTATTGGTTATTCTGCGACTGAGGCTAATCACCGACGCCGGGAGCACCCTACCCCTAACCGAAAATTTTGCCGAACCCACTGGTGTTTTAACCAGTGGGGTTCTTTATCGAGCCCAACATCCATGGACTCGGGACCTCGGTTTTACGACTCCTCCGAAAGACGGCATACCTACATTATACCTCGTGCTCATTGGTATAATGCCTGCGAGCTATGATATGCTACTCCGCTATGGGCTATTTACACGACGGTCTTCCCCAGTGGACCGGTCACCCATCCAAGTACTAACCGCGCTCGACACTGCTTCTCTGTAATTATCGCATCAGATGCTTTCCACTACAGTGCTGGGCCGACGCCCGGTGCTAAGGCCTAAACCCTTGGCGAACTACCATAAAGGCATTATGCCTCAAGCGATGGACTTGGTAAAAATAAAATTATATTCATTAATTGCAGTTATACAACAACTTATGTAATTTTGATGTTGATGGATTGCACTGTATATTATTTGCCAACTTTTCATAATAATATGGGAGGGTCATTCGCTTAAACATGGATATTTTTCTCCATATAAACAAAACCAAAATGTGTTATCTGTTGTTTTTGTAGTCTATCCCATCCTCAAGTGTTGTTTATTCAATTTTACACCAATATATGACTGATTTCAAATAATGATATAGTTCATATAATATCTAGCCTTTTTGGTGTGCGTCATTGATTGTTTATGTCCTTCTAAAAAAAAGGGAGGTCTGTGATTAATCCTAATCAAAATATCACAATAATGAACCGTTTAAACGTATTACAAACGTTAACCCCAATATTTGACTTAAAAAAATGTTATTGGTTGATGTTTAGATTACGCGCAAGCACGACTTATTAATTGGGCGAAACTGTATCGTTCAATTTATGATGCAGACGTACCTTTCGTAGCGACAATGTCCCACTGACAGTTCTCGTCAGGTCTGTACTTTGTTGTTTACGTTCAATTGTTAACTTCAGTGCACCAAGTTAGTATTTTTTATATAACAATGAGTGAAATTAATATAAAATAAGTTAATCATATGTATTTCTTTGGGATTGCTTAAATATTCCATTTTAATCTATTATGTTTAAAGTTATGAACATCAAATACATGGGGTCAGTAAAAACATCAATGAGACCGGGACCGATGAGTTGCATCTCATTTGAGCAGGCTAAACTTTTTGCCGCTGAATCGCATCCGTCCAACCGCTGAGTTGCATCCCATTAACAAATTTAATATGGTGTCTAAAACTGGTAGATAATTAAATAAAAGCGGGAATTGTTGTCATGTAATTGATACTAAATTTTATTTCCGAAACTGCGACTAATACAGTTTTGTAACAATACAATAGTGAATAATATAGTATTAATTTAATATAAACAATTCCACAATTCCATTTCTCGATTGGGTTAGGATAGGGTAGGGTAGTTAAGAGAATATCTTATGTTTTTTTTTATTAAAATATAGCATAGGGAAATTATGATGACGATTTTCAAATCTCATACAGATATATGTTCCAATTTTTATGAAAATATTTACGATTCAAATAATATATCGGCAACATTGCTGTGAAATTTTACCAGCCTTTGACCATGATAGTTTAATTAACAGACCTTTTTGGATTACGGATGCAATTCGACGGTTGCTTTTTTTCGTACAGGTAAAATTTTACTTTTTGGGATGCAACTCGCCGGTCGCCAATGAGACAGTGGCCTCATTAAAACAAATAAAACAATAAAATTCACTAACAATAAGAATTATGAGTGAAGAATAACTTTTTCCATAAAACTTAAGAATAAAATAGGATCTTATACGGTGCAGACTTAATTGAACACGCTGTATAATTATTTTGCAGGAATATACTTACTAATGTAAAATTATTTTAATATGTAAATTTAATGTACAATTTGTTTTATTTTGCAGTGTTTAGATATCCCAAGTATTATTAATTCCATAGTCTTTTCGAATTTGGCTGAATACGATCCTGATGATTTTATTTATCAAATTAAACGTTAGCTATATATCAAAATAAGAAATAAAATATCGACATATCCAAAACCCGGATATACGTCACAAACGATGACGCACACCAAGAAGGCTTATTATATGAACTCTATAGATGCAGCTTTTCATTGATGCACTAGCTTGGTTAACATCGCTTGTTCTGCCAACTTAACTGAAACGTTTGGATTTTAAGTTGTAAATTACCTGTAAATATTCGTATACGTTCTTGGTCATCAGTATTTATGGTTGATATTCGCGAGATAGTTTGGTTGTGTGTAAGGTTCCTTCTTGAAGTTGTTACTTGATAAAATATTCAATTCTACGTCTAAACAACATCTCATCACAAAATATAGACTAAGTATTCATTTCTGCAACAGGCGGTATTAATCATTTACCTTAGTTTGTTTCCATTTTTTTCCTGTGGTTTTAGCATTGAATAAGCAGAATTGTTTTAAAGTATTTTTGTTTACCTTCCGTTATTTGACAGTAGGATTCATTTTGGAAATTATTGCAGCTACGTTCGACGTCGTTGGCGCAGTGTGCGAGTATCAATGTATGAATGCGTGAAGATCTATGAATTTGTTTTGGAGTGTTACCTTGGATGATTTTTCGATAGATCACAGCTATTTTCGTAGTTGTCAATATGTAATATTCCAATTTAGTTGTAATATGATTATATATTTTTATATTTATTTTGTACCTTCGAATCGAATAAGGGGTGTTACAAAGGCTTTAAGTTGGTAGGTATTATGCTTGGGGTTTTGACACCTGTCAGTAGGGTGGCCAGAATGGATTGTCAACGATTCTAGTGGCTTTCTTCTTCCGGTAGTTGAATTAGAAAGACGTAATGTCGACCTGAGGAATTGGATTTGAAATCTAATATTTTCCTAAGGCTTGTAGTGCCATCCAAAGTTTTGGGATTTATGGAAAGTTTCCTCAGAAATTAGTGGATATCTGTGCAAGTGGTTTTGTGGAATTTTGCCGAGAATTGGGCTTTGAAGATTGTTAGAGGTTATCTCTACCCACGAGTTGGATTTTTTTTATCGACAATTACGAATTGATTTATGCTGGTAGGTGGTTGGAAGAAACGTTGTAGCTGATCCTTTGAGACTTAAGCTGGGACCCTTCACGATAGAAGGTATGTACTAGAGTGATATTTTCATGTAGCAATAGGGAAGAGTGGAACCAGGTTTTAATTGGGCTTTGTTTTCTCAATTAAAGGGTTCACCCAGGGGGCTTTGAAAGATCCTCGCCCACTAAGAGTTTCGCAGAGACTTCACCCACTGCACTGAAGCTGTGATGTTCCATGACAGGGGATGCCCGCTGGAGAATAGAATGCGAAAGATTGCCAGAATAGTTTCATAGTTTGGTTTTGATATTTTCTCCACCTTTAAAGTTTGTTTTTGATATTTTCTCTAAATTTGAGTTTGTTTTTGATATTTTTTTCGAAATTTAAGGTATGTTTTTGATATTTTCTCTAAAGTTGAAGTATTTTTTATTAGCATTAAAGGAAGGAAATTAGAGGATTTTACTAGTATGTAAGGAAGGGGGGGAAAATTGGAGGATTTTATTAGTATTTAAGAAAGGGGGGAAATTACAGGATTTTATTAGTATTTAAGAAAGGGGGGAAATGAGAGGATTTCATTAGAGTTCAAGAAAGGGGGGATTAGATTATTTCACTAGTATTTAAGATGGGAGTTATAGGATTTTACTAGGATCTAAGAGTGTTATGGGATTCTAAGTAGGTTTAGTTCTCTTACTTTGGGTTTATTATTGATGTAAAACTTGACTTTGGGATGTACTTAATTACTTACATAGAAGATCATTTATATGTGACGGCGGAAATTACCCTTTCATAATGGTTTGGTAAGATATATTTTCTTTGCGCTGATCGCCTTGCTACCAAAGCTATCCAATAAGCGGTATTTTCATTATGGAGTACAAATTTACAGTATAATTTTTTGGGTTTAATTTCTGATCTATTTCTAGGTTAATATTTGACACTTTCATTCACCTTCAGTGAAACGGTAGTGACTATAGAGTTACTCTGTGTGTTTTGGTTTACGAAACAGGTTTTGACATTACTGGTGTGTTGTATCTCACACCTAAACTCGGTTTAATTATAACTAATGTTTAGACTGTGACGTATTGATTTATTTATTATCATTAATTACATCAGTCTAAACATCAGTTATAATTAAACCGAGTTTAGGTGTGAGATACAACGCGCCCTACGTAATATTTTTTTTTATACTACAAACTTGTGATTTTCTTATTATTAATAGAAGGTTAGAGTTGTGGGTTGTGGTATCGAGTAGGTTTCCGAGCCACTTCATTTAGTAAACTCTTCAAGGTAAATGGATGTTCCTTCGGATATTAATATATAAGACTAAGTTTAGTACGTTGTTCATATTTACTCCCGCTCGTTTCCTAGGTTCAAGACGATAGAGCAAATAGACCTAGCTGGCGCCAATATAAAAGATTTTTCCTGGATTTGTAGCTGACTCACACCCAGCCGCCGACTTAGTTAGTTGAAGGCCCGAAAGGTTGACACCAGGACAACTGAACTTTACTTGTAGCTTTTTTTTTGTGCATTGGCCTAGCGCCGTGTTTGGCAGGTTACATTACAACGTCATGAACGACTAGACAAGTCACAATCATAACCATACGGCAAAAACGAAGAACGAATAGCATGTCGCAGGCGACATAGAAGGGGAAAGTGGGCATTTCTGCTGCCTAGTGATTGGTCAGATTGTCGCCCGTCTCACACAGCACTTTTGGTACAACAGACAACGACAGTTGTCAGTTTGGTAGATATTTATGTGAAAATATTGATCAGTTCAATGTTTATTGCCACTTTTTTACGTTTTTTGTTTTATTTTCAACAAAGTATTTTATTTCGACCAAATTAATTGCTATATTTGTTTTTTATTCAGTTTATCAACAAAATTGTTTTTCTTGTTAATAATGTGAGTTTCCAAGTAAAATCTTACTTTTGTGAATAGTTTAACATACATTATAGTGAAATATTAGGGTATTCTTCGATATCAAAGCTCTTGTGCACTTTTACCTTATGCCCCGAATGTTATTGAAGATAAATTTAAACATACAATTACGTTTTCGACATACTCATTTATCCACAATTTATTAACAAATTTCACATAAACTACTTATTGTAACCATAAAATTCTTTACACTATTGTGACATTTGATTACCATGTCTGCATGGCCTGTGGCCAATGATGATTCGATCTTTAGACATGCCTTGATCCTTCATTGGCCACGAATACTGCGAGCAGTCCAATACATAGGTCGCGTTCATCTCAACGTAGCGCTACCGGAGCGATAATCAATTTCCTGCTGAACGCGTGTTTTGTCAACTGATTGATGTTAGCGCTGTGGTGTCGTTTATGACAAATATCATGTGTATGAACATATAAAATGACGTGGCATATTTTTGTTTGAAGATATTTTAGACCTTTGTACTTTGAAAATGAATGAACACCACTGGGAACTATTAAATTTAATTGAAATAGCAGATGAATGAATAATTATTGCAGTCATATATCAAATAAAATTAGGTTATGGTGTTATAAGAAGATTATTTTAGAAGATTACTCTGAAAATCGCTACATGATCAACTTTGTTGGGATGAACGCGACCGTTTTTCACATAACTGTCAGTTAGTTCAAAAAGTCTGAGCATGACTCTTTCGGAACACACTCCCAATCTAGTAACTTTTAGTGGTGTGATGCCTTTTGGCCTAAACATTAAGTCATTAATTATTTAAAATATTATCGAATAAATTCCCTTCAGCTAATTCCAATAAACCACGAATTGTTTTATAAATAATAAATATAAAGGTTACACGTACGAGTCAATGTCAAAGCAAATAAACATTATCTAGTATCATGTATGTTTACTTATAGTGAACTTGACTCTTTGTATATATAGGTAACAATAGTATTTTAAGTATTCATTATTAATTGATTATCAATTCATTATTGATTCATTATTATTATTAAGTCATTATGATGGTCATTCATGAAAGGATGATTACAGTCAGTATCATTCATTCTAAGTAGTAATCTAAGAGTAGTCAATTAGTGTTAGTGGTTAATGTATAGTAAATATTAAATAGAACATGTCCCAGTGAAACAGGTAGTTGTTTTATTCCTGGGGGATGACCCACCAAGTGACCAGCAGCACCACCTAGTCAGAGGCCCTTCTACTATCCTACTACACCCAGTATCCTCATTACATTACACATTACATGGCGATCCTGCAAACAATTGGAGTTCTGTAACAATGGGTGGTAAAGCAACGAAACAAGCGGTCCAAGAAAATGGCGTGGTCAACAGTAATTTTATAGTACAAGAAGAGGAACTCAAAGCAGATCTGGAGGTGAAGATTCTTATCTACATTATTGTGGTTGTTTTGGTACTACAATTTGGATGGTCTATATATAAGAATCATAGAAGACAAATGAAGAGGGAGATAAGAAGAAATCTACAGCAAAGCACGCTAAATCTGTAGGATGGTGAGAATATTATTTTTTTTTGTAAACTTTAAGGGTATATTCTGTTTTGTGGCTAAATTTTTTTTTTTGATAATTGATATTTCATATTTTTATTTCTATTGACAATGAATTTTAAATGTCCTCGAGTGATGGAAATGCAGTAACGTGGGATGAATTTGAGATTAGATTGAATTTAATTTTAGAAGATATACGTAGGAATAGTAAGCGTGTGTTAAAAAAGGAGGTTCCAAAAAGCTCAGATAGTCATATAGATATAATAAATAAGTTGTGTGATTCATTTAATAGTTTCTCTAAGTTAATAAATAAGAATTGGTATAAGTTAGAGGAGAATCAGCAGAGTACATGTATTTTATATTTTAACAAAATTAGAGAAAAGGTAGAGAAAGCATTTCAAGTGTTAGATTGTCAGTATGAAGTTCCGTCTCAATTAATTACGCGTAATAATTTAATTAATAATTTAATAGTATTAGAAGCAATGAGCAAAGATAAAAAGGAGAAAATGGCATTAAGTATGAATGACTTTTTCAATTTAGCTGGTAAGATATTACCAAATGAATTTAATGGGGATATAAGCAAATTGCAATCTTTTGTAGATGCTATAAGTTTGCTACAGGTTGGTGCAGCAGAGCATGAGGAGAATGCTGTACTATTTGTGAAAACTAGGCTAACTGGAAAGGCCAGGAGTCTAATCACCACCGAAAAATCGTTGGTAGAAATTATAGGAACCCTAAAAAAGGGACTAAAGGGAGATAGTGCTAGTTTAGTAGGAGCTAAATTAAGCAAATTAAGACAAAACAATAAGGATATAGTTGAGTATGCTTCAGAGATGGAGAAATTAACAGATCAGTTACAAGCCGCGTATTTGGCAGAAGGAATGCCAGTACATTTAGCAACTAAGTATACAACAGAAGCAGCAGTAAAATCACTGATCGACAACTCAGCATCAGAGCGGATAAAAACCGTTATAGCAGCTGGGAATTTTACGACACCGCAAGAGGTGATGACTAAATTGGTTTCCATCAATGTGGGAAACAATCAGTCAACAGGAAGTGTTCTGCATTATAAGGCAGATAGAAATAAGTTTGTGTCAGGAAATACCTATTTTCCACAGCGAAATACCTATTTTCCTCAGCGAAGACACTCTTATGTAAATCATAATGGAGAAAATAATTTCCATAGGAAAAATAACTACGATAACAGTAGGAAATTTCACGCCAATCAAGGCAATAGGAGATTTACTGGTTACAGGGAGAAACCAGAAGAATATAGAAACAAGCCTAACAATAGGTTTAACAATGATAATAAATATAGAAATGTAAGAATGTGTGAGAGTGGAGAGACGAGAGTGGAAGATGAACAGAAAGAATTGGGGTTTTGAAAAAGAAAGGTGAAAAATCCAAAATTTTAAATAACTTGCATAATAATAATCATTACATTTATAACTTTGATTTAACTCTTTCAAACTTTGTGCAAATTAAAACTGACATATCGGATAATATAGATACTTTTATATTAGATACAGGTGCAGATATATCGTTATTAAAAATTTCAGATAATTTTCCACATCACTTAATAAAGACAACACAAATCTTAAATATTAAAGGAATAACTCAGGGAGAAATTAAAACTTTGGGTACAATAGAAACTTTTCTTTTTATTAAGGGTGTAGCATTTCAACATTGTTTTCATGTAGTAGAGGAAGAATTTCCTATACCTACGAATGGAATTCTAGGTAGGGATTTCATAAGAAATTATAATTGTATTTTAGATTATTCAGAATTAAAATTATACATAGATTGTAAATCTAGGAATACAGTAACATTAGAAATTCTTGACAATCCTGAATATGATACTTTGGCAATACCGCCTAGATGTGAAGTCTATCGGTTGGTAGAAAGTTTCAAAAACTTAAGACAAGATAAAGTTGTTGAGCAACAAGAACTATTACCAGGAATATTTATAGCAAGATCTATTATATCAAAAACTAATCCTTATGTCAGAATTTTAAACACAAATTATGAAAGCAAGTCGATAAATACAAACAATATTAAAATATTGGATTTAAATTTATTTCATGTATATGCTGTGAAGAATGAAAGTAAGAATAGGTTGAAAGAATTAAGAAAAACATTAAATTTAGAGGTACCAGAATACGTGAGGGATAAGCTAATAAATCTTTGTGAGAATTTTTCAGATATTTTTGCTTTAAAGAACGACATTTTAACGCATAATAATTTTTATGAGCAAAAGCTATTGGTAAAAGATGATACTCCAGTATATATTAAAAATTATCGCACGCCACATTCTCAATCTTCAGAACTTAATAATCAGGTCCAAAAGTTATTAGAACAAGGTATAATTGAATCTTCAATCTCAGATTATAACAGTCCAGTTTTACTTGTTCCCAAAAAGGCAATCAATGGAGAGAAGTCTTGGAGACTTTGTATAGATTTCAGGCAATTGAACAAGAAAATAGTCACAGATAAATTTCCATTACCCAGAATAGATTCGATCTTAGATCAGTTAGGGAGGTCGAAATGGTTTTCAGTCATAGATCTTATGTCAGGTTTTCATCAAATTCCTTTAGAACAGTCGTCAAGGAAATATACATCTTTTAGTACAGAAAAAGGTTCTTTTCAGTATACAAGATTACCATTTGGTTTAAATATAAGTCCAAATAGTTTTTCAAGAATGATGTCCATAGCATTCTCAGGATTAACTCCAGAAAAAGCATTTCTTTATATGGATGATATAGTCGTAATAGGGATGTCAGAAAATCATCATTTAAGTAATCTCGAAAGGGTGTTTGACACATGTCGGAAATTCAACCTTAAATTAAATCCACAAAAATGTCAATTCTTCAGGCGAGAAGTAACGTATTTAGGACACAATTTGTCCAGCGAAGGGGTTCTACCCGATAAGGCAAAATATTCAGTCATTGAGAAGTATCCAGTGCCCAAAAATTCAGAAGAATCTAAAAGGTTCGTAGCATTCTGTAACTATTACAGACGTTTCATTCCAAATTTCGCTGAAATATGCATACCTCTCAATAAATTATCTAGGAAAAATGTGAAATTCGAGTGGTCGGAAGACTGCGGAAAATCATTCCAAATACTAAAATCGGCATTAATTCAGCCGCCTATTTTAAAATATCCAGATTTCAATAAAAAATTTATATTGACAACAGATGCTTCAAATATTGCGTGTTCTGCAATACTTAGCCAGGAATACGAAGGTATAGATCTACCTATAGCTTATGCATCGCGAGGTTTTAAGAAAAGTGAATTAAATAAACCTATAATCATGAAAGAACTGTTAGCTATCCATTGGGGAATTAATCATTTTAAGTGTTATTTATATGGTTCTCCACATTTTATTGTGAAAACGGATCACAAGCCGTTAACACATCTTTTTTCGATGACAGACCCAACTTCGAAACTTACGAGAATTAGACTAGACCTAGAAGAATACAACTTCGAAATACAATATTTGAAAGGAAATTCAAATTATGCGGACAGTATTTCAAGGATATCCATAAATGAATTAAAAGACTTGTACATTGACAATGCTCACATTTTAGCAATAACGAGGTCAAAAACTCGTCATAATAAAGCTCAGCCTATAGGAGAAGATAAAATAGTTTCCACAGAAATAAAGGAAGATATTCGCAAGCCAGCAGTATATAAAGTACTGAATAATTTAGAGGCGCATAAATTACCAATTCTGCAATTTGAAAATAACCGTGTTTCGTTAAGGATGAACATACGGATCAAAAACAGGATGAGATTTAGCCAAGCCTTATTAAATACCGATATAGTTAACTTTGATTTAGGTCAAACGTTAGTTCAGCTTGATAAGCTAGCGGTAAATAATGGTATAAAAAGGATGAAAATTTATATGAATGATATTATTTTCACACAGTGCACTATAAAAGAGTTTATGGAAAAAGGAAACAATACGTTAAAAAACGTACAAATATGTATTTGCGATATACCTAAGATGGTGGAAAAAGAAAAAGAAAAGCAACAGATTTTAGAAACTTATCATAATGATCCTTTATTTGGAGGTCATGTAGGAAATAACAGGCTATTGAAAAAATTAAGAGCGAATTTTAGATGGAAAAACATGGAAAAAGATGTAAGAAAATATATTAAGCAATGTCACAAGTGTCAGGTCAATAAAGCAAAGAATAATCACAAGGAAGAATTTGTATTAACGGATACAGCAGAAAAACCATGGGATATAACATATATAGATACGGTCGGTCCTTTTCCACAAAGTGAAAATGGTAACCGTTATTGCATCACAATGTTATGTGAATTAACGAAATATGCAGTAATAATTCCAGTTAAAAACAAAGAAGCGAACACGATAGCTCGTGGAATTTTTGAAAATTTCATACCAAATTACGGTCTAATGAAACAAATTAGGACAGATTTAGGCACAGAATATAAAAATGAAATATTCAACGCTTTAACTAAAATGTTAAATATTAGGCATAATTACTCAACAGCATATCATCATCAATCTATAGGAGGTTGTGAGAAATTACATAGAACGCTTAATGAGTATGTGAGACACTTTATAAATGAAAGTAAGGATGATTGGGATGAATGGTGTAAACTATTTGCTTATTGTTATAATACGACTCCAAGCTCGTATCATGGTTATACGCCATTTGAATTATTGTTCGGTAGACGTGCTAACTTACCCGAGAATCTAACAAACGAGATTGAGCCATGCTATAATATTGATGAATATCAGAATGAGTTAAAATATAAACTGCAGGTAGCTCATCAGAGAGCAGAGAAATATTTAACCAAACATAAACTGAGTAGACAAAGTCAAAATAGTAAGGTAGCTAATCCAGTTGATTTTAAAATAGGGGATTCAGTTTTAGTAAAGAGGGAAAATAGAACAAAATTCGAATCTCAATATATAGGTCCATTTACAGTCACAGAGGTGAGCGATGTTAACTGTAAAATTAAATTAGAATCAGGTGTGATAAAAGAAATACACAAAAACAGAATCCATCCTTATTGTAAAATGAATTAAAAATTGTAAAATTGAAAGTGCGAGTGAGTTTATAAACATTTCCGAATAATAAACAAAAGTGTTATAACAAACGTTCAAAACATTGAAGTGAAAATAAATAAACAACTAAGTGATCGTAAACAATTTTTAAAGGCAATGAACATTCATTTATTTATGAATATATTATGTAATCGTAGGTTAGTGACATTATTTAATAACCATCTACCATTTATTTTTAGGATAATTGTAAATTCATTTCATTAGGGGGAAAGGAAGCTCAACGGAATTTATTCTTTTTGTAAAAGGGGAAGGTGTGATGCCTTTTGGCCTAAACATTAAGTCATTAATTATTTAAAATATTATCGAATAAATTCCCTTCAGCTAATTCCAATAAACCACGAATTGTTTTATAAATAATAAATATAAAGGTTACACGTACGAGTCAATGTCAAAGCAAATAAACATTATCTAGTATCATGTATGTTTACTTATAGTGAACTTGACTCTTTGTATATATAGGTAACAATAGTATTTTAAGTATTCATTATTAATTGATTATCAATTCATTATTGATTCATTATTATTATTAAGTCATTATGATGGTCATTCATGAAAGGATGATTACAGTCAGTATCATTCATTCTAAGTAGTAATCTAAGAGTAGTCAATTAGTGTTAGTGGTTAATGTATAGTAAATATTAAATAGAACATGTCCCAGTGAAACAGGTAGTTGTTTTATTCCTGGGGGATGACCCACCAAGTGACCAGCAGCACCACCTAGTCAGAGGCCCTTCTACTATCCTACTACACCCAGTATCCTCATTACATTACACATTACAGTGGTGTGATTGAGGTTTCCTAAAATGTTTATCCTGGTTTAAAAACAAGTTATATATTAAATCAGAAACTAAGTGGGAGCAGTACAACACATATTTCACGTAACTGTCAATTAGGTCAAAGAGTCTGAGCACGACTCTTTCGGAACACACTCCCAATCTAGTAACTTTTGGTGATGTTATTGAGGTTTCCTAAAATGTTGCTCCTAGTTATCTTAAATCTAAAGTTTACTTTAATAGTTTTGAAAATATCGAAGATTTGAGAAAGTGCATTCTAAATGAGACTAGACTCATTTGCGGGAAAACATGAAACCGTCTTGTTTATTGCAAGGTAGTCAACGGCATGCCCTTTGAACATTTAATTATCTAAAAATTTCCGATACAACATTTGTCTGACGTCATTCGTACATCCAATGCTAGAGTAAGCTGCGCAATAGGGAACTTGCCCATTTTTTTTTTATTCTACTAAAATGTGTGTTTATATATGAAAACACATTATACCAAATATCACTCCTTAAATCGCAATACTTATTTCACAATAAATAATTAAAGTTGGAATCGCCACCGGGTGTATTCAAACGAAGAAAAATGCGCGGCAGCGGCTGTGACGTCACACCGCACCTCGCGCATCGGTAACCGCAGAAACAGCCATTTGAAGCATTATTGATTTTTTATCGAATTCGAATCGTTAGTGTCAGTTTCTCAGTTTTTAAGTGTTGTTTGAATTGTCGGTTCACAATCGCCTGACTCGAAAAGTGCGGTCTGACGTCACAACCAATGGCAGCGCGTTTTAAGAGCAGTTCAAATTATTCAAATTTTAACCCTTTATTTCTCAGGTAATTTAATCGTTATTGGAATTTTTCTTTTTCTACGAAGTTCCTTATGATAATATCTTACGATTTTAATTGTTTTTAAATGATTTTATTTTTTTGGCAAGTTCCCTATTGAAAATAAAAATTGACCTATGAAAGCAATTTGTTATAATAGCTGTTCGACAGTGAAATATTGAATTTATTCCAACATAAACGTCCTCACCGTATAAATTCTATAGTGAGAAGCATCACTCTGTATATTTATACACAAATAACTTTTGATATCATATCCGACAAGCAAATACCGACAGTGTCTTTTTAAGAAGTGACCTGGCCTCCAAGAGAACAACATTATAAATGAAAGTAACTATTATAGATATTAACCCGGTTTGTCACTTTTAATACTGAGAATGGTAAGAATGGTCAAGGTTTACCTCGACAAAGTCCTAGATTTACACGATTCGCCAATATTTATGCTATTATTTCACGACACGACATTCTAGATCGGTAGTTACTTTGTTACATATAACAGCAAACTCTCTAGAATAACTTATCCAACTGGTTAAATGAATATTCAGGGTGACCGGACGAAAACGAAACAGAGCCATTATCAGGAACTGCGTCAAAGATTTAACAAAACGAAGACCCGTCGATTTTTCATCGAAGGTGGACATTTTTTTCCGGTATTTTTTACTTCACTACTTTCACACCCAGCGGGAGTACGCATAACCTCAAAATATTTAAATAGCATTAATGGTCGAGAAAGGTATAATTTTAAATACCCTCCAATTCTCTTTACAAAAGTTTTTTATTGACATCTGACATAAGGATGACGTGAAGTTATAAAATGAAAAGTATTCGCAGGCAGAGTTAACTGCATGGTAAACCGATGTGAATTAATCTGAAGATTTAACGGTAGCCTATGAAAGCGGCACTTAAATTGAGCTAATATTTTTTCCTTTATTGAGTAATATAATAGAGATAATTTTCCCAGCCAATTCACGGGAAATATTCTAGTCTTGCTCTAGGCTCTAGGCTCTAGGCAATCCAAAGGGTGGAACGCATAAAACGTAGTACATGCAAATGCTTCAAGTACATACCACATTTCTGAAGTATCAACCATACTAATCAAGCATCTACTAATGTCCATAGAATATGCTACTCTGTACGTGTTAGATAAAAGAAGGTACTACGCATTAGAAGCATCAAGCAGTTCAGTAGTACAGTAAAAGTCACGAATGTTTCTCGTTACGTCATACTTCCCTGAATGTATCAAAGACACTCTAATTTCATGTGGATATTACTGACCGCGTATGTGCAATTAAAACCAATGGAAAGGTACGTATGTCTTTTGTGCCTGAATTAAGATACGCCATTACGTCTTTATCGGTTTGTCACTCTGTCTTGTGTTGTGACAACGAGTGTACTTGAAAAACCAAACGTGACTTTATGCGGATATCATTCTGTCATCATTGAAGTTCGTCGTCATTGTCATTACTTTAAACAGGTAAAATTCATTTACATCAATTGTGATATTTTTCGACAAAATGCCCGGTAAACGTGTGGACGAAAGTAAACGTGAGAGTATTAGAAATTTACATGAATATTTCCAAAAGAAATTGGCTAATGGCGGACCACTTCTGCCGTTAAATGCCATGCAAGAGATTTGTAACAATTTATTTGTAGAATTTCAAATTGTAGTCTAACTAAGAAATGTTAAATTTGATTTTTATTTATTTCCTCTCTTAATAATTAGATCACCAGAAATACAAGTCGAACCCTCTAGCAATGATGCGCCGCTGGTAAAAACTGTCTTGTTGATTTGATTCGGATGTTTATGAGTTATGACGTGACGTTAAACATTCGTGACTTTTACTGTACTCACTTCAGTTTAAGAGAAGTTGGTATTTGAGAAACTTCGGTCGCCGCAAATAAAGTGTTTTTTTATTTCTTGAAATGGCAGCATTCACTTATACAGGGTGTTTTCAAATGACACTTACAACGTTTGCATGTAGATACCTCTCATAAAACTGAACAAAATGATATAAGGAATGAGGGGTCCAGCTCATTTGCTTTTCGAGATACGGGGTGTTGAAGTTATGAAAAATTAAATGCTTTTATTTGATAACTTTAAAATGGATGGATAAATTGATTTGACATTTGGCAGGTTGTTTTAAAATGTAAAAGGGCATATTTTGATGGAAAAACAATTTTCAATTCTTGATCCAATGGTGTAAATTTAGAAAACTATGTCACCTTTCCCCTCCCATTTTTTACGCCACTGGCATTTGAAGCAATTTTTATTCAAATTTGTATTCCTCAATGATGTTCACGTGAAAAACGCATAACCTTTACATATCAAAAGATGTATAGGTAGTTTTCAAGATTTTTAATGTTTTCTTGAAGTCTGCAAGATCACTTTTAAATAATGAAATAAAAAAATATTTTTCTTGTATTTTTTTTAATGACTACCAAACTAGTTATGGTTAGAATATGTAACAAAAACTATTCTGTGAAACAGCAATGCATCTAAAACATTGAGAAAAGATTGTTGAAAATACTTTTCCAAACTTGTGATTTTATTAACATAAGAATTGATGACAATAAAAAATTAGATAGGTAGTTACAAATTTAAACAATATACATAATTTTTCACTAAGCAGCCAATAAATCACAAGAAATATTCAAAATGTTGTTCATTTACATTTAAACATAAACATAACAACGTTTTCTGATTGAAAATCGCATATTTTGGAAAGACTGGGTGATTACCGTAAATAATTTCTGTAGCTGCATGGATTCTTGCTATCAGTTCCTTTTCCGTTTCTAACCATAATTAGTTTGGTAGTCATTAAAAAAAATACAAGAAAAATATTTTTTCATTTCATTATTAAAAAGTGATCTTGCAGACTTCAAGAAAACATTAAAAATCTTGAAAACTACCTATACATCTTTTGATATGTAAAGGTTATGCGTTTTTCACGTGAAAACCATTGAGAAATACAAAATAAAATGAAAATAGCTTCAAATGCCAGTGGCGTAAAAAATGGGAGGGGAAAGGTGACATATTTTTCTAAATGTACACCACTGGATCAAGAATTGAAAATTGTTTTTCCATCAAAATATGCCCTTTTACATTTTAAAACAACCTGTCAAATGTCAAATCAATTTATCCATCCATTTTAAAGTTATCAAATGAAAACATTTAATTTTTCATAACTTCAACATCCCGTATCTCGAGAAGTAAATGAGCTGGACCCCTCATTCCTTATATCATTTTGTTCAGTTTTATGATAGGTATCTACATGCAAACGTTGTAAGTGTCATTTGAAAAAAACACCCTGTATATGCCACAGAAAAGTGTATCAAGAAAGAAGGAGATATCTTCTGTATGTTCCTTGTGGTGTATTCATTATTCTCTCAGTTATTTGTTTGGGAATTAAACCACAATATTTTTTGGAGTTTACTTTCAACGTTTCGGTAGCGTTCCAGCTACCGTTATGAAGATTAATTAAGTTTCTATAATGCCCGGTGTTATAAGCTCGGGTTACCCATGCCCCGAGAGTTAACCTGGTGACCGGTGGGCGATACAGCGTTTTATAAAGCAGGGTTAGAGTTAACCCTACCCCACCATTTAGTTCGGGTTAACTCTCGAGTTTGGCGGTAGTCATGCGCAAAATGCTAAAATTGTGAAGCAATGGAAGGTTATCTCAAAAACATAGAAAAAATATATACAGATTATATCCGATATCAATTTTTCCTATGGTCAAAAATTATTTTCCACTGATTTTAAATGGGTAATTTAAAAATGAATATATTATTATCCAAAACTGTTGTACACGCACGACGCAAAACCTTCAATTTTCTAGTAATTACGTGCTCATTTGAAGAAAGGTAATTTACTTATGATGAATATTTTTCACACATAAAAAATCTAATGGTGCTAACCTGAATTGCTGGTTCGCTGTTGTTTTGGGAGCTCCCACTGCGACTTCCTTTGGTATGTGAGTCTTCTACACTACCCAAACTAATTCTAAAATTGGTTTTGAAAAAATGTTTTTTCTAAATTATTAATTTTGTGCGAAATTCACTAGTAAAATTTTAATGCTAAACGAAATTGTGCCGTTCTCTTCAACGGTTTTTTGGCGACACACTGTCTCTCTCGTCGCGCATATATGTCGCGCAGTTTCTTTTTGCCACGACGACAGGTTAACCAACTAGAATGTTGTATGTATTTGAATTATTAGTAGAAATTGAAAATTATATTTTGTAAAATTATAGAAAAATTGTAATATAGAAAAAAAACAGAAAAAATCAACGGACGTGCGTAGACAACTGTATTGATATTTTGTTTTTAAATTAAAAATTAATTAAATATGAATTAAGTGAAAGATTTATTTTAAATTTTTATTGACTTCCTAGCAGATGATGAGGAAGATATTATTCAAATAGTTGAGGCACCTCGAGAGCCTTGGGTATTTAAAGATAGAATAGAGACTTCAGATTACTGGAATGATGAAGAATTCGTGGTGGGTTTCCGTCTATCTCATATAAGAAAAAAATGTTGGCCGACTTCTTCTATTTTTATAAATTTTCACATTGATCTTTGCATTTTAACCCGAGAGTTAACCCTCGGGGTAACTCGAGATATTTAACTCTACGTTATAAAACCGGGCATAAACAAACTCTGGTCACTATCTGACACAACGAAAAAATTTGACAACTAGACAATCAATAATATTTTGAAGTACAGAATATTTATTAATATGAAATTTTTTCAAGAATTCCTCATCTGACCATAGGTGTATATGTTCAGGCCTTTCTTTGAATATCCTATATTAGGGGGTGCCTGAAAAATAGAAATTATAAACTAACAATAATAATATAATGGTTTCAAACGTCAAATCTCTGGCACCTCATTCACCTAGTAGTTGACGTATATGATCTCGGGTTGATATCCACCCATACAACGCATTCGTAGGTTAAAGTAAAATTCATGTCAAGGTCACAGATAACCACAACGTATAAAAGCGGCCCTAAAATAAACAATTTAAATTTCAATTTTTTTTCTCCTTTTCATGCTAGAGGATTTAGCTACCAGGACTACTTCGACAACTCAATTGTAACTAGCGCTTCAGGTGGATGGGTTTTAAACCTTATTATTGTCTTCAAGGTCATCCTTTAAACGTCCACTTCTATAGGTTTCTCTGTTATGTGCATCAGTCTACATTATATTGATTTATGTATATGATCTCTCTCTAAAAATATTTTTCAATTAAATCGTTGGGTTTTTCGTTTTTTTTAAATTGAGTAAGAAACATGTTAATTTGATGAATGTTTTTTGTCCGAGAGTGTATAGGGGTAGTGGAATTGTTTGATATCAACCTCAATTAAGTACCATTGATTGTTTTATAAAAGAGCATAGCTTTTTAACAGTATTCCTATTGATATATTTTATTTAAACCATGAATAAATAGCACATAATAGACGATTTTTTCTTGCGTGTATCAGGCATACTTCACTATCGTTATAGCCCTGACTTTACTATGCGTATGACATAACTATAATCTGTAATTCCACGGAATAGTGACATTTTTTGACTATTCACAAGGAGATAAAGGTCCATTTACAAATTATTATCTACTTTCAGCATAAATAATAAACGAATAAGATTACTGGAATAAAAAAACGCTCGAAATCTTTTTGTGGTTATGTAAGGTTTAAAGCCACAGAAATAAATATTAATTGTAACGTTTACAAAAATTTGATAAAGTTGACTACAAAAAGAGGAGAAGTGATACTAAAACAAGGTCCCTCAAAGTACATAGATTGCCTATAAACTATTGAAGGTCATCTGACGTCGCCATATTGAGCGCCATCCTGCGTTTTCCATTGTTCAGTGCTGTTTTCGTTTTGTTTTTGTGCTTATGGTAGTTTTTATCGAAATTTTGTTTAATTTTATTTATAAAGGAAATACAAAAAAATAGTGTGTATTGTATTTTAAGTTTTTAGATCTTCACTAACTTAAGTTAACAGCTATAACTTTAAATTAATAAAAGTCATGTTACATATTATATAATCTTTTATTGAATTGTTGTTAGTCAATGCGAAGCTTATATTTTTCTACCTACTTGTATTTTTGATTTTACCAGATGCCTGAAGGAAAAATATGTCGTGTTGCTATTTGCAAAAGCAATTGCTGAAGGTGAAAGAAGCTGGTAAAGACGTCATGTTAATAATAAAGTTGGGGATAAACTGGAGTACTAGTTTTTTTTCTGTTGAAAAACTTCTTCCAGCTAGCAATCCAGGAGGCTAGTTCTTGACCCTTCAGAACTTTTCGAATACTTGTTAATATCGTTGTTTCCACAGTAATATATGGAAAAGGTACTATATATGCACTTTGCTTATTAATTGTGATAATTAGTGATGAGCTTGCTAATTCGGTCTTGGTCTTGCTCAAATCGTCTTGATCTTGTGGTAGACCAAGAAAAACTCGTCTAATGGTTTCAATATGTAATAGTTAATAATATCTAATTAATCTATCTCTCATTTTGTACAAAACTATGAAAATATTAGCAGACGATCCTAATTTTCCTCTCAAATAACCTCAAATAATAATACTTGTGTTGAGTATTTAACGCTCCGATTTTCAATACCGAAATGAAAGTTGATGGTGCATATTAACAATAGTCAATTATGATAAATCCGCCCTTTCATCCCTTTTGTTGGATGAGAATCAAAGCGAGGGGGTGGTATGAGCAAGGGGTAGGCGGCCACGTGTACGACTTATGACGCATTTTGAAACTTTATACACCGACCCTGAGAAAAAGTTACCATCGCAAGCGAACTAAAGAATATGAGACGTGGAGGTTGTGGATCGAACGAAAAATTACGTCATGTATATTTTATCCTTCCTGAATAACAATTTTTAAGAGTAGCTCGGAAAAAATGTTTTTCCAATACTGCGTTACAAATGTGTAATTTTGTATGTGGAAAATAGGCTACCTTTGAACAGAGCGTTAAAATTGTATATTCCATTAAAAGTTGGGAAAATATAGTTGCAATCAAGGAAAAAGCAGTTTTGTACGTGTGATGAACGATACTTTCCATTTCTACAAATAACTGAAAGCTTTCATAATAATATAACCTGTTGTTGTCGAGGAAACTAAATATAAGTGTATATGCTAGGAAGCCATTTAAAAAACTGATAACTACTGTCACAATACATGCAGTATTTAGTACTGCTTGTCAAAATATACAAGGTATCAATAAACTCTCCAGCCAAACAAAAACTACAGGTGCTAGATGTGATTTTATGTCCATCTAACGCTAATTTACCTTTATCCAAAAGCTCCCCCTAAGGGAAAAACGCGCTAAGTCAATTTTTCAGGCATATCCTAAAAAAATCGCTTCCCACAAACTTAAAATTCAGGACTGAAGAATAATTCACAATATTTCGATGACCGAAGGGGGCGAACAAAGTGCTCAAGCGAAAAATTCTACTTGCCGAACACGTTAGCAGGTGAATAACTATTTCCATATGCAAGATATTAACTGTTGCATTTTATAGTAACTTTCTCGGTTTTCTTGAAATTTTATTAAATATTGCATTAATAACTATTAATGATTACATCAATATCCAAAAGGTAACTAATATACTTCTGGTTTGTATCTATTTATTATATGTCTAACTAAATTATATTTTTCCCATCTTTCGCCAGCTCATAGTACTCATGTTGCTTCTAGTACATACTAAAAGTTTCTTTTCAACACCTAAAGGCATTTCCGCTTCGCATTGTTCGGACAACTGCGGTCGCGTTAGGAAAATAATTAGACAGGCAGATCATTTTAAATGGTACCAATCTAACTTTTGTTCAGTATTTCGAATGCCAAATACAACAATGTAACATAATTGACCATTTATGACTTCCATCTTCAATAAAGGTCATGGGTAACAAAACGCTCATATTTCAATTTAGGTTTTTTTTTAAAAACGGTCCTACACTATTCCTCTAATATCTTTTATTCTCTTTAAGTGTCGAATACAACAATACATCATAGGTGATTTATCAAAAATCAAATCAACGTGCTGCAGCCAATAATAAGAAACGTTTCTTATTTCCCTCGTACAACACACATTTCAGACATATTTTAGTACTATTACATTGATTCCTTGAAAAGGCAAATTTACTGTCATTTGACCTATCTCGTAACTTTTACGATTTTCAAAATTGCAATTCTGGTACCATTTAAAATGATCAGCTTGGATCTTATTCTAACTAAATCTCTCCTGTTCTCCAATTAGTCCTAAGCTCCAGGACAATCGGTACAAACGTACTTATACCTTTCTTTTTTCGCCCGAAGCTAAAAATAATATAAAATGAAATAAATCTGGGAGACGAATTTATTTTTCGTCTTCCTCATTCTCTACAACATCGCCTTACCGTATCTACCAACCAACAAAAATAAATCTATTGATTGACACATCCGAAATTGGAAAATCACTGATACCCAAAATCAAGATATACCCAATATGGATTTCCCTTTTGGATGTCGATTTTCTTGACTGCGTCTATCGAAAGATTATAATCTTAGAATTGTAACAAAGATTTTCCCCTCTTTTGTTATTCAATCTTAACTTAATAAAACATATCCGGATATAATCTTGAAATCGAGCTAGCACAGTGTCTTGCGTGCAAGGGGGACATACAAGTATTAGGTTTTTCTTAAATTTTATACGGAGTGATTAATATTATTGGAACATGTGCAAAGAGCAGAGATTATTTGAACTAAAATTTGGCGATAGGACCAACCTTAAGATCTTGCCATGGAAAAATATACAAGTTGCTGGATTTAATATTTGGAAATTTTTACCAATAATTTCACTGGGAAGTTTTAAATTTTTTTTCAGTAGTGTGCGGCATTTGCATTTAGTAATAGCAGCGAAAAAATAAATTCATTATTTTTTAATATAATGAAATGGTGGAACGAATTAGTGTTGGAATTTTTTTCGGCATATGAAGGGGAGCCGGCCATGGAGTCATATTTTCGTTATTTTTTCTCCATGAACAAGATATAATGTTTTCGTTGGTTTCAGAATCCACTAATTCTGGTGGCATATGATTTGGATATTTTTTCAACAGAAAGGATGACTGATCACACTCAAGTGTGCGACACCACTGATGAAATGAAATTACTACTAAAAACAAGATATTCCAAGCCGACACGAGCCTACAGTGCGAACTCACACATGTCGTGGAATCGCATCAACTTGCCAATCCTCGATCAGCAAGCCGATCCTGGACGAGCTGCTACCACAAGCCAGGTTCGCCAAACCACGCGCCGTGGAATTCCGTCTTAAGACTTCCCTTGGGCACGATCTTATTCCTTCCGTGATTTCAATTCAGGCGAATCGTTGCACTTTTTGCAACTCTGTTTTCGTCCTTCATTACGTTGTTTTGTCCCACCAAACCAACGCAGCATAGGTAATACGTAATCTGACAACCTAATAGGACCAGTAGATCATTTTTGGTTTCAGATCCCACGGCTGCCCAAAATTCCTGAGCGGCACGACCAGAGAGCCCTTTTGATGTAATATGTGCGAAGTGTGCATTCCACGTAAGTCTCCTGTCAAGGATAACTCAAAGGTACTCCAACTCTTCTGAAAAAGAGGAGGTTATTCGATTCATGCCGTATTTTAAATTTTCTCAAGCTAGTGAATGGAATGAGTGTCGTTTTGTTAGAATATGCTATAGCTCTTCCTTCGAACACCAAGTGGTTATAAGATTTAAGGCGCAATGCATGTCCATCGGGTTGCCACTAACTAAATCGTCAGCGTAGCCCAGAGCACAAAATCATTTTCTTTTGAGTTTCTCTAAGAGTTTATCAACAACTAGTGACCAAACTGGATGTGATAAAACTCCTCATTAAGGACATTCTTTTTCCATCTTCCAGTAGTCACTTCCTTTGTTAGGATATATTGGTAGATTTGAAGATAGGTCGTACATTGAATTGACTACTGATATTTCGCAATCCTGTATGTTAAACCCTCAAATTGCTGTTATAGTGACAAAACTTATCTCGAAAATGAAACAAATCAACTAAAAAACTGTCCGCATATAAAATATCTGATAAATAGGGATGGATCAGTCCCCGTTTAAAACTAGTAATAATACACCCCCTCCATAATCCGTGCACGCGTTAAGTACACGATTTTCGGAGTATTCACGGGGTGGATTAATATGTTGGGGATCGTATGTTTGGGGAAGATTTTCAGGGGTTAACTTATTCACTTTTTTAGCTGGTTGTACGACATCAGAAAGACAGAAGATAAAAATTAATAATGGTCCAAAATGGCATGGAAGATTCTGTATCAAAAGATTACAATCTCACGAAACTTGTTTCAATACAATAATAATAATAAAAAAAAGAGGATGGTGGAGGTGTAATTTAAGAAATGTTTTATAATAATAAATGGAAATTTTTTGGAAATACGAATGTAGAAACTTGAAATAGGGGTTTTTGAGGATTGGAAAATCGTATTGTGATACCCGCTTTGATGCATTTTTTACAGGCCGCCAAATATGCCACATATGCGCTGAATTTTTCTGCATTCCAAGTAAGTGCTAATTTTAGGAAAGAGTAACAAAGCCCGCCATTTCAACATCTATACAACGTAATATTTTGGGGCCAAGCCTCTATTATTCCAAATCCACCTTGTACAAAATGTACAGGGTGTCCCAAATTGAATGATTTGCAAGGTATCTAGGAAATTAGGTGAGAGAAAAAACGTAGTTAAGACATGACGACTTATTTTTTTGTTAAACAGGCTGCAGTTCAACCAGTTCTTCAGTATTTTGCTTCATTTTTGAGATATAGTGCGATTTTACAGAATTGACTCAAGCTTGATATAGCTTCAACGGTGAAGCTATATCAATAGTTTTTGTAAAAATTGAACATTTTTTATATTTTGAACTAACAAATAAAAAACAATTCACATAATTACAGATTTTCCTCTCCAATAAACAGAAGTGCAGCAAACGTTGAAAATGTTCCCCATCCTAAAATTGATTAATTACTGGCATCTTTAAACATTTAGTATTTTCTGATCGGTGGATCGACACCAACTAACCTCCAAGGTCTCCTCGTAACCTAGATGTTAATCCCCTTGATTATTCCATTTAAGGATTTGTAAAATATATTCATAAGAGTGACGTTAATATAATAAACAGGTGTTTCGAAAACTAGAAGCTACTCAAATACTGAATGCTGTAGATCTGTACGTAAGAGATGCCAATTCATAATCCAGGAAAATGACGGACATTCTGTTCATTTACAGTCTTTTTTCAAATTTGGGGAGAAATATCTATATTTACATTGTTTTTTATTGTCACTAGTTTGTTATTTTGTTGTTATTATGTAGAAATTTTCTTCAAGTAAATCCAAGAATATGAGTTTGTTCGACAGACGTTACATTTCTTGTCACCTTGTAGTAAACAGTCCAAGAAATATATTTAGAGGGTATTTCACGAGGAGCTTACACTATCTATATATTGGAGACTGCTCACACAATTTCTATAAATATTGGCATAGGTGGAGAACGAGTTATGGTGAATTTCTGAAAAATATTTTGACATACATGTCAATTCCGGTTATACCGAAAGTGAACGATATCTTTTTTTAATGTAACACCCTGTATATTATTAATTTTTCGTATTCCATATTAAATTTTAATGGCAGTTGGTGTTGATTATCCTATATCTAAACTTATCGAGATATTATTTTTTTCAATAAAAAATCAACCACAACCTAATAAAAAACATCATGTCATACCTACCAACTTGAGCCTCCTAACAATAAATTATATACTGCACTAAACTCTCTACCGGTTATTGTATCTAAAGTTTTCCTACACTGTTTCCAAATCTAGTAAAAGCAGTTTGAGGCAATTTTCTCGGAAATGAAAGAATTCACTGAAGATCTGATTGGACCATGGCTTGCTCAACCAAAAAAAAATATTTATGACATTCGCTACTTTTTTCCTAGCTCCTCTAGATACATACTTTGAATAACCATCCAATTTGGAACACCCTGTGCAAAGTGCTTGTAAATACATGGAAAAATGTTTAGCAACTGTTATGCTTTTTCCAAGTACGCCTTTATTATTTTTTTGTGGGAAAAAAATCCCACCTTCAACTAAATGCAAATCAATGAAAATCGAGATTCATCAATCTTAGCTGAAATTACCGGTAACGCTGCCGAATAACCGTCTTTCAACAAAAACCCCTTATTAATTTGAGTTTGATTGATTCTACATTGTTGTTCTTGAGCTTCACCCCTTTTTACAACTCTCAACAGTTCCGGCTTTTTCATTGTTGCCATGTTTTCAAGGGTAGTTTTGTGTTTAACCGGCTTTTATGAGTTTTAAAAATTACCCTAAGATGTACATTAACGTTTTTTTTTTAAACTTGATAGAATGGACATGTGAAAAACAGCAAAGGACGAAACCCCATAGCGCGACAATTCCTTTAGATATTTAATAGTAGCAATAATCCCTTTTTTTCATGTTTTACCTCGATAGAAAGCTTATTTTCATTCAGTTTTTATACAATAGTGCTCCAAACATTTATTGATTTAATTATTAATTAGTAGAAATTTATTCGTTGCACCTAAAAACCATTGATACCAAATTTTTAGCTCAATGGAATACGTCATATTCTATCAGTTTTTCACAGTAGTTCCTGTTGAGGAAGGCAGCAGTTCAAAACCTAAAAGCTTTTCGAACTTGCCTGCTCCGCAATGCAACCAGTTACAAATGTAAAAAGCCTAGTGCGTGAACACACTCACAGTAAGTTCGAAAAAAGGTGGGATGAAACACAGAACTGCAAAGTAGCCAAAAAATCATTGTGTAATGTACCCCAACAAGTTTTATTACCCTGTATAATAATTTTGTTGCATTTGTTAAATATCAAATCAAGTACACTTACCATTTTCATAATTAAGATTATTTGTCCACGACCACTTAATAATAAGTCAATATTTTACCTCCTAACAAAAGGTATATGGTACCCATATATCTTCTAGAATGAATTATGGTTCATAATTTACTAGCGTGAATTATGAACACGCTTTTGCATTTAAGTAACATGCCATGACAACGCAACACTCACAACATTTCGGTACATAGGTGACTAGAGATGGGGGTACAAAATGAAATAAACTATTAAATCTGCGTATTTTGTTTAGGAAATTTGTTTTTGAAATATATCGTATCGATAAAATATCAAAACTTTTAGTATTGATACTTTTCATAATGATATATTCTAATATTGATACTTTTGAAACACTATATTTATAACGGTACCCAGTAAACACACGACTGGTCCATATGGACATGGACACAGAATAGACATCCAATGGATGTCCATTTACTACTAGTACAATGGATATTCGTTTGGGGACATTCACTGGTCCTTCAGTTCTCGTTCACCACTGGACGTGAAGATTTATTTGAATGATGGACGTCCATTGGACATCCACTGTTCATTCATGAGATGTCCATGGTTTATTTATCATGTCCAGTGAATGTCCATATTTGTACAAGCGTTTATCCATTCTAAGTACGAAACGGACATCCATGGGATGTCCAATTTTGTGGCAAATGGATATCCAATGAATGTCCATAGAATATCCTTCTGGACTTGAACGGATATCCTATGGATATCCCTTATATCCAATGTAGATATCCATTGGACTTCCATTGTATGTTAATGTGCTATCTGGATACGGTGTATCGATACTTTACACAGTATCGCCCATCTCCATATGTCACATTATTTGACGTACTCAGAAATTTATTGATTTTGTCGTTAGAATTGTCAATAATACCAAATCATTACTTTCCGTTCTACACTCGCATTCTTTACTTGACTTTTATTTAATAGGGTTGTGGACAAAGTATAGTATTCTATTCGCAATTTATGGCCATTATTCACTCGGGCGACTTGCGCCCCTCGCCTACGGTTCAGGACGCAAACGTCACCCTGCGTGAATATTGTCTATCATAAATTGCTCGTTTAATAATATACTATTGTTAGTAGGAGTCTAGTGTTTTAAATATACTTTCTCTACTGTATAGTGCATTTAAAATTGTAAGCTCTACTCCACAATGCCATCGATGGCCTTGAAAATATTGTCAGCTGAATATATGTTCCATAAGAAACCATATATGGTGACAATAGGGGCATCGGGGCCTATGAGTACCACCAAGAAGATGAGAATGAGTCGGGTCAGTATGGGCAATTCTCAATCTGCAAATCATCACCTCCTCGCGACTTGTTAAATTTGTTGGGTATAACCATTTATTTATAGTTGGCTTAATAGCTTTAAGTTGGCCATTATATTGTGACCATATTTGTTGCCATATTTTTTTACTACGTCTTTAATATTGATTTTCAAGTCACTATAAAGTATAGGTATACCGTTATTCACTGGACTTTCCGTGGAATTTGGAAGTGTCCTGGAATCCATATTAATTTGCATATTTTATTTATTGTTGTCCGATACGTGTTTAGTTCCAATATGCGTTGACATCTTTTGTTTTTGGTGAATACATTAGGACTTATCAAACTAAGGGAGTCCGAGCACACAGTACATGATTGATAATAAGACATTGAAAAATACAAAAGATGTTGCCAAATAGCGTACAGTTCAGCTGTGAACACTGAACAGAATTTATGGAAGACCATTGAAAAACACCATTATTCACGACCATAGCTGAACCAGTTCCACTATCACATTTTGATCCGTCAGTGTAATTAATGAGGTTATTTTGGCGGGATTCCAATTCCACATAAAATAATGCTCTATAGGTTGAAGGAAGGGTATTTTCTTTTTTCCAGGATGTTAATTTGGTGTTAATTTTTGGGACACAGAAAGTCCATGGAGGTACAGTGGGAACCTGTTTTGTCAAAAGTGGTTTCTAGGTTACAGAACATTTTTTGCAGGCTTTAATGTTCCTGTCCGAATTGTATATTGAACTTAGTTCAAATATAATGAAGATTTAAACAAATTAAATTGTTCCTCACTGTTGCCGGACGCGTTGTGGATGATCTGATGCAAACTCATTATTGGCACAGGAAAAGCTATAATTAATGTGAGATGGAATAGAGAGAATCTTTAAGGAATATATCATGATTTTTTTTAATCTCTCCGAAGGTCAGGCGGAAGGACACTGGCATCACATTATTGGACTAGTTGAACCAGTTTTTAAAGCACCTGTTGCATACCTTGAAGCTGTTTCTTGAATTCTGTCTAGACGTATAAGATCGCCTACAGGAGTTATAGATAACAGCTTCATAGTCTATTTCACCCTGAATGACTGATTGGAAAAATTTCATAAATCCTTGTCTGTCAGCCCCCCACTTCATGCTGAACATACATTTGATTATATTCAATGCCTTTTCACAGTTTATCTCAAGTTGGATCAGCTGGTCGTTCCAAAGAAATTTCGAGTCGAATATTAGGCCGAGACATTTAATGCAGCTGCTTACATTGATACGAAGGCCCTCTATATAAAGCTTGGGATCCTCATACAGTTGTCTCAATCTTCAGAAGTGGATGGAGGTATTTTTCTGTTGAAAATTTAAATCCCCTTTGCTTTACCTCTTATTTAGGTGAATTATTGCCCCATTTAAACACCGATTGATAGAATTCATGGACTGATCCCGTGAAAATATTACCAGGTCGTCAACATATAAAATTTTTTCGACATTTGTTTCATTTTTTTTTATTAAAAAATTAATTGCGATCAAAAATAATGTTACACTCAAAACGGATCCTTGAGGTATTACATTTTCCAGATTTCTAATCGAAGATTGCCGTAAAATATATTTTTTCAAGAAAGTTCTGAAGTAGGTAGTGTTGGGAGTTTTCCTTTTAGTGCCCACTCGTTGAGTTGTTTAAGGGTAAAAAAACTTCCTCTTGGTCATAGGCTTTTCCTAATATATTATATTATATTATATTATATTATATTATATTATATTATATTATATTATATTATATTATATTATATTATATTATATTATATTATATTATATTATATTATATTATATTATATTATATTATATTATATTATATTATATTATATTATATTATATTATATTATATTATATTATATTATATTATATTATATTATATTATATTATATTATATTATATTATACTGATTAATTATGCCCACATCAAACTCAAGTGTTATCCATAGTTAGAAATGTTTGTGACAAGTAATATTCCCATTGATAGCTAGAGAAATTCGATTCAGAATATCATTAAGGTTGAACGTACCTATCGAAAGGCTAATGTCACCGTAGCACCTTAATTTAAATGAAGACGATAGTTATGCTGAACAAGATTTGGGTTAAATGGTTCATTGAAATTAATATAGAATTAGTTCATTAGTTGTAAGAAGGTAATGCATTGACTAAAATAATGTATTTTTTTCTCTATCTACTGCCAGTTTGTTTTATATACATACAGTCAACGTTCATGTACTACTCACTTTGCTTCTTTTCTATTTTATATCAATTTCATATCAGTTATTATTAAAGAAATGGAACTTTGATACCTTTCACTGTTTTACAGATACCTTGTATTGTAAAATATTTTTTTAAAATGGGGCTGGCCATTATTAAGCCACATATTTTTTCACTTTAAAAATTTGTTGATAAGATCTGCTAATTAGATGTGATAAATTCGACCATGTATATGGTGAGCCACCCTTTATATTTAATTTGTTTTCGAAAAATGTTTTACAAAATTAATTCAATTTTTGTTTTAGTATCTAAATATAAATGACTACGGATACGTTACTGTTTACCTAATGTACATTGAGGGATTTATAAACTCTTATCACTACATCCTTGAGGCTAGATGCCGAGTCTTCGAAATATTGTGAAACGTTCTATACCCCTGCTAAATTATGTTGAATAGAAATTTCAGGCTGCTACCAGAGGCGTACGCCAGTGGAAAGTGACTGGTTGAATGTTTCCAAATTTCACACAGTTGTGGCCAAGTATGACAATAATATGTCCAAATAGTTTCAAAGAACGAATTATTTGAACATTTTAAAAATAAAACATCCTGTTACTCAGACAAGAGACAAATTTCATTTAGGAGATTTTTGGGTAAAATCTTCATGTTTTAAGCTTAGAGTTCTACAATTGAAATATTTCCAATTGGAACACAATATTGTGAAACGTTCTATACCCCTGCTAAATTATGTTGAATAGAAATTTCAGGCTGCTACCAGAGGCGTACGCCAGTGGAAAGTGACTGGTTGAATGTTTCCAAATTTCACACAGTTGTGGCCAAGTATGACAATAATATGTCCAAATAGTTTCAAAGAACGAATTATTTGAACATTTTAAAAATAGAACATCCTGTTACTCAGACAAGAGACAAATTTCATTTAGGAGATTTTTGGGTAAAATCTTCATGTTTTAAGCTTAGAATTCTACAATTGAAATATTTCCAATTGGAACACAATATTGTGAAACGTTCTATACCCCTGCTAAATTATGTTGAATAGAAATTTCAGGCTGCTACCAGAGGCGTACGCCAGTGGAAAGTGACTGGTTGAATGTTTCCAAATTTCACGCAGTTGTGGCCAAGTATGACAATAATATGTCCAAATAGTTTCAAAGAACGAATTATTTGAACATTTTAAAAATAAAACATCCTGTTACTCAGACAAGAGACCAATTTCATTTAGGAGATTTTTGGGTAAAATCTTCATGTTTTAAGCTTAGAATTCTACAATTGAAATATTTTCAATTGGAACACCCTGTATAAAAAAACAGGTTTTCCTCATACTACAGAGTATATAATTTAATTGACGTATGCTCTTCTAAATTTACACGAAGAAGGAAGCAGCGTTAACGTACTATATATATACACACACACTCACTCAGTCGGTCTTGAAGGTATTATTAGATTTATTTATTGGTTTATTACCGTCGCCTTACCGAGAAGGAGGGTACATTTTTAGAAATAATTTAAAATAACTTTTTGTCAATCTCTATAAATCTTCTTTTATACAAAGAAATTTCTCGGTATTTTGATACTGTCTCGTGGACTAGACGTTTCTTTTGACAGAAGTACAATCGGTTACAAATAAAACTGTTGGCACTACGTTTACCCTTAGAGGGTCGTAAATACCTTTCTCTTTTCAAATATGATACAAGCAATTCATATTCCGAATAATGAAGTATATTAACTGGAGAAATTGAGAGTAAATTTGATATTACCAAGATGTCAAAGATAATACACATGGATTCAAAAGTTTTGCACCACCAATATCTTCATCAAAGATGGATTGGGGAATAATTATTAATGGATTAGTTTTATGTTAAGGAAAACATCAAGGTTTTTTGTAAAAAATTGATTATCCACTAATACACTGTTTTAAATATAAGAGTATTTTTGCAAAAAATGCAATGAAAATAAAATTGGTGAGTTTTTTGGAAAAATAATAAATTAGAATGATTTAATGATGAGTATTTCCACCTCTAGAATCTATGCAGGCTTGGAGGCGCCTACCCTTACTGTTAACCAGATTTCTGATATGCTGTTGCGGGATATTCCGCCATTCCTCTTGAGCGGCATGAACAAGCTCTCGTACACTCCTGGGTGGATTTCTGCGTACTGCTACTGCCCTGCAAAGCATGTCCCAAGTATCTTCTATTGGATTCATATCTGGAGATAAGGCTGGCCATTCCAAACGATTGATGCCTTCGGTTTCTAGATACTTATTTACAGCTCTGGTGCGATGAGGACGGGCGTTATCGTCCATAAAAACGAAAGCGTTGCCAGCAGCTGATCGCCATAGCCTCACGTGAGGATGTAGAATCTCCCTGAGGTATATATCTCCCGTCATTTTTCCCTGAACATGGATTATTTCTGTGCATCCGTTGGATATAATCCCAGCCCAAAACATTGCATTTCCTCCTCTTAAGGGTAGCACAGGGCGGGCATGGGCGAGCTCAGCTGCTCTCGTTGGCAACTCTCCACACTCGTATTCGATGGCTATCATGGACCAAACAAATTCTTGTCTCATCAGAAAAAAGCACAGGTAGTAGTCACTGTACTCTCATTGGTCGATGACACCCCAATCCTGTCGAAAGTATTCGTCTCCGTAACGTAGAGACCGATAATGAAATTCCCAAGGCATGTCTCATCTCTTTGGAGTGCTGGCAATGCCATGGTCGGGTTTCTCTGGATCGACAACTGGATATAGCGGTTTTGCCGTCCATTGGTTACACGCCTTCTACCGCTCCTAGATCTGTCACGAAAATAATTGGTCTGGAGATACCGGTTCCATGTACGAAATACATTACTTTGCGATCTACCAACTTTATTAGCCACGAACCTTTGAGAATGGTCTTCTTCAATTAGATCTATTATTCTGGCACGATCAATCTCACTTATCACTTGACGATTCATGCTTATGTTGGCAGTTCAAATCATAAAATTTAACTGCCTTTGCTAGAAAAATGTTCGTACCAAATATGTACTCTCCAACAAAAAAATTGTAAACATATATTTTTTGCAAAAACAAAATTTGTACAAAAACCTTTGATGTTATTTTTTCACTTGAAACTAATCATTCAATTAGTATCCAGTCCATTCTTGACGAAGAATAAATTACTCACAGAGATATAGGGTGATGCAAAACTTTTAAATCTATGTGTAGTTAAATACTATTAAAACGCCTCACAAAGCTTAGCTTTTTTTATAACATTTTTAATACGACTAAACTATAATTTGGCACTTCTAATGATAATTTCTCATATAGTTTCTTTTTCTGGCATAGTATCATTATTTATAATTATTATTGAGTGATTCATCATTACTTCTTGTGGATGACTATCTGAACATGCAGGCGTATTATTTAAAATTTCCTTATTGCTAATCATAATACTTTCAAAGTTTTTCTTTATTTTTCTCCGAAACGCTCCACTCCTTTTGATTTTCTTCTACTCCGTTAATTCCGACATTTTACTCGGTTTGTTTTCATAAAACTGCGAAGCCACATAACAGCTTCCAATGTAATAATTATATAATTATTTTATAGCTGTGCCTGTAACTACAATTTTCAATGGCAATAAAATTGAGGCATCTACTGCTTTAATAAAATTGTTTTATGAGCTGCTAAGAGTGTTTATAACAATAGTTTTATAATGTATTTATACCTGATATAAATGATATAAATGCTACCAAACACTCTTAAAAAAGTGTTAAAAAAACTAAATTTTATGAACAATAAATATCTTATGAACCTCTTACATAATACGTATAAAATTGCTTTATATATTTTGTTGCCAAAGTGTTTCTGTGATAAATTTATAAAACAACTTTGTAACGAAAAGCTGAACTGGCTCTTATTGAACCTTTATATATTAAGTGGCATTCTTGAAAGCAACAATAAATCAACATTAAAATAAAATTGCTATATAAGCCAAAAATTATAAAACAACTTTGCTAGTTGGGTACCTCTTTTCCATGACGTCACTGATCCAACGCGTTTTTGCCCTTTATAAGCTATAATTTTTTCAGTCTCTTGGACGGTCTTTATTCCAGCCTATATTGTAAATCATCGTAGGTTCGTAGTGGTGGTGTGTCATCAACCTCTCCAAGTTATCAAAAAAAGCTTTACTTCAGTGCTGTTAAGTCCGAGAATTCTGTTGATACTAATAGCTTCAGCCTTCCCAATACTCAACTCAGGATGATGCTATAAAAATCCAGACAGCCAATATTTCTTTTTCCGCAGTTTGACTGGCTTGGTTAAACCTTTATTCAATACCCTTTTAGCTACACTGTAACATACTTTTGGAAATTGTTCTCTCGTCAGGCCATAAAATGTATTTGACATATACTGAAGATGACTGGCCAGTATTTTTTCTGGCTCAAATATTGCTGAATGCAGTATATCTTCCCAGCTTATGGTTTTTTTGTACAGATCGCCGTTAGCTATCGATAAATTGAGTACCTTTTTTAAAGTGATGTGAGGTACGTCGGTTTCTGAGATACTTTGCACACCGAAATGTATCCTTATCTGAAGATATTGACTGCATTTTTTGATGTATTAACTATCCAAAAAGCTTTCGTATCCTTCCGAATTGTTTTACGTGAAAAAAAAAGAATAATATGTATGTAACATGGTGGGAAAATACGTTGTGAAAGCTAATGGGGTAATGGGAGCCATGTCGGGTAGTAAGAGTCATCCTAGGCTCCTATTTTCCGCTGACTACCATTTTGAAAAGTAATAATATGAATGATTTAATTCTAATTTCAATCGCAATTTAACAAATTGCACTAGTTGGTGAATGAATCTACGGATGTAATGGATATGCACATTAAAAAATCAGAATAAAACTTTGTGCCTTGGCACTGGCAATCCGCGGATTTTCATAAGCGTGACACTAACTACTCGTATCGTTCAGGCGAAGTTTTTGGAAGGTTGGCGGTTGGCGTTAAATCCCTAGTTTTGTTCATAGAGCTATCACAAACGGTTTAAAACTGGACGACTCATGCGCAAAGCCTCTCTAACCATTTCTGATTGCTCTACGAACAAACCTACTATAGTTCCCCTCCTCTACTACAACGCACAACAGAAATCCGATTATTAAGTGTGCTTTTTGACAAAAACTAACATGGAAGAAGATCATTATGGAATTTGGGAATTCATACCAAAGCGGACTAAACGTGATGAAAACTTTAGCTTTACAAAAATGGGGAGCAGACAAAGTAATATTATTACATGTGTACAAATCCTTGATAAGATCCAAAACAATAGATTATGGAGCTGCTCTCAACCTATCAGAATCCATCCAAAATAACACCTTTCTTATCGCTACCAAAGCTCTTCGAACTACACTTACTAGAAGTCTTCTTTGTCTGACTGGAGAGCCCTCCCTACAGAAGAGGCGGACGTACTTAAGTCTTTCTATGGCAGCAACAATTGATAGTCAACAATATCAATCAGTGTGTACCAAAACTGATAGATATCGCGAGAGTTACAAAAGGGTAGATACGAGCCTCCATTCTACGAAAGAGTGCGGAAACATATAAGCAGTCTAAAGTTACAATTTCCCAACTTTTATACCACGAATAATCAAATCTCACCTCGGTGGCTAAGTCACATTCCTCCCATAAATACTGTAAGGTCCATGTGAGGTATTGGGAATAATCACTCTTGTTTCAACAAATAGGTCATTTATTATTGCTACAATCAAAACTAGTCAGTAACATGATGTGTTTAATCATGAATCGTAGCCCACTTATTTGACCTAACCAAAACTTGTCGGTTATATCAAGTAATTCGTTAGTGATTGAACATTCAAAGATATGTTGGTCAAGGACCAGTAGCGTCAGCATTTAGACATACACCAATATTCAATATAAATATTAAATATTGTGTTAAAAGCGTAAAATAAACAAATAGATAAAAGTTTTGGTTGGGTCAAATAAGTGGGCTACGATTCATTATTAAACATATCTTGTAACTGACTAGTTTTGATTGTGGCAATAATAAATGACCTATTTGTTGCTGCTATAACAATTTGTTTCTTAAATTTCATTTTATTTGTTTTGTATTTTTGTTACTGTTTATTTTCACTATTTTCTCCTGTTTTTTACATACCTCTGCTATAACAATTTGTTTCTTATTTTTCATTTTATTTGTTTTGTATTTTTGTTAATGTTTATTTTCACTATTTTTCCCTGTTTTCCACATACCTCTGCTATAACAATTTGTTTCTTATTTTTCATTTTATTTGTTTTGTATTTTTGTTAATGTTTATTTTCATTATTTTTTCCTGTTTTTTACATACCTCTGCTATAACAATTTGTTTATTATTTTTCATTTTATTTGTTTTGTATTTTTGTTAATGTTTATTCTCACTATTTCTTCTTGTTTTCTACATACCTCTGCTATAACAATTTGTTTTTTATGTTTCATTTTATTTGTTTTGTATTTTTATTAATGTTTATTTTCACTATTTTCTCCTGTTTTTTACATACCTCTGCTATAACAATTTGTTTCTTATTTTTCATTTTATTTCTTTTGTATTTTTGTTAATGTTTATTTCCACTATTTTTTCTGGTTCTTTATATACTCGAATTTGATAAGTACAAGTAACTTTATCTTGTGATATTTGTGAGTATTTTTGTATTGTTTGTTTCTATTCTGTTGGAAATAGGTTAGGTTTTTTTTGTTTTTGACGTCATAGGCTTCTTTCATTATCCTTTCCTGAATTTTGTATAGCATAGAATAAATCAACTGAATTTATGAAAAGGTATTTACTGATGAAATAAAAATCGAAGTGGCAGCCCTGCTACCCAAGTTTTCTTAGAACTGCTGTAATGGACTGTTGTCTTTTAGCACATTTTACAATTTTGCCAAATTTCCAAAATTGGCTTCTATTCAATGAGATTACTTTATGAATAGATTACAACGTATACAGTGTGGAACAGCCAAATGGAATAAATTCGAAAGGAATAAATGAGTGCGTGTTGGGATAAACGCTTGGACATATCGATTTGTATTTCTAAATGCGCATTCTTTTCTAAAAAAGAATTATATAGGGTGCAACCAGTAAATTGGTGCTCTTCAGCGAGTGGAGAGAAATCTATAAGGTGTAAAACGGAATGAATGAGAATATCCTTTTGGCGTACTTCTTGGATATCTACAAAAAGATTAATCCTGCGACAATGTGGGCAAAATATTCGATGCTCAAGTCTTTGCAGATGGTGAAAGAAGGAGTTGATATTTCAAAATATCCATAACTAACGGCTTTCTCAAGAAGGCAAGCAGTTGGTCAACAGGCAAACAAATCAAAATTTCTGAGAAGAGAAGTTAATAGATTCATGAAGGAAGCCACAGAAGAGTATTTAGTTTTTATAGGCTTGATTTTGTAGTTTTGAAGATAAAATCTTTCAAAAATGTGAATATTTTGTTTTTTAAAAGCAGTCCGGGAAGTAAAAATTTCCCGGACTCAGTAATGTAATGAGTTATTTCCCGGACTTAAATTAGTCCTGGAAGCTTATTTCAGCACAGTATGAAATAAATATTTTTTCGCAAATCGTTGGAAGATTTTGACATTCCAGACAAAATTTCTTCGTTTTATTGCGGTTAAGTGAGGAAAATATTTTTGTATAATTAGGGGAAAGGATGGCGCGACCACTTCTTCATTTTAAAAAGGGACAAGGGACAGCTGGACTAACAATATCTATTTATTTAGTCCAACTGTTGATACATGGAACTGAAATTATTCAAAATATTTTATAGATAAAAGTAAAAAAGTGAAGATTACCGATAAATCGCTAAGGATATATTATACAGGGCAATGTATTAATGTTATTGAGAACAACTTAATTATATCTTTTGAAAGCCAGCTCTGGAAATGAATTAAACTGTCGTGTTATTCAAAATATAAACACAATCTAAGGTGAACTGGTTATAAAGAATTGGATTTTTGTACAAAAATTATATTTTATGCTTGATTTTCAAATTTGATTTTTTTAAGAGAAATTAAGTTCCTAATCGTGTAAATGCGACAAATTTAAATAAATCTAGAAATCAAGTCTATTGAAAATCCGAATAAATGAACACAAAAAGTATATTAAAGATAGGGGGTTGGTGAGTCAGGTATTTGTAAACTTGCTTGGGAAGAGGGGCATCATATTCAATGGGATTCATCGCACATAATATTGAAAGAGCCCAATAGTAAAAGAGTTTTAACAGGGATCCTAACGGGACATTGCCGCCTGAACGGGCACCTGAGGAAGCTCAAAATAGTGGAGGAAGAAGAATGTAGATTCTATGGCATGGAAGAACAAACCTCCATCCACATACTTGCGAATTGCACAGCAATTCAAAATCCTGTTGTTAATCAATATATCTACACTTCAATACATAAAATCTCAAAACTGATTTATTAGCCTAAGAGCCGGTGGGAGGTCCACCTTCACCGATCTGATAACTCGATAAGACATATTTTATATCAAATATTATTTATAAACAAATATGCATATGATAACTTGCCTATCGAAAAGTGTTCATAGCTACATTTAATTTAATTAATTTTAATCAATTCTTTTTCATCTTCACTCTTGTGATAACCAAATGAGTTTAATCTCAATTTATAGTTTTTAACCCACTGAATATGCCTAGGTAGGCTTGCCCACTTATTTCTGTGCATGGTTACCTGGCAAGTAGATGTGAACAGGTAAGCCTATACAGGGTGACCCACGACGAGTTAAAACTATCTTCTGTATATGGCAAAATACTTATAGTAAAATCATGAAAATTTCTACGTTTGGGTTTTCGGATACGATCTTTTTAACTGAAATATTTCTAAAGATGGCCGACTTCCGGTTCTACCGGAAGTCGACTGTAACTTTGTTATTTTAAACGGAACACCCTGTATATTAATACATTTTAAAAATCTACGTAAAATTTTGTTATACTTTTGTTTGAAAACTTGTTCCGAAAAATGCATACTTTTTGAGTTACTGATTTTTTTTGTACAAAATTTGAACGTTGCAGACCCTTATAAATTATTTTTTCACGAGGATACCCTTAAAGATATGAAAATGGTTTCTGCTCGGTTGCTTTTAGTAAGGTCAGACGTATTTGAATCTATGTTGAAACATTTTCCATTTTATACAGGGTGTGTATAAAATGTGCTCAAAGTTTAACTTCATAAATATAATATTTCTTTATTTTTTTGAATAGAACCATCCGGTTTTTTCTATTTTAATGCATTCAGGGGTGAAAAATAAGGCAAATTTATGTATACTTTCCTATACCTGAACCTGAATGCATTGAAATAAAAAAAACCGGATGGTTCTATTTAAAAAAATAAAGAAATTTGATATTTATGAAGTTAAACTTCGAGCATATTTTATACACAGTCTGTATTAATTGAAAAAAATTTCAACATAGATTCATATACGTCTGACCTTGCTAAAAGCAACCGAACAGAAACCATTTTCATATATTTAAGAGTATCCTCGTAAAAAAATAATTTATAAGGGTCTGCAACGGTCAAATTTTTTACAAAAAAATTAATAACTCAAAAAGGATGCATTTTTCGAAAAAAAATTCTAGGCAAAAGTATACAAAAATTTTACGTAGATTTTAAATATGTATTAATATACTTGGTGTTCCATTTAAAATAACAAAGTTAGTCGACTTCCGGTAGAACCGGAAGTCGGCCATCTTTAAAAATATTTTAGTTAAAAAGATCGTATCCGAAAACCCAAACGTAGAAATTTTCATGATTTTACTATAAGTATTTTGCCATATACAGAAGATAGTTTTAACTCGTCGTGGGTCACCCTGTATAGGCTTACCTGTTCACATCTACTTGCCAGGTAGCCATGCACAGAAATAAGTGGGCAAGCCAACCTAGGCATATTCTGTGGGTTAAAAACTATAAATTAAGATTAAACTCATTTGGTTATCACAAGAGTGAAGGTGAAAAATAATTGATTAAAATTAATTAAATTAAATGTAGCTATGAACACTTTTCGATAGGCAAGTTACAACGCATTTTTGTTTATAAATAATATTCGATAAAAAATATGTCTCATCGAGTTATCATATCGATGAAGGTCGACCTCCCTCGGTCTCCTCTACTAATCCATAATTTAAAAAAAAATAATCGTAATCACAAAAAAAGTAACACAAAACGCGTTTTATTTGAAACATTTCCGAAATAAGCAAATAAGCGGTTTCCTTGATAAAAACCGTTCCTGGAGCGTGTACTTCATTGGATCCCATTCTATGTAGACTTTAATATTGTAAGAATGTCATACAAAAAAGAATTTATTCCACATTTCACCAAGGTTACGATTTACTGTGAAAGGACCTTAAAAAAGTTGACAACAAATTTTTTGCAGTCTTAAACATCAAAATTGTCTAGTTATTGAATTTCTACATTAATGTCAGATAGGTACCAGAATTTGAAAAAAACTTAATTGTTCTTGATAACGGTAGCTGAAACGCTACCGAAACGTTAAATTGAGTGAAATAAAGAATAGATTGTGGTTTAATTTCCCAAAATAATTAGTAAGAAGATTGAAAAACGAATTCTTCTCTTTTGATATCTACTAGTACACTTTCTTAAATCTGGATTAGAGTTTTCATAATCCTTGAACAAGGTGAATTTTTTTATATAAATAAAATGAACTAATTTCCAAACAGCGGTCCTGTTTTTTTTTCAGTTTCAATAATTATTTCAGCCAAAATTCACATTTTGTCCTTCATATTATTCCCCATAGGAGTATATGTATAAGATGTTTTTTCACATTTACAGAAAAATGTAAAATTACAGAAGCTTTATAAACATTAATTCGTGTAATAATGAAATTTTGTATATTGTGTTTTTATACATTTATCTCAATTATATAATTATTATTGAAGGACATATTGAGGGGGCCATTCCCATGGACGCACCGGAATTCGGTCCCGCTACCTGCGGAAGGGACTACCTGTAACGGATTAAATTCGAAGTGTGGTCACACCAGCGAAAATACGATTTCGGAATTGGGTCCCATGTACCTACTTTTTGTTTAATTTGACTTTTATTTTCTTTCACATTTTTTTGGGCTCAGTACCAACAGTACACACTTATTGTTGTTGTACTGGCATGTTTAAAAATTTACCCTAAATGCGTATCGTCAAAAACAAAAACAGTACGTGAAATAATAACCCAACCAAACCTACCCCTACCAAACCACCTTCGTATTTTTAGTCAATTTTTTTGTAGAATGAATTATAATAATTTTCAATAATAACCCAACCAAACCTACCCCTACCAAACCACCTTCGTATTTCTAGTCAATTTTTGAAGAATACATTATAATAATTTTCAATAATAACCCAACCAAACCTACCCCTACCAAACCACCTTCGTATTTTTGAAATCTACCTGCTTCGACAGCGGACCGAATAACGAAATCACCCTTTCGGATTTGGACAAGGTCCCTGTGAGCAGGTAGCCCTTTTGCTAGGTACCCGGACCGAATTCCGAAACACCGATTCCCATCTCGGCCCATAAGGTAGGTATACTGAATAAAAATCGCCCGAGTCTAAAATTGACCTGTTTTGAAATGGCCCATCTCGGCCCACCTTTATTACAATAATACGCTTTAATCAGATTGATTAGATTTTATTAATGTCTACATATAATAGCTAACTATATTCCAACAATTTATACATATTTACATTATGTTATATGCATTTTAACATAAGACAACTTTGAAATCTTTTTATTTTTATGCTCTTAATTTTTTTTACAGCAAAAATTTGTTTATTCTTCGTGGAAATTTTTTTAAATACATGTGGTGTGTTAATACCATTGCATTTTATTGTATATTTCGGTTTGAACATTGAGGAGTTCTTTAACAAAAATAAATATGGATGGATGTGTTTGATATATTGAACTATACTATACTACAACTATAGGTTGGGGTTTTGGGGTTGGGGTTGAAATTTGGATCAAATTTGGGGTTTCTACTTGGAAGTGGTTTGTGCCGAGATGGGTATTTCCTAAAGTCATTAAAAATTGATCTGTCAGGTATTACATGGGTCGCGCTATTGAGGAACCAAAGATGATTATTACATTTTAATAATACGACATGGTAACATCTCTGGAATCAAGCATAATAAAAGAATCAAATTTGACATTGTTTATGATGGCATAGGATAAAATATCCGTTCATCCTCCTAGTATATTCATTGTTTGGAGGAATTAACATTCTTCAAACGTTAAATAGTACCCCCATGATTCAAGTCTTAGTTCCAGTGGTCCCATTTGGAAATATTTCATTGTAAGAAAATTTCCTGGATAAGCTGGACAAATTATCCCCTGGTATATATTACCGAATGAATGAAGAAAGAAGATGCCAGCCTAATCTCACTTGCCACAGCATGACACTGACAGATATCGGTTACACAGTAAAAGGTGTCGATTATGCCACCAACAAATGAGTTTTTTCCTCAAATAAATAAAACATACTGTATAATTTTATTTTGTGACACACTATAATAATATATTAGTTATAGATAATATCAATACATTCCGAATATATATCGTTGACATACATAAATTAAAGTTCGAAATATGTTATCGATTTCTCCATTTACACCAACACAAGAAAAAAACTAGTCGTATACGTATTTCGCATATGAAATACCAGTTCGCGAACAATAGAAGTGAAAGTGTATTTTCATTGCGCAATTTCTTACATTGAGGGTGTATACGGATATTAAGTAATTCAGAAGCATTTATTTGTATCACTTATGATAATGGACTTAATATTATATCTTCCAAGAAGAAATGGGGCGTCCATTAATTACGTGAGACATTTTTGAGGATTTTTTAGTCCCCATTCCCCCAGGATTATGCTCTCAGAGCTTCTGGTCGGATGATATCTACCTTGTACTGATGAGGCGCAAATACGTCGATACTGATCCACAAGTGATGTTGTCACAAAGCCAGAAAAGTAGTTGTTGCTTCTTAGTGAACGGTCTGCTCTTTGAAAATTAATTTTCAAATTTGTAAGGCGATATAATAGTGTTTAACTATTATTCTTTACGTCTATAGATAATGAATTCCTGAACTAAGATTAATAAAAGATTTATTCTAATTCAGTGCTCGGTCCCAAAAGTGACTATTGGAACCAACATATCCAAGTAATTTTCGGTGATATCATCTTTTTCTTGAACTCCGCTTTGATTTAGCTACTCGAAACCGTTATTGCTCGCGCAGAGAAGCTCAGTACCTCATCTTGTTACAGTCCGCGAGGGTCGCGTGAACAATTGAAGTGCTACTGTGCTACTCTGTGGCGTTCGAACAAATACGATAAACATGATTTTTTCAAATTTTATCCAAGACAATTTAATTCATGTATAAAAAATCGCATATATTATGCCACAGTGCAATTGTCACTTTGACAGCGGCAAAAGTTAGCTTTAACTTTTACAGCGACAAATACACTAGTGGTTTTTTCACTTATTCATTTGTTCATCAATTATCGCGGTGTTGGTTACCAGAATAAATAGTTTGGCGTGTTTGTCAACAACTTATTGAATTTTCAAGAACTAACAATGAGTCGATTTGGTGTGTCTACGAACGCCGAAATTAGTCAAATTGTTAATACCTGTGTGCCTACTAATACAGTTGCGACGCAATCATCAATCTGGCGACAATTTTCTACGTTTTGAGATGCAAAAAGATACACATTTGAGCCAGATACTTCCATCGAGAAATTGAATGTAATATTGCAAGATTGGGCATTTAATATGCGAAAAAGTAACGGAGAAGACTACAAAGAAGCGGTAGTTAAAACAATTTGGAACACCACCGCTAAAATGCTACAAAGTAAATATTATAACGAATTTAATATTGCATTCAACCCTTTCACCGATGTTCAGTTTAATTCATCACGAGCTGCACGTAATGCTAAACGTAAAATCCTACAAGCACAACCCGAAAAGAGAAAATGTAGTGCATCAGCTCTTAATAAATCTGAAGTATTTGCAATGGCCAGATTATATAACGAAAATGAACCGGAAGGACTTCAAAAGAAGTTATATCACATTTTGGCGTTTGAACTAGCTTGGCGCGGAGGAGTGCTTCTCCTGCTTACTGCAAAACCACTTATTTCGTATCTGAAATTGAAAATAATGGAAAAGAAACTGGACGTATCGAGTATAATCCTCTATTTTCGAAAACGAGACAAGGCGGCAACAATAAATTATGTGACAGCAAATGGATCACGCCTGATATTTTCGACGAAGATATTTGCCCAATACGTTTATTCAAAAAGTTAATGGAAAAACGAAACACTTTTATAACTTCGGACAGATTATTTCTTACACCAAATTACTTTTGGAAAAAGAAAAATTCTAAAGGTTGGTACGAGAATTTGCCGATTGGAATTAATGAAATTTCCAAATGGATTGAACGCTCAGCACAACGCATTGGTTTAGATGTCAAACGTGTCAAAATCACTCAAATCGAGCGGCAGCAGTTAGCGAATTAAGTAAAAGCGGAATTAAAGAACAAGCTCTAATAAAAATAACAGGACACAGCAATTCATCATCAATAAAACCATACTTACAAGTTGACAAAGAGTATCATTCAAGCATTATTCAATCAATTCGTTTGGAAAATGAAAAAACTTCAACATCTACTACAGAAACGATTAGCTGTGGCACCCGCAGCGATATCACTGTTCCTAGTATGAATTTCAATAACTCCGTTTTTAATAATTGTACATTAAAATAAAAATGTGTTTTCCTACAACCACTATGCAAAACACGCTTTTCTACACAAATTTTCATACGCAAAGCAGACCTTTTCTTAATTCTTTTGATAACCGTTGGAAAAGTAATGCGAAAAGTACACGCTATGGCACTTTTCCGCACTGAAATGTCAAACAAAGCTACCTATGACCTGTCAATTTTTTTTGACAATTCAACCTAATAGTTAATTTCTTATTGGTGTACAATTTTCAAATTCAAACCAAAAGTAAGTAAACTATTCATTTCATTATTTATTTCAATTCATTAATTATAAAAACATTAACCTATTAAGCATTATTTTAGAAATTATGAACCAAGATCAAAATAATTTATCTTTTGATTTGTACAATTCGGACATTGAAAATATTCCTCAAAATATTATCGAAAAGGCTCGAACTGTAACCGAAAATTTGTTACCTGAGGTTTCGAAAGAGAAAGATCAAAATAGTAGTTTTCTATTTATTTTCATATTGTAAGTTCTTTCTGTTCAAAGTTTATATATAATAACTATATAAATTACTGTATTTAATAAATAATAAATGTGGTTGTAGAAAAAATATTGTGTACAACTTGTACGCAAATCACTTTTCCCACTCGCTAGATTTGCGGCACTCGCCTTACGGCTCGAGCCACAAACTTCTGCGCTCGTGGGAAAAGTGACGCTTTGCGCACTAGTTGTACAAACTACTATTATTTTTAATGTTTCATAAATAAAGTTTGCATTGATATGTTTCCAAATTTCTCATTCATTAAATTGTCCTGCCGAATTACACTCGAGGTTTGTATTGATATTGGGTAAATTTGTGTTGTTCAAATTCTAAACTGTTTCCTTTAGCAATTTGACTCGAATAACTGTCAACCTTATTCTCGTCAAATTGCTAGGAAACAGTTTCTCATTAAACAACCCAAATTCACCCGATAAAATACAAACCACTTGTGCAATTATAAGTGACACATTTTTTATATCAATAATAACTTTACTTTGACGCAATTTTGCACCATTTTCTGATAGAGAAAAATTACGGGATATTTGCCAAGAGCCCCCTCTCCCGTAGACAGTAGACAGTTTGGTTCGATAGGGCCACAGTAAACTGTCTATACTGGTTGCAGATTTTATGAATCTGATTCAATCGGAATAGGCATGCTCTGTAGACATACCCTCAGTCCTGTAATCGTGCTAATTTTCGAACTAGTATGATGGTGGTATGTCCTAGAATCATTCATAGTTATAAAGCAAAGAATACGTTTCAGTAATAGAAGGCAGCTTCAGTGTTAACCAGAGGCGGCTCGTGAACTTTCTAAGAGAGGAGGCTGCGTTTTTGTAAAAATATACTCTATTCAGCCAATTACCCTTGCGCAGCGACCGTACCAGCTACTCCATCAGTGACAAAATTAATTGCTGCCCAGCAAGAACCAAAGTGGAGGTATATAGTTTCTCTTGCCAAAAAATGTTTTGTTCGTTTTTTGTTTTTTTATTTTTTTTTGGGTCATTAATTTTTTTATTTTTCATATTTTGCTTTTTTTATTAATTTTATTAAATTTTTTTTATATATTAACGGAATCCTACGAAAAATGATCAATAATATTATCATAAAATGTATCATTTTGTTTTACGCGTTTTACTAAATCTTTTTCAATATATATTAAACTAATATTGTATATTCTGTAAGTTCCTTGTGGCATTACTTATTATTTTTTCTAATTTTTTTGGGAATGAAACCCCAATAATGTTTTTTATTTCGACGTTTCGGTAGCGTTCATCTTGACAACGGTAGCTGGAACGCTACCGAAACGTCGAAATAAAAAATGAAAAACATTATTGTGGTTTGATTCCCAAAAAAATAAGAAAAAATAATATTGTATAAACGATTTTGGCCCATTGTATTTCGCAAGTAAGTTTTAATTCGTTTGAGAGTAGAAAATGATCTCTCCACCGATGCCGACGTGACAGGAATGGTGTCTGTCAAACAAAGTAGTTTATAAAACTGAGGTGAAACTTGTTGCAAATCATTATTTATCATAAATTTTATCATGTCAGCGTGACTGTCGTACTGACCTAAAATATCTTCATCCGAGTATACAACGCATGATTCATTGTGCAGTGCTATTATATCAAAAAATTTATATTTTAGAACACTGTTGTCAGATTCAAAAATAACTAGTGAAACCGGGGAATTAATTGTAAAATTTGAAAGTTATTAGATAAACAGGAAATAAAATAAAGAGTAATCAACAAAATATTTCTGGTGCTATTTGCTGGATAGATTGTTGAGAAGGCTGAGCCTTCTTAGCCTCCTTCGCGAAGCCGCCACTGGTGTTAACAATAAATTCAATGCCATAAGGTAGCCGTGTGTTAACCTTGTGTGCCCTATGCATAGTCTCCGAATAACAACTTTGTTTTACCTGGTTAAACTGGCCAATGCTAGTTGATTTTTTTTTAAATATCCTTAAATCCTGTTAAATTAGATATTGGTACTTCTTTTGCAGTCCGATCTACCATTTAATTGCCTGGAACAATTGAGAATTGTGGTTGTATTTGATTTCATAAAAATGTATAAAGTAGGTACTGAAAAGTACCTAAAGCAAAATAGAGCATTTAAAAGTGATGTGGCCATTGAGTAGTACTTTTATTTTGTCGTCTACGATGCGCTTGAAAGTTCGGAACGCCTAAGTCGAAAGGCATTGGAGATTTTTGAAGAGCTATTGAGACTATTTTCCTAGGGTTTGAGTTCCTACAACAAGGTCTCTTAGCCTTGTAGCATTTTTCGGCCCAGTAGATGTGCCCTCCGCAGCTAGGGAGGTGTCACCAGAAACAATATTTTGGTATAGGAGAAAGAGAGTTGGCGGTTGATGACTCGTGTCTTGGCTTGGGCCGTAAGCAAAGATTCCTTTGGGTAGGTCGGTCAAAAGTTTGGAAATTTCCTCATTTGATAAGTTTTTGTCTACACTGGAAATGACAAAAAGAAAGTTGGGGTGTATTTTCAAGGAGGAACACCTAGGAGTGACGAGTTGGTGGGAGAGGGATAGGTACATATCACGCCGACGTCACCAGTGGGTTTACGATGATTTAAATCAGCGATCGAAGAAGCATAAAAGGGTTGGAGGTTTGGGGTTTAGTTTTTGGTAGTTGTAGTTGCGGGTAGTCGTCGTCTCTCTTTCGTTCAGTTTTAGTTTTTGTTCGGGACATAATTGTGTAGGTGATTAAGGATTCGATTTTTTTATGTTTTCTGGTGCTACCTCCTCATTTGGCAGTACACTGCGTTCCGCATCATCGGTGTCTCTACGACCTCGTTTGAAGTCAGCAAACCATCGTTTCTGATAAAACGGAGTACCCATAACACTTTTCAAACCATTGCTTCGCTTGAACGGTATTTTTTCCCATCAAGAAGGAGTGTAGAATTAAAACACGAAATTGTTTTTGATCCATTGTTTTGAAAATATTAGAAGTAGCATTAGTACAATAACTCACGAACCAATGAATAGAATATCATGAAATTTCGACAGCTGTCTTTGTAAGGTTAGTACTAACTGAAAAACAGGCGATTGTAATGAAACTATCGCCATCGAAGTGTCAGCCCATGTGTTACAACAATAGCACACATCGTTTCTACAGAGATTAGATAAAAATGTGCTACATTTTTCTGAAAAAAAATCTTTCTGTTGTGGCAACACCTGAAGACATAATTATTCAGTTGAGTGGAATTGGAAGAATTTATAAATTTGACACTTCACCAAACATTCCTTCTTTAATTTTGAAGGCACATGACACCGTCAAATAAATTAAATTAACGCATATCTAAGTCACGGTGCCATCAAATTTAGTATCTTGGTGTTACTCTAAAAAATCCCTCTCAATATAGAAGCGGCGGTCTATAAAAAGCGGAAAAGCTGAAACGGGGAGGATAAAGATGACGACAGGAAGGTGAATCGAGCTTCTAAATGTGATCAATTAGTCAGGGTAACGCAAAAATTATAAAACAAAATTTTCCGAATTTAACAGAATTATAAACTAAGTGAAATTTATGGATAAATGTTCTGTGCCATCGAGCTTGACAATTATTAAATAAATAACCAACAATATGGCGCAGTCAATGATCGAACTTATACCACAGCAATTCAGTGTAACAGATGGTGCAAAAACGTGCAGTAAATTTGTGCAAAGTGTTAAATTATAGGTATACCTATCAGCAGTAGGACTTACAGAAGCTGACGAAAAAACGACAATGCAATCTGTTTTACAATGTATGGACCCAGAAGCGTTGGACCTATACAATATAGAATTGAACTCAACAAAAGTGGATAAATTAGAGTTACTTCTCGACAAATTTAATATTTTTTTTGTTCCTTGAGGTGTGTATTCATTATTTTTATTTGTTAATTATTTTGGGAAATTCAACCACAATCTTTTTTATATATTTTAATTCAACGTTTCGGTAGCGCTCCAGCTAATTGAAAAAAAAAATAATTTCTGCCCAAAGTGAAAGTTAACTATGATAGGCAATAACAAAGCAAAAATAGCTATGTATATGACACAGAGCTTGAGGCTCTCGCAGCAACTTGTGAGTTTGGTAAATTAAAAGACTCTAATGTTTGTCGCATAGAAAATAACAAATTGGGGGGAAAGGCTATTAACTGAAACTAAATTAGATCTGACTAAGGGATCAGAAATTTGTAGATCAGCAGAATGCTCAAAAACACAACTAAGGGATCTTAATGCAAAGTGTAACCAAGTAGTTGCAAGAGTTCCAAAGACAAACACAGGAAGTTTAACTACAAATTGTTTAGACCTAGAAGATAGAACTGGATAATGTTATAGATTTGGAAAAGACAGGTATGTTGGTCAAAATAATAGAAATAACAATACAAATTATATAATTAAATGTACTCGGTGTGGTAGGAACCACAGAATAAATGAGCATGTGGAACCAAGTGTTTTAAATGCGAAAATAAGAATAATTTCCAAAAATTGTGTTAATTTAAAATCAAATGTCAATAAAGAAGAAATGAAGTGAAATATTGTCTTATCAAAGGCTGGAGAAACAAAAAGTTTTATTGATAGAAGTTCTGAGGTTTTTTATTTGCAGTTGGCAGTTGAAGGTAGTTAAATTAGATAACGGTAGTTTTATTGAACACAATCGCAAGTTTCTCATTAAGGACTCTACTATTGTTAAGCCATTTCTAGGTATAACTTTTTGTAAATAAAACTAAAATAAAACAAAAGGCTCTCAACTCTTTAATGAAATGAATAACGAACATAATACTCATGCTACAACTGAGATTATTTCATAGACTAGTCGTGTAATGGGAAATTTAAGGTTGGGAATTTCTATTTTTGTCTCGAAAGATATCTTCATCCTGGTACCTCAAAAACTAGATGCGACAGACGTCATCTAATGGAACTTTCGAAATCCGGTATCATAAGTAATTTTATTATATGATAATTTATTCGGTATTCCATTGGAATAACGATGTAGATGTATGATTGAGTTTCAGCGTTGCCATTTGAATAAAACTACAAGATTTCGAATGAAGAAACGCTTAGGTGGCAGCGCAAGGAGGCGCCAGTACGGCCGTCGCGACACAGCATTGCGCCGGCTGTTATTGGCGTCGTCACCACCACTATCATTACGCTCTTGCCGACGTTGCTGACAGCAAGGGAGGTGGCGTCGTTTCTACCGCGTCGAAGTCGACACTGTTAAGGACTCTAAGGCATTTCGATATTCACCCACACACGGAGGTAGAGCGCAATAAATTATTTATAAGATTGTAGCTGACCTGCGGATATAAAAGAAAAATAAAACTTGGGAAGGTGAAGTTTGGGGATTTTAACCCATTCGAGCGAACAATCAAGCGTCCAAATAGGAATTTTTTGTTTTCCTAATATGGTTATACCGTCGCTGTATAGCGACGTGTACAGGGTGGATAATTAAATATGATCAAAATATTAACAAGAAATTTTATGTTTTGTCTCTCACTGGAAGGAAATATGGTCTCAATTTGGAAAATTACAGTTAAGTATATCTAGTGAATATAAAATCGAATCATAAATGTTTATAGGTGAATAAGAAGGACTAAAACGGCATATCGATTAACTTTACCAACCCCCACCCCCCATCTATAGCGGAATAAATACTTTCCCTAATATTTGCACATGAAATGTAACAAAAACAAAAATTATTAGATTTGATCACTTCGAGAATTAAGATTAATTGACATTTAAACTTAAATTGTCAGAAAAATTTTGAGCTTTCTCTGACTCTTAATGATACCGAATTTAAAAGAAATCTTTCTCACGCAGTTACTGACATAAAATAGTTGAACATTTAATATTCTCAGTAGTTCATACAAGTCGTGCATAAAAGGTACGCATGTATAGGCAGAAACCTTATTCGTAGCCGGTCACGAGACCACTAATGTATAGCGTCGCAAAAGGACCATTATTAACTGGATACCTATAATTGTTTTTAAGTTTAAACAATCTGAACAGGCCAAGCAGGTTCAAATGGCCTTAATCAGAAAGATCTTGAAATGTCCTACGTGGACACCCGCAACTGAGAAAACAAATCTTTGAGTCGATGACTTGAAGGACTTGCTCAAAGTTGCTAGAGTCCTTTTGTGCGTCACAACAGACTTCCTGGAAGTGAAATAACCTTCCAAGATCCTCCAACTTCTGTAAACTCAGGAAATGGGTTTGAAAATATAGGATTGGAGGATCCTAGGAAACCATCCGGAGGCACTGCGAAATACCATTGTGCCAGGGATGAATGAGCATTCACTGAAGGTGCTGACAGTTAGGGGGATGAAGGTATATCTTAGCTTGTCATAGCTAACCTTCAGAATATTTCACGGAAGGGGGAGAAAAGAAAAACCACAAATGCTGCAGGTACTTCAAGTGAACCTGCGGCATAATACCACCCACCCAAGGTAAGACCCACACAGACCTGATACAAGGACCCTATACTCATGGAGGGCCTGTAAGAAAACTTGGGAAAGTCAAGAGTAAGTTGTACTATTCCTCTGCAGGAAATCCCAGAGCCAGCGTTTTCGTGAAGATTGAAATACATCCATTGACTTTTGTTTTAGGGACCAAATGTCTTGAGGCTGAAAATACAGATGGCAGGAAACTGAATGAGAATTATTTTTCCCTGAGTATATCTTCCATTTAACTCACCAACCCCATGTTCGTTCCATGGACTGGAGCAGCTGGTGAACTACTTCAAGGATGAGAACCTGCTTACTTTAAAATTGGGATAGATGCCAATTTGCGCCACAATGATTGGAGTAGCAGTGACACTAACACAAGAGGTGTGTACCTATTAAATTTTATAATTTCTATTGATTTATTGATAGTGAATCGTGGGGAAAATCCAACTTTTGTGAAGAAATTCGTGAACAGATAATTGGCATAACCATAGCGTATACTGATATAAGCACTCAGCTAACTCACTGGCATGTGTCTGAGGAACCATCACTTCCGGATCATCGGTACATCTCAATGAAAATCTCCGAAATGGAGAGACTCGCAGTGAAGTACCGTAATCCGAGAAGCACGAATTGGGAGAAATACAGAAATGACCTTGAACAACCACTAGAGAATGTCAATATTAAAATAAAAACAGTGATGATAAAGGGCTTGCCGCCGAACAGCTTCGCGCGGAGTCATCGAACTCTCTTATCACAACAACTGCTCTGAGGTAACCTGTTCCTCTAGGAATAAATTAACCTGGTAGAACAAGGAGCTCACCAAATTAAAATTAAGAACTCGCAAACTGTTCAATTGTGCGAAAAGTGGAAGAGAGAAAAAAAATAATATCATTCCACTCTGACTGCTTACTAAATATATACAAATAGATCAGGAAGACAAATGGAGAGTCCTGGTGGAAATTCTGTGGTAAGGTGGAGACCTCCAACTCCGCTAGCTCTAGCGAGAAAAGAGGATTAGTGTGCTGCCAATAAAGTGCAAATTGAACTTGGCTATCAACTCGGATAACCAATATAAAGCTCCTGGAACAGATAGTTTAATCACAGCGCATTTGCAGCAGGGACAAATACATCTATCTCCAGTGAGTACTTTGTGAACTTTTTAAAGCATCACTTGCAACTGGTTACATTCTAACTGCTTGGAAAAGAGCCCAAATCGTCTTCATTTCCAAACCAGGTAAGCATCATTCACAGGCAAAGTAATTCAGGCCAATAACTCTGTCTTCTTTTATGTTGAAGATAATAGAGTAGCTTATTGTTAGGTATGTTAGGGAAAACTGCTCTAGGAAATCAAGAAATAGCTCCTTTGATTTCATGATAGCTGCTGTTACAAGGCGAGGAGCAGACGGTGGATGAGAAACATGCTTTTCAACAGGACAGCAACGATATCCTTTTATAACGCAACCTTCAAATTTAATTTTTACCCACCTTGAATGCTCAGATCAATCCGAAATTTTCTTGCACACTGGTCAAGAACTGACGATAATACAATATAGTAGTAAAATATAGGGTGTTCCATTTATAACGCAACCTTTAAACTCGATTCTTACCCACCTCAAGCACTCAGATTAATTCGAAATTCTGCACAGTCGTCAAGGACCGACGACTATACAATAACGTAATGAAATATAGGGTGTTCCATTTATAATTCAAACTTTAAACTCGATTTTTACACACTTTAACAGCTCAGATTAATTCGAAATTAGTTCTTTCACAATCATCAAGGACCAATGACAATACAATATAGTAATAAAAAATACAATATAGTAATGAAATGTAGGATGTTCCACTCATAACGCAATCTTTAAACTCGATTTTTACCCATTTTAACCTATCAAATTAATTCAAAATTTTTTTAGACACTTGCAAAAAACCGGTGACAGTACAATATAGTGGTAAAATGTAGGGTGTTCCATTTATAATGCAACCTTTAAACTTGATTTTCTCCTACTTCAAAGGCTCAGATTTATTCGATTCATTGCACACTAGTCAAGGACCGGACTATACAATGAAGTAGTGAAATATAGGGTGTTCCATTGATAACGCAACCTTTAAACTCCATTTTTACTCACTTTAAACGCTCAGATTCGAAATTTTTTCTTGTACACTTATCAAGGACCGATGACAATTCAATATAGTAGTGAAATATAGGGTGTTCCATTTTTAATGCCACCTTCAAACTTAATGTTTACCAACTTTGAACGCTCAGATTAATTCGACATTTTTTTTTACACCTCTCAAGGACCGATGACAATACAATATTGTAGTAAAATATAGGATGTTCCATTTATAACGCAACCTTTAAACTCGATTCTTACCCACTTCAAGTGCTCAAATTAATTCAAAATTTTGCAAGTTCATCAAGGACCGATAGTAGTAAAATAAAGAGTGTTCCATTTAAAAAAAAGACATAACTTCGATCTGGCATCGAGTTTAAAAAAACGAAAAACGCGCTTTATAGGTAATCGAACTAAAAAGTAAAAAATAATTCTAAATTTAAGAATAAAATAATTAACGAGAAAATTGAGGTCATTATAGTAATAGCGTCGATATCGATATCAATTGTTTAATTTCTTACTAGTTTTATTCCGAAATGCAGGGTTAGTAAATAAATGTAGTACAAAGCACCATAATTACATTAATTTTCTTGTTAATCATATTATCCTTGAATTAAGAATTACCTTTTACCGCTTTTACTTTTCAGTTCGATTACCTATGAAGCGTGTTTTTTTAGTTTTTTCAAACTATAATTTATAATTAGTTTGAGACCTTTTTAATCCGACCCTGTTACCATTTATTGATTTTTAAAGATTATCGGGACTACACAATGAATTTCAAGTGGATAAATTATTTAGGGTAGTAGAACCAGACGATATGTTTTTAACTGAACTATATTCATCGATTAATTAAAATCCCGTACAGACAGACCGAATTAACTTACTCACAAAAACCTGAGAGTCTTTTCTAAAAAAGTGACATTTTGGTCGCATGCGAGACAATACTTTTGTCAATCAAGAATTATAGAAAAAAGAACAATCTCGCATGCGAAAAAAAATATCACTGTTTGAAAATAGCCTACCAGAGCTATAATTATTATTCCGTTGTTTGCTTATATGGTACCTTAAATAATCCGTTTTAGTACCTTCACTAAAGTATGAACAGACTTTACTCTTAAAACAAGCAGGGGAAGTGGATTTTGTTCTAGGAGCTAGAATAAGAATACTGATTATTTTTAAAAAAATAAGTATATTAGAAAGCCAGGAAAGCCATATGGCTTCCTGGACCTTGAAAAAGCTTTCGATGGCGTTCCAAAAAAAAACAGTTTGGAGTAGTCTAACCAAAGGAATAAGGAGCCTCTACAACCAAAATTACAGCTATACGTAAGTAGACATAATCTTGAATCTGATACATTTAGAGTCAAAAATGGATTCAGACAAGGTGTACTAAGTCCTGTTTTGTTTATAATTGTAATGGACGACATCATTAGGACAACAAAAACGTACACTTAAAAGATACATACAGGATACAACAGGTTGAAATCAATCACATTGTCTGAGTGTGCGTTTGCAGATGACCTAATGATTTGTGCACCTAGCGAAAAAGACTAACAGGAAAATCTAAAGTTAGGGAAAAAGAACTAAAGAGAAAAAACTTGGAAATAAACAGACAGAAAACAAAAGTAACCTAACCAGATGATAAAGAAACTAAATTAAGGATAAAAGAAGAAGAAATCGAGCAGACGTATTTAAATACCTTGCTATAAAGATAAATAATGAAGATATCGAAATAAATGAAAGGATTACCAATGGATCAAAACTTTATCATTCATTATCAAGATCGTTTATAGGGAAAAAGGAAACCAGTACCAAAACCAAAATTACAGTATATAAAACAGTTTACCCGCCAATCCTCACTCATAGAAGTGAAAGTTGAATACTGTCACAGAAATCCAAAAGTCGAATTCAAGCAATATAAATGAAATATTTGCGGAGAGTGAAGGGTATAAAACGAAGAGATCGGATAAGAAATGAGGATGTGAGAAAGGAATTGGAAGTAGAACCAATACTCAAATTATTAGATAACCAAAAGCTCAAGTGTTTCGGACATTTAACAAGAATAAGCAACAGACCAGTCAGGGATGTGTGGGAAGCCTGAGTTAATACAAAAAGAAAGAATACTTGGAACCAAGAAGTTGCAGAAATACTTAAAAGAAGATATATAAAATGGAAAGAAGCAAAAAAGATGGCAAAAAATGAAAAGGAAAGGAACAAATTTATCTACGAACAAACATTTTAGATACACCTACGGGTATTGAAATGGTTTTTGATTATATACGTATCAGTATTTTAAATCGAGAAATAGAAACCAATATACTGTGGTGTTTTGAATAGTGATTGTGAGTGATATTATTTATATTGTATTACAGTATGAAATCTCATTTTTCCTTTTATCAATTATATTTATTCTAAAATCTGAGCCCCAGTTATTACGATTTTAAATTTTTTATCTTTTTTTTATTCAACTCATGAGAGTTGCCTACCCTCAGGGAGCATGCGTGATTGTGCCACTTTCAACGACCTTTCAAAAGATCAGCTTATTATGTGTGATAGAGATTGAACAGAGTTATGAGGAAGTGAAATTATTTATTTAATTTGAATCATTTTAATAACAATAGAAAAATGTCAATTCATCAAACCAAAAGCATGTGCAACACATATAAAATAAAGTATAACAATTATATACAACATAATAGGAATGAAACTAGGTACTCTACGATGGAATATGAAGATAATGTTATTTGTGCATATTTGGAAACAACGAAAAATAACCTAAGAATTATATTCTTGTTACAACTATTCAATTGAGTTATTCATGTAACTTATTTTATTGTTCTAGATTCTGACAAATTAAAATAATTATTGTACTCACACTTAATACACTGGAGTCCATTGGATCAATGCATTGAATGTAATAAGAAAACTTCGAATAAGTTATACCTCCTACAAAAGTGAGTTTTTCCAAGTGTGTATGAAAAATGTCAAAAAGTAAACTATTTCACACTTTAATAATAGTAAATATTTCACAAGAGCAGGAACTTTTTTCATTCGCCAACCCTCGATAAAGTGAGTCGGTGATGGAATACAATAATTACTATTCAAGTATTCAAGACTTCAAACTGTTTCTTACTATCTTAACCTTTTACTTTTAAGATTTTTTAAGTGTAAAAAATCTTGTACAGTCTCCATAGACCCACCCAGAATAACGTCACTGACAGGTCGGCCATATAGTTCTGGAGGATATATGTCATATTCTATTTATTTCTCATCGTTTGCTGGTAAAGAACGGATGATAGGTTAGACTTTAGTTCTTAAAATTATCTAGAATGCCATCGTTTTGTAGTGTAGTGTGTCAAGTGTAAGTATGCGGGTGGTAAGGTATATTTTTTTCGATTTCCGGCTGTTTTAACCGAACAGGGTCACTATTTAATTGATCTCTTTGTGCACCTGAATCTGTTGCTTCCAACTTTCGTTAAAATCGCATAACTCCTCTGTTAATTGGTTTTTTCGTAGTCTGACATTTCACTTATTATTTAATTTAATTCGGATTCTCCGCAGTGTGTTTTTATTATTATTACATGATAGGGGCAGAGGATCAAGTCTTTATGTTGTTATTTGTGAAGTTTTTATAATTTAAATAGAATATACAATATTACGTTGACATTGTTCTGCAAGGTATGTCTGGCAACCACCTGGATCAGTTATTCCAAACGATCTGTTGCCCTCCAGAACAATATGGTCGACCTTTCAAAGTCATGTATTCTAGACTGGTCGTATGGGAATTTTTGCGAGGGGTCCTCGATGAACTCTTTGGCTTGCATGGCGTCCTGTTGCACCATTCTCGAGGCTGCTTTTTTATCCAAGTTCTGCTATTTGTTTGTTGCAGCGCTTTGGCTATGCCACAGAAAGTTTCTGGGAAATGGGAGTGCAACGTGTCGATCTAAGGACGATCTATTGCTGCAACTTCTGACTGGAATATCGTCACATATTTACCCAAGCTCACTGAGACTCTTATCTTTGCCTTGGCTAAATTTTCTCCTGCTCCTACACCTTCCTCGGTTTTTGAGCCATTTGTGTAGCATGCTATTTCTGCATTTATTGGGGGTCCTTCCTTCCTTGCCTCTCTGCCTGTTATTATTGTTTTGAAGTTTTTCCAAAGCTATACTTGAGAATCATCTCGTCCGATGGCATTCCTATTATGGGGTCGATTTCCAACACTTAACATAGCTCGTAATACACCTTACTGTGTAGCCTACTAATGGGTGCTTGCCCTCTGGTCAATCTGTTGGTGATTGACCTGGCTTCTTCTTGTATGTAAACATGAAGTGGCGGCAGGTATAGCAAGACTTCCAGTATAGCTGTTGGGGTTGTCCTCATTGCTCCCATGGTAGCCAGGAAGCTTGTCTTTGGATGCCACTCAGCTTTTTGATTGCCCCAGCCTGTCGAGTCTTTGGTCATCATACCACGGAGCCATATACTATCATGGGTCTGATGACGCAGTTATATAGCCATATGATCATTTTTGGTTGTAGACCCCAGTTCTTTCCGCACAAATTGAGGGCTATCGTACCTTTTTGTATTATTTTCTGTAGGTGTTGATTCCACGGCAACTTGTGGTTAAGTACGACTCTCGAGTATTTTGCCTCCTGTGGAATTGGAAATTCCACCCTAGGTAGAAACGCTTAGTTGATTTACGAATACCTGAAATTATAAATGAATTTTGAGGTTAGATGCTACTTATAGTCTCCAAACAATGAACATACTAGAAGAGTAAACATAAATAATGTCAAAGTTCATTCATTTATTCTGTTAGACTCCATAGATGTTGCCATGTCGTATTATTTAAATCTAATAATCATCCAATGACTCCAGCTTATTTTGTGGTTCCTCAATATGTTCTTTAATAATTATTATATAATTAAGATAAAGGTGTGAAAAACTATTTATTTAATCTTTGATAATGTATAAAATACCATTCATACAGTAGTTTATGAACAAAGTGTCAATTTGAAGGTTTTTGAAATTCTGCATTTTCCAATAAAAGTTACAAAACCGCTTTTATTGAACGTTTCCATGTTTTGACAGCTGTTTTTTTTGTTTTATACTAAAAATGCTATTAAACTTTGGTAGATATATTTCAATGTATATAATTTAAGGATACTTTATTTATATATCGTTACCTTATTCCTAATAGGTATATTTTAACATTTGAATCGATAATACAGGTAAACCGTGGCATACGACTTATTAGCTAGTTGTCAACGCATTGTATACGACATATTGTCTTGTCTAAAGAATTTGAAGAACAAGAATTTGACAAACAACAACAAAGTTCATCAGAAAAATGAAACAAAAAGAAAAGACCACGGAAATGAAAACTCCATTTAATATTAAAAATATAATAACAAGAAAAATCTAGAACAGATCATAAAACAAAAAATATATAATTTTGCTAACTACTTTTTAAGCTTCCTGGTATTGCATTTTCTATTTTTTTGCATTATTAATTTTATTCTTTTGTACAACTTTCTGTTTTCCACTCTTTCCTCTATTTTTTGTCCCACCTTTTTTTGTTTTCGGAAACTGACTTATAAACATGATAAACTTCAGTTTTGGTCTTGAAATTGTGCTCTAAATAAAGCTTACTCGATCTGTGACGGCAATAATGGCGTTCCATCTTAGGCAAATCTTTGAAGAAGTTTTCCAGATGCCTCCTTCTCTTTTCTTGTTCTGTAAATGCTGCTGACTCACGTCGTCTTTGAACCATTTCTTCGTTTCTACTTTCCTGTCTCTTCATCATTCCAAATGTATTTCCATCCTTAACCTAATGTTGCATCATCTTCTCTTTTATTCCAAGTGTACTTAGGAATAATTTTTTACAAACTTGATGTTTTCCTTCTGACGGCTGTAAAAAATAGTCAAACGATCCAGTCCTTTTGGAGAGATTCTTTGTATAAGTCCTTTTCGGGGGATGCTAAGAAGTCATGTGTAGAACATCCAGTTCTTTTGGTCCCAACTCATGGCCCAACATTTATCGAATATCTTCAGAAAACAGTTGCAGAAGCGATTGGCAGCTTTTTCACAAAACTTAGGAGTACAGGTTTGGCCTGTTCCTCGTGCACACCTTGTCTTATCATGTTTAGCTATACCATCTTTAGTTCTGGAATATCCTATATACGTTTGTCCAAGCATTCTCTTTTTTTTGTTCACGTTCTTCTCCCATGCTTCCGGATCGGCTAGCATTTTCGAGCAAATTTTAAGTCCGTTTCGCTAATATGTTAAAAAAATATCTATCAATAACAATGAGCATTATAATATCAATGAATATTTTACATACTTATGACCCTCGACTAAATTGCAATAAACAAAATAAGAAAACAGAAAACTTGCACTGCGAACTCCTCGCACGACATGAACTGTGTCATCATCTATAAGAACTGATGGATAGGTCATATTAGAAATAAAGGATTCACGTGATTTTTATACGACGTATTAGAAGGCGGCATTAAGACATATTTAAAGTGGTATTGGGTTTACGACATTTTGAATTTAGATGTAGCTGATCCCTATGGTTCATTTCACACAAAATTCTCAATTCTGGATTTTTGTGGGATAAGTACGCCCTATTAGAAATAAGGTAACGATATGTATTAAATCATATTTACAAAATGGTTAATCGTTGTCTAATATCCAAATAGTAAAGTGATCAGTGGCGGATTTACAGGTTTGCCGCCCGTAGGCTATTCAATTTTTGCCGCCTCCAAATTTTGATATCTTAGTCCACAATCATATCAATTTTCCGTCAATAAAATTCCAACTTTTTGATTTGTGCTCCATCATCCTCGTTACATCAACTTTTCCCGTATAGTTATTATCATTGAAAACTATGGTACCTTGTTAGATCCTTGGTTATTTTTACAGCAAAGAATTATCAAAAAACATTATTTTAAGGAAAAAATATCTCAATCATGTACCACTTTTAAAGTTAGGGAAGGTATGTCAAAACTATACAATACTTACATAATATATAATATGAATTAAGCTTAAATAAAAAATATACATTTGGCGAACGTTGATAAATCTTTATTATTACACTCACAGTTTAAAAACAATACAATAAATATATCTTTTCTCAATTATTTGTTAGAATTATAATTTGAGTTACATTATAAAAGCATTACAATACCTTTTCGCGAGACTTCGAATTCGCAAAATCATTTATTGTATCGTCGTACGAAATCTTGTTCATTAGCTTTGACTCTATGTACAAGAAAGCTAAAGAGTTTAGCTTTTCTTGACTTAAAGTCGATCGAAGGAGAAGCTTCTTTCACCTGAACAATTTGTCGCTGGTGTACAAAGATCCATACGAAGTACTATATCCAAGTCTGGATAAATGTTTCCTAGATTCTGTTCTCGCAGGAATGAAGACAGACTTATTAATGATCCAGAAATTGGTTTTATTGAAATTCTTTCAGACGAAAGGTAGCTTTGAAAGTGTAGGAATTCCTGAACTAACTCTGCTTCTAAATCATTAGGATACATTTTTTCTAAAAAACTTGCTTTTTCCGTCAGAACTGATGGTAACAATTCACTCATTTTGGTGAAAAATGGAAATTTGTCGTTAAATCCTTGATAATCCTCTTGCCGTTTTGCTAACTCTGATATGAGTCTATCTATGACAACGAGAAACGTGTTAACCCTGAAGTAATCACTCGCAGCTATTCCAATATCTTAATATGGTGTCTCATCAAATCTTTTTTTTCTTTTTGGTTGTCTTTTTTTCATCTCTCTTTCGATACACTTAACTCGATCGCCTTTTCTTCGAAGTACTTGAAATTTTCTCGTTCAGCTTATGAACTAAATTTACCGCCCCTTAAAATTTGCCGCTCTAGGCTCCAGCCTACTCAGCCTGCTGGTAAATCCGTCACTAAAAGTGATGTTCACAATACATCCTTTCGCAGGTAAGCAACAAGTTCTGAACAGTTTTACGCTTCTGAGATTACCAGTTTCATTACTAGATATAAATACCATTCACCCATTCTAATAAGAATACAAATTTATATTATTAACTGAAAATAAACAATGTGTATGTTTATAATTCAATAATGACATCAACTGAAATTCATTCTCGACTAATAAATAAATCTGAGATAAATATTTCTATTAAATTTAAATCCACACACAGCACGGGACAGTTAATGGAATCTGCTACCTTTGCTGTGTGTTTTGCTATCCTCGTTTTGGAATGAGAGAGTCGATTTGAATGTTGGTTGTAAACAAAGTATTGCGTTTTATTCATCTAGTCTGTTCAATGATCGAAGCGTATGGTGACCGAAAAGAAGCATTTAAAAAAAAAAACATCAATAAAACCCATCATAAACGTCTAATTTGTTATGACGGAAAGTCATAACACGACAAATCGCTGTAAATCGTCCACGCACACGTTAAACTATGCATTAATTTGTTTAAATAAATTTATTTACTACATTAATTGTACAATTAAAAAGCTATAAATTAACTGGCGTTTCTAGTGTGACAGAAAAATGAAAATAAAAATAAACTTTAATAAGTATCGTTTATCGTCGTCCACTTACACATTCTGCGATCGCGGAATTGTAAATTTAATATAAACGTGTAGATTACAAGCTGTTTTGACATTTTTTATGGAGCGTAAAATACCGTGAACATACTACGTTTTAATCCGCAATCAAGATTAATATTGCGCTATAAAAATAGTTATTCAAATAAAGATGTTTGTTTATCCAAAACATTCTTTTCTTCTAAATTTAACCCAATGAACGGGAAAATATTATCCAACAAAATTTCAAAGCTTATATTTCGAAAAATAAAACACGTAAATGCATGAAATTTCGTTCAATATAAGAAAATTGCCGAAAATTGTTGTCAAATTTGCATTATTTATCGGTAGCGTAGCGTATTTCAATTCTTAGGAAAGGATGGCGCATTTCACAAGAAATTGATGATCGCGACCATTGTTTTGATTTTTCATCATCCTCTCCTTCTTTCCTTTTTTAATTTTTCCCTTTTCCCTTCTCTTTTCTCATCAACCCTTCTTCGCTTCTCCCTCACTCCCCTCCTTTCCTTGTTCTCTTCCTTTCTCTTCCCTCCCCTTCTTTCAACAATTTATTCTCTCATCATTCCATTCTCCCATTCTTACAACTCTTTATTATTTTTTTCCATTCTTTCATCGTTCCATTCTTCCTACCTTCCAATTTTCTATTCTTCCTTCCTTCCTTCATATATTCTTTTCTCCCCTTCTTTCCTTTTCCCTTAAGCACTTAAAACTACAACAAGTGTCTCAAAATAATTCTTTCATTCTTCCATTTCTCCATTATTCCATTTTTCCATTCTTCCGTTCTTCCTTTCTTTCTACCTTTCTTCGTATCTTCTATTCTCCCCTTCTTTCCTAAACCACTTGAAACTATATCAAGGGTCTCAAAATAATTCTTTCATTCTTCCAATTTTCTATTCGTCCATTTTTCCTCTCTTCCATTTTTTCATTCTTCATTTCTTTCTTCCTTTCTTCATATCTTCATTTCTCCCCTTCTTTCCTTCTTCCCTAAAGCACTAAAAACTACATCAAGGGTCTCAAAATAATTCTTTCATTCTTCCATTTTTACATTTCTGCATTTTTCTTTTCTTATTCTCCATTTTTCCAATTCTCCATTGTTTTCCATTCTTCCATTCATCCATTCTTCCACCCTTCCATTGTTCCTACCATTTTTCCATTTTTCCATTCTTCCTTTCTTTCTTCCTTTCTTCCTTCCTTTCTTTCTTCTTTTCTTCATATCTTCCTTTCTCCCTTTATTTCTTCCCTAAAGCACTTAAAACTACATCAAGTGTCTCAAAATAAAAGTATTTCCATAAACTACAAACTTCAAGGAAAAAGTTAACATTGAGAAAAATTTGAAACTTTATCAATTATTACCTGTAAACGCTGCTGTTTCAGTCTCCTACTGAAATAGAAATATAACCTTGAAACCATCGAAAATATTATTTTTTTTATTCATTCTTTAATCAGAATTTCGTACACTTTGCAAAACACTGCTCTACATCTCATAATATACACTGTCACTGTGAATTATTATCGGTATTTTTTTATTAATTTATTTATTAAATAATTATATTTAGCAATTTTATAATAATTTATTTTAAAATGATGATAGGACTTAAAACCTTGTAATGGTTATTACAATTTTTCCTTGCACATACGTGAAACGATGAAGAAAAAGACACATCAGTGTATGTCGTGTAAAGCGTCGTGACTCCCATAAGTCAACTTGTCATGTTTTTATCCAATCAAAATTTGCAAGTGTAATGAAATTGGTTTTGCAGGAAAAGTATCAAGAGGTGAGCGCAAATATATTAGAGAACGATTACGGACCCGAAATGGAGCAGCTGCAAGTGTTTTAAGTCGCAGATGTGAATCGCATACTTCTGTCATTATAGTATATGAGCATGTGTTATATTTTTAATCAATTAGTTTTCATTCAGAGTGCTGCAAATTGCATCTATTTACCAAAATCTAACAACTAATCAATAAAGGTTTTTTGTATTCGATTTTTGTTCATCTTTTGGATATTTTGAAATGCTAGTTTCTAGTGTCATATCTATAATATGACGTTAGGAATTTTTGTGGGGATGTGGTAATAATACCAGAGTGTACTATTTTAAAAATTCATTTCCGAGCCTTCGAATAAGTACGTATCCATTTTCAAGGTATTTCTAAGTGAGGTTATACATGAAATTGTAAGGAGACTAAGGAGTGTACGACTCTGTGAGATGGTTTATCCTTTATGTATAGGTACATGCTACCCTGACAAGGGATAGAAAAGAGGTTATTTTTAGATATAGTTCGTTGTTCTCCTGGGTTGAAGGAGATACAATTTGGCTGTTAAGCATAAAGGGTGTATTTTAACGAATACGTTGTTTGATATAATTAAAAGTGGTGTAACAAAAGATAGTAAAAAAATTGAAAAATGTAATAAAGGACAAAATGGGTCCCAGTCGAATCGACTGAAAATTTAATATGATGTAGTCCGTGATGTCCTGATCGTAAGTCTCCATTTGCCGAAGAAGATCTGATGGATAATTTTTGAGATACAGGGTGTCAAGAGAACGGGTTAGTCCACTCAATAGGGCTATTAAAATATTTCCAAGAATTGAGGATAATCGTTATAATTATATAACAAGTTCTAATCAACAGTTTTAACGATATTTATACAAGGTCACTCCTTTCTTCGAAGATATGTCAATATTTTTTTTCCATCAGTTGTGAAAATAAATACTACATTGTGCAATACGTTTGTCAATCGTTGAGTGTAATTGCACTCACGGTGTTCTTCAATAATTATATTAAAACGAGACAGTCAGTAGGATTTAATCTCACCACTTTAGAGGTATTTTATTTTGACTCATGCTTATGAGGTCATTTATTACAAAATTGATCCTACTTCTTATAAGGATCGTTTAAAATTTTAATAAATAATTTTATATTATAATATACAAAAGTCGCCCTATTAACTTTTGGATGAGGTGCTAACGAAATACGACCTGGACAGGGTGAATCTATATCAATATTTAATTTGTTACTTTATTTATTTAACAAAAAAATTTTCAATTCTTGTATATTCTACCTACTCCTTATTCAACAAATATGCTTGTGTTATTGTTATAATTATTAATTCAGAGTTCTTAGTATGATTGTTAAACTTTTTTCAGTTTTCTTTGTATTATTGTTACAGGTTCTGAATTTTTTGTCAGTAGTATGAATGTGGGTACCTCCAGCTTCGATTTTAGCGCATTGACAATGTCAATCTATGTATGCTTTTATGAATTAACTTATCATCGATGCTTTTGTAGAAAGTAGATTCATAAACGTATGTCAAAATATAATATCTTAGAAGTGGTATAATTTTATCCTACTGACTAAAGTTTCAACTGTCTTGTTTCAGTATTATTTAGAACACCGAGCGTCCTAAGTTGTTATGAATAATATAAAAATTAATGACTACAATTATTCACTAAGATTGACGAATATTGCACATAGTATTTATTTCACAACTGATCAAACAAAAATATTGACAGATCTTCGAAGAAATGAATGACCCTGTATAAATATCCTTAAAACTTTTTATACGAACTTGTTATACAGTATGTCGCTAATGTATGAAATAAATTCATTATTTCCAAAATAAACGACATTTGAAAAAAATCCAAAAACAGGTCAATTTTAATTTTTGAATCGTCATCACATGATAAAGATGTAACGAACGTTGCGTCACCAGTATTAACGTGGTGACGTAATCGGCAATTTTTTTAAGCGCAAACATGTGTTTCAAGACACCTCATTGGAAAGGTCTTCTAATCGTTTTTACGACGATGTAATTATTTGAATATTTATTTCTACAGGGTCCACCAAAACTGTTTATTTGGTAAAATTTTTATCATAAATTCTGAGCTAGGACACAGAAAGAAGTTGGCAATTTGTTTAATGCTAAATACCCCAGCCGTGAACCCATTTCTCAATCAACAATTAGTAAGATCGAGAAAAGTTTCGAGAAACGGGCCATGCTAAAGATCTCCCCAAAAGTGGTAGAAAGTCAATTTCGGAAGACAAAAAAGTTGACGTTTTATTTGAGTTTCAAGAAAATCCCCACACCAGCTCAAGACAAGTTGCGCTGGATAATAATTTACACCATTCTACTGTTGCTAGAATGCTGAAAAAGGAGAAGTGGCATGCGTATAAGGTACATTTGGTCCAAGACCTGTTAGAAGATGACTTTGATCGAATTCTGTGAAAGAATTATGGAACGATGTAACAAAGATCGTAATTTCATAAAAAATATACTTTTTTCAGATGAAGCAACTTTTATGCTCAACGGCCGTGTAAACCGCCAGACGTATCCATACTGGGCAAGTGAAAATCCCCATTGGATGCAGGAGTATAGGACACAATATCCTGAAAAGGTGAATGTTTGGGTCGGCATTATAAACAATCAAATAATAGGGCCATATTTTTTTGAAGGAAACTTGACCGGTCCTCAATATCTTCAATTTCTTCAGAATTATCTATTACCACAATTAAATCAACTATTTCCAAATAAATATGTGATTTGTGGTTTCAGCAGGACGGGGACCCCCCACTTTACGCCTTTAATGAACGAACCTACTTAATTTCTGTTTTTCAAGATAGGTGGATGGGAAAAAGAGGAACGATCGAATGGCCACCAAGGTCGCCAGATTTTACACCTTTAGACTTTTTTTATGGGGATGCTTGAAGAACAAAGTTTATCAAAGTCGCCCAAATGATATAGAAGAGTTGAAGGATCGCATCAGAACGGAGACTGCACAAATAACGCCTGACGTTCTCGTAAACATTGAAGACGAATTTATTGCATTATTGCTGAAGGTCATCAGTTTGAACATTTAATATAATTTAATTGTTTTTTACTAAACAGTTCTCTGTAGTTTAGTAAATAAACAGTTTTGGTCGACCCTGTAGAAATAAATATTCAAATAATTACATTCTTGTAAAGACGATTAGAAGACCTTTCCAATGAGGTGTCTTCAGACACATGGTTGCATTTAAAAAATTGCCGATTACGTCACCTCGTTAATACTGATAACGCAATGTTCGTTACATCTACGTCATGTGATGACGAGTCAAAAATTAAAATTAAACTGTTTTTGTATTTTTTCCAAAAGTCGTTTGGTTTGGAAATAATGAATTTATTCCATACATTAGCGACATACTGGGTGATAATAAAGATTACCCTCAATTTATGTTTTTTATTTCAACGTTTCGGTAGCGTTCCACCTACCGTTATCAAGAATAATTAACTTTTTTATATAATTCTGGTCCCCAACAATATTTTGAAGTTTAAAACTGCAATAAATTTGTTGCCAAATTTTTTTTAGGTCCATTCACAGTAGATCATATCCTTGGTAAAATGTGAAATAGTAGTATATTACGTAACGTGTATGGTAAGAAGCATTCTACGCACGAATAGAAAAGTTACGCACGATGACGCGTAGCGGCGAGTGCGTAATTCCGTGAGTGCGTGAAATGCTTTACAACAGTAGTTACGTACTATACTTTACCTACGACCCACTTGTACTTGTATTTATAATCTTATTATTAAGAATACTTGAACAACATCAACAATAGATATTCCCAAAAATTTTATTGTATAACATTTAATACCATAATATTAGTTATTATAATAATTGTTTATAGTAACAGTACAGTTATTAAACACAGATCATAGATCGCTTCCTTTGCTTATTAAAGCATAAGAAACAACAGTAACATTATTAGAGGTGCTTGGTAAACTTTCATCTCCATCTCTATAACCAATGTAAGAAGCACACGTTTAATTAATATATTGTTGATAATCAAAAGTCCATTTTTCAATGATAATCAATACATACTTAGCTCTTTGGGCTTTTCATAGTCAAACGTGACAATATCGAATGTTTTCAAATAGTAAATTTTGAATAAAATGGCGACGTCTATTGACAGTTGCTAAGATGTTGCTAGGGAAGCCGTGTGATTTACTTTACAGCTGTGAGTTTTTTTTTACCGTGCGTAATAGACGTCATTACATTGATGCCGACTGATTACAGGGGAGGTCGTGGGTGAAATATTTCATTGTACCTATGACATTCTAACAATACTATAGTCTAATAGGAAGTAGATCCAGTGAAGTGCACACTCCAGGAACGGTTTTATTGGGATAGCGCATTTTTGCTTAATTTCAGAAATGTTGTTAATGAAACGCTTTTGGTGTTACTTTTTTTGTTACATGATTATTTTCGTTTTAAAATATGTCTATATCAGTGTTGTGTGTGTGTTTTGAAATGTGTTTCGATTAATAACAATTCCAATGATAAATCATAAAAAAACCTGGATAAAAGCTTATGATACTATCCTCATGAAGCAGGTACCTAATTGATTATTGTAAATTTATCTTTCTAACATTGGTAACCAAATTTGAATACATTCGGCTGAAATACAAGCTACACATTTATTCGCATTTAGTTGTATTGAAGCACTTTCTTTGATTTTCCGTCTTTTATTATTGGGTTATTCTTTCAATATTCTGTGCGCCGAATCCCATTGAACTTGATGCCCCTCTTCCCAAGCATGTTTGCAAATACCTTACTTAAAGAACTTTTTGTGTTCGTTTATTCGGATTTTCAATGGTCTAGATGTTTCACCTCAATAAAATTTTTGTCGCATTCATAGGATATCTGATATAATGCTACCGGAACGTTGAAATAAAATACGTAAAAAAGATTGTGGTTTTATTTCCCAAAAAAAAAACAAAAAGAAAAATTATTTTGTTTAAACCTGTGTATTATAAATGCACGTCTTTTTTTCAGTAAATTTGTAAACTTAAAGGATTCTTTAATAATTTATCAACAACATTCTTTGAAATTCATTTAAAACAAAACCGAAATCAAATGAAAAATTTACATCCGATAGAAATTTATCGAAAATTTTCCAAGATCCATTATTTTTACTGTAAGTGTGTTTTGATAATATTCACAATAACTTTCAGCCCTCGGACTATATCATGCGATGGGGTTCGTAATTGTCTCTTGAAATAGGGTGATAACTATGTTAAACAAATGAAACTGCGATTGCTTTGTTCGTTATACGCTTAAATTAAAGCAAATAAATTCACAGTTATTAACTTTAAAGAAAAATTTATAAGGAATCGCAATTTACTTACGTATTACACTTGGTGTTCAAATGACAATTAAATTAAAAATGCTTATTTTTGGACAAAAACTTCTTTTCAATTGTATATTTCCACGGAAGGGAAATATGTGAGTAAAATCTTGAAAACATTCAAAATAATTATTTATGCAACAAGTGTATAAAGTAGTACGAGTGAGACTGGAAAAAGATACTTTATACACATGTTTTAAACAAAATTCTTTCGACAACCGGTAATGAAACAACCCCAAAAAACAACTTTTATAACTTTAAGTGAATGTGAGTTTTTGAGCATCATCTACGTCATCACAGCAATATGAAAAGTTACAAACAGTGGCGTGAATTTCACGAGAGCGTAATGGGATTACAACTGGTGTAACGTACTTTACTTTTTCTACGCCCATCTATTTTCGTCTATGAAATAAAGGAAATCGCAATTATTTAAACTTCATTATAATAGTTGTTAATAACAATTGAACAATTATTGTAAGAAGTTGGTGCCTTATTACGATTATCTATAATTGTAGTACTGCACGGTACATCAAAAAATGATTGATAATTGGTAATCGCCTCCGATTTTCGTAAAGCGTTGTCATTTATATTTTTATGAGAGTGATTCACATAGCTTTCCGCCACTGTAGAATATTGCCAACCACCTAGTCGCGCGCGCGAATTGCGAAACGTCGACCCAGCGCGCTCGCTTCGCTCGTGATATCAATCTGCTCCAGTATTTCAAAAGGAAATCTAATCTTTTCTAAGTAGATCTCTGAATTAGAAAATTTATTCATAAACATTCTGACTTTTCAGATTTTACTCTTTTATTCAAAAATGTATTCCACTAATGCTAAAAGCTTTTATGTTTTTCAATTGACTAAATGTATGTAAATTTACCAAATAAAGTAGTACGTAGATAGAAATTTGATTGCAATTTGATTGAACAAAGAAATTTAAGTTTTCTTCTCTAAACGCACGTGAATGATATGAGATCTCATTACGTGCACGTTATTGTTAAATGTCACTCACAAGGAATGTCTGACCATTGGAAAGATCTAGTAGGGCTTAGACAAAAGATCAAATGAATGCATAAGTCAAAGTAAAACTGGAAAAAAGTTTTAACAGGGATCTTAACGGGACATTGCCGCCTGAACTGGCACCCGAAAAAGCTCAAAATAGTGGAGGAATAGGAATGTAGATTATGTGGCATGGAAGAAGAAATCTCCATCCACATACTTGCAAATTGCTCCGCAATTCAGAATCCTAGGGCACAGAACCTAGACCTAAGAGATTATTGAATAGAAAAGGGACATTTACCTAAGTTGAAGCCTGCAAGCAGATATCCTAAATTCCTCAGGGAAATAGGACTAAAAGAGCTACTGGTTCTTCAGGAACTAAGTAGAAGTAAGGGGGCACAATCGATCTTTTAGGTCTCAGTGAATGTCACCCCATCATACATACATACACATGCAAGGACATGGGAGTAGAAAAAATTTAATACAAACTGCCGACTTGCTGCAGTTTATGTTTTTCCAAGCATTTCTTTTACAAGTGTTTCGAGTAGGCAAATCTAACTTTTGACAAAAGACATTAATCACTTATTGGAACTAGGAAGGCCAATGTCAAAATTCGACTTTTTTTCTTTTAATAATATCTTCCTGGTGTATTCAACAGCCAATGGCACTGCGAAAGCAGCAGAATCAATCTTAGCTGTGTACTTTCCGTTATACAGATATAAGACATTAAATGAATGTGTGAATCAATTTAACGAACGATTTTGATCAATCACCTTTAATACATTTTAATTTGGGACACCCTGTACACACGAAAACGGGCAGATTTTAAATAAATATTTTTCCAATGTGTTACCTATTTATTATTCACAGTACACAGTACGCCTATGGGTAATTCAATATTTTGCAACACATCAAAGGAAAACTTCGATTTTGTCTTCCCATACGTATATAGGCAACATTAGATTTCGATAAATTACGAATGGCTGCTTGAAAGATCTGACTATTCAACCAAACGCACGTAACAATAATTACAATGCTTTTTCGAACGAAAAATACAATATAAACTTTGAAAATAGATGAGAGAAATATAAGATAAATAGTGAAATTCGGAAGTATTTTTGAATAAAATATAAAATTGAATTTACTGTTTCAACCCTTTCTTAGTGGAATCTACTCATATTTATATTTTAAATGGAACTAAAAGTTTCTAATTAACTCCACTTTAATAATAAAAAATATATGAAAACACTAAATTAAATTGATAATTATTGACGACTTCATATTGTGGGCTTTTTAAGTGTCTTCTAATTTCCAGATCTTCAAGGAAATCTAGTTGTTGTTTCTTATCACAAATATGCAGTACTTCTAATTTTGTGTTTGGTGTTAATGAATGTTTGTTATCAAGTAGATGTTCTGCAAAACTAGCTAAAATATTGAACATCAGGTAGGTATCACTTCAAATGTAACGTCTGTCATCCTGACGATGATATTTTTAAATATCGAGATAATTATCAATTTAATTTAGAGTTTTCATATATATTTTATTATTAAAGTGGGTTAATTAGAAACTTTTGGTTTCATTTGAAATACAAAGTATAAAATCGTTATACCTAGTGATTCTATAAATTTCAGATGTTAGGTTTCAACGTGAGTGAATTAGTAAGTAAATTTGTCACTCCTCTTGGTTTTGACGAATTGCCTCCATCCCTGTAAAATTTGACAATACATGGTTTACAACAGTCAGCTAAGGATACAAAACAATTATTTAAATTCATTCAAACAGGTTAATGTCTTGTAACAATCTGTCACAGAATAAATAATAACCAAAAGTCCAAAATATTATCGTTTCGTTTCCAGTACAAGGCCATGAAATAATCAGTATCACATTCAAACTCCAATCAGAAGAAGTACCGCGGAGTGGGCTTTCTAATTATTAGTTATTCTGCGACCCTGTTGTTGCGAATTACTGGCTGTAGCAGTAAATTTTTGAAAAATAACCTTTGCTACGTTATTGGATTCGAATTTTAAAATGCTTAAGAACCTTAAGAGAAATAGTGCGTATTTAAAAAAAAACCTACAATGGAATAAAAGTATTTTATTACCCGCGACTTTTATTGAAGTTGGAAGTCATATGGCCAACTATGTTACATCGTTGTATTTGGCATATACTGCACACAATGTAGATAATAAATACAAATCCGAATTTGAGAAACTTAGAGCAGTCGGAGTCAGAATCATCATTCTTACCCGGCCCGGTCACCGGACTCGGTAAGTAAACCTCTGCGAGTTGCGTCGTTGCCGTTCTGACGCGCCAATCGCCACTCGTCATTCTTCATTTCATGGCTAACACACAACCCGACCCAGTTGGCGATGAATGCAACCGGGCTCGGCCGGGTTGACAAACATATCTGACTGCAATCTCCATTCTCCATATTCCCCAAATACCTTTTATAAGATTGAATTGGCAATGATAAGAAAGAAGTCTTAGCACATGATGTCGATAACTGAGTATAATTTCATCTACTGAGTACTTACAGTACTTCATAAGGAGCATTATTCAGCACAGTAACGGTTGCGTCATGTAAAAGTAGTAAAAGTTTATATTTCTCATTCTACAAACAACTCCATGCTGTGTATTATTGATTATATTCTTTTGTCCAGCCAAATTTATTCAAGGCTCCCATTAGGAAAATCCAGGTCTTGTCCAAATATAAAAATAAAGAAAACCCCTGTTTGAAGATGGTATAATTTACCAAAAATGTTATTTTTCTGTTAACGATACCAAATCTTTCAAACACAACCTTCTTGTTGCCTACCTTTTTGAATATAAAGACGTGATCTGAAAATTTTGAATAGATTTTCTGTAATATATTGAATATAAACGCTTTTATCTAAATAGTGTCACGAATTTCAAAATTTGTGAACTTCAAATCAACAGTCTCCGGATGTTCGCGGCGTTTATATTTTTAACATTTTTTGCAAATTTCAATACTTATTCTAATTTTGATTCACCAATACAAAGCGCATCACACATACGTTCGTTTATATTTAGATGAAACTGGTGGCAACGGGCTTCCATTGTCTTTTTCAGTGGTAAATTAAGAATGTTCCTACATTATACATAATTAAAGTAAAACAAGTCTCTTCATTTCAGCAGTTCAAACAATTACTCTTCCTTATCACAATTTGTACTAAACGATATTAATACAGTGATGGGCGAATGCGTGGAACTAAAGGTTTGTTCCAGCAGAGTTTCAAGGAGTGGGAAGAAACTGTCGGACTAGTCGGACAGTGCCACTGGCCAATAGAACTATTTACTTACAGGTGAAAAGAAAGGTTAGGAAAATTCTGACTGTTTTTTTTACAAATTTGGCACTGACAAACCATGATTTTCACAAAAAAATATTGTTTTTAATTATATCTGTACTCACACACACACAAATATCAGTTGAAAAGTCGAAAACAGAAGCTTCAATAAAGTAGGAACGTAGAAACTTCGTAGTAAAATCAGGTAAAATTAAATACTAAATACAAAATAGGTATTTTCAAAATACTTTATTGAAATAAAATACTTTCAAATGGAATTACTAGTTTCCTTGATTTATTAATAGTATATTACGTAACAAGAGTTGTAAGTAACCCATTACGCACGAAGCCGCGCAGCGGCGAGTGCGTAAATTTCACGAGTGCGTAATGGGATTACAACTCGTGTAACGTACTATACTTTTTCTACGCCCATATATTTTTTCTCAGTGCTCATAATTTCATCTTTTTCATTACTTACAGTCATATTCATAGGTAAAATGTGTTGCCGACATTTAGGGGCATCACTCTTTTAATCTAAAATGTATTTCACTAATGCTAAGAGCTTTTATGTTTTTCAATTGATTAAAAGTATGTAAATAAACCAAATAAAGTATTACGTAAATGAAAATTTGATTGCAATTTGATTCAACAAAGTTTTTCTATCTAAACGCACATGTATGTTATGAGATTTTCATTACGTGCATGTTATTGTTAAATGTCACTTACAAGGAATGTTGTCAGTGCGATTTTTGACGTTTACAGACATGGGCGTAGAAAAAGATTTTAACATAACAAGTTCCTCAAAAGAATCAGACATGTTGCGTCTGTGTGGGCGCATTATCATACCACCATATGAAAATAATCGTTCCACTGGTGCCGAATTAGGGAGACAGGTGTTGTATTTTGTATGGTTGAGTATGTGTTGAGAATGGTCAGACTTGTGTCTTCGTCTTTTAAATATTGGAGGGTTTCCAAATGAATGCAGGTGCTGCTGTTGTCATCAGTTGAGGTTGCTGAGGAGTCTGAATCATTGAGCATATAGTAAGACTCACTTTTTTGCTTCTTTTTCCCTGTTGATGTTTGTGGCTGTGCAGTTTTTAAATCTTGTTTGATTCTTCGCACTTCCGCAATAAATAACTCATTCACATACTCCTTTTCTGTCCTTGGCACCCATTTTAAAAAGGGATATTACACAGCTGCTAAAATGCTGTAAAAGTGAACGAAGTAAAATAAAATCATAGTCATGTTTTACAGATAATCAAGATCCGCACTGACACTGTCCACAAACTACCAAACTTAGCTATCTAAGCTGCAGCGACTCTAGTGGTCATGTGCCGAATCGCTGACCCATTCGACTTGAAACCTTGAGTAGTAATGTTTTTAAAACTTAGCAGTACTTTAAGTAAAAAAGTATTTTATATTTTACAAATACAAAATACATCTCGTAAAGTATTTCAAATAAAATACAAAATACTTTTTTTTTAAGTATTTAAGTTCGAAATATATAATACGTATTTTGTATTTGTACTTTAAATACAAGTATTTCAAATTAGTCACAACTCTGTTGAAATATCAGACAAGCTAAAACAATTATAAGGAAAACTAAACACAAATTCTAACCTTAAGAAAGTACTGCACTTTTTTATAATTGATTATATTCGAAATAAATATACGAAAGTGGAAGAAAAACTTCGTCCCTCACCTTATATTTACATATAATCACCAAATATTCTAATTGCAAACCAGAATGGTTGGTGTTGAATATCTTGTAGTTATATCAACCCCGTTTGACTTTGAAGTGTTATTCAATACCCGTCGGTGCCTATAGCCCGGGAAGTAGTAGTTTCTTCTTAGTTGAACGGTCACTGTTTTTGAAAAAGAATGTTTAAAACTTTATAAAGCATTAGAATAATTATAATTACTGCGGTTCCTTTTGGTTACACGCTTTATTAAATACGACATTATTACAGGAAACTGTAATAATACTTTGTAAAAAATAGAATAGAAAAATATCTGAATATCTTTTTAAAGCATATCCGTTAATAAATTCTTCTATTCCCTGTCCCCTTCTCCTCCTCTAATAGTACAAAGCTTCATAGACAATTTTATAGTGCCCGTAAAATGTAAAAATTAATGATTGTAATTTTTTTGGTATTTTCATTTCTGTGGTTGCAAAGTCACTGCCGTTAAATGTACCAACACTAGTACACCAAGCAACCACCTAGCCTAGACCGGCGAACGATTGAAAGAGAGAGCTGCTATCTCGTTAAAACGAAAGGGAGCTAGAATGAATAAGGGAGAAAAACACTTGAGGGTCTTCTGTTCTGATGGTTGCTATTTTCTGTATATAAAAGGAAACGATAGTTAGTTAACCATGTGCATCTTGGATTTTGACATTTATATAGAAATATAATAGTACGGTTTAAAAAAATTGCCAGTTTCAATTAAATTTTGTGAGAAAACATTTTTTACGATACCAAAACCGAATTTCTAAAAGATTTTCAGTAAAAGTAAATCTTTTAGCCCGTATAAAGAAAAAAACATTTATGTAGTATTAGATTGAACATTTTGAAAAGTAACGAGTAAATAAAACTAGTAAATATATCGAACTAATTTAAAGGTTGAATCACACTTCAGAAATAAGTTTAACTCTGTGTATAATGGAAACTATAGTGGATGAATAGGACTAGTCCCTTTATCTGTCCATACTGTAAATATAGTTACAAAACGTTTGTGTTTTATTATTTCGGTTTCAAATTTATTACTTTGAAGGACCAAATACTCGGACTATACAAATATTGTTCGTATAGAATGTTTGGAAAATTATTATGACAATTTAAGTTCTACTAACAATTCACGACGTGCCCAAATCTAATAGTAACTTTTTTGTTTCTTACATTTTATATGTAAATAATAGAAAAAGAAAAAAGGACTATTTGGGATATTTAATCAACTACATTCTCATCATATTAATAAAAGTTAGTAGACATAAATTACAAATTATGACAAATTTAAATAAAATATTTTGACAGTCCCGTCATTTCCGGTTGGATCAAAAGTGGGTAGTCATCTTGTAATTTCAAATATAACACCTGGTATATTATTCAGGTTTAACGTAAAATTTCAGAGTCACTTTGTTTCGAATATCCTATATATCTATAATGTATACTTAGCAAGATAATAATATCTTTGATAAAAAGTTAGCAGATGGTGGTGTTGTGGTTGATAAGAAGATGCAATTTGTGTTGTTATTCTTGTAGTTGGTTTTTATTCTTGTAGTTGGTTTGTTCTTTTGCGCCATTATCTTAAAAATCCACCGTTTGCCCCCATAACTCAGCTTTAACTAAACTTGCCTTATGTTGTCCCAGAGACTGGCCTACATTTTTTTTAATGATAAAGTGAAGAGTAGGTTTTGATACCGAAAGAGATGAGTTTTTGGTGGGAATTGGGAACTGAGATAGAATAGATTTTGTTTGTGTGTGTGTGTGAAATGTCATTTGTCACGGAGTCGTATCTGTTTTGTTTACGATAACAAGAATCTCGTGGTATTATGGGGGTTTTCAACCTTGTGAATAGATGTGTTTTTTTTGAAGTAAATTATAGTTTCCCACGAAAGAATTAGGAAGTTAGAAAAAAAGGAAGTCTTTACAGACCAGCTTATTCTAATTTCGATGTAATATAAACATATATAGATCCGGTGCACTAGTTTATAGGTACTGATTTTAAAATAGTTTAAAAGGGTAAGACGATCACCAGCGTATATTATTCAGGAGTTTTGTGCGGATTTTGCAAGGCGCTTTTATATACATGTGAAAAAATTCATAAGGTGATTGCCCGTATAAAATTATGATGGATCTTTCTAATGATAAAACTTCCTCCTCATCCCCTTTACAGATATCAACCCTGAGAGGTGCTGAGTAAAATTGAAGTTGCATTTGTTTTCTCAAATTATTTAAAAATGTTAGCTGCACTCGTTATGGATAACCACTGGTATTTTTCCAACATTACTGTTACATTATTAGGGGTTGAAATTATCAACCCTTGTATGTATGTATGATGGGGTGACATCCACTGATACCTAAAAGATCTATTGTGCCCCCTAACTTCTACTTAGTTCCTGAGGAACGTCTCAGAGACTGGTAGCTCCTTTAGTCCTATTTAACTGAGGAATTTTAGGATATCTGCAGGATTCCCTATTCTATCCAATAATGTCATAGGTTCTGTGCCATAGGATTCTGAATTGCTGTGCAATTTGCAAGTATGTGGATGGAGGTTTCTTATTCCATGCCACAGAATCTACATTTTTCTTCCTCCACTATTTTGAGCTTTTTCAGGTGCCCGTTAAGGAGGCAAAGTCCCCTTAGGGTCTCTGTTAAAACTCTTAGTGCAGTTTTGCTGTGACTTATGCATTCATTTCACCTCAACGGGCTGTAGTCACCCATCAGAATCCTTAATTGTCTAAACCCCACTAGATCTTTCCAGTGGTCAGATCTTCTCTCTTCTTCGTCTTTGTCTATTTCTTCCAATATTACATTGGGACTGATAGCGCAAAAGGGTTCCGGCTCCCGAAAGGGTCTTTCAGACTTCCTCTTTGCTAGTCCATCTGCTATTTTATTTCCTTCTATTCCAGTGTGTCCTGGAATCCACAGTAAGGTTACTGTATTGTTCTCGACTATAGTTCATTGCCTAGGCATTCCCACACCATTTTGGAACTGATTACATAAGAGCTCAGTGCTTTAATGGCTTGTCTATTCGACATCATGATAATCTTTAGCCTTTTATATCCTTTGTCAATATTGAACTGGGCGCACTTTCTTATTGCGAGAATATCCGCTTGAAAGATACTTGGGGTTTTTCCCAAGCTCTCAGAGTGTTTGGTTCCTGGCCCGTACACTCCTATCCCAGTTCTTTCTATTGCTTTTGAGTCGTCTGTGTACCATTGAATGGCATTCTTTCCAAGTCTGGTAATGGTATATGGATCCCATTCCTTCTTGTTGCTCAGTTCCGTAACGAATTTCATTGAAAAGTTATACATTTTCATCATACCATCTTGTGGCATGTCCTAGGTTTTTTTGGTTTCCAAGAAGTAAGAAGGTGTTTTTTTTTTTAATGATTCCCTCTCTACTTAGTCTGTATCTTGTTCTTCCTGCAACACTTCCCACCACCATTTGTAGTGGTGTGAGGTTGAGAATCGCTTTCATTGCTGCCGTTGGGATGTTCTCATTGCTCCTGTAATGCATATACAGGCTAGTCTTTGAATTTTGGAGAGGTTTTTTCTCGTCGTCCAGATTCTTGCACACCGTTAAAGCCATTTTTCCTTTGCATATAATCTCCCTTTCGTGTTTGTTCCTCAGGAGTTTACTGATGAAACACTAATTGTTTTCTTTGTTAAATAAATACGATGGGCGTCAATGAATAAATATAGTTGATTGCCAATGAAACTTTTAAAAAAATGATGGAAAATATAATGTAGGTTCTCGCCTAACTGTCTTTAAATTTGGTGGATTCCAAAGCCAGATCTCAGAACTTTGTTATCAGCTATATGTTAAGAAAGACAAAATTTAAGGAAAACTAGAGAGAAAGGTATTTTGGGCGCCACTAGTTTTTATTTCCTAACATAAAACTAGAAATAAAGTTAAATTTAAAGAACAGCTAACTTCTAAGTTCAATCTACTTTAAATTAATTATGCTTGGACAAAATTAAGATAAAAACTGTAGGAGGTGGTTTAATAAATAAAACTTTCACTTAAAAAAAATTAATATATAGGTAAATATATTGTCATAAAAATTTGAAAGATTGACTGTGTACAAAAAAAATAACCACAACTAGAAAGGTTAGTACGACTAATATTATACAAATTGGTCATCAAAATTTTGTAGCAATTGGAAAAAAATGATTTTTATAGTGATAGAACCTCTTTTTTTTTCTTCCATTATTCTTGTATTGATGCGTTGAACAGATAGAACTGATTTTTCTACCTTCTGACTTATACAAACAAATTTGGGAATACTATTTTTGAAGAAGCACAGACTGAAACTAATTACTGTTGCTGTGAAGATAATTTTGATGTAAGAAACTTCTTCAATCAAAAAGCTGAAATTAGATGAGCTGGTAGTCACAAATGAACCTGTTTTCACAGAAAATTCTGGTGATTATGATGTTGGTACTCAAACCTCCTCGGCAATGATCGATCAATACCAACAAACGAGTCCCTTAGAAGTAAAAGGTGTTGGTGTTAGTTGTCGGTTAACATCTCAGAATACTGTTAAATTAGATACCTACTTTAGATCTGACTATTACAAAAGAAGCAACTACCTCAACAATGAAAAAGAAATTCTAATAATTTAAGAAAAATATCTAGCACTAACAAAAATAAAAACTAACTACCTGAATACGTTAACGGAAACTTATAATGGTGACGATAAAATTTATAAAATAATGTTATAGCCGTAAAAATAAATCGGATGTAAAAAAAAATTCCCAAGTCACTGTAACAGCAATATGACATAAACATAACCTATAAGTACTTTATCACATCAGAATTGTGGTCCTATGTCAACCCTTATGTAGCTAACTTCTCTTTTAGTGAGCATACGTCACATCAGGAATGGCGGATTATTTAAATAATCCAAAAGTTGAATTTTCAAATCAGCATAAAAATCTTGTGAGAATAAGAATATTAAAAATAATTGATTCCTCATTACGATTTTGTCCACCACTAACTATTAACATTGAGAAAACATCATATTTTTGTTAAGTTTAACACCCCATTGCACAAGAGGCAAAATACTTGGGAGTCATATTTGACCTAAAGTTGACATGGAATCAGCACCTACAGAAAATAATACAAAAAGGTACGATAGCCCTCAGTCTGAGAAGAAGGATGTGGCGGGCTACAACCAAAAATGATCATATATGGCTATATACCAGAGTCATCAGACCCATGATAGCATATTTCTCGGTGGTATGGTGGTCAAAGACTCGGCAGTCTGGGCCGATCCATAGGCAAGCTTGTCTGGTTGCCACGGAAGCCATGAGGACAACCCCAACAGCTGCACTAGAAGTCTTGTTAAACCTGCCGCCACTTCATGTCTACATACAAGGAGAAGCCAGGTCAATCACTAGTAGATTGACCAGATAGCAAGCCCCATTAGTAGGCTCCACGGTACGGTGTATAACGAGTTATACAAAGAGTTGAAAATCGGCTCCATAATGGGAATGCCATTGGACGAGATGATTCCCAAGTATAGCTTCGGATAAAACTTCAAAACAGTCATCGCAGAGAGACATCGAAGGAGGGACCTCCAGTTGATGCAGAAATGGCCTGCTACACAGATGGCTCAAAAACCGAGAAACGTGTAGGAGTAGGAATATATGTAGCCAAGCCAAAGATAAGAGTCTCACCGAGCCTAGGTAAACATGTAACGATATTCCAGGATAAGTTGCAGCAATTCAACACTGTGCTATTAAGGCAAGAGTTTGGGGAAAATACCATTGTCATTTACTCCGATAGCCAAGCCCATTGGCCCAGAGCCTTTCTGTGGCATGGCGAAAGCGCTACAACAAACAAATAGCCAATAATGAGGCAGGCCAAAGAGTTTAATGAGGAATCCTCGCCAAAATTCACGGTGTATCTACTAAGCCAGAATAGGAAAACAATCAGGATCCTGGTTGGGCTCCTGACAGAGCATTGTAGACTTAACAAACACATGAATAACATTGGATTGGCAGACACATGCAGATTTTGCAAAGTAAATGAGGAAACCTACGTACTCTGCTACTGGGAAGGTCTGTGTAGGCTGAGGTTTTTAATGATAAGGGATAAAAAATCACAACACTCCCAGTATATGGAGGACCTGAGGTTTGCCATTCGAACTCTAGTAATAAGGAAGGGTCTAGACAAGGACTTCTAGAATAACAGGAAGGCACACATAATAGATCTGCAAAGGTCGTAGTTGAGAGGCTTCTAGAAGTACGTAAGCCCCATATTTATCTATCTATGAGCAGGATATTGTATTTTATTGTTTTCTCCAAGTCTATTGGTTCTAGGAAAAAACTTCAATAGTGAAAGAAGAATTTTAAATAATATCTTCATTCCACAAAGCTCTATTTAGAAAGAGAGATTTGATATTTATAAAAGTGATGGTAAATAATTTCACTTTCCTATAATGTAACCAAAAAGTGAAAAAATTTCCGGTGGCTGGTCATTGGAACTTACAAATTTTTAAATTTGAGAATAAAAAATAGAGACTTTATCACCTTTTAGGGGTGACATGAGGATATTATGTTATAGAAAAGACCCTGACTTTTCCCGCATAAATGTATAAACATCCTATAGTTTTATTTAACAAAAAAAATGCTAATGTACTGTTGTTTGTAGTTGTTAGCAAAATTCATAAAGTGAGCCATGAACTGCTATCCCATTCAACATATTACCCAATTTTTTTCCGTTTTCAGTGAATGTCAAACACAAACTAAATGACGTAGCCATGGAGACTATATTAGGAGAACTAACTCATACGGAAAAATTGACGAAACCTGTCCTCAAAATCGTCTATCTAAGCAGTTTGTTTTTTCACCGCGGCGTCGTGCATTGCAAATAATATACCATCCAAAAAAGTAACCTTAGTTTTTATAAATGACAGTAGCTAAATTGTAAACAATACCTGACATTACTTAGTGTTAGTGAATGATAAAAACTGAAAGTACGAATCAAAATTGTTAAAAATTAAAAATGGGCAACGCGTGTATTGTTAAAAATTTCATATTTTCTGTCATAAAATTTATTGAATTTATTTTATAATCGACTTTATATTATCGTTACTCGCACAAAGGGTGTCTTTTAATTCTCCAAATTTTTCTCTTAAACACTTATTATACTCATTATAACTTTGCTGTTCCTTTAAATGACTTAAAAAAATTTCATACAGAAGAGAAGACACGACAATAGATATTCGTATTTTTCATCGCGTAAAGGTCGGTCCAGACATGCAACAGAACATAGTAGCGTAACTCCGCCGCGTATCAAGTGTGGACGGTACCGCGTAACAACGTAACAGCGTAAGCTCGTAACAACACAGCGTCCCATCAGTTGTCGGTTTTTCTCCGTCGCATCAAAGAAATGCTACGCGTGCAAGTTACACCCCAAATCATCAAGTTTGGACGTGTGTAGCGTAACGTTTGGTTTTGGTTTCGCATTAACAGTTTTAGTATTGAATTCAATTTAATATGGAGTGGACGGAAGAGACTGTGCTCAATTTTACATACCTGTTTCTTTTAATCCTTCAACAAGAGCTTCACACACTTCTGGAACTATGGTGCTTATTGATTGTTTACTGATTTTGAAAAGGTACTGCAGGCTAGCAAAAGAATCCCCAGTCGCCAAAAATCGAATTGTTATTGCTAACCTTTTTTGTACAGAAATTGCTTTTCTCCACTTTGTATCTTTTCGCATTACTTTAGGACCCACTAAATTTATTAAAAACTCAAAATCTGTTGGCGAATTTCCTATAAAATTTTTGTATAAGCCACTAATCGCTTGAAATTTTAAATCCAAGAGTAAGTGTTGGCCACCATACGTAGTTCTACTTGTGTATAATTGCGTCTGCCACCAACGCCTTATTGGCTTGCGTTTTTTCTTTTGTTGCACTAAATAATGCATCACGATATAACTTGCAGCCGCAATGTCCATTTTGTCTTAACACGCTGAAAAACATATATGGGACGGTGAAATGATCCGCGTAGATGATACTTCACAAAATTTTTGCATGCCGAATTTTGAATCGCAACGTAACCTCGTCGCGTAACGATATGATGTTGCAAAGCGGAGTTACGTTACTTTGTTCTGTTGCATGTCTGGACCGACCTTAAAAGCATAAACACATTCAGTAGCACAGAATAAAACTAATTATTTCACTATCAAACGATCACAGTTTTCGATATTTTTCAAGACGGGGACAAAAACGGGTTTCTTACTCATAAAATTTTTCATTTTTGTTTCCTAATGTCACTCACCTAGCATACTGTCAAATGAGCTAGCAACCAATAAAATACCATGAACTGAAAGTGTATGCAAGGGTCATAATTCGCTGATATTGTTCAGCAGTCAATGTTTTTTGTATGGTATTGACACTGGCGCCCTCTACCATTACCAAAAATCGAAATACATGGAGTTCGATCTTATATAGTCTCCATGGACGTATCGTTCATTCAAATTTGACAGTAGTCTATTAATAGATGGCAGTGCAGTGCTAAAGTAATAGTTATTTACCGCAATATTCAAAAATTTTCGGACCTATTAAACTGTCCAGCTGAAGTTTATAAACATTTTCCGAAAATATTACAGGAATTTGTGTTATTTAAAATTAAATGAAAAAAAAAACAGTTGGTTTTGTTTAAAGTATAAATTCCTATTCACTAGAAATTGTATACAAATACTGAAAATCTGTAAATGTTCTGTTAATTATTCTTCCACTTAAGTGGAATGCATAAAGAATTTGCATCATTATCGACTAAAGAGATACTTTAAGATATCCTAATAAATAATTCTCGTTTTTCATTGTGGGAAATGAGATTGAAACAGTCTGGACAAGCCATTAAACCCGTCCTCTTTAGAGTATACCGATAAATTCTTTCTTTTGCTCGTTCACTCGCGAGCAAATGCACTTTATGCAATCGTTTTGTATCGAACTCGTACACGTGTAAACAACTCAAACAAAAACTGACGATTTATAATGAAAATAGAGATGGCAGTTGGTTGGCTTATTGCCGCAACTACACATCAATTCGTACCGGGTGTCTTCTTAGGAATTTCACCGTACACTGTGACCCAAAATAAAGTAGTACATTTTTTAAATCAAAATTAGTTTTTGTTTCTCAGTACGATTTATTTTCTTTTCACGGGAATAGTAATAAAACATATCTTCAATAAGATGCCAAAATAAGATAAGTTATAGATTTACAGGGAACCTTTGATTCCAAACTGAATTGGAGGACACACCAACCAGGGCCACTATGCTTTTCTGGCAATGCCGAAGAGTTATGTGCCAAAAATGAGGAATACGACCTCCGAGGTGGTTCACTGGCCTTACACAACTGTGATAATGCCTACGATCATCTATGGAAACACAGTCTGGTAGAGTAGGATAGAAGTGTGACACCGGAGAATATATGTATTGAGCAAGTGAACAACATCATCACATCTAGGGAACAGGTGATGCACCTAGGTGATCTTGGGGACATCATTTGGTTCACCGATGATTTGAAAACAAACTATGGCAGCGTGGGTGGCATAAACGGACCGAGAAAGAATATGTTCTTTAACCTCGTTCAATATACGTCTGTGTTCCAAGCCGCTATAGCTGATATTGATGAAAATATCAGAAGAGGATGTACCGGACAACAAATTTCAATGACTTCGCTTAAAGCTAGCAGCAATACAGCAACTAGGTGAGAAACTGTAAGGAATTTCTTAATAGGCTGTCAAGAGTAAACACAGAGTCTCTAGTATGGGTACTGGCACATGAGTAGATTGCAGGTGATTGATTGGTGAACAAGATAGCTGAGTGATATTTAATTGGTCAATTCAAATGAAGGTTGACACCTCCTTACAAAGAGTTCACAGAACAAGGTGAACAAGGAACTCTTAATCAGGCTACTGAAACTAACATTTGAAAAACAGTTATCGACTTGGTCTCTAGACACTGAACCTTGAGGAAACATCAACATCACAAAATGGCAAATTTTAGTGAATCTATCTACAGAAAATTTGATCTAAGTAATGAAACACATACTCACATACTATGCTTCCGTGAGAACTTTCGAGTAAGATGGTTCAAAGAATATGGTCATTTTAAGATATTAGGAAAAGGAAGAAAGAAAAACGATTGGTCACATGTAATTTATCCCTATTTCTCGTGAAGATAGGTGAATATGGTTATCATACGGAAAAATGTTTTGTTTTAGGCCACCTATAAATACCGGAAATAGTAATTCCAGAGAAAAATCACATAGAGCGTCCCTAATTGGAAAAGAGAATTTCTCAACAGGTGTTATAGTGGCTGCGGCAATATTCATGCTGGGAAACTCCTGTCTAATATTTGTTGATGCCAGAGTGGAACTGAATTCACAAATATATCAATAGCAAATCCGAAAACCTGAAATTGAAGATAATTGTGACAATCAAATTTTCCAACCTAAAAGTACCTACTCGGTCGCATACCTCCTGCAGTACAAGGAGGTACTTAAATGAAAATGGCCTGAGTTATATTGAGCCAGAGGTGTGGCAAAATGTGTATTTGAAACCATCGAGCAACTCGAAGAAAGATTGCAGTTTGTCTGAAACAATTTTTAACAGAGTGCAATGATTGGGGCTATAAATTTATAGCGTAGACGCATACAAGAAGTAATAAACTATTATAGTGGCCACATTTTGCAGCAAATTATGATGTAGGTGTTTTTCTTAGTTACGTTTCTTAAATGCTCATTTCCCTAATTCAAACAAATCATAATACTTCGCAAATAGGATAATTTTTTTTATATGGTTATTTAACGTCGGTCTATTTCTGCAACTGAGGCTAATCACCTACCAAATTTTCACATTCTAGAAAAAACTGATCGCCGGTAATGTCATACCCCAAATGTTGGACGAACAGTTAACCGGTAACAACGAGGCCATCCATATGGCTCTAGAACCTATGCCAAAAGGGCGGTACCGAGGACATGTGTGAGAAGAAGTAGTAGCTTCAGTGGGACGGTACCACGCCTGGGGTGCTGGTGGTATTGAAACGTCTGCCTACCTTCATGCTGATCATGGATAGAACCCCACGCAATCTGGGACTCCTTCCCAGAAGTTGAAGATTCCTCCACACACAAAAAAAAGACATTAAACAGGATAAAGCCATTTGAGTTAGCGTGATGTTATGAAGTGTCGTTCTCAAAAGTGAAGTATTCGTATATTTTCAAATTACTAGCATTAATAGTACTTTTTCAAAAATTATTCATGAATGTTATTTCTTCTTCAAGTATATTGAATATCTACGCAAGAAAGTTTGGATAAAACAGAACTAGAACACGAATGCACTACAACGTTTTATCCAGAGTCACAGTAATTTAGAATTAGATTCCATCAAAATGATTCGACATTTCGCTCTGACAGCGGCTATAACGTCAAACATTATTGAAATTAACTCAATAAATTTTGGGAAGAGTGCCTAGGCAAACTCAATGAATTAGGCGAGAACAATATAGTCACCTTTCTGTGGATTCCAGGATACACTGGAGTAGAAGGAAGTGAAATAGCAGATGAACTAGAAAAGAGGGGGACTCAAACAATCTTTTGGAAGAAATAGGCAAAGCCGAAAAAAAGAGAAGATCTGACCATTAGAAAGATCTAGTAGGTCTTATACAATTACCACTTTATCCGCTAGTGGAATAATGGAAAATACAACTAAACTAAATAGCACTCATTCAACACCCACACCATTATGGAAGTGATCACAGGAGAGCTCAGTGCTTCAATGGCTACTGGAATATCCGACACTATAACAATCCTTTGCCTTTCATATATTTTAACAATATTGAACTAGGCGCACTTTGGTATGGCGTGAATTTATGCATGAGAGATACTTGGAGTTTTTTCAAACTTCCAGAGTGTTTGGTTCCTGGCCCGTACACTCCTATACCAGTTCCTTCTTTTGTTTTTGACATGTCTGTGGACCATTGAATGGCATTATTTCCATGCCTGTTAATAGAATTTGGTTCCTATTCCTTTTTGTTGCTTAATTCCGTAACGAATTTCTCTGAAAAGTTATGCTTTTTCATTATACCATCTTGTTGCATGTCCCAGGTTATCTGATTTCTAAGACGTGGGGAGGTGTTTTTTTTTAATGATTCCCTCTCTACTTAGTCTGTATCTTGTTCTTTCTGCAACAATTTCCACCACCATATTATGTAGTAGTGTGAGGTTGAGAGTCACTTCCATGGATGCCGTTGGGTATGTTCTCATTGTTCCTGTAATGCATCTATAGGCTAGTCTTTGAATTTTGGAAAGGTTTTCTCTCGTCGTCAATAAGCTAGCTCTACTACTTCACGCAATGGCTCCATAAGTGGAGATACCTGCACACCATTAAAACCATTTTTGCTTTATATGAATAATCTCCTTTTCGTGTTTGTTCCAAAGGAGTTTACTGTATAGAGTCAAACCTAGATAATTGTCCTCTTGTCTTCATCCAACCCCGTTTCCATCAATACTCACGTATAATCACGAATATATAAAAATTGACTTGGAAATGATTTCTTAAACTTCATTATACTTTTTCCTAAGCTGCCAACCACAACATTATTATTCTTTAATTTTCACTAGCTGTTGAAATTTCTACATCAATTTGAAGAAACTTCTTGAATAAAAATTCCATAAATATGATTCGGAACGTTTCGGTATTCGAAACGTCCACCTCTACGTCAATTTAAGTTAAAAGCGAGTATCGAATTCAAATGTAGTCGCATCATCATCTCATGGGCATCTCCGATGATTTTGTTGTGTATAGTAAATAAATGATATTTGTCTGTCTGTCTGTCTTGTGCCTTCTTCTGCCTTTATGTATGCATGGCCTGCTACATTCCTGTCTTTTGGGATCATGGTCAACCATGGTTAATATAGAGACCTTGCATTTATTGTTCGTATCTCGCCTACTAAACAATTGACAAAACCTACTCGATAAAGATTCTAGTGAATTTATAAATATTATTTTTGGTAGCTTGTTACTACCAATAAAAAATTCTTTACATGGAAAATCGTCAATCTCCAGTTTTTAAAGCACTTTGAAACAATTTTAAATTTACAAGAATAAGAACAAATCTTTCGGGGCTAAATCAGGTACATATATATAACGTTAATTTGGCAAAAAAGGCAATACCAGAATAAACAAGCTTTAGACAAGGCATATGATGTTACAGTGCGGCTTTAAATCGAATTCAATATTTTGAAGATGTATTTGAAGAGCAGCTTCAGCTCCGCTCTTAATTCCAACCATCATAGGCATATATTTTCAAGAATAGATCCAATGTAACGATAAAAGTGAAAATATATTTGAATGAAACATCAATTTTAATTTGTTGATGGCGTAAACCAAGTTCGACCCTGTAAAAAACAGTGTCCAATAATAATCGATGATCCTTCCACCTATAGGAACGCACATCTGCTGCCAGAGCTGTTGTCGGCTGGGAATATTATTTTGACAGGAAGTGAATGAAATTTAATCAGTTGCTTATGTCTGTATGTAATTTTATAGAAGAAGATTCCACATGAAATTTTAAAACCGCAGATGATGAAAATTCAACGTTTGACATACAGTTCGATAGATCTTGATCTCCAGATGATTATTATTATGTTTGATATACCATTAACATAATCTATTCAGCCACTGAATTTGGAAGAATTAGTTCAAGCATTCTGAAGAATCTCATAATTCAAGACTTTTATAACTGTCTAAACGGACATACAGATGAACATTTCCAGTCTGCACATACATGGTGTGAAAGAAAAAACTCTCCTGCCAAACGCAAATTACCTCCTCTTCCTTCTAAGAGGACTGATAAGATGACGTTGTTAAGTCACTTTTTTGAGCATATCTTTGAAAAACGATACCTACTTATGAATTTAAAACATTGTATAACCCTGCTGTGACAAATTTCTTACTGCAAATCCGCGTTTTTTTATTGCCATCACAAGCATTCAAGTGAGTTTTATAAATGTTCTTGACAAATTTCACATTAAATTGAATAACTATAATGTGTTTCCCATTTTCTGTTTGAATTCTTCATTATGCAGCTCTGTTCAAATCTCTGAAAAAAACGAAGATTTTCTACCAGAGCAGTATTATTGAATACTATAATATGTATTCCAAATGACGACCTTTTGGTGCATGATATTAATCCTATCATTCATTCATTCGCTTGGGTTGTACTCAACAGCCAAGGTGAGGAACTGAATGTTTGTACTATCTCCCATGTTATCTATTTTCACTCCAGAAGCTTCGTGTATTTTATAAAGCACACTATTTTGACTGGGGGGATTCTCAGTAGTTTCAACAGCCTGGTTGAGAGTTCCTTATCTACCTTGTTCAGTAAACTCTTTGTATGGAGGTGTCCTTGTGTCAACCTCCATTTGTAGTTGGTGTTCCTCATCTAGCTAGATCCCAATCTTTCCTCTTATGTTATCCTCTGTGATTCCCTGAAACGGTTCCAGACCAATGTCTCCTATGCAATCTTTTGTGGTTCCACAAAATGGTTCCGGTTAGCTAACTGGTCCGCCATTTCATGACCTGCAATCCCCTCAAGTGCCAGCACCCATATTAGAGACACTTTGTTGTCTCTGCCAGCCTGTTAATGGACTCTTCACACTTTTTCACCAGTCTAGACCCAGCTGCTGGATTGCTGAGCTTGAAGCAAAGCTTGGCTGTCAGTAAATATTATAATTTTTGGTCCGGTATACATATATTCATCTGATGTTTCCACCAATACAGGCTATAGCGGCAATTACATGAAAATATTATTAAATTTATTTTTATTGTTCCTTCAAGCTTCAAGGCTTTCTTGATTAATTCAACAAAAATAAACTGATATTTTGTGGATTATTTACGAACCCATTTTATTTTTAGAAAATTCGTTGAATAATGGAAGACTACATCCAAAATTATAAAAAAATGTACAGGGTGCTATTAAGAAGTTTGAAGTTAGGGGTTCTAACTAAGAGATTAATATTTAGGGGATGATTTTTTCTACGCCAAATTAAAGTGAATTAGGAATGGAAGAGATAAGTTTTTGTCCCATTCGAGAATCTCTATTCGTTATAGCCTAAATAAATTAGTCTGGGACACCCGGTACAGTGATATTCATAAGAAAAGGATACATTTCTTCACGCAAGGGTAAGGTATAAAAATATGCTTAAAAATAAAAAAATAATATAATTTGAGAATTTAACTTGATAAACTATGTATTACGTAGAAAATGAATAATACTTATGGACCTCACTGTATATTCATCTTATTTCATATTTTGAAAAATAGTTATCAACAATAGACAGGTTATCGAATTTAAGATAAGGATATTCCCGAATTTTGTTTATTTCAAGGAGTGCATATTTAAATTTTTGGTAGTCATTTGAATGTCAAAAATATGTACATCTTGAAATCATTCAGGGCTATCCATTTTATATTCATTATTTAAATATCCCATCCTTAATTATTTCATATTTCCCGTTCATTTAGTTAATCAAATTTTCCTCTGTCACAGATTTCTGTGTTCTGTGGTCCATGTACACTATCGCATCGTGCGTGCTTATTAGTAATTACTAATATATTACATCTGAGAATTAGTAAAGTAATTAAGCTGCTAGAGGGTGTGCTGTGGAGTAAAACCGAAAATCCCCGCTTGAGCTCTCCTACTAATAATAGAGAACTCAAACACGAGCCGCTTTTTTGGAAAATACCTAAGAGTGCGCTGTAAGCCTGCAGGTTAACCCACTGGTCACAGGAACTTTGATCTGATACGGCGTGGTGGAACATGCTGTACAATAGCGTCTAATTTTGAAATGTGGGCCTTTAGGTTTGCTGAAGTCGGTGAAAATTTTATTCGAATATCTTCGAGGAGAAATTGATCAGGATGTGTGAGAGATTCTTGGCTCTAGAATAACTAAATCGCAATTTGACAATTATGCTGAAGTGATTCATTATTGATAATTTTTATTTTAGGCTCTCGATCTGCAGCTTTAAACATGGATGATGACAAGGGCATTGTCTTTTTTATTATACAAGTCCTTGAAATTGTCTTACTAAAGTATGTCTTGCAAGACCATTTATATTGAATTGAGGTATATTTGGTACTATTGCATTAATATTGTTGTTTTTTTCAATTATTTGGAGAATATTTGGATTAACGGGTAACTCTGGTTCATATTTTTGCCAGTGATATTGTGCTGAATTTGTTTGGTGAAATCTGAGTAGGTATGAGCATCAATGGACTCTCAGGAGTCGTAGTGGAGTGCCTTACAGACCCACTTACCACAAACCTAACCTAACCTACTTATACCTAGTGTATGATATAGATTCTTATATTTCTCAATTATTATTAGCACTGTTTCTTTCAATAGTCTGAACCTATCTCTAAATTGAACCTCGTTCCACTTTAGAAAATGATTGTCTTCACCTCGGAAGTGTCTAGGGGCTCTTGGAATCATTTCTAGCTCGTACAAATCTCTAAATTTTTCATAATCTGTGAGTTCTTGTTAATCAGCTCTTGCTTCTTCCAAATTCTGCCATTTTGTATATAAAAATTCGCACTGAATGTTGAACGAGATAAATATATCTTCATATTAATTATTTTCTTATTTCTAATGGAAATCAATATTAATTTGGTGGGCGTCTAAAAGTTCATGTTACAACAACCTTTTGAAGTTAACCAATGATTAACTATAACAACGGTTTAATCACCGAGCTAAAACACACCCTCACAGTTTTTGAATGTAATTGCCATGTTGAACGATTGTTAAGGAAAAAAAACAAATTATCAGTGAAGGGTTATAAAATATACCAAGTTCTAAGATTGTAGGTAGCATATATTTTTAGGTATATTCTAAAAACTCACTGAACTGCGCCATCTCCAATGTAAATTAGGTTAGATGTACTATAAAAAACAAATTACCAATCGTATAAATCTCAAAGATTTCAAAGCTTCTCATATATTAAACACTCTATTTACTAAAGTATTAAATACATGTTTGAAGTAATTTAGCAACTACTAATGCTCGTACGTCTAGATATACAATTTATTATCAATCACAACATAGGGAAATTGATATGGCAACCTCAAATCCTCGGAATTGATTAGGCTAGGAAAACACTTCACCCGATACGAGTTTGTCATCTATATAAAGGGGAAATGACGTCATATCGACGCGTACACGTGTCCTTCGGCATATTCGGTGTACAGATGGTCACATATGTCTATTCAATATTTACTACGAACTATACTTATGCGTCAATACAAAAATCACCCTCTAATTTAACAGGGACGGGGATTGTTTCATTTTTTTTCTCTTTCAGTACATTTAGTTTGCAAAGCGACAAGGGTAGTTTTTTAAATATTTATAATTCACTGTAAATTAGACACTCGTTGAGATAGCGAAGACGTATTTCTAGTTAATCTAATCTTTTAAATATGGTTTTATTCTTTTATAGTACAACGGAAGCTTAATTTCAATTTATTTTAAATATAAATTAGGGGAAGGAAACAGCGAGCTTCAATTATCTTCACAAGGACGAGCATCATTATCACCAGCAATTATTTTCTAATATTAGGACTAGCTCGTATGTAAACAACAGATGTATTCCCAAAAACCTATTTTTAGTCGATTTTTCTATACCACAGTCATCTCTCCTAAGGAGTAGAGGCATATTTTAGCTGAAATTACACTTAAACTGACGGTTTTAAATGTAAATCTTTGTGATCGAATTGCTAATGCTAATTATGTCTTAACCCGTTTAACATACACACGTATAGGCTGTTTCACGAATGTAAGCCTATTTCGGATTTTAGGGAATAACAAAGAAACTGTTTTACAAAAGTTGAGGATGCTCATGAATTCGGAGGTTGTATTTCAACAAATTACGATTTTTGGTCATCAAACGTTTATGTTATGAATTGAAGCGTTTGTTTGCCCTTTCACGTAATAAGTTTGCAGCTTTAAAAAACAAAAATAACAATTTAAAGTTGTGTAGATTTCAATTTTATTAAAAATGGGAGTACATATACGTTAATAACTAGCCAAACAACGTTTCTGCATGTTTACAATAAAGTTGGGGTAGAAGCTGTCTAAGTTCTTAAAGTGTCTGGGGGGGGGTGGTTCTTGGGAATTCAAGGCTCTTTGTAGCTGGTCCCAATCATGCTCCATGGGATTGGGGTCGATCGATTGAAGGGGCCGTGCCGTTGTCAACACATATCGTAACGCGACAGTTCGTAACCCCAGAAATGGTAACGGACAATTCGTAACATCGACAGTTTGTAACCGCAGCTCTTCGTAACGGTATAATTCGTAACGCCAACATTTAGTTTTTTTTGGCAAGATTAGTATTACTGGATTTGGAACACTATTTTCAAGACCACTTTTTGCATATATTTATTTGTTAATATGACAAATTTGTTGTCCGAAATTATCACTTAAAAGTCATGAATGATCATTTTGAATAATTATTGAAAAAAAATCACTTCGATAATAATGTAACTATTTTCCGTGTAGAAGAGTATTCAAAATGCATTTTTGTCTAAATCCAGTAAGAGCCGGTTCTGCAATCTGAGTGTAAACCGGGTATTTGTTATACGTAGGATAACGGGTCACTTTTGCATTCTACAATAAAGGTACCTATATTTGTATTCCAAGTATAAACCAGAGTTTAAATTATCTATTCAAGTTTGAGGGTATAACAACGGTATAACCGAGGAATAAACTTTTTCTGCATTTCTATTGGTTGGTTTCGCGTAAAAATACCAACAACAATTATTGCTGTCATGCCTCGCGTCAGAGCATAAGGAAATTGAAGAAATCCTAAAGTATTTAAAGTTGGGTAAATAATAGCATAAGTTAAATGAGGTTTCTAATTCGAAAAATTTCTATTCAAACAGAATTACTTTGAAGAATGTGATAAACTGGAATTTCTTATATGCTTTTTGCGCAAGTATTCTTCCCCAGTATTAGTAACTACCTATGTTAGTTTTTTGCGTTCTGAAATAAACTTAATGATATTAGAATTAATGTACTCAACCTCTCCCATTCAGCTAAATAGCACATACATTCCATTGATTGATTTTATCCAGATTTTCGATACCAAAATATATACAGTGCTATTCAAAAGTCCCCTCCCCTCCTCGTATCTATTGAACGGCTACACTTACATTGATAAGATTTGGAGTGTGAAAATAAAGTGTTGTAAACTTCTCTACGAATGGTAACAGGTGACGTAATAGTAATAGATGACGTCACAGTGCCACTCTGGCCAATAATTTTAAACAAGACCTTATGGCAAGTGATATCTCGTTTGAAAGGCATTGACATTGGCTACATAGCCATATTAATTTTGTTTGGGTTTAAACTAATTTTGACGGATAAATTAAATAAATACCAAAATTATTCAAATTATTTTTTTAAATTTAATTAATCAAAAATCAACAATGGATTCTCAAAGCAAGTGTTTGAAATGTGCTCCGTCTACTTCCTGACAGTAATACATCCTATTAGTAAACTCTTGTCGTACTCGTTCGAATGTGTCAGCTGAAATTGCATTGCATTCTTTCTTTCAAAACGCCAATGCTATCTGGTGCCGTAGTATAAACCTGGGATTTCAAGTACCCCCATAGAAAAAAATCTAATGGTGTCAGATCTGGTGACCGAGGTGGCTATTCTATAGGACCTCGTCGGCTGATCCATCTACCTCGATATTCTTCATCCAGGTAACGTCTTACTGCACCATAATAATGTGCAGGAGCACCATCTTGTTGAAATGTTATTTCCAGATGGCCGAATTCATCTGGATTATCTTCCAGAATTTCAAGAATTAACAGCTCAATTGCATTTTGTAACATCTACAGATACACTCCACCGCTTAAATTTGAATTTAAGAAAACAGGACCAACTATGTGGTTTCCCAAAATACCTGCCCAAACATTGCTTTTTCTGGAAATTGGGTATGTTGTTCACGAAAGGTGTGAGGATTTGTGTCACTCCAATACCTTACATTTTGTGTATTCACATTTCCATTGAGGCAAAAAGTACTTTCGTCACTAAAACAAATTGTTTTTGTGTAATGTGGGTTTTGACTAATTTTATTTGTTATACATTCACAGAATTCGAATCTTCTGTCGGGGTCGTCATCCGAAAGATGGTGCACCATTTTTAACTTTTAACTATCAATTTTTTTATCATCACTAAATGTTGGTCGACCAGATCGTTTGGCATCTTAAACACACTTGTTGCTTCAAACTTGTGAAGAAGCTCCCTCAAATAAGTTCTCGAGATAGGACGATCTGGGTATCTCTTATTAAATAAACGTTCCGCTTCATGGAGATTCTTTCCAGATTCTCCAATTATTAAGATAGCTGCTACTTTGTCGGCTTGAGTACGTACCATTTTGCCTATGTAAACTCTTTAACGTCTCGTTAAACAATAATAAAATTAAATATTTAAGCTATTTAGAAAAACTTTGCAAAGCAACAAATACTATTAAAAACGTCAATTTTTTTGATTACTAACCAGAGGCGGACTGAAAAATATTCAATATTTAAATGTGAAATAATAATTTTGGTATTTATTTAATTTATCCGTCAAAATTAGTTTAAACCCAAACAAAATTAATATGGCTATGTAGCCAATTTCAATGCCTTTCAAACGAGATATCCCTTGCCATAAGGTCCTATTTAAAATTATTGGCCAGAGTGGCACTGTGACGTCATCTATTAATATTACGTCACCTGTTACCATTCTTGGAGAAGTTTACAACACTTTATTTTCACGCTCCAAATTTCCTTAATGTAAGTGTAGCCGTTCAAAAGATACGAGGGGGGGAGGGGAATTTTGAATAGCACTGTATAATCATATATCCTCATACCCTAAGATGTCGGATTTACATTTACATTTAATTTTCATTTATGAATTTTTTCCATTCTTTCCTGTTTCTTGTTAACGTTTTAGCCTCTTCCCATGTTTTGCCTCTGTCTTGTAGAATTTTACCCATTGCTGTATTTCATGTTTCTCTTTGTCTTCATTTTTTTCTTTTTATTTGTGCTTCATATTATATTCTTTTAACTTGACTTTTATTGTCCATTCTTTGCATGTGTTTCCACCAGCTTATTAGTTCTCGTTGTTCTATAAAGTTCAATATTGGCTGCATCTCCAATTCTTCTCGTATTTTTGTATTTCTTATTTTATCCTTTCTATTTAATCCTAAAGTTTTTCTGAGCTATTTAATTTCCGCAGCTGGTATTTTGCTCTTCTGCTTTTTTGTGAGCGTCAAGGATTCGCATCCATATGTTAAGACTGGTCGATATATGGTGTTATAAACCTTTATCTTTGTTTGCTTCAAGATTTCTTTGTCATCCATAAAATTTGAGTTTTTTTAGTCAAAAATAAAACTTCGGCAAAAGCATCGTGAAAAGCATTAATGGAATATCATCAAAAATCAACTCTATCAAACAAAGTTCGAATTTTAAGACGGTTATGTAGAATGATATTGTCCGATGGTGGAAAAATGCAAACACATTTAAATGCAATGGACGAATGTATGGATGAATTGACAACATTGGGTGAAACCATGGCAGAACCACTCGCAGTCGCATTATATCTATCAAGTTTACCAGAATGTTATGGTACCTTAACAACAGCTCTTGAATCGCTTCCTGAAGCCGATTTAACAAAGAGTATGGTAAAGGGAAAACTTATGGATGAATACAAGCGACGGCAAGAAATTGAAAAATGTACGTTAATCAGGGGAAAGTGCTCTTAAAGTCAACAAGCAAAGTGAAAACTCAAAGCAAATATATGGTATTTTTGGGAAAATAAAGGACCTATCAAGGCGGATTGTCGTAAATTTTCATCATGGAAAAAGAAGAAGGAAAGCGAAAAACTAGAGCCAAAGCAGGCAAATGCAGTACAAAAGGAGCACATTGAAAATGAATTTGTATGTTTTGAATAAAGTGAACATAGCGGAATGGTGCGTCGATTCTGGTGCATCGTCACACATGTGCCTTGATGAAACATTCTTCACAAATTTGGAGAAATCGAAAACGGACCTAGTTAGCCTAGCCGATGATAGTAAATTGACAATTAATGGTAGTGGCGTTGTAGAATTTGAAACTGACACAAACAAATTCAGATTGAGTGATGTGCAATTTGTACCCGGATTCAGATGTAACCTTCTATCAGGTAGCAAATTGGCAAAAAGCGGTTGAAACATCATCTTCAGGGGTGAAAAATATGAAATCAACAAAAATGGAAAGTTTTTAATCATCGTGAAATCACGAAATGATGTATATAAAACAACACCAGAGCATCAAATTTGTAATGCAGAAAATACTGGTAAGTCAAAATGTATTCACGAATGTCATAAAGTGCTAGGCCATAGAAATTTAATCGACATTAGAAGGATTTTTTGGCGAGCTATCGTTGATAACCGCTAGTTACCAAGCGGTTATAACCCCACTCATAGCCTTGGACAGTAATTTCAGAGGTTTCGTGAAAACATTGCGGTTATAAAAAGAGGTAACTGAGTGACCATTTAAAAATATGGATGCTGTTTGTAAGGGTACTACTATGAGATAGTCCTGTCCTTTATTATTTAGGCAGATTTCAACAAGCGATTCGTCGTTGATTTCATTCTCAACATCTAACTGCTGTTCGTCATTCATGTTGCCAGCTTCTAACACCTCTTTTTCCGCCATATTTGTTTATTATTATTTATCTATGCTTGTAACCACATTATAACCCACCTATAAAGTTGTGTTACAGAATCTATAACCGTCTTATAAACCATGACGTAAATTTGTGACGTCATTCATGCCTCCCCTGTAACCGTTGCTTCGCAAAAATGGAGTGGTAACAGATTATCTGTTACCAATTATAAAACGGTTACTCGCCAAAAAATCCTTTAGGAAAATCACGGTTTAGTCAACAAACATGGAGATTGCGGACTGCAATCATATTGGTACATGTGAAACATGCTTACAGTGTAAGAAAACCAGAGATTCATTTCCTCAAATGTCATTCAGTAAGACAACTGAAAAATTGGATTTGATTCATACCGACGTGTGTGGACCATTACAGTTGCCGACACCAAGAGAGAATAGATATAATATATTAACACGGATAGATGATTATACGCGTTATTCACACATTTATTTGATCAAGCACAAATCGGATGTATATGAGAAAATGATCGAATTCATTGAAATGATGAAAACGCAGCATGGCAAAATACCAAAGATTTGTAGATCTGTTCGCGGTGGCGAATATATGAACGATAAACTGCGGAATTACTTCAAATCGACGGGAGTAAAGACCCAGTTAACAGTGCCTAAGACTCCCGAACAGAATGGTATAGCTGAACGCAAAAACAGAACTCTCATCGAAATGACACGTGACACGTTGTATGCTCAATGAATCAGGTTTGCACAAACAATTTTGGGGCGAAGCAATGACAATAGCAAATCGCATTATTAATCGTCTACCAACTAAAAGTGCAGAAATTACTCCATATGAATTATGTCATGGCAAACAACCGGATTTGAATTATTTTCACACATTTGGGACACCAGTGTATGCTCATATTCCGAAAGGTCAACGTAGAAAACTGGACGATACAGCAGAAAAATTATTTTTCGTTGGTTATGAATTCGGCACAAAGGGTTATCGACTTCTTAATATTCCCACAAATAAAGTTAAAATTAGTCGTGATGTGAAATTCATTAAAGTTGATTCAACCGTTCAGACAATGTCGAGATTTCAATAGATAATAAAACTGAAGAGGCCGAAGAACATAAATATCAGACTCAAGATGAAAACGAAATAGAAGAAGGTGAACCAGTTTCAGAAATGATTCCAGAAATTGAAGTATGACATTCTGAAAGATCAACAAAAGGCGTCCCACCTGATCGTTTAATAATGGAAATAAACAAGGTGGAAAAAGAGTTCATTGTTGATCCAACCACATATGAAGATGCCATTAATGTGAATAATTCTCATGAATGGAAAGTGGCTATGAATGATGAAATTGAATCTCTTCGCAATTATGGAACATGGAAATTAACGAAATTTCCACTTAGTGCAAATACTATTGGTTGCAAGTGGGTATACAAAACGAGAACTGATCAAGATGGGAACATCATCAAGTTTAAGGCCAGATTGGTGGCTCAAGGTTTTTCACAAAAATATGGTCGCGATTATGATGAGGTTTTCGCGCCCGTGGCAAATCCAACAACACTGAAGATACTTATGACAGTAGCTGGAAAATTAAAAATGCAAGTAGTTCACTTCGACATTGGAACGGCAAACTTGAATGGAGATCTGTCGCATAAAGTTTACATGAAGCAGCCTCCGGAATATGCAATTGGTGATATAAATCAGGTATGTGAACTAGTTAAGAATTTGTATGGCCCCATACAGGGCGCTAATGAATGGAACAGAAAGTTTGATGGTACTATGAAGAAAAATTGTTGTGAACAAAGCAAAAATGATCCGTGCTTATACAAGAAGAAAACTAAAGTGGGACCATTAAAAATCTTGGTGAACTAAAATATTGTCTTGGTATCCAGTTCACAATAGATGAGGACGGATTATTTTAAATAAATCAAGAAAAATACATAATGAATAGATTGAATAAATTCAAGTACTCAACAACGCCAATAAACGTTGGTTATCTAAACCAAACTATGAATCAAGAACAATTCGAATGACGGGAAATTTACCGAAGTGCTATTGGTTCCTTACTTTATTTGTCATCAAATACCAGACCAGATATCGCAATCACAACATCAATCTTAGCAAGATGTGTGAGCTAACCTAGAAAGTGCGATTGGAATGAGGTTAAACGTGTATTTAGATATCTGAAACACACCAAGTCATATAAATTGCGGCTTGGTAACGATGAAGATGACGGGGCTTTCCAATGTTACGTGGATGCTGATAGGACAAATTGTGCAACTGGCAGAAAATCAAATAATGGTTATCATTTCATTTTTAACGGAGCATTGATTGGGCAGGCTGGAAACAAACAGTGGTTGTATTATCCTCCACAGACGCTTAAATTATCGCATTTTCAGAAGCAACTCGCCAGCTCATTTGGATAAAGAGATTTTTGTCAGGAGTCAGGAGACACACCCATAAAAATATACGAAGATAATCAGGGGTGTATAAAGGTTTTGAATGATCAAACTTCTCGTCAACGTGTTAAACACATTGATATTAAACATACATTTGCAAGTGATGAAATACATTCAAAACGAATTGTTGCAATTTATTGTCCTAATATGGTTACAGACATGTTAACGAAGCCATTGGATGGATCGAAATGATCGAAACATGCTAGGACAATCGGATTAATTTGAATCCCATTGTAAGTCGAGAATGGGTGTTAGTGTATACGACATTCAATTATTTTTGTGGACTTAAGTTTATTATTAATTATTATTTGTCATTTTTAACGTTGTCAATAAATTTAATTTTTCACTGTACCAGAATTTGATTCCATCGCGAGGATTTTTAATCATCTAACATTCCCATGTTATCTACTTCCATTCCAGATGCTTTGTGTCTTCTATGTAAACCACTAGTTTGACTGGAGGAATTTCCAGTAGTTCTAATGGTTGTATTATTTCCTCTCCAAAGAGCTTTTGTCTGAGTCCACGTAAGTTCTCGCTCAAGCAAAGTATGTGAGTAGGTGTTTCATCATAAAGCTCACATTTCCTGCACATAGGTTCACTAACTTTGCCCATTTTGTGCAGATGTTTCCTAAGGGTGCAGTGTCCAGTCACCGGGTCGGTAACTGTCTTCAAATGTCTCTTACTAAGTTTCAATAGCCTGGTTGAAAGTTCCTTGTCTACCTTGTTTAGTAAACTGTTTTATGGAGGTGCCCTTGTGTCGACCTTCATTTGAGTTGGTGTTCCCTATCTAGCCAGTTCCCGATTTCCACTCTTATGCAATCTTTTGTGATTCCACAAACGGTTCCGGATCTATGAAGTCTCCTTTAGAGCCTTCTTTAGCTAACTGGTCAGCCATTTCATTACCTGCAATCCCCTCATATGTCGGCACCCATATTAGACACACTTTGTTGTCTCTTGCCAGCCTGTTTAGGGATTCTTTACAGTTTTTTACCAGTCTAGCCCTAGTTGTTGGATTACTGATAGCTTTAGGCAGAGCCTGGCTGTCAGTGAATATTTTTATTTTTTTCCGGTGTATCCTCTTCTGATGTTTTCATCAATACAGGCTATAGCGGCAATCGTCTCTGCTTGAAACATAGTCGTATATCGGCCAAGGCAAAAGATCATTCTCTTTCTGGGAAAACGTCCTTGACTTCTTTCTGAACACGACCCACCTCAATCATAACAATACCCCTACTAGCCTCATCCGCGCTAAGTTAACGTTTAGGCATTTTTCAAACCAAGAATTTTAATTTCCATCGTAGTTGCAAAAACAAAGCAACTTGCCTTAATCTTGAATATCTGGTCACAGAAAAACTAGTCAGAAGTAAACGATTGAATATATTACAGACAAAACCTTCGTGAATAAAACAGTTGATAATTTTTAACAAAAGTCGAATATTTGTGAACTTTCCTAACTATTATGAATCAGTTTAATAGTTTGCAGCATCTAATAAGTGAAGCTATTGTAATGAATGTTCAGTAATAGCAAAATCAATAGCTTGATACTTTATACACCGTATTGAGTCTTTATAAGTAATAACTTCTTCTATATATACAACAAATATTGTTATCTCTATCAAATATTATATAACTAAATGATATTTCGTATTCTTGTTGAGACCTCTCCGTTTAAGCAACAATATTTATAGATCCGGAAAAGGTCCATTGAATCTGTTCTCGTGTACCCCGCCTGCCCTTTATATTCCTTCATCCACGCCTTACTCCAAGCCACAAAACAACCCCAAAGACGTCGCGGGAGTTGTTGGAAGTAGGAAGTTTTCCTTCCCACCTCGTTCCACACCCACCGTATACACACCCGAGAAATTGGATTTTAATGGACAACTGCACCAACGCTGCAAACTTAATGTTTGAAATGCTGACAAAACCGTGAATGTTTGATCTGTAATCAAACTAGATGTTTTTTTTTTTCGACAAGCATATCACTAGCAGATACCATCAGCAGAAGAGAATATGTTGATTGTTCCTTGGTCTCCGCTGTGTCGTGAGGGATTCATAATTGGTTCGTGGTAAAAGAACGGTGCAAAAACTGGTTTGCATGTCTACTATTAGATGACAGTTGACATGGACAGTGTCTCATCTAAAGTTACTGTGCAAGCTGTTAGATCTGGTGACTTTGCTTGATTTGAAAACATACTTGAACTTCCAGATAATCCAATTCATTTAATCGATAATGCTGTTGTCTAAGTTAAAATACCGTTAAACATGACGGGGATTAAAATAGGAATGTTTAGTACAGTTTAGGCGTTCTTGGAATCAAGCACCAGCATCTCCGATCGCGTGAGTTGCGACAGGCCGGATCGATCACTAAAAGGGCTTCCATGTAAAGGGCCGTGGCGTGACCCGCAGCCCTTTACCCTCCCCTTATGCTCCGTTTCATCTGGGATGGGGTATTATACGATTAAGGGTCACGTGACGCTTTATTGGCAAATGTGAGGTAGTGGTGTGTTGATTTTATGTTTATCGAGCTGCTTCCTATTGTATAACAAGCAACAATGAAATAAAAATTGATAACTTGAGGGCTGGCGAATAGTTTGAATTGAAGAAGAAAGAGAGAAGGATAATGAGAAGATTTAGAAAACGTTGAAAGATAATCATAAAGAGCAAAAAGCTGAAATACGATGGAGGGGACCTATTTCAATAATATATACGACATGTCATATGTCCACCAGAAGTCAGAAAGATTTGAAACTTTTCATGGGTCACTAGACTGTTCACATACAAAATTCGTATTTTTTTAATAATGTATCACTTAAAAATAAAACACCCTGATTCTATACTTTGTTTTTACAAACTAATTCTGTAGACCTACTCTTTAAGTAGCTTAATCTGTTTTTGGGCCATGATACTGCCCCAAGTTAACATTGCGGAATTATTGATCAACATTATGTAATGGAGAGAGTCCATCTGTTTGTTCAATTATTGTTCTTATACCTATCATAATTTCTGAAAGCTACTCCATTAATTAGATTTGTCTTCATTCATTAAACACGTTGTAAAACACCCATGAAATGTCCAGCTCTATAGCTTGTGGAATGGGAGTTTTTATTTTTGCCTTATAATCTTACTTCAAGATATTAGGTTAGGTTTGTGGTGAGTAGGTCATAAGGCCCTCCACTGCGACTCGTAAAAGTCTTTTGTCTCCAAGATATTAAGTCTAAGTTAACAAATTTTCTCAATGAAAATATCTGTTACATACAGATCTGGCTAATAAAAGCCAACAACAAAAGTAAATAATATACCAAATTCTCTATAGTCCAGTTAACAAGTTTAAAAACGAGGTCTTAGAAAACTTATGCAATTAACAACAGCTTAACTTGTTGAAAAATTAAGTTGATCGATTTTCACAACGGGTCCTCATTTCTTCAAGTGTTGACAAAACACCATGATTCCTTTGCTTTATAAGCAATTCCAGAAATAGCCTCACGAAGATCTATTTTCAGCTTCAATTTAAATTTATTAGCAAGAGAGTTAAAGTTTCAATTGTTTTTGCATTCATTGTCGATATTGTAGAAAATAACTCTCTACAAGTTTTGTTCATGTATTATGATGATGGGGTGACATTCACAGTAAGGTCTCGAAATGGATGACCTTGGGATTACTTCTTACTGACAATGTAATGATTAGGTTGGTTTTCTTGAGAACATTCTAGGGGCCTTCCGTTTCGTTACAGTTTCTAGCACAACCTTTAGAAACAAGGTAGGGCCAACAGCACTTGAAGCAGGCTTTCCAGAATCAGCTGAAATTCCGCAGCCAAATCTAATAAGATCATAATATTATATGAATTCAATGTCGATATAAAAATATGTATGATGGGGTGACATTCACTGAGACCTGAAAGATCTATTGTACCCCCATACTTCTACTTAGTTCCTGAGGAACGTCTCAGAGACTAGTAGCTCCTTTAGTCCTATTTCTCTGAGGAATTTTAGGATATCTAGAGGCTTTGAATTAGGTAAATGTCCCTCTTCTATCGAATAATCTCCTAGGCGCTACGACCTAGGATTCTGAATTGCTGTGCAATTTGCAAGTAACTGGATGGAGATTTCTTCTTCCATGCCACAGAATCTACATTTTTCTTCCTACACTATTTTGAGCTTTTTCAGGTGCCCGTTCAGGCGGCACAACTTGTAGACCGGTTTCGGCGTATTTGCGCCTCATCAGTACAAGGTATATGCTATCAGTCCGAGAATCTTTATTCCCGGACTGAAGAATATACTATACTATAATATTCGGTCTACAAGTTGTGTTGCAAACCAAAATGGTTGGTTTTAAAATATCTTGTGGATATACCAACCCCGTTTGACTTTGAAGTGTAATTCAATATCTGTCGGTGCATATAGCACGGGACGTAGTTGCTGCTTCTTAGTTAAACGGTCACTGTTTTTGAAAAATATTATTTTTCCAAACTGTATGAAGCGTTGGATTAAAAAAAATTATTCTTCGACATCTGTTGGTAAAATGCTTTATTAAATACGACAATATTACAGTAATCTGTAATAATCTTTACATTGAAACAAACCATTTTGTTTATTTTTTCCTACTCCAAATCCAATTATCCTTGTAAATATTGAAATATTAGATATTATATTGATATAGAGCATTTCAATGAAAACTATCTACCCCATATAATTCTGGCGTAACTTTTATGAAAAAAATTTAAAAACACGTCAAAAATCCTATAAAGGGGGACGTCTTTTTGCTTATATGTAGACGTTATAACTTCAACCCCCTCTCTCCTATGGTCACCACTCCCAATCTTTTAAATGGAACACTCTATGCATTATTGCATTGTTGGATTTTCCTCTACAAAAGTATTACAAAAATGTATAATACAGAATAAGTCGAAAGTCAATCAGTTGGGAGTTACTGATAATTTCTATGTAAACTATACCTTTACTGCTGCACTAACTCTACTCAATTAAGAAAATGATGTTTTGCTTGGGGACAAAAATGTAGCGACCGAAAACTATGAAGCGTTAAATACAGCGATGTATTCCAAGATTGTAATGGTTAAAGCATGCGCCATATGGTTGGTAGGGTTATAAACTTCATGTGGAATACAAATTATTTGATATTTTTTCTGGAAGGGTAGAATCGTGGTGTATTCCCTTTCCCTTTTCGAAAAAAAGTCAAATCATTGTTATTCCACATAAAGTGTATAATCCTACAACTATACGGCGCATGCACATACCATGTCATTACGCTCTCGATGTAAGACGGTTTTTAAACAAAACATTTTTCTGCTGGGTAGATAGGTAGACGAGGCTCAATGCTGGAATGGCCAACTAGTTCACCCGATTTAACCTCTCTAGACTTTTTTATGGGGATATCTGAAAACCAAAATGTATGCCACTCAGCCAGCATCTATAGGTGATTTACGTTGGCGAATTATTCAAGAATGTCGACAAATAACCCCGAAAATGTTACATAATGTTCGAAACTCATTTGAGGCTCGATTGTATCATTTTATGGAAACGAATGGAAGTCAATTTATCCATTTTTTGCTGATTTGTTACGAATTAAAATGTTACTATCAAGTCCCAACTGATTAACTTTTCATTTATGCATTAATGTATAGGGTGTTCGATTTGAAAAATTGGGTAGGGTGACCATAGGGGGAAGGGGGTTGAAGTTGTAACGTCTACATATGAGCAAACAGACGTCTCCTTTTATATGACTTTTGAAGTGTTTTTTCATTATATAATATATTTAGAATTATTCACTTCACTACTTAATTATTTGTATGAAAAAGTTAAGTAATATTGAAAAACTATTTGATAGAAAATGCATATTTATAAATATAAGGCATTAAATAATTAGTTAAGTAATATTGATAAGTATAATTCACGATAAACATTGCGCTAAATTACCTATAGCTAAGCGCTTCTCAATCTGCGCCCTCTATCTCAAAAACGGTTCGATGTATGAAAAAGGTTTCCAACAAAACTTGTGGATTACTACAATTTCCATAAAAAAAACAAATATGATTGGAAGCAGAGAAAACAAGATATTCTCGAAAAAAACTTATTCTTGTGACCTTTGACCTTCAATATCCAAGGACACTCACGCGTTGACATATAAGACATTCGAGACATCATTTGTAATACCAGAAAGAAGGTTTATACAAAAATGTAGCTCATTCCGTTGGATTCCAAGGTGAAATCTCAAGATGACTCGTTTATATTTTTAGGAACCATTACAATAATTAACACATTTTTGAAATTGTGAACTGGACTACTCCGTCTAACTAAAATCAGCAGGTAATTCTACCGAACAGCCTGCCCCGCTCTCGCGATGCGCTAAGTAATCAAACAATAAAAGACCAACCTCACTCATAGCTAAACAAAATGAAACGAGAAAGAATAAAAAAATGAAAAGGTAGCAACTTCGAAGCTTGCGCGATGTCTTACTGTCGGTCGGAGTTTTTTTTTAATCTATCGTCATTCTACCTTTTTGATATTCTTCTCACATACGTATCAAGCTCGACGGTGGTGAGGGCGACACTGCAAAAAAGTGTCAGTGCGATTTGCTTTAAAATTATACCACTTTAAACATTCTAACGTGCCATATCGCTGGGGTGGATACTGATTATGGAGTTTAGAATGGTTGGTATGGTTTGATTTAACGGTAATAAGAATTTACAGACAGTAAAACAAAGAAATGTTAAAATGTTGGTTAAATGACTTGAAAGACGGGATCATGTATGAAGGTCGTTATTGCCAGTTAGCATTTTAACGAAGAGTGTAATGGTATCGGAGTATTAGAAGGGAAAAAAGTGTGAGAAAAAGTTGAGGAAAAAATGGATTTGTGGTTTTTCTTTTATTAAATAGAAGCAATACTGTAATTTTGTAATTTTTTTTTAATAATCATCATATTTATTTTCTGGAATTTTTTGTTACAAGGATAATATTAGCTATTTTGTGAAGGACAGAACAAAAATAATCCTAGGATTAATTAGATTTTACTCTTAAGCGAAAAGGTACGATAGCCCTTAATCTTTACAAAAGAATATGTTGGAAAAACTGATGGCTACAACCAAAAAATATCATATGGCTATATTCATCAGACCAATGATAGCATATGGCTCGGTGGTATGGTGGCCAAAGACTCAGTAGGCTGGGGCGATCCAACAGCTGCACTAAAAGTATTGCTGAACCTGCTGCCACTTCATGTCTACATACAAGGAGAAACCAGGTCAATCACAAGTAGATTGACCAGAGGGCAAGCACCCATTAGTAGGCCACACGGTAAGGTGTATAACGAGCTATACAAAGAGTTGGAAATCGACCATATAATGGGAATGCCATCGGACGTGATGATTCCCAAGTATGGCTTCAGAAAAAACTTCAAAACAGTCATAAAAGGCAGAGATGCATGGAAAGAAGGATCTCTAATAAATGCAGAAATGACCTGCTACACAAATGGCTCAAAAACCAAGGAAGGTATAGGAGCATGAATATATATAGTCAAGCCAAAGATAAGAGTCTCTCTGAGCTTAGGTAAAAATGTGACGATATTCCAGACAGAAGTTGCAGCAATACAATCCTGTGCAGGAGAGCTATTAAGAGTTTGGAAAAAGACCATTGCCATATACTCCGATAGCCAAATGGCTACAAAAGCAATCACTTCCATGCAAAGAAACTACAAACTTGTTTAGGACTGCTTGGAGACGCTAAAACATCTGGGCAATCATAATAGATTGTCCTTAGCCTGGGTACCAGGCCACTCAGATCACAAGGGCAATGAAGAGGCAGACTCACTAGCCCGTGAAGGGGCACGTCCTGCTCCCATTGGCCCAGAACATTTCTGTGGCATAGCGAAGGCACTGCAAAAAATGAATAGCAGTACTTGGACAAAAAAGCAGTCTCGAGAATGGTGGAATAAGGCGCCAGGAATGAGGCAGGCCAAAAAGTTCATCGAAGAACCCTCGCCAAAATTCACGGAGTATCTGCTGAGCCAGAATAGGGAAACAATCAGGGCTTCTGACAGGGCATTGTAGGTCTAACAAAAACATAAATAACATTGGATTGGCAGACACAACCATATGCCTAGAAGATGGGGAAACTTCAGTACACATATCTACCATGCTACTGCGAAGGCCTGACTAGGCTGAGGTTTTCAATGATGGGGGAGGAAAAACCACAACCCTCCCAGTATTAGGAGGACCTGAGTTTTGCCATTCGAAGTCTAGTAAAAAGGACGGGCTAAAACAAGGAACTCTAGCATAACAGGAGGGCATACACAATAGATCTGCAAAGGTCGTAGTGGAGAGGCTCCTAGATGCACATAAGCCACATATTTATCTCATCTTATCTTACTCCTAAGCTGAATTTTTCAAACTCTGCTAATAGAATAGTAATATTGGTGTCAATCTGTCCTGCTATCGGATACAATGTATATAATCTGCCGATACCGGACTACTCTGACGGAGCCATTTTGACGTTACCTTACACGCATTCATAAACCATTAAGCTGGATTTATAAACGTTCGTTGTTCATGATTCCCGCTGATCGAAAATAAAACATTGATATCACACAAACATGCGTTTATAAACAGTTGTTGTCGTGTTGTTCGTCGTTTTCACGTCGTTCGTCGTTGCACTCAAATAATTCGTGATTCGCAGCTTCACCAATGGAAACTGAAGCTAGCGTCGCGTGACTTATGATATCTGCCTATCATGTCAAATTCCACATATTTTAATAATTGATTGATTATTATTTGATGTTGAAGAACTCATTTTTGTTTTAATATCTTAATTTATTGATACAAAAACGAAAGACAATAACGAAACATATATAATTTGGCAAGCAAATTTTTCTGGCAAATGACATAATTCACCTTAGTAACCAATCAAATTTCAGCATGACCAACAACGAAAAACCGATATAAATATTATTAGTCGACTTGGTAGTAACTGTGAATAACAAAATGCAAGCAGCGTGGAAAACACGACGAGCATCGAACAACGAGAACAGCAGAGCTTATTAATCCAGCTTCACAATAGATTATAATTCAGGATGATTACGTTTTTTTGAAAAGGTCATCTTTTGAGCCTACAGCGTGGATAAGAAAACTGTTACAAAATTTATTTTCTTTGAAAATTAGAAGAATATTATTTTCAACTTTGGATATAAATATTCTTTTAAAAAGTAAATATTTTGATTTAAGTCTATATTTATATTTATAAGATTTCCAAAAAGGTGTGATCTTGGGTCAGTGTATAAAATATGAAAAAAAACCTATAGAACTTTATTGTTCTTGTGTCATGTCCCACGAAAAAATCACAAAATCTCTGACTTAAAAAACTATTTTATGCTGCGATTTATCTATATAAAACGGCTGTACGTGTACCTATATAATTTTCATTTTCGAAGGACGCACCTGTGTCCTGGAGGAGTGTCGTTAATAACAATAATGAGTGAGGAAATTTATTATTTGGGGGACTCGTTTTAACAATTTGCTATCACTTGTAACAGGTGCGATGTAAGTAAGACAAAAGGAACTTTCTTACAATGAGAGCTTCGCCCTTGTTACACTGGTTAGTAACAAGAAAGGTACTTATTTATGTTGAGGAGAAAATAATTTAATCTTTGGGAGTTTTGGTTTGATATAAACGAAATCGTTAGGTTGATTATTCTCGACAGAATTCGTGATTCCATCCCTATTCTGCAATGTCATTACATCTCATGTTTATTTCTCTCAAAATTCTTCAACAGGTTTGCTGGTAATATTCTTCTCCTTTTGTCAAGTCTACTTTGGCTTCATGATACAAAAGCTTTTCTGGAACGAAGAGTGAGAATGAAAAACAGAATGTTATGATGACTCACTATTCTTTTCGATCTGTTGTACCAAATTCCGAGATATCTTACAAGAGGTGGAAATAGTTGATTCTCAGAGAAATCTGGAGGGTACAACAGAATATTTTGGGATAGAATTGATCAACACCCAGAAACAAGCAATAGAAAAATATCTAACACCCTAAAATCAGCCACACATCCGTGTGGCGAGTTTTGAAATTGTGGCAATCATATATTTACCACATCCAAGCTCTTTTACTTCGAGATTTTCCTCAGTAACCTACATTTTGTGATTGGATGATGAAATACAACGAAACCCTCAATTTCTGAAAAAACATATTGTTTACAGATGAAACAGATTTTTCAAAAGTATCCAATATAAATGTTTACGTATTTGCAGATAAAAACCTGCACAAATTATAAAGCACCGTTTTAAAAATGTTTTTTCAGTTGATCATAGAAGTTCACTTTATTGGGCCACATTTTCTGTATCAGCAATTAAACAAAATTGCCCACGACAGTTTTCTCTAAAATGTTGTTCCTGAACTACATGAGGACATCTTACGTTTCTATCCAATACTTAGATGCCGCTTTTCCCAACCGTTAGATTGGCTAATCGTATTCAAATATAAAAAACGCCTCAATTATTTGAGCGTGCTCGACGATGGATGGGTCGTGGACTTATGTTCAGATATTATGTCTGGAGGGGATCAATTCCAACATTTGTTATTAATCGTATATTATTCTTGCATTCGGAGAAATGAAAAACCAACGGTTTATATTTGTTTGGTTGTTTTACAATTCAAAAATTTCACCACATTTGAATTTAGCAACATAACATACATAAAAATATGCAAATATTTAATCTAATAGATTTTTTCGGTAATCTCGGAGCTGGTTGGCAGCTGTCAAGTACCAAAATTAGAAATTGTGTATCAAATTTCAAATAAGCGACATAAAATGCAGAAGAATATGCACTTTTTCAGCATATTAAATTTCCATTTCTGTTTGGCAGCTGTCAAGCGTCGGGATTAAACATTTGACATTCATTGGTTATTTGTCAGCTAGTTCACAGTTCAACATTAACGTAATGCGAAAAAGGCGATTATTTGCCTGGAACTTTTTTCTGGTTAATAATATACAGATTTTTAACGACTCGTTTGAAGCTATGAATAATTGCCACAAATTCAATTCACCTAGAATTACGTCAAAAAAAAGTATTTGGAATATTTCAGGTTAAACTATCAAAGCCTTCAATACTTTTTCCACAACAGGCCAAGAAGGGATTTTTTTTATAACATTAATCTTTCTGGTCACAGATTCTTACGTGTCTCAAATTAATAGTAATTTGTGCCAACTCAATGCTCCTCTTCATTTTTTTGTCAATCACTATTTTCCAGATATTTAAGATACAAAATAGTCCTCCTTTACAATGCATTCAGTAAAATGCCTATTTTAAATGGCCATATCTTTCATTGAATCAATTGTTCAAAAACAAAAAAACACATTTGAATTGTCATCTCAACGGGCTTCAATTGAGCCCATATGCTTTTTATAAGCAAAAACAGATTTCTCGTAAAATTTAAAAAACCGCTTGGAAATAAAGATTTTTTGAGTAAAAATAGAAATTTTCCATGCCCAATACCTCGCATTTCATGAAAAACTGAAAGAGAACTTTCCGTTTCAAATCCGTCAATGTTTCCAATATGTAGGTTTATTTTGGTATCTTTCTCTCCCCCCACTAAGGGGAGTCCCACCCCCTTTCAAGGTCCACACTTCCAAACTTGTATTATCGAATTTGACACACCATTCTTAACAAAATTCAATTTACTTCAAGTGACTGCGATTCATTTCGAATTAATTAGACAATTATTTACTTGACTGGATTAAAACTCAACCTGGAAGAACAAGTTTTATATTAGGTAAATAAAGGAAAGATTGATAATTCCACCCCCTCACAATGTGAGATACCGGTGGCTAGTCATCACGAAAATTACAAAATTTCAAGTCTCCATCTTCACTTAAATTTGAGAAAAAATAAAACAATTCCACTCAGCATCTTTTAGGAGTGATATTTCGGAACAGTGTGAGCTAAGGAGACTTTGTCGAAAGAAAAACCCATCATAATAACACGCCTTTACTACACTTGTACGTATGTATGTTTGTATGATTGTATGTTTGTATGTTTGTATGTTTGTATGTTTGTATGTTTGTATGTTTGTATGTTTGTATGTTTGTATGTTTGTATGTTTGTATGTTTGTATGTTTATATGTTTGTATGTTTGTATGTTTGTATGTTTGTATGTTTGTATGTTTGTATGTTTGTATGTTTGTATGTTTGTATGTTTGTATGTTTGTATGTTTGTATGTTTGTATGTTTGTATGTTTGTATGTTTGTTTGTTTGTTTGTATGTTTGTATGTTTGTATGTTTGTATGTTTGTATGTTTGTATGTTTGTATGTTTGTATGTTTGTATGTTTGTATGTTTGTATGTTTGTATGTTTGTAACTTTGTATATTTGTATGATTGTATGTTTGTATCTTTTTATCTTTGTATGTTTGTTTCTTTGTATCTTTGTATGCTTGTATGTTTTTATCTTTGTATGTTTGTTTCTTTGTATCTTTGTATGCTTGTATGTCTGTTTGTTTGTATGTATTTCGATAATATAATACCAGTATCGCAAAATTGACGTCAACTCTTTATAATTTTTTCGTCGTTATGCTCCTATAAATCTTACAAACATTTACTCAAAGAATTCACGTCGGTTGGCTAGACGTAAAATAATTCTTGACCTCACCTCGTGAGCTCGATTGAAAAAAGGCGATACGGTGTTAAGCTACATCTAAACAAACGAAGTTTTATAGTATATATTATATATTTACATCGAATTACCATAAGACTTACGACTCAGTAGAGCATATCTATTTCATATTGTGTTTAGTTGGTTGTTAGGGTGTCGCTATCTTCCCGTTGTAGGGCTGTGAAATAAATACTCTTATCCTTCCTGCAACAGATCCGTGCTACCTCAATTAACAATTAAATCATTTCTTAGATTGTTATTGTTTTCAGTGACCTCAACTACAGTCAAATTTATTTAAAATTGAACTTAAAATATTCAAGGATTCATGCAAAATAAATAAATGAAGTTTTGCCCACTAGACATATGCAGAAATGTCGCATTTAAAATGTAACAAAGTATAGCAAAATCTAAGGCGTACCGAATGTAAACACAATCACACGCTTTTCACGTTATCTACAGAAAATGTAACATTAAATAGGGCCCATTTATTGCTCAGTATTTATTTAATGCACTATTCGATCTTGAAAATAGTATTAAAGACCTGCAAACTAATGTTCTAGCATTTGTCGGTTTTTGTTTTGGTTCACCTTGGATTTTAATAAACAGAGTGTCCAGAAACTCTCCTGTCAAAGGCAAACTAGAAATACTGGATGTGATGTTTTCATCAATACAGGCTATAGCGGCAATCGTCTGGGATGACGAATATGTTCTTCTATCCAAACTCATTTAAATTGTGTGTTCATCTAGTATCAGTCGTACAAGTGCGTCTCCCTTGAAGCTTGTTCGGCGACCATATGCCTCCCGATTTCAGTCTAAGAATTGTCATAATCGCCTCCTCCCTTACAAAAAGTTCCAAGTGAGGACAGCTAATCATGGCTTCCATTGACGCTGTTCATTGCCTCGGTAACGCCAAGGAGAGCTTGGATTGCAGTTAATATATTCACTTCAGAAGGCACGTCTGTCCTCGTTCACCAGATTATGCATTATCACAGTTGTGTAAAGCCAGTGGACTGTCTTATTCAACAGGCTTTGCCCATCACTCTTCTGCATTTCCAGAGAAGCCTAGTTGCCCTAGCTGCAATTTTGTTCAGGTGTGTCCTTCAATTTAGTATAGAATCAAGAGGGAATCCTAGATATTCAATTCACCTGTTTTAATGGACGACGTTTCCGTAATGACATAGCAAAGTGTATGGTCATGCACGATATTTGTCCTGCTCATTTTAGTCGAGTCGGTCGCCAATGTCTTGACACTACGTATGAAAATTGATGGAGGACCAGTCACTTGGCCTGCAAGATGGCCCATTTTCAATCAATATTTTTGTTTTTTGTGCTTCTTAAAACCATCAGCTTATGCTGTTTCAATACGAAATCTTATGTACTGAAATTCAATGTGATCCCAGAATCTTTTCAAGAACAGTTGAATGTAAAGATTGGAATTATTGGAAACAACTTTTTTAAATCTAAATGGAGATTTCTTAGCTCACACTTTCCAGGCAAAATGGTTACATCTGGAATTTTTCACTGACTTGTCTGACAACCTGTATCTATATTCTCTCAAGAGTTACAGCTGGACTCCGTTTCACTACTGACTTGTCTGACAACCTGTATCTATATTCTCTCAAGAGTTACAGCTGGACTCCGTTTCACCTAAGAAAAAACCACCTGAACTGTCTTGCGCAGAAACTAAAATCGGTCTTGTTTACCTATGTCGCATCGTAACGGACGTTTCATGCCGATATCCATTTGAGGTTGTGTTTGAAGCAATCATTCACTGTAATATTTAAGACTTTTAGCTAGTTTATCTGTGAGGGTTGTGTTTTATTTGATCTGAAACCATGCCTCCTAAAAAACTTGTTGATGTTAAAGAAAAAATTATCCACAGTCAAGGCCGACAGATTATTCCAAATGTTGCAGCTTTTATGGAGTCCGAAGCTTAACATGGAATTCAAATTCTTTTAAAAATTATCGACAAGTCACATGAAAAATTATAATAATCTAATATACTAATCCCGGCATTCAGATGTCACCACTATTTTTTATGAATAAAAATTTCTCATTTTGTGTTTTTTTAACCTTTTTTAATAATGTAAGAACTCAATTTAGTCTTAATTTTTTGCCGATTGCATCAAACATCGCCAATCGTTAATTAAAAATAAAAATATTTCAACGATACCAAATATCTTAATGATAACAAGTAGCATATACCAGTGTGTATCGTATGTGAAAATATCTCGAAAAGCTTCAAAGAGTTCCAAAGTATGTTTTATGTAAACTATAAATATAATAAATATATTTTGAATATTCTAATTTTGGATTAACCTACAAAATGTGAAAACGTTTCGCTACTGATTTGATCTCGAATGTCAATTTTACAATATGGCGCTGGTTAAGACAACAAGTTTGCGCATATGACAGCAACTTCCCGTGGCTTCTTCTTATGTGGAACGGAGTCTACTGCTATTTTGACACAAAATAAACCAACTCATTTCCATGTAATATTGAAACTAGAGTGATAGTATTTTTTCAAATAATTAATTTGTCCGTCCCTGGTGTCTTGTAACCGTTTTATACGATACAGTGACTTGACGTTTTCATGATTGCTGTGACTTTTAATTAGGATAGAGATATCTCGGCAATTGGTAGCATTGATGCTCCCACGTGAAATCAGACGTTCCCATATAGAAATACAGAGTCGTGTTATAATAGAAGAAATACTCAAAGTCCTGTTTTATTTTTATATTAATCACATATATAATGTATGAAACCAAAAGTTACTAGATTTGGGCACGTCGTGAATCAATGTTAATTGAAATTAACAATTAAATTGCCAAAATAATTTTACACTGTCTCAAACATTCTATCCGAATGTATTGATAGTTTGCTTTTTATCGTTTCCAGCAATCAAATAACACGAAACATATTATTCAAAAAAATTGCAGCTGCAAGCCGGCCACAAAACATAAACATGGTCAAAACTCTGGAAAATGGTCCAGGTCCAAATTTATACCTAACCTGGAGGAACCCAGTTTAATTATCATGGATAACACAAGTTACCATTCACGATTGGTGGAAACAAATCCATGTTTTAGTAGAAGTTAAAATAATAGTATAAAACTATTAAAACACCTTACAAATTAGAAAATTACTTTCCAAAGGGTAGACCGTTCACTAGGATCTACTTCTCGGGCTATATGCTCCGCAGACAATTAATTACACTTCCAAGTTGAACGGGGATGGTATATATGCAATATATGTAGAACCAAGCATTCTGGTTTATATAGAATTTTGGTTAATGGTAAGTTGTGGAGATGTCGCTATTGTCGCATTCTTAGCATTCCCTTCACAGGGTTTAATGTGTCAATGTGATTTCAGCGTTGTTTTTAGTACAGGATTATGATCTTAGACTTTTGGACGGATAATATCTACCTTGTACTGTACAAATAGACCAAACCCGATCTGCAAGTGATATTGTCCCTTCTAATTATAAACCAGAATAGTTGGTTCTAGATTGCATATATACCAACCCCGTTTAACTTGGAAGTGTAATTCAATGTCTGCGGGTCATATAGCCCGAGAAGTAGATGTTGCTTACCAATGAACGGTCTACCCTTTGGAAAGTGATTTTCTAATTTGTAAGGCGTTATAATAGTTTTATACTATTATTTTTACTTCTATTGAAAGCACGCTTTACTTAAACATGATAGTTGTTACAGGAAACTGTAATCAAGTACATGTTTTAGTGGGTCTAGAACAAAATTACTAGATTGGGCTGGTTCTAAAAATATCTATATTCAAGAGATACTCAAGAAGTACCAAATATGGGAAATTATTACAACAAAGTTTTCAAAAAGAGAGTATCGTTTGTACTGTTACACAGAATCAATGATACTTACAGTTTTAGAAGTTGAGATATGATTTTTCTGAAGTTGATTACTGTTAATAACAAAGTACTTGAATCAATTTCATTTGATTTCCAGTGTCAAATTCCAACAAGAACAGACCTTTGGGTGTCTAGAGATAGGCCAAATGCAACAATCTCTAATGGTGTGCAAGAATCTGGCAGGAAGAAATTGGGGCTGGAAACCAAAAATCCTGAGCTGGATGTAGACTGCCATAGAGAAGCAGAACTAGTCTATGAACGAAGACATAAAACCTCTCCAAAATTCAAAGACTAGCCTAAATATGCATTACAGGAGCAATGAGAACATGCCCAACGGCAGCCATGGAAGTGATTCTCAACCTCACACCACTACATATGGTGGTAGAAAGTGTTGCAGAAAGAACAAGATACAGCCTAAGTAGAGGGAGAATCATTGGAAAAAACCACCTCCTTACTTCTGAGAAATCAAAAAACCTGGGACATGCCACAAGATGGTATGATGAAAAGGTATAACTTTTCAAAGAAATTCGTTAAGCAACAAGAAGGAATAGGATCCAAATACCATTACCAAACTTGGAAAGAATGCCATTCAATGGTACACAGACGGCTCAAAAACAATAGTAGAAAATGGGATAGGAGTGTACATGCCAGGAACCAAACACTCTGAAAGCTTGGGAAACCCCCAAGTATATTTCAAGTGGAAATTCACGCCAGAAAATGTGCCCAGTTCAATATTGACGAAGGATATAGAAGGCAAAAGATTATCATAATGTCAGAAAGTCAAGCAACCATTAAAGCACTGAGCTCTTGTGTAATCAGTTCCAAAATGGTGTGGGAATGCATAGGAAAACTCAACGAACTGGGCGAGTTCAATATACCAACCTTACTGTGGATTCCAGGCACACTGTAATAAAAGGAAATGAAATAGCAGATGGACTAGCATAGGGGGGACTGAAATACCCTTTTGGGGGTGGAACCCTTTTGCGGCATCAGCACCAATGTAATATTGGAAGAAATAGGCAAAGCCGAAGAAAAGAGAAGATCTGACCATTGTAATGATCCAGTAGGGCTTAGACAATCTAAGATTCTAATGGGTCTCCGCAACACGTTGAGATCGAATGAATGCATAAGTCAAAGTAAAACTGCACTGAGAGTTTTAACAGGGATCCTAACGGGACATTGTCGCCTGAACGGGCACCTGAAAAAGCTCAAAATAGTGGAGGAAGAAGAAACCTTCATGCGCAGCAATTCAGCAATTCAGAATCCTAGGGCACAGTACCTATTGGATAGAAGAGGGACATTCGCCTTAGTTGAAGCCTGCAGATATCCCAAAATTCCTCAGGGAAATAGAACTAAAGGAGCTACTAGTCTCTGAGACGTTCCTCAGGAACTAAGTAGAAGTAAGGGTCTCAGTGAATGTAAACCATCATACATAGCAATATTTTTAAATCGGCCTTGTATTCATATAATATAATGATCTTGTTAGATCTTTGACTGCGGACTTTTAGCTAATTCTGGAAAATACGCTTCAAGTGCAGTTGGCCGTACCTTGTCTCTAAAGGTTTTGCTAGAAACTGCAACAACTGGAAAGCCCTACACTGTTCTCAAGAAAACCAACGACCTAATCTTTAATTTATCAGTAAGAAGTAATCCCAAGGTTATCCACATCGAGACCTTACTGTGGGACCGATCCATCCTGTTGGCTTCAGTCAGACCACAGCAACGAATAACTAAGGAGGAGGGAGAAATGTTACGTCGAACATGTACTTCCATGAAAAAAAAAAGAAAAAAACATTCAGAATAATTTAGAAATGTTGAAGTATTAGAGTTTTGAGTTCTGTTTCCCGAAAGTGAGACGTTATTATTATTGTATTGTAAAAGAAATTAACTAAGAAGGAATACTAGGAAAGTAACAGTTGATTTTTCATGTATCTTATTAGAGGAGACAAACAAAAAATAATCAATTGTTTCCAACTTAATGAATACCCACCTACGATGGTTTACGTAAGCATATAAGTTGTATAAATTGACGAAATTGAAAGTTAATCTACGTTATTTTCAGTACTCGGATTACTTCCCAGATGCACTTTATAGCTGAAAGATAAAGTCGTGAGGCAAAAGCCATCTATGAACTGAATATTACTTTTCAACTTTCAATATTATACTTCATAATTCTTAATTAAATTTAAATTCTGTAGGAAATCATTTGATGATCACGAATTTCGAATAAAGTCAAACAAATACCATGTTGTAGTTGTATAGTTGCAGAATGCAGTGGTAACAATTTAAAGACAAGATCTTTATTTTCTCGATTTGCAAGCAAAATGGCGGAAACAACGACCGGGAGTGACCGTGGCCTGTCACCGGGTCAAATTGGGACATTATTCACCAGGTGCGAACTTAGCCTTTACAATCATTAATTTTTTCATTTATTTTTACTCACTGAATTAAAAACCTGATTCTTTGTAAATTTCACCAGAAGGACTATCGGGATTTAAATACAGGTGTTTTTTTAAAAAGTTTTTGTACTAAAACCGAAAATATTGGTTGTTAATATTATATTGTATATAGGGTGCGGCAATTAAACCATTGATTAGAAAGATCTCGAGTAACTGAAGATTGGTATGGACGGGATTCTAAGGGTGAATGATTTAATGAAAAATTGTAATTTTTTTGTACTTCCGGTTAAATATCGTTCCTCCTTGAAAACTTTCTTATTTCAGTACTATTCACGTAACTTTTAACAATTAAATAGCTATATATACCCATCTTTAGCAGTTTTTCACTTTGTACCGGATGGACCAATAAAAAAAAAATTTTCAGAAAGTAAAAAAAATGGAATAAAGCTTACTAATTCTTTGTGCGAAATTTGTGCTCTTTCTAGTTCACTTATTTAACACCATATTTAACACTTATTTAGGCATATTTGATAGAAATTTTGTTTTTTTTCAGGGGTTGAACTAAAAGCTTAAAAGTTATCTTCACTGCCGACGTAATGGTGGTTCGTTATATCGAATAGAACATTAAAGGCTAGGAACCGCTCGTAGCGGAGGGGTTGCGTAAGGGTAATGTGGCCGAAGTGGTTTCATGTTCAAATCCTGGAGTGGGACTCTGCACACTATAGAATTTTACTATTGACTCTATCCACACGTCTTTTGTCGACAATGTCTTAAACTTAACAAAAGTATGACGTTTTCCCAATGTTGATAGTGGTGGACAAAATCATAATGGGAAGTCAATTATTTTTAATCTTTTATTTTCACAAGGTTTTCATGTCGATTTGAAAATTCAACTTTTTGATGATTTAAACAGTTTGCCATTTATGCTGTGACAAACATACCCTAAAAAAGAAGTTAGCTACATAAGGATTGACAAGGACTACAATAATTCTGTCGTCTTCTTTTTTAAAATCGTGATGAAGTATGGGTTATGGTTATGATGTATTGCGTGAGCGACTTAGGATTTATTTAAATTCACTTCCGTTTTATATTGGTTTCACGGAAATTAGATTATTTTATAAATTTTACTCTTACCATTATAAGTTTTCGTTAATGTATTAAGAGTTAGTTTCTATTTGTGTTCGTGTTAGATATTTTTCGTAAATTAATAGAATGACTGGGTTCGTACAGGCGAATACACACATATATATAATTACTTACATCAAAATTATCTTCACAGCATTAGTAACTAGTTGTAGCCTGTTTAAATTTGTATCAGCCTCAAATCATATTTTCAGTTTAACTTTTACTGCAGGCACAGTTACAGACTTTTCACGAGGCGTTGTAACTGTTGTGTTCGTGCAGTATGATACAAAACAAGATTTAGGTAAGTACCTATATGATATTGACATTATTCTAACTTGAAAAATTGTGGATAAAAACTAACTAAATTTAACCAAAAAATATTAACACTATGCTTTTATTTTTTTAGAATATTAAAATGTCGAACTCGTATAAACTTTAAACAAAAACAAACAAAACACTCATACATATTATAGACTTTGACAGTTCTTCAAACTTCAAATGCCAATGGCCTTTTTGTAACTGGCTATTAGTTCATAAAGCATATAATCAGAAAGTGGCTAGCTTAAACTTTAGGTTTGTGACGTATCTGTATTGAAAGCTGCAACCATTTAAGAATTCTTAATTTCATTTTTCACCTGAAATATTCCGTTTAAAAACGTTTTAAATTAATTTTTACAAAGAAGTACTATTATATTTTAATAAAATATCAAAAACCGGATATCGGTTTAACACACCATTTCTTCATAAAAACTCTTATCTTTTATACGGATAACAATAAGTAAGGAATATCACAAGAGTTGTCGACAGTATACAGAGTGAGACTTTCGGCTGCTGTCGACTGGAATAATAGTAATCTTCTGTAGAAAGCAACCGGTAGAATTCTTTAGTGTGCAGAATCCCAGTACAAGTAGCATCGGCTACACTTTTTTATTTCCAGCTTATAACACCAGCCAATAGTCAAATTTTTTCTTAGAAGCCTGTGGATAATTATGTGTAGTCTTCATTTTCCCTTTTTTTCACGTCATTTTTGTCAATTCGGTTTTTTATGTTGTAGAATCTAGATTACAATGGATTCGATTGGATTGGTTATCTCACCATACCAATTTGTTTGCAATTCCAGACTATATTTTACTGAATAGTTGTAGACTTCAGAGCCTTCAAATATCATACGCAATAAATATTTTGGCTGAGTTACTAATAATTATTCTGCTTGGAATATTATTGGAGTGTTTCTCAGGGCAAATGATATTCTAGTATTAGAACCTTCAAATCATATTACAGCTCTTTCGTTTGTTTATGACCTATCAGTATTATAAGTCTCCCGTGGAGATGAGCAAAGCAAGTACCGAGACCAATACCAAGACAGTCTTGGTAACGGTCTTGGTCTTACTTGACCGGTCTTGGTCATCCTCAAATACTTGTAGTCTTTGTCTTGGTATTGCATTTTCAGTCTTGGTCTTGCTCAAATACTTGTGATCTGTGTTTTGATATGTGTAAATTATAAATGATCAACAACATAATATATTGAAGTTAAGACAAATAGTCTCATATATCCTATTTAAAATGGAAGTTGTAGTTGTCCAAGACCAAGACCAATACATATTTCGATCATCACTAGTCTCTCGTAATTAGAGTGATTTCGTCTTATGTTAACTTACACTCGTTGATAACAACGTCTAACGTAAGCAAGAGTCCAGTTGCGCAGACAAAGGTATCTTCATGGATTGGGTTGCTGAAAGTAGTATCACCAGGTTTCAAACATTTAGCATGAGCTGGCCTATAGGCATTCCCCAGTACATGTGGATGTAGTGGAAAATAGAATGTTATTGAACGAGCAATTTATGATAGCCATTATTCACGCACGGTGACGTTTGCGTCCCGAGTGAATAAATGCCATAAATTGCGAGTAGAATACTATATTTTGTACACGACCCTTGATTTCTTTATTAAATAAGGCGAGAGTAGAACGGAAAGTAATACTTTGGTACTGTTGAAATTCTAACGTCAAAATTAATAAATTTCAGGAGTACGTCAAATGTGACATATAGAGATTGGCGATACTGCGTAAAGTATCGATACACCGTACCGTTATAAATATATTGTTTTAAAAATATCAATATTAAAACATCAATCAATACTAAAAATTTCGATATTTTATCGATACGACATATTTCAGAAACAAATTTACTAAACAAAATACGCAGATTTAATAGTTTATTTCATATTGTACCCCCATCTCTAGTCACTTATGTACCGAAATTTTGTGAGTGTTGAGTTGTCATGGCATGTTATTTAAATGCAGAAGCGTGAATTATTAGTTCATAATTCACTCTAGTATATATATGGGTACCATAATACCTTTTGTTGGGATGTAAAATATTGACTTATTATTAAGTGGTCGTGAACAAATACCTTTCTGTAACTCTTTTTTTGCCCTTTCCTAGGTCGGTTTGCTCCACCAAATTTCTGCATTGGTCTGAGAAGTGGTTATATGGTTAAAGGCAAGTTATTCGCGATCAACAATAGACCATTTCAGAACTCGTGACGTTGACAGGTCGGCCATACTGTGCTGTAGGGCAACCAAATCGATTGGTTGTGTTTTCGTATCTGCTTAGTTTGAAAATTCAGCTTTCTGGTATTATCTCCATTAAATTGTAGAATTTATGTCTCGAAATACGTATTATTTAGTTCTAAGTAGTGGTATTAAGTGCCGGGACGTTAAAAAAATTCGGATTATAGACAAATTTGATTCTTACTCCGGTTTAAAAAAAAACGGAAAGTCGATAAAAAGTTACCTTATCTCTTGCTCACCGCATTCCACACCTACCAACGCTACAAAACGAAAGCATCTTAATTACCTTTAAGAACTAATTGTTAATTAAAGGCTAACTATTATCTACAGAAACAGCGCTACACCAGTTCATTGAGAAGGTGGAGTATTCGCTAGAAAATAAAGAGGTGATTATTGGGACCTTCATAGACATTGAAGGATCTTTCGATAACACCTCTGTAGAATCTATCATCTGGTCGCGCTAAGGCAAAGAGGCGTCGAGGAAACATTAGTGACCTGGACTGACTCTATGCTAAGTTATAGGATGATACATGGCACCATAATGGAGGATACACTGGTAGCCCAGGTAGCTAGAGGATGCCCACAGATGGGAATTCTGTCTATTTTGCTGTGGAATCTAGTGGTGGATGGGCTATTAGGACTCCTGAAAAATAATGGACATAGAACCCTGGGATATGCTGATTACTTGGTCATCATAGCACAGGGCAAATACAATACCACATTTAGAGATAGAATGCAAGAGGCTCTAGACTTGGTAACAACATGGATACGGTCAGAGAGACTGAATATCAGTCCTCATAAAACGACAGTGATAGCATTTGCCCGTAGGAAAAAATGGAGGGACTGGGACCTCTAAGACTACGAGGAGAAATTGTAGAAATTAAGGGAGAGGTTAAGTATCTTGGGGTGTTCATTGACTCAAAACTTAACTGGAACCATCATTTGGAGAACGTAATAAGGAAAGCGGAGACCACGCTAGTAGTGGCCAGAAGTTCCTTTGTGAAAAAAGGGGGGCTAAAACCTGACATGCTGTATTGGCTATACAATAAGGTGGTAAAGCCCGCTATAACGTACGCCTCTTCGGTATGGTGGCCGAAGACTCAGCAAAGAATGGCTATGATGAGAATAAGCGAGGTGCAAAGACTTGCATGTCTGGGCATCACGGGGTGCCATGAGAACTACTCCTACAGCAGCAATGGAAGTACTATTAGACCTACCTTCCTTACACCTTGTGATACAGGGAGAGGCAAGACTAGATATCCATAGACTGGAAAACACGATGAGCAGCCTAAACGCTAGATCATCAGGGCACATGAATATCATAAAAGTTATGTCAAAGGACGTGTTAAGCATGAGAACATTGATAGTTCATTCGAAGTGTCGATTGCAGACAGAAAGGAATGGGCTGACGAAGAACTCAGTACCATTAGACAGGGACAGACATGGTACACCAATGGGTATAAAACTGCAAATGGCACTGGGGCGGGAGTATACTCCAAAAAACCAGGTGACAGCTACAGCTACACACTGACGAACTTGCAAAAAGGGGGTCAGAGGAAACGGAGCCTGAACCAGGTCAGATTCTCGGTATACCAAAAACTGTAGTACGAGGATCTGTAAAGACCTGGATCAGAGAACAACATAAAAACTTCTTGGTAAACGTCCCAAGGCAAATGCATGGGAAAAATTTAATGAAAGAATCATGCCTGAAACGTACAGCGGATTTGCTAACACTGTGCAGAAATAAACTGAGAATCATAACAGGTTTCATGACTGGTCATGCACCAGTAAAGGAACACCTGAACAAATTAAAACTATACAACGGAGACCTTACATGCAGATTATGCGGTAGGGAAACTGAGACAGTAAAACACATACTGTTTACATGCGAGTCTCTTGATCGCAAAAGACAGTTATTATTTGGCCAACCGCAAGGAAACGCTGAATTATATAGTAAACACCGAGCTAAGAACCTGTACAAACTGGTGCAGGGGACAAAGGTGCTGGACTGGGATGCTATGAGAAAGCACGAGCAAAAATACAATAAGCCATTAGGCTGCAGTGTTATCGGAGACTTGTCAGACGGGCTCGGGAAAAAAAAATATTATCCGTTGTTTACCGTTTACCTGTTAATGTGCCCTCCAGCAGCAGCAGGGCCGACCTGTCAGTACCTTCATTCTGGAATGATCTATAATACCCAAAATGGTTTCCATAGCCCAGAGCGCGAAATCTCACTATTTTGAGCTTAGATAAGTGATGTCGTCAGCTAGTAGTGATAACAGTTGAGAACAGGCTACAGTTAATTTGACTGGTTGGTAGGAAAATTGTTATTATGTATATATCAATAATTTTTTCTGTACTTCAAATTAAAAAGGAGGTAAGATCTATATAGATTCGACTTCTCTTGAAGGCGTTTGATACTCTTAAAATAAAGCAGACCCTGGTTGTTTTCATCCTTTTGGAATATCTCCCAATATGAAGCACATCTTTCACATATAATTAGATATTGTAAAAGGGCTGGAAATATACCGTCCGCTCCGTGGGATTTGTAGAGCTTAATACTATTAAAAGCCCATTCGATTCTATTTTTTGTGCAGTTCTTTCCCGCTAGGATTTTTGTTGCTCTTGATGTCCTGTAAACAAGTTCAACAAGGTTAACCTTTGCGTCGTCCTGAGAGAGTGTTGAACCTGGAAAGTGAGCGTCTAGTATTTTTCACGTTACTCTTATATTAATCTGCTTGATTAAATTCTTATTAAAATATGAAAATATTCAAATTCTTCTGGTTGCCAGTCCGTTTCTGTTTATGTATAGTTTTTTACTGTTCTTAACTTTCTAGAAACAATGATTTTCATAAAGGAATATATAACGAGCAAGAGACAAATTGTCATAAATTTCAAGTGGGTCGATCGGTGTTTCTGTCTCTCGCTTTTCTTACTTCTTACAACGACGACAACATACGATGATATCTGTGTCAATTCGTTTAAATATTTACCAGTGTACCCGATTTTAAATGTATAAAGGTACAATTTACATGCATTGTGTCGTGAACCGGAGCAATATGTTTGAATAATGCGAAAGGTTATTATTTATACAGTGAAATGTTGTTCGCTCACTAAAAACTCGCTAAAAACGGTCAATTTCAAAGAAAACATAGAAAAATGTATTGGCTGTTTCCATTTTTTTACTATGGAAGTGGAACTTTTATAAAGTGCAATAATAGTATAGTCGGGAAATAAAGCTACCTAGCCCTTTTTTCTTATCATACTGTAAATATATTTGCAAAATGTACGTGTTTCGTTATTTCGGTTTTAAGGTTTCACTGGTGGTCAAATTTATTCTTAGCAAAGATAACGATTACACAAAGCGTTAATATAGTCGGGCCGGTCTTAGTTTACCACTTTGGGATTAGAAAGTTATAGCGATAAGGTGTTGTGTTCGTCAGAAATTGCAGCAGTACTCAAACATTATTTATACCTGGCTTGTAGCAGAAAACTACTAAAGGTTTTTTTAAGAGCGCATAGCCAGATGAGACCCAACCAGATCTATTAGATACTTCATTCTACATATTATGAAAACAAAAGTTACGACCTTCTTTAGTAATCATGACTTTACTTGATATTCTGTATACAAGTTCAAGCTAAGTACCAAATAAAGCACAGGCCTCATTTCATTTTTGTTCCTTTCCTGGCAAGAATAATTTTTTTTTTTTTAATTTTGAATTTACCCGGCTATGGTATAGTAACCGGGTCCAAGAATTTTTATTTCAGCCGCTTCCCTGGCTAAAGAGTTAGGAATGCGGTTACCTTTGCTCCTGTCGTGCCCCTTAACCCACCTCAGGATAATATTGTTATCTACCGAGGCGTTAGCTAAATCTCGATAGCACTCTAATACTAGCCCTGATGTAACACGTTCTCTGTTCAAGGCTAGTAGAGCTTGTCTGCTAACGGTGCAGATTATTATGTTTTTGCCAGAAATTGCTTTTCTGGTTAGTTCCATAGTGGCAATTGTGATACCAGCCAGTTCTGTTTGAACCACGCTTAGTGATCTGGAGTAAATTCCCCATCCTGAGCCTTCTTTGGTTGTAATTTACTTTTCTTTAAGTCCCAAGATTCACATCCAAATTTTAGTATCGGTCGTTATAGCGTTCTGAAGATTATTTTTGTCTGCTTTAAAATTTCTCCTTTATTTATAAATATTTTGCTTATTGCATAGTGAAAATCATTCGCTTCCTAAATTATATCATCAATATCGGCGTCTTGTGTCCCACTTCCATTCAATGTTACCCCTAAATAATGGAAATAATTCAATTATTCTATTTTTCTCCGTCGATGTAGGTATTTATGTCCGCTGCTATTATCATTACCATTGTTTTATTCTTGTTCATCTTCATGCCATTTTCCTCTATTATTGTGTTCCATACATTTCTGTTTATATTTTTCACTTCCAGCTAGTAATACGACATCATCTGCGAATGTTGCTCCAGTTATATTCACTTTTTGTAATTGTAAGTGTTCTAGGCAATAATTTTCTTACATTTTTTCATTATTTCGTCCATAAAAGTTATAAGCAGTAGCGGGCTTAAGCTGCCTCCTTGTCATAGCCTTGTATTTGTAGTGAGTTTTTGTGATATCATTTTGTTTTTTAAAATTGAGTTTTCACTGTTCTTATAAATTTTGTGTGTTAAACTTATAATTTCACCATTTTTCTAAATTTCAGTCCAAAAATGCCTTTTTTTCAATTGCTTTTTCAGTTATCTATTTTAAAGTGTATACATAGTCCTGTATACTTCTGCCATTTCTGAATTCGCTCTGTGTTCCTACCGGTACTCTCTCTTCAGGCTGATTCCTTTTTCTATGATCTTTTCCAGTATTTTCATGTCTGTATTTAGTTATGTAATACCTTGGCTGTTATTGCAGTCCTTGTCTCCTTTTTTGAAGACGGGTACTTCAAATGCTTTATGGTTTCTTTTGAAAATTACACCTGCATCTTCTACAAAACCTCCTGCAACTATATATCCTTAGCCCTCGCCAGTTTCTTTGCACTGTGGTCATACAGTACTATCTTGTCATGTTTTTCCTATCTGACCTTTGCTCACGTCTCACCCAAAACCTTCAATTTATATAAGTTAGTACCTTTTCCTCAAGAAATTGTAACCTTTTAAATCAAGAAGCTCCAATTAAAATTCTGTCTGCTTAAACTTAAAGCCAATTTTATGTTTCCGGTTAATAATGGTTCTTTTTCTGCATTGTACATCAAGCACTTCTTCTCGGAACTGCTCACGAATTGTTTCTGCGGATACATGCTTTATTTCGCCATTCATTTTATGCACCACCTATCAGAAACTACTCAGCATAAGAGCTGCGCATCTAGTTTTTATTCCCTTAACCATATCAGGGAGAGGGAGAGGGAGAGAGTTTATTTTGAATTCGGAATCATCAAGGGTATTTTTGTTCCCCATATAGTTTCTGGTGCCATTGCAGTTAATTTGGTCACTAACTTATTTAAACTTTTCAAGAAATGGATGTATTTTTCGTAAAAAGCGTTTTTCTTCCGTATGATCATCTTTCCTTCGTCGGTGATTATTTTGTCATCTTTTATATAAATTCAAAACACCCTATACAGATAAATCTTAGATAACGAAAAAAATTAATACTTTACTGTTTTCTAGTGTATACATGTTTTTTTATTTTTCCGTATTACATATAAGGAAAGAGTGTCATAGACAACAAGAGTAAGAACTAATAAGAAAAAAAGGCATGTGCATGTATATGGTTGGTCGATATGGTGTCGGTGTTCGGTGTCTGGCGCCACAAGAATTTCAACAGTTTCTGTGTTGGTCGCTTGTGCGAGATGCTCTTCTAGTTTTATAGTACGAGACAACTCGGTGTACTTAAAGATTTTATCTACGCTCGATATGTATTGACAGTAATTTGACACTCACTTACTCAAGCCATTTTTATTGTCAATTAAATCACTAGGTTAATTTGATAAAAACCATTATCCCAGCAATTTAAGGAACAAATAATACCATGAAATAATACAACAGAAACTATTCAATTTTATAATATTATATTGATACTCTCTCACCAGAGAAATAAATTGAGGCTGAATCTTCAGAATCTGGCGATCTAACGGGATACCTTGAGATACTAGAGGCTCGAGCACTCCAATCAATGAAAATGCCCACGAACTTTATGTCTGCGTAACAGGCATGAGTTAAAACCAAACGGAATATCCCTCATTTACTGTACGGGTGTGTTAAAAACAAACGAAGGAGTAGGAATAGGGATTAAAAGTCCTAATACCATATAGTATTAACAGCACTATTTAACACTCCAACAATATTCCAAGCGAAACTATTAGCAATAGATTTTTGGGTTCAAGAGTGTCTCAAACGCCAGAACATTCATTACGTCTAATAACCAGACTGCTGTTAAGGTTCTAAAGTCTACAACTTCCACAGTCCAGAACAGCGTGGAATTGCAAACAAGCCCTTAAGCAACTGGCTAGACACAACAAAGTAACTTTGTTATAGGTCTGAGGGCATACCAAAAACCTGAAAATGGGAAAAGGAACTTAGTGCAGCCTACTGAGAATATACTCCAAGCCAAAAATAACCCAAAAGGTTATCACGAACTTCCTCTCACTACGCTAAATTGCTCTCGAAGCTTCAGAGATCTGATCCCAAAGTAATCACAAGAATTCTCACTGGACACTGCTCTTTCTGATACCATTTCGAATAAACATATTATTATCTGCAATTGCGGGTTAATTGTCCGCCAGCGCCTTGAATACCAAGAACAGGTTTACTTAGAGACTGATCAGGGTACAGTCCTAGTTCCTAAACGGATGAAAGGCATTTATAGAATCCCTAATTACTTGGACTAAAATATAGATCTCATATGTCGCAGTGCGGTAATGCCATCCGAGACAATCGAACCCCTAATCTAATCACCGTTTCTCACTGATATGGCTCCAGCCAACTTTTCATTTTTTCAAAACTGAATCCCAGAAGTAATTGCATTTTTTTCTGCTTTTTTTTTCTGTGTTTCAACTTTGACGATATACAAATGTCGTACTGCTGATCTAAATGGCCGATTTTCCCGTACTAATATTGGGCATGATAAAAAGGAAGCTGGAGGAAGAGCAACAACACCATTCAACGATATTTCTCATAGTTGCGTACTTACAACGGCGACCCAACTAGAATCGGAACGAGACAAACAAACAGCGATCCAAGTAGAGAGAAGTACGTAGGAGGCGCAAGATTAAGTTCATGATTAAATATTATAAATGGCCCTTGCCCTTGTGTTGTTTATAATTTTTTCTCTTTCGTAGGACATACGCGTACTCGAATTTTATTTCAATGTCTGCGTTACGTTATAAACGTACAGGGTGAGACGTTTACCGAAAATTTGTATTTTGATAATCAGCTGCAAATAAATATTAGCACAATAAATGACAAAAGCTTTAAGAACTTCTTTTAGACTGATTAACAAGTGCTAGTCCATTCCAAACCTAGCCTGGACCACCAAAAATTGAGAAGGTCGCATTCATTATAGACAATTAGGTACAAAAATATGGTGACATTTCTTGCAAATATTTTAAAAACTATTTGATATTTCAAAAAATACCCTTGGAGAGCAGAAGTGGCATTTTAATATAACTATGAAGAAATTAACAAATTTTGGTACTATCTAGACACATGAATAATCAATAATCCGTCTGAAAAAAATGCTTACACCTTTTTTTAACTAACTATAGGTACATTTTTGTTAATTAATTTTTACCTGATGAAAGTTGATTCGAAATCTCTGTTCATTAGTTAATTGGAAACCAAATTTTTTTGATACTTTTTAGGTCGGTCTTCGAAAGGATTTAGATAATATATCTGTTGGGAAAATTGGAAAATTTTAATTTTTCACTTTTTTTGTAACAATTTAATTTAAGGAATTGAAAAACAACACAAGACTAGATTTGATGAGGTGGCTATAATCGGCCTATTTCACTGCGAACTTTTCAGATCTATAGTGGTCCATTAAATCAGACTACAACTCTCCAGTCCGACTCTTTTTAAGTTTAAAATCAGCCTCGGGACTGAACCTTTCATGTGATTTCTTGCCGGTGGCTTCTTATGGCCTAGTACAACAAATCGCACATTCGCCAGGCATATGATGTGCTCTGCAGTTTCCTCTGTACATGGCTTCGTCTGTCAATATCATTAGCTTTGAGTGCCTATGAGGCTTACAGTGACCTTTTAATACGGCTTTGACAGTTTCCCTACCTTCTCCTATAAGATCTGTCGTGAAAGTTGGAAAATGTTCTCGAACGAACTGTTTCGCCTGTTTCTGTCCAGGTAAGATTACCCACCATTCTAGAGATTTCTGTGCCACCCACTTCCTTGTGGCCATATTTATTGTCGACTTTGCGACACCACAGAAGATTTCCGGTCCAATGAATAGCATTGATCAGCCTTGTCTGGCCGTTTCATCCTCCAATTCGTTGCCCTTATAACTCTCGTGCCCAGGCTACCATGACGTTCCATGCTGGACGTTATATCTTAACAATCATTTTTCAAAGTTCTTAGCTTTCATTGTTCAAATAATTGTCATGAACAAATACATTGCTTCAAGGATTGACAAGATTATAATATTTTTCGGGGAATCTAGTTCTGGATTGAAATAATTATTTCCAAGGAATTTCACGTAAGTATTAATAAATTGTTTCAATTTAAAGAGTAGATTCCCCAAAACAAACGAAGGAGTCGAGTTGTATCCGGAAAAGGGTCGAGTTGTCTCCCGCTATTGACAGGTAGGTGGTGAAACTTAATCTTGAAAAAATAACAAGTTCTACCATTTTAATACGATGTATGTATGTATGATGGGGTGACATTCACTAAAAGATCTATTGTACCTCCTTACTTCTACTCACTTCCTGAGGAAAGTCATAGAGACAAGTAGCTCATTTAAAGGATATTTCTCTTCTTCTGTACATTTCCTCTTCTTTAAATCAACCATAAATCTTTCTTAGCATTTTACGTTCCCATATATTATCTCTAGTTTTATTTTTAAGTATTTTTGGCAGAACTTTGTATGTTACTTTTAAAAGTGCTATTCCGCGGTAGTTATTGCATTCTTCCTTGAAATCTTTCTTGTGGAGTGGAATGATTAATGCCTTGTTCCAATTTTCAGAGATCTTTTCTTCTCTCCATACTTTTTTCAACAACTGCCATATTCTATCAGTTAATTGTTCACCTCCATGCTTTAAAATTTACCCTAAAACAAATATGTAGTTCAATTTATGACGTACCTTTTTATCGCACCCTGTATTTGGAAATTATTATTTTATGTATTTTACAGCACCCGGCTCCTTCGCCAAATTTGAAAAATTATAATCAACCGTTCATGGTGATCGTTCTGTTAACGTATTTCATGGGCAATCCATGCAACTTATCTATTTATGAAAATATCTTTAAAAATTGTCTCGATTCACTAGTAAAATTTTCATTGGTGATCATTACAACGTTCTAATTGTAGGAGTTAGACGTTGTTTTACGTTCCAGAATTTGTTTTTTTGGTTGGTTTCAATAGTTTTACTTTGACGATTGATAAAACAAAAACTCCCCAGATTATGCTATGATGAAATTTTTTCCCAATAAATTGGTCTAATAAAATTTCAATTCAATATTTATAGTTTTGTGGTATTAACAAGAATTTTTAAGTTACAAATGACATAAAACATTACGTGGCAATATTGTTTTACAGAAAAACTAAGCTGATCAGTCATTTTCTCATCCCAAAAACCCCTATGTTACTAGTCACTCAATGGTTCGAAACATCGTTTCAAAATCTACTCGCGTGTATTTAAAATTTTCCTCTCAATCGATTGGTGATACTTATAACGTCCTGGCTGTTGAATTGTAGGAGTTATAGGCAGTTTTGGGAACAGTATTCTCATTTTTTAGTACAGTTTTTGTTAGGGTGGATCTTAAAGTATTGATGGATTTAAAGCTAGTTCGAATATTTAAATAGTAAGCGAACATTGACTCCATTTCTTGTGGAAAGACTATCTTTCGTCCTAACGAAGAATAATAATTAACGATGGCTTCAGGCGCTCCTTCCATCTTCACGTACCTTTCTGAGATCGTTTGAGGTACACCGTGGGTCTGCGCACTCTTCATGTAGCCTATTTCTCCTTGCAGAATAGCTAAAATTGTTGAAATCATTTGTTCCTTGTTCCAAACTTTTCGTTTTTTAGGCGTCTGAAACAAAATACTTTGGTTTTAAACCGAAAAGTAGACGGTCTCCTAATATGGGGTACCCCAAATTAGGATTTGGTAGGTACCTACCCCATATTACAAGCAAATTAGATTTTTGGAAGGGGAATGTTTTTGAATAAACTGTGATGTTTTCTTAAAAAACCAGAGCCATTTCCATAAACTACGCCAAACTCTATTTTTAATGATATTAAATTTACCTTTCAGTTACCTTAAATATCTAAAATGCAACAGTCACCAGAAACTTTTATTTATACACAAAAATACCATAACCTAAATCGTCGAGACGGAACACGTGAAAGGGCGCTTTCTAGGAATTCGGTGGTTAGTCATTAATATTCACAATAGATGTCGGAACAAGAACTTGCTTAAAATTGAACTACCCTATATTAGGAGACTTTCCCTTAATATTCGGAAGGTTATATCGGTTGATTTATCACTATTAACTCGAATGGAGTACGATTAAGCTGCAAATGTAGAGATCTCAAGGTATAGAAAGAACTTACAGAAGAATTAGAAAGATAGTTGGCGAAGCTGTCCATAACGCAGGAGTTGGGCAGAAATCCAAGTTTTATTGAAGAACACGAACTCCTTTATTTAATTGGTAGCTGAGAATTCCGAAAACTGTCCTGTAGAGGCCAACGCCCCAGGGGCTCACACTCGATGTGTGTCTGTACTCAGTTTTGTCGTTTGATGTTTTTGGCTCTGTATAGCCACTGTACAGAAACAGTTTCTGTATACGGTGACATGGCCAAAATAGGTATTAACATCTGTATATACCAAATAGTTCCTCTCAGGCAAGGTTAACTAAATTGGCTATACTGTCCATAGATGCACAAGAGGCGGCCAAAATGGATAATAACCATTTAATAAAAAATTTTGCGGAGGCAAAAGCTAGAACAAAATAATTTACCACCTTGAAGCAAAAATGAGATAATGGCTATAATAATTGTACTAAAATAATTTTACAGCATAATTAGGACATGCAATTGCCTCTCAAAAACTATTGAAATATTCAAGTTTTGATTGCTTAATTTAAAATAATTTTTCATTTATCTTTCTGTTGCTTTCAAGTATTTAGTATCGCTACCTTAGCCACCTAATGAAATTTTTAGTTTTTGTCCGTTTTCGTTTTAAAGAATATTTTTTATTTTCTTGTTTCTTGCTCCTTGTTCAATAGTTATGTTTATTGTAACGTTCTTTACATATCGTGTATTGTATTTTCTTGACTGTTTATAGGCATTTAATTTAAATTTTATATTAGATGAGTACTTATAATAAACATTATTACCTTATTTTGTTTGGTAATGCAAATTTTATATATTATATTCTTAAAATAGGAAAGGGGGCCTTAACTAAATTTTCGCGGGGGGCCCATAATTTGTCGCTACGCCACTGTTAATTTATCCAATATACTTCAGGCTATATACAAAAAAACCGTCCTGAAGATGAGTATACTTAAGGTAAACTCTTCAACATCCCATTTTACAACCTTTTTTTATATTATGTATCCTATTCTAAAACAACGCAATATTTCGGATGATATTGTACCTATACATTTTTTATCGTTTAATGTTGGCTACCACTTATTTATAACGTGCGACCCTGCGTCAACAGATAAACAATGACTGGCAAAGTTCGTAACACTCCTCTGCATGTCAATTTAGCTTTTATGCAATCGAGGAGCGATCGCCAATATTGCGGAGTCGGTGCTACACAACCAAAGTCAGATAATTTTCCCAGACGTTGCCATATTTCTTTTACGACAGTTAAGTATACAATAAATTGAAGTTGTTCAAATATTTTCAACTTCACTACTTAAAGCTGAATCTATAAACTCTGTTGTTTCCGATGTTTGTTCCTCGTCGTGTTTTCCAAGCTGCTGGCAATTCGTTATTCGCAGTTGTTCCCGATCCGACTAAGTTAGGTTAGGTTAGGTAGTTACTAGGTTACATGACATATTATTTATGTTTATTTATAGATGGACACGATTGGCAGTTATCAAGTCACGTGGCACTAACTTCAGTTTTTATTAGTGGAACTGTGAGTCACGAATAACAAGATATAAAATTGGGTTGTTTGAGAGCAACGACAAACGACGTGGAAGTGACAAACAACACGACAACAACGGATTATTAACTTATGTAGGTATGTGATATCAATGTTTAATTTTTCGTACAGCGGGAATCACGAACAACGAATAACGAACAACAGAGATTATAAGAATAAATCTAGCTTTATTCTTAGAGCAGATCAGATTCGGTTTTGGAAAAAGTTTGGCTGATATGTTTCCCTAGATTGTACCGATCTGATGATTAGAAGAAGTCTCAAATTATCTCACAAAATCTACCTAATTTCTCCAAAAACGGAAACCAATTTATTATAACCCAATAATGCTGAATTTCTTTGACAAAATTTGCGACAAAAAGAAAGCAAGGCAATAATATTTTCAAATATATTTCCTCAGATAATGTGACACATTTCAATCGCTTATAAATTCTAAACTAAAAAGATAAAATCAAATCACCTTCGCAGGTCAGTTTAAAATTTAGAAATGTTTTGTGTTGTCATTTGTTACTTTCACAACCCAAAAATTTGGGACTGTAACCCAAAATCCGGAGCTGGATGTACAGTACACTGCCATAGTAAGACCAATTATCACTTATGGAACCATTGCGTGGAGAAGTAGAACTAATCTATTGATAACGAGAGAAAACCTCTTCAAAATTCGAAGACTAGCCTGTATATGTGCATTACAGGAGCAATGAGAACATGCCCAACGGAAGCCATGGAAGTGATTCTCAACCTCACACCACTACATATGGTGGTGGAAAGTGTTGCAGAAAGAACAAGATACACACAAAGTAGAGAGGGATCATTAAAAAAACACCTTCTTACTTCTTATAAATCAGAAAACCTGGGATATGCTACAAGGTATGATGAAGAAGTATAACTGTTCAAGGAAATTATTTACGGAATTAAGCGACAAGAAAAAATGGGATCCAAATACCATCATCAGACTTGGAAAGAATTCCATTCGATGGTACACAGACTGCTCAAAAACAATAGAAGGAACTGGGATAGGAGTGTACGGGCCAGAAACCAAACACTCTGAAAGCTTGGGAAACCCCCAAGTATCTTTCAAGCGGAAATTCAAACGATAAGAAAGTGTGCCCAGTTCAATATTGACAGATGATATAGAAGGCAAATTATTATAATAATGTCGGATAATCAAGCAGCCAATAAAGCATTGAGCTCTTGTGTAATCATTTTTAAAACGTTGTGGGAATGCCTAGGCAAACTCAACTGTAGACTCCAGGACACACTGAAATAGAAAGAAATGAAATAGCAGATGAACTAGCAAAGAGTGGGACTGAAACACCCTTTTGCAGTATCAGCTCCAATGTGATGTTGGAAGAAATCAGCAAAGCTGAAAAAAAAGAAGATCTGACTCTTGGAAAGATCTAGTAGGGGTTAGACGATCAAAGATTCTACGGGGTGACTACAGCCCGTTCAGGTCAAAGTAAAACTGCACTAAGAATTTTAACAGGGATCCTAACGGGACATTGTCGCCTGAATGAGCACCTGAAAAAGCTCAAAATAGTGGAGGAAATGTAGATTCTGTGGCATGGAAGAAGAAGCCTCCACCCTAAGGCACAACATTGATGATACTTTTGGATAGAAGAGAGACATTTAACTAAGTTAAAGCCTGTAGATATCCTAAAATTTCTTCTTTATTTCTTGGACACCCTATCCGTGGACACACTGTATAAGCGTTTAATATGTGTCACATTATCTCCCACTTTTATTACACTAACGATGTTCGTTTAATCGCTTATTGAGTTTTCTAGCAAACCACTATCAATACTGATCTTTTTCGTTAGATTGAATACCCATTGGAAAGAATAATTTGAACTCTTGGCAACGTCGTATTGTTCGTGACGGTGGTTAACTATAATTATGATTATATATTACGGCTGGTAGCTGCACACATGTATGCGCAAGCGTAGCTCCCTTTCAATTACCATTCAAACGTTATGTGATGATGCCGTTATCCTTTTGTCTTATTCAAGGTCGTACGCGCTTAAGGGCAAAGAGGGTTTTAGTTTAAGTGATTTACAGTTGAAGGAATCCAAATTAAATGTACATTTAATTATATGATTTATTAATTTTGGTATATATATATATACAGTGCGTAGATAAATTCATTTTACTAAATGAACAGTGGAATGAAAGAATCCAATTTCCAATTTTTTAAAGAATAATCTATTGTACAGGGTGAATACCTTTGAATGATAACGTCACCACCGGTTTTTTGATTTGAAAAATCCACTCCTTTCGAATTGCTATACAGGGTGGAAAAAAAACTCAAAGGTTGTTTGTTATTCCAACATTGCATAAACCTACTTTCTCAGTAACCCTGGCCGCTCGACCGCTCGACTGGACAAAAAAACTGATAGAATTGCTTGCCATTTGTTTTTTCAATTTTACGATGAAAACTGTCATAAATATCCAAATACAATTTCGTATTGTTTGTCTAATTTATCATATCGCAAGAGAAATTGAAATTTGATGATTATGGCGATAGGATACGGACTCAACAAGAGGTCTTCACAGTATTTCATGAAATGCAATGAAATAGAATACAAAGAAAATACAGAAAAGGATGTAGGTAACGAAGGAAGGTAGATGTACATTTTGTCCATTTTGCAAAGTACGTTTAATGCAGATAATTGTAATCACAGAACCCATATTTCACATGAGTTTTGATAGCATGACACCGGATAATATATGTATTCACTGAGCGACTGAACATCGTCATCCCATCTAGGGAACAGGTGATGCACTCAGGTAATAATCATCTGGTTCACCGATGGTTCTATAGTACTGGGGCTGGTATAAAAGGACCTAGAAAGATAATGTTCTTAAGCATAGGTCGATATACGACTGTGTTTCAAGCAGATACGATTGCGGCTATAGCATGTATTGATGAAAACATCAGAAGAGGATATACCGGACAAAAAATAAAAATATTCACTTACAGGCAGGCTCTGCTTAAAGCTAACAGTAATCCAGCAACTATTTCTAGACTGGTAAAAAACTGTGAAGAATCCCTCAACAGGCTGGCAAGAGACAATAAAGTGTCTCTAATGAAGGTACCAAAGGGGACTTCATAGGTCTGGAACCGTTTTGCATAACAGGGGATTTGGATAAATAGGGAACATCAACTCCAATGCACTTTGACACAAGGGCACCTCCATACAAAGAGTTTACTGAACAAGGTAGACAGGGAACTCTCAACCAGGCTAATGAAACTGGGTAAGAGACACTTGAAGACAGTTACTGAGCTGGTGACGATACTGCACCCTAAGGAAACATCTGCAAAAAATGGGGAAAGTTAGTGAACCTATCTGCAGAAAATGTGAGTTCTATGATGGAACACCTACTCACATACTCTGCTTCTGCGAGAGAAAATAATACAACTACTGAAAATCACTCCAGTCAAACTAGTGGCCTATATTAAATAAAAGTCGCGAAGCTTCTGGAATGGAAGTAGATAGCATGGAAAATTATACAAAGATTCAGTTCAAGTGCCTTAGCTGTTGAGCACAGCTCAAACGAATTAATGAATGAATGAATAACATTTTTATTGATAACGTTTTATTTGATGAAAAATCCGTTAAGCAAAGACTACAAAAAATAAAGTAATTGGATGATATTTTGAGGAATGCATTTATTGTTGGTCCATACTTTTTATGAAAATTCAACAGGGGGAATGTATCTGCATCTTCTTATTTTACCTAATCCTTCTTCGATATTGATAGTAAAGAATATCAACTTTAGAAACTACTGTCTTTATCCATGATTTTTATATATCACCTATTCTGAATTGATGGGGAAAGTGTTCTTTCGTTGACACAAAAAAGACTGTAACCTCCATATGCCCGAACCAATTTTCAAAAATATAGACTCAATGCATAGGACATTAGGTAGATTACAGAAACAAATATTAACACTTTTAAATTCCCAATCGGCAACTAGAGGGCGTTAGGTAACACCTAGCTCCATTTATGATTTTTTCTGAGAAATTTCAAATGAAATGCTATATAGCTTCTGTATGTTCCTAATGATGTATTCATTATGCTTTCTGTTAATTTTGTTGGGAAACTAAACCACAATTATCGGAGCAAAATATCTGGATTCGCTAGCGCAATATCAAGGCTATAAACCTATTTTTACAGATGTATCCAAGAATAAGGGTGGAGTAGATTAGATTAGAAATGGAGTGGCTTTCTGTCCTATCCCACTGCGACCTTTGCAGATCTATTGTGGTCCCCCCTATCCTTAGAGCTCGATATCTAGCGGTGGAGTAGCTGCAGATGTCTATCACAAAAACTACGCAACTGTGAAACTTCAAAGAGAATACAACATATTCACTGCCGAGCTGTACGCTATTAAGGAGTACTATATACCCCAGCAAATTAAATGTGAATTTTCTGTGAAGGTACTAACTTTAAAACTGCGTGAATATATTAACAAAACAAGTAGACACGCTATTCACATCCTTATTGAAAATAATTACTGATCATGTTTCTATCAATTTGTATTTTATTAATCTTTAATTATAGTATGAATTTTCATCAATTATCTAATACGTATTATTTATTTGTCACCTAGTATAAGTTCTATATTATTATTATTTTATCTTTGCAAACAAGCCTTATAGGCTTCGCAAATGTATATGTATATTTATTTAGCATAACGTCGTTTGTTTTGTTTGTTTGTCTTTTATGTATTTTGAATTATGTGTGAATAAAATTATTATTATTAGTTTTAAAAGTTGATAATTTTTATCAACCCAAATTGGAGAGTATTTTGTAAAAAATCCAATTATATTTTGTGAGTGATGTATTGCGAATTGGACTTGACATTTTTGATCAATTTTTTAGGGCCGATTTTCTTACATGAATCTTTTTCGTCACCCTTAATGGATCACCTTGTACTATGTAATCATTATCTTAATATTCAAATAGACAGGGTTAGTTTAAAGTATGGAAAGATCTGAATATCTCACAAACGGAAGAAGATAAAAAAAAGATTTTAACACGTGTTGCAAGGTTGCCGTAGGAGCATATTTTAATGATAAAACAAAACTTACATTGTGGTCATGAAAAGCGTAGTGACTGCAGAGATTGATTTTTTAAATGGAACACCCTGTATAATATATCCTTTTATGAATCCTTTCGACTTCTAGATTAACTTTGTTATTAAGTACCCTATTCCCAAATTCTATGGTTACGCAGATATCGGCACTTTAATTATTGCATTACATGTATTGATAAAACTAATAGTAACCATAAATATCTTATGCACGGAAATCAACAAATAAAAATCTTTTCACATTTGTTGCAGGGTTGCCACAGAAATATAAAATACTCGGAGTGGTAATGAAAACCGTAGCCAGTAAGCCTCCAAATGTTTATTCTAGTATTACATCTTGAATCCTAATAATAAGAATCAACATTCAAAGAAATGAAGAAAAATAACTGAACAAATTCTATAGTAAATGTTCAAAGTGCAAACCATTTACGATTTGACAGTATCCAAGTCTTTTTCAAAATTGTCCAATTGAATCATGTTTGTGGTATCAGATTTATCTCTTCCAAAATACGATTTTGTAGAGTTTGTAAATCAACTGGTCTATTTTTGTAAACTTTATTTTTAGAGTATCTAATGGGATCAAATCTGGTGACCGGGGCGGCCATTCTATTGCTCCTCGACGTCCTATCCATCTCTGTGGAAACACTGTATCTAGATAGGTAAGTAGGTTTTCGGCCTGCCAGGCTTAGGACAGTTTTTAACATTTTCAGTCTCTCTATACCTCTTGACAGTTTTGAAAACGGTTGATCTGTTAATAACGTGTTGAGGATTCAATTCATTAAATATCGCCAAAGCCTCGTAAAGTTAGGATTTGTATGCGTTCTGTATCACTAAGATATGTCCTTTTATAAAGTGACTGACGTTAACTAATTTTGACAGTTCGTTAATATTTATTTGCAAAGCATAGCCAGACTTTGTGAGAATAAGTACTTATTTTGTAATTGTCGATATCTGCCTAACCCTAGAATTTGGGCATAGGGTACCTCATAGAAAAGTTAATCTTGAAGTTGGAAGGATTCATAAAATGATATATTATACAGGGTGTTCCATTTAAAAAATTAATCTCTGCAGTTACTACGCCTTTCATGAGCACCCTGTAAGTTTTGTTGTATCATGAAAATATGCTCCTACGGCAACCTTGCAACACCTGTTAAAATATTTTTTTTTATCTTCTTCTGTTTGTGAGATATTCAGATGTTTCCATACTTTAAACTAACCCTGTATACTAGGTGTCAAGGAGCTCAATAACAAAAGTTCGGGAGCAGATAGATGAGACGAAAATAACGTTAGAAATTTGAATAAATTTTTTTAATAAGAGCCTCCGTTTCGGAGTTATACAATGTGGAACAGCCAAATGGAATAAATTCGATAACGAATAAATGAGGGCGTGTTGGGAAAAACGCTTGGACACGTTGATTTGTATTTTTAAATGCGCATTTTTTCCAAAAAAAAATATATAGGGTCTATCATGTGACAGTGGCCAATGCCAATTTTCTTATTTTGGATGTCCCCTGTATATTATTTATTTTTGGAACTCTTCATAAAACTATAGACATAGTTCATGTAAAATGTCCTATACCTATCTTCAACTGTTTCAGAAATTTTATGTGTTTCCAGATTTATTACAAAAATTAACATTAAAAAAAGAAAATTATTTCATTTCACAAATTCGATACATTACACTCAATACTTATTTCCCATTCAGCTCTATATATTGAGAAAGTAAGCAAACACCATTCCTTGTTTATTTTCTTACAAAACTCATAGCCTAATAAGCAACTTGTCTGCCTGTATGACAGTAGTGATCAGTGCCAGTGCTATTGTCGTTTGAATTTCGTTAACTGTACGTAATAATATCAACAAAATGGTTCATTTATCAGTAATGCGCAAAATAACCATCCCACAAATAATTGGTTAAGGAGATAGCACACGGACACAAATGGAAGTTTCTTACTTATTTCACGAAAAATTTCCAAATTTGCCGCCAGTATCCCAAGGAACAATTAGTAAAATAGAAAAGCAGTTTTGCGAGCCTGGTCATGTGAGACAGATGAAAAAAGTAGCTGCCTATGCAGTAAGTGATGATACGAAATTTGATATTATGATTGAGTTTCAAGAAAATCCACATAATTCTGGTTGAAAAGCACCCAGTGTTCAACGTTGGCCACAAATCAATTTTTAGAATATTAAAGCTCATGAAAGACGATTTCGATAGGAGAACGTATTTTTGTGAGGAAATGATTGGCAATGTTAGATAACAATGTGGTCCAATTAGAAGATGTTTTGTTTTCTGATGAGAGCACGTTTACACTTCACGGTTATGTTAATCGTCAAAGTGGCCGAAATTGGTAAAATGAGAACCCTCACTGGATAAGAGAAGAACATACGCAATATCCTGAAAAAGTTAATGTTTGGGCAGGAATTGTTGGAAATCATACCGTAGGCTCTTTTTCATTGCTGGCAACTTGAATGGAGATAAATATTTAGAACTGCTCCCAAGTAATGTCGTGCCAACTTTGACAAACTTATCTCCTGATCCAGCAAACCCGCAAGCTCCTGCCAATACAATATGGTTTCAGCAAGATGGAGCACTGCCCCATTACCAAATCAATGTCTGGCAGTACCTGAACCAAATTTTTCCAAATTGGTGGATAGGGGAGCGAAAATGTCTAGCACGATCTCCTGATCTGATGCCATTAGACTACTTTTTATGGGGATATGTTACGCTTGCGATTAGATCAGTCACGTCTGAGATGTCTAGTAACGTTAGAAGACATTTCTATACCAGATTAGCATGTTGCCAACAGGTTCGCGGCGAGCATTTTGAACATTTCCTACATTTTTTTTATTTGGGTATTTAACCTCGGTCTATTTCTGCAACTGAGGCTAATCACCGACGCCGGGAGCACTCTGCCTCTAACCGGAAATTTTGCCGAACCCACTGGTGTTCCAACCAGTGGTAGGGTTATTATCGAGCCCAACATCCATGGACTCGGGACCTCGGTTTTACGTCTCCTCCAAAAATGATATGCTACTCCGCTGCAGGCTGTGTGGGCTATTTACACGGTCCTCCCACCGGGTCACCCATCCAAGTACTAACCGAGCTCTACACAGCTTCACTGTAATTATCAGATGCGTTCCACTACAGTGCTGGGCCAACGCCCATTTCCTACATTGACATTAATATATTTTTGGTTTTCTTCACATTATTAAGGAATAATCAGTATCACTTATTAAGTTTTTAGTGTACCTAATGTAGAGAATTTGTGAAATACAATAATGTTATTTTTTTAATGTTAATTTTTGTAATAAATCTGAAAACACTTAATATTTCCGAAACAGTTTGAAGATAGGTATAGGATATTGCACATGAATTATGTCTAGAGTTTTCTGAAGAATCAAACAAATTGATCATATACAGGCAGTGCCGGATTTAGGGTACTTGCGGCCCTAGGCCAAATTAACCCGAGCGGCCCCCGCCCCGGCCGCCCCTTAGGTGGAAAATTGAAATGTGCCTTATTTCAAGCTCACGTCAAAACAAGTGAGTAGTTGAGATATCTTAAAGATAAACACCAATTGGAAAACATTAATGGATGCAGGATGCGGATCCTTTAACTTCACGATTATGGAATTAAAGTATAAAGCAGATTTCATATTAATACATAACGTTTATTTTTATAATTTTACTTTTTAAAATTGGTACAATATATTAGTTCTAAAAATAAACATTCACTCACACTGTATGTATTACAGTGAATGTTTACAGTAATGTTCAAATAAATCTAAACGCTCACTTTCCTAGCTTTTTTGGCTGCAAAATCTTCAATCAACTCATTAAAGTCTAATGCTTGAAAAAGCTCAGAATTTGCCACAAAACTAGCCAAACTAGACAATCGAGAATCTTCTTCAGAAGTCGAGTTCCTCAGGTAGTTTTTTATTCTTTTTAACACGCTGAATGATCTTTCTCCAGATGCATTAGATGTCATCATACATAGTAGAATGCGCAAATGCCGGAAATAATGTTTTTAATTGTTTGTCACGAATGAGTTTCAGATACTCCAAACGTGTATTCCTTGGAGGCTTGGTAATCTTGTTATCATGAGGTTCTCTTTCTTCATCAAATATACCTTGAACGAAGCCTTTGAACTGTACACACTCTTCTCCAAAGTCACCATCTATGTCGGTTCGATACTTTTTAGCCACAATAGAAGCTTTTCCCCTTATTTCGTGCGGCCCCCTTTCGTTTGCGGCCCTAGGCCGCGGCCTAGTTGGCCTAGTGGTAAAATAAGAAATGTAGTAATGGCCACTGTGACGTGACACACCCTATGTAATTTTTTTTTAATTCGCATTTAAAAATACAAATCGACGTCTTCAAGCGGCGTATTTCCCAACACACCCTCATTTTTTCGTTATCGAATTGATTCCATTTGGCTGTTCCACACTGTACATAGGAAGTTTAGAGATAAAAACTTATGTTTATACATAATTCCTAGACTATATTATATTGAAACACTATTATTATTTTGGTGATTTATTACGAACATCCATTTACTGTGTTTGACAGTATTAATGAATTTATATCACGGACATAAATCCAGGAGCGTATTGTACCCAGTGGTTATCAACCCGTAATTTTTACAATTACTAAACGCACAAACTGACTTTTTCAATTCATTCATTAATAATAACGTACTCTTATTTGAATTTTCAGATCGGAATGTGTGTAGAGGATTATGGAGAAAACCGTTAATTTCCACTATCAATAATTGGTAATTGTGTTGTTTTAATACTACTTTGACAGCAACAAAAGGAAGATTATTTTACATTTTAAAATCTATCAGTTTTTGTTGATAATAAACACTAAAGTAAACATTTTACATTACTATCAACTTTAATACCCTCATTGTAGTATATTGTTGAGTTCGGGATGAAAAGCCCTTCCATTTAAGTTATCTTTTACCCCTCCGATTTACTAAAGTTTTTTCAATTTTATGACGTCACCGCGCCTGTGATGACGTCACACACTGTATACCACAATAAGCACTTGTATGTGCAGATGCTTTTTTGTGTCAATAATTCTCCTATTAGCAAACACGATCAGACTCTCTAAGAGCCGTTCTGTGTAATAAGAAACATTCAGCATCCTTTCTTAGTTGTACACCCGTTACGAGGAAACGTCAGAATGTAATTCCTATCTCTATGTTTTATTACGCGATAACTTGTAGATAATTCCTAGAGATAATCCGAAGCCATTTTCATATATCTCGTTTGCATCGTAGCAAGAAAGGCCCTGGTGGACTCGAGATCATTCTAACCAAAGTTATTTTGGTAATGCACTCCTTCCATTAACTTGAACCTCGGTGCCGTAACTCTTTGAGCCCTTTGGGGCCGTTTGGGTCGACGGTAGAACATTTCGTCCCTTTGCTTTTCTTCTGTTCGTCCTCGGTGGTGGGAGCTTTAAACTTACTGTTCCAAGTACAAGACAACGACGACTTCCGTTGTTAAAGGTGAGAATTGCTAAATACTGAAAATAACTGGTTCGAATAACACAATTACAGGTACAAATCACCGTTATAAAAAGACAACTGTGAGTCAGTATACACACGCAGTCCCAATAGGTGGATCTAACGTTAAAATTGGTATAAGAGTGACAAAAAAAGACTCTCCTCAATAGGAAGACAACAAAGAGTCTCTGATTTGGAACCTTAGAAATTCTGGTATGGATGGCAACGAAAACACTCTCCACGCTGGGTACTTTATTGGACCAGAACCTGCAATTTGCTTGTAATTAAGTTTTGCCTTGCTAGCATTCACTACCTGGACAGCAAGAGGATTATTAGACTTCTGGCATAATTTACTGGGATTGGTTCAGTCAATGGCTTTTATACATCCTTCAAAGAATGTCTCCAAACACGTTTTAGCAAGCCTCTTAACATTCAACGTAAAATTTGAGACGGATTTTTAGTTTGATATTCTTATACTTGATAAACTGAGAGAATCGATCACTTTAAACAATCTTAATGATAAATAGCGGCCAAAATCCGCGTTGGTATATAGCAGAGGTTACCAAACTCCTTTTCCTCATAGAGCACTTTCAAAATTTTGCAGGTTCCGGTGGATCCCCCTACTATCATATTTCCAAAACTAGACAAAAATGTTAAGATTAGATGTAACTATGGATGCCTCTTTGGTATTACCGGTGCAATTAACAGCATGGGGATGGCATCAATGGAAGCCTTTATTGGACTTTTTAATTTTTAACTTTTTGTAAGGGCAGAGGTGATAATGGCAATTCTAAGACTGAAATAGGGAGACTCATGGTCCCCAAAAAATGTTCAAGAAGGACACACAGATACAACTGGGACAATACTAGACATACTAGACAAGCCCATATTTTACATGAGCGAGTGAAGATCATCCTTCCATCTAGGGAACCTAGGTTATTCTGGAGAAATCATCTGGTTCACCGATGGTTCCAAAACAAACCATATAGCATGTATCGATGGAAATGGATACAACGGACATTGAGATATTCACTCACAGCTACGCTCTCCTTAAAGCTATAAGCAATCCAACATGGAGATCTAGACCGGTAGAAAATTGTAAAGAATCCCTTAAGAGGCTGACAAGAGACAACAAAGTGTCTCTAGTATGGTTGCTGGCACATGAGGGGAACAGATAATGAAATGGCGGACCAGTTTACGCAAGAAGGTTCTAAAGGAGACTTCATAGGAGAAATATAGAACTGGGTAGATAAGCAACACCAACTATGGAGGTTGACCCAATGATACCTCCATACAAAAGGTTTACTAAACAAGGTAGACAAGGAACTCTCAACCAGGCTGTTGAAACTGGGTAAGAGACATTTGAAGTCAGTTACCGACCTGGTGACTAGATACTGCACACTGAGGAAAGATCTGAACAAAATCGGCAAAGTTAGGGAACCTAGATGCAAAAAATGTGAACTCTACGATAAAACACCTACTAGCATACTCTGCTCCTGTGATGAATTCACAAGGACTTCGGCAAAAGCACTTTGGAGAGGAAATAATACTGCCACTGCAACTGTTGAATATCCTCCCAGTCAAACTAGTCGCCCATATAGAAGACGCGAAGCTTTTGGAATGGAAGTAGATAACATGGGAAATGGTACAAAGATTCAGTTCAAGTGCCTGGGTTGTTGAGGACAATGCGAACGAGTAAGTGAATGAAGAATGGCTTTCAGTGATGCCGTCTCCGTGTTGTTTATTGCCCTGATGATAACGCCAAGGAGAGATTATATTTGGATAACAGTTAATATATTCACTGCAGGAGACACTTACTTCATCTACCATACTATCGTTCCATAGGTGACCGTTGGCCTTATCACAGTTGTATCAAGGCATGAACCACCTCGGGTTCTTAGCCCTAGGCTGTGCCGATAACTATTTTACATTCCAGAAAAGGCTAGTCTTCCAATTCAATTCAAGTTTTGACAACATATGGTATTCCAGGATTGCTTAGCGTTTTACCAATATAAATTGAGATTACAATGAGTACCTGGTAATAGTGATAGTATTTTTATAAAGTTAATTTGTTATCAAAAACATTTAATATACTATTTATGGAAATGTTCCTCGTAGTAAGGGTTGAAACAATTAATTTATTTCCTGTTAATCCAAACGTATTTTTAGTAGATTCCCATCTCTATTCCAACAGCAACTTTTGGACTTATCGAATAGATCCCTTATTGTGGGTATTCTGCGCAGATGCTGAAAACATCCGCACTGTTTTCATTCTAATTTGGTCAAACAACTGTATTACTATTATTTTCACGTGGGAGCGAAGTGTGTTGGGGTAGCAGGAGATTGCGGAGAAAGGGAAGCAGGTTTTTCGCGAGATTGGTTCGAGATAATGCTCGGAAAAGTGACTAATAGCGACTGAGAGGGATGACACTAGTTGATATTATTTGTCTCTCCGAGAGAAATGAGTAAAATCAGAGCTGTCACCGGGAATTTTATTGTAGGATTAAAAATAATTTAATTAGCTAAAGATAATATTTTTTCTTTTTAGAAAGCCAGCCACTCCTATTTAAATTAGTTAGATGGAATTTGCGGAAAATTCGAATTTATTCAATAAATACCATTACAATTTTTCTAAACTTATCTCAAATTAAAATCTGACAAGTTTGACTGAGTTTGTTTGAGGCTTTTTTAACGAAATAAATAAGATCCGAATACAAGTACACCAACAACGACCCTGAACACTTTACACTAGATGACGCGCGTTTCGATAACCAAGTTATCATCTTCAAAGATCGAAAGTAAACTTTCACCATAACAGTGGCTGAGTAGACAGCAGTCTCCGAATGACTGGGAAGATTATGACATCCATATTTTGGTAAAATTATTACCTAGCAATATTACGTGTGAACCATGAAAAGACAGCTCTATTAAGGAGGAAAATATAATCATAGTCACGATTACGAACTTTGCCAGAATTACACTTTGAATAGCTTCTGCATCTTCCTCAACATTCAGATCTTTTTTTTCCCGAACCCTTCTGATAAGTCTCCGATAACACTGCAGCCTAATGGCTTATTGTATTTTTGCTCGTGCTTTCTCATAGCACCCAGTCGCACCTTTATCCCCTGCACCAGTTTGTACAAATTCTTAGCTGGGTGTTCGCTATATAGCTCAGCGTTTCCTTTCGGTTGACCAAGTAATAACTGTCTCTTGCGATCAAGAGTCTCGCATGTAAACAGTATATGTTTCCCTACCGCTTAATCTGCATGTAAGGTTTCCGTTGTATAGTTTTAATTTGTACAGGTGTTCCTTTACTGGTGTATGACCAGTCATGAAACCTATTATGATTATCAGGCATGGTTCTTTTATAAAGATTTCCCATGCATTTGCCTTGGGTCGTTTACCCAGAAACTTTTATGTAGTTCTCTGGTGTAGGTCTTTACAGATCCTCGTACTATAGTTTTCGGTATACCGAGAATCTGTCCTGGTTCATGCTGCGTATCCTCTGACCCTCTTTTTGCAAGTTCGTCAGCTTTTTCATTGCCCAACATTCAGATCTATCCCCAGTGACTTTTTCTTCTCCACCAAGATTTTTGCAGATCTATTGTATAGGGTTATGCTAGATGCTAGACTACCATCTGCCTTCACATTGTCTTTGTCATCTGAGTGACCTGGTAACCAAGCAGAGGAAAGTATATTTTGACTGCTCCACCGCAAATTTCTATGCCATCTCAAACTAATTTGGAATTGATCTGCATGCAGCTGATTGATTTTATAGCCACTGGCTATCGGAGTATATGTCTATTCCTTATAGTCTTGACTCAATAACTCTCCTCCTCAGTGATGTATTGCTGCAGCTTCTGCCTGGAATCTCGTCATGTATCTTCCCAAGTTCAATGAGACTCTTGTTTTTGACTTGGCCTGAAAGTGATATGGCTTCATCCTACAACTTCACAAAACAAGGACGTCCATATAGAGGTTTCCATGATGGGATGGCTGTTATATATAAATTGATTTGATAAATGAACAAAAGAATATTTTTGTGCTATAGTTTACTCTCGTTAATTTTGTGTCAATTCCACGGCTTTTTTCTGGTTCATCTCTCTCATCTCTTCCATCTGGTAATGTTCCTACTTTGTCCCACGTTTTTCTTGGTCTACATCGTTTCTTGATTTTTTCTATTTTTTCTCTCTATAATATTTTTCCACTGAACTCTCATTGGCAGGTTTAAACCCATCGGTATAACTTCCTAATGGTATAGAGTTCTTTGTCGGCCCATTCCTTTATGATTGCAATTGACAGCTCGAATGAACTATTGAAGTGATATCGTATGGTTGTGTAGTTTGTTGACATGGTGCAGAACGTTCTTGAACACGCTTCTTCCGATATTCATGTACCCTGATCCAGCGTTTACGCTTCTCATCATGCTTTTCAGGATACCTAGTCTCGCGTCTCCCTATATTACTAGGTGGAGGGAAGTAAGGACTATTAGTTCCATTGCCGCTCTACTAGTACTTACGCCCGAGATGCCCAGAAAGTATATTTAATTTTTATTTATTTTCATATTATTTTCTTTTATTCTTGTGCTTCATATTTCATATACAGAGTGAGTTTTAAGATTGAAGCTTAATTATCTCGGGAATGAATTGCACGATTTTTATAGATTTTGGTGTGCACAGATCTTGTGATATGGCCGATATTAAGGTGGTATCTACGTGTTGTTGTTATATATTTTCTTTTTCCGGAATAATGATGAACTTTGTTATCTCAAACGGATGACTCTTTATCTTTTTTGCCTTTTGAAATCCGCAAGAATGTCTAAATATTTTTAATTCTGTGTTACCTATACCTAAACGCCATAATTTCGGATTTGAAGCTACATTTACGTTATCTTCGCCGAAGTTTTTTTTTTATTGGTTATTTAACGTTGGTCTATTTCTGCGACTGAGGCTAATCACCGACGCCGGGAGCACTCTACCCCTAACCGGAAATTTTGCCGAACCCACTGGTGTTCCAACCAGTGGTAGGGTTCTTTATCGAGCCCAACATCCATGGACTCAGGACCTCGGTTTTACGTCTCCTCCGAAAGACGGCATACCTACATTATACCTCGTGCTCATTGGTATAATGCCTGCGAGCTTTGATATGCTACTCCGCTGCAAGATGTATGGGCTATTTACACGACTGTCTTCCCAGTGGGTCGGTCACCCATCCAAGTACTAACCGCGCTCGACACTACAGTACTGGGCCGACTCCCTTTCGCCGAAGTTAAATTAATACATTTAGATTGTGATGATTGAACATCCCTTATACTGCTTAATTCTTCTTATCTCTGTGGTAATCTTATCTTTTAATTCCTGAATATTGGCAGCTTTTGTTTTATAAACGATGGTTTTCAAGTGACCTCACAGGAAATAGTTTGACGGATTCATGTCGGGTGATCGCGATAAAACCTTGCCTTCCAATCCATTTTCTGGGAAACACGCGCATAGTGAGATGGAGCGCCATCTAATTGCAGCCAAATATTGTCGTTTGGGATATTGTTATTATCTAAAAGTTTCAAATAAAGAAAGGTCTACATGAAAAGTAATTGAAAATACCTACTTGGATTTGGAAATGACCGAGCCAACTCAAGTATAATACTACTTTCCAATAAATCTAAATACGCCGGACATTTGAGTGTCCTTCAATGGAAAAGGGACCCATTATGCTGTTGCCCATTATTCCAGCCCATAGATTGAGTTTTTCTAGATATAGGGTGTGGGATTCACACATCCAACGAGGATTGTTACGAGACCAATATCTACAACTATGCCGACTTACCATTAATCAAAAAATGGCCTTATCGCAAAACACGTTTCTTCACGTCTGTTGAAATCATCATCTGACAACTTTTGAACTTATTTTGTATAGATGGAATTTATTTTCACGTAAAATTTTCATTACGGATGTTTGCGAAATATCAAATTCCCCGGATAGTTGTCTAGTACTCAAGTGTAATCGGCCTCTACCAGGACACAAATATCTGAAGATTTGTTTTCAATTGATGCAGTTTTTCTGCGCTATTATTTGGATAAATCTTTCACTGAACCAGTTTCGTTCAACTTTTTCGCTAATTAACTGACAATAGATCTTGTTGAGGGACTTCGGTTAGGATATAAATTATTACACGTTTCTTGTTGACAACTACACATATCACCATATTCTAATATCATTAAAATCTCAATTCGTACTTTTTCAGATAAACGATCCATTGTGATTTTCAATAAACACCAACAATACTAATTTAATGAAACATCAAAGTTGTTTTTGTAGCTGTCATAAGGGTCAATTCTATAAAAAGTGGTTAAAAATTAACGGCACGCAGTTTTATTTGACGAAGTTTCCGCTATTAGAAACATTTTAATCCATACATAGTAAAGATAAGGATATAGATTTCAACAAGTATCGTGTCCAATCAAGAGTTTTCTGTTAATATTTCAAAGCTTATTATGTATATAGAATAGTAAACTTGTGTCGATTAATTTTCAACCATGCTTCAAAATTTAACAGTTTACAAATTATAGAGATAAGGTAAATGTAACTATAGGTAACTCCGAAATTATGGTATTTAGGTATAAATGAGAAATAATTAGTATTTTTCAAATCTTTCAAAAGACAAAAAATATACAGGGTGATCCATTTGAAATAACAAAGTTCATTATTATTCCGAAAAAAAGCAAAGATCTGACAACAATGTAAATGCCACCATAATATTGGCCAAAATCAATCAAATTGAGACATTCCATACTTACAACTCACTCTGTATTCATGCTTATTTGCCAGCTTCTTCTATTTCTTCTAATTATAATAAATTTGGAGAATGTTGCTTCATTTATGTTAACTCTTTGTAACTAAACGTGTCCTATACAATTATTTCTAGTTAATGGCAAGCCATCAGCAAAGGTATAAAAAGGACAAAACTAGGATAATTCATTTTATATCAATTCAATTCAATTATAACAATGTAATCACTCTTTATTCGCTGAAATAAACCCGATCCTGTCGTGAGAGAATCCACCCACCTCAATTTATCTACTACTACATTTTTTACTTCTACTATAACAATTGTACTACACATTTGATAGAAAATCCAGCCTCTCAAAACTTTTCCTGTAATATCGATAAAACAATTATTTAAATGAACAAACTTATTAACCATAGATCAATTTCCAAGCAGACAAATTCATCTGCATCGTAATGAGAATAATAATGGAAATATAACATTTCAGTGACGCGGTGGAACGCCTATAAATAATACTTATTTTTAGTATTCTTTGTCTTAAATAGAACGAACGCACGCGACTGTCTTCGATTAAAGGAGACGGTAAAACTGATGTAGAAGTTATTTTTAATGTACGTCACCGAATGTGTTTGTTTATTATCAGCTTTTGATGAAAAACAACGATGAAGCATTTACATTCGTTGGAGAAATCCATAAACTTTTGGTGGAATGGAGAATCCACTTTATTTTTCACGTGATAGCATTTGGGAACTGGAAAAGTAGTGAAGAACAAAGATTATCATGGCTAACAATAGTTGTCTTTTTCTCTTACTACAATATAAATAATTGTAAAATTAAACAGATTTGAAGTAATTTAAATTTAAGTCGAAGACACAGGGAAGAAGATTTTATATTATTCTTTAGTGTCCTTTTACTCATTCATTAGTTTGGGTTGTTCTCAAGAGCACTTAATCTCTGTAGCTGTACCATTTCCCATATTTTCTACTTCCATTCCAAAAGCTTTGTGTATTCTATATAGGCCACTAGTTTGACTGAGAGAATTTTAGGTAGTTTTAATGGTTGCATTATTTTCTATCCAAATTGCTCTCGTCTGTTCTTGTAAGTTCTCACAGAAGCACAGTATGGAAGCAGGTGTTTCACTCCTTATTTCACATTGTGTCTTAACCAGATTCAAGAACCTGGTTCAGAATTCCTTGTCTACTTTCTGTATCTGTAGAATACGGAGGTGAGTTTAGGACCACAGCTCTTACGCCACAGGTGGCCCTTTGTACGTCCTCCCGAGGAGTTATCCTCCTAGGTCATCCTCCATCCTGTCCTTTCCAGGATGGTTAACAGGTCTCATTTATATCGGCATGTGTAGGCTAAGACTCTCCGAACACACACTTGAAGATACACATTGACGATAACTCTGGGCACTAGAATAGGACATGACTGATAGTTTCGTCTTCCTGTTCACACATCCTGCATAGAGGTATGTTTACTAGCCACATTGTATGGAGGTGTAGTTGACAGTGGCCAGTCAGAAATTAAGCGTAGGTTTATCCTAGCCGCCGCCAAGTATTTCTTCAACGCCAGTTTACCAGGGTCGCCCAGGGTGATCCTGGCCAAACTGCATCCCTTGATTTTATCCCATCTTTTTAGGGATTGAGCATGGCTGTCACGTTTGGCTAGCTCCGCAATTATCGTAGTCGTCAGGTCGTAGGTGTCGCTGGGTCCTAAAAGTCTTAGTTCAGCCGCTTCCCTGACTAAAGAATCGGCAATGTGGTTATTTTCACTCCTGTCGTGCCCTTTAACCCACTTCAGAATAATATTGTTATCTACCAAGGTATAAGCTAAACCTCGGTGGAACTCTAATACTAGCCCTGATGCAACACATTGTCTGATCAGGGCTTATAGAGCTTGTCTGCTGTCAGTGCAGATTATTATATTTTTGCCAGAAATATCTTTTCTGGTTAGTTCTTTTGTGGCAATTGAGATTCCGGTCAGTTCTTTTTCAACCACGATGCTATTTTTTCCCATTCTCCACTGAATTCTTAGGCTCAGTGATCCTTGTCCACTTTGTTCACTAAACTCTTCATATGAAGGTGACCTTGTATCAAACTCCATTAGAATTGGTGTTCTTCATCTAATGAGCTCCAGATTTCTCTTCTTATGCAATCCTTTGTGATTCCACAGAACGGTTGCAGACCTATCAAGTCTCCTCAAGAGCCTTCATTAGTTAAATGGTCCGACAATCCATTATTTGAAATCCCCTCATGTCTCAACGCCTATACTAGAGACACTATTTTGTCTCTAGCCAGACAGACCATGTTCTGTAGTGAATTTCCGGCCTGTGTGCTCCGCATCATCCACCAAAAGATGCTGGCGATAGCACTCGGTTACGTAGCATGGAGGAGAACGATAAGAAAATAGTTGTTGGTGGCTCCCATCGTCTTTGCACTTTATTTTAATGGGCCAATACAAGTTGAATCAAGTAGGGTGTATCACTGTAACATAATTTGGTATACTGTTCGTCATCTTGCTCGGTTGTGGAGCGAATAAGTTTAATAGTCAGATAAATCCTCTGGCATTTTCAGATTCAAGCTAAATCGTGATCAAAGTTGGGCTTATCAATCAATAACAAGAACTTCCAAAAAAAGAGAAATTTTTTTCACGTGCATTCTAATCATAAATACGCTTAAATAAGTTGATATTTCTGATGCGTTTTGTGTTCCTTTGAAATTTTAGAACACAAGACTTTCACCTGTAGGTTTCCAGCCATTTTTTCGAAATTGTCCGAATGGAACCTTCTGATTTTGTCTGATCCACAGTTAAAACACACCCTCTGATTATATACTTTATATGAAGTGCAGGATATGTTGGGGTGTCAAAGAGAGGATTCATACCTCTTCTACTAAGAGTTTGCCAAGATAAATAAGTCTCTTTTGTGAGCGAGGGTCGTATATATTTTTCCAGGAGGAGCATTGTTTCACGTTTTTCCGCAGAAGTGACATACATTCGACGCATTTAGGTCCATGTTTCACAGGTGCTGAGTACACAATGTCCTTTGTGAAAACCTCTAAGGATCGTTAGCTGGATTGCAGATCACCAGCGTCGTTGATATCTTCCGGGATGTTTTGGACTGGTTTATTCCTAGAAGGCATTTTTAGATATATCAGTTTTGATTCTTTTGGCAACTGCCTTCCTGCATAGCTCATCATCTATTTCATTTGCTTGTTTACCAGCATGGACCGGTATCCACGGCAAAGAACCTGTGTTACTCTCTCTGGTTCAAAAAATACTTATTTGAATCAGGACATAATGAAACATGTGAACATGTGGAACAGCCTTACACCGATTGGTGTAGAAAATCAATAAATCCTAGGAAATCAATAAATGGTTCTCAGAGCATTTCTTGATATTAAGAGAGCGTCCGACCACACCTCCTTCGATTACATGATAGCTGCTGTTGAAATACGTGGAGCATGTCGGTGGATGAAAAACATACTTTTTAACAGAACAGCAACGACAACCTTATTTGGGGATTCCAAGAGGTAGGTATCTGTAATGAAGTGATGCTCAGGGGGAGGAGTATTATCACCTTTGCTGTGAAACCTCGTCATGAACGAACTCGTTGAGAAATTGAACAGGACGGAGCTATACACCCAGAGGGTTGCATATGATCTGACAATACTTGTACTAGGGAAATACCCTAATGTGGTATCGGTGCCGAAACAAGCTCTGGAAACGGTGGAGATATGATGTAGGAGACCCAAGAGGAATGTACACGCATCGTTGGGGCAGCTTGTATCGGTATTCTAGGCAGAAATCTAGGCTTTAGACACGTGTTTGCAAATGAATATGGTTTCTAATGTTCGGCAGGGTCTTTCTCTCGCCTTAAATCTCAAAATATTATTCACTAATAAACTAATGGGATTTGTTACAAAGTGTAATTTATTTTTTGAAATATGTATAAGTGTGAACCCCAGTAGACTCACGAATACAACTTGTACTGTGCTCGTCCTTTCCAGGATGCACGGAAAAAATCATCCACCCGCACCCCCATCTCATCTCTCATTCGTATTTAGCGCGTCGGGCTTATCTCCAGCCTAAATGGCTGTTGGCTGGGTCCGAGTGGTCTTCCTATTCACTATGTGAGTACGGCAATTTCATCATCAGCGGTTTTCTGTTTTCTTTTTTGTCTTCTGCTGAGTTTTCCTCTGCCTCTATAAGAAGCAAATCCTCAGCCGACGGACTGCCACTAAGGCCGACCTTATAGAGTGGTTCCACTTTTAATAGCTAACTTCTGTTCAAATGCTATGTTTTTGCCTAAGTGGGTCCTCTTTTTAACTTGAGTTCTCTCCCTAGTGACTTTAGGCCAGTAGCAGAGATAACAGTTTAGTCACATGATAATAAATCTGCTCGTCGGGGTTGTCTCCGTCGAGTAGCGACTTCTTGTAGTATTTTGCCTAGTGCAATGTTCATTATCATTTTTGCGATTTTCCATATCTTAAAGGAAATTTTTTGATGACTCTGGTTTTATTATGAATAAATCCACTATATGAATAAAAACCATAAATAACATATTTCCGTGAAGTTTTTTAATACGATGGTGAAAAACTTTAGAATGGTAACGAGCAATTTGAAAACACATTTCAAAGTAATAGTAGTTGAAACCAATAAAAACATTCATGCGAATCGAGTGCAACGCGTTAGAGTTGCGAAACATGTAACTTCGCGTGTAAAACACAAATGCACATAATTTGTTGGTTAAATTGTTTTAATAAAGTAAAAGTAGTTGAGATATGTTGGCGAAGTAGTCGAAACGCATATCGATTTAATTTTAATAGCCACTGATAGAAATATACGGATGTAGTGTGAAATGTTGAAGAGAAAAACTGTAAAAGTATACGGAAGTATATTTCTGCTTCTAGAAAGGATTTGGAAAAGTTTATTGACAGATTTTAACAATATATAGGAAAAATATAAACTACTGCGACTCTGTTGTAGCTAACATCTATTTAAATTTCACCCAACAAAATCAACTCGCCAATTAGTTTATTAGATGAATGATATTATTTCAGGTCTCGGTACGAGAGGAAGACACTGCCAAACTTCTCATTCAGAGGGCAATACCGATGTCCGTCCCGCGGTCAGAAAATTGAGGGTTTAGGAAAAGGGTTTTTAATCCCCGACCGATGTCCGTCCCGCGGTCAGGTGGATACACAGGTAGAATGGGCAGGGTAGAATATTATTCCTAGAATAATTAGTATGATTCGTGTATTATCGACACCCTTCCACAGACCCTACCCTACCCTACTACATACTATATCTTATATGTATATATAATATATAATATCTGCAATATAAATTATCATACGGATCCACGGGACGGACTTCGGACAAACGTCTTGACCCTTTTAACCGCGGGACGGACCTCGGACGTACCTGCGTTTTACCCTGACCGCCGGACGGACATCGGAAACACCGCATTCAGACCGCGACAGAACAGGCACAAATTATATGCTCTGCTGTATTATCATGTACCAGAAAAAGTCCAAGTCTCACTAGATTTATATTTCTGCTTTCGTCAATGTGTCATTCTGACATTTATTATCACACCAAGCAGTAGGTATAGACCATTCAAGAACACCTGACTTTGAAAGTTCGTCCATGGAGGGCAACCGATTAGTTGCAGTTGAAGCTTGTGTGTTTTGGCATGTGCTGTAAAGGTGCATTTTCATTGCATTGCATTTTGACGCTGGCTTCAAGCATCAAATGAGGTCACATGAGTCAAATTCAACCGAAGCTCCATCTTAAATTACTACAGCGTCAAAGCTAAACATTAGACGATTTTTTCTTGCATGTACCAGGTATAAATTGTCATCGTTATAGGGTACCTCGACTGTACTATGCGTTAAATTTCTCGCCCATTCACAAGGAGATTTAGGTCCATTTTTTGAATAATTCTCTACTTTCAACATAAATAATAGACCATTCCAGAATACCACACTTTGACAGGTCGGCCGTATTAGACTGAGTCCCCCGATCAGCCGGAGTAGAATTTTGCGTGTTTTGGCATGTATTGTAAGTCAGTTGTCAGTGATCAATGTGAATGTAATATATATTTTATTTAAATAATAAAAACTTTACAAATAATACATGGAGCAATCAGTGAACTGTCTCTGAATTTAATTAAATAATAAGAATAGTAGTTTGTACAACTAGTGCGCAAAGCGTCACTTTTCCCACGAGCGCAAATCTAGCGAGCGGGAAAAGTGATTTGCGTACAAGTTGTACACAATATTTTTTCTACAACCACATTTATTAATGAAATAAAAACAGAAATTTATATAGCTATTTTATTGAAACTTTGAACAGAGAGAACATACAAAATGAAAATTTAATATAGAAAAATCAGTTGAGCGTATGTTCAATAGTCAACAATGAATAAATAAATAATCAAATAAATAGTTTACTTATTTTTGGTTTAAATTTAAAGTTTTTACACCCAGAAATTCACTAAGTATAATAAATATGTTGAATTGTCAAAAAAAGTTGACAGGTCATAGGTAGCTTTGTTTGACATTTCGGTGCGGAAAAGTGCCATAGCGTGTACTTTTCGCATTACTTTTCCAACAGTTATCAAAAGAATTAAGAAAAGGCCTGCTTTGCGTATAAAAATCTGTGTAGAAAAGCGTGTTTTGCACAGTGGTTGTAGGAAAATATATTTACCACAAATTTGGTGTACATTTGTGGGTATCGCCGATTTTTTACGGGCGTTACACACCACTGCTTACAGCTTGTCTGTCATTTGTCATTTGAATTAATTGTTTCCATGCAAATTTGCATCCTCTCAAATATTATATATTTATAAAAGTGGTAATTAAAATGATATCATGAGGAAACTAACTGAAATTTTATTATAATTAGCGAGAATACATACTTTCCTGTACATCTAGTCCAAAAGTGATGGTTCGAGTTTCGAAATTTTTTTTTTTATCTTTCTTTGTAAATTCTCTATTCATAATCCGCAAATTTTTCGAAAGATAATATTCAATATAGGTGAGCACTATAGATTTTTCGCAAAATCAGTCAAAAACTCCGTAAACAGCTTTTTCATTGTCCTTGATACCCTGGTGACCTGGTACCCAGATAAGCTTGACGATATTTCGTTTGGCTAGCGTCTTCAGTTCTTCGATGCAATCGCATACTAGCTTAGAGGTCACTTTCTGGCTTGCGATTGCGTTAAGTGCCGCCTGACTATGATAATTATAGATCTGCTCTCCTGTTGTTTTCTCTCGCGCATTGCAAGATTGCATATACCTCTGCCTGAAATACAGAGGTGTAGTTTCCCAGTGCGTAGCTATAGCTGTCACCTGGTTTTTTGGAGTATATTCCCATTTACAGTTTAAGACCAATCGGTGTACCATGTTTGTCCCTATCTAATGGTACTGAGTTCTTCGTCGGCCCATTCCTTTCTGTCTGCAATCGATACTTCGAATGGGCTATCAAAGGAATATCGCACGGTTGTGTAGTCTGTTCTCATGCTTAGCACGTCCCTGGACACAACTTTTACGATATTTATCTTCATATTTTTCCGTAGAAGCTGAAGACTCATCTGGTTTCCCACTAGTGGTGTAGCTCGTATTTTGAGTAGTAATCCAGTCAGGATGCATGTTTTCCTCTAAGGCACATCCTGAAATTATTTCTCAAACTGATTTACAAACAAAAATTAACTAACCTAAACTAACTAACCTTTGATAAAATATCGAGAACACACACGCCAAGTTTTACGTTGTGATTCGCTGAGGAGGATCCGTCTTAAAGCACAGAGCGATCAATATTAAATAGTCACCTCGCTTGATTAAAACAGCCGGAAATCGACAAAAAGATACCTTATATCTTGCTCCTCGCATTCCACACTTAACAACACTACAAAACGATGGCATTTTAGATAATCTCAAGAACTAATTACTAATTAAAGTCTTACGAAAGCGAATTTTTATATTACAGACGTTGACAAAGTATATGGAATAGATATTTACGTAACTAGTTATGAAAAGCGTGATATTGTTCAACAAGCGTAATATTTGCCAAAAGGAGCGTTAGTACAACGTTTTATCTCATTCTGTGCTATTATAATATTTAATAGAATCTTCAATTACAATGAAAATATTAATGTGAAAAATTAACAGTAGACAAGAAGTTCCATAGAATATTCACCCAGAAAATGGACTTACTTTAAATAACTATGTCTTTGATAATGTTGTTTATGTTTATGAATCTCAAAATACTATTGAATTAAAATTCAAATGAATTGTCAGTTTAAATAATGGAATAATTGTCAGTTTTTACAGTAATTAATAAATTGTTCTTTTAAACTTAAACGGCTTTTTTACATAACTATTTTTCATAACTAATATATGAAGGTTATGAAAATGTGACGGTTCCTAATGTCAAGGAGTGATTTAAAGTGTCACATTTGATAGCGGAATTAGATAATAGTATATTACGTAACAAGAGTTGTAAGTAACCCATTAGGCACGAAGCCGCGCAGCGGCGAGTGCGTAATGGGATTACAACTCGTGTAATGTACTATACTTTTTCTACGCATATCTATTTTCTTCTGAGTGCTCATAATTTCATCTTTTTCATTACTAACAGTCATATTCATAGGTAAAGTTGAGAAAATGTTCGGATACTATAATTTGTTACCAAAATTGACAGCATAAATGAGATGACGTTTTTTCCCATATCAAGAAACATCGAATTATTTTTTTTGAAAGTGTAAAATGTGTTGCCGACATGTAGGGGCATCACTCTTTTAATCTAAAATGTATTTCACTAATGCTAAGAGCTTTTATGTTTTTCAATTGATTAAAAGTATGTAAATAAACCAAATAAAGTATTACGTAAATGAAAATTTGATTCAACAAAGAAATCTAAGTTTTTCCCATTTTCCAATTATTGGTTAAATATTTGAAACGCGATTTTAATACCGTAAATAAAATTATTTTTGGTATTTACCTCGTTCGCTAGATGTATCGCTGTCCATCATGATCTAGTGAACAACAACATTGCCATCAATATACACCGAGAAAAAAATTTCATCCTCACAGCAAGTTTTTACGCTATTCCAGCCAAAAAATCTATTAAAATAGGCGCTAAAACAGATATGTGCTATGGCAATAAAGATTGCATTACTAAAATCTCTTTAGTGTAGTAGTAAAGTATTTTTATAAAGTACCTTTATTAAACCAAAATATAAGTTTTACGAAAGTAGCAGAGTATTATTGTAGAAATGGTAAAATTCTTTATTGATATCAAAAATTGATTTGGTTCTCCTAGGAATCTAAGCCAGCTGTTTCAGGTGATGATTATTTTAAAGTAGTGAAGTTGGGTTTTGGTCTAGAAAAGATTTTGTTTTTCTACTGGAAGCTAAATTACTAGTTTAGAATACATATTTTTTAGGTGGTAGTCAGTTGTTTGCTATCGCGGCTATATTCATTAGTTCTATAGACAAGCTTATTTTTTCTACGACAGCTATGGAAAAAACTTCTTTTCCCACAATTAACGAAACTACAAAGTGTCACTTTGCCTAAGCCGTGGTAAAGATTTTTTCCCACGGCTTATCCCACGGAACTATACTTTGCCTAAGCCGTGGGAATAGTAGTTTGTACAACTAGTGCGCAAAGCGTCACTTTTCCCACGAGCGCAGAAGCAATTTATATAGGTATTTTATTAAAACTTTGAACAGAAAGAACATACAAAATGAAAATTTAATATAGAAAAATCAGTTGAGTGTACATTTAATAGTGAACAATGAATAAATAAATAATCAAATATTTAGTTTACTTATTTTTGGTTCAAATTTAAAATTCACTAAGTATAATAAATATGTTGAAATGTCAAAAAAAGTTGACAGGTCATAGGTAGCTTTGTTTGACATTTCGGTGCGGAAAAGTGCCATAGCGTGTACTGTTCGCAATACTTTTCCAACAGTTATCAAAAGAATTAAGAAAAGGCCTGCTTTGCGTATAAAAATTTGTGTAGAAAAGCGTGTTTTGCATAGAGGTTGTAGGAAAAGATTTTTTATCACGGCTTATACCACGGCACGATAGAGAATCAACACAATTCTCGATCATAGAATGCTTTGGACTCCTGTCATAAAATGTCAAACGTTAAAAAGTATAGAGTACCCAAATGGTAGTGTTTTAAAAGTAGAGAGAAGGTGTTTCTTTAAAAATGTCAACAAAATTTTGTGTTACAATATAAAAAAAATAGGTAGGTACCTAATTATGGACATCAACGACAGTAAGTTTGAAAACACACCCCCAGAAATAACAGAAAAAGCAGAAAATAGTTAAATTATTCATTAATTTGCAGTCACCGTTCAGGCTCGTGCCACAAACGCACAATCGTGAGAAAAATTAAGCTTTTCCCACTAGTTGCACAATATACTATTCTGTCTTAGAAAAATCCTTATTAAACGCAGGAGCATTATATTCCCTATGCATGCAACTTATTTCCCGCATTTGATAATATTTATGATGCTACAGAAGTATGTCTTTCCAGGAATTATTTTTGTCTGGAGATTTTGCCGTATAATACTGGATGTAACAATAATGAGTGGTTATTTGATATTCCACAATATACCAGACCAGAACTGCAAATACACTATATATAGGTGTTTTGTTCAAAATGGCACATCTAATAACAATAAATACAATATAAAAAATGCCCAACTTTAAATCAAATAACTTATGTATTTTATGTATTTTTTGGTACATTACAACGTTTTATAATATGACTTGGCTATCGAATAACCTGCACCCTCCACACGCATGTTTCAACAAACCTGCGGTATCAATTTCAAGCTTCAATAAAAATTTCAATTATAACTAAGTTGATAAAAGCTTTTTAAATTCCATATAGCACATGTGAAAACTAAAACGTGAAAGTGTAACTTCACCCACCAATGATGACATGAAAATGCCTATTATAATACCGGAACTACAAGTTGCTGCGCGTCGTTCTCGCGCACATCCAATTACCGCACTCCTTTACAAATTGCCGATTCATATGATTGGTCAAACGACGACCGTTGTAAATAACGGACATTCAAATTCCAAATAAATATCTACTAGACCAAGGGTTTTCTTTTCTGTTTTAGCAAATAAAAATGCTATTTTTGTAAAAAAAAATTATATATATAGCTTTAACAGTGATAGGAAAGAGCTTATTTATAACGGAAAGATATATGTCTACGGTAGTGAAGTAATGTGTAATAAAAGTGAAAATTCCTGGTATAGGAAATGTTTTGTATTTTTAATAAGTATCTTATAGTTTCTATACGGAGATAATAGAAAAGTTGATTTTACTGACTCAGTTAATCAGTTTTATTACCACAGTGAAAATTTCACTTGTCTTAGCCAAAAAAAAATTAGGAAAGAACGCTTTGCTTGGAATTTTCTCAATGACTGATCAACATAAATAAATACCGCAGAATACTTGCACTAATGCGTAAAATGTAAATACTACACGGTCAGCCGATGCGAGCCATTTTTTATACCTCCACATTCCTTACAATGCCAACATTAATAGTTACTATTTTTTGTCGCTAACCTTCAAGTTTTATACAACAGGCTTTTGAAGTTTCAGTTTTTCTATTTACGCGGCCATTTTTTGCCCTTCCCAATAAATTAACCAATGAACTGATTTGGAACGTCATTGTGTCAAATTGTCAGGATAATCTTATTTCTAATAGCGTTCTCTGTACGTATTTTAAGGTTACCTACACTACAATTTTTTTCTTTTTTTTTTCTTATATTGATAGATATAGACTTTGATCTGTGTCAGTTGGTAGGGAAGAGATATGTCTTAAATTTGTAATCATGTAACTTACATTTTTCGTAGAATAGCTTTTAAATCATTTTTTTTAAATGTCATTCACCCAGCACCCCTATTCACTCCCTATCCCGTAAAATACGTCTTTCCCACCAATTTTACTTCATACACATTAATTATAGAAGCCATTCCTATATATTGTCACAAAATTTTTTGTCATAATCGAGAAGTACCTGTTCTGCACAATTATCAAAATTTTAATGTAATTAAAGGTTATTAAACTTAATTGTAAGGGAGATTGTAAAATGAAACTAAAGTAACAAAAGAAACCAATTCATTTTTAGAATAATTTTCAAAGTTAATGGCGTGAATTCATTATTATAACTGAATTATGAAGCTATTTTACCCCGAAGGTATTGACATTTCCCAATTTTAAATTAAAAATATTCATTGCTTTCTAAGTTATAGGCTGATAAAAGCATCTTGGAAGTTTTTATCAGCGATCGATACATGAAAATGCCGAACCTTCTATGCATCGTATAGATAAAATTCATTGTCTATGCACGGTGGCTCTATCGGCTGTAACGGCTGTAACGCGACATGCGATAGATGAACGAAATAATTTGAAGTGATAAAATAAAAATTTCACTTTAATGGAAATTCTCCATCGTTGGCTCTCGAACTCTGAAGATCGTCGCCAATATAGTCACCCTAGAGAAAGGATGGAAAAGGGGCTTCTTTATTACTAAATTTTAATGTTTATATTGATGGTTTTTAACCCATAAGCAGAACTTTCTGGCGTGTTATTAAAAACAAGATACATTTTGTCGACTTTTCTGTCACATCTTTTCATGAAGTCTTACTACGGAAATAAACTCATACAAAATTTATATTGAATTCAGAACTGAAACAACAACCAAACTGTCACCAAATACCAATCAAATTTTAAAAAAATACGAAATTGTAGAAAGTGAACTGGCAACAGTCAAACACGTTCATAACGTAAACAAACGTCTGGAAAATTGTTGAGAAACGATCTATTTTCATCTGTATCGGTAGTAAGTACGTACTGCATGCATATACACGTTTATTTTTATTTCGAAGAAACATTTTTAATCACCTATTTTGTTAATACGGCAGCCTAAATATAATTTCGAATTTTATGAATCACGAAAACATTAAGCGGTTAAATTTAGCCTGAAAGTTGTCTTCTCTACACCAAAATTCGATAGCTCTTTTTAGGGCGATTGTTCACTACAAGCACGCGCCAAAATATTTATTTGTCGATATTTTGTTGTCAACAAAAAACCGATAAAACGACGAGGAGATCGAACCATTGAGAAGATCTAGTAAATCAAATCAAATAACCAAGTGAGATTGAAAGAATTGATAAACCAGAGTAAGACTGCACTTGGGGCCGATTGTTCAATGGGAGTTTAATTCGCTGATCAATATTTTCCCTAACACAGTATCTACCTGGGTCATCCCATTGAATTACTACTAGTGTCCCAATGTTTCCGACTTATGTGGGATGCTCCTAGAATGTTTCTCTTGGTACATAAACTTTCATTACAAAATATACAACTTGTATTTGTCAATAATAATTGTGAATTGTCTTTAAACTTTTACAATGTTTATTAAATGTTATTTATGCTTATACCTATTAAAATATTGTGACTGACGTATTGTGATATCCCTCTGCTTCAACTTTGCAAAGAGGTAAAAGAAGATTAGAAGAAAACCTAATTTGCAAAAAGTAAGGTTAGAAGTAGAAGTGTTGAGTTTTTGTGGTAAAATACAAGCGGTATCTTTGTGAGTGTTGTGGCTTATTTATAAAGTATGTATTTTTAACATTATAATACATAATAGTTTTCATAGAAGCTGGGCAAAAGACACATGGGATCACCAGAAAGGAAGTCGAACTGAAAATTGGCGATTGAGGACGGAGCAGACACATAAGGAAATTGACTTACAATATACAGATTGCGTAAATTACTTTGGAACCCAGGCCTCGGATTACACAAGTACGACAAGGATATATGAAAGAGAGAGAAAGAATAATTGTGCGCGGTCATCACTTATTTCCCGAGACTGGCCGAATGGTCCTTTACAGAGAGAATTCACTAGTTCGTGATATTCAGTATGCTCCCAACATTTTAATGAATTAAGTGCTCAAATAAACCACCTGCCTGTGCCAGACAATAACCAAATCTGTGATAAAGATTTGATCTCATATCTCCAAGATTATTTGGCGTAATGCTGGCACAAACGTGCTGTATTTTCGCCCTCGAAAAAAAGTCAACGATAACGAGACAAAAATATCATTTGTACAAATTAATCTGCGCTTCTGGCAACAGCGGTTAAAATAGGGTGGCAATGAGCATTCGGCCAGTCTCGGGAAATAAGGTGAAACAAAATACACGCCTTAATGACCACGCATAATTATTCTTTCTCTATCTTTCAGCTGTTTTTCTGTCGTACGTGTGTAATCCCGACGGTTCGTATGTACTTTACGCAATCTGTATATGAAAACATATTACCCTATCTAACATTTTCTACTAGGTATTGAGAAACAAGAAACAATAAGTCATTGTGTATCAGTTGCTATGTAGGTACTTGTTTACCAATGCTTCTTATATCTAGTACAAAACGTGACATGTGGTTTATGGAAAATATTGTTAGAAAGGTTTGTAATAAACAGCTCTTGTCTTCAGAAATTTTGAAATGTTTTATTTATACCTAGTGATTTCACTTCCAGTGAATTTTGGAAAACGTTTCTGAGATGTTCTGAATAAAGTACTCCGAATATACCTACTGCATCCTATGTCATCTTAGAAACACCCTACGGGGATGTTTGTAGAACGTTGAAAATGTCGTGATTCGAAGGAAATGGGGATGTTGTTAGTATGTTTCTAAAAACTGCACTAAGAGTTTTAACAGGAATCCTAACGGGACATTACCGCCTGAACGGGCACCTGAAAAAGCTCAAAATAGTGGAGGAAGAAGAATGTAGATTCTGTGGCATGGAAGAAAAAACCTCCATCCACAGCAATTCTGAATCCTAGGATACCTCATCTAGGAGATTACTGGATAGAAGAGGGACATTTACGTAAATTGAAGCCTGCAGATATCCCAAGATTCCTCAGTGAAATAAGACTAAAGGAGCTACTAGTCTCTGAGACGATCCTCATGAACTGAGTAGAAGTAAGGTGCACAATAGATCTTTTAGGTCTCAGTTAATGTCACTCCATCATACATACATACATACATACACACATACATAGTATGTTTCTATTCTCCCAGAAGAAAGGTTCGGGAATATTTTTGGAATGTTCCTGTGATACTAGGCTAATTGTGGATCACAGCATTATGCATTCAAGAATAACTTAATTTAGTGTTCTCACATGATGGTGAAAAATGGACCAGCGTTCGGATTATATTTGAACTCAATCGAGATATTCACACGAAAGGCTGAAACGTAACCGTCATACAATTACCTGATAATTTCAATGGAGATGTAGAGCAAATTCTTATTTCATTGGTGGGAGAATGAGAAAACTGAAGAAGTCACCAATTCACAAAAACTGGGAACTTGAGAAATTTAAAGTATTGAGTACAATACTACCTGTGATGTTTTCAAAGCAGCCTATTTCCAAAAAAAAAAGTTCATAGTCAGTTATATCTTCAACAATTTTAGTAGGTAGGCATATGTTATAATATACAGAGTAAGTTAAGTATGGAACGAGTCAATTATCTCAGAAACGGGCCTCACGATTTTAATAGATTTTGGTGTGTGATGATATTGTGATATAGCTGATATTATGGTGGTATTTACATTTATGTTAGATATTTTTTTTCGGAATAAAAATGAACTTTTTTAGTTCAAATGGATCACCCTGTATATTTTTTGCCATTTGAAATCCTTAAGAAATACTGATTATTTTTCTTGTAATGTTCCCTATACCTGAATGCCATTATTTCGGAGTTACAGTTATCTCCGATACAGTTGAAATAATACATTTATATGGCTGTACTGCTACAATAACAACTTTGACGTTTGTATAAATTAGTGTTGTTGGTGTTTATTGAAAGACACAATAAATCATTCATCTGAAAAATAACGAATTGAGATGTTAATGATATTAGAATATGGTGATGTGTAGAAGTCAACAAGAAACGTGTAATATCGTCAATTATTTATATCCTAACTCAAATCCCATAACAAGATCTACTGTCGGTTAATTAGTAAAAAAGTTTAACGTAACTGGCTCAGTGAAAGATTTATCAAAATCAGGGCTCAGAAAAACTGCATCAACTGAAAACAAATCTTTAGATGTTTGTGTCCTGGTAGAGGCCGATTACACTTGAGTACTAGACAACTATCCGGGGAACTTGATATTTCGCAAACATCCGTAATGAAAATGTTACGTGAAAATTAATTCCATCTAAACAAAATAAGTTGATGATGATTTCGACAAACGAGAAAATTTTGCAGACATAATGATAGAAAAATGTTACAATCAAAACGATCCAAATATTTTTTAAGTAATGTGTAATGTTGTGTTTTGCGATGAGTCCATTTTTTTAATTAATTGAAACGTAAATCGGCATTCAGTAAAATTCACGAATGTTCCTCGTTACTACATACTTCCCTGAATGTATCAAAGACACTCTAATTTTATGTATGACCGCGTATGTCCAATTAAAACAAATGGAAAGGTACATATGTCTTTTGTGTCTGAATTAAGCTACGCCATTACGTCTTTATCAGGGGTGTTGTAAAACATAGTGCAAAGTTTTAAAAATCTCATCGCATGTTGTATTGAAGTGAACGAACAGTATTTTGAGCATCTGTTGTAATTGCATTAACTGTATGTTTTCTAAATTCCCTAATTTATCTACCACTGAAATGTGGACATACCTGTAACGTGAAACAAACATTTAAATATTTGTCTTCAGTTGCTGTAGGTTCTCTGCGCCATGATTTGGATACATCCATTACAGCACCAACTACGTACTTTTTACTAATTTACTGACAGTAGACCCTGTTATTATATTCCTATTAGAGTATAAATTATTGAAGATTATTCAATTTCAACGAGTTTATTCAATCATAGCCATCTAAATGTATTATTCTAACTTCGGCGAAGATAATGTAAATGTTCTGGTTATTGTTGCAAATAGACAATAAATTGAAAATTTGGTATAATTATGCACTGTGATACACCGTTGAATTTGAAATAAAAAGCCCTTTCATTTGAGCTAAGTTTGAAGATCATTTTGATGTAAGTAATGTATATGTGTGTGTAGAAAGTATCGATATATTTGATTTTTAGTTTGAAAGTGACATGGTCAATAATGTTTAACACTCGATGATGGGAGGAATTGTTGTACCTCACGTTTTTAATTAGCCAAAATCTTCTTCAACCAAACGTTAACGAAAACTTATAATGGTAACGATAAAATTCATAAAACAATGTAATAGCCGCTAAAATAAATCGGAAGTAAATAAACAGCAATATGACATAAGCATAACCTATAAGTACTTCATCACATCAGAATTGTGGTCCTATGTCAACCCTCATGTAGCTAACTCCTCTTTTAGTGAGTATACGTCACATCATGAATGGCGGATTATTTAAATCATCCAAAAGTTGAATTTTCAAATCGGCATAAAAACCTTGTGAAAATAAAAATATTAAAAATAATTAATTCCCTATTATGATTTTGTCCACCACTAACTATTAAGTTTAACACCCCATTGTGAGCTTCACACATAGAATAATTCTTGTCTCTCTCTTCCAAATAGTGTTGTTCATATTCTCCTTCTCGTTCTTGTGTAAATAGTATGACCTATTAAACTTTTTCGCAATCTGTATACATTCCATCGGCGGCCGCTCTTATCAGGTAGTTCGGCTCGTAGCTGTAATAGATGATATTATTGCGTATGCGTTAGTACACTATCAATATGTGTTAGTTTTTTGTACGGGATATGTCACAAAGTGAAAACGACCTTAACGAATATCGCATGTTACCTGTCAAACGTCACCTATTAAAATTTTTGTCAATTGGCCCACCACAGACTTTAAAAATTAGCCCACCCCAAATTCAAGCAATTGGCTTACCCCCAAATTTTAGACACCCTCATAATTTTGACAACTGGCCCACTCCAAATTTTAGGCAACTGGCCCACCCCCAAATTTAGACCATCCAAACAACTTCAATATTGTGACGTCATCATCATCGACTTATTTTAAATTGAAAAAAAAATACCTTAACGAATGTTGACATCTATGATTCATTCGTCACATGTCTGGTGCCCACCCTCCAAATGTTTAGGACCCCCAAACTTCCCCAAGTCGCACCCCCCAAATGTAGCCAACTGACTCACCCCAAATTTAATAAATTGGCCCACCCCCAAATTCAAGCCCAAATACAGGACAGACGCTCTTGGGATAAACATTCCTAGCTTTACATAGTCGCTAGATAACTTCCAGACTGCTGGAGGAACGCTAGAAAAAACTAAATGAACTGGCAGACCGCACTAGAGTGAGATTTGGTGTGGGGACAGGAGAAGGACGCATCAACAGGTTTGTGATCTTTTTAACGATATTCATACGAATTAACAGATATCACGTTCGGTAGTGACGGTAGTTGTGCAAAGGTATAACGCAAGTGGAACAGTCAGCAACAAATGAAAATGTAGCGCAAAATATGGTTATGTCTTTAATATAAAATCCTCATTTAATCACCAAGAGAACTTGCCAATACGTACGAAATTAGCTGTCGTTCAGTCAGAAGTTTATCAAGGCGAGAAAATCATCCATACAAAATTCGTCTTGTTCAAGTATTCTTTGTAGACGATTTGGACAAACGCTTAGAATTTTGTTGAACAATTACGCATATTTGCAACTGTGATAATAATTTTGTGAGAAATGTGGTATTCTCAGACGAGACTTTTTTTTGAACGGTTCAGTTAATCCACATAACAGCCGCTACAGGTCGCAAAGTAATCCTTATTGGGAGCAAGTGGCTCGTACGCCACATTACCAAAAATTGAACGTTTGGGCCGGTATTTTCCAACAACAAAATCAGGGGACCTTACTTACAAGCGGAGGGAGGTATTTGGAGCTTTTAGACACAACTAATTTAGGCGCTGAAGGTGAAGGGACAATTGCCAAATAATATTTGGTTTCAGCAGGATGGGGCACCGCCATACTACGCTCGTATTGTTTAGGGTCGTTTAGATACAACGTTTCTTAACAGGTGGATTGGAAGATGTGGTACTTATGAATGGCCTACGCGAGGTCCCGACCTTAATCCGCCCAATCCACTTTTCCGGAAAAAGAGCATTCAGATAATTTAACACTATGTGAAAAAATTCAAGTAGAAATTCGTGCTGACGATTTGTGATGATATATATGATCTTCAAGAAATTCAAATAAGTTTCACCATTTGAATTAATTACCATCAATTAAAATTGGGCCGACAATGTTTACCAAATATGCCTTCCCAAACATCAACTTCTTGCGGGATTTGTGTGGCCTTCCCGAAATAATCTGGGATTTTTATCAGGTTAGTATCTGATATTTTGCTGATGTACATGAGCATTAAAAAAATGTCGCTTTGTCACTGGAACAGAAGTGTTGGAGATAATCAGTTATAATATCAAAATAGCTTCGAAAATAATCGATTATATTCGATAACTCGATTGGTATTCTTCACGATTATATAATGAATCGATAAATAGTAATAGATTATTTATTTTATAATAGGTTTGTTCCAAAATGCTTGAGAATCAGTTCGGAAGTTTACTGAGTTTGCGTAGATTGAAATTATCGTCGCTAATTTCAATCTACGCAAACTCAGTAAAATTCAAGCTTGTTGGAACAAACCTATTTATATTGAAAGTACAATATTGTGAGTAATTTGTGCTTCTAAACTGCGTTAAAGATCCAATTGTTTCGCGTATTTCTAAACTTGAAGCTATTCCCAAGCGATTAATTGCGATTTTAAGACGTCTGACCTTTTGGGAGACATCAAAGGGGTTACTATCGCAACATAAACTGTTGGACCCTCCGAAAAACCGAAGTCGTCAATCGTATAATCTATGATCAATTCGTAATTTCTAATGGCTAATTTGATCATGAATTATATAAATAGGAATATTTGCAATAATATTTGTTATAGTTTCGAAATATTCTGTTAGTTTGAGCACAATTTTTATTTCGTAGGGATGAAACTTATTTTTCTTCATAACGTTTAAAACTTTTTTCTGATCTACTTTACAAACTTGAGCAACAATTTCAGTTGAAGTATATGGATTCACGACGAACTCAAGTAAATTTGGCAACTTACAATAGGGTGAGGTTGAACAAATTAGAGACAAGCTAGTTTTGGCTATCGGTACATAGTGGCTTGTCCTATAACATACCAAAAGTCCCATTTGGTAAATGTATGACAAGTAAGAAAAAAGTGGCGGCCATCTTGATTTTTTTCATTTGTTGTTAATATCTCAGTAAATTGATTTTTTACAAAAAAACATAAGGAGTACTTTTTTGTGTAGAAATGAAAAATATATACTACGGCGTTGAAAGTTTTTTAATACATATAAACCACAAAATTATTTTTTGAGTTTAAGTGTGCGTACCATAGTTGTTAGCTTATATTATTCTTATAGACCACTTGTAAGCAAAAAGACGCGTGCTTTTTGTATTATTGTGTTATTTTAGTGTTATTTTGTATCCGTGTCTTCTATTAAAATGAAAAAAAACAACAAATGTGCAATATGTAGTGAAGTAGGTACTTCTAAAACATTAGTGATGGTAGGAAAAAAAGGTTTTCCAACACTTGTAAACGCCAGCAAACTTCGCAATGACTGCAAATGGCAAATGTTTAACGGTTCACAAAGATTGCAGGATGACATAATATACTCATCCATCAAACATTAAAAAAATCACAAGAACCTCGTGACTCGTGACCATGTAACTGTTGCTCCACAATACTCAAAATCAGTGCTGCGATCTGCTTTAAACCAGTGTTTTGATTTTAAACGTAACTGTTTCTTTTGTTCCAAGGTGTTAAACGTAAAGCAATATAGTTTCCGCGTTGTTTCTACAATTCACTTTAAAACGTCTATAGCAGAGCAAGCTACCAAAATAAATGACGATTGAAGAAGGGAAATTTATAAAAGAATATGCTTGGAAAATGATCTTGTTGCAGCTGAAGCACGGTACCATGTGTCTGTCCACTGGAGATTTAAAAAACTACCACCCTACAAAAAACGCCAAAAAATCCAAAAGTTTAGATGAACTTCGGTACTTCATGTATCATAGAATAACTTCAAGGCAGGGACAGAGTGGGCCGGAATCCATTCTAGCCACACTATGTTCCGCTTCGCTAGGTCAGCAAGGCGTTCCTGACATTCAGCAGCAAGTCCTGAGTTGATGGTATATCCACTCAGGGCCTTGATTGCAGCCTGACTGTCGGTGTATATGATTATGCGTCGATCCGTATAACTTCTGTCTAGGACTATCCGCGCACATTCCAAGATAGCGTATACCTCAGCCTGATAAGCAGACACATCCTCACCCAATGGAACACAGACTTGTGTCATTGGGTTTCTGGAGTAAATTCCAGCCCCCGCCCCATCGCTAGAGCCTGGACCATCTGTGTACCAGATGATCCCATGAGGCTGTGAATTTCCCCCCCTTTCCTAGAAATCTCTATTCCGGATCTTCCCCTATAGGGGGTTACGAATGAGTACCTGCGCAGGCAGACATCAGCCGCTCGAGCCAGAACTGGGACATCTCCCAGAAGCCTGAGCTTTTTGACGTGCCTGCACCCTTCCACGTTTCGCACATATCCCAATCTTTTCAAGCGTAGAAGTGCTCTCCCAGCCTCAGGATCACATGGTGAAGAGGCCGAAGTCCAAGAATCACCTCCAACGCAGTTGCTGGTGTAGTTTTCATGCAGCCAGTTGCCTCCAAACCGACCACCCTTTGGAGGCGTGCCAGTTGCAACCTAGCCGTGGCCAGGGTTTTCATGTTCATCTGTAAATCCCACAATAACCAAATTTACTTTAAAGTAGTAACAAATTTGACAATATTTGAATACTATTGCATACTGTTGCATCTGATAATAAACAAGTTGATTTGCTAGGTAACCAAAAAATCCTAATAAGTTGAATAAGAAAAATCCATTCACGCATTTTGTTATACAATAAATGAAGTAATGATTGTTTTTTCGTAACACTTATTCACCGTATATTAGACTGTAACCAAATAGTTAGACATTATTTATTATAGATAAAAATAAAATGATAAACATCATCATTTATCGACATGAATTTCTTATTTCCGGATATCTATTTCATGGTAAGGATATTTTATCCGATCACTTTATAGGTATTTTTAAAAAATTAGCGCGTCAAAATATTTGTCTATTTCAGTGATCCAGGAAGTTACATTAAATTTGAATCGAGCTCAGATAATTTGCGTGTATGACACAGTTTTGAAAATATCTCGTTGGTGATATAAAATACCGATGATGTTAATTAATTCATAAAATAAACACTTAACGCACTAGTACGTAACAGTTATTTATATACGACCAGAACTATTTTTTGTAAAAGCTAGCTGTTTTTACGAGTTATCCAATACTTTGGTTATTATAAAAGTTATTCCGTTTGTTGATATAGTTTTGAAAATTAAATTTACATTTATTATTATCATTGACATTTTTGGAAACGCTATTTGTAATTATTTTTGGGAAAATGAAACCACAATATTTATTTTATATTTTTACTAGAATCGTAATAAATTCATAGCATTGTCTATTTTAAAAATAAAGTGTTTAATTGCATTTTTGTGTTACTTTGGTTTCACTTTATAATCTCACTTACAAGTGAGTTTATTGAGTTTTTTTACTTAATTACAGTTTTCTGTAAAAATTGTCATTTAAGTAAAGTGTGTTATCACTAGATGTCAAAGATAATAGTTTAATACTCTTATAACGCCTAACAAAGTATTTGAAAAATACTTTTCAAAAAACAGAGGCCTTTCACTAAGAAGCAACAACTACTTCTCGGGCTATTCAATGTTTGTCGGGGCATATAGCCCGAGAAGTGGTTGTTGCTTCTTAGTGAACGGTCTATGCTCTTTGAAAAGTCATTTTCAAATTTGTAAGGCGTTATAATAGTGTAGTACTATTATCTTTGAGATTATTGATAACTCACTTTACTAAAATGACAATTTTTACAGGAAACTGTAATTAAGTAAATAACTACAAAACCGAGATGGTTTTTTTGTCAGTATAGAAATCTGGTTTGTTGTTAGATGTGGGGATGTCGCTGTTATCGCAGTCTTAGCATTTCCTTTACTGAGGTTAATATTATATTGATGTGATTTCAGCATTGTCTCCAGTCCAAGATTATGCTCTCCGAGCTTCTGGTCTTATGATATCTACCGACCTCGTACTGATGAGGCGCAAACACCCCGAAACCAGTCTACAAGTGACGTTGTCCCTTCCAATTATTACAAACCAGAATGCTTGTTTATATCATGCAGATAGCAGATGTCCCAGGTTCCGTTGCAATATTTTAGCCTTGAAAATGGAAGTTTTCCGAAAACTGGGTAATGTATAAAAATAATTCACTTTAGTAATACAGGGTGTTTCTAAATTCATGCGACAAAATTCAGGAGGTGATTGCTCGTATGAAATTAAGGTGGGTCTTTCTCATAACAACATTTCTTCAGCCCACCCCTTTCCGATATATCACCCTTAAAAGGTGGTGACTAAAATTGAGTTTTTATTTTCTTTCTAAAATTAAAGTAAAGCTAGAAACTTGAAATTCTGTAATTTTCGTGCACTCGCAAAGGACTAACCACGGGTATTTTTTCAATATTCCTGTTACTTTATTTCATATCAAAACTTTTTTTCGAGATGAAGTTTTATGAAATAAAATTTAAATTAAAATCCTTGTTTTATTTAGAAAATTTCTTTATAAATTTTTTTCCCAAAACCAATAGCTTCAGAGAAAAAAAATAAACACCACAATTTATTATTTTTTCAATAAATTGATTGGAAAACAATAAAAATGTAAAATGTAATACGATTCATAATTTTTTTTCTCTCTAATAGGAAAAAAGTCAGGAGCGTATAATCTGAGCCAAAATAATGTTAGTAAGTAATTCATATAAATTCTTCCTATGCAGGCCCTCATTTTCGAGTTATAGGCCTCCAAAGTTTTAAATTTGAATTTCGTTTTTATTTTTATTTTTTGTACTAGTTATTAGTTGTCAAACGTTGTGCAACATAGTTCGTAGTCAGTACTTGTTAATGATTCATAACTCCTTAATTTAACAGTTACAATGGCAGAATTCACTTTTACTGAGTACGCAGATGTGCATTTAATGTATAGACTGGCTTCTCGAAACTGTTTAGAGGCCAGAAGGCTATATGCAGAACATTTTCCAAACAGAGCATTGCCAGACAGACGAATGTTTGAGCGTATTGATCTCAGGTTACGAGAAACAGGTATGAATAAGTAAATGTAATTTTCCATGTGTATACAAAACAAAATTTCAAATTTTAGGAAGTTTTTTGCCAAAAAAAGGTGGAGAAGGTCCAGTACGAAGCGTACGTACTGTGGCAGTTGAGCAAGACTTGTTAAATGCAGTTGATAATGAACCATCAACGAGTTTACGAAAATTATCAAAAGAACATAACGTCTCGAAATCAGTTGTTCATCGCGTCCTAGAAGAATTTGGGTTCATGCATGATTGGCCCCTCCTCATTTCAGTTTAGATGTGCGTCAGCATTTACACACAAGGTTTCCTAATTGATGGATTGGTCGTGGAGGCCCTTTTCAATGACCACCGCGATCAGGAGACGTTAATCCTATGGATTTCTTTCTCTGGGGTTATCTCAAAAGTGAGGTATACGCAACACCTGTGCAAACAAGGCAAGATTTAATAGACAGAATTGTGTTAGACGATATAAATATTGTTTTGTACCATATTGTTTGAATACAAAAAATGTCTAAATGAGGCAAATTATTATTAGAATTTGCTTTCACAAACTGAGCCATCATCAATAAAAACCAAACACAAAAAAAGACGGAAAACAGCTCTTGGAATCACAAATACAGTATATCTTCAAACTATCAGTTTGAGTTCACAAGTGAAACTAACACCAATTTCAATATTGCATTTGTTGTTATACCTATATAGTTTTGGTGATCTCTGTTAAAAAGGATTATCCCTATAGTTTCTAGGTATAGTTTTTGGTATGTTTTTAATTTCAATTAACATCTTTGTTGCTGTCATTTGGATACCTGACTACCTGTCTAAAATTATATAATTATAAGATATTGCATCAGGAACTCTTATGTACCAAACGGCGACTTATTACACTTTTTTGTTACCTTTATCTTACAGCGGAACCTGATTCATCTCTCTCGATTTTGAATGCGAATTTCCAGTGATACGTCGCAGTTTTCATCTTTATTTAATATTCACATAATAACTTTCTCCATCTTTGTCTGTACAAGTGAGATTTAACAGCTGTAGATTAATGGTTTTCATTCGCATGTCTTTTCTTTAAACGTTTGTAGTTAATGGCTTGTCGATAACTCCATTGCACATAGGTGACGTCACTAACGCAATGGCGGGCTATTCAAATGGTTAAAAATTTGAATTTTTAAATTAATATATTTTAAAATGTAGCTTAAATTACGGTATAAAATTGAGCTAAATGGGTTGGGTTTGATTAATTCTAACTGTTATTAAAGAAAAAACATGAGGTTAATTTTTTGTTGCACACTCCATTCCCTACTCCCCGTAAAATATTCATGTTTTATACATACCACAATCAATCAACATATTATATTCACTACGACATGGCAACATCTGTGGAATCAAACAGAATAAATAAATAAACATTGACATTGGCTTATGTTGGTATCGAATAATACGTCCATTAACTCTTCTATTTTCTATTTTCCTATTCGAATGGTCGCCAAAAAGCCATAATTTTGATTATTACCAACAAAATAGTTTAAGTCTATAAAACAAAATCTCAATCACAGCAACATTTAAGAACACAATATCTCGTAAATAACAGAGTTGAGCTAAATTCACGTTAACAGTTTATGTGAACTAACAATTCAAGTGAATTTTTCATAGACCAATCGGAAGCTACATTGCACCAACGAGAATCAATTGTTTACTTGTGGGTAGGTAAAGACTAAAAATGATTTATGGTTTTTTCTAATTTTTTCGGCTTATTAATCCTCAAAGAAACCTTGCCGCATACTGTTATTTTATTGTGAAACAGTGCAAACTAATTTTACTCACGACTATAACTTATACATATCCAAAGAGGATCTGAATATTTCTACTAAATGCGGTATCACGTTGTCCCAGCCATACTGTATTAGAGGACAGATTCCGTCAGGTCTTGGTAATTTGAAAGGAAATAAGCTTGAGACTGCCCACCGAATTTTGTTTTCATCAGCGATTTTTCTGTCGACTTTCCTGTCGTCGTTTTTATGGTTTATGTTCATCTTCCTCCACCCACATTGCCACGTTTGTAGCAGAGAAGCCGGAGCAGTAAGTTGACATTAGCAATTAGATACTCTCTGAAGATATTAACAGTTGTTGTGACATTGTCTTTCATGGGGGTATATTAGTCCTTGTTAAGAGCCTTTTGGAGACTTGCTGCTTGCGGAACATCCATGATTTCCTCGTAGATTCTCCTTACGATTCTCTTGAAATTTTTGAGGAGAAATCTATATAGATCCCAGTCCTTTTCGGTTTTTGTATTTTTGCTTTATTTTACTAGCTACTAGGATTTTTTAGCCATCTTCATGAGTCCCTCCAGCTCTCGAGACCACCATGCTGTGTTTTATTGAACCTTACGATTGGAATGCTTGGTTATTTATTCATTGCGATCCTAATACGTTTTCTGATTTTTTAAGAAACTTCAAAACGTGGTTACTACCGCAACACATATTGTTGGACCCAGCTAAAAACCGAAGTGATTAAACTACGTCGTCAAGCATATTAGAGAGATATTGCCAATTGCAATACCGCATACGTTGTTGTATTTATGTAGCGCTATTTTTAATAACGGTCTACCTAAAGAGCTATTGCCATCACTATAATTTAATAACGTAGCGCTGCGTTATGTAGGAAGTGACATAACCTGTCTTTTTTTGAGTATACTTATAATTTTAAAAAAACCAAACAACCTTACTATTTGCCTATTTAAAAAAAATAAAAGTTATGAAATATGGATGAAGCTCTCGAAGCGTCGATCTTAGCTGGAGCTAATGAAAATGATATTGAATATGTGATTTTGCATAATATACCTGGAGTGGAGCAAAACCAGAATAGAAGATCGCTAAGACTCTATTATTGAATTCGATTTGGTAAATATTTACAATAACACTCAACGGTACGTAACCGTAAATTACGCGAAGCGCTAACGTTATTAGCGTTAGAGACGTAAAAATGTGAATCGCGCATTTAATAAACGTCAAAAGAACGCAAACGTAATTACCGCAGACCATTTTTTAACAAGCAATGTCTCTCTATTATAATCGGTTACCTATTTTACCGTAGACGTGACAAAAAAAATTAAAATTAAAAACCTTTAACTAAAATTTTCCTTTTCTGTATTTAATTTAAATATAGGATATCCTTTATTTACATAAAAACAATTAAGACAAACTTAGGAAATGCGCATGCGTATATGTCAAAATAGAGGAATCTTTTAATAAAGGAAATCCCAAAGACGTTTCAATAACTCTCTAATATCACATTCTCTTGGCATTATTGGTGAACAAAACACGATGTAGGTATGAAATAAATAGGCCAAAGTGATACAAATTCAAATTTAATATTTGTAGTAGCTCTAATACTAGACCTGGTAGAAACAAAATATGGTTTTAAGAAGAGTATTTCAACTAAACTAACAGTAATATTTACTTTTGAAACACCCATTTTAAGTGTAGGTACTTTAATTTTTTGGAAAACAGTTTATCCTTCATCAAAATATGCGACTGAATTTAATCACTTCAATTATCAAAATCTCATCACCAGCAGAGGTGTTATATCAATTCATTATGAATTAATATTCCTAAATAAGCGTAACCTTCCTCTCTCTTCGACCCCTACTCCAACAAATCCCCTTCTGCTTTACCGATTGTCTTTTACCGCCCTAACCAGAACCGCACTTGGCGAATCTGTATTTTTAAAATATTATTTGTGAAAAACAAATTAATGAACGTCCTAGGAGCTCGTTCCAAAAACTTGGAATATTATAAAGTTGCTAAACATAATAATAGTACTTCATAAAAAATGTGTGCTCTCGTCGTTAACAACGAGCTACACATTTTAAAACGAAGAGTTCCAATAAATAATGTGATATAGGATACAGAGTGTTGCCTTCTCTTCTTCTCTATATATATTTATATATTATTTCATTTTATTTTATTTCATTTTATTGTTTGTTTTATTTTATTTTATTTTTTGCTTTATTTTATTTTATAAATGATATAAAGTGAAACGGATGTGCCGAAAAAATGAAATAATATTCAGGAAAGTCAAGTGTTCAAGAAATATGTTCCTTCTTTGAAAAAATTCACAAGATTTTCTGATTTTTCCACCCAAAATAGTCAAAATCTGTACAATATGATAAGACAAGACAGGACAGTGTCTGTCTGGTCCGCTAGTTTTGTACTAGCTCTGAAATGAAATTTATTCCGATCATAAATTTCCTTAGTGACACTAGTGAATTCCAAAACTAATAAGAAAGAACATAAATATTCTCTGTGTCCTTTGGATTTTTCATTATTACTGTATCAAACCTAAAATCCCACACAAGAGCAAACGAAAAATTTGTATCTTTCTAATTTTATTGTAGCACCAGTTCTGCTTTCATTTGTGTTCAGTTAATAACATTGACGTGTTTACTAATATTTTGAAATGGCTAATATACATGCTTTATACCGTTGAGTGAGAAATAACGTTTATACGGATTAGCTAGTAAAAACGACTTAGAGCCCAGATGTTTGTACGCCCTGCGTTATCCAGATAACCGTTCACCATGCTCTAAAACGTTTACTGAATTGAATCTTCGCTTACAAGAAACTGGACTATCGCAAAATCAAGGAATATTACTGAACTAAAACTCCACAGCTCGAAGATCAGGCCCTTCAAATTATTGACCCGAAAAATTGCTTAACAAGTAAGTGTTAGTCACAAAACTGTTTAGAAGCTCTTTCTGAAAGGAAATTTATTGTATTCATATTGTGTCCAACGTGCTCAACATTTGCTATACCCCCGTATGCAGTATATCTCCAATGGATTTTGAGAAAAAATGCAAACAATCCCAATTATGCTATCACAGTTATTTTTACAGATGAAGCCAACTCCTCAAGACGTGTCATTATGAGTTTTCATAATAACCACACATGAGCTGACGTATGTCCACATGCCACAGTTGTAGCACCATTAGAATACGCCTTAGTGGTTAATATTTGGATTGGTTTTATCGACCATGAAGACTAGATAAGGAGAACGAATTCATACGGGAAAATTGACAAAATATTTCCCTAACATCGTTTATCTAAGCAGTTTGTTTTTTCACCGCGGCGTCGCGACTCCTATACCATGTTAAAACAGTAACGACAGTAACCTTACTTTTTATATATGACAGTAGTCAAATTAGGCAATCCAGATCACGTGTCCTAATATGTCCGTCCAGGTGTGACTTTTGATTCTTTGAAAACTTTCATTAGATTTCACTACAATTGAGTAGTGAATTAACTTTTAGATATGGATATAGTTATTTGATATCTTCACACAGTTTTTGCACCATAAACCAGATGTAGCTTTTCAAAAGTTCACATGCCTACAAATATTTTGAATTTGTGTTTGTGCTGGAAGTGGGATCTACTTCAGTGAAATGGAGATTCAGTTTTAGTAGAAGAATCAGCAAATACCGCTTGTCTGTCGCTGCTGACAGTAAAATCGAGGAAGAAGTATTTGGCAACGTATCAATACTTCAAGAAATGGTGCTGCTACTGCAGTTTCAGAAACCGTGCTATTGGTGCACTTTCACGAAAAATCAACTGTGTTAAAGTCTCCATCAAGCTTATGGTGTGAATATTCCATGTTGCAGTTCACCATTTTCAGAGAGTTTGACGGGGAAGATGTAAATAAATTCCTGTTTGAACCCACCGATGTTATTGATTCGATGATGAAGGTTTTAATTATAATGGAGCTGGAGCGTACCGTTCTAGTGAACTCTGTGTAATGAAAATGGAAAATGTTGAATTAAGGCATGAAGTCATAATTGTTACTATTCCTGATTCCAAAATTGGAGTGACTGAAAGTGTCGATGAGAAGGATTGTTACTTCGACATAGTTCGAAATTATAAGATCCCACACGACGAATTTTAATCCTCGCTTCTTCATGCAATATCAAAATGGAAAATTGCTTAAGTCAGCCTGTCGGGAAAACTCCATTTCTTCAATTCCTAGTAAAATTGGGAAATTTTTGAACTTCAAGAACTGCTGTAGTTGATGTCTTAGCTCTCAAGCGACATGGCGGATGGAAATCTGCAACTATGGCGGAAAGTTATGTAGCGGAGAGCGTCAACGATGAAAAGGAAGCTGCAAATAAAATTTTATAAAATATAACGATGCCAGAAGTCTTCGGCAGTACTTCTAACGTTTTATATGGCATAAATTATTACTACCTGAGGAAGGTAAGTTGACTTACAACCCATCGTCAAGGGCATTCGATGCCTTTTTGGTGATTGTTACTTACGTCCTTCAAAACAGTGTCAAAATATTTGTTTACAATATTGGGAGGAGAACAAATATTTAAAACGTTACTAGTGTAGTGTAAGAGTTCTAGTTATGGTTAACAAGATCTGACAAGAGGTTTGCTGTTCTATGACCGCTTGCATCGCTATAACCATAGGTTAAAGTTCTTTGACCAAAGGATAAAGTAACAGGCACTTTGAGTTCTTGTTAAGACTGTGACCACTGGTTAACCTAATTTTGGTGACACTTGACTATACAATCTTGACAATTCTAAATAAATATATTTTTGTCATAACACGTCTCCATTTATTCGACTGCTGAACCTTCGCCAGAACCAATCGAGAGTCTAGACACAGCCGAAAATCAAACAGTCGTTTCCGATTTCGATTTTTAAAAATCAACAGTTTTTTACGAATCATTAATTAATTAATTGCTTATAATAAATAAGATTTGTGTTTAAAAAAAATATATACATTTGATTATAACAAAATAATTAATAATATAATAGAACTAATTGTATATTTAAATGGATTGATTTTGATAAATTTAGAGTTTTTATATAATATTTAAAATTACATTATTAATACATACCTTGAGGTACAATAACATCCAATCGTTCAGCTGGTGTAATAGATTCACGCATATCAGTATCAACATGTCTTAATTTATTTTGTACTATTATTGTTAATAATTTTTGAAATGTTACTTGATTCATTCGAAAGAAATTAAAAAATTGTTTAAATCTACAAAAAGAGTCGCCAAAGATGGATAAGTTAGATGGTGATGCATCAAAAAAGGGTGTCAACAGAAAGTGTACACAAAGGAAGGTAATCAAAATTACGTAATTCTTGAAAAAGCATCAGTGGAGCATAATCATGCTCCAGATACCCACGTTGACCGTCAAGATATAGGTATGTGATAGATCTTTAAATATTGTCCACAAGGAATTGAGGAAGGAACATTTTAGCCAACTACCGCTGACGACGAAAGACATCTCTTGCATTCGAAGAAATGTCTATGCTGCAAGAAGAAAATCCACACCACCATTGTCCAAGTCACAGGAAGAATATCTGCAAGTATTAGGAGTCAACCTAAATTTGAAAACAAATAAAGGTGAAAACTTTTTATTAGCTACGATAAAATCTATCGTGGGACAGTTCGTAGCCGCCCATTTTAACGTTTCGTCTACAAAACCATCCGTTTTACACCGGTAAAAAACGGACGTTAACAAGAGCTCTAACGCATGATGCTCAAGACGTCTATGAAAAGGTTATTTGTGATTTTTCAACTAGTAGAGTCTTAGTAGCCACTAACTTTGACTATGAGTAAGGCTGATTATGATATAAACTAGTGTTCATCCTTTATTAACAGAGATAATGACTGGAATTAAAAAAAATTAATTCGAAAAAGATGAGTTTGATTATAGTGAACACCCACTGCTGTTGTACCTGAGGTATCCCCCAATGCATATTAAATTTTTAGATCATTTTCTTGGATATACATTTTTATGGTAATTTGTTGCTGGAAAATAAATGCACATTTAAAAAAAATATATTCGAATCGATGTGAGAAAAGTAGCTTTGAAATTGTGAGTGGTTCGTTTATTTCTGGAAAATGTGTATTTTAAAAGGAAGAATTAAGTGAAAATAAAACAATAAATTTCCAAATTTGAATTTTTTTGATAAATACAATATAACATTTTGAGGTAGAACCCTAGTCCGGTACTGTTCTTAAATATTGTTTTCTCTCTCCTTCACCAGGTTTCAAGGGGCCAGGGCATCATTGTTGCCCTATATCCCTACCACTACACACAGCAACACTTCTTCATTTGTTAACTGTGTGCTATGGGAATCAATACGGGTTTCGGGAAGGTTCGTGAAGCTTCGCTCGATGATATCGCAGGATCATGAGTTTAGGACAATCGCGTATGCCATGACGAACGTGACACCCTTATGGGATAAGGACGATTGTCAGTTCTCCCAGTAAATTAACAAACGATTCAATTTGTTATATTTCAACTAGAATATTATTTGTGTGAAGGTGTCTTAAATTAGATTATAATATTTTACATTGAGAAAAGATAAAGAAAGGTTACTACATATTTGTCTTTGATATAATTAATTTTGGAGTTTGCTAATCTTAATAAAGAACACTGCAAGAAAATCCAAAAATATCAGATTTTTAAGCCTAATGTGGCAACGCTGCATTTCTACATATTTGTAAAGATACATTTACAGGTGAAGTTTGTCCAAAATCAATGGCAGAAGTTAAAGCACGTGTTCGTCTCCGTTGCTGATTAGGTATATGCCTAATCAGAAGGAAAAATTAAGCACGTAGCATGTATTCGGCAAGGAAGACGAACACATAGTTTACCTTCTGCAATTGATTTTGGATATAGGTACCTTACCAAACGAATTATTATTTAACACTGTCCCATTAGATTTTTTTGGCAAGCCTTGAACGTTGAAAAGATTTTTGTTTAAATTAAGCAATCTAAAAATAAAAGAAATTAGTATCTAGGTTAATATAATCAAAAATGAAAAATTAAACAAAAAAACAAAATTTGGAGGAGCTGGGATTTGAACCCAGGACTTTCAGCATGCGAAGCAGACACTCTACCACTGAGTTACACCCCCATTACCTGTGTGTTAGCAAAAACACTATTTAAATAAAAAGAGAAATACATGAATTCAGATTGCATAGACTGTTACAATATATAAATAATTATGTTTCTACCATACATTTCTGTATTTAAATCTTGATGATAATAAATTCCAGTAGGTACCTATTAATATAAAAGTTAAGAGTTATTAGTTTTTATCCGTCACTCAGTAAATAAAACTAAACTAAAAATTACCAATTAAATTAAATATCCGAAAGTTGGTTCGTAAATTTGAGCTATACTAGGTAGGTATAGTATATATTTATTGCATTATCAATTCTCTATATTAATTAAATAGTAAAAAATATAGGAAATCCCCACATCCTGAGCTCAGGATGTGGAGTTTACTCGAGAGCACTAAGCCTAAGGATCAAGTGGGGAATGGGAAACAATACCAGCGTAGTTCAAACAGAACTGGCTGGTATCTCAATTGCCACAAAAGAACTAATCAGAAAAGGAATTTCTGACAAAAACATAATAATCTGCACTGATAGTAGACAAGCCCTATTAGCCTTGAACAGACAACGTGTTATATCAAGACTAGTACTAGAGTGCCACCAAGATTTAGCTAACGCCTCGGCAGATAACAATATTATCCTGAGGTGGGTTAAAGGGCACGACAGGAGTAAAGGAAATCGCATTGCTGATTCTCTAGCCAGGGAAGCCGCTGGACTGAAAATTCTTGGACCCAGTGACACCTACGGCCTGACGAATTCGACAATTGCGGAACTAGCCAAACGTTACACCCATGCTCAATCCCTTGAGAGATGGGAGGCAATCAAAGGATGCAGTTTTGCCAGGATCACCCTGGGCGACCCTGGGAAGATGGCGCCGAAAAAATACTTGGCGATGACCAGAAGAAACCTACGTATAACAGTGGGATTCCTGACTGGCCACTGTCAACTAAGGAAACACCTCCATACTATGGGGCTAGTGGACACATCTCTATGCAGGATGTGTGAACAGGAAGATGAGACTGTCAGGCATGTCCTATGCGAGTGTCCGGAGTTATCGTCGATAAGAGAGTGTGTGTTCGGTGAGTCTTGGCCTACACCTGCCGATATAAAGGAGATGTCTCCTGGTGACCTGTTCACCTTCCTGAGAAGGACAGGATGGACGATGACCTAGGAGGACAACTCCTCGGGAGGATGTACAATGGGTCATATGTGGCCTAAGTGCTGTGAGCCTACACTCACCCTCCCTACTCTACAGATACAGAGATAGGAAATCCCCGATGTGTTTCTAAGATTTAACCAATATAAGAGCATATATTATCTACCATATATTTTACAACACTGTAGGTACCTATACCTACCTATTGGTATTATATCAGATACATAGTTTTGAGATATTCCAACTCTGTTTCTATACCCACTCATACTTCATTCAAATTTCATTTACGCCGCGTCAAAACAATATCCCCGTTTATCTAAAGCTTTAGCGTCAGACGTTTTTCGTTTCCATTGGCTCGATATCTGATATTCGCGAGACTTTGCTGTAATTACATCATTTAAATCAAGTTACAATCAACGTTTTATTCTAGAGTGAGCACGTAAAGATTGGAACAAATTCGTTAAAAGCTTGATATGCCCATTGGGGAAAAAAAAATTTCATTCATGATAATGTAATTTATAAAAATGACAACAGTATTAAATAAATCTACAAACTATTAAATTAAGTGCTCAAATTTCAAGCCATTTGTCTCTTGACAATATACAAGGTGATGTTGAAACTCTTGTAAAACATTAGTAAGGGTAATTCTCACTTTTATTTCATCAATATAGTATTAGGTCTGTTAACGTAAACTTTTGACTTAAGGTATCCCCACAAAAAAAATCCAGTGGGGTTAGATCAGGAGATCTAGCTGGTCACTCTGAAAATCCTCGTCTATCAATCCATCTATTGGGAAACATTTTAACAAGGTATTCACGTACATGTCGTGCGTAGTGCGGTGTCGCTCCATCTTGCTGGCACCATACTGAATTCTCCTGTAGCTGAGGATTTTGATGATATGGGTACAGAGCCGCAAGTGCGGGAATGATGTAATGTTGCAGTAAATCCAAATATTTGTCACCGTTCAATGAACCGTCAATAAAAAAAGATCCCACAATTGTATTACCAATTATTCGTTGACTTTCTGTGGATACTGACTATGCCCTTCCATCGCCCAGTGTGGGTTCTCTGGTGCCCAGTACCTACAATTCTGCCTATTCACTGTATCATTTAAGCAGAAGGTGGCCTCATCTGAGAAAACACAGTGCCGTATGAATTGCGGATCATTATTACATCGATCCATCATTAATTCACAAAATTCTTGTTAGCGATCGCAATCGTCTTCATTAAATTCATGAATTACTTGCACTTTATATGGGCGCCACTTATTCTTTTTTAGGCATTTTAAAACAGACGTTTGAACACATTGATTGCTCCAAATGCAACTTGACGAGTAGGTTTATGGGGATTTTCTTGCAATAATAATAAAATACATCCAATTGTTGATCTTCCGTAACGCCTGGACGACCTTTCTTATAATTATCACCGACATTGCTAAAATTTCTAAATTTTGCTTCGACTTTGCTCACCGTTGAACGTGTAATAGGTCTATCGGGATATTTGTTGTTAAATAAGTTACAAACCTCAGCTTGCGTACGGGTCTTATCTCCATAACCTATAATCATTAAAATCTATACGTTGCTTTTCGCTTAAACGCGCCATGATGTCGATAACTTATTTATACCACAATTATTTGATAGCTATTATTGTGAATTCGCATTAAATGTCAATGAGACATGTGTTGAATTTATTTATTTACAGTCAGTGCCGCCGTCGGAACGAAAATTAGGAACATGCGCATTTTCGTGTCCCTGAATTAATTTTTGGAAATGTTCTTATGTAACACAAGAAAAATTTAACATCCATACACAGAAAAATGCGTTCTTTTTGAAGGTATTATCAAAAGAGGGTATTGCCATTTGAAAAAAATGATAATGACGTCATAATTGGTTCCAACCTTTACGCGCGCAGTGTATATAACCAGGCATGGCCAGGTTCCTTGATAGTCCGAGCCAGATATTAAAAAATATTTCTTACAGAAATTATATTTATTGAAAACATATAAAAGGACATAATAGGTTTGTTGTTATTAACATTATATGATGCGCATGCGTGAACAGAATAATGTACCAAGTAGGTTCCAAACAAATGTGTGCTAAAACAGTTCTGAAAAGTATTATTTGCTGAATATTTTGATAAGAAAGAAAAGAAGATACAAGGTTATGTTATAAATATCCAAAGTATGTAGCCCGACGAATCACTCGAAACAAACTACTAATTGAAATGTTAAACCGGTCAGCCACATCTCGAAATGGAGAGGTTTGGTGACCAGAAAACCACAAGAATATAAGAATATCTTTGGCGCTTATTTTGTCATTTCCACCTGTTGGGGGATGACATAAATCGCTGTTTTCAAACTGTCTTGAAATGCTATTTACACACTCTTTATGAATTCTAAAATGTTCAACAAACTCAGTGTCATTATATTGCTGTATCGTTTCGTCAATAATATACACAAATATCAATATCACATAACATAAGCAAAGTTATTAAGAAGCAAAATAACGAAAGAAGAGCCATTTATATGAAAACGGATACACGAAATTTCTCCTTTTATTTTGGAACCCAGAGAACGAGTAACGATCTCGATTTGAACAAGTTAATAGTCTTGCGGGAACACCATACAATCATAATTTGCTCTGAACTCTGCTCTGCTGGAACGCTTGTTTTATACTGCGCAGACTCAATATGTCCATAACAGTTGGGAACTTACTTCGGTAACAAACCTAAATATGAGTATTGAATTTAACTATTAAAAATTAAACACATTTATTTTACTTCTCTTAATAATTCTTTAAAATTTAGTGAAAGCACTTCTTAGTAATTCTTTGAGATGCTGGTTGGTTAATAAAGCCGCTGCTATATATTATTTTTTACTCTTTTTTTTGTGACTTGTAGGTAATTGACTAAGACGACTGGATTAATTTGGAACAGAAGAATGAGAAGTCAATAAAAAATCTTATTTATTTAAGTAATAAAGAAATCAAAATACTTCCAAACAAAAAACAAACATCATATCCCGCCACTGGTGAAAGGATCGAAAGTTTTGTGCCGGGAGGAACGAAAAGGGGAAGGGTGATGTATCACACAAATTGAACTTCTCGCACCCTCTCAGTGGAAATCCCGAAGTTTCAGGACTTCGGTGTTCGGCTTTATTCACCATCTGGTGTTGCCTCTTCGAATCTCGAACCTATTTCCACATAACAAGAATCCTCATGGCGAAAGTTTCGCTTTACGGGGAGGCAAATTTAAAGAGATAGAGAGATAGAGAGAAGGGGAGCTTTCTGGGATTAAAATGTATCTGGAAAAGCTGTTGCTTATATTATCTAAAGTTTTCTGGAAGTAATTATTATTAGAAGTTTTTGCTTTCTTCGTTGCGGCTTTATGCTAATTTAAATTATTGTTAAATAATTTAAGTATTCTGGATTTTTCGGAGAATGTAATGCTCTAAAACAGATACATGGTGATTCTGAAAGCTAGATCATGGATTAACATATAGTTATATTCAACATAACTTTGTAGATAATTTCAATCAAAACTTATTCGTGTTAAATAAATAATAATTACTTAATATATGTTTTTTTTTCACATTATTTTGTTTTATTTAATCTTAATTGTTGCAATAAACTAGGTACACTACCCGTTTAAAAATTTGGAAGTTGTACCTGTCATTCGAAGGGGGTTGAAGGTAGTGATCGCATTTGAATGTGACGTGTTTCAGGATTTTTTAAAAATATGTACAATAACCAAAATAATGAATTCCGTTTGGCTTTTACACACCGTATGAATAAAATTTTAAAAAAGTAGTATTGTATTCTATGTAATAAACTTCTAATGCGTACCTATTTCAATTCCATATGGTTAACTTACCAACTAGCCAAGGAGGGCTCTACTGACAAGGTTGGTCTCCTGAAAAAAATGGACGGAGACTATGCAGGAACGGTCAAGGAAAGCTTGGAGTTGCTGACAAAAGCACACTTTCCAGGAGCTACCATGTATCAAGGTCGGCAGGAGGTAGTTAGTAATCCCCAAGAGGCACACAGACCCAGCCGGGAGGACTGGCAACTTGCCACTGCCATTACAAGGCCAGATAAAATAAGATGGGCCATAGATGAATTCCAACCCTTTAAATCACCGGGGGAGGATGGAATCTATCCGGCCCTATTGCAGAAAGGTAGAGGGGCATTAGTGCCGCAACTAAGTAAGATTTTCAAGGCTGGCCTAGCCTTTAAATATACTCCGGTAATATGGGGGAAGGTGAAGGTCATCTACCTTCCGAAGGTGGGTAGAATCTCAGACCAAACGCCCCAATCATATAGACTAATTAGCCTAACGTAATTTCTACTTAAGACTTTGGAAAAGCTAAAAGATAGGTACATAAGGGACAGCGATCTGAAAACGCGCCCTCTAAGCGAGAGTCAGTACGCTTATCAACAGGGCAAGTCAACAGACTTAGCTCTGGATGACTTAAACCGGCTACTGTCCAATTCGATCGACGACAAGGAAATAGCAGTAGCTAGTTTTTTGGATATAGAGGGAGCATTTAATAATGCTTCTCCAATATCTATAACCAGGTGTGTGGAAAGAAGAGGGGTCGAACCCACCATCTGCGGGTGGCTTGCAGCCAATCTAGGGAATAAGATAATTACATCCACCCTGGGGAAGGCAACCATCACAGCGGGGGTGGGAAGGGGTTGTCCTCAAGGAGGCGTTCTATCACCCCTTTTGTGGGCACTTCTAGTAGACACGCTTCTAGTACGGCTGTACGACGAAGGTATTCAGTGCCTGGGATATGCGGACAATCTTACTATCGTCATAACAGGACGGTTTCCAAGTACATTATCAGAGCGCACACAAATGGCGCTTAATATAGTAAGTGGTTAGTATAGGGAGGAAGAACTGGCAGTGAACCCCCACAAAACTACACTGGTACCGTTTACAAAAAAAAAATTTGCAAGGACTACAAAAGCCGCAAATAAACGGAGTGGAAATTCCATATGCGAAAGAAGTTAAATACCTAGGGGTAATCTTTGACCAGAAGCTTACATGGAATTCTCACATCGAAAAAACCACACACAAGGCCAGAATCGCTTTGGGAAGGTGCAGGCAAATGTGTGGAAAGAATTGGGGACTACATCCCAACATGACCAAATAGTTATACACACAGGTCGTGAGGTCAGGGATAACCTATGGATCAGTAGTCTGGTGGCCCAGGACACTGCAGATTGGAGCGCAAAGGCAGTTAAGTGGTATCCAAAGGCAAGCTTGCTTGAGTATCACAGGGGCCATGAGAACAACGCCGACTGCAGCCCTGGAGGTAATACTGAACCTACTGCCACTACATATTTTCATTCAAGGAAATGCAAGATCTGTTAGTCACAGGTTATTACAGGGGCCTCCTCCGGTAAGTCAAGGACACGGCAATGCCTATAAAAAGCTATATGAAGAAATAAAGGCAGATCTAATACTGGGAATGCCAATGGATCAGATTGCCCCACAATACAGCTTCAAAAATGAATACATAGTAGTTATTCCAGAGAGAAAGGACTGGGAGGTAGGGCCTCCTATAACAGCGAATCTCAACTGGTACACTGACGGCTCTTAAACAGACTCTGGAGTAGGAGCCGGAATATATGGGGTACAAGAGAAAATCAAGATCTCTCTAAGCCTAGGGAAACATGCCACTGTCTTTCAGGCAGAGGTAATGGCAGTGCAATGCTGTGCAGAAGAGTTGATGAGACGGAAGGTGGATAACCAAAGAATCGTCATCTACTCCTACAGCCAGGCGGCACTGAAGGCGATAAGCTCATATGGGACATAACGTCAAATCTGGTGTGGGAGTGTCGCAAAGCCCTCAACAGACTAGGTAGTCATAATAGAGTGACCCTAACTTGGGTACCAGGTCACCAAGGAATAAAAGGCAATGAAAAGGCTGATGAATTAGCCAAGCAGGGAGGGACTGAGGTCATGATAGGGCCAGAACCTTCCTGTGGAATTGCAAAAAAAACTCACTAATGGATAAACAATCAGGCGCTGTGCTGGTGGCATGAAACCCCAGGACAAAGGCACACTAAACTATTTCTTAAAAGCCCTTCGGCCAAACTGTCACGCGACCTACTACTATGTCAAAGTCGAGAAACGACGAGGATGATGGTGGGAATGCTGACCGGACATTGTAGGCTGAGGAAGCATATGCACACAATTGGCCTAGCAGATGACAGCCTATGTAGGTTTTGCCAGGAGGAAGACGAAACCGCGGAGCACATAATCTGTGAGTGCGAAGGCCTAGTAAGGGTGCGGTTTCACCTATTCGGAGAAGAAAAACCGAGGGCAGAGAGCTATGCACGGGAGGCGGTATCCAGGCTAATAAGTCTAACAAAAATAATAAAGCTAGATATCGAGAGGATAGGGGGGACCACAATAGATCTGCAAAGGTCGCAGTGGGATTGGACAGAGAGCCACTCCATTTCTAATCTAATCTACCAACTAACAAAATAATAGTAATATTTTGTTGATAATAAAAATGTGAATTATATTAAAAAAATGGCTGTTTGTGTACCAAAATATACATAATCAATTTATTATAATGATGAAAATACATCAACAGGTGTGAAAATAAGATTGTGTGATTTTTTTTTGGTTGGTACAGTAAGGATTTTATGAAATTTCGGTTGGCAACTCTGTTTCTATGACTTATGTCTTTGTGCAGGTGACAAGATTTGTTTCCATTGATGTTATTATAGTATATTATTCAACAAGCATATTATGTCGTGAGCCACAGGCAAGTGACATAAACACCTGAGTGAATACTAGCTATTATATGCAAGTAGGACACTATGATTTGTCCACCACTATCAATTACCTATTTATAAATGGAATAAATAATCAATAAATTTAGGAAGGGATTTATATAGGCATTCGTATACCCATAATAATTATTATTATATAATTGCTTCAACTTTTATGGCGATATATTTTTAAAGATACTATTTATTACGCTTCTCTTATTTTTGTCTAGGTAAGATTTATTTCAGTGTCTGATTCGCTTTCCATATTATAATTTCAATTATTTAAATTCAGTATAATAATTAAAATTCTGGCAATCAGCTATAAATTATTCAAAACGTCACTTTTTTTTGACATTTGTATGCTCTATATATACAGCAATTTAATAGATTATTATACCAGGTGTCCCAACTTATCGTTTACAGGCAATATCTCGCTTAATGTAAAAGATAATCCAATACTGTAAAATTTGTTGTGAACGACATCAAATTTCCTTCTTAATGACGTATCAGAAACTTTACTTCACCTAACAGTCCTTTGGCAGCCATCCCTTACTTTCCATTTTCAAATGGCAGCTCCTTAATATTTTCGTTGAAAATTGCTTCCTTACATTTATCAGATGTACCAGTTTAAAAAATATATTCAAATCAACTCATAACATTATTGTCATGAAGCATATTATATTTTTCACCGAGAACAAAACAAAAATAAAAAACCGTAGCACTGCTCTGATGAATAAACTTTTTTTTACCCAATTCACTGAAGTAACATTTTCACAGACTTTAAAAATATTATAAAAGTTCTAAATGTGTAAAGTTTTTCATCTGGTATCTCGTTGCTTTTAAGGAGTGTTCAGAAATTCGTCGGTTTTACGGTATTGAACAGACGTTTTCACAAAAATTAAACAGTACGTCCACCGAAAAAATAATGACAAATGTTGCCGATGTAAAAAAATATTTAATGTACAAGTTGTTTCTTATGGTTTTTTAAATAGAACACCTCATACATTACATTGCATCAAATCACCCAATTTCAAGACCCGAGGCTAGCCCATAGAGATACTACAGATAGAGGCAACAAGCCAACTCGAAACCCGTCAGCATGTAAGAGAGAAATAGAAAGTGAGAGATTCAGGCTGTCTTTCTTTAATGGCGTGTATAGTAGACTCAGACAAAGATAGAAAATCCTCTGATCGTCTGCCTCTTTCTCTTCCACCGGAGTTCATACGGACATACCCACTTCCATTATCTATTTACACTTTCCGTAAAAAACAAATTTGAAATTTGACAGTTCCAACTTTCGGTACTCACTATCCAGCAAGATTCGTTTGAACGGTAATTTTACTGGTCTCCAATCAAAATGGAACAGAGAACTCATAGTAATCGAGAGTTCTGAACCAGTAATTTCAGGTAATTTTAGCATTAGATAAATGTGCACAAATTTCAAGAACTGGAACTGAATAAACTGCTGAGAACTGTCAAATGTAATTATTTCAGTCAGAGCTACATCGGTATCGACCAAATATTGGGATGTTGCATTCTTATTGGATGAATATTTTTAGAAATATTATTTTTTTTATGAAAAAGTGACAGATGCATATCATAATGTCAAAGGTACCTATTCGTGGCAATTTGTTGAAAGGCAAAACAAAAGTAGTGCATTACATTTCACTTAATCATTAATTTGTAGTAGGTTTTATCAAAGAAAAAACAGATACCAGAATTTTGCCACCGGATCTCGTGACTAAATTTTTCACTTAAACCACAAAGACTACACTACTATAAAACTAAATCTTAAATTTTCACTTTTCAAAACTGAGAATACCTTGGAAAATGGCATCTTGTTTGGAGCCATAGTAATAGCTTCTTCCAGGCATTATATTTGACCTTGATTTTGGAAGTAGTCTTGGTCTCAACCTTGGAATTAAATGTATGCTTGTTATTGACCTTCACTTTTCAAAACTACCGAAACTATGCTTTTTTCTTGGTCTTGACCTCCTGGATCACATGGTGAATATCGCACAACTAACATTTTATAAACGAACTAGCTTTTGCCCACGACTTCTTCCACGTAGAAGTCGAAAATGGTTCTAATCGGATTTCCAATTAGTTTTTACGTTATTATGAATGTGAGTGCTGCAATGCACCAAGCATATAAGTGAGTTCAACGGTTTTTGAAGAAAATATAGGATTTAAATAACTTTTCACCTCTTTTTATTCCTGTTAGACGATGAGTTTCAATAAAACACGAAGCACGTCGTTCATAAATTTTGTTAAAGAATGTTTATACAAAATTTGAAGTAGATTGGACCAAGGAATCACGTTGTACCATACAAACTTTACCCCCATTTTTCACCCACTTAGGGGTAGAATTCCGAAAAATACTTTCTTAACGAAGGCATACGTCATACAAAGAACACACCATCCATGTTTCAGGTCTCTACGATCAGCAGTTTAGGCTGTGCGTTGATCCGCCCAATTCTACCTAACAAATTTATGAGAAATTAGATGCTTCCTTCCTTCCCAGATTATTTTTCCATCCGCGTATATACATTTTTATTCACCATCTAAATACAAATAAGTATGTATACAAATATCCAAAATCACAACAATTCATTCAAAATCGAGTTTCTCAATCGCCCTGAATTACCACTAAAGATTTAATGTCTAATTGTACGAATCTCCAAAGACAAAGCAAATTTACTTGGAATTACTCCGTACCCGAAGATAATTAGCAAGACAATCCCCTCCACATTCCCAATGAACTTTACGGACAACAGTGGCGTATCTGTATGTTCCCTGAATTAAAATTGAATTTCGTTAGATATTGTAACTGAAAATATTTTTGCTGGCAAATATTTATTATAATCTGATCTTATTGATAGTCCCATTACTTGGTACTTGTTATTTCATTGATTTTATTTGATAATTATTATTGTTTTTTCAATATTAAATATCAATAAATTGAATTTTCTAGATTCAGTCGTCATATTGGAGCGGTGGGTTAATGAATTGAACACAAATGAGTGCTGGAATTAAGTAGAATAAAATTCTTTCACTTATGCGAAGGATATAACCACAAATCTGGAGAAGTTTCCGTCAAGATCCAGACGACTGCTAAATGCTTCAATTTCCTTCATTCGGATAAAAATGTCCATAATTACAGAACTTGAAGAAACTATCCCAGTTCCAGTCCAAAAAAAGTATTTCCTTTGACCTTCCATCTAAATTACAAGGAATATCTAAAAAAGCTTTTATGTTTATCATGAACGTGTTCACCGACAGTAACGATATAACAAATCCTCTAATTCCAGACCCAACATAACCCTGTCCTTTCCAGACACATTTTTATAAACAACATTGATGTGAGAAGCATCGGGACATACACAACTACCAGCACTTTTTAGAGAGCTACGACAACTTCTCAGTTCTTGAGGCTTTAGATCTTGGAAAATTTCACATTCCATACATATTTCTACCAAGAGTACAACAAAAAAACAGCGAAAAGTCCTTTCATGTGTCTCTGCTTTTTCTTATCAGTGTACGAAATCTCATTCATATTGGTTTTTATTTTTTGCAGTGGCTTGGAAATATTTCATATTCCTAGTTTGTGTGAGTATAATTCGTCAATGAGCTTATTCTATTGGTCGCTTCTGTGTTCTCGAAAGCTTTCACCCACTTCTTTCAATTTTGCTGGAAATTTTGCTTTCTCTAGTATTTTGCGTTTGGAGTACATTTCTTCTTTCTTATCAGGTCTTTCAGGTCCTCAAGTTATGGAATTTCTGCTACGGTTGTATTATATTTTCTTTGCTTCTGATAGTGCTTTTTCTATCGGATCCAGTAGTTGGTCCACTATTCTCCTGAACTTCCTTCAACTAAACTTTTGCACTTGTCTTTTTAATTAATTCATTCAATCATACGTTTGGGTTGTTCTAAACACTTTAACTGAACCTTTGTACCATTTCCCAAGTTATCTACTTTCATTCCAGAAACGTCGTATCTATATAGCCCACTAGTTTGACTAAGGATTTTCAGTAGTTGTAATGGTTGTATTATTTACTCTCCAAAGTACTTTCGTCTAGGTTCTTGCAAGTTCTCACAGGAGCAGAGTATGTGAGTAGTGGTTTCATCGTATAGTTCGTATTTTCTTCACATAGCTTCACTTACTTTGCCCATTTTGTACAGCTCCTCAGAGAACAATGTCCAATCACTAGGTCGGTAACTGTCTTGCCCAGTTTCAATAGCCTAGTTGAGAGTTCCTTGACTACCCTGTTCAGTAAATTTTTTGTATGGAGGTGTCCATTTGAATTGGGGTTCTTTATCTAGACAGTTCCCGATTTCCCCTCGTATGTAATATATTGTGATTCCACAAAACGGTTCCGGACCTATGATATCTTCTTTAGCACTTATGTGCCCCATGTGCCATCACCCATATTAGAGACACTTTGTTTTCTCTTGTCGGTTAGTTAAGAGATTCTTTACAGTTTTTTATCAGTAGTTGGATTACTGATAGCTTTTTTTTCTCGACTCGCTACAACCCCACTTTTAGATCCTATTTCTTAGTCTCAGGAAGTAGGGCGAGGAAGCGTTGCTGCTTTGGAAGTTCATCAGTTGCACTTTCTTGTCTTTCAGTTCGGCAGTGGTGAATTTCGACCGAAATGTGGTCGTTTTCTCAGTCGCCATTATGACTCAACCACTTGACTTATTGCATACATATGGATAATCATTTAAAAGGTCTTGAGATAAGTAATCAAGTAAAATATCTCGAACCCATGAAACATGTCATTATCACGGTAAAAAACTCAAAAATTATCTACCGGACCAATTTCTCGAAATACTTCAATTTTATCTTGGTATAGAATAAACAAATAGATACACATGCAAATTAGATATTCAATAGAATTAATTTATTCGTAAAGATTGGTTTGGGTTACTGAAAAGTAGCGCCACTGTTACCTACTTTCACCCCATTTACCCCGTTGCTTGCTATAGATGCAGCATCAGCAAACAGTAATAATCCGGTGCGACATGAGAAGTGTGTCGGAATCCAACAAGTCGGGGCGACGCGACGCTGTGGGCGGTCAACTCAGAGGCGTCTCCGCCACCCCTAAATCCCCCTACCCCCCTACCTACTTGACTCCCTTCTTATACCCGCGCTCCTCTATCAGCGCCACCTTTGCCTCTCCTCTAGAATCTTCACTTCACACACCCCACTAACATCGGTCGATAGTATATCCCACAAAGTAAGGGTTGATGAATTTATATAATAGTTGGATACTTGTAAATTCCGAAGGTAGCGCTCCATTAAATTGGAGGAGGTTCAAATGTACACTGGGTGATCCATAGCTGTTGGGATAGGCTTAGCGTGAAACCAATTGTGGCGATGGGACCAAATGTTCCTCAATAAAATATTACTGAGGAAACACATAGAGGGCGATAAGTTTTTCTTCTTTTTGGCTTATTATTTAGGTAACTGTATATTTATAAGTTGCTTTCAAAATAACTTTAGACAAGGAGTAGTATGTTTTACATTTTCCTACAGAACACTCCTCATGATCAAATCAACTAGTAACTGTCAGAAGACAACAAAGAACTACTAAAACGTAAAGCATTATTTCGACGATAAAACAGAATTGAAAACAATTTTACATAAAAGTAGATAACCCAAATTAAATGCTGCTTCGACTTCCATGTCTTTTGTAAATCTTTTACTAAAGGACTTCCGGACTTCCTAAAATTAGCCGCATTTTGTATTTTTCTCAAGAGTTTCTCTCTAAGGAAACATAAAAATCAAGCGGGTTATATTCACGACTCACTGGTGCCCATTCAAAATCCCTTTTTTGCCAATCATTGAGGAGATATGTCACTTATAAAGCCAATCAAAAACCCCGAATCTGGTAAAATCACTTCATTGGTAAACATAATATTCTTAATCAAATGTTATTATTTTGCTTGTTGAGAATACGTTGCCAGAACTGTATCCTTTCGCGGGAGATATCTTGGAAGCAAACTTTGAACAGTTAGTTCATGATAGACGACTGACTTAGACCCTTATTTCTATTGCTGGTTGGTTTTACCCGAACGATGGATAAATTTGCAAAAATTTTGTGATTTAACAATTTTTATTCTTTATTAAGGCATATTTAGTAATAATCCGCCCTTATCCTATGTCTCAAGAATTATGAATAATTGCTTAAATAATTTGTAAAAGAAAATCTACATATAAACTTCTGATTTAACATAAATCTTTCAACCGTGAAAGAATAGGATAAAAATTATGACTACAAGAATTTATGTAACAAAAAAATTTTAAGAGGTTATTTGCGGACAAAGGGTGACTTCGTTCCAAGTTGTCGATATTGATTGGCAGATATTATTGACGTAAAATCAGGAACACCACCATGAATTTCAACCAATCGCACATCATCTTTACAAATATCGATATTTGGATGCAGTTACCTGTTTTAAAGTGCCGAGGCTCAGTTCACATATATTTATAAACAACGCGAACCATTGCATGACAAATTCGTTATGAAATTTCCCTTCCTCATTGGTAGAAAAATAAGAAATTTTTTGGGTTGGAACTTGGACCGAGATCCCCCATTAAAATTAAGTAACAGATGTACAAAATACAAATTGGGTACTGTAGGTGATGTTTTCTACTATAACTAAATAGTTATTCTCAAATATCCTTCAAGTAATTAATATTCAGTTCTGTTGAATTTTGGAGTTACCTTTTTAATTTTAATTAAAATGAAGATTCCTCACCGCTAACTCCACAAAGCTGCCACTTAACCGGCCTTTTGTTGTTTGTTGTTTAGTTATATCTTTCTACTTTTTTTTCGCTTTTCCTTCTCCCACCATCCCTCTCTCTTAATACTCTTCGCTGCTAGATGACCACGAGAGTGACGTATTGAAGCCGTCAGGAAGGTCATTTGTAGAGGTCACAGAACAAAGGAGGCGAAGATTAACGGGATAGAGTGATAAAGTGGGTTGAGGGTTTTTTATTAGACTTCTATATAAGTGAGTTTTTTCCATTTTATTGATACTTTCTATTGAATAAAGTAATATTTATGTTCATACGTTCAAATATTATCAATAATCACTATTGCAAAATTTTAACCTTTTCTTTTTTTTGATAGTGACACAAATTCACATCGAGAGAGTGGAAAAATGTCCCGAAAAATTAATCTACTATCAAATTATCCCCATTTTGAAACTATTGTGGCATTGACCTGGTGAAAACAATGCGCATTCGACCCATTAAAACTAACTCATTTTGCATGTTAAACAACATGAGGTTGTGCAGCAATATCCACTGAGATACCGTCTAGAAATAAGCAAGACGACCTACCAGTTTTTTCGAGCAGCAGCGAGGATAAAAGAACAACCGGAATCACATACTTCAGTCATATGCGCAGAAGTGTCAGGAGTGATACTAGACCAGGGACTGACCTTCAACGATCAAGTAAGCGCAGTGGTGCCTAAAACAAAACAGGCAAGGGCGAGGCTGAGCAGGCTCGACAGAAGATGCAAACTGGATTTGAAGACAAAATTACGATTCATAAGAAGTACTAAAATCCCAATACTCACATATGCATTAGTTGCATGGGGACACACCAGTGAAACAAGCAGGAAAAGACTACAGGCAGAACAAAACATCTCAAGGCAGGCTCTGAACGCTCCCTGGTACGTGAGAGACAAAGACATTTTCAACCGCAGAACTTACTAGATGTAATTGACGCAAGAGCCAGAAAGCTATTAGAAGAGCTTGGATATCATCCGAACACAGAGCTGAGAGACCTGACGAGTTACATGGCAGAAGATCACACAAGACATAAAAGGAAACAATTAGAGGACAGCCCATAGGAAGTAAACTATTACGAAAACTCCACCAAAAAAACACAAAAACCGTGCATGGTGTGTGTGTGTTGGTGAGCAGGGGATGCAAGTAAAAAGGCAAACACTGCTTATCCACACATGCACCAAAAAAATTTAAATACTAAAGAAAATCCAAAAAACACCGTCAAGAAAGAACACAGAGAGGACGAACTACCCAATACGGAGACACTCATGTAAAGGAAGCTCGGGGAATCCTGAGGGGTCAGATCTAAAAGAAGGCGAAGAACCATTCATGCCATAAGGTCTGTTTCACCAGGGCGGGTGAAACGGATTTTAAAATAAGGCAGCGAAAGCACACACACAACAGAATCGATACAACATCACTACCAGGGCTACACCTTAAAGAGAAGACATCCTGGCGCCACTCATAAAGTGAATGGAGGAAAGGGATACGTGTTCGCGAAGTACAAATGAGGTCCTGTCGGAATGACAGGTGGTGGTGGAAAGTTCTACCTAGCATAAGCCCGGGGGTGGATGCTTTGTGAGACGGACTTTATTCTCACTAGCACATGTATGTGTGTAAGACTTCAGTTTAACTTGTGTGTTGAGGTCTTTCTCCTCTATATTACATTGATTAAGCTTAATCGAATCTCAAGGAGCCCTTATCGTGTTGAGATAAAGGGGAACTTTATTCTTCTTCGTCTTCCGAGTTGAGGGAGGCAATACTTTCCTTTCTGGAGTTCGTGTTGGGATTAGTGATGAGCAAAGCAAGACCAAGACCAAAACTCGAACAGTCTTGGTCTTGGTCTTGGTCTTGCTGTATTTTGTTTGGTCTTGGTTAGGTTAGTAATATAATTGGTTTGTAGGGAGAATATCCTGGATTTGCTGTTGCGTATTTAGTCTTGGTCTTGCATAGTCGGTCTTGGTATTAGTCTTGTTCTTGTTCATACTGTCTTGGTCTTGGTCTTGCGAGTAGAAGAATGGTTTTGGACTTGCTTTTTCGCAAGACCAAGACAGCAAGACCAAGACTAATTTTGCTCATCACTAGTTGGGATCTGTACAACGTCCTTAACCGACGAGGAACTCGTCTAACGAAACGACATAAAGACAGTATATGAAACGTAACATCAATTACCATCGACAATTTGAAAGTAGAACTATTGAATCGACGTACATCGAAGCATACGGAGAAATCAACTGTCAGTAGCCCATAATAACAACAAAAAGTGAGTGCTGGCTGTATCAGAATTCGCCGAACGTGGACGCACTGTATATATTTCACGAAAAGAAAAAAAAAACAACTAACATGAAATTTTTATTAAACCATATCTTCTACCCGAGTACAGGTATCAACCCTTACATATGCATGCATTGAACTCAACAAAAACTTCCCCCTGGGGAAGTCAAGAATGGGACTTCCTTGCAACAAAACACGAGCAATCGATCATATCACAAGATAAAGGGAATTGTGGGAGGAAACATTCTCGAATTGAAACCAACCAAGTTCAGCTTAGAGATGATTGTGTAAGATCTGATGGATGAGAAAGATGGCGACGTCATAGGAAAGTACTGGAATACAGATTCAAGGCCAAGGAAGGAACTGGTGCTGGGATATACAGTGAGGGGAGAAATTCTCTAATAATGTTCTCACTAGGAACTTAACATTTCCATGAACCTGACAAAAATGTACGTTACTTTTTTGCAATGCGCGAGATAAAATCAAGAAAAAGTGCTATGTATGAATTAAAATCAGCAAAGACAACCAGGTGCCGCTGAAGCAGAAGTGAATAAAATCATATATTGGCCGAGAGACCGCACTCCAGTTTCGTATTCCGAAGGTTTTTTAATGAGTGTTTCTCCTGGTGAAGGGATTCAATACAACTTTTATTTTCGTTGGACCCAGTCCAGTATGCATTCTCGAATATGAGATTCAGTAGCCCCAGGAACTACTTAACATGGTTAGGTTAAAACAGAACCATAACGGGCCTTGTCTCTGGTCATAGTCCAATGAGCGGACGAGTGTTTGTACTTTTCAAATTCCCTTTTTCCACATCCAGTGATAAGTCCTATTACACTAAAAACCAAAATGTGCTCATCTCAATTAAGTTAATCTTCCATTGACTAAAACCATTTTGAACATAAATCAAAAGGTGTTAGTTACCCTCGGAAACACGTTGGAATCACTCCATCACTACCTCAATACACACTAAAGTAAATATATCCAGATATACCTACATAATTTTTATTTGCCGAGAATTGATTGTCAAAATTGTTCTAATCCACCAGCTTTAAGACGTCTAGCATATTTTTTGTCCTTTTTCTATATCCGAAATACAAACACTCTTTTACTTTGAAACGCTCCGAGGCATAAAAAAGAGAAGGACGGTTTCGGCATTCTATTACGCAGAAAGCAGTCTAGTCGAGCGGTAACAAAAAGTGCGGCAAAAAATTGGAAGGGATGATAAGGGATCTGCAAAAGCGTATCTTAAAGAAGGATGGAGGGTTATTTTTTCAAAGTTACAGTTGTGTAAACCATATTAGGTTAGTATTGATGTTAGATTTTCTTCGCGCGCATATTTTTTACAAATCAATTAACATTAATATCGAATTAAATACATGGAAAAAATACTGTTTGCACTGAAAAATTTCTATTGTATAGAACTTACCTTGATCGACATAAGGCTCAGTGTATGTTGGTCATAGAATCGTTAGGCTGAGGTGATCCAAAAGCTAAATAACATCCAAAGGTAAACTTGCTTGGCAGCCACGGGAGCAATGAGGACAACCCTAATAGCGGCATTAGAACTCTCGCTGAATATATCGCTACATGTATACATACAAGGCGAGGCCAGACCAGCCACCATTAGATTGACCAGAGGCGCCCATTAGCAGACTACACAGTGAGATGTATACCGTGATGGAAACCAAGCCCATGATTGGGTTTACCAAGTAAATCTTCGTAAGCACAGGAAGAGAGGAATGGAACGGAGAACCTCCAATTTATGCAGAAATGGCCTGCTACACAGATGACTCAAAAACCGAGGGAGGAATAACAGCAATAATATACAGAGTGAGTTTTAAGTATGGAACGCCTCAATTATCTTGAAAATATAATGAACTTTGTTATTCTAATGAATCACCTCGTATATTTTTTGCCTTTTGGAAACCTTCATGTGATGTTCCCTATACCTAAATACCATAATTTCTGCCCGAGTTAAAATAATACATTTAGATAGTTATAGGGTCGATTTTATAAGAAGTGGTTAAAAATTAACAGCAGGTCGTTATATTTGACGAAGTTTCCACTATTGTATGCATGTATGTATGATGGGATGACATTCACTGAGACCTAAAAGATCTACTCTCAAAGATTAGTAGGTCCGGTTTCCCTGAGGAATTTTAGGATATCTGCAGGCTTCAACTTGGGTAAATGTCCCTCTTCTATCCAATAATGTCCTAGGTGCTGTGCCCTAGGACTCTGAATTGCGATGCAATTCGCAAGTATGTGGATGGAGGTTTCTTCTTCCATGCCACAGAAACTAGATTCTTCTTCCTCGACTATTTTGAGCTTTTTCGGTGCTCGTTAGGGCGGCAATGTCCGGTTAGGATCCCTGTTAAAACTCTTAGTGCAGTTTTACTTTGACTTATGCGGGTCGTAGCCACCCATCAGAATCTTTGATTGACTAAGCCCTCTACTAGATCTTTCCAATGGTCAGATCTTCTCTTTTCTTCGGCTTTGCCTATTTATTCCAATATTACATTGGGGCTGATACCGCAAAAGGGTTCCGGCCCCCAAAAGGGTATTTCAGTCCCCCTCTTCGCTAGTTCATATGCTATTTCGTTTCCTTCTATTCCAGTGTGTCCTGGAATCCAGAGTAAGGTTACTATATTGTTCTAGCCTAGTTAATTGAGTTCGCCTAGGCATTCCCACACCATTTTGGAACTGATTACACAAGAACTCAGTGCTTTAATGGCTGCTTGACTATCCGACATTATGATAATCTTCTGCCTTCTAAATCCTTTGTCAATATTACTCACTCACTTTCTTATGGCTTGAATTTTCGCTTGAAATATACTTGGGGTTTTTGCCAAGCTTTGGTTCCTGGCCCGTACACTCCTATCCCAGTTCCTTCTATTGCTTTTGAGCCGTCTGTGTTCTTGTTGCTTAACTCCCAGCTTTTTTATTTCTAAGAAGTAAAGAGGTGGTTTTTTTTAATGATTACCTCTCTCTACCTAGTCTGTATCTCTTTCTTTTTGCAACACTTTCCACAACCATATGTAAAGTATCCACTATTAGAAATGTTTTAATCTATACCTAATAAAGATTAGGATTCAAGTTTTAACAGGTATGGTGTCCAATTAAGAGTTTTCTGTTAATAGTTTAAAGCTTATTATGCATACAGAATAGTAAAATAAATGCTTGTGTCCTGTTAGCAGACGATCCACACTTGAGTACTAGAAAAATATCCGTAATGGAAATTTTACGTGGAAATAAATTCCATACATACAAAATTTATTAGTTCAAGAGTTGTCAGATGATGATCTCGATAGAAGTGAAGATTTTGCAGACATGATGATGGAAAAATGTTACAATCAAAACGATTTAAATATTTTTAAAGTAATGTTATGTTTTGAGATGATGCCACTTTTTTTAAGGGGAAGCGCAACACACTGCAAATTCGGTGTCAGACAAGGAGGTACTTACCTACTTTCATATACCGGCCGTGTCCTCTCGCGACCAAAAGAGATGGAGAGGGAGTCGATGTCGATAAGACGGTTAATAATGCTCATCACCTACGGTATTAAATTTAGTAGAGTGGGGTAAAATATTTCATTGGTCCTGTCGAATTTGTTAGATCGTGTATTTCTATAGTTTTTCAATTTTATTGGTGCGGTAGGATTTCCGATTGAAACTAATCTACAAGAATTACACAGGGCAATACAAAAAATTACAAATTTAAAGTTACTCATATAAATATTGTTATTCGACCTTCTCTCCACAATATATAAAAATTATACTTTCTGCCTGATATAGGTAGTTATATAAGCCAATGCAAATAGGGAAAGATACTGGTCCCAATCTCTCTGATGGCTGGAAACTACTTTAGACAGGTATTTTCCAATGGTCCTGTTCATTATTTCGAACATTCCATGTGACTGTGGATGCAAGGCCGTTGTCCTGGTCTTCTTCATTCCCAGCTTGTCACAAATTTCCTGAAATACATGGCTTTCGAAATTCCTTCCATGATCGCTGTAAACTTCCAAGGGCACTCTCGCTCTCGGGGTAACTATTTGTCGTCTATTCCCGGAACCATTATCGTTTTCAAGGACTCGTTTCAATAGGTCTTCTTCCAGGACAAGGGAGTCCCACTGAGCCCAATATGCCTTCAGTGTTGGTGAAAATCCTGACACTTCTTGCCAGGTAGGTCGCCGATTTTCTTGCTTCCATTGCCGGATCATCTTTAGGTGTGGATTACTCTCTTGATCTTCTCTGATCCTGTTGGGTGACCGTTCTTCATTGACAACTGTAGTTCTTGAAACTGCAGCTTCCTTATGTTCTGCCTTGTTGCAGTGGGAATAGTCTGCTGGACACGGTCGTCTAAACAGGGAGTCGGCATTTCGGTGACTCACACCAGCCAGATGTTCGATGTTGAAATCCTACTCTTGAAGTCGTTCAATCCATCTAGCGATGTGGCCCTCGGGATGCTTGAAGTTCGTAACAGTATTAATCTAGTGAGTGACGTTTATAATGTACCAAGTAACTGTGACTCTTATCTAATCACTGACTCTTTTAAACACCGTAACATAACTATAACCTTTGGTCACTTTGATGATATTCACTACTGGAACTTGGTTTACCCTTATTTATTATAGATTAAAGGATTTTTTTGGACCAACTCATATCTGCAATCCTTTACTTAACTTGGAACATTAATTTTAGTATTTGGCACTACCTTTTCTGCCTTTCTCTTCCAATTTTCCAAACAAAATTTTTCCGACCCAACCAGGCTTTTCACTCTGGAAACCTCATGGATACCAGTCCTCAATCATAATTGTCCATTTTACATTGTCACAATAAGCATTTTCCTATTGGATATCCTTTGTAAGTTATTATTTGACATAATTAAATAGTTTGCTTAGTATTAAACTTCTTATGCTAAATTTATTCACAAATGTTCATTTTATTGAAAACAGAGCATTATCTATTGTTTATAATAAATAATAATTGATTTGCTAACTTTTAAATTACAATACATTCAACAGTCACTCTTGTGAATGGTTGAATTTGTTACCAACAAGATGACATTGTTTTGTTTAAGACTCCTTTTCCAAACCGTGATATTAGAATATTGTCTATACAGGGTGTTTTAAATCTATTGAGTAAATCAATTTTTTATAAGTTTTATTTGGAATCACGATGAACCATAACAATATACTCGTATATATAAAAGTTTGACCTATATACATTGGAAAAGCTCCTCCACCCCACACAAAACAAAATAAAAATCCAGGTTAAGTTACCAGAAGTTTTCCTATGAAAAAAATCTAATAAAATACATATGTTAAATATTATATGTAAAAAAATATACTCACAAAATCTTGGCCAAAACGCGTACCTTTACGAACTTACAATTAAAACATGGAATAAAACGAAAGTTAAAGTATTCTGAGAAGTCAAAACTAGTCAAAAATTGAACACGTTATCTTTAAATGATAAAAAAAAATAAACCCTGCTCCCAATTTACTAAAGGTATACTGCCAAAGTCACGTCAATCGGCCGGCAATGTGGTCCAGCCCAAAAAAGGAAAACTCCTCTCCCAGTGGAAACGATGGCGTCTCGTGAAAACGAAAAAAAAACTCCCCGAAAAGGACTTCAGTCCCTCAGTAACGAAAAAAAAACGGCAACCGGCAGGAATGTAACTCAGCAAAAAGAGCTGGTTTCCCATTGAAGAAATCGCCCCGTACTAGAACCCTAAAATAACAAAATTAAAATAGCATCACTGAACACGTTTTTTGGACTTGAGCCCCTGAACCATAACGAACAGTTCGTCGAGAAAATATATCGAAATGAAAATAGTTATCTCGTGTTCTTGTGAGGGTAACTTATCAGATATGGCGGAATGGAAGTCTTTCTTTTCTTTTTAATCCGTAATAACGGTTTTCGAGTCGATTTTCCTTTCCAAAAACTCCAATATCGAACCTCAAAAAGTTTAACTAGTTGTCCTGACTGTTACAAAGTAACATGTACATATTATTATACAAGATATTATTTATAATAATTCCTCAATTTCACATTAATAAATATAATATCCAAAACGTATTCTATTCATCTCACTAGGCCACTCGGTATAGTTAACATCAATACGTTAAATTGAACTAGTCGTTTTTACAATACGTTATCACTGAAAACCTGCGTAAAGCCACTACGAGCGAGGAATCGAAATTTTGCTATTGTCAAAGAATACACCAATGTGTATTCTTTGCTATTGTGTTAAACGAAACGATTGCTAGTCTTCCTACAACCAGTAGAGAAATATTGTTAATAATCAAGTTTGATTGCTGCAGGCAGATCTTTTAAATATTTCTTCAAAATTGTATAATTTTGGAATTTTTGACTAATATAATTTTGTATACGTTTATACGGATGTAACTGGTTGTGGTTAACGAAGCAATATAAAAAACGTCTCTGACAATAAAGCTTACTGTGGAAGAGGTGAGTATTTTTGGATTTTAGCTTTAAATTTAGCACAATACATTTTCCTTTTTTCAGGCGTTTTTGTTTCCCCTTTATATGGGTTTTTATATGGTTAAATAATAATAATAAAATAATCTATTGAACCTACTATTAGAATAGCCGATGAATATTAATCTGGAGCCAAAATAACAGGTGTTTTCAGTACAACTCAACGGTGCTTCCTTACCATCTTCATTGGCCCCTTAGCAACACAACGATAAGCACCCCAGTGTGGGAATTTTCCGTATTATAATAATTTGAACATTGTTTTATTATATGAACTTTCGGATATATTCAAAACTTTTCGCAACACTCATTTCTTAAATTATCTTTTTCTTAATTCCTAAAATTAAATAGGTAACTATAATAATTTATTTGTGTGCTGCAGGGGCGCCGGAAGACCTTTTGTGTGTGTTTAGAGCTCAACACGCGTGGAAATTCCCCGTGTGGAATTCAACACGGGAAATTTATTCGAAAAAAGCGTCCACTGGCGCTGCAGTGACAGCAACGATCATGAGTGCTGCGAAATGAGAGAAAATGTTCTCTATCTCACTTTCACGCGCTCGACAAGGTGGCAAACTCATGGATGAATTCATTGTGAGAAATACACAACGCACTAATGTGTTTGCTCTATCAAAAGATGTAATTTGAGGACTTTACTGCAATAAAAAACGTTGCAAACATTGCAATTTTTAATACATTTCGATCTTCGAAATAAAATTAAGATTCGATAAGACAGCAATGGGTGGGGAAGGGGGAGGGGTTGGCTATAACAACTCAACACCCGGTTTTAAAAAGTTTCGGCGCCCCTGGTGTGCTGGATACTTAGGGAGAGGTAGTTGTTTTATTTTTGGGGTTTTGTTATCTCCACCAAGCATCCATAATCTCTTGCAAGAGTTGGGAACAGATTACATTTTTATATACTCCGGTTATTAAGTAATTTTACTATTCTCATCATGTTTCGTTTTCATGTTCTATGCTTTTCCTATGTAATAACTGTTTAACGTGCGGCACGCAAAATTGAAGTAACTTGACTTACTCCCCTTATTTTGATTGCTTAACAACTCCACACTCCAACAACGCCACAATGCACAGGATCAACTTTTACTAACCTAAGTCGAAGATAATACTGTTACCTACCAAATTTCATCGATACGTATAAATGGTTGCCTATAAGAAGGAAACGAAGTGTAACACTTAAAGAAATTGAACCCTTAGTTAATGAAACTTTTCAGATACCAAATATAAGGAAAGACCGAACAGTTATCAACCGAATTTAAATTGGACACACAAATATAACTCATAAATACTAAATGAATAATGACCCACCACCAGAATGTACAAACTGCAAAACTACCTACTCTGAAGCACATCGTCCTAGAATGCCCACTATATTCATCAGAAAGAATCAAGAATAGAATTAAGTGTATGATGGACTGCAAAAAGAAATTGCCAGAACTGCTCCAATTTCTCAAAGACATATATACAGTGTGACCCATTTTGTCTGGAAGCACGCCTATAAAATCCGCATTTTTGAACCGATTTTGATTTAGTTTTTTTTGTTAGATTCAATATCAAAAACAGTATTTGAGCAAAAATTTTCATACCATAATAGCTATTTACAAGGCCCTCTATGTTAATTTTTCTTTGCCAAAAAAGAAGAAAGTATATTACCTAGGCATTTTTTTTCTCAAATATGACTACACCACTGGATTCAGAATCATCACAAATGTAAACTATTAAAATTTTATAACAAAAGTTTTATTAACAACAAAGTTATCACTACATGAATTTGGAAAAAGTTGTTTTTTAATTGATTTTTTACTAAGAATGTAGACACATTTTGAAAATGGCAACATGGTAAACAAAAACTAGGACTCAAACATATTGCACTGTAAAAATTCGAAGCCGACACCTTAACTTGTTCTGGAGTTATAGCTTCTGAGAGTAATGTAAAATTGTGCTGATGTGATGAAAATACAAATTAACTCCTGATAATACATTTTAATTATTAAACTACTTAATAACAATTTAATTCTACATTTTTGTAGCCTCGACTAGACCTCCGTTAATTTCCACACATTTCTCGTATCATTTGCGACTATGTCTTAGCGCTTTTTTTATTTCATGTGGTGTTATTCCAGCACACGCCTGTCGTATTCTGTCAGACAGTTCTGCTCTATTCCTTGGACGTGTCTTATACACTTTTTGTGTCAAAAGACCCCACAGATAAAAATCCAATATAATTAAATCGGGCGATCTAGGAGGCCATTCGATTAACCGCGACCTATCCAACCATTTGGAAATTTTTTGTTAAGCCACTGCCTGACAATCCTAGAATAGTGTACAGAACAACCATCTAACTAAAATATCAAATTTCTTCTTTCTGCTAGTGGCAGTTCGTCAATCACTGCGGATAACTGTCCTTCCAAGAATTCCATGAAGTTATTGGCATTCATGTTACCCTCAAAAAATAATGGACCTATTATCCTGTCTTTTAAAATTCTGGCTTAGAATGTTTACAGTGCAATATGTTTGAGTCCTAGTTTTTGTTTACCATGTTGCCATTTTTAAAATGTGTCTACATTAGACTGCGTCAAAAAAAGTTTTTTTTTTTTTTCGATTAAACGTATGTAAAAAGTTTCTTCAGTATAAAAAAAAAATTCTCCTAAATTTTGAGCTCAATATCTCAAAAATTGAGCTGGCGCATAGGGGGGTCCCCTTTCCCGTTTAAAATACATAGGACAAATTTTTTTTTTTTTTGGTTTTAAAATATCTATATGCTAAAATTGTTAAAAATTTTTGCTTCTCACTATCTTATAGGAAATTTAATTCTCTACAAATTGCTTTCCGGGTTTTTTTTTAAACTCAACCGCAACGAAGTTACAGGGCGCTGGATAAAAGGCAAAAAATCAATTAATGATTTAAGAATCGAAAACAATTTATTATATTAATTTATCAATAGATTAACTCAAAACACTTAATTATTCAACAAAATCTGTCAATTTAACATTATATGAATTTTAGTTCATTTAATTAATTTAAGTTATTATATATACAATTTTTTGATTTATTGTTGACTAGTTTGACTCATGTAATATTGTTTATTGCACGTAGGGTACAATTTGCGATGATTCTGTACAACTTTCCATAAAAACTGTTTTTGTTCTTCATCTTTAGTATTAAACTGATTAAATTCTTCAACTAAAGCAACTGCCCTTTCGATTCTTAAATCATTAAATGATTTTTTGCCTTTTATTCAGCGCCCTGTAACTTCGTTGCGGTTGAGTTTAAAAAAAAACCCGGAAAGCAATTTGTAGAGAATTGAATTTCCTATAAGATAGTGAGAAGCAAAAATTTTTAACAATTTTATGCATGTAGATATTTTAAAACCAAAAAAAAAAATTTTTTTTCCTATGTATTTTAAACGGGAAAGGGGACCCCCCTATGCGCCAGCTCAATTTTTGAGATATTGAGCTCAAAATTTAGGAGATTTTTTTTTTTACTGAAGAAACTTTTTACATACGTTTAATCGAAAAAAAGAAAAAAAACTTTTTTTGACGCAGTCTAGTCTACATTCTTAGTAAAAAATTAATCAAAAAACAACTTTTCACAAATTCATGTAGTGATAACTTTTTTATAAAATTTCGATAGTTTACATTTGTGATGATTCTGAATTCAGTGGTGTAGTCATATTTGAGAAAAAAAATGCCTAATATACTTTTGTCTTTTTTGGCAAAGAAAAATTAACATAGAGGGCCTTGAAAATAGCTATTATGGTATGAAAATTTGTGCTCAAATACTGTTTTTGAAACTGAATCTAACAAAAAAGACTAAATCAAAATCGGATGAAAAATGCGGATTTTATAGGGGTGCTTCCAAACAAAATGGGTCACACTGTATGTATCACGAAATTTGAATCACCTATTGTATCGTGTATGTCATCATACTAATAACTCCAGAGGTTGATGCAGGAATTTAGGTTTCTTAAATAAAAAAAAAAAACTAAACCTACTAATATTTAGGAATTAAAAAATAAAATAACCACACAGAGATAAGAATAATTGAGCAGTCAGGGATGTTGCAATATGTGTTGCAAAGTTTTAAAAATCGCATGGTTTCATGAACTAAGCGAACAACATTTTGAGCATCCGCTGTAATACCCTTTACTGTATGTTTTCTAAAATTCCTAATGTGGACATAACTCTAACATAAAACAAACATTTAAAGATTTGTCTTCAGTTCTTGAAGGTTTTCTGCGCCATGATTTGGATAAATATTTTACTGTACCAACTTCGTGAAACTTTTTACTAATTTACAGTAGATCTTGTTATGCTATTAACGATTATTCAAATTAAACGAGTTTATTTAATCGTAGCCGTCTGAATGTATTATTTTAACTTTGGCGAAGATAATGTAAACCCCAAAATTATGGCATTTAGGTAAAGGGAAAATTACATGAAAACTATTCAGAATTTCTTGATAATTTCAAAAGGCAAAAAATATACAGTACAAAGTACATTATTATTTCTGAGAAAGGAAAGATCTGACAACAATGTAAATACTTCAAAAATCGTGCGATCAGTTGTTACGGTTTGGAATCAGTTATTAAAAATATTGTCGATAAATAACCAAAAGCTTACCTCAGACAAGAAGAAAAAAACTAGATAACTTCTACTGTTTCCATATTTTTTCAAACTTGAGAAAACAAAATCATAAAAATATTACCGTGTGTTTGTTTCAAAGTAAGGGATAATCTTTATTGTTTACAATCTCATTTTCTTCTTCTTAATTGAATTAATTGTTGGTCTTGGTTTATAAGTAAAATAGCTCACTAATCACTATTCGTTATTGGTTAATTTGTTTTTAATGGCCTATTGATTCAAATGTTCAGACTGCATACTTTGACTTGTACCTCCTCAATTTTTTTTGTTTTGTAAATGGCTGCGTTTTGAACCACATTGGTTTTAATTTTTCGAAGTAATTTCGGATTTAAAATAGCCTGCAATACAAAATGAAAAACAGTAAATAAAACTTATTGGTATTCTTTTTTCAAGAGAATTAGAGAGAAGCCCTAACGGGGATCTTTACTGGTTTAATTTATTCCACATAAAAGCCACACACCAACTTTGGTAAGTTGACCAAGTGCTTTTCATTTTTTCTTATTATTTTAATATGATGCTTGTAATTTTAAATTCTATAATTCTTTTACTTACTACTACTTGACTTTCGATTATTGCTATTTGACTTTTATTCGCTGCCGCATGCAACCGTAAGAATAACCACAAGTATTGAGTAGTGCCACACTCACCGTAGTCATCAGTTGAGCTTGCTTTGTTTCTATCGCTTCATAGTCCTAGCTTACCAAGTAGAAATAGCATGTTTCACCTACCCTCAAGCTGAAAACAGTTGCTTTCCCTACTTCATTGCATGGCTTGCCAACGAAAAACCAGTGTTATTACCTAGTAACAAGTAAGAGTGTTCCTCTTTTTTATACTTATCATATTCAAAGAAAATTAGCAAGATCGTCATAGCGTTGTAGAATCATATCCACCTAAAACAGAGAATAATTAAAGTTTGTAGGAATGTGTTTATGAGATTAGAAGATTGGTAGTATTCACTTATTTAAGGTATCTTACTCATAGTATATTATCACCTAAGATCTCCTTACTTTATTTATATTGTGTACACCTTCTAGTTCTAAAAGGGGAATCCATAATTGTTGATTACTGAACCGCCATATATATGGTTTGCTTACCATTTTAAAATACTGATAGATACAAATTTGTACTAATACATCAAACAGCAAATAAACTATTTACTACCACTTCTCCTTCTTAATTAGTTGTAATTGTATGTAGTGGCGAACCGATAGGCCCTCTTCATGAAACACTTTAATAATCACATTTAATTAAAAAAGTAATTCTGCTGAAGAGGGTGAGAAAATTACCTTTGGTATTAAAATAAATAATTAATACAAGTGAGCGTAATACCGTTTCTGAGCTTGGATTATCATGAAGATACAACTGCAGCACTTTTTGAAAACTGCGGTTTCAAAATCATCTTATGAAAAATATTTCCGACCACAATGTGATTGTACCTAATACAAAAAGCACCAAACTCATCAAGTATAAAGATTGAAATTAAAGAATATTGGTTACAAAATGATATTTGTTTTGAACCTGATTTCAAGAAGGAGCAACTTTTGGAGGTGTTAAAATCATATGCTATTAAAAAACAATATGCATGTGACAGTTTAGCTGAGGAACAGGAACATACTGTGCTACGTCATTTGTGGCATCAAGTAAAATCAAAGTTGAGATCAGAAAATGTTACTCCTACTTTGGGTCCCAATGTTATAGAAGTAATACAAAATGTAGTTAATAATATACCCATTCAAAGCTGAAGAATTCTATACAGCACGTTATAAAAATTGAAGATTCATACATTCATATTCAAAATAATATAGAGCCTATTGTAATTAATCTTAATGATAAATCTGACAGTGAAACAGAATTAGATTTAGAATAATATTACCTAAACTGTACCAATAAAGATGGATATTGTTTTTTTACCTGGTTATAGTTTATTTAACTTGATGGTATTTGATAATCTTTCATTTAGGAGGAAAAAGAAAAAACGTTTAGAGAAATGGTCTTCACATATTAAAAAAAAACAAACGATGTATGATAAAAATACAAAAAGATAGATATTTGTGAATTTGATCCTTTTTAAAATGATTTTAAATAGTCCGCCACTGGCGATCTCTTCTACAGCAGCTATTGGCCATTAATTTTATGATTGCCGGCGAAAGCCAAGACGATATACTTTGAGACAAACTATACCAGTGGCTGGAAACTTACTCGTTAGAAAAAATTAGACAGAATAACCAGTGACACTGCAGATATTGTCAATATTTTCACCAAATATAGCGATGTTTTCTCAAATAACTAAAAGTTTACGATGATGGTTGATAGCACAGATGAAATTATGTGGTTTTCTATGCGATCTTTGTCAATTTGTTACCTATTGTCTGTCGTTGTTAGTGTATGTAACCACGTGTTGTTTTGTTTCACTAGTGTTATTGTGCTTCTGTGTTATTGATTATAATTAGTAAGTAGATGGGATTTGGTGGTTGTTGCCTTTCCCACTATACTAACAGTGTACTAACCAAAACATTTTAAATACTTCATGTTTTATTTGTTACATAAAATGTGTTCTTTCCATATTTTATTTACAAACCAAATGGCCTTAGAAATTCTTTTAAGCAAGAACCAACAATTTTGGGTTATTGATATTCCAACAGTTTTCTACTTAAAAAAAGGCATTGAAGGCAGATTGTTATTTTGGACTTTAGAGGTATCAGAACTGGGGATTTTGAAATAAATTGGTATAATAAACTTCAAATTTACCGCCAATAGAATTGATACATTTGTGAGAAATTATCTCTCTTAATATATGATGATGGCACCACTTTTGGCAACTTTTTAATGAGAGTTGTGATATTGAGAGTCCACTGAAGCATGCGAACCTCCTGGTTCTCTGGGAGCACTCACAACTTGAAGTAAAACTAGGGTGTCATTGGGAGATTGTTTTATTAATACTAACAAAGCTATATTTACATCTTAACATTACTGGTTATACAGACACATGCAATGAGAAACGGAACATAGGGATTTAATGTATTCTCCGATCTAAAAATAGTCCACCAACAAAAATTTCTATAAATTTACTTCAATAAATATCAAGTATTTAGCAGGACAGCTGGATTCAGAACTACTGTGATAAGCCTCTTCTCCTTCCAATGTTTGTTAGTTATGTGGTTAGGTGCGATTTAGTATTCAAAAGTCTTTTGATTTCCTTTGGCAATAACGGCTTCCAAAATAAAAATGAATTCGTGAATAAAACAAAATAAGATTCTTTAAATTGAAACAAATTGATAAACAATTTAAAATGATAAAACTGAAAAATTAATGAATTAAAATTTCAAATAGTCCTCATTGTTGAGCCAAACAAAAACCGAATCTATTGAACAAAGCTGATTCGGTGTAATGTTTGCACAATGCTGGACCAGTTTTGCCCTTAATTCTATAAAATTTTGAGCCCGGTCAAAATTGTGCCGATAAATCTCATTTTTTTAAAAACCCCATTAAAAGAAATCATTCGGGGACAAATCCGCTGATCCTCTGAGTGAACTCCAAAATACCACGATAAAATTCCAACTTTCTCCTGAAGGGTGTAGGTACATTCTGATATCTCTAGGAATTTATTTTATTTTGAATAGTTATGGGCTTGAACAGTACTTGGATGTCGACTACTGTTTACTGACTGTCTGACGCTATTTAAGGACCGCCCACAGTTGAGACTACGGAGTGATGGGAATTGTACGATAGGCTGTAGGTGTCCAAATGAACGATTGTAATAATCGTGTTTTCAATCTGTTGAAGCTTGATATTGGTCAACTAGTTCTTGAGCAGTTCTGATACAATGCTTAAAATCCCTATGTTCCGGTTTTCATTGCATGTATCTGTATATTAGTTTATATTAATCATTAAATGAGACACTGTGTAGGTTATATTAGAATAATAATTAGGATTAGAATAATCATTAGACTTTGGAATTGTAATTGGAATTAGAATGAATAATCATATCTTCGTCTCGTTCCCAACTATATATGTACACTGTACAGGTTTGGCAACGTCCGATGCGCCGTAGCAAATACGTATGCGGATTGCAAGAGCTCACATCGCTGGCAGAATTCGTAAGCCTCACAACCTTTAAAACTTTACATGCCAAATGTACGTCGCCTGCTCTTCCCGGTTACTGCGTTTACAGCGTTGTCAAGTTGTATGGCAAAATGAATTTGCCAACCTGTATGTCCTAGTCAACTACGTATAAACATTACGTGAGAGTTGCTTAGCCTTACCGACATCACATATTGTTATAGAACGTGTAAACTTGAACTGACCGTGATACAATTAATGTTTACGTAAATAACTCGTATTGTTTTCAATCGGTGTTATGTTATTGACTAGACGGGTTCTTACGATATGTATGGACATAGGATGTTCTTAGATTTATTGAAACGACTGATTCTCTTGAACATTTATTTTGGATCGACATGAGACGTTTACAAGCTGTCGACTGACTTACAAGTCACTCTCTCATGTTTCCAACGAAACTACTACAAGGAACATTAAGGAGACTTCACATAACACGCCCCTTTTTTTATAAAGAAAAGAACTTAACACTAAAGACAAATAACAAAAATAAAAGTAAACAATTTACCAGAATAACCTCAGTCATTTTCTGAAAATGTAAACCGTCTGGGTCTAACTATTGTTCTACCACTTCTAGTTTGAACAGAACTTTGTACAACTTCGGGTTGGACATCAAGCTCTGAAGTAAGTGATTCTGAATCAAAAAAAAACTTGAAGTTTCGTTATTTTCTAAAACAGTACTATGTGTTGCGGAGGCCGGTTTTAGAATATGTTTTCTGTTGCGACGATACTGAACACCATCAGGAGTTCTTACGGTATAAGATCTAGGAAAAGGACCAACCTCAACTACTGTTGCTGGAAACCACGGGGACGACGGACATTTCTTATAATAAACCTCATCTCCACATTCTAATGTTAACAAATCTTTGACTGGTTTTTTATTATAATCTTTTTCTATATTCGCCTGTTTCTTTTTAATAAAATCATTATATTGATCAAAATCTATAAGTTTGGGTTTTAAAACATTTTCACTTACAGGTAATTTCGTCCTTAAAGTACGAGACATTAGCAACTGTGCTGGCGAATAGCCACATTCGAGTTCAGTATTTCTGTATTGCAAAATACCAATGTACAAATTGACCTTTACCTTGATCTGTATTTTCAAAATTATTATAATAACCACGACTTTGACCAACATTTTGACCACTACGACTATTTTTATGAGTATTTTCAAAACTGGTACTTTGACCATTAGAATAATTTTTATTATTATTTTTAAATCTTGTACCTGGACTAAAATAATGACCTTGATTATTTTTAAATTTGGCACCTTGACTTTCTATTTTACTTTCTATCTTATAAACAACTGCTTCACTACTTTTATTTAAATTTTGTGCTTGTAATTGAGTTACAATAATGCTTTTAGGAATATTTAAAACTTTTTCTCCATCTAGCGACTCTTCCCTCAACAATGTTTCCTTTATAACTTGTAGCTTAGAGCTTAACCCTATAATAAACAAGTCACATACCAAACTTTCCTTTAGCGCACCCAACTCACATGAAAGACTCAGATTCTTCAAAGCAGTCATGAAGTCTTCCACTGATTCATCCTCTTTTTGTGTCCTTGTTAAAAAATTGTGCCTCTCGACTGTGAGATTCTTCTTTGGCTTACAATGTTTTTCAAACTGCTGCACCACTTCCCGATAAGTACAAGTGTCCATATCCAATTCAAATGACTTGAAAATATTTCTGGCTTCACTACCAATATAATGTAGTAAAAGTGCGACTTTTCTAATATCACTTTCATCTTCTAACCCACTAGCTCTCAAATATATCTTAAAATTGACTATCCAATCCTCCCAGTTTCTTGAAACATTTCCTTTTAGCGACAAAGGAGGTTTATTGTGCCCAACTCCAGAATTTATCATTTTTACAACTTGTCGAGTAACTTCTCTGGATTCTTCTGCATCACTTTCAATATCAGACATTATAATAATTATTAATATAAATAGACTTCACACCATTGACAATAGGAATGTCCACGAACTGACAGTTATTTCTGAGTTATGTCGACTCGCTACATTAAAACATCCTTTTCATACCAAAAATTAACTAGACACTTCTGACACCATGTTATGTTATTGACTAGACGGGTTCTTACGATATGTATGGACAAAGGATGTTCTTAGATTTATTGAAACGACGAACATTTATTTTGGATCGACATGAGACGTTTACAAGCTGACGACTGACTTACAAGTCACTCTCTCATGTTTCCAACGAAACTACTACAAAGAACATTAAGGAGACTTCACATAACAATCGGTAATGAATTTCCATGAATTTACTTCTTGCTTTTATGTAATACCAAAAGGCATTACAGAGTGGTCAGTCTTTTGATTGTATTTGGTCTGTGGGGAATACGCAAAAGATCTTATAGGTCGCAGTGTGGTAAGGCGAACCAATCCAATCGACTCCCTTGTATTATAATCTAATCTAAGGTTGTTTGCATTCTTCCCAACCCCTCACCAGCAAACTTTCCTCTCACTACAATAGCAATATCGTTTGCGTATCCAAGACAGTTGAAGTTTGCTGTGGACAGTTCCGAGAGACAGTCTACTAATAATAACAGCCCATAGTAACGGTGATAACACTTCTTCTTGTGGACATTCTCCACCCGTCCTTGTCTTGATAGTGGCTTGTCCCAGAGTAGATAGTATTGTCCTATATTCCATAATTATCATTATCCATTGGCATATTATTTATTAATTTTATTAACCAATAAGTTCGTGGTAACATTGTTAAATACTCCCCCGATATTTAAGTAAGTGGTCATCGCTATCTCCTAGTCTTGTATTTACTTCGATATAAATCTGTTCAGTACATCCACCGCTTGATCCGTAGATTTGCCTGGTTGATATTCATATTGATGATTGGTTCCTTTAACACTTCGTCTTTTATGTACCTGGCCAGTAGCCTTTTCAACGTTTTTAGTGAAAAGAAGGAAAGGTTTATTGGAATGCTTTCTAACAGGTCCATATTTTGCGAATTTTATTCCATAGGCTAGGAATGTGAAGATAAATAAACCAGTAAAACACCAAATTTTCGGTGTGTTCCCAAATCGATTCTGGAACTACATATAAGTTTTCCCGTGACTTTTCAATAGTTCTGAATCAAGTTCCGAACACTTGCAAATTTCCTATTTCTATGAATATTCAGTCAAACAGTCAACTTAATTCAATTAAAACGCACCTACTACAAACAGAAAGTACAGCACTGCTGACGATATTCTTGTAGTGCTTTCAAACAAACTGTAATACAAGGTTGTGCGTTACTCATATGTTCTATGATTGGAGGATTGATTGAACTTAATGTCGGATAGTCAAGCAGCGATTAAAGCACTGATCAGTTCCAAAATGGTGTGGGAGTGCCTAGGCAAACTCAATGAACTAGGCGAGAACAATATAGTAACCTTACTGTGGATTCCAGGACACACTGGAATAAAAGGAAATGAAATAGCAGATGAACTAGCGAAGAAGGGGACTGAAAGACCCTTTTGGGGGCTGGAATCCTTTTGCGATATCAGCTCAAATGTAATATTGGAAGAAATAGGCAAAGCCGAAGAATAGAGAAGATCTGACCATTGGAAAGATCTAGTGGGGATTAGACAATCAAATACTATGATGGGTGACTACAACCCGTTGAGATCAAATGAATGCATAAGTCAAATTCAAACTGCTCTGAGAGTTTTAACAGGGATCCAAACGGGAAAATGCCTTCTGAACCAACGGGCACCTAAAAAAGCTCAAAATAGTGGAGGAAGAAGAATGTAAATATATATACATACCATTTTTCCAAGTGTGGGATCCATATTATTTGATTCTTCAAAAACATAAATTTGATAGTGACTGACAGTTTGAAACCGAAATAATAAAACACGTCCGTTTTGTGAATACATTTACAGTATGATCAGGTGAAATGACTATTCCCATGACTTAAGTAATGATTTAGGTAAGAAATGCAAATTAGTTTTCCCTTCAAATGCTTTCAATAGTGCAGAGAAAACATTAAATTCTTGGAATGAATACAAAAGGCTTCTGCTATACTTTTAAAACTGTAGGGACAGAATGGGCTATCCGAAACAAATTTCTTTATTCACGGCAAAGTTTTTGGAAAATTTTTCTTTTGTATATATTTTTACGATTCTACGTATAAAACTTGTCACTTTTGAAGAAAGTATAAAATTAATTCGTGTTCACAATTATTCTACACTATGCAAAATATTTCATTCATTCTCCTTAATTTTCTGGTTAACGAGAAATTATAAATTGTTTCATCTAGCAAGAAGTGAAATTTGCCAGATGCTTTTCCTAAAAGCGAATCGCATTTGTCATTCTGTCTACACGGTAAGCAAGCCGTCGTAAGATGTCGACACTGTAGATGGGGCTCGGTATTCGCGACGTCGTCGACTTTATAATTTATAATATATCCAGCGTCGCGTCTACCTACAACACTTTTACCTACAATTATTATTGTACACAACCCTGCTTATTTGATATTTTCGTACGAAGTGACGGATGCTATTATTCCTGCCAATTTGAATATGAAATTTCATGGAAAAAGTATTACATATCTAAATCTTTTTAGGTAAATGTAAGGATTTTATACCCTTATTTCACGAATATACGCCTATTTCGAATTAAGTACGATGACAATAGGTTTGTTCGTAGAGCGATCCCCAACGGTTGAAAACTGCACGACTCACGCGCAGTGATTAAAAACTGTTCACAGGTGGGCTCTGCGCATGAGTCGTCCAGTTTCCAACCGTTTGTGAGAGCTCTACGAACAAACCCATTACATCGATTAAATAGTACGACTAAGAGGTGAAGAACGTTTCACAATATTTCGTTGACTCGGCATCTGGCCTTAAACTTGAATATAAAAAAATGTTTCATATCATCAATAACACGGAAAAAAGGATATATTGAATTTGATTTTAAAATGGATGATATAATTTTGGAAAGACGTAAAGAAATAAAAGATCTTGGCGTTGTTATGTTAGACATATAGATATAGTTGATAGTTGAGTTAGTTAGAGAGAAATGCATTGGATTGATATTTTTGACGTTCTGATTCAATAGCTTTGAATAAAGTTATAACAGTTTTAAGAGTTTGTTATTCGTAACTAAACATGGTAGCAGCGGTTTAACGAAAGCCCAGGTGTCGAAAGAACCATCCCTGATATAAAATCATTCAGACGATATTCCAACCTTTAACGTTAGTAATAATAACATCCCCAGACAAATTCAATTTTAATTCGCCACAATCATGGCCCCAGTGGCGTAAGCGCTTTGAGAGGTTCATATCGGTCTCAGGACAAGATAAGAAGTCAGATGAAGAAAAAATAAATATCTTAATATATGTAATGGGAGAACAAGCAGAAGAAATAATGGTCCAATTCCGTAATGCTCCAAATACATATAAGGAAATCCTTGACAGCTTTGAAGCACACTTTATTCCTCGTAGAAATACTATATTCGAAAGATTCCAATTCAACTCACGAACACAACAGCCTGGGGAGTCCATCGAATCCTTTATTACTAGCCTGCACAGCCTAGCTGAACATAGTAATTATGGTCCATTAAAAGATGAACTCATAAGAGACAGAGTTTAGATAAATAAACTTCAAGCTAATGTAACGTTAGCAGACTGTGTCCTCGCAGTTAAACAAGTTGAAATGCAAGCTTCACAAAATAAAGAAATTTATGGTAGTCCTACACCCATTCGATCGGTTTCAGTAGCATCCAGAAGCTCTAATAATCCTAATATTCATAGCCATAGCTTAAAAGGAGTTTCTAAACCTCAACACTATCAAAGGGAGGGGAAGAGAACTGAAGTAAGAAAGTGTCTATTTTGCTTTATAGAAAGCCTCCCCAGAGAGAGATGTCCAGCAAATAAATCAATATGTAAGGCATGTAACAAGCTAGGTATTGGTCTGTATCTTGTCGCTCATTAAAAATAAGACAACTAAATATCGAGGAAGAAGAAACAGGTGAAGTAGAAAATTCTGAATTATTTTTAGGCTCTATACAAGTAAACCAAATGGGTACCGTTAAAGCATGGACTGTGTCTTATAGACTCTGGTGCAGATGTTACTTATTTTCCTGCGCATCTTCTAAATACATCAAATTTGACTACTTGTAATAAAAATGTTACTGGCCCATCAGGTGAAACTTTAAAAGTTAAAGGTACTTTTAAATCTGATTTAATATGTAGCAATAGGAATAATTATTCTGAAACAATTGTTATTGATGGTTTAAATAAACCTATATTAGGTAGGGGAGCAATCCTAGGGCTAAAATTCCTTGAGCTTGGAAGTGAGGTACTTATGTATCAATAATATACGTATTATGAATCAGTCATGTATTTTGAGTAAATTCCCAAACTCATTCAATACCGTGGGATCCTTCAAAAATGAATTGGAAATTAAAGTAAGAGAGGATATCGAACCTTATGTACAGACAGTTCCCAGAACTGTACCAATTCCTCTACTTAAACCCTTAAAAGAAGAGCTTGATCGTTTGCTGACCTTAAATATCATTGACCTTGGGTCAGCCCAATAGTAGTGGTTAGGAAGGGAAATAAAATAAGGTTGTGTGCCGACTATACTAAATTAAATAAGGCTATATCAAGGTCACATTTTCCTATAAGTAAGGTAGAGGCAACATTGTTTAAAATAAAAAATTCTAAATATTTTACCAAGCAAGACGCGATATCAGGGTTTTGTCAAATACGTTTGAAAAAGGAAAGCTATAAATATACTTGCTTTATAACCCCTTTCGGCAGAGTTATTTTCCAAAGATTACCTTTTGGTATAAACTGTGCGCCAGAATACTTTTAATGCGAACTATATAATATATTAGGGGATATTGAAGGGGTAGAAATTAATATTGATGATGTACTGGTGCTTGCTGAAAGTATCGAAACTCATAATAAAATCTTGACTCTAGTGCTTGAACGACTTCAAGCTCAGGGTATTACCCTAAACAAAGACAAGTGTGTTTTTGGTGCGACTACACTAACTTATTTAGGACACATTCTTTCAGGTAAGGGTGTTTCTGTCGATTCTGAGCGGATTATTGCTATAGAAAAATTTCCTGAGCCATCTAATAAAACTGTGCTCCTATGCTTTTTAGGCATGGTCAACTTCTCTTCTCGGTTTGTTCCTAGTCGCTCTCGAATCCTAGAACCTCTTACGTCACTTCTAAAGAAAAATGTCCCATTCTTTTGGGACGTTTCCCAGACGGAATCTTTCAAAGAAATAAAAAATATTCTTAAAACAAGTCCTTGCATGTTTAGCCTACTTTGACTCCAATAAGAAAATAGCTATTTCGGCTGATGCTAGCTCCTTTGGGCTAGGAGCTTGTCTTTTCCAATACAAGGAGGTAGTCAGTTACGCGTCACGACTGCTCTCAACTACAGAGCAACCTTATGCTCAAATAAAACGAGAGGCTCTGACTCTCTCTTGGGCATGTGATAAATTCAATGAATATATTACAGGTGTAGAGGTATTTCTGGAGAGCGATCACAAGCCACTTATTCAGGTTCTACAGACCAAACCTATCGACGAATTGACTCCTAGATTACAGAGATTCCGACTTCGCCTCATGAGGTATTACTATCAAATTTACTATTCTCCTGGTAAAGAGTTACTGGTCGCTGACGCTTTATCCAGACATTTTTCTAAAAATGAGCCCCCTCCTCAAGAGCAGGAGCTTTCTAATGAGGCTGAGGCGCATGTCAATCTCATAACCAATCACTTTGAAGCAAAACCGGATTTTCTTGAAATAATCAAACAAGAACAAAGTAAATATCCCGTTTGTCAACTGCCTAAAGAATATTATTTTACAGGTTGGCCAAATAAGAACAAATTACCCAACCTTGTCATCCCTTATTATCAATACCGTCTTGATATTTCTTTTTGTGATGCATATCTTCTTCGAGGTTTGAGAATTATTATACCCTTTTCCCTGCAAGAAAAATGCTTAAATTTTGTCCATCAAGGTCATTTGGGAATTGTGAAATGTAGAGCGCGTGCAAAAAGTAGTATATGGTGGCTAGGACTCTCCACCCAAATTGGAAACCTTACCCGAAATTGTCCAAAATGCGTAAAACACAAAATCAATTTTAAAGAACCGATTATTATAGACAAACTTCCGGACCGCCCTTGGCAAAAGATCGCGGTAGACCTCTTTAAGTATGACCATTGATATTTAATAGTGACCGATTATTATTCACGTTTTTTTGAAATATTTAAATTGACTAGCCTCACTGAAAACGCCGTTATAACCAGACTCAAGGAGTTATTCTCTAGGTATGGTATTCCTGAAATAGTGAGATCAGACAATGGACCTTAATTCCAATTTTTTGTCAATAAATTTGCCATGGACTATGATTTGAAACATATAACTAGCAGTCCTTATTTTCCTCAGTCTAATGGATGTGTCGAATATATATATTTAGCACTTTTAGCATATCGCACTACTCCATTCGATTGCGGATTTAGTCCATCTGAGCTGCTTATGAATCGTAAGCTACGTTCTAATTTACCTGTTCTTCCCAGCTTGTTGAATAATTCAGTGAACACTGAAACGTATTTTAAAAGAGAAGTTAAATCCAAGGAGAAATCCGCAATTAGTTACAACAAAAGACATGGCGTGAAAAAGTTGTCAGATCTAGAGATAGGTGATAGTGTTTGGATAGTTTGAAAAGTAATTGAAATACTTCCCCAACCTCGTTCATTTTTAGTTGAAACCGAAAACGGGATTTTCCGTAGAAATAGGTGGCATCTTGTCCCCGCTCCGTATCATTGTTTGCCTAAATTTCAACCGATATTGACTCCACTGCCTGAGAGCAATTTTCAAACTCCCGCCCATAGTGAAGAAGTGGTGACCTCCCTTGGAGCCACAGTGCCTCTTGAGAGCTCTCTTAATTCTCACACAAGTGCAAATAGACAAGAAGTGCGCGAAGATGTCGCTAGCAACGAAGCTGCGAGCGAGTGCATCTGTGATTCGCCAGTGTCCACCTTTAATGCGATAGCTAATGATAGACCTACTAGAAATGTGAAACGTCCGTCCTATTTGAAGGATTATATTTCTTAACTTATATTTTTTTTATATTCAAGATCGCACCTTCAAAAAGGGGAGATGTTATGTTAGACATATAGATATAGTTGATAGTTGAGATAGTTAGAGAGAAATGTCATGGATTGATATTTTTGACGTTCTGATTCAATAGCTTTGAATAAAGTTATAACAGTTTTAAGAGTTTGTTATTCGTAACTAAACAGGCGTTACATAAAATCATGAACTTTCCTTTGTGTCTCATATTTTGAACAAACCATTAAAAGTGAAATCCGGGTCTTAGGTTTCCTAATAAGGCAGACATATGTTTTCTCCAACATTGATACTATTAAATATCTGTAGGTATATAACTTTAGTTAGATCGAAGTTAGAGTTTGCCTCAGTTATCTGGAGTCACCAGCCACAGCTGTTTCTAGACGGTTTAGGAAATATACAAAATAAATTTCTTAGGTATCTGGCCTGATTATGATCATGTCAGAACTTCTATGCTAAGAGAAGGATTCAATATACCGTCATTAATTAACAGACGTAAACAATTAAATCACCTCAAATCATTTACTCTCCTTGAAAACCCATAATGTCCCTAAGCGGCGAACTAGAGCCTCACCTATGTTTAACATGACAACGACTGCAGGTTTTTCACCACCAATGTTCGCAATTAAAAACTAGAACATACATAGCAAAACATCATCGATTTTCGAAATAGTAGTGCCAAACACTTTATAATTCAACAAGTTATGAAGGTAGTAATTCACTCGACCCCTGTTTATACGATACACGTGTGATTCAACCACCGCTTTTCGGCAAGACTTTATCAGCGCTACATGAAAGTGCCGACGACGAAGCATGCGTTGGTTAGTCAGTAAAAAAAACAAATACACAAATTATGAGAAAATATAGTTTTTTAACGCATTTTATAGCCAAATACATCATTTAAATTTTAGCATTAACGTGTATAGCTAAGAATCCATCATCTCCACCTGCCGACACAGAAATAGAAGCCTGACCGCTTCCGTCAACAGTAACAGTGTTTCCAGTACAAGCACCATTTTCGAAATTTCCTGAGATTATATCACAATAAGTACCAGCAGGTAACGAAGTTTGTAGACTTTGATTAATGTCTCCTTGCAAAGTGAAAGCTATGAAACCCTTGTCTCCTCGGCCGAAAGCAATTTGTTGATTTTGGTCTGACCACCAATTGGTTACGCTGGTACCAGCAACGGCGTTTCGGAAACCAACCATATTTTGAATTTGACGCCAACGATGTTCACATACCCATCCATTCGTGCATGTGCCGTCGTCGTTGAAACCAGGTTGATCGCCTGGAGGACCTGAAAAATGAATTTATATGGTTAGAGAAGAATTATTGTTCCTTTTGGCTCATATAAGTGACAAATTAAAAGACGTTTCTAGGACTGCATGGGTCATTGTTTTTTTCTATCATATACAGGGTGATTTATTAGTGCGATAAGGTCAAACATCTTGTAAATGATACATACAGCCGCAGAATTTAGGGATATTGCCTTATATTGTAAAATTTCCGGTAAATTAATATTTTCATTGTTTTATTGTAAATCGTATGATATACAATTACCTACTGTCAATTACCCAGTTAGTAGTAACAATGTATAAAAATTACATTATACTACTTTTATTTATGTATGAAAGTGAAATAATAATATTCTGTAATTTATCAGAATAAAACAAAATTTACAACAAAAAAAATATTGATTTTAGTAATTCGTATGTCCTCCTCGAGCATTCAGAACAGCGCGACATTTGCGTGGCAAACTAAGAATTAAGTTGTCTATGTCTGCTTGAGGAATAGCTTTCCAGTTGTCCATGGGAGCTAAAAATAGGGGATTATTCCTAGGACTTCCCATATGTAGTACTTCTCGCTGGAGCATATCCCATACATGTTCTATGGGATTGATATCCGGGTACCACGCCGACCATTGCTAAACATCAATAACGTGCTCATCTAAGAAGTCCATTGCGAGTCTGGAATTATGCAGATGAACATTATCGCCCATGAACAAAAAGCCAGGACCTACAGCTGCATATGGAATGACAATTGGTTGTACGATGGTATCACGGTTCGACATACCCGTCATAAAACCGACCAGTTAAATGTGATCAGTCTTTCCGCAAACACTAATACCTCCCCAAACCATTATTGTACTGACTCGGTGAGAATAGACTTCCCGGGCAAATGCTAAACGGTTTATACGGCCTGGTAAACACGTACTCGTTTCGAGTCTGGATAAATTCCAAATCGAGATTCATCACTGAATAGCACGTTAGCCCAATTGGCGTTTATCCATAAAATATGTTCTTTTGCCCACACTAAGCGAGCTCCTCGATTTCCTCTCGTTACTGGAGGAACTTTCAAAGGGCGCCTGGCACGTAGGTTGCTCTCATGCAATCTACGACGCACAGTATCAGACACTTCCACTTGGTAAACCTCCTGGAGTCTAACTTGAAGCTCAGGAGCAGTAACATTTGGATCTATTCTAGCAATCAACTGCAAAAAACGGTTTTGTCTCGGGGTAGTGATTCGACCACGACCCCTATGTCTTTATGCTACATCACCTGCTTCGCGATATCGGCGATGTTAACGTGAAATAACACTTTGGGTTGTACCAATTTCTCTAACAACCTCTACTTGGCACATCCCAGCTTCAAGCAGACCTATAATAGCCCGCATCATTTCATCGCGAGTTAAATTCCTTCTTTCCATGATTGATAACAGTATATACGACATTCACAAACTGTAAACTTCACTGACAACAACAATTAATAACTAGAAATCCGTGATCTATACTAACAAAGCAACTGCTCAGTTGACATAATCTTTGATGCAAATTGTAAGCAAATTTATGAAACAATCATGTCACAGTTGACAGTTAGAATAACGGAACACCACTTTCTCGTATTTAACAGTATGTTTTATGGTTAACATCAACTTGATAGGGGCAGCTAGGATAGCCAAAAGTTATACTGACAGCTAATGCAAACTGGCAGTTGATAAACACTTTGGCCAACAGCTAAAATTCAGCCCAAGGCGACAATATTTAACCGAGCATTGATAAACCCGCCCTTAATAGGACAGCAAACGCAAAGTATACTTAGGAAAATATAGCAGTACCTGAACACCAAAATAACTACCAAGAAATTGAAATTGATGAAATTAAAATTGAAGAACTAAAGAGCGTAATAAGACAACTAAAAAATTGAAAAGCACCAGGATATGATAAGATTACGGCTGAAATGATCAAAAACTTGGGAGAAATAGGATTTCAAAGTATACTCACCATACTAAATAAACCTTGGAAAAATGAAAAAATACCGGACGAATGGGGAATAGCATTAATAATACCGATACACAGGAAAGGAAAATTGTAATAACTGTAGAGGAATAACGTTACTGAACAATATTATGAAAATATTTGAACAAATAATAAACAATAGACTTATACCGATACTAGAACCATTTTTATCTGAAGTACAAAGCGGGCTTAGACCTGGAAGGAGCACTCAGGATCATATTTTCATGATCAAGCTATTAATAGAAAAACGGCATTTGCAAAATAAAAATCTATATCTAGCGTTCATAGATTTTGAAAAAGCTTTCGACACAGTACCCAGAGTAAAAGTTTGGAGCGGCCTGAAAGAGGAGTACACAACAAAATGATGAAATTTATTCAAAACAAATATTAATTATGTAATACGAAATAACACCAAATCAGAGGAATTGAAAACAGAGATGGGATGGAATAAGACAAGGTGGAGGACTAAGCTCAACCCTATTCAACGTACACATATACAATGTAATCAAGAAATGCGAAAGTGAAGTAAAAAAGTTGTTCGTAGAATATAAAAATTTAGAAAAAGTCGAAATATTGTATACGGAGTTTTTGCAGACGACGTCGTAATAATAGCAGGTACTGAGGAACAACTTCAAAAAAATCTTGATATATAGAAAAAACAATGGAAAAAGAAGGCATGAAAATAAATACTACTGAAACAAAAATATTGATAATAGGAGACTAGAATACAGAAACTGATATTAAAATAGACAATGTAAAAATCGAATAAGAGGAAGAATTCAAATACCTTGGAGTAATACTAGAACAAACCGGAAAACAGGAAGATGAAATCAAAGGAAGAATAAGTAAAACAATTGAACTATTAAATTATGCCATGAATCAAAAATTCATCTATAGAAAAGAGATTTCGCACCAAACAAAAATCAAAGTATTTAAAACCATATACAGACCAATAAATTGATGAAATAATAGTCCAACTCAAGAACAACAAATGCCCTAGTATAAACAGAATTACAGCAGAAAATATTAAATATGCCGGTGAAGAACTGAAACAACAAATTTACGAATTGATATTGGAAATATGAATGAATGAAATAATTACAGGGGGATATCCCTATTAGATGTCGTATATAAGGTCCTAGCTATTGTGATTAAGAAAAGATTAGAACCGATGTCAAAAAAAGTAATAGGAGAATATCAAGCTGGCTTCAGAAAAGGGAGAGGAACGACAGATCAGATATTTACAATGAATCACCTAGTCCGGTCAAAGCATCTGTCAAGGAAATCAAAACTAAGATTGTACAATACTATATTGAAGCCTACGATATTGTATAGTTGTGAGACATGGGTTTTAAACAAAAAACAAAAAGAAAGTGTAATTAGATAGGAAAGGAAAATGTTAAGAAAAATTCTGGGAGGAAAAAAATAGAAGGGGTGTATATGAGAAGGACCAACGAAGAATTATATTGCATTTATCGTGAACCCATAATAGATTCAACTATTAAATCAAGAAGGCTTCAGTGGTTACGGCACACAGAATGGTTGGAAGGAGGGAGAATAGTGAAACAAATAGCATGGAGAGTTCCGGAAGGCAAGAAGAAAAGAGGCATACCAAGGAAAAGATGGAGGGAGGTGGTACTAGAAGACCTGGAGGAAAGAATGTGAATCGATGGAGAGAAAAGGCCAAAGATAGAAAAATATGGAAAGGAATTACAAAGCTATGTGCCTAAAAGGCCTGTTAAAAGCTATATATACAGACCAGTACTAACGTATGGATGCGAATCGTGGAATCTCTCAAATGCACAGAAAAGTAAGATACAAGCCGATGAAATGAAATATTTGAGACGTATAATAGAAGTTACTAGGAAAGACAGAATTAGAAACACACATAAGAGAAGATTTAGGGGTAAAACCTATAGTAAAATTTTGTGGGGACATATACAACGAATGAATAACAACAGACAAGTGAAACGTGTATACGAAGCAAAATCGCAGATTAAAAGGAAGAGAGGCAGACATGGAATACAGTGATGGGTCTATAGGCTGGGTACAATCGATTGACATAATATTAAATATCATTAAGAATTCACAAGATGTTTGATTTTATCGCACTAATTTACTATTATGGATGAAAATAGTTTTGAAATGATAAACTACGTAACGTACTAAATAGGAACTTTAGACTTGAATATTTGTATTGATCAGTGTTACTTACCTTGATCATGACTACTGAAATCATAACTAGACATAACCCTAGTCGTTCCATAAGGATGCGCCAACATGAACGCTATCGCCATTTTGTACGGCTTAGGATTCTTGTATGTTAAAATGTTGCTATTGTCTCCTCTTTGTGTATCGTGGTTGTCTATAAAAGCAACTGCGTCTGAGCCATCTAATAGTCCCCACTCAGTACCCCAATTTTCAAGGACATGTAAAGGATTTTGACCTTGGAAAGCTCTTCCTAACTCGTTACCATATCTAAACTCCAATACTGCTCCAAAACTGTTGTATTCGTTTTTCGAAACAGCCTCGCCTCCTAAAAATATATAAAAACAGGTTCCAGAAACGTAAAATTTAAAGCGGTCGCAGCAAATTGAGCTCGACGTCTAATCATTTATTATTTGTAGCATCGGACTAAGATTAATAAATTAATCAACTCCATCATAATAAAGCAATATTTTTCCAACATATACAGATTTGAATATCACTTAGATTACAGTACAGATACTAGTGGATATAACACATGGGCAGAAAAGTCCCGGGACTAACAAAGAAAACGTTTTTTTTCAAAATTACTTTTATTCATCAACGTAATTTCCATCAAGAACAACGCAATCATTCCAGCGCCGCTCTAACATTTCAATACCACTTTTGTAGAACGATTTATCTTTTGGCTCAGTGTCAGTAATAACGTCTTCATTCGAGCGAAACTTCTTACCGGCGAGCATTTTTCTTGGGTCTGCGAACTGCCAGTGGTCACTGAGAGCCAAATCTGGCGATTGCGGTGGATGTGGGAGCAGTTCGAAGTTCAATTCATGTAGTTTTGCCATTGTTTTGATTGACTTGTGACACGGTGCGTTGTCTTGATGAAACAAAATTTTTTTCTTTGCCATATGGGGACTTTTCTTTGTAATTTCGGCCTTCAAACGCTCCAATAACGCTATATAATGTTGACTGTTGATAGTATTTCCCTTTTCTAGATAGTCAATGTATATTACACCACGTACATCCCAAAATACCAAGGCCATAACCTTTCCAGTTGATTGTTGTCTTTTCGGGCGCTTTGGACGAGGTTCTCCAGTTGCTGTCCACTCAGATGGCGATTGTTTTGATTCTGCAGTGAAGTGATGGATCCATGTTTTTCCATTGTCACAAATCGACGCAAATATTACGGTTTTTTACTTTTAAACATGGTCAAACACTGCTCAGAAGCTTCAACACCTTCTTGTTTTTGGTCAAAAGTGAGCAAACGCGGCACCCACTTTGAATAGAGCTTTCTCATAGTCAGTTGCTCATGCAATATAAAGCCAACACGTTCTTTTGATATCTTTACGGTGTCAGCTAGCTCAGGCAACTTTACTTTTCGATCATTCAAAACGAATTAGTGGATTTTTTTATGTTTCCTGCTTTACCGCCACATTTGTACGTCCACTGCGTTCCGCATCATTGATGTCTCTACGACCACGTTTGAAGTCGGCAAACCATCGTTTTATTGTTGTTCCTGATGGAGCGAAGTCCCCATAATAGTTTTTAAACTATTGCTTCGCTTGAACGGTATTTTTTCCCATCACGAAGCAGTGTAAAATTAGAACACGAAATTGTTTTTGATGCATTGTTTTGAAAATATTGAAAGTAGCGTCACTCTTAGCACAATAACTCACGAACTAATGAATAGAATATCATGAAATTTTGACAGCTCTCTTTTTAAAGTTAGTGCTAACTGAAAAACAGTCGATTTCAATAATATGTGTCAGGCCCAGGATTTTTCAGCCCATGTGTTAATTCTAATACTTTTCAATACCGACAAATCGAAATTAACAGAGTTACCGATTGATATATATCCACGTAAAACCAAAGCCGTTGCGAATAAACCAGAGCAAACTTGTTACTGTGGACTGTGACTGATTAGTTTCATTGAAAATTTTCTGACAGCTCTCACAACCAATCAAGTTTTGTCATTTTGTGTCATATGAAACAATTTCTCCCAATCATGTCAACGTTACACTGAGTATTTCACGCACTTGTCAAACGAACCAATAGGGAGCTCTAGTCAAGTTTGGATTATCGATAACACCAAACTTGACTCTTGATCCTAATTGGCTTGTCAAGTTCAGTGTTTTCAGATTTGTGTATGTGACAGTTGAATGTCAAATACAAATAATCCCGCCGTGCACGCATTTAAAAATGAGCAAATAATTTCCGTCAAAATAATCAATGAAAAGAAGTGAGAAATAATAGCCATAAAGATATAACAACGATTGCAAGTACAAGCGGGTGTTCAAATAATCAAGCTCAAAGCAGTGTATATAATAAATGTACCATTTATAATTATAATTGAGAAATATTTAAGTACCTTATATTGATATTGGTTTTTTTGAATGTGTATTTCGTTCGATGTCAATTTTTCCTGTTTATTAAACTATTTCTCTAATCAACTTCTTAACTTTTTCGCAAATTTCCTCTAATTCTGCCGAACTTCAGATTTTTTACCTTTCAGTTTGTCTGTGAAATAGTCTAATAAAATTCCACTCGTGATTAAATTTATCTTATAATTCTGTGTTTTATTTATCTCACAACTCAACTGAGTTGTTTGAAGAAAACACTACGCGAGTCCGCAAGAAGAGTTCAAGCAACTCAGTTTCGTTATAAAATAAACCGACAGACTTATCGCGAAAATTCAATCACTTGTGGTATCACTACTGATAACTGCATTCAGTGCAATTATCAATCACTATGACAACACTATTGAGTTTGACAACTTAATTCCAAATAAATTTCAATATGTCTCGTTTTGGCAGTGCGAGTGTTCAAAGTATAAATACGATGATCAAAGAAAAAATTCCCAGAAATACAACCTACAGTCAGTCACAAATATATTTCGGGAATATTTATGGAGTTTTGCTGCGAAGGACAATATTAATTAAATAAACATAGAAGCTTAGAAGAATTGGCGTTGATACTGAAAGATTAGGCGGTCAATATGTGAGTGAAAGACGGGAACGAATTTGAAGAAGCAGCGGTGAAGACAATGTGGAACGTTTCGTGCAAAATTTCACAAGAAAAGTACTATAATGACTATAATATTATGATTTACCCGTTGAACAATATAGTATTTAAACTACCACGAGACGACCGCGATGCAATCTGGAAGAAACTACAACTAAATCCATGTGAACGTAAGGCCAGTTCAGTTTCGTTAAATTTGTTTAAAGTTAACAAAATAATATTGCTATGGGATGAAAATACTCCTAAAGGTCTTAAGCGTAAAATTTACCATATTGCTGCTGTAGAATTAGCGTGGCGAGGTGGCTTGTCTGATGGATTTTTTTCAAATCGAGATGACTCGCCAACAAATCCCATTGAATACAATCCGGTGTTCAGTAAAACGTGACAAGTTGATTCTAAACGGTGTACAAGCAGTAAATGGTTGGTTTTCAATAGTGGGAGACAAAGCTGCCCCGTACGCCTTTTTCATAAACTGATATCAAAACGGGGTGACAATATTCCCTTATTACCAAAACTGTTCTTAAAATCAAATCGAGACTGGAGAAATGAAACTGACAAATGGTATGATAAAGTACCTGCTGGAAGAAATACAATAAATGTATGGACTAAATCTGATGCTGATGCAATTGGCTTGAATGTGAACGACAAAAAGATAACAAATCGAATAGATCAACTGCCGTTAGCGAATTGGCAAAAAGTGGTGTAGAAGAACAAAAATTGCTAAAAATTACTGATCATAGCAATCAAAATTCTAGAAAACCATACTTAAATCTCTATCAAGAACACCACAACAAGATCATAAATATTATGCGTGGTAATAGATCTTATTTATTAGAAAACAGCAACAAATCTAATGTTACGTTAAATTTTAACAATTGTACCTTTACTAGCTGTACTTTTAATAAATAAATGTTTCGTTGCGTAAAGTTATGAATTTGTCTATCAAAAAATTTTCCACCGAATATCTCTCAGACATTGACAAATGCCTCATAATTTTATGACAAACTTCTCAAGCTCGTTACTTGGTATCAAGGAACGAGCCTTGGATTGTCATAAAATTATCTCGTTTGTTATCAGTGTCCTAGGGATATTACTACCGATGACATTGTATAATATTTCAGTTATCTGCATAATTAATATCATACACACCCATATCTATGACTTCCTGATAGAAGAAAGGTCTTCCGCTCAAACCGCTTCCGGTTAAATCCTTGACACTACCGTATATAGCTTGCAAATCTGCCGGCCACATATGTTTGGCAGCATCCACGCGAAATCCTGCTACGCCCAAATCTACGAGGTGATTCAAAAATTCAACAATTTTTTGACGAACGTAGTCGCTGCTCTGAAAAAAATTGACAAAAAAAAGTTAAACGATTGTATTTATTTTGTACTCCGTTGTTCTGCCATAATATAACTTATATCTAGTGAATATTTTGGTTGTTAATTGAAAAATAACTAATGTTTTCTAAATAAGTGGGGATGGGTTCTTTGACAAAAAGTGCTGAAGATTAAGATCGCCAATCATTTATTTTTTCAATGCAATGAATTTTTTAACGTGACGAATATATTCATTGATTGATTGGTTGATTGGTTGGTCTGAAAATTAAGCATAAATTAATAAAGGTAATATATATTTTTTATTCTATGTATAAAAATGAAATTAAGAAAATCATTATTACTTTCCAAGAGCAATTGAGTGTACGATATTTTTTGTCATAGGCTCGATGGTTTGCCCACGCGAGAATATGCCACGTATGAAAAACATGGTGTGCTCAAACCCAAAACGCAATCAGACATCGTTTCGCATTGCGACTTATTGATTGTCATTACGTATGCTCATCTAATAGGAAATTGAAGGCATTTGAATTCAATTGGTAGGTTTTAGCGAGTCATCGGAATTCATGACATGAAAACATTTTTGGCCATTCAATATCGTGGCATTTGATGACCAATCGTGTGTCATTGCAAAGCCATGGTGGGTTCAAATTCTAACGTAAAGTAACTTTGGATGCCAAGCAAATTCAGTTAGTTAAAGTTATACCTATTAATCTGAAAATATTCCTCCATGGAGCAAGAAGCTACCTAATTGCCTAATTGCCATGTGATGAAAAAAAGATCTTGAAAAATCTGCAAGTGGCTCTTTGAAGATTAGAAAAGTATGTTAACTATGAATACAAACCTGATCTAAGTCCGGTAACCCACTGAGCCAACAGTTCCTGATATTGTTTGCATCTTGGTAATTGTTAACATCGCATTTAGAATGGAAATCTCCTGATCCAAACGGTACAGCTGGATAAGATAGAGAGCCTACATCGCAACTACTTCCTCCTGTTCCACTACCGGAAGTTGCTGACATTTGGTTGAAGACTGCATCCACGTAAATTCTACAAATAGAGAAGATAAAATAGTGGATAATGCTTTTGAAATTGTTAAAAATGTTCAGGGTGTTTGTTTATTGGTTCACAACTTTGTCGGATTTTTCATGTATTTCATTCAAGCCAATATTACAAAAATTCCTTTATTCACACAGTCATCGCTCCAGCTACTTAATCTTTTTTTTTTCACACTGATTGCCATTTTTAGTTGTTTGGCTAGTACATACATCAACAATATTCCCTAATTATGTCCTTACCTGACTCCTACGTTGTTACAACGTTGAACCATGTTGGCAAAAGCAGATTCATCTCCAGATCGAGTGGTTAAACCATAACTTATTGGTTGGTACCTCTCCCACCACGGTCGGTCTCCTATAACACTATTTTCGTTCGGAGGTGACACCTAAACAGTGACAAAGACTATATTTAATACATAAGTTTCAGATAATATATTATAAAAGGGTTGGGTTAATGTTTAAATAAGATCAAAGCATGCACCTCTTCAAGTTTGTCATTTCTCTTGAAAAACATGAATATCTGAAAAGGGGTTGTAGTTCTTCTCGTATATTGTATTAGTTCATTGTCGAAAAAGCTTAATTAATACTTTTATAGATATATCTATCAACAATGATATAGGTATACCCTATTTCTTTTTCCTAAATGTCGATTTTACCAAAATTATCTCGACACATCCTGTATCGCCTCAATACAATAGGGTCGTAAAATTCGGCACAATGGTTAAGGATTGATTAATATGATAAGCCGGTAGCCAGTGTCGTGCAGTCAGTTTAAGGGTTTTGCCGAGTAGGGATAGTGTCTTTTTCAATATGTTAAATAATTTTGTATTAGGATGAATTTATATAGTGAAGATATTGTATAGATCTATAAAATTCAATTTGTGAAAAAAATACATCATTTGTGATGTAACGAAATGTCGGTTTAAAAGAATTTTGTTTTAAACATAACTATCAGGAGGAAAAGATGGAAACTGAAGGTGGATAGTGCGATTTGTACCACAAGATATCAGGAAGGTATAATCCTACCGTCGAGTTGTACCACCGAATTTCCTGGGAGGATTAACGATTTAAAAATAAAGTCCAATGACTAATGACCTTAACAATTTTATATAAATTTGATATACTTAATATAAAATAGTGTTACAGTTTTATTTTGAAATATACAAATTTACATTTATTTTATACCCACTACAGTTTATTTAATCCGTTTCCAGGTTAACTAAATAGTTCTAAAAATTCCAATATGTCGTAATCTTGAATTCTAATGAAAAAGTTGAATAACCTATTGGGGAGGCTAGGGGATTAGGGTAGGGGGGTTAGGGTAGGTTACTAAAGTAATAGCGTGTGAAAGTGCCAAACATAAAACATTTATAAATATTTCTTATTTCATACATCTGAAAACGGACCTCCCTTAAAACGTTTACTGTTCACTTATTGGGTAAAATTACTGAGAAAATAAAAACAAATATGCACCTAAATACAATTTATTATTAGTGGTACTGGGTATTCCCTCAATAAATACGGCTTATGTGTAATTTCGTAATGATCCACCAATAAAGGCGGAAATGGATTAACTCAGGTAATCGTGGTACAACTCGGTAGTCCCCGGATAGTGATGGTGATTATGATTATTTGGGATAGAGAGATATTTTTGACAGGAGAGAATAATTAAAAACAAAATCAAAATTAAAATAACCGATTAAATATTTAAAAAAAATATATTATACTGGAAAATAGAAAAAAGAAGTAATCATGAAAATCATATAAAAATTGTAGACCAAAATAATATTACAAAGGACGTATTTGGTGAATTTGAAGAATTGATAGTATTCAGAACAGGAAAGTAAAATTTCAATAATTTAAATTACCAATTAAGAACAAATACTAGAAAAAACAATTGGAAATAATAATAATAGAAAAAAACTTTTTGAAAACCGGAGTAGTATCGAAATTTGTCATACAGTTTATACCGGAATAAAATAGATGGTTTAATATTCAATAGAAATGAGAAATTGTGTTGGAAACATAAATCAATTCTTAAAAAAGGAAAAATAATAAGAATAATAATCAATTTAGAGAGTTAAAGTTTGTAATATTTAATTGAATTGGAAAAATTATTTTAATATTGAACCAAAAACCCTGACATAAGATTTTTTGTAATACATTAACAATTAAAATTAAATCAATAATAAAATCAATATACAATTACATAAAAATTAATCAAACAAAAGTTTAATATCATAAACTGATAAAGCAATTATATAAAATCAATATAATTTATTATATACCAAAAGATAACTACCTAATTATATTAAATATTGCACAATTATTCAAGTACCTATCTACATTTATAGCTACCTGGTATACTTTGTGACCGCATATAACTATCAAAACTTTCATTATTTAAAGTACCTAGGTAATATCACAATGTAAAATCGGCTGTAATAATTACTTACTACTACTACTAAGTTTGCAGGCGAACCTTGTCCTGGACAAACTCAAGCCAAGGTTCCGGCACTGAGGCCACTGGCGGCCCATTGTGCCATTCCTGCTACCTAGACATCCATAAAGCCGAGCCCTTCAATAAAGGCCACAACCTTTTTCAATGGATGCCTGCTTGTGTCTCCAGGGGCCAAAACAGGGACTCCGAAGATTCGCCTGCGTAGTACAGCCCAGTGTGGACACTCTAGGAGAACATGGACTGACGTTTCGTCAGTCATGCCGCAACCCCTGCATAGGGAACTTCCCTCTACTCCTAAGTTGTGGAGGTGTTTCATCATACAGCAGTGCCCCGTTAGGAGTCCTGCTATCTTCCTTAGCCTACTTCTTGGTAGTTCAGTAGCTGCTCTAGCGTGTCCATCAGTCCATCCCTTCAGTAAAAGTTTGGATTGCCTAGGACCCTGCAGAGCATTCCAATGATTGCGAGGTGCTGATTCTTCAGCCACTTCTTCGTCTCCTTGCGTATTCTTTGTTTTGTTAGGCCCAAGGTCGGGCCCGGGCCGCAGAAGGGAGCTGCCGCCCCTTCCGCAGCCAGTGCATCCGCCATCTCGTTGCCTTCAAAACCAGAGTGGGCTGGAATCCATTCTAGCCGCACCACGTTGTGCCTTGCAAGATTAGCAAGTCGTTCTCGACATTCATTAGCAAGTCCTGAGTTGCTGGTGCACCCACTCAGGGCTTTAATTGCTGCCTGACTGTCGGAGTATATGGTTATGCGTCGATCCACATAACCTCTGTCTAGGTTTATCTGCGCACATTCCAAGATAGCATATATCTCGGCCTGATATGCAGATACACCATCACCCAATGGTACACTAACTTGTGTTTTTGGGTTCCTAGAGTAAATTCCAGCCCCTGCTCCATCACCGGAGCATGAGCCATCTGTGTACCAGACAGTCCCATTAGGCTGTGTATTCCTCTCTTTTTCCCAGGATTCTCTATCCCGGATCATGGCCCTGTACGGAGTTGCGAAGTAGTACTTTCGCAGGCATTCATCAGGTGCTCGAGCCAGAACTTACTTACTTACTAATAATATAATACTTGCCTAACTTTTGCACTATTAAATAAACCCGACAAATCAAACCATTCATGTCTTTGCCGAAAAATGTAACGCCAATGGTTTATTGCCACTTTATGTCTATCGACCCTTTCTTGTGCTCCTATGCAATAGGAAATAGAGTATAGAAGTATTAGTAAACTTATAGTTATTTATTGTACGACGATAAAATTGTACTTTATCTTTGAGAATGTTTTTTAGCGTCGAGACGCTATTTACGTTCGAGACGCTAATTACGTTCGAGAGGCTAATTACGCTCGAGAAGGTAATGCGATTTTATCGTCGTGTACAATACTACTATATTATTTGAATTCAACAACATTGCTTTTTTTTAAACTTTTCAATACTTTTTTATACAAACTATAAGAAATAAAATTTGTAAGAAAAATTAGCTCTTTAACTTAGTTTAACTATTAACAATAAACATAAGCGAATTCATATGTAACATTAAACAATATGAATTTTATTATAAATTACATTTTAATCAACTTTGTTTAAATACAAATTTTGAATAGTACAATTACTAAAAAGTAGGTACTTGAGGTGTAGTCTGAAACGAATTTGTACTCGTAGATGAAGAGGGCAAATTAATATTAATATTATTATTTGTATTGTCAATTGAATTGAGAATCTGATTTGAAATATTAATTTTTCTCTGTACTGAATTGTTTATTATATCTACCTTTTTGACAAACGCAAAAGATTGAAACTGTCAAACATTCTACATAAACTATTGGGTCTGCTTTCTTGGTTATTTAAAAAACTAGATTTATATTGGTCAATTTTAAAGTTTCATAATGAAAACCACTGTTATAATGAGTATCATTATGAAACTGAAAATTGGCATTTAATCAACAACTTATAGCATAGGAGTGGAAAAACATTTTTTTCTATAGGTAGACTTTAAATTCAAGTGAAAAATAAAATTTCGAAGAAAATGGTAATTTTTGGCACAAAAATCGCAGTTGTGTTGCTCCGTTACTACAGATATGAATTACTCTGTCAAACAAATTATACATTCTGGTTTTTGTGGAGTGTTCAGTATTTTTGCGTTTTGTGAAGGAAGTGAATACGGAAAAGAATTAACACAAAGAGAAGAAAACCTGCCATCTGATGTAGAGGATGCAGCGTTACAAGCAGAAAGTTTATTATTGTCCCAAAAATCTAGGATGATGTATGAGAAGGACTACCAGTCTTTCAAAAAATTGGAAAAGCAAGAATATTGATGGTGTGAGTGAAAAAGTGCTATTTTTCCGAAAAGTCTAAGAAAGCGAAGCCATCGTCATTATGATCGTATTATTCGATGCTGAAGCGTGTACGTTGTTGGTGATGAGAATTGTGATATTTCCAAATTCAGCAAGTAACCACCTTACTGAAAAAACTGAGTGGAGGATACAAAGCTAAAAAGTCTAAAATCCTGGAATCAGATGACATTATTAAATTTCTGACAGAAGCTCTTGATGACACGTCTCTTTGTTAATGAAGGTTATTGATGGAGCGACTAGATCCGATGAATTGCACAAGTTAGATGCGCTTAATGTGGACGACAGAAAATCGGTGATAGTCGTTCCTTTATCTGATACTAAAACCAAGCAAGATAGGTCGTTTTGTATTACTGACAAGAACAGTGGAGTGAGTTCATTGGAAATTGCGAGAAAGTACATTGGCTTGTGCCCCAAAAACGTACCTTACAGTAAGTTTTTCGTGAATTACCGACTGCAAAAGTGCACTACTCAACCGGTGGGGATTAACACTATATAAGATACCCAAGAAAATTTCGGATTTTTTAAGCTACTAAATTCAGATGTGTACACGGGGCATTGTTTCCGTCGTTCTTCAGCTACCATGTTGGCAAACTCTGGTGCTGATCTAGTAAAAGTTAAACGCTTAAGTGGATGGAAATCGTCATCCGTTGCAGAGTCTTACATTGAACAGTCAGTATGAATAAGATTGCTATATACAAGTGTATACTGGGTGTACCTGAAAATCAATCCAGTACCTCGGTTCAAGTGTCTAAGCAAACGAGTACAAGTTGTGATGTTCCAAAAATAGATGTTTCTAATAATTTCAATTGTAAAATTACACTCGTTGATTGTAAATTTAATCGAATAAGAAAAGTTAAAACATTTTATCTACCCTTGCTATTAAAGTGTTACTTTATCTACCCTTGCGGTTAAAGTGATACTATATCTACCCAAAAGAGTTGCTATAATATTACATTAGCTGTAGAAAAAAATATATTTTATTTTTCTTATGGAGCAATATGTATAATGGAAAATATGGTAGCTACGAAAATATTATGATAGATATATTGTATTATTTTTTAATGGCATTTTTGTATTGAAATTATGGATACATTTATGGAAATAGTTTTATAGAATATTCAGTTACTATGGAAACAATTATTATTTGAATATAGGGTATTTTGAAAATAGACATTCTGGAAAATTAAGGATTATTTTATTGTTATCAAAAGTGGAGATAGTCCAATTAGGAATTATGGACCAAAAAGAGAAAAGATAGAAATATATGTTTAATTTTTGGTGAATTCATTGTTTGTTTTACTTTGTTTAATTTTCATTATTGATACAATGTCTTAAATTGTAATTATCATATTTAGTAAACATTTTTTATTTTTTCATCGTTGCACAAAGATTTTTTTAATATTTTTTCTTATTTTAAATTTCTTACTTGAAGAAAAAGCGAGGAAAAAGGCCTCTATATCAATGAACTGAAAACAAAATACAATGAATGGACAGATCAAGACTTTATAAAAGGGAATTACCTAACAGTAGAAACAGCCGGAGGAAGTATATATGAATTTGAAGAGTTAGAGAGATTCGAGTACCTTGGGCAATAATTACAAGAAAACCCAATTTGGGGGAAGAGATCCAAAAAAGAATAATGCGTGGCAATAATTGTATGTATGCCTTAAATAGATTATCAAAAAGCAAGAATATGTCAAGGAGCGTGAAAATAGGACGCACCGGAATTCGGTCCCGCTACCTGCGGAAGAAACTACCTGTAACGGATTAAATTCGAAGTGTGGTCCCACCAGCGAAAATGCGATTTCGGAATTGGGTCCCATGTACCTACTATTTGTTTAATTTGACTTTTATTTTCCTTCACATTTTTTTGGACTTAGGACCAACAGTACACACTTATTGTTGTTATACTGGCATGTTTAAAAATTTACGCTAAATGCGTATCGTCAAAAATAAAAACAGTACGTGAAATAATAACCCAATCAAACCTACCCCTACCAAACCACCTTCGTATTTTTAGTCAATTTTTTTGTAGAATGAATTATAATAATTTTCAATAATAACCCAACCAAACCTACCCCTACCAAACCACCTTCGTATTTCTAGTCAATTTTTGAAGAATAAATTATAATAACTTTCAATAATAACCCAACCAAACCGACCCCTACCAACCAACCTTCGTGTTTTTGAAATCTACCTGCTTCGACAGCGGACCGAATTACGAAATCACCCTTTCGGATTTGGACAAAGTCCCTGTGAGCAGGTAGCCCTTTTGCTAGGTACCCGGACCGAATTCCGAAACACCGTGAAAATCAACATTTACAAAACTGTGATTAGGCCTATAGTTACATGTACCAAATAACTGTCAACTTTCATAAATAATTTTTAAATTGTCATTCTTTAACAAATATTTGACAACAATGTTAACTATTCAATAATTATAATCACTATCAAAAATAACTATACAGAATAATAATGTAAGAAACACTAAGTAAACAAAAAAGATGTATTCAATATATCCTCCCCCAGTTTCAAAACATCTCTCAATTCTCTTTCTAAATTCTTTGTAAGTATTTCGTAGCATTTCTGTAGTAATTTCGTTAACGGCATCAACGATAGCTCGTTTCAAGTCTTCAGTATTATGGTTTAAAATATTTGCGTAAACTTTTTGTTTTGAGTAGCCCCATAAAAATAACCTAAACTAGTTAAATCGGGTGATCGGAGCGGAAAAAATATTGGTCCATAACGTCCCATCCATCGCCCAGGAAAATATTCAATCCAGCCAGCCTCTAATTAGCAAAGTAGAATGTGACGAACATCCATCATGTTGAAAGTACGTTTTACGCCTTTGTTCCAAGGAAATATTTTCTAATTCAGGTAATAAGAAGTTGTCCCAGCAAATACAAATATACCTTCTGATTTCATGTATCTTTCAGAAAATACGGTCCGATTATTCGATCCGGTAAAACTGCACACCAAACATTAACTTTGTTAGCAAATAGACTATTACAGTTAATCCTGTAGCTCATCCTCCTCAACGTACGCCTTTTTCAATTTTTTTTTGTCTTGAACAGATCCTGTCCCATCAAACTTTTTTCTTAATTTTTTTAATCCACACCACGTAATGGGTACATCTGGATAATTTTCGTGAAATTTTGCGATTGCATACTGGTACGAAACTTCCCCAATATCATAACACTTAATAAGATATACTCTTTGTTTGATAGTTAACATTGTTGTCAAATATTTATTAAAGAATGACAATTTGAAAATTATTTATAAAAGTTGACAGTTACTTGGTACATCGTAAACGTAACTTGCTAGATTAATACATTATTTTCATACGGTTTTCATAAAATTGGCTAGAAAATGAGACGGGTTTTGAAAAACTTCAACTTTATTTCATTTTATGGGGTTTCAGAACAAGCAAATATTTCTATCAGGAATGACATTTTTCACTAAAACTAATATTGAAACATTTTTCACCTATACGATACCCTACCCACGCTGTATGTACAGAGCGATATAATTTGAAATAAATAAAATGTGAAATTAACAACAAAATATGAAAAAGGACAAAGAACAATCTATCAATAGTTTTTTTTTTGTTTCAAAAAAGTAGCCTAAAATCGGCGACCTTTGTTAAAACAGTTCTCTTGGAATATAAAACTTTTCAAACAGTCACCTCATGAAAATATTTTTGCTACTTATTTCTTAAAGAAGAAGGCACATTCTATAAACGTGGTGGTTATCTCTTTCGCCTCTTGAAATGAGTCACCTCCTGAAATTTTTTTCAAAATTGGGTCACTTCTTGAAAGCAAAATCTTTTTGAAAAACTAATATCCCTGAAAGAAGCCACTTTCAAGAAACGGCTCATCTTAAATGGTTAGCCGTAAAAAGAAGTCACTTCCAAAATTATTAAAATTACCTTTTGAAAGGTCACAACTCAAAACGATTACATTTTAAAAGTAAGTCATTTCTTAGAAACAGTTGTTACTTCTTAAAAGTAAATTCATGTTAAAAATCTGTTAACCACCAAAAGAAGTTTCCAAAAAACAGTTGTTCTAAAATAGTCACTTCTACTTATTAAAATGAACACTCGAAACGATTATCCTTCAAACTAAAGTCACCTCATATAACTATTATTTTATGAAAAAGGCACTGTTTCCAAATGTGTAACCCTAAAAGAAATCTCTTCCACGTATTAAATTAGTTACCTTCCAAACCGTTTACCTTTTAAAAGAGTTGGGGGTTAATTCTTGGACCAGGACACATGTTAAAAACGGTTAGTTTAGGCTAGAAACGGTTGCTTTCTGACTAAAAAAAGATCACTTCTCGAAAAATATTACCGTTGAAAAAATAGCAACTATTAAAATAAATAATTCTCAAGAGATTCTGCTCGTTACACCAAACGCAATAATTGACAGCAAGCAACCAGCAGATCATACAGACTAATTTCTATTCTGCAAAGGATATCAAAATTATTCGGAAAACTATTACAACGTATAAAAACAAAACAAATTAATTTTGGATTTTTAGTTCGGATTGAAATAAAAACATTTAACTATTGATCAGGTCACTGAAGAAATAAAGTTTCCTCAGTTGACTGACAATAGGTGCAATTCTGTAAGCAAATGTTTAATTTTAACGTAGGTATGGTTAAAATTAGACAATCTTCTAACTTCATTTTACTATTCTGTACGCATATAATCTTTAAAATATGAACGGAAAACTCTTAATTGGACACCAAATCTGTTAAAATTCAAATCCTAATCTTGACTACCTATGTATAGATTAAAACATTCCTAACTTCGTCAAATATAACGGCTTGCCGTTAATTTTTATCCACTTCTTATAGAATTGACCCTTATTATATGTACTTAGTAGAAGCTTTTAACAAACTTTAACACCCCATCAATTAACTATTATACTTATGAAACTAAACTGAAGTAACTTAAAGATCTATAATATAATAAGATAAAAGTGATACCTGTACTCCTGCGAATCCTTTGGGACCAAGGAAATTTTCACATTCAGCCGCAATTGCATCCCAATGCCATTCAAATAAATGAACTATCGTATTCCTACCAGATTCGAAATGATTATCTTTCTGACTAATTACAATGGGAATACCACAAATTATAGACAACAGTAGTAATAACTGCATATTTGCTAATTTTTCACACACTGTTGATTTGAATGAGTGGCACGTTCCTATATATAGATAAGGGAAAATCTTATCTGTTTGAAGTGAAATGTTTTCTTCCAATTGAGATTATTTTAATCTTTTTCATTTTTGAACTACCTACTTAATTTATTGAATTTTACAATTATTAAATCTTAGAAGAACTTGGGAGTTAATCAAACTGGCAAATCAACAGATTTAGCGTTACACAACCTTGTTGAGAAAATCACAATATCCCTTAACAACAAGGAGATTGCGGTGGCCATATTTCTTGACATTGAAGGAGCATTACAGACCTCCATTGGTTCAGCTTTGACTGAAAAGGCCATCAAACCAACCATTACCGGTTGGATATATGCCATGTTCACTAATAGGACAGCCACTACATCTCTTCAGGACGACACCATTAGCTTTAAGGTTTCCAGGGGCTGCTCACAAGGCGGAGTACTATCTCCCCTACTATGGTCACTCTTGATGAATAACTTGCCTAGCGCTCTCGAAAGAAGAGGGTTAGAACTGCAAGCTTATGCAGACGACCTTGTCATCTTGGCAAGGACCAAGTCAGGAAGGGTAGCATATAATATCCTCCAAAAGACGTTGGACAATGTCCACCAGTAGGTGTCAGATGGAACAGATGTCTGTTAACCCTGGTGAAACTGTGATAGTTCCCTTCACTAGGAAAAGAAAGTTGGAGGATCTTCCACCACTTTCCCACAATGGTGAGGTTATTCCATTTGCAGCGGAAGTAAAATAGTATCCTGGATTTGAAACTTACTTGGAACGCTCACTTGGAAAAAGTTATCCAGTTATTGTTTATGTCAAATAAGTAGTAGGCTTTTCTGTCATTAATATTAATTAATAAAGTTTTAGGTTTCTCGCAAAAAATTCCAAGTTTCCCCTTAAAAATTTCATGATTTCCTTTAAGAATTTCAAGTTTTACCGCTCAAATTTTAGGTTTCCTGTCTAAATTTCAGGTTTCCCGCTAAAAATTCCAGGTTTTCCTCAAGAATTTCAAGTTTCCTGCTCAAAACTTAGGTTTCCTGCCCAAATTTCAGATTTCCTGCTAAAAATTTTAGGTTTCCCGTTAAAAACTTCAAGTTTTACCGCTCAAATTTTATGCTTCCTGCCCAAATTTCTGGTTTCCCGATAAAAATTTTCGGTTTCCCCTCAAGAGTTTCAAGTTTCCCGCTCAAATTTTAGGTTTCCTGCCCAAATTTCAGGTTTCTTGTTAAGAATTTCAAGTTTTACCGCTCAAATTTTAGGTTTGCTGTCCAAATTACAGGTTTCCCGTTAGAAATTTCAAGTTTCCCGAACAAATTTTAGTTTTTCTGCCCAAGTTTCAGGTTTTCCCTTAAGAATTAAGTTTAGTTATTTTTAAAAAATTTCCAATCGCTATTGGGTGATAATATAATCTGTAATTTGGTATTTCACTTACCTGTGTGTACATTAACTAACGTAACTTGCTATTATTTCGATTTACGTTAGGTTTACAAAAAAACATGGTTTTTCAAATAATCCAGATCATCTGCATAAGTTGATTAGAAGCATACAGGGTGCACCGTTGCTCCAAAAATAACTTATTAACATATTTTTTTAAATAGTGGGTACGTCATGTATATATTTTCAGTTTTTCATAATTTATTAAATCACAAGTAGGCACAACCGTCAAGACCGCATAATTCTACCTTTAATAATTTCAAAGTATCATTGGTTTGAATTTAAAATTATAAAAAATTGGTTCTCAAAAAAGTAGTAGGTTTTTCTGTCATTAATATTAATTAATGAATTTTAGGTTTCTCGCCAAAAATTCCAATTTTCCCGCTAAAAATTTCAGGTTTCCCTTTAAGAACTTCAAGTGTCCCGCTCAAATTTTAGGTTTTCTATCCAAATTTCAAGTTTCCCGCAAAAAATTTCAGGTTTCCTGTTAGGAATTTCAAGTTTTGCCGCTAAAATTTTAGGTTTCCTGCCCAAATTTCAGGTTACCCGTTAATAATTTCAAGTTTTACCGCTCAAATTTCAGGTTTCCTGCCGAAATTTCAGATTTCCCGCTAAAAATTTTAGGTTTCTCTTTAAGAGTTTCAAGTTTCCCGCTCAAATTTTAGGTTTTCTGCCCAAATTTTTGTTTTCTCACCAAAAATTTCGGCGGGAAACCTGGAATTTCGGAAAACTAGAAATTTTTGGCGAGAAACCTTAGACTTTATTAATTGATATTTATGATAGAAAAACCGTCCTTCTTTCCTACAAATTTAACCAAAGGAAGAAACAGTTAACCGACACATTATCTCCTTTACAGTCAGTTTCACAATATTAGGTTATCTCATGGTTAAGAAGTAACCATTGGTTACGTTACGCAATTTGGGTTTCACAATATGCGGTCAAAGGTATAAGTGTAGGTTAACTATTAAAATATTTAACTGCAACCCAAAGTACGGGTAACTGTACTAACCAACGAAACCTAACCTAATTTATGGTTGTCAACTGCATCAACTGTTAAAGTTTATGACTATATATTGTTATTTTTAATTACAAACAATTAGGAATATGAACTATTACGATATGTTAAAGTCTATAGCAGCGACGATGATGCCAGACGGCCAAAAATTATTTGTCCAAGACGTGATTATTTCGAAGAATTCGACAGTCACGATTTTTTCAGCAGATCCTTTCCTTTCATTTGACATAGAACGCCATACTATCGATGGTTTTCATACCAACGCAACAAAACTTAATACAATTTCATACGTTATCTGACCATTAGTTAAATGATGATTGTGAAACAAGTTCTATTGGTTAGTGTCTCGGTTAAGGTCATTTAACCCTAAGAGTTTACCACCGATTGTGAAACTGGCTGTTAGTAGTTGATTGAATATATTTCATTTTTTCCTCCCTCTTTTCTGAGGCTTCCTACTTTGCGCTTATTTTTTAGTTAAATGTGTTCACTGAAACTGTGATCCGGGGTTATCAGAAGCTACTTAAGGAAGACTCAGTAAGCTGTCCGGTATTTGGTATTTCTTATCACCCATTGGTATTACTTAGCGCTTAGTGAAACGTAAATGGAACTTGGAATTCCTAAATTAGATTTACCTTAGTTTAGGAAACGGTTGGGGAAATCGTGCATAATACTTCAAGATCGAAGTAAAAAATATTCAACAAAGATCACCTACCTAGCAACAATTTAATACAATCCATAACTCTAATAAATATAAATTTTATGTTATAATGTGAAAGGTATATAATTCAGGGGTGGCACACCTGGGACCAAAGAGGGCCGCAATCAGGTTTTTTATATTTCATAAAGAGCCACAAGTAGATACTCATTAAAATTTTTTTATTTAATGTAATTAGATATTTGCCATAAGAACACAAAAAACATAATTATGAAACAAAAATGACTATTTCAAAATTTAACTCCAAGTAAAATGAAAAGTGTGAGTGATTTGTGTCGTAATGTTGACGTAAATTGCTTACTTTGTAGGTTTTAATTGTAATATTACAAATCGGATACAACGACTTTCCATTATAATCAATAAAACCATAATTTTCAACCTATTCTTCTTGGACGGTTCCGTTTTCGTGTTTCTTTTTTTGCTTTTTGATAATTTCCATAACCGTATTATCAAAAAATGTATATACTCGTGAATGGTCGTCGGCCCAGAAATGAAGTGTAACGCCTCTGATGCGATAATTACAGTGAAGCAGTGTTGAGCCCTGTTAGTACATGGAAGGATGACCATGGATGTTGGGCTCGATAAAGAACCCTACCACTGTCTAGTGCACCAGTGGTTTCGGCAAAATTTCCGGTTAGTGGTAGAGTGCTCCCGGCGTCGGTGATTAGCCTCAGTCGCAGAAATAGACCGACCAACGGAAATTGAGTACTACCAACAACGTATGACAATATCTAGAAACTAAAAAAGTTGCATTATTGTGAATCTTTAGTTTTGGGAATTGTATCTGAAAAATGTATTATTTAGTCTTGGACTGGTTCATCTCTCATCCCCTGCTGAGATAGCTGATCAGTGCGTCTCCATTTTCCTCACATACTGAGCCAGAATGTACTAATTTTATGCTATCTTGTGTTTTATTGGATACCTATTCTAAAGTATTATTTCATGACGTCTTCACGAAATTGAAAGAAGGTTTGTTTATCATTGATTTTTTTACAGATTCCAAGGTACAACACATATGTCACAGAACTTTAATTCACCATCTGACATTTTTCTGGGGGGCACAGGTGTAAGCTATTAACAAGTATTAGCTGATCTAATATCAAAACTTATACCTTGTAGGTATTGAAAAACCTATATAAACAGCGCGGCGGACGCCTCAACGATGCGGCAGCGAATTTTATATTAGGACGGTTTATTACACTTTGTCCCTACACTTGGAGCGGCATAAGCCACTTTGTCAGCGAACGTGTTAAATAACCAAATAAAAAAAAGTTTACTCGTAAATAATTTTAAATGCATGTAATATTATACGAATATAATAATGAAAGAGCGCTGAACTCATACTACCCCTACTGGCTATCTAATTCGGTTCGCGCACACGTGCACAACCACAACAAATAGTTCAAGGGAGGAAAACTTTAACTTTAGTGGGAGCCGCATTTGCCCACCTATGGTATATATAGTAATATCAATATTTTATTAAAAATCATAATAGGATAATTTGAATAATGTACAAAAACAAAATACTCCAGATAAAGTTGATCGCGTACAGCTAATTTTCTGATATTTTTATCTATATATTATTGTTTCAATTTGTCGAGATTGAGAGTGAAATAAGCAAATAAATACTTCATAGACTCAAAATTGTCAACCATGTTTTAATGGTAAATAGTTCGTATTAGAAATACTATTTTCAAGTCATTGATCTCTCGTGTAGTCAGTTCTAAGACTTAACTTAGTTGAATTACTATTCAATAAAATGTAGAATGGAACATCCCCTAGTAAGTAGACCATATCGATAGTTGTATATAATGTAATTAGTCCATTTTTTATGTGAAGTTGACGCAAAATTACATTTTTTTGGTCTACAAGAGGCACAAGCTTTTTTAAGATACCGGTTGAAATTCTGACCTTTCCGTCCAAATTTGCCTCACATTCACTGCACGACTGGCTCACAAACTAAGGAAGCAGCAATATTTCGTAAACCCTTCCTCAAGTCCTACTAAAATTCCGCTAACTTTCAAATCACCACCTGCCACTTGTAGCAGTTGTAGTTTATTTTATTTAAAACGAGGCGCATATTTTCGTAGGTTTCTTCCATTGTCACTGAATTTGCAGCTGGTATAAAAGGTTTTAAATCTCCATTATGTAATAACACAGCTTTTAATCTATATTTTGATGAGTCTATGAACAAGCACCGTTTACAAGGAGAATGCTTGATATCGACTTCCTGTATCGAATCATCGATTTCAGTACATAACGAGTTTTTCATATTGTCAAATGTGGTTTGCGTGGTATTTCTTTTTCGTTTCTTTGGCAGGTAAGTTCCACTCCTTAAGACGAGAACCAAGAGGTTTAGACTGTATCTTTGACAACTCCAAATCACGAACTAAATCATTTAACTCTTTTTGAACAATCAAATGTGGCTCGCCATAACCGCAACCAGGAGTGAATGTGGGGTCGGTGCACTGTTCCTCGGAGCTTGCTGAAGAGCTGTTATTAAATCCATTATATTCCAAAATAATATATTGTCAATCTAAAGGCGCCGTCGGTACTGGTAAGTCTGCATTGTGAGGAACAGGTCTTATGGCAGACTGCAAATTTGGATATTCGATCTTACGCTTTTCTTTTTTGGAATAGCCTTCAGTCTTTGTCATACAAAAATTGCAATCATCAAAATGGTTGGTGGGTTCTCGCCATACCATTATTGGAACTGCAAAAGGCATTCTACTTCTCTCCCCTTTGATCCAGTGAACCAAAGACACGCTACAGCTGACACAGCACACATGGGGAGCCCACTGTATGTCTTAATCTCCGATTACGATACCAGAATACATTAAATACATTTTCAGAAAATGGACTTGCTTGTGACTTCACCATAAATTCTCCACAAATATTACAAAACCTGTTAGGAAAAATTTTGCAGCTGCGGCGCGCGTATGATTTGCCATTTTTGTCGTTAACAAAATTTTATCAACTGCACAGAACCATTGGCTTTAAAACTCAAACGTAAACTAAATAAGAGAATAAGTAAATAGCCCATTATATGAAATCTTTCTGCTTATAAAAACAGGCCATAAAATACTACCTGTGAACAAGAAAGGATCTAAACAACACACTAGACGATTTTTTTTCTTGGTATACCACATATCCTACATACCAAGTATGGGTACTTGTCGTTTTCTACTAGCGAAACCGTACCAAAAGCATTGGCTGTTTCCTTCACCCAGAAATGTGTTCACCGAGAATATGACTTAAAGTTATCAGTAGTTTCTTTTTAAATCGCTCTATTTTTTGCTAAAAAAGACGTATCTCGTTTGCTTCTAAATTCAGTCGATTTTTCCAATGCTAACAAAATCTGTAAGCTGTCAACAAAAGAGCATTATTTTGAGGTTAAGTATTAGGAAGAATTGGTAAGCTGTCCTGTATTTGACATTTCTTATGACCCTCAGGTATTACTTAGCCCTTAGGGCGGGTTTATCAATCCTTGGTTAAATATCGTAACCTTCAGCTAAATCTTATTTGTTGGTCAAACTGTTCGTCAACTGCCAGCTTGCATTAGCTAGCAGTCAAACTTTCGGCTATCCTAGCTGCCCCTATCAAGTTGATGTTAACCATATAACATACAGTTGAATACGAGGAAGTGGTATTCCATGATTCTGACTGTCAACAGTGTCATGATTATTTGCTCCCCTTTTGCATCATTTCAATATTAAATTTCAATGAATTATCATCCTTTGGGTCAAAATCGGAAAGCTTCCATTTTGATTTATTCATAGTAGTTTAGTACCATCCAATTAATATTAACTATAGATTAACGGATACTTTTATTAATAATTGTCGCTCTGACTCATTGGAACTGGGGTATTTTTTTTGTTTTGTGAACATTTTTCAAAACCAACAAAAGCAAACAATTTATACATAAACACATCGATGAATAAATATAACAGTAGGTACCACGACAATCTTCACACTGACAAGTGACGTTAACTACGATGTTGCCAGAGTAAGTTTGCAGTGATATACCAAAATAAAAACCATTACTGATAACAAAATAAGCGAATGATATTTAAAATATGTAGATTTTATGAAACGGGTGACCTCCTTACACCGAATTAGGATGAGAAATTCACATTCTGACAACATTACACCCACGCTGATATCGCGGACAAGGAGGCCAAATGCTCAATATTTACACATAGTGCATTGATTTTCCCAGCATTGCTCCAGCAAGGACAAGACAAAATTCTACCACATTTGGTTAGAATTAGTCGAAGTAGCTTGGAACTGGGTTATATACCAGAAGCATGGAGAAGGGCAATAGTAACCTTCATTCCAAAAGCTGGAAAAAGGGACACAACAAACCCAAAATCCTTCAGACCAATTAGTCTAACATCGTTTGTACTCAAAACGACGGAAAAAGCTATTAACAATTATATTAGAACGGAAACCATAGAGAGACTTCCTCTCCACCCGTATCAGCATGCTTACCGGGCAGGCAGTTCTGCGGAGACTGCACTGTCGGAGAATATCCGAGGTGCTCTAGACGACCAAGAAACTGTAATATGCGCATTTTTAGATATAGAAGGCGCTTTTGACAATACTCCTCATGAGGCAGTCAAAAGAGCATTACATAGAAGAGGTGTAGACAGTGTAGATAGTAAACCCCTGTCGAACAAACACGGAAAAGAGATTATATACAAAGCAAAAATGGCTCTAATGGCAGGGAGAAATTGGGGCTGTAGCCCAAAAATCCTGAGCTGGATGTAAAATGCAAAAGTGAGACCAATTATCACTTATGGAGCCATTGCGTGGAGTGGCAGAGCTAGTCTATGGACGACGAGAGAAAACCTATCCAAAATTCAAAGACTAGCCTGTTTATGCATTACAGGAGCAATGAGAACATGCCCAACGGCAGCCGTGGGAGTGATTCTCAACCTCACACCACTACATATGGTGGTGAAAAATGTTGCAGAAAGAACAAGATACAGACTAAGTAGAGAGGGAATCATAAAAAAACCACCTCCTCTCTTAGAAATCATAAAACCTGGGACATGCCACAAGATGGTATGATGAAAAGGTGTAACTTTTCAAATAAATTCGTTACGGAATTAAGCAACAAGAAGGAATGGGATCCAAATACCATTACCAGACTTGGAATGGTAGCATCTCGACCTGTAAAATGAGCTTGAGGATCTGAACAGGGCAATAATCAATGCATTTGAATCGAGCTGCCCTCTTCAAGAACAACGAAGCAGCAAAGATGCACCCTGGTGGAACAAATATCTGTCAGAATTAGGATCTCAAACCCGGGACCATTTTAATAGAGCAAAATTCACCGGAGACTGGCAGAGATACAGCGAGGTGAGAAACACCTTCTACAAGGAAATTAGAAAAGCTAAAAGAAATAGCTTCGGGAAATTCTGTGAAGATATAAACACAACACCTGCTGCGGCAAGACTTTACAAAGTCATAGCGAAAAGTAGGGTCAACACAGATATGGCTTTGAGGAAGCCAGACGGTAAATATACCGAAAGTTAGGTAGAAAGAGTGCGACTCTTACTAGAAACTCATTTTCCTGGAAGTACCCCAAACAGAGGAGATAATCCTCTCGAAGGTCATAACAGGCCCTCGAGAGAAAGTACTACAATGGCCAAGCACATTTGTAGTAACGATAGGTTGAAATGGGCTATGAACACCTTTTCACCTTTCAAAATACCTGCAGCAGATGGGATTTTCCCAGCATTGCTCCAGCAAGGACAAGACGAAATTCTACCACATTTGGTTAGAATTAGTCGAAGTAACCTGAAACTGGGTTATATACCAGAAGCATGGAGAAGGGCAATAGTAACCTTCATTCCAAAAGCTGGGAAAAGGGACACAACAAACCCCAAATCCTTCAGACCAATTAGCCTAACATCGTTTGTGCTTAAAACGATGGAAAAAGCTATTGATAACTATATTAGAACGGAAATCTTAGAGAGACTACCTCTCCACCCGTAACAGCACTCTTACCGGGCAGGCAGATCTACGGAGACTGCACTGGTACAACTGACGGAGGATATCCGAGGTGCCTTAGACAAACAAGAAACTGTAGTATGTGCATTTTTGGACATAGAAGGAGCTTTTGACAACACTCCACATGAGGCTGTCAGGAGAGCATTAAATAGAAGAGGTGTAAACAGCACAACATCCAAATGGATGTCGTAACTGCTCACCACTAGAGTAGCAGAGACGAGAACGAGCAAAGACATTGTCTCTATCTGCACAACCAAAAGATGCCCACAGGGTGGAGTAGCATCCCCATTAATGTGGAGTCTGACGGTTGACAAACTCCTGTGTGGTTTGACGGACCTCGGAATATCCTGCCAAGGATATGCCGATGATATTGTTATAACAGCCAGGGGAAAATTTGAAAACACCCTTTGTGACATCGTACAAAAGGGTCTGAACTATAGAAATAGCTGGTGTAGGCAGGTGGGACTCAGCATCAACCCCACCAAAACCATCTTGATAGCCTTCACTAAGAAAAGAAAACTCAACCTCAAAACCATTAAAATTGATGGGAACGACGTTGAATGGAGACAAGAAGTCAAGTATCTAGATTTGACTCTAGACAGCAAACTCCTGTGGAACAAACACGAGAAGGAGATTACATACAAACAAAAATGGCTCTAATGGTGGGCAGGAATCTGGCAGGTAGAAACTGGGGCTGTAGCCCAAAAATCCTGAGCTAGATGTACACTGCCATAGTGAGACCAATCATCACTTATAGAGCCATTGCGTGGAGTAGTAGAACTAGCCTCTTGACGACGAGAGAAAACCTCTCCAAAATTCAAAGACTAGCCTGTATATGCATAACAGGAGCAATGAGTACATGCCCAACGGCAGCAATGGAAGTGATTCTCAACCTCACACCATTACATATGGTGGTGGAGAGTGTTGCAGAAAGAACAAGATACAGGGAATCATTAAAAAAAAACCACCTCTTCACTTCTTAGAAATCGGACAACCTGGGACATGCCACAAGATGGTATGATGAAAAAGTATAACTTTTCAAAGAAATTCGTTACGGAATAAGGCAACAAGAAAGAATGGGATCCAAATACCATTACTAGACTTGGAAAGAATGCCATTCAATGGTACACAGACAGCTCAAAAGCAATAGAAGGAACTGGGATAGGAGTGTACGGGCCAGGAACCAAACACTCTGTAAGCTTGGGAAAAACCCCAAGTATATTTCAAGTGGAAATTCACGCAATAAGAAAGTGTGCCCAGTTCAGTATTGACAAAGGATATAGAAGGCAAAGGATTATCATAATGTCTGATAGTCAAGCAGCCATTAAAGCGCTGAGTTCTTGTGTAATCAGTTCCAAAATGGTGTGGGAATGCTTAGGAAAACTCAACGAACTAGGCGAGAACAACATAGTCACCTTACTGTGGATTCCAGGACACACTGGAATAGAAGGAAACGAAATAGCAGATGAACTAGCGAAGAGGGGGACTGAAATACTTTTGTGGAATCAGCTCCAATGTAATATTGGAACAAATAGGTAAAGCCGAAGAAAAGAGAAGATCTGACAATTGGGAAGTTCTAGTAGGGCTTAGGCAATCAAAGATTCTTCTGGGTGACTACAACCTGTTGAGATCAAATAAATGCATAAGTCAAAGCAAAACTGCACTAAGAGTTTTAACAGGAATCCTAACGGGACATTGTCGCCTGAATGGGCACCTTAAAAAGCTCAAAATATTGGAGGAAATAGATTGTAGATTTTGTGGAATGGAAGAAGAAACCTCCATCCACATACTTGCGAACTGCACAGTAATTCATAATCCTAGGGCACAGTACCTGGGAGACTACTGGATAGAAAAGGGGCAGTTACCTAAGTTAAGGCCTGCAGATATCCTGAAATACCTCCGGGAAATAGGACTAAAGGAGCTACTAGTATCTGCGACTCTCCTCAGAAACTAAGTAGAAGTAAGGGGGCACAATAGATCTCTTAGGTCTTAGTGAATGTTACTCCAAAATACATACATACATACATGGTACACAGACGGTTCAAAAGCAATAGAGAGAACTGGGATAGGAGTGTACGGGTCAGGAACCAAACTCTCTGAAAGCTTGGGAAAAAACCCCAAGTATCTTTCAAGCGGAAATTCACACCATAAGAAAGTATACCCAGTTCAATATTGACAGGGGGACTGAAAGACCGTTTTGGGAGCCGGAACCCTTTTGCGTTATCAGCCTCAATGTAGTATTGGAAGAAATAAGCATATCCGAAACAAAGAGAAGATCTGACTATTGGAAATATCTAGTAGGGCTTAGACAATCAAAGATTCTGATGGGTGGCTACAACCTGTTGAGATCAAATGAATGCATAAGTCAAAGTAAAACTGCACTAGGAGTTTTAACAGGGATCCTAACTGGACATTGCCGCCTGAACGGGCACCTGAAAAAGCTCAAAATAGTGGAGGAAGAATAATTTACATTCTATGGCATGGAAGAAGAAACCTCCATCCACATTCTTGGAATCCTAGGGCGCAGCACCTAGGAGATTATTAGATCGAAGACGAACATTCACCTAAGTTGAAGCCTGCAGATATCCTAAAATTCCTTAGGGAGATAGGACTAAAGGACTAGTCTCTGCGGCGTTCCCCAGAAACTAAGTAGAAGTAAGAAGACACAATAGATCTTTTAGGTCTTAATGAATGTCATCCCATCATACATACATATTGATAAACCCGCCCTTAGTGAAACGTAAATTGCACTTGGAATTCCTAAATGCGATTTACCTAACTTTAAGAAATGGTTGGTGAAATCGAATATTATACCTAAAGACCAAAGTGAAAAAGCCCTCAACAAAGATCACAGACCTAGTAACAATTTAATACCATCCGACACTGAATTAAATAAAAATTATATTTTATGATGGGAAAGGCGAATATTCTAATATTTTTATCTTACTAAAACTGTATAATATGATAATTAGAATAATCTAAAAAAACAAAATACTCGAGATAAAATTGATCGCGTGCTGATATTTATCTCCGTTCTTCTCTAAATATTGTTGTTCCAATTGTTCGAGATTGAGAGTGGAATGAGCAAATAAATACTTGATGCACCTAACATTGTCAATCATATTTGAATGGTGGATAGTTCGCATTAGAAATCATGTCGGACAATCAAGCAGCCATTGAAACATTGAGCTCTCGTGTAATCAGTTCTAAAATTGTATAGCAATGCCTGGAAACACTTAATGAACTAGGCGACAACAACATCGTCACATTTCTGTGGGTTCGAGGACAAACTGAAATGTAAAATTGGAAGACATAGGCAACGCCGAGGAGAAAAGAAAATCTGACATTGAAAAAATTTACTAGGGCTAAGGTATACTGAAATACTCGTGAAAACTACAGCCAGATGATAACAAATAAGTGCCAGATTGAGTGAGTGAGACGGAACTAGGAGATTTTGACAGGAGTCCTAACAGATCATTCGCCGCCTAAATGGGTATCTCAAACAACTTAAACTGATAGAGCAGTTAAAATTGAGTTTCTGTGGGATAGAAAACGAAACCTCCATATACATACTTGCGGAATGCTTAGCAATACAGAATCCTAGTGCACAACAAACCAGAAACTGTATGTATGAATGTATGATGGGATGACATTCGCTGAGACGTTCCTGAGAACGACTCAGAGACTGGTAGCTTCTATAGTCCTATTTCCCTGAGGAATTTCAGGATATCTGCAGGCTTCAATGTAAATCTCCCTCTTCTATCCAGTAATCTCCTAGGTGCAGTGCCCTAGGATTCTGAATTACTGTGCAATTCGCAAGTATGTGTATGGAGGTTCCCTGTTAAAACTCTTAGTGCAGTTTTACTTTGACTTATGCTTTCATTTGATCTCAATGGGTTGTAGTCATCCATCATAATCTTTGATTGTCTAAGCCCTATTAGATCCTTCCAAAATTTTGCTATTTCGTTATATTAAAGTGTGAACAACTCAATAAACAATCGATAATGTTATATTATGTGCCATCCGGTTGCCGTAAATGGCGGCCATTGATTATTTAGAAAAAGCATAAATAGAATAATTATAATTAATTTGTAAGTTTAGAATTTAACAAAGTATTTTCACTTGTAGGTACCTATATTGGGTTGTTCTGATAAAAAATTTAGTATAAGTAAAAGTTATAGCATTGTATTTAAATAATGGTTATCTGTAGTGTTGGTAGTAGGTACTCTTATACTGTAATTTTTGTCTAGATATGGGTGCCAAACAGATAATGATGTAGGTAGCTTAGCCCAGAGATAATTGGCCTAGCCCTTCTGCGTTGCAAATGGCCAACACCAGAGAATTCAGCGTGGTTTTGGCCACCTACAAGCAGGTATATATCTATTTGTTAAACATATGTTTTATGAATAAGACTTTATTTCAAAAAGCTGCTTCACATCTAAATCTATCCTTCGCACACGGTATACCTACGTTGTTAAATTTGAGGTAACTTTTGCTCTGAGTGTGTAACATTTGGTTTTATTTAAATAATATTATTACATATTTTAGATTTGAAGTAGGTACCAGAGAGGTACTTAACTTTTCCTTAGAATATGTGCAATAACTTGTATAACATAGAATTCAAATAAAGTTGTATTATTATTTTTGTTTTTGTGTTGTCCAAAATCGATACATAGGTACCTACATCATAAAAAGATTGATAAATAAAGTCGTGAAATAACGTAATTACACGTTACAATTTCGTCGATATAACATATATTATTTATTATGCCTCATACGATGACGTAATTTAACGAGACTAGGTGACGTCTTTGGGCTATTAAATTATGTTTTAATAAGACCAAAAGGTTGGCTCACTTAATTTGCCACAAATTAATTTGCACAACTTTTCAGCATTAACTTACATTAAGAATAATTGTTTTCAGTAAACAAATAATTCAGTTACTCAATACTTTTTACATCGTTACGCTCACGTCTCTTATACCATATACTATACAGACATGTAATGAATATTGCATACAATGTAGTGAGCAAGTATACCTAATTGTAATAATTCACTAGTTTTGAAAGTGAATCATTTTAATAGAGTTCTCAAACAATCTCTTATTCGCATTTAACGGTAGTTGAATAACAAGTCAATAGATATTTCCCATTATAAGCTTCTAATAAATATCTAATAGGTGAAGAACGTTTCACAATATTTGGTTGACTCGGCATCTGGCCTTAAGGATTTAGTAAGAAAATTTTATAAATCTCTCATTGTACAGTAAGCAGTAACAGATCCGTGGTCGGTAAAATTTAGATACTAAAACATAAATTAAATTAATGGAAGAAAAATCACTGGATTTTTCAAAAACAAATTCAATTTTTATTTATTAATTGGAATTGAGCAAATTAAACTGTTGGCCCACCGTATACGCTTTGGTTTATTACATCTAATTGGCAGATGTTATCGAAAAATGGTTCAATTGAAAAGTATATAGTTTAATAATGGTCACATTTTAAAAAAATATTGTACAATACAGGGTAAAGGGTATCTGCAAAACAGTGGAAGGTATCATAGTTACATTTTTTAAATAATAACGTATATGAAATAAAATCAAAAAGCAGCAAAGTGAGTAGTTAATATATGAACTATGACTAAATAAAACAAAAAAGCTGGCCTAAATAGAGAAAAAATATAAATATTGTATATATATGAAATGTTGGAAGAAACAGTTTTTTATACAGGGTGTTTCATTGGGAAAGGGCCTAATTTTAACTGTAGATGGGGATCTCTTTGGTGCTTCCAAAAACCTATATTTAATGTGTCTTCTGCACTTTATAACCGAGATACAGGGTGTTTTATAAATGTATCCAATTTCTTTCGAACCTCATAACTTCCGAGTTACCCTGTATAGTATTTTGAAATTTGGTACACGTAATAACCATTACCTAGAAACTCTATCAAAAGTATCTCCAAAAAGATAATGCTGGTACGGCTTAATAAAAAGTTTCAAAACTCGTCTTTCCTAAAAACAACTCCCTGTATATAGATTTTTTTTAAATTGCTCTTTATAATTGGAAAGAGTATAAAAAATCGAATCTACTTATTTCCTTTTTATTTTTCCGCAGACAATTTTACTACCAAAAATTTACCGTCAAAGTTACAATTTATGCACGTTTTGGGGGTTAACAATGGTATCGAAGAGGTTTTTTAATTTTTTAGCTTGAAATGAAATCTATTCAATGCATCTAGAGAAGCATCCTAGAAATTCAATTGAGGTTGTATGTTTACGAGTACAGACCACTAAAAAATGTGATTACAGTTCCGTACTTAGGACATACTCATTCAATATGTTTCGAATATTTCGAACACCTTGTATAAGGATATGTATCTGGAAACTATGCACTTCTACATTTAGAATAACAAGAGTAAAATACGAGAAATAAATTTATACTTCAAAAAACGGAGAGATTTTTATTAATTTTATTAATTGACATGAAAAGAAAACAAGAAATTTCAACAACGTTGTCCAAACGAAGCAAGTCTAACCTATAAAAATTGCTCAAAATGACCCACATTCTGCTCTATGCACTTTCTTGCCCTTTTTGTAATATTGCGAACGGACCTTCTGATCACATCTGGATTATTTATAAGTTCTCTGCAGGCATTCTCTATTTGTCGAAGAAGTTCTTCTCTGCTATTGATGTCGGTAGCATATACTTTTGATTTTAGATACCCCCAAATATGGTAATTCACAGGATTGAAGTCAGGTGACCTTGAATGCCAGTTATTGGGACCACCTCTGCCTATACATGAATTGGGAAAATTTTCATTTAAAAAATGTCTTACTATGACTCTGTAATGCACCGAAGCACCGTCATGCTGATAATACATTCCTGCTACATTTACGCCTGCATCATCTAATAACACTGGTAAAATATTCTGCAGAAAATCCAAATAGACTTCGCCGGTCAGTCTTTGTGAAAAGATGTGTGGTCCTATTAATTTATTATCAATGACACCGCACCAAACGTTACCAGAAAATTTGCGTTGCGAATAGGCCTCTCTTATAGCAAATGGATTTTTTGCCCAAATGTGCGAGTTCCGTAAATTATAAACGCCGTCTCTTGTAAATTGAGCTTTATCCGTGAATAGAACTCTACTTAAAATTTTTTCATTTCCAATGATCCAATTTCTAAAACTCATTCGTGGAATTTCGTCCCCTGCTTGAAGTCGCTGTACTTCTTGTACAGGGTGTCCCACGACGAGTGAAAACTATCTGTATATGGCAAAATACTCATAGTAAAATCACGAAAATTTCTACGTTTGGGTTTTCGGATACGATCTTTTCAACTAAAATATTATTATTATTTTTTTATTCTTATTTTTTTATCCTGAATGCATTAAAATAGAAAAAACAGGGTGGTTCTATTCAAAAAAATGAAGAAATTTGATATTTATTAAGTTAAACTTTGAACACTTTTTATACACACCCTGTATAAAATGAAAAATTTTTCAACATAGATTCGAATACGTTAACCGAAGAGAAACCATTTTCATATCTTCAAGGGTCCTCTCGTAAAAAAATAATTTATAAGGGTCTTCAACGGTCAAATTTTCTACAAAAAAATTAATAACTCAAAAAGTGTGCATTTTTCGGAAAAAGTTTTTAGACAAAAGTATACTAAAATATTACGTAGATTTCAAAAATGTATTAATATACAGGGTGTTCCATTTAAAATAACAAAGTTACAGTCGACTTCCGGTAGAAACGGAAGTCGGCCATCTTTGAAAATATTTTAGTTTAAAAGATCGTATCCGAAAACCCAAACGTAGAAATTTTTGTGATTTTACTATGAGTATTTTGCCATATACAGATAGTTTTCACTCGTCGTGGGACACCCTGTATATGAAATGGATAAAGATTATGTTTTTTCAGTCACCGCCAAATAGTAACATGAGGTACATTTGTAGCATATCCAATTCTTCTTATACTAATCTCCGGATTATTATTAACAATATTCAAAACATTTTGTTCCATATTTAAATGCCTTCTTTCCTGCCGAGTTCTCCTAATTAATTAAAAACACGAATAAATGTTTTACGGTTTGGTAACCTTCGGTAAGGGAACCTTCTTCCGTATTCAGTTTTTGCAGCTGTACCAAACAAACGACACACACTTCAATGATGCGTCTATTCCATAGCCTACTTGAAGTATTATCTAGTTTATACTAGTCTTTTAACGTTTTTTGAAGTATAAATTTATTTCTCGTATTTAACTCTTCTTATTCTAAATGTAGAAGTGCATAGTTTCCGGATACATATCCTTATACTGGGTGTTCGAAATATTCGAAACATATTGAATGAGTATTGATAGTGAATTACTACCTTTTCCTGCTGGTTTATAACTTTCGAAGGACCATATCTTTTGAAATGAAAATACTCGAAACCATAGTTTTTTATACGTTTAATAACTACAGGATCACAACACAAAACTGAATTTCACAATTGTTGTTATGTAACATAACATAACATCGTAACATTTATTGTTTAAATAAACAATTATTAAACTTATCTCTAAGCTCTACATTGAAAAGCTTGAACAACGTACATAAAAAAATAACAATAGTTAACCTCTCTAGTTACATGTGTTCTAGAAAAAACCGTTGAAGCACACCGACAGGGTAGGGAGCTTTTTCTGCGTGGCGACTCGTAGTGACCAAAAATGTAATTATTGTTTTTACTCGCCAAGTGATATACGAGGTGCGTCCATAAATTAACTAGTTATAGAAAATGCAACATTCTCCCCCCCTTGAAGTAAAAGCTTCAACATTCTGCCTCAAAGGACAATGGACATAATTTTGTAATTGGACGAGTAAATAAACCGTCTTTTGACATTACCCTGGCCACTCGAACCTTTTTATCTCTTCCAGGCAAAACCTCAACAACTCGGGCTAAAGGCCATTTCAATGGCGGAATATTCTCTTCCTTTAACAAAACCATACTATTTTCGGTTATATTTGGATTTGTTTTAAACCACTTTGGCCTACATTGCAAACGTGTCAAATATTCGGTAGACCATCTTTTCCAGAAATTTTGTTTAATTTTGCAGCACAACTGCCAAAAATTCAACCTGTTAATAGGCATGTTAGATACATCGGCTTCTGGAAGAGATGTCAATGGTTCCCCTATTAAAAAGTGTCCCGGAGTTAAACAGTTAAAGTCACCAGCATCAGCCGATAGAGGGCATAAAGGTCTGGAATTTAATATTGCCTCAATTTCGGCTAGCACTGTTATCATCTCCTCAAATGTCAACATTAAATTACCCACAATTCTACGCAAATGAAATTTCGTTGACTTTATTCCGGCTTCCCATAGTCCTCCCCAGTGAGGACTTGCTGGTGGAATAAAACACCATTTGATTTCACGATTAACTAAAAAGCTATGTATTTCATTCAAGTTATTACGTTCTTTAAAAAATAAATAAACATCTCGAAGTAAATTATTTGCCCCCTGAAAATTTGTTGCATTATCACTATATATTATGCAAGGTTGGCCTCTTCTACCAATGAAACGCTTCAAAGTGTGTATAAAAGAATCTGTACTCAAGCTACTTACTAACTCCAAGTGAATGGCTTTAGTCACCATACATACAAACAAGGCAATGTAAGCCTTACTAGTCGTGGATCCTCGGAGTCTAGATTGACGAATTATCAACGGACCACCAAAATCAATCCCTATTTTGGAAAAAGGTCGAGTAACAGACACTCTATCAGTTGGAAGAGATCCCATTAATTGAGTAGAAGTTTGTGCCTTAAGTTTACAGCATATAACGCATTTTTTAATAACATGTTTAACTTCTACAATACCATGAATAATCCAATATTTTAGCCTTAAGTTGGCTAATACCGTTTGTGGACCAGCATGATAAAGCTTTAGATGTTCTAACTTAATAATTAATTTAACCACACTATGTTTAGCCGGCAAAAGCACTGGGTATTTTTGATCATAATCAATGTCTGCCCTAGCAAGTCTACCATTGATTCTTAAGACCCCATTCTTATCCAAAAACGGATTTAAGGTCTTTAAGCTACTATCCTTGAAATCATATTCTTTATTTGAACTTAAGCAATCAATTTCCTTTTTAAATGCTTGTAATTGAATAAGCTTAATTATTAGTAGTAGTGACCGTTTAAGTTCGTCTAACGTCAAAACGCTAGATCCCCTTTCCCTTTTTATAAATCTAAGACAATAGGCCACTGTTCTTCTAAGGCGATTAAAATTAGAAAACCTGGTCCAATCTATCACCGACTCAATTATAGTTTCCAGTAAAACAACCTTCCTTTGTTCAGGCAAACCTTCAACTTTAAACCCTGATTCCTTAGAAAAATTGGCATTCGGATCCAACAAAAATTTCGGCCCCTGCCACCACAAACTATTAGCTAATATTTCGGAGGGAGGCATTCCTCTCGATACATAATCTGCAGGATTATTTTCCGATTTTATATGCTTCCAAATGTTATTGGTTGTGAGTTCTTGTATTTCTGCAACCCTGTTGGCAACAAACGTTGTCCAACGTGTTGGTGAAGCATTCAACCAGGACAGAACGATACTTGAATCTGTCCACAAAACCGTAATATTAAACTTGAGGTTTATGAACGATAAAACCTTGTGAACCAGTCTTGAGAGCAATAAAGCTCCACACAGTTCTAGACGTGGCAGACTCACTGTTTTTAACGGGGCTATGCGTGATTTGGAACAAAGAAGATTGCAAGTAACTGATCCATCAGCATAGATCGCTCTTAAGTAAACGCAAGCTCCATACGCTGTCAACGAAGCGTCCGAGAAGCCATGAAGTTGTAGCTCGACTATATTTTTATCGGAAAACACCCACCTAGAAATTTCTAAATGACGTAATTGAGTTAAATTATCAGAAAACCTTAACCATTTTTGCAAAATATGAGTAGGAAGTTCTTCATCCCAATCTAATTTATTTGACCAAATTTCTTGCATAAGAATTTTGGCGATCACTACTACTGGTCCGACAAGGCCCATCGGATCGAACATCTGAGAAATCTTTGACAAAACTAAACGTTTGGTATACCTTTGAGAAACTTCCTTTTCAGAATTGGGGATTGAAATTTTAAATACATCTTTTCCTGGCATCCAGGTAATCCCAAGAACCTTATTAGAATAATTTTCATCGTGAACATAAATTTCGTTTTTCATTTCTTCACCCAGTCCAGATTCTAAAATTGATATATCATTTGAACTCCACTTATGTAGCATAAACCCTCCTGAGCCTAACAAACGTATTAATTGCTCTTTTAATTCCACCGCCTCTTCCCAAGAATTTGCTCCACTTAAAACATCATCAACGTAACATTGATGTGTTAACGATTTAGACGCGAGAGGAAAATTTAATGCTTCATCCGAAGCTAATTTACTTAAGCATCTGGTAGCTAGAAATGGAGCTGATTTTGTCCCGTATGTGACAGTCTGCAGCTCAATAATTTTTAAGGGTTCCTCAGGGCTATCCCTCCAAACAATATTTTGTAAGAAACGCTGATCCGGAGTAAGCTGTATCATCCTGTACATCTTTTTAATATCTGCAACCAAAACATACTGAAAAGTTCTAAACCTACCTAATATTTCAAACAGCTCTGGCTGAACCTGATATCCTTTGAGCAAAATGTCATTCAAAGATAGCCCTGACGAAGTTTTACTTGAGGCATCAAACACCACCCTCAATTTGGTCGATGCAGCATCGTCCCGAACAACACAATGATGTGGTAAAAACACTCTTTTGTTCAAATCATTGGCACCTGGATCAACAATTTTACCATGGCCTAAATCAATATACTCCTTAATGAAGTCTTTATATTGCAAATATAACTCTGGATGTCTCTTGAACCTACTCTCTAATGACTGAAATCTTTTACAAGCTAGTTCAAAGGAATTCCCTAGTTTCGAATAATCATCTTTATTGCGCATTAGTAAACAAACCTGAAAAGCCCCATTTGGTTGTCTTTTGCAAGATTCCAAAAATATCTGTTCAGACAACCTATCATCGGACGACAAAAATTTTGTATTACTAATCTCTTCAAGTTGCCAAAACCTTAGAATCAAATCACCGACATCTGGAATCTCAGAATGACTGAATAAGTTTATACTTTCATTACCTCCTGTATTGTTAGCAAATGTTGACGAGCAAACACATCCATTTTTAAAGGATGCCACTGGAGCAGACCCACACATCAACCAACCCAGTTTAGTATTTTGGAGTACCGGTAACTGTGATCCCAACCTAATAATTTCAGGAACAACAAGTTGGAAATAAACATCAGCCGAAAGCAGAATATCAATATCAGAAGGTTTGTAATAAAAAGGGTCAGCCAAAGTTACATTGGCTGGAATAAAAATCTTATCGGTATCTACTGGTATATGAGGTAGATTACAAGTAATTGTTTTCAAAACTATAAACTGAGCACAGAATGTATGATCATTCACATTAGATTTTACTGTTAAATTGACTAACTTGTCACATTGCATGCTACTATTTCCAATTCCACCAATTTTGAACATTGTTGATGACCACTTTACCTTTTTTAATTTTCTAAACAAGTTTTCTGTAATAAAATTGTTTTGGGAACCTGAATCTAGAAGTGCCCGTGCCTCTATTTTCGACCCATCCTCCATTATTAAATGAACCCTCGCGGTGGCTAGTAATATTTGAGTTTCTGCTGGGCCTGTATTTGCTATTGCAGTTTGAAATACTGTATCCCTATCAACAGCCACTCCCATATCTCTTCCATGAGATATACCCAAAAAATGTTCATTAGAAATTCCTAATAAAGTACCCTGAGACAAATCCCTATCATGTTCTCGAACATCCCTTTGAACAATATCCCCACTTATATTATTATTATCAACTTGTCCCTGACCCTGAGTTTTGTTTTGACTTATATTTTTCCCTTGAATATTATTTTCATGTAACAATGTATGATGTCTTCTTTGACATTTATCGCATCCCTTTGATTTACATTGTGTAACACCATGTCCCTTTCCCATGCAATTAAAACACAACCTGTTATTTTGTATAAATTGCCTTTTTTCAGGTAGCTGCAAATTGGAAAATTTAAAACATTTACTTATTATGTGGCCTTCTCTTTTACAAAAACCACAATTTGATTTAATTTCATGTTTCTGTTGCTCACTTACCAAAAATGTTTTATTATGTTTTTCCTTTCCCCCCAGATGCATTCCCTTTAAACTATCAATTTCAATATTTTCTAAAGCTACACACCTATTCTCCAGAAATTGAAGAAAATTATCAAGAGTTGGCAACAGCACCACATCACTAGATGCCACATTCCTTTCAAGCTCATATGCCTTGTGAGTTTGAAAATCTAATTTTTGTGAAAACAAAAATACCAAAAGGACATCCCACTCTTTTATTGGCAATTTTAAAGCTTTTAAAGAATTTATGTGTTGTCTAACATGGGTTAAGAATGATCTCAGCTGTTTTCCTGACCCCTTAGTGATAACTGGTGTATCCAACATACCTTTCAAATGCGAATTTATAACCACTAACTTGTTATCATACCGGTTCTTTAAAATCTCAACTGCATTTATATAATTGTCATTCGTCAAAGGTAAATTGTTTATTAAATTTAGAGCTTCCCCTGACAAAGCTCCTTTTAAATAGAGAAACTTTTGCACATTATCTAATGATGAATTATTGTCAATTATTGCTTTGAATAAATCTATAAACGTTTGCCAATCCTCAATTTTTCCTGAAAAAGATGGTGTACTTAAACTTGGCAACCGCGCATTGCTTTGATAATTAATTACCCCAGGCGAATGTTGCAAATTCTCCGAATCTGAACTAATGCTTAAATTGTCTTTGGATTTTATTTTAGTTTTAATTTTTGACCAAGTTGTCAGGTATTTGATTTCTATTTCCTCCCGGTCAGTGCTTTCAACCTCCTCAAGTTCTTCTATTTGTGATTGAATTTTACAATAATCTTCATATTTATTTTGCAAAAAGATTTCCCTAGTCTCAAATTCGCTTAAATCTACTGTTAAAGAATTTTCATTTGTATTAACAAAATTTTGAATCCTAGAAATAGCACTTTTGATAACAGTTCTTTGTTTTTTAAGTCCTTCCATTTTTTTTTTTTTTTTTTTTTTTTTTAACATAAATTCACTACTTAATCTTATATTTATCTAAAATTACACAACAGTATCAAATTATTTCAACAACTGGATCAAATGTCACCCTTTTCCCATATACAATACAATGAAATGTATAAAAATATTTCTAAACAATCTTTTGCATAAAGCCGCTCAACAAAATTTATTTACTATTGTTTACCCTTAAAACTAGACAGTTTTAATAACTTATAATAACCCAAATTGTGACCCACATTAAATTGAATATTTAACGTTTTTGACTTTAAAATTGTTCCACATACATTTATAGAAATAACCCTTTGTTTGCCAGCCAACCAACTTCCTTTTTTGGCCGGTTCACAAATAATAAAGTAATAAAGAAAGATCTGACCTCTATGTCTCCTTGCATTTGAATGCACCCATTACCATAATTTTTCAAATCCAATATCCCAATTCATTTCAATCCTGTGCAAATTGTACCAATCCGGCTCGAAGGACCATAAATGATAGTGAATTACTACCTTTTCCTGCTGGTTTATAACTTTCGAAGGACCATATCTTTTGAAATGAAAATACTCGAAACCATAGTTTTTTATACGTTTAATAACTACAGGATCACAACACAAAACTGAATTTCACAATTGTTGTTATGTAACATAACATAACATCGTAACATTTATTGTTTAAATAAACAATTATTAAACTTATCTCTAAGCTCTACATTGAAAAGCTTGAACAACGTACATAAAAAAATAACAATAGTTAACCTCTCTAGTTACATGTGTTCTAGAAAAAACCGTTGAAGCACACCGACAGGGTAGGGAGCTTTTTCTGCGTGGCGACTCGTAGTGACCAAAAATGTAATTATTGTTTTTACTCGCCAAGTGATATACGAGGTGCGTCCATAAATTAACTAGTTATAGAAAATGCAACAAGTATGTCCAAGTACGGCCCTGTAATCTCATTTTTCAGTGGTCTGTACTCGTAAACATACAAACTCAATTGCATTTCTAGGATGCTTCTCTAGATGCATTAAATAGATTTCATTTCAAGCTAAAAAATAAAAAAACCTCTCCGATACCATTGTTAACCCCCAAACCCTGCATAAATTATAACTTTGACGGTAAATTTTTGGTAGTAAAATTGTCTGCGGAAAAATAAAAAGGAAATAAGTAGATTCGATTTTTATACCCATTCCAATTATAGAAAGCAATTTAAAAAAAATCTATATACAGTGTGTTGTTTTTAGGAAAGACGAGTTTTGAAATTTTTTGTTAAGCCGTACCTGCATTATCTTTTTGGAGATGCTTTTGATGGAGTATCTAGGTAATGCTTATTACGTGTACCAAATTTCAAAATAATAAACAGGGTAACTCGGAAGTTATGAGGTTCGAAATAAATAGGATAAATTTATAAAACACCCTGTATCTCGGTTATAAAGTGCAGAAGACACATTAAATATAGGTTTTTGGAAGCACCAAAGTGATCCCCATCTACAGTTAAAGTTAGGCCCTTTCCCAATGAAACACCCTGTATGTAAATGCGTCACTATAAAAAAATAATTATTTGTATGTAATTCATCTATTAGATAAGACACCAAATTTTGGATAAGCCAATTGAAAAATTTAAATTTGAAAAACGGGTTCTATAAAAAAGAAATAAAAAAATTGAAGAGTGTTACGATATACATGAAGGGAATTAATTTTTGGAAATTATTAAGAGAGTCAGAAAAATTTAAAATAAAAGTAAAAGTCGAATAAAATAAACTGAAATTAGAAATAATGAGATCGTATTGATGCACCACATGTTAGAATCACAGTTGGATTTATAAATTGTCAACAGAATAAGAGGAAAAAATATAAATCATTGACAAAGACTTTCTTGGTATGAATTGTAGAGAGGGAAATAAGTTATCTTCGAATATGAAGCATTTTCTTACTGGAGATATAGACTCTTAGGACTAGAGTTTCCAAGGGAGGATTTCTCGGAGAAGGACTAATGAAGAGACTGCTGAGCCTAATAAGGGCTACTGGTCTCTTCACATAAACGGTACAACCAAGAGCACAAAAAGTGTTGAGGTGCCGAGGTCTCTAAGCTTCTGACTGTTGGGTCCGAACTAATCAATCAATCAACCTGTTTCTGATCCAGCATGTATTATTGTTATTCTTAGTCCTTTATTTCATGGAGCCTTTTGTTTTACCTTTTCCCAATGAATCCACAAATCCCTTCGTTGGAGTATCATCAGTGTCATACCATGTCTTGCAAAGGTGGATAATTGAATGATTTTCACAACTATATTTTTGAATATCCTGTAAGCAATCATGTCGCCACATCCGTTATTGGTAAGACTCGATTATAGCTTGTCTCTTGATGGTATTTATCAGTATTCAAATCCCATTTGAGAAATAACTCTCCACAAACTTGTTCGCTCTTTTTTATACTATTTAGGGATGTATCATTTGTTCTTAGTATAGGACTTATAGCGCTCTTCAAATTATATCATTTTGCATTTGGTCAACACATTTGGTTTTATTAGCGTCACTTCGTTTTTTTCGTTTATGTATTGGCTTATTGATAATGTATTTTAGTGTGGATATTGGGGCTTTGGTCAACTTAACGTTTCTTTTGCTGCATTAGTTAAACCATAACCTCGATGTTCCAGTGATTCAAACACATTTTTCACTATTCGCTTCGCATCCGGCGATAAATGAACTTTTTTTGCCCTAGGACGCCACATACTTAATTTTAAACACAAGATTATTTTTGGGGAGAGAATATTAAAAATATTATTATTATTATTATATTATCCCGAAATCCCCACTTTATATTTTATCTATAAATATTTTAGTCCCCAGGCAGCATGCGATTGATGACACCATCTGCAGATGGATCAAGTCCATGTCAAACCTCAGGAATATAAACTCAACCATGGCAGAAACCCCCTTAAAAGTAACAGCGGCAAAAGGGTGCCCACAGGGAGGCGTCCTTTCACCACTCCTGTGGAACCTAGTCGTAGACTCGCTTTTAAGGAAACTTAACGAACTGGGATACTTCACCCAGGGTTACGCTGACGATATAGTCATTGTAATTAGGGGTGAGTACCCCAGAACGGTATCAAACCTCATGCAAGACGCTCTGAGGAACATTGAGGATTGGTGCAAGGAGGAGCAGCTTCGTGTAAAGCCCTCCAAAACAACCCTAATCCCCTTTACAAGGAAAAGAAAATTGGAGGATCTAACACCCCCAGACTTTTTCAACAAATGTTATGTTTTAGCAAGGAAGCTAAATACCTAGGAATCATCCTGGATACGAAGCTAACCTGAAACAAACACATAAAGAAGATAACTACCAAAAGCAAGATGACACTGACGTCACTAAAAAGAGCGATTGGAAGCACATGGGGACTGAAACCGGCAGTGGTACACTGGCTGTACACAACGGTTGTAAGACCCATGATAACATACGGCGCACTCGTCTGGTGGCCTAAGGTTAACCAGAAACAGGCAATCCTAGAGCTAACCAAAATCCAGAGACTGGCGTGTCAGTGCATCACTGAAGCACAAAGAAGTACTCCGACAGCAACCATGGAAACAATTCTAAACCTCCCACCAATTGACCTAATCGTCAAAGCAGAGGCTAGAATTGGGGCATATCGTCTCCAGTTAAACAATAACTGGAACCCTCACCCTAATGGGCATGCGACAATTATCAATATAATCACAAATCCCATACTAACTATTGGTACTGATTATATGACGCCGACCACATCACTAGAAAAACCCTTTAACATCGAAATAGATTGGAAGAGAGAATTCAAGGAAACACCCAAACAAGAAATAGTTTGGTTCACTGACGGTTCCAAAACGGACACTGGTACTGGCGCTGGAATATACGGTCAATCCCCCAGATGTGACATTAGTCATTCACTGGGAGTAAATACCACTGTATTCCAAGCAGAAATCTACGCAATTGACTCATGTCTGAGAGAAAACATAAGGAAGAGATACAGCCGTGAAAACATTCTTATCTGCTCAGACAGTCAAGCGTCAATCAAAGCACTTAATATTAGTACAATAAAATCCAAACTTGTCTGGGAGTGCTTAGAAAACCTTAAAAAAATCAGTGCCACAAATAAGGTAACCCTGAAATGGGTGCCAGGTCACAAGGGTATTGAAGGGAACGAAGAAGCAGACGCCCTAGCACGAGAAGTATCGGCAACCGGTGTAACAAAGGCTTCGGTAAGAACCACATTAAACCAGTGGGTGCACAAACAACACTTCAAATACTGGCAAACAATTCCGGAGCTCAAACACAGTAAATTGATGGTTAAACAACCCATACCAAAACTTACTGAAGAAATCCTAAAGTTAAATAGGAGAGATATCAAGCTGGTAACCGGCCTTATAACCGGACACTTTGGCCTGAGAAATCACCTTCACACAATGGGGATCTTCCAAGAAGAACTTACATGTAGATTATGTGGTGAGGAGGACGAAACAGCCACCCATATAATTTTCGAATGTGAAGCTCTACGTTGGTGGAGTTATAGACAGATAGGGCCGGATGACCCTATATCCAACCTCACCAAAAGATATACTGTGAAGAGACTTCTAGATCTCATCAAGGTCACAAATCTTCTCACGGACTAGCAGACAGACAGGACAATACAATAAGCCAACGGCTGCAGTGTTGGGGCCCACTAACCCGGCCTGTTTATCAACCAACCAACCACCAACCATGTATGTAAATATAAAAAGAGCATTGGAAATAAACAAGGTAGGTGTCTGTCAGACAAAGGAAAACAAGCAATGGAAGTTTTTTTATATTTACACAAGCAGATTAAAATGTTCACAGATAAGGAGGTCAACTATTTATCGTGAAAAATACTTTCAAATTGAAAAATAATTATTTGGAAATATATCTTCCGAATCACAAATAAATAATAGAATAATTAAATGAATTAAAAAATAGTCTTTAATATTATTTTACGACCAAACATTTCAGTTGTAAAATAATCATACTATCAGGCATTATCTTTTCGCTTTTAGAAGAAACGAGTACGATACTGTGCTATTCTTATCGGATCAACGACTACCTGCTATGCGGTTTGATCTTAAATCGAAGTATACAAGGTTTATCATTTTGTTCACCGCATTTTTTCCCACTTAAAATTTTTACTGCGACAGAGAATTTTACATTGATATGAATAATTTTGGGATATCTTCAAATACAAAAAATAATCTACATAATATAATTCTCACCATCTTCATATATTATCTTACTTTTGAATCTTCTTGGTCTTAAAATAACATGAATAATCTCTCAATATTGAACCATAGAAATTTTCTCGGACATCCCAACGGCTTCAAAAGTACTTACCTCTTACCGTGTAACGTTGAATTGGTATCAAGGTGTCAGACAAAATTCTTCTCAATAGGAAGACTTAACAAAGTGTGTCTGGTCTGGATCCATGAGAGTTCTGGTATTGATGGCAACGGAAAGGCGAAGAAGTCTTGAAAATGTAGAGATGGGAATATCATTCCGCTATTGTCGGTTATAAAAAAGCCCAGTCTGTAGTCTGTATTTAAATAAAGTTGCCTTCAAGTAATCAAGGTCGTAATTCTATTGTATGTGTGTCTACATTTTTATTGAGAAGTGTATATTCTTTATTTAATATAAATGTACTTGCACGTCATCAATGTGAAGAAATCACGCTGTTCGTTTGACTCAGGTCATTCGTTTGCTGCTGGCAATCAGTACGGTTTGTCACTGTTAACTTGGTAAATATTAAAATTTGTAGGTCGCATGTTATTGAAAAATATAAATTAATATATATCCAAAGAAACGTTTTGTATTTAATTTCATACCAAATGAATGATTAAATATCAAATTCAAACTAACGTCGGTCGTGCTAAAAATTTTATATATTGGATAAAATGCGCGCTGTTGTCGTGATAAAATTGGTTTATCAACAGTAAAAACACTCGAGCTTTTTTTTTATCGGCCAATCACTAATTTTACGAGAAAAACTGACATGATAAAATCGCGACACCGAAAATGGAGCGATTTTATCTAAATTAGTGATTGGCAAAACTTTGAGTTAAAGAGAAATGTATCTGATAAAAGAAAGCTCGAGTGTTTTTGGCAAGATAAATTAACGACAGAATATATGGTTGAACAACAACAATAATTATCTTTATTAATACAATAAACTACAGAATATATGGATGAACAAAATAAAAGCACTATATGTTTAAAATTCAAAAATCTGACAAACTAATTGACAGTTTTTGCAGTTTTACCAACACTTAATTGCTGTGAAATTATAAGTAACCAAACTTGCGACTCATTGTCATTGTGTAAAAGTGACGTCCGCTTACTAGATATTGAGGAAGAGAAATTTTATCCGATAAAAAAGGATGCACCTTTTTTATCGATGTCAAAGTGACAATAACATTTCCAGGTATATGACATTTTAACATTGGAGCTAAATTATCAGGCTTAATTTAACGTCTACTCTTGATTTGAGGTTATGTTTTGGGAATTTAAATTTGTTCATTTAATTTTTCGATTCTGTAATTTGCGAGTTACTAAAAAACTGCAAAGCTGTGAATAATATTATCGTAATGAGTTATGAAAGTTAAGGGTGCCTTTATAAAAACGTATAAACAAATCTGTTACTTTCCTGATGAGGACTCTATTGGCTGATAATCCTTGAACTAGGACATCCAGTGACTAAATCTAGAGATCTTGTATATTTGTCCCAGGAACTTGGTTGGCCTAGCAATTGTGTCCAAGAAAATGTATTGTCCAGTAATCCTCGATACCTTCAGATAAACCCAGCTACTATTATATTTGAAGATTCTATTAAATACGTGAACAAGTTATGAAAAGAGCGGTATTGTTCCACTCGCGTAATTTGCAAAACTCGCTAGCGCTAGTTTTGTGAAATATTACTATTTTGCTTGTGTTTTTATATTTATTTACTAAAAGATTTGGTAGCTCAGTAATAACCTTACCCCTTTTATTGTAGAATTCCTTACTTCGTGAAATCTATTCATAAATGTAATCAACAAAAAACACAAACGGAAAAAGCTATAAAATTACAGATCACTTTGTAGTTTTCATTTAATATATTATGGAAATTTTCTAAATTTACGTTTTTTGTACATTTCAGTTATTTTCTGTTGACTTCCATATTTCATAAACGATCTGACAACGTTTCGAATGTTCACAATGATGACGTAAACGCAACTTTATTTGGCTTTTACTATAATTCGCTGCCTATCGTAAATTGTGATACAAAGTAGTTTGGAAAAATGTACAGTAATTATATTTCGATTAGATTATTATATAATAAGTAGCCACAAAAAAGGTTTTAATGTAAATGTTAAGTGTTTTCCACGTGACTTACCCACTGGACAATTATATTTAAAATACGTTAATAACGCTTACTATTATACAGAGTAGCAGGAAATTTATAGTAATTACATGATGAAAAAAATTTTTTTACGACACCAAAAATATAACGTAACGTATTGTTTAGCAGCGCAAGTGCGGAAATTTCTTAGCGCCATGACGTTTTACGTTTTGTACCATCTGTCACTTGAGTAACACATGGGCTGAAAACTCCCGGGCCTAACAAAAAAGTTAGGTTATACAAAAAAATCTAATATTTTTCCCGTGTATAATTAGGCAATCCAACGACCTGTCAAATAAATTCAATATGGCGCCTGGTTGGCAAACAATTGTTTAATACGTTTGTTTACTTGTTCAGTTTTGTTAATTGTTGAAGCTTTTTTGAAGTATTTGGGTATAATTACCTTTGGTTTTATTCAGATTTATAGAAAATAGTGAGACCTAAGTTCAGTTTTGAAAAAAAATGCCAGTAACGTGTATTGTGGTGGGTTGTGGAAGCCGTGCAGATCGGGACCATTTGCTTAGTTTTTTTTGCATTCCCACATTGAAAAACTTTGTACATTGCCCACATATAAACGATTTATCAAGGAAAAGGAGGGATATGTGGTTAGCAGCCATCAAGAGGGAAGATCTAACACTTGAAACTCCTTGAAACAACTAACGATTACTTCGATAATAATCAAAATGCAAAATAAACACCATTAATACTTGCTGTATTATAGCTACCTTGCTACGGCTTAAAAGCTTTGTTTGCCAACCAGGCGCCATCTTGACAGTTGAAAAGTCATGTGGTTTGGATTCCCTAATACACTATTGAATGATATTAAAAAATGTCTTATTTTGGTTGCTCTGAATGGATTAAAAATGGCGTGGATTTGAATGTTTTTGTTTGTCATAATGACAAACCGCTGTAGAAAAATGTCAGATAAGTGCAATAATATATCTACATATATGCGGGAAAAAAGTACTCACTTTTTCCCGGGGAAAAAAGTAATTTCATAAAAAGTGATATTTTGTTACCGGTCAACAATGATAATATGTAAAACTTTTTTCCCGTCACAGAAAAAACAGGTTTTAGTTTAGTGTAGTTTTATCCATCAAGAACAACGCAATCATTCCAGCGCCGCTCTAACATTTCAGTACCACTTTTGTAGAACGATTTATGTTATTGATCCAAATTTGAATGATAATTTTGAAAGACTAACTGAGTTTACTACAGATACAGATATTCATCCTCAAATGATCAAATTTATGCAGATCACTATCCAAATAAAAATAGTAGTTCACTAGTATTGGAATCTTTAGATACCTCACATCCTTCTTTCGCAAGAAAATTGGCTAGTTGGGCTGTTAATGAAAGAATTACTCATAATTATTTACAAAGCTTGTTGCGTCTTTTTAAAAGTGATGTGACAACAATAGGGGATTTACAAAACCTACCTTTAGATCCTCCAACACTATTAAATACATCTTCAAGCACAAACATAATATCTATGGGTTCATCAAGAACAATGCAATCATCCCAGCGCCGCTCTAACATTTCAGTACCACTTTTATAGAACGATTTATCTTTTGCCTCAAAATAGGTCACAGTGTCAGCGATAACCTCTTCATTCGAGCGAAGCAGCCAGTAGTCCCTGGGAGCTAAATCTGGCGAATAAGGTGGATGCGGTAGCAATTCGAAGTTCAATTCACGTAGTTTTGCCATTGTTTTGATTGACTTGTGAAACAAAATTTTTTCTTTGCCTTATTCGGACGTTACTTTGCAATTTCGGCCTTCAAACGCTTCAAGAAATGCCATAAAATGACATTAAGTTTGGTACCGACTAGATTATGTAGGTATGCATTTTTTGTTTTAAAATCGATTTACCATGCAATTTAAGAAAATTGTAAATTGCACGAAAAGTATAATACCTAGGTATAGTATACCCTTATACCATTCGGAAAGAGGACATTTTTTTTTAACATGGTGAGTTATTAAAATAAAGGGTGTTCCATTTAAAATAAGCCCGATATTACACATTGAAAGATCTTATAATGAGACAGAAAATTCTGAATACCCTGTAAAGATATGTTTAGTACTCAATCGTGTAATACATCCAACGAATGTCCAACTATTTAGACGTAAAATAATGTTTGCTCGAATTTGTTATATCAATGAGTTATGAAATTTTTTTTTTTCGAAATGTTCACATTTTAAAAAAAATCAGCATAATTTGGAACCCTCTGTATTTAGATATAGTATTTTATTTTAAGGGGCAATCAGAAAATGAAATAAACGGCGATTGTAAATTGCAGCGGCGGTCAGAGTTTCTATAATCCTTACATGTAAATTGCACCGAATGGTCATGTATGGGTTCGTAGTCACTATGTAAATTGCAGCGCACGGCCAACAAAGAGCTTTAATCTTACCTGTAAATTGCAGCGGCAAAATTTATGAAAACCTACTGAGTTAAACTTGAAACAAACCGTAAATTATTTATACTGCATTACTTATCTATACTAAAGTAAAGAAAAATACTTTTTAATATTTATTAATAAAATTGATGACCAAATACACATTACATATACATACGAGTATACTATAAGCGCTATAATAAAATCAAAAACAATATTTACACTAAATGTACATATTATGTGCTCAAACATTTCTAAAATAATGACATACTTGTTTTACAAATTGTAATCTCGTTATACTTTTTGTTTTATAATGTAACCCTACTGTCTGGTGGTTGTATTTCTCCCAAGTCAAAAACAAGGCAATCTCCTACTTCGGCGGGTGTAAGATACTGAAGACCAAAAGTATATTTTAAAAACTTTCCTATCTCGGAATCTTTATCTTTGTACTCTTTTGCCAAACCTAGTTCTTGAATCTTGCGTCACCATGATTGGCTTAAGTGAAAACGACATCCAATTATTTTTATATCGGGCCATATGCTATTTACGGCTGAGTAGATAGCTTGTTAAAAATCAATAGCTATTTTGCTTGGCTTTAAAACTAAGTCATTTTTTGCACATATATCTACAATAAATTTTAAACATTTTTTGTAGGAGTCGCATGTTTTATCTTTAACTAAACAAAACAACAAAGGTAAATAGTGGCCATTTTTGTAGCCATGAATTGTAAACAGTTGCTTAAAATAGCGAGTACAGTATGAAAATGTTCCATCGGCGTAAATAATGTCACAGAAGTTGCATAAAAACTTGAAATTGGTTACACACGAAAATATTATAATGTTGTCACTGCTGTTGTTTAATAACACAAAGTTTTCACCACAATTTGTGTTCCAAATGTTTGACTCCAAAGCAGAATGGGTGCGCCCATAATAGATTTCGGTAGCGGTGGATATTCTCGGCGTCGGGCATTGTAAATATTTCTTTTGATACAATTCACATCAGAAACGGCAAGATGAACATCCGAAATGTTTTTTAAAATGCCACGGCATATTTTTGCTGGCTTTACAGAAATATCTTCTGTCACTTTACGTTTACAAGAAACACTCACAATATGATTTTGAATTTTCTTCTCGTCACTCTGATGATTATGTTCCAAATTCTTTCTTGAAATTATCCGTTCGGGTCCATCTTCAGTGCTGTAGATCTTGGCAGTGCACTTCCTTGTGGTACAACACCACTTGACTTCTCCAGATTTCAACGTTTCTATTTTAAGGAACTTATAGTTACTTAATAGTAACAACACGTTTCCACGTTCACTAACAATTTCTGTTACTTGGCTCATGTTAGATAGCAAAAACTAATGATAAAATATAAAATCTACTTATTTATATATAGGTAAATGGGTGGACAACACCATAACGGGGGCGGCACCGAGCTGCGCCACCAATTAGATAGATTCTTAATCTATAACAACTCCAGGAATAGATAAGCTGTAACACCTGTTTTGTGAAATTCTTAAAAGAATTTAATCGCTGCAATTCAAAAGTCGGATTAAAATCTCAAATTTGACCATCGCTGCAATTTACAGATTCTATTATCAACTCTTATGAGGTATACGGATTAAGGATTACCAAGCGCTGCAATTTACATCTGCCCGAAATAAAACATAGGGTGTCGCATACGAAAAAATATAACTTTGATACGCCACACTTTATTGGAACATCCTGTATATTTCAAAATAATTTTAAAATGAAGCCTATATGAATGTACAAACCAATAAAGTGACAAACATTTTAAAACTTTTACCGTTTCGCTATAAACCTCCATCCCGCTGGTCGTGATTCACCCAGTATACCTCTTGAATTTTTTTATACAATAAGTTCAAGATTTGATAACACCCTATATTTTATTACTACATTGTATTGTCATGGGTCCTTGACGAGTGTGCAAAATTTCGAACTGATCTGTGTGGATCAAAATCGAGTCCAAAGGAGTCGGTTACAAACAAATAAACTAACATAAATGCAAGTGAAGCTAATAAGAGCGTGTTGATAATACAAGGATATGACATATTTGTTAGTTTTTATTATTAGTTACAAAAAAATTAACACTTTATGATATTTTGCTCTACCTAATTATCTTTAAAAAAATCAACGATTGCTTTTGTCACTATTTGTAGAATCGGAATAGTAGTATATTAAGTAAAAAAAAACTGCTGATGCTTCTATGTAAAAAAAGTAATTACTAACAGGTATAATTTAATGTCTAGAACAACAATCATTTGTAAACGTTATATAATGTGTAAATAATCGAAGAATTAAGTTTTTGTGGTAAAGTTTATCAAAAATCATTTGCAAACCTTCGACTCCCATCCAGTTTCAGGGTTCCCTCAAGATTTTCTCGTTTATTAATTTTACATTGGAGGATTACAGACTTACTGGTTCGTTAATTGTCGACAAGTTACTGTATAAATATCGCCGCCAGACTTTACTTTATGCCAAACCGAAGAAAAATACAGCAGAAACGGAGGAGCTTTACCATCACATGACCCAATCTACGATTTATGCAACACATATTTTCTACATACTATCTTCTTTTATTAATATACAAGATAGTTCAATTGAAACCCATCTTTGGTCCAGGAAAAATTTATTGACAAGTACAGTTACAAATAACTACCACTACAATTGAGGCACATATCCCACTGTTTCACCAACCGATGTATACCCTGCTCATAGAATTCTTGTGGCTGCTGCTGGAAGAATTCTTTCACAGCGTTTTGTACTTCTGCGTCCGACTGAAAACGGTTACCTTTTAACGCCTTTTTTAGTGGCCCAAACTTCTTTGGTGGCGGAGAATTTGCGTGTTTCCATTGCATCGATGACAGCTTACGGGATGGTTCAAAATAATGACACCAAGATTCATCGCCAGCAACTATTGACGAGAGAAAGTCATTACCATTTTGACTGTATTCCGTGAGGTGTTGCAAAGACAAGCCCATTCGCAAGCTTTTTTGGTCCTCAGATAAAAGACGAGGAACCCATTGCGCACAAACTTTGCTGTAACCTAGTTTGTGTACGATACTATGGACAGATCCTATACTCACACCAACATTTTCTGAAATTGCTCTGATTGAAATTCGACGATTTTCTCTAATCAGGCCTTCCACACATGCCACATTCCTGTCTGTTGATGCAGTAATCAATACACCTGGTCGTGACTTATCATTCGTCCTCTCTTCTCCATTCTTAAATTTTCGACACCATTCCTTCACAGTTGGATATGCAAAACATGCGTTTCCATACACTGCTTGTATTCGCGTATAAATTTGCAACGGTTGCACACCTTCAGCACACAAAAATTGAATGACCGCACGCTTATCACATTTGGATGGATTGTTAACAACAAACGCCATTTCAAAGTCACAATACTTAAAATCGCTGTCAAATATAAACGAAATAAACAGATCAGTGTGACGTTTGCATACACCACTAATGTTGGAAAACGTCAGTTGAATGATTACAATTGTTTCCAAGGCTAACCTGACCAAAGATGGGTTTCAGTTGAACAAGCCTAGTACATAAATACAACATAATAACGTACGATCGATTGTCTTCTTCACAAGACCAACTACAGGATATACGTAATAGTTTCTTAAAATTTGCCGTAGTATTCGTGAAAAGTGACAAATTGACATAACGTGTATAACTGATCGTACTAAAACTTGAGTTTGACAATACCGCATTTGAGGTTATGCGAGTTCAGTTTGTTGTCTGGTTTTTAGCGAATTTTTGTATTGAAAGTGTATTTATTCTTAAAATCAGTTCTTGTAAGAACTAATTTGTTTTTTTATTCCATTTGGCATTGGTAAGTAGGAATATAAAATATTATCAACTTGTTAACTTTTGACATTTCATAACACCTAAAATGCCGTGAGACAGGAATATTACAATGCTTATTCTACTACTTATTAATTTTGAACTTTGTAACTTATTCACCCAGTATATCGATAGTTTTAATAAATATGTCGATGTTAACCATAAAAAAGAAATAAATACCTACAATTAGAAAAGATAAATTTCTTGTTTAATTACCATTTCTATTGAGTTGACAGAAGTTTTGACTTGATTCATATGAATATTGTTGCTGACGTAACAGTCACGTGATGGTAAAAGCTCCACCGTTTCTACTGTATATGACCCATAAATCACTTTCTACAACAACGGCCAAATTAAAGGAAATCGTTCATGTGGACTGTTATTGACAGCTGTCTAGGTGAAGTTATAAACCAATTAGGAAGGAGAATCGGCTGGTTATAATGGATTCGTTAGGTCTTAACTAGGATTTGTACATTATATTCAATGAAAACGATTTCAATTCTTTTCAGTAGCGTTGCATTTTTTCCGTTCTTTCACTAGAATTGAATTTTTGCACAATTTCCAATTTTTTCCACTTCCATTCCTCTATATATGCCACCAGTTTAACTGGAAGGATTTTGAGTTGTTCTAACGGTTGTAATATATTTTCTCCAAAGTGCCTTTGTTTGAACCCTTGTAAGTACTCACAGAATCAGAGTATCTAAATAGGTGTTTCATATCAGTTCACATTTTCTGTACATAATATGTTCACTGACCTTTCCCATTTTGTGTAGGTGTTTCCTTAGGTTACAGTGTCCAGTGGCTAAGTAAAGTAAGATGTCTTCAAATATCTCTTACTCAGTTCCAATAAACTGGTTTAGAGTTCCTACCTTGTTCTGTAAACTCTTTAAATGGAGGTGGCCTTCTGTCAACCTTCATTTGGACTGGTATTCTTTGTCTATCCAGTCTCATAATTTCCTTCTTATGCAAACCTATGGATTCTACAGAACGGTTTTCTGACCTATGGAGTCTATTACTTTAGTGTAGTTTGTGTACGGTTGCAATTCAAGGGCTCTGGTTTGTACATTTATAAAATTACAAAATTGTAGACATAGTACCATCACAACCATTTGCACCCCTTTTTCCAAGATGGTGGCCGCGGGACAACGGTTGTGACCCCACAAACTTGAATTTAACTTTACACTAACCTCTCCTGGATATCTAAAAAATAAAATTGCGTCCTCCGACAAATGTAACTTTTCAATGGATGTCATTTATTTTTATACTGACGTTTAATGGTGTTGTTTATTTTAAGCGATTTGTTTTTGTTTCTTCTGAATATGATGTGATTGGAATCGCTTATATAATATGCTATTTTAAGTGGGATATCAATCAAATTAGCAATTTTTATTTAATTTGTCAATCGGGGCGCCAACTAGCGTGGAAACGTAAAATTTATTTTCTCTCCTAGATATAGAAAGGGTTATTTTCTCGCCTCCGTAAAGCTGGTAAAATTCAACTTTCTCATAGTGTAGGATAAAAATTTATTTTCAGTTTCTTTATTGTTTTCTTTTATAATTTTTTTTTAAGTTTACTATCCCTTATTATTTAAAAACCCGGAGGAGTGATTTGAATTTAAGTTGGCAATTCTGTAGACCTCTGATTGGTCAGATTCCGTCCAGTTTCACACAACACTTTTTAACATTGACATCTCCTGATAATTGACAGTTCTGTCATATAAATTAATGTTTTCATTATCGTTTCCTTGTTATTTCATAATTTTTACTTAGTTTTCCACTTTATTACGCTAAATTAGTTCTTTTCATAACTCCTGTGTTGAATTTATGCAATTATGGATCCCTCTACTCCAAGTAGGTACCAGTTATTCGCGTAGTCCGCCAAAACCACGAAAACGGCTAAGCTTAGGCCATTTAGGAATGTCAGAAAAACAATACATAATAAATATGTATAAACAAATATTGGATGAAATGCCGAATACCAAAATTGTTGATGTTATATCGAAAATTTCTCAAGCAGCCGGTAAGTGATCATTATAATTTTCCAATTAACAATAGTATTAAATTCTGAACATTTTTCCTACAGGAGTAGCAAAGTCAACAGTTTACAGAATATTGAAGGAATACCGTAGCAGTGGAACAATTACCAGCCCAAAAAGTATTGGTGGAAGACCGGCACTTCTTAAAAATTGTGATGATGGGTATAAAAATTCAGTTCGAAGAATAGTTACCTACAGTTGATAAAATTTAACAAACTCTGAAGAAACGATCAGATTTGATACAATTGTCCCGGTCATCTTTATATACTTTCTTAAAACAAATTAACTTCAAGTAAGTGTGTAACTTTGAAAAGTCAAATGTACTGTCTATTATCATACAATATATTTTTAGATATTTGAAGAGAAATCGTAAAAGTATACTGATAGAGCGTGACGATATCTGTCGATGGAGGTTGAGCTATTTAAGATCTATGAAACAATATAGAGAAGAAAACAGGCCAATCTTTTACTTGGATGAAACTTGGACTAATGAAGGTCATACTAAAGGAAAAACATGGGTGGACCACAGTGTAACCAGTAGTCGTCAGGCGTTTAATGAAGGTTTATCCACCGGCCTGAGAACTCCTACAGGAAAGGGGAGACGCCTTATAATTTTACATGCTGGTTCTGAAGAAGGTTTTGTAGAAAATGCACTATTAGTTTTTGAAGGCAAAAAATGGAAGATTACCATGACGAAATGAACGCAGAGGTATATGAGAATTGGTTCATTTCATTTTTGACAAAGTTACCTGATAATGCTGTGATTGTAATGGATAATGCATCATATCATAGCCGAAAAGTTGAGAAGATTCCTTCTTCGTCATCAAGGAAAGCTGAAATGCAGGAATGGTTGAAAACTAAAAATATACAATTTGATGTGAATATGAGAAGGTGTGAGCTCTTATACCTAATCCGACAACATAAAGATAACCATAATTTGAATGTTGTCGATGAAATGGCAAAAGCATCCAACAAAGTTGTATTACGTCTGCCACCATACCATTGTGAGTTAAATCCCATTGAATTGATATGGGCACAAATTAAGAATGAAGTGGCAGCTAAAAACACAACTTTCAAGTTGGCAGATGTCAAAGGCCTATTATTGAGAGCAGTTGAAAATGTAACTGCTACAAATTGGCAGAAATGTATACAGCATGTCATTAAGGAAGAACAAAAAATATCCACACTGGATGGAATAATGGATGACATGATAGAGCCTTTGATAATATCTGCCAACACTGGAAGCTCAGATAAAACAGAATCTTCAGATACAGAATCTTCTAATAATTTTCTGGATAATAGTGTGTGCTAGGTGCAAATTCAATGTATAAGATCCTCATTTATGTCACAAAGTTATACACAATACAAATTGATATGATAAATGTGATTGAATATTGAATAGATGAGGCTTTTACTTGATGTAGATCCATACTAAATGATGAAATGAAATAATTTGATTTGTTTAGATCTACATTATATTAATATTAAAACTTTCAATTTTAATATAATGTAGATTTTAACAAATCAAATTGTCTCATTTCATCATTTAGATAAATGTGATGTATAAAATCTGATTCATAGGCTTAGATGTATCCAACCAAACATAGTAGTAGAAATATACACTACGATTGGCTAGTTTCCCCGTCAAGTCAATCAAGGCATATTTCATAGATTTTGAACACGACTATTTCGGAACACACCCCTTAGTAACTAATCTGGTAACTTTTAGTGGTGTGCGTGAGGCTTTTCAAATTACTCCTCCTGGTTTTTAAATGAACTTTAGTCAATGGAAGCTTAATACAAGATACCGTTTAAAATGGATTTTAAATTCTATTTTCAGAATTGATTTCTTATACCCCTTGTCCTGGCCTAATTAACCAAATATATTCAAAAATTTGATCGATAATTTGAAAATAAAACTGATCGTGGAACAAAGAAGAGGCTTTTGCCACAAGCTGTCCAACTTTCAGCCGGTTATAACTTCGTTTAGTTTTTTTAGTAGCTTTAATTGACAAATTAATAAGATTTTCAATCAAATCTGAGGCTGTAGCCATAGGTTGATTGAATATCTATTTTAAATCACAGTAGTCCTTTTATTTGGGTACCCGTTGTCCTGTCTCCCAAGACCAATATACATATTTTATTAATTATTCATTTTTCCGATAATTTGAAATTTAAAACTGATTGCGGGGCAGGGAAGAGGCTTTTACCACAAGCTGTCCAACTTTCAGCCGGTAGAGTTTTTTGGAGTTTAATTTTTTTTTAAATAATTTCATTACTAAAACCAAGATAGTCAAACAAGTCTGAGGTTGTTGCCATAGGTTGATTGATTATCAAGTTTTGCTCTCCATATTCATTATTAGTGGTCGATCCGTTTTCCCCAACTACCCAAAGTAGAGACCTTTTGTTCTGGTTTTATTAAACATTCATTTTCCGATAATTTGAAATTTAAAACTGATTGCGGAGCAGAGAAGAGGCTTTTGCCACAAGCTGTCCAACTTTCAGCCGGTAAACTTATTTGGAGTTGAATTTTTTTTTAATAGTTTTATTAGTAAATTTAAGATAGTCAAACAAGTCTGAGGCTGTTGCCATAGGTTGATTGACTATCCAGTTTAGCTCACCGTTTTCAGTACCATTGGTCGACCCGTTTTCCTGACTACCAAACCAGTAAATTTTACTCAGTTTTATAATATTTTGAAATTCAAATTGATTGTGGGGCAGAGAAGAGGCTTTTGCCACAAGCTGTCCAACTTTCAACCAGTCATAAGTTATAATTGGAAAGTAGTTTCATTTGTAAAATAAAAAAGATTTTCGGACGAGTAAGAGGCCGTTGCCACATATTGTTCGACTATCTAGTCTGGGTTTATTAGTATATTTTTTTCTTACTGATCTGGTGGTATTTTCCCTCGTTCCTATCATTAAGATACTGATATTTTTTTTGCTTTCTACTGTGATAGGCTTTTATTCTTCCGTTAAATCTGCTCACCGTTTACTTATAAATTGCTTATACCGCTTTATCTGTTATTAAGTAACTGGCGAGGTAAAGAAATCTAAAAGTAGAAGCGGAACCTGTAAAATTTACCGTCCACGTGGACTAACCCTTCTTGTAAATTTTGCATAGACCAATCGGAAGCTACATTGCACCAATGAGAATCAATTGTTCGCTTGTGGGTCGAAGTGATTTATGGCTTATTTATCTTTTCGGCTTTTTAATCCTCAAAGGGACCTTTGCCGCATGCTAGCTGTTATTATAAGGTGAAACAGTGCAAACTAATTCTACTCTCAATTATACATACTTTATTTTGCCGACCTTGAAATCTGTATATATTTGTTTTGTCTGGAACCACCGGAAATACCTATCTAAATTATAATTTTTCTTTTTGTTTATTGATATATTTTTTAAACTGTCCCTGTATATATATTGAATCAATGGTAATATACAAACCGACATAGAAAGTGTTTTCTTGATTAAAAACCCATAGCAGTCGTCTAAGGGCTTATAGTGTTGTAGAAATGTTGTATTCAACGAGACCCGTGGAATTTTCCATAACCTCCATCTGAGGCTATCTGGAACTCTTGACGCTAATGGTCAAGGGGCCGCGGAGTAAACCACGAAAAAAATCTGGCGCCCGAGCTTTTCTTTCAGAAGATTTTGCTCCAAGGGTGTCCAAAGTAACGTGCCCAGTTGGTGGGAACCAAAGAGAGGTGAAAAACACGTCACAAATTTGACGCCCGAGCAGGGACCGTATTCCGTTTCAGATTTCTTTTTCCAATATTTAGAGCAGGGTCCGTATTCCGTTTCTGATTTATTTTTCAGTATTTTGAGCAGAGACCGTTTTCTTGCATTTTGATTTTTTTTATGATTGTTGATTTGAGCAGGGAACTGATTGTTGATTATAGTAGAAACCTTTGTTTTGTTTTAGTGTCCGTTTACAGTATTATTGCAGAGAGCTGATTTTGAATTAAACAGGAACCGTTTTGATTTTTTTTCAGTATCGTTGATTAGAGCAGGGACCGTTATTCCAGTTTTGATTTTTTTCGTATTAGTGATTTGAGCAAGGCTTATTATTCCATTTTCGTTGTTTTACCGTATTGTTGCAGAGAGAGCCGATTGTTGATAAGAGCAGGAACCGTTATTCCGTTTTTGATTGCTTCTCTGTATCGTTGATTAACACAGGGTCCTGATAGTTGAGAGTGATCTGTTGATTTTTATTTTTTTTTTGAAATGGACTTATTGGCCTGTCTTAGAATTTTGTTCTTTGCTATTTTTAAATTTTTCTTTCCGCATAAGTTAAAAAGCTTCTCAGAAGGGACTGCGACCAAAGGGCAAATAAGAAACTCAGAAGATCTGGACTTACTCGTTTTGGTTGATGGAGAGCAAACTGAGAAATCCGAATTCCATATTTCAGTACCGACCGTTATGGCAAACCCTACGCTAAATGTACTTGACTGGTAAGTGTGTTTTGGAAACCATGGAGACCCGGTCGCATTTATCGAAAAGATTGAAGAAATCTGTACCGCAACTGAACGACCCCCGACCGCACATAGACGTCGAAATTGAAAATTACAAGTTCCGGGCATTGTTAGATACCGGAGCGGCAAAATCATATATAGGTGATCAAGTAGCTAAGACATTTTCCCATAGAAAGCAAACTACCGCCCGTCAAGCTACGAAGACCCGTTTAGCTAATGGAAATTTAGTCTCCATCACCGACACATATGAGCTTAATTGGAAAATCAATGACGTCACTATGGAGGGTTCGTTAGAGCATTTCCCTGCCTTGATAACTGATATTGTGTTAGGACATGATGTCCTACAAAAATATAATTTCCGTCTGGAGTTAGGAACCGGAAAAATGTACATGAAAGATGAACTAGCAAGGAATTCACAATTAGCCAGTCCGGTTGGAATGTTGGAAGTAGCGAATACGTCCAGGAACGAAGTAGATGTTGTTCCAATCACCTGTGAGGAAGAAATCACCCATCGTCTTATAGGAGACCGCTGTTCTGGAAATCCTTTCCTGGTCTTAGTGGTTGACAAGGAGCAATCAGCTTCTGAAATTTCCGAATTTTCCCCAGTGTTGTTAGGGGTTAATGAAGAAAGATCTGTTTCTGAAGTCTCTGAGTCTTCCCTGGTGTTAGGGGTTGACAAGGAGCAATCCGTTGTTGAAGTTTCCGAACTTTCCCCGGTGTTGTTAGGGGTTAATAAAGAAAAATTTTTCTCTGAAGTATCTGAGTCTTCCCTGGTGTTAGGGGTTGACAAAGAGCAGTCCGTTGCTGAAGTCTCTGCGTCCTCCCTGGAGTTAAGGGTCGACAAGGAGCAATCTGTTGTTGATATTTTTGAGTTTTCCCCGGTGTTGTTAGGGGTTGATGAGGAACGACCTGTTTTTGAACTTTCTGCGTCGTCCCCGGGAAGTTTAGGGGTTGACAAGGAACAAACCGAACCGGTAGTCTCTTCATCGTCGCTTGTAGAGTGGAGAAAGAGAGATGAAGATAATGAATTTGAAAAATCTCCGGAAGATTTAGGAGATAACAACAATTATGGCTATATAGGATGTCCGTTGGAAACCATAATTCCACTTACTGAGAGAAATTTATCGAAAGACCAGACAGACAGACTGAATTTCTTTCTAAACATAGAGTTACCGCAATTTGATTCCTTGCGAGGTCCAACGACACTAGTTCAGCATGAAATTCGTCTGCTACAACCCCGTCTGATCAAACAGAAATACCGACCTCAGAATCCGAAAATGCAAGAAATTTGCAATCCTGAAATAGACGCCATGTTGAAAGAAGAAGTGATAGAACCTTCTACTAGTCCGTGGAGTTCTCCGATTGTTATTGTAAAGAAGAAGGATGGGAAGAACCGCTTCTGCATTTCCGAAAGGTTAATGAAGTAACCATGAAGGATGCCTACCCTCTTCCATTTATCAATGCTATACTTGACAAACTGCGAAAGGCCAAATATATTTCCAGTTTGGATTTGCGGAGTGGGTACTGGCAAATTCCGTTAACACCAGAAAGCAAGCCAATCACCGCCTTTACCGTACCGGGATGTGGATTGTTTCAATTCACGGTTCTTCCATTTGGCTTACACTCCGCATCGGTCACCTTCCAGAGACTGGTTGATCAATTAATAGGTCCGGATTTAGCCTCTTACGCATTTGCGTATCTGGATGAAATCATCGTTCTGGGAGAAACGTTTGATCAACATTTAGAGAATCTGTCCGAAATGTTCCGCCGATTACGAGCAGCTCAGCTAAAACTGAACCCAGAGAAATGCCATTTGTGTTTACCGTCAATGAAATACTTAGGACATGTAGTCACTGGAGATGGAATCCGTACCGATCCAGAAAAGGTCGAAAGTATAATTAAATTTGCAGCAACATCCGAGAGTTAAGAAGATTTTTGGGAGTTGCATCCTGGCATAGGAGGTTTGTACCATCGTTTTCTCAAAAATATAAATTTCCGGACTTTTGCGTTCAGGAAGACCGCCTGTATGCTACTTCTGGGACATAAACGATTTCCGAGAACCTGAGATGAGTGATCCCTGGAAGTTATGTATAGCTAAACCTGATCGAACCCGAGTGTTGCAAGAAAATCATGATTATCCGAGTGCTGGTCATCTGGGAATTGCTAAAACCATTACTCGTATTGTAAGACTGTACTATTGGCCAGGAATGTTTAGGGACATCACCAAATATGTGAGGAGATGTCTGTAATGTCAAAAGTACAAACCGTCTCAACAAAAGCTTCCAGGGAAGATGCAACCATCATCGAATCGGCAACCATGGCAACCCGTTAGCTCCGATATTATTGGACCGTTACCAAGAAGTAAAAAAGGGAATTGTTATATCATAATGTTTCCAGACCGATTCACTAAATGGGTACAGTGTAAACCGTTAAGGAATGCTACTGCCAGTAGCATAAGTACGGCATTTTATGGAGAAATGTTGACAATATTTGGATGCCACTGTACCGTGCTGACCGCCAATGGAACTCAGTATTACAGTAAGCTTTTCAAGGAAATGCTGAGAGAATTAGGAATCCGACACCGTTTACTCCGCCGTATACAAGCAAATCCAGTAGAACGAGCCAACCGCACCTTGAAAACAATGACTGCGCAATACCGCGAAAAAGATCACCGAGACTGGGATATAAGGTTGCCGGACTTGAAATTTGCGATGAATAATTCCAACATTTACCAGTCACAGCCGCTATTATAATTTACGCCGTCCGGACTGTAAATGTACCATAGGAGAAGGAGAAGTCATGAAGGAAGAACATAGCTTATCAACTGCCGCAGATCACGTAGCTGCTCAGCTAGCCCTGAAATTTTCCGGTCCATATAAAGTCGTACGAGTTATCTCTCCGGTAGTGTACGATTTGCAAGACCAAAATGGTAAACGCTACAACCGAGCGCACATAAAAAATTTGAAGGCCGTAAATGTATAATGTAATCATGTTTCCGTATAATGAATTCATCATTGTCCGAGGAGCTGCAGGACTACCCGAATGCGAGAAATTCCAAGATCTGAGGAGAATGAGGATTCCCGAAATGATCCAGTTTGCCGGAGTTCAGTGCGACCTAGGCACCGAACACCCAACCCGTTGGACTTCAGTTCCGGTCGTATCGCCGCCAGTCACCCCGTGGAAGAGGAAATCAACCTGCGACCCACTCTTCAATCTGCGTTTTCGTTCATTAATTTTTTTTACCGAAGGGGGTGTGTAACGAGTTATTTTTTTTTTAAATCATGATGGATCTTCTTTTATTTTTCTCCGTTAGTATCTTGACTATTAGTAATTTGTATATAACTCGTTACTTAATTCCCGACTTAAATTTCTTGTACCCTTTTTGTAGATCAGCATTCCAATTCCAATTTAAAATATAAAAACATACGGTATATGAACTATTTTAATTAAATCGAAAACCGTCCAGTATATTAGGCACTTTTTATTGAACGTAAATAAAATTTCGCTAATAACCAGAAATTTTAGGTAAGAATGAAGATATAAATTCGAAAACAAAACGGCTTTGGGGCTCTCGATTATTACCGTTCGTATTAAAAATTTATATAGTACCGTTCGTCTTCGAATTTGTCTCTGCTACCGCTGATTTCCGAGTTTTGAGTTGAAAAAGTTTACTAGTCAATGAAAGCTCAATATAAGATACCGTTTAAAGTGGATTTTAGATTCTATTTTCAGAACTAATTTCTTATACCCCTTGTCCTGGCCTAATTACCCAAATATATTCAAAAATTTTATCGATAATTTGAAAATAAAACTGATCGTGGGACAAAGAAGAGGCTTTCACCACAAGCTGTCCAACTTTCAGCCGGTAGAGTTTTTTGGAGTTCCATTTTTTCTTAAATAATTTTATTAGTAAATTTAAGATTGAAAATAATAACTCGTATACAAGAATACATTCTAATCCTACTTCATCCTTACAAACATCTTGTAATAAACTTATTAAGAAGTTATTTGATTCACATCAGATCGATAAAAATACAAAAAAACAATTAACCAACTATAGCTAAATATTACAGTTTACCTTAAATACCTAAGCCAAATTTATCAGTGAGACCGATTGTAGCTTCTGTGGGAATTCCTACTGAACATTTATCTGCATAGATAACTAATATACTTACTAATGCATATGATTGCAATAATGAATATTTTGTAAAAGATTCTTTCCAATTTTCACTTACATTCAATAAAATGAAACCGAATTATGGTTTTGCAAGTCTAGATGTAGTATCTTTATTTAGTAATGTATAGTAAGAAACCAGCTTAAGATCTATTGAAAAACATTGGGAACATATTCGTTCACATTGTAAAATTAACAAAAATACTTTTCTAGAAATTATCACTTATTTGTTTAATAATACTTTACATTTAATCAAGCATTTTATAAACAAACTTTTGGTATAGTTCTTCCAAAGTTAATGTGATGACCCATATTTTTAATCCCTTTGAAGGAAAAAGCCGCCCATTGGCGTGCATATAAATTTTTTATAAATTCGAATATTGTGAAATAATGTTAATCTACTATATCAATTTGAATGAAAAAAATTAACCTGCATACAAAATTCATAAAATTTGTGATACAATAATAAAGCGCTTTCCTCTAGAACACGGAGTATCTAAAGAACAGTTTTTTGTATCGTCAACCCAACCATATTTTAACGGTGGGTGTATATCCTCATACAGTTTTAATTATAATATAATTACCATTACTACTATTTTCTTACATATTAAGTTAAAATGTATTTTATTTTATATATTTATTCATGTAATAAAACCGTAAGGATTGTTTGAATAACAAATAAATGAATAAACACTTGACAACATCATGCGTATCATACCAAGTTTCGTCTAAATAAATTATAGTTCTATTTGAATCACGGTACCCTTTTATTTTGCGCAAATGCTCCTGTCCAAGTTCAGCGATACGCCGAGATTCCATTATTACCATTCGATTATCTAACTTCTTATATTTAAATCCACAATTCAATAATCCCGCGTATCATCTTGGACTGTTGTTTCAAATGGTCTCCAAAATGCCATTCTAATTCATTATATTATAAAACTTATCCTAACGTCTACGAACAAATGAATATTATATTAATATCAATTCACTGACGCGACCTAACCACTACACCATCAAAAAGGTATTATATTAATGATACCTTTCTACACTAGATCACCTACTCTTTCCTATAAATACCTATAACAATTCACTAAACTCACTCAACCAAGAAATAGATATTAAATTAAATATTTCTTTAAAACAAAATTCACACCCGACACTGAATGATACTAATGGATTATAAGCCGAACCACAACACAACCCCCCGAACACCCTCAAGACCGTAGAATTTTTTCTGCCAAAAACGTCCAACGGATTATACTTCGGTTATTTCGTTATATTACGATGAATACTGCTGGTTGTTTCGAAGTCTTTACTGTACGTGTTACTACGTTGCCAACTCTTCAAAATTTTCTTTTAAATATTGTAACATATAAAAAGTGGTTTTAATTAATTTTTCTTTTTTCAGTAATTTCAAGCAACTTATTTTAATGTTTACTAATAAATTTACATTATGTATTTTTTTAAAAATATTTCCAAACTAGCTTTCTTATAACATCACGAACTAACAGTTTACAGAAGTAAGAGGAACATTTGTGTAGCGAGCCTAACAATTTTAGAAAATATATCTGACAACATTGCTTTATTTTATGGTCATCACACTGACTTTAGTTAAAGTATACCCCTATGGGAGCAAATACATCTCCAATCCAAACTCCAAACTTCTTATATACGAAGTTTTGGACATGGTCAACTCCTGGTGTCTTCAAATTTCTGGTGCTCTTTATAGCTTCGGTTACCTCGCTTGTAGTCAAGTTAACGAAAGGAATTGGTTCAATGTTTTTTTCCTCCCTAGATCTTATCCAGTCAGCGTTGGATTTATGTTCGATGTTGTTCGACCATAATGACCAGTACTCCGTTAGCACATCTTTATTTGACTTTGATTGTGATTGTTCACTGTACCGCTTAGTTGCCTGTAAAATAACTTCTGATCTTCTGCTTGTTATTGTGTTATTGAATAAGCAATTCTGTTGTTTTATTTCCGTGCATTTGACATATCGTGAAAAACGTTTGCATTTTGCTTTTAGCTATTGAGTAAATCCATATATTCACATGTTGTTTATGTTGTGGGTGACCTGTACAATTTTTGATTTTTCTATATATCTTTCTCACTCTGTTTGTCCCAATTCCCTTCTGATGTAATCAACGAAACTTTCCAGCCAGCGTTGCCACAAGGTTTAAGTTGTTTGTAGTCTTCACTCCAACTTGTCTTTAGGAATTGGATTTATTGATTGTGACTTCGAAGCACTGCCACCACTCCACAATAAATGAAAGTGTGAAAGCTGTTTCAGTGCTTGGCAGTCTTTGACATGGTTCTGCAGTAGTAATTTTACAGCTGCTAGTATGCTAGTAACAATCCAACTCCTGGTGTAATTATATCCAAACTCATTTGAAATATGGGTCCATCTAGTATTGTTTCATTTGTATCAGTGTGTCCATCTCGAACATAGTTCGAGCTCCATATGCCTCCCGATTTCAGCCTGAGAATCGCCATCAGGCTTTGCCCTCATGATGTGCTCAAAATCTACCTAGCTTTTTTAGTTTGTAATTAGAAGGGGTAACTTCAATTTGCAGACCCGCTTCGGCGTAGCTACTCAATCATTGGTACAAGGTAGTAGCCTGGAAAGTAGTTTTTCCTAGTTAAGCGGTCATTGGTTTGAAATCATCTTTTATACCTCACATTTTATCATTTCCATAAAAGTTTTATTCAACAATAATTTCTAAATTTACTAGGACAGAACATATCACATTATACGTCGAGGGATACAAAACAATGTTAATTGTTAATTTATATTTTAAACGCTCACGAATCTGATAAGAATTAGTTTTAGTCACATGAATATTTAACTTGATTTAAGTGCGACTTGAGAATTCGATTTTATTTCCACTAATTACCTCTAATTAGTGGAATTAAAATCGAGTAAAGTTTCCGTTTACATTATTTAGTACGGTACGACTGATACTAGGCCAATATAATTAGCCTTTTTTTTTTGGTCAACCTCGCACTAAAGTTCCTATCCAATTTTTTTTATAAAGGCGCGTTCACATTATGCTGCTGTTTGCCAATTGGCAAAGCCAATTCGATGTATACCGTTGGCACCAGTCGTGTGCCAATGAGAACGGAGAGTGGGGACGTGCCAACTACTGGCCTCTCGCGACTTTAGTTGTGATTCAGAATGTCTGCTAATTTGCACGTGCTTTCAAATGAAGTGGACGAACGGGGAAGATATTTATTTGACAAATCTACACCAGGATCGTCCTGTTCTGTGAACATTGGGCTAATAGCCTAAACGAATGCCAACACATATGTAGACGTTTTTACAGTCACTGGCTTTGCCAACGGCAAATCGCGGCATAGTATGGCCTTAAGGCTTAGGATCGCACAAAATGCTGACAGATTCCGGTGGAGCTTCAGGCGCCATCTTGAAAAAATGTTTTTGGCCGATGTCTCGGAAACTTTAGGACACCTTAGGGCAAAAGTCATTCTACCCATTATTATAAAAATAAAATTGACAATCTTTTGTTTCCGAACTTAGCGTTCACGATTTATGGCACATTTAATGAACCGGCTTTTATATCATTCAATTACATCAGTTAATATTAAACCAAGTTTAGGTGCTTGATACAACGCGCCCTTAAAATATTGGAATAACCAATAAAATGCATCTATCTATTTTTAAAGCTAAATTTATTCTCTACAACTTTTGTTTGAAACTTTTTTTCCAATGTCCACATTTTTTGAGCTCTAGGACTTTTAATGTAGAAATACTGACGCTCGGCGAGTAACACGGTAGATTTTTTCTGTAGCAAGTGACTGTAACTTTACTCAAAAGAAGGGACGAAAAGGTCCGTGCCTTCTACCAATCGCTTCAACGATTCCTGCTGCACCTCCCAGTCTGCTGGAAATAATATCCTGCAAATATGTCGAACTGACTGTGGACGAGCATGTTTTCGGCACCCAGAAAAGCAAAATGTACAGGATGCAAAAGGTGCAAAAATTTTATTTTCTACAATAATGATTTCAATGACTTTTTGAATACTTAGTTTCGAAGATATCAGCAAGAAACACAAGTTTATTAAAATGTATTTAATTCAAATTGTCTTAATTTGTCGTATTAAAAACAAGCTTCGTTAGTTTTTTTTTTTATCTCAAAAGTTTATTCTCTTCGAGTTTCCGTTTTTGTTGATTTTTGTTTTTTACATTTTCGTATAGTAACAATACAATACAATCGCCCTTCATCAGGCTGCCGCTCTAGGCAGCTACCTCTCTTTTCTAATGGATAAATCGGCCCTCTCCAAAATTTCCTCAGCCCAAATACAGGGTGAATCTAAATTTTCTCAGCCTATTCCTTTCCGAGGTTTCACCCCTAAAGGGTGTTGAGTAAAATTGAGTTTTAATTTTTTTTTATTTAGTGAAGATGGAATGTTGGAATTTATTATACAACAAAAATGTTCATTTTAACTGGTTTAAAACAGCAGGTAAAACTTGATATTTTTATAATTAATAGGTATTAATCAATAGTAGACGAGACCGTGGGAGATGGACCTTCACTGATCTGATGAGAACTCGATGAGACATATTTTCAATCAAATATAATTTATAAACAAATATGCTTATGATAACTTGCCTATGGAAAAGTGTTCATAGCTATTTTTAATTTAATTAATTTTAATCAATTTATTTTCATCACCTTCACTCTTGTGATAACCAAATGAGTTTAATCTCAATTGATAGTTTTTAACCCACAGAATATGCCTAGGTAGGCTTGCCTACTTATTTCTGTGCATGGCTACCTGGCAAATCGACGTGAACAGGTAAGTCAATATAGGTAGCTACACCGATCTGTTAACCAATCGAAATTGATATCATAGGTAAGATATTTTAATTACTAAACCAATCATATAGGCTTGCCTGCAAAAAACCGTTCATAAAATATTATTGCCAAGCTATAGAGTTTTAGAATTTAAGCAATTTGATAGGTGCGAGAGAAAAAGTAGAGCGTCCGAGGTCCGTGCACGATACCTGACTTTTGAATGATCCGAGTGCGCATGCTCGTGTACATGTGAGGGACAGCATTTATTTACACTTGACAGTAATTTTGAACTCTAATTTATTGGAACTCTATTTTCCATCACAATTTTTGTATTATTTCACACTATATATACTTACAGCTGTGAAATAATTAAAAATAAATAATTGAATATATTAATAAATATAAAAAAAATTAATTAAACAAATTTTTTTTTTATTTCAAAGCTAAATTATAAAATTTACAAAATTATAAAAAATCTACTTATATCCTTTATATAAAATTTAATAAAGAATAATTTATTTATTATTTAAAATTAAATAAATGCCGTAAAGCGGGAAAGAATAAGTGTTACTTTTAAAATTTTAACAGAAAAATAAAATTTAATACATCTATGTTGTTAAAAGCGTTTATTACAAAGTATACAAAATAATTAAATATCTCCATACTTAAAGTTTTCTTTTTTACGGAAAGCCAATTTTAAATGGCATCTTTTAAATTAATTTTCATCAAAGTCAATAATCTCTCTTTTCGTACCACCCAAAAAACACTTTTAACTCATTTTAAAAATCACAATAAATATCATTTAGCGCGTGTTGTCACTAATAAATTATTTTAAACTATACACGAGCATGCGCACTCGGATAAATTCAACGGTCAGGTAGCGTGCAGCTGCTATGTCCTGTTCTATCACACGGACCACGGACGCTCTCCTTTCTCTCTCGCACCTATCAAATAGCTAAAATTCTAAAACCTTATAGCTTGGCAATAATATTTTATGAACGATTTTTTGCAAGCAAGCCTATGTGATTGGTTTTGTAATTAAAATATCTTATCTATGATATCAACTTCAATTGGGTAACAGATCGGTGTAGTTACCTATATTGACTTACCTGTTCACATCTACTTGCTAGGTTGCCATGCACAGAAATAAGTAGGCAAGTCTACCTAGGCATATTCTGTGGATTAAAAACTATCAATTGAGATTAAACTCATTTGGTTATCACAAGAGTGAAGGTGATGAAAAAAAATTGATCAAAATTAATTAAATTAAAAATAGCTATGAACACTTTTCGATAGGCAAGTTATCATAGGAATATATGTTTATAAATTATATTTGATAAAAAATATGTCTCATCGAGTTATCAGATCGGTAAAGGTCGATCTCCCACCGGCTCTTAGACTACAAAAAATGCGTCTTATATAATTATATTAGTGTAATTCTAACAACAAAATAGTCCAGGAAATAATATTTGGCCATGAACATTGTTCGCTTTGGTACGGGTGATTTTTGGTGTACAAGTTTAAACGATGCAGGTACGAGACGATTTTTATATCCAAAGTGTAAAAATAAATCTCACATTGTTTAAAAGTCAATTAAAACTGTATACTTTACGTTTTTTGCTTTTATTTATGTCCCTCTGATTTTACAAAAAAAAATGTAATACTCTTCAAATCGCATAAAAAAGACCTACAAAACTACCGCTGGTTCGCTTCCAAGAAAAACCGCAAATAAAATCACGTGCATATTGAATGACCTACGCAAGTGGATAAGGTTGAACAAGGGTGTATTGAGAACGATGTGATGTATAGTATTTACGTAATATTTAATAAACACAAATAATAATAATAATATTTGATCATTCTTATCAGAACAAAGAACAAAGAAATAACACAATTCTAACAACTAAAAACACAAATCAAATGAACTAACTCTCGTAAGTAGATACTATACTAAAGACTATAATTAATTTTAATATTTTCGGGCCGCTCTTAGTGTAACACTTTCGGGTCAGAAAGTTATAGCGATATGGTGTTGTGTTCGTTGGAAATTTCAGCAGTACTCAAACGCTATTTTTACCTGGCTTGTAGCAGAAAACACCTAAAATATGAGCATATAGCCAGATGATACCCAACCAAACATTTGTATGAAATAGTAAGTACTAAAATAATGTTCTAAATAATTACTTGTACTTGACAATGGTTGCTTTATAGTGCAGGCAATCTAGCCTCTGCCTAGTGCATTTTGTAACATAAAACCTGGATCGCTGAAAATGCGTAAATCCGTTTGGGAACTAAGTACTGAGTGTAGCCGTATGCTCGAGAATAGCTACTAAAAAGTGTATAAGACACGTCCAAGGAATAGAGCAGAACTGTGTGCCAGAATACGATAGGCCTGTGCTGAAATAACGCCACAAGAAATAAATATTGCGATATTGCAGGTATTACTGGTTACAGCAAGCAATTTCGGAACGCTTTACAGTAGCAGTAATCTTAAACTGCTGAAGAAAAAGAAACAAAACATAACCCATTTATTTATCATAGTGAAGTGAAATGATGGGCGAAATTAATCAAATCTTATTGCATGAAATATTAAGCGATAGCGATACTGATTCAGAAAAATCAGATCTGCATAGATTACTAATAAACTGTCTCAACGCTCTCAACCACAGATTACCTACTCTCAACAAATACATAACCTAACTTATTCCAATTTGGGGAAGGGATACTGGGAGTGCATGACCACTTCTGTAACCGTAGTATCAGTGTATGTTTACCTTCTAACAGGGTGTCTTGGAAAGTGGCGCCAAATCATTACCAGTGAATTTCAGTAAAATCGGAATGACAAAATTTACTGGGCAGTACTGTTCAGGAATATCGGAACATAACCATAGTCGCAAACGATACGATAAATGTGTGGAAATCAACGGAGGTCTAGTCGAGGCTACAAAAATTCAGAATTATATTATTATTAAGTACTTCAATTAAAATGTATTATTAGTTGTTAATTTGTATTTTCATCACATCTGCATTTGTCTACATTCTACGTAAAAAATTAATTAAAATACAACTTTTTCCAAATTCATGTTGTAATAACTTTGTCGTTAATGAGAATGTTTTCATAAAATTTTGGTAGTTTACATTTTTTGTGATGATTCTAAATCCGGTGGTGTAGTCATATTTTAGAAAAAAAATGCCCAATTTACTTTCGTCTTTTTTGGCAAAGAAAAATTAACATAGAGGGCCTTGAAAATAGTAATTAAGCTATAAAAATGTGTGCCAAAATACTGTTTTTGATACTGAATATAACAATGAAAATTAAATCAAAATGGGTTAAAAAAAAAAATTAGTTTTTTTTTAAATACATATCCTCTCGTACATTCAGCGCCATATTACCTCAAACACGATGTAAACTATCGCCATGATCTTTTTTGAATGATTAAAAGTTTTTTAAAAGCAAAAGTTTCACATTTTTGTCACTTAGTTTAGACATAGGAATTTTTTTATTGAGGCGCGCAAATTGCGCTCCACTTAACAGCTTTCTTCAATTGAAAATAATTTATATCTGTTTATTTCTGTAGTATACAGTTCAAGTGCTTTAGTTTTTGAGGCATTTTTTTAGTTATACATTTGTTATTAACAATTTATTGAATGTATGAAAAAAACTGCATTTGAAAGAAAACCGAAATTTGTCTTTTTTTTATAAAAAAGGCGCAATTCTTCATTTCCAGGGGATCTCAACTTAATTAATGAAAAAAAAGTATGATTTAGTTAAACCTTAAATTTTTGTTTCGAGAGGGGCTCGTCTAATGTATGATTTGGACAAAACTGAAGCACTCTGAACCATTTCCCGTCAAAATTTCAGGTTTCTCGCTGAAAACTTCAGGTTATCCGTTAAGAATTTCAAGTTTCCCGCTCAAATTTTAGGTTTTCCGCCACAAATTTCAAGTTTTTCGCCGAAATTCCAGATTTCCCGCAGAAACCTGAAACTTTATTAATTAATATTAATGACAGAAAAACCTATTACTTTTTTTATAATCTTAGACTCAAACCAATGTAACTTTGGAATTATTAAGGGTAGAATTATGCGTTGCACCCTATATACTTCTAATCGACTTTTATTCTATATTTTTCTTTGTAAACCTAACGGAAATCGGAATATTAGCAAGTTACGTTACTTTATGTACACACTGCATATGTGGTTGGGTTCCATCTGGCTATATTAGGTGTTTTCTGCTAAAAGCCAGATAAAAATAACGTTTGAGTACTGCTGAAATCTCCGACAAACACAACACCTTATCGCTATAACTTTCTAATCCAAAAGTAGTGAACTACGAGCGGCCCAGTCAACATGTCCGAACCTGTAAAAACTTCTGCTCCCCTACTGTTAACATTTCAAAGCGAGTCGTCGAATACAAGACCGTCTTAGAAAAGATCACGCGTGGTCTATGTTTACATGCTGTTTTTCTTGGGACTGTACAGACTATAGGCATTGTACGAAAAATAATATGAATCAGGTCAAAAATTATTTTATTATTTTTATAGATTTCATATTAATTGTTAGTGAGAACAAATTATTGCACGAAACACGGAGACATGGCAGTGATAGTAGCTTGTTTCAAAATTATTTATTTAATATTCCATAACCGATGGTTTTTAGTCATATCCGAATCAAGTTTTTTTCTCGAAGAAAGCTTAGTTTTGTAGGTATTTCGAAACCAAATAAAACAATACTGAACTTTTTTTTTGTAAAATCCGAGGGAAAACAAAAAATATGGTTGAAATGGCAGTTTGAATCAACTTTTAAACATTGTGAGATTCAACTCTTTAGAAACATAATATCGGAGCTTTGGAGAAACACTAACACAAAATGCAAATTCATTATTTGTTCAGCAAACGCAATCAAAGTTTTTTTAAATTTATTTTTGGTTTTTGGCAGTAAATAGGAAAACAGTTATAAGAAGTTGGATTAAAAATTTAGCAAATTGTTAGTTGTATACTATACGAAAAATTATTTTTTTTTTTTTCTTGCGAAATAACATCTCTTAAATTCATGAGATTTTGTAGAGACTTGTATGTATGTATGTATGTATTTTGGGGTAACATTCACTGAGACCTAAAAGATTTATTGTGCCCCCTCACTTCTACTTAGCTCCTGAGGAAAGTCTCAGAGACTAGTAGCTCCTTCAGTCTATTTCCCCGAGGAATTTTAGGATATCTGCAGGCTTCAACTTAGGTAACTGTCCCTCTTCTATCCAGTAGTCTCCCAGGTGCTGCGCCCTAGAATTCTGAATTGCTGTGCAGTTCGCAAGTATGTGGATGGAGGATTCTTCTTCCATTCCACAAAACCTACAATCTTCTTCCTCCAATATTTTGAGCTTTTTAAGGTGCCCATTCAGGCGACAATGTCCCGTTAGGATTCCTGTTAAAACTCTTAGTGCAGTTTTGCTTTGACTTATGCATTCATTTGATCTCAACAGGTTGTAGTCACCCAGAAGAATCTTTGATTGCCTAAGCCCTACTAGATCTTTCCAATTGTCAGATCTTCTCTTTCCTTCGGCTCTACCTATTTCTTCCAATATTACATTGGAGCTGATTCCGCAAAAAGGTTCCGGCCCCCAAAAGGGTATTTCAGTCCTCCTCTTCGCTAGTTCATCTGCTATTTCGTTTCCTTCTATTCCAGTGTGTCCTGGAATCCACAGTAAGGTGACTATATTGTTCTCGCCTAGTTCATTAAGTTTGCATAGGCATTCCCACACCATTTTGAAACTGATTACACAAGAACTCAGCGCTTTAATGGCTGCTTGACTATCAAACATTATGATAATCCTTTGCCTTCTATATCCTTTGTCAATATTGAACTGGGCACACTTTCTTATTGCGTGAATTTCCGCTTGAAAGATACTTGGGGTTTTTCCCAAGCTTTCACAGTGTTTGGTGCCGGGCCCGTACACTCCTATCCCAGTTCCTTCTATTGCTTTTGAGCCGTCTGTGTACCATTGCATGGCATTCTTTCCAAGTCTGGTAATGGTATTTGGATCCCATTCCTTCTTGTTGCTTAGTTTCGTAACGAATTTCTTTGAAAAGTTATACTTTTTCATCATACCATCTTGTGGCATGTCCCAGGTTGTCTGATTTCTAAGAAGTGAAGAGGTGGTTTTCTTTTTAATGATTCCCTCTCTACTTAGTCTGCATCTTGTTCTTTCTGCAACACTCTCCACCACCATATATAATGGTGTGAGGTTGAGAATCACTTCCATTGCTGCCGTTGGGCATGTACTCATTCCTTCTGTTATGCATATGCAGGCTAGTCTTTGAATTTTGTAGAGGTTTTCTCTCGTCGTCAAGAGGCTAGTTCTACTACTCCACGCAATGGCTCCATAAGTGATAATTGGTCTCACTATGGCAGTGTACATCCAGCTCAGGATTTTTGGGTTACAACCCCAGTTTCTCCCTGCCAGATTCCTGCACACCATTAGAGCCATTTTTGCTTTGTATGTAATCTCCTTCTCGTGTTTGTTCCACAGGAGTTTGCTGTAGAGTCAAACCTAGATACTTGACTTTTTGTCTCCATTCAACGTCGTTCCCATCAAGTTTAATGGTTTTGAGGTTGAGTTTTCTTTTCTTAGTGAAGGCTATCAAGATGGTTTTGGTGGGGTTTATGCTGAGTCCCACTTGCCTACACCAGCTATTTGTATAGTTCCCCTGGCTGTTATAACAGTATCATCGGCATATCCTTGGCAGGATATTCCGAGGTCCGTCAAACCACACAGGAGTTCGTCAACCGTCAGACTCCACATTAATGGGGATGCTACTCCTCCCTATGGGCATCCTCTGGTTGTGCAGATAAAGACAATATATTTGCTCGTTCTCGTCTCTGCTACTCTGGTGGTGAGCAGTTCCGACATCCATTTGGTTGTTGTGCTGTCTACACCTCTTCTATTTAATGCTCTCTTGACAGCCTCATGTGAAGTGTTGTCAAAGGCTCCTTCTATGTCCAAAAATGCACATACTACAGTTTCTTGGTTGTCTAAGGCACCTCGGATATCCTCCGTAAGTTGTACCAGTGCAGTCTCCGTAGATCTGCCTGCCCGGTAAGCGTGCTGATACGGGTGGAGCGGTAGTCTCTCTAGGATTTCCGTTCTAATATAGTTGTCAATAGCTTTTTCCATCGTTTTAAGCACAAACGATGTTAGGCTAATTGGTCTGAAAGATTTGGGGTTTGTTGTGTCCCTTTTTCCAGCTTTTGGGATGAAGGTTACTATTGCCCTTCTCCATGCTTCTGGTATATAACCCAGTTCCAAACTACTTCGACTAATTCTAACCAAATGTGGAAGAATTTCGTCTTGTCCTTACTGGAGCAATGCTGGGAAAATCCCATCTGCTCCAGGTGCTTTGAAAGGTGAAAAGGTGTTAATAGCCCATTTCAACCTATCGTTACTACAAATGTGCTTGGCCATTGTAGTACTTTCTCTCGAAGGCCTGTTATGATCTTCGAGAGGATTATCTCCTCTGTTTGGGGTACTTCCAGGAAAATGAGTTTCTAGTAAGAGTCGCACTATTTCCTCCTCATTTTCGGTATATTTGCCGTCTGGCTTCCTCAAAGCCATATCTGTGTTGACCCTACTTTTCGACATGACTTTGTAAAGTCTTGCCGCAGGAGGTGTTGTGTAGACTTACAAAGCTCCTCTAACATTTTTCTGAATTACGTTAAAAAGGAGGGAAATTAAAAAAAATTTATGATTGAATTTGTACTTCATGGGAAATAAACTCGAAACAAATTTAGAATGAACCAAAATTAAACAAAGTATTATTGAAGGGTTCATAATATTTTGATAAAATATTAGTATTAAGTTAATAAAACTAGGTCTTCTTTTTTTCTCCCAGAAATAGGAAGTTAGGATCTATTGTGCCCCCTTACTTCTACTTAGTACCTGAGGAAACTCTCAGAGACTAGTAGCTCCCTTACTCCCATTTCCTGGAGGAATTTTACGATATCTGCAGGCTTTAACTTTTGGTAAATGACCCTTTTCTATCCAGTAATCTCCTAGGTGCTTTGCCCCAGGATTCTGAATTGCACAGCAATTCGTAAGTATGTGGATGGAAGTTTCTTTCTTCTTCCATGCTACAGAATCTACATTCTTCTTCCTCCACTATTTTGAGCTTTTTCAGGTACCTACTCAGGCAACAATGACCCGCTAGAATACCTGTTAAAACTATTAGTGCAGTTTTACTTTGACTTTGCATTCATTTTATCTCAACAGGTTGAAGTCACCCAGAAGAATCTTTGATTGTCTGAGCACTACTAGATCTTTCCAATAGTTTTGTCCTCTCGTTTTTTCGGCTTTGCCTTTTTCTTCCAGTATTACCTTGGAGCTGATACCACAAAAGGATTCCGGCCCCCAAAAGGCACTTACAATTCTTTGTTGAGGGATAGATTTGCTTTAGGAATAATTTGACATCATCAAATCATTTTTGAATATTTTTGTAATTGTGTAATTGTGTCTCCAAAGGTACGATATCGTCTTTTATATCATTTATACATAGTAATACGTGAAATGGTTATTTTTGGTCTATATCTCCTGGCCTAAAAAATAGTTTAATGAAATTTACAATTTCCTATAAATAGCCAATGCTAAATGTTAATTTGATCATTCAATCCACATTGTTGTTCTCATAACCAAAAGGTTTGTAAGTCAAATAAGTTTAGAACATTTACATCACAATTTGTTTTACTTATAGATTTGGAAGATCTATTTTGGATATGTCCAATAATAAATTAGAAGATTTGAATAAATCCAATTCAAAACATGGTTTAGAATTGTTAACTTCAAATGGAACTGAATTGGAGACCGTGAGTACCACTTTTTCTTTATAATTCAAATAATTCTACTTCATCACTGTTCACTTGTTTTTTTTTCTTTACTAAATTGGGGTCAATTTTCGTTTGACAGAAATGCGTTGGAAGAGTAAGATTTACCTTTAAATGCAAAATTTTCATTTTGATGAACAAGTTTGAATTAATTACCAAAAAATGGCTACGATTCTGAATAAAAATATCACCCCTTTATGATTCCTTTTGCCTCTTGGGAATTGTTTGTTTTCCATAAATTTTTTTCTTTTAAATTCAAATGGGTACGAATTTTAACGCAAATACTCAACCAACCAATGTATGGAAAAACCAAATCGGGATACAAATCCTCTTCTTGGTATTATCTAAAAAAGAAAAGATATAAAATACAAACTAATGGGCCTCTTCAGTAGATTCTTAAATCTCAAAACAAATATGTTTATTTGAAAGCTTACTGATAATTTTTCACCTTGTGCAGCTTTGTTTCGAATATAAATATCACAAAGTTTAATAACAAAGTCAAACAAATATTAGATTATTTGAGCATTCGTATGACCTTGGGGCAAGTGACGTCATTAGGTCTGGAATTATATTGGCAGTATTTGTCAGAGTGGCTGTCCAATTGCTGCTACGGTCGAAGCCGAAACATCCAACGAAGAAGAACCTAACCTAACAATTTTGTTTTTGTGGTTGTGTATTGAGTTAGTTAATTTCAAATACTTTTTGAATATCGTACTACTTTTGAGTTGCTTATGTATGTTATTGAAAGAAATGGAGCCAAGATTTTCAAAGGGTAGTGCAGAAAATCTGAAAAAGTTCTATTTAGAATGGTGGACGAGTTTTACATGTCAAATTTAGTTTATTTATGAAAAGTAGTAAGAAATATTAAAACTAAACGGTTAATAATAAACAATAACCTATTTTCCTCCAATTTATTTATAAATATTCACAACAAATGTTCCTGGTTTTTGGGCAACTTCTTTTGAACCTTTGCTTTTTCCAACCATGATTTTCGTCTGTTTTAGTGTGGATTTATGCAGACACATTTAACAATTATCAATTAACAATAAGTAACACTGCCATCGTTTATGCAGACACAATTATAAATTAGGAGAAAATAGTAAGCATGCGCACGAGCCAGAGATTCTAGTTGTTTACAATAACCATTAACCCTACATTTTCATAAATGACGGGAAATTGTCGAACAAGATCGATAAAAGTAGCATCAACCATTTTTACAACTTGAAAATTGAAAATAAACAAAACAAACAAACACACAATATAACCTGTCAACCACTTTTCTATGAAAAAAGTGAGATTTACTTCAGGATCTGCGTACTAGTTGCGCACTAGATGAAAATTCGGTACAATTAATTTAAGAAGTTAAAAGTTGGTCAACTTAGCAATTGTTAAATGATAAATGATAATTGTTAATTGTGTGCATAAATGGAGTCATAGTGAAATGAGTAGTTGAACTTATAATTGATAAATGTTAATTGTTAAATGCTAATTGATAACTGTTAAATGTGTCTGCATAAATCCACACTTAATCTCGTAGAATGTAAACGAATATTTCACTTGGACAATCAATATTGTTATTTGTGCAAGCTGGTACAAAGCATTTTGGAAACACGAAAGCGAAACAAAAAGAAATAATCCAAACAACAGCAATCACAAAGAGAATATCAATATCGACTTCAAGGTTAGACAAGATGTCAAAATTCATAAACCAAGGAAGCAATATACGATATACTTTGAGACAAACTATAACAGTCGTTGCTGTCGCAATTGAATGCTATGTGAAAAAGCCGCTTAAGAGAAGCCGGCTAAGTAGTACTTTAAAGTACTGAAACTGTTAAGCACCCGGATGCTTAAGAAGTATACAAAAATAATATTTTGGACGATATAGAACAGAATCCGTAGTTTAGTACAGGAAGACTCGCGGCTATGTATCCTCCAATTTCTAAATCCTCCATACGAAAAATTATTTATATTAAGAAAATCTCCATCAGTTTCACTTTAAAAAATTTCATACGATGGTAAATGGTGATTTCACTGCTCGAGTAGTTTTTGCAAACTGGTTACTGAACAAAAATAACCAAGATCTCAACACAACAAGAAGGTTTTATGTGAAAGAATTGGTGTAGTTCAAAAAAGAAATTGTACCAACTTTAAGCAATTGTATTCTTCATTTCTATATTTGGACAAAACCAGGATTTTTGCTAAGGGTAGGACAAGAAGAGTGCTGGTGGAAATTAGTGATGAGCAAAATCAGTCTTGGTCTTGCGATTCTGCAAGACAACATCATACATACACCACCAGCAAATGATATGCCTTATTCCACTACATTTACATATACTGAGGATCGCTCTGGAAAATGCTTAGGCTAAATATTTGAAGCCCGGTGATACTACTTTCAGCAACCCAATCCATGAAGATACCTTTGTCTGCGAAACAGGATCTCTAGCTCAAGTTAGACATTGTTATCAACGGGAGCAAGTTAACACAAGACGAAATCACTCTAATTACGCAATACCAAGACCGAATAAACCAGAACAAGACCAAAACCAAGACCTACATAGAATGCAATACCAAGACTAAAGTGCAAGACTAAACTAAAAATTACAACTTTTTTTAAATAGGATATGTGAGAATATTCGTATTAACTTCTAATATAAGTCGTTGATCATTTATATTTCATACCTACGAAAGACTTGAAAACTTTCCAAAACGACGTAAGTAGTAAATAACAATCTATTTGAGCGAGACCGAGACCAAGATCAAGACTGAGTACGCAAGACCAAAATTATAAGTATTTGAGCAACACCAAGAGCGAGATCAAGACTAAATATGCAAGACCAAGACTACAAGTATTTGAGCAAGACCAAGATCAAGAGCGGACAAGCAAGACCGAGACCATTACGAAGACTGTCTTGGTATTGGTTTTGGTTCTTGCTTTGATCATCACTAGTGGAAAGCATGATTTTGATGATGGATCGGATCTCTTATTTTCGTCAAAATAAAAATCGGCCGATTATCAGGTTACTATGAATACGGAGATGTTTGTAAATTATATAATGATCCGTACTATTCGGAAATTTTAAACAAGAAACCAGATAGTCAAAGAAAAATTTTAATTATTATTTTGAATGGAGGTTTGGAATTTTTATTATAATTTACTTTGAATTGTCTACAAACGAAACATAAATGTTACCCCCGGAAAGGGAAAAAAAATAATTAAGGTGCTTTTTTTGAAATTACGCAAAATCTGATGGAGTTACAGAAAAAAGTTTCAAACAAAAATTGAGCTTTAAATTTAAGACCAAAATGGTTCCAATCATTTTTTCCTTACACGACATTGGCGTTGGTTTTTTTAAACTTTAAAAAATTGTGACTCGTAGAAAAATTGAGATATTTTCGAATTTTTTTTTATTACTCAGCACAAAGAAAAGTTTTTTTGATTTGTTTATAACAAAGTTATAGCAATTGGAGATTTTTAATATCAAATTAAAACTACTCTACCGCATGAATTTAATTTTCTTTATTATTATTTTGTTTGTTTTTTATAAATTGAACATATATATGTGAATATTTTTTTACCTCTCAAATTATATAAAAAATTCAAAACCCCCACTCAAAATTATGTTTTAATGGACTTTTTACTTGGACTAAAACACTTGGTACTTATACTAATTAAATACTAATTAAATAATGTTTAACAAACGAGAACATTTTCATAGAATTTCTTCAAACCAAAATTATTATCGATAGCCAAAAATAACGAACGAAGAAAACGGTACGTAGTAGCCTTGAGTATAGAGACTAATATAATCAAGGGTAGTAGATATTAGATATTATACTCATTCAAGGACATCGTGTGCTAAGACTTCCTCCTCATCATTTCCAATTCAGTCCTTTATAATATATTCGGAGAATATGCAAAACATATTACGATAACCACAGTTACAATAACTAGGTTGTTTTGGAAATCTGGCAAGGAGCACTGAATAGGTATTGCTACTGATATTTTTTAAGAAAAAGCGAAAATTTGATGAAGGAATCGTGGGTTCGTGAAAATCGAATCGAAGAAATTACTCCAATTATAATTTACAATCCTAATGGGGAAAGCAGCGACTTTGATACTGACTCCGATTATGAATCTTATGATTGGAAATAGTACTGCATAGTTAGACATATTTTTTAAGAAACCATCAATAATTCTAAATCTTTTACAACTCTTTACGTAAAAATATCATTTTGTAAAACAATACCTTCAGCGAAAACGATAAATTTATAAATATTAACTCACTTGGACATTCAGTGTCAGTACATCCTAGATTACGTTAAATTGTATCAAGCTAGAATAATGAATACGGAATTATCAGTAAATAGTCACCAAACCTGAATTTTCTTGCTAAATGGCTGTAATTGCATATTTGAATATAACTTCCTTTTCAAAATAATTTTACTTTATAATATTCTCCTGAAAACAAAGGTACTGAACTCTTGAGGAAAAGCTATATTTTTTGACAAACCTCAGATGTACACGGCTTAAAAAAATTATAACTGATGGTTGCATTTCAGTTTTAAACCATGCAGAACTGTTAATCAAGAATAAATTTTTTTAATAAAACCAATAATAAGAAATACATGGAATTTAGAGATAATTTAAATTTCGCAGTATACTACAATTATTGTCTTTTCACCAAAAGATGAATTTTTATGAAATTATTAAATCAGAAATGTTATCGGCAAAGATAACGTTTCAAGAATGCCTATTAAAAAAAAATTTGAACACATATCAAGTCAAATCAAATAATGCGTAATTGCTTACAATTTACACTTGGCAAGTGTTTACACACGTCGATGAAATATATTTAAATTCCATAGGAATTGAATTAACAATTAAATTAAATCGTTGAGTGAAAGTATTTTTCACTTAACGATTAAATATAAGATTGGATGTTTATAGTATATTACATACCTAGCGGGGAAGTAGATCATTACAGCCCAGGCTTTGTTAGAGCTAAAAGCCGTGGATGGAATGATTCTTCCCGCGTGGTATGTATACTATTTTATTCACAATCGCTGAATTACAAAGACAGTTGCCGCGCGACGAAGGAGCGCGTTAATCTCTTGAAGTCGACAATGAATTTGCGCTCGAAGATTTTTTCTACAATCGAGGAGATCACATATTTCCAAAAATGTATTTAATTTGATGAATGAAAATTAAAAGTACAGTTTTTACAATTTTTTTTGACAATTCCAGACGACGAAGAAAGTCTAGATGAATTTGAAATTGTATGTTCCGCCATTGTTACTGATTCAACAATTTGCACTTTAGATGAATCATCTTTACCCAAGATTTTCTGTGCCGTTTCAATTTTATTATTAATGCTTTCTTCAATGTATCCCTCGGCTGTAGAATAACTGTTCCAACCTCCATCACGTTTCAGTTGGATGATATCACCTCCTCCATTAACTAGAAGAGTAGCTGACGTGCGACGAAAAATGTGGCCTGTATATAATTTATAATCTGATAAATTGAAATACTGGGCGATTTCACAGGGTATTTTTCCAATAATTATATTCATTCCCACCACTTGTTTAGAGGATTTTCCGTTACAACGCAACATACCTTCTGTAGAATGATAAAAAATCAAGTTCTCCACTATTAGTAACAGTAAAGATACGACTTTTTCTTATTTTTGAGTCAGGAATTTTCACTATTAATAGCGAATGTTTGTGTTCAATGTCTTCTATGGTCATTTTCACAAGTTCATCTCGTCTACATCTTTCATTCTTGCATTTTTGCTGCTTCACGCTCACATAAGATTATTATACTAAATTTTTCACTCAAATGAAACTTGACATTGGATACTATGAGCAATGCATATTTGATTTATAGTTAATAATTGGGAGAGCGAGCGTTTTTTTTATTTAGTCGCTTATAAGCGACAAAGTGACATTCCTCGAAAAAGATGACGTTTGCGTTGTCAAATACGAGCACAAATGCCTATGATTATGGAAAAAAATTATAAACAATTGATTCGAAAAAAAAGTAAGGGTTTGGTTTTTTTTCGAATATCTCGAAAACTATCAAAGATATTCGAAATAAAAAAAAAGATCTGAAAAGACGAAGAAATTTATTTATACTTTTAATTCAACGCCAAAAACAGGTATCCGCTTGTGGTTCTGGGTATGCGGGTGCCTCGACAAAAGCAAACAGGTCAAATTAGTTCATTTTTTTGAGATATTAATTGTTAATTTTAGAATTTTAAAAGAATTTATTGGCGTTGAAAAAAATTAATAAAGTTAATTTGTCAACAAGTTATGCATTTGTAAATTAACAAAATGTTCTTGAACTTCCTTGTCTATTGTGAACTGAAAAAAATGTTTGAATAATTGTCTCAAAAATGCTTCGCCCTTCCTATACAGGGAGTTCCAAGATGTTTTTAACAGCCTATAACTCAGAAAGTAATGATTATTTCTTTTTGGACATTGGGAAAGGTCAATTGGACCTACAATGCTATTGACGTGGCAACGCCGCTTTGCTTTGTTTTTCTTCTCCGGCGATATGCCGCCCAAAAATGTTTTGTTTCCTTTTCTACGCTTTGTTCTTTTCGGCTAATTCGCGCCAAGCAGTAAGTTACAGTCCATGGCTCAATGTGGTCGCTCTGTCGATTGCATTTCCAATACATTTTGTATATTAATGTAAACATATTTAATCTCAGAAGAATTAATAAAAGATATTGTGAATATTAAAACTATTAATTTAGAATTTAGACCATTTTAATTCATCCAAACATTGGTCAGAATCGAGCCGAATTCCTGATTCACACCTAGGATTTTTTACAAAAGTGGTTCACAAAGAAAATAGTTTTGTATCACACGAAGGGCAGTTTCAAGGAATTTTGTGTAAAAAAAAGCAGTAGTAATCGAAGCACTTGGCACTGTCAAGGGCAGTTAAGGTCAGATAATTCTTTTTACACATATTTTTCCTTAAAACAAGGGTCGTTGTTAACGACAATACATCGCAGTCAGCTACAAACTTAGCAGCAGTCGGCAGCACTAAGGATAGTCAAGGTCAGATAATTTATTTATTTCATTTATTCGTCATTAAATAAGGGTCGTTGTCAACGACAAAACATCAGTAGCGGCTACAAACTTTTTGAAGAAAAGTGATTCTATTTCTACATTTTAATATCGAAAATATGGGTTTTTTGTATGATATACCTTTTTGAAGAAAAGTTATTCTATTGTTCTAAATTTTAATATAGAAATTATTGGGTTTTGTATATATAAAAGGACACCAAGTAAAATTTATTTAGTTTGACCAAAAATAAATTGTTTGTAAAACATAAAATTGCGTAGCAGAACATTAGTGAATTTGTAACTGCATATTTGTAAACCTCGTAGGTTAGATTGAGGAAGGCTCAATGTAGGGCTAGTAATACATTTTCTAATATAAGGTTTAAGGTTTTTCAATTTGATACAATTGACAAAGTTAGAGATTTGTTGCAGTAGTAGGCTCACATATCTGAGGAAGGGTTATACAATATTTCAGGTCAACAGTTGTTGCAGCATTGGACTCACATTAAGAAAGGTTTATTTAACATTTTATTTATTTTTTATTTATTTATTTATTTATTTAACGGATTCACCAATTACAAGTAATTACAATAATTATAATATTACAGTGAACTAATTTAAGAATCTAATAATCTAAGCATACATTTCTAATAGAGTTCCTAAACATACTTAAAGAGTTAACAAATAGATCAATATTATATTTATTAAACCATCTCAAACCTCTAGAAACAGGTGAGTTGTAACCGTAATTTGTGTTATGATTTTTAATTGAAAATAATGGAGGGTTTCTAGTTCTATGAGAAGTAACAAGAAGGTTAATTTGATGCAAAAGATTTGGACAATCAGCTCCACCAGATAAGATTTTATAAACTAATATCAAATCAGAGTGAAAACGACGTGTTGTGATATCAGTTAGGTTTAGAGTGTTTAAAATATTATGGTAATTAAATTGTAGATACGTACCCATTTTGAATGAAATATATTTCAGAAATCTGATTTCAACATTTTCAATTCTCACAATGTCACATTTATAATAAGGAGACCACACTACAGAGGCATACTCTAAGTGAGGTCGTACCAAAGAACAGTACAATGTTTTGAGTGTATTACAAGAGAATTGTTTGCCATTCCTCATCAGAAACCCCAACATTCTACTACTCTTTGCAGATACATTATTCATGTGACTTTTGAATGATAATTGCTGGTCAATTGTAACCCCAAGGTCTTTTATTTCGTTGACTCTATCAAGAACCATACCATTGATGTTATAGTCATAGTTAAGAAGATGTTTTGATCTCGAAAAAGTGATAATATGGCATTTCTCTATATTGAGTTGTAAGTTGTTTGTTCTGGACCAATCAAATAATGTATCTAAGTCGTTCTGGAGGATTTGACTATCTAATATATCAGTAATTGGAAAAAATAGTTTAAGATCATCAGCAAACATTAAAAATTCAGCATGTTGAAGATGGTCACCAATATCGTTCACAAACAGGTTGAATAATAATGGACCACAATGTGAGCCCTGTGGTACACCAGAGGCAACAGGAATTGTGTTTGAAATATAATTGTTTATTCTGACACATTGATAACGATGAGTTAGAAAGCTTTCAATCCAATTCAAAATGTCAGTCCCAAATCCTAATGCTCTCAACTTTTCCAGAAGTATCGAATGGTTAACTCTATCAAATGCTTTGGAGAAATCCGTATAGACAGAATCTATCTGGATACCTTTCTCCAAAGCATCTAACAAATATTGCTTGTAGGAGAGTAAATTTGTGGAAGTTGATTTTCCCAAGCTGAAACCATGTTGTTCTGGAATTTTAGGTTAATAATATTAAATTTCATTTGTTGCAGCATTTGGCTCACATATTAAAATGTTTGCAATACTTTATTAGGTAGGTATTATAAATAATTCTGATTTTTCATTAGGTACATTGCAGCACTAGGCTCACTTAGGGGTTTAAGGTACGGTTTCGCTGGTGCGATTGCGACTACGACTTATATGGTTTCGCAGGTGCGATTCATACGACTGCGACTGCGATTGCGAATGGTAGTGTTTCGGTGAAACGTCTAGAACTGCGTCAGGCTCAGGAACAGTTTTAAAATGATAGAAGGCAAGAGAGGTAGAATTGATGACGTCGATCTTCTGACTCTTGTCTTGTTAGAAGAAGAGGAAGATGATGAATATTTATTACAACACAGACTATTGCGAAAAAGATGCAAGACACATGTAATATTCCGGAGACGTGCAGGAGAAGACTGTTTTAATCTTCTTATAAATGCCCATTTAAAAGAAGATGAAAAGAAATTTAGAGACTTTTTTCGATTAAATCTAGCAAGATTTCGTCGTTGTTCGCTGAAAAACGAGCCATTTTTCCCTTGCCACTGCGACTTGACTGGTCTGTCTAGCAGTCGGGACGCAACGGCTGCGACTCGATCACAGTCGCGTTCAGTCGGAACGCACGAGCGAAACCGTAAACATACAATATCATTGAAGCAGTCGTTTGCGATTAGTCGCAGTCGCAGTTGCAATCGCAGTTGCAATCGCAGTCGCAATCGCACCAGCGAAACCGTACCTTAATACAGGTCAACTGTTAACAGGAAATAATAACAAAAGCATTTTACACAATATTACAGGTAGTTAGTTAACACAAAACAAGAATAGTTTGAAATACATTATTTTGTAAGGGTTTAACAAAATATACTATCAAAACAAGTAATATAAGGTTAGGTGATTTATATTCTACATTCTAAAATTTGTTTACAGTATAATTGATCATTTCAGAGAATAATTGTTTAGATACAAAGGAAATTTAGTGTACGATTACTGAACATTTAAAAGTAAATTATTAATTGTTCAAAATGACAGATCCTGATGTTGAATCTCATGATTTTGACGATTTAGTGAAAAAAGAGGTAGATTTCAAGGCAAAAATTACACGAATCGAAAATTAGTTCATCAAAGGGGAAAATAGTAATGATCTCAATACAAATGAAGTAAATATATGGAAAAACATGTTAATTTTGGCTTTCGAGGATTACGAGTATGTTCAGGACTTAATAGAAGAGCAGGAGGCTGCGCAGGAAATTGACAGAGCGACTGTAGAGTCTCAATATACATCGTTGCGCAGTAAACTTCAAACCTACGCACAAAGTAAATCTAGCGACATCAGTGGCGTGCTTTCGGATAAATCGAATATACATCAACAAGTGCATATTTACCCAACGGCAGTCGTTACGCCAGCAAACTCCTCTCCTAAAGTTAATTTACCTAATATTAATATTCCTATATTTTCCGGAAAGTATGAGGACTATCGATCATTTACCGGACTATTTTCGGCGCTTATCGATTTTGACGCGCATATGAACAACGTTCAAAAATTCTAATATCTTAAATCAGTTTTACGGGACGAACCTCTTACAATAATTAAAAATTTAAACATCACATCAGAAAATTATAATATTGAGCTCGATTTACTCAAAAAAGGGATGTTAATAAATTAATCACCATCAATTCTCACATTAGGGTTCTGATGGAGGTTCAGATTGCAAAGGGCACGCCAGGAGCATTAAGAGATTTCATAGTAAAAATTAAACAAAATTATAACGTGTTATCGACACTAGGAGTACCTGTAAAGGTAATGGGATCTTCTTTAAGTATACGTGATCTCTTCAAAATTAGATTCTGCTACGCATAGGGCATATGAATTGAAAAGAGATTCTCAAACGCTACCGACATTTGAGGAATTTACCAGTTACGCGAAATACCTATTTTTTTGTTGAAATTGGATAAAATAAACAACAACGTAACCTAAAAATATTTTCCACGTCGTCCCTACTCTATAAACTTTTTGACCCTCTATCTATATACTAGCGCCACCAAGTTTCTTCCTTTCGACGGACACCTTTTATATACATAGTTTGTGTTCCTTATATCTAGTCTCCATGATATACATATTAAGATATAATTCAGAACCTACCTATCTAACTTCTCTCTGCTAACTTAAATTTCTCACTGAAGTTAAGGTAGCAATGGAACATTGCTTGTTATCATGTTCTTGGTCAAAATAATTGATTAATGAAGCCACAAGCTCTTCACAGTGGCTGGTTAATTGTTTCGGCATATTTGCTCCAATAAGAACAGTTTCACAGAAATTTAATAACGCACAAATAACAAAATTATGCGCGAAATAAAATACGTCAGAGGTAACCAAGAAAATTTCAGAAGCAATCTGGGATGTGTGAAAATTTCACGTGATGAATCAATTTTAAACACGGCAACATTGTGCACTTTTGCCAACATATAAAATTTTATTATTATTAAACTGATGCTACCGTTAGTTTGAATTTGATATTTAATTATCCAACGAATTATATTTCGATTGAAATTAATTACAAAATGTTTCTTTGAATATGTATTTATATTTTTTAATAAGATGGGACATACAAATTTCAATATTTATTAAGTTAAAAGCGGCAAAACATAGTGATTGACAGCATCATTCGAATGACATAATACAAAGGAACGTCTCTGTATCTGGTTTCAGAGCGAACGCTTTTACCCTCCCCTTTTTCTCCAGTACCAGATGATGCTGAGACGGTTTGACCAGGTCAGGTTTCCTAGGTTTCAATCGCGCGTTTACGTCGTTGAGCTCCTGAAAGTCGGAGTTTGTTTAGGTTTACGCCCACTAAACTGGTGGTCAGGAGATTTTCTGCTGGGCTTTCAATCCCTTCAGAAGTTTCTCGCTCTCCCATTTGTATCTTGGGGTCCGCTAAAGGAGCTACTCCTCCAGACTGACTCCCGGATACATTTTTTGAAGGTGAGGTTATTACTGCCTCGGCCTCCATTTGGTTGTTATTAGTGGTTTCCATATAAGTCCCACGAGTAGCAAGGGAAGAGTGGTTGCCTACAACAGAGCCCCGCATATTGTAGGAAGGATACATACAAGAGGGTCGAAGGTTCCCTCAGATTAGTCGCTAGGGATCGGGAAATGCCGGGTCCGGTTTCACAAGCCCACAGATCAAAAATTCCACGGCCTAGACCGTCACGAAGTTGACCCGAGGGCTGGTGAAGACTACCCCCCATTGTAGCCCCCAACCTTTCATCCCTTAAGCGCGCACTGTACCGTAGGATTAGGTATTTTTTATAGTGGTTGTCATCACGTGGTCCAGGCAGTTAAACCAAGGCCCCCGTGCTCCTTAGTACCGCATACTCTCCATCGCTGGAGAGGTCGTTGCAATACCAAGCAGTTTACGGTTTGTGCCGCAAACTGGTCGGCGGCAGATTATTTCACAGGATTCCTTACCCCGTGTTATTCTTCTGCTCTGAAGATGGATTTGAGTCTCGGTCAACCATTCCCCTTCCACAAAGTCCAGAGTCCATGGCCGTTCCTCTATCCGCCACCTTGGGACACCCCACAGAGGTAGCTCAACCGTGTGTTGCCTTAGCTGTCACCTTCAAGGTTATTTATTTTTGCCATTTCAACATCAAAGGATTTTCCCCGGGCTTCACTTCTTGTTATTGTGTATTCTTTGACATACACTGAGAATCATTATTAATGCTTACAGCTTCACTCGAATCACACTGAGAAAAAGTATTTCAGCATAAACATAAAGTTGTCTTTTATCAAATGTATCTATTATATAGGTATTTTTCCATCAGTAGCCAGTTCTGCATTTTTCGTTAATAATATACACGAGATCATTTAAAAAAATAATTTCAACCTACAAGCAAACTTTAATCTAATTTGGGTCTGTAAAGACCATAATAAAGAGGCTTACATGTGATCGTATGACAAATGACGACTTATTTTGAAGATGGCGTTTGTATACACGTTTTTATCGGTTTCATGTTTCGCTTCTTGTTGTGTGGTGTTTTCTTTGTTGTTGTATATTGTTTGATCGTACAGTAAGTACGTAAAGGAACAACTAGCTTGAGCGCCTTCCAAATACTTCATTTACATCTTTTTAAACAAAAACAATATCTACCGTAGTATCACACAAAGCCTCTTTTCGGATAGTGTGTAGTGGGTATTGGAAAATAATGTGAAAGTGATTATTGTTTTAAGTTTATTCGTTGTGTTGTCGTTTTGTGAAAATTTTTTGAAAATGTGTTTGTAATAAAGGATAAGACCTCTAATTACCTATAATATTGATTTATACAACCAATAGATGAGTGAAAAAAGTTCTATTGATGACATTTTATGAAAAGTTTTTAATTCATTAGAATACAGTTTAAATAAAAACTAGGTGTTGCCCGCTCCATACAAATATTTTATTCCTTTGGTTTATTAATTTTGAACCATTATCCTACTTGAAACCTAATTTTTGGGAAGTTTTTCGATGGGTTTCCGATAACATCAAAGTTATATTTAGCGGGAAAACAAGACGCTAAAATAAATGAACGAACTGCAAAGACAATTGAACTGTATTATGCTATGAACAAAAATTTTATTATTAAAAAAGAAATATCTGAACAAACAAAGATAACAATATACAATATGGAATGTACAGCAGTACTAACTCATGGATGCGAATTTTGGACTCTCTCAATCAGACAACAAAGTAAAATTCAAGGAGCGGAAATGAAGTATCTTAGCAGAGTAGCAGGAGTAAAAATAAAGCATGGACATCATGAAAAATACAAAAATAGGAGATGAGCTGGCAGTAGGTAGGTACAACCAGTATTAAAATTCAAACAACAACGACAACTCAGTTGGTGGGGTCACATCCACAGAATGAATAACAGGTAAAACGGGTATATGAGGCAAGAACACAAATAAAGAAAAGAAGAGGAGGCCAAGACACACATGGAACATGAAATATTACAAGAGATAGACAAATAATGGTAAGAAGCGAAAACATCAACAAAAAATAGAAAATTATAGAAAAGTTTCATATCTAGGGAGTGAAATGTAAACCTACACCTACAGGTACAAGGATATACACATATACAGATATATAGGTGCTGTAGGTTTAAACAAATTTAGTAGAATTGTATAAAACATAAACTTGCCCTTCAACTAAATAAATGTTGACTCACTTAGCTCTTTTGAAAAGTGTGTCTGTATTTTCTCCTCTTCACTATTATCTCTGCCCTCATCGTTAGTCGTAGTTTCAAACATAAAGTTACCATGAGAATAAAAATACAATGCATTTTATTTCCATTTATTTAAGGGTAATGAGTAATTTTCATTAGTTCAGAGGTTTTGAATTTATAAGTAACTTCTTAATAATAACTTATATAAGTAATTAATTTGCAGGCGAATTCATTAAAACGTTACACAACAATTTATAATACGAATATATAAAACATTTTACAATACTTGTTTTTCAAGCTCTAGTAACTATATTCTCATTTAATGTTCCTTCTTTAAATAATAGCTTCCTTCCTTGGCATCTTTATCATGAAGCTGCAAATAATAATGATGCTGCTCTTCCATATGAGTAAGATTTAAATTATGTTCCTCTAGGAACCACTATTTTAGAATAGGTCCATTCTTCTAGCCTATGTATGTAGGTATGTATGGTGAGGTGACATTCACTGAGACCCAAAAGATCTACTGTGCCCCCTTACTTCTACTTAGTTCCTAGTAGCTCCTTTAGTCCCATTTTCCTGAGGAATTTTAGGATATCTGCAGGCTTCAACTTAGGTGAATGTCTCTCTTCTATCCAATACTCTCCTAGGTGCTGTGCCCTAAGATACTGAATTTCTATGCAATTCGCAAGTACGTGGATGGAGGTTTCTTCTTCCATGCCACAGAATCTACATTCTTCTTTCTCCACTATTTTGAGCTTTTTCAGGTACCGGTTTAGGCGGCAATATCCCGTTAGGACATTTGTGCATTCATTTGACCTCAACGGGTTGTAGTCACCCATCAGAATCTTTGATTGTCTAAGCCCTACTGGATCCCTCAAATGGTCTCAGATCTTCTCTTTTCTTCGGCTTTGCCTATTTCTTCCAATATTATTACATTGAGGCTGATACCGCAAAAGGGTTCCAGCTCCCAAAAGGGTCTTTCAGTCTCCCTCTTCGCTAGATCATCTGCTATTTCATTTCCTTCTATTCCAGTATGTCCTGAAATCTACAGTAAGGTTACTATATTGCTGTCGCCTAGTTCATTGAGTATGCCTAGGCCTTCCCACACCATTTTAGAACTGATTACCTATCCTATAACTTAGGAATTTCTACCAACTGCTCTCTTAGGACGTTTTTCATTTTCTTTATTTTGTGTAAAGAAAAGATTTATTTTTGAGAGCTTGTAGCATGGCTGGTGTGTATTTAGCACAAGTTTTTTCTTTGTATTGACCCTTGCTACTCGTTGGCGAGGTATTTTGCAACTCGTCCTTCTTTTCATTAGGTACGTCACAATCGTTGTCCAAATTTGTGATTTCAAAAAGGCCAGAATCAGATGTACTGATCTGAATGGTTTCTAGAAACGTATACAATAGATATACAAAATAAAATAATTATAAAATATAGGTTCCTGCTACAGTATCATAATCAAATTCTGAAGTTCGACCTGTTAATTGTGTCCCTATAATCTAATAAATATCATTGTCCACAGTGGTGACAACGATGGCTTTCTCAGGTTCACCTCTTCTACCCGTGATATATATTTTTTTGTTCCGCAAACTTTGGCTTTGGTCTTTTTTTTAAATTTTCATCTTTGTTTTGCAGTTTTAACATCCTCGTGATATTCTGCAAATATACTATTATATTCTTTCGCCAGCTGAATCCAAGCTTCGCCGTATTTCTTCACCAAACTCATATTTCCTTCTCTTGCAGTGAAAATTGTGGTTTCTGTCCCTTATAGCGTCCCCCATGTTTATAACCACGTTTATATGATCCTATCCTAACCAAGTTTATGACAAGCAAAGAAGTTATTTTATAGAATCACAGCTGCGCCACGAATAAGCCCATAGAGGGCCATAATTCAATAAAATACAAGCCAAGGATAATATGTTCTCTGTTTATAGAACCACCAACACCACCAAAGTCAGTATGACTTGAAACAACACGCTTTTTTTTGAACTCAGATCACGAATAACTGAGAGTTCAGTTGATCTACTGATGAACATTGTTTCGTACAACTTGACTGAATTTCAGACGAGCCTGTTCAAATGATCAATTTTAACGAGTCTCTAAAATGTTTGCTTGCAAAATAAGAGTATCCTCTAAATATTTAAAAAAACAGCTAAAACCATAAATTCTCGATGCTAGAATAGGCCCCTGTCTTCGTTTATTTAACTTTTTAGAGATCATTCAAGAATATTTTTGTTGTTATTTCCGTCGACATCACAAGGATAAATAGATTAAAGATTTTTTTTGCATTTCTTCGAAACCGGAATACTATTACGCAATAGATATAAATTTAAAAAAAAACTACATCGTATTAAAATATTATGGAAATACCTACCATTATTATTCGTAGTTTGTCGGCAATAAAATTTTGATTTGTATTATGTAAAAAGTTCATTATAACAATAAATCTCGATATACGAGAGTTATCGTTTACAACATGGAGTTTACAACCTCGTAGAGTCCGACCACAATAACTTTGGGACACCACGTGGTCACGGGTGTGGCGTGTCAGCCAGTGGCGTTACTAACTTGCATATGAAAATGAGAATGAAAGACTTTGTAGAAATAATTGATATTTTATTAGGTGGAAGACGACTCCCTCAAAATTATAGAGGAAGACCTAACCATTTCGAGATTTGGAATGATAATGATTTTCTAAAAATATTTAGATTTACGAAGCAAGGAGCAAGATTTATAATAAATCTGATTAGAGATCAAATAACATCTCCTACTGAACAGTAAGTTGTAATGTGGATAATTATTGTAATCCTCTATACAAACAATATTACATTAAATATAGTCCTTGTGACTAAAATTGGCACTTTTTTTTTCCGACATTGTTCGAGATATTGTTAATAGGTATATATTTTCTTCTAACGAATGATAGTAACGGAATTCCTTTTTTTTGTCCTCAAACCACCAGAATACTAAAAATATAATATGGTGGGAAAAACCGTTCTTTCAGATATTTGAACATTTGTTATGGATTGGTACTAATCAATGACGTATTAAAGATAGACAAGCCTTGTTTACATTTTGGTTGTCCCCAGCATATTTAAGACGAGACTCTTCTTACATGATGCCAAATCTCGTATAATAAAAATCGTACTTGATGAATATATTTTAGATTTTAGCAGCAATTTCTTATTCAAACGTAAGAAAAAAGTGGAAAACATTTAAAATAGGTATGACCAACTTTCGGTCCAGCTCACCTTTTTGTTTTTCGGTTACAATTTTCTATGTTCTATTAATGCCATAAGTAAAATAGTTTATAAATTTTTAGCTTGGCAACCTCGAACTACTTCTGTCATTCTGGTGATGATTGTCAATAAGATTTTAATTATAATTGTGTTTTTATTTGGTTTCTGATTGATATTTGTCTATTAAGGTGATTTTAAGACATTTATGATGGTGAGAAAATGTATATTGTGTGAACATACTTTGAATAAGAATGATAATCTATCATTTCACAGGTGAGGTTATAGTAGCATGAGCGTAGTATAGGTATAAGACGAGGGATTCAACATTGGTTTTCATAATAATATTGACTATTTTTTTTATTATCAGGTTTCTGAAGAATACTTAGAATTGTCAAAAGATCTTCGTTACCATGATCATCTTTCGGTTTATTTTTTGAGTGAATATACTGAGGATGTAGTTGCTAATATGTGGTAAACATCTTTAACAAAAAAATTCATTGCAAACAGGTGTTCTATACTTTTAGAAGGTGATTGTAGTTTGTATAAAGTAGGAATTAAAAAAACTTTTGGAAAACTTAAAAAAGCGTCCAAAATTGCAGTTACTATTGGTTGCGAAGCTGAAAAATGTCTAGAACGCTTACTATGAATTGAAAATAGAACCTTTCAATATTATATTAACATGTTTACAATCTGTAGTGCAAAACTTGTTTTAACTTCAAAATCCTTTAAAGGTATCTATTAAAAAAATAACTTGTCTATAAGCTACGATCTTCGATATAATTTCCACTTATTCAAACGAAAAAATTTTTTACGTAAATAATTTTCATAAAATAGTTTAAATGAACCCTTTAAAAATATACGCTTCTGTGCGTTGTACTTTCCATGATTTATGTTGCGACCAAAACATTGTGTAGGTAATAATGTGTGAAGGCTGGTCTATCTTTAATACGTCATTGGTACTAATTACGTGAATTAACTCTTTTATTACCCTTGATTGGGATTAGACGTTAGACCGGCTAGTTTAACGGATTGCGGGAAAAACCAGAGCTGTTAAGTATCAAATCTTAACTGACTTGAAATATGACGAGTGACGATAATATTTATAAAATATTAGTGTCTTCCAGAGTTTCTCCATATTAACTGAAAATAGGTTATGTAATTGTTGATCTTCTTAAATCACAGAACACTCAGTTTGTCTCAATTGTAAGGTAATGCGCATGAGTACAAACTACCAACCTAACAATTTTTCTCTCAGCCGGGCTTTGTTGATCTCTCCTAAAATCTGACATGTACAACTGTCAACGTTTATTAAGCTGAGTTTAGAGTTAAGGGTGGCTTATCTAAGCCTGTACTTAAGCTTTGATTGTGCAACCGGCCCTTAATCTTCTATCATTAAACAGGCTGCTATACAACATCTAAATCGATTCTCTCATTCCAGAACAAGGATAGCAATACACAAAGCTAGAGTTGCCAGGTTGCCAAACCTAATAGCCGGACATTTGGTTAAAAAGGCCGGACACCCTACATTTGCTCCATGCTTTATTTTATTGAAGGAAGAAAACCAGAAGTGGAGCACAAGCAAAATGCTCGGCCTAACTTAGTTGTGGCGTAGTTACACGTAAAATTTTTATTTAATGGGCGCCACTGGCTTATAAATTCACAAGTCCAAGCCAGGGAATCTATGGTTGTTATGAGGTATGGTTTTTCCTAGCAACCGAACAAAAAAAAAAAAATGAAACTCAGTTGTAACCACAAGCCTTATAATGGTCTAATAATGATTTGTAATGCCTAAAAAGGCTTAATACATGTAAATATGTCAATATTAGAAACTATATATTAGAACATGTACAAATATAGAGTTATTTCCTTGAATTTTACTTTAACTTTAAAACCTCAACGTGTACACGTGGAATTTACATCCATTTTACTAATAACCCTCAGCTAATAAAATAATGATTTGTTTATGTTACCACTCTGACGGTTTTAGATAACCGTAAATTGAAGAAAGTGTTCAATGAAGGGTCCTTTTTATCATTAAAAACCCGAACAAAGCTGTGAGACAAATCTGGCGAATACGGTGGATGTGGTAGCAGTTCAAAGTTCAATTCATGTAGTTTTGCCATTGTTTTGATTGACTTGAGACACGGTGCATTGTCTTAATGAAACAACGTCTTTTTCTTTGACATATGCGGACGTTTCTTTGCAATTTCGGTCTTCAAACGCTCCCATAACGCTATATAATATTCACTGTTGATGGTATTTCCCTTTTCAAGATAGTCGATGAATATTACTCCACGTACATCCCAAAATACCGAGGCCATAACCTTTCCAGTTGATTGTTGTGCTATCGGGTGCTTTGGATAAGGTTCTCCAGCTGCTGTCCACTCAGATGACGATCGTTTTGATTCCGAAGTGAAGTGATGGATACATGTTTCTTCCATTGTCACATATCGACGCAAAAATTCCGGTTTGCTACGTTTAAACATGGTTAAACACTGCTCAGAAGCATCAACACGTTCATGTTTTTGGTCAACAGTGAGCAAACGCGGCACCCACTTTGTACAAAGCTTTCTCATAGACAATTGCTTATGCAATATAAAGCCAAAGCGTTCTTTTGATATCGTTACGATGTCAGCTAACTCACGCAACTTCAAAATTTTAATAGATGAGGCTTTTACTTGATGAAGATCCATACTTAACGATGAAATAAAACAATTTAATTTGTTTAAATCTCCATTATATTTGAACTAAGTTCAATATACAATTCGTGACTCGTTTGAGAAAGCTACTGTGTTAGCGAAACGCGTCACGAATTGTATATTGAACTTAGTTCAAATATAATGATTTAAACAAATTAAATTGTTTTATTTTGTCGTCACGCAACTTTAGTTTTCGATCATTCAAAACGATTTAGTGGATTTTTTTGATGTTTTCCACTTCGTTCGGCATCATCGGTGTCTCTACGACCACGATTGTAGTCAGCAGACCATCGTTTTATTGTTGTTTCTGATGGAGCGGAGTCCTCATAACACTTTTCAAGCCATTGCTTCGCTTGAACGGTATTTTTTCTCATCAAGAAGCAGTGAAAAATTAAAATTGTTTTGAAAATATTAAAAGTAGCATCATTCTTAGCATAATAACTCACGAACTAATAAATAGAATATCATGAAATTTTTGCAGCTGTCTTTTTAAGGTTACTACTAACTAAAGAACAGACGATTGCAGTAAAACTAGCGTTATCTATGTATCAGGCCCGGGACTTTTCAGCCCATGTAATATTTCAAAAATTCTGCCAATTGGTAATAGTTAAAGAAGGTGGCTGTTACACCACACCCATAGGCGCATTATTAAATTTTATTTTTGGGTTGCGGTAAATAAAGAACAATTAATTTACTAAAAAAATAATAATAAAACAGAAGTTTACGAAACACATTATTGAGGATTTTGTGTCATCTCAGTATTAAATAGTTTGTAAAATATTCTTGATTATTACCATAAATCTTGTTAAATCGAATAACAAGTCACACAATCCATTGACATAATTAATAATATAATCTTTATATGTCAATGGCACAATCTCCAACGTAACCTCATTTTTTATTTATGTATTTGTAGATTTTTGTCTTATAAATTATAAAGATGTCCAAAAAAAAAACAGGAGCCGTTTAGACATTCCTCGACGTTTTACAGAAAGAGATCTAAATACAACTTAATCGGCCTTATACATTTTTCAAATAACCATCAAGTGAGTGTGGAATAAGTAGTTGTTTTGTCCCTACTGAATGCTAGTAGGAACAAGCTAAGAATTATTACAGGTTATCTAATGGGTTATGCCCCGGTAAAGGATCATCTGCATAAAATGGGGCTATATAACGGGAATCTCAGCTGCAGACTTTGTGGCATAGAGACCGAGACCGTAGCCCATATTTTGTCAGACTGTGAGGCATTGGCCTCAAGGAGACAGACAATCTTCGGAGAGGCCTACGTGCCGCCTGAAGCATATGGCATGCATCCAGTTGACCTATATCATCTACTCGAGGGTACGGGAATGGCTGGGTGGGTGGAATAAAGGTGGGAGTAGAGTACAATAAGCCAACAGGCTGCAGAGCTCCCGGTACTAGGACAGCTCCCAAAAAAAATACAACTTAATCGGCCTTATACATTTTCCAAATAACCATCAAGTGAGTGTGGAATAAGTAGTTGTTTTGTCCCTGATATTGTTTTTTATGTATTAAGTTTTATATATTATTCAGTAACTGTAAACCTTTCTAGAAACTATTATGAGACAAACATAAACATTTGACAGTGTCACCTATATTCCGCTTTGACATATGTTTGGTTGGCCTTGCGGTAGCTGGACTATTTAGGCATTGGGCTGTCGAGCCAACTTTCTACAGATGTTGGATTCACATACCGTCATTTGAACGCCTAACGAAAAGGAAAGTCGGGAAAGGTCGCAATTACGTGTGGGGAAAAGGCGTTCCTGTCCAAATTGGTAGTATTATGGTATAGATTAGGTCGCTTAACAAAGTCCACCATGTTGGCATGTTACTGATTTGGCTGCCATTGTTTGATTCACGAGTTTATTTAAAAAAAAACATATTCTAATGCACTTTTGAAATTTTTGTGACCAGCATTTGTGTTGCTGGAGACTTTGTATACTATTTTTAAATATTAATGCAGCCATATTAAGGAAAATAATAAAGGGCATAAGTTTTTTTCGCTTTTTCCTCATTTCCGCTTAAGATTTTTGTTTTGCTGGTAATAAAAATGTGTATATTATACTTACTCTTCATAATTTACATGACTTAAACTGAGACATCAGATTGTTAGTTAGAATAGTATATTACATACCTAGCGGGGAAGTAGATCATTACAGCCCAGGCTTTGTTAGAGCTTAAAGCCGTGGCTGGAATGAACCTTCCCGCGTGGTATGTATACTATTTTATTCACAATGGCTTAGTTACAAGCTTCTAAAAACATTAATTTTAATGAAATTTGTTATCACAATTTAATATTTTTTTCGACAAAGAACTTCATGAATCTATTGCTAGGTTATATTACTAATTTATTGGTTTCTTTCTGTCACGAGATTTTAATTTCTTCGCTCAAACAAGTACATAATGTCTGAGTTTGAATTAACCTGTAGTCCTCCGGAAGTCCGAGAAGCTGCAAACACTGCGGTTGACGGAATAATTCCGTAGAAAAGCAAAGAAAGGTATTAACATTTTTTCAAAACCAGCTTAACACAATATTGTTATACTTCAGAAAAGTGACACATGCTTCTAGCCGGAAAAGTACTTATTCACAATCGGTCAGTAATATAGACATTTCTTACCTTTAAAACTGTAGGGAAGTGACTCATTACTTACTTTCACTCCCACGCTATAGCCGGAAAGTAGTTTTTCTCCGATTGTGGGTAAAGTGACACTATTTTGACCTGTTTTCTATGCGCAAAGTTCAACATTCCAGAATAGTGGGCAGTTAGAAAATAACAGTGCGGTAATATTCTTTTCCTACGACCATATAGGAAATTAACATATATCGCACACTCTACTCTGGCGGAAAGTTTCTCATATCATCATAGTGATGCGAAATGTGCGCTATGATATCACCTTATAGTGTGATATATCGCACGGTTCGCATGAATTCGATTAACGTGGTTTTCTTATTCAAATTTACCTACGTAATAACTACAAATATAACACAGAACACAAAATCTGTTCAAAAATTATTAAAATTCGCAAAATTTTGCGATAAAAAAACCACTACGGCGGGAATCGAACCGCGGTCTACTCCAGCATTCTCCGAATTGTCATGACGCGTCAACCACTGAGCTACTATAAGATAGCTGTCAAATGTTCTTATTTTGGGTATATCTATAGTATAGCTGTAGGAATTTTAAAAAATGAAATTATTAAGAATTAAAATGTTTTCAGCGTTATTTTGAAAATATTTTGCACTACAAACTGATTATTTTGGAAATAATCATTTGTTATAGGTACAGTTATTGATGTTTTCAAATAAATAAAACCATCATATTTCGTAAATTTATCGCGTGATCGTAAAAAATATATGCTAATGGGCTTGTTCAAGAAAAAAATATTAATTTAAAAATCGAAACTAAAACTCATTTTAAACGGACTCCCAAAATTTTAGATTTTTCCGCGAACGTTTAAGCCCTCAAATTAATTAAAGAAATTGGATTGAACGAAAACGGGGCGTGGTTACCTGTGACGTCACACTGCATATGCTATACCTAACGTTTGAAACGCTGTCGAGAGCTGTGTACTGTCGTTGAGTGAGAAAATTTTTCACTCAACGGTACTGTGTATATTGTAAGTACCTATCGTGTTGTGTGAGAAACAAAACGCTGGACTGTTGACTGTACTGTTTCGTTATTTTATTTTATAATGAGTAAGAAAAAAGTGGTAAATAAATACTGTTTGTTCCTGACTGTCCTAACACATCCAAGAATGCACCAGAAATAGCTATTTGTGTAACAAGGGAGCAAAATGCTACTTTTCCTCCCGAGGACGAGGTTTACTGCCCGACGGGTAGCGGAGCGCAGTAATCATTCAAGGGAGTAAAAGGCATTTTACTCCCATGTTATACATATGGTTTTTCCGCCTCTCTCAAATAACAACTCATTTTTCTGAGTAAATACGAACATGCTTTTCTTCGGCCCATTGCTTGAAATGTAAATACTGTTTTTCGTATTTTTCTTTAGACTTTTGAGAAAGTAGGACTTTGCTCCCTACAATGAAGCCAGAAAATGGTAGGCGGAAAAATGGTTTATTAATGTGCCCTCTGACATTAAAATAAGAAAAGTTTGGCAGACAGCAAGGCGTCGTGAAGTTTTTGTATCTGACAAATCGCATGTGTATTGCTGTGAATATCATTTTGAAGTATTGTAAGTTGTGGTGTCTTTATAGGTATGTAAAATGAAGATATTCTAACAAAATCCTTATTTTGCGAAAGCTCGTGATAAGCTAAAACAATAATCCCTTTTTATAAATAATAACCTACACATATTTTTTTTTTAAATTCATTGGAGCTAAAAAAAATTCAAATGAAAAAAAATGTCTACTTTTTGCTATTTTGAATAACAAAATTTGTAGATTTTTGAAATTAGTGATAACTCATAAGCTCTATACATATAGCGTTTAACACAAATCATTTGTATTAGGTAGAGGAAGATATAGAAAATTATATATACATTAAAACAATGAACAGTGAAAAGTTAAACTAAAACCTGGAGTTGTACCGAGATTTTTTTGATTGACAAAAAAATAGTCCATCTCAGTAGTCCATCACCATAAAGATATCGACTTCAGGTAAATTTGCAGAATCTGCTTTAATAAACCCAGTATCTACTGAATACATTTTTCATTTTTAAAAGCAAAAACCACTAACACATTTGAAATTTAAATATATTGCAGCTGGAACCAACTTTCTTATGTGAAACGCAGCGGTGTACTGCCGAATATCAGACCACAATATGCAATGTGACGTCACAGTCGGCTCTGCCGCTTTTTAACGGAGCTCCATTTAATAACTAAGTAGTGGGGAAAGTTAAAGAGCTAAAAATTTTACCTGTCATTTTGATGATTCAGTTTTACAAAATAACGTAAAAAAACCGAGAAAATATTTCATTGATAACAAGCCCATTATAAAAGTGAAAAATAATAAAGTAGGCTTATGTCAAAATTCTCAAATTATAACACAAAGCATAGGAAGTGTTTTTGTGAAGTGTAAGTGTAAGTGAAATATTTATTACATAAAAGTGTAAACGAATTATAATAATTGTGAGATAAACTAAAAATAAAAAGTGTTAGTCTCGGTTTTTATTATAATGGAAGTTGATACTGATAGTAGCGAATGAACACCATCAGAAACTATCGATGTCAACATTATTTTTTTAAAACCATCACATTAAACAATATTTGTTACAATTATCGCATGATCGTAGGAAAAATAGTGTACATTACTTAGGCGAAAGTGATTTTTCACACTCGTGGGAGTGTCTCACTCGGCTTGCGCCTCGTGAGGCAATACTTCCCGCTCGTGTGAAAAATGTCACTTTCCGCACTCGTTACGTAATATACTATACCGCACTGCTGTAGTGTGCGGTAATGTAACAAATGGATTATTACAATAAAATGAAACAAAGTATGGTTTTAATTTTTATATTGATAAAGTTGTTATAAAAGAAATAAAAAAAACATCTAATTTATAACGATATTCTTGAACACAAATTAATTGTTGTTAATATTTACATCTTGAATGAAATATTTTTTAATTAATTTTTTAAATGTAAATCAACGATCGAAGAAAGAATAGTATATATAATTCGTGGGAAAAGCATATTCCCACTAATTATACAATATACTATTTTCGGCTAGGAGCATGTGTCACTTTTCTGAAGTATAACAATATTGTGTTAAGCTGGTTTTAAAAAAAAGTTAATACCTTTCTTTGCTTTTCTACGGAATTATTCCCTCAACCGCAGCTTCTTGGACTTCCGGAGGAGTACAGGTTAATTCAAAATAAGACATTATGTACTTGTTTGAGCAAAAAAATTAAAATTTCGTGACAGAAAGAATTCTTTATGACATTTGTCAAAACCAATAAATTTTATAATATTGCCTAGCAACAGATTCATGAAGTTCTTTGTCGAAAAAAATATTAAATTGTGATAACAAATTTTCTTAAAATTAATGTTTTTAAAAGCTTGTAACTGAGCGATTGTGAATAAAATAGTATACATACCACGCGGAAGGATCATTCCATCCAAGGCTTTAAGCGACCTCTAACAAAGCCTGGGCTGTAATGATCTACTTCCCCGCTAGGTATGTAATATACTAATCCATCTTTTGTCAAGTTTCAAAGACTTCCATATTTCTTCCAAAATAAATTACTTAAGTTATAGTATTAGTTGTGGGAAAGTCGCAATTTCAATACTTAAAACGAAATTGGTTTGCTCAACGTTAATCAACGTTGGATTTGGGCGAATAATTAAGACATACGTCAGTGCTGACGTCGTAACAACTAGAATTTATATTCCCCACTTAGGTGCAAATTTGGGTCTTGACGTGGTCATTAGAACGTTGGAAGCAAAACAAATTTAAAAAACAATCTAAACAAAACAAAACTTCGTCTCTTCAAGTTAAACAATAAAAATGATTAAGTACTCATAGTATTCATATTTTTGGTTGGCAGAAACCTGCTTTACAAGATCAGTTTCTTTCGAAATGGGACTGCGGAAACGAGAGACCGACAGTTGACTCGCCTGCGCTCGCTCGTTTGCGGAATGTAAAAAGTCTAAAAGTGCGTATACATTAGCGCGCCGCGCGTTCGCTGCTTGTTGCATTTGTTGTTTCAACCCACCTACCACAATCCATAGAAAACCCATAAACACGCATCGAACATTTCAGTTTAGTAGAGATGTTGATTTCCGTTACTTTTGAGTATTCGGTACGAATCGTTACTTTGGTATTAAGTAATCATTCATAATATGCGTTACCATAATTACTCTGATTATTGGTAGTAATTTCGCTTTGTTCATTGCTGATCTTGAAAATTTTTTCCATGATCATGGAGCTCATGGTGAACATTGACGATAACAACGATGTATTGTGTTTGCTGTATGCAGATCAACTGGTTATCCTGGTACAGTCCGAAATTGATGTAGCGAAAAAATTGAATACCTATTTTACAAAAATACACTGCATTAAATAACTTGACTGTTAATTTGAAGAAAACTAAAATAATGCAGTTTAGCCGTGGAGGTTTTCGTCACTAAATGTAATTTTTTTTTAATAATGAATTTGTGTCTATGATGAATAAGTATGTTTACTTGGTTTGACATTTACCTCGAGTGGGCTATTCAATGAAACGGCTACAGTTATTTGTGAAAACGGTAAACAGGCTGTAGCAGCTGGCATAATGGCTAAGGCTAAAATCAATACTTCGTGCCCGAGAATTAAACTGTTTTGAATCATTGGCTCTTAGTACCATGTTTAATTGTGTTTCTGTTTGGGGACTTAAATATCTAGAAATTCTTGAAAGGGTACAACTATATTTTTCAAAAAGAATACTCTATAGCTTTTAATACACCTGATGCTATTGTTCGAGTAGAAACGGGAAGAGTAAAATGGGATTACAATGTTTTTAAATTTTCACTTAACTGGCTGCATAAACTGTCTCAAATGGAAAATGACCGTTATCCAAAGTTGTGATATAACCAACAATTAAAACTTAGTTAGGTTTGAATCATTGAATCGTGCGATATCAAGTTTAACTGGTCAAGGCAAATAAGACAGTTTTTCATTGATTTGAATGTAGGTATTAGAATACTAGAATAACTTTTCATCATTTAACTTTTCTGTTTTAAAGAAAGATGTTTTAGGTAAATATTACACACATCTGCACAAGGTGGATGTTAATATTGTGTCTAGGTATTCTCATATGTCTTTATATAGTATTTTTGATGTTTCTGAAGCACCAAGTCCGTATTTACAAAAAAAGTTACCTATCCGAGTGACCCGCACCCAGGCCCAACTACGTATGGGTAATAATTATAAAATTAAATCTACGTTCAACCATATTGTATATTATATTGACCCGAAATTATTTTGCTCTATACGTAACAATCAAGAAAAGGAAACTCTTCTACATGTTGTTTTTGAGTGTCCCATAGATACTGTGGTGAAGCGCAATATTTCTTGTTTACAGAATGTAGATGCTTTAATTAAGGCTTTGCAAAATATTACAAATGAGGAAGTCAATACGTCTGGAATATACTCAAATTAAGATGCTTCATATTAAATGAATAAGTTTTTACTTTTTATTTGTCTTAGTATATATCACAATATTAATGTAATTGTATACATATATGTAGCCCCTTGTTGCTATAAGCAAGTTCTTAAAAGCAATAAATATATTATCTATTATTATATTGAAAAGTAATTTATTATGAAATGAGGGCTTGTTTCAGGTATTACCGTATTAGGCACTTAAGGCAGGATCCCAGGAATAAGAAAAATATTAATTGTTAAAAAATATTGTTATCAAATATAATTATTTACTTGATTACAGTTTCCTGTATCAATTGTCATAGTAAAGCGTGTTATGAATAGACGTCAAAATAATAGTGTAATTCATTGTCTGGCGGGGCATATTGCCCGAGAAGTAGATGTTGCTTCCTGGTGAACGGTCTATCCTTTGGAAATTAATTTTCTAATTTGTAAAGCGTTTTAATAGTTTTACAGTATTATTTTGACGTATAAATATAATTATATATCTACATTATTTACCTACGATAAAAAACTAATGCATTGCTCAACATATTTTTCTATTAATTTGGCATATTAGGTACAACATATAACTTGAACTATGGCTGCTTTTTCACTTTGCATTTCTCGCGCCGGTAGGAGTGTGAGGTTGTGATATTGACTGCGGATCCTTTCGGTTCCATTAGCCTAACCAACGCGCCGGTAGGAAGAAAGCAAAGAAATAATCTTTTTTCCCATATCATATCAGCAGATATTACAATCTCTGCTGCTATTGCCTCCCAGGCATCTATTTTCAGTGTTTTTTTTAAAGTCTCTGTATTGTGGATCCCACAATACAGTTTTGCCCCGATAAGCATTGATTAGCCTAATTATATTTTGTTCTGACCACTGACAGATTTTAAGCACCCGGCAAACACCTTCTACGCAGTCTCAATTAGAACTCCGAACCAACAAAGTGTTATCCAAAGTTTGGTAGGTGGAAGTTGTAGATGGGGTAATTACAAATATGGGAAAAATAAATGCAACAGTTGAAAAGTGGGAGGGGTGAATTGAGGGGTGGAAATAGACTATATCGGGATTTCCGGCCAAAATTGAGGTTCTGGAAAAAAAGATCTACAGTTTTTGTATTTATGACTTCTTCACATAACCTCAAAATTACCTCGAAAAACGCAAGAAACTGCATTTTTTTATTTTTATGCTGTGTTGGCAGAAATTTTACGATTTTGATAAAAATTTGGTAAAAGATAGACTATGAAAAAAACTTCAAATCAAAATATTGAAAATTTTTCGAGTTATGAGGTTTTTTCGATAAAAAAAAAATTTTTTTCAAGACCGACCAGAAAATATACACATTCTGGACAATTTTTCATCCAGAAAATAACGTTTTGCCGATCAAGACCGGAAAATGGTCGTGAGGGACAATCGCTCTTTTATAATACAATCTAGAGTTTGTTTAACCATCCTTTGCCGTTACGTCATAATCGGTGACGTATTCTGCTGTTTTACGTTTGTCTTATATTAGTTGAATGTTATTTTACACTTAACCTCAAAATTATAATCAATGACATATGTTAAGGTGTGTTCGTATGAATAAATTAGTAATGCCAAAAATTGTATTCTGCTTTTTGCGTTGCGTACTTTTTTACATAATTTAGTTTTGTTTTAACTTGAAATCCCCGTTTTTAAATTAACTGATTTGTTTCAAATTTCTAGCTTGAGGATGTTTAACGCCCCTGCGCATGATTTTTTACTGAATTTAAAAAATTACGGACCTATAATATATATTAAAATTGTATTATACGATTATATTTTTGGGGTGAACCCAAAGGTTATGTAAAATTAGATAGAATATCTATATGCTCATATTTTTGTAAAGTAATTATTGTCTGTGTCATTGTGAGAAACAATTTCGTAAGTGTTCCTGAGAAATGCAAAAGAACACATGTATGGGAGAAAACAGGCAATAAATAAATTTCTTTCTGAAAAAAGCTCCCAATAAAAACAGGAAGAAGGAACGAATATAGGTAGATACTTACGTTGTAGACTGCATTTAACGGGAAAAGCGGGATTTCAATGAAAAATTAATTGAAAAAGGACGAAAATGACCAAAAATACTGAACAAATCAAAATATGACAACTGAACTGTCAAAAGTAACAAATAGATTTACGTCGAAATTTGCTAAGAGATACGTTAATGACGTCATAATTCCGTCTCATCCATTTCATGAATGAAAGATAAAGCTGGACAATGTATGACGTAACGGCAAAGGACGGTTAAACAAACTTCTACCTTGATTTCGATATATTGTCGAGTGATGACAGTTCGTTGATTTTTAATTTGTCGTTTATGTCAAACTTATTTCGCGAGTGCGCTAATTTAACAATAATATGAATTCAGATTTTGAATTATTCGATAAATAATTAAATGTATATCGAAGTGTCTGTCTTAAAAAAATATTGTACGTCACGCAACCGGAAATTAGTTTTTTCAGATCTTTCCACAATTCCAGGAATCGCCTACGGCTCGCCATGGAAACTGCTTGTCTCGACCTGAAAAACACTACTTTCCGGTCTTGTAACGTAAATTACTATTTTTTAAACTCTCCTTTGGAAAACTCTGGAAATAAGTTTCGTGGGTACCCATTTTTTTCGTTTTTACATCTACCTTCAATTGATACGAAAAAAATAGTAGTCACAATAGAAAACATGTTCAAAAAGGCAAAAGTACGTTTTTTAAGTGCCCATTTTTGCATAATTATTATAAATTTGTTTAAATTTTTGAAAAAATGAAAAAAATTAATTTCACCATTGAATTCTACTGGGAAAAATACAAAAGAAACTGTGTATAACAGTTCAACAAAATTTTAATTATTATTTTTTATTTTATTTATTTATTTACGGGTAACACCCAATATTTTATAAAAACAAAGACAAAATAGATTAAACGTGTAAAATAAAATTTAAACTTAACATAAAAAACAACAATTATGATAAGAAACTCAGTGAACAATAACAACAAAATTACTAATCACTATACAATATTAAAATACCATATTAGAATAATACAATCCCAATACTATACTAAGATTTCATCTCTCATAGAAATTGAGAGAGAGTACCCAGATATGTTGAAAAAATCCAATTAGCACTTAGAAACGTTATAAAAGACAGATGTACTAACAACCGTTTTGAACTGATGTATATAATAAAGAGCAAAACAGCTGCTTATACGTATATAAGATGTGATCTGAAGTATTTCAAAGGCCGAATTGTCAGTCTTAAGAGATCATTAGTCCCCCCTCCACGACTTTTTCAGCTCTTCATGCTGTTCCGGAGTGAATGCTCTGAAAGTATACGAGCAGAAAGACGACGTAGCAAGTCTGTTTATGATAGTCTCATTTTGGAGCACAAGCTGTGCACAACACACAGGAAGGTGCAGCATTTTGGAGTAGGAGCTGGGCACATCGTCTCTTGGGTTAGGCTCATCAAGGTGCAGGTATAAAATTTAGTAGCAGTAGTGTATCAAGAACGGAGCAAAGAAGCGTTCAGCCTAGCTATGAGAGAAACAAAATCTGTGTAATTTTGTTGTGAATACTAAATACACAATCCTATAATTAGGTATTGTATTTTAATTCTATTAGTATTTGGCAGTATTCGATTAATACTATTTGATGTATATCAGAGCTATTTGGAAAAGTATCTAGATGCTAAATTAGTTACTTTTTGAAAAAGTTACTTAATACATCAAACGATGAATGTACTGTAACTGTGTTTAAAAGACGTAGATTAATTGTATGTAATTTTATAATTTGTCAGATATGAAGCCTTGTAACATAATATATTGCACGTAATAACGTTTCTGAGTACTAATAAAAATTTTATTGAAGTAGGTAAGTTATACACAGTTTCTTTTATATTTTTTCCGTAGAATTCAAGGTGAAGTTTGTTTTTTCAAAAATTTAAGCAAATTTATAATAATTAAGCAAAAATGGGCCCTGGAAAGACGTACTTTCTCTTTTTTTTTGGATTTTTGAGCAGGTTCCTCTATTGTGATTACTATTTTTTCTCATTTCAACTGAAGGTAAATGTAAAAACGAAAAAAAAACACCCGCGGAACATATTTCGAGAATTTTCCAACGGAGAAGATTTGTTTGAAAAAAAGATTTTTTTCTAGGACCTCAACTTTGTCCAAAAATCCCAATAATGCCTTTTTCCACCACTTTCCCACCCCCCAAATCATCTCTGTTTGTAATAACCCCCTTTACAACTTCCACCTACCAAACTTTAGATAACAATTTTTTTTCAAAAAAGTTAATTCGCCTAGTCTAAGTAGGTAATTTTAGTCTTGGTGACGAATTTAGGTACCACCCATTGATTAATAACAAAGCTAGGACGTGAAATTGTAACCAATCAACAACGGGCTTGCCCGTTAGTTCCATATGTCCAACTCATTGGTTTTAAACTTAGCCGCTAACATGAACAGTTTAAATCATTAATAATTGTTTACTTTAAATAGAACACCCTGTGTTTTATTACATTTCAGCTGTATTTTTTTAAGCCAATTCGTTTGGTATCTATACCTGAATCCAACCACTTTTGGTATATTAAAAAATTCTAGGTTCTCCTCAAAATAACAAAGTTGATGTCTACTTCCGGTATAACCGTAAGTGCCTCATTCAGGACAAAATCATATTTGAACTCTGCTAAAACCTACGCAGCATTGTAATTTCAGATTTTCAACATATCTGTATCCGCCATTACTTTTAATCAAAAAAAATGTTTGGCGCCACGCCCTATTTAGCAAGGCCTTTATTGTATTAATCAGCAAATGTAAATCGAAATATCTTACTAATGTCAACAGGGTGGAGTAGCATCCACATTAATGTGGAGCCTGATTGGTTCACAAACTCCTCGGAATATCCTTCCAAGGATATGCCGATGATATTGTCATAACAGCCAAGGAAAAATTCGAAAATACCCTTTGTGACATCGTCCAAAATCATCTTCCTTCAATAATAAAAGAAAACTTAACCTCGAAACCATTAAACTTGATGGGAGCGAGGTTGAATGGAGAAAAGAAGTCACGTATCTAGGTTTGACTCTAGACAGTAAACTCCTGTGGAACAAATACGAAAAGGAGATTATATACAAAGCAAAAAATGGCTCTAGTGGTATGCAGGAATATGACAGGGAGGAATTGGGGCTGTAGCCCAAAAATTCTGCGCTGGATGCACACTGCCATAGTGAGACCAATTATCACCTATGGAGCCATTCCGTGGAGTAGTAGAACTAGTGTATTGACGACAAGAGAAAACCTCCCCAAAATTCAAAGACAAGCCTGTATTATGCCTTACAGGAGCAATGAGAACATGTCCAACGGCAGCCATGGAAGTGATTCTCAACCTCACACGTACCACTACATATGGTGGTGGAAATTGTTGCAGAAATAACAAGATACAGACTAAGTAGAGAGGGAATCATTAATAAAAACCACCTCCTTACTTCTTAGAAATCAGAAAACCTGGGCATGCCACAAGATGGTATGAAGAAAAAGTATAAGTTTTCAAAGAAATTACGGAATTAAGCAACAAGAAGGAATGGGATCCAAATACCAATACCAGACTTGAAAAGAATGCCATTTAATGGTACACAGACGGTTCAAAAGCGATAGAAGGGACCAAACACTCTGAAAGCTTGGGGAAAACCCCAAGTATCTTTCAAGCGGAAATTCACGCAATAAGAAAGTATGCCCAGTTCAATATTGACAAAGGATATAGAAGGCAAAGGATTATCATAATGTCTGATAGTCAAGCAGCCATTAAAGCGCTGAGTTCTTGTGTAATCAGTTCCAAAATGGTGTTGGAATGCCTAGGCGTGCTGAATGAACTAGGCGAGAACAATTTAGTAACCCTACTGTGGATTCCAGGATACACTGAAATAGAAGAGAATAAAATAGCAGATGGATTAATAAAGAGGAGGACTGAAAGACCCTTTTGGGGCCGGAACCCTTTTGCGGTATCAGCTCCAATGTAATATTGGAAGAAATAGGCAAAATAAAAAAAAAGAGAGGATCTGACCATTGGAAATATCTAGTATGGCTTAGACAATCAAAGATTCTGATGGATGACTACAACCTATTAAGATCAAATGAATGCATAAGTCAAAACAAAACTGCACTAAGAGCTTTAACAGGAATCCTAAAGGGACATTGTCGCCTGAATGGGCACCTTAAAAAGCTCAAAATAGTGGAGGAAGAATAATGCAGATTCTGTGGCATGGAAGAAGAAACCTCCATCCACATACTTGCGAATTGCTCAGTAATTCAGAATCCTAGGGCACAATACCTAGGAGATTATTGGATAGAAGAGGGACATTTACCTAAGTGGAGCCTGCAGATATCCTAAAATTCCTCATGGATATACGACTGAAGGAGCTACTAGTTTCCAATCTCACGAAAAGGTATTTATTATAAAAAGTCGAATAAGGGGGATTTAAATAAAGCATAAGGAAATTTTTGAATGACCACAATATAACATAAACAAATTTAATGATAGTTTAAAGTAATAAACCAACAATAAATAAAAAAAAACAATAATCATCAATATTGTATGCTCATCAAAGTCAAGGTCTCCTACCAAAAAGTGAAAATCACCGTTGAACCTACTCTCCGTGACTCTTTTGCAAAACGCTATATTTCTATTAGTTCAGTTAACTCGTAGCTCTCTAACGCATTCACGTAGGTACGTAGGTACGTTCAGATAATATCGTTATAAACTTGTTTTATTTACTTGAACATGAATAACTGTTAGAAGTGAAATCTCTTCATCGGACTAGGTTAATTATTGTGGTGTGATAATTTCGGTTCCTTCATGGTAAGTTAATAAAGAATGTTAATTGTTAGTATAAGGAATGTTTCGTTGTGAAATAACACAGGTACCTATCTAATAAAGTCAAACGACGACAACTTTTACTTTAGCTTTAGAGAGATTTTAAATGTATGCGTTCGTACGAAGTTTAGTAGGAAAAACATTAATGCTTTTTGTATAATTGGTTCTGAGAAAATCGTCCTGCAACAAGTAAAATAATAATTATAATGAAGCCTATTATATCGTTAAGTATTATTTTGATAAGAATTTTTGTTCTACAATTAGCAATTAACGCATCGCACTCTACAGGTACATTCAGTATCGGACTTAAGCTATATGTGATAACTTAGTAATTATATATTGAAATATACAGTGTGTCAAATTTGAATTATAAATTGACATTCTTCAACGTGAAAATGTGATCACTACCTTAAACGCCCTTCGAGTGACAAGTAATAGTTGTGAGTAAAATTAATTTGCACCGTTTCGCGTTAAAATAACAGTATGCGGCAAGGTCCCTTTGAGGATTAAAAAGCCGAAAATATAAAAAATCCGTAAATCATTTCGAGTCTTGACCTACCCATAAGCGAATCATTGATTCTTATTGGTGCAATGTAGCTTTCTATTGGCGTATGCAAAATATACTTCAAATGATATTCCACATTGACCGTGAACGTCCCAGGGTAGATTTAGTTCATTTCTGTTATCTACGAGACATTGTGTTCTCAGATGTTTCTGTGATTGAAATTTTGTTTTATTGATTAAAGCTTTTCTGTTAGTAATAATCAAAATTAGGTATATCTTTTTGGCGACCATACGAAGAGGGAGATATTGTTAAAGGCTTCGTACAGTGAATATTTATACTAGAAGAGTAAACAGACGTAAAGAATGTCAAAGTTTATTTATTTGTTTTGCTTGATTCTACAGATGTTGCCATGTTGCAATGAATATAATAAGTTGATTGATTGTTGTATGTATAAAACATGAATATTTTATTGTTAAAAATTTTTACCATTGGTTTTGAAATTTCTGAAAGTGGAGAGTAGGGACTTGAGACAAAATACAAAAAGAAATTTGGTATGTTCTAGTCGCGCTCTATTCAAAAAATTATACAAAATATATACAGGCACTGAAACAAGAAAATAATTGGTCAAAGCATGGAGCTGCTGAAAGAATACATAATTGACAAAAGATTCGTTATTACAATTATCGCTAAAACAACTGCTATTCATCGGAAAAAGAGAGTACAGAAATCGCTAGTGCGTGTGGATCCTGCAATAATGAAAAATCTGTCTTAAACCGGTTCTGCTTCTACTTACAGGTTTCTTCAACTCGCCGACAAATTGTGAAACGGTACAAATTAATTTTATTCACAACCATGCAGCCCCTGATTTTCAAAATGGTAGTATGTTATCATTTTCAAATTTATTTCACAAATTAACACAAAAAAGTCATTCGCTACAACATACTGAAAATTGGAGGCAAATAATAAGTATTTAAAAAATATCAAAATTGTAATAATTATGCATAGCTTTATTTTATCTTGACGTTACAATTCCAAAACCAATTAATTACAAAAAAGTTCCGAATGATGAAACTCCAAATTGTTAATATCGAAAACAAGTTTAATTGAATGTACAGGGACGTTTTACGATATAATATTGAAATAAATACATACCACTATACCAAAACTATTGTTTATACTAATCCTACTTTTTATTTTCAACTTTTCAGTAGCATTCCAGCTGCCGTTATTAAGAATTATTATTCATTTTTTTCCTCAACTGACATTTTTAAAAAATTTCGACAATTAGATAATATTTTGAACTTTCAGCTGCAAACATTTTTTTAAATTTTCTTAAGGTCCATTCACAGTATCTATATTATCAATTTGATAAAAATGACAGTGAATTAAGAATTATTTTTACTGATTTGTCATTTTTTGCTAACTTTGTATATTTATTATAAACAAAGTAATAAAAAAATTTTTCTACTCCTGTTTTATAATATACTTATTAAAAGACTAAAATCTGTATCATATTGATATTCATTGTGATACAAATTTTCATTATGATACAGATTTGGAATAAAAAAATTTGGAAACTTGGGCAAGCAAATTGCCACCTTTTAGGGCTTCCCAATCCCAATTTATATACGGGACACTGCTTTCGTAGAACATCTGCAACCGTATTGATAGATGGCGGCGGTGATATTACCATCTTAAAAAGACACGGTGGTTGGAAATCCACTACGGTTGCAGAGGGTTATATTGAAGAAAGTATCGAAAATAAAATAAATGTATCGAATAAAATTTTCAATTCAATTGAAAATAGGAATGAAACAAACTTTAACATGCCCTCCAGTTCAACAAACATCCGAACAGGATCAGCCCCCCAAATAAATTTTACAAATTTTACAATAAATAATTTATACATGCACAAATAAGATTAAAGAATTAATATTATTATGTTCAAAAGTTTTAAATTTATTTGTTGTACAATTTGTAAAATTTATTTGTTAAAGTTCCTTTGATTGTTCTTGTTTTTTAAAATAAATGATAATTATTAATTAAATAATTCTTATTAATCGGAGTAGAAAAAATATTGTATGCAACTTTCATGTAATGGCCATTAATACACTCGCATATTATATACGAAACTCGCCTGCGGCTCGTTTCGTATCCTATAACATGCTCGTGTCTTAATGGCTATCATTACATGATCGTTGCATAAAATACTATTAAACTTCTATGACGTGATCTGGTTAAGTATATGTATAGCAAGGGCTCAACGAGTTGAAAAATGTTCACTATAATTATTTAAACAATAAACAAGCAGTTCAAGAGCATTTTTTGAATTAACAATTGCCTAACTAGTTGAAAATATTCATTTACGTTACAAGACCGGAAAGTAGTGTTTTTCAGGTCGAGACAAGCAGACTCCAGGGCGAGCCGTAGGCGAGTCCTGGAAGCTTGGAGAGACCTAAAAAACACTCATTTCCGGGTGCGTGACGTACAATATTTTTTTTAAGACAGACACTTCGATATACATTTAATTTTTTATCGGATAATTCAAAATCTGAATTCATATTATTGTTAAATTTGCGCACTCGCGAATTAAGTTTGACATGTACGACAAATTAAAAATCAACGAACTGTCATCACTCGACAATATATCGAAACGTTGTTGTCATAGTAACGAAATCAAGGTAGATTGTATTATAAAGCCTTTTTGCGGTCCCTCGACCGGAAAAAGCTTTTGCCGGTCCATTTTCCGTTCTTGATCGGCAAAACGTTAATTTCTGGACGAAAAATTGTCCAGAAAGTGTATATTTTCTGGTCGGTCTTGAAAAAATTAACTTTAAGAACTCTTTCCAACAGCAATGAATTCTTTAAAGTGTTTAGAATACACCATACTTTTTGTATCTTTAACTTAACAATTAATATCTTTAAATAATTATTTAATGTGACCTGTTTACTTTGGACGAGGCGCGCGAAAATCCAAAATGACTCGAGGAGACAGTGGTACAGCTCCTGGAGTTGGGACTTTTTTTGGAAATTTCTTTCACTTTAAGGATCTTGTTTTCGATTGTCGATGCAATAATTTCTGAGATAACTTAACCTTTCTTTTGTTTCAAACTAAATTATTAATGACTTTTGTAATTTTCATAGTCCAAACTTCAAATTTTTCCAAAAATTTCTAGGGTTTGTTCCGAATCAAATGATCATAATTTTGGTCCCTTGATAAGGTTTTCATCAAAATGGCTCTTGTAGACCAGACTAGAGGACTTTTTTGGAAAATACTTTATAGTGTTTGAACTCAATGTATTTGCCAAAAAACTGAAACACAAAAAATTTAATTTATCACGGCAGGTACCTAGTTTGAAGTTTATAGGTAGCGGCTTTTTTGTGTTATACCCAGAAACTGACTTATCAGCTCCTTTAGGAGATACTTAACGCTTGACAGGAAAGTTTTTGGACAACCTGTATATTTGCCGTCACATGCTAGGAGCGTACACTCCAATTAAGCGGGCGCTTCGGCCCGTCACTTTTGGGGAGCAACCGGAGTGAACTGGGCAGCCACAAATTAGCAGCCCATTCCCGAAGACACCCGAACGATCGTAGACGTAGGTAGATATTTTTTTTAAAATCGGCACACAACAAGCCATCATATTATTGTTGAGTGAATGAAAAAATATTGAAAATATAATTTAAAATGGAAAAAACAATAATTTAAAATGACTCCGATACATGTTTGTATTTTATTAATAATACAATCAAATATATTCTAGAGTTCAAAATTAACTATCAACTCAAAGATATCGGAAAGTCAGATTATATGATACAATGTACCTACATCACTTTGATGCTGTCGAATGGGTAGAAATGCTACCCTCAATATTTAAAAAAATCATTTCAACCCGAAGGAAACGAGAAGCCAGGTTGAAATGTATACAAAAAATGAACATACTGATAAGGATCCCACATACACAAAGAAAATCGCTTAGCGGCATCAAAGAGTAGAAATAATTTTTTCTACGGTACCAAAGCGATTTTCCTTTTGTATGTGGGATCCTTATCAGTATGTTCATTTTTTGTATAAATTTCAAACTGGCTTCTCGTTTCTTTCGGGTTGAAATAATTTTTTTAAATATTGGCGGTTGAATTTTTATCCCTTCAATGTAACCGGAGCGATTTCTCTTCTGTATGTGGGATCCTTATTAGTATGTTTATTTTTTGTATAAATTTCAACATGGCTCCTCGTTTCTTTCGGGTTGAAATAATTTTTTTAAATATTGGGGGTAGCATTTTTATCCCTTCAATGTAACCGGAGCGATTTCTCTTCTGTATGTGGGATCCTTATCAGTATGTTAATTTTTTGTATAAATCTCAACCTGGCTCAATATTTAGAAAAAATTACGACATCATCAAAGTGATTACATAGTAGCATATAATCTAATAATTTTCAAATTTTACAACTAATTCCCCGTTTTCACTAGTTATTTTTGAATCTGACAACAGTGCCTTGAGGCTAGCTTCTACAAACATCTCAATACCGAAACACGTGTTGCTCAAGACTGTTGATATTTTTTCGACCAGTCCAATAATTGCTTATACCGTGAAAAATAGCGGAAATGGCAACACTCCCAGGAGGCTTGGCTCTAGAGGTCGCGATGATACACGAACGGCGGAATACAGAATACGAGTGGCAAGGCACATCGTGTTGCGTGGGTCCGTGGGCGTTAGTTGTCTGTTTTGTTTTATATTTATATGATTAGCGGGAGTAATTAAGTGACGCCACGCAAAGTAAGGTTAGAATTAATCTGTTCGGTTTTATGTCCAGCCTCCTCTCAAAAAGCTCACGAGCCGCCACTGCTACCTACGTCTATGATCGTTCGGGTGTCTTCGCGTATCAGCTGCTAATTTTTGGCTGCCAAGTTTACTCTGGTCAGGGTACACGCAAAACTCCGAGTTTGGAACGTACGTGTAAATGGATCTATATTGTCTAAGAAGAAAAGATAATTCTTGATAATGGCACCTGCAACGCCGTGTGGGCGAACAGCTCTAGGCTGTCTCCATGCGAAGTGGGCGTCAGAGAGTGAGAAGCCGGGGCGGATCGCTAGTGTTACCTAAATATTCGTTAAAAAAATGTGTTTGCCCCTATTTATTCCTATCATTACCAAAAATTCCAAACACAAATGCAATTGTAGCAATGAATGAAAGTTATTTAATCTTTTTACATTTGAATAATGTTTTTGTTGTAAAATTGATATCAACAATATTATATTATTTTCGACCTCGATATGTTGTTTGATTTACTACTAATTTTATTGCTATTGAAAACTTTCCAAAAACGCACTTAAATCAACCGTTGAAAACGTCAAAGGATAGAATCGAACACACAAAACAAGTGAAATCTTCATCAGTCGAGGTTAAATGAATATTTTCACTATAATTGCGCAGGTTTCTCTACTCTTTCTAGGTGGGTTTAAGTTAAGACAATTATTCAGTTACACTTTGATAGCTTCGTTATACTATGTACACTACTGTAAAATTCTTGTTGAATTTATTACTGATAAAAATATAAAAATTACTTCATCATAACTTCTACACTTGTACCTACCTATATCTGCTACATAACACCGTTTGTCCTACTTTTTCTCAAAACGATCTAATGATATAACACGCTTATTTTACATAACCTCAAATATGTTTACAAGAAGTTTGGTAATTGCAAATATTTTCATCAATTACAACATTATGTACCAACACTGTAAATCATACGGTCAATATTCTTAGTAATCAAACGATACTAATTTTAGTTCTCCTTTTATTAAATATTTTAAAAATATCTACCTTTATAAAATCAATAATAACAAAGAGTTGTTATACACAGAGGTGGATTTAGATTTTTGCTTCCGATGGCTGATAGGAATCTACGTGTGTATAATCTTTGATCTACTGCTCCTGTTTTGCAATTCACTGTTTATGTATGGTGCCAGTAGATACCTATACCATCATGTCTAAGAGCCGTTTTACATAGCAAAGAATTATGGCGAATATTTCACTCAAACATGTTGTATCAGTGCAACGAATGCTAAAATTATTAAATGGAAATTCAAAAATTACAATGGAAATTCCACGTTGTTATGACAACCATTTTCAGACAACGTTAAGTGATACTTTTCCACACGTGTTAAGTACACTATTTTTTCAACTAGCGCGTGGAAAAAGCCCAAAAGTTAACATAAAGAAACATTTATTATTAAATTCATATCAGCAAATTAATTATTATTAATATTGAGCGTGCAGATTGTAGGATTCTGCAAATTAATTTCAGATGCTAAAATGTTCCAATGAAGTAAGATTTCGGTTTCCCACTGCTTTGTCATCACTAATTGTTGCAACCGTGGCGATGGGAATTTTACTAGAAGAGGTCATTTTGGAAGGCTTTACTGGCAAATTTACTTTTCCGCACTAAGTGACTAGTGGGGAAAAGTGACTCTATCAACACTAAAATGAGTGCGGAAAAGTGGACTTTTTCGCACGCTAGTAGAAAAGTAATAAACGTGAAACGTCAAAAAGAAGAGTTTCTTATAGGTCATGAATCGATTCGGAGATAACAGAACGGGAAATTGACAAAAAGGTCATTAAAAGTGTACCCAAAAACAAGGAAAAGAGTAAGAATAGTGTATGGAGAGAATTTATGTTATTTTGCGTTACATTATCTATCTGAATATACCAAGTGGAGATATACAGTAATTTGTATTTTTATTCGAGAAATATTCTCCCTAAATACCGCTTGTGCTTAAAAATTAACCGGAAAATTTTGTACCACTTAATTTTAGCCAATCAGATGCCTGCTTTTTGACATGTTGCTATGACAATAACCTAATTTCTGTTCATAATTCACTAGCATAATTCACGCTTTTGCATTTAAATAGCATATGCTGCTATGACAACACAACATTCTGGCTTTAGTGACTAGAGATGGGGGTACAATATGAAATAAACTATTAAATCTGTGTATTTTGTTTGGGAAATTTGTTTCTGAAATATATCGTATCGATAAAATATGAATTTTTAGTATTGATACTTTTCATACCGATATTTTCTAATATTGATAGTTTTAAAACAATATATTTATAACGGTACGGTGTATCGATACTTTACACAGTATCGCCCATCTCTATAGGTCACATTATTTGACGTACTCCAGAAACTGATGAATTTTAACGTTAGAATTGTCAATAATTCCAAATACCAAATTATTACTTTCCGTTCTACACTCGCATTATTTACTTAACTTTTATTTAATAAAGAAATCAAGGGTCGTGGACAAAGTATAGTATTCAACCTACGGCTCGGGACGCAAACGTCACCCTGCGGGAATAATGGCTATCATAAATTGCTTATTTAATAATATACTTACTATTATCTACAATAACATTATAATTGGAGTTTTATCCACACTTATGAAGCACACAGATTGCGAAAAACTTAAATAGATCATACGATTTACACAAGTAGGACAAAAATAATATAAACAACACTACTTGAAAGAGAGAGAAGAATTGGTTGCTTAGTCCTCTTTACCAAAACATGTGGGAGTGTGTTCACTGATCTCCTTACTTTTATTCGTTGTGTTTTGGTAAAGGGAACTGATCTAATTCCTAGTTTCACAAATAGAACAATTCTTGGCTCTCTCTTTCTAGTAGTGTTCATATTATCCTTGTCGTACTTGTGTAAATCGTATGATCTATTTAAGTTTTTCGCAATCTGTATAAAGTTCCACTTCATCCACTAGTGAAATAGTGAAAAATACAATTTTAAATCATTTTAGTTATTTATTATTAGTATTAACATTTATATTACTAAGCATCTCCTTTTCTAGTTTCAATAATTTTTGACGTTACAACTGCTGATCACTTTTTGATGAAATCTGATTATAAATGTCTGTGATTGTGGATAAAAAACGTTGTATAAGTGTTTAAGATAGAGTTTTATCCACGCAAGAAAGTTTAAATCCGAGAGCGAATTTTCTTAAATGGATGAAACGGAACTAAAATCATTTTACAACGTTTTATCCACAATCACAGTCATTTAGAATCAGATTTTATCAAAAATTGATTCAACATTCCGCTCTGACATCAGCTGTAACGTCAAAAATTATTGAAATTAATCAAAAAAATTTGGGAGGTGTTGAATGGTTGCTATTTTCTTGTGTAATCAGTTCCAAAATGGTGTGGGAATGCCTAGGCAAACTTAATGAACTAGGCGAGAACAATATAGTCACCTTACTGTGGATTCCAGGACACACTGGAATAGAAGGAAACGAAATAGCAGATGAACTAGCGAAGAGGGGGACTGAAATACCCTTCTGGGGGCCGGAGCCCTTTTCCGGAATCAGCACCAATGTAATATTGGAAGAAATAGGTAAAGCCGAAGAAAAGAGAAGATCTGACAATTGGAAAGATCTTGTAGGGCTTAGGCAATCAAAGATTCTTCTGGGTGACTACAACCTGTTGAGATCAAATGAATGCATAAGTCAAAGCAAAACTGCACTAAGAGTTTTAACAGGAATCCTAACGGGACATTGTCGCCTGAATGGGCACCTTAAAAAGCTCAAAATAGTGGAGGAAGAAGATTGTAGGTTTTGTGGAATGGAAGAAGAATCCTCCATCCACATACTTGCGAACTGCACAGCAATTCAGAATCCTAGGGCACAGCACCTGGGAGACTACTGGATAGAAGAGGAACAGTTACCTAAGTTGAAGCCTGCAGATATCCTAAAATTCCTCGGGGAAATAGGACTAAAGGAGCTACTAGTCTCTGAGACTTTCCTCAGGAACTAATTAGAAGTAAGGGGGCACAATAGATCTTTTAGGTCTCAGTGAATCTTACCCCAAAAGACATACATACATACATACATGGTTGCTATTTAGTTTGGATTCTATTTTTCATCATTCCACTAGTGTATAAAATGGTACTTTATATGCTTCATAAGTGTGGATAAAACATCAATAATAATGTGATTGTAGATAAATAACTATTAATAGCATTATTTTAATATAATCTTATCATTTATAACAACGGAGTCATCGACCTAAAATCTCACCTTGTACCTACGCATATTTTGAAAATTTTTCAATGGGTTTTAAATTAATAATATCCGATTTCAAATATAAACAAATCTTCGGGGTCACACAATGCTTAAAGTCTTTGAACCTACTAAATAAAAAAAAATTAATTGATCAAGAACTAAAACGTGCCGTTATAATAAATAGCTTTCGTTATACTAATACGATTAAGAAAAATGTTTCTCTTTGTTTTAAATACTTTAATTAATTGTTATCATATCTTATTATAATAACATAATATAAACTATGTGAATTAAAAGAGTTTTAGAAACACATTCGGTGTAGGCATTAGTCACAATGAGGGAATTAAATTTCCAAAATTGTATAGGTATCAAAAATGTCAATGGAAGTGAGATTATTATTTTCTCCCGTCCAAATTTCAGAGGTTTTCCGCCAAAAATTTCAAGTTTCCCGTCGAAATTCTAGGTTTCTTGCCGAAACTAGAAATTTATAACGGGATACTTGAAATTTTTAGCAGGAAACCTGAAATTTTGGCGGGAAACTTGAAATTCTTAACGGGAAACCTGAAATTTTTAAATCATTCTACACTCGCTGAAGAATATACTATTAAAGTGACTCTTTTATTCCATCGCCTGAAATTTTTTCGTCCATCTATCGCATGTCGCGCTATATCCGGCAGCGGTGTAGCGGTGAAGGGAAAAGTACTCACTCATTTGTGCAAATGCTCCGCGGTATTTGTGTATTTTGACCAGTGTATTGATTTAAATGTTGTTGTTCATCGCATTGTGATGGAATAAACTGGTCAACGAGAGAAAATAGTACCTGTATTTCTTTAGGAGTCTGGAAATAAGGATTTTTCGGTGCGCGCGTGACAATTTCTTGTAAGATGCGAAGCCGAACAAGGGGAGTCATGCAAGCACAGAAAAATCCATATCCTGACGTGTAATAAACGATACTGTTTACTATACTTATCTGAAAACAATGTAAAAAAAGAATAAGAAGTAAATTTAGAACATTTTATTTTCAAAGTAATCATAATACATCATAGTAGTACCAAACATAATTAACATATCCATAGCAACGATATATTTATTATCGGCCTTGTTTTATTTTCTGTCAGTGTAATTCATGTTAGTTTTAAAAAATGTATTCGGAAGGAAATCCAGATATTCCAATGAACATATTAGAGCTAGAGGCACAAGCCAGTGCTAATTTGTTACCAGCAAAATCCAGGTCGAGATATGATCACGTGTATCAACTTTTTATGGAATGGCGAGATCTCAAAAAAGTTAAAACTGTAAGTGATGATATTCGTCTAGTTTATTTTGTTGAAAAAGCCAAGAATATGAAATCCTCCACGTTATGAAGACGGTTCTCAATGCTAATAGTTGTAATGAGTTGTTTAGCTATAAATGAGAATGCTGGCAACACAAAATATCCAAAATCTATTGCTTTTTTGAAGTGTCAAGATGTGAGTCCAGGGTACTAACGGCAGAGCAAGTAACCACATTTTTATGCGAAACTTTAGATGAACAATATCTACTGGCAGAGGTGATTTTAATATTTAGGATCTTTGGCGCATGTCGTAGAGATGCTTTAATACGTTTGAGTTTAGACGACGTGGAATATAATGGGCGCTTTATTGTTGTGTTTTTGCGAGATGGAAAAAATCATATGTCAAGAAGTTTTACCATTACCAATGAGGGATGTACATTAGAGCCATGTGTACTTTACCGTAAATATGCAGATCTACGGCCTAAAAATATGAACAGCAGAAGATTATTTGTTGCATACTGAAATCGTAGGTGTTACGCCTTAATACGTCATTGGTTACGCCCAACATGTTGGATACCATATCATCAGCGCTGTCCCGAAACTTGTTGCAAAATACCAGAAACTGAAAAATCCCGAAGAATATACCGGATATGGTCTAAGGCGTTCTTAGGCAACCATGTTGGTGGAAAGCGGCGATGATTTGCTCACTCTGAAAAGACACGGAGGATGGTGTTGTTCTTCCAACGTAGCAGAAGGAAACATAGAAGTATCACAAAAATTGTTTAACCCTTCTCACTTGCAAAATACAAACTCTGCGACGTTCCATCAGGAAAATCAAAACATCTGCGAACCGTCTGCTTCAACATCTTCAGTTCTAAAGAATGAAATACCGAAGGGACTAAACTTCTGCAATAATACAAATTGTACAATAAATATTACTATTAATACCAACAATTCCTAAATATACCAATTTTGTTGTTGTTTTCAGAAAAGTTTCATAAATCAATAATTGTTTTTTACTATAATTAATTTTAACTGTATTTTTTTATTTAGCGCACGGAAAACAAATCGGAGATCGGAAAAAATTTCCTTGCGCTGTTCTGAAAATGCCACCTTCACCTACCTATTAAAAAATGACCAGCTAAATCTGTTGATTCATTTGATAGGGGAGCAAGTAGTCGCGAATTTAAAATAGCCTCAATTTGACTAAGAATAGTGGATAGTTCTTAAAAGGTATATTTAGAGTCACTGATTAGTCTAGGTAAATTATATTTTGTAGACTTAATAGTACTCTCCCAAATACCTCCATAATGTGGACTTAGAGGTGGGATAAACTTCCAAGCTATTTCTTCCGGAGATAGGAAATTCTGAATTTTGTCGATAGTATCGTGTTTTCTGAACCACAAGTAAAGTTCACGTAACTGATTTCTGGCACCTAAAAAGTTACTAGCGTTATCACTGTAAATAGTGTGAGGAGCATCTCTGCGACCTATAAACCTTTTCAAGCAAAGTAAAAAAGCTTCAGTAGTTAAATTTGAAACAAGCTCTATATGAACGGCTTTAGTAACCATACAGATAAATAGAGAAATATAGCATTTCATAATTGGTGCTTTCCTAAGGGTTGAGGATTTTATAAACAATGGACCTCCAAAATCTAATCCTGTACTGGAAAAAGGTCTAGCAGGTTTTGTTCTGATTAAGGGCAAGTCAGACATAATTTGTGTAAAGGGTTGTGCTTTAAATCTATGACAAGTTATATATTCTTCTATAAAAGCGTTATATTGAGTAAATAGATCATTGTTTCTTATAAATTTCTTTTCAAGTGATAAGAATTGTTTTTCTGCTAAATAATATGAGGTGCCTAATTTCAAGTGTTCAAAGGGGCTTTTCATGGATAGATTTACTTGATAATGTCCAGAACTTAATTGAATTGTAGTAGCTTAGAATTCATTCTCTTCCTCAGGGGATAATATTCTATTATTACATGGGAGATTTTCAATATTCCAGAATTTTTCTATTTTTTCTTCTAGTGATAATTGTGTGGAAAAGTTTTCATATGATGGGGTGAGAGGCTTATCTACAAAATTGCAAACTACTTGAGAAGGTATAGGTCCACCAATGATATATCCTAGTTCGGTGTGAATTAGAGTTAAAAATGTATGCTGCAATCTAATGATTTCACCACATACTAGGGAGTAATAACCGTCTGCACCAAGCAGTAGGTCAATATCAGATGGTAAATTGAATTCTGGGTCAGCTAAAGAAATGTTTGAAGGCATTTCTTATTTTTCTCTTTCATTAAGCAGAAATGAGGCAATTTTTTTGTTATGTGCTTCAAAACAGAGCAAGTAATGTCCAAATTGAATGATTTGTGTATTTTCAAGGATAGCGTTTTATTTGCATTTGTGGTACCATTTACACCTGAAATGAATATATTGTGCGAGTAGCTAGCTTTTAAGAGATGAGTGATATGGTGCTACAAGAGTCTAGAATAGCTTTTACTACCAGGGGTTTGTTATCAGATGTATAAACTGTAACCATTGCAGTTGCCAGCAGGATTTCTCCACTAGGTGTAAGTGAAGATAGTGTAATTTGTTCATTTGTTTCATATTGTCATAATGAACTGTTAGACGGATGTCTCCTTAGTGAGCTAGTAGGTGGGTTATTATTCAAAGAATCATTTTGAGGGTGACTATGGACAACATTACTGGATGAATTTCTATTTATATGTGTAAACTGATCATTATTTCTAGAATTTATAAGTGCGTTATAAGTTCTGTGAGATTGTCGAGTATCTTGAATTGATTGTTGGTTATAACGAGGAGAATACGAGCTATTATTTCTGTAAGAGTTATTAGGTGAGTACCTTCTAGAGGTAGATGGAAATGCATTTGCACTATTTCTATTAGGCCTGAATCTATTAGAGCTATTATAACCATCTACTTGCCTATACTCGTGAGTATTATGGTGGGAATTATTGTTTGGAGATTTACAAATCAAGGTATTATGCTTCTGATGACATAAACTACAACTGTGTGAATTTATGCGTTACTTTATGAACGCACCGTATATATGTCATAGACAAATCGTTATTTCAGGAACATGGCGGTTACCATTAAAATAATTTCTACTCCCATACTATAAGTTGTTAATTAAATGCCAATTTTCTGATTCATACACACCACCTGAAATCGCTGAAAATGCGAAAAATGTATTACCTGCAAAATCAAAAAAGGTATATGATAAATTTTATGGTCAATTTATGGATTGGAGAGTAGTAAGAGAAGTATCATCCTCTTCTGGAAACGTGTTTCTATAGTGTACTTTGAAGAACTCTTAATCAAATTGAAATCCTCATCTCATATCTCAGGACACTAGCATTAGCATTAGCAATACGAAACTCGCCTTCGGCTCGTTTCGTATCCCGATTAAGGCTTGTGTATTAATAACCATTATTACATGTTCGTTGCATAATAAATATACTATTAATATTGAACTAACGCGTAAGGAATATCTTCAGTGGTTTTCTATTATTTATTTGATGAGCTCCCATTTCAACAATTACCTTTAATAAACGAAACTCCTCAAGATTGTTTTATTTCATTAAGAGAAGCATGTACTGAACAATCAATGTTTGCAGGGCAGGGATTTACTAAATTAATGTCACTGCCATCTACTACTATTCATGTTTCAAGGCAAAACATTTATGTAGTAGTAGTAAGTGACATTCTAGTAATTATTGCCAAAATAAATGAATTATGAATTGTTTCATTGCTAATACAATTAAAATTTATAATTTTGTGTTACATCCGGTTTTTGAATTTAGGACAGAAATATTATCTAGCATGCTATGGTCCATTGACAGATTAACAGTTTCAAAGCGAGTTAGGTACTCTATGATATATCAACAAAATATAAAATAATATGTAAAAAATGAGTGATTCAAGTGAATTTGAAGTTATAAATAATACACCACCGGATATTTTGGAACAATTTAATGTAACATTACAATCTCTATTGCCCCAAAAGTCTAAAGAAAAATACGAAAAACAGTATTTACATTTCAAGCAATGGGCCGAAGAAAAACATATTCGTATTTACTCAGAAAAATGAGTAGTTATTTGAGAGAGGCGGAAAAACCATATGTATAACATGGGAGTAAAATGCCTTTTACTCCCTTGACTGATTACTGCGCTCTGCTACCCGTCGGGCAGTAAACCTCGTCCTCGGGAGGAAAAGTAGCATTTTGCTCCCTTGTTACACAAATAGCTATTTCTGGTGCATTCTTGGATGTGTTAGGACAGTCAGGAACAAACAGTATTTATTTACCACTTTTTTCTTACTCATTATAAAATAAAATAACGAAACAGTACAGTCAACAGTCCAGCGTTTTGTTTCTCACACAACACGATAGGTACTTACAATATACACAGTACACAGCTCTCGACAGCGTTTCAAACGTTAGGTATAACATATGCAGTGTGATAGCATATGCAGTGTGACGTCACAGGTAACCACGCCCCGTTTTCGTTCAATCCAATTTCTTTAATTAATTTGAGGGCTTAAACGTTCGCGGAAAAATCTAAAATTTTGGGAATCCGTTTAAAATGAGTTTTAGTTTCGATTTTTAAATTAATATTTTTTTCTTGAACAAGCCCATTGTTAGTCCACATGGATTTCTTCTGTAAGTTCCTTGTGGCATTACTTATTCTTTTCTCTTATTTTGTTTGGGAATCAAACCACAATAATGTTTTTTATTTTTTATTTCGACGTTTCGGTAGCGTTCCAGCTACCGTTGTCAAGATTAACTAGTATAGAAATAATTTTTTGGTCCCTATCTGACACAACGAAAAAATTTTAATCTTGACAACGGTAGCTGGAACGCTACCGAAACGTCGAAATAAAAAATAAAAAACATTATTGTGGTTTGCTTCTCAAAAAAAAAAATAAAAAAAAGGATCCGCATGGATTGTTAACGTCCCATGGTGGGTTTAGTTCATTTCTGTTATTTACGAGATATTGTATTCTTAGATGCTGCTGTGATTGAGATTTTGTTTTATTGACTAAAACTATTTTGTTGGTGATAATTAAAATTATGGCTATCTGGCGACCATTCGAAGAGGAAGATATTGTTATAGGCTCCGAACAAAGAATATACTAGAAGAGTAAACAGACGTATTATTCTATGCCATCATAACAATGTCAAAGTTTATTTATTTATTCTGCTTGGTGTCATGTCGCAGTGAATATAATAAGTTGTTGTTTGATTGTTGTATGTATAAAACATAAATATTTTATTTTTAAAATTTTTTACCAAAGGTTTTGAAATTTCTGAGAGTGGAGAGTAGGGATTTGAGACAATAAACAGAAATAAATTTGGTATGTTCTAGTCGCTATCTACGCAAAAAATGATACAAAATATGTAGTCAACTGAAAGAAAAAAATTATGGGTCAAAACATGGAGCTGCTGAAAGACAAAAGTTTAAAAAAAATCCATTATTACAGTTATCGGTTCTTCGGAAAAAGAGAGTACAGAAATCGCTAGTGCATCGGGATCCTGCAATAATGAAAAATTTGTCTGAAACCGTATCTGCTTCTGCTTACAGATTTCTTTATTTCGAAAAATTTTACTCACAACTATACGTCGTTATATTCTACAATATCTTCAACTTTAACTTCACAAGTTGAAAAAAACATGCAAGTGATTTAAAAAATAATGCAAAAGTTTCAAGTCTAATAAACTTTGTTCACCTTGTATCCATAGGATTGAAGCAGTTCGATAGACATGTTAAATTAAGAAATCGAAAACCACATCACATAAGTATCGAAAATGTATTTTTATTATTAGTTATACCGAATACATTACGTTGTTTGTTACAAAATACTGTTATTAAAGTAAACCAAACATATTATTACGTTTAACGTATAGATTAGAAAATTGCATTTAATCATGAAACCTATCTAAACTAGGAACATCCGAATACCGTGTAATAGTAGTGTATATGCATCAGAACATATTTAAATTACAATAAGTAATTTAATTCAATATGGACTTTGTCAAATAATCTGTATCATTAAATTAAAAAATAATGTTATTCGTATAGTTTAATTTAAAAAATGTTTCAAGAAATTTTTGTACAAAAAGTATAGTTTTAATTTGAGACCTTGCACATCCCTTTTAAGAACCTTAAGGATCAAGAAAATAATTATTTCCCTTGTAAGGATTTATGGCATAAAGTATCACTCTTGTCTGTAGCCCGTGTGATGTGGTGCCGACTTCGGGCGCCATCGAGTATCTCCGGTGGCGCTCGGCTTTCTCGCGGGGCTGGTCGTCTGGTGCCAGGCGCGCGTGGGATGTGGTTTGGTAGGGGTAGGTTTGGTTGGGTTATTATTGAAAATTATTATAATTTATTCTACAAAAATTGACTAAAAATACGAAGGTGGTTTGGTAGGGGTAGGTTTGGTTGGGTTATTATTGAAAATTATTATAATTTATTTTTCAAAAATTGACTAAAAATACGAAGGTGGTTTGGTAGGGGTAGGTTTGGTTGGGTTATTATTGAAAATTATCATAATTTGAACATTATCTGACTCGAAGGCGCGGAGGAGGGTAGAATTACGCTGTCAAAGATAATTAGTGGGTGTTTATGGGTTTTTAATTGATATTATCGGCCCATCAGCTCTTCTTTAAAAAAACACATATCCCCCTTCACATTTAGCGCAGACTTAGGACTTAGGATCTGTCAATTACACAATTCAATTTTTCGATTCGGATTAGGGTAGGGTAGGGTAGGGTGGTTTAGGTTAGGAATTGACTTGCTTTCTATACACTTTTTCAAACGATATATTTAAAAAAGTGTATGGAAAGCGAGGAGATGTTCTTTTCATAGATATCCTAGCTTTCTATACACTTTTTTAAGGGAAATTTCATAAATTTTTGTGAAGTGCATTGAAAGCGAAGGAAATCTCACCCAACCTACCCAACCCTAACCCAAATCGAAAAATGGAATTGTATAAATCACAGAAAAGCTTGCTTTCCGTACACTTTTTTAATGGTTATTTTCCAAATTGTTAAGTGCATTAGAAGCGAGGGAAAGCCAACCCAACCTACCCTACCCTACCCTACCCTCCTCCGCGCCTTCGAGTCGTCGACGAGAGCGACACGGGGTGTTTGAACCGTGCGCGCCCCGCATGAAAGCCGAGCGCCACCGGAGATACTGGATGGCGCCCGAGGCCGGCACCACATCACACGGGCTACAGACGAGAGTTAAAGTATCTATACCGCTGATTACTAGACACTTAAGGCAGCACACACGTAAACGTATTGACACGACGCAATCATGTGAACATTAAGTCATTATCAAGAAAGTCCACATTAGAGATAATAACCTAATTTCACATATAAAGAAGCATGCAGACAGGAACATGCCTCTTCTATTTGCGACGTCTAACTATTCACATTTGCGTTGAACTGAATCTTTGTACCATTTCTCATGTTATCTACTTCCATTCCAGAAGCTTTGTGTCTTCTATGTAAGCCACTAGTTTGACTGGAGGGATTTTCAGTAGTTGTGATGGTTGTATTATTTCCTCTCCAAAGTGCTTCCGTCTGAGTCCATGTAGGTTAGGTTAGGTTTATGGTGAGTGGGTCTATAAGGCCCTCCACTGCGACTCGCAAGAGTCTATTGTGGCTCACACCTATTCAGATTTCACCAAACAAATTCAGCTTCTTAACAAAGCCGATTAGTTTATTTGGTGAATGATTTTTCAGGTCCGAGGGCGAGAGAGCATCCCTGCCAAACATCAGATACCTGATTCGAGCCGCGGCGGGGCAGGCACAAATTATATGCTCTCGCAGAAGCAGAGTATGTGAGTAGGTGTTTCATCATAGAGTTCACATTTCCTGCACTAAGGTTCACTAACTTTGCCCATTTTGTGCAGGTTTTCCGTCAGGTCGGTAACTGTCTTCAAATGTCTCTTACTCAGTTTCAATAGCCCGGTTGAGAGTTCTTTGTCTACCTTGTTCAGTAAACTCTTTGTATGGAGGTGCCCTTGTGTCGACCTCCATTTTGTTGGTGTTCCCTTTCTAGCCAGTTCCAGATTTCTCCTTTTATGGAATATTTCCCATAATTACTTGGGCAGGAAGCCGCCAAGCTCACTTCAAAGCTAGAATTCCATTACAGAAGGAACACAAATTCAATCAAATATTAGAATTCGAATTATTCGACTTTCATCATTATTTCGATGGTATAATCGACCTAAGGGATTTAGGAAAATTGAAATTAAATTTAGATCTAACTAACCAAACATTAACAAACAATTTTATATACAGTTCCGCTTAATTACAGAAAAAATTTCCGGACTCAAAAATTTGAAATTCCCCCGATGACTTCTATATTAAAAGAAGTTAAAACGTCATTACTAGACGGCGACTTTTTAATAGAACGACTGGAAAATTTCCAACAAACTATCCAAACATCATCGGGTATCATAAGTGTAAAAGATGATTTAACCATAATTGAATTTATTAATAATACTCAATTAGCAGAAATTAATTACTCGTTTTTCAATGCATTCGCTAAACAGTTCACCAATGATGCATTTTATGTTTTTCCATTGAACAAGTTACTCGAATTACTACTTGAGGAATTTCAAGAGATCTTTCATTATCCTGACAAAAAATTAACCCAACCCTTTGAGTCTAGTACCAAAATTTCAAATCAACTCTTAACGCTAAGAGATTTGATTAATCCAATCAAGCACTTTCTATTTTACTCAGTAACAAATTCGATGACGCCTTAAATCTAAATAGAACAATTATAAATAAATTACGAATTTTTACAAATGAGCGTTAGTAGACGCGGTCAGATTGGAACATTAAATATAGATGATGAAGAATACTATAAGAACTATTTAAATACCCTTAAGGACCATCAGGACAAACTCAATTTTACTCTTTACGAACATCATACAATTCTAGACGACATGAGTAAACAATATTCCAAACACTTTTATATTTTAGAAGAAAACTAAAATATTTTTAAAACACAATTAAAGTTAGCTGCAAAAGAAATTAATCGACTTTGAAACGGCTTTCTCATTGAACATTTTTACTGGAAATTTAATACACCATTTAAAAGATTCACAAAATCTTATGAATAATATATGCATAGTGATGAGCAAAATTAGTCTTGGTCTTGCGAAAAAGCAAGACCAAGAACATCCTTAGACTAGCAAGACCTAGACCATCCTTAGACTAGCAAGACCAAGACCATCCTTCGACTAGTAAGATCAAGACTAAATGAACAAGAACAAGACAAAGACTATCCGAGTTTTGGTCTTGCTTTGCTCATCACTAATAGTTCTACTATGACCTTAGAGAATATACAAGAATTGTAAACACTCTCAATAAAAATTATAAAATAAGAAAAGTAGGTAGTAATTGTTCAGGAGGGATTGGTTATTTTCAAAATACATGTTCCTATAACAAACAAGAACTTCCGATATTTTCAACTTTTTCCTGTACCTATAAACAACCTCGTCATAATACCTGATATTCCTTTCCTACTATTTAACACGAAGGAGAACTGGTCCAATCACATCAGATGCCCCGAAATCGAGGACAACTATTACTGCACCGTTCAGTTACTACAAAAAAATCGACAGCGAAAGCACTGAAAGTGTACAACAATACATTGGTACAGATAAATTCTTATCAACTACTGGTCATCCCCATTAATCCAATAAAGGTGGAAACCCTTGCAATAGTAATTTACCAAATCAAAAAACCTTCAATTATCACTACTGGAAACTGTCCGATAACAGCAATCGGTGAAATTTACCAAAAAGAAGACACTCTACACGAATAGAAAGGATTCAAGTGACCTCCAATAAATTTTACAATCAATAAAAAAACTTCCACCTCTGCATCTCCATTCTATAAACCACGCGGAGATCAAACAACTTGAAAACATGGTTCATAATATAGAGTTACCCGTATACCATCCATATACCATCCATGGACCAACACAATCTTAATAATAATATTTATACTACTTAATAATAATAATAAATTTAACAGCATATTTTAAAATCGTCAAGAAAAAAATGACTTGGATGTAAAAAGCGTAGAAACCCCATGACCCATGCAACCCAGTCAGAAAACAGAAACCCTCTATTTTCTGAGCTCAAGGAGGGAGGAATTGTGGGAACAGTAAGTCATTATCCAATAGAAATGAGATAATGACCTAATTTCACATACGGGGTTGGGATAAAGTATGGAACCAAGTAAATATATTTTAAACGAAAAGAACGATATTTATGAAAATTTGCAGGTAAGTGCAATGGAACAAAATGCATCTGATGTACATTTTTTTGTTAATAACAAATTCTTGAGTCACTCTTTCCAAAACTTCTCCACGTATTAGTTCACATTCATCAATAATTCTTTGTCTCAATTCCTGAAGTTTGTTGGTCGTCTAACGTAAACACGTGATTTTAAACAACCCCAAAGAAAAATAAAAAATCTAACGGGCTAAGATCCGGAGAACGAGCAGGCCACTATATGAATCCTCTACGTCCAATCCATCGATTTGGAAAATTCGCATCCAGAAAATCCCTAACCCGTCTATATATAATAATAATAGTGGGAAGGTGCTCCATCTTGTTGAAACCAAACATGTTGTGGTAATTGCCCATTCTGTTGAAGTGCAGAAGTAATTTCGTTATTTATTAGATCCAAATACTTGTCACCATTCAAGTTTCCGTCGTTAAAAAATGGGCCTATAAGCCTATTTTCGACAATTCCCATCCAAACATTTAACTTTTGTGGATGTGCATCATGAATCCAATGAGGAATCTCATTTGACCCATACCTTGAGTTATGCGGCGATTAACTGTTCCATTTAAACAAAAAGTTGCCTCATCGGGAAAAACTATGTTAGAAGCAAAATTGTCGTCGACATTACAGATGTCCATTAGCCGTTCGCAAAATTCCAGCCGTCGGTCAAAATCATCGTCTTACAATTCTTGAACCAACTGTACCTTATACGGATGATACTTTTCACTTTTTAATATCTTTCCTACAGAAAGTCAACTGATACCATGGTTTAGTGCCAAATTTGTGGTGGAAGTTAGAGGTGATTTTTCTAAATCGATTGTAATATTTTGTTTAACAGTTTCGTTCGTTGCAGCCCGCGGTCTTCCAGATTTTAGCAAATTTTTTTCCATCCCAGTTGTGTTAAAACGTTGTAATGTTGTAGTTACTGTTGAGCGTGATATAGGATTTCTCTCCGGATGCAAATTATTAAAAATATGACACACTTATTCATGAGTTCTAACACAATCACCATAACCGATCATCATTAAAATTTCAATACGCTCTTTTTCACTTAATTGAACCATCCAATCCATTGTAAAATTTATTTCCGTCAATTAGAATTTGACACTTGGAGAACAAAAGACGCACTAAACGGTACTCGTTTATTCATTACTATGCATACAAACAACATCAATTAGTTTATCTACGAGGATATATTGAAAAATTCTTAGCCTACTATAGAACCAAACAAAATTTCAATGTCAAAATATTTTATTACCTAACATATTCTCCTCTTAATTAGATACATTTATTACAGCGAACCTGCAACATCTCTAGACCTTTCGAAAAAAATGTTTCTTCTCGCTCTGCAAACCAGACCTCTACAGCTTTTATTACCTCCTCGTTGGAAGACAATTTACGACCTTTTAAACTTTTTTTCAGTTGAGGAAAGAGATGATAATCGGACGGAGCCAAATCTGGTGAATAAGGGGGGTGTTCTAGTAATTCAAACCCTAAATCACGAATTTTTTGCATGGCCACATGAGATTTGTGTGCAGGGGCGTTGTCCTGCAAAAACAAAACACCTTTGAATAGCTTTCCGCGTCTTTTCTCTTCAATTTTTTCCTCCTGAGTGGTCAGTAATGTCGAATAGTAATCTCCAGTTATTGTTCTACCCTTATCCAAAAAATCAATCATGATTACTCCATGGCAATCCCAAAAAACTGAAGCAAGAACTTTTCCAGCAGATTTTTGGACACGAAACTTCTTAGGTCTTGGAGAACCAGAGTGTAGCCATTCCATCGATTGTTGCTTCGTTTCTGGATCGTTGAAATGTACCCAAGTCTCATCCATAGTAACAATTCGGTTTAAGAAGTCTACATCGTTTTCAAATCGAGCACAGATCGAACGCGATACTTCTACCCTTGCACGCTTTTGGTCAACATTCAAACATTTGGGGATCCATTTTGCAGCAATTTTTCTCATGTCCAAATTGACGTGAATTATATGATGAACGCGTTCGTATGAAATATTCAGTGCTTCAGATATCCGTTTTAGCCCAATTCGACGGTCTGATAAAATTATGTCATGAACTGCATCGATATTTTTGGGGACTGACACAGAAACTGTTCTTCCCGATCGGTCATCATCTTTAATGAAAAATTTACCACTTTTGAAGCTTGCAGTCCAATTTTTCACGGTCGCATACGAAGGACATTGATCGCCAAGGGTATCAAGCATATCTTTGTAAATCTGGTTACCTCTTAACCCTTTTAAATACAGGTACTTGATGACGGCTCGATACTCCAATTTTTCGATTTTCACAATTTCGGTGGACATCTTTTTTCTTTCAATTTATCGCGTAACTCTGGTTTACTTTTTTGACGTCAAACTTCACACTGACACTTCTAATAAGTTATTGTTCGTTGCTATGGTAACGCAATATTTTGTTTATGCATGGAATTGGTCTAGGCTAACTAGATATCAAGACATCCTCGTAAATAGGTTTTTGCTCTAATGCAAAAAACTCAAAGGAGGTTGATTAAAGTGCTATATTCCTCGTTTTTACAAATGTTTTTACACTAAACTCAGTATGTATGAATTCAAAATAACAAGCTCTTTCAAAATCTGTAAAGATATAATATAGGGTGTCCCACTTAAATTAAAGAAGTTGATGGCATCTCCGGTTAAACCGAAAGTATATTATTAACAAAAAAATGTACATCAGATGCATTTTGTTCCATTGCACTTACCTGCAAATTTTTATAAATATCGTTCTTTTCGTTTAAAAGATATTTACTTGGTTCTATACTTTATCTTAACCCCGTATAAATAAGCAAGCAGGCAGAAACAGGCCTTTTCTATTTGCGACGTCTAACGATTTACATTTACGTTATTATATCTTTGTATCTAATATTATTGTAATAGCCCATTAAAGTTATTATAAAAGTTTTTTTTTAAACCTCTTTCCAAACCGGATAAATTAAATTACGTATACCCAATACTTTTATGTATTTAATTACACTTCAAAAAGAGTTCAGACAATTGACGCCGGGTTTGTCGTTTATTGGCATTTTAATCCATTGAGAGTTCGCCTAACCTAACTTTATTGTGTTATTTCTATTTGTTTTTTTCTGTAATGTGTCTGTAAAATTTTATTTTTTTATATAGTTTTTTCTATATTAAAATACGTTTACAATTTTGGATTTTGGAGCGTTAATAGAAGAAGAAAATAATGATGAGAGTATACTCTGCAAAAGAATACATCAACAGAGAAGAAGTGACACGAAAAAAACGAATCTGCGGATGCCATCTTTTAAATTAGTCGTTATATGTCATACGATCACATTCTCATGGTCTTTATATACCCAAATTAGGTTGAAATTATTTTTTTAATGATTTATTTCACGTCTATATTGTCAAAGAAAAGTACAGAAATAGTTACTGATGGAAAAATTTAATACATTTGTTAAAACACAACTTTATGCAAAAATACTTTTTCTCAGAGTGATTCGAGAAAAGCATCTATTTTTATTCTCAGTGTATGCCGGAGTTAGCTGTCACCTTTAACAAATAATACACCAAAAACTGGTGTATTATTTGCCTTTAAGGTTATTGATTATTGTCCATTCAACATCAACGGATTTTCGCCGGGCTTCACTTCCTGTTATTGTGTATTCTTTGACTCTGCTTATAATAAAAATAAACGAGTGAAGTGACTCGTGAAGTAAATCGTTTATATTCGAGTACTCTGAGTGCCTAACTCCTAACCTATGTTTACGGTATACGTAGGAACAGACAAGTTTACGTTAAACGTATCTAAATACGTCTGAGAAGTACTTACTGCGCACGCTCTCTTGTCAAATGCTGCGTCATTGCCCTTTAGCGGTTAGCGCTGTGGTACAATATACAGTAATTTTACATATTATAGGGGTCGTCGCCCGTCGAGCGCTGGTATTTTAGAATGGTATTTATAATAATAAGTATTATAATTGTGGTTTTAAAATGCCTGTGCGCTGTGCTGTGATCGGTTGTTCCATAAATGTGGGACAACCATAAAACAATATTTCTGGTTTTTGGTGGAAGTCATTGAATTTTTAAAATTGTCTCTTAATCTTCCATGTAATCAATTTCCTTTAAGTATTACGTAAGCTTCTAAATGATAATCCGTATATATTTTACTCTGAAGTTTATATTGAAAGATTTCAAGGACAATGGATTAAATAAATAATAAACTCAGTATATTGAAACATTTGTAAAATTTATTGATAATATTTCAGTCTCTGCTATTTTAGGTTTATTTTATTTGGGATACTCTGTATGAATAACTATTAAACCATCAATAAGTACCACAAAATAACTAAAATGTTAATAAAAAATGTCAATTTGTTGATTTTGAATATTTCAATGTTTTTTTTACCTATCACTAATATTTCCTTTTCAAATTTATACTCCTGAATATCTTCTAAATAATTAACATTTGAAAATATTTTGTGAAATAACCTCTTATAATTCATCATATTATGTTAAATATATATTTCTTAGGTAACTCATGTTTAGCTTAGACTGGCGCTGACAACAAAAGCGAGCCCTTAATTTAATTTTTCTACAAACATCAGCAAAAGTATAATTTTTAACGCATACTGTCAGTGTATAAAAAAGCCTTGAAACTACAATTATAATAAGAAAATCCATGGTCAGTCTCATTAGTAGATGTAACAGAATTTGTTTTGGTTAAGCTTGCACCAGGACAGAGAGCCGAAGTATTGGACAAAATTTGATCCGCAATGTTCTGTTTCCTTTGTACCGAGTCTTCTACAGTTGGTTCGGTGGATCTTTTCCCATGCGTCATCATTCATATACAAACGCAATACATCAATACATTAAGTAACACGTAGGTCGTGTATTGATAGTTAAATTTGAATGTGACTAAAATTACGGTGAACGTTATTTATTATTGTAGTGAAGCTGGTGTAATAGATATTTGTAAATATTTTACAGCCATTTATCAAAGTGCTACCTAAACCTTTAGTTTGAAAAAACTGTTAGTATTCCAGAGTTTTATGGGGCTATTCTGCAAACTGGCTATTAAGCAAATTTATTTGCGTGAGTTAGTATTAATAACAACTTCACCAGTAGAAACTTTGCAAATCAGAATTGCCCTGTTAGGGTTATGGCTGGCAACCATTAGGTACTATTGGGCCGTCCCACCCATACAGCTCAACAATGTAAAATAAAAATCTTTTGGGTATATTTCATTTGGGTATATTTCATCCGGGGCTTCTGCGAGATGTTTGTCGATTTGTTCCCTTGTCAATACTTTGACTTTTCCGGTCGATATCCTTCACCCTTTCGCTTCAAAAAAGCCACACGTTTGTAATATCTGCTTATGTCATGATTATTTATGTTAATCATTGACTTTAACATAGAGTAATTCGGCCAAAGCGTTGACGATTTCCATATTTTGGACTTTTCTTCATAGTGTTCAAGAAGCACTTTTTCACTGGCCTCCTTGCCACTGACATTTATCTGATCACACCATTTCAAGAAACGATCGTATGAAAACACGAACTGTCGCTTTGACTAGGCAATAATTCGAAAGCAGCTTTATTGGCAGCTTCTTCAATTTCCGGCGGTAGAAATTCATCACTTCCCATCGAAAAACGAAGAAACGAGAAAGAATAATTCGTGATTTATTGATGTTAGTTGTCAACAAAGACAAATCAACAAATTCGGTTTTTGTTTACCTTGACAACTTGTTTCTTGAATATATTAGATGAAATTGATGGATTCAAAACTGATAATCTGGAGGCTATTATTTTTATCAATTAATTAATGTAAAATACGCGTTAATTTGGACTTTTAATGGTGTTTTTAGAAAAAATATTGTATGATATACCTGCTAAAAGTAATTTTATTTTGTTTCTCACAAAATAAAATATCACTTTTAGCACTTATATCATAAATAACTATTTTCTACTTCCGTCACTAAAACCGCATCTAAATTACGGGTTTTACATTCGCAAAACGTCATTCTAAACACTAGTGTTTAAAGTGCGAAAAGTCAAATCTCGTTTATCTTTTGTTTCTTAAACGTCACATCAAGTGTATATTCTGTATTTATATATTATAATATTCCGTGATAATTTTGTAGTTCTGTGTCATTTGATTTTTCAATGACACGTCAGTCATTGTCTATCATCTTGTGAATATAATTAAAATATAACATAATTAAGATCCTGCGGGCGCAGAAAAAGTGTAGTAAGGACAAAGTGTCAAAAACATCTTTAGTCACTCGTTTCATAAGAAAACTCGTAACTACGTTTGTAACAACAACAACTTTGCCGTCCTCCAGTAAAATATCTTATATTTATTTTGTAATCTTTGGTTAATACAATCAATGGGGGATTTAACTCCTGCGGAGCCCGGGACTAAGTTTAGCGGGGCCCACTTAAGGGCGGAAAAAATATCAAATAATATTTTTTCTTTATCACGGGGCCCCCGAAGATACGCGGGGCCCGGAGCTTAAGCCCCGGCTAGCCCCCACGTTAATCCGCCACTGAATATATGCATCATGACATACACTGAGTTCATTTGAAAAAGGACATACCTTTAATATCTCAAAAATGCAACCTATTAGAAAGAAAAGCCGAAACACGTCAACTTTTATCTTGAGGGGGACAGATTCACCCCAACCCTACTGGAGATACTATTTACATTTTTTCAAGGGGCGTTAGGTATCAAGTCATACCTCATTCAAACGGTCTGGTAAATAATCATATTTTTTTGCTTTTGATACCAGCTTTCCATTGTTAACTAAGCGTTGTTTAAAATTGGCTCTCTTCCAACTTTTCGTATGCCCCCGTATTCTGTTGACAGAAATACTCTTCAAATAATAAAAGATTTACAAATAGTAGAAAGATAACTGTATACACAAGAAATACCTAACTGTTATTTAATCATGTGTTCAAAGTTACGATCGTTAACTTTCAGGCAATAACGAAGTCTATTTTCAATTTCCTGTTGCACATTTTGAAATGTTTCCTTTTTTACATTTCCGCAAACTTGAATAATATGGAATTAATTTGTATCATTAATATAAAAATAATGTTTTCGTGCAACCGGACGCGAAGTCAGTATTTCGCGTTCTCAACACAGTCCGCGAAATTCAATTTCGCGGCCGTTACCCATAGCAACGGCTGCGAAACCAAACGTCACTTCCAAATTTGACATTTCTAAAATACTACAAAGACAAGGATTATTTTTTATTGAATACCAACAAATACATAAGTACTTATATTATTTAGGATGAATATTAACATTAATTGTACAGTTTGTATTATTACTTATATTTACTCCAGAAGTTGAATCAAGAACTGTCAAAATATTTTGTATATATTGAAACATATCATTTCCATAGCACACATTGTTAAATAAATTAAACTGCTGTCGATTTTAGAGCAATGATATATTTATTTACAATTATCTAGTTTAATAATTTTAACGATTGCACGAAAAATAGTGTGTATGCCATGGCCGCGAAACTTTTTAACGACCTCAAGATTATTTTGCCTCGGCCGCAAACGGACTCGGCGATAACTGCTCTTTCGGTACGTTAAAAAGGTATTTCGCGGCCTAAGCATACAAATAAATAATATTTTCGTATAGTTTAATTTAAAAAATGTTACAAGAAATATTTACCAAAAGTTCATATACAAAGCGATACAACTTAAGAAGTAAAAAAAGGAATAGGCAGTAATGCATGCTTCCAACTGAAATGAAGTCACAAATAATTGAAACCCATTCAAAAATTTGATCGTACACCTACGCCCATGAGAGGAGGAAATCTTTACAAATAAATGAACCCTTTATAAAAATTGTATCATACATTCATGGTAAATGTAAATTTTTACTAATTAATGAATCTTTTTTATAAATTTCATAGTACGTCCATGATACAACATATTTAACAAATTAATTGACCCCTTATAAAAATTCAATTGTACGCCTATGGTAGATGGAAATTTTTTGGAAATTCACCATTCGAGTATTTTATCGTACGCCCATGATAGACGGAAATTTTACTTATAAATGAATTCGTTTCAAAAATTTCATATTACGAGTAGAAGATAGAAATTTTTACGAACGCATTAACTTCCTTTAAAATTTAAATAGTACGCCTATTTGGGTAATTCGAGTGCCGCTACACTAAAAGTCACGAATCTTTCTCGTAACGTCATAACTCATAAGCACCCGATTCAAATCAATAAGACAGTTTTCACCAGCGGCGCATTGTTGTTAGAGAGTTTGGCATGTATTTCTGGTGATCTAATTTTATGAGAGGAAATAAATAAAAACCAAATTTAACATATCATAAGACAATAATTTGAAATTCTACAAATAAATTGTTACAAAACCTACCTCTTGAATGGCATTTAACGGCAGAAGTGGTCCGCCATTAGCCAACTTCTTTTGGAAATATTCATGTGATTTTCTAATACACTCACGTTTACTTTCGTCCAAACGTTTACCAGGCATTTTGTCGAAAAATATCACAATAAATGTGAATGAAGTTTACCTATTTAAAGTAATGACAATGACGACGAACTTCAATGGTGACAGAATGATTTCCGCATAGAGTGACGTTTCGCTTTTTAAGTACAATCGTTGTCACAGCACAAGACAGAGAGACAAACCGATAAAGACGTAATGGCGTAGCTCAATTCAGGCACAAAAGGCATGATGTACCTTTCCATTTGTTTTAATTGGACATACGCGGTCAGTGATATCCACATAAAATTAGAGTGTCTTTGATACATTCAAGGAAGTATGACGTAACGAGAAAGATTCGTTAATTTAACTGTATACATCTTGCTCCAAGTGGCAATATAGGTAAAGTTTGTCCAAAATCAATTGCAGAAGCTCCCTTGACAATTTTTTCCTTTGATTGGAGATGTGTCAGCATATTTAAAAAAATTAAATTTTCAAATGATCCATACGTTTTTTGTTACAGACAATGCCACCCGGAATCATAGCACTAAGAGTTTTATTCTGGATGGTAGTAAAATCGGTAAACGTTCTGTATATACCAGTTATTATAAAAAAAGTTTTCCGAAAAACAAAAACTTGCCCACCTGTCAAAAATGAAATTCTTCTCCTACCAGCTACCGAACTAGCTGAACGAATAAGAAGTCAAAAAGTAAGTATTTCATAATAATTTATATATAGGACGATTCACAACGAGCTTACACACACACTGTATATTGGATATTATCTACACGTTGATGGCTATTTCAAATTGGCTCTGTAGCAGAATAGCGCTGGACAAAACAGCGCTGGACATAAATAGTGCTGGTCAAAATAGCGCTGGTCAAAATAGCGCTGGTCAAAAACAGCGCAGGACAAAAACAGCGCTGAACAAAAACAGCGCAGGACAAAATAGCGCTGGACAAAAACAGCTCAGGACAAAAACAGCGCTCCATAAAATAGCGCCGGTTGAAATATCCTTAGAAAATCAACTATTACTGTAGGATGTGATTGAAAAATCAAGTTTCACCGCTAAGCATCAACCTTCCTTTACAACAAACAATATCAGAATATAAGGAACCGAAAACAAGTAAGAGGAACAATGAATATTTTTCATCATACTTCAGCACATATCGCTTCCCGACCAAATGACACAGATCAAAGTGTAAACAACTACTTGTCAGTGTCATATCTATTTAAAGTCTAAAAAAATGCAATTTCATGTTTTTTGTCATTTCGGTAATTATATCCTTCGTGGAATAATGTATCATCTCCTTTCCGAGACTTACCAAATTGCATTTTTTTAGACTTTAAATAAATATGACACTGACAAGTAGTTGTTTACAGTTTGATCTGTGTCAGTTGGTCGGGAAGCGATATGTGTTGAAGTATGATGAAAAATATTGATTGTTGTTCTTACTTGTTTCCCGTTCTTTATATTCTGATATTGTTATAGACAGTTACCAACACTTTGATCACTGTCAGCTGGTCGGGAAGCGATGTTGAATTGACAAATTGAATTAGGAAAACTATTGTTATGACTGTAATTTATGAAAAATATGTTATTCCTAATTATGCTAATTCGGTACTATAGTCTATTTTTATGTATCAGGTAGTAGTAAAATAAAGAAGCATAATTATCTTTTGGCGGCGCTATTTTATGGAGCGCTGTTTTTGTCCTGCGCTGTTATTGGTCCAGCGCTATTTTGTCCTGCGTTGTTTTTGTCCAGCGCTATTTTGATCTACGCTATTTTGTCCAGCGCTATTTATATCCAGCGCTATTTTGTCCAGCGCTTTTTTTGACCAGCGCGATTTTGACCAGCGCTATTCTGCTACAGAGTCTTTCAAATTATGGAGAATTTATATAACATATGTCATACCGGAATTAAACAGGAACTTTTTTGTTTTGAACAGAACATCAAACTTTTTCATAAGCATGCCTTGTCAAAATACCTCGATTCAAGTAACACATGGTGTTCCACAAGGCAGTATATTATGACCGTTATTGTTTTTGATCTACATGAATGACATATAGCATTATAGTGATTGTGATTATATTCATCTCTTCGCGGATGATATCTTAATATCTGTAAATGACACGAAATTGCCAATTGCCATAGAAAAAATGGACAATTATTTGAAAAGTATTAGTAGATAAAGCTTATTACAGTTTCCTGTAATATTGTCGTATTTAATAAAGCGTTTTATCAACAGATGTCGAAGAATAATTATTTTTATTCCAACACTTCATACAGTTTTGAATAATAATATTTTTCAAAAACAGTGACCGTTCAACTGAGAAGCAACAACTACTTCACGTTCTATATGCACCAACGGATATTGAATTACACTTAAAAGTCAAACGGGGTTGGTATATCTACAAGATATTTTAAAACCAACCATTATATGTTTGCAATTAGAAGGGACAATACAACTTGTAGACCGGTTTCAGCGTATTTGCGTCTCATCAGTACAAGGTATATGTTATCCGTCCGACAATCTCTAATCCCGGACTGAAGAATACACTTCAATCACAATCAATACCCGTCGGTGCATATAGCACGGGAAGTAGTTGTTGCTTCTTAATTGAACGGTCACATCAATAATAAAAAACAAATAAAAATGGACAATATAAGTGAGAAGTGAGTAGATAAAAAAAAATTAACTAGCAAATCCAGTCTACGCAAGATTAAGGATACTACTGATTATTTTTATCTCGAAAACATTTAGTGATGTAGCAATTTGGCAATGATTTATATCTATAAAATGATAAATCGACTTTTTCCATCTTATTTAAAGTTGGTAACCTTAACCCATCATTATCAAACTAGAACCAAAAACAACCGATATGTAAAAAATCAGAGCAAGGTTTTTAATATTAAACAATTAAACTTTAAGGGTTTTTTTATTATAATAAGTTGCCGGCTTATGTAAATTCTTGTAAAACACTACAGCAATTTTAAATATAATTGCAAAATTATTTTTTTGTAATTAAATCGAAACCATTTAATCTATCAATGTTCATTTGTTTTTTAAGATTTCCTTAAAGACTGAAATGTTAAAAAAAATGTTTTTGATTTATGTATGTGCAGTTGATATTTTCGTATGTATTTATTTGTTATTTTCATTACTTGTAAAACTATATACGGGATTGGGATAAAGTATGGAACCAAGTAAATATCTTTTAAACGAAAAGAACGATATTTACGAAAATTTGCAGGTAAGTGCAATGGAATAAAATTCATTTCATGTACATTTTTTTGTTAATAATATACTTCCAGTTTAACCGGAAATGCCATCAGCTTCTTTCATTTAAATGGGACACTATATATTTTTCCAGATTTTGAAAGAGCTTCTTATTTTGAATTCATACATACTGAGTTTAGTGTAAAAAAATTTGTAAAAACGAGGAATATAGCACTTTAATCAACCTGCAGCGAACGAAACTGTTAAACAAAATATTGCAATCGATTTAGAAGAATCACCTCAAACTTCCACCACAAATTTGGCACTAAACCATGGTATCAGTTGACGTTCTGTAGGAAAGATATTAAAAAGTGAAAAGTATCATTCGTATAAGGTACAGTTGGTTCAAGAATTGTCAGACGATGATTTTGACCGACGGCTGGAATCTTGCGAACGGCTAATGGACATCTGTAATGTCGACGACAATTTTGCTTCTAACATAGTTTTTTCCGATGAGGCAACTTTTTGTTTAAATGGAACAGTTAATCGCCATAACTCAAGGTATTGGTCAAATGGGATTCCTCATTGGATTCATGAAGCACATACCCAGCATCCACAAAAGTTAAATGTTTGGATGGGAATTGTCGAAAATAGGCTTATAGGCCCATTTTTTATCGACGGAAACTTGAATGTTGAGAAGTATTTGGATCTACTAAATAACGAAATTATTCCTGCACTTCAACAGAATGGGCAATTACCACAAAATGTTTGGTTTCAACCTCCCCACTAAGATAGACGGGTTAGGGATTTTCTGGAAGCGAATTTTCCAAATCGATGGATTGGACGTAGAGGATTCATAGAGTGGCCTGCTCGTTCTCCGGATCTTAGTCCGTTAGATTTTTTTCTTTGGGGTTATCTAAAATCACGTATTTACGTTAGACGACCAACAAACTTACATGAATTGAGACAAAGAATTATTGATGAATGTGAACTAATATACGTGGAGAACATTTTGAACATTTGAAGTAATTTTGTTTCTCATTATTCTTAAATAATGAAATGTACACCTATTGTACAACTAACAGTGAGTTATTATTATTATTATTTTTTACACTAAACTCAGTATGTATGAATTCAAAATAACAAGCTCTTTCAAAATCTGTAAAAATATATAGGATGTCCCATTTAAATTAAAGAATTTGATGGCATTTCCGGTTAAACCACAAGTATATTATTAACAAAAAAATGTACATCAGATGCATTTTGTTTCATTGCACTTACCTGCAAATTTTCATAAATATCGTTCTTTTCGTTTAAAAGATATTTTCTTGGTTCCCAACCCTGTACGTATAATTTTATTGCATTATTGAACTTGTTAAGTTCTCATAATAATTATTGTAATTGTATATTAGGATTTTCTATTTAATAAATGTGAAGATGAAGATATAGAACAATGCGTACCGCTTGGAGCTAAAAAGGATGTACTTTCTCGCCGGTAATTTTTATTTTTTTTTTCATTTTCAAGGTTTCCTGTGAAAGCGTTATCAAAGCTTACATAACCAGGATACAACAAGTGAACCCCATTATTAACGCCGTTATAGAAGACAGATTTCAAGCTGCTTTGGAGGAAGCCAAAAGAGTAGATCGACTTTTGTCGAGTAGCAACAAAAATTTGGACGAAATAAAAGAGAATCAACCTTTACTCGGTTAGTATTTTTTTTATATACGTTCGGATGAAGAAATTTATCTCTTGGTTTAAATTTTTTGAAAATAAATCGCGTGTAATTCTCTTTTTCGATGTATTTTCTGGTAAGAAAATTCCTTCTGATAAAATTACGGGAATTAATGTTTCTTTAGATTTTATTTTTTAGTAATAGTTGTAATGTAAAAATGAGTAATCTATATAATTATTTCAGTAATTCTCGGTGACTGTCATCAAACCTATTCAGTTTAGGGAACTGTCTCACTTCTATCCAGTAGTTTCATAGGTGTTGTGCCCAGGATTATGAATTGCTGTGCATTCCGCAAGTATGTGAATGGAGTTTTCTCTCCCCATTCTACAGAATCTACATTATTCCCTCTATCCCTCTTCACTTTTTTGAGCTTTTTAAGGTGTCTATTGAGGCAGCAGTGGTATCTCAGGACATCTGTCAAAACTCTTAGTGTAGTCTTACTCTGTCTGAGGCATTCATTTATTCTCCCTTATTATCCCTTACTTACAGTAGCTTTGCCCTGAAGAGTACAACAGTATTTATAGGATAATTTAATAACAAAATATTGGCCTACATTAACATCCTACATTTTTAAAAGCTTTAACACGTTTTCATATAAAAAAAATGTGCCCATTGAAATTCTTAATTTCAACCATAAATATGTTATTTTTCAGGAGTTCCTATTTCAGTGAAAGGTAGCATTGAAGTAGCCAAGATGAAAAGTACTTCTGGAATGGTGACGAGAGCGAACGTTATAGCTGAACAAGATGCAATCACTGTCAAGTATGCTAGAGAAGCTGGAGCTATACCTTTGACCACAACAAATATACCAGAATTATGTTTAAATTGGGAATCTACTAATAAACTTGTCGGTACTACGAAAAATCCTTACGACACATCTAGGACGTGTGGTGGATCTTCAGGAGGTGAGGTATGTTACATTCTTTTTACAAAACAACTTCTAATGGTGCTTTTTTATATTTAAGATCTGATCAATGAGATTAATGAGTTTTTTATAGCCTAATTTACTACAATGAGAAAATTAAATCTAAGGACTCACTCGCTAGCATTCTTAAATTTTTCCTAATAGCCCATTACTATACTAATTAACTAACCTATACACAATCACTACTCTCTGTGTTTCCACTAATGCATTACAAAAGCTCGTAATGTTTGATTCTCTTGAGTCTTCTCGTCTGGTTGGAATTGTTTGGGAGCTGGTTGGTCTCGACGATGACGAGATTATGAAGTAACTGTTCATATCTTGTGGCGAATTTGCTAATAGTCTCATTAGCAGTATCAGTTTCCAAGTGCATGTGGATGTCACTGTTTCTGTAATACCAAGGGGGATTAACAATGCACCTTTTAGTTCTGTGTTTCGACATTGCCAGATAATATCTATCTGCTTTTGCTACCACAGTCCCACAGTTAGATGACATATGTCCATACGGGCTTGAGAATTGTTTGTAGAGTATTGATTGATTGATTGGATCAGCACACCAGTCAAATGATTGATGTCCTCGGCACCTCAGCCTTAAGGCTTTTTGTGCTCTTGGTTGTGCCGTTTATGTGAAGAGACCAGTAGCCCTTATCAGGCTCAGCAGACTTTTCACTAGGTTCTTCTTGGAGAAATCCTCCCTTGGAAATTCTAGTCCTAGGAGTCTATATCTCCAGTGAGATAATGCTTCACAATCAAAGATAATGTGAGATGCTGTTTCCTCCTCTTCCATGCACAACCGACAGATAGGTTCCTCCCTATATATGCCGATTGTATGCATGTGCTTCCTTAGAGTGCAGTAAACCCGTCACTATCCTTATTTGGGCCCTGCTAAGGTTTAGTATATCGTTGGTCAGCTTCTCCGAGGGTTTCTTAACCAGGAGTTTGCTGTGTTCCTGTTTTGGCACGTGTCTCCAGTATGACTGGTGTTTAGTTTGAGTCCACCGAAAAGAAAGTAGAGTATAGAATGGAATTTCTTCCCCGAAACCATTACATTTTTCTGAATTGGACATCTTTTTGACTTGAGGTTTCCTGCGTAGCTTGGCTAATGTCATACAAAAATATGTTGCTGTGCTGTGACCATAAGATTGGAGACTTATGGTCACCGAACAACGTTCGAGAAGGACACACTGATACAACTGGGACAATACTAGATGACTAGATATTTAACATGAGTTTGAATAGCATGACACCGGAGAATATATTCACTGAGCGAGTGAACATCATCCCATCTAGGGAACAGGTGATGCACCCAGGTAATTCTGGAGAAATCATCTGGTTCACCGATGGTTCCAAAACAAACCCAAGCAGAGACGATTGCCGCTATAGCTTGTATTGATGAATGCATCAGAAGAGGATATACCGGACAAAAAATAAAAATATTGACTGACAGCCAGGCTCTGCTTAAAGCTATCAGTAATCCAACAACTAGGTCTAGACTGGTAAAAAACTGTAAAGAATCCCTCAACAGGCTGGCAAAGGACAACAAAGTGTCTCTAATATGGGTGCCGGCACATGAGGGGATTGCAAGTAATGAAATGGCTGACCAGTTAGCTAAAGAAGGATCTAAAAGAGACTTCATAGGACCGGAACCGTTTTGTGGAACCACAAAAGATTGCATAAGAGGGGAAATTGGGAATTGGCTAGATAGGGAACACCAGCTCAAATCGAGATCGACACAAGGGCACCTCCATACAAAGAGTTTACTGAACAAGGTAGACAAGGAACTCTCAACCAGGCTATTGAAACTGAGTAAGAGACATTTGAAGACAGTTACCGACCTGGTGACTGAACACTGCACCCTGAGGAAATATCTGCACAAAATGGCAAAGTTAGTACACCTATGTGCAAGAAATTTAAATTCTATGATGAAACACCTACTCACATGCTCTGCTTTTGCGAGAACTTACATGGACTCAGGCGGAAGCACTTTGGAGAGGAAATAATAGAACCATTACAACTACTGAAAATCCCTCCAGTCAAACTAGTGGCCTACATAGAAGGCACAGAGCTTCTGGAATGGAAGTAGATAATATGGGAAATGGTACAAAGATTAAGTTCAAGTACCTGGGCTGTTGAGCACAACCCAATCGAATGAATGAATGAATGTTGCTGTATTTCGGTGTGATTTTTTATAATAAAGAGAAAACTGACCTCTTTAATTTGTAAAATTGACATGAACGTATTTTTCCTCATTCAATTTTATACGCTATTAACAGATGTTTGCAGACTAGTTGCTGCCTCTTCGTGATCTTTGCAGTTATAGCAGTATCGTCTGCAATTCCTATCGTGATTTAATTTTATTATATGATTAGTGAATATCAAATAAAGTACAATACTGGACCTAATTCACTACCTTATGATATTCTTCAAGTTCTTAGTGAGCTTCTTTTTGCTATACTCTAAAGACTCTATTTGTTATACAAGATTTCACTAGTCGTGTAAATTGTGTAAGCAGATGGATATATAGATTTATTTGACTACATTATTACAAGTTTCACAATTTTTGTAGCAAGTCAAAGATACAAAATGTACAACATTTAACATTATTGAAACATATATTACTTAAAATACAGCAACAAAAATATATTTTAAAAACAAGAAGGTGTAGCTATTTGGCGTAAAATTAAAATTACAATGTAAACAAACAAAACAACAAAAAAGGAATGTCCAATGAGCATAAATACATTTTAGAAGTTTTTGTTTAATTTATTATTTAATCATTTATGTCACACCAAATCAAAAGCTTGTGCCATGTCGAGGAAGACTGCAAAACCAACTTTTTTATGTTCTAATTATTTTTCAATAATAGCTGTAGGTAATCCTGTGGACTTGATATATCGTTGAATGTTGTTCACTGAAGCCAAATGCATAACTTGGGAGTTATTTTTTCTTCTTGGTTATGATTGGTTTTAGTAATTTAAGAAATAATTTCTCAAAAAGCTTCGAGATTTTAGAAAGCAAATTTATTGGTCTGTAGGATGATACATTATTTGGTGGTTTCCCAGGATTGAGGATGATTATCGCTTCTGCTACTTTCCATATTGTAGGCACGTGTTTTAATCTGAGTTTGTTACATATAATAATAATAAATGTCTTTATTCACATGAAAAAAAAAATACAATTTAAATAAGTAGTAGAACAAATGAAAACAAATTCCTCTTAACCTTTACTTAAAACTAAAAAAATGTCTTATAGGAGTAGATAACCCCCTATTCGATAAATTTAAATGATTTACATCTACCCTGAAACTTTTATTGTATATGTAATTAAGAATTTAAGAAGAGATAATTTTATAATATAAAGATCCTGCATGGAGAATTATTATATGACACATGTTCAACCAACCAGTCTCTTTCAATGTATACGATATATATTGCCGTCTTCTAAAACCATAGATTAATCTTAAACTAACCTAACCTAACCATAGATTAATCTTAAACAGCAGGTTTGCACAGCTTGAATTTTCCGCTTATAAGAGACAGTTAAAAGTGACCCATGTATGTATGTATGTATCTTGGGGTACCATTCACTGAGACCTAAAAGATCTATTGTGCCCCCTTACTTCTACTTAGTTTCTGAGGAGAGTCTCAGAGACTAGTAGCTCCTTTAGTCCTATTTCCCCGAGGAATTTTAGGATATCTGCAGGCTTCAACTTAGGTAACTGTCCCTCTTCTATCCAGTAGTCTCCCAGGTGCTGTGCCCTAGGATTCTGAATTGCTGTGCAGTTCGCAAGTTTGTGGATGGAGGTTTCTTTTTCCATTACACAAAATCTACAATCATATTCCTCTACTATTTTGAGCTTTTTAAGGTGCCCATTCAGGCGACAATGTCCCGTTAGGATTCCTATCAAAACTCTTAGTGCAGTTTTACTTTGACTTATGCATTCATTTGATCTCAACAGGTTGTAGTCACCCAGAAGAATCTAAGATTGCCTAAGCCCTACTAGACTTTTCCAATGGTCAGATCTTCCCTTTTCTTCGGCTCTACCTATTTCTTCCAATATTACATTGGAGCTGATTCCGCAAAAGGGTTCCGTCCCCCAAAAGTGTATTTCAGACCCCCTCTTCGCTAGTTCATCTGCTATTTCGTTTCCTTCTATTCCTGCGTGTCCTGGAATCCACAGTAAGGTGACTATATTGTTCTCGCCTAGTACATTAAATTTGCCTAGGCATTCCCACATTTTGAAACTGATTACACAAGAACTCATCGCTTTAATGACTGCTTGATTATCAGACATTATGATAATCCTTTGCCTTCTATATCCTTTGTCAATATTGAACTGGGCACCCTTTCTTATTGCCTGAATTTCCGCTTTAAAGATACTTGGGGTTTTTCCCAAGCTTTCAGAGTGTTTGGTTTCGGGCCCGTACACTCCTATCCCAGTTCCTTCTATTGCTTTTGAGCCGTCTGTGTACCATTGAATGGCATTCTTTCCAAGTCTGGTAATGGTATTTGGATCCCATTCCTTCTTGTTGCTTAATTCCGTAACGAATTTCTTTGAAAATTTATACTTTTTCATCATACCATCTTGTGGCATGTCCCAGGTTGTCTGATTTCTAAGAAGTGAAGAGGTGGTTTTTTTTTAATGATTCCCTCTCTAGAGAAGTCTGTAACTTGTTCTTTCTGCAACACTCTCCACCACCATATGTAATGGTGTGAGGTTGAGAATCACTTCCATTGCTGCCGTTGGGCATGTACTCATTGCTCATGTTATGCATATGCATATACAGGCTAGTCTTTGAATTTTGAAGAGGTTTTCTCTCGTCGTCAAGAGGCTAGTTCTACTACTCCACGCAATGGCTCCATAAGTGATAATTGGTCTCACTATGGCAGTGTACATCCAGCTCAGGAAAAGTGACCCATAAACGGAATATGCATAATTAAAGTGTCATAAAACTATAGCTTGACAGCCTATAGCGGCCCGCTCCCCTCGAGGGGGAAGAATGAAAATAGATCCTTCCTTTTTTTGCTCATTGAATTAAAATGTTTTCCAAATCTTAACCACCTTGCTTATGATTAAATTATTTTTGTAGGCCAGCCTTTTAGCTGCTGCAGGATCTCTAATAGGCATCGGATCCGATGTGGCGGGTTCGTTGCGGTTACCTGCACATTTTTGCGGTGTTTGGGGACATAAGCCGACCCCAGGAACAGTTTCCAGTGTGGGACACTATCCGAGTTGTAAACACGAAGATGTTTGGAAAGCTGCTTTTACTTTAGGACCAATGACGAGGTATGCTGTCGATTTAAAGCTGTTGCTACAAGTAATATCGGAGCCGAATTACAGGACCAAGTTGAGGCTTTACGAACCAGTAAGTTTTTTTAAATATTGTATACATTTGCTTTTAATTATTGCACCTAATGTCAGGGAAGTATTTTTTGACGATCTTTCAATTATTTCGTGGTAAAATGTTCACTTTTTTGTTCACCACACCTGAAAAAAATGGGACACGAAATTTCAACACAAGCATAGGCTGAAATGTACAAATATAAAAAAAAATTGCTTTGGCACTTTTATAGAAAAAGTTAATAAAGGATGTGGTCGTTTATATTTTTAGGTCGACGTAAAAGAGCTTAGAATATTTTACATGGAAGATATGCAGTCTCCTCTTACTGGAAAAGTAAACGAAGATTGTCTAGGTGCACTGTTATCGGTCATAGAACATCTCGATCAAATATGCCACAAGAATGCGGAAAAGGTAAGTTTTCTTTATTTAAACATAAAGATGCGCACCCAATCACCAAGTTTTCAATGGTATTTCGAAATAACATTGATCAAGGAAGGGCTTCGCCAAACTGAGCAGCAGAGATAATATACACAAGCTGAGCAGGGCCAGCTGCACAAGCGGCCCTGTCGTCGGCGCAAAAGTCAGCAACTACACCAAACTGGCTTGTTCAGTTCGTTGATGACTGACTCTTATCGAGAATGTTTGACGATTATGACTATTCTATTTTTGTCTAATGATTGTACTGGGTATCTACTGGGGGCAAAAACAAAAATCACAAATGTTGACTGTACTCCTCAAGTAGTAAGACAAACGGAATAAATTCATTATATGACTATTTATAAAAAATCCCGACACACGTCAAATTTAAATAATGAATTGACATTTTTCAATGTGAAAATACGATATCTACCTTCAACCCCCTTCGAATGCCACGTACAACCCCCAATTTTTTAAATGGGAAGTATAGGCTGCTTGTGATATATCGTTTGAAAGATCATTCATTCTCTATTCAAAAATGTTATCGTTTTCAAGTTTGTTGCAACAATTAAGATAAAATAAAATCATGTGTTTACCGAAATTCGCTACAATATACTAAAAGCTTATTACAATATACCCAAAATTTATTTTCCTGTTAGGACTTGATAATAAGAAAGTAGGTAAGCAAAATCAATAGCAATGTGCTTTTTAGATGGTATCCATTAAAAATTGTTTCCGTGGCAATGTTAGTTGGCTTAAAACACCCTAGCAAATTGTTTTGTAATTATATATAATTTGTCATTTAAATTGTCAGTATTATAATTTTATTTGAAATTCGTTAACTTCATTTCTGAAAATGGTTAGATTAACGGAAATGCATAAAATAACAGTTCTACAAATGATTGGTTAAGGAGATAAAGCCCGGCGAACACAACAGGATTTAATAACTTGTCTATTTCATGAGAAACCTATATCCCAATGGAACAATTAGTAAAATAGAGAAGCAGTCTCGCGAGTTTGGTCATGTAAGGCAGATAAAAAAACCAGCAGCCAATTCAATAAGTGATGAAACCAAATTAGATGTGATACTTGAGTTTGAGGAAAACCCACATACATCGAGCAGACAGGCATCCACTAATACATTCAATGTTAGCCATAGTGAACATATTATAAGAAAATGAAATGCATCTCTATAAAATGATACCTACTCAGAAGCTGATGGTAGACAACTTTGATAGAGCTTATTTTTTTGAGCATATGATGGACATGTTGGATGACTATTTCAAAATCATGTCAATCCAAGTTTGGGAAATTTATATCCTGATCCAGGAAGTTCCTGTAAATACGATATGGTTTCAGCCATAATACCAACGCAATGTCCGACAGTATCTCGATGCAATATTTCCCAATCGCTGGATAGGAGGATCGACAGAATGGCCAGCGCGATCCACCTGATCTTACATTATTAGATTTTTTATGGGGATATGTCAATTTATAATTTAAATTGGACATGTTTCGGGATTTTCTATAAATATGTACACTAACCGAAATAATGAATTTATTCCGTTCTGCTTTTACACACTGTTTAGCAAACTAATTTAAATAAATCGTGTCAGTATGTCTGCTAACCACTATGCTAACGAGATTCCATTGATTATTACTGATATTTGACCGCTGCCGAAGACACAGCGGCGGCCTGAACAAATATTTTTATTTCAAAATTATCATCGATATCAACCGACAACCTGCCTCTAGCACTGCCGCCATCCCAGTCCAGTTTGGTGAAGCCTCAAATGAACAAGGACGAATACTATACTCAAAGTTGTAAGCGATGTTGCCAGTGCTGATATTTTACTATGGACGATTTTTTCTTGCACTTACCAGGCATACTTTGGTATCGTTATAGGGTACCTCGACTTTACTATGCATATGACATATAATCTGTCATTTCCCAGAATGGTGAAATTTCTCGTCCATTCACAAGCAGATTTAGGTCCATTTTTTAAATTATTATCTACTTTCAGCATAAACAATAAACGAATAAACCGTACGCTACTGGAGTAAACACTAGATCGAAATCTTTTTGTGGTTATGTAAGGTTTGAAACCACAGAAATACAGCTTATACTTCTGGTACGGTTTCACAAGTCTAAAACGACAAGTATACTAGGTACCATAGGATATGTGGTATACCAAGAAAAAATCGCATTATGAGATTAATTTGTGAAGCATATTTATAATCTCTCTCTCTCTCAGCATATAGTTTCGCCTATTCTCACATCGGTCTACTCATATATTTTATTACATTTTTTTAGGTGGACTTACCACTAATGAAACACGCTCCAGAATTATCAACGTTATCTCTACTGGATATCGACGACGTAGACAACTTATTTAAAGGTAGAGGAGACGGTTCAATCACCGAACTCTTCCGTTACATGACCTTCAGATCGAAATCAGTACTGATGGCTATATTATACGGAGTGTTGCGAAAACTATCGACGCATCTACCAAGATCTACGACGGAATATTGTATCAGAAAATTGGAAGTTCTGAAAAAGGAATTCGTTGACCTTTTAGGTAATGACGGTGTATTTTTGATACCGTCGTTTACTGCAGAAGCTCACTACCACGGCGATATTTTTCGTAAACTGTTTGATTCATCGTATTTGATGGTGTTCAATTCTTTAGGATTACCAGTTACCAACTGTCCGGTGAGGTTTAGTAAAAACGGTCTTCCCGTCGGTATTCAGGTAAGTTTTCATTCACTAGGTGTTTTGTATTAAGCAGTGTGAACAGGGTATTTCGAAAATAATCTGAAATATTGTTATTGAAGATAAAAAATCCTATAGACATGTGAGATAAGTTTCGTCATTGATGAGATACAGATTGTTGACTTTTTTGCTATAAACGGGCTCTGACTGTAAGCGAAATGACAGGTATTGAAATAAAATATTGTCAAAGCTTGAACTCTTCAATTTTTATCAAGAGGTGCCACATTGAAAATTTTTATTTTCCATTTAAATAACATGGAAACAAAAATGTATCATGCTTTGGAATTTTAGCTTATGTAGCTGATTGGTTTGTTTTGTGAATGATATTGCAGGTTCGAGGTAGATAGAGAGAGGCCCTGCCAAACATCAGATACAGGTTGGCAAATTAATTTTGGCAGTTGACGATGCGCGAGAAAGCCATACAACTTGACAACATTGTAAACGCAGTTACCGGGAAGAGTAGGCGACGTGCATTCCGGTTCCGCATGCAAAGTATTAAAGGTTGTGAGGTTGCTAATACGTACGAGGGTAACACAATATTATGAATTTGGATTTAAAAATAATAAATTGTGGCACATGTATAATGCAATATAAAATCGAGTTTACAAAACAAAACATTAATGTGTTCTTTATAATTAATTAAATGAATAAGGAAATAAGAACCATTAGATTTTTCTACGAAAATTGGGGTTTTTTTGTACAGACATAATTATTTATTACTTCAAAAACCATACGGCGAATTCCATAATTACCCTTTATTATTTTATGTGATGTAAATAATAAATAGATTCCAAGAGACATAAACTTTCACCTTTACTTCAAATTAATTTTTTTTTAAGTGGTCCCTTTATAATATTCGTCATTGAGGTATATTTTTATATAAATTGGAAGTCAGGTAGATTTTGTAGATAAAGCGTGGAATATGATAAGGATTGTTAAACGACTTTCTAAATTTAACAATGGCTAACAATCTGTTCGTATAGTAATAGTTAATGACATACCTACTTGTTAAGCTTTCTAAAATTGTTATTCTTAATAAATATGTAGTAAATAATAATGTAAAAATTCGGGTTTATACATAAAATTTGAAAAACAAATTGGGGAAATCGCCTTTAGAGATGGTCTAATAAGTACCTATATTAATAAATATAAATAAAATATTAAAGCTTTTTTGTGGTAGATATTTCTTGGGTTTTTTGTAAATATTTACAATGAAATTAGAACATCCCTTCACACTTTTAGGACTGGCAAAACAAAAAAATCTTCTCTTTGGTCATGAAATTTAAAACGTTCATAATTCTTTCACGACACTGCTCACTCATCTTTTTATTAGGCCATGCAATAAGTAAATATTTTTGACAAAAATCCTAGTAGAAAACGGATGATTCCATCATATAAAAGACATTACGTAGTATCATTTTGATATGTTTTGGACACGCAAATGCTGTTCAGTAATTTGTTATAAACATTTTAAACGAAAAAAACATCCTTTTTTCAGTTTTTTTCAAATAGCGTAAAACGTACTGAAGCAATCTCAATGGTATGCAAAGATAAATTGTAGATAAGTAAAATACGAACAAAAACTGGGGTCGAGCGAGTCAATCGGATAATTAGGAACCGAGAAAATCAGGAAAAACCGGAAAATTCGTCATTTTATTGAAAATTCATATCTTTGTCATTTTTCAATTGCAAGAGCTGAAACTTGGTGCAAATGAAGTTCTTCGTAGGCCCTTTATATGCGAGAAGAGCAGACGCCAAGTGACGGTTACTTTTATCGCAATTGCAATTTTAATTTTTTCATATGATAATTTTCAACGTGTCTGGATGGGTGGTGAATTGTCCAATTTAAATTTGAAAACGGTTTTAAAAAGTGTAAATATAGAGCAACAAAACGTATATTTTCGATTTGAAATCGAGTGATGCGAAGTCGGCCAAAAACGCCAGGGAACATCGGCGAAAATGACAGAGCTGGATAGCGGCGAGAGATCGGAGACCGAGGAGAGGTATTAATTATACATTATATGGTTTGCGTTTGAAGTATTTTAACTTTGACATTTAATCGAAAATCATCTGTCAGTGTCACACTTCTCCCTATTACGGCTATGACAGCAACTGGAATGTGCAGAATGACCGTTGGTCACCACAGACAAAACAGGAAGAGAGAGAAAGAGAGAGAAGAGACGCTGTGATTCATCTGCCAGCTGCTCCGAACAGAAACTATAGCTCAGACTATACACAAATCGAAGAACACATCATTTTGAATATTAAGATACACAAGTTCATTTCTTGATTATTAATAAAATCGGAGTTACTAGTCGGTTTTGTCGACTCCAGGTACTTGAAAATAAAAATAATGGAATAGCTTTATTATTTGCCAAAATAATCAAACGCAAACCATAGACATGCCGAGCGTCAGCGCGCTCGTATATCTTTGTATAATATCTCTCCTCGGTCACCGATCTCTCGCCGCTTCTCCCACTACTCAGCCGCTTTCCAGCTCTCAGTCATTTTCGCCGATGTTCCCTGGCATTTTTGGCCGACTTCGCATAACTCGCTTCCAAATCGAAAATAAACGTTTTGTTGCTCTATATTTACACTTTTCAAAACCCTTCTCAAATTTAAAATCGGACAATCGACCACCCATCCAGACACGTTGAAAATTATCGTATGTAAAAATTAAAATTGCAATTGCGATAAAAGTAACAGTCACTTAGCGTCTGCTCTTCGTGCATATAAAGGTCCTTCGAAGAACTTCATTTGTACCAAGTTTCAGCTCTTGCAATTGAAAAATGACGAAGATATGAATTTTCAATAAAATTACTAATTTTCCGGTTTTTCCTGATTTTATCGGTTCCTAATTATCCGATTGACTCGCTCGACCCCTGATTTTGTTCGTAATTTAATGATCTACAATTTATCTATGCATACCATTGAGATTGCTTCAGTACGTTTTACGCTATATAAAAAAAACTAAAAGAAGGAGGTTTTTTTCGTTTAAAATGTTTATAACAAATTACTGAACAGCATTTGCGTGTCCAAAACATATCAAAATTGTCTTTTATATGATGGCATCATCCGTTTTTTACTAGGATTTTTGTCAAAAATTACTATACTAGTATGCTCCGTTGCTTGGCCTATTATGAACAACTTTACTTTCTGGAGTCGCCATAACAAGTTAGTATTACACAAATCCGGTAATCACAATTTTCTCTGAACTGTACTGTCGAAACGACGCTTAAGAATTCTGCCAGCGAAGTGAGCTCTTGCAATCCGCATACGTCTTTGCTACGGCTCATCGGACGTTGCAAAACTTCCGACTGCCAAAATTAATTTGCCAACCTGTAACTGGTTGGAGCCGCGGCGACAAATTATATGCTCTGCTGTTTCATCATCTTCCAGACAAAGACGGCAAATCGGATCTTCCGACAGTCCAAGTCTCAGCATATGATTCATGCGTAGCAATAGCCTAAAATTTGTTTGGATGCATTTTTTGAAAGATGTGTAAGAGCCTTTGAATGAACCAATCCTGGTATATTGTGCCAGAAGGCTAAAGCTCTTCTTGCTGTCCAGGTGTTTAGTGTTTGTTTGGCTACTATATTCTAACAGTGTTATATAGTCTAATAGGAACGGAATCCATGGACGCGAAGGAAACTATTTTTCACTTTGTTTGCGTATCCGATACATACAGTCATGAAACAAAATACATCATGTCTGCAAAATAGAAACATTAGTAAATGTTCTTTACAATGTAAACCTATCTGAGGGAAAAACTATACGTTGCTACCTTTGGAATATTCTAAAATTAAGGTCATTTATACTACACTCACCAGCGAAAAACTCGTCCACCTAAAATTTTGCTGAAGTTCGTTGTCCAAGAACTTTCGTAATGTTTCATCGATTTCAATTGTTTTTACGCCAAATTGTAGATAAATTCTTACTACCCGAAACATTTGACAAGCTGCGTTTTGAATTGCAAGCTGAATATGACGCAATTCCTCAAGATCGCATTGTTCGTCTTATTAATTCGATGTTCGGCGATTGTGTGCAGTTATTTCCGCTAGAGGTGGGCATACGAAATATTGAAATATGTTTCTCATTTTTCAAAACATTAAAAATTAAATTTTTTCCTTAAAACAATTCCAATCTTTTATTTGAATACGTGTATCTTCAACAGAAATCAAGGTGAAGATGGCGAAAAGGATGGTCTTTGTAATAAACTAAGCGTAAACTCTACAAATTTCCCGAACTGTTACACAGGGTGTTAATAAATTGGACTACAAATACATGGTATTTTTTCACCCTGTATAAATAAGCTATCAACATTTTTGGAAAACTTTCTGGAGTTTGTTTTAACACCAAAGAATTTATCTACAATTTGGCCTAGAAACAGTTAAAAAAAATTACGAAAGTTCTTGGATAACGAACTTCAGCAAAATTTTAGGAGGCCGAGTTTTTTTGCCGGTGAGTGTAGATGAATAGTGTATTTATTTTATTTTATTTTTTTTGTTGCCAACTGTCTTGTAAACTTGAAAAAATTTTGTATATTACCACCCACTAACCTTGCTGTAACATTGTTTTCTTTGTATAAGCAATAAAGTTTTTATTACGAGGCATGTTTTTTAAGTAAGTACCGTTTTGGAATTAAAAAAAGACGTGCAAAGATATCGCAATAATTTTATTTTTACATGAAAGCCTGTACCTTAATCTACTTTTCTACATAATTTCCGTGAATATTGAGGCACTTGTCATAACGTGGCACCAGTTCTTGAATACCCTCCTTATACAATTCTGCCGCCGGACTTGTTAACCACTGTATCATAAATGTTTTGACTTCGTTATCGTATTGAAGACGCTGACCGCCCAGGTGTTTCATCGAGTGCAGGAACAAATGGTAGTCGCTGGGCGCCAGATCAGGGCTGTGTGGAGGATGATCTAGAGTTTCCCATTGAAACTCTAGAAACTCCGTTCTTCATCATGCACATTTATGCGGCCATCTTTAAATGCTCTCACCCATTTCCTTACCATTCCATCACTCATAATGTTTTGTCCGTAAACTTCACAGATTTCACGATGAATATCGATCGGTTTCACGCCTTTAGCACTAAGAAATCGTATAACAGCCCGTACTTCACAATCGGCGGGACTCACGATTGTTGAAGGCATCTTAAACACTCAGTAAACAACGTATACAATGAAGAAACAGACTGTAATGGCGTCAGTGCATAGACAAGAGATGTAGGTAACCAGCGCGCATGCGCGGAACGCCGACCGTAGCGCTGCGGCAGCGGAATCGCAAAACGGTACTTACTTTAAAAAACGTGCCTCGTATTATATTAATAGCAACGGTTTTTATTAGGATAGCGCTTTTTGTTTATTTCGGAAATGCTAATAAAACGCGTTTATTTTTGTTTTTAAAATATCTCTAAATCAGTTTTGTGACTTTGTGTATTGAAGTTATTCGAAACAATCGCATTTTTTTAAACATTTTAGAAGGTGTAGGATTAGGGGGTGTGCTTTAACCAAAAGAAATAGGAGATGAACTAGCAAAGAGGGGGGCTGAAAAACTGTTGGAGGCCGGTCATTTTGCGGTATCGGCTCAAAAGCCGAAAAAAAGATCTGGCCATGGGAAAAAAATTAACAGACTTGGACCGTTCCGTAAGATGATGAAGCAGCAGAGCATATATTTTGTGCCTGCCCAGCTACGGCCAGTATCAGGTTTATGATGTTTGGCACAGTATTTCACTCGTTCCTCAGACCTGAAATATCCATCAAATTGCCTAGATTAGATTTGATAAGGTGGCAAATTGAGATCTATTGTGGTCCCTAGTTACTACATTACATTATTTATTAGACCGACTCTTTTTTTATGTAGTCAATTAGCCTCGAAACTGAATCTTTCGTGTAGTTTCCTATTGCCGATGGCTTCTCATCGCCTAGTACAAGAAACTGCACATTCGCCAGGCAATCGTTCTCGGTGCTCTGTAGTTTCCTCTTCTAGTTGACAGAATCTACACATAGTTTCATGTGTCAACTCCATTAGCTTTTCGTGCCTGTTAAACTTATAGTGTTCAGTTAACATACCTACTAGTGCTTTGAAAGTATTCCTATCTTTGTTTATTAGATCTGCCGTAAATTCCCTTATGACCCTCCTGCCCTAGTACCCATGCTACAGTTACCTTGCAACGGTCTCCTAGTACGTTTAAGGCGCCGACGCGTTCCCATACCAGCTTAGAATTGACCTCTATGGAATTGAATGCCTTCAGTGCAGTGTTACATCGACGTTACTTCCACTTGGAAATTTGTGACACTATAATACTTATTTTCCTAACAAGTGACCAAAGTGATACTCCACCTCGTGCAAAAGCTGTTAGCCGAACGTGGCGAAACGGAGCAGATGTAGAAATACAGTTTTTTTATACCTTACTGAAAGCCCTATCTTAACATGCGTATTAAGCAACACTAAATAACAATTGTATTATGCCAACAGCTGTCAGTGTTTTAAATTATTATTGTTCTACATTATTAAAATGGTTTCTCCTGAAGAACAAATATCGTTAGAAGCGAAAAATAAGTATTCTTCTGGTATATTTGTCGGAAAAAGATAAATTCTCAAAAGCTCCAACTTTATGAAGTAGATTCTCAATGATAAAAAGTTGTCTGGCAATTAAAGAAAATGTAGACGTTACTAAATTTCCAAAAACTATTGCATTTCTCAAACGACAGTGTTGGTTACACCCCGAAAAAATCTAAAGCATTAAGTGCAGACCAAGTTGCCAAATTCATCCTTGAAGTACCAAATAAGAAGTGGTTATTAACTAAAATAATTTTAATATTTGGTATTTTCGGGGCATGCTGAAGATACCTTTGACCCATACACTTTGTATCGTAAATATATTAATATAAGACCTAAAAATATGAATAGAAGACTATTTATTACATATCGCAATGGTAGATTTTATGCCCAATACGCAGGTTACCATAATATAAGGGGTAAAACAAGACAGATTGCAGAATATATGGTTCACGGTTTAAGGAGATCTCCAACATCTATGTTCGTCGAAAGAGGTGGAATTTGCTTAATCTAAAACGACATGGCGGTTGGCGTTCCTCTACTGTAACTGAAGGTTATATCGAAGAATCGGTAGACGGAAAAATTGATATTTCCCTTAAACTCAACACCCGAAAACGTTGTAGTTCACGAGAATAATGTCCCATTCACCTGAACAACAATTTCACAAAACGGAGTACTAACTATAAAGGAGTGTATATTATATAACAACTCTAATTGTAGTATAAATATTTCTTTCAGTAAAAAGTAAAAATTATAGAAGCCATACGCTGATATCTGTTCATGTACTTATGTCGGAAAATAAAAGTTTTCAGTCAATACTTAGGTACTTGTTTTTGTTTTCATAAAAGTATAATGAAAAGTATCGTTCATTACACATCAAAAAAGGCTTTTCCCGTGCTTGCGAGCACACGGGAAAAGCCTATTTTCTGGACTTGTAATGAAATATACTATTCTAAACACAGACGCTGGAAATTTTGCAGATTTTTCTCTTTAAAACAAATATTAAATTGTTATACGACACAACACAGTAAATTGTTACCTCATTCGAAAATGATTCTCCGTGCGCACGCTGAATTGTGTGCAGACTATGTACTTTACGCACATTTGTACAAAAATATATATTATATTTTATTTTAACCAAAAATTTCTCTTCATCAGGTCGTTGCAGCTCCACATTGTGATAGATTGACCTTGGCAGTTGCAGAAGAAATAGAAAGACAATTTGGAGGATGGCAACCACCGTATAAACGTTAATATATTTATATGTTTATATACAGAACGTCCCATGGTCTATTTATTGTAGAAATACAATTTTTTTAAATTTGTTGTACAATCATTGAAAGTAAATATTTAAATTATTTTTGTTTATACAGGGAGTTATAGAAATACGTACTTTAAATGAAAAGCCCGATTTGTAATATTTTGTATAATCGAAAATATGTGTAGGTAAGATATGCTTTGAATATCATCACAAGTCTTACAAATTTTCAAAAATTCTGACATGGGACATCTTGTAAATATATATAAGACAAAATTTTATACATAACTATTAATAATATTACAGTAATGTTATTTGTTCTCAGTTTAATTTATTATTCATTTTTAATAGACTCATAATGTTACGCATGGATATCTGTGATCTTGGTTATTGTTTATAATCTCAATATATTTTTGAGAAAATTTTGTTTGATTTACTTATAAATACAGCAGGAAGAGATGTTTTATGAAAAAATGTTCAAAAATGTTTTCTCGGGCACAAAATATCGTAAAACTGAGGAACTCTCTGCTAGATGAGTTAATTAAACACTTACTAATAGTCCAGTGAAGTAAAGTCGAAAAACTTAAAATTGAGAAGAAATATGATGTCTCTAATCGAAGACATCGACCCCAAATATGTTTCCTAAATTCTCGAATAAATTCCGCTGGAGCTTGCGACGCAGCTTGCAAGAAAATCGTAGAACACTCGAAATTTGAGTCTTTCATGCTAATATATCTTTCAGTTTTGATAAACACCTGTTAGTTAGAGGATTATTGCATTCCAATACTCTATTTCCTTGATGAAATAAACTAGAAGTCGAGAAAACGAAAGTCAAATTTCGCAAGAGAATACTTCAAGGAATCACCTTAGGTTATTGAATTATTTTTTAAAATTACTACTTTTGTATAGGGCATACAATTTCCTACAATTTTGATGTTAGTTTTTCTTTTGTGAGTAAAACTGAAAGACTCTAATTTCGAGTGCTTGCAGGCTCTAGTAGAATTTAGGAAAATGATTGGGGGTTCTCCGGATTAAAAAGTCAATGTGAAGACATTAGAAGAAAGCATATATTTTCTAAAATTGCTAAGGCCACTATACAAATTCCATGTTACCCTCACTTCAGTAAACTGTTAATTCGTGACGTTCTTAGTAAGATAGTATAGAAGATTTCAAAACGTTTAAATTACTGGAAAAAATAATTAATTGCAATTGCAACTTTATGTTCATTACTTGAAGAGCCGGCAACATGCCAACAAGGCTGCTGAAATGAAAGCGGAAGTAAACCCAATTACAGTATTTTGGATTGGCACTAACCGAGTCGGTTGGTTAGTTAGTTAGGAGGTCCACTGTGTCTTTAAAATGATTATTACATTCGTCATTTCCGCTAGTGGTACCGTGAGTTATGTTGTGTTTAAATATGTGCAGTATTTTATTTCAAGTGTCTGATACTTACTGTGCAATATGGGAGAGATAGGATAATGCATTTCAAAAGGGCCAATAAGAAGCATTGTTGTCGTGCAAAAATATGCCGTTATGGCTACTATTAATTGGCTATACACTAACAGACAATAATAATAGAATGTAGCGAGTGTATTGAGTCGCGGAACAGAAGTACAGATCTGTGTATTTGGATAAATTCTGGGTTAATGTTAAAGACGTCACAAAGGAATGGAAGGATCAATCGGTCACTTCCGCAAGGGATGCTTTCGTAAAGGGATGAGGTGCGGTTAAAGCAGCCTACGGGGATCGCGGTTTATCTTATTATATGCTGGAACGGAAAATCGTTTTGTGAAAGATGCGGAGCTAAGCTTTTTGGCGAAAAAGAATTACGCCGATTACCATGTCGAAATGGACGGCCCATGTTTTGAAGAATGGTTGATGAAACAACTTATTCCCAATTCCCCTGTTATGGACAATGCGCCCTATCACTTCCGTAACGAAGAATCTTTTCTCAACAGTCCATCGAAGAAATATCATGAATTGGCGTAATTCATGTCGGAGACAAATACAAAATCGATTAAATTTGTCGAAAAGATAACGTTCCCATAATGCGGTTATATAATTGCGAGGTAAACCCCATAGAAATGGTTTGGAACCAAGTAAAGCGCTTTGTAACAGCCAATAACGCAACGTACAAATCCAAAAATGTAGAAAATTTGTTTAAAGACGCCTTTACTGCACTTACTTTCCATACAAAATTCATACCCAAATATGCAGCACCCTGCAGCCCCGCATCAACCCCCAATATTTTTAAAATAGTATGTGTGGTCGAGTAACACATTTGAAAAGTAATTTAACATTTCTCTACACATGGCAATTTTTTTTTTATTATGAAATAATAACTATATTGAACATCTGGTGTATCAGCTAGTGTTCATCGAATTGTAAAATCCCATAAATTTCACCATAATAAAATAACATTACTGCATGAATTAAACGAAGATGTATGTATGTATTTTGGGGTAACATTCACTGAGACCTAAAAGATCTATTGTGCCCCCTTACTTCTACTTAGTTCCTGAGGAAAGTCTCAGAGACTAGTAGCTCCTTTAGTCCTATTTCCCCGAGGAATTTTAGGATAATATCTGCAGGCTTCAACTTAGGTAACTGTCCCTCTTCTATCCAGTAGTCTCCCAGGTGCTGTGCCCTAGGATTCTGAATTGCTGTGCAGTTCGCAAGTATGTGGATGGAGGATTCTTCTTCCATTCCACAAAACCTACAATCTTCTTCCTCCACTATTTTGAGCTTTTTAAGGTGCCCATTCAGGCGACAATGTCCCGTTAGGATTCCTGTTAAAACTCTTAGTGCAGTTTTGCTTTGACTTATGCATTCATTTGATCTCAACAGGTTGTAGTCACCCAGAAGAATCTTTGATTGCCTAAGCCCTACTAGATCTTTCCAATTGTCAGATCTTCTCTTTTCTTCGGCTTTACCTATTTCTTCCAATATTACATTGGAGCTGATTCCGCAAAAAGGTTCCGGCCCCCAAAAGGGTATTTCAGTCCCCCTCTTCGCTAGTTCATCTGCTATTTCGTTTCCTTCTATTCCAGTGTGTCCTGGAATCCACAGTAAGGTGACTATATTGTTCTCGCCTAGTTCATTAAGTTTGCCTAGGCATTCCCACACCATTTTGGAACTGATTACACAAGAACTCAGCGCTTTAATGGCTGCTTCACTATCAGACATTATGATAATCCTTTGCCTTCTATATCCTTTGTCAATATTGAACTGGGCACACTTTCTTATTGCGTGAATTTCCGCTTGAAAGATACTTGGGGTTTTTCCCAAGCTTTCAGAGTGTTTGGTGCCGGGCCCGTACACTCCTATCCCAGTTCCTTCTATTGCTTTTGAGCCGTCTGTGTACCATTGAATGGCATTCTTTCCAAGTCTGGTAATGGTATTTGGATCCCATTCCTTCTTGTTGCTTAATTCCGTAATGAATTTCTTTGAAAAGTTTTACTTTTTCATCATACCATCTTGTGGCATGTCCCAGGTTGTCTGATTTCTAAGAAGTGGAGGTGGTTAAACGAAGATGACGTCGGCTTCAACTTTGTGAAGAATTTAGTGAATTATTAAATAACTACCCAAATGAACTGTGCAATACGTGTTTTTCCGACGAGTGTACTTTTATGTTAAATTATGGAGTTAACAACTGTAGTTATTGGGGTGAGAGACGTTATTGACACAATGATTGCTGACATATTGCAACATGATAATAATCTTTTATAGGACCAACTAACTTTCCAGCAGGACGGGGAACCCCCACATTTCGATAGACGCTCAAGACAGTTTTTAAAGCAACGTTTTCCAGTGCGTTGGATTGGCAGAAGGGGTCCAATACAGCGGTCAATACTAACTGCCTCACGGAACTACCTGGACACATTAATCCCAAGTACTTACTGCCCCATCTGCAAGAAAGTTGGGGATAAAGTTTTAATGACTGGAAATTAAAAACCAAATATATTTAAATATTTCTTATTGGTCGGTATTTAGCAAAATCAAATTTGATTATAGTTGAAAAAGTAGGGATAAATTTCAAAGAAGAATATTTTCAGTTATTGCAATTATTACGGTATCGTTTTGTCTGCTAGTATTTGTTTCGTGCTGTTAGTGTTTAACTTTTAAATGGCGAATCCAATGACGATATTTAGTCATAGGGGAAAACTTTTATTAATAATTAATTAATATAAATATTCGAAAGCACATGTCGCCAAAGATGGAAAAGTTAAATGGCGATGCATCAAAAAAGGGTGCCAACCAAAAGTGTACACAAAGGAAGGTTATGAAAATTACGTAATTCTTGAAAAAGTGGAGCAGTGGAGCAGTGGAGCATAATCATGCTCCAGGTATCCACGTCGACCGGCAAATTTTTAGTTATTCTTCAATGAGGAAAGCTGTAGAAGATATATGTGAAAGACCTTTAAATATTGTCCACAAGGAATTGAGAAAGGAGAATTTCAGCAATTCATCGCTGACGACAAAAACATTTCTTGCGTTCGAAGAAATATCTAACATGCGAGAAGAACCATTGCCCAAGTCACAGGAAGAAGATCTCCAAGTGTTAGTGAACCTAAATTTAAAAACAAATAGAGGTGAAAACTTTTTATTATCTACGATACAATTTAGGTAGCGTGGGGCAGTTTGTGGTCGCTCTTAAACTTACCTATTTTAAAGCAGAACCCAATCAAATCTAGGTATCGTGGAGCAGTTCGTAGTAGCCCCAATACAGTGGCCGGCTAGATCACCGGTACTCTCGCCTTTAGATTTATTTTTGTGGGGACACTTAAAATCAAAAATATACGCCACTCCACCAACAGAATGCCGATTACTAGCACCAGAGCTATTTGCAAATGCAAGATGTGTTTTTTACATTTTGGAGAAACTCTTGGTTTCTGCCTTTCTGGGGAGTCAAGTTTTCGTTGGAACACCCTGTATGCGCTCCGATGGGCGGCATTTGCCATCAATAGGATTAAAAATTTTCCTTCACATAGAGTGACTATATCACGAATATTTAGAAACATTATCATTTTTTTTCTTAATAAAATTCTTGTCTAGGTTAACGAACCTTTTATTAATCCAGTCTATACAATTATTTAATATATACAAAATAGTTAAATAACAAAGATAAGTTTCATTATTTTAAAATATTAATTTTTTTTGAAAAATCACAAAAAGACAATATCTTTTGCAAGAATTAATTAGTTATATTTTATCAATACCAATCGAGCATAATACCAATTTCAAAATAAAAGTAATTTAAACTTTTGCTTTACAAGGGGTCCAAGACGCAACAAAAATATGAAAAATAACTTATTTAAAATAATCCGTACTTGTAAATATGTCTCGAAGTACCAATTATAGCGTATTTTATTAAGGAATGTTAGTTACTGCGGTATTTCGTCTTTTTTAATTGAGAAGCGAGGTGTTTTGTCCTTTTCTATATTCATCAGTAATTTGGGAACCACCCTGTATGTCATATTGAGAATTAATGATAAAAATTGTAATTCTCTTATAGAAGATAAGAACACAGTATAAAAATATTGACAGACATTAGAAACAAAGCATAATGTAATGGGAACACTGAAGACTGCCAAAAATTAGAAAATCTGGAATTTCGACTATAACTAAAGGAAAATCAGAAAACAGCAGCTTGCTGTAATAAAAGAATAGTGGAAACCACTTGGATGGAGTTGGATACAGCCAAAAATGAATAGGAAACCAACAGAAGATCGTTGTAAGAGTTCTGTGTACCTGCGGGAAACCCTTATACAACTGATTATTTTTTGACGTTTCTCGAAACAAATAGAAATTTTCAATGTCAGTAATTCATATATTTTTAGCCAATCAAAACGTTATTATAGTGAGAATAATATACTTACATTATTTCAGCGAGAATTATTCAATGCACATTGTTTTTATTGAATGACAACCACATGACAAAGTATTTTCTTGATCTGACGCGTCTGTCATACATTTTCAAGAAATTCATAAAATGAATTCTGTTTATACTGAGATAGAAACTTGTGGGAATAAAAATATAAAATTTAAAGTGAATACCACATGATAGTTCGATAAATTAAATAATAATTCTCCAGGCCTTTTCTCAATCTTGTTACCATTTCGCAATAGCCACACGAGCCCTTCGGGCTCTCGTATTTATTGCCTGGCAACAAGTTTTCTAAAATCTATCAAATTATTTTCAATTTATTCCCACTCTCTTGTGATGTTACTACAGAAAATAGTGGAAATCTGAAAATAATGAGAAATTGATGTTGTGTTTAGGAAACTATCACTAAATAGCTATAAACTGAAAAAAATGGAAAAAAGTATCAAATTGTCTGAAAAATGGGATACTGTGAAGAGCGACAGTTTGCGACCGTGATCAATTATGAATCAGAACACAGTGGGGTAGCCAAAATTTGGAAGAAAATTACAATTCTTATATTTGATAGGAATAAATCTTTGTAAAGCTTTCAAAAACATACAGAGTGATTCTCAAATTCTAGGCAAAGAAGAATGTAATTCAAATTGATGAAAGACTATTTAAAATCATCTCGGTTAACCACTTTTACCAATCTAGTACAATATATAATGTTTACACTCCAGATAATCACAAAACTAATCAGTAGTTCAGACATTATAGATGAAAAAAATCATTTACACTGATCAAATAAATAAGTAATTCCCTAAAAATGTTGATAGTGATAGTTGAATCAGACCCCACTAGATACTGTTAGAAACTGTTGGCATATTTCGCGGGAACTGTCAGAAAACAATCGAAAACTGTCAGAAAACAATGCAAAACAGTCAGAAAACAATGAAACTGCTAAAATGTTAATGCAGTAGAGGAAAACTATTGAAAAGGAGAGGAGACTGGAAATCGTAAGAAAATTGAAAACTGGTGAAAACTAGCACTACATTTGGAAACGTCGCAATTCGTTTGCGTTAGACCACAACATAGTGTGATAAGGAATGTTAAAAGTGCTGGAAGTCAAAAAAATCTCAATTTCAATCAGGATTTTCGTTTTTTGTACTATTTATGCACGCAAAGTCATCTAGGATTTAAAATTGGTAAGTATTAAGTAAATGGTCCGTTTTAGATAATATATTTTTTATTTATTGTCAGTTAATTGTTTTGAGTAGTGTATTTTAAAGTAATTTTATATCTTCACGAATAACTAATATTTTATTAGTACAGTAAATTAATAAAAAACAGTTGGCAAATGATTAAATAGTGGAAGATTATTAAAAATAATAGAAAAACTTTAAAAAAACAGCCGCAAACTGTTAGTCAAAAATCAAGCTATTATAAACACATTGGAAACTCTATCGAAAAGAAAAAGTTACTGGAAAATAACGTAAAAAGATTAAACTGGAGAACAGTCGGAAACTATTACAGAACAACCGAGAACTGTCGAAAAACAGTCAACGAGAATTAGAATTTGTCGAGAGTAGTCGGAAACCGTATTTCAAATTGTCGATAACCGTTTGAAAAATAAAAAACTGTTGTTAGCAAACTGTATGAAACTAAGAAAAAATGACAACTACCGTAAAATAATCGGAAACTAATATGGAACAGTCTACAACTACAACAGTTTTCAACAAGATCTGTTAGAAATCAGTTAACTATGAAATATGTTTTAAAGCAGCGGTTAATGTTTATGAAAAAAATGGAGAATTGTTTCAAAGTGGTAGGAATCTGTGAAAAACAGCAGAGACTGTTTAGGTAATCTACAATTAAAAAATTGTCGGCATTTGTTCGAAAGCATCCAGACACCGTCAGAAACCAATTGCAGTCTGTTGTAAAATAGGAAAGAATAGTAGAAACAGTTGGAAACTGTTATAGAGCACTCGAAAACTGTAGTTGATAATACCAAATTTTATGTCGACAGAATATCTGAAATATCTTGATTTCGAGCAATAAACATAGTAATGTTTTTCTGGTAAACAGCAATAGCAATAATTTAATAATAAATACTAATACATAAATTTGGAAAAATTGTCTTTTTGTGATGTAATGTGAAAAGTTGCGTCACACTGTGAATGAAAATTTCGCACCGTGTGAAAAAAATCAAAACTGTAAAAAACATTAACGCTGCAAACAAAAAAAATCTCTCAATATTACTCCACCATCCCAACTTCTTACCGAGCAGAATTTTTTACTATCACATTTTTTTCATGGCCATAGAAGTGATGAGGTTTAATATCATTCTTATCATGATTGAAAAATTTAATTTAACCGAGATAAGACAACGCAGCTTTTCAATGAAATAATCACAGATGAATTATGTCATTTTTGGTTGGAATAACGATCGAATCTTTCAAACTACAATTTCCTACCATAGTATTGAGGGTTTCAATGGAAAGCGGCAAATAATAATCTGGAAATGTAACAAACTGTTGAAAAATTGTCAAAAACGGTTGAAACAATGTTAAAAACTATTGAATATAGTATAAAACTGTTAAAATAATACAAATAGTTGAAAATTTTTGTAAAAAATGGAAAATTGATTAAAAAACAGTTTTAAATAGCTCAAATCAATTTTAAACAACGGATATCACCTAAGAAAACTGTTGGAAACAATACAAAACAGTCCAAATATGATTTGTTAGAAAATTGCCGACAATATAGGAAACAGTACGGATTTGCTATAAAATTGGGAGAATCTGTGAAAATGCTGATCGAGAATTATTAAAAACCGTTGGAATGCGGTTAAAACTGTTGAAAAAAATATCAAAAACTGTTAGAAATAGTGAAAAATGCCAAAGTTGTTGAAAAACGGGGGAAAAAAAGGAAAATTGATCAAAAACCATTGGAAAATATTGAAAAATAGCAGCGGATAGACCCTGAAAAGTTGCCGAAAACTTTCGGGAACCTCACAAAAAATTAAAATTGTCAAAAACTGTCGGAGAATTGACAAAAACTGTTGGGGCAGTAAAAAGTATCAGGAAACTTTTGGAAGATAGTAAAAAACTGTGGAAAGGGCGAAATTGTGAGAAAACTGGAAATGTTTCATTATAATTACAAATTGATAGAAAACAATAAAAAAAATAAGAAATTGAAACACACTGTTAAAAAATGGTTTAAAATAGTTAAAAAAATCAACGTTATTCCTTATAAAGCTTAGTGAGTGGTTAAACAAATTTAAAGCTGTGAAGGTTTTCTCGAAAAGCTGCGGTACAATTGAAATTATCTCGAGCAAATTTTTAGGTTTTAGATTTTCGAGTATTTTTCTTAGGATTCAGAAGAAATGTAGTTTGAAATTAACGACATTGACTCCTAACATATTAACCAATCTCTCAAGATATTGTGAAACGTTATCAAGATGTAATGTAGCTAAGATCGTCCGACATACATTTTACATACATTTTTCGATAAAAATTAAACACCTTGGACATTTTTTGCAAATAATCGGAAATGAGAAGAGAACTTTACAAAACGGCGGGGAAATGTTAGAAAAAATGCAAATGGAATCAGGAATTGTTGCACAACAAAGGAGAACCGTTATAAAATGTCACAAACTATTAAAATATGGAGAAACTGTGATAATACAGTCGGACATTGTTTCAATCGATGAGGATTATTACAAAATGAGAAAATTGTCAGAACTATTGGAAGTCGTAGAAAAATGTCGAAAACTAAGATAAAATATTGGAAAGTGTTACGGCAGCAGTAAAACGAATAACAGTTAGAAAATTCAACCACAATTTTCATTTCAACGTTTCGGTAGCATCCCAGCTATCGTTATCAAGAACGTTACTAAAGAAAGAAAGAATATAAAAAAAACGTGTAGTTCAATTCCAAAAATAAAAAAAGAATAGGGAATGTACCGCAGCAAACATACAGATGATAATTGTGAGAAATTATGGAAAAATAAAACCACTGAAAAGGATTTTAAAAAGTATAAAATTGTTAGTAAATAGTCAGTTACTGCTACAAAACGTTCCTTGTAAAGCAAAAAGTTGCCAGAAATATACTGGAAATGTTTTACGAGAGCTAAATCTGAAAAAAAAGTAGGAATCATAGCGTAGGAATCGAAAAAAATATTGAAAAATTGTAATATGGCACAAAAAAGTATATAGTAAACTCTTGAAACAGTCGAAACTCTTCTCCGCTCTGTACATTTTGCAAGTAGTGACGTCACGATTCAACGAAGATCTTAGCTACACACACACAAAAGTCACTAAATAAAATCTTCAACATGAGTAAGTAAACATTTTTTTTATTAAAATAATGTTTCCGTCCAGAATGTTTGATATTAACGAAAAAATAAATAAACTTTACAAGATTTCAAAGCTCGCCATTCTTGTCAACGGAAAAAAGAAAATCATAAATCGAAACTCCATGTTCTTGTTTTAAACTTAACAAATTTCGTTTCCAACATGATTATCGTCAATCATATATAAATATATGTGACTATTTACGATGAAAATCCTTGTTTCAAAATCCTACTCGCATCCCGATGACTTTATTGGAAGCAGTAGAGAAATTTGTTATTTCAGAATCGCCCACCGAGTTGATCCATTCACATAATAAACATAATTTTTTTTAAGAGAAAAAAAGCAAGCACATTCTAGATTACAAAATTTCTTTTTTTTTTAAATGTGAATAATTATTATAATTCTTTTTTTCGGTTACATAGCCGAATCACTGTGTGACCTAGACCGTGTTCTCGCTCCGGAGTTGTCTAAGGAATTCGAATTGCTTGGAGCACTACTAGATTGGGAATTGAATAAACTGCGCAGGACGTTGAAACTATTGTTCGCTAAAAAAAATACAACAAATATTATGTACAGCATTGCTAAGTTTATGTATTAGTTAAGTCAAAACCATAAGGAAGTATTATGGACTGTTGGAAACTGTTGCTAAGCAGTTAGAAACTGGTCAGTAGGTGCCGGTAAATACAATGTAATTGGAAACCAGATATCAGTTAATAACTTATCGTATATGGTAGGGAACTGTTTTTTGGGATAAGAAAACAGTCGGAATCTGTTAAAAAACAGTTAAGACCACTTGGGGATGAGGTATTTGTAATAAAACAGTAAGAAACTGTTGGTCAACATTCGGAATCTGCTGGAACGCCGGCAACAGTCGGAACCTATTAAAAACAGTTTCAAGTTACAGCAAACTAAACAAAGCGTCCAAATCTATTGGGGATCAGAAAATATTTTAAAACTGTAAATTAGCAGTGGGTAATTGTAATTAAACATCAAGAAACTGTTTCCAACTGGGGAAAACTGTTAAGCTATTGCCAATTAAAAAATTATTCAAACAATTTGGGGATGAGGAAATAATTGGAAGTAGTTGAAACGCTGCAGGAAATTATAATAAAACATCAAAAAATTGTAGAGCAATAGTAGGAAGCTATTAAAACAGTTTTAAGCTATTGTGATGTAAAAAAACAGTCCTGGTCTCTTGAGAACGAGCAACTAATTGGAAACTGTTGATACTCCGTAGAAAATTGTACTGGTTGGCAACAATTGAAAACTGTTAAAAAACAGTTTCAAGTTATTGTCAACTGAAAAAAACAGTCAGACCACTTGGGGATAAGGAAATAATTGGAAGTAGTTGAAACGCCTTAGGAAATTCTAATAAAATATCAAGAGACTGTTGAGCAACAGTCGTAAACAAATATAAAACAGTTTCAAGTTACAACACAGCAAAAAAACAGTTTAGACTTTTTGGGGATCTGGAAATAGTTTGAAACTGTAAATTGGCGGTGGGAAATTGTAATTAAACAGCAATAAACTGTTGAGTTATTGAAATTTAAAAAATCATCCAAACCATCACAGGACGCGGAAATAATTGGAAGTATAAAGAAACATTAAAATATTGTTGAACAACAGTCAGAAGCTGTTAAAACAGTTTTAAGCTATTATGGTGTAGAAAACAGTCCTAGTCTCTTGGGGACGAGTAGTGAAAAGCTGTTAAAATGCATTTTCATCTTAAAAAAATCAAAATCGTTGGGGATGAGAAAATAGTTTGAATCTATAAAAGCGCCATATGATCATGTAATCATGCGACAATAAACTGTTAAGTTAGAGTAGAATAGTGTAAAAAACATTTTCATGTCATTGTGAATAGTCGAATGCTGTTAGACCTCAATAGGAAGCTGCAAAAAAATAACAATAAACGTTGGAGATTGTTAGAAATTCGACTAAAACCAGAAAATTCCGAAAAACGAATCACGCCGGGAATAAAACTATTGAAAGTTTTTGGGAACCCCAGAAGAGTCAAAATTGTGAGAAAATAAGTCCAAAGCGACTGGAAACTATGAAAGAGATTATTTTCTGAACCAGAAAACAGTCGGAAACTTTTAAAATGCTGTAGAAAACTTGGTCACAAGAACGTAAAAACAGTACAACTTCGTGGGGATCAGAAAATAATTGGAACAGCTAAAAATTTTTAGAAAACGGCAGGATCCTCACCACAAACTATAAAACATAACGTTGAGAAACAATCGGAAACAATTTAAAGACCTTCGGGACCAGAGAATAATTGGAAGATATCAAAAAGCAGTGAAAAATTATTAACAAACGAAGTTTAATTTAAATTGTTGGAAGGATTACCACTTAGTGATTTAATAGTATGCTGAAAATGTATTTACGTGTAAAAAATACATTTACGCCAGAAAACGGTCGAGAAAAACTGGCTCCAGCAATAAATAAAATATAAAATTAGTTACTCACCACCATTCGAAGTACTTCCCGAATCTTGATTATTATCGCTATTTGTTTGATCGTTAACTAAATTTTGCCTACAAATTGGACAAGTACCGTGCAATTCCAACCATGGTCGAATACAAGGTTCGTGATAAATATGGGAACATGGCAATATACGGACATTCTCTCGTAATTGAAAATCTTCCCAACACACTGAACATTGTAATTTGGCGGAGACTTGGTCTTCCGTAACTTCTACTATCGGTAGGGCGTCTATTACTTCTTTGGAAACCGGAGGTGGACCTGAAAAAATTACATTTTTTCAAATACCAATAAAACGTAAGAATTCAGTTCAGATTGAAGCAAATCATATTTTCTATTATTTACTTATTTGAACATAATTTGTTTTGAAAAAATAACTAAACCAACTTTTTTATTTACAAACAAGTCGCTTCTACCTCTGGGGTAATTAGCGACATATGTATAAACGTTTTTTTAATTTTCTCAATATGTTGATATCAGTGAAATATTTAAAGGATTTTGGATAATATTACAGTTTTCGCCAAGTACTACTTATATATTTTTATTAGGCTACGTGGGTTGGCTTTTATGTTTTGCATATAAAGCTGCAAAAAGAGTAATGGCATCTTTGGACATCAGGTATGGGTGGGTTATGCTGGTGTGTCCAATTCTAAGCCACGTTGTCTTCACTTAATCGGATCTATTGTTTGGTTCGGTTAGATACGTCAGGTATTATTTGGCGAAGTTTATTGCGGGTGTTCAAATTCCATCTTAACTGCCATTCGTTGGTTATGTATTTTCAAAGAGTAGATCGTTCACTACAACGGATGATATCTACCTTGTACTGATAAGGCGCAAATACGCCGAAACTGGTCTGCAAGTGATATTGTCCCTTCTCATTACAAACCAGAATGGTTGGGTTAAGGTTTAACTTGGAAGTGTAATTCATTGTCTGTCGGGGCATTTAGCCAGAGAAGTAGATGTTGCTTCCTAGTGAACGGTCTACTATTTGCTAGGTAAAATGAGTTTTGTTTCTATCACTCTGTGGTATAACTAGCTTTAGACAAATAAAAAGGAGAATATTATATAAGCTTTAGTGCAAGTACATTTATACTAAATAAAGAATATGTAATATACACTCACCAGCACGAAAAACGGAGCAGTTGAATTTTTTTAAAAAAACTTCAAATTTTAATGCTTGGTGATGTTTTATTATTATAATATCTTACACACAAATAAAATAACATGTTTAAAATATTTTTTAACAACAACTGAACCTTTATTTGGAGTAAAAAAAGTGTTCCGAACAATTTAAAAAACGAGAACAAAAAAATTTTTGTAACAATTAAAAAACCAGAACGAAAATAAATTGTCATAACGACTTTAAATTATTCAAAACTGAAACGACTTGCTATCCCAAACTTTGGAGCCGCATTATTAATAACGGGTGTTGCCCCCACGTGCTCGAATTAATGCCTGTATCCTTCTTGGCATGCCTAAAATCAAGTGCCGAATGTCCGCTTGTGGAATAAGTTCCCATTCCTCTAAAAGAGCTTGTCGCAGCTGATTTAAAGTTAAAGGAACAGGAACACGACCGCATTCTTCGCCCAAGCATGTCCAAACCTTGTTCTATGGGGTTGATATCTGTGCTTAACGCTGGCCAGTTCATAACAGGAATATTTACCTCATTTAAATATTGTTGAGTGATTCTCGCAGTATGAGGTCTTGCGTTATCATGCATAAGAAGAAAGTCATTTCCAATAAAATCAACATAAGGGACAACAAAATCTTGGAGAACGTCCTCAATGTACCTGGCAGCAGTTAAGGAGCCTCTCGGAAGGATGTACAATTCTGTGTGTGCCTCCAGAGAAATTCCGGCCCACGCCAAAACGGATCCCCCTTGATATCCTACCCTAGGGCTGAAGGTACATTCGGCAAAACGCTCGTGTGGCCTTCGCCATACTCTCTCACGGCCATCTGGAGACCGTAAGCTAAATCTGGACTCGTCAGTAAATAAAACGTGCCCCCATTCATTTTCACCCCAGTGCTCATGAATTCTGGCGAACTGAAGTCGTGCAACACGATGATGCCTAAGACGTTCTGGGCCTGTCGCAGGTCTAGGTTGGCTTCCCTGAGTCTTCGCCGAACTGTCCGCTCGCTTACATTAGTTTGCCGGACGTACTGAAGTTGATTTCTGATTTCAACAGCTGTAGCATGACGATTTCGTAGACTTTGTAAGGTGATAAAACGATCATCACGAGCGCTAGTTCTGCGTTGAGGACCAGTTCCAGGTCGTCTATTGTAAGCTCCAGTTTCCAAAAAACGTGTAAAAATACGGTGCACAGTGCACTATTGGATACATTATACTGTCGGGCAACATATCGTTCACTCCTCCCATCTTGAAGCAACGCAACAATAGCAGCCGCTGTTTCGGGATTAACAGACATATTTTTTAGATTAAATAAATGTATCACTATAGATTAAATAAACGCAGCACAAATTTAACACGTATCTGTCACGTTGGATCTGTCACATTTCTCAAAATTCATGGCCAACTATGCACTTGCACTTTACGGCCAAGTAATATTAAGATCTATGGGGTTTATTATTTTAACTCAAATAAACTTTTTTACTTCACATAAAGGTTCAATTTTTGTTAAAAAATATTTTAAACATGTTATTTTATTTGTGTGTATACTCGATTTGAAATTGGTTGATAGTAATAAATCATTTTTAGCAGCCGATTCCATAGGCACACCTACCTGACGTGCCGGTTTGAACCCTATTTACTTATCCGAATAATTTAGTAATCATTATTGTCATAACAGGTAAAAATAATTATGCCGAGAATTCCGGGAACAATTAATACACAATGTTACTTCAGGTTGTTACGAAAAATTAGGTAGGTAGGTAGGTACTTATTGGTATAAAACTGTGAGTCATTTTAAGAGCGAACAAACCTAATGCGAGTATTCTAGGACACACATTTGGGTAATTTTTGAAGAAGAAGGAAGGCGAACAATACTGATCGATGAGGACGAAAAGGCCATCATAAGACGAAAGGTGCATTCATTCTATTTCAATAAGGAGATCCCTACTTTGGATAGAGTTTTAGGGGCAGTAAAAGAAGACTTTCCTGCAATCAAGAGAGATAAACTATGGAAAGTTCTAAGAGAAATGAATTTTAGATGGGAAAAACATAGTCGGAAGTCTCATTTGCTCGAAAAAGATGAAATAGTGTGTTGGAGACGTAATTATTTGAGAAAAATAAGACAATTTCGCAATGAAAACAAAACAATTTTCTATTTGGACGAAACATGGCTGAACGAAGGCTACACAGTTGGAAAAATATGGACAGACAAAAATGTGACTTCTCACCGGCAAGCATTTTTAGACGGTCTATCAACAGGAATAAATCCGCCCTCTGGAAAAGGAAAACGATTAATTATAACTCACATCGGTAGCTCCAATGGCTTTTTAGAAGGTGGACTATTATCATTCCAATCAGTTCGTACAGGCGATTACCACGAGGATATGAATGCTGATGTTTTTGAGGAGTATTTCGAACAAATGATAGAGCTGATTCCACCTGGCTCCGTCATTGTGTTAGATAACGCTCCGTATCACTCCAGAAGATTGGAGAAGATGCCTACAACTGCTTGGCGAAAAGCAAAAATTATCGAGTGGCTTGTGGAGAAACAAATACAATTTGAGGACAATATGGTTAAAAAGGAGTTGCTATCAATTGTAAACACCCATAAACATCGGTTTCAAAAATATGTTGTTGACGAAATGGCCAAAAAACAAAATATAATAGTGCTTCGGTTCCCCCCCTACCATTACGAATTAAATCCGATCGAACTGGTATGGGCTCATGTGAAAGGTTATGTGGCTAGAAAAAATACCACTTATAAAATGAGTGATGTTCAAAAACTCTTTGAAGAAGCGCTTCAAGAAGTCAACGCGGGCAAAGATGTATAGAGCATGTAATAAAGGAGGAGGAAAAAATGTGGCAATTGGATAGTTTACTGGAGAAAACGGTCGAACCACTTACTATCAATTTAGGGGAAGAAGACAGTCCCTCAGATATTTCATTTTCTGATGATGATTAATTTAAAGCGAAGAAATGTAATGACTTACTATAAATTTTATAGAATTTCAAATAGAAACATCTTTCCAAATTTACTTGTTTATTGGTTGCTTTATTGTTATTAGTATTATATTTATTCAAATACAAGGGTAACAAATTATGCCACACATCCGAATGTTCACTAAATTATATAATTATTGTGTAGAATCCTACGGCTTATTGTTCGAGCCTCGGGTTAAGCTTTGTATTCGACGCCCTTATCAGATCTATAGGAATGGAAAGTTTAATAAATGCAAAAGGGTCTATACTTTCAATGTATATACTATTTAAAACTTGGCAATTTAGGCGGACCACTTTGTATACGTGTTTGACGGATTTTAATGATTTATTACTATCAACCAATTTCAAATCGAGTATAAGATATTATAATAATAAAACATCACGAGGCATTAAAATTTGAAGTTTGTTTAAAAAAATTCAACTGCTCCGTTTTTCGTACCGGTGAGTGTAGTTCAGTGTTAACAGATTCATGAATAGTTATTTATTACCTCGCAATTAAATAAACTTGGAAGCCTATAATAATATATTAATGAATTATTTAATTTTGATCACAATGAAATTCTCAGAGAATTTAAACCATAACAATGTTTGTCGACGACCACCTAATAATAAGTCGATATTTTACCTCCTAACAAAAGGTATATGGTACCCATATATCTACTAGAGTGAACTATAGTTCATAATTCACGCTTGTGCATTTAAATAGCATATGTTGCTATAACAACACAACATTCCGGCTTAGGTGACTGGAGATGGGGGTACAATATGAAATAAACTATTAAATGTGCGTATTTTGTTTAGGAAATTTGTTTCTGAAATCAAATATCGAAACTTTTATTATTGATACTTCTCACAACGATATTTTCTAATATTAATAGTTTTAAAACAATATATTCATAACGGTACGGTGTATCCATACTTTACACAGTATCGCCCATCTTTATATGTCACATTATTTGACGTACTCCAGAAATTTATTAATTTTGACCAAATTATTACTTTCCGTTCTACACTCGCATTATTTACTTAACTATTACTTAATAAAGAAATCAAGGGTCGTGGACAAAGTATAGTATTCAACTCGCAATTTGTGGCCATTATTATTTCGGGTGACTTGCGTCCCGAGCCGTAGGCGTCACCCTGCGTGAATAATGGCTATCATAAATTGTTCGTTTAAGAATAGACTATTAATCTCTTCCGCGTAACGAGTACATCTGGATATTTCTCATTAAATATTTGAATTGCATACTTGCAGGAAGCATCCCCAATTCAATAGTATTTTACAAGATATAGGTATTCTTTGTTGAAGAATTAGCATTGTTAAAAAATAATGACAATTTGAAAATAATTTACCCAAGTTGACAGTCCACGTCACCCATTAGATTATTATAACATTTTCGAACTCCATAAAATTGACTATAAAACGAATCAGGTTTTGAAAATCTTGAATTTTATTTGTGGTTTCACACCTAGCAAGCGTTTTTATAAAGAATGACATGTTTCAGTAAAACTACAAATACAAATTATTCTTCTCTTGGGCAGATTGTATATAAGAATTATTCAATAAAAACAATTTAATTTGATTTCATGGGGTTTCAGGACAAGCAGAACTTTTTATGAATGAGATTTTTCACTAAAACGACAAATAAAAATGTTTCATCCGTGGACACACCATAATAATACTGTGTTTTGCTTTATTCTACACTATATAGTTCGTAACTTATAAATATCAACTCACGTGATCAAAGTGCCAAAAAAGAGACGTTCGCTTGTATTATGTCATTATTTTGCTGCTGTCAATCAGTATGCTTTACAGCCTTAATCCTAATAAATATTGAAATTTATAGGTCGCATGTTATTAAAAAATATGAATATATGCTTAAAGAAAGGTTTCGTAATTGATTTCATATGTAATACAACTCGTAGGTTACTTAATTATTAAACTCATAGTAACATTAGTCGTACTAAAAACTTTATATGTTGGCAAAAATGCGCGCTGTTACCGCGATTAAAATTGTTTATCTGATTCAGTTGACGCCTTGATATTTTTAGGGTTATGTTGTGACAGTTTAATATTGATCATTCAATTTTTCGATTATTTTATCCGCTTGTTATAAAAACTGCGAAAAACTGTGAGTAAATTTTCACAAGCAGTGATGAGTTGTCAAAGTTAACGTATAAATGAAACTTAATAACACTGCAATAGTTGATGTATTTGCTATTCCTGACTATTTACACAATGAATTAAGCAAGTAAGTATGCGTTTAATATTATACTCAATCAACTGTGTTTATTGTATTCTGTTATACTATTCATAAGTCTTAGCAATTATATTTGCACAATTTATTTACAGATAATCCATGTCACTTTAGAAATTTTACTGCTGCAATTGGAGGAAGAACAATAATTATTTAATGTAGAATGTTCCTAAGTAGTTTCCTAAAATATGATACACATCCACACAGTGGATTTCCAAGAAAAATAGACCACAATATGAATTTGTTTTTATTAAAATGAATCTAGATTTTCCAACTATTTCATACATACCTTTTTAGGCCCAGAAATAATTCAATTGGTTTAAAAATAATAATTTCTTACTTAGTGCTGTACTTATAACATACAAATAAAAGTTTTATACTGAATTAAGTTCAAGTTTGTTTATATACAGTAACTATCAAAAACTAAACCTAGCCAATTGACACAACAGAATAATATTTGATAACTTCATTTGACATTTACTAGATTCTCATACTATTTCAAGAGCTTGGCAACATAGTCCAGTTATGACAGCAGTCACGTGGGTTGAAATTTATAAATTACAAACTATAGTATGTTATTGTCTATGAAGTGTAGACTCCGAGCATTTGATAGTTCAAAGTGATACATTTTACAACGACTTACCGTTTAAAACCGAAATAATAAAACACGTGCGTTTTGTAACGCATGATAAGATAAAAGGACTATTTCCACGACTATACTTTACGCAAGTCACACGCACCAGTTCTGTATGAATTGCTTCATTAAATTTTTGTCTTCCCTTTCGCGTTTATTTAAAAAAAGGAAAAACCTGTAACAAACAATTAAGAAAAAAAATAGATTCTTACCAGTACTATCCATTTGATTAAGAAGTTGTGTAACTATGGCATCTAATCCTTCCCGTCCCCACGCATAATCTCCTGGATTTCCCAAAAAGAACTGCATATTTCCAGCCGTTCCCCAATTGACACCTACACCCAAGTTGATTATGAAATCTTGCAATAAATTTTCGAACGGAACGTGTTGCCTTAAATTTGAAGAAGCTATTCTTGTAAGTGTTCTGTAAACCATAAATATCGATAAAGAAGTTAAGGTAGTACTGTTGGTTATAGAATTACTGCTCAGAATTCAAAGATACTTGGTATATTGGTACTTTATAAAGAGCTAAAGAGAATAAAAAAATTATATTAATAGTAAAAGTGTTTTGCCTTCAACATTGAGAAATCACAGATTGTATTTTATCTTATTTCACAAAAAATACCGATCAGATTACAATGCAATTGGTACCAGAGGAAAGAAAATCTATGAGCATTTTAGTTACGTACAAATTCAAGTTCAGAGCATGTGATAAGAGAAATTAAACAAATAAACTACTCCACAAATGTTCGGGAAGTTCACAAATATTGGATTTTTGTTAAAAATGATTAGCCAAGGATTTTTCTGTAATACTATCTATAAAGGCTATTTCACGACAAACTTACACTATCTATATATTTGAGACTACCAACACGATTTCTATAAAAATTGGCACAGATGGAGAACAAGTTATGGCGAATTTATGGAAAATAGTTCCGGTTATACTGAAAGTGAACGATAGCTGTTATTTTAAATGTAACATCCTGTGTATTATTATATGAAACAACCATATTTTTATTCTTAAAAGAGGTTTATATTCACTTCCCTATACCCAATTTTAACATGTAGGTATTGAAAAATATTGATTATTTCAGCCTTATTATTGCCTAGGCATAGGCCGTGTTATTTATTCTTTTATTTTAGCAGCCTGTATATTTTGCTATCATAATTAAATAGTATTAATTGACATTTGAAGTCAATCGCATCATACAGTGATAGAAATAGCTCATTTGGAATTACCTAAACAATGAAGATTATCTAAATTTACTTTTAATACACGGTGAATGTGACAAGAGTTATTACTAGACATGTGTTTTATTTGCCACAAGATATTCTGATCGACCCCGACCCAGCCGTCACACAGTGAAGAGAATATTAAACAATTTAACACAATTTGGTTGTGCAATAAATTCGATTATTAAATTGTCTTATGGGTTGTGCATTTAATTTTCCAGCCTCTTCCACATCTACTAACATGGCCAAATTCGCAAATTCATTTGCCATAATCACTGCCAATAAAAATCTAACGTCAAATTTGTTCAATGTAATGGCAAATTTCGTCCAAAATGGTTAATACCACTCGTTGCATTTATTTCGCAAATATGCACAATACATTCGCTTACTCGAGAATACAGTTTTGTGGAATCATGTGAAAATGACCAATTTTTCCATTCGAAATCATTCGGGAATCGCACCCCTGGGCGAGAAGAATGTGAAAATGTTCTTCAATACCAGTTTTTTTCCTTGTTTCGTTAATATATTCACCTTTTTATTAACGAATGATAGAAAATATATCGAGGATGGTTGAATGACTGAATACAAAAAAAAACACTTTTATAGTTAGGGGCCATCCATAAAGTACGTCACACGTTAATGGGGAGGGGGGTATCACCGAAGTGTGACATCGTGTGACAAGGGGCATGGGGGGGTCAATACTTTTGTGACGTCACATGTTAAAATTTAAAATACTAAAACGCAAAGTTTGGATGTGAATTAAAAATTTTAAAATGCTTAAAATGTTTATGAAATGTTGGACTTTATGTTGATTTTATTAGATTATTATTTAATAAAAATAAGTAAAAAATGAAAATAGCTGTTTTCTCTCGATTATTTTTAAATACATACATAAATTTAAAAAATGTGTGACGTCACATCAGGAGGGGGGGGTTATAAAAATGTGACAACCTGTGACAAGGACGGGGGGAGGGGTTCAAAAGTCCTAAAATTCGTGTGACGTACTTTATGGATGGCCCCTTATGCGCATGCAGCACATGCTTTCTTGTTGTTCTATGAATAAATCTACTGTCGCGACACCTTCGTCTGAAAAAATACCTTTGCTTTTGACATTTGACACTGGTGGTAGTAACAGTACTACCTTTAGCAATTAAGATAGATTTCGATATTTATTGGATGTTCGGGAAACTCCAAAAAAAGTAAATAAGAGATTAACAATAATGAGAAAAAAAATAAAAATGCATAGTATAAGTAGTAACTATTGGTATAAAGGGGGTCCCAACATTTTTTTGACAGGCTGTAACTCAGGAACTAGCGAATAGGTTCATTTGAAAATTGGGTAACCTTTTGAGTAATTTCATCCGAGGTATACAGGGTATCTGTGACGTCATCATAGAAGCTGGGACGTAATCGCAATGAAAAAATTCAATGGAAGGGGGGATCAAACTTAGCTCAAATGAAAGGGCTTTTTATTTCAAATTCAACGATGTATCACAGTGAGGGTACTCAAGTAGATAATTATAACAAATTTTCAATTTATTGTTTATTTACAACAATAACCAGTGATCGTTTAAATGCCGCAATTATCATGAGCGGATTCACCTCAGTTAGGCCTATTTTTGCTTTTTAACTAGTTTTTATAATAGCTATAGAAAACAGTTGTCGTTGGAATTCTACCAAAATCGCTTTTCTATTGATATCAGTAAAATCTAATGTCACATTGATTTTGGTCACTTTCTAAATAATACTCTTTCCTAGTACCGTTTTAAAACAATACATAGTGTTAAAACTCCGAAGTTAAAATGCCATTCCTATTCAAACCAAATAATAAAATGTAGATATGTCACTAATCTATGGTGAGTGTAGGAAAAATTCTCGAAATGCTCAGGCCTTATACCAGGAGCGTTTTCCCGAAAGAAGAACCCCTTCTCATGTGACTTTTGCTGTGGTTGAAGAGAAGATGCGGCAAGGTTCATTTCCAAACTCGAAGCATAGTAATCCTAACAAACCAATACAGACCGAACAGAATGTGGTGAATGTGGTTAATCCCCTTGTGTCCATCCGAACTATTGCTGCAGAAATTGGTGTTTCTTCAAGTCCACTTCATAGAATTTTAAAAACCCACCATTGCCATCCATTTAAATTGCATTTGATTCATGAGTTGCGACCCACCGATCTGGATCGGAGATTAACCTTTATCGTCATCATGCAAGTTGTGATGCAAAACACTCTCAATGTGTTGAGTAAAATTTTGAGGAGTGATGAGAAGCGCATTTCCATAATAATGTCGTCGTGAATCGCCATAACTCTCACGATTTAAAAAATAAAATTAGACAAGATTGTAATAACCTTACGCAAGAGATGATACATGCGGCAAGTACACGTGAACTACTTAGACGGTTCGATGCTTGTGTTGTTGCAGACGGAGGCCATCTTTTATAAAATCACTGTATAGTCGAAATGTTCTGGTTATTGTTGCAAATAAACATTAAACTGAAAATGTGGTGTAATTATCCACTTGAGTACCCTCACTGTGATACAATGTTGGATTATAAAAAAAAAGCTCTTTCATTTGAGCTAAGTTTGATCCCCCCTCATATTGAATTTTTTTCATTGCGATGACGTCCCTGCTTCTATGATGACGTCACAGATACCCTGTATACCTCGGATGAAATGACTGTAGGTCCCAAAAAGATTCCCCAATTGTCAAATAAACCTATTCGTTAATTCCTGAGCATTCAAGAGGGGCTTAGAGTTAGCGGAAATAGAAAACAGTACAGGCCGTCATCACCGAAAACCTCCGATTGATTGACAATTGATCACTTGTCTTGTTTAAGTCTCAGAGGCGTCCAGTAGACATCGTTTCTAGGCGAAAGCTTATTTTTGTTTTGTTTGTTGAGTGACGGGATGTTCCTATGTGAATGAAGAGCTTTTATGTATTATTCTATATTTAGTAATTTTGTGATAAGATAGTTATAGTTCGACTTTTACTTCAAGGTGAATATTTTAAGAATTTAAATGGTAGGTAGTAGGTATTTTCAATAAGTTTAAATTGTTCTTTTTGTTATTTATTTTGGGACATCAAACCCCATTTTTTTTCAAATTCTTTAATTCAACGTTTCGGTATGTCAAGAACAATTGAGTTTTTCTTAAATTCTGATCCCTATCTGACACTAATGAAAAAATTATTTATTAAGGATAGCCCTTTTTTGATGTCGGAAATGTGTGTCACAAATCCGATTTAGACATATTTTTGAAATAATCTTGTAACGCAACTATTTTGACTGAATATTTCATTAATTATCTTGAGAATTTGGCGAAGGTCAAATCTTGGGAGACATATTAACAAACCATTTATCAATTCATTCTCCAGATAATTAATTTCTGATTTTCGAGATGTTGATAATAACATTTCCAAGAAACATTACAATAGGGTCCTACTAGGGATTGTCCTAATGACTACTTGGAAATTTTGCCGGTATATAGGGTGAAACTTGGTCTCGCCCAAATTTGTATAATTTGTTTTGCTTAGAGTCGCTTACGTTCCATAAGTGTTAACCGTGTTGTGAAAAATGTCTTCAAGTTTTACCCCAGTAAAGTGTAAGAGCGTGCTTAGCTTACAAACGAAGACTGTAGTGTTAAATGTGCATGATGCTGTTGTACATCAAATGCCGGCTGCTACTGTTAGAAATATAGTTTTGACATGTTCCAATATGACAGGAGTTAGTGAATCTACTATTTACAGGCTTCTAAGAAAGAGGAAAAATCTAAATATATCTCCACCTAAAAAGTCAACTGGAAGAAAACCACTTGACCTTGATGAACATATGCAAAATACAATGAGAAGAAAAGTACATGAATTATATTTTAAAAGAGATCCCAACCCTTGACATAATTCTAAGAATGGTGAAGGAGGACGAGAAGTTGCCTGACCCAGGGCGAATAACTTTGTGGAAAATATTACACAAATTAAATTTTACTTGAGAGAAGCAAAGTCGCAAATCAGTGCTAATCGACAACGAAATAATATTGGAGACGCCAGTATTTACGAGATATCCGAAAATACAGACAGGAGGGAAGACAAATCTATTATCTAGATGAGACATGGCTCAATGAAGGACATTCAGTAAAAAAAATATGGCAGGACAAAAGTATTCAAACCAGTCGTCAAGCTTTCATAGAAGGTTTATCTACTGGATGCTGTGAATCATGTAATTAAAGAGGAAGAGAAAATGTGGGTTTTAGATAACCTCATAGAACAAACTATAGAACCGATAGTGATCTCTCTCGACGAGTCTTCGGATGATTCTTGTATGGCCAGCGAAGAGGATGATACTATAGATTGAATTTTATATTTCCTATAAATGGTATGTTTACTTTACTTAATATACATTAATTCATTGTCAATAAATTTGAATTATGAAAATTAAACTATATTTTATTTAATTAATTTAATTTAATGTTGACCGAATCTAATTAAATAAGCAAAATGAACTAATATCGTAATCTCCGCCACTGCCGCAATGTTTATCGTTTAGCTGGCATTGTTTAGTTTTATTACCATATTGTATTTTGAGCTGAAACAGGGATGTACAGGTAACCAAGCAATATTTGTTAGATGCTTTGGAGAAAGGTATCCAGATAGATTCTGTCTATACGGATTTCTCCAAAGCATTTGATAGAGTTAACCATTCGATACTTCTGGAAAAATTGAGAGCATTAGGATTTGGGACTGACATTTTGAATTGGATTGAAAGCTTTCTAACTCATCGTTATCAATGTGTCAAAATAAACAATTATATTTCAAACACAATTCCTGTTGCCTCTGGTGTACCACAGGGCTCACATTGTGGTCCATTATTATTCAACCTGTTTGTGAACGATATTGGTGACCATCTTCAACATGCTGAATTTTTAATGTTTGCTGATGATCTTAAATTATTTTTTCCAATTACTGATATATTAGATAGTCAAATCCTCCAGAACGACTTAGATACATTATTTGATTGGTCCAGAACAAACAACTTACAACTCAATATAGAGAAATGCCGTATTATCACTTTTTCGAGATCAAAACATCTTCTTAACTATGATTATAACATCAATGGTATGGTTCTTGATAGAGTCAACGAAATAAAAGACCTTGGGGTTACAATTGACCAGCAATTATCATTCAAAAGTCACATTAATAATGTATCTGCAAAGAGTAGTAGAATGTTGGGGGTTTCTGATGAGGAATGGCAAACAATAATCTTGTAATACTCTCAAAACATTGTACTGTTCTTTGGTACGACCTCACTTAGAGTATGCCTCTGTAGTGTGGTCTCCTTATTATAAATGTGACATTGTGAGAATTGAAAATGTTGAAACATAAATAAATTATAGTTAAAAAAAACTAAAAAACACACTTTGTAGGTAATTGAACTAAAAGGTAATAACAGTAATAATTCTTAATTTAAGAATAAAATGATTAACGAGAAAATTAATGTCATTATAGTAAAAGCGTGGGGTGCTTTGAACTACATTTATACACTAACTCTGTATTTCAGAATAGAACTGGTAAGAAATTGTAACAATTGATATGACATAATGACATTAATTTCATCATTAATCATTTTATTCTTTAATTTGAAAATATTTTTTACTTTTTAGTTCGATTTACTATAAGGTGTTTTTTTTAATGGAACACCCTATATTTTATCACCATATTGTATAGTCATCGGTCCTTGACGAGTGTGCAAAATTTCGAATTAATCCGAGCGTTTAAAGTGGGTGAAAATCGAGTTTAAAGGTTGCATTATAAATGGAACACTCTATATTTTATTACTATAATGTATTTTTCATTACTATATTCTATTGTCATCAGTCTAGAGGCACAATCCATCTGGTATACAGACGGCTCAAAAACCACTAATGGAGTTGGAGCCGGTGTCTACAGAGCAAAGCCAAGGACTAAAATCCACATAATAGGTTTGTTCCCAAAGCGAGTTCCCAACTGTGACGAACATATTGAGTTTGCGCAGTTAACAATAATTGTTTCTTATTTTAAACTGCGCAAACTCAGTCTGTTTATAACAAGTTAGTAACTCGCTTCGGGAACAAAGCTAATCTATGCCAAAGTGTTCCAGGAACGGAAGTAACTGCCATTGAACACTGTGCAAGAGAAATAGTAAGGTAGGGAGTGAATAACAAAACAATTGTTATTTACTCGGACACCAGGCTGCACTAAAGGCACTAGATTCCTGCCAGGTCAATTTACGACTGGCATGGGACTGTGTACGTGCCCTATCTGAGCTAGCAAGTCATAACACACTATTTCTGGCCTGGGTACCAGGGCAATGAAGAAGTTGACGAACTGGCTCAAGAAGGAGCAAATGCTCCCTGCATTGGCATCAAACCCTTCTGCAGTGTAGCTAACACGTACAAAAAGGAAGCCATTGAAAAATGGAAGCAAACTAAGTTTCTGGAATGGTGGCGAACAACCCCTGAACAGAGACAGGCCAAAGAGTTCATCAAACGACATGAACAGAGGACCTGCTGCTAAAAAGCCAAAAGGCTGTTAGAATCATAGTAGGTTTACTGACAGGACACTGCAGACTCAACAGTCATATGAGTGTTATAAAATTGGCAGAAACAGACCATTGCAGGTTCTGTCAAGAGGAACATGAATCGGCCGAACATGTGTTGTACCACTGTGAAGGACTCGCAAGACTGTGTTTTCTGGAACTTGGCAAGGAAAAACCAATGGCTACAAGCTACCTCAAAAAGCCTTTGTCTAGGCTATGGAGCCTCGTTAGTAGATTAAAGCTAGACGAAGTACTTTAATCAAATCAGAACGTCACAATAAATCATCAGATTTCTGTGACAGAAGGCTAACGCCACCTCTATCCACCATCTATCTATTGTCATCAGTCCTTGACAAGTTTGAATTAAATCTGTTCGTTTAAAGTGAGTCAAAAGGAGTCGGTTACAAACATACATCCAGGTGAAGCTAATTTAAAAAAATGTTAAAAAAATTGTGGTTTGATGTCCCAAAATAAATAACAAAAATAGTAATGAATATACCACGATTTGTTGCAAACACCATCTATACCGGGTGTCCCAGGATAATTTATTCAGGCTATATTTCTTAAATGAATAGAGATTCTCGAATGGGACATAAACTGATCTGTTCCATTCCTAATACACTTTAATATGGCGTAGAAAAATTCCTCCCCTAAATATTCAACCCTTAGTTACAACCCCTAACTTCAAATTTTTCAATAGCACACTGTACATTTTTTTTAAATTTTGAGTGTGGTCTTCCATCGTTTATTCAACAAATTTTCCAAAAATAGAATGGGTTCGTTAATAATCAAGAAAATATCAGCGTATTATTTACATTAGATGGTCGAATAAAATTGTAGTCCACCTGCTGCAACAGATATTTCAAATAAATAATATTAATTTGTTAATTGCTATTTTCATTTATTTTTTTCATGTAATTTTTATTACATTTATTTTTATAGTTCCTTTAAGCATTCAATTTAACAAAAATAAAAAATAAGCTGATATTTTATTGATTATTTACGAATCCATTCTATTTTTGGAAAATTTGTTGAATAGATGATGGAAGACCACATTCAAAATTATAAAAAAATGTAGAGGGTGCTATTGAAAAGTTTGAAGTTAGGGGTTGTAACTAAGGGATGAATATATAGGGGATGATTTTTTCTACATCCTATTAAAGTGTATTAGGAATGGAACAGATCAGTTTTTGTCCAATTCGAAAATCTCTATTCGTTTAAGAGATATATCCTGGATAAATTAGTCTGGGACATCCGGTATGTCATCCTACCAAACTTATCAAGTAAGGTATTCCAGTGAACCTCAAAACTCAATTCATTTAATCAAAGTGATGCCGAGTATATTAGTTTTTTTAGAACCATTTTTTTTCAATTTTCGCTCTCCGCCCAAAATATTGTTGGATATGTCAAAAAAAATATTCCCTGAAAATTTGAGCAAAGAGTGAGAATATTCAACTTTAACTTTGATGAGTTTTTTTTGTCTCTTGTTTTCGAATTGTACCAGAGTGGTATTTACTCGAGATTGAAAGCTCTATAAAAATGCTCTTTGTGACTCAACTGTATTTTGCAACTGTAAAATGGTACGGGTCACTAAATCCGATTTTTGTAAAAAATTCTCATTGTTTGAATGTTATCTCAAATGTGACAAGATTTATATAAAAAATGTAACTAGAAAGCTTGTAGGGAATTTAATTTCTTTCAAATAAGGGTTGGATAAGTTGAATTGATAAGATTGATATTTATTGAGATGTAAAGTATTATCATTTTCGCTCTATGAAATTTTTAAGAATTTTCAAATCCAACTTTTTATAAATAATGATTTTCAATTGTTCATATCTCGTAGCGAAATTTAAACATAAATCCTAAAAAATAAGCACCTCAGTTTATATACAGACTGAATAACAAGGAACTGTACACAGTCATTTGATGTATAAAATAAAAATTCTTTATATCAATGGATGCATTGTACGATATTTTGGCTTGTTTTTGCTGAAAACTAAATGCACATTAACCAATCAAGTGCACATGCAAATTTTAGTATGAATTTGTTCAGACCTGGGTCTAACTATCCTGGCACGATTAGCGTACCTTCTTCCTGGGCGATTCCCCTCCGATCGTGTCCTAGGTCGACGTTCTTCTGTTAAATTTAATGGCAATGTACTCATCAAGCTATCCATCTGAAAAAAAGACGATCTCAATAGTGAATCAATTGAACAAGGTTAATTAATATGAAGTATTTCACGACGAACTTAAATTATTTAAATATATAATATATAAATGATTTATTTAGTCACAAACAACTAATACTGAGTCAATACAGTTTCACAATATAATATGGTTTGTTTACGATAAAAGGACAAAGTGGTTGCAAAACAAGATTTTGTGATGTTGCCAGCAAGCTGGAACAGTCAATGTGACAGTTCTGCTTTTTTATTGTACCTTGTAAGGCATAAATTGAAGGTGTTTATATATAAATAAAGGGCTTGTATGGTATCCCCAGATTTATTTAATATAAGTATATATTTATGGGAATGGTGTGGATAAAACACAAAAAACAGTAACCAATCATTCTATATCACTGTTACCATTTGATTATTATTTATTATTTTTAATAGAGAATTGAATGAAAAACTCTGGAAATCAAGAAGAAATAAATCAAAGCATTAATCAGGTTGAGGAAATTGAAATATAAATTTATAAAAAAATATCAGAAGTTTTATCTAACCTATCATTTAAAACATCAAACTGAATAAATCTTCACTTTAAAGGTAAAACTCACTAAGTGACATTTTTTTCAAAATTCTACTCAAAAGACATTACCACTTAGTAGATGGTTTAACTAGCCTAGCCTAACCTAACAATGAAGTATTATCAACAAAACATCAGGAATATCAGACACACAATAAAATAGATAAGTAAAATGTATTATTCGTATTTTATTAATTATCGAATATTAAATTTTCAAGTTGGTTATTGTACTTAGTGAGTTTAAATGCAACATATAATTTGTATTGATAATAATTAAAGTAAGTGGTATTACTCACGTCTCTTACAGCAGTAAGCAAGCCCCATTGTGGCATTCTCATCAAAAATAACTTACCAAGGATATAACTACCTCTCGGCATTTACCGTTCCATTTCTTGGGAATTTTAATGCGTTTAATTACACACTGCAGATTTGCCTAATTAATTAGTAATGAAAATAACTATTTTTCGAACAATGAAGAAATAATTAATTCATAAGCACCAGAAAAACTTGTAAAGACAATGATTGATGTCAATAAACAAAATGACATACCTACTAAACCTAACCTCAATTGTGTCAAAACTGCTAAATTTTTCCAATTGATCTGACAACATCTTGAAGTTTTGCCAACCCATAAGCTGAAAATTGCCCTGGCCATTGAGTACAAATTGTATTTATGGCTGGTAAATTTATATTTACTCGGATATGCAGGAAAGTAACTAACAATGACATCATTGTCTTCTTATCGTAAATAAACCATATATGTATATGATAAGTTATCATTTTAACTCTAGTCATATGAAATAAAATAAACAAACCACAAAATAATAATAATAAATACCTAAATTACCTGCTAACAACTAACAAATATTGTTTTAGTTTTTGTTTGAATTAATTAATTGTTTCTTAATTTCTTTAGTTTTAGCAAGTCATTAAATGGCTGTGAACCATAAAATATTGAATTTTGAGCATGACTGGTGTTTACTGTCCTGATATAAAAATTATCAATTATGATGAATTTGGTTTTTTACAATTAATTATTTAATAAATTAGTACAACATCATCTATAAACAATTTCTAGGCACTTATTAATCATTGTAACAATATCTATTACATTTATAGAATATTAAATTAAGGAGTCATCTGCAAATAGGTGAAAAGAACATTTAGTCTGAATGTCTGTAATGTTATTGATATAAATCAAAAAAAGTAAGGACCTAGGACACTTCCTTGTGGTAATACTCCTTTATTTAGGGTATAATAATAATAAATTTTACAAAATAAAGATAAAAGTCACTGAGTCATACAGGATATGTAGGCCATACAACAACTAGGTACATTACAGGAGAAGAATTGCTAACATATAATAAACACTGTGAAAATTAAATTTTATCTTACAACTTTTTAGTCAACATAAGCAGAAAAATGAACTCAACTAATGTAAGTATATGCAGTATCATACCTAAAAATCAAGAAAATACTTTTTATTTGTTCAGTGATCAATTGCTTTAATCATCTTTTAAAGACCTCAACTTCCATCTCAGTTGTTGGAGAAATATTTATGTATGTAGAGGCATGTCTGAAATATGTAGGTACAATGACTTGATATATATTGAGACACTGTCAACTGAATGGGCACCTTAAAAAATCAAAATAGTGGAGCAAGAGGAATCTAGATGAAACCTCCATTCACTTAAGTATTTGCATATTGCTATAGCAATACAGAATCCTAGTGCACAATACCTAGGAGACTACTGGATAGAATAGGGACACATACCTAAACTGAAACCTGAGGATATCAACATCACTTTGAAAAATAGGTTTAAAGGAATTACTGGTCTCTGAGATTTTCCTAACAATAGATCTTTCAAGTCTCAGTGAATGTCACCACAGTATACAACTACTATACCTCATTTAAAAACCAGGAGGAGTAATTTGAATTTAAGTTAGCAATTCTGTAGACCTCTGATTGGTCAGATTCTGCCCAGTTTTACATAACACTTCGTAGCATTGACATCAGCTGATAATTTATTAGTTTCCATTTTTGACAATTCTGACATATGAATATGCTTATTTTTGTCATTGCATCCGCTGTTGTTATTTTATTATTTTCACTTAGTTTCCACTCTATTTCGTTAAAACTGTTCCTTTAAAACATTCAGTAAGCAATTGTATTGAATATCTGCAATTATGGATCCTTCTACTTCGAGTACAGCTCTTCGCTTATTAGGCCGGCAAAACAATGTAAACGCTGAACATAGATTATTTAGGACTCTCAGTAAAACATTGTTCAATAAATGTGTGTAAACAAATATAATATATTGGATGAAAAACCAAAAATATTCATGTTAAATCCAAAATGTCTCAAACAGTTGTTGGCGTGGCTGATTTCTTCGTCCATCAAGGATTATTTAATAGATTTGGAACACGACTGTTGACTACTTTCTCGGAACACACCCTTTGGTAACTAATCTGGTAACTTTTAGTGGTATCAGTAAGGCTTTCCAAATTACTCCTCCTGGTTTTTAAATGAACTATAAAATATCAAATCAGTGAACATGGTATCAATGGAGCTGGAGAAAATATGAATTCTGAATATTAGTCTGAATTATAAAGCTTCATATGTTTTTTTGAGGTGTATAAACCAACCAATTATCATAACTGCTTCATATTAGCAAGTAGCCTGTTATTGCAAGTAACCACTGGGTTATAACCAGTAACTTGCTAAAAATTACTCAATGTATAAAATGTGTACAGCTATAGGTAGCTCACTTTGAGCAATTTTTTGACCAAACTGAAAGAAAACTGTTGTGGAAAATTTTGGCTTTCCCTAAATAAAGTACATCACCTAACCAATTTAAAATTTGTTTTTGAAGTATTTACATATTTTTCATACAGTTACATTTGGATCAATTTCATTAACCTGGTTGATTTATGGTATCACTAAATAATTGTCTGTTCTATAGGGAAATGATGTAGCATTATTTTCTCTTAATCTATATTTAACTAAGTAGTGATAACCAGTGTGATAAATGTTAGTAATTACCTATATTTGAAAAATAAGTGAATACCTATATCCTTTAAAACATTCAACATACTATTTTGCAGGAACTATTTTCCTAATATGTTAAGTTGAAAGCCATTTTAATTGGTCAAATGTAACTTATCAAGTGATACTATAATTGAATTCAAGTGCCAATGACTGTTTATGTAATTTTTGGAGTAGCCAACATTTTATTACTGTAGGTAGTGTAGGTATTTCTACTGTATTAAATTGTTTATAAATAAATGCAAATATCTTGCAGTTTATATATTGTTTTTAATTATATTGAAAAATCTGCATAACAAGTCTTATGATTGAAAAGTATATTGTAGATTATTATAAAATGTACTGTACACAAATGTTGAATAATAAGATAAGTTTTAAAAAAATAGACAATAAACTACATGCGTTAATCAACCAATTACGTTTAATAAAATTGTCTACTAGTGGAGAGAAAAAAGTGTGTTTTCACTTACAACTTCTGCATCTTCCCAATCCTCAAATTCCATATCTTCATTGTTATCTGGAGTTTCTTGTAATTCTTCAATAAACCCATCGGAGCAATGAGGACATGTGAAATTCTGAAAAGAACAACATACAAATATTGATACACTGTCAACCACTTTCATATGGAGTTAATTTTTACCGCTGATGCATTTTGAAATTGAACATTACACATGTGACAATAAAACTTCTGGGGTGGTCTATCCTCCACAGCGGCTTCTGCCATCGTGAAAACAAAATGAAATTTAATACTACCAATTTAAAAAATGAACTTATGAAAACACTGTCTGAGAAACGAGATCGACCACCATACTTTTTATCATAGAACATCAACTAGCACAGAAACAGTTTTTTTTAGCATACGCAAATGACATACGACATGGATTATGTCACAGAATTACATCTTCATAGACATACTTGTTGATAAATATGTGGGAAATATTATATCAAATTTGCAGTGATGGGTAATGTTAATAACCACCTATGTTGTTAACCAGTTTTTAGCGTTAATTAACGCTAAGTTAAAAATTGTTTGAAATTAACCACGGTTAACAATTTAGGCGGCCACTTAAAAAAGAAGAATTTTTATAAAAATATATCCCGCGAACATCAGGAGTTTGCGCAGTAATTTTTTCTTGTCTATTAAATAGCATTACGCAGACTCCTGACGTCCGCGACTGTTGATGAATTCTGAGTTCTGGAGCTTTTATTTACATCTCAAATAAGCTTAAATTATGTCAAAATGTTTGTAATAGTGGGTAGAACACAAATATCTAATAAAAAATTTTTTTTGGTTAAAAATTGGTAGTTAATAACTAGTTATTAACCAGTGACCGGTTAACAAAATTATTAACCGGTTAATACCCATCACTGCAAATTTGATTGCGAATATTCTACTTCAGAGTACACTTTACAGCTGTGAGCATACACATGTTATATTGTGCCAGAGATGGGTAATGTTAATAACCACCTATGTTGTTAACCAGTTTTAGCGTTAATTAACGCTAAGTTAAAAATTGTTTGAAATTAACCACGGTTAACAATTTAGGCGGCCACTTAAAAAAGAAGAATTTTTATAAAAATATATCCCGCGAACATCAGGAGTTTGCGCAGTAATTTTTTCATGTCTATTAAATAGCATTACGCAGACTCCTGACGTCCGCGACTGTCGATGAACACAAAGTCGATGAATTCTGAGTTCTGGAGCTTTTATTTACATCTCAAATGAGCTTAAATTATGTCAAAATGTTTGTAATAGTGGGTAGAACACAAATGTCTAATAAAAAATTTTTTTTGGTTAAAAATTGGTAGTTAATAACTAGTTATTAACCAGTGACCGGTTAACAAAATTATTAACCGGTTAATACCCATCACTGTATTGTGCAGCTTCCACATGTTTTAGCTAACAAAACAAATTATACAGAAAATCAACTCCCAACCATAGAGATAATACTTTCTCTCACAATATAGTTTTATGGTTGAGTTTCAAATGAAATAATAGTTAATAGTTTATTACATAGCTAGAGTTGTAAGTTACCCATTACACGAGCGCGTAATGGGATTACAACTCGTGGAACGTAGTATACTTTTTCTACGCACATGTATTTTCTTCTGAGTGCTCATAATTTCATCTTTTTCACTACTAACAGATATAATCATAGGTAAAGTTGAGAAAATGTTCGGATACTATATATAAAGCATAAATCACATGACGTTTGTTTCCATATCAAGAAGAACCGAATTATTTTTTTTTGAAATTGTAAAAGGTGTTGCCGACATTTAGGGACATCACTCTTTTTACTAAAATGTATTTCCCTATTGCTAGGAGCTTTTATATTTTTCAATTGATTAAAAGTATGTAAATAAACCAAATAAAGTAGTAAGTAAATAAAATTTTGATTGTAATTTGATTAAACAAAGAAATTTAAGTTTTCTTATCTAAACGCACGTGTATGCTATGAGATTTTCATTACGTGCATGTTATTGTTAAATGTCTACAGTGTGATTTTTGACGTTTATGGACATTCTACTGTATGAGGATTTAAATTTAATGAAAATATTCATCCTAGACTCACATATTAGGTTTGTTCGTAGAGCTATAGCAAACGGTTGGAAACTCGACGACTCATGCGCAGAGTCTTTCTGTGAACGGTTTTTATTCACTGCGCGTGACTCGTCCAGTTTTTAACCGTTTGTGATTGGTCTATGAACAAACCTATTACCTATTACTCGAGGAATAAATTTTAGTTTCCGCGTCAATATTGAATTATAAACGTATAGGTACACATTGTTTATTTTCTGTTAATAATATAAATTTGTGTTCTCACCAAGCAAACATGTTACCGATAGACAACATAAGTGGGCTCGAACCATGATACGTCGCCGGGTCGCGATGGCCATCAGAAGGTCTCCAGAGGAAGTTCAGATGAACTGATATTGCATTGTACACATTATGGTACGATTGCGGGTATCCTACTAATCAACCGCCATCATTCCACTGTTGGGCCTTCATCAATGATTTATGCAAATCTACAGGGGCATTCAATTCAAAATGCAGTACATGGAAGTATATGGTATCTTGGAAGGCAATAAGCATAAAGACGGTTTCAATGAAAATAATATTAAATAAACCACTTATCATACATGTTTAAAAGCTGTAAATCTCTCAAAATTTCTACAAGAAATCGAAAACTTGTTCGAGGAGCGACATACCCGACATTCGATATGGCAACATCTGTGGAATCCTGCAAAGTAAATAAAAAAACTTTGACATTGTTGACATCAGATAATATGTCTGTTTACTCTTCTAGTGTTTTAATTGCTTCATAATTATCTCGTAATCTGACGATGCTAGAGAGATACACGTTGAAAAAAATTATTTTGAGATTTTTTAATTGTTATGTATATTCTAAAGAAACTTAAGTTCCTAAAAATTGCAGGGCAGGTGCAACTAAAATTTTAAATAAGGTATTACCTCTTCAGCTATTTAAATGTTTATACATCTGACAACATTTCTTTCAATGTTGGTAGTTTTGAAGGAGCGGGAAGTCCCTCAATGCATATCATTGGCCTACAATAATTGGCAAATACATTGCGGTTTATTATCATAAATGAGTTGTCTGTAACGATGTTCCCCTTAGAGAAGCCTATGGTTCGATACAAATCTGTTTTTGTTAAGCCGGTGTAAGTATTGACTTCAATGAAAATCCAAAACCCCGTTGAAGGTATTGACTTTCGCGCTTTCTCCTGCAACTCTAGCCCCCAAGGTACTTCGTGGCGATGAAGGTATTGACTTCAGTAAAAATCCAAAAAACCGTCAAAGGTATTGACTTAAGGTACTTATTGCATCCACTGACCAAACCATTAGATATTCCTTCTGTCGAAATCCACCTGCTACACCATAGGCGATTTTTTTTCATGTACCAGGCACACTTTGGTATTGTGATAGGGTACCTCGACTGTACCAAAGAATACACACATTTGACTGTACTATACACCCCGCGCAGGTTACAAGACCTTGAACGAAAATATAGTTACAATCCTGATCATCGGATGTCGCTAGTAGTCTGAGTAGGCAAATATCATAGCTCACGATTGTAATGCTGGTTGCCATAATCGGGAGTTCTCTTGTTAAACGAATCTAAAGTGATGTCGCTGTTAAGGTGTGGTTCCATTTTATCGTTGTTATTGTAAGTTGTGACTTGTTTTTGTTTTTGCTTACCGTTGTTTGAACTATTTACTTTTTTTTTATTATTGCCAGTTGTGTGTGCTACTAGCTACTATAAGTAATAGTGATTATAAAAATAGACAAAATGCCTTCATTCAAAAAGTGTTGCGTTCCTCATTGCGTTAGTGGGATACAGCGTTGTTCCTAGGAAAAATTTTTTGGTAACAAAATTCCACGCAAAAACGTAATAGAATGCTAAAAAAGGTAATAGATTTTTATTTTTCTTCTTCATTTTATATACAATTTAGAGGGTTTATTCAGTGATGCCAGCTCCTTGGAAGTTAAATAGCTATAGATTTTTTTGTATATAAGTTAATTGTGGTTTGTAGTTTAAATTTCTATGTACTTCTAAGTGTTAAGATACTTTGTTAGATTTGTATTATTGCAACGAATAAATAAAAAAAGAAAATTTGTAATTGTTTTATTTTTTCCGTACTCTCACGTTATTCTTATTGGGTTTGAATTTCGCGCCATCGTTGGATTTGAATTTTGCGCCATTCTTGTTACTTTTGGCGCAGAACAACAGATGGATCTTGACGCACCTAAAATTGTAAGTTGCCTACTAAGCATGTGCCAGAAACTACTAGCGACATCCGATTATCAGGATTAGAACTATATAATGGGTACGACGATCTATAACGGACGTGGGGTGTCTATAGGGTAAGTGGTCTGTGGTACTATACGTATGACATATAATCTGTCATTCCACAGAATGGTGAAATTCCTCGTCCATTCACAAGGAGATTTAGGTCCATAGGGCATGTCCACGTGACGTCATGCCCTGAGGAATCTGACATGGAACATACAACATCTGAGAATAAACAAGCGTTCTTTGCTCAACACGTGGTTCTTAACAGTTATATGATTTTGATTTAGTGCACAGCGGTGTGCTGTGATTTAGTGCTTTTTCGACGTTGCTTTAGTTGCTTAGGTATTTTAAAAGTTATATATAACTGTTTATAATAAAAAGGATCATTAAATCAATACAAAACAACCAAATTACAAATCTGAAATCTAACCAAATAATTGTTTTTCCTCAGAGGTATTGTCAACTGTCAGATAGAGTGCAGGATGGGCTCGAATGAATAAAAACATGGTGTTAGGAACAGTCACTATCGATCAATCCCAAGAAGACTGAGATGCTCCTTTTCACCGGGAAAAGAAGATTATCGGGCTTTAAAACCTCCCGAAATATTCAAAAGCAAACTAAACTTCTCTGAAGAGGTGAAATACCTTGGTATTACTATTACCATCGACAGGAAGCTAATATTGAAGTTTCTCCTACAGATCAGAGCATAATATGTGGCTTATGAGCAATGTTGGACAATGGGACGCACATGGGGTCTTTCACCTCGTGTGGTCACCTGGATCTATACTGCAACAATAAGAATAAGACCTATATGTTAACGTACGGAGCCTTTGCATGGGACCGAAGGTTCTACAAGCAACGGTCATCCAAAAATGATATCATATACAGCCAATGGCTTGTTTAAACATCACAGGAGCCAAGAGAATAACACCAACCACGGCAATGGAATTAATGACTGGTCTCACCCCTCTGGACTTGTACGTCAAGGAGGTTGCCATGTTACGATTGCGTACGGCTGGCGTACACCACGAAGTAGGAGTGGGTCAATTGAGACAAATAAAGCCTATGGCGAGAAGCCCTTACTGCGCTACCTCTACTGCAGGCGGCTTGTGGTGCAATTGAACCCAGGTTTGTGTTTAATAAACCCTACAAAATGCAAATAAAATAGAACACAGAGTCAGATGCTGCAAATGCAATACGCATATATACAGATGGCTCAAAAACCAAGGAAGGCTCAGGAAGTGGAGTTTACTCCAGATCACTAAGCCTAAGGATTAAGTGGGGAATAACAAAACTGGCTGGTATGTATCTCAATTGCCACAAAAGAACTAACCAAAAAAGGAATTTCTGGCAAAAACATAACAAACCTGCACTAATAGTAGACAAGCCCTATTAGCCTTGAACAGACAATGTGATACATCAGGGATAGTACTAGAGGGCTACCAAGATTTTGCTAATGCCTTGGTAGATAACAATATTATCCTGAGGTGGGTTAAAGGGCACGACAGGAGTAAAGGTAATCGCATTGCCGATTCTTTAGCCAGGGAAGCAGCTGGACTAACAATTTTAGGACCCAGTGACACCTACAGCCTGACGACTTCGACCATTGCCTAACTAGCCAAATGTTACACCTATACTCAATCCCTAAAGAGATGGAATGGAATCAAAGGATGCAGTCTTGCCAGAATCACTATGAGCGACCCTGGGAAGCTGGCACTGAAGAAATATTTGGCGATGACCAAGAAAAACCTATGTTTAACAGTAGGATTTCTGAATGGCCTCTGTCAACTAAGGAATCACCTCCATACTATGGGGCTAGTGGACACACCTCTATGCAGGATGAACAGGAAGATGAAATTGTCAGGCGAGTGCCCAGAGTTATCATCAATAAGAGTGTATGTGTTCAGTGAGTCTTGGCCTACACCTGTCGATATAAAGGAGATGTCTCCAAGTGACCTCTTCACCTTCCTGGAAAGAACAGGATGGATGATGACCTAGGAGGACAACTCCTCAGTCACATTTGGCATAAGTGCTGTGGGCCTAAACTCACCCCCCCTACTCTACAGATACTTATCGTAAAATGTTCCAGAATGTGACATTGACAAAGTAGCAGTGTGCAAAGTCACAATCCACCTCTAGTTATGATTACTAATGAAACTCAAAAAAAACATAATTTTATGTTATAATGTAAATTGTCCTACATTCAAAACTTGCCTAACATTAATATTTATTCTTGAATAGCTTAAATAACTACTGTATGGCTCCCAGTCAGTATCATTAGAAACACTGAAAATCGAAATTGTTGGTAATTCACTAATATTGTTCCATACCTCACAATCTGTCTTGACTATTTTTGGCACAGCATGATAGCATAGTCTGGAATCTTTGCTCATAATTAAAATATCACCACTATTTATAAGCAATGCTATAGGTTTTTCATCTAATGTTTTACCTCCTATTAAAAAAATAGCACTTTGTCCAAAGCTAAAAGAAAATAAAGGTGCTTCCAAGTTTTGTTCAGAATGGTCAGTATGGCCTGATAGTGTTGAATCAAGGTGATAGTAGTTAACTATGGCTGCCTCTGCAGAAAAATTATCGAAGCCTAACTGATTAGCTACATGTTCAGTTAAATCTTTCATATCGGTAGGAAACGGGCACCAATTTTCTCTAGAATATATTTTGGTGTCCCAGTTGTGATGATAACCAAATGTCGACCATCTTAGACTAGTAATAATCTTATTGTTTGTTTGTCCTTCATTCCACCATTCTTTATCACATGTTAATATGTTTAAAGAATCTATATTGAGCTTACATGGTTTTTTTGAATAATCATTTAGGCACCGTTTTATCCAATACCTTTGACCATTAGGAGTAAATGGATTTTTGATGAAAATTAAACCATTATGGGATTTAATTGTAAATACTTCCCAATCTTCTGATTTTTTTAAACCATACTGAGTTCCACATTTTTTATCAATATGAAGTACATCTATTAAACCTTTATTTAACAAAGTTCCAGAGTTGTCTATAATTAAAACTTCGTCACATTTTGGAAGTGGAACCTTAGATTTATAATACTTAAATGATTGTTTGAACATAGTCACATATTTGTATATTTAATTTTTTAAACGAAAATTTAAAATTTCAATTTCATCATATTACTTCTTCTTTTTTCTGTACTTAGACTGCCATAGACAAATTATTTTCTCTATGTTTCTGTCCATATTTATAACCATGTCGCATAAGTGTTTTGTGGGCAAACTATCCTCTAGAAAAAAGATGACGTATGATTAATATTGACATTGACGTATTTTAAACCAGAGTTTCTTGAGAATTTGACATAAATAACAAAAAAGTTTAATATATTTTATATTATCCAGTTCATTCCAAACAAAGTTATTTATTGAAAAGTATATAATAATTAGAGCATTTCTCTATAAACATTCTCTTTATTTTAGTAAAATCAGAGAAAAACTCTAATTATGAATGCTTTTCAGATATGTCACAATACTACCGATTTAACACCGTTGTATTTACCACAACAACTATATTTAAAGCCTATAGCAAGAATAAATATATCTTTACAACTTCCAAATATAAAAAAAATTGGAAAAAGTGTATCACATTGGGAGATTATGGATCAAATACGAGCTCTAATACGACCAGATGAATTTACAACTTTGAAAGTTATCAAAACCACTGTAGAGTTTGTTAGACTAGAAGGTGAGCTCGATAGTAAAGACAAAATAGACCGTATTCTGGTTAAACTACATAATAAGATGATAAAATTGAAAGATTTTGGTGAGCTAATGAGGTTAAAAGCAGCTGAATGGAAGTCGGATTTTCCAACCAGACGTATCTGGGACGATTTTTTCCAAAATACACGTGATATGGACGAGTTGAAACCAGGACAAAGACCAGATACTGTACATATTTCATATTTACCATCAAAATGGTTTGTACCTTACCACCTCTCAGGTTAGTATAATTTTCATAGGTTCTTGCTGTTTTTTTGAATGATGAAAAATTCAAAATAAATTTTTGATATTCAGGTGAAGAAGAGATAATCCCTTCCGAAAAGATATTCTATAGAATATTTGAAAAATTTGGTCACATTCGATTCGTAGACATTCCCATATGTGATCCCTACAGAAAAAAGATGAATGACAATATATCTGGCTTAAAAAATTCATCCTTCGATAATACTCAATTCTTTGAGGGCTATGTTCAATATAAAGACTACATAGGATTTACAAAAGCAATGGACACCTTTAAAAATATGAAACTAGTTCATAAAGAAGATGAATCTGCTATAGAAGTTAATATTAAAGTAGACTTTGATAAAAGTAAACACCTGAGTGATGCTTCTATTAGAAGAAGGGAGATTGTGAGAGATAGATTGGTGAGAAAAACTAGGGAACAAGAGGAAAAGGATAAAGTGCAATTGGAGGAAAAGAAGAAGAAAGAAGAGTTGGAAAGGTTGTTTATTCATTTATTTATGAGGATGGGGAGGGGGGTCTGGTAAGCAAGAAGATGGAGAAAATTAGTCATAAAATCATAACTAATTTTTTTATCTCTATCTTTTTGAGGTGTATACAGGATGAATAACAACCAATGTGATAAAATAGTGAGAATTCTAAAAATTTTGTTACTTCAGTAATTTGTATATCAATGAAAGCTACATTTTAAAATGATTCAGGATTTCCAAATATAGTGTGCCATATGAAAGCTACATTTTTTTTATGGGACACCATATTCTACGAAATTTCATAATAGTCCATGAAAATTAGAGATTCTTCAATAAAGATTTCCTATACTTAATTATAGTGTTTTATGTTGACTTTTCTTGACAATGTAAGGTTTTAAAGAAAAGTGAATAGGTATCTACTAATCCAATCAATTATAACAAATTTACTTCAATCTGTTAATAATTGAACATTCTTTGAATGTATTACACGATTGTGTTTTAAATATCTCTTTACAGGGTGTTCAAAATTTAGTTTCATCCTTGATAATTCAATACAAAATCAGGCCTTATTTCAAATGTATTTAAATAATTCATAATGTTCAAAAAATATCCTCTTTTGAATGGTGTCATTCATCCTCTGTATTCAGATCATAGACATATTCTTTAAAGCTTTACACTTTAAAAAAAATCGACATAATGATAACAATTTACCTATTCAATCAAAATAGATACATAGAAATTAGTTAGCCTAAATTGACTAAACAGTTTGGGTCATAGAAGTAGTTTTTATTACTACTTGTATTGTGACCGGAAAACATGAACAAATAAGTGTTTGGCCAAATCCAGTAAATTGTTGAGTTCTATAAAAAACTATTGAGGGTACCATATTAAGAGTTTCATTTAATATATTGCTAAAGAATTGTCTGTCTATTTCCATAATTCATTTTACAATTCACTTTTTAAATAAATTGTAACTTTTTGAACTTTTTATATCATCAGACAATGGTACATTCTTGGTGCTAAATGATTAGTATGTCTTTGCCCAATAGTTCTCCTACTGCATGGAAAAAGGATCCCTCAATATCTCCTAGTTTTGTAGGAAATTTTGTTTTACTTGAAATATAAACAACAATATTTTTTGAATGAAAAGTTGACATACATCTTTTACCTGGGCATCTGTATACAGTTAATTCGATGGATATAAAATATTTTTCTGAAAGATGATTCTTAAAAACCATTTTTGTAAAATATTTAAGAAACAGTCTTTCACTCTGCTCCAACCAACAATTCCATAAGAAATCAATGATTCCACCAGTGAGAAATATAAGACTTTTAATTCTTTAAGCTTAGGTATAAGAAATTCTCATAAAAGTAAATCCTCATTAAAAAATATAACTTCAAATGCGACACCTTATTGGTACATCCTGGATATTTCAAAACAACTTGAAAAGTATCCTTTATCAATATACAAACTACTAATGTGACGGAAATTTTAAAACTTTCACTTTTTCAATATAAACCTTTGTGTCATTGGTCCTGATTCATCCTATATATTGTGCTGCATAATAATTTTGATGTGGATAATCTGTTTTGGTGGTCAATTTGGAAATGTAAAATAGAACTTTGGTAGTAATCATTACTATACAGTGTGCACCAACAAAAACTTCATTATCCAGAAACTCTAAAATAATGTTTCAAAATCATTGCTAAAATACATATAGAGTTTTCAAATTTTACATTAATAATGCTAGTTCTCGATCAAATGCTGAAAACCATTTTTGTTTTATTAAAATGATATGTAGGTACTTTTATTGTGGAGTATGCTACCAAATTTTTCACTTTTTTTAATTAACCAATAATAGGGAACCTTACAGGTTTTTTAAATAGAAAAAATGTGCATATAAACCATAACTACCCATACAGACTGTCGCGACACTATCTATACAGAGTGAGTTTTAAGTATGGAACACCTCAATTGTCTCGGAAACTGATTGTACGATTTTTATAGATTCTGGTGTGATGCAGCCAATATTATGGTGGTATTTACATTATTGTCAGTTCTTTACTTTTTCCAGAATAATAATGAACATTGTTATTTCAAATGGATCACCCGGTATATTTTTTGCCTTTTAAAACCCTTAAGGATTACTGATTATTTTTCTAGTAATGTTCACTATAATACCTATAACCATAATTTCGGAGTAATAGCTACATTTACATTATTTTTGAAAGTAAATTTACGTAATTTCCATTGTTTAATTCCAAACGATTCATTTCTGTTACTTTGTATTAGTACCAATTACCACAAATAATTACAATTCATATTTAATTATGACAGCTACATACACTGCCCACTAAAATAAAACAATAAATTCCATAGCCCTTTTATAATAAGCTATAAAAAAAGAGAAATGATTAAAATTTTTAAATACATGTTAATTCTTAAAAACGTTTAATCTGGGTATAAAAATAAACTGTCAATTTTGATTTGAATAAAAGAGAAAAAATATGCTAATTCCATTATTTAAAAAATTGAGATATTTGACAATTGAACTTTTCATCAGTTTGTTGTATACAATAAAGCAGTTTTTAACATGTTACTAATTACCTCAACCTTCACACTTATTAAAACGACAAGCACTGAGGTTGTTCACCTAGAATTTTTAATAAAAAGGTCTGCACCTGTGAATTTTTCAATAAAAAAATTAATATCTCGAAAAGTATACATATTCAATGTATAGTGTTCTATTTAAAATAATAAAATTCCTGTTCATTTCCGGAATAACCTGAAGTGTCATGCCTGTAAAATGTTTTCAACTAATTCGTTATAGCAAACTAAAATCGTTGATTGATAAAACTTATCGATCAACGCTAAAATGAATTTAAAATGCAGACAGAATCAAATTATTTCAAGCGGCTGTAAACTACGTGACGTTGGCCGATTGGTCGCGCTTTGGTGGTCGTTTGAAAGGATTTTAAATATCGCGGAACTGCTTACCAAACTATTATTGATTTAAAAAAATATAGGGGATTCAGTTTTTAAATGTAACTTGATCGATTGTAAAAATGGAAATTTCTCTATTATTGGTACATCGTGAGGTTTTAGTAATGATTTTCAGGCAAAAAGAAATAGATCTAAAAGAACAGAAGAAATTGAGGAGAAAGTTGAGGGAAGAGAAAAGAAAAGCTAAAATTTTGGAAAAATTGGAAATTTCCGGTAGTGATGAAATTAACGAGAAAATCGCTAAAGAAGAGAAAAAATTGTTGAAAGTACAGAGAAAATTAGAAGCTATAAGACTAGTTGAAGAATTATTCAGAAGAATACAGGTAAAATTGTTATTGTTTAATAGAAAATCATCCTAAAAAAATTACCACAACCGCATTTTTTTGCGTTTGGGATGAAATTAAGTCTTATTTTGAAAATAATTTCCCAATATCAATTATATCAAATAAAACCCGTTTAACATTAAAAATTCTAACCTAAAAGATCTATTGTGTCTCCTTCCACTCAGATCCTGAGGTGTTGTGAAGAGAGATTTCTGCTGACATTCCACATCGACATTCTTCTTGCTCCACTAGTTTGAATTGTTTGTCAATGCAAAACTGTCCTCTTAGGACACCCTGTCAAAACTCTTAGTAAAATCTCGAGAATTTTGGAATAAGACGTCGAGAATCAAACAGACCAAAGAGTTTATAATGAATCATCCCTCGTAGTTGATGTCACCACGAAAATCAGCGTTGGATGTCAATTTGTAATCATAATGCCTGTTTACTTTGAGACAGTCTTAAAATAATGTAATCTTAAAAAGACTAGTTTGCGTTGCACCGCTTTTTAAGTATTCCTTAAACTAGTTAAGGAGCACTTGTTATTAAGTTCCTGATTGGGTCGACTTGAATCTCGGTTGACAGCTGATTTTAAATGAAAAACTTTTCGGTGTGGATGACGTTTTCGAAGTTGATTTTGATATCCTCGAAATAGTAGATTTCGACTTCCCGAGATACTATACCTAAAAAATAGAAGAGCACAACTCAAATAAAAGCAATGAAATTCAGGACACAATTCGCGGAAATTTTTCCGATAGTGGGCGCTGCAGTATATGTCAAAGCTGTCATTGGAATAGGGAAAACAATAAACAAATCCATTTCTGTTTTTCTGTCCATTTGATTAAATTTCGAATTTTGGACGATTAAGGTGTTTTGTGAGAGATGGTGCTTGTTAAAATTGGTTTGGTGGACATTTTAAAATACATTGGAGACAGAAATCGGCCGATGGTAGAAGGCGAACAGGTTTTCAAAGCATAAATAACACTGAACATCAAAATACTTTATTGAAATGAGTGAAATTACCTTTATAATATGTTTCCAAGCAGTGCTTGATACACACTGACAAGTATTCGGAAATATGTTTCCTAATTTTTAAAATGTTTTACCACACTTTGCATAATTTTGGATCTGTTGGGAAGTTATGTATTGATACATTTGCATCTTTTTACTGATTACATTGCGGCACAGAGCAATATACCTCTTGCTCTTGCTGGTCATTATTAGAGTCTAAATAAGTATTCCGATAAAACGAACTTCACCAAACTCTTCTAGAAATCAAGTAAACGATATTAATACCTTGCTCAATATACACGTACTCTAATGGGGATTTGGTTTGTTTTCCCCATTCCAAAACTATAAAATTTTGACGGTAGGTGTCGCACCCTTTGCTCGTTTTCGCGAATACAGTAAAAATCACGAATCTTTCCCGTTACGTCATACTTCCCTGAGTGTATCAAAGACTCTCTAATTTTATGTGGATATCACTGACTGCGTAAGTCCAATTAATACAAATGGAAAGGTACATAATATGTCTTTTGTGCCTGAATTAAGCTACGTCATTACGTCTTTATCGGTTTGTCACCCTGGCTTGTGTGGTGACAACGATTGTACTTAAAAAGCGAAACGTCACTTTATGCGGAAATCATTATGTCACCATCGAAGTTCGTCGCCATTGTCATTACTTTAAACAGGTGAAGTTAATTCACATTTAATGTGATATTTTTCGACAAAATGCTTGGTAAACGTTTGGACGGAAGTAAACGTGAGTGTATTAATAAACCACATTAATATTTCCAAAAAGAATTCGCTAATGGCGGACCACTTTTGTCGTTAAATGCCATTCAAGAGGTAAGTTTTGTAACAATTTATTTGTAGAATTTCAAATTGTAGTCTAACTATGATATGTTAAATTTGGTTTTTATTTATTTCCTCTCATACTTAGATCACCAGAAATACATGCCGAACTCTCTAACAATGATGCGCCGCTGGTGCAAACTGTCTTGATTTTATTCGGATGTTTATGAGTTATGACGTAACGAGAAAGATTCGTGAATTTTACTATAGGTGGATTTTGTGTTCTGTGTAGGTGCGCAAATGATAAATTAGGTGCAGTCACGATTTTCGATAGATTAACAAAAAACAAAGGGTTTGCTAGATTTTCCAAATCTGACTGACATTTGATCAAAATCTAACTTTTGTTCCATCAAAAAAACATAGAAATTGAGTGCTTCAAGAAACTTTGTAGAAACAAATTTACCCAACTCTATTAAAGACGTGAAACATCTGCTCCAATATATCATAGAGACCGATTTGGAAGAAATTTACACAAATGTTCACATTGTCATTAAAATTTTGTTAATAATCCCAGTAAGTGTTGCTTCTACTGAAATGAACTTTTCAAAATTGAAACTAATTAAAAATTATTAAGAAGTACTATGGGTCAAGAAAGACTTTCAGCTTTGGCAGTTTTATCTATTGAAGCAGCTGTAGCATCCAAGATAAATTACGAACCAATCATTACGGAGCTCAGTAAAACCAAAAGTAAAAAAATTCTATTTCTTTAATTCTTCTTTATTTTTTTCATTCTTGTTTCTTAATGAATAAAAAAATGGTTAATTTTAATTTTATTTTATATTCCCCTCTTCTTGCACCATCAGAGGGCCTCGCGAAATGTACTTTGCCCACATTAAGTTTAGGTCTTGCACCGCCACTGCACACAATGGATCTGGAAATGTGGAAGCACACAAGCACAATATTAATCCAATCTCCCCTGGCTGCATTATTTTGATCTCACTTGGTCATAGTTTTCCAGGAATATCTTTAATTGTCATGCAAAGTATGCACACATGTAGTTTATGTGTATTTTTTTGCAGGATAAAAATCCTCACAACGTCCAGATCTACGATGGACTGCCAAATCCATCTCGTGTCGAAATAACCCGTTTTAAAAATTCTAGTGAATTAGAAGTGCTTAACCAGAAAGAAAAGCTACACAACGCCCTTAAAGGAAGAGTTATGCTCAAGACGATTTTGGCAAGCGGGAAAAAAAATGTGAGGACTTCTTCTCCCAGTACAGATTCCGATATATCTTTAGATCTCGAGATACCAACATCTAGTACGTAAATTAGTATGCTACTATGTTAGTAAAGAAAGTTTCACAATATTTCGTTGTTTTGGCATCTGGCCTTGGAGATTTAATAATAAAAGTATAAATCCCTCATTGTAAAGTAAACAGTAACAGATCCGTAGTCGGTAAGATTTATTAAATTTATTTTGTGAAAAAAATCACAATTTTTAAAAAAAAAAAATTTAACTCTTATTTACTAATTGGAATTGAACAAATTAAACTATTGAAACATACAGGGTGTGGCCCACCATATACGCTTGGGAATCTGTAAAACAGTGGAAGGTATCAAATTTACATCTTTTTAAAAATAACTGATATGAAATCAAAAAGGGTCAAAGTAAGTAGTACATGACTGTAAATAAAACAAAAAAACTCGAAGTAAATAGAAAAAATAGTATATTATACACCAAGGTGGTGAAAACTATTATTATTGACTGAGCATCAGAATAAGGTGTGAGGTTTATAAATGTCTTCACCACCGTGGTGTATATACAATTTTTTCCACTAATGGGCAAAGGAGGAGGCAGCCGGCTTATGGAGAAATGGGATTCGGTGAAATTTCATGAATTATTAGTATATTATAGTTGACGGCTTTCTGAACAATAGTGCCCATGGGCCCAACTCAATCCTATGACTAGTTTCAGAGATACAGGGTGTTGAAGTTGGAAAATAGTAATTTTTTAAAAGCATGTATTTCTTATTTTCATCAATGTATCAAGAATTTTTTCCTGTGATAGTGTTCTAATTACACTAAATATCAGTCCCTTATGAGAGAAAGTTTCATTTGCTACAGGGACACTCAAAAATTAGAAAAACGGAACGTTGACTTGAAATATAATTCAATTTTCAGGAATTTCAATATCTAGCTGGATTTGCTTCTGGTTGGTTTATAATAATGAGATATGCAAACATTTTTTACAGGGCGAGTCAGAAAGTTGAAACGAATAAAATTTTAAATACTTTGTATTTCATGTTAGTAGGTGACATTAAGTCATTTTGAAATATATATAATGTATATATAGTATACAGGGCTATTCAAAAGATATGTATGGAAGGATATCCGAAAATTGATTTTTTTTTGGAAATCTCCCTGTAACTAAATATTTCCTCGGTGAATTTCTGTGATACTTTCATACTACTTTTGCTTTGAGTTTGTTGGTCGGATGTAAAAGTTTTGTCAACTTGCTATGATCAGTTTTTTTTATCCCGACAATATGATGATATGATATCGAAAATCAATCTTTGGAATTTCACTATTATTGTACTTGTAAGTCGGGAGCTAGAACTTTAGGTACATATGTTCATGTGGTCAGTGTTTTATGGTTTTTGGGTTATGCCAGATACGAGCAGAATGTGAAATATCCATCTACACATCTCCTAAATGAAATAACTGATGCAGCTGAAAGGATAGAACCAGAAAACATAGATCATGGTCCAGATATTGTAGAACTTTGAATTCCTTCAGTAATTTCAGTTAGTTTCGACATGTTTATGTTAATTGTTTTTCCGATATCAAGATCAGCTTATATTTATTTTGTTTGTTTTTATGTATATGTCGATCATGGTATAACGTAAACAACATCGAAAATACCGATATATATATATGAAGAAAATAATGATAGGCTTGTCATCATATGGTCGGGATAAAAAAACTGATCATAGCAAGTTGACAAAACTTTTACATCCGACCAACAAACTCAAAGCAAAAGTAGTATGAAAGTATCACAGAAATTCACCGAGGAAATATTTAATTACAGGGAGATTTCCAAAAAAAATCGATTCTCGGATATTCTTTCATACATATCTTTTGAATAGCCCTGTATATTATATATAAATTATATATATTTAAAAATGACTTAATGTCACCTACTAACATGCAATACAAATTAAATGTAGGATACAGGGCGATCAACTTTCTGACTCGCCCTGTAAAAAATGTTTGCATATCTCAAAGTTGCACAAGGTTCAAATAAACATATTTGCTTTGAGGCTAAAGGCCCATTTCCGGAACTCTCTTGGTCGGTTTAAAAAGTGCAAACCATTTATTTAACGATATGAACAATTATAATAATGCGTTCCCTTGATTATTATATTCCAATTTTTAACCTCATATTGATTACTTCGTTTATTAATAGTTATTTATGATATAACGGATGGAACTCTCCGCCTTAAGCGTCGTGTCCCAAACTTCCCTTCTCACAAAATAAAATATCACTTTTAGCAGGTATATCATATACTATTTTTTCTAAAAACACCAATAAAAGTCCAAATTAACGCATATTTTACATTAATTAATTGATAAAATAATAGCCTCTAGTTTATCAGTTTTGAATCCAATTTCATTTAATCTATTCATGATTTTTGTCAATAAATCACGAATTATTCTTTCTCGTTTCTTCGTTTTTCGATGGAAAGTGATAAAGAAAATGAATTTCTACCGCCGGAAATTAAGGAAGCTGCTTTTGAATTATTGCCTAGTAAGTCAAAGCGAAAGTACGAGTTTTCATACGATCGTTTCTTGAAATGGTGTGATCTGAAAAATGTCAGTGACAAGGAGGCTAGTGAAAAAGTGCCTCTTGAACACTATGAAGAAAAGTCCAAAATATGGAAATCGTCAACGCTTTGGTCGAATTACTCTATGTTAAAGTCGATGATGAACATAAATAATCATGACATAGGCAGATATTACAAGTTTGTGGCTTTTTTGAAGCGAAAGGGTGAAGGATATCGACCGAAAAAGTCAAAAGTATTGACATGGGAACAAATCGACAAATTTCTCGCAGAATCCCTGGATGAAATATATCTAACGCAGAAAGCTGCTGCGATTTTTGGTGCTTTTCCTCAGCTAGTTTGTTGGCGGACTCTGGTGCTAATCTTACTACAAATAAAAAAAACGGTGGATGGACGTCCAGCGATTTTTCTGTGAAAGTGGCTATATCTTTTTAACCACTCGGTATAGGATAGCAAAACCCTATATTTTCTGAAGGCTTAAAAGTGATCTTTTTAAATCTGCATTAGATAGCCAAAGATCCATTTGAAATAAAAAGTTTAGTTCGGTACGCAAAACTAGAACACCCTGTATATTTTAAAATATTTTTTTTCAAATCATAGTTTAAGTTGAAGTAACATTTGTGGTATAAAAAGATTTTTCAAAAATTTTATATTTTCTTCAATACTTGTCCTTGCCGAACTCTGTATAAAAGACTCGCTACAAAGAAAACAGAACATTGCGGATCAAATTTTGTCCAAAACTTCGGCGTATAACATTGCTCTATGCCCTGGTACAAGCTTCACCAAAGTAAATTCTGTTACATCTACCAATGACACTGGCCATTGTAGTTTTACTAATTGTGCGTTTAATTGAATAAACACTTCATTTTGAATTATGTTTTTATATTTCCTCATAAAAATAAATCACTTCTAGCACTAGTGCTAAAAGTATTTTACTTTTAACACCAGTGTCATAAAATGGCATTTTAGACACTGACAGTATGCGTTAAAAATTATACTTTTACTGACGTTTGTAATTAAAGTTTTTTATAAAATAATTTTTTAGAGCAACGACCTACAAGTCCGGTGTTCCAAAAATATCCAGAGTTGATATACGATCCAGGTTGGATGGGTTATCCTCCCTACATTCCTCCAGGAGCTATGTTTCCCGAAACTTATGCTATGGGAGGTTTCATCCCGCGAGGAAGGAGTTTTCCAAGGTTACCGAACATTGCTGGGCCATCTAGAGGTGAGAATAAATAAATCGATTACATTGTAACTTATTTATAATTTATTTTTATTTCTAACTTGATTTATATGGACAAGAGAAATGCATTTTTGCATCCCATGGAACCAATTCTGAAAGCAGTTATTCCACTCTCTTGTTGGTACATTCAAAATAGAGTTTTTGAAGGAGTTCGCACTGTACTAGTACAGTTTCCCAGTTAACCAAAGCAGAGATAAGTGTGACCAAAAATTTATAAAGATAATGGGACACTCATTATCATCTTCTATCACACCCTACCTCCAAATTGACTCTGGATGTATGTATTTTGGGGTAACATTCACTGAGACCTAAAATATCTATTGTGCCCCCTTACTTCTACTTAGTTTCTGAGGAGAGTCTCAGATACTAGTAGCTCCTTTAGTCCTATTTCCCGGAGGAATTTTAGGATATCTGCAGTCCTCAAAGGTACTAGAGTTCATACAATAGCCTTCTTGGTGTGCGTCATCGTTTGTGACGTATATCCGGGTTTTAGGCATGTCGTTTATTAAATTTGCTAAATAAAATGATCAGGATCGTATTCAGCCATATTCGAAAATGATATGAAACTAATAATACTTGAGATATGAAAACACTGCAAAACAAAACAAATTGTATATTCAATTTACATATTAAAATAACTTTACATTAGTAAATATAGTCCTGCAAAATAATTATACAGCCTGTTCAATTAAGTCTTCACCATATGGAACCCTATTTTATTCTAAAGTTTTATGGAAAAAGGTATTCTTCACTTATAATTCTTATTGTTAGTGAATTTCATTGTTTTATTTGTTTAAATGTGGTCACTGTCTTCATTAAAATATGTACAGGTGGTGTATTGAAAATTTATGTATGTATGTATTTTGACATTCACAGAGACCTAAAAGATCTATTGGGTCCCCTTACTTCTACTGAGTTTCTGAGGAGAGTCTCAGGAGTGTTGTTAAAAGCTCCTTCTATTTCCAAAAATGCACATACTACAGTTTCTTGGTTGTCTAAGGCACCTCGGATATATTGAAAATTTAACAAAATAGATACTATTCTATAGCTTTTTGAAGCTACGACCACTTGCTCTGCCGTTGAATAGCTTCTTTCCAAACACTAACTAGAGTATTCTATCTTCAGTTACACATTCAGTAGAAAACAAACATAAACATAGTAAATAGTCAAGAAACCAACCAACTAATAAAAAATTAAAAAGAAGAGGATTATGAAAGTTCAATTTTCGCAGTCATCTTCCCATAAGTCCCAATCTGATTCACATTCCGACTCATTCAAGTCAATAATTACAGGCCAAGTATCACTAGCGTCAATAATTTTTGCTGTTTCCCAATATTCCTCTATAATGTTTTGGGTATGCCTAACATATTTTTTCCATTTTTCTGGTGTAACCTACAATAATATAATTAAAATAATAGGAAATTTTTGTTCCAACTGAATTTTGATTTTTGTTCGGGTTTTCTGGTTTTCCCCCGCCCCGAATAGTTGACATTGTAACTAGATTTCTGACTTTTTGATACTCAAAATTAGTTGAGCCATAACTGAAGAAGCGAAACATTATGAGTGATTAAGTCTATCTAATCTATAAAACAGCACGCTTACATTAACACTGTTGATCCTTACCTCCTACAATAAATTGCATACTTGTATTCTTTATCTGGTATTTTATGTTTCTTCACAATTTTCATAATTTCATCTTTCATGCTAGATGCTGGAAAAGGTATACACCTTTCTTGTAACCAACTAATTAAAGATTGCTTAGTCCAAGATGAATTAGGGATTTTTTCAACTAAACTTGAATGATAAGATGCATTGTCCATTATTATTAAAGAAGGTTCTTTTAAATTCGGCAGGAGCTGTTGTTCAAACCATTTTTCTAAGTTATTCGAATTCATCGAATCATGATAGTCTCCAGATTTACTCCCACTTTTGAAAATCAAACTACAATTTTCGACAAAACCATTCTCAGAACCAGCTTGTAAAATAATGTACCGTACACCTTCACCACTTGTCTTCCTTACTGCCTTAGTGCTACCACCTTGCCAACTTTTGCGAAAACTACCTTTACTAAAAATCCAGGTCTCCTCCAAAAAAACAGGCTGTAGAGGGTAAGGAGAACTCTCATTGATCTTGAATTTTCTCATAAAATGTAATCTTTTTGTGGTTGTTCCATAAGATAGTTTCTATTGGAAATACTGCAATTTAGCCATCTGAATTTTAGTTCCCTTAAAACATTATCCATTGAACCAACAGACATGTCGATTCCATCCAAATCAATGAGTTTTTTATTCGGTGTATGTTCACCTAAAATAAATAAGTAAACAAACAATATTAATGAATAAAAAATACAAAAACACTTTTTTAATTACACACTTTTATTAGGAAATGCACTAAAAAGTGAATAATAATTTTTTTTAATTTCTCATTCACTCTTTCTCACTATCCTAATGAAATAGGATTAACTTGATTTATATTAATTTCACTTATTGTTATATAAAAAATACTTACTTAGTGCCCTGAAGTTAAAGGTATCAATGGTTTACCAGCTTCTTTTTCTAATTGAAAATATTTGATACCTTTCAAAATAAGATGCTGCTCTTTTTCTGTGTATCTAGGCATATTTTTGTATTATTTAAATAAATAAATTGCTAACAATAAGATTAATATTCACTTTCCATAAATAATCATAATTAACAAAGTACAGACCTGACGAGAACTGTCAGTGGGACATTAGAAAAAGGTAACCTACGAAGGGAACGTCTACATCGTATTCATAACGATATAAATTCGCCCGATTGATAGGTCGCGCTTGCACGTAAACTAAACATCAACCAATCAAATTTTTCTGTCAAAGATTAGGGTTAACGTTTGTAATACGTTTAAACAGTTCATTATTGTGATATTTTGGTTAGGATTAATCACAGACCTGCCTTTTTTTCCATTTCTTTCACCGTAATGTGTTAGAAGGACATTAACAATCAATGACGCACACCAAAAAGGCTATTGTATGAACTTTATCCAGTAGTCTCCCAGGTACTGTGCCCTAGGATTCTGAAATACTGTGCAGTTCGCAAGTATGTGGATGGAGGTTTCTTCTTCCATTCCACAAAACCTACAATCTTCTTCCTCCACTATTTTGAGCTTTTTAAGGTGTCCATTCAGGCGACAATGTCCCGTTAGGATTCCTGTTAAAACTCTTAGTGCAGTTTCACTTTGACTTATGTATTCATTTGATCTCAACAGATTGTAGTCACCCAAAAGAATAGTTGATTGTCTAAGCCCTACTAGATCTTTCCAATTGTCAAATCTTCTCTTTTCTTCGGCTTTACCTATTTCTTCCAATATTACATTGGAGCTGATTCCGCAAAAGGGTTCCGGCCCCCAAAAGGGTATTTCAGTCCCCCTCTTCTCTAGTTCATCTGCTATTTCGTTTCCTTCTATTCCAGTGTGATTGACTCTGGATTTAAGCTTCCTGTTGCCCTAGGCCCGGTTTGATGCGCCGACTTTTTAGTGGAAGCTTCTTACTACCAGTATTGAAACGATTTAATATTGCATTCCAAACAATTACTAGAATTGCTGTAATTTTCGCTGCAATCCTGTAGCTTCAGATGGCATAGTCGGTTTCTCATTTCTGCTCTCGGCAATGAATTCCAGTGCATAAATGATTGCAGACTACTTGGTACTTTTCTAATGCGTAACATGCATCATATCGAGCAGACCAACGAGTTTGAGAAATAATCGTAACTCAAATTTGTACGCTGCACCGAGACGTGTGAAGAAATTACTAGCAAAGTACAAAATAGTCGACTGCTTCTGTTACAGATTCAACTGAACGTAATTTTACTAAATTTAAAGAATGGGCATTGTTACGAAACAGTTTGTTGTTTGGGCTTCGGCGCATTACGTTTCTATCTGTAGTGTCTGTGTTCTTTTTGTTAATAATATAGTGTGCTTATAATAAAAAAATAAGAAAAGTAGTGTAACTGTCACTGTCATCTAATTTTGATTCTTTCCATATAATATAATTTTCAATGCATAAAAAGAAGTCACAAAAGAAATACATCTAATGCAGTAATTGATCACCTGTTCCACTGAGGTAATTATTACTTATAATTAATGAGAGATAATACCAGATAAAAAACCTGCAACCAGACGCATATTTTATTGTTATAATTTACTTGCTGCAATATACTTTCACTGTCTCAGGAATTTGGGAAGGAATATTTCCGTTCCAGTGCAGGTAATCTACAACCATTTCTATCGAAGGATTGGTATGCCAGTACATACCAATTAAAAATATTCAAATATATGTTTTGGATTGGAAAGTTAGCCCTACTCATTACAGGCATTGAATTATTGAATTTTTATAAAAACGAATCTGAACCAATTTTTAAAATGATTCCCCTCAAACTATGCCACCCTGGGCCCGGGCCTCACGAGCCTAGGCCTAAATCCATCACTGATAACTGTATGTATCAATGAAGATAATATAGTCAGTCATTAATTTATCTTGCAAATGACAAATGACAAGACCGAAGTTTAAATAAACATTTTCAAATGGAAATGAGCAAAACATAATTTCCACATTGTTGAAGATTTCCATTTTTCCCATAATTCTCCAAAAAACGCAATCGTAATATTTTCTGACAAGGAGTCCGTTTTTTTTGTTTGTTTCCAATCCATGAACAGTTTGTAATATTTTTCATATTCATATTTTGATTTTTTTGGTAGTAAACTTTCCGGTGTATTATTTTCACTCTTTGCAATTTCAGGTGGTGTATTTTCACACTGATTCTGAATCACTCGATTAATTCATGATAATTTTAAAGTTTCGAATGGAAACGTGACAGCAATAATTTTGCCACTACGATGACAGTAAACTGCGTCAAAGCTAATGTTATTATTTATTATTACTAACCAGTGTAAGAATATTCTATCTCAAGAGAATGTAAATACATTTAAATTGCATGGGGGCAGAGATGTTGCAGAATATTTCTTCAATCTCAAGAGAGAAAATTCCAGCATCTATGATCAAATTTGATTTAAGAATTGGCAAATTCTGTGATGATCGTGGAGAAAAAAACATTTTTTCTCACTACCTTGGTCTAAAGTACGTGGTTTCGGCTCCGATTATACGGCTTTCTATATTCGGAAATTTCTTGTAAGGTTACTCCATATGGCTGTAACCGAACTCGCCGTTTTTATTTCTATCTACCGAATATTTACACGTAACTACTCGAAAATCTCCGAATAGACAGACATACGGAGGAGAGTTACCGAACTCGACCACGATAATTAGGTAGGATACGACCACGACTTTCGGGTAAGGGATTAGTGGATTTTATCTCCACCCCTAGATGTTTAAGGATTATATTATATTTCAGTAATTATAGTATTTTATGCAACGATCATGTAATGATAGCCATTAAGACACGAGCATGTTGTAGGATACGAAACGAGCCGCAGGCGAGTTTCGTATATAATATGCGAGTGTATTAATGGCCATTACATGAAAGTTGCATACAATATTTTTTCTACTCCGATTAATAAGAATTATTTAATTAATAATTATCATTTATTATAAAAAACAAGAACAATGAAAGGAACTTCAACAAATAAATTTTACAAATTGTACAACAAATAAATTTAAAACTTTTGAACATAATAATATTAATTCTTTAATCTTCTTTGTGCATAAATTATTTATTGTACAATTTGTAAAATTTATTTGGGTGGCTGATCTTATTCGGATGGTTGTTGAACTGGAGGGCATGTTAAAGTTTGTTTCATTCCTATTTTCAATTTAATTAAAAATTTTATTCGATACATTTATTTTATTTTGGATATACTTTCTTCAATATAACCCTCTGCAACCGTAGTGGATTTCCAACCACCGTGTCTTTTTAAGGTGGTAATATCACCGCCGTCATCTACCAATACGGTTGCAGATGCTCTACGAAAGCAGTGTCTCGTATATAAATTGGGATTGGGAAGCCCTAAAAAGGTGGCAATTTGCTTGCCCAAGTTTCCAATTTTGTTTATTCCAATGTCAATGTCAACCAGGTATCCATGGCTATATTGAATATTGTGCGAATGTCGCATTCCTATTGGCTTAAAAATCTGTATCATAATGAAAATTTGTATCATAATGAATATCATTATGATACAGATTTTAGTCTTTTAATAAGCATATTATAAAACAGGAGTAGAAAATAATATTTATACTGCTTCATCTATAACAATTTTATTTTACATAATATATTTTAATCAAACTTCGTGAATACGAAAGAGAATTTTGAATGATTATTATTTATTATCAATTATTGGGTTCCAACATTACTTAAACACAGTACAAAATAAAGATTAATGAAATATACACCATATACATTACATAATTAATATATACAGGTTGTATTCAAATTAAAAGACTCACATATTTCACAAATAAAAATCTGGATATTACATTTGACTTAAGGTGGATTTCCACAGATCCGTCATCCGATGTCCGATTGTTAATCGTATCGGATGAATGAAATTGCCAATTTTGCTTCGAAACAGTCGTACGTTCTAATAACAAAAATAGTGACATATCACTTTAAAACTTTTTGGCGACACATTTGCAATTAACAACAAGCTGCTCGTTTTAATCGTCTTTCATTATAAATATTATTGTTAATTCTGAAATAATATCACAAAAAAGGAGATCATTAAAAAGTTAGATTAAATCAGATCCGATGACGGATAAAAGTTAAACGTTTTTCAACTTTTTCCCATGACGGACGTAAGTTAAAACTTTCGGCAAATATTTGGCGGCTTGTCAATTTTGAATTTTTCCACCAATCACAAAACTTTCGGATGACGGAACTGTGGAAAATCACCTTTAAACGCATCTAATTTTAAATTCATAAAATCAATTTTTCCTACTTTTTTTTGTTGAAGTATTTGAACTTCTAATCTTAACATGAATTTCAGTTTGTACTTTCATTTATACATTTATAAAAAGGAAATTATTTAGATGATGCGTACAGAACTCAGAATTAAACTTAGGATTCACATGAGTTTGTTGTTCTGAATAAAATATTATCAGAACTACACTAAATGTGTGTTGGAAATAGGGCTAAGTCAGCAATGTATTTAATATAACCTCAAATACTTTCCGAAAACTGATTCTGGGTTTTTATAATCTAAAAGTAGACTAGCATTTTCCAATTTACTCTACCTATACTCTCCTACTCAATAATTGTATCAAGGACTAATAATTAATCCTTTGGAATAGTAATCATTCAATTTGTGCAATAACCAACATCATTTAACCCACCACCAACTAATAAGATTTCCGGGAAAAGTGTCTGGATTACACACAAATTGCTGGTGGTAGAGTTCGACAGTTCAGATAATATTATGATAGCGTTTTTTGGTGAATTATCAGAAAAATGGAAATCTTCAACAATGTGAAATAGTATATTATTAAACGAGCCAATATTGACGCAGGGTGACGAGTGAATAATGGCCATAAATTGCGAGTAGAATACTATACTTTGTCCATGACCCTTGATTTCTTTATTAAATAAGGCGAGTGTAGAACGGAAAGTAATAATTTGGTATTATTGACAATTCTAAAGTCAAAATTAATAAATACGTCAAATGTGACATATAGAGATGGGCGATACTGTGTAAAGTATCGATACACCGTACCGTTATGAATATATTGTTTTAAAAATATCAATACGATACGATATATTTCAGAAATAAAATACGGTGATTTAATAGTTTATTTCATATTGTACCCTCATCTCTAGTCACCTATGTACCGAAATTTTGTGAGTGTTGAGTTGTCATGGCATGTTAATTAAATGCAGAAGCGTGAATTATGAACCATAATTCACTCTAGTAGTTATATCTTTTGTTAGGAGGTAAAATATTGACTTATTATTAAGTGGTTGTGGACAAATAATTTTTTGTTTATTTCCATTTAAAAATGTATATTTAAAACCTTTGATCGTGGAGAAGGTATAGTCTGCTACTCGGTTAGAATGAAAATTCGTGATGCTCATGGTTCCTCATGCATCGAATTTTTATTCTAACCTTGTCACAGAATATACTATTCTATTCATAAGAGAAAAATCAATGGAGAAAAGTTTCCCAATGTTTTCATTCATGTTTAGTAAGAGTAATTTCAACAATGCAACGAAACAAATAACTATATCTATTTCATTCTTTAACCATTTTTCTTTGAACTTAACCAAGCAAACCGGGGTAACAATACCATGACGTCACGGTTAACTTTGATGACGTAACGGTTTGTGGAAACCCTGAAATAAACAAACACCTAACCTCAAATATGATAACTACTCTATCAAACTATCTCAGTGAGCTGGTTTGTGTGGTTGTTTAACTGTTACGTCATGGTTTGGAATACAAGTCGAGGAATATTGAATCGTTAACTTATAGTTAACCCGGTTTGTGTGGTCAAGTTCAAAGAAAAATGGCTTTAGTTATCCATTTCCTGTCTGCCAATTTTTTCGACTCACTTTGTGCCGTATTTAAAAATATTGTATTGTATTGTAACCCTCCGTATGGGTATAAAATAAAAGTCTATTCTTTAAAAATACTATGTACAGTTGTTATTTACAAAAAGGCGTTCGGATTTAATAGCTAATTTGAAATGAAAACTTCTACTCCAGGGATTTCGTCGTAGGTGACGCCTTCTGTTTCTGAGGTTTCGGCCAAAGGAGTGTCTATCGGTTCGTACAGTAATTGCAGCGGAATATCTCTAAGTCAATACCTTAGAGGCGGGAAATTCAGGAGAGGGCGAAAGTCAATACCTTCCGCTCTCTAGCGGGTTTCTGGATGTACGCTGAAGTCAATACCTTCAGCGAGGGTGGAGTATCCCTAAGTCAGTACCTTAGGGACAGGAACTTCAGAGGAGTACGAAAGTCAATACCTTTCACACGCTAGCAGGTTCAGGATTTTCGCTGAAGTCAATACCTTCAGCGCGGACAGGTTTATTCAGACAGGTCAATACACTGCTGAACGGGGAGAGGGATTGTCGACAAGTCAGTACCTTGCCAACCGGAGAAGGAAGACCACCGAGTCAGTATCTCTCTAGACTGCCTGCTACGATTCTCGGTCGTCCTTTTATATCTACTCTGGCTTAGCAAAAACAGCTTTGTATCGAACCATAGTCGTCTCTAGAACGATGTTTGAGGGGGACATCGTTACAGTATTCATCGGCTTTAATAGTGTACTCACTAAAATATTTTTCTTGAATTATCTTCGAAGTTGAATTCCAAAATGATTCAACTGCATATTCTTCTTCATTCCTCTTTTTCATATTATAGGCCCAACTCTTCAATAGATCTGCTACTTCCTATAACAGAGTTAGTTTAGACTGTTTCGGACTTGGGAAAACTCGATAAATTGTCTCCATTTTGATGCTTTACTGTTTTTTGTGGATTGCGGAATTGAATTTTCTATATTTTTGTTATTTGTTGAGACCAAAACGACTCGTATGTTTCACTATCAACTGTAGGAGAAGAGTTCAGGAGAACCGGTTCATGGTTAGGAATTGATAGATCTTATAACGACATTTCTCTTTCTCGCATTTATTCAGCGGTGGGATGAATAATGAATTGGTCAGTATGCAGGAAAACCTACAGCATAATAACTCGAAGGACCAGTGACGACTAGCTTCACAAATTAGTGGAGGGTAGGGTGTATACAAACATACAAATGTTCAAGATGAAAAAGTCATGATATATTTTAATTATCAACACACTAGAATAATATACGGTGCACTGTTTCATTACAAATTATTTAAATGAAAACCACTGTTACAATACCTTAGGTTGATATTGGTAGAACAAAACTTTAAGCTATATCTTTTGAGCGCCGGCAACTCTGTAGCTTTACCGGTAACCGGTTCTTGTAGATGGCGAATATAATTAAATATTTCGGTGCTTATGGATATGGATAATAAGAGTACTTGTCTTACAATACTTGTCGTAACAGCACTAGCACTATTAGTCCCATTATTGGGATAAAAAAAGTAAATTTAAATTTCAAATTGAGAGATATTAACATTAATTACTAATTAGAACTAAGTACCTAGTACTCTTCATGGCTGACACATGTGTAAAGAGAACGAAAAAGGGAAGGGAATTTTTAAATTTCACGTCTTCGGGTACACGAAGGTGACCGAAAATCAAAAGGTTGGCGTTGGGAAAATTAAATATTTGGTAAGATATAATTTTTAATAAGGAAAAAAAGTCTATTGGATAAATTTGCTGATACAAAATTAAACATTAAGTATCAGCAATACTTCATAATTATAAATAGTAGTGGGCATAATTCGAATTAAAAATTATTCATAATCCGATCAGTGGCGGTCATAGAGGGGGGCCATGGCCCCCCCCTAGCCCAACCGCAGTTGTTCAGAAATTAAAAAAAAACATTCACGTGTAATTAACAATTAAAAAACACTTTAAAATAAAATAAGTCGAAAATACTTTTCTGATCTTATAGAGGAATTTTAAACTTTGACACTTGGACAAAGCAGGTAGAAAAGCATACATTATACAATTCACATCTTTCGCAATTAACGACGACAAACACTTATCCACTGCTTCGCCAAGTCTTCATTTTTTGGAAATCCATAGTATTTTATACCGTTTCTTTCGTATTGCGATTGGTATTTTTGTATGTAGCCACGACACAGCCCGGCATTATGGTCTTATAATTAAAGTAAAATAAAGTTAAACGTTTTAAAACAAAAAAAAAACACTTAGATCAACTCTATAATAATTTTAAACACTGGCTTTAGCATAAAACAATATCAATTAACGCAGAAAATCGAAAAATCTCAGGAAAAACAAACTAAACATGTACAACTTTATCCAACAATTTCTGATTCTGATTCCAAGGTGACGTCATGTGCAGAGCGTGCACAATTTGAGTCGACAAGTCAGCATACCGCGTATTTTTACCATGGTTCAGTCGTATCAGACAATCGCTCATGGCCCCCCCTCTCAAAGTGTATATGACCGCCACTGAATCCGATTATGAAGATAATCGTTAGTAACCGATTATGGCAAAACAATTCGAATATTTTATGGAATGACGAAAAAAGAAATATGGGTTGAGTTGAAAGTTGCAATGCGCAAGTCAGTGAGTCTAAATTTGAAATTCCGCAAAATTCCGGTCTATTTTGATTGTCAGAAAAGCAGTTTTCATTTTCTGGTTGAACACACAATCTGAAATCTATGATGACAGTTGACAGTTTGAAATTCGTAATTGCACTGCATGAACAGTGTACAAAGCTGATGCGATTGCGTCTGATTCCAATGGATTGATAATGGTAACGGCCGTGCGTTGCGGAAAGTTGCGCAGGTAATAACAAATAATGCGCCCTGTAGGTAATTAGAATATGAGTAATTTATAATTTCGAATTATCATTCGATTGTTGAAATCACTCATAACCTTAATCCGATTATTGAAATAATGTGATTCTGTCCATCACTAATTATCAATGACAGGGCAGACATTAAAGTGACGTAAGCTTACTAAATGTAGTCTGGTTATGAGGAGCATGCGTTTTCATTAGTGATAAAAAAAGGGTGCACTTTTTTATCGCTATTAAAAGGTCATCATTATATGACACATTTTATATAGGAGTTAATTTATCACTTATTAACGAATGCTTCAAATTTTTCTTCTATTATGTATTGGAACAGCCAATATACAGATACATGCAATGAGAAACGGAACATAGGATTTTAAGCATTGTATCAGAACTGCTTTTGAACTAGTTGACCAGCATCAAGCTTCAACAGATTGAAAACACGATTATTACAATCGTTCATTTGGACACCTAGAACATATCGTATAATTCCCACCACTCCGTAGTCTCAACTGTGGGCGGTTATTTATTAGCGTCAGACAGTCAGTAGACAGCAGTCGATATCCGAGTACTGTTCAAGCCCATAACTATTCAAAATAAAATAAATTCGTAGAGAAATCAGAATGTACACCCTTCAGGAAAAAATTCAAATTTTATCGTGGGATTTTGGAGGTCACTCGATTAGGGAAATAGGTAGTGAATTTATTCGTTGTTGCTTTTGGAAACCGACCAGCGCCTTCACAGTTTACAGTTGTTGATCGAATAATTGAAAATTTTTGTAAATGTGGATGTTTACAAAACTGCAAGAAATGCAGTAATCTCGGTCAACCACCTGTAAGGCAAATGAGTGAACAACGAATAAATAGAGAAATTGATGTTTGTGCAGTGGTTGAAAATAGTTAACCATGTTCGAGCAGGGAAGTTGCTGAAGAAGTAAACATAAAACAAAGTACAATTTGACGTATTTTAAAAAGAAATGGGTATCGGTGCTATAGGGTGCAAACTACACAAGAGCTATTCCCCGACGACAATATTAAACGGGCGGAGTTCGGTGAACAAATGATGGAGAAAGAAAATTCAAATAATTTTTTAAATAACGTTTTATTTACGGATGAATCAACATTTTCTCTTCACAGAAAGCACAATCCATCTGTCGTTCGATATTGGTCTCGGGAAAATAAGCACCTAAGTATTCCCGTTCGTGCGCAACATCCACAAAAAACTTAATGTGTGGACCGGAATTTTAGGTGATTACATTATAGGACCACCTAACTAACAAATATTGGAAGGAGAAGAGGCGGGGTTTCTTAAAGTGGTTCTGAATCCAGCTGTCCAGCTAAATACTTGATATTTATTGAAGTAAATTTATAGAAATGTTTTGTTGGTGGACTATTTAGATCGGAGAATACATTAAACTGCTTTCTCATTGCATGTATCTGTATGAAAAATCCTAATTGATAAATAAGTGGAGTGGAGGATATTGTTTTAAAAATTGAATAGATGAGGCTTTTACTTGATTAAGATCCATACTAACTCGATAAATTAAAACAATTTATTTTGTTTAAATTTTTCACTATATTTGAACCGATAAACTTGAAATTTTAACGCGTTTTGCTTACACAGTAGGTTTGTCAAACGTATACTGCGCTAACAAAACATCGGTTCAAATATTGTGAATATTTAAGCAAATTAAACAGTTTTATTTCATCGAGATATTGTTCCAATTAATTGTTCAGAGTATCAGTTGCAGCACTACACGCATTTCTTAGTGAAATTGGGATACAGTATTTTCAAAAGACATTTTGTATGGAATAATTGATATTGAATCGTCTATATTCTTCAATATGAGAATCAAATACAATAGAAACTATACTTATACTTTTGTTTTCATTCTAGGAGGTTACGGTAGACGAAGGGCGGGCTACAGATACAGAGGAGGTCACAGAGGCGGTGGGAATTTCAAAAATTATCCGCCAGATTTAGAAGATGAGTTTATGAAATTCTTGAACGAGCACGACGACAGAAAACGCAAATCTTACTCTCCAAACAGACGATCCAGAAAACGAACCCGGTCTAGATCTCGATCTAGAAGATCGTACAGTCGTTCTAGAAGTAGATCGAGAAGAAGACGATCCCGATCAAGGAGATCTAGGTCGTATAGTTATAGATCAAGATCTAGGTCTTATACAAGATCAAGAAGTAGATCAAAGTCTAGAAGAAAATCACGTAGTAGATCAAGGTCTAAAGCTAAAGATAGAACCAGGAGTAGATCTAAAGGAAGGAGTCGGAATAGATCAAAAAAATCGAGAACTGTATCTAGAGATACTTCTAGAGAAAATAAATCTGCAACTAATAGGAATTCCAGGACCAGAGAAAAGTCAGTGGATAGCTCTAGTTTTATGACACCTAAACAGCTTCAACAAACTAGGGAAAGATCTAAATCATGGTCGTTGACGAAAGAAGGAGAGGAAAAAGGCAGATCGTGGTCTAAATCGCCAGATAAAAACGATTAATACTTGAAATAGATTTTAAAACTGTATTAATAAATTAAGTTTTTTTTTACATGTCGATATTTTTCTTTTCGTCATTTTCTTTTGCTTTAAATTAAATGTCAAGATTTTGGGTACTTTTATATGGTTTCATTAAAATGCACCCCCAAAGCGAAAACGTATCAGGAATTAGCTAATAATGATTTTCTGCAGAATGGCAGAGAGAATCTTTTAAATTTCTTAACAACAAAATAATTACAAAATTTGGCTACAAAACATTTATACTTCCAAGGCCCGGTTGTACAAATGTAGCTTAGTGAAGGCTCAAGTGTGAACTCAGATTCAGCGGCAGATTGCTGTTGTACAAAGTAAGCTAATGATTGAGCTTGATTTAAACCTTAAGCTTAGTAAAGCCTTCAAGAGGACAGGTTTAATGTAAGCTTAAGCACGGAACATAAATTGTTATCATGTTCCGTGGCTTAAATGTAAATAAATTGTATGCAAACATAACCTGTAGCTACTTAATTTATTTTCTAATTAAAAGTTTATCAAAGTCAAATATGGATACATTAACCAATGATGAGGATTTTTTGGAACTTATTGAAATCGTACAACACCTCGAGTGTATAGAGAGCGTATAAATTACTTTGAATGTTCGAGGGATCATGAGTTCATTCAAAGATTTCGTGTTTCTAAAGAAACCGTTCGCTTTGTGACAGATTGTATATCAGAGGAAATTTATTGCAAGACTAATAGGTACGAACAATCTCCCCAAATGCCAAATTAGTTAGGTGACATCTTCATTTGACAAACATATTTTGACCGATTTACTTCATACGCATGTGTCAGTTCGAAATAAGTTCTACCAACACTTGCAAATATAGGTTTAGTAGAGTTGCTCTGAACCATGTTTGTACAACAGGTTTAGGGTTGAGCTAAGTTTATATTCTAAGCCCAGCTCAGTTGAGCTCAATTTTAAGCTTCAATTGTCCAACCGGGCCTAAGCTATATTTTTAACCTAAAGCGGGATTTATAGATTGACGGACTGTAAAGGTATACCACAAGTAGACGCACTGGATACGTAACGAACGGTATGTAAAAATTGTTGTAGTTATAAATTGACGGAACGGAAATTTTGCGCATGAGCAGAGGTAACGTACTTGCGACATTCAAATTAACCTAGAAATTATACAAATCATCTACAGCCTGTGTCCTATGTTGTTTTGAGCTTTACATTTTGTATTATAATCTAAATATTTATATAGTTTGAATCACAATGGATTACGAAATACATGAAGATATTCTTTTTGGAGCCGTAGGACTACTATTGTGTACAGTAGCATTGGAAAAGTGTTGATCGACAAGCACAAACTCGAAAAACGACGCTAAACTAAACAGTAAACAAAGGATATGTATGTCAATCTATGCAACATTCAAAAAAACAACATTAAATGACAGCTGATAGCCACGCTGACATCACACAAAATTATTTCCTTTGATTGGCCAGACGTAAGAACGCACTGTAAAAAGATAAAAGTTGGCCAACTCCTCCGTTCCAGTCCGTTCTCCTTACGTTACGTCATGCACTTATGTTCCTTTATAAACAAGGTACGTAAAATCTATAGTTGATCTTTTCACAGTGCGTCTACGTTTACAGTCCGTCAAACTATAAATCCAAATTTGTTAAGAGTGAGAAGATAGCTGATAGCTCCAACAGTACATCTGCGGCAATCGTCTGTGCTGGCAATAGCGCACCGATATGTCCGTCGATCACGGTCGTCTTAATGTCTTGGTTAAATCCAACAGTGCAATATACGGGGAGGTTGCCATGTTTAAATTAATGGATAGGGCAAAAAATACACCAACAGAAAAGAAGCAAAATTCCGGAAAAAAAACGAATCTGCGGAAGCCATCTTTTAAATTAGTCGTCATACGATCACATGTACGCCTATTTCTTATGGTCTTTACAAACCCAATAGATTAAAGTTTGCTTGTAGGTTGAATTTTTTTTATGACGTATTTCACGTGTATATTGTCACCGAAAAGTGCAGAAATAGCTACTGATGGAAAAATACTTACCTATAGTTTGTAACTTATAAATATCAACCCACGTGACTTCTGTCATAACTGGACTATGTTGCCAAGCTCTTGAAATAGTATGAGAATCTAGTAAATGTCAAATGAAGTTATCAAATATTCTTCTTTTTATTTGGTTATAGGTTAGGTTTAGTTTTTGATAGTTACTGAATCTAAACAAACTTGAACTTATTTCTGTATAAAACTCTTATTTGTATGTTAAAAGTACAGCACTAAGTAAGAAAATATATAGTTGGAAAATTCAAGATTCATTTTAATAGAAACAAATTCATATTGTGGTTTATTTTTCTTGGAAATTCACTTTGTGGATGTGTGTCATATTTTAGGAAACTATGATTAGGAACATTCTACATTAAATAATTGTTTTTCCTCCAATTGCAGCAGTAACATTTCTAAAGTGACATGGATTATATCTGTAAATAAATTGTGCAAATATAATTGCTTAGTATTATGAATAGTGTAACAGAATACAATAAATACAGTTGATTGAGTATAATATTAAACTCATACTTACTTGCTTCATAAATGCTGTAAATAGTCAGGAATAGATGGATAATAAATACATCAACTATTGCAGTGTTATTAAGTTTCATTTATACGTTAACTTTGACAACTCGTTACTGTTTGTGAAAATTTACTCAGTTTTTAGCAGTTTTTTATAACAAGGAGATGAAATAATCGAAAAATTGAATGATCAATATTAAACTGTCACAACATAACCTTAAAAATGTCAAGACGTCAACTGTACCAGATAAACCATTTTAATCGCGGCGACAGCGCGCATTTTTGCCAACATATAAAGTTTTTAGTACGACTAATGTTAGTTTGAGTTTAATAATTAAGTAACCCACGAGTTGTATTACATATGAAATCAATTACGAAACCTTTCTTTAAGCATGTATTTATATTTTTCTATAACATGAGACGTACAAATTTCAATATTTATTGAGTTTATAGCGGCAAAACATAGTGATTGACAGCAGCAAAAGAATGACATAATACAAGCGAACGTCTCTTTTTTGGCACTTTGATCACGTGGGACGATATTTATAAGTTACGAAGTATATATAATACATTTGATAAAACAATCCTTTATGCTAAAATACTTTTTCTCAGTGTGATTCGCCCAGCAAATTCAAAAACATATTGAATACATCTATGTTATGTAATTTTTGAAATATAAAAGTCAGTTATATAAAACTGAAGTCACAACTAGATAATATATTTATGTATTGAATACTGACAAAGGCCGTCACATCTAGAGAACAATAATGATATAAAAGATACATATTCATATTACATATCTATTATGTAAATTATATTACAGCTCAAATATATGTCCAAATCATTATGTAATATATACCTATGTAAAAATGAGATAATATCTAGAGAATATTTATTTATTAAATATTTAATAATATAGATGTAACAAACGTTACCTATTTTTACTTTTGTCTCACCCCTTACCTAAAATATTTTATTTCATTGGATCTATGAAAAAATTATTTGAGAAAAATCTGTTAAAACATTATTTTCCATAGGATTAGGGTCAAAAGAAAAAAGGAATTATTGTAACTATACCTATTATTCAATACCTACCTTATGAATATTTCAAACATAATAAAGCAACTGAATATTTATACCTATATTGTAAATGGTATTTATCTTTATTTGGAATATTTCGCAGCTGGTGGATGTTTTCTTATAGTTACTAAAAAAAAACAGCAAATGAATGCATATAAGTACATTTATTTTACTACATAATTAACATTGACAATACAATACTGTAACAAAAATATTGCAAAACAAAATCTAAAAATATTCAAAAACTAAATGATAACAAAATATAAAAAATAATAGAAAACTAATACTATCCCTTGTTTTGAAGGGTTACTGTTTCACCCTTCTTTTCCATCTGAAGTCTCTGCTTATTCAGCCTTATCCACGTGCGTGCCTGTACAAAATAGTAAGAGACATATCTCTGATAATAATAATAAGTACTTACATAATGTATTCTTCAATCCTCTAAACACAAGCACACAGACAAAAACGACTCTCGTCTGTGGCTCGTGTAGGTGGTGTCGACCTCGGGCGCCATCGAGTATCTCCGGTGGCGCTCGGCTTTCATGCGGGGCGCGCACGGTTCAAACACCCCGAAAAGAACATCTCGCTTTCAATACACTTTTTTAACTAAACCACCCTACCTTACCCCCTACCCTAATCCGAATCGAAAAATTGAATTGTGTAATTGACAGATTATTATAATAATTTTCAACCAAAACCACCCTACCTTACCCCCTACCCTAATCCGAATCGAAAAATTGAATTGTGTAATTGACAGATTATTATAATAATTTTCAATAATAACCCAACCAAAACCACCCTACCTTACCCCCTACCCTAATCCGAATCGAAAAATTCTTCGTATTTTTAGTCAATTTTTGAAAAAAACAATAAGAAAATAAAAATAAAAATATCCTGACTCGGACACGACTCGAACCTGGTACCTCTGTGTTAAGAGCCCAGCACGCTTACGCTGGGCTAATCTCTGCACACATTAATGATATCGTATAGAAGGTTAAAAGCTTTAGAAACGTGCGCGCTTCGCATGAAAGCCGACGCCACCGGAGATACTCGATGGCGCCCGAGGTCGACACCACCTACACGAGCCACAGACGAGAATACAAAAACGTTATTATGCTCACAGATCAACTTTTCAATCATTACTAGTTGGGGTCACAGATAACATGTTGGGGTCACAGATAACATACTTAGTTGGGGTCACAGATGTTGGGGTAGCGTGGGTGTTACAAAGGTTATGATTTTCTTCTTCTTTTTCAAGACGAGACGAAGTAGGTACGTGTATGGCGATAGCAAATGTTAGGTAATAAATATATATAATTTTTTACATATATTTATGTAGCAGAATTTACATCTTGAATACATATAAAATTAAATATAACGAATATATAAAACATTTTATAATATAAATATTGAGAATATATAACAAAATTTACAAAGACATACATACATACATACATACATCACTTTACTACAAAATGTCCTATAAAATATCGTTTTTATTTTTCTAAATTAAAGTGTACCGTACCTACTAATTATTTGGACTTATAGGTTTTTAAAATAAAACAAAAAACAATAGTAGGCATTAAACACGTCAACCATATCATTAGTTCATTATTTATGTACAAATTGTCAAAACTGACACTAATTTCAAATTAGCACGAAATTTAAAAGTAAATTAAGAATAATGGCACATTTATCAGAAAAGCAACGCATCCAAATCTTAATGTTAGTTGGATATGGTGATCGCAACCGTACCAATGACGAAGTAACTCATCTTTTTAACGATTTAAATCCTGAACGCCCTCCTTTAAGTAGATCTACAGTGACGAGATTAGTAAATGAATTTAATGAAACTGGTAGTGTAAAAGATGAGGATGATTTTGATAGACGATTACAATTTCGTGAAATAGTTACAGAGAAAATAAGGATGCAAAACAATTTCTTAGATTTTTTGGTATTCAGTGATGAAGCCACATTTTGCTTGAACGGTTCTGTTAACAGACATAATTGTCGGTACTGGTCAGATTGTAATCCGCACTGGATGGAGGAGGTTCATACACAGCGTCCACAAAAAGTAAATGTGTGGGCGGGTTTGGTGAAAAACCATTTGATCGGTCCTCTTTTTATTGAAGGTACGCTGACCAGTGCTAAATATCTTGACTTACTCCAAAATGAAATTATACCTGAAATAAATCGATTATTTCCTAATATGAATTACGTATACTTTCAACAAGATGGCGCACCTTCACATTATCAAAGAGACGTTAGGCAATATTTAAATACAATTTTCCCTCAGTGATATGGATTGGTTGAAGAGGTGCAATTGAGTGGCCGGCAAGATCACCCGACTTGACACCACTCGATTTTTTTCCCTGGGGCTACCTGAAAATACCGCGTTTATGTAAAAGACCAACTAACTTAAACGATTTAAAGGATCGCATACGTCTCGAAATGCAGGGAATTACTCCACAAATGATCAACGATTCTATTCGTAGCTTCGAAGAGAGATATTATCATTGTCAACAAACAAATGGCCAGCATTTTGAGCACTTATTGTAATGAAGTATTTGCAACTTAAATAATTGTTTAGTTTATAAATTTCTGTAACACGCAGTTTTGATTAAAATCATAATTTTAATATTTTTGTTAAATTTCTATCATAATATCCGAGTCAAGTTATACATTGGGATTCTTTTTGGAAAGAGAAAAAAATAAGCTTTTTTGTGATGGGTCACACGACCTAGGTTGTCATTTGAAAAAATTTAAGATGGCGGCCGTACGCTAAAGGCTGACGTCAAAAACATTTGACATTTGCTCTAAAATATGCAGAATAGAGTCTCATTCATCGTCCTAGAATTTCATAACTTTCCCTTTATCCGTTTCAAAGATAATCCCTTGGTGCGAGACTTTTCAGCAACGCTGTATATGCTCTAAATTTTTGTCGATAGTGAAACCAGAGAGTGAAACTATATGTGTATGCTTTCGGAATTTTCGTTAATCTCTAAAGATTGACACGACATCTGGCCTTTATACGGGTTTAGTAATAAAAGTTTATAGCTAAATCTCTCAGTGTACAGTAACAGATCCATAGTCGCCAAAATGTATATACTAAAATATAAATAAACAAAAATAAATTTAACTTCAATTTATTAATTGGAATTGGAACAAATTAAACTGTTAAAGCACCGTATATACGCTTTAATTTATTACATCTAATCGGCATATATTTTAAAAAATGTTTCAAATAAAAATGTAGTTTAATAATGGCCACACATTTTGAAAATATCAGGGTATCTGCAAAACAGTGGAAGAAATAGACAAAATAAATTATTTCTCTATGGTGGAAGGTATCAAAGTTTATTATACTATGCGTATATGGCATAAAATCTGTCATTCCACAGAATTTTTCGTCCATTCACAAGGAGATTTAGGTCCATTTTTTAAGTTATTCTCTACTTTCAGCATCCATAGACTACTCGAATGAACACAAGATCGAAATCTTTTTGTTTTTTTGTACGGTTTAAAATCGCATAAATAAATATTAATAATTATTGCAATATAAAAAAATTTAATGAAGATGGCAATAAAAAGTACGAAAGCACCCTGGTGTCACGCACACTTTTCTTTTTTTGAAAACTCATTATAATGACTTTTATCTCATTATAATGACATTTATATTTTCTAGGTTATAACAAAGGTATTTTCTATTTTATACATAAAATCTATGACATGAATCTTTCAAATTATATGGAGGAGTTCCTGCAAATACGAAATATTCCCAAAGCAATCATTGAGAAGATTAGGTATTTCTCAAAAGGTGAATAGTGGATTTTTGATCTGTTTGGCTTCATTTGGTCACAGAATAGCGCTCTGGTTTGTCTAGTATTTATTGTATATCAATGCTATTATGTAACCAAATGAGTATTAGGTACATATACAACTGAACTTCTATTGAAATTGTGTATTTACACAATATCACTAGATACCTACTACTGAATTTATATTCTAGATTGATGAGCATGTAATTCTACTGATGGAAGATAGGGATCTAGAAAAAACAGCAATTAATTAATTAATAATGATTTAAATAGAACAATGATAATCCAGAAACATATCACTTAAGAAAATATAAAAGCAAATATATAAAAGTCATTGTAAGGAAAAAAAGTCATTATAATGAGAAAAAAACTCATTATAATGAGAAAAAAGTCATTATATTGAGACAAAAGTCATTATAATGAGATAATAGTACGTTATACTATAAGGGAGAGAAATGCGTTATTTTGGCAGAGGTGCAATTTGAAGCCCGAGGGTTACAAATGCACCGAGGACAAAATAGCATATCTCCCGAATGGTATATACTATTTTTTCCACGGTCGGGAGTAGAAATCAGTTTCTATGACATCAAATTAAAACAGAAGTAGTCGACTATTCCTAAGGTAGATTACATTATGGAGAACGTTTTTAATTATACTCCCTTGGGAATAATCGACTACTTAATTTTGCTGTCATAGAAACTGATTTCTATGACATCATAAAAGATAAAAGTCATTATATGAGTTTTTAAAAAAGAAAAGTGCGTGACACCAGGGTGCTTTCGTAAAAAAGAAAGAAGAAGAAGTGATACTTAACGAAGTGTACTCGACTCCGACGCTGTGTGTGCTTTGGTTCCATACTTCTGGTACGTCGAAAACGACAAGCACCTATACTAGCCATACCAGGTATACCGTAGTAGAAAACAAGACAAAATCGCCCAAAGTCTTTCAATAAGAGTGAGGAAAAAGGTTACTTCTGTTTTCGTTTCCGTTTCCATATTTGTATTGTATGTAAAGTCAACTCCCGCTGGCGGAGCAGAGCAGACTGAACTTGTGTATATTATCTCTGACACTGAACGAACGCATCCTTTATCACAAAGCAACCACCAATGCTTTGTGTCCTTTATCTATGTCTGACACTGAACGTGTTACTTTGTTTGGTTATGTTTACAATCTTGGTCTGTAAGTATTATATTCATGTGCAAATGCAAAAATATATGCAAAACAAGATATAATCACTCTTTGAACCTTCATGACATAGTTTCTATTATGAATTGATTGAACAATTCAATATAAAAATGAATCATCAAAATCAACAGCCAGTAAAGTGTTGTCCTAATGATAAAATGAAGTTAAAAATTCTTGCCATTCACGGTTATAGACAGAATGCCGAAACGTTTAAAGCAAAAACTGGATCATTTCGTAAAATATTACATAAATGGGCAGAATTTACATATATCACGGCACCACATAAAGTGATTTTAGTCGACGATCCAAACGATTTGGATAAAAATGGCCCAGACATTGGACAAAGTAAAGATGAAGGTAGGTGAAGATATATAATTTAGTATGGATTTACAACAATTAGAAACTTCTTGTTTTATAGAACAATATGGTTGGTTCTTTAACAGAGATGATCTTACATTTAGGGGTATAAGGAAAGGTGGACCAGCTATTGGATTTGAAGAAAGTTTAAAATTAATAGAAGATGTATATGAAAAAGAAGGTCCATTTGATGGCATATTAGGGTTTTCTCAAGGAGCCTGTTTTACAGGTCTACTATGTGATTTACTGCAAAGAGGACGTAAGCTAAAAATTTCAATTTTAACAGTGTATTTCAAAATAAATATTTTTTTACTTTCAGTTACCAAGTTCACTTTCAACTTTGCCATTGTAGCTTCAGGTTTTAAATCTGGAAGCTTACCTCATTTAAAATACTATACTGATAGAATAGCAATTCCAACTCTTCATATTTTTGGAGAAAATGATCAGATAATACCAACAGGTATGGGAAAATTGTGTGGCTCACGTTATACAAACTGAAAAAGAATATACGGATTTACCGCCTATTGCAAACATAGCACCAGTAACTACTTATCCAACCTGAAAACAATTCTACTTCAGAAGATTCTGACAATTCCGGTTATTAAATTATTTTAAATATTTTTTCTTTGTAGGTATATTTAAAACGTGTTTTTTGTTTCTTAATGTATTTATAATAGATATTTTCCAAATCCAGTAAAAAAATCAAAAAGCAGAAATTGACAAAAACAAATAACTTCATATACCTGACCCAATCCTTTTTGCTGGTAAGAATACCTCATACCTCCCCGTGGTTCTTACTGGGTAGGCAATTTTTTCAGATTGTCTGGCTAAATGAGCATTATTTACAGAAAATTGTAATGAATTTTGTATGTAGGTTAGTTTTAATCTACTATATTAATTTGAATGAAAAACATCATTTCACAATATTCGAATTTATAAAAAATTTATATGCATGCCATTGGGAGGCTTTTTCCTTCAAAAGGATTAAAAATATGGGTCATTACAATAACATTGGAAGAACTATAATTGGTAACCCCTTTTTTATTGACAGTTTTTTAAATGTTAAATGAGAATTTAAATGCCAATGAAGTTTGATATTTATTTCTGCTAAAATAGGTCTTGAGACTAAGTTTGGTATTTTTATAATTTTTTAGAGATGAGTGAGGCTTTAAGTAACTGCTTCGAAGATCCAGTGATAGTTAAACATACAGGAGGACATTACTTACCTGCAGGAGCCCAACAAAAACATGAATATCAAAAATTTATTAAATTGCAATTATTGCAGAAAACTGTAGGATGAAAATATTGTAAATAAATTGTGATCTTGATTTAAAGAAACGTTTTTTTTATCGTAAATCTAACATCAATTTATCAATCTTGAGAGAAGGATATGTATACAGGCTGATCATTTTAAATGGTACCAATATTGCAATTTTGGAAACTGAGATAGGTAGAATGAGAGTAAAGTTGCCTCTTTGGAGGACCAATGAAATGGTGCCAAAACACATGTCTGAAATTTGTATTATTTTCAGAGTTATATGAGTGAAACTAAGAATGTCAACTTTTTATTATTGGCTGCAACCTATCTATTTTTTAGAATACCTATACCTTGACTTTGAAGAGTGGCGTGGAAATGTATGCATATCATATAGAACGTGACTCTTAAAAAATCGCGATATATTTAATCTCGGATGCCCCCGCATGCCTTCGAATCCACAAAGTTCTGGAAAGGATGAGACAACCAGAAAAGAAGTAGGTTTCATTAGGACAGCGATCGGCATCTCGCATCTATACAGAAACCAAAGAGAAGAGTTTAAAGGAATTAATAAACGTCCACGTACGATAACAATACTGAAATAAAATTAGGAAACCTCAAGATAGGTTTTAATGAACAAAATTGAACATGACAACTAAATAAATAAACATGACAAAAATCCTAGTAACAATTTAAGACTAAGTAAAAGTATATACTACATTCTTCCCGCCTGAGTTAATGAATGTAATCCTCCAGGAATGCAGGAGGTCTTCTTGCTCTAGTAGGTCTAATGTTATCGTAATCCTGCACGGTCAACTAAACAATTAGGAGGTGTTACAGCATCGTCAACACTAGTCCGTGGATCTTGAATAACAGTGGACCTTTTTGGGAGTGGTTCATTCTCAGCAAACTTTTGTTCATCTTGAGCGGCCGGAGGAGAATCTTCTTCTGAAACTTGTAGAGTGTCATACTCTTGAAGAGGGGCTAGATGTCTCAAAGATACAGTGGTTTCTCTTCCATCAGATAAACGTACTTGAGCATATTGAGGATTCACATGAACAAGCTCTACTTTTTCAACTAAGGGATCATTCTTGCTTGTCCGATTAAAATTTCTCATTAAAACGGGACCAGTACTCAGCCAAGTCGAAAGAGAGGTTCCGTTCATTGAGCGTCTCGGATGGGTGAACATTCTTTCGTGAGGTGTAGAGTTAGTGGTTGTGCATAGTAATGATCGGATAGAGTGAAGAGCTTCAGGCAGTACTTGTTCCCATTGATTGATCTGAAGATTACGAGACTGAAGAGCCAATCTAATCGTTTTCCATATAATACCATTGTAGCGTTCGCACTGGCCATTTCCACGGGGATTGTATGGAGTAGTTCTGCTCGTAGCTACTCCCAGAAGTTGTAAAAAGGACTTAATTTCACGGGACATAAAGGAGGAACCTTGATCAGTATGTATATAAGAAGGTGTACCGAATAGAAAGGAGTTGTTTGAGATGCTTTATAACTTCAGAAGAAGTAGTACTAGAACAAGGAAATGCAAACGGGAATCTGGAGAATTCGTCTACAACCGTAAGCATATAAGGTTTGCCAGAAGAAGTTGGAAGGGGGCCTTTAAAATCTATATTAAGTCTCTTGAAAGGTATTGTAGATTTGATGAGTGTACTTTGTGCTTTATAAAATTTGGGTTTAATTTCATTGCATATGCGGCAAGAACTTGTTATTTTGCGAACTTCTTCAAGTGAAAAAGGCAAATTCTTTGACCTGAGCCAGTGGTACATACGGGTAATACCAGGATGACATAGCATTTCAGAGAGCTTAACTATAGATTACTTGTGGAAGAACTAACCCGACTTAAGGCGTCAGTCGCTCGATTTAAAACACCAGGACGAAAGATAATATCGTATTTAAAGGGAGCCAATTCTAGACGCCAGCGTAGGATTTTATCATTTTTAACCTTTCCATGCGCCCTGTTATCAAACATGAAAGATACGCTCCTTTGATCAGTAATCAACTGAAAATAGTTAGGCAATAACAGATGTCTCCATTTGCGGATAGATTCGACGATTGCATAAGCTTCCTTTTCGACAGATGAATGGTTAATTCTTTTCACTACCGGTAAGAGTCCTTGAAAAGAAATCCACTGGCTTACCAGATTGGGAAAGAGTCGCAGCTATTGCAAAATCGGAAGCGTCAGTCTCTACAGTTAACATTTTATTTTCATTTATGGACGTTAGCATTGCTGAAGCTAAATCTTGCTTGAGAAGGTTGAAAGATTTTCTTGCTGTTTCGGATAAGGGCAATTCTGAGTTTGTTAAGGGATGCACTTTTTCTGAAAAACATGGTATCCACTGAGAATAGTGAGAAAACAAACCTAATGCCCTACGTAAAGACGGAAGATCATTGGGTTCTGAAAGCTCCATGAGAGGCTTAATACGATCTGGATCAGGCTTAATGGTGCCATTTTCAATAATGTGACCTAAAAGTTTAATTGTTTTTGTAGAGAAATTTGATTTGGAGTCATTAATCGTAAGCCTGTAGTTTTGTGCAATTTTGATGAATTTGTCCAAGTTAAAATCATGCTCATCCTGAGTTTTACCACAAATGGTAATGTCATCTGAATAAGCAAATGTATCTTCAAGATTCTCCTGTATTATGCTATTGATTACTCGTTGAAATGCAGCAACACCATTTGTTACTCCAAAAGGTATTCTAGTATACTGATAAAGTTGACCACAAGCTTCAAAAGCAGTGAACTGTTTATCAGAAAACTTGATAGGAATTTGATTATATGCGCTTTGAAGATCAACGGCACTGAAAAATGTATATTGAGATTTACTCATTTGATCTATTCTAGGAAGTGGAAATGCATCTAGAAACGTGAATTTATTTACAGTTTGTGAGTAATCAACTACCATTCTTTTTTTATGATTGCTGTTGGAAGTAATCAAGACTTGCGCTCTCCAAGGAGAACAATTTTCTTCAATAATACCCTCCTGTAAGAGATTTTTTATTTCAGATTCGATAAATTTTTCATCGGCCTGTGAATATCTTCTAGATTTGGTAGCAATTGGATGGCAATCACGAGACATGCTTTCGAAAATACTGTCTTCAGGAACTTTAGCAGCCACTAAACTAGAAATACGAATAGGAGATTTATTCCCACCTAACTTCAACTCCAAAGACGAGTGTTGACTTAAAATATCATGACCTAATATAACATCAGAAAGTAGATTGTCAAGAATTAATAACTTAACCTTATTCTGGTTGTGCCCATAGAATTTAAGGTTGACTGAAGAGTATCCCAGTATTTTAGAAGTAAATGAAGAAGAGGCCATGGAAACGAAGCCAGTGAGAGGAAAAGTTTTAATATTCCTGTATCGAACGATGTTAGAACTTATAAAGCTCTCTGAACTTCCAGTATCCACCAAAGCATCAACATAAAAGTCATCGACTATTATTTTAATTGTAGACTTAGATAGACTAGGATGAAAAGCAGCTATAATTGAATTTCCTATATCAGATGTAATAGTATCTCTGTTGGACTGTTTTATTTTGGATGATTGACATACACGGAGGCCCAGTGTCCTTTTTTCTTACAGGCAGAGCAAGCAGAGTCTTTCGAGGATGCCATCTATGTCCACAAAAGAAGCACAGATTAGTGGATTTGAAGCGAGTTTGTGTGGCACTTAGTTGAGGGTCCTCAATTTCTTGCTTATAATCTGACGGATAGTTAGACGTAGAAGCATTTAACGGAGGTGGACAAGATAGTTCTTCGTATAGGCATTTGAGTGAAGCTGAGCCGCTTCCAAAGATTTCGCTTGATTGAGAGTTTGATGTAAAGTTAATGCTTTATTTTCCAGTAGTCTTTGTCTTATATGTGGAGATATTAAGCCACGAATAAAAGAATCTCGAATATACTCGTTGCGATATTCGTCGGCGGTAACAGATTTAAACAAACAGTCTTTACTAAGACAATTTAAAGCTTGAGCGTATACATCTATAGTTTCACCATGCTGCTGCTTACGAGTTGCAAGTACGTGTCTAGAGTATATTTGATTCACTTCTATAATATAAATTGTTCCCAGAATGTTCAGTGCCTCCTCATAAGAAGAACACTCAGATATGTGTTCATACACATTAGTACCAATGTAATTGATAAGAATATTTAATTTTATAGTACTTGCCTCGTTTTCAGAGGATTCTTCCGTCAAAGTGACAGCAGATGCCAAAAAATTTTGAAAAGCATGGATCCAATGTTTCCATTCTTTGGAAGCTGTGGGAGAGTATGGATCACTGGTAAATGTTTCAGGGCGAAACAAACGATCCATCTTCACTCTTCACAGAATTTTGTTCATTAAATTGAAATAAAATTAGGAAACCTCCCCACTAAGCAAAAAAACATCGCAGTTTCGTTACTGATACGTTGAAAGTTACATTGTTACGTTATTCAAAAAAGATTTGTTACGGCCTTTTCTTGTTCACAGTTACGTAAAATGTCCGCAAACATTACAAAATCCCAGTTACGTTTACAAATAAAAGTTTTTGTTACAAAACTATAACATATTATTTCCGTTCTTGGAATGTTTCAGTTACCTCATAATTTTAACGTTACGATTATGTGATTAAAGTTACGTTTTCGTTTCGAAGCTATAACATATTAGTTTCGTTTTTGAGATGTTCTTTTCAGTGCAGAATGACTAAAACGTTACATTCATGTAACGCTTCTAAATCGAAACTAAAGCGGACCTATTTTTAGTGGAAAATCGGTCCAAGAAAATAATTATACTTTCTCTTGCAAAAAGTTCATTGATAGTTCATACCGACAGAAATAACGGTCTTTGTAGCAACAGTTTTTTCTATTGATAAGAATTCCTATTGAACTTTTGATGAAAAAGTATAATTATTTTTATTTGGTCGATTTCCCACTAAAGATACAGTTATTATATTCATGACTATCTTCACATTTTATATTATGTCTGTATCAGAATAGCTTGGTGTATACATCAAGTAATGCAACTGTAACCATTTATTAGTCATGTGGAGGCGTTTATATCTTGTTAACTATTCATTGCTTCACTAGTATTGAATTCTTATCACTATCACCGCTCTAACCTAAACGCACCCCAATACAATAAATGTTCCAAACATATCAATTGAAACACTTTCTAGGTAGTTATTGAATTGTTTCAAAATAAGACTGTAGATTGAAATAAAAAATATATTCTATTTTACTTGTATATAACTATGTACATATAAAAAGATTTATATGAAGCATCTGCTGCACACCTCTGAAAAATAAATCAAATATTAGAATTTTAAAAATATTCATTGTAAACGTTTACTAATATTGTTCAAAAATATTCACATTTACCAATTCCTCTGCTGCAGCTCTGCTCACTTGAGCCGTTGGTTGGCTTGTCGGAACCAATCCATGGTTATGATCTCATATTGTTTGTCACTCACAGTGTGGCAGTGTTGTGCTGCATCTAAGGATGAATATCAATGATTAAGTAAATATTAAATGTTAATTGTCCAATATAAGTTCTTTATAAGTAGGGGTGAAAACAGGAGATTCTTTCCCTATAATTAGGTAAACTAACGAATTTAGTACTTACTTTACGATTCATGTTGCTCTACTCTAAACACAGTTTTTAAAATGAACGAATGCAAATGCACAAAACAAACAATGATAATTATATAATTATTCAGGATCAGGTTGATTTACAGGTTATGGTTGGCGGTGGCGGCACTTGATGTTCGACGTCACCTGTCACGTATTTCGCAATGTTACGAATTCAAGGGCGCGTTCCGGGATTGCCCTAGTGATGAAAGTGAAATAAATAGTTGTTTTGTCGGGTTGAAAAACTTGTACAATATATTTTAAAAAAGATTAGACAAGACATAAACGTTACTTGAAAATTTTGGTGTATTTATAATATTTGTGGTTCAAACAAGTTAATACATCAACGGAACGGATACAATTAAAATCAACGTTTTTTAGATTATCAAGAATGTTACGTTTGTGTAACATTTCATTTCTCTTTAACAAAGAAGTTGACCCAAAAACATGTCGGCGATGTAAACTTGAAACATTTTTTAGACCAACATGAATGCTACGTTTCTAACACGTTTTGTTGTTAACGTTAGAATCGTATGCTTACATTTAACATTCCAAAAACATAATCAATTTCAACGTCACACAAAATCGTACCAGTCGCGTCAATTAGATATTTAAAGGAGAACATCTTGTAAGTTACTTGAAAATAACGTAACTCAACGTCACAAAGACGTTTCTTGCTTAGTGGGTCAAGAGATAGGTTTTAATGAACAAAATTGAACATGACAACTAAATGAATAAACATGACAAAAATCCTAGTAACAATTTAATACTAAGTAAAAGTATATACTACAAATACAATATACATAGTAATAAAATATAGGGTATTCCATTTACAACGCAACCTTCAAACTCGATTTTTATCCACTTCGCGAACGCTCAGATTAATTCGAAATTTGGCACACTTGTCAAGGACCGATGACAATAATATAGTAGTAGAATATAGGGTGTTCCATTTAAAAAAAATTATAACTTTGATGGGGCATAGAGTTTGAAAAAAACAAAAAAAAGATAACTAGTAGTAAATCGAACTAAAAAGTAAAAAATCATTTTATTCCTAAATTAGGAATTCGTTTTTAGTTCGATTACCTACAAAGCGTGTTTTTTAGATTTTTTGAACTTGAAGTTGATTATATTTTACGAAAGCATATGCGTAGTAATAAGTTCATTTTTGTTCCAAAGCTAATGTGTGCACTAAATTGATAATTTTGACATTCAAATTCCTTATAAAACTATATTTTAAATGATGTGTCACACTTAGTAATTTCCCTATTTAAATTTTATTAGTAATAAAGACAGAGGTGGGATGTACGACAGTTGAGGATATGATCGAAAGATATCCCTCTTGGAATAAAAATTAACCAACTTTTGCATTTTTCCCAAAAAAAAGTTTGTCTTCAAGATAATTCGTCTTCGGTGGCACACCTTGTATATATAGTTCATTTTCTAAGTTTAATAAATAATTATTGTACGGACGAGCCTATACCTACTAACAACTTACTTTCAGCCATGGAAGTGATTCTTAACCTCACACAACTACATATATGATGGTGGAAAGTGTTGCAGAAAGAACGAGTTGAAGAATAAGTAGAGAGGGAATCATTAAAAAAAAAACCTCCTTACTTCTTAGAAATCAGAAAGCCTCTAACATGCCACAAGATGGTATGATGAAAAGATATAACTTTTCAAAGAAATTCGTTACGGAATTAAGCAACAAGAAGGAATGGGATCCAAATACCATTACCAGACTTGGAAAGAATGCCATTCAATGGTACACAGACGGCTCAAAAGCAATAGAAGGAACTGGGATATGAGTATACGGGCCAGGAACCAAACACTCTAAAAGCTTGGGAAAAACCTCAAGTATCTTTCAAGCCGAAATTCACGCCATAAGAAAGTGTCCCCAGTTCAATATTGACAAAGGATATAGAAGGCAAAAGATCATCATAATGTCGGATAGTCAAGCAGGCATTAAAGCACTGAGCTCTTGTGTAATCAGTACCAAAATGGTGGGGGAATGCCTAGGCATACTCAATGAACTAGGCGAGAAAAATATAGTAACCTTACTGTGGATTCCAGGACACACTGGAATAGAAGGAAATAAATAGGCAAAACCGAAGAAAAGATAAGGAAAGATCTAGTAGGGCTTAGACAATCAAAGATTTGGATGGGTTAGGTTAGGTTTATGGTGAGTGGGTCTATAAGCCCCTCCACTGCGACTCGCAAGAGTCTATTGTGGCTCACACCTATTCAGATTTCACCAAACAAATTCAGCTTCTTAACAAAGCCGATTAGCTTATTTGGTGAATGATTTTTCAGGTCTGAGGGCGAGAGAGCATCCCTGCCAAACATCAGATACCTGATTCGAGCCGCGGCGGGGCAGGCACAAATTATATGCTCTGCTGTTTCATCATCTTCCAGACAAAGATGGCAGGTCGGATCTTCCGACAGTCCAAGTTTTAGCATATGATGATTCAGATGACAGTGGCCTGTTAGACAGCGTAGGTCATGCCTGCTATAGTCTAACATTTGTTTGGAGACATTCTTCGAAGGATGTATGAAAGCCTTTAAATGAACCAATCCTGGTAAATTATGCCAGAAGTCTAATGCTCTTCTTGCCGTCCAGGTATTCAGTGTTTGTTTGGCAAAACTTATTGCGATGCCAATTGTAGGTTCTGGTCCGATAGAAACACGTGCGGCACCCTCCCTTGCAAGAGAGTCTGCCTTCTCGTTTCCTTCCATGCCAGAATGGCCAGGGATCCAGACCAGCAATACTTTATTGAGTTCTCCTATTGAGGAGAGTCTTTTTTGGCAGTCTAATACCAATTTCGACGTTACACGGTTAGAGCTAAGTGCTTTCAAAGCCGCTTGGCTGTCCGAGAAAATTTTTATTGTTCTATGTATGAGATTGGCCTGCTCCAATCTCTCCACACATGAAACAATGGCGTAAATTTCCGCCTGAAATACGGTTGCATAGGATCCTAGAGAGGTTGAGATTTCTGTCCTAGGTCTGCGCCCGTATACACCTGCACCAGAGCCTGAGGGTGTTTTTGAACCGTCTGTATACCAACAGCTGTCTGCTCTTAATAGTTCATCCTTACGGAGGACCCATTACTCTCTATTTGGAATTAGGACGGTATAAGGCAGGTCGTAGTTTACTGTTGGAGGCATTATGTCAGAGGTCATTCCCAGAATACTGTGACTTTCAGTGTCCACTAGCATTCTGCTTCGTTCTGTGTAAGCCTGATTTGTGCATTTAGAAATATGCGCAATTCTGTATGTTGTCCATCTAGCCTCTCTTTCCAAAAATATATGGAGAGGAGGTAGGTATATATGGAGAGGAGGTAGGTCCAGAAGGATTTCCATGGCTGCTGACGGTGTGGAGCTGAAAGCACCAGTAATTGCCAGGCAAGCCTGTCTCTGTAAACCAGAGAGCTTTGCTTGGGCCGTTCGCTGTAAAGCTTTTGGCCACCAGGCTGGATGGGTTACTACAACCCGTTGAGATCAAATTAATGCATAAATCAAAGTAAAACTGCACTGTTTTAACATGGATCCTAACGGGACATTGTCGCCTGAATGGGCACCTGAAAAAGCTCAAAATAGTGGAGGAAGAAGAATATGTTGATTTTGTAGTGGAAGAAGAAACCTCCATCCACATACTTGCGAATTGCACAGCAATTCAGAATCCTAGAGCACAGCATTGGATAGGTTGAAACCTGCAGATGTCCCAAAATTCACTAGGGAAATAGGACTAAAGGAGCAATTAGTCTCTGAGACGTTCTTCAGGAACTAAGTAGAAGTAAGGCGGCACAATAGATCTTTTAGGTCTCAGTGAATATCACCCCATCATACTTACATACATACATACATACATACAACAACTCACTTTATCTAATTTCGAGACACCCTATATAAATTAAAGGTAATCAATTATAATAAATATGTTTTATAACATCAGCTGCTCCAAAATAAGAATTTATTTTTGATTAACCTTTTTCCTAATTACGTAGGTACGCCTATGGTGTACAGTCCAATAATACAAACCAAGACTTAAAACTGTTGAATCAAAATAATCTAGGAACGCGATTTATGTGTGAAAAAGAGAACGTTATCTTTCTGTTGACTCGTATTGGTAACCGATAACAACTTTTTCTTAAAACAAAATCTGGCACTACAGTTCAACATTAGAATTAGAACAGATGAGTGGTTAATTTCCAAAGAACATATTATTTATTATCAAAATGAATTTAACAGAGTCGAAGATATATTCCGTAGTGCTTTTAGCGGTTTCTAGTGTTTTCGTCGGTGTTCTGCCAAATTGTTTTGCTCGACAAGGTAGAAGACAATGGCCTTTACTGCTTTCCAGTTTGTTGTGTTTCGGAGCAGGTGTACTTCTATCAACTTCAGTAGTACACATTTTACCGGAGCTTAGAGAATCAGTTTCGCCCGAATATCAAAGATACATTGAAATCTTATACTGTTGTGGCTTCTTTATCTTGTATCTAATCGATGAAATTGTGCATTATTTTTACGGAGATTCCGAAGAAGCTAATATTTTACATAATCATGGGCATGAACATACGACTACTCGAAGACATTCTGAATTTTCAAACAAGCCTTATTCTTACGGCACCAGTGAACATCGGCAGCTTTTACAAACAGAAAACTCTAGTCCGTACAATCCTTCATTTTTCAGAGCTAGAAGTGATAGTATGCTGTTTTGCGAACAGCCTCCATCTCAATTGTGTCATGTAGGACATCAAGAACCTTGCAATGTCGCTCCTACTGCCAACTTGGGTCTTATTGCGGCTCTGTCTATTCACGAACTTTTAGAAGGGTTAGTTGTTGGTCTCGAACCAAAACCAGAAAAGGTAGGCATACATTATTGTTATTAAGTATCAGTAAGAAAGTAATTTATGATCTGTAATATGTGGCAAGAGTTCATTTTATGTACCGGGGATCAAGAGGTATTTATCGTACAACTTCCGGGAATATTTTTTTCAACAAAATCGGCTCAGAGAAAGAGCCGGAAATTATTTTTAGTTCTCTAATTTTAATTTAATTTACTTTTCAATATGCCGATCATAAGCAGAGTTAAAATAATGGTTCCTATGACAAAATTTCCTCAGCCTATCACCTCCGAGATATCACTCCTGAAAGGTGCCGAGTAAAATTGAGTTTTTATAAAATATTTATTTCGAGATTGTTTTGGGGAATAAAAATATTGTTTAAAATCTCTGCTGTCTTGTAAGACAGTTACTTTATTATATTATTATTTAACGTGGTTAAGTAATATGTTACAACCATATATGTTATATCGTAATAATCTTGTCCTAACCAAACCTATAAATATTTGTTTACCCAGCACTTTTAGAATAACTGTATATTTAATATTTATATTAAATATTGCTAAAAGTGTTTTATTGCTGACTCAATTGGATCTTGACCTACTTATCTTTGAATAATGTTTACTACGCTAACGAATTACTTGATATACAGGGTGTTACAGTCTTAAAAACTATTTATTACACTTGAAGTTTTTTCCTAGAACCCGGGCTAGCCTTAAACATCTAGGCACCCGAGGCGAGTCATGCATTTTGCGCCCTTTTATATCTTACTTATAAATGTGTACATTTGTGAGGATGTAGGAATGGTTAGGTTAGGGTTGATCTTCTCTCACGCAAAAACTTTTTTTATTAAAAAAACCAAATTGTGTTAAATTGTTTAATATTTTCTTCACTGTGTGACGGCGGGGTGGGGTCGATCAGGATATCTTGCAGCAAATAAAACACATGTTCCAGTAACAACTCTATCACATTCACCATGTATTAAAAGTAAATTTAGATAATCTTTATTGTTTAATTTAATTTAATACGATGCGATTGACTTCAAATAATGACAATTAACACTATTTAATTATGACAGGTAAATACACAGCATGCTAATCATTGCTATGCAGGGAGAGAATTGAATTTTTGGACTTAGAATTAAGTAAAAGAATAAAAATATGGTTCTTTCATTTGAAAAAATGAAGATATTTAACATTTTTCAACTTGAACTTTTCATCATTTTTTATTTTGGGAAATTAAACTACAATCTTTTTTATATTTTTTAATTGAACGTTTCGATAGCTCACCACAAAGGAGCATTCAGAAAGTAGGCCATTATTTGCAAAACTTTCTAATCGATATTTTTGCAGAAAATCCGTTATTATATCAGAAATATTCAGTTTCTTTCTTTCTTATATTTCTTCGGCAATCTGCCGCCATTTCTTCCTGTCCTTTGTTTTTACCATCCGCTGTCTCATTGAGGTCGCGCATTTTACCTGGTGCAACTACGTTATCTTGGGTCTTCCTCTATTTCGCTCATCACAAGGTTTCCAGTAAATGATTGCATATATTGTTGATTTTGTAGCTGCTCTCCATATATGTGTCCCAATCATTTTATTTTATGTTCTTTAATTTTTACTATATATTTTCCTATTTCAAGTTCGTTCGTTTTTTATAATCATCTCCTACCGTTTTCGGTCCTAATATACAGGGTGTCCCACGACGTTTTGACTGTCCAAGTTCTTGAAAACTGTTGCTCAAATTGCTCAAATTGATGACCATGTACATTGATACAACGTTCAATCTAAGGGTGTAATATCCGGAGAACGGGGTGGCCACAGAATCGCACCATTTCGACCAATCCATTTTTCAGGAAATGTGTTGTCAAGATATTCTCTAACTGGCCCAAAAAAGTGAGGAGGTGCTCCATCTTGCTGCCACCAAATTGATTGCCTTTCATGTGAGGAAATATCTTCAAGTAATTCGCTGGTAGAGTAAATTGAAGAAAATCTAAGTATCTTTGCCCCGTTAATGTTCCTTCATAAAAATAGGGACCAATCAAACGACTGTTAAATAAACCGCACCAAACATTGATTCCCCATATTGTTTGAAAATTGGTTTCGCGCATCCACTTTGGATTCTCCTGCGACCAATAATGACAATTATGGCGATTAACAATGCCATTGTTATGAAATCTACTTTCATCATTCCATAATATTTTTTCTAAAAAAGAAGGGTCATCATTAATGTGTACTAACATTTCAGCAATAAAATTTATTCTCCTTTCCGGATCTGCAGGAACTAAACCTTGTGTTAAATGTATTTTATAATGATGGTATTTGTGATTTTTTAATACTCTTTGTATTGAACTTCTACTTATTTGTAATTCTTGTTCAAGAAATCGTATTGAGATGTGTGTATTTACCTGAAGATAAGCCAAAATATTTATCACATTGTCATCTGTCTGAGCGGTCTTTTGACGAGGAACTTGATTTTTACCGCTTGGCAAAGAGCAACAGCCGGCACCTAAATGTTTGAGTGCAAAATATTGTTTCAATAAATTTAATAAAAATAAATAGCTCCTATTATCATTACTGCACAATACAGTGATGACAAGTGTGGTATCGTTGAATTTGTTTTTGAATGATATATCCAAAATTGTAATATTATACCGGTTGTCCCATTTAAAAAAAATTATGTTGGGGTCACTTGACCCGAAATGACAGGAAAAACTGATGTCTTTTTATAATAAATATAAGCATCAGTTTCGACTGTTTATATCTGCCAAATCTGCCACACAAATTTCATACATGTCATATGAACAGTTTTCGAGAACTTGGACTGTCAAAACGTCGTGGGACACCCTGTATAGTTGAGAGTAGAATTAATTTTCACCGTTTCACAATTTGTCGGCGAGATAAAGAAATCTAAAAGTAGAAGCGGAACCTGTGAAATTTACAGTCCATGTGGACTAACCCTTCTTGTAAATTTTGCATAGACCAATCGGAAGCTACATTGCACCAATGAGAATCAATTGTTCTATCGCTTGTGGGTGGAAGTGATTTATGGCTTGTTTATCTTTTCGGCTTTTTAATCCCCAAAGGGACCTTTGCCGCATACTGTTATTATAACGTGAAACAGTGCAAACTAATTCTACTCTCAACTATACATCTCAGTATCTTATTACGCTCTGGTATTCTCGAATCTTCCTGATGTTTTTCAGGCATTGTTAATGTTTCTGATCCTTACACTAATACAGGTTTTTGTAAAACCTTATTTTCGTCCTCTGATTTATTAATTTACTTTTTAGTAGGGAATGTTCTATGTGCTGCTGCTATTCTTTCTTTTATTTCGGTTTCCTTGTCTCCTTCATTAGATATTGTTATTCACAAGTAATTCATTTTATCTACCTCTTGAAACGTATAATCTCCAATCTTAATATGCCTGGTACTCACACTTATTTTTGAATCTTATTTTAACACAATTTTTTTTTCCTTCTTTCACTATTTCTTGTAGCATTTCTTCCATAAGTTTTCTATTTACTAGTGCAACATCATCAGCGTAAGCTATTAATTGACCTCCCTTTGTTCTCAAGTTTCCTTCACTTATCTTTTTTAATACGTGATTTAAGACCAAATTGAATAGCGTATCCCATAATGAATCACCCTGCTTGACTTCTTTGTTGTATTAAAATGTTCTTGTTTCTCCTTTCTGGGTTTTTATCTCCACTACTGCTTTTTATCAATCGTCTCAGCTTATCGCATACCAGTTCTCTTAATGTCTTTATTAATTGATTTCTCCGGATTGAAAAGCGTGTTAGTTTGAAAACAATTATTATAAAAAACCAAAACCTACCAAGCCGAATTATTTTTTTCTCCACATCGATATATTTAGATATTAAAATTAAGGAGTGAAGTGGTGAAATACTATTCATAAATAAAATGATCACCTCCAGCCAAAATACATGAACGTAGACTACGTCTTATCGATCCTCAAACACGCTCAAATATTTGAGGCATATTTCTTATAGTATATCACACGCTATTCGAATGCGATATCAAAAGTATCGGTGTGTTGTAAACTAATCTATAACGGATTGAATTCTGGAGATCGATGAGGACAGTGCTGCGGTCCTCGATCAATCCAACGGTTGGGATAAGTTGCCTAGAAATCTGACTAAAATGTATTGGAGCACCATTGCGCATGAACTACACGCTTTGTTTAATAATGAGTGGGATGTTCAAGGAGATCATTTTGGAGAAAACTGGTGTCAACAATTCCATTAGGTAATCCAGATCACGTGACCTAATATGGCCGTCCAGGGCAAATAATTTGGACAGTCTTAAAGTCGATTTTATTAACGAGTTTTATACAGAATGAATCACGACCAACGGGATGGAGGTTTATACCGAAATGGTAAAAGTTTTAAAATGTTTGTCACTTTAGTAGTTTGTACAATCATATAGGCTACATTTTAAAATTATTTTGAAATATACAGGATGTGGCGTATCAAAGTTATATTTTTTTTTATGGGACACCCTATATTTTATTGTAATTTCTGATTGCCCCTAAAAAATAAAATACTTTTTCATAATGGTTCCCTATACCTAAATACAGAAGGTTCCGAGTTATGCTGAATTTTTTTAAAATGTGAACATTTCGAAAAAAATTAATAACTCATTGATGTAACAAATTCTAGCAAATTTTCTCTCACATCCAAATAGTTGGACATTCGTTGAATGTATTCCACGAATGAGTACCAAACATCTCTTTACAGGGTGTTCAGAATTTTCAGTTTCATTATTAGATCATTCAATGTGTAATATCGGGTTTATTTTAAATGAAACACCCTGTATTTCAATAATTCACCATGTTCAAAAAAATGTCCTCTTTCGAATGGTATAAGGGTGTCCTATACCTAGGTATTATACTTTTTGTGCAAATTACAATTTTCTTAAGTTGTATGGTAAATCAATTTTAAAACATCTGCAATTCTCTCTAAATTTTAAACTAATGATCTTGGCATGGTTGTTGTAAAAGAAACAGTGAAGCTGCTAATAAATATGCACACTTGTAGTTGCTGAGGTACACCAACTCTTTTTTTACCGATAAGTATTTGAGTACTTACGTTGTGGCTTGACTTTTTGTTTTTGTTTCATTGAGAACCTTTTTCTAAAATTTTATCATACGCCTATGATGAAATTTGTCCAAATTAATTAACCCCCATAAACATTTTTATCGTGCGCCCATAGTAAATGGAAATTTTTACCAATCAATGATTCCCTTACACAAATTTTATCTTACGTCCATGGTAGATAGAAATGTTTGCAAATAAATGTTTTCCTTTTAAAAATTGTATGGTACTCCCATGTTAAATGGAAATTTTCACACAAAAATCAACCCCTTTTCCAAAATTTTATCATACACATATGATGGGAGGAAATTTGTCCGAATAAATTAACTCCCTTTAAAAATTTCATCGTTCGCCCATGGTAAATGGGAATTTTTACAAATCAATGATTCCCTTACATACATTTTATCTTACGTTCATGATAGATAATTTGGAACTCTTTCGATACTTCCATTCTTTAGAACCGCTGCTTTGGAATTTAAGATCGCCATTTCCACTAACCTTATAATTTTCTTGAGTCAATGGAGTAAATCTGCTTTAATTTCTTTTCAAACTAGGCTATCAAATGCTTGAAGTCAATAAATAATATATGCATCTCGATGTCCCCTCTATACTAGTTTCAATATTGTTATTTTTGTCTCTCCAATATTATACTTGTAAGGATCTTATATGCCGTTTAATAATGTAATTCCTGTGTTGTTCGAGCATATCCTTGGATCTTCCTTCTTTAAAATTGGTACTATTAATCCTTCATTCCATTCTCGCGGCATGGTTTCGGTTTCATATATCTGAACTATAAGTTAATGTATCGCCATCCCCATTTAATACCCTCCTTGCTGTAACATTTCATTAACGATGCCATCTGGACCTGTAGCTTCATCATGTTTCAAGCTATTTATTATTTTCATCACTTATTTTTCTGACGGAGCTGTTAGTCCTTCTCTATTTTGCTGTAGCTCATATTCCTCATTTTCTTCACTTATCTTGTTAGTGTATTTATGAAATACTCCATCCATACTTTTTTATCTACAGCAGTTATGATTGTTCTGAAACCCCATAAAATGAAATAAAATTCAAGTTTTTCAAAACCCGTCTCATTTTTCAGCCAGTTTTATGAAAACCGTATGAATTTTTGCACTAAGTTCGAAAATAATATATTAATGTAGTGAGTGACGTTTACGATGTAACTGTCAACTTTTATAAATAATTTTCAAGTTGTCATTCTTGAATAAATATTTGACAACAATGTTAACTATTCAACAAAGAGTATATATTATTAAGTGTTATGATATTGGGGAAGTTCCGTACCAGTATGTAATTGCAAAATTTCACGAAAAATATCCAGATGTACCCATTACGCGTTATGGATTAAAAAAATTAAAAAAGAAGTTTGATGAGACGGGATCTGTTGAAGACAAAAAGAAATTTTAAAAGGCGTACGTTGAGAAGGATGCTGCGCTAGTGCCTACATTATTTTCGAACTTAGTGCAAACATTCATACGGTTTTCATAAAACTGGCTATGAAATGAGACGGGTTTTGAAAAACTGGCTATAAAATGAGACGGGTTTTGAAAAACTTGAAATTTATTTCATTTTATGGGGTTTCAGAACAAGCAAAACTTTTTATCGAGAGTGACATTTTTCACTAAAACTAATATTTAAACATTTTTCACCATAGGATAGATACCCCATCCGTGGACACGCTGTAAATTTATCACGTTAGATTTTCTGTTCTGTCTCCTAACGTATGGATATAGTCTCGCAAAAATTTTATTTTCACTCTCCATGTTTTCCATCATTTGCTCAACCTATTTATTCTTTTTCTTTTTGATGAGAACATTTGATTCCTTCCTTTGTATTATTCGTAGTCTTGCTCTCTGGCCCTTCTTAGCCAATGAAGCATGGCCGTTTTCTTCTTAACTACGATTTCATTGCATTCTTCGTCCCACCACTAATTTACTTAATTCTATTCTCGCTTCCAATTACTTTCTCTGCTGCATTTTCAAATTCGGTTCCATTTGCTATCAACTTCTGTACCCTCTTTGAGAATAATGCCGCACTAATATGAAGTTGTAATTAACGGGAGTTTAAGTTCAAAATCCCGACTTTTTAAAAACTGTCCCCAAAAAGTCCCTCTTAAATATTTTTTGATGTTACTGCCAAATATATCAAGACAAAATACATACCTATTAGCGAAAATAAAATATCTGTTGTTTACAGGGTGATTGGTGCTTTCACAGATCTGTTTTTGTTAAAGTATGTATTTTTACAATGGAAAAAAGCATCAAATATCATTTTTTTAAAAATCACCGTCAAAGTTTCTGAATATTGGATATAGTGTAGATATCGATGTTCTCGTTAAAAGTTCTTATTGGTAAAATTAGATCCTATGGCTACTTTTCGAAATATTAAACGCTTAGTCTGTAAAATATCATTTTTTACTAATAGGTACAACATAAATACTAAATCAAGAAATATTGTAAACTAAATATTTTTACAAACTGTGTTAGGTTTTATTGCAACGTTGTATTATTGGGTGGTAGGCTACAAAAATTCATACTTACAGGGTGATCTGACTTGATCTTGTAAAATGACAGAATAAAAAAATCCAAAAGAGCCGCCAAACAATAGAAACAATTACTTTTACTTTTTTTGCGTTTTGAATCTGAGTTATTAAGTGCCTTTTGAACAAATCTGCATACAGGGTCATTCAATAATCCATTAAGCTCCATTTTAAGCTCGTTTCCACACCACCCGTGAGGTAGAGCCCTATAGGCGCGTTTTTTTCAAGTGGTATCCCCAGTAGGCCTATTCCACTTATTTTTTTATAGAATTTTTAGATTCCTATTACATACTTGTTAAAGTTAGGAGCGAAAACAGTAGATATTTTATAAAGTCACCACAGGCGACAAGAACAAGCACACATTTAAAAAATGATGGTGAAGTCCAAATAAAGTTGGGGTAAACGAACAAAACGCTTTTTAATTTTCTTCAACTATGGGACCTAGAACAATATTTTCTGGCAATAAACGGTTTGCTGCATCGTCGACACAATTTAGTAGACGTGTTGGTAGAAATGTGATATTATTGTGTCTAGCAAATCCAAAAAACCATAAAATTGTTGCAACGTGTGCGCATGTGCCTAAAGTTCTTGTACCAGATGGACATGTGCAGTAGTGGTAGAAAACTGGAAGGTTGTCTTGATTAAGTCCGTCCTAGTTTCTAAATCTAGATTAGATTCTAAAATGTAAGAAATTGGGTTCCTCTCTTAACTCATCTATTTCTAAAACAATGAGTTCTTCTCTTTGTAATTTATCTTGTATATAGGATGGACTTAAATAAATATGGTAAGGACCTAATAGGCCTTTTAGATAATTGATATCTACCCGAGGAAATTTAGGAACATGCATATATGGTTAAGCCTCTGCCAGCGACCATCTCTGACAGCTAGATTTTGATCTTCAACACTTGCTTGGACAATATTCACATCATCCAGTTTATTTAGAATTCTAGTTCCTATCTCAACTGTTCCTGGTATATTTATTAAAGGATGAAACCTATTTATTCGCAATCTGATAAAACTCACGCAAGTTGGCAGCATGGGTTGTGGAAATATGTCCTTTAAAAAATTTTAAAATAGACTTGAAATGTCCATTTCTAGCTTCTATTACCCAGCGGGTTGTAGTTATTAGTCTTGCTCTATTAGCTTCACTAGTAGACAGTTGACATTGGTTACGACGAAGTAAAGGTGGCATATAAAAAATGAGACCTAGTTCTTCAAATGTAGGAATCGCGTCTCTGTAACCTCTATCTACTATTACAATATCTCCTTCTTCAAACCAGTTTCTCATTCCATTAACGTCGTTCTCTAAATCCCGCCGTAAAATCGTTTCGTCGTTGTTTCGAGCATCAGAAAAATAGGGACCGTTGACTGTTAAAATGTATCCATCAGGAGCTACTATAATTTCTGGCCTAACCAAATGTTCCTTTTTAAAAGAGCAATAGGATTTACGTAACATTCTAAAATTACTAATATTTTCAATGGAGTTATACGTACAATCTACATAAACAATGGCTTTAGGATCATCTGGTATAGGATTATAAAGTTTGTTGACAAATTCGGGCACATGACCTCTTATAAAATTGTCTCTGGTTATTGATCTGAATCCAATATTGCCTGGTACAAATCTTTGCATCAGAGATAGGCGGACATTAGATATTATTAAACTAGTGACTTGTCTGGAAGAATAATTAAAAAGTAATTTCAAAAACTCATCCGATAATCCATGTCTTAACTCAACAAGAAAAACAAGTAAATCTTTTTGCCCAATATTTCTTCTAGTTCTTCTTCGAAATTTTCTTTAGAAATTGATGTTAAATACTTAAAATCCTCTACACTAAAACTATTTATATCTTCTCAGTTTCTGACATAAATCTTTGAATTGGCAACAGTTCTTAAACTGGACAAAAATGTTTGAATACTATTTAAAATATACCTACGGTCTATTAGCATAGCGCAATCAAATAATAAAAAACCAAAATTATCCAAATGAATGTCACAAATCTTTAAATATACAGGCACATAAATATTAGAAACTATAAAAATATTGGCTCTACATTCTGCCGACATTTTTGTTACGTTACCTTGCGCATGACATATTATACAACGACGTACTGAATAGGAAGTTAAAACGTTAGGTCTGAGGCAATTTGGATTGTTTTCCATCTGTCTAATGTCTGCAATTGCATGATAACAATTTAAACACTATCTTATTTCCATTACTTCTATATCCTAACTAGCTAGGTTTAGAAGATCTATATTATTGTCTTCGTTTAAACGCGTCGTAAGTCGAACTTGAAAGTTTCTATTACACACATAACAATTTACCCTATTTGCAAATGCAATTGAGTTAAAGCACTGTAATTTTAAGTTAAATAACTGAATAATACTAAAAGCTACTATAAAAAACTATAAGTGACACTTATTGTAAAACTGAATGACAGATAGATGTTCATTTTTTATTATGAAAATATTTTATCATAGCACGCTACTTGTATACCAAGATGCCTTCTCTTGGGTGGTAACTAATATTAAGAATATAACAAAAAATATAATTTCCATTAAACGTCTTAACTTCCTAAATTGCAAATATATACAGGGTCGTTCCGTTTTTTTGAAAATTAAATCTGCATATTTTCAACCAATAAAATATGATCTAATAAACTGCTTTAACTAGAATAAATAAATCTTAATTTGATTTATAAAAATTATGTGGCGAAATATATTAAATATACAGGGTGGTGTATTGGTATGGCAGAGTACGATGAATTTATTGACCTATGCCTCGATTACAACCTGCAGCACATGATTCAAATACTATCATTGATGTACATACAGGGTGAAGAAAATCCTAAAATATGCTTATTTTTATTTTTAAATTCCTTGCATGATTAACCTGCTAAAAAATATCGTGTCGTTAAATCAAAAGTTACTAGAGATATTAGTGTAGAGTCCGTTTCAATAAGGAAGAAGCCACCTGAAGTTGCAGTCGATGCGCGACCTTGATGTCAAAACCAGCGCCATATTTAAAAATTGATATTTTAATCTAAATCAGTAGCGTAACGTTTTCACATTTTGTAGGGTAACACAAAATTAGAAGTATTAGAACCATATAAATAACTGCTAAGTGCAGCAGACTATATGAATTATTAGCAGAATTCAATTATTTTTGAAGTAATGTATACTCTTCCATATATTTTACAACAATCTGAATGCCATGAGTAATATATTGGATTATTATACTTTCTTATTTGACTTACCGATGATTTTTTAAAGGAATTTGGATTCCATGTTCAGCTTCAGACTCCATAAAAGTTGCAACGTTTTCAAGAATCTGTCGGCCTTCACTGTGGATAACTTTTCTTTTAATACCAACCAGTTTTGTAGGAGGCATGGTTTTAGATCAAATAAAACACACAGCACTCACAAATAAACTAGCAGAACGTCTTAAAATATTCAAAAATGAAAAATATTCGACAGTAAATGTTTCAAACACAACCTCAAATGTCAACAATTTAATTGCTGTCGGCATGAAACATCGCTTGTAACGCCAATGGCATGGAACGATCGCTCGACAGAATTTGACTTATGCGCAGGTCGGTACGCCAACTTCAGGTGGCTTCTTCCTTATTGAAACGGACTCTACATAATATATTTTGACCTATTTCACAGATTTTGACTTTTTAAACCCTCCTATACAATCTATTACTTTTTACTATTTCAGATACACATAGTTATCCTCATTATTATTATTATTATCTTACAGCTCAAGTTTAAATGTACCTAATAAATAATAGGTATCTAACTAGTTTCGACTGTTTGGTTGATCTTTTGGATTTGTTGATTTATTCAACTTACAATGAGATCACCCTGTCAGCATGAATTTTTAACAACGCCATCAGTTTTTGCTCAAAACATTAGCGATTGCAATAAACATCTAATGATTATACAAAAATATAAGTAGAATAGGGTATACCACTTAAAACCAAATGCGCCTATGGCTCTACCTCACGGGTGTGGGAACGAGCTTAAAAACTAAATTAAATCACACTTAATAATTTGGATTCAAAACGCAAAAAAAGTAATAGCAAAATTGTTTCTATTGTTTGGCGGCTCTTTTGGATTTTTTGATTCTGTCATTTTACAAGATCAAGTCAGATCACCCTGTAAGTATGAATTTTTGTAGCCTACCACCCAATAATACAACTTTGTAATAAAACCTAACACAGTTTGTGAAAATATTTAGTTTGCAATATTTCTTGATTTAGTATTTATGTTGTATTAGTAAAAAATGATATTTTACAGACTAAGCGTTTAATATTTCGAAAAGTAGCCTAGGATCTAATTTTACCAATAAGAACTTTTAACGAGAACCATCGAGATCTACACTATATCCAATATTCAGAAACTTTGACAGTGATTTTTTTAAAAATGATATTTGATGCTTTTTTCCATTGTAAAAATATGTACTTTAACAAAAACAGATCTGTGAAAGCACGAATCACCCTGTAAACAACAGATATTTTATTTTCGCTAATAGGTATGTATTTTGTCTTGATATATTTATTTGGCAGTAAGATCAAAAAATATTTAAGAGGGACTTTTTGGGGACCGTTTTTAAAAAGTCGGGATTTTGAACTTCAACGCCCTGTATCTCAAAATCTAGCCATAGGATAAGGTTGGGCCCATGGAGACTTTTGATCAGGACATCAAATATACTTTAACTATTGTCAGTGTGATGACCATAAAATAAAGCAATGTTGTCAGATATATTTTCTAAAATTGTTAGGCTCGCTACACAAATGTTCCTCTTACTTCAGTAAACTGTTAGTTCGTGATGTTATAAAAAAGCTAGTTTGGAAATATTTTTAAAAAAATACATAATGTAAATTTATTAGTAAACATTAAAATAAGTCGCTTGAAAATACTGAAAAAAGACAAATTAATTAAAACCACTTTTTATATGTTACTATATTTAAGAAAATTTTGAAGAGATGACAACGTGTTGCACGTGCAGTCAAGACTTCGAAACCAATCATCAACTGCAGTATTCATCGTAATATAACGAAATGACCGAAGTATATTCCGTTTGACCATTTTCGCAGAAAAAATTTTACGGTCTTGAGGGTGTTCGGGGGGGTTGTGTTGTGGTTCGGCTTATAATCCATTAGTATCATTCAGTGTCGGGTGTGAGTTTTGTTTTAAAGAAATATTTAATATAATATCTATTTCTTGGTTGAGTGAGTTTAGTGAATTGTTATAGGTATTTATAGGAAAGTGTAGGTGATCTAGTGTAGAAAGGTATTATTAATTTAATACCTTTTTGATGGTGTAGTGGTTAAATCGCGTCAGTTAATAGATATTAATATAATATTCATTTGTTCGTAGTCGTTGGAGTAAGTTTTATAATATGTAATTAATTAGAATGGCATTTTGGAGACCAATTGAAACAACAGTCCAAGATGATGCGCGGGATTATTGAATTGTGGATTTAAATATAAGAAGTTAGATAATCGAATGGTAATAATGGAATCTCGGCATATCGCTGAACTTAGACAGGAGTATTTGCGCAAAATAAAAGGGTACCGTGATTCAAATATAACTATAATTTATTTAGACGAAACTTGGTTTGATAAGCATGATGTTGTCAAGTGTTTATTCATTTATTTGTTATTCAAACAATCCTTACGGTTTTATTACATGAATAAATATATAAAATAAAATACATTTTAACTTAATATGTAAGAAAATAGTAGTAATGGTATTTATATTATAATTAAAACTGTATGAGGATATACACCCACCTTCAAAATATGGTTGGATTGACGATACAAAAAACTGTTCTTTAGATACTACGTGTTCTAGAGGAAAACGCGTTATTATTGTATTACAAATTTTATGAATTTTGTATGCATGTGAATTTTTTTCATTCAAATTGATATAGTAGATTAACATTGTTTCACAATATTCGAATTTATAAAAAATTTATATGCACGCCATTGGGCGGCTTTTTCCTTCAAAGAGATTAAAAATATCACATTAACTTTGGAAGAACTATACCAGTGCATATCAAAAATTCAGACAATTTGACGGTGCTCCCGTTTCCATAAGAGAAGTGCGGGGTCCTTTGGGAAGCGGTAATTTTATTGGAAATTTGGTTAACCTCCTGCCGTCTATTTCGGAATAGTTGGCAACGCTAATATTTAATTAAATTTGCAAGGAAAAACATTGATTGAAATTGAAGATTTTTTTTTATTTCAGGTTCTTCTCCTACTTGGAGCTATAGCTTCACATAAATTAGTAATTTCGTTCTGTTTGGGCATGGAGTTATCCTCGACTCCTTCAATTTCAAAGTTGAGACATTTTATTTACATTTTTATATTCTCCGTGGGATCTGCGGCGGGAATATTGACAGGAATGTTGGTATCCAACGTACCTGGCAGTGTTACAGATATTGCAATACCTATTTTACAGGTAAGTCTTTATTATACTCAGCAAAACCTATCAATTATTATATTAGTTGCTTTTTTTCTAACACCGATCTAAGCTTAGCTAAGTTAGCGTTCGTTTTGCCAACGAAGTTAGATTTACTAAGATCAACTGTCCTCCCCCCTTGCCTACGCCAAGTATGCCGGATTTTTAACTTAGCAAAATTTCTTAGCTAAGTTTAATCGCGAATGCAAGAAAAGTCACTCATTTTTGATAAAGATAAAGATTCTAACCTTATAAAAACATAAGTACAAGTTATTATATATAAATAGGTATTTTAAAATAAAAAATGCATGTAAAATACACTTAATAATTACTTCATTATTCACGTAGCTATTAAAATAGCCGATTTTAAATTAAAATTCATGAAAGTTTATCTTCCTCGAGACCTACTTACAGATATATGTGTTGTTCCAAACGTGGATCCAGTAAATCCATTTTCTGAGCTACTAGTTTCCTGATTTTAATAACCTTCGAAATTGAAAGTTCTAATGCAATAAATTTTTAATTTATGAATTTGTTTACCTTTTCATCTTTGTTTGTTTGCAAATGCGCTGATATTGTCGACTGTGCAGCGTTTGAAAAGTGCGTTCGAACTACATATATTTCAGCTCAGCTAAGAATTCTGTAGTTAGCTAAGCTAAGCCGGGGAATCGAAGAAAAGCAACTATTATACACATAACATGATCCTAAAACTGCAAACAATACTAGTTGGTGTTCAAACCTAACCTTCTTTGTCTTTTTTCAATATTTAGTGTGAGATGACTTTGTGTGAATCGTGTCGCAGTGGTTTATAAATGTCTAGCTAGAATTCGTTAGAGTTAAAAATTTTAATGAACTTCTATTATATAATAAGACAAACCTCAACCAAACAATTGTTTTTGTTGTTCACCACTATATACGTGTTCTAAAGTACATCAATACTGGGTGATTCATTAGCAAAGTGACATACGTTAACTAGCGGCAGATACGGGATACCTAGGCGATCTCAAAAGCCCCATACTTGATGGGTATTACTATTTTAATAACCAAGATACAGGATGTTTGATCTATTTTGCCAATTTAGTTTAAGGTGTCCAATCGATCAATCTATTTGAAATGAGAAAAATCCAGTTCTGGATTAAAAAAAAATAATAAAATATTACGACCCCAAAACTAGACCCTGTATATCAGATTTTTTTTAAATGAATACCGTGTTTGAAAAGAGCAGAAAAAAGTGAATCAAATGATTTATTTGGCTTATTCGGCAAAACGGTTTATCTGGTACAATTTTGAGTTCAAATTGTTAAACTTCTAAATTTTTAAGGCATACAATGCAAAATTAACAGAAGAACCTCTTGAACGGATTGAAGAAGCTTTTTATCAAATGAAAAATATTTCAGACGAGATTAGGAAGTCAGTCATGCTGGCATGTTAGAAGGGCAACAATCTGCCTGTAACGTCTTTTGTTTACATTACGGTTTAATAATAATATTCCCCTCCGAGGAGCTGTGAGACCTTGAAGTGGTGGGGGGGCTCAGTAGCTACAATGATTCTGAGAGCGATTCCGGCGGGAGATTTTCAAACTCCTGGTAGGGCCACCCATGCCGGTAAGGTCGAAGATGAGTAGTGAAGCCAAGGACAGCTCAACAGGAGTAAACCTTTAAAATCCGAAATCTAAGGCGGAAGAGACCGTGCCGAGAGATGAATGATCATGCGTAGTTGATCGCTAACGGTTCCCTCCGGATACCAGGCTACCTCCGGTTGTAAATAGCCTTCCTGTGGTAATCAGTGCTCTGCTGCAGGTGACATTTATTTCCTGACTACTCGTGGGATCTTAATGAATCCAAATTACACAAAAAAAACCCAAGTGGTTTCCGCATCCACCCTTAAGGATGTTGGCTCGACTCAGGAGAAGGTGGTTGTTCCCCGGTTCCTGGTCGTGAAGAAAAATGATGGAGATTTCTCCAAAGTTAGTCCGTTCATTATTGAAAAATGTTTGTATGGTTTGATAGGCGAAGTTAGAAATGTGAAAAAGATAAGAGAAGGTCTGCTTGTCGAAACAGTATCAGCAGCACAATCTAACAGACTCATGAAAATTAAAAAAATGGGAGACCACGAAGTTGAAGTGATCGCTCACAAAACAATGAATGTTGCTAGAGGAGTAATATATCACCGAGATCTGCTAAATAGTACTATCGAGGAAATAGCAGAGAATCTGAAAGAACAAGGTGTAATCGAAGTTAGACGAATTAGTACTAAGATCAACGGAGAACTGAAAGAAACTGCTAATCATATCTTGACATTCGATAGACCCGATTTACCAGATAAGGTTAAAGTTGCATTCTACCGACTGAATGTGAGAATATACATACCATCCCCAATGCGATGTTTTAGATGCCAAAAATTCGGACATACATCTATGAAATGTAACAATGATCAAGTGTGTGTTTGTGGAATGCCTTTGCACGAAGGATCCCCGTGTAATGAGCCGATATCTTGTGTGAACTGTAAAGGATCTCATTCAGCGCGTTCACGAACTTGCCCCGTTTTTAAAAGAGAAAGCGCTATCCAAGAAGTAAAAGCGAGAGAAAACATTTCATACTTTGATGCGAAGAAGAAAGTGGATATACAGACCCCTTCTCCAGGTGTCTCATATGCGAATGCCACCTCAACCGCGGCCAAAATTGACATGGCTGCACTTATTAAAGAGCTAGTACCTTCACTTGTTACCACTTTGAAGGACGTTTTCGTCACTAAAGGAGTAACCAAGCTGCCTGAAACTAAGCCTTTTACTCCCCCACTACCTACCACCTCTGGAGCTTGCAAAGAATCGGAAAATAGTCGAAGTACTGTTGTCCCAAATTCGGTACCCGAAAAACGTAAAAGAAATGAGTCTAAAGAACCATCTTCATCCGAAGATGATTGGTTGAACCGTGTATCTCAAGAAAGAGATAAAAAGAAAACCAAAGGTTGGCCAAAAGGCAAGCCCCGAAAGGGCTCTATCTGATGTCCAATAATTATTTTCTGTGATATTCTGTGATATATACATCTACACATAAGTATACAACCATCCTAGAATTTTTTATCTATTTTTATTTATATTATTTTTATTCTTTTAAACCATCAACTCTATGTCTGATCCAACTGTTATGAATTCCATAATTCAATGGAATTGCAATGGTTGTATTCTTCATTATTGTGATCTTAAGTTACTTATAGCTGAAATAGATCCAATTTGTCTATGTCTTCAGGAGACACATTTCAAGCCTAATCAACCGTACTCCATCCGAGGGTACAAAATCTATCGAAAGGATACAATTCCCATCATTCGAGCAAAGGGTGGCGTTGCTGCGCTGATTAGGAATGACATACCCCATTCCTCTCTGATTTTGAATACTGCCCTACAAGCGGTCGCTGTTCAAATTCTGGCCCCCGTTACTATGACCGTGTGCTGTCTATACCTACCTAACGCTGACTGGCGAAAAGAAGACTTGGAAGATCTTATTTGGCAACTGCCCGTCCCCTTCATACTAGTGGGAGACATGAACTCCCACAACCCCCTCTGGGGTTCTCTTCGACGAGACGCACGTGGACTAATAATTGAACAGCTGCTAGATAGAGACGATTTAGCTCTGTTGAATTCTGGTGCGATGACTCACTTCAACGCAAGATCCAGAGACTTCAGTGCTATTGACCTATCATTTGCATCACCAAGAATTGTCCCTCGTTTGTCCTGGAGAGTTCTGAATGATCTACATAATAGTGATCACTTTCCTATTGTAATTTCTACGGATATTCCAAGAAGTCGACTACCTTTACCCTCCAAGTGGCTTGTAGACAAAGCCGACTGGCACGTATTCGAACAAAATCTCGAGCTTCCCGAGGAGTCTGATAATGTTCTTCAAGAGGTTGACAAGCTCACTCGTAGTATCAAAAGAGCTGCTGAAATGGCAATTCCAATCAGAACGCAGCTACCCGATAGGCGTATGGTTCCTTGGTGGAATCCTCTAGCGAAGGATGCCATACAGGCTAAGAAGAAGGCCTTCAATAGATTCAAGAGATACCCATCACTAGAAAATCTGATTCTATTCAAGAAAGCAAGAGCAATAGCTCGCCGCATTGTTGTGCAGTGTAAGCGATCATCTTGGAATACATTTGTGTCATCGATGTCTTCTAGTACAACCATATCAGAGGTATGGCGAAAAGTCAAGGCGGTTGCTGGAAGTAATTTTTCACTTCCACTCAAATATCTGCGGACAGAAACTGGCAATATATCCGATTGTCCACAAATAATCTCGGAATACATGGCAAGTTATTACTGTGCTGCAAGCAGCAATCAGAATTATGAGAAAGAATTTTTACAGTCCAAAAACCTACAAGAAGTACCTCTTAACTTTTCTTCACGTGAACATCTCTATTATAACTCCCCCTTTAGTTTAACCGAATTTGAATATGCTCTTTCTTGTTCTAAGCAATCATCCCCAGGACCTGACTCAATATGCTATGAAACGATTAATCGTCTACCATCTGATTTCAAAGCAGCGCTACTCAATTTATACAATAAAATATGGCGGTCCAATATCTACCCACCCCAGTGGAAAGAGGCGATAATTGTCCCCATTCTAAAAGAAGGAAGGGATCCTTTAATCCCCTCTAATTATAGGCCCATAAGTCTCACATGTAGCATGGGAAAGATACTCGAAAAAATGGTGAGCAATAGACTAATCTGGTTACTCGAATCACAGGGATTTTTAGATGACCACCAGGCAGGATTTCGAAAGCATCGATCAACCACAGATCAACTCATATTTCTCGAACATATTATACAAGAATCTTTCAGAAAACGCGAACATACTGTCGCTGTATTTTTCGACCTCGAAAAGGCTTACGATATGACATGGAGGTATGGAATTATGAGAAAACTTTATGACTGGGGATTCCGGGGCAACTTACCTCTGTTTATAGCTTCCTTTCTATCCGAAAGAACTTTCAGAGTGAGAGTGGGCGACACTATGTCCTCGCTCAAACTCCTTGAAAATGGAATCCCGCAAGGCTCCAGTTTGAGCGTAACACTCTTCGCTATCGCAGTCAACCAGATAGCTTCCTCGGTCGACCCGACAGTTGGAATTTGTTTGTATGTGGATGACCTGACGATAGTCGCTTCTGCACCTACCGTTGGATTCGCTACCCGTAAACTACAACGATCGATAGACCAGATTGTTCAAAATGCTAGAGGAGTAGGATATAAGTTTTCCAGAGAAAAAACGAGTTGTGTTCACTTCTGCAGACTACGTAGGCCTCACTATGACCCGATGTTATACATTAATAATACAGTAATTGAATGCAAAGAATCTATTAAATTCCTTGGAATCATATTTGATTCAAAACTTACTTGGCGCAAACATGTAGAGAATTTGGTAGTGCGGTGTAAACAGACGATGAATATAATAAAATGCCTTGCCAACACTAGCTGGGGAGCTGATGCAGACACCTTATTAAATGTTTACCGGTCTCTTGTACTCACCAAGATAGACTACGGGTCCATAGTTTATTCGTCAGCACGGAAATCAACGCTGAATTTACTGGATCCCATACATCATGCAGGTTTGAGGTACTCAATAGGTGCATTCCGTACAACACCCACTGTGAGTATTTGTAGTGAGACAGGGTTTCCACCTTTACGATTACACCGCCAGAAGCTACTAGGAAATTACATCTCCAGAATACGAGCACAACCCAACCATCGAAATCTTCCGATTTTGTTAGAAGAACACGGCGGATATGCAGAAAGACCAACTATTACAAGGCCAGTAGGAATCAGAGCACGCGAAACTCTGCCACCACTGGAATTGCATAACTTGACTATTCTCTCATCAAATGACTTCGAAGTCCCTCCATGGCAGCTGACAAAAATTTCTATCTGCTTAGATCTGACTGTCTTTCCTAAGAATTGTACTGCTCCATTAGTCTACCGTCAGCGCTTTTTGGAAATCTTACAAGAGTTTCCTAACTCAACAATTTTATATACAGACGGATCTAAAACATCAACCGGTACAGGCAGTGCTCTATCCATTGGTGATCAAACGTTTTCTTGGTCCCTGTCACCTTACGCATCCATATTCACAGCTGAACTTTATGCTATTTGGCAGGCACTTCAGTTTTGCAGTATGGCAATACTAAATCAAGAAACCATAATCATTTGTGACTCTCTCAGTGTCCTTAAATCAATTTCAAACCCATTTTCAGATGATCCACTAGTCAAGACAATATTATTTTCTATACATTACCTCCATAATATTGGTAAACAGGTTAAGTTCATTTGGGCACCAAGCCATATCGGAATAATAGGCAACGAAAACGCGGATACAGCAGCTCGTGGTGCGGCTGAGAAAAAGACGGTCGACGTTATGGTTTTGAGGGCAGATGACATAAGAGGGGAATATAAATCTCTATTGGAAGGAATGTGGCAACAGGAATGGAATCGAGTGAACAACAGTCTAAAGTCAATAAAACCTTCTGGTGGTCCTTGGCGACCTCCAGAAGCACTGCCCAGGGCTGACAGAGTGAAGATTCACAGATTGAGATTCGGGCATACAACATTAACGCATGCGTTTCTCCTAGAAGGACAAGATCCTCCGATATGTATCCGTTGTGGTGAATTGACCACAGTGTCACATATCATATGTGAGTGCCCAGGATATGGAAATATGCGGCAGATCTTTAACATATCTGAACATCTTGCAGACAATTTCACGAACGCCAACAAAATTCAAAATCTATTAAAATACCTAAAATCAACTAACCTCTTCAATAAGATATAACTTTTACAATATAAAACGATGAGCCTTTTGTTCTTCAAATTCTGGTGCTAATGATCACAGAAATCGATGCACCTAAATAAAATAAAAAAAAAAAAAAAATAATAATAATATTTCAAAACAGTTAAACCAAAGGTATTAGTAATTTCAAGTTACATTGAAATCGCTGGATCTGACTAGCTTGCAGATTATTGTTATTGGTTTGTTTATTTAAGTATACAGGGTGTTTCTAAATTCATGCGACAAAATTCAGGAGGTGATTGCTCGTATGAAATTAGGATGGGTCTTTCCTGAAACAAAATTTTCTCAGCCCACTCCCTTCCTAGATATCACCCTTAAAAGGTGGTGACTAAAATCGAGTTTTTATTTTTTTTTTCTAAAATTTTAGTAAAGCTAGAAACTTGAAATTCTGTAATTTTCGTGCACTCGCATAGGACTAACCACGGGTATTTTTTCAATATTCCTGTTACATTTTACTGGGGTGAAATTAGCAACCCTTACTTTATTTCATATCATAACTTTTTTCGAGATGGAGTTTTATGAAATAAAATCTTAAAATCCCTTTTATTTTAAAATTTTTTCCCATAACCAATAGTGGCAGAAAAATAAATAAATACCACAATTTAAAAATTTTTTAATAAATTGAGTGGAAAACAGTAAAGTAAAGTTTTGATATGAAATAAATTTAGGGTTGCTAATTTCACCCCCGTATAGCGAGTGCACGAAAATTACAGAATTTTAAGTTTCTACCTTTACTGAAACTCTAGAAAAAAATAAAAACTCGATTTTAGTCACCACCTTTTAAGGGTGATATCTCGGAAAGGGGTGGGCTGAGGAAATTTTGTATAGGAAAGACCCATCTGAATTTTATACGAGCAATCACCTCCTGAATTTTGTCGCATGAATTTAGAAACACCCTGTATATATTCATGAATTACTTTTACGACAGATTCAACATGTTTTTATATTAGACTATCCAACTTCGATTTTGAATACATGTAATGATATTTAGTATTTTAGATATTTAGTAATAGGATATATTTCACAATTTCCTCTATCAAGTGCATCGACTTCAGGTGTAGTATTATTGACTTGTGTATACTGTTAAATCAGCAATAACACTGTTGCTACCTGAAGTACTTTGCGCTGATAGATCAAATTTGATATAACGTTTAGGTTAAATGAATTATTGTATAAGGATTATAATTTGTACATTCAACGAGTAGAGAAGTAAATAAATTGGGTTTAGTATAAAAATGAGTTTAAATTATTAAAGTAAAAATAAAGAGAAGTTAGTTTATCACATGGCGATCCTGCCAGCCGGAATTTAAAAAATAAATAAATAAATAAAATGAGAATATGAAGTTGTAAGAAAATGGGTGGAAATACTTATTCAAAGGAAGAGAAAGAAGAAATTGTTATAGCCCAGTCAGGAAATAGCGGAGGACAGACAAATAGTCCAAAACAAAATGGAGGTGTTTCCATCAAAGAGATATTGGAAATTGGAGTTGTTATTATAGCAGTTGCAGTTGTCATCTTTTATTTATATGGAAAGTGTAAGAAGCGGCTTGAAAGGAAGATCCGAAGAGAGATTACGGCTAGTCAAGAATTAGTGTAAAAGTGACGGTTAAAGTAAGAAAATTAACAAAATGTGCGTGAAAGTGTAATGCCGGTTTGCAACGAACTTAAATACTTGCTTGAAGAATTAAGAGTATTTTATAGGAACTTAAATAAAGACCCCGTAGATAGAAGGACAAATTTAGAAAATGTACAACGTAAGTTTGTTAAACTAGATAAGCTTAGAGATAATTTCAATGATTTAAAACGGTTAGTAAATAATGCAACTTTTGAGGATAAAGATAAACAAGGCATTTTAACTTTGGCAGATTCAATTCAAAAGTATTTGAAAAATATTGCTGAAATTTTACAAGATAGATTAGCAAATGCAACTGAAGGTAATAATTCAAATTCAGATTTAAGTGCTAAAGAAGAAAACATGTCAGAAAAATTTGATTTGAAAACTGCCACAGGTTTAATTCCTGTTATGAACGGAAATGAAAATGTAACAAAAAGTCTCATTGATAACATTGAATTATACGACTCATTACTAGATGCGAACGGTAAAAAACTTTTAACAATTTTTGTTTTAAAGACACGTCTTTCAGAAAATGCAAAAATTAGATTAAAACAAAATTATGATACAAATAAGGATTTAACTTCCGATTTGAGATTGCATTTCATTACTAAAAAATCAGTTTCAACTTTATCAAATCAATTACATAATGCTAAACAAAATGGGAAATCAATTGATAGTTTCGGTAGATATGTAGAAGAATTACTAGTTAATTTAACGATTAGTGAAGCCGATGGCAATGTAGATTCAATAGAAACTTTAAAAGTAGTTAATGAAAAAATTGCAATCCATGCATTTGCGAATGGTCTACAAAATAACGATTTGAAAACCATAGTTAAATCTAGAAATTATACTAAACTTAGCGATGCCATTCAGGGTGCACAAGACGAAGAAATACCCAAACAAAACATGTTTTTCATGAAAAGTCATAATTCCTCAAGTCGGGGTCAAAGAAAAAATTCAAATTACAATCAGTTTCGCAGGGGACGAGGTAATTTCACAAATAACAATGGTAATAAAAGAGGCAATTTTAACACTCGGCCTAATTTTAATAATTATCGTGGAAATAATAGTAATCGAAATTATTTCATACGAGATGTAAATGAACCTTCTACGTCACAAACGTTTTTTCGTGCCTAAATATGCTAAAAATGTTTTAGTTTATAATGCTAATGGACTAAATTTTGTTGAATTTAATTACAACGGATTAAAACTAAATTTTCTATTAGACACAGGTTCCTCAGTAAGTTTAATATTTTCAAAATATTTACATAAACATGAGATTATAGATTCTACAAAGAAGGTCCAAATTCAGGGAGTCACTGGGTCAACGGTGTCACATGGCTCAGCTAATATTACTTTACATGTAAATAATGAAAAAAAAATATCTCATACATTTTTGTTGATGAATGAATTTGACAACTCTATGCATGGTATTATAGGTTCAGATTTCTTTAATAAATATGCTGCATGTATAGACTATGAAACATTTTTATTTACTTTCTGGATTGACGGTTTCAAAATTTCACTTCCAATGCACTCTAAACAATTATCTAATATACTAATTCCGCCAAGATGCGAAATAATTAAATTTTTTCATACTGACAATGAGAATGAGAGTATCGTATTACCAGAACAATTATGCGAAGGCGTTTTTGTAGCCGGAATTTTAGTTAAGCCTGATAATTGTAATAGAATTCCTGTTAAGATTTTAAATGTTAGAAATGAACCGGTAAATATTAAAAATTTTATACCAAAATTAGACAAATTAGAAAATTACAATTTAGGGAAAATTAAAAACGGAGATAATTTATCGGTAAGTCGTGCTGATTCATTGTTAAACTGTTTAAAATTAAATTATTTACATAACGATGAAAAAAATACAATTGAAAAGCTTTGTGTCAAATATTCCGATATTTTTTATTTAGAAAATGATCCTTTAACTGTTACAAATATTTATAAATCAGATATACCTCTAAAAAACCCAGCTCAATCGGTTTTTGTTAAACCGTATCGGTTACCCTTTGCCCAAAAAGATGAAATTCATCGTCAAGTAGACAAAATGTTAAAAGACGGTATTATAGAGGAGACGAGATCAAAATTTTCGTCGCCTATATTACTTGTTCCAAAGCCATCGTTGAATGAGACTAAAAGATGGAGATTAGTTTTAGATTACCGATTATTGAACAAACAAATAGAAGATGATAAATTTCCGTTACCTTCTATTACGGATATTTTAGACTCCTTGTCGGGTGCTATTTATTTTTCCCATCTTGACCTTTCCCAAGGATATTATCAAATAGAATTAGACCAACTCAGTCGACCCTGTACAGCCTTTAGCACAGACCGAGGGCAGTACCAAATGACCAGATTACCTCAAGGATTAAAAATTAGCCCTTCTTCATTTTCACGAGCTATGACCATTGCAATGTCGGGATTAAATTACGATTCTTGTTTCATATATTTAGATGACCTTATAGTATTCGGTAATAACTTAATAAATCACAACAAAAATTTATCTAAAGTTTTCCAACGATTAAGAGACGTAAATTTAAAACTTAATCCAAATAAATGTGAATTTCTGAAAAAAGAAATTTTATATTTGGGACACACTATTTCGGCAGAAGGTGTCTCACCAGACCCTAGAAAAACCGAAGTCATAAAAAATTATCCCGTTCCCAAAGACTCCGATGAAACTAAGAGATTTGTAGCATTTGCTAATTATTATAGGAAATTTGTCAAAAATTTTGGAGATATTGCTAGTCCTTTAAATAAATTAACTAGAAAAGGGGTACAGTTTGAATGGACCTCAGAATGCCAAAAATCCTTCGAAATTTTAAAACAAGCCTTACAAAATCCACCTATTTTACAGTTTCCGAATTTTTCAGAAAATAATTGTTTTATCTTAAATACCGATGCCTCAGGCTATGCCATTGGTGCCGTTTTGTCTAATGGAAATGAGAAACCTATTGCATATGCCAGTAGAGTCTTAAACAAAAGTGAGAAAAATTATAGTACAATTGAAAAGGAACTTTTAAGTATATGTTGGGCAGTAAATCACTTCAGACCGTACCTGTATTCTAGACGCTTCGTTATATATAGTGACCATCGTCCGCTTTTGTATCTTTTTGGAATGACAAACCCTTCGAGCAGACTTACTAAATTTAGGTTATTGCTAGAGGAATACGACTTTACTATCAAATACATTAAAGGTAAAAATAATGTAGTAGCAGACGCTTTGTCACGTGTCGAATTATCTTCGGATGATTTGAAGGATATGAAGCCAAATATGAAAGAAACTAGTTATACGGTAACTAGAGCACAGACAAAGCTAACAAATAAAAATATTGTTGGTAGTCTTGATTCTAATCTAGAGAAAAGGACTGATCACCCTGGACTCATAGAATTATTAAGGCGACCAAAGTATTCTTTTCAACTTTGTCCTATGTTACAAAAAGATTTTGAGGAAATAATAAAAAATAAAAAATATGATTACAAAATAGGGAAAATAATTTTAATTGAAAATTCGCGAATAATTTACATAAATCAGAAAACTCTATCATCGTTAGACTTAGGTACTACGTTGAGAGATCTGAAAATAATGTGTAATAAATTTAATATTCCGGAATTAATTATTGTAAAAGATGAAAAGTGCATGTACTTATTGAATGAACTTATTAAATTCCCTGAAAAAATAAAGAAGTTCAATTTAAAAATATCAATTGTAAAATCGAATGAAGAAGTTTTAGAATTAGAAAAAAGACAAATAATATTAAATGACTATCATTTGTTACCTACCGGAGGTCACGCAGGAATTAATCGTATGTTTAATAATATAAAGAAAACATATTTCTGGCCAGGCCTGCGAAATGATGTGGAAAGTTTCGTGAAAAAATGTGATGATTGTCAACGACACAAGCATTCACAGCGAAACATTGAGCCACTGAAAATCACTACCACTGCTAAATCAGCTCTACAAAAAATATATCTCGATTTGGTGGGTCCTTTAGAGCAGGATATCGATAATAACAAATACATTTTAACGTTACAATGCGAATTGAGTAAATTTGTTGAATGCTACGCTATTAAAAATAAGGAATCTTATACAGTAGCAAAAACATTTGTTGAAAATTATATTTTGCGATATGGGGTTCCTAATGAAATCGTAACAGACAAGGGCACAGAATTTTTGTCGTCTATTTTAGAAGAAACGTGTAAACTTTTAAATATCAAACATTTAAACTCAACCGCTTATCATCACGAAACTTTAGGGTCTTTAGAAAACTCACATAAAAATTTGGGAGCTTATTTACGTATGCAGGTAGCTAAACAACCAAATTCATGGAGTTCATGGGTACCTTATTGGAGTTTGTATGAGAAACATCGAGTTTTACTTTAGGTTCGTGCCTGCTTCAACAAAATGGTGGGCAATTTGAAAAATTTCTTTAGTTTTTCGTTAATTCTTAGGAGTTTTATTAGTTATTATCAATTAATTGAAGGTAAATGTTCGTTAATTTATTATATATTGTTAATTTTGTCAATCCGTATCTGGATTTTTAAATTTTAAATAAATACATTGATAGTTTGGATCTCAAAGGAAATATTAATTTAGCAAGATAAACCGTTTTGAAAAAAAAAGTAAATCGGTGGATTCACTTTTTTCTGCTCTTTCCAAATACGGTATTCATTTTCAAAAAATCTGATAGACAGGGTGTTGTTTTGGGGTCGGAACATATTTTATAAATTTTTTTTAAATCCGGAACTGGATTTTTCTTATATTAAATAGATTGATGGATTGGACACCTTAAAGTAAATACGTATACAAAATATCAAGAAAATATACAATGTGGTAAGAAAGTTATTGACCAATAAAGAATTTGGCAAAATAGATCAAACATCCTGTATCTTGGTTATTAAAATAGTAATACCCATCAAGTATGGGGTTTTTGAGATCGCCTAGGTGTCCCGTATCTGCAGTTAACGTATGTCACTTTCCCAATCAATCACCATAATATGTATACAGTGCTATTCAAAAGTCCCCTCCCCCCCTCGTAACAGGTGACGTAATATGGCAAGTGATATCTCGTTTGAAAGGCATTGACATTGGCTACATAGCCATATTAATTTTGTTTGGGCTTAAACTAATTTTGACGGATAAATTAAATAAATACCAAAATTATTGAAATTATTTTTTTAAATTTAATTAATCAAATATCAACAATGGATTCTAATAGCAAGTGTTCGAAATGTGATCCGTCTACTTCCTGACAGTAATACATCCTATTAGTAAACTCTTGTCGTACTCGTTTGAATGTGTCAGCTGAAATTGCATTGCATTCTTCAATAATTCTTTCTTTCAAAACACCAATGCTATCTGGTGCCGTAGTATAAACCTTGGATTTCAAGTACCCCCATAGAAAAAAATCTAATGGTGTTAGATCTGGTGACCGAGGTGGCCATTCTATAGGACCTCGCCGGCCGATCCATCTACCTCGATATTCTTCATCCAAGTAACGTCTTACTGCACCATAATAATGTGCAGGAGCACCATCTTGTTGAAATGTTATTTCCAGATGGCCGAATTCATCTGGATTATCTTCCAGAATTTCAAGAATTAACGGCTCAATTGCATTTTGTAACATCTCCAGATACACTTCACAGCTTAAATTTGAATTTAGGAAAACAGGACCAACTATGTGGTTTCCCAAAATACCTGCCCAAACATTGACTTTTTCTGGAAATTGGGTATGTTGTTCAAAAAAGGTGTGAGGATTTGTGTCATTCCAATACCTTACATTTTGTGTATTCACATTTCCATTGAGGCAAAAAGTACTTTCGTCATTAAAACAAATTGTTTTTGTGTAATGTGGATTTTGACTAATTTTATTTGTCATACATTCACAGAATTCGAGTCTTCTGTCGGGGTCGTTATCCGAAAGGTGGTGCACCATTTTTAACTTGTATCGATGAAATTTATTTTTAGCCAACACTCTCTGTACTGTACTTTTACTTACTTCACAGATAGACGCAACTTTTGTTGAAGAGGAAGTAGGGTTTACTACCATTTCAGCAACTATATCATTTTTTTTATCATCACTAAATGTTGGTAGACCAGATCGTTTGGCTTCTTAAACACTACCTGTTGCTTCAAACTTGTGAAGATGCTCCCTCAAATAAGTTCTCGAGATAGGGCGATCTGGGTATCTCTCATTAAATAAACGTTCCGCTTCATGGAGATTATTTCCAGATTCACCAATTATTAAGATAGCTGCTACTTTGTCGGCTTGAGTACGTACCATTCTGCCTATTTAAACTCTTAAACGTCTCGTTAAACAATAATAAAATTAAATATTTAAGCTATTTAGAAAAACTTCACAAAGTAACAAATACTATTAAATTAAAAACGTCAATTTTTTTGACAACTAACCAGAGGCGGACTGAAAAATCTTCAATATTTAAATGTGAAATAATAATTTTGGTATTTATTTAGTTTATCTGTCAAAATTAGTTTAAACCCAAACAAAATAAATATGGCTATGTAGCCAATGTCAATGCCTTTCAAACGAGATATCACTTGCCATAAGGTCCTATTTAAAATTATTGGCCAGAGTGGCACTGTGACGTCATCTATTACTATTACGTCACCTGTTACCATTCGTAGAGAAGTTTACAACACTTTATTTTCACCCTCCAAATTTTATTAATGTAAGTGTAGCCGTTCAAAAGATACGAGGGGGGGAGGGGACTTTTGAATCGCACTGTATATCGCCCTTCTCGTAGATTTATGTAAATAGCCAAATATCACTTATGGTTGTTTTTCCACAAGTTAAACAACTCTCGTCGACGACATCAAAAGGAATAAAATGTCAAAAAAGAGCACCGGAATGATGGATCTGGAAATGAAAGACATTTTTAAGTAGGTATCTAGACGGTTTATAGGTTTATATTTAAATTAAATTACAGTTGCGTATTTAATTGGTATAATTTATTTATAAAACGATATCTTATTAGACTGTGTTTGCAGATAAACGAATTCGTTCATATTTGACCTGATTTTGAATGTTTACAATAATTTCAGTTTCATAATCCAATTAGTCAAAAAGATAGCATCGACGACCAATTAACGCGGTGATAGTATAGTTCACGCATCAAAAAGAGTAAAGGTACGGACAGGTGTTTACATGTTGTGTGAAGTAGAAATACAAAAATGCAAGAAACGTTTAATAGAACAAGAACGAACGTATAATTTTTTGTACAATGTCGGCAATAACGATTATATGGATATAGATCCGCCTACGCCTCCACTATCAATTTGCAGACTCGAGTATAATAGACAGTTTTTCGTCCTTATGTACATAATAGTATTATGTTATAAGGACGAAAAATGAAGTTTTTCGGACGATGCAGGGGATTACCGGGCGAGGCATAATGCCACATATTCTGAAAACACATTTTTCATCCATATTACATACGATATTTTTTATCCGATTGTTTTTTATCCAAATGGCTAAAATGTATAAATAAAGTAAATCAATGCAATTAATTTTCCACGGAAAAATAAATGAAACCTGTCACACCTCGTTTGCGTATCTATGGATATAACAAATAATTAAATTTAACTGACGTTTTGACAATAAGACGATAGTTTTAAAATCGGAAAAGCTCCAAAATGGAATTAGAAAATGATAGTGAAGATCTTATATGTACGCCACCTGATGTTCAAGAAGCTGCCAATGAAGTTATGTTAGGTGTACATTTGTTGCCGCAAAAATCTAAGGAAATATACGTATGAAAGAGCTGATATAAAATTTAAAATAAACAGTTAATAGCGCCCAAAAAATATTTTTTTGGCCTAGGACGAAAAGTGTTGCCTAGGTACAATGAATTATTTAATACCTTACTGGAAAAGGTTACCTTTTCGTCTAAATATCTAAACCATGAAATAGTTATTTGCATGCTTAGGCCGCGAAATACCTTTTTAACGTACCGAAAGAACAGTTATCGCCGAGGCCGCTTGCGGCCGAGACAATATAATCTTGAGGTCGTTAAAAAGTTTCGCGGCCATGGCATACACACTATTTTTCGTGCAATCGATAAAATTATTGAACTAGATAATTGTAAGTAAATATATTATTGCTCTAACATCAACAGCAGTTCAATTTATTTAACAATGTCACCGTGTGCTATGGAAATATATGTTTCAATATATACAAAATATTTTGACAGTTCTTGCTTCAACTTCTGGAGTAAATATAAGTAATAATACAAACTGTACAATTAATGTTAATATTGATCCTAAATAATATAAGTAGATACTTATGTATTTGTTGGTATTTAATAAAAAATAATCCTTGTCTTTGTAGTATTTTAGAAATGTCAGATTTGGAAGTGATATTCCAATTTGGAAGTGACGTTTGGTTTCGCAGCCGTTGCTATGGGTAACGGCCGCGAAATTAAATTTCGCGGACTGTGCTGAGAACGCGAAATGCTGACTTCACGTGCGATTGCACGAAAACATCATTTTTGACACAATCGGATAAAAATTACTATTTCATTCGGAAATTAGTACGTAAATGTCATTTTTTGTAAAGGTCGATGGAAATGTTTTTTAAGTCTTCTTTATTGGTTTTTGGACTATTAGTCCGGGGAAGTAAGGATATAAAATGGAAAAGATTTCCACCAGAGATTTGACTTCTTTAAACGAAAGTATATGTAGTATAGACTACTTATTAGATTTGTGACAAGATTCCGCTCGAGCTTGAGATGCAGCTTGCAAGCATAGCTTGGAGCATGTGAAATGCAACAGTTTTTCGTCCATAACTTTTTTAGATTTGATTGTAGAAAACAATTGTAGGCATAAAAATTGTAGGGAATTTTGTACCCAATAAGATGACGTAATGCAATATTCAAAAAAAATTTTTTTTCAACCCTTCATTTTTGGTAAATTAAAAAAAAATTTGCAAAATGTTTTTTTAAGCGACAAACATAATTAGAATAACAAGAACGACTTCATAATATATGAAAATATAGTAGTCCGGCACCTGAAAACGATGGTGTTTTCATATTTCGAAAATTCTTCCAATATTGTCCCATTTCATGAACATTGATTTGCTGCAATCGATAGATAATAAGTTGTAGTTTTATGAACAATAACAAGAAAATTTTTTTACATTCCTTTTTACGAGTTTAACTGGAAAAAAAAAATTTTCTCTCCGTTTTTCCTAAATTTGTCGTTGGAAAATATGATTCATGGATTCATTAATACTCTGAAAACGTTTGTCTTCAAAAACCACGTATTTTGAGAAGAAAAAATTTGAGATACGATCGTTAGAAGCGGAGAAAACGGTAGTCAAAGTTCAATAGCCACTGAGACAAACATATTAAAAATTTCGAGTTTCTGATTGACTCGTTGAATTGTTTGATAAAAACTCTAAATACCCTCATTTTTTCATTTACGTACTGTCAGTGAATGAATAAAAATTCAACAGTTGACTCAAAGTGTGAACCGAAGAAGGCAGTAGTGGAGGATGTGTGTATTAAAAAATGACGTGCGCGGTTGAACGAAGTTTTATAGTTCTCATTCGGAGTTATTGGAGTTGCAGATCTTATTACAGTTTTTTCTGTATAATTATTATAGATATTGGCTATAAAATGATTATAATAGGTGCCAGAAATTGAACATTTTATTTATATAAGTAAATTTATTACGCATACTGTACCGGGTGTCCCAATAAGAATGGCTCACGGCCATATCTCGGGAACCGTTTATAGTACAGCTTCGGGAAAAAAAAATTTATAACAAAAGTGACCTCGAGAAAAACCTGGAAATTATTTACAGAGTTGTAGGTCCACCGATAGAGGGCATAATTAAATACCAAAAATTATAAAATGAATAATTTATAAATTTTGCCTAATTAAGATGCATTTAAACTATGATTATCGTATTCTTCAAGAAATTCAGCGTATATTTGATTTTCTAAGTTTTAGTCTATCTCTTCAAATAAGAGGTGGGGGGAAGCGGGAACTTTATTATGAAAAAACGCCTGTAATTCCAGTTCTACTTAACCTATCTATGCAAACTTAGTGTTTTTGAAGAGAGCAGTACCTTTCTACCAATGTAAGAGTTATAATTTCGAAACAACCTAATGAGTTACGTTTACGCTAGAGGGCGCTATTTATTTATTTTTTTAAATCTAGCTATCCTTGAAAAATGTTGACTGGAAACATGCAGTTTTAATTAATTAATTAACTTTTCGGTTAACCTTCCAGAAAATAAAAATATCCAATAATCACTTAAGAATTTTAATTTTTGGTGGAATAGACTTTATATATTTCCTAAACATTTTGCAATCGAAAAATTAATAAATTATTTCACACTTGTGATTTATGGTGGAATATTGGTGGGATATTTTACCGCGAAATTTAAAATTTTCAAGTGTCTTTAAATAAGAACGGAGAAGGCACCCACCGGCTTCTTCTGGTATCATCAGTCGACGAAGTAACAAGTGAGAAACTGTGCAGAGTATTCCTTACAAATATTTTTTTTTGTGAATTTTAAAACGAAGTACCTACCTATACTCATTTAATAAGAATCTGGATTACTGCACAGTTTTTCCTGGAGCACAGTTTCCTAGAAGACCGTTCCTGTAACTATTATTAGTTTCCTGGAGTACCTATAGTTTCCTGGAGAACTGTTCCTGTTATTATTAATTTCCTGGAGTACCTACAATTTTCTGGAGCATAGTTTCCTCGAGGACAGTTTAAAAATAGAATACACAACTTTTGTGTATAAGTCAGAAGGTAGAAAAAAACCAGTTCTATCCGTTTAACGTTCAAGACCAGAACAATAGAAGAAAATAAAGAGGTTGTACCTATCACTCTAAAGATCATTTTTTCCAATTGTTACAAAACTTTGATGACCATTTTGTATATAATCTTAGGCGTTACTAACCTTTATAAATTATAGTTATTTGTTTATATACAATAATATCAATGGTTCAATTTTTATATCAATATAGTTATCCATATTAATTTTTTTTTTGAAAGTTTTATTTTATTAAACCTCCACCATTATTTTCATTTCAATTTTTATTAGCTTAATTATTTTCGAGTAGATTGCAACCGTTAAAACTTAGCTGATTTTTTTTCTAATTTTGTTTTAGGAAACAAAATTAGAGGCGCCCTTAAATTTCTTTTCTCTATGTACTTTAAAGTCTTCCCTTTTCTTAATTACCTTTAGATAACAAATCCTGAGAACTGGTTTTGTTATCTCCAAATATAAAATCAGTTAGGTAAGAACCTCATGCCTTATTAATTTTTCGATTCTTTTCTCAACTTTCAACGCCGGGAATCTTATTAAAGTGTTTCAATGGCGAGTAAAAGTTAAAATACATATAATATAGGGATCATCCTGTATTTTATATCATTGTCGAAGATTAGTATTACTTTACTTTACTATTTTTATCAAGCATTTTCCATATCTTAAATGATATATAGTTTTTGAGATATATTTTCATTTTTCTATGTTAACTACCTATCATTTAGGTATATAAATGTACGCTTAATAGCTAGTTTATTTTGGTAAAAAAATAGTGTTATTTTTTCGCGTGTTGTTTCTTATTTCTCCATAATACTTTTTTTTTATTTAATACAAACATGCCCGCATCAACTACTAAGAGTTATTAGCAGGAGGACTTACACAAGTAGTATGTGTTGTATTTGTGTTATAGATAATTTTTAAATTTTGCTATACAAATTAATGTCTTTGAAGTATTTAATTAAAGCACTTATTGTGTCTTTAGTTAGCACATCCGTGAATACCGCACTTAAATTATTCTGTCTTCTATATCTAGAATATTCTAAGATGATATGTTAGTAAAGAAACATGGCAATTTATACATTCTGGTGCTGGTTCTTTGTTTAGGAGATATTGATGTGTAAGGAGTGTGTGACCTATTCGCAGGCGGGTTAAGACAACTTGATCTCTTCGTTTTTCTGGTATATTGATAGACATAATTCAACTTGTGTCTTAACTTCTTTCAGTTTGGATGTCGTATGATTCCATATTACTTGCCAAGAATTAAATATAAGTTTTTTAATTGAATTTATGTGGTCAGTGTAAGGAATTTTTTGAATGTAAGGTGCTTCTTGATTAGATGTATCTACTGCTAATTGATCGACTTCCTCGTTTCCTTTTATACCAGAGTGAGATGGAACCCATAGAAATGAGACGTTCTTTTGGGTAAGACGTATGATTTCCATTCCACTTTTGATTCGTATGAGAATATAGGATGTGAAGGGTAAAGTTGTTTTAAGCCAAGTAACGCACTCGCAGTGAATCTGTTATGATGAGAAACTTGGTTGCTGTAGAGTCTTCTCCATAATACTTAATTGTAGTTTTTTCTGCTTTTTACTTTCAACTCCAAACTAACATCATTTCATATTTAAGTATAGCGTGTTAGAATCTATCAATAGAAGCCAAAATATTAGTGTAAAACTATTGAAACGCTTTACAAATTAAAAAATTACTTTCCAACGGATAGGAATTAAGCAACATCTACTTCTCGGGCTATTTGCCCCGCAGAAAATGAATTCACTTCCAAGTTAAACGGGGTTGGTAGGTATATATGAAAATATAGAACCAACCATTCTGGTTTATAATTAGAAGGAATAATATCACTTGCAGACCGATAGAAGTAGATGTTGCTTCCTATAGTGAACGGTCTATCCTTTGGAAAGTAATTTTCTAATTTGTAAAGCGTTTTAATAGTTACATATACTTATAGGTACCTACATACATACGGTATGTAACATATATAGGTAGGTACACCTAATATTACTTATATACTTTGTATATAAAAAGAAACTCAATAAAGCTTTGGGTATGCGAAATACTGATGGACATAAATAGAAGTATGATAATAGTATACCTACTCTTCGACAATGATATAAAATACAGGGTGATCCATTTAAAATAACGTACTTGAGTTTATAACTTTAGAATATAAATAATTAAAAAGCATCAATAGATTTATTTCTCCTATTCAATTATACAGTGCGTTGAATTTGTTTCAAATTTGATGGATAATTAATTATAACTTTTACATAACAGTATATATAACAGATAACAATCTCGCATATTGTTGTATAATGGGGAAGTGAAGCGCATATCAGTTTTAAAATAAAATATAGGGCGTTTGATTTAAAAAAAACCATAACTTTGATCTGGCACTGGGTTATCTTTTATGATAACAGACCTACTGATGCGCTTTATCACACTATAATCAATCACTCTGTATATGTAATATATTTTTCAATATTTATTGGCATTTATCTTAATAATACCCGATGAATTTATAATATATTCCAAAGTAATAGCTCTTTTAAACATATCATCAACAAGACTGCATGAAATGCATCAAGGATCGGTCGTCGTTCTACAGTACACCGTTGAGTAAAAAATACCTCAACGAGTACACTTATCACTGTTATTGAGTAGGTTTTATTCTTAACCTCAGTAGATGTTCAAAATATCCACCATTCATAATCTCACAATAATTTTGTATCAAATTAGAGTTTGACTCATTGAATTCAGATATTGACAAAACACTTTAACGAAAAATGATGCTTTTATTTGCAAGTCAATTATTTTCCATGTAAAAGGATCCAAAACTAATAATATTGTTTCCAAACTGCTTGTATTGTAATCGGATCAACATAAGGACTTCCAAATCACATGCATATTTAACAACTTTCAATGCACAGAGTATATTTTTATTACTTGTAGCATTATATCTATGTTTCAGGGGCTAGCTGGAGGTACTCTATTGTATGTTACAGTTAGCGAAGTACTACCTCGAGAACGAGCAAGATGGCATCAACAACATGAAAGAAAATCAGCTGGAATTTTTCAGTTTTGTTCTGTTTTTATTGGTTTCAGCCTCATGACAATTCTTAGTAATTATTTAGGTATGTTATATGAAGTTTTATCTGTGTATTCCGATTTTTTAGTATCAAATTAAATAGGTAATCTCAATGTTTTCAACCTATTTTCAGATTACGATGGATAAATAATTATTACCATATAAGAAGACAAAAATGTTATTTAGCAAGTTAAAACAATTTTTGTACAAAGTTGGGGGATATTAAAAACTATTTCAAATATTTTATAAATAAATATTTCAGCAGCAAGTGAATGAATATACATCAAGATTGTTAAATAAATTATTCAAAATTTTATTGTTAGACTCAATTAATTCAAAATGACTTAAAAGATTAACCAAATAATTATGAATTTGGTGAGAAATATAAGTTACACATTTTTCTATAAAAATTTTTATTAATTAAACATAAATAATGCATTAAAGTTGGAAAAAGAATTTGTTTTATTTAGATGTACTAAAGTTTTCACTACAAATATAACCAAGTTTTTTAAAAGATTTTGTATAACTTATTTTATAATGTAACTTCACCTCCATCTTCAACGATACCTTCCATTTCATCATCACTTTCTCTATGATCTTCAGCAACATATTCTTCCTGCCTTCTTTCTTTAAGACCAGCTGCTGGAGATCTGATAAGAGACAGATCTCTTTGTACTTCCTTGATGTCTCTCTCTTGTTCAATTTCTCTTCCCTTGCGTAGCCTTTGCATAATATAAGTTCCTTGTCTCTTTTGTTTGATTTTCTCTACTTTTTTCATTGCTTCAACAGCCTTTGACCAAGTTTCTCTGTTATATTTAAGTGGAACATTTCTACGCTTTTCAAATTCAAATGCTGGATCTATGGTCAATTCTTTGCCTACCGTTTTTCTATATGCTTTTGTCCATTTGACTTTACGTGGGTTCTTTTTCTTTTTAAATGCTGCATGGCATTTGGAACGACAAAACTTAAATATCTAAAAAACGAGAGTGAACATTTTTGATTTAAAACTAGGAGTATTGTTAAGTATTACCTTGCAGTCATTTCGTACAAATTGGATTCCATGACCTGGATAAATCCTAGAGGAGCAAAAATAACAAGTTTCAATACGCATTTTTACAGAATGTTATGCGTTTATTATTTTATACTCGACACGTGCATTATCTTATTTTGATTGCACCATAAGAAAGAAGGATGTTGACTTTGACATATTTCTTCTTTTTCTTTTTAGAATTAAAACCATAATTCTTCTTCTTTTAATTTTTGATAATTAATTTCTGGAATATCTTACGATACAAAAATTTGATTGACTAGTGAATATCAATATAATATGCTCTATTATGTAATTCACAAATAGAAAAACGTTACGTTACGTAGATACAATTTGCTTCCTAAATATTCGGGCGCACCCAGACCACAGAAATATAGAAGTTTTCTTTTCTGTGACCAGTTTGACCGAGATTAATTTGACAAACATATCTTACCATTGACAAACTTTTCTCTATAGACAAGTTCTTAAATTTACCGATACATCTATCGGTAAATACGGTGTCTACCAAAGCCGTTCTTAAATTGACCGATAGATTGTCGATAGAATCATCCCAGCGTTCTTAAATTCGCCGATAGTTCCATCGAACATCCAACAGTTCTACCGGGCTTGAGACTCGATAAATCTGGTAGATTTGGAAGGGGAATGCACAATCATCAATCATACGCAATGACAATTAATAATCTTTATTTATTGAGGTTAGTTGTTTTGTTGTGTCAAAAATGTTATACATTATTATTGTTTTTAATAAAAATGGATTATGAAATGGAATTATCCTATAATGGTGAAATGTTTAAAGTGATGGTGGACCTAAATACGTACGCCATGCTTTCACGAGGTGAAATTTTGTACCGAATTAAAAATTAGTACAAAGAATAAAAGTTTATTTGCGTCTATGCGTCAATACTAATCACAAATCATGTTCTTATAATCGTCTACCGATAGATCAACTACGTTCTACCTGACATTTATCTGACATATCACAGACATCTATCGATAGAGTCTATCGGTGAATTTTAAGAACTTCCCTTATCTGTATCTTACCTTACTTCATGCTAGTCTGATGCTAGCTTCACTCTGTGAATTTCGCGCTAAATTCTTGGCAAAGGATTCTGTATTTGTGTATGTTTTTAATTTATCTCTAGAACTTTATTATGGATACCCAAGACGTAGATCAACATTTACGAGATATACAAAGAGAATATCTAGATTTTCTTGACGATGAGGTAAGTACGTAAAATAGCATTTTGTGTTGTACAAAACTATATTTTTTATAGGCTGACCAAGGAAAGTATTCACAACTGGTAAAAGATATGATATCTGATAAAAGTTACCGATTATTGGTAAATATTAATGACTTGAGAAGAAAAAACTCTGTAAGAGCCATTTCATTACTAAATAATGCATTTGAAGAACAAATAGCATTTCAAAAAGCACTTAGGGAGTACATTTTATCGGTTAATCCTGATTATGCCAAAGACAACGTAGAATTTTGTATTGCTTTCGAAGGAAGTTTTGGAAATAAACATGTTACACCTAGAACACTCACTTCTAGATATCTTGGAAACTTAGTTTGTGTCGAGGGAATTGTTACAAAATGTAAGTAATATACATGAAAACTTGCAACAATTTTCGTATGCTTCAATTATTTGTCTAGGTTCTTTAATCCATCCTAAAGTTGTAAGAAGTGTTCACTATTGTGCAGTTACAAAAAAAATAATGGAGCGAAAGTATTCTGATATGACTTCTTTAGATGCTATGCCTTCAGTAGCTGTATACCCTACTAAAGTAAGTATACTTCACATTAATTGAAGAAATATGCTATATAGAAAAAATGTCTTAAGGACGATGAAGGCAATCCGCTTGAAACAGAGTTTGGACTTTCAACCTATAAAGATCATCAGACCGTTTCTATCCAAGAAATGCCAGAAAATGCCCCAGCGGGCCAGCTACCCAGATCTGTTGATATTATTTGTGACAGCGATCTAGTTGATACCTGTAAACCTGGTGATAGAATTCAAGTTGTTGGTAATTTTAGATGTCTGCCAAACAAACAGCAAAATTTTACAAATGGTACATTTAAGTAAGTACACTAAAGTTTTGAAAAAGCATCACATATTTACTTGTCATAATTATATAGTATTAATAATTGTCATTATTAAGTAGAAGTCAATCACATAACACAGTGATAGAGATGGCTTGTTTGGAATTAAATAATGAAGATTATCTAAATTTACTTTTAATACATGGTGAATGTGACAGAGTTGTATCTAGGACATGTGATTTATTTGCTACAAGATATCCAGATCAACCACTACCCAGCCGTAACACTGAATAGTGTTGAACAATTTTACACAATTTAGTTGTTTTCAAGCAAAAGTTGAAAAAGTGAAGGAGTTATTAATAATAATGAAAATAGAATGGAAATTTTAGTTATTTTTGCCTTATTGTTGCTTATTATAACTAGGTCATGTTATTTTAATGTAATTCCACATACGTAATTCACAGGAACTTATACCAAGTGTTCAAAATTTTGTCCTTGAACCTCCAAGCATTAAGTAAGCCTTTTTATCACACCTTCGTTTGATGCATGCTTAATCATTGCTGCAGGGAGAGAATTGAATTTTCGGACTTATAATTAAGTAAAAGAATAAAAATATGGTTGTTTCATTTAAAAAATGAAGATATTTAACATTTTTGAACTTGTTCTTTCCATCATTTTTTTAACAACCCTGTATACAAAAAGGAAGGTTCCCAAATGTCACCAATTACTTTGATTGATCTACTAATCAACCTGAAAAGATGTTTTTTATTTGGTTTTGGGGATGTTCACTCAGAATTTTCAATATGAAGGTCTGCACCTGTCAATTTTTTAATAAAAAAATTAATATCTCGATAAGTATAAGTTTTAGATATAGGGTATTCTCCACAAAGTATAGAATCCGAAAGTTAATAATATACAGGGTGTTACATTTAAAATAACAAAGTTGTCATTCACTTCTGGTATAACAGTCCAAATAATTTCCATAAATTCTCCATAATTTGTTCTCCATCTATGCCACTTTTTATAGAAATCGTGTGAGTAGTCTCCAGTATAAAGATAGTATAACCATGACACAGCCTGTATATTTTTCTTCTCTTCTGTAATTCATATTGTTCACCTATGACCACTACTTTGTAAAATTTACTTATAAACATTTGATTACCACTTTTTATTTTATTTGATGAATTGTTTTCGTGTGTTTCAGGACTATTGTAATTGCCAACAACATTTCCCTATTAAGCAAAGAAGCTGCACCCTCAATAACTAGAGAGGATGTTGCTCGTTGCAAACACTTAGCAAAATCCAACAGAAATATATTTGCGCTGTTAGCAAAATCGTTGGCTCCATCTATACATGGTCATGAATTTATAAAGAAAGCTGTATTATGTCTTTTATTGGGAGGAGTTGAAAAAGTATTACCTAATGGAACCAGATTGAGAGGTGACATTAACGTACTCCTTATTGGAGATCCTAGTGTCGCAAAATCTCAATTATTACGATATGTATTACACACTGCTCCTAGAGCTATTCCTACTACAGGTAAATTGTAGAAAAAAATATTTGTCGTTTATTAACTAAACCTTTTATTTTCAGGTAGAGGATCTTCTGGCGTTGGTTTAACAGCCGCTGTAACTACTGACCAAGAGACTGGGGAAAGAAGATTAGAAGCTGGTGCTATGGTACTCGCTGATCGTGGTGTTGTTTGTATTGATGAATTTGATAAAATGAGCGATCTTGATAGAACTGCTATTCACGAAGTTATGGAACAAGGAAGAGTTACCATTGCCAAAGCTGGTATACACGCCAGTTTGAACGCAAGGTGCTCAGTACTGGCCGCTGCTAATCCAGTTTATGGTAAAGTAAGTAATACTTTGTGTAATGAAGGTTTTTTGGTAAAATTAAATTTTATTATTTTAGTATGATCAATATAAAACTCCTATGGAAAATATAGGCCTGCAGGATTCTCTACTTTCGCGTTTTGATTGTTTATTTGTAATGTTGGATTCGGTGAATGCGGATAACGATTTACTTATTTCCGATCACGTTGTTAGAATGCATCGATACAGGTGAGTGGTTTCTAATTTCAATATTTATCCATTTTTTAGATCCATTATGACAGCAGATCCCAGCCCAATTTTTCTTAAATTTATTTCTTGGTAGATTTTTAGTAAACAAACATATTTCTAAATCTTCTTTCGAGTTTTTCGTACCGATTTGGATTCAGCGCACATTAAAGTGCATTTGACCTTTTTGGATAAAAAAAAACATTGTTAATTATTAACAATAGAATTGACACATTAACTTTTATTTGACACTTCTACAATAGCGAATGTATCCAGATGTCAAAATGTTAGATGTTAAGGTTTAAATAACGATTTAATTATTATTTGACGCTTCTAAGGCAACGAAATATTTTATTCCATAGCTCTAACATCTACACGAATTCAAAAAAGTGCCACAAACTCTACCTTACTACCTTAGAATTAGAAAGGGGGCAGATTAAGGTTTCTAAAAAATAAAAAATATACAAAGTTCCCCTAAAGATAGATAGATTTATTTCACCACATTAAATACCAAATATACAATAGAGGCAAGTCAAACTGACAACGTAAGAACAATAGTTATAGTTAATACACACTAATTACATATAAAATAGTTACTTCTAAAATTAAAACAAAAACATGTTAAAAACTTATTGTCTCACAATTCAAAAACTCTTAACTTTAATCTTGAAACCAGTAATGTCTACTGGTATTTTATTGTATAAATGTAAGTTGAGTGAATTTCAAGCTAATAGATCCAGTTCATAAAATTGAGGCCACAGTTGTGCACCTCGCTTCGAGTTGGCTAGTTGGCTAATAATGAAAGTCAGTGTTTGTAAGGTACTTAGTACTATTTTTGTGTATTTCTAAAACATTGTAGAGTATGAAAATACATGGCAAGGGTAGAATTTTAAATTCTTGAAATTAAGGACGTTATTGTTTTCTGTGGGAAACAATGGCCATGATCCTTATTGCTTTTTTTTACATACAAAAGGCTTTAATGCAATGACATACTTATTGGGTGATTTCTACTGTAACATTGGTTTGGGAAGTTTTTCTGCCTTCGATACAGTGTACTGTATTTCTATAAAAGCTGGTTCGAAGCATCAAATGACACACTGTAGATCATCAACAATTCAGCATGAAAAGTACTTACACGTAACAATGAATGTGTACAAGCGTTTCATTATGAAATCGGAATTATTAGGAACTGTTGTACTCGTTCCTTTGTAGTTTTCACAACGATATTCACTGTGAAACATAACTATGATTTTTAGGATTGAATCACTATACAATCATCAGGAACTTTAGTTTTGTAGAAAAATGCACTTATTATTCAGGAAAATTAAGTAATTAAAATTAATTACTATAGAAACTGACCCATTTCGTCTGAAAATTTCAGTTTTATACTGGGAAAGGAAACATAAGGTCTTAACTGGGTGACCGTTTGAGTTGGCGGTTCATCATTGACGATAATTAACCTCGCAAGCAACGAGGCAGAACTGCATTTAGGCGCGAGGATGTGTGTTTGGTCACGCCTACCTTGAAGTATTGTAAACATACATAATCATGATACGAGATCTAAGAGTGATATTCACTTAAACAAATTTAATCGTTCCCAATTAAAAGAGTCGCCAACATATGCCGGGGGTGAATTTTTTAATCGGTTACCAGATGATATCAAACAAATAAACCATCTCAAAAAATTTAAAACTAGTCTTAAAACATTTTTAATACAATATTGTTTTTACTCGCAAGATGAATTTGTTAGGAGGTGTATTGTAACATCTCTTAATTCCTTACCTAATTTTAGATCTTTTTGTATTTCAGACTGTAAAAATGTAACTTTTTATTTTATTTTCTTATAATCTTGTTTATACCAAATGTTTGTTCTCTGCTGTTGCCTGTATACATTTTAATTCTAATTTTAATTGTTTTAACTATAGTTTTATATTGTGTCTGACTTGTCTTATGTCATGTATATGATGGTAAAGGCTAATAAATTATCTATCTAAACTCGGCGCCAAACCGGTAGAAATTTCGAATAGCAATAAAAGAACAAAGAATATAAATAAACATAAATATACAAATTGTTGAACGTGTGGTTACAACAATACTCATTTCCGGCGTAAACGGAAGTAGCTGTAGAAACGCTAAGACAAACTTTATTATTTTTAAAGAAGTTTGGTAGCAAAGGCTGGTGTAGTTGAAGGCAATATAGCTAATTATAAATGTACAACAGAAGATATCTGCACTTTTGCAAAAATAATAAGTAAAAGATCTTGGGTTCAGGAATATAATGATGCCACAAAAGGTTTGGCATACAAAAGCATTCAGCCAATTATTCCATTGAAAACCTGGCTTAGCGGTTTCGAAAAATGTTATATCGGTAATAAGTAGGCTTGGATTTAATCATGTATTAGTCCAACAGTATATTTATTTAAATTAAATCTTGAAGAAAACGCTTATAGTGAATGTGGCCAATTGGGTACGGCTGAGCACATGATTTTAAATTGTCACAGAGTACAGGATAAGGTTTCAATATTCAATGATTATCTTTATCAAATAAATAAATTAACAATTTAACATAATTGTTACAAACGCGAGATTTACATATTTATCTAAATCTAGTTCACCACATTTGTAATATAGATCTCAAATTACAGATGTAATTGATAATTAAGTTAGTAGTTAGTTTTTCCTCTGACTGCGATCCTCTTGTTTGTCTGAAATCATTTATATCGATCCATAAGCGTGTTATTCCCAAAAGTCATTATAAAAAAAGAAAAATTAAAAAAAATTATAACATAAAAAATAGTTATGGATTTTGAATAATGTAAACATACTGTTCCTTTAAATGAAAAATTTATTGAATAAATAAATATCTCTAAAGCATATGCGGTTAGGCGAATGGGTAAGCATAAGTTTCCCACATTCATCCATTTCAATCACACACACACACACAAGGAGTTCGGTAAAAACTGGACCTTAATATTTGCAATATTTTTTTAAGATACGGGTTCAAATACACTTGGCCACCCAGTATGACGTCCATGAAATTGTTCTCAACAACCCCACCCAAGTACAGAGAATCAAACACTCTGATAATATTCCAAAATTACTTGGAAAACTTTAAAGCTGAGCTAATTTTCGAACTCTATCGTTTTTTTATTCTGACAGTCCTTAAAAGCTTTAAATGCCCTGAACAATTATTTGTTCATACAACAAGTAAATTTAATCTTTCAAAACCGTGTTGATTTTTGTTAATAGAGTTCTGTAGCATCATTGCTGCTGTATAATGTCCTCTGATAGTCTTCAAAAATTAGTTTCTTCAATTTGAGACAAAAAGATTATGTGAAACTCTAAAGTTACGCGGAATGCCGTTTCTAAATCATCAAGAACCTTGTATCGTTTTGTTTTTGCTATTGCGTAGCATTTCAATTCTCGTTAAAGATCTGTCTAGCAGCTGTCTTGATTAAGCAGTTAAAACTGTATAAAAAGACGGAGCAGTGAACAGTGACCACACGTAAAAGTGTTTGCGTAAAACCGACCTGTGTAAATTTCAGTTTGGAAGAACTGAGGTGATTTGGCCACACAGATACTCCGTTCCGAATTGAGGCGCGGCTTGAACGACCGACGACCGTCTATACGGTTAGTACGCTCTTCCGTCTTCACGCACGCACTTGTAGAAACTGTATAAAATGTCATATACCGTTAATTTTATCCCAACAGAAATCCTTTAGAACAAGATGGCGAGGTACTTCCTATGGGTTCAAACGTAGACATGCTAAGCACAAGAAATCCAGACGAGGAAGATGATAAAGAAGTTCCCATGTACGAAAAATATGATGCATTATTACACGGCGCAAGTCGTAAACGAACCGATAGGATTTTAAGTGCTGATTTTATGAGAAAATATATATACTTCGTGAAAATTTTAAAGCCCGCATTGACGGAAGAAGCGTCGGAAATCATAGCGGATGAATATTCCAGATTGCGATCGGAAGATGCTTTAGAAACTGATCACGCTAGGGTAAGAGAGAGATTTTTAAATATAACTTGATTTTTAGGTGAAGCTAATAAATATTTAAAGTTCTGATGGATTCAGTTTATCCAGAGTCAGTTCTAATATATAATTGTATAGAAACAGGCTTATTAATCTCAATTCTTGAAAGTTTTTGAATATCTATAGCGTCTAGTGTCTACTAATTGAACACAAAAACAACAAAATCAGTCCAAAAATGAACGAGAACTCGTAGTTTAATATAAATTTATACAAAATATACTTATTTACAGACTCAACCGGTTACTCCACGTACTCTAGAAACGCTGATTCGTTTGGCGACGGCTCACGCCAAAGCCAGAATGTCCAGAACCGTTAAAGCCGAAGACGCCGATGCCGCCATCGAGCTCATTCGGTACGCCTACTTTAAGAAAGTATTAGAAAAAGAGAAGAAACGAAGAAGGCGCGAAGAAGAAGGATCTGAAGACGAGGAGGAAGACCAACGCCAAAAACGACCTAGAAGAAGGGTAAGTAACAAATTTGTTTTCAATTTAATTTTAACTCTACATACAGTTGAAAAGGTGGAGCTTCAAAAGACCAACTACAAGACATATGTAATAGTTTCTTTAAATTTGCCGTAATTATCGTAAAAAGAGAACGATATAATTACTGATCGTACTAAAAGTTGAGTTTGACACTACCGCATTTGAGGTTATGCAAGTTTAGTTTATTGTCTTGTTTTTAGCGAAATTTTGGGTTGAAAGTATATTTATTGTTAAAATCAGTTCTTGTAAGAACTAAATTGACTTTTTATTCCATTTGACATTGGTAAGTACGAATATAATACATTATCAACTTGTTAACTTTTGAATTTCATAACACCTAAAATGGCGGGAGACGGGAATATTACAATGCTTATTTAATATTAATATAAATTTTGGACTTTGCACTTATTTACCCAGTATATCGATAGTTTTAATAAATATGTCGATGATAACCATATAAATAAAATATATACAATTAAAAAAGTTGAATTTCTTGTTTAATTATCAGTTCGTAAAAGGCCGACCTTCGGAATATTAGTCATAACGATTATTTCTATTGCGTTGATTTAATTGTTGCTGACGGAACAGTCACGTGATGGTAAAGTTCCACCGTTTCTACTGTATTTAGATAGTGCGTTGTTATGTGAGCAGATGAAGGCTTGCGAGTTGGAGATTATTAAGATAATAGATTTGTTTTTCAGAGATCTGGAGTAAGTGAAGAATCCGATGAAGAAATCATCTCGACGCAAAGTTCGACAAGAAGTAGATCGACAGTGTTAACGGGAGTAGAACCAATGGAAGAAGAAGAAGAAACTGCCGTCAACGGTCTAAACGGTCACGCAAAAGAAAGCGAAACTATGGAAGTTGACGATAGCCCTAGAGAAATTTCAAACGCTAGGTAACTATTTTTTTTTGTGATATCTTCAGTCATCACGATCGCGTCACCATCGTTACCGACATGCTAATTTGACGCGCATAGATGGGTAACGATAACATTTTTATAAGAGGTTGAAATATTTGAAAAATTCTCTATATCAACGTCGTACGATAAAATTTTTAAAATACTTGTCAAAACTTCTATATCATGGGCGTACGGTACATTTTTTTAAAAGGGGCCAATTTATATGTAAAAGTTTAAATCTTCCATGAACGATAAAAATTCATTATGGGTTCATTTATTTGTAAAAATGTCCATTTACTATTGGCGTACAGTAGAATTTTTATGAGGGGCTCATTTTTTTGTAACAAGGTCTACATCACGGAAGTACTATGAAATTTTTAAAGCACGTTGATTTAATTGCAAAAATTTCCATTTGCCCGGGGTGTACGATACAAATTTTATTAGGGGCTCATTTATTTGTTTATTTTTTGAAAATGTCTATATCATGAGCGTACTAGTAAATTCTTGAAGGGAGTTAGTTTATTTGTAAAAATGTCCACTTACTATGGACGTACGATAAAAATTTTGAAGGGGTTAAATTGAGTTGCCAAAAATGTCCATCTACCTTAAGTATATTAAGGGTTAATTTATTTGTTAAAATTTCCTTCTATCATAGACATACGATAAATTTTTAAAGGAGGTTAATTTATTTGTAAAAATTTCGATCTACCATGGTCGTACGATAAAACTTTCAAAAGGAATTCATTTACTTAATATATGTTTTCACTTTTACTGGCAGTCCCCATGAATGCCCATTTCCTTTTTTGCATCTACTTTTTATTTAAGTTATGTGCGTGGCTTTTTTTCCAGATTATCTACGTTCAAAAACAGTCTTTATAACGCATTCAAAGAAAAAGGGGTGCAATCTTTGGGATTAAACACAATCAAGAGATTCGTTAACGATAATAACGCTACCCCATACACGCATGGAGAAATACACGCCGCTATAGAAAGAATGACGGATGACAATCAAGTTATGTTGGCGGACGATATTGTGTTCTTAGTGTAAATGTTTTGGAATAAGAATTTGAATATAATGTAATTTTTATAACTACTTCTACTACCTCGTATAATTTCTAAAATTATTTTCATGTTTTTTGTTGCCGAAATAAAGCTGATCTCTTCAATATGTATTCATATATATTCAATAACACATAGACTGAAAAGTCCCGGGCCTAACAAAGAAAAACAATTTTTTTGTTTAAAATTAGTTTTATTCATCAACGTAATTTCCATCAAGAACAACGCAATCATTCCAGCGTCGCTCTAACATTTCAATACCACTTTTGTAGAACGATTCATCTTTTGCCTCAAAATAGGCATCAGTGTCAGCGATAACCTCTTCATTCGAGAGAAATTTCTTACCAGCGAGCATTGTTTTTAGGTCTGCGAACAGCCAGTAGTCGCTGGGAGCCAAATTTGGCAAATACGGTGGATGTGGGAGCAATTCGAAGTTCAATTCATGTAGTTTTGCCATTGTTTTGATTGACTTGTGACGCAGTGCGCTGTCTTGATGATACAAAATTTTTTTCTCTGCCATATACGGACGTTTCTTTGCAATGTCGGCCTTCAAACGCTCCAATACCGCTATATAATAGTCACTGTTGATGGTATCTCCTTTTTCAAGTTCTCCAGCTGTCCACTCAGATGACGTTTTGATTCCGGAGTAAAGTGATGGATCCATGTTTCATCCATTGTCACATATTCCGGTTTGTTACGCTTAAACATGGTCAAACACTGCTCAGAAGCATCAACACGTTCTTGTTTTTGGTCAACAGTGAGCAAACGCGGCACCCACTTTGAACAGAGTTTTCTAATAGTCCATTGCTCATGCGATATAAAGCCAACACGTTCTTTTGATATCTTTACGATGTCGGCTAACTCACGCAACTTCACTTTTCGATCATCCAAAACGATTTTGGGGATTTTTTTGATGTGTTCTGGTGTTACCGCCTCATTTGGACGTCCACTCGATGTCTCTACGACCAAGTTTGAAGTCAGCAAACCATCGTTTTATTGTTGTTTCTGATGGAGCGGAATCTCCATAACACTTTTCAAGCCATTGCTTCGCTTGGTATTTTTTTCCCATCGAAAAGCAGTGTAAAATTAAAACACGAAATTGTTTTTGATCCATTGATTTGAAAATATTAAAAGTAGCGCCACTCTTAGCACAATAACTCACGAACTAATAAATAGAATATCATGAAATGTTGACAGCTGTCTTTTTAAGGTTAGTACTGGTACTAACTGAAAAACAGGCGATTGCAATAAAACTTGCGCCAACTACGAGTCAGGCCCGGGACGTTTCAGCCCATGTGTTATACAGTGCGCTTAAAAAGAGAACCTTTTGCTAGGATAAGTGGAACACTTGAAACTAATAGGTCGATTCTGTGTTTTTCGTAATAGCTTACGAATCTATAGCTTACGAATCTGTAGCTAACGAAAGTTCTGTAAATGGGATTTTACAGAATCTGTAACTTTGCGATTCTGTGATGTTGTCTGTAACTCACTGAATTACAGATAGACATTTGAACTACTGTACGTCAAATTTCGATACTTCTAACCTATAACTTTAACCAAATAACCAGAGACAACCTCAAACTGTACAAAAATATTCCATTTCCAACGACAGCAGTCAATACACACGTAAATATTTACCAAATCTGTAACTATTTTAGAGATTCCTGTAAGATACAGTTGTACGCAGAATAGCAATTTCCCTGTAAAGTTACAGATTATCTTACAGACGTGCACAGAATAGACCCATATTTGGGATTTGCTTCAAGTAAAAAAACTTTGTAATTATTTTAGGCTGTTGAAAAAGAAACTATGAAACTGTGTTGAAACTGCTGTCAACATTGTAATGAAATTATGTATGAATATGTTTTGGAAGCGGATACATCCTATGACTTTGTTAGTTAGGGAGCTAGTTTTCTAAAATAAGTTTGAAACTTCTTGGTACGAACCATGCAACTAGCCACGTCTATAAGAGCTAAAACAAGTTGATAGGATGTATCAGCTTCCAAAACATATTCATACAAGATTGTATTACAACATTGCCAGTAGTTACAACATAATCGTAAAAAATTTTACATCAACACCCTGTATTTTGAATGAACGGATTCCGAAATTTTTTTTAAAAAATCCTCATTTTTCAGTGTTCAACTTATTCTATCAACAAGGTTTCGTTTTTTTAAGGAATACTGGCCAAGTTTGGAAATTGCTCAAAATTTTTAAAATGTTTTTTTCGGAAATTAAAGAATATACGGGGCTGTTCCTTTTTAATTTTTTTTCACTTTTATGACACAAATGTCAAGATATCTTAGAATGTACAGAATGGCCATTTTAAACGGTACCACTATAGACAGCCTAAGTGCTTGCGTCACAACTGTTGGCGGAGCCTGGACTGGTTCCAAACAAACTCTCTTTCAATATAAAAGTCCCATAAGGAATTTTTTATTTAGTGTTTTCAACGTTATAAAGGCAAAATAAGTCATCTAGTTTCCATATTGTGTTAGAGGAACGTGCCGTTTAAGTGATTTTGTATAGGTTTTTGACAAGGTGAGTTAATTTAATTACTAAATTAAGTTGAAAGCTTTTTGAAGTTATGTTGGTTATTTTATTTTATTTGAAACCATCTAAACTGTATTCTTAATTTCTATATTCTATGTGTGGATTTATGCAGACACATTTAACAATTATCAATTAACATTTAACAATTAGTAAAACTGCCATCGTTTATGCAGACACAATTATAAATTAGGAGAAAATAGTAAGCATGCGCACGAGCCCGAGATTCTAGTTATTTACAATAACTATTAACCCTACATTTTCATGTCCATAAGAGAGTCGCATGTCGATAAGAGTAGCATCATCCATTTTTACAACTTGAAAATTAAAAATAAACAAAACAAACAAACACACAATATAACATGTCAACCACTTTTCTATGAAAAAAGTGAAGTTAACTTCAGGATCTGCGTACTAGTTGCGCACTAGATGAAAATTCGGTACAATTAATTTAAGAAGTTAAAAGTTGGCCAACTTCGCAATTGTTAAATGATACATGATAATTGTTAATTGTGTGCATAAATGGAGTCATAGTGAAATGAGTATTTCAACTTATAATTGATAAATGTTAATTGTTAAATGCTAATTGATAATTGTTAAATGTGTCTGCATAAATCCACACTATTACCTTCAGATGGCTTCAAAACATGTCTTAAAGCTTTCTTTCTTAGGCGATAACAAGATTATAAAGAAGGGTGAAAACGCTCTAGACTCCAATCACATAAAGAAAATGGAATTTGATTCTGATTTGATGATGATGATGATGAAAGAAGTGCTAGCTAGCATGAAAAATAAATCGTACGATGTCGTTATAGGTATGACATTGCCTTTTTCTATATTATACAGTGAACTAATGTATTAATGATTTTGTTAGCACAAAGCACATTACCATAGTGTCTTAAAAGCCATAAAAATATATTCGGTCATTGTATACAACAGGTCCTTATGGATTTTACCAAAAAAAATTGTACTCACGTATGCAGTACATCCTCTCGATCTCTAAACACAACTCCGTTTTTGGCACACGCTTTTAGTTACTTTGCTACTGGCGTTTAAAGTACGTAAATTTTCAAATTACGCGGCAATTTTTCCCATATACCTATGTACACTTCTCCCGACGCACCACAATCCATTGAACAAAAGGGTTTGACGGTGTTGCCAAGTTAGTTGGTCTTGAAAAGTTTTTTACATTTTTTTTGGTTAGGTTATGGTTGGGGTAGGTTTGGTTAGGTTTTTTTATTTGGAAATATATTATATTGGACTTTTTAAGACTAATTAAGTCCCTTTTGTTGCGCAAATACCGTTTTTTTAATATTTCAATTTTCCACAATTTCCCTAGATGCCCTTATTATTATTATTAATTTCCACAATAAGGAGCTGTTGTATACAATTACCATATATTCAGTTAAAGTCACAAACTAAATAATAATATACATATAGTAGAAATTATCCAAAAACCTATCACCAAAACATAACCAACATAACTGAATTTAGTAATTGAATTAACTCACCTTGTCAAAAACCTATACAAAATCACTTGAACGGCACGTTCCTCTAACACAATATGGAAACTGGATGTCTTATTTTGCCTTTATAATGTTAAAAACACTAAATAAAAAATTCCTTATGGGACTTTTACATAGAAAGAGTTTGTTTGGAACCATAATAGCCTCCGCCCACAGTTGTGACGTTAGACTTAGGCTGTCTATTGGGTCTCGGAAACAATAAGAGATTCAAAGTTGATTAAATAGGAGCATTAATATCGCTGTGACGTTTAAAATATGAGCCGTATTTAAAATATTATCCAAAAACAAAATTTGACGATTTTCTATATTCTGATATTACTTTTTTGTTTTTAAAATTATTTTAAAAAAATTTCAACTTTATTCTCTAATTTACATAGGCTCTATGAGAAACCGTCACCACAATGTTTGCACAACGATTCGTTATCACATTTCCACCCTCATACCTATTAATGTTTTTTTAAATACGGGCCTGCATTTTTTTATTACTAGTTGGTGTAGTGCCCTTATAACAAACCCGCTATTATTCATTCAAATCAACATCATCAAGTCCAACTTTGAGCCAGTAATGTAAAAAACACTTTTTACAAACTAATAGTGGCTCAAACTTGTGACGCTGTTAAAATGAATAAATAACAGTTTGTTGTTAAGGCACAATAATGAATTTAAAATATCAAATTGAGGATGGTTCTGCAAAAACTAAACGTTGTTCAAACATTATAGTGAGGTTTTTTTGAAGAAAAAAGATGTATATAATTATTAGGATAATTTCAAAATGTAAAATATTTTTAATACGGCAAAAGATCTTTTGAATTTAATGATTCCCTAAAATAGGCAACTTTTATACCGGTTAACCAACCTTGTATCGCTTATAACGTTTCGAGATCCCAATACTGGAACCATTTGAAACGGTCATTCTGTATATAGGTTTTTTCAGGAACACCATAAACAATACATCAATTTTGCGATCCTTTTTTTCTTATTCGTAGCTTGGAAATGATCCTAGAATTGTTTTTGCCGTGTGACACATTTTATATAATATGTCGAATGTCGATATATCCGAAATAAAAGCCAGGTTTTGGAAAAAAACAAATATACCCCCTTTAACGCGAAAAAGAACGAATAATACGTTATTAGTTATTATACAAAAAACCAACGATAACAAACACAATAAGAGCACAGAGGGTCAGATGGTTGGGTTATATTAGCAGAATGTTAAGAGAGTTTTAATGGGTAGAAAAAGTATCAAAAGGAGACGGGCAGACCTAGAACAAAGTGGCTGAATGCAGTAAAAGATGATCTGAAAAAAGTAGGAGTACAGAACTGGCAGAGAAACATTAAATAGAAGATGTGGAGAAAATTGAAGCCAAGAGCCACTAAAGGCATATGTAGAGCTGGTGTATATCCAAAATAAAAACCAGGTTTTACAAAAAATAACAAATATACCCCATTTAACACGTTCTCTGCGAATCTGCAATATTTTAACTCTCCCAGGTGCTTTCATCGGTTTCACCTCTATTGTCATATGACTTACATAAAAAGACATGACAATTACTTATGTTTGTTTAAGTTTTAACTATCATTATTGATACGTCGCACCTAGGCGACGTCAGCATTGTCCGCTAAGAAACTTTATTAAATCATTGGAACAATTGTGTGCAAGATTAGCATAAAAATATAAAAAGATACATGCTGGTTTAGAGAGGAGATATAAAACTATTTTTCTTGTAACAATTTAATAAATCGAGAACATAGTTTTCAAAATAGGTAAAATTAATATAAATGATGAATAAACATTTGAAATTAATAATACAAAAAAAGCACAATTAAATTACTTGTGTAGGTTTTTATGATAGCCAAAAAAACATTCAGATACACATAAACCAGGTTGATCAGAACAGTTCTCGCAATGATAATAGGTTTCTTTTCTAATGTTGTTTTCATGACAAAACTTGCATCTTTTTCTCATAACTAGCCCTCCCTGCAGATTTTTTGGCTGTTATTTTGCTAGGAAAATGTTCCTGTGATGGTTTGGAAACTTTGGTCCGAGAAGTTGTTTCAGGAAGCAAAGCTTACATGAGACCTGAAATTGTAAAAGTCCACTTTTTTTTCTTATTGAAAAGGAGAAAAGCGTTCAACAAAATGATTTGGAATATGTGTATCGTCAACTTCTTGTACCAACGAAAAGTTTTATGTGTAGTCATCATTTGGATTTGGCGATCGATGCCACTCATATACTTGTTATACTCAAGTATTGCAAGAGGCTTCGATTTTTCATCTCCATTGTTAGTTTTGATTGTTATTAAATAATTTTCCATTGAAGTATATGTGACATCCTTACATTTATCAATTAATACTTAAACTGAATACCTTGAAATTGTTTTGCCTTTTCTATCTAATCTTAAAGTTTCCGTGTAGTACGTGTTTCTTGCTAATAATTTCTTAGCTAATGAATAATTGTTGAAATTTCCCATGTAGATAGAGTATCCATAATATGGCCACAAGGAAGTGGGTGGCACAGAAATATCTAGAATGGTGGGTAATCTCACCATGACAGAGACAGGCGAAAGAGCACATTTGCCAACTTTAACAGGCACGCAAAGCTAATGGGGTTGACAGACGAAGCCAAGTGCAGATTCTGTCACCTAGAAGAGGAAACTGCAGAGCACATCCTATGTCAGTGCGATTATTTATTTTTTCTTCTTATAAGTGTAATATCACTTTTTTTGTGTGTCCCTTGCCTTCCATATCATCCAACTGCCCAGTGTAAACAAGGAACTTGAGCACTAGGGGAGAGTAGGGATACTTGATCCCCCTTTTATACTTTTATATATATTTTTTACAATTCTTCAGATTTTGATATTTTAAATGGCGGAATGAGTCGAGGAAACTTAGCTGCATGTAATTTTATACATTTCAAAGTAAATTTTTTGAAAATTAAGGGTAACTGGCATATTTTGGGAACCTTGCTTTGGGATCAAGTCTCCAAACCAGTTGGGTGACTTGATCCTTCCTATTTTACATTATTGGAAGATAATTAAAGAAGGTTTTTCAGAATAAAATAGCTTGTGAATAGAAAAAAATATGTATTCAACATTAATAACATGATTGTAATTTGGATCGAAACTAAAAGTATTTGGAATAAAGTATAGGGAAGTTTAGGACCCCTGTAGTTCGAAGTGTTCCAGTGGTAATTGACGGCTGAGGTAACTTCACAATACAATCCTCTCTGGGAACACAACTTCTGTCGGGGATTTCAGGATAAAAGAATTGAAAAACTTCTTTTTTCTTCAAGAAATTGATCTCAATTTCATCACCACTGATCCTCTCAATTTTTCCCACGAAATTCTTAATAGTCTTCTTTGATTTGAACTGCACACTGACGAAATCATTAACTACTACTGTTGAATTGTCAATAACTTCTTCAGATGCAGACTCGGGTGGAGATGCAACGAAGTTGCTATCGTGCATGCTAAAATTTTCATCATCCTCATCACTAGAAACCATCAACGCTCGTTTCACAGCTTCTACTTTCTTTTTCTGCTTCTGGTTGGAACTTTTTTCTTCTCTTTTCATAAACTCTTCTTCAATTTGGGTCTCCTCCGGTGTATCTGTGAGCATTCCACTTTTCGCATGCTTTAGACCAGGCACTGATGAGTTGCTACTTCTCGGTGGTGCTTTCGGGAATGGAAATATTTCAACAGGCGAGAAGTGACGAGGAGCAACTGGCAGTCCAGATGATGTTGACGGGAGCGGCTCAGAATTTTCTACCACTGTGGTATATAATTGTTAACGAAACTCGTGAGAAACTCTACATCTGTGAATATCTTGGAATTCAAGGGCCAAATGCCTGTTACTTGGAATCCGCTCATGATATTTGTAGGTGTCATAGCGTTAGGATAGGCTTTCCCAAGCAACCCTGCAAGATCGTAAATTGTTAAGGGTCTGCCAGGGTGAACTGTCATCCATTCTGCAGCTGCCACATTATAAGTTTTCAGTGGGCCAAATACAGTAATGTCTAAAGGCTGAAGTTTATGGGACGTGTGAGGAGGTATGGTTAGGAAGACAATGCCATTCTGTTTTGCATACGTCACACTTTCAACAGATATGTGGCTGTCATGGTTGTCCATAATCACCAATGTTTGGTTACTTGGAGCGCTGTTTGTATGTTGAAAAAAGTGATGTAAAAACTTTAGGAAGTTCTGAGCTGTCATCCAGCACCTCGAACCAAAGCTGAAACTACTCACCCTCTCAAACAAAACCTATATTATAATATCTTCTGTATGTTCCTTGGGTGTATTCATTATTCTTTTTGTTAATTTTGTTGGGAAATTAAACAACGATATTTTTTATCTTTTTATTTCTTTGTGGTTTAATTTCCCAACAAAATTAATAAGCAAAAACCTATATGAGTCGTGTTTTGGCGACACCAGCATTTTACAAAAGGCGCACATTTCGCCAATCAGCGACATGCACAGCGTACGTGTTGAGTAGATAAACTATATATGCCTCTTTGGGCTTAAATCGCTTATCGTTAATATTTTTGACACAAGTTTCAATACTTTTTATAATAATATTGGATTACACTAGTTTTCGTGTAAGCTTTATTTAATTCATTGCGGTAACTGCATCCCCTGTCGAGGAGATGCGAGGGAAGACGTGCATATGTGTTACACGGGTACTAGGCAAATCAGGCACCTAAAGCACTCGATATTTTGCGTACTATTCGGTTTCGGAAAACGACGACAATATTAGTTTCGCGGGAGGAATATCGTTTTGTTTTATATCTATCTCGAATCACAAGAATGACCGCTGAAAACATCACGACTCCTGTATATGCCAGCAAATCCTGTATACGCTGGCAACTCCTGTGATGCCTCGCTACCTGAATTTGCCGGCACGAGGGTGAATTGGGAGTTGGTAAAAATATATAGGTACCACTTGGAAAATTTCGTGAAACGACACAAACAAATAAAAAAAAACATAATAATCAAAAATATGCAATGTAATATAAAACATTGCGATCGCGACTCATTAACTCACACAACAATATGACACAAAAACAGTACCAGAACGGCGAATGTAATACCGCTTTTTGTCACGTGATGTCGTTCCTATACTAACTCGCAATGGTGAGAACAAGTGGCGTGGAACACTCTAGTGTTCCATGTTGTGTGACTGGAAACTAATTTACTTAGGTTTCTTCAAAATAAGGAGAAATGTGGTGATTTACCATAGAAACTACTAATTAAAGTTAAAACTTTGTTTAAATTTGATAACATCCCATTTTCTATCTGGTTGACATATTCCATAAGATGTGACTGATAAATATGTGTATTGAATCTCTCTTACCAAACTTGAAAAATCTATCAATAAGAAAAATTAAGGACAAAAGTGATAAATGGTGGAAAACCAATAATTGTAAAATTTTTAAAACGAAAATTATCAAATTGAACTTCTTTTTTTAAAGGTTAATAATTGTATCTTAATTTCTATTTTTTTGTATTTAAATGATTATAAAATTGGTATTAGTCATATAAAACAGTTGGATAATTTCAAAATATACAGTTTGTCCGATAGAGAATAAGTACAAATTTTTGTAATAAAATATCAAAATTTATTTAGTATAGTTTTTTTCCTCTACCTCACTTACATTTTTGATCTTATAGCCTTCTAAAACAAGTTTTATTGAAACATCCGGCAACGTCGTCACTACAGCTTTTCCGAATATTTTTTCTTCTTTGTAACTTGTAACTATGTAACATTTATTGCCTAAAAAATAAAAAAACATTTTAATGTATTTTGTCCACGACCACTTAATAATAAGCCAATATTTTACCTCCTAACAAAAGGTATATGGTACCCATATATCTACTAGAATGAATTATGGTTCATAATTCACGATTTTGCATTTAAACAACATGCCAACACTCACAACATTTCGGTACATAGGTGACAAGAGATGGGGGGTACAAAATGAAATAAACTATTAAATCTGCGTATTTTGTTTAGGAAATTTGTTTCTGAAATATATCGTATCGATAAAATATAAAAAAATTTAGTATTGATACTTTTCATAACGATATATTCTAAAATTGATATTTTTGGAACACTAAATTTATAACGGTACGGTGTATCGATACTTTACACAGTATCGCTCTTATCCATATGTTACATTATTTGACGTACTCAGAAATTTATTAATTTTGACGTTAGAATTGTCAATAATACCAAATTATTACTTTCCGTTCTACACTCGCATTATTTACTTGACTTTTATTTAATAGGGTCGTGGACAAAGTATAGTATTCTACTTGCAATTTATGGCCATTATTCACTCTGGGGACGCAAACGTCACCCTGCATGAATAATGGCTATCATAAATTGCTCGTTTAATAATATACTATTAAAAAAATTTGACAAATTATACACCTATCATTATTATTGCATTTCACAAAAAACGTTTCGAATATATATAAAAAACATGGTGTTTTTAAAATTCCTTAGTACTAATAAGATGAATGACAGACAGGCTCTGCTCATAAAGGTATCGGTAACCAACCAATAAGGCCAGACTGGTAAAAAAACAAAAAAATCTTAATTCGCTGGAATTGGCTAGATAAGGAACACCAACTCAAATGGAGGTTGACACAAGAATACCCATAGAGATACTACAGATAGAGGCAACAAACGAGCTCGAAACCTGTCAGCATGTAAGAGAGATAGAAAATCAGAGATTCAGGCTGTCTTTCTTTAATGGCGTGTATACTGTAGACACAGACAAAGACAGAAAAACCTCTGATCGTCCGCCTCTTTCTCTCTCGCCGGAATACGGTCGGATATTTCCACTTACACAGCAAGCTATGGCTTGTTGCCTCTAACTGTAGTATCTCTATGAGGATACCTCCATACAAAGAGTTTACTGAACAAGGTAGACAAGGAACTCTCAACCAGGCTATTAAAACTGGGTAAGAGACATTTGAAAACAGTTCTGGACACTGCACGGCAAGGTTAGTGAGCATATGTGCAGAAAATGTGACCTCTATGGTGAACAACTACACACATACTCTGCTTCTGTGAGAACTTACAAGGACTCAGATGGAAGCACTTTGGAGAGGAAATAATGCAACTAATAAAACTACTCAAAACCCCCAAAGTCAAACTATATAGAACTCACGAAGATTCTGGAATGGAAGTAGGAAATATGGGAAATAGTACAAATATTTATTTCAAGTGTTTTGGGCTGTTGAACACAACCCAAACTAATGAATGATGCTAAATTATGTAGTTTACAAAAGTCCACAATTTAGTCCTAAGTCTTGACCTTGAAAGTTCCTAACTTTTAGGACTAGTACCAACTAGGACCAAAGTAAAACGCAAGGCTTGATTACTAATTTGGAAAAACTGCTTCAAGATGTTTGTATACATAAGCTTTATCCAATTAAATGCTACTTGAAAAAATGAAGGATTTAATGGAGAACTTACGTTTTTAAAATACAATTCAAATTTGGCACCAAAACGCTAGAATAGTAATAGCGTCTCCATGACATCTGTAAATATAAATATTTCTGTTTGCAAATTGAAGATTTATTTTGATTACTAATTTAAATTATTTTGTTTGATAGTTATGAATTCTATAAGGAGTAAATATCATTTAAGCGATGCAAAACCAGAAAATACGATAACAGTTCGAATGATATTCAAAAGGTTGACATCACACGTTTATTTTTATGAAGCACTTTCAAAATTCTAGAACCAAAGGATATTTTATAAACTCACCATTAATTAGATATAATGGATATAATTAACCAACAATCTTAGCCATATACTTTGTTTCAAGACAAGACAGTTTTTTTTGTTCATGATTTATCTGAGTAATTATTAAATCAAATCAATAAATAAATTCCACAACAGTAATACATTTGTATCGTCAGAAGTAAAAATTATTGAAATCGATATGAATAAACAAAAGAACTAAATATACAGGGTGTCCCACGACGTTTTGACAGTCCAAGTTCTCGAAAACTGTTCATATGACATGTATGAAATTTGGCAGATATAAACAGTCGAAACTGATGCTTATATTTATTATAAAAATACATCCGTTTTTCCTGTCATTTCGGGTCACGTGACCCCAACATAATTTTTTTAAATGGGACAGCCGGTATAATATTACAATTTTGGATATCTCTTTCAAAACCAAATTCAACGATACCACACTTGTCATCACTGTATTGTGCAGTAATGATAATAGGAGCTATTTATTTTTATTAAATTTATTAAAACAATATTTTGCACTCAAAAATTTAGGTGGCTGTGGCTCTTTGCCAAGCGGTTAAAATAAAGTTCCTCGTCAAAAGACTGCTCAGACAGATGACAATGTGATAAATATATTTGGCTTATCTTCAGGTAACTCCACACATCTCAATACGATTTCCTGAACAAGAATTACAAATAAGTAGAAGTTCAATACAAAGAGTATTAAAAAATCACAAATGCCATCCTTATAAAATACATTTAACACAAGGTTTAGTTCCTGCAGATCCGGAAAGAAGAATAAATTTTATTGCTGAAATGTTAGTACACATTAATGATGACCCTTCTTTTTTAGAAAAAATATTATGGAGTGATGAAAGTAGATTTCATAACAATGGCATTGTTAATTGCCATAATTGTCATTATTGGTCGCAGGAGAATCCAAAGTGGATGCGCGAAACCAATTTTCAAACAATATGGGGAATCAATGTTTGGTGCGGTTTATTTAACAGTCGGTTGATTGGTCCCTATTTTTATGAAGGAACATTAACGGGGCAAAGATACTTAGATTTTCTTCAAAATACTCTACCAGAATTACTTGAAGATATTCCCTTACATGAAAGGCAAACAATGTGGTGGCAGCAAGATGGAGCATCTCCTCACTTTTTTGGGCCAGTTACAGAATATCTTGACAACACATTTCCTGAAAAATGGATTGGTCGAAATGGTGCGATTCTGTGGCCACCCTGTTCTCCGGATATAACACCCTTAGATTTCTTTCTCTGGGGTTACTTAAAAGGTCGAGTTTATGTGACACCCACGATTGATTTAGATGATTTAAAGGATAAAATAAGACAGGCATGTCGTACCGTAACACCCGCAATGATTACAGCATCACTTACAAGAAATCTTTTAACAAGGTTTGAACGTTGTGTCAATGTACATGGTCATCAATTTGAACAATTTCTTCAATTACTTGTACTTTTTAATTCCCTATGCTACGTTTTTGAATAAAACAATTTATACACATGTTCATTTAATTGCCCCTATTATCATTACTGCACAATACAATTATACCGGTTGTCCCATTTGATAAAATTATGTTGGGGTCACGTGACCCGAAATGACAGGAAAAACGGAAGTCATTTTATAATAAATATAAGCATAAGTTTCGAATGTTTATATCTGCCAAATTTCATACATGTCATATGAACAGTTTTCGAGAACTTGGAGTGTCAAAACGTCGTGGGACACCCTGTATATACCTACCTAGTATTTTTATATCTAACCTCTTGAATATATGTCATAATAAAGATATCTTATGATCTGAGGTATCATACACTTATGTAAGTACCTATACATTTATATACTCTCTAAATTAAAATATCCAAGCCACTGAGACCTAAGTTTGCCTGGTGCTAACCATGAAGATGCCTAAGGACTTTGTGGCAGCGAAACAGGATTTTGTACTCAAATCAGATGTTATCACCGATATAGCGTGATGAAACACAAAACTAAATCATTACAATTACGGAGGGGCCCTTACTTACTATACTGATGGGTTAAAAATAAACAAGGAGTAGGGGGTTACACGTCCTAATACTAGGCCTGAATATTTATTGCGTCTGATAACCAGGTACTTTAAAGTATACAGCTCAAATTAGACTAGAACTGTAAACAAGTCCTTAAGCAAATGAAGACTACAGGTTAAAAAGGGGGAATGTCACAGAATCCTAAATTTGCAGGACAGGAAAATAAAAGTTTCAAACCCTGTATCTTTAACAAAAGTACCTGTGCAAATGTCAAAAAAATAAATTTGTTTTTCTCAATATATTGACAATATTCGACACCCTTGCAAGAAGGGGAAATATCCACTTTTGTTCACTCAATCTACAATGTCATCGTCTTGCTTTTTTCCAGTGCGTTTTTTTCTTCGAGTTCCCACGTCGGAATTATTGCTTTCTTGATTATGAGGGAGTGTAGAATAAAACTCATCGTCCTCAAGATTGCAGCAGAATTGCTTGAAACATTGCAGGTCCTTAAATTTTTCAGCACTTAGGTAGCCTGCCTAAAAAGTTTTTGATTATGTCATGCAGTTGTTTTACAAACTTTAAAGGCCTACCTTTGTACAAATACCCGTGTAGTTCAAATTCATGTGTGTCCAGTGGCAATTTGCGTTCATCCATAATAACTTTGCTTTCCCACATGCAATTCCAAGTTGCTCGGTGCAACACAAATCTTGGATGATCTTTGACAACTCTGAGCTCACGAACTGGACGTGTTTTAAACGGACACTGTTTCCTGTATAAAGACGTCATATGTGTGGTCCAGCTTCTGAAGTAGCTTTGTGTCACTTGCAACACGTCAAATGGACTCGATTTAACTCTAGCTGCCCGAAACACTTGAATCCATTTACTAGGCAGTTCTACTACAGTACAAAATCTTTGTCGCACTCCATATAAGAGTGTCCCCGAATTGGAAAGGAAACTTTTACTGAATCCAGTTTTCCTTAAAAATTAACTAGGTGATGAATGTAGCAGAAGAGCGTATAGTTTTTGTTTTGGCCTCCACAGGAGTCGCAGAAGATTTCCAAATTCTTTACGAGGTGATCCAGAAAATTGTGAAGAAAGTGATGTAACATGGAACAAACTGCATCACTTCCTTTACCGCCAACTGTCTCTGGGTATACGTAGAAAATACTTTGTGTGGCTTTTGTAGTAAACATCGTTTGTAGTAATATTAGGAACCGGCAGGTTCTTTGCAAAATCCATGCATATAGCTTCTCGAGTTTTATCTGTTCTACTTGCAAATTTAGCAACTTTTTTCCTTTTGTAAAACTGTAAAGCCTTCAGTTTATGCAACTTATTGCTGGTTTCCAGTCTTCTGATTTCAGCTTTAATTTAATTTAGTTTATTTCCTGACGCTTGTGCTTGCAAAGATTTAATTTTTGCCAAAAACTCGTCGCAGCTACTGCAAGTGTCAGATCTGAGATACCCAAATGAAATGTTAAAGTGTTTCGAAAATATCTGACGATGGGTTTCATAGGAAGCATGTCCCTTTGCTTGTTCTATAAACATCTTGTACATTTTTTTAATGTTGAGCTCTTCCGGTAAATACAATTTTGAAGATTTTTTAATACTATAATGGCTTTGTCGTCCCTTGAATGATTTGATGTGTTCATTAATTGCGTCCTTTATTTTTGTGTCTAATTTATCCCACGTCTGTCTACTGGAGCCATACCAGCCATTTTCAGCGAGCTTTGCAACACTTCGAGCTTCTTCTTTTTAATGCCATGTAACGAAAGGAAAGCCTTGAAACAGACAGGAATTTCCTTTGTTTCGTCATCGCAAGAAAATCTTACTTTGTATGAAAATGACCCGTCGTGAAATTTTGAAGACGTTTAATCCACACGTGGTCTCCGCCGTTGAACAGAGTGTACACTGATCAGACCACACAAACAAATGTTCTGTTCGTTTGTACTTTTCAGTAGGTTGCAATTCCTTATTATATTTTGCCTTGCAGCCGGCGGAACGTTTTCAAAACATTTTAAGCGTTTGCACTTACAGTCTTCTCCAGTTTCGTGTGATTGTAGCCCTATCTTCTTTGAAACATCTATCGTTCGCCCGTACTTTCATCTTTTCTTCCCTTGCCCTTCCGAACACATTGTAATATTTGTGCTCATTTCCGCGTCACTTTCGCTACTTCTTTCCGCCATTTCTTTAGTGAAAAGTTTACATTCTACGCAACAGGAACGAACACGAATGAGTGAAAATGCAGGTCACGTTACCCCGACCAACAGTATTGGGACATCCCCCGTTCTTTACCTGTGGCGCGGGGACATTTCCCCTTTTTGCTCTGTGTAGCAGAAATTTAAGTTGGTATATTTCGCGACTCTTCGCTTTCTTGCCGTTGAAACCTTAGCCATTTTTCTTTGAACTTGACCACACAAACCGGGTTAACTATAAGTTAACCATTCAATATTCCTCGACTTGTCTTCCAAACCATGACGTAACAGTTAACCAACCACACAAACCAGCTCACTGAGATAGTTTGACAGAGTAGTTATCATATTTGAGGTTAGGTGTTTGTTTATTTCAGGGTTTCCACAAACCGTTACGTCATAAAAGTTAACCGTGACGCCATGGTATTGTTAACCCGGTTTGCTTGGTTAAGTTCAAAGAAAAATGGTTCTTGCCAGAATATAGAGCACGAAATATACTACAAGATGGAGTTCATGCCGCAAAATGATATAATATCGGACAATCCCCATTTTTTAGCCTGTACTCTTCAAATGGTAACTTTGTTGTGGGTGCCAGGAGTTGTCGGAAATGAGATTGCTGATGGTCTCGCAAAGGAAAGAGCTTGTACTTCTTTTATCGGTATCGAACTATTTGTGGGATCCCAAAAAGCTACATATCGTGTAAGAAGTCCAAAAATGGAAAAAATAACTTAGTGCAGTCTACTGGAAAAATACTCCAGGCAATTCACTGGGCCAATCGACCCCCTTGTAATATGATCTATGCCGTACCCAGAACCAGCGCTTTTTATGTTTTATATTATCGATTATAATTTTTAGGGTTAAAAACCCTAATAGATCGTCATCAAAAATTCACGTCATTAACCAACTTTACAAGCCAGTTTGGTGTAGTCGGCCGCGGCCAGTCAATGAGTTTTATGCCGTCGGCATGGCTGCTAGTGCCGCCGGCTTAGCTCAGTTTGGTGAAGCTCTACCTTAACGTTGGGAAATAGCGAGTTGCTAAAAGAGTATATTGATGGCGAATTTGGAGGTTTGATGAATGCTGGACAAAATGAAATGCTCTACATCCAACTGAATGAACCTTAATTTTGAACTCCGTATGGGGAGGATTTTTAACTATCCCACGTGTGAGTTGCCAGAGAGTTGTTTACCATAAGGTAAAGAATTGGGTTGATTTGTAAACAAGTGGTATGTGGTACCTATGGGTACTGCCACGTTGCAAGTCGTTTATAAAATGCACAAAATGTTGGATTTCCAGTTTGATGAAAAGCTGATAAATTGTGTTCGTACTTTTCCTGATTTTTAGGATATAAGAAAAACAATATACTTTCCTCTTTTCGTTATTTTTTAGAAAATCTAACCACATTCTTTTTTATGTTCTTATTTCAACGTTTCGATAGCGTTCCAGCAACCATTCTCCAGAATAATTAAGTTTTTTTTAAATTTTCACCCTATCAGACACATGAAAAAATTCGACATTCACAATAGATTATATTTGTGAAAACATGTGAATAATAAATTATCTTTTAATTTTTCAAAAAATAACAAAAAAGACATGAATATATACCACAAGGAATGCACAGAAGATAACCTTATAATTTTAAAATTACTTTTCTAAATATATCACAATCCCGTCAAAAACATCAATTTGAAATGAGAGCCAAGTTCAATATTATGATATATGCCTTGGTTTTTGACTTCAAGGACAAAAGTGAGATCTAAATGGTCACTCCTGAATTTATTTATAACAACATAAAACATTTTATAACAACTTAAAATATCAATTCTTCTTATAACTTAGGGTCTGACTTGGCTAGTTCGGATATACGAATTCCTACTAAAACAGTCATGGAAGAGCCCTACGTTCGATGGCTAGTTTCTACCAGCAAGCCAAATTTCCAGAAGAATAAAATAAGAGCTGACAGCTTTAAAACTTGCGAAGAACTAGCCAAGTCAGACTTTAGGCTTCAATATATTATCCTAGGTTATGAGAATAAATGATATTTTAATTTGTTATAAATATATTTCAGGACTGACTACTAAACTTGTCACCCATTCAGATCTTTCACTTCTTTTGTAGTTTAAGTCAACAACCAAGACATATAAATCATAATATAGAACTAGGATATCATTTCACATTTATGTTTTTGATGGGATATCATTACTTTTTGTACAGAAATATTAGTAGGTATAGGTACCTACTTCATTCGTAATAAAAGTTTGTTAATCTACTGTATTTTTCTACGTTTACGGGGTATAACTGTCTTTGTCCACGACCACTTAATAATAAGTCAATATTTTACCTCCTAACAAAAGGTATATGGTACCCATATATCTACTAGAGTGAATTACGGTTTATAATTCACGCTATTACATTTAAATAGCATACCATGACTACTTAACACTCACAACATTTCGGTATATAGGTGACTAGAGATGGGGTACAATATGAAATAAACTATTGAATCTGCGTATTTTGTTTGGGAAATTTGTTTCTGAAGTATATCGAATCGATAAAATATCGAAAATTTTAGTATTGATACTTTTCCTAACGATATTTTTTAGTATATTGATATTTTTAAAACAATATATTAATAATGGCACAGTGTATTGATACTTTACACAGTATCGCCTATCTCTATAGTCACATTATTTGACGTACTCCAGAAACTGATTAATTTTGACGTTAGAATTGTCAATAATTCCAAATTATTACTTTCCGTTCTGCACTCGCATTATTTACTGAACTTTTATTTAATAAAGAAATCTTGGGTCGTGGACAAAGTATAGTATTTTACGCGCAATTTATGGCCATTATTCACTCGGGTGACTTGCGCCCCTCGCCTACGGCTCGGGACGCAAACGTCACCCTGCGTGAATAATGGCATACATTGCTTGTTTAATAATAAACTATTTTTGTGTTATTTTCTATATTTTCTTGTACCTTTGAAATGTTCGATAGAATTGACCATTCAGAATCCGGAATTAAATTTTCTCGTTTTCTGTTTACTTAATTTAAACTACTGCCTAAGCCATACCTACTTACTCAAAGAATTGTATTAATAATAGAGCCACAAATATTCCAAGTATTTTTCAAGAATATCTATGAATTTCAAAGAATAAATCGTTGCCTTATAGATCTGGTACCGAGAGCACGACGACTCTCGCGCTTATGACCGCGGCTGCTGTTCGCATGAGCGTAATAATTAATACTAAATCCCAGTTAATAACATAGTAAATACGAAAGTCGACTATACTTTTACTAGTTATAAGTACCTATTAAAACTGATATGTTTGGAACGAAAAAAAACTATTAAGGATGGTATCCACTCGTTATTCGCGTGAAGACCTTAAAACCCACATAAAGACCGGCTGTCATCAATTTTGATAGCATTAGATGCACTATAAGTAAGTGTTCCCAATAGAATCAATAATTGATTAATCATTAACTGAAAAATTATAAAAATTTACTAGTTTCTGATTTATTCCTTTATATTCACCCAACTACCTATCTGGTTGCCAAATTTGAAGTTTCTAGGTCTTCTGGAACTAGGTTAGATTTTTTATCTATAGTCAGTTAGTGATTAAAATGGCGATTTTTTGACGTTAATATCTAAAATAAAAGTTTGAGGTGTGTTTATGAAATTTGGAGCACGTATGTATCTATAGGTAGGTCATAACTATTGAGACATAGCTTAAGGGCAGATTTTTTGGACCTAAATATGCCTTAAAAGTATTGCTGTGCAAAAAGATAAAGGGCGTTAAAGTTGAATTTTTTTTCGTTTTTGCTAATAATTTCACTGTATATTTATCAATTGTTATTAAAATCGGCACAGTGGCATAATTTTATACATGGAATATTATTTGGGGTGGGGGCGCCACATAAAGGATTTCTGAAGATGAAATCGACTGGTAACTTTTTTTGACGAAACTTTTTAGATATTTTGATTAGGAAATATGACAAACATCTTTTTTACGCAATATTGGTACTCTTGTTTAAACACGATATTTTCATCCGTTTTCGAGAAAACAATTCTGAGTATCAGAAGGGGATTTCAAGTAGGTAACTGACAATAAAAAAGCATAATTAAAAACATTGTAACATAAAAATTGAATTTAATCGTTCTACGTGGCCTCCGCCGACTTCCATGCCTTTTCTAATTCTTTTAATAAAGGACTTTCCGACTTGAAGAAAATATTATTCTGTCCCTGTAATAATAGTCTCCTTGCGTCTTAATTGAAGATTGTAGTATGAACTATGTTTAAAGTGTTTGACATTGTCTGTCACAAAAGATTGTCATTTTGTATTCATCACTGCGTTGTATTTTAAAGTTGAATAAAGCCAATATTCTGTTTGGTTTTGCCATTATCTGTATCAATTTAGAAGCCATGAACACTCCAAATAAATCCCGACCAGATGCTTACACTAACCAAACCAGACGACGATGTTTTTTTTGTGGTGGTAATATTCATCAGCGAAATAGATGCCCCGCTTATAACACTGAATGCCAGCTTTGTTTCAAAAAAGGACACTTTGCGAACGTTTGTCGTAGCTCTGGCTCCAACCCTCGTACGTTAATGCTATCGCCATAGACGATGAACAAATTTCTCAATCCACTGACCCTTACTTGTCAACTATTTCCGCTGCTGCTCCTGTGAGTCTAAAAAAAGCAACTATTCCTATTACAATCAATGAATATCGTGCAGATGCTCTTCTCGGCACTGGTAGTTCAATCAGCTTTATCGATAAAAATCTTGCTCGATCTATTAATCTCAAACAGAAACCTTGCAACCAAGCAATAACTCTAGCGTCCCTCAATAATGTCTCTTTTGCTGACGGCCTATGCTTGGTAACAATCCAGATTGGTGAACACAAGTATAAAAATCAGCCTCTGTTTGTCATCGAGAATCTGTGCGCTGATGTCATCATCGGACACGATGTTTTTGGGAAGCACTCGTCACTTGAACTTCAATTTGGAGGTGACAAACAACCGTTGAAAGTTTGCAATGTTTTAGAGGCTTCTGTCCCGCCAGCATCGATTTTCACCAATATTTCATTGGATATAAAGCCTATAGCTATTCGTTCAAGACGACATTCTCAAGAAGATCAAGAATTCATATCTAACGAAATAAATAATCTACTAAAAGACAAAGTAATTGAACCCAGCATTTCACCATGGAGGGCACAAGTACTCGTTGCAGGAGATGGTCACCACCGTAAGCGTCTTGTTATCGACTACTCACAGACAATCAACAGATTTTCAAATTTAGATGCTTACCCCATCCCAAGCATTGACTCTATCATAGCAAAAGTAGCAAAATACAAATTTTACAGTCAAATTGATTTAAAAAGTGCGTACCACCAAGTCCCTATTCTGCCAAAAGAAAAAGTGTACACTGCTTTTGAAGCTTGTGGAAACCTCTACCAATTTACGAGAATACCATTTGGCGTCACGAATGGAGTAGCGGCTTTCCAAAGAACTCTGCAGTACTTAATTGATACTGAAAAACTCAAAGGTACCTTCGCATATCTTGACGACGTAACCGTATGCGGTAAAGATAAATCAGATCATGACGAAAACCTTAAAATATTTATGAAGGCCGCTCAAAAATACAACCTAACTCTAAACATGAACAAATGTACTTTTGCTTCAGAATCGATAAACCTACTTGGCTACTCTATCGAAAACAATATTATCAAACCAGACAAATCTAGATTGGAACCACTGACGAATTTTCAAATCCCCACTGATTCTGCTACATTGAAAAGGGCACTCGGACTGTTCGCACATTATTCAAATTGGATCAACAACTTCTCTTCAAAAATCAGACCTTTAATCGAGGCTACATTCCCTCTATCTCAAGAAGCTATCAATGCCTTTCAAAACCTCAAAACTGACATATCAAAATCGGCACTAACAGGAATCGACGACAAAGAAATGTTTTCTGTTGAGACAGATGCTTCTGACTTTGCTATTGCAGCGACGCGTTTTTCTCGCGCTCTCTAAACGATTCTGAGAAAAGACAACCATCAATCGAGAAGGAAGCGCGCGCTATTGTTGAAAGTTTCCGTAAATTGGAGACATTTTTTGCTCGTCACTGATCAACAATCCGTTGCATTTATGTTTAATCAAATACACTCTAACAAAATCAAGAACGAAAAGATTGAGAGATGGCGATTGGAACTGTCATGTTTTAAATATGATATCGTATATAGACCTGGGAAACAGAATGTCGCAGCTGACGCGTTTTCTCGAGTTTGTATGCAAATAGATAATTCCGTTTCTAATTCAAAACTAGTAGAATTACATAGATCCCTTTACCACCCAGGAATCACGCGTATGGTTCATTGGATCAGATCAAAGAACTTACCGTATTCTGTAGAAGATGTAAAACGAGTAACGGTTGCATGCCCAACATGTGCAGAAATAAAACCACGCTTTATAAAACATCAGGGACATCTTATCAAAGCAACCGCGCCTTTTGAAAGGTTGAACATTGATTTTAAAGGGCCTATACCCTCTAACACCCGGAATCGATACATATTGTCCATAATTGATGAATTCAGTCGCTTCCCTTTTGCCTACGCTTGTAAGGATGTATCTTCAAGTACAGTTACTAGCTGTCTTAAGGATTTGTTCTCTACATTTGGCACTCCTGCGTACATCCATTCTGACAGGGGAACGTCTTTCATATCAGATGAACTGAAGCAATTCTTATTTTCCATTGGTACGTCTTGCAGCCGCACTACGTCTTTTAATCCTCAAGGAAATGGACAAGTTGAGCGACTTAATGGTACACTGTGGCGAACGATCCAGCTATACCTCAAATCCAACAAAGAAGATACTGCTAACTGGGAGAAGGCTTTACCATCTGCACTGCACTCTATGAGGTCTTTATTATGTACGAGCATTAACACAACTCCCCATGAGCGCATGTTTAATCATCCACGTCGTTCACAAAATGGACAGTCTTTGCCGACTTGGCTCCATTCACCTGGACCTGTGTTCATGAAAAGGAATGTAAGGAGTTCAAAATATGACCCCGCTGTGGACAAAGTTCAATTGTTGCAGAGTAACCCAGAATATTCCTTTGTAAAACTTCCCGACGGGCGGGAGACAACAGTTTCCAACAGAAAACTGGCCCCAGTACCACGAAATGTTGAAGACCTGTGAGATGGTGACTTTGATGATGACCATCTGGAAGATATCTCTCCGAACCAAGACTCACCTGCCAATGCTGACTCAGATGATGCTGATTCGGATGTAGGTAGCAGTCAACAACGGCGTTCGTTCAGAAACCGGAGACCTCCAGCCTACTACATCTCTTCATAGAGGGGGCGAATGTAATAATAGTCTCCTTGCGTCTTAATTGAAGATTGTAGTATGAACTATGTTTAAAGTGTTTGACATTGTCTGTCACAAAAGATTGCCATTTTGTATTCATCACTGCGTTGTATTTTAAAGTTGAATAAAGCAAATATTCTGTTTGGTTTTGCTATTATCTGTATCAGTCCCATTATAAAGTTAGCCACATTTTGTATTTTCCTCCAGAGTTTGTCTCTCGAGTTAATTTCATTGGCAAAAACTAAGGACATCATAATATGTCCCCAAACATAAAAATCAATCAATCAATCTTGGTGCCCATTCAAAATCACTTCCTCTGCCAATCCATTGTTGAGGAAATATATCACTTAGATGATTTCTTAACAACTAATGGGAAATGAGGTGGAGAATCCAACTAGATCTAGACTGGTAAAAAACTGTAAAGAATCCCTCAACAAGCTGGCAAAAGACAACAAAAGTGTCTCTAATAAGGGTGCCGGCACATGAGGGGATTGCAGGTAATGAAATGGCTGACCAGTTAGCTAAAGAAGACTTCATAGGCCCGGAACCGTTTTGTGGAATCACTGCACCCTGTATTTTGCAAAAAAATAAATAAGAATCTCCATTAAAATTTTTAGGCAGAACATATGGCACTAGTAGTTCTTGTGCATATACATAAATCATATCCCCCATTTCTTCATTCTTAAAATATTGTGACGAGGCATTTCAATCAAAAAAGTATATGATAGTTTTAAAAAAATGCAACAATTGACTATAAACTCACCGCAAAAATTATTCACTTACAAGAAATGTCATTTACCAGCAACAATTATCTGACAGTACAAAGCATATTCTTTATAAAAATAAATAATATTTGAAATTTCCTTCTGATACTCTGAACAGTTGAAAATATCATATTAAAATTACATCAAAAATAGATCACCAGCTTTGGTAGACTATCATTCTGAAAAAAGGCCTGAATTAGATAGTTTTATATAAAACATTACTGAATTTTTTTTTATACAAAAAATGTTTTGTTAGAATGTCACTTCTGAAGTTTGAAGATATTTTCAGCAAAATAAAGTCTGATATGAATTGAACTACTAAGTAAAAGAAAATATAAAATAAAAATCATTTATTAACAAAAAAATTAGAGTACAAGAAAAAATCATATTATTGTTTTTGTTAAAAACATTTTTTTTAATAATTTCAGATATTGATTTTTTAGTTTCCCTCTAAAAATGAATAAAAATCAGCTTCTATTGTAACTCACTTAAATTGATAAGGTACCTACTTCATTTCAGAAGGAGCAGCTTCAATAATTTTTTTAAAGGAGCTGTCCCTTTGCCGGCACCACCTCAGCCTCTTGGGCTTATTGTGGATAGCTTCAGTGGTTAGAAATAGAAATGTGCAGAAAATTTCAAAATAACTAATTTTGCAACCTCAAGTACACAGTATAGTGTAACAATTTGTCATAATCAGTGAATTTAAAAAATATAAGTAATGTAGGTACATTAAAACACTTCAAGCTCCTCACATAAAACATATTCATTTAGCTTGATTTATTTTGCCTAAATAATCCTATGTAAAAAGACATTGTCAAAATCTAAACATGCTTATAATTCAAAATAGTACCTATATTTAATGATACATAATTTTTATACCAAAATCAGTTTTAGTTTTAATAATACCTATTGCCTCTCCTGTTGTTTCCTCGATCATTAAAATTGTCTCTTCTGTCATAACTTGCTTGCTTTCTTCTGTTAGAATTATTTCGATTCCTATCATCATGTCTATTGTAAGGACTATTTCTGTGTCTATCATCTCTATAATTGTCTCTGAAATTTCTTGAGGTATATTTGTCATCCCTATTTTCCCTGTTGTCTCTATTCGGGAAGTTAATTGGTTGAGACAAATTTCCACCTTTGAAGAATGGGTCGTAATTTACATTTCTTTCAGGAAATCTGTTAACAGCATTTGAATTTGCATTTCTTGGTTTTATATTTAAACTTTTATCAAATAGGCGAATACCATTTAATAACTGGAGCGCATAATCCACTGATTCTTCATGTTTGAAAGTAACAAAACCAAAATTCGATTTTCTACCTTCTTTGTCTGTTGGAATTTTAACTCTTTCTAAGGGGGCCACTTGAAGAAATAGTTCAAATAGAATTTCTTCGGTTACTTTGTCTGATAGATTTCCACACCACACTGTTTTCGCTTCGTCCATTTTGGCATGAATCAAATAAAATTTGAAGTTAAATTTTCTAAAATTTAATTTGATATTTTTTTATATGCACATAGAGAAATATTGTTATTTATGCTTTGTGATGTGAATGCACAAAAGTGTGTGTCAGATTTGACATTTAATGACCCAGACCAGAGACTGCACAGACAGACGATTAGTATGTTATCCATGGCCACCTACAACACTAGGCCGGAATACTGAAATTTGGCAACAGTGAACAGTGGGCCGATCAAGTCGGATTTTTATCATGGCGAGACCGTGAAATCAGTGGATCTAATATGCATTTTCGTTTATATAGCGCCTGTATTTATAATTCGTGATATGTAACAGGTGATCTGAAGTATGTAATAGTGTGTACAATCTTTTTAAATTAAGTTTATGAACTTTGTACTCGCTATTTCGCAGTTAACAGACTGACAACTTCAACATAAGACTTCTGTTTGTGTTAAGTTTTAGAGGTAAGATATTTAATATTATATATAAATAAAAAGATTTTTGCATCAGTATAATTTGTAAACATACTCTCTGGTCTGTGGACTCATATAAAATAGAAGGCATAACATGGTAATTGTATCAAATAAAGTATGGTTAAAAAATTTCTAAAACTCATTGAAAATGCTTAAAGGTGACTTGAACCAAGATTAATTTTTATATTATTATCCAATTTGTGATTCTAGTTAAGCCATTCCACATAAATCAAGTATATAAATTAAGCCAATAAGGTTAATTACTTATGTACTTATAGGGTAGCACTTCTATTAAATATTTTATTTTGTTGTAGATGCCTGCGAAATGTTTGGTACCAAGTTGTACTAGTAATTATGCTTCCAGCAGTGAAGGATATATTACAGTATTTAAGTTTCCACAAAGTGATGAGCTGAAGAACAAATGGTTGAGAAGTATCCCATGTGTAAACTGGGAACCAAGTCAAATTTCAGTTGTGTGTATTAAACATTTCATGCCAAAGATTAAATTTCATTCACTGATGTGTACAAGCATAAGAATGGTGATCTGAAGACATTTACAAGGAAAAGACCTGGAGAAGAATCCAGCTGCAAGAAGTAATCCTGGAATACGAAGAAAAAGGATGCTAGATAGACAACAGGAACAACAAGAAGATTGGTTAAACAGTGATGTGATAGTGAATTTTTTAAATTTTTGTGGAGTTTAAATCTAAATTGAGTGTTCATTTAGAGAAGTGGCAGTGTCATCAACAAACAAACTGTATATATTTATACAAATCTGATGGGATTTGACAATGATGAACCAGATGTCAGGCGTACTTAGTATAAAAATATTTGAATCAATGGAAATCGAAGTAGGAATTGAGCATAATTTATTACATAAAAATGATTTAAACTGGATATTACCACCGTGTCTAAATGTGTCCCTTTGGTCATAGATTCAAAATTTTTGTAAAGCTCAAAAATTCATTTTACTCATGTTAGTAAAGGAGTATGTTAATAAAAATAAGGATACAGTTCACTTTCGGGATTTCTATTCATGCAATCAACCTCAAACTAGTTTTGTTTTAGAAATGATGTTACCTATTTTAGCAAATATTTTTATAAATAATTATTCAAAAACAATTCAAGATAAATTACAAGCTAGTAAGAAACATATAAATAATAATCATGAAACAAAATGTCAAAAAAAAGAAAAATTCTTAAATTACAATAGTTCTATCCAGTTTATTGATATTAAATACCTACTTTTTATATTACTTCTTAAGAATTCTGTAGTATCCATATTATTGTATGTAGTTCAGTTTGTATTAATAAAGGTATAAGAAATAGAAGGTGAAGAAATAATTATTTTAAGGTGGTGTCTGGTCAGCTGTAAGGGAATGTGGAGGCTGATTTTCTTCATATTTTATATTCTTATCAATAAATTACCTTTTGCAGTTTTATTTTATTTAGTCTACCTATAAATATTTCGATTTTTATTAATTAAAAATGTTTTATAGCTTGATTTATTTCATATTTCTCACTATTGTAGTATGCCTACAAGTCGTTTTCATCGGCCCACTATTTGACAGGTGCGCCACGTTGCCACATCTAGGATTCCGGCCTTGTGTTAGAGGTGGCCATGTGTTATAAGTATGTTATCTGTGTGTGTTATCTGTGACTACGATTCACTTGGTTATCTATGACTACGATCACACTACTGTTTGACGTTTGATTCAACTGATACACTGATTGCAGCACATGCAAACGTTGGATGAACATTGGAACCAATGCTGATCTCACGGCTGCACTTACAGTGGCTAATGTTGGATAATTATGTGTGTGTTGCTGGATCCATATTTCCTTCAACTGTATATGTGTACTAGAAAATGCTTTCAAGTTAACCCATTGTTAAGATTATCGTCCAAAACTGGACACATCTTTGAGCCGTATACCAAATGCTAGTTGCAGCGTGCTCCCAACGTTGATTACCCCTTTGGTGCAGGATAAAATTACCAACTTTCAGCAGGAATCTTTGGTGGCGAAATACAAACATTTGTCGATCGACATAGGAAGTAAATAAATCATCTCCGAGCTCCTTTTTGGTATACCTTTGTTGTCGGCGATGGGAAACATCATCTGCAGAAAATACATACAGATGTAGGTTATCTATGGTTGGGAGTACACACCAAACACATCCGTCATCCATCACACGAACCATCAATCTATTCTAGCCTAACCTTACTTTTATTAAGGTTGTCATAGGAGCGTCTAAATGTAGTACTGTACCAACGTTGCCAAGTGTAGTCCTAAACTAAAACGTTTGTGTTTTGGAAAGTAAAAATATTTTAATAATGATATTTATCACGAATGCATAGATACATTTTCCCTAATCGAAAAATTGAATTGTGTAATTGACAGATTATTATAATAATTTTCAATAATAACCTAACTAAAACCACCCTACCTTACCCCCTACCCTAATCCGAATCGAAAAATTGAATTGTGTAATTGACAGATTATTATAATAATTTTCAATAATAACCTAACCAAAACCACCCTACCTTACCCCCTACCCTAATCCGAATCGAAAAATTCTTCGTATTTTTAGTCAATTTTTGAAAAAAACAATAAGAAAATAAAAATAAAAATATCTTGACTCGGACACGACTCGAACCTGGTACCTCTGTGTTAGAAGCCCAGCACACTTACGCTGGGCTAATCTCTGCACACATTAATGATATCGTATAGAAGGTTAAAAACCGTGCGCGCTTCGCATGAAAGCCGAGCGCCACCGGAGATACTCGATGGCGCCCTTTCAGTTTAGGACTACACTTGGCAACGTTGGTACAGTACTACATTTAGACGCTCCTGGTTGTCATGGCCCCAACTCCTAATACAAACACAGTTAAAAAGCAAAGTTGGAGTGAACTTAATAAATTGAAAAAAGAGGAGAAGAAAAAATGGAGAGAACAAAATTTAGTAAAGAAGCTTGAAAAGAAAAAAGTGAAGGAATGTATTGAAAATCAATCAGATCAGAAAACCACCAATACACATTCTGTATCAACACTTTCAATAGCGGTTCCAGGTTCTATTTTAGAAAATGCACAATCACAGGAATTGCGTACATATTTAGCTGGACAGATAGCAAGAGCCGCCTGTATTTTCCAAATAGATGAAATAGTAATTTTCGATGATTATGGAGACGAAGCATCTGCAAAGAAATCTACTTTAGACAATGGAGATACTGATATATCAGCTAGGCATTCTTGTATACAACTAGGAAGGATTTTGCAGTATTTGGAATGTCCACAGTATCTCAGAAAGCATTTTTTTCCTATACATAAAGATTTGAAATTTTGTGGATTGTTGAATCCTCTAAATGCTCCACATCATTTGGGACCCAAAGAAGAATTTACGTTCAGGTATCCAATTAAATTCGGAAGATGTCTTGAATTTGTTAATTATATTGTAAATCATTTCAGAGAAGGCGTTGTTCTGAATAAACCTACAAAAAATGGAAATGGGTCATTTATTAATGTGGGTCTACTGAAAGAAGTTCATACTGATAAATTACTAACTCCAGGCATCCGATGTACAGTTAAACTTACCCATAATGAGAAATCTAATAAAAAACTGAAAGGTATCATAGTTTCACCTATCACACCAAGAAAAGAAACTGGTGTGTATTGGGGCTATACAGTGAGAATAGCTACAAGTCTGTCTAAAGTATTTTCTCAGTGTCCATATAAGGAGGGGTGAGTACAATAATCTTAACATAATTTATATAATTCAATCTCAAATTTTAGGTATGATTTATCTATAGGTACATCTGATAAAGGAGAATCTGTAGATGAGTTTTCATGCCCTTCATACAAACACTCATTGGTAGTATTTGGAGGTGTTCAAGGTCTTGAAGTGGCTTTAGAAAGTGATCCAATACTGAAAACAGATGATCCAAAATTACTTTTTGATTGTTACTTAAACACTGTACCCGATCAAGGTTCCAAAACTATTAGAACTGAAGAAGCCATTTTGATCAGTTTGGCAGCTTTGAGATCTAAATTGAATCCTGAAAATAGGCCTGCTAAAGTCAAAGTAAAGGAAGTCAATACCAATGAGAAGGATGAAATGATGGTTGAATTAGAAGATCCTTTGAGTAAATTTGATTAAAAATATGATTATAACTGTTTTTTAATCTATTGTGTTTTATTATAGTTTTCAGTTATATAAATTCTACAGCTAGTTATTTATAAAACTAAATATATATTCTGGTAAAGGTTTGTTCATTATATTGTCTCATAGTTCTAATTCTCGGAGTTATGCCATTTTTCAAAGTTTTCGGAGTTCATATTATCGTGGTAGTCGCGGGTTTTTTAGTTACTTTTAAGAACTATACCTGCATATTTAACATCACCATCACCTGTTTACTTGCACCGAGTTAATACAGTATTACCTTGCCTTGTTTTTTTCATCTGACCTTTGCTAAAAATCCATATAAGCTGGTACCTACCGTTTTCTTCGGAATATTTTCTAAGAAACTAACCTCTTGGATCGTATCTCAGACAGAAAACTCCAATAAAAAATGTTATATCCTTAGTTTGTTTAAATCATGTATGTATGCATTTTTTGCAGTGCCGTGTACGGCTGGAAACGTTTCTCACAGCTTGTGTCGGCAGATTTCAGGTGTTACTTTTAAACTAGCATATATTTTGAATAAATAGAGCAAAAAAAGTTTGAGTTCTGTGTTCTGATAGTGAGACGAATAGTTAAAGTTATTAAAATAAAGGAAGTTTATGAAAGTTAAAGGAGTCACAATATGTATAAATAATTGAGAACAATTAGATTTTTTCAATTTGCGTAGAAGTCTTACAACAATGCAGATCTCTCTATTTCTCTTTAAAAATGGGACAAAGATGAAACTCATGTTTTAGGAAACCCTGCAATACACCAATCTCTTTGTGAGATTTTCACTAGTGGCTCTGGTAAATGCAAGAAAAAGAAACCAAAGGCAACGTTTAAACTACAATCAGTCAATGGAAATCTTATGTCAAAGATAATAGAGGTTATACAACAATGTACAAAGAAGTAGTTCAGTTATCGCCGCTACGATCTTAATTTGAATTCCCAATCTAAACATTAGTTATCATTAAACCGAGTTTAGGTGTTTGATAGAACGCGCCCTATATATAAAAAAAGTCCAAAACTAGTAATGTATATATCCCTTTATTTTTGTATGAAAAAAAGTAAATTTACCTTATGTATATCACCTGCCGACCTGACAAATTATTAATATAAAAAATATTTTTCTACACAACAACAAAAATGTTTTATACGTTTAAAATATACAAAAGCATCGTTTTTTTGGAATTAACAATGAAAAAAGGAAAATGCAAGATTCAACAAGTGTTTTTAGTTTGGAAAAATTTGTCTAAACAAATTGCACGTAATTTATTGGTACAAAGCAACAAAATCCAATAGATGGGAAGTTACTGAACAAAAAATATTAAATAATACTCAAAAGTGAAAGTCTTAGGCTATTGTATTTTTTCAAGGATTTCAAGCTATAGACAAGAAATCATGTTAAAAATTTCATTCAATATAATTGTAGAGCCTACAATATAACCAAAATCGTCTTATATTTTTTATTTTGAGGTACTTGAAAGGGTTTTTATATGTGAATATACAAAACAAGGAGAATTTTAAAAAAATATTACAAAAATAATAGATTTGTCTTGAGGAAGATAACCCTGAGTCGCACCGGTGCATATTAAAATTAGTTCGGAGAGAGCATGGAACTATATAGCACCTTTGGAGAAACACTGACACAAAATTCTAGCAGTCTTCATTCCGTGTATTTGATTACGTTCGCTGTGTCACCATATTTGTTGATGTTTTTGTCTCTTGAATCTCACGAGAAGTATTAAAAGACAATTAGAATCTGAGTTTTAATTGGTTTTTTTACTTTATCGTTATTTTAAATGATGCCTTTTGATTAGTTTATTGCTTTGTTGGCGTTGTTTGACTTTACTAGAATTCCAGATAGTTTGAAGTGCAGAGAAGTTAAGATGTGGCGAAAACTTTGTTTGAAAGTTGGAAATGGCGAAGATGCTCTTTCTTATTTGTAGTTATATTTATTAATAATTAATTTTTAATGCTGATTTGTCTTATTTTTTAAAAATACTCTGTAGTTTGTAGTATATGCGCACTTTTTTGAACCATTTCGTTGTACGCGCTCTAAACAGTTCCGAGATCTACTGGCCGTCCCATAGAGAAATAATAAGAGGTTTTAAAATATATGAAAGGTGCTGGAATTACGTTTGTGCGCAGCCTGTTGCGCTTCACAGCAACTTACTGAACTAACAAACCCCGCCTCCCACCACAAAACTTATTTGATCGACTCTGGCTTTTTTGTTAAGTACTTACTTATTTGTTATCATTTATCATAGGTAGGTTAAGAAAGTAGATTTTTTATTTTACATGTTTGAGGTTAGGTTTTCATAAAGTAATGGAAATATTATTTTTCATTTTTTTGGCAGGAAAGAATGAATCCCAAAAGTTCATGATGTAGTTGTAGGTATTACTTACTTATATTATTATGTGAAAAAATGCTTTAATTATTTACCATTTTGAATATTGTATTTGTGTGCTTATTCTAGATATTTAGATGTTAAACTAATAATATTAATTTCTCACTTGCAAATGGTTTTTTTTTATTCTCCTACCATCATTCCCTATAATATTATGATATACCTAATACGATATTTAGCACAATAATATTATTTATACTGCAAAATAATTTAATTGAAAATAGTGTACAATATGACGCGTATCCTGAAAGTTTAAAAATTCAAAAGCCAGAATATTAAGTGATAGTTCCTACCTGGAGCCAAGGTAGATGCTAAGTAGTGGTAACTTTATGCCACACAACGCTACATGTTTAACATCTCCCTTATTATCTATTTCTCTATGAACCGTCACTAGTTCTGTAGCAACACACGTGGCATCTACTCGCAACTTATAACAGATCAGTGACGTGTTACGAACTATAATTTTGCACGCTCTTGGGCTTCGCAGGGTTATCTCTGACTATTATAAATTATTATATTTTTTATAGGCTATAAAACCTATCTTTTTTCAACAACAAATTTAACTAAGGCTATAAAAATGAAGTGTCCAGTGAACTATAATGAACCACAAGATTTTGCCATTGAAATGTTGAAAAAAATCCTTTTTTCCCTGGAAATACTGAATCTACTGCAATTTTTTCGAATGGATAATCTTCAAAATAGGCGAACTCTATCGATTTTTTGCAAAATCAGTCAAAAACTCTTGGTTCCGTGGTCCCAAAATAATTTAAATATTAAAAAATATTATTTACCTTGTACTTTTGAAGGGTTTAGACAAATTTTTTTTAAAGGGAATGCTTATTCAACAATGTACTTTCAAGATTAAACTTAACATGAATCACATTTTTTTTAACAGACTTAAACGTTGCATTTATGGATTGAACTTTCCACTGTTTCTCGTAAACTAGCAATAACCGCTGCTTGATCTATTGATTCAATTATTGCTGTTCCAGATACTATCATGTTCGCTCCAGCCTGAAAACACCAAAAATCAATTATTTTCATAACCAATTCAATTAGTTTTCTACTTACCTCAGCACATGAAGTTATTGTATTTAATCCAACACCTCCATCAACTCCTATATCCAACAAGGGGTAATTGTGCCTCAACCACTGTACTTTTGGCATCATATCATTCATAAATTTCTGTCCACCAAAACCGGGTTCTACAGTCATAACCAATATGGCATCAGCATGGTCTATATATTGTCTAACTTCTTCAATGCCTGTCCCTGGTTTCAAGGCTAACCCAACTTTCATACCAGCTTCTTTTACTTTTCTACACACTTTTATCACATCATTTATTACAGGTTCTACGTGGAATGTATATAAGTTGACATTTGCATTGGCCATAGGTTCTATCCACTATAAATAAAAGTATATTGATATTTTTTTTAATATAAGTTAGGTATAACTGTGGTATAAGAGAGAGTATCGTGAACTTTAGTTCTATAATGTTTATCAAATTTTTATTCATGTGATGTATGAGACCTGAAACAGAAATTTGGATTCAAAAATGGAAAATAGGAGAGGCAGTTTAATTGTAAACTACAAATAAGGAAATAAATAGACGTGCTTTGCTCTGCTTCAATAAACTGCAATTATTTGGTGGCATAAAAAGTAAAAACTGACTAGAATTAAATGTTTAGGGGGCCTTCAGTCTTTGGGATCATTTACTTAATAATTGGAAATTTTATAAATTAATTTTTTTATATCAATTTACCTTGTCTGGATTTACAACCATCATGTGCGTCTCGAAATAGGCTGAAGGCACTTTTTTCCTAAGACATTTCACCACAGGATGACCAAAGGTTAGGTTAGGAACAAAGTTGCCGTCCATAACATCTAAATGTAAATAATCAGCACCGCTATCTAATAATTTTTGTGATTCTGAATATAACTGCGATAGATCGGCATTTAAAATAGAAGGTCCTATCTTGCATTTTAACTTATTTTCCATATTTCGGAAACACACTACTCTACTGATATATGAGATATGCGTGACTTTGACTTTTTGTCAATGTAATGTGACATTCACTCAGGGCCAATGATAGTTAACTAGCCTTAGAATCAGTATAAATGTAGACATTACAACCCAATTGCTAGAAAAATTATCGTCTATTATATAACAGCGATAAGATTATTGAAATCAAAATACTTGAAAATATTCCGATTGTAGAATAAATAGTTTAAATAGTATTTTAGGTTTAACTAGAAGTAATGTCAGGATGGCCGAGCGGTCTAAGGCGCTGCGTTCAGGTCGCAGTCCACTCTGTGGGCGTGGGTTCGAATCCCACTTCTGACATAATACCTTTTTAAAAATTTTCTTTTCCAGTTCAAGTGAAAAATTTTAATTCGAATTTTCAGTTTATCCTTTATCAACGGTACTTACTACCTATTGCATTTACAAAAAAATGTTTTAAATATCATTACGTATCCCTACCCTCAATTTTTCATCATTTACTTAATAGCATATTTATGTTTTTTTCAATTGTATCCCTAATTCATCGTAATTACTCCAATTTTGTTCAGTCTGAAATTAATTTTCAAAAAAATATACAGGTTGTTTCTGAAGTAATCTGAAATATTGTTGTCGTCATTCAATTTTAAGACGAAATGACGTTGGGACTTCGACGTCGAGGCCACTGACTACACTCGACGTCAGCAAATCGAACGTTACTTTTTGTTAGACAGACAACGTTCGCTCAACGTTAATTTTAACCTTTTTCATGTCTTTGGACTAATCTCTGGAACCAGACGACGTTTTAAGAACGTTCAGATCCGCATGTTACAATTTTGGTCATAAAAACACGCCTAAGCGGTTATGTTCCTACTATTTGTCCTACGGGCAGACGTTTAAAAGTAGTACAAATATTCGCACAAATCCATTGACATAATAATATAATTTTTCTACGCCCATGTCTGTAAACGTCAAAAATCGCACTGACAACATTCCTTGTAAGTGACATTTAACAATAACATGCACGTAATGAGAATCTCATAACATACATGTGCGTTTAGATAGAAAAACTTAGATTTCTTTGTTGAATCAAATTGCTATCAAATTTTAATTTACGTACTACTTTATTTGGTTTATTTACATACTTTTAATCAATTGAAAAACATAAAGGCTCTTAGCATTAGTGAAATACATTTTAGATTAAAAGAGTGATGCCCCTAAATGTCGGCAACACATTTTACAATTTCCAAAAAAATAATTCGCTTTTTATTGATATGCATGGGAAAAAACGTCATCTCATTTATGCTGTCAATTTTGGTAACAAATTATAGTATCCGAACATTTTCTCAACTTTACCTATGAATATGACTGTTAGTAATGAAAAAGATGAAATTATGAGCACTCAGAAGAAAATAGATGGGCGTAGAAAAAGTATAGTACGTTACACGAGTTGTAATCCCATTACGCACTCGTGAAATTTACGCACTCGCCGCCGCGCGGCTTCGTGCGTAAACTTTTTCACTTCGTGCGTAATGGGTTACTTACAACTCTTGTTACGTAATATACTATTTTCTACTACCGTGCGTAAAGTACATACTTTGGACATACTTTTGAGTGCGTAAAACTTTACTTTACGCATTAGTGCGTAAAGAAAAAGTTCCAATGTTTATATAGTTATACCTAGTCTTATAAAAATATAGGTAGGTATAATAATAGTATATTACGTAACGTGTGTGGTAAGAAGCATTTTACGCACGATGCCGCGTAGCGGCGAGTGCGTAATTCCGTGAGTGCGTAAAATGCTTTACAACAGTAGTTACGTACTATACTTTACCTACGACCTACTTGTACTTGTATTTATAATCTTATTATTAATAACACTTGAACAACATCAACAATAGATATTTTTAATAATTGTATTGTCCAACATTTAATACCATAATATTAATTATTATAATAATTGTTTATAGTAACAGTAGTTATTAAACACAAACCATAGATCGCTTCCTTTGCTTGTTGAAGCATAAGAAACAACAGTTACATTATTAGAGGTGCTTGGTAAACTTTCATCTCCATCTCTATTACCAATGAAAGAAGCACATTAAAGAACTAACGTTTAATTAATATATTGTTTATAATCAAAAGTCCATTTTTCAATTATAATCATTAAATACTTAGCCCGTTGGGCTTTTCATAGTTAAACGTAGCAATATCGAATGTTTTCAAATAGTAAATTTTTAATAAAATGGCGACGTCTTTTGGCAGTTGCTAGGGAAGCCGTGCGATTGACTTTACAGCTGTGCGTTTTTTTTACCGTGCGTAATAGACGTCATTACATTGATGTCGACTGTGTGTTATTGATTGATTACAGGGGGGGTCGTAGGTAAAGAAAATTAATTAAACTTCTGTATTTTGATGAAATTTTCGGTAGTAGAAAAAATATTGTATGCAATTCGTTTGTGAAGTCCCTTTTTTGACTCATGTGATCGTGGCTTTCGTCAAAAAAGGGTTACCTACTTTACCTCGTGTAAATTATCAAAAAAATTTTAATATGCCGTTTGCTGTTGATTTAGTTATAAATAAGATTGATCGGTATTAGAACTATGTAAAAAGTGATTAATTAAAGAAGTTTTTTAACCTAGTGTAAATCTGGAAAAGGATTTCCATTATTTTGTCATTAAAATTTACAAAACTTTAAATACAAAAACACAGCATAAGCACACATAACCTCAACTATGTTTACACTGTTTTAAAAACGCTTTGCTAACCTTACCTTGCATATTTTCGTGTAAAAAAGTCTCCAACTGATTACTTATTTCTAACCACGATCACTCTTATTTTTATAACTATATTAATAGCAAACCGCAAATTAAAAATCTCTTATGACGTTTTACACGCGTTATCGACTTGTTTGGAAAAGTTAATATTCTAGGAGGAGCCTTCTATTGTGACGTCAGAGCTTAGGCAGTCCAATTCTGAAATGATATAGGTATACCTTAACTGGTTTGTAGACTAACTTGTCTCCAGATAGAATTATAAACCAATGTACCCAAGCCGTTTAACTCTCGAATAAATATCACTTAATTAATATGATCCATTTTTATGTGATAAGTGAGGATGTTGTTGAGAGGTTAGGTTTTTGAAAATGTCAGGTCGTCTTTTCGTCGCTTTAAGGACGGTCCTCAAGGTTGGCCTTGCGTTAGATGGACTATTTATTAGTCATTGGGCCGTCGAACCAACTTTCAACAGACATTGGATTCACATACCGCCATTTGAACGTTTACTTATCGTCTAACGAAAAGGAAAGTCGGGAAAAGTCGCAATTAGGTGTGGAAACAATCTGTTCCTGTCCAAATAGGTAGTTTGACATGTTACTGATTTGGCCGCCATTGTTTGTTACGAATTTATTTAAAAAAAACATATTCTAATGCAATTTTTAAATTTTTGTGACCAGCATTAGTGTTGCTGGAGACTTTGTATACATACTATTTTTAAATATCAATGCAGCCATATTAAGAAAAATAATATACCTATGGCATAATTTTTTTTTGCTTTTTCTTAAAAATGTTTGAGGCGCGTTTATTTTTTGCCACTATGTATTATACTGTTAATAATTTACATGACTCAAACTAAGACATCAGATTGTTAGTAAGAAATACTTTATCAATCTTTGGTTGAGTTTCAAAGACTTCCACATTTCTTCCAAAATAAATAACTTAATGTGGTGTATCCACTTAACTTAAACATCGTGCACTAATAAAACTCACGTGTTTTATATATACTTTAATAATTATGTTTTAAGCGGTTTTACATCATCTTCACTTACTTAACTATCATACTAGTATTATATATATATATCGAGTCACCGTGGCATAGTGGACGGAGGTTGAGAGCAGACTGTCTTCACTACGTTTCAATGAGCCTGTGCTCCTTGACTTGACACCGTTGCCAACCTTCTAATATGTCCGATATTACACCCCCCTTTGTTAGCCTAACTCCTGTGAGTGCATTTTTAATATTATGCTTCAATATACCTACAGTATGATTACGATTTACTATGTTTGTACAATATAAATTATCTCTACTTACAATAGGTACAGTGAAACATTCAATAATCATTTTAGAAAACAATATTCAAAAATTTTTTTTTTCTACCAATCACTTAAATTTGTATTATTTTTAAAAGTAATATTAATACTTAAGCTCTCTCCGCCATTCCACTCTGTCATTCCTTTAAAAATACCTACATGTATACATACAATACAAATACAAATTTAAAACGTTATTTGTGACCATTCACATATATAAAAAAAATATTTTAACCATAAGTACATATTTCAGTCGATTTCTAATGCATAATCTTTAAATTTTGCTGGGGTTTTTGTAGTTCTTGAACTACGTCGTACAACCTTCTCTAAATCACAATGTTTTGCAACATTTGTCCTACTTCCGGTTTCCGATGATTCCGAGGGTTGGCATGGATCAGTCGTAATGAATGGTTCTGTCTGTTGTGGTTTGGAATGTTCAGTTCGGATTGGTGGTTCAGCTGAGTTGTTAATTGTAATATGATCTTGCCCTACTGCTTCATCTGTAAAAACAAATTCATCATTATTTACAACTTCATAACTGTCTGACGTATGTTTTGCCGGTTCAGGCATATTTTCCCAACAATACCGTTTCATAGTGTTTTGTTTGTTTCTTACATCCGTATTTCGTTTTACCTGACCCTGTTCTTTCTCTCTCTCTCTTCTATGTATCTGGTTCGCATGTCTTTTCCATAGTCTCTTATCTTCTAGTCTGCACAGATATGTCGTTTTGCCTATTACCTTTTCAATGACTGCTTTAGTCCAACTCCTTTGGTTAGGATTACCATAATCTGCGACTGCTACCGTTTCTCCTATTTCAAATTCTCTCTTTTTTCCTTTAAAATACTTAATCTGTCGCTCTTGAGCTTTCTGATGATTGTTTTCTGCTCCAGTTTCCTCTTCTTCCCTACTTACTCTCCATCCTATGGACTCTTTCAGTATGGTTGCTCTATTTCTGAGTTGTCTACCCATCATCAGCTTGGCTGGTGTTTCTTTCGTTACTATATGCGGTGTTGTCCTATATGAAAATAGAAATTCTGAAATTATCAAATCAATACTCTTACCCTTGTTTCTTATATCAATTGCTCTGGCTTTGACATTGTTTTTGAAAGTTTTTACGATGTTTTCTGCTGCTCCATTCGACTGTGGATGACCCGGGGGTGACGTAATATGTCGAATGTTATTTCTTTTGAAAAATTCTTGCATCGTTTCTGCTGTAAATTGTGTGCCGTTGTCCGTTACTATCGTTTTAGGAATGCCAAATCTGGCGAATGTCCTCTTAATTTTCTCTTCCGTTTCTTTTGCTGTTATATGGCTCATAATGTGTGCTTCTGGCCATTTGCTATATGCGTCCACTATTATTAATACCATTTTACCTCTTATAGGTCCCAGAAAGTCCATGCTCACTCGTGTCCAAGGGTCGGTTTCAACATCCCATGGTGTTAGTATTGCTCTTGGTGGAGCTGGCTTGTTTTCCATACAGCACATACACTTTCTACATGTTTCTTCGATCTGTTGGTCTATTTTAGGCCAATAAACATACGATCTTGCTATACTTTTTGTCTTTACCATTCCGAAATGGTGTTGGTGAAGCTCATCCAGCATTTTTCTTTGGAGTGACTTCGGAATAACTATTCTATGTCCCCAAACTAAAATTCCTTTGTCCACTATTATCTCGTGCTTCCTGTGATAGTATGGTTTCGTTTCTTCTGACATCTCTGGCCATTTTTCTTCTCGTATATATTTCATTACATTTTTCAAAATAATATCCTTTTTGGTTTCTCGTCTTATTTCTTCAATACTGATCGTTTGTTCCTTAAGTGTACTTACAAAATTCACATAGTTACCTAAACCTTGAAATTCATCTGTAATGTAATTAATATTTAAAGGTGCTCTACTCAAATAATCAGCTACAATATTATTTTTCCCTTTTATATACTCAATATCATAATTAAAACTTGATAAAAATGCTGCCCAACGTTGCATACGGCTGGCATGCATTTGTGGTATACCTTTCTCAGGGTGAAATAAGGATATTAATGGTTTATGATCTGTTCTAATTTTAAATTTTTTTCCATATAAATATTGGTAAAATTTAATTAAACCCCAGTAAATGCTTAAACTTTCTAAATGAATTATTGGGTAATTTTTTTCGCTCGGTTGCAGAGTTCTAGAAACACAAGTTATTATTCTCTCAGTTTTATCTGGCATCTCGTGTGCTAATACTGCTGAAATTCCTAACTTACTAGCATCACAAGTTAATACAATTGGCAAATTTGGATTAAAATGGGTTAGTACTAGTTTTGATGACAATATCTCTTTAATTTTTAAAAATGCATCATTGCATTGTTCATCCCACTCCCATTTAGTGTTTTTATTTAATAAATTATAAATTGGTTTTAGTATCATTGATGCGTTTGGTATAAATTTTGAATAATAATTTACCATTCCCAGGAAAGATCTCACTTCTGTTAGATTTTCTGGTCTGGGTGCCTCTTTAATTGCTTGTATTTTCTTTTCGCTTGTCTTCAATCCATCACTTCCAATCACATGACCCAAATATTCAACTTCTGACTTGAAAAATTCACATTTATCCAATTTTACGGTTAGTCCAGCTTTCTTTAGCTGTTCTAGTACTAGGATCAATGTCTTCAGATGTTCTTCTTCATTTTCACCTGTTAGAATAATATCATCTAAATAACACACACATGATGGTATCTCTTTTAACAGTTGCTCCAAATGCCTCTGGAATATAAAACTAGCAACTTTAATTCCAAATGGAAGTCTGTTAACCGTGTACAATCCTTGATGGGTACTCCACGTTAAAATTTTACTCGATTCTAAATCTACTTCAAATTGATTATAAGCTCTACACAAATCCAATTTGGTATAATATTTTCCTTTATGAAGCTTAGAGAAAATTTCTTCAGCTCTTGGTAAAGGATACTCCATATTCTCTAGGTATTTATTTACAGTTACGCTGTAATCTCCACACAATCTTACTGTACCGTCTTCTTTTAAAACTGGAACTAAAGGTGTAGCCCACTCTGATGTTTCAGTCTTAGATATAATTCCTTCCTTTTCTAACCTTTCTAATTCTTCTGTAACGCCTTGCTTGAATGCAAGAGGTACTGGACGTGCTTTACGAAATATTGGCATAACATTATCTTTAATATATATTTTAATTTTATCTAAAGTAAACTTACCGATTTTTTTGCTAAAAACTTCTGGAAATCTAGAAACAATATCATTTATCCTTTTATTTACATAATCCAGCTGATTAACCACTCCGAACTGAATTCCAAATGCTTCTAACCAATCCATCCCCAGAATCTTCGGACCGCCGTTAGCTATAACATACAATTTAATTTGTCTTATTTTGTCTTTATATTTAACATTAACATTTATATAACCTAATGGTGCAAAAGTACTATTATTGTAACTTTTTAAAACAATTTCGGCTTCCTTTAATTTAAAATGTCTAAAATAGTTATTAAAATGATCTGCATTTATCGCTGATATCACACTACCGCTATCTATTTGAAACAGATGCTCTGTATTTTCTATTAAAACTTTGACAATAAATTTTTTATCAACATTATTGATATTAACCCTTAAATGCATAATTTTTTATTTTCAACTAAAAGTTCACAAAAACATCAAGTTACATCATAACATTACCCAAAAAAATATTTAAAAAAATATCGAAACTTTTTTATTCATTCTTTGCGAAAAAAACTGTTTTGTTGCCAATTGGCTACAACATGCGTTTACAGTTACAAATAAATCCTAATCAATGTGAAAATTTTTGAAACAATTATTATTTTTATTCAGACAAAGTGCAACACCACACTTTTCACATTTAGTGTGGGTGAATCCGTTGCAGTTAGGGTATTTACATCTCATTTTCTTTTCTTCTATATGAGGCCAATGACCATACTGATCCCTTCTGACGTCTTTAGGAGGTACATGTTGGGATGGACCCCTTTTTTTCTTAGTTTGTATGGCTGCTTCCAGATTGCTTGATCTTCCTCTCTTAACAGCAATAGTTTGCATTCTGCAAAGACATTCAGCAATATTAGCTCGAAACTCTGCTTGGCCCATAGTTTTATATTGCTCTCCTTCTTTGGAAAGTTTTACTCTTTTATACAGCAACCATGAGTTTACAATAGTTACATCTAAAAGATGGTAGAAAAGTCGAATATACCATTTTCTGCTTTTTAATAATATTTTGTATCTGCCAAGATGACTGTCCATAAGGTCAACTCCGCCCATATGTCTATTATATTCTGAAATCACAAATGGGCAATCTACCTCAATCATTTGTTTGCGTTTTCGGTCGAAACGTTTTGCCTTGCCTACGGGATTTTTTCCAGCAAATGTAGATAACATGGTAACATATTTGTTATCCTTCCAAACTAAGGAAGACACATCGATACCTTCAGCTGTTGTCACAAATTCACAACTCTCACCTCTGCTTGCTGCTTTCATATCAGCTTCAGTTGGTAGTTTGCAATCCGGTAATCTTCTTCTTTGGACAGTTCCCAACGAATATATTCCTAGTTTTGCTAAATGAACCATCAGTGGCAAAGTAGTGTAATAATTGTCATGATATAAACGAAAATTTTGATTTTCTGGTATCAATCTAGCTAAACGCAGAACTACATTTGATGAAGCCCCTAGATCTGGTTCGCCTTCAGGTCGAGGTTCAGAGTTTTCCTGTCCAGAATATATTTCAAATTTATAAGCAAAACTGGAAACACCTGCAAGTACAAATAATTTGAAACCCCATTTGTGGGGTTTCTTTGGTAGATATTGTTTCATGTAATGCTTGATTTTTGTTGAACACATTTGTTCATCAATACTTAGATGTTGTTCGAGAGGAATAGATGAAAAGATTTCATTCAAAGCATTAATTAGAGGTCTGATTTTATGGAATCTATCAGAATTTGGTTGACCATGAGGTATAAGGTTATCATTATTATTGAAATGAAGAAATTGGCGAATTCTTTCGAACTTATTGACCGACATGGTATTTTTTATTGGGGTAAACCCCAGTTCATCACTCCAATATGAACGGGTATTAGGCATATGCACTACTGACATATATATTATAACACCAAGGTACTGCCTAATATCTGTAGATGTGAACAAGTATGGCCGCTCTGGTCTCTTTTGAACGGAGTATGTATTTGTTTCATTTACTACTTTTCCAACGAGATCTTGAGTAAAGAAATAATTGAAAAATTGGTAAGGCGTGTCCAGATCTAAAACTTCAGACTTGAGAGTTGTATTACCATGGAAAGTAAGTTGGGCTTCATTTAGTTGAAGAGATGTCTTTTTCCAAATTATTTTTGGCTTGGGAGTACGTTTTACAGTTTTCTCTCGTTTTGAAGTTTTTGACGTTGACGGAATGTCCGCCTGTTCATTTTCATCTTGCTCAATGTCACTATCTTCTGTATCAGCATTATTTATATTGTCATCTTGTATAGCATCTATTTCCGAATCATCATTATCACTTGCATCTTCATCATTCTCATCAGGAACGAATTGGGGATCGTCCACACTGTCATTGTCCGAAAAATCCTCACCATCTTCACTTTCTACGCCAGTAAATTGTGACCAATATTCCTGTAGCTCTGTTTCAGTCATACGTTCTCGACGACTCATTTTCTGTAACAATAATTTCAATGCGGTAAGGGTGACAAATAAAATCACCGAACGCATGTTGTATACAAACGGCAACAAATGCTAAAAGCAAATAAAACTACCAAATGCATAATGTATCCAAAAGGCAACAAACGAAAATGACATGTTTTTGACAACCACTATATTAGTTTGTGAATTGTTAAATAAACAACAGTAAATACATACCTTTTTCTTGAATATTTACAATTTATTTGTAAAATGTATGCAAATTTGCAGCTACTGTCAGTAAATTTACAAACACACACTTAGCAAAACAAACAGGTTATGTCACCACACAATAAATAATCTCAGAACTGCATGACGTCTTCCATCTATGAGCTGGAGTCTGAACTATATACTTAAAAGGTTAGTAGTCTATCGACTACAGCATGGGTTAGGTACAATTTCATTTTATTAGTGATTGTAAATAGCAGTCTAACGGTTTGTTGCTTAATGGCAACACCATGCATTTAAGGGTTAAAATTTTCAAATTCTGATGGACAATCACTATACACATTAAAATTTTTGTCTGCTTCCTCCGTTTGATTGTTTTGTTCCGTGTACCAACAATCTCGGCAGTTATTTTGGTTATTTTCGGTATTTGAAAAATCTACATAGTTAAAATTTCTATTTGCACATGCTTTAGCAAGATGTCCTTTTCTTTTACACTTAGAACAATAAAAATTTACATACCGACAAACTCCTTTATGATAATTATTACAAACTTTACATTTTATCATCTCGTAATTTTGTTTTCCTTCCGCCATGTTGACATTTCTTTCAGTTGTCATCCTTCTGCGTGGAAGTGTAGCTAAATTCGTCGACGTCTGTCTATCCGTGCGCTGTCTTGAACTGTTTTGTGAATCTGCGCCTTGCCATCGGCGTTGTGGTTGGTCAAAATTTTGTCGTTGCCGCGCGCCTTGATTTGAAACTCCTCTTGTTGCTTGATATTTTTGATTCGATGACCTTGTAGTGTCTTTTACAAAGTTCATGTTCACTTCTCTATCGATGCTATCGTTTTCCTTTTTTATGGCCAATTCCACTAGTTTTTTTAGATCTGCGGTTTCCTCCTCCTCGCATAGTCTGTCTAATATCGGGCCGTTTCTCATCCCGGATATGAATTTTTCTCTCAAAAGCAATTGTAAATCATTTCCAAACTTACAGTTTACAGATAGGCTTCTTATTCTAGCATTCCATTCTGCCATCGTTTCTTCACGTGTTTGTTGAGCTAGGTGAAATTTCCTTCGCTCTCGCCATACAACTGTTCTTGGACAATACTGTTGACTTAATAAATCTGTTAATTGCTTGAATGTTTTTGAATTTGGTGGATCTGGGTGACACAGGTCTCGTAAAAGTTTATAAATTTCGCTAGGAATATTACTTAATAACGTAGCTACTTTATTTTCTTCCTTCGTACCGTTTGCTTTAAAATATTCTGATAATTGCTCACTGTATATGATCCAATCGTCAGTTTCACTGTTAAATTGATGGAACACGATGCCGGTTGATGCCATCTTTTTTTTTTTCTTTTCTTCTTATATTTCTTTTATCCTCGTCGCCATTTTGTGGTGTATCCACTTAACTTAAACATCGTGCACTAATAAAACTCACGTGTTTTATATATACTTTAATAATTATGTTTTAAGCGGTTTTACATCATCTTCACTTACTTAACTATCATACTAGTATTATATATATATATCGAGTCACCGTGGCATAGTGGACGGAGGTTGAGAGCAGACTGTCTTCACTACGTTTCAATGAGCCTGTGCTCCTTGACCACAGAACACCTTAACTATACAGAAACGCAACTTGACGGCGGCTCTTTGATCTTTTGGGGTCAAATTTTCATGACCTTGATTTAAAGCTTGGCTTGTTTAATGTCATTTCTGGGCGGTAAATTCAAACTGTCGGTTGATTTATATTTCAAGTGATCTGCCTTGGAAACCTCTGATAAGCTGGTTCGCGCAATTTTATAGTTTTAATTATGTAGACCGTACTTAGCATTTATGCTCCTGAACTCAAATTGGGACAGTTTCAATTGCATTTAAAGAAAGGGCCCTAGGAATGTCTAAATAATTTTGAACATTAATTTTGTCTACCGAATTGTTCTGAATGCTTCCTTATATTGATCAGCAATCTACATTCACTTATTTCCAACACATACATACGGAAAACTTGGATATTTACCAAAATAATTTCAGTTATTGGGCATTTTTACGACGCGTTTATAAAAAGTACAATACGTGATGTAGATATGAAAAATACCAAACACAAAACACAATCAAATCATTAAAGTCCCAAAAAAACTGTTCAAAATAAATTATACAAAACACTTCATTCACTTTACAAATTCAAAACAAGCAACTCCTAAAAATTTGGAGGTTGACAAGTAACAAGCCAAGCTTCGCGCATGTGCAAAGAAATTTCGTTTTGTCAGAACGCTTGAAAGACGCTTCTGTGTAGTTAAGGTGTTCTGTGCCTTGACTTGACACCGTTGCCAACCTTCTAATATGTCCGATATTACACTTAAGTTATACTATTAGTTGTGGGAAAGTCACAATTTCAATACTTATGACGAAGTCAACGTTAATCAACGTTGGATTTGGTCGAATACACAAGACATACAAAGTCAGTGCCGACGTCATATCGACACGAATTTCCATTCCCCATTTAGGTGCAGCTTTGGGTCGTGTTATGGTCATTACAACGTTGGATGCCAACGTTGGGTTGTCTAGCCCAACGTTATATACCTAACTATCTCGCAACGTCCAAATGCTGCTTGGGTATAAACATGTACGATAAGTTTTGTCATTAACACGTTAACTGCTGCATGGAAATTTTAAGGCTGTGTTTAATATAAATTGTACGGCGGAGCTCCAGGTTACCTACGTTTGATTCCCCGTACAGAATTGTTGTTCGGCGTACAAGTAAACAATATCTTTTATTCATTATTTGGTACACAGCATAAAATTAATTAAAAAGAATGCCTGATTATTTCCAGTTACTTCTTTCCATACATATGCTACTGTCACAGTATTTCCAGGATTAGCAACATCATAACTTAACTCTCTTCTTCGGATTCAGCGTCTTTTGAAGAGCTCGAGGAATGGTCCTGAAAGTCCGGATCTATGACGCTACCTATCATCACTGCCAAAATCCTCGTCGACTTGGCTGATGCTTTCTTCAGCTTCTTCCAATAGCTGCTGGTCACTCAATGTTCTCGTATCCCATTCTATATTTCTTGAAACTACGAAAAAAAAACGTATTATCGTGTGATAAAATCATTATTAATCGCTTACTTACACAAATTACCTACTAAGAGTACTACTTTGTAGTAACAAAAACTACATTGAAATAAACTAAACAAGCTTATTGGTTATAAAACTACTAAACCTCATGCAAACTCCGCCCCAAACAAACTAAACAAACGGTCAATATTTTTTTTCGCCTTAAAATAAGCTTTCCAAGTTAACTGTGAAGGTGGTTCATGGGAATTCAAGGCTGTTTGTAGCTGGTCCCAAGCTTGTTCGGTGGGATAGAGTTCGGGCCATCGAGGGGGCAGTGCTAATTGCGGGATAGCATAATGACTTAATTGTCTTCGACTAAAGGTAGCTTGACATGGTGCAATACAACGTGCAATGCAATGCAAGATTTCTTAATCGAAAGCATGCGCAGTTGAAATCCAGCTGATCAGTTTCTCCAATTCGATTCAATTGCAATTTTATCGTTTTGGTGTCATTTTTATTGCATGCAAGGCGCAAGTCTAGGGAGAAATTTAGTTTCTTTTGTGTTACCAATCGAATGATATCTATCAGCTGATTGTGGGGACTGATGTTTTGTCATTTTCTCACTTTCGCTATCTTCATTTTAAATAATAATAAACTTGATATTATGTATTATGTTTCAATAAATTAATTTTTGAGGTTATTATACACCTTTTTCTTTCTACTATTAATTGGGTGTGTTGGCAGCTATGTTGCAATGAAAGTGTCAAACAGCATGCAAGTTTCACCATTTGCAATATACTGATCTTGCACGTTGTATTGCATCATGTCAAGCGGCCTTAAGCTTGCACGATGTGGTCGAGCATTATAATAGGCATGATGACAGTCACTAAGAATCACTAAAATATTGATTTGATATAATTATATATGATGTAGAGATTCTAAAAAATTACCCATTTTTATTTTAAATGTGTGATGACCAATAATTTAGTAAAAATATAAGCACAAAATTTAACAATCCGCCATCTTAGCTCAAACGCCAATCAGAAGAGAGTGACGTCGTACTTTCGCAAATTTAACTTTGATATTTTGTCTGTCGTCCGAACCATAGATAAGTCCGAACTATCTATGGTCCGAACATCTGTTCTGTTTTGAATTTCCTATGTGTGATTCAAATTATGTATCAAAATAAACTTCTAACCTGCAAGCTGTCAAGTGTTTGAAGTTTGACGATTTTACCAATGACATAAAACAGTCTGTTCTAAGAATGACACAGATCACCTATAAATGGTATTTACGAATTGATGATGTCACAGACAGACGCCATTACTATTCTTGCGTTTTGGCGCAGAATTTAAAATGCATTTTTAAAAGGTAAATTTCTCCTTTAAAAACTTTTTCACAGAGAAATAACATTTATGGTAGATAATGTATATATGTGAAAACATCGTGGAACAGTTTTTGAAAATCAGTTATCATGCCTATAGTCTTAAAAGAGAGTAAGGTTGGGGGCTCCAGTGTTATTTTGCCCACTCTGTCACTGTTTTTCTTAAACCAAAATTGAGAATGCAGTTTCACAATAAAATTATCTCGATCATTTCTAAATATTTTGATTTATCATCGAAAGTAACGGGTGACTTATTTTAAAATTAAATATTATCAAACATATACAAAGAATGAAAATATTAAATTTCTGTTTTCCAAAGGAAGTGATGAAACATTAATATACCAATTGAGGTCAAATTATACACGGAAACTTTTTAAAACAAGAATAATAATTTTCAAAATGATGAACTCTCGATATAATTTGATATTCCAACAAGATAAACTCAAAAATGACTTGAGTACTTATTTAAAAAAATAAATTCAATTGCCTATTGAAAGTTTGATCATCAACAACAAAAAATTTGAGGTCCCTACGAAAATTACAATAATTTAGCCCAAGGCATGGATAATTGGTTTATAAAAGTCACTATTTAACGCTCCCTACGAAAACTGTTTAAGATACATAAAATAATGTACTACATATTTGAAGAACTTATTTTTACTCACAGAAGGTGAGTGTCCGCGTCATTGTGCGAAGCCTTGGTGAGGCAGGTCGCTATTACAACCAATATGATCGATACCATCATATTAAATACTTGAAAAATGCAATAAAAACAATTTTCAGTGTTCTACCTATTCTAGTATCCCTGTATAGTTATTCTAGGACAAGTACATAATAAATAACTTGTATATATTAGGGTGTTATTCACTGAGACCTAAAAGATCTATTGTGCCTCTTACTTCTACTTAGTTTCTGAGCAGATTCTCAGAGTCTTGTAGCTCCTTTATGCCTATTTCCCGGAGGTATTTTAGGATGTCTGCAGCCTTCAGGGTAGGTAAATGCCCCTCTTCTATCCAGTAATTTTCTAGGTGCTGTGCCCTAGGATTTGAATTGCTGTGTTTCTTCTTCCATGCCACAAAATCTACATTCTTCTCCCTCCACTATTTTGAACTTTTTCAGGTGCCCATTCAGGTGACAATGACCCGTTAGGATCCCTGCTGTTAAAACTCTTAGTGCAGTTTCACTTTGACTTATGCATTCATTTGATCTCAACAGGTTGTAGTCACCCAAAAGAATCTTTGATTGTCTAAGCCCTACTAGATTTTTAAAATGGTCAAATCTTCTCTTTTTTCCGGCTTTACCTATTTCTTTCAATATTACATGAAGCTGATTCAGCAAAAGGGTTTTCCGACCACCAAAATAAGGATCTGTTAGCACCCCTCTTTGCCAGTTCATCTGCTATTTAATTTCCTTATATTCCAGTGTGTCCTGGAATCCGCAGTAAGGTGACTATATTGTTGTCACCAAACCCATTGAATATGCCTAGGCATTCCCACACCATTTTGGAAGTGATTTCACAAGAGCTCAGTGCTTTAATAGCTAATAAATACCTTAAGTTGTCTGTTAAAATATTTTTTAACGCGCTTTTATTAGCTTCACGTGTATGTATGTATGTTTGTAGCCGACTCCTTTGGACTCTATTTTTGCCCACTTTAAACGCTCAGATTAATTCGAAATTCTGCACACTTGTCAAGGACCGATATCCATCCTCAACACTATTCCAAAGGTTTTTGAAGGTATTATTACTGAATTTCTCGCTCATGATTGTTCTAGGATCCTAAATTCCCAGCAATTTGGTTTTACTTCCGGAAAATCGGCAGAATTGAGTTTGTTAACTTATGTTAATTTTCTGTCTTAAGCCTTGGAAATGGGACTACAAGTTGATGCACTTTACACCGACTTTTCCAAGGCATTCAACGGAGTAAACCATGAACTTTTGGTCCAGAAACTTAATGCATATGGCATAATGTGGTTCCATGTTGCAATGGTTAAATAGCTACTTAATTGACAGAGCTCAACAGGTACGAGTAAATCATTTCTATTCTCATGCATTTTCTATTACTTCAGGAGTACCCCAGGGATCTTACTTGGGTCCATTACTTTTTAATCTCTTTATCAATGATATTACCAACTGTTTTCATGAGAGCACCGCCTTTTTATTTGCAGATGACTTGAAATGTTTTAAAATCATTAACAATTGTGTAGATGCCTCACTGTTGCAAGTGGAACTGAATAACCTGTCTACTTGGTGCTCGTGTAATGGCATGGATCTTAACAGCAGTAAATGTCATGTAATTAGCTTCCATCGCACACAACATACATTAGCATTTAATTATCACATTAATGGTGAGTTGCTCGATACTGTTAATCAGATTAGGGATTTAGGAATTACTCTCGATATCTCTCTTAGTTTCAATTGTCACATCACTATAATGCCATACAAAAATCAATGAAAATGTTGGGTTTTGTAAAAAGAACAATTCGTGAATTCTCCAACATAAATTTTATTAAAGTTCTTTACTTTTCGTTAGTTAGGTCTCATCTCGATTATTGCTCCTCACTACTCAACTCACATAAAGAGGATTGAACAAGTTCAAAACAATTTTTTTCGCTATATAGCATTTAAGCTTAATGCTTATCGGGATTACAATTCATGGCAGCATCAATTGGGCATCTATTCCCTCTAGAGCCGCAGAAAACAAAAAGACCTTTTATTGCTATTTAATATCTTAAATGGTATTTGTAACTGTCCAAATAAGATCTGCCTGTCCGTGCCCCTCCGCTCAACTAGACAGGTGAGAACATTAAATGTGCCTTTCCATCGTTACAATTATGCTTTTCACTCGTTTTTGCCGAGAGCGATGAGACTAGCTAATTCTGTCAATAGGTTACAGATTTTCAGTAACTCTATTATTCAATTTAAGAACCATCTAACTCAACTGAACATTTGAATGTAACGGATGTAATTGTCCCATTTTTTTTTGTACTATATATTAGTAGTGTTTTACGCCGCACATGCAAAATTTTAATTTTTTGTTTTGTTTTACAGTTCTTATTAAATTGTCTTTTTATTATTGTATTGTATTCATTCATTTTTATTATTGTATTGTATTTCCATTACTCTATTTTATAATGTAAATGTATACTATATTTGTAGTTTGATCTACTATGGAAACAAAAATTCAAGTTCACTTTTTTTATATGGATTTGGGCTTGCCCGTAAAATAAATAAACAAATACAGTATAGTTGTAAAATATAGGGTGTTCCTTTAAAAAAAACGTAACTTTGATCTGTCATCGAGTTTAAAAAAAAACTCAGCATATAGTAAATCGAACTAAAAAGTAAAAAATAATTCTTAATTTAAGAATAAAATGATTAACGATAAAATTAATGTCATTATGGTAAAAGCGTGGGGTGCTTTGTATATACTACATTTATACACTAACTCTGCATTTCCGAAGAAATTATAACAATTGATATCGAGCACTCCTCATAATGACATTCATTTTCTCGTTAATCATTTTATTCTTAAATTGAGAATTAATTTTTACTTTTTATTTCGACTTCCTATAAAGCATGTTTTTTAGTTTTTTTTAAAACTAGAATTTATTATTTGATTTACATTCACGTTTATAAAGTTTACATTAATGAAAGGACTGTCTCTATTAAAGATATTTGACAATAATTGTCTAGTTTCATAATAAAATCCGATAATATTATCAGTTTTGGGAAATACGTTAATGTTAAGGTAAATATAACGACATTTAGTCTAAGAGCTAGCAACGTTTTTGAGAGAGAATTTCAGGTAGGCCAGTTTTTTTATATGCTATCTCTGTCACTCTCCTGGACGTCATACGGGCTATCTGGCTGGCGGTAGTGGTTGCGTTCATCAGAGCGCATCCTATACCTGTACAGGTAAAATATCAATTTTTCAAATCATTTCTTTTTTTTATTATTATTTTTATTGAACTTTTTGCAATATGAATCCACTATTGCCAGATATTTTTGTTGTTGTTTAAGCTGTGCCAGACGCTAATTTTGAATTGAAAAAAAATTTCTCTCAAAATATTTTAGTATGGCTTTTTTTATATGATGTTATTTTTTAAGTAGCTAAAAACCTAAAATTAATTTGCCAAACAATAATTCGATTGTTGAACCTTAATAACACTTCTTGGTAACATGGATCATTTGAATGCATCACTAAAAATCTGGATAAATTTGGGTGTGGAGAATCATGAGCGATTTATAAGCGTCAATCAAGTACACGAAATTCTAGGGAACTCTTTATAGAAAGCTCTATCGTGCTTTCATGCACTCACAGGATGTGACTACACAACAGCTGTTTTCCGGAAGATCTTAGAAAAGTTAATTTGTCATATTTACGGAGCTCATGATTCTTGGAACGTGAATGAAGTTCGATTCCATCTGTTTTCAAACACTTATCGGTCTAAAAAATCAGATGATAATTTTGATCCATCAAGCCTACCACCATGCAAAGTTGAACTGTATCAGCATTTTCTACGAGTTCGTTACGTCACAAAGTTTTGGAGAAATGCTCATTTAAAACACCCAACATCTCTATCACCTCAAGCTTCCGGCTGGACCAGAAATGACGATAAATATGATTTTTTTATCTGGTTTGTTGGAGAGTAATTATCATCATTAGTTGCCGACATTATTATTAAAGATAGAAATTAAAAATTAAATACTAATAAATTTCATTGTCGAAAGATTGTAAAATTTTTCATTATTTCACAGAAAATAACTTATTACAAGACGATGACAATCCAAAGGACGATGATGACAATGAAAATGACAGCAGTCATTATTTTGATACCATAGTAATCCACAAATTAATTCAATAGTTTTTAATTCTTTTTCTGTAATTTATTCGACAACTACTTATTTCTAGTCCAAGCAAAATAATACATCACTTTTCACTTTTAGATCGGTCTGGCTGAAGGTTTAGCAATCGAATTATTGTTTGGCAAATTAATTTTAGGTTTTGAGCTACTTAAATAACATCATATTTATAAAAATTTCAGCCATACTGAAATATTTTGTAAAATTTTTTTTTTTAATTCAAAATTAGCGTCTGGCACAGCTTAAACAACAATAAAAATATCTGGCAATAGTAGATTCATGTTGCAAAAAGTTCTATAAAAATATTAATAAAAAAAAGAAACTTCTTAAAATGATTTGAAAAATTGATATTTTACCTGTACAGGTAGGATGCGCACTGATGAACGCAACCACTACCGCCAGCCAGATAGTCCGTATGGCGTCCGGAAAAGTGAGAGAAATAGCATATCTAAAAACTGGCCTACCTGAAATTCTTGTTTTCCCGACGTTGCTAGCTCTCGTACTAATTCTTCAATGACTATTATTATTATTGATAAACTTTGACACTTTCATGGATTCTAATGGTTCATAAGCTGATAAATTCAGATCGTTATAGAAAGCACCATTAGCATCTTGTTATAAATCCACCATGCACATCTACATTTTCGCCTGTCTCTATGTTTTCGCTTTGGTGAGTATTTACAATTTGTCCATATACATTTTGTCATTATTTTATCTATTATTACATACATTACTTATATTTAATTGGAAAAAAGATATAGGTTCAGGATATCCCCATAGGGCGAATAATACCTAAGCTTCGATATATCTGTAATATCATACCTTCTCTTTTTTCTATTTATATAACACATGGGCTGAAAAGTCCCGGGCCTAACAAAGAGAACACGTTTTTTTTTGCTCAAAATTAGTTTTATTCATCAACGTAATTTTAACAAGAACAACGCAATCATTCCAGCGCCGCTCTAACATTTCAATACCACTTTTGTGGAACGATATATCTTTTGCCTCAAAATAGGCCTCCTCAGTGTCAACGATAACCTCTTCATTCGAGCGAAATTTCTTACCGGTGAACATTTTTTTTAGGTCTGTGAACAGCCAGTAGTCGCTGGGGCGAATACGGTGGGTGGTGGTGGTGTTTTGATTGACTTGTAAGACTGCGGTGTCTTGATGAAACAAAATTTTTTCTCTGCCATAGACGGACGTTTCTTTGTAATTTCGGCCTTCAAAGGCACCACTATATAATATTCACTGTTGATGGTATTTCCCTTTTCAAGATAGTCGATGAATATTATACCATGTATATCCCAAAATACCGATGCCATAACCTTTCCAGCTGATTGTTGTGCTTTCGGGCGCTTTGGACGAGGTTCTCCAGTTGCTGTCCACTCAGACGACGATTGTTTTGATTCCGGAGTGAAATGATGGATCCATGTTTCATCCGTTGTCACATATCGACGCAAAAATTCCGGTTTGTTACGGTTAAACATGGTCAAACACTGCTCAGAAACATTAACACGTTCTTGTCTTTGGTCAACAGTGAACAAACGCGGCACCCACTTTGAACAGAGCTTTCTCATAGTCAATAGCTCGTGTAATATAAAGCTAATACGTTCTTTTGATATCTTCACCATGTCAGCTAACTCACGCAACTTCACTTTTCGATCATTCAAAACGATTTCGTGGATTTTTTATGTTTTCTGGTGTTACCGCCTCATTTGGACGTCCACTGCGTTCCGCATCATCGGTGACTCTACGACCACGTTCGAAGTCAGCAAACTATCGTTTTATTGTTGTTTCTAATGGAACATAACACTTTTCAAGCCATTGCTTTAAAATATTAAAAGTTGCGTCACTCTTAGCACAATAACTCACGAACTAATGAATAGAATATCATGAAATTTTAACAGCTGTCTTTTTAAAGTTAGTACTAACTGAAAAATAGGCAAAATAGGCAATTGCAATAAAACTAACGCCATCTACGTGTCAGGCCCGGGACTTTTCAGCCCATGTATTACATCTATTAAGTCAATCACAAGATAGGCACTGTTTGGTCTATCCAAAATATCACACATCAGGTAGGCATCACATCAACTTCTGTCATTCTGACGATGATATGTCAATATCGAAATATTATCAATAAGTTTATTAGAATTTAAGGTTAGTTCATATAGATGCGAATCGCGAAATTGCGAATGCAACTTTGAATGTAGAAAATCGCGTTTTTCTCAGTCCGTTCATATAGAAACTAATTTCGCAATCACTCTAGGAACATTTAACTTCAATGTTTTTGGTGGCATGCTAAATTGTTGGTATTTCCGGGTCTTGACGTAAAAAGATTTATAAAACATAAAAAATTTTACCTGGAATTTGGGAAGCCCCGCTACCGTTGAAGATATTGGGGCTCTCACAGTTACTGTCTCCTTGAGGGGATAATGAACAAGGTTGGGATATGGGTTGTGCTCCTGATTCCAAGCAAAAATGGTACTGATATTTTTCAAATGAAAATGTTTCCCCACATTGGCACTCCACAAGATACTGACAAAAATATTAAACACTGTATAGTTTTAGTACTACTTTTATTTGGAAAAACTTTAATTACCTTCTTTTCTCTGTTACCTCTGAATCCATACTTTTATTTTCACTCATTAAACTACAGATACATATATAATAAACAAATAAAGCTGAAATGAATGAAAATATGGCGGTCGAAGAGTAAATAATAACAACAAACATCTTGAATGCACATGAGTTGACAGTTTTGACAGAAAATTCTCAGCGATTTTCGCAAAAAATTAAAACCTGTCCAAGTTTCCCGCCCCCTAAATTTCAAATTTTGCGAATCGCATGAAAATTAAAATATGCCTGCTGCTACTTGTTTCGTCACCAAAATCAACCAATAGGAATTAAATTCGCTTTCGCAATTCGCGATTCGCATCTATATGAACTAACCTTTACAAACATTTTTTTTCAAATATTGGAATTGATTAGAAACAGTTTCATTTATTTGGACTTCTAATATTACTACATTTAATATTACTGTTGAGTTTTTTTTACGCCCATTCTTTTGTCAATTTTTGTATTTATTGAGTGATGCAAATTTATTCTGACAATTCAAGTTTTACTGTCAATTATTATTGTATATTAGGTATCTGCTGATACTACTAATCCAAACATCGAATACAAAAAAGTAGAAGAAAAATGCCAATCCGACCCTGCAACACACATCGATAACGCAGCTTTCGAAAAATTGTTCCATGGTGATCCCGTAACCGATCCTAATCTAGCAAAGCATGCTCTCTGTATGAACGTTGGAAATGGAGTTCAGAGTCAAAATGGAGACATTAATGTGGATAAACTTAGAGAAGCTGTAGCAAGAGGACCAGGTCGTAACAAGGAAAAAGTGGACGAGATTATCAGCAAATGCGGTACCAGGACTTCTGCTAACGCTGAAGAAGCTGCAGTTGGTTTGGTAAAATGTATTATGAAATTCTGATAAGAGCATCCAAATTAAGTATGCCCATGACCATCATTTTCATTAAGCATTTTTGTAATTTAAAAATAAATGCACTGCATCTTTGATAGCTCCTAGACTATTTAGTTTTACCTTTTTATCAAAAATTAAAGTGGCGATGAGCATGTTACCTTTTATCCAGTCGACAATAACAATTCTCGATATTCTTCAGTCATATTACTAACTGACAGTTACAATCCTGTAGATGAATTATTGATAAGAACATCTAAAAATGGCAAAATATTGTTATTTTCAGTTTCAAATTTTATATTTACGTAATTACAGTTTCCTGTAACAATTGTCATATTTAGGTAAAGCGTGCTATCAATAGTGAACGGAGTAACGTGCTTTTTTACTTCCTATACGCGTGGCTGCTGCCACACGAACACGTCACTATGGACACCCTAATGTTAAATTTCGGTTCAAATCTCGGGCAACAAATTTTTAACGTGGTTTGCTCCACGGCTCCTTGACCCTGAGCGTCAAGAGTTCCAGATAGCCTCAGATGGAGGTTACGGAAAATTCTCTTGCTGAATTTACTGTAATTTACTATTTACAATACGGACGAGCTAAATATCGGTTCTCTAGTTAATAGATTACGGTTAATAACGAAAGGAAATCAAACCTTCAGTTTATTAATACGGTGTGATCGATTTTATTGGTAATTCTACAGTGACTAGCGAAAGAACGGGGAAAAGAAAGTAACGGACGTAGCGGACAGGTTAGCAAGTACGGTCTGAATCAGCCGGGTAGTCAAATAAGCTATGGCTAAGCCATTTCCAAGTTCGAGAAACCCTATTGACTCAACGAAGTGGTGAAAGAATTATTTAACTCTGTCGGTTAATCAAACAAATTATGGCTATGCCACTTCCAAGTGTGATTAACCATTGAATTTAAATTAAAACCGACGAAATATTGTTAAAAATAAATAAAAGAAAAGTTCCACGAGGTTGGGAGAGAACGATTTAAATCTGCCGGGAAATCAAACAAATTATGGCTAGGCCACTTCCAAGTCTGATTAACCCTTGAATTTAAATTAAAACCGGCGAAATACTATTCCGGGAAAAATAAGGTCTTCCAGGTTTTAGAAAAAATTTTACCATCCCAGTTGTATTAAAACGTAATGTTTTAGTTACTGTAGAGCGTGATATAGGATTTCTCTCCGGATGCAAATTATTAAAAATATTATACACTTCTTCTTGAGTTCTAACACGATCACCATAACCGATCATCATTAAAATTTCAATACGCTCTTTTTCACTTAATTGAAAAATTCTAAATTGTAAAATTTATTTCCGTTGATTAGAATTTGACACTTGGAGAACAAAAGACGTACTAAACAGTACTCGTTTATTGATTACTATGCATACAAACAACATCAATTAGTTTATCTAAATAGTATTTCGCGTTCTCAGCACAGTCCGCGAAATTTAATTTCCCAGCCGTTACTCATAGCAACGGCTGCGAAACCAAACGTCACTTCCAAATTTGAATATCACTTCCAAATCTGACATTTCTAAAATACTACAAAGACAAGGATTATTTTTTATTGAATAACAACAAATACTTACATAAGTATCTACTTATATCATTTAGGATGAATATTAACATTAATTGTACAGTTTGTATTCTTACTTATATTTACTCCAGAAGTTGAAGCAAGAATACCTTTTTAAGTATTTCGCAGCCTAAGCATACAAATAACTATTATATAAAAAACAATTCGGTAACGGATAAGGTTGGAAAGTAAGTAACTCTACTAGTACTAGTAAAAGTCTACTCTTTGAAACGTAATTTTCAAATTTGTAAGGCGTAATAATCTTGACATCTATCAAATTTTTTCTACTCCTGTTTTATAATATACTTATTAAAAGACTAAAATCTGTATCATAATGATATTCATTATGATACAAATTTTCATTATGATACAGATTTTCAAGCCAATAGGAATGCGACAATCGCATGGATACCTGGTTGACATTTCTGAAATTAATTATATTAGGTCTGTTCCCTGCAATAAAAGTGTAGCACTGAACTATACGATTTTATTTATTTTAATTATGTTTTAATGCTTCTTGCAGTATACAAATGCAATATACATAGATAGTTCCAAATTTAGCAATTTTACACGCATTTTTTCACAGATTGCACTTTTATTGCAGGCGAACAGACCTATTAAGTGACACTTAATTTGACAGCTGTCAAATAATTTTGATTTTCAAAAGTAACTATTTAAAATTAATTAAACTAAATAATTAAATTGTGTTAAAATAATGAGTGATAACGAAGAATTTTCTCTGACGCCTCCAGAAACAGCTGAAAATGCAGTTGACAACATATTACCAGAAAAATCCAAGAAAACTTATGAAAAATTATACAAACAATTTATTTAATTAATATTATTATGTTCAAATGTTTTAAATTTATTTGTTGTACAATTTGTAAAATTTATTTGTTGAAGTTCTTTTCATTGTTCTTGTTTTTTATAATAAATGATAATTATTAATTAAATAATTCTTATTAATCGGAGTAGAAAAAATATTGTATGCAACTTTCATGTAATGGCCATTAATACACTCGCATAGTATATACGAAACTCGCCTGCGGCTCGTTTCGCATCCTACAACATGCTCGTGACTTAATTGCTATCATTACATGATCGTTGCATAAAATACTATTATAGATAAGTTTTAATAGTAAGTATGCTTAGTTTGCCTACTACCATAAAATTGTTGGGATTGTTTGAAAAAATGTCCGTAACACAAACACAATCATGCGCACAATTTTTACAAACTTGTTTCGAGCATGATTTGATTATTGAAATTTAATGTAATTTTAATTGAAAAGCAAATTTAATGTATAGATTATTACAGTTTCCAGTAAAATTGTCGTCGACTATTGATTTTACAAACAGACGTTTGTGTCAATTAGAATTTTGGTTTGTGGTTGCAGGTTGCATGTCGCTATTTTCACATTTTAACACTTCTTATGTCTTTTAACATTTCATATGTATTGATTGTGACTTCAACATCGTCTTCAGTCTGGAATGGTTGGTTAAATCTTGTAGATCATACCGACCCCGTTTAACTTAGAAGTATAATTCAATGTCTGTCGGGGCTTATAGCATTAGAAGTAGTTGTTTCTTCTAAGTCAACCGTCACGTTTTTGAAAATATTTTCAAAACTTTGTAAGGCGTTAATAGTATAAGACTATTATTCGATATCTAAATTTTATGTGATTTTATTGAAAAGCAAGTTTTCTACCCTGATTAAGTCCTCTTCAGAGTTTGGTAAGAGAACCGTAGGGATAGGGAGGGATGAGTTTTGAGGAGGGAAATCAAGATTTCAAGTCTCGCCGGCTGGCCATTGCAAATCAACAAGCCAACTTCAACACGAGGGATTGGCTTTGGAACCGGCAGATTCAACAACGCTACTGTACTGCTACTTAGTGCTTTACCGCTGGTTTCAAGACAGAATCATTCGTGGACGTCTTCTACGGCCGGCTGCCAAACACCAGGTCTATTTTCTACAATCAGGTCAGTGCGTTCCTTTTTACAACTTTTTCTACATTTTTACAAGCTTTTCTTTGGTCTATTTTAGTTTATTGATTCACAATAAGGTATTTTAATTAATCTAAACGTATTCTCTCGTGGTATTTTACTGAGTTTGCACTCAAATATCTAGATTCTGCACAGACAAGCCCAATTAAATCTATTATTGAAGGGTTTAAGCTTGGTTTACATTAAATTTAATACGAATTTCACTGTTTTACGCACATAAGTGGCAATAAATCTTTTACAGTTTCCTGTAATATTGTCGTATTTAATAGAGTGAATGTATCAACAGGTGTCGAAAGGAATAATTATAAATATTCAACACTCTATGAATTTTTTGAAAAATAATATTTTTCAAAAACAGTGGCCGTTCAGCTAAGGAGCAACAACTACTTCCCGTGCAATATGCACCGCCGGATATTGAATTACACCCCTAAGTCAAACGGGGTTGGTATATCTACAAGATATTTTAAAACCAACCTTTCTGGTTTGCAATTAGAAGGGACAACACAACTTGTAGACTGGTTTCGGCGTATTTGCGCCTCATCAGTACAAGGTATGTGGTGTCCGTCCGAGAATCTCTAATCCCGGACTGAAGAGTACACTTCAATCACAATCAATACATGTCTTCCAGTAACGGAAATGTAAAGATTGTGACGGCAGCGCCCTCTTCACTTTCAATCGCAAACGACAATATTACAGGAAACTGTAAAAGATTTATTGTTTCAAGCCTACGTGGTTTGTTGTCAAAAATTTCAAGGTTTTTGGTTTGCAATTGGAAGTGAAGAGGGCGCTGCCGTCACAATCTTTACATTTCCGTTACTGGAAGACATGTATTGATTGTGATTGAAGTGTACTCTTCAGTCCGGGATTAGAGATTCTCGGACGGACACCACATACCTTGTACTGATGAGGCGCAAATACGCCGAAACCGGTCTACAAGTTGTGTTGTCCCTTCTAATTGCAAACCAGAAAGGTTGGTTTTAAAATATCTTGTAGATATACCAACCCCGTTTGACTTAGGGGTGTAATTCAATATCCGGCGGTGCATATTGCACGGGAAGTAGTTGTTGCTCCTTAGCTGAACGGCCACTGTTTTTGAAAAATATCATTTTTCAAAAAATTCATAGAGTGTTGAATATTTATAATTATTCCTTTCGACACCTGTTGACACATAAGTGGCACCTATTACATTTTCATTGTATTGCTATACTGTTTTTAATAAATTTCATATTAGTTTCGCACTCTAATGGATGTTATTATCCTTTGATACTTTTGTATTATAGGTGTAGAAGGGCCTATGACTAGGTGGTGTTGCTGGTCCCTTGGAGGGTCATGTTACAGGAATAAAACAACTACCTGTAGCACTGGGATACGTTCTATTTATTATTATTTAAACTACTACCATACATTATACTACTTGTTACTCGTTACTTGTTACTTGTTACTTGTTACTTGTTACTTGTTACTTGTTACTTGTTACTTGTTAATCGTGATATTCTTATTCTAACATAATATTAAGTGTCTCCTTAAAATACTATCGTTTGCATATTTATACGACAAGTCAAGTCAAGACAAGTTCATCCTAAGTAAATATAAATAATACTATTTAAGGTTTATTTCACGCTTTGAACTTGACATCGTACGTGCGACCTTCTATTTATGTAATGATTCAACGTTCTTATGATTTATTGAAATTAGCTTAAACGGAATTTATGTCTTTTATTTAAATATTATTTTTAACTTATTATAATGACCAAAAGGCATCACAGCACTTCAATCACTACGTTTTGCTGACACTAATGGTATTACATTTTTACTCAATAATTTAAATGTTTTTTTTTATCATACATTAAGATAGTTTCACACGCGAATATTATTCATTACCTGCACTTTTAGTGTCATTTACAATTTATCGATTTTTATCGTACTTTTGATGTGTTTTTGTTGTTCGACATGGCAGACATAGCTAAAAACAAACGAACGGCCTCAAAGGCTGCACTTACACGATTTGATACCTATTTTAAGACTCTTAAAGTAAACAAAACATCAGACACTGATTTAATAGAGTTAGAAACGCGTTTAAAAAAGAATTAATACCTATTTAGATGATTTTGACAATGCTCAGTCAATTATTGAAGTATCAGACTTAATTTCGGAAACAAATCTTGATGAACACGCCAAAGAAAGAAAAAGCTTTGAAAATAAGTTCTATTCAATTACTTCCGAGACTCGTAAATTCTTGTTACACAAAAAGCCTCAACCAACGCCGAATGTGAGTAATAATACAGATAGTGCACCTTCTACTCATTCAAATGAGGATATGTTAGATAACATTAAATTACCTCCGATCAATTTACCCACATTCGACGGATCATACGATCAATGGCTATTTTTTAGGGATACGTTTGGCTCATTAATAAATGAAAATAAACAACTTACAGCTATTAAGAAATTTCACTACTTGCACCTTTCTCTAAAGGACATAGCAGCTGAGACAATATCATCATTAGAAATTTCCGACGTGAACTACGACGTTGCTTGGAAACTTTTGAATGAGAGATTTGAAAATAAACAAATTCCAGTTAACAATCATGTTAGCGCCATTTTTAATTTGCGTTCTTTGTCACGTGAATCTTGCAAAGGTCTCAAGGATCTACTTGACGGCACTCAGAAGCACATCGGTGCATTAAATGTTTTAAAAATGCCCACGGAACACTGGGACGTTTTAATTTGCAGCATTGTTACTTCAAAATTTGACAACGTCACCAGACGTGCTTGGGAATCTGAACTCTGAGGTAACCTACCTAATTATAAGGAACTAAGTGATTTTTTAAAGACAGATGCCGTGTTTTAGAATCCATTGAGTATAATTCCTCCAAAGTTACTAAGCAGTTTAAGCAACCAAACACATCTCATAATAAAAGTACTCATTCCTTTTTGACAACCAACAACAAACAGTGTTCCTTTTGTAAGATGGATCATCTTGATAGATGATCTACTTACAGGAGGTCAGACCATCGAAGAGGTTAAGCAGATAAAAGAAGAGATCCACAGCATCTTACTAAAATTCGGTTTTCCTCTTAGGAAGTGGGCTTCTAATGAAGTATCACTTACTTCGGATTCCTCTGTAGGCTGTCGATCATTCGATTCTGACAGTCCTTCCAAAACTTTAGTATTATTATGGAATCATGTTTCTGACACACTTGAATACAGCATAGCTCCTAACGAATTGAATAAACGAATTACATAACGTACAATCCTATCCTCAATTGCTAAAATTTTTGACCCTCTTGGTCTCCTCTCTCCCGTAACGATCACCGCAAAAATAATATTACAACAAATTTGGAAACTTTAATTAGCCTGGGACGAGTCAGTACCAATGAATTGGTTTACAACTTGGTCTGTTTACAGAACGCAGCTTGTAGAACTAAATAAACTCGACATACCTCGTCCTACTCTTTGTGCCAATCCTATATTCAACTACACGGCTTATCTGACGCCGCAGAACCAGCTTATGGTACTAACGTTTACATACGCTACACTGATTCTTTTGGCAACACATGTTGTAATCTTCTATACGCAAAAACACGAGTTTCTCCCCTTAAACACAAGTTACAATACCCCGTCTAGAGCTTTGCGCTGCCCTACTTCTGGCATGTTTAATGAAGACAGTTTCATCCTCTATACCAATTGAATTTCACGATAAATAATACTGGTGTGACTCTACCATAGTATTAGCCTGGATCAGATCATCTCCTCATGTTCTAAAAACGTTCGTTTCTAATAGAATTTCGCAGATTCAATCTATGACCACTTGTAATGAATGAAAATATATCAAAACTACCGACAATCCAGCAGACTTACTTACTAGAGGGATACCACCTCTCAACTTAATCAATTCATACTTATGGTTTCATGGACCTCCTTGGTTAACTGGAGACAAATGGCCCAATAACACGGACGTTTCTGAATTACGAAACGTGCCTCTTGTTCTCGTTTCTTTAGATAAACACCAATCTAAAGATCTTTTGACTCATATGTCTAAATACTCAAATCTGAATAAACTATGCCGCATTTTCGCTTATGTACTTCGTTTTAAAGATATTTTTAATAAAAAATCAGAAGATTCCAAAATATCAAACGAGCTCTCAGCTCAAGAACTTTCGGACTCTTTAAACAAACTCATAAGCCTGGTAAAAGCGGACACATTTCCCGAAAACTACATTGCCCTACGCGATGGCAATAAGATCTCTAGCAAATCAAAAGTTTTAACGTTGAACCCTTTTTTCGAACGTACTCACAATGTCCTACGAGTAGGAGGTCGTCTTCAATATTCTGACAATGATTTTCAGAAAAAACATCCAATTGTATTACCTCCCAAACATAAAATTACACATCTCATTGCCCAACATGAACACATAAAACTTCTCCACTCAGGTCCACAACTAACCCTCGCTTCACTACGTGAGCGTTTTGGCCAATCAGCGGAAGAAATTTAGTAAAACGTGTCTACCATAACTGCATAACTTGCTTTCGCTTTAATGCGAAATCCACGCAATATATTAGGGGCAATCTACCTAAAGATCGAATAACACCTTCCCGACCTTTTTCCATATCAGGAGTCGATTACGATGGACCCTTTCTCCTTAGAGATCGTAAAGAGCGTAATTTTAAGTCTTCCAAAGCATATATAGCTTTGTGCGTTTGTTATACTCAGACCAAGGTACAACTTCCGTTGGCGCAAATAATGATCTTAAGACTTTTCTAAAATACAACTCAGCTGCCATTTCGAATGACTTAGCAGGTCAGGGTATACAATGGAATTTTATATCACTGCGCGCACCTCACTTTGGATGACTCTGGGAGTCCAGTGTAAAATCAGTTAAATACCACCTGAAACGTGTTATCGGTAATTCAACCATAGCATAGAGGCTTGTTTGAATTCCAGACCCCTATGTCCTCTGTCTGACAATCCAAATGATCCAAACTCTCTCACTTGTAACGAGTTATTTTTTTTTGACCAATTTGGATTTAATTTTTTTTTTCTGATTGTATTCTGAGTTTAGTAAGTTTTATATAACTCGTTACTTAATTTCTAGTACCGTTTTAGTATAGTAGCATTACTTTCATTATTTATTTTATTAGTAATCCAACATACTATAAATTGGAATCTGAAAATATAGAAATTCTGATTCTCAAAAATGTACAGATTAGCGGACGTCCGGTATATCAACTATTTTAATTAAAGCGAAAGACGTCTAGTATATTATTTTTTTTTTCCTTTGGAATAAGTAAATTAGTAGGTAGGAAGAATAATATAAATTCGAAAACGGACCGTTGAAAAGGGGATTTTAGATTTTGATTTTGGATTTTGATTTTCGATTTTACGATTATAAATTCTTCGCTGTAGGTACCGTTTGTGCTCTCGACTACCGGCATATTTTTCTGGTGTGTAAACCGTTTCCTCCGGGTGTACAATTCCGGAAGAACTATTTAAAACAGTTTTCGTTGTGAATTATATTTTGTTTTGGTGATAGATATAGTGGCCGACCGTTTGAGATTTTGAGTGAGTAGAAAGTATTATGTTAAAGTACAGTATAAAGTAAAAGTGAGGTAAATTTATTATAGTAAAGCCACATAATATTCTTTTCAATTTAAAAATAAAACTTTGATTTCCGATAACGATTTCAGTGTCAAAATTGTTTTAATTTTCTACCGCATTTTATTTACTGGGTTACTGGGTTTTCTTTTCAATAGAGAAGAAAAATTTATTTCCAGAATTTTTTTTATTATTAGTGTGTTTTTTTACTCAAGTTTTTTTTCACAATTAGTTGAATGCTTAATATAAGGCAGATTTAAATTGGATTTTAGATTTCATTTTCAGATTACAGTTCTTATACCCGTTGTAATACCTTCCGACCAAACTTATATTATACATTTTGTTTTAGATTTTTTTATAAAATTAAAACTGATTGTGGGGTGAGTGCGAGGCCGATGCCATGCATTGTCCAACTTTCAGCCGGTAAAGTTTCATTGTGTTTAATTTATTTTTATAAATATACGATATTCAAACTTGTCCGAGGCCGACGCCATAGGTTGATTGAATATCTAGTTGAATTCATTGTATCCCTTGCCAGTGGTCGTCCCATTTTCCCTAACTACCCTAACTGCAACCTTTCATTTTAGTTTATTTTAATTGTTCATTTTGTACGATAGCTTGAAATTAGTACTGATTGTGGGGCAAGTGCCGGTAACGTTTAATTGATTTTCATTTTATTCAAATAATTATTTTCGCCAATTAACGATCTTCAAACAAGTCTGACGCTAATGCCATAGGTTGATTGATGATCTAATTGGCGTTCATTAGTATTTTTTTTTATTAATCTGGTTATAACTTCTCCGATATCCCGCTTGATTATCCTTACCGCTAATTTTTTTTGTTTGCTACTGTAATTTTTTCTATTCTTTCTTCAATACGGCTCACCGTTTTTTTACGAATTACTTTTACTGCTTTACACTGTCATTAATAACTAAAATAACCTGCGTACATCTTGTTTTACCGTACCAATTTTTATACACGTACTACCGGCAAATTTTGTATATATTATTTTGTTACATTTGCCCTGTATATATTCATTTTGCATGGAACTGCCGAAATACAAATTTTGTGTATTATTAGGAATTGCTAATTTTGCATATTTGTTTTTTTTCTTTGGTCATATACAACCTGACATAATTAGTGTTTTCTTAATAACCCGTAGTAGAGCCGTCTGAGGGTTTATAGTTTTATAGGAGTGTTTAGTTCAACGAGACTCCTGGATTATTCCGTAACCTCCATCTGAGGCTATCTGGAACTCTTGACGCTTATGGTCAAGGGGCCGTGGAGTAAACCACGTCACAAAATCTGGCGCCCGAGCAATTATTTTAAAGATTTTGCATCGATGGTGTCCAAAGTGACGTGCCCAGTTGGTAGGAACCAAAGGGAGGTGAAAAACACGTCACACACTCCAGAGCACTTCCTAATCGGAGAACCACTTACCTTGATCCCACAGGCAAACTTACTGGGACTAGCAGAAAATCGATTATCCAAATTCCAGCATAGACAGAATACATCACAGAGCTCCAGACACGCACAGAATGGAAACAGCAGCATCCACAATTATTGAAGCCAGGTGTACTGGTCATTATCAAGGAAGATGGCCTTCCACACTTAAAATGGAGAACAGGCAGAGTGATACAGACACATCCTGGGCACGATGGCATCATCCGCACTGTATCCATCAAAACCGTTGCAGGAACATTTAAGCGCCCTGTGACTAAGGTTGCTGTCCTGCCCAATCAAGTTTTTTAAAGCCTGAAGGCTTTCAAGGGGGGCGGTATGTTCAATACCTGTTCATGTGGCAACAATGCCAAAGGAAATGAACACAGTACTCCCTCCCAACCTCCCACGGCAGCGAAGCGGGGAGCGGGGCGACCGGACGACCAGTCGTGGAGCTAAATATAGATATCATACAGGAGCTAATATTACTTGTTACGTGAAATGCAAATAATCTAAACCTATTACACCCTACAGTGTGGATTTAGGAAAGCGGTTTTCTTATCCTGGTTTGCACTTGCACTAGTGCACCGGGCCAAGTACTTTTAAAGTGGTTTCTGAAATTAAACCAGCTCTAGGTGCAGTTTTACGTAGATTTGACTTTTTTGTTTGTTTGTGGGCCTTCCTATTTTTCAGACCCCATCAAATAACGGAGTGAACCATCAGTGACCGTTTTATTTGCCACGTGCCTCCTCGAAGTAATACCGGTACTCAAAAACAACAGCTTATTTGGATTTCGTTGCTGGAACAACCCTTCATCTATTCCAAGGTTTATGCAGTGGCGGCTTTAGGGGGGGCGGCTTACAGAGCGCTACGCACGCCGTCATAATTTCACCACTTAATTCTAATATCGATATCTACCTTACTTTTATGAAATTATCTCAGAGAAGCGATTACCTACGAGTATTCACATCCAGCATATTATTTTTCTATATTTGCATCTCTCACTTTCTAAAGTAGGACGAAAGAGACGGACTGAGCGACAGGCAAGAAATGGCAACCCTATTTCAGGCCTCCTGAATTAAACTGTAGGTACTTTCTTCGGTTTCTATATACTCCACATCCATCCATCCAAACATCCTCACAAACTTTCACGTTTGTAAGTAAGGTATAACAGGGCGCCAGATCATTGTCTTTCCCCGGGCGCCTAGATGTTAAAGGCGGGGTCTGGGTTTATAGGATACGGACAGAAGAAAAACAACATTTTATAATAAAATTTATTAACTAAAAGCTATGAAATTATGCTAATTAATGTGTTACACAACGCTTCGTGTCGCCTCTACTCGTTCCATAAATACGTTTTAATTCTGTTTGAATATTTTTTAAAATTTGATTATTTATTTTTTGTTGATCTTTGTATTTGAGATTTTGAATTTTCTTTTTCTTCACGCCAGGTTTATGGATCAAAAAAGCATTATCGAATACTTGAAAGTTATAGTCCAGCATACACAAATGAAAAGCCTGAAATGAAGAGCAGTATACAAGATGTTTCACGACGAGCATATCGACGGTGGAAAGGAAAAAGTGCCTAACCGACATTTAAGCCGTTATTAAGTTATATACATAACTGTAATCGCCGAAAAATTCTGCGACGAATGGACAGAGTTTCGAGTTCCTACGGTGAATTTTACTGTCGCTTAGGAATATTATATTTTGATGATTAATTCCAGCTTTTGGCGACCAAGCGACCAAAAAGTCACTCATTAAAAAAAAATATGTATTTAGGAAATTTTATACAAACAAATTATTTGCTTAGTAAATTTTACATGTTTTTGATTTGAAATATTTTGACTTTTAGTCTTTTTATCCTGATCGTGAGAAAAAATAAAATTTTGATTGGATCTAATTACCCTCCAGAAAAAAATATTTTTCTGTCGCTTAAGTATTTTAACCTCACTCAAAATTTCTACCACCTATCATTTATCTATTTTTTACAAGTTGTTAATAATACAAATGGTACACAGTGTTCAGCACAGCCAGGAATGACCCTTTTCCATATGAACTTGATGGGAAAAATTAGTAAAATTAGGATTGTGACATTTAAAAGAAGTAATCCTCTAATTATTTCAGTCAAATATACAATGAACAAATCTGCAGAGTCTAGTGTGATTGAAATTCAGTCAAAACCTAAATTGTCTCTTGTGCCATGCTACCGATCATTTCTGGCCATTTCAAAACCAAAATATGATGATTTGGTTAAACTTTGTAAAGACAAAGTTATACCAGCTCATCTTCAACATGAGTATCTGAACTTGCCACAGGGTTCTACGCTTCAAGACGCCCTGCCTGAATCAGATATTGAAGATAATTGAGTAAATTGGCTGACTTTTGTTAAGACTGAGTTTATTTTTTTTTATTTTTATCAAATGGGTTACAAAAGTAATCATTTTTTTCGTCAATATTATATTTTTGTTAGTGTTCTTTTACCAAATATTGAAAACGACAAGGCTGACTTTTGTTATATTAGGTGTACAAGTTTATTTGCTTATACTCATAGATTAAGATAATTGAGTTTTTTGTGAAAGTTTTACTTAAAATAAACAGTTTGATTGAAAATTAGGTTTTTGTTGAGTGACTTGGCATTTTTTTTACCTTAGTCATAATATCCCAGATGAACACCATTTATTAATAAAATTAAATGTTAAGCAGCTGTACCCTGATCATGAAAGAGTGTTTTTATTATTTGAGCAAATTATCCTCACCAAAATTCTTTACAAATATATGTATATGGCTTTTCAACTTTCCTGATATAAGAGTCGCTTGTCGGTTAGTGATTTTTTCCAATCTGTGATTTTTATTGAAATGTTACCAACCGACCAAAACTTCTTAAATCTCAATGAAAACGAGGATCTATACATCAGTTAATGGATGATATATAAACAGCTTTTGAAATCAATAGGATTGAAACCTGTATAATGAACAGTAAATTTTTTACGATTTTTTTTCTTTTTAACTAAACTTAAAATCGCTCTACTGTAAAGTTGGCTATAAGTCGCTTAGGCACTTTTTCCTTTCCACCGTCGATATACACTGTGGGCCGAAATAAACGAGTACATTTTTTAATTGAAAATATTTTTTTTGTTTTTTGGGCGATTTATTTTCTTTTTGTAGGGCTAATAACCTAACATGTCCTCAACATGACTGTAAATTTGAAAGCAAAAATAATGTACAGGGTCGGACTTATAAAAAAAATTATATAACAGTGCATTTGAGCTCGTTGCAAATAAAAACTGTCTTAGCTAAAATTGTACTAATATGCTTTTTCGGTAGATAAACTATCCGGAACACTTCAGTAAAAAGGAAATTTTCCGAAATTACCCGATTCGCGAAATACCATTTTTTTATTAAATAACATTTCAACAAATAACACATTTATGAAAACAGTTTAGTAATTTTAAAACTATTATGAATGTGGCCACTATTATTGTTGTCAATTTTACTCAGTAGGCCGTGACTGCTCAGGTTGCCATGGAATTTGTCTGACATTTACAGCTAAATAAGTAAACTAGTCAGTACATAATGCCACTTTTAAGCAAAGAAGACAGAATATTAAATAAATATTTCCGTGAAAAATATAATTATGATGCAAGAAAAATTGTAAATGAATTTCCTGAGAAAAATTGGCATATTGGAACGATAGGAAAAATCTTAAGACATCTAAGGGAAGCCGCCGATGGGTCTATTGAACATAAACGTGGAAGAGGAAGGAAGCGAAGCTCGAGAACTGAAGAAAATATTGGTAGAGTAAGGGTTGTTTTAGTAAATTTGCAACCTGGCCAATCTGCTGGGACAAGGAAAATCGCAAAAATAACTGGGATTTCCCGTACTTCAGTTCGAAAAATCATTAAACAAGACTGTAATCTTAAAATATTTAAAAAAGTTTACTGTCAAAGACTTACGGCCAATGTAAGAGAAAAACGTTTGGAAAGATGTAATTTGCTACTACGAAGATTCCGCTCTCGCGAAGACATTAGAAAAATATGGTTTTCAGATGAAAAAATGTTTTATTTACGGCCACCTAAAAATACTCAAAATAATAGACGTACAATTTAAGAAAGAAATTCCTTTAGAGCATCTTTTGATTGAAAAAAGTCATTTCTCAAAAGGTGTAATGGTTTCTGTTGCAGTATCCATGTTGTGAAAATCTCGTCTGATTTTTGTTGATGCTGGGGTAAAACTCAATTCAGAAACGTATCAAGAACAAATCTTGCAGCACTTACTACCAGAAATTGAAGATGTTTGCTACGATTTTTTTCCAACAGAATGGTGCTCCCACGTACACTTCCCACAGTACAAGGATGTTCTTGAGTGAAAATTGCCCGGATTATATTGAGCCAGAAATGTGGCCAGCTAACAGCCCAGAACTAAATCCGGTTGATTATTCAATTTGGGGAATTTTCGAACAAAATTTGTATGACGGACAACAATTTCAAACAATAGAGCAGCTCAAAGAAAGAATGCAGTTTGTTTGGAACAATTTTGAACAGGGAGCAATAAATGGGGATATTAATTTATGGCGCAGACGACTTCAAGAAGGGGTAAACAATAATAGTGGCCACATTCATAATATTTTACTCTAAGTTTTAAAGTTACTAAACTGTTTTCATAAATGTGTTATTTGTTAAAATGTTATTTAATAAAAAAATTCGTGAATCCGGTAATTTCAGAAAATTTCCTTTTTACTGAAGTGTTCCGGATAGTTTATCTACCGAAAAAGCATATTAGTACAATTTTAGCTAAGACAGTTTTTATTTGCAACGAGTTCAAATGCACTGTTATATAATTTTTTTTATAAGTCCGACCCTGTACATCATTTTTGCTTTCAAATTTACAGTCATGTTGAGGACATGTTAGGTTATTAGCCCTGCAAAAAGAAAATAAATCTCCCAAAAAACTCAATTAAAAAATGTACTCGTTGATTTCGGCCCACAGTGTACACTATCTACATATTCGAGACTACTTATACGATTTCTATAAAAATTGGCATAAATGGAGAACAAGTTATGGCGAATTTACGGAGAATATTTTGACGTCACTTCCGGTTATATCGAAAGTGAACGATAACTTTGTTATTTTTAATGTAATACTTAATATATTATTAATTTTTCGGATTCTGCATTAGATTTTAATGTCACTTTGTGCTGAATACCCTGTATCTAAAATTAATATTAGTTTTTTTAATAAAAAATTGACATTGAAAATTCTATGTGAACATCACCAATATACCAAATAAAAAATAGTAAAGATTAGTAGGTCGATCACGGTAATTTGTGACATGTCGAAAACTTCTTTTTTGTATAAAGGGCAGTTAAAAAAATATTTTTTCTACATTCATGCAAAAAACAACACTTTTGTGAATCACATTTAATGGAAAAAGTGGTTCTTTTTTGCACTAGTGCAACAAAATTTTTGTTGCACTCATCTGTCATTCTTGTCAGTTTTGTGATGATTTATGACAAACATAAACATTTAAATAAAATAAAAATCCAGAGCAAGTGTCTGATCCTGCTCTAATACAGCAATAATATATGTATATCTTACTACTTTGTCTCAACGAGTTACAATTATTGCAAAAATCTTTGATTATTTAAAATTTAAATGGTCAGAGCGAAAACCAGCTATGATTAAGTACTGACAAGGTGGAGGCCATAAAGATACAAAAAAAGAAGAACGGTTAAAATACTTTTTGCACTTGTTGCATAAATAACTATTCTGTTTGTTTTTTTTGCCTTGGGCGCTGGTTACCCTTTTAGCCACAAAAATTTTAAAGCAAACTTTAAAATCAAATGTAAGAGTAAAGGTCCTAAGTTAATTCATGCATTCAGTCATTCATAACGCCATCAAACTACATATGAAATATAAAAAAACAGCATTTTTTCTAAAATGAAACAACAATAATTTTATTCTATTAGTTAATTCTAATGCCGAAAATAAGAGAAGTTTATGTTTACTTCCCTATACCCAATCTTAAGCGTTTTTGAGATTTTAACATGTCTATTGAAAAAATATTAATTATTCCAGCCTTATTATTGCGTAGGCGTAGGCCGTGTATTTATTCTTTTATTATAGCAGGTATGAAAATTATGCGCAGTAATAAAAAAAGATAACTATGCCATTAGTGATCCAATTGGAAAGCAAAAAGACAGTTATGCTGAAAATGTGATGTAGCAAACAGGTTGAAATGAAAATAATGCGTAGTATTTGAAGTAAAAAGGCACTAAGGTCTAACTTTACTGTTAGTGGTCCGATTTAAAGAGGAAAAATACAGAGTAAGTCTAAAGCTGGATTTATAGATTGACGGACTGTAAACGTATACCACACGTAGACGCACTGGATATGTAACGAACGGTATGTAGAAATTGTTGCATAATAAACGGAACGGAAATTTTGCGCATGGGCAGAGATAACGTACTCGCGACATTCAAATTAACCTAGAAATTATACAAATCATCTACAGCCTGTGTCCTATGTTGTTTTGAGCTTTAAATTTTGTATTATAATCTAAATATTCATATAGTTTGAATCACAATGAATTACGAAATACTTGAAGTTACGCTTCTTGGAGCCGTGGGACTACTATTGTGTGCAGTAGCATTGGAAAAGTGTCGACAAGCACAAACTCGAAAAACGACGCTAAACTAAACAGTAAACAAAGGATATCTATGCCAATATATGAAACATTCAAAAACACAACATTAAATCACAGCTGATAGCCACGCTGACATCACACAAAATTCTTTCCTTTGATTGGCCGGACGTAAGAACGCACTGTAAAAAGATAAAAGTTGGCCAGCTCTCCCGTCCCAGTCCGTTCCCCTTACGTTACGTCATGCACTTACGTCCCTTTATAAACAAAATACGTAAATTCTATAGTTGATGTTTTCACAGTGCGTCTACGTTTACAGTCCGTCAAACTATAAATCCCGCTTTAGTGTGACATAAATATGCATTTTTAAAAGAAAACATTTGCAATAATTAAAGCCATAAATACACTAATGCCTAGTTTAGTCGTGATTGGTCGGATTTTAACAAAAAAAGACAGGTGAGGTATGAATGTGTCAAAGAAAAAAACTTATTAAAATATTTCAATTCTACTTCTTTCCCAGTTATTATGTTTGACTTACTTGACACATTTTATTTCCTTGACCTTCCCAGTTTAACCTCTCATCCCAAAGTGGCTCTTGCTGCGTACATATAAAAAACGGTTCCCAAACACCCTGTTCGCCTTGTCGTTTGGTGGAAGTAAAAATACTTAAAGTGTCTGTTTCATCTGCGGCAATCCATTCTTTTTGCTTGGGAATTTTGTGGCACTTTGGACACACCTTTGCGTGAAAACCGAAAGCAGTGTAGTTTTTGTGCATTAATCGAAGTGCCGATTTTGTTTCTGGGATCTAAAATTTGAAAAAAGTCAGTATAATCTAAACTAGATAAATAATCAAAGTGACCATGGATTAACGAAACGTCGTAATCAAAACTTGAATATGGAAGGTTATTCCAAATTAAGTTATTTCAGTGAATTTTCTTAAAATTTCTTAGAATAACAACAACACTACACTACAACAACACTAGAAAAAAAAACAAAAATGGAAAATTACAGTTTTTATCGGATATACATACGCAACCAGTAGTAGGTAATATCTCAGATTTTCTGGCATCATTAAGTTGCTACTTAAATTGAGCAGCTTTTGTCCCACTTAACCGACTCTGTATATTTTTTTAGGAGATTCATGTAGTGGGAATTTAAGACCTATTGTAAATCAAAGTTCAAGTGTATTACTTGTAATTATAAATAAATTAATTAATAAAAAAGTGACATAACAACCATCATATATGCTGGTAATATTTCAAAGCAAGCAACAAATACAACAATTTCTTTTTAAACAGAAAGCAATGTTAGTAAAAAATCGTTAAAAATAAAAACAAAAATATCTCCATTAAAAAAATCTGGGATATATTAATTTAAATGTCCAAAATGTAATGCTGCCTATATTGGTCAAAACAGTCGAAATTTTGAAATTAGACACAATGTACCGGCTGTCCCAATAAGAATGGCTCTCGGCCATATCTCGGGAACCGTTTATAGTACAGCTTCGGGAAAAAAAATTATTACGAAAGTGACCTCGAGAAAAACCTGGAAATTATTTACAGAGTTGTAGGTCCACCGCCAGAGGGCGTAATTAAATACCAAAAATTATAAAATGAATAATTTACAAATTTTGCCCAATTAAGATGCATTTAAACTATGATTATCGTATTCTTCGAGAAATTCAGCGTATATTTGATTTTATAAGTTTTAGTCTATCTCTTCAAATAAAAGGTGGGGGGAAGCGGGAACTTTATTATGAAAAAACGCCTGTAATTCCAGTTCTACTTAACCTATCTATGCAAACTTAGTCTTTTTGAAGAGAGCTCCTTTCTACCAATAAAACAGTTATAATTTCTTTATTTTTTTAAATCTAGCTATCCTTGAAAAATGTTGAATGGAAACATGCAGTTTTAATTAAGGAATGTAAAAGTAAACCAAATTAGCAACAAAATAGCGAAAACCGCATGTCGATATCTTTTTCGTATTACGAGTTATCCTAAGAAATGTGTAAATTTTAAGCATTTTCCTTTAAACATAAATTACTCCGGTTTGACTGAACGGATTTTAACATTTTTTGACTCCTCAAAATTGTCTTTCCTTGTTCTATTAATAATAGTTCCAATTATTATGTCAATATTACTTATGCTGTCACCGGGAAACTGCGTTGTGGAAGTTAAAATGGAAATATATAAAAACAAGTAGTGGGCCATGAAAAAAATAAAACAAAAAGATATGTCTTGTGTCAAATTAATAAACCTAGTAATTTGTCCATTTACGTCCCGTGGACTGGGCTATCTATCGGGCGCGTCCCCAGGTGGCGGATAGGGGAACGGCCAAGGGACTGAATCGCCGGTCCCTTGGTCAGTGGCAGAAATAAGTAGGGTGAGGGGACCTCCCCAAAAGCCTTTGCGAAACATGCCACCGCGGACCAGCCTACCCAAGCTAAGGTGTAAGGAATCGTGCCGACAGCTGAATGGCCGCAGGGTGATATGCGGTCACGAACGATCCCCTTGGGGTACAGGGCGGAACCCCATTGTAATTAGCCTTCCTCTGGTAATGCGGGGCTCTGCCAGAGGAGACCAACCCTTCCCTTGCTACTCGTGGGAACACACATGGAAAAAACCATAAAAACAAAAACAAATCCCGAGGCTGGACAGAAGTGCTCACCTCAATCTAAAGTAGTGGCTGGGGATGGACAGAAATGTCTACCCCAAAATACTGCACAGAATGAGGCTGGACATGAAAGATCACCTCGTGATTTAACAGAAAAGCCAAGGCGAAAGCGCATTTGCGGCGCCGAAGCCAAAAGGAGGAAGAGAGCGAAGGAATCAGGGGTGGCAGCAGCTACAAGTGCACCCCCCTCTTCCACCACTCCACCTCCAACAGCAAAGGCACTTCCTGCGGCGGGCACCAAGAGCTCCGCTTTGAATAAAGGCAAGGAACCGGCAGCCCCTGCAGGAAAGCGCCCTCACTTAAGCACCTCCACGGAGGGGACTCCAAGAAGGTTGAAGAAGCCGCGCGTCGACAGAAATGTCGCCGCGCCTTCCAAAACCTTTGCGGATGCTGCCTTGAGACACCTCAAGGTTGCTATCATAGATGAGACTAACCCGTACGGTAAGGTTACCACAGAGCGGGAAAAAATCATCAAAAACCAACTGCTAGAGGAACTGGACAAGATCATCTTCTCCGCCTCCAGCAGCAATAGCAAAGCGCCCACGTTTAAATCGTGGACATACTCCGGTGAAATCATCAGAGTGGTCTGCGATGACGACGGGACGCTAGAGTGGCTGAAAAAAGCCACAAAAAACCTCAAGCCATGGGAGGAGGCATCACTGGCGGTCGTTGGTGTGGATAGGCTCCCCAGGCTGACCAAGGCCTCGCTCTGGATCCCGGAGGACGTCCACAAGACGACATCCGGTGAAAAAGAGAGGGTGCTTGGTCGGCTTAGGGCGCAGAACCCTGACCTGGCGGTGGCAAGGTGGTGCACTTTCCATCATGAGGTGAAGGTGAACCCAGAAGGACACCTCTTCGTTTTCGGAATCGGAGACGAGGATATGGCTGTCCTCAAGAAGAAGTCGATGAGGATGAGCTATGCGTTCACCTCATTGACTATCAGGGTAACGAGGAAGGAAGCAGGGGGTACCTCTGAAGATCCGAGGTCCTTGGTAGTCGAGCCACCCAAAGTGGATATTGACCCCAAGGCCACCATGGGTCCCGAAAAGGACGTCGAAGTAGTCGATGATCTGACGGAGGAGGCACCCGAACACAGCGAGGTCGTCTCTCCCCTAGCGTAAGAGGCAAATATACGGCGTTGGTACTCGCATCGGTGTACTTACCTTCAGATGCAGCCACATTACCACCGACTAAAGAGATGGAGGTACTAGTGGATCACTGCCTCAACCAGAGAGTGGAGCTGATATTGGGTTGCGACTCAAACTCACACCACTTGAGCTGGGGCAGCAAGGATATCAACGCCCGAGGTAAGTCTCTTTATGAATATATAATTAAGAAAGATTTAACTATTTTAAACAGAGGCACGGAGCCGACATTTATTAACGCCCGTAGCCAAACATTAATAGATATTACGCTGGCGACAGCCAAAATATCAAACAAAATTCAGGACTGGCAAGTGTCGGATCACATTTCTATGTCAGATCACCGCTGGCTGACCTATACGGTAAGCCAGGATCTCAGGACCACTGTAAAATCCCGTGACCCGAAGAGGACGGATGTAGCTCTCTACAATCGACTCTTAAAAGGTGCTCTGCGGGAAACAGAGGTCCTGACTCCTAGCAATAATGAGGAACTGGAAAGGTACACAGTATCTATCCAAAACAAAATAGACATTGCCTATAAGGAATCCTGTCCGATGAGGATGGTTCAGACAGGTGGCACGACCAATACCTGGTGGTGCCCTGAACTAGAACACCTCAGAAAGACAGCGAGAACGACCTTTAACAAGGCAAAACGAACAAAACTCAAAGAGGACTGGGGAATATATAAAGCCAACCTCAAAGAGTTCAAAAAAGTCTGCAGACAAAAGCAAAGAGAAGCCTGGAGAGCCTATTGTGAGGCAGTCGAAGACTTCCCACAAATTTCTAGGCTACAGAAGGCACTCTCAAACGACCACCATAAGAGTATCGGCATCCTGACAAGGGTAAACGGCGACAAGGCCGCCAACCTCCAAGAGAGCGCTGAGATTCTTATGGAAACTCACTTCCCAGATTCTGTCTTTCCTGGAACGTCAATCTGGACGGAAGTACCAACAACACCCTCACAATACGACTGGCAATCTGCTAGTGCAGTAATTGATGAGGACAAGATAAGGTGGGCCATATCGGGCTTTTCTCCCTTCAAGTCACCAGGACCTGACGGAATAAGACCAGCCCTACTTCAATGGGGAATGGATATTCTTATGCCGCACCTGGTTGGAATTTTCAGAGCCTCTCTAGCTCTGAGGCATATTCTCAGTAAGTGGAGAGAAGTACGAGTGGTATTTATACCCAAACCAGGCAGGATGGACTACACCTTACCAAAAGCATTCCGACCAATTAGTCTCACATCGTTCTTTCTGAAAACAATGGAGAGGTTATGCGAGCGGTATATAAGAGACGAAGTGCTAGTTCACAACCCACTTCATCCAAATCAGCATGCATATACTCCGGGAAGGTCCACCGATTCGGCCCTTCACCAAGTGGTTGGCAGAATCGAAAGATCATTGGACAACAAAGAATCCACCCTGGGTATATTCATAGACATCGAGGGAGCGTTTGATAAAACAACCTTTCCAACAATTACCCAGCAACTCAACTCCAGGAATGTACCTCTGGTAGTAGGAGAATGGATACTCAAGATGCTCTCTAGTAGAGCAATAAGTATTAATGTAGAAGACATCACAGTAAGAGGACTGGTCATGAGGGGATGTCCACAAGGAGGAGTCTTATCACCCCTTCTGTGGAACATGGTTCTAGACACCCTGATTAATCACCTCAACAACAATGGATTCTACACAATTGCTTACGCAGATGACATAGTTATCTTGCAGACCGGCAAATTTGTGAACACACTGTGCGATAGAGCGCAGGATGGGCTTAAATTAATTGAAAAATGGTGCAAGGAACACTCACTGTCGATCAATCCCAGAAAGACTGAGATGGTCCTTTTCACCAGGAAAAGAAGTTTATCGGGTTTGAAACCTCCTGAAATCTTCAAAATCAAACTAAACTTTTCGGAAGAGGTGAAATACCTTGGTATTACCCTCGACAGGAAACTAACATGGAACTCTCATCTACACAACAGAGCAAAAAGAGCATATGTGGCTTATGAGCAGTGTCGGAGGACAGTGGGACGCACATGGGGTTTGTCACCCCGTGTGGTTACCTGGATCTACACTGCAATAATAAGACCCATGTTAACGTATGGAGCAATTGCATGGGGACCGAAGGTTCTACAAGCAACGGCCATCCAAAAATTATATCAAATACAGCGAATGGCTTGCTTAAACATCACAGGAGCCATGAGAACAACACCAACCGCAGCAATGGAACTAATTACTGGTCTGACCCCTCTGGACCTGCACGTCAAGGAGGTTGCGTTAATGGCCATGGTACGATTGCGCACGGCTGGTGTAAACCCCGAAGTAGGAGTGGGCCAATTGAGGTTGAGCCTGTGGCAGGAAGCGCTCACTGCGCTACCTCTGCTGCAGGCAACCAATGATGCAATTGAACCCAGGTTTTTGTTTAACAAACCCTACAAAATTCAAATAAAACAGAACACAGAGCCAGGTGCTGCAAATGCAATACGCATATATACAGATGGTTCAAAAATGAAAGAAGGCTCAGGATGTGGAGTTTACTCAAGAGCACTAAGCCTAAAGATGAAGTGGGGAATGGGAAACAATACCAGCGTAGTTCAAACAGAACTGGCTGGTATCTCAATTGCCACAAAAGAACTAACCAGAAGAGGAATTTCTGGCAAAAACATAATAATCTGCACTGATAGTAGACAAGCCCTATTAGCCTTAAACAGACAACGTGTTATATCGAGGCTAGTACTAGAGTGCCACCAAGATTTAGCTGACGCCTCGGCAGATAACAATATTATCCTGAGGTGGGTTAAAGGGCACGACAGGAGTAAAAGAAATCGCATTGCTGATTCTTTAGCCAGGGAAGCCGCTGGACTAAAAATTCTAGGACCCAGTGACACCTACGGCCCATACTCAATCCCTTAAGAGATGGGATGGAATCAAAGGATGCAGTCTTGCCAGGATCACCCTGGGCGACCCTGGGAAGCTGGAGCCGAAGAAATATTTGACTTTCTTGACCACATACTTTTTTGACCAACTGTATACGTTTTCGTTTATGAAATAAAGGTACTTACTTTATATGCGGATAATATTTCAAAAATAGGCAGTACAAAGACATTTCTTGATTGATCATCGAAATATTGTGGATTACTTTTGGCGAAATCTAAAAATTTTGGAATAAAATGTCTCGTCGGGTATAATTCTATATCTGAAGGGAAAACGAAATGCGTTTGGGCATTTAACTTCGCTATATTCCTCGCGACATTTATTGGATAATAAAGTCCAAGCCTTTGTTTGTACGTCTCGTTATCACTCATCGTTTCGTAAAAAGGTTTCTGTGTGCAATCAAATTCGTCTTGGTAGATTTCATCCAGTACTACTTTACCCTGAAAAATAAATAATAACAACCATTATTTATCATAACAAATTTATTAAATTCTATTTTGAAAATGAAAAGAATTTTTCCCCAGTTCAATATTCATAGTTTTGTGGTATTTACTGCACTTTTTGATTTAAAAGAGCGTTTATAAAAAATTTAGTCGACCAGGGCTGGCACTCTCTAATTTTTATTTTAAGGAAAGAGATAAATAATAAGCAAACGAAAAGAATCGCTACACTTTATTAGCGGTACTCTATAAGCGAATCTCTATCGCCTCGGCTATAGTTCGACAAAATTCGGGATCGTCAATCTGATAGAGAATAATCTACTAATAATTCAAAAAACAGTATGCAAAAAAATATGAAATTTGAGATTTATCTGTTAGATTTAGTAACTTCACATTTTCATTTATGACACTGTTAATAAAATTGTTTAGGACGAAATTATTATACAGATCACCCCCCACTCTTAGTGATAAATACTGCCAAAAGCCTTTTAACAGTAAATTTACTGAAGAAGTCGAAATGCCAGAAACATTAACTAACAATAAATTATTCAGTTAATTCGGAAACATATACGAACTTGGCAACGAACAGCGAGTTGAATTGTCCGCGTACGATTGCGAAGATATAACGGCCGAACAAAAGAACTTATGAGATATCCAGATAGATTTTGTTTTCAAACAAGTAAGTTAGGATCTGCTAAAATGTCAATTAATTTTATTACTGATAAACCTATCGTATATCGACCTTAGCGGTTGTCAATTTCTGAACGAGATATTGTCAATGCTACGATTGCAGATTTGTTAAATAATTAAATCATTCACGAATCTAATTCACCTTATTTATACATATAAACCTTCCTCTTGGATCACTCTATCTATTGCTGAAAACTGAATTAGAATCCGTTAAGTAGTTTAAAAGATATAATCTAACAGACAACGGAAGCGACTTCATTTTATAATATATTTTTAAACCTTGGGTTGGTCTTAGTAGGGATTTCTAAGGATCTCTTAATTTTTCTGGTAATAAAATTAGTTTATGTTACTCAGTGATAATGTAGCTTTCTAACGGAAAAGAATTTTTGAAATCAGTCCAGTGGACTTTAAGTTTATGCGTTACATACAAAAATATAAATCTTTCCTCTTTATAATATCAGTATAGATATAGATAAGGTGGGTTCGATTTGGTCATAGGGTGCTGGAGCGGAGGGAGAGCGGCGTATCAATCACGTGATACCGGAGCGTTTGGAGTGAGAAAAAGGATTTTTTGGCGAGTTACCGTTTTATAATTGGTAACAGATAATCTGTTACCACTCCATTTTTGCGAAGCAACGGTTACAGGGGAGGCATGAATGACGTCACAAATTTACGTCATGGTTTATAAGACGGTTATAGATTCTGTAACACAACTTTATAGGTGGGTTATAATGTGGTTACAAGCATAGATAAATAATAATAAACAAATATGGCGGAAAAAGAGGTGTTAGAAGCTGGCAACATGAATGACGAACAGCAGTTAGATGTTGAGAATGAAATCAACGACGAATCGCTTGTTGAAATCTGCCTAAATAATAAAGGACAGGACTATCTCATAGTAGTACCCTTACAAACAGCATCCATATTATTAAATGGTAACTCAGTTACCTCTTTTCATAACCGCAATGTTTTCACGAAACCTCTGAAATTACTGTCCAAGGCTATGAGTGGGGTTATAACCGCTTGGTAACTAGCGGTTATCAACGGTAGCTCGCCAAAAAATCCTTAAAGTCTATCTCGAACGCGTTGGAGCGGATTTGAGAGTGTTTAAAAATAATGTAACCTCACTTCTTTTACTTTTATAATTTATTTATTTTGTTGTTCGTCTTTTATCATTTTTAAGACCAAAGCTAAAAAACTTAATATTGATTTGCTTTGATTTAAGGGCTGTTTACTAAATATAACTATTTAAATAATATAATTATAGTTTGTTTAAATAATTTGCATAGTTTGTTGTTGGTAAGTACAGTCTTATTATATATAATAAAGTATTTCACAATACCAGAAGAATTAACAGGAGAATTAAACATTGCTTTAATGTTTTTCTTCTGAATAATATGCCGATTATCAAGGTTTAGTAAAATAACAATAACAAATCCTAAAAATCAGACGAAAGTTTGTAACACGCATGTCCACTCCGATCGTGCCACCCCGTCGAGGTAGGGCTTTAGGAGTGAACTCCCTTCACTCTGAAATCACAAAAACGAACGCGGGGTGCGCAGCACTTTTCGCTCCAAAGGGGCATCTCGAACGGTTTTGGAGCGAAAAGAGCTTACGGAGTGAAAAGAGTGTGCAAATCGAACCCACCTATAGTATACTAGATAGACTACCTTTTACGTAAGAAGAACCCACGAAAATTTGCAGTCGTATGCGCGAACTTGTTGTCAAAATCAGCGTCACATTGTAAAATTGACATTCGACTTCAAATCAGTAGCGTAACGTTTTCAAATTTTGTGGGTTAACACAAAATGAGAATATTGAAAAAGTATTTATCATTTATATATAATTTAAATAGAACATATTTGTGAATTCTTAGAAGCTTTTCGGGATATATTTTCACATACAATAGACCGATTGAAGATGCTCGATGAAATCGACCCAACACTACGTTCTTATATTATTAAAAAAGGTAAAAAACACAAAGTAGGAACATAGAAAAATTTTAATTTATGAAAAATAGTGGTGACATCTTGGTTATATTGTTGACTCAAATAATTATACTGCATTATACCATATAAATGCATCGTACAGTGACAAACATCATTGAAGTGCAGAAACTCGAATATATACTTATATTTAACAAAATATGAAGTAATATGCTATCCAAATAAAAAAATATAAAATATTAGTAGATTTAAATACACCCATTTCCACACCACCACAAGGAAATTTTACTTATAGTAACCTCCGGAAATTCAGTGTGCAGTTTCTGCAGAATGCCTAGAAAAAATAAAAATATTATAATATAAAATTATTTATCTATAGTTTGTAACTTATAAATATCAACCCACGTGACTTCTGTCATAACTGGACTAGCTCTTGAAATAGTATGAGAATCTAGTAAATGTCAAATGAAGTTATCAAATATTCTTCTTTTTATTTGGCTATAGGTTAGGTTTAGTTTTTGATAGTTACTGTATGTAAGCAAACTTGAACTTATTTCAGTATAAAACTTTTATTTGTATGTTAAAAGTACATCACTAAGTAAGAAATTATTATTTTAAAACCTATTGAATTATTTCTGGCTCTAAAAAGGTATGTATGGAAAATTAAACATTCATTTTAATAAAAACAAATTCATATTGTGGTTTATTTTTCTTGGAAATCCACTGTGTGGATGTGTGTCATATTTTCGGAAACTACTTACTACTTAGGAACATTCTACATTAAATAATTGTTCTTCCTCCAATTGCAGCACTGCATCAGTAACATTTCTAAAGCGACATGGATTATCTGTAAATAAATTGAGCAAATATAATTGCTAAGTATTGTGAATAGTGTAAGAGAATACAATAAATACAGTTGATTGAGTAATATTAAACTCAGACTTACTTGCTTCACATGCTGTAAATAGTCAGGAATAGACGAATAGCAAATACATCAACTATTGCAGTGTTATTAAGTTTCATTTATACGTTAACTTTGACAACTCATCACTGCTTGTGATATTTTACTCACAGTTTCTCGCAGTTTTTTATAACAAGCAGATAAAATAATCGAAAAATTGAATGATCAATATTAAATTGTCACAACATAACCCTAAAAATGTTATAAGACGTCAACTGAATCAGATAAACCATTTTAATCAAGCAACAGCGCGCATTTTTACCAACATATAAAGTTTTTAGTACGACTGATGTTAGTTTGAGTTTAATAATTAAGTAACCCACGAGTTGTATTACATATGAAATGAATTACGAAATCTTTCTTTAAGCATATATTCATATTTTTTGATAACATGCGACCTATAAATTTTAATACTTATTAGGATTAAGGCTGTAAAACATACAGATTGACAGCAGCAAAAGAATGACATAATACAAGCGAACGTCTCTTTTTTGGCACTTTGATCACGTGGGTTGATATTTATAAGTTACGAACTATATTAAACTATTTAAAGTAATTCTAGCGTAAAAACACTCTAAAAGTAAACTGACAAAAGTTTCTTGTAATTAATTTTAGTATCTTCATTATACTTTATAATTAATATCCCGAATCATTTGCAATTCTCCAAAGTTTAGTACCTCCAGTATATTTTTTTCCTAGATCTATTTTTTTGAGAAGATCTAAAGGATGTGGATGCTCCTCTTTTAATAGTTGAGGATCCATTTTTAATTCTGGTGTAAGTACTTTTACTCACCCCAGCTTTTAATGCTCGCTCTCTGTAATTTAAAAATATATTTTATAACAATCTGAATGTCAGGAGTAATATCTGGCCGACATGATTTTCCTTGTCCAAGATATAATTAATTTTTTCCACTAATTTTGTAGTGCAGATTACGAAGCCAGACCTAATTTTATCGTATCACGTCAGATTTTTAGTAAAATTAATATATTCGCTATTTATCAGCCATAGGTGAACTGAATTATTTAATCAGAGATTTAAATCTTTCTAAAGAATCTGCTCAACTTCTTGGGACTAGACTTCATGCAAAACACCTGTTTTCTCCTGATACACATTTTCCTTGGTATAGGAAGCGTGAAGAAGAATTTGTACATTTTTCCGTTAAAAAGAATAATTAGTTTATTATCACAATATTCCTGTTCTCATTGAAAAGTTATATAGAAGCGCAATATGATCCTGGAGAATGGAGACTTTTTATAGATTCTTCGAAACGGAGTTTAAAAGGTGTTCTTCTACACGATACTAATCAGTACCTATGCTGTTCATTTAAAAGAGACATGAAAATTTGGAAACTTTACTAGATAAAATTAAATATGAAGAAGACGGTTGACTGTTGACAGCTTTGTAGGGATCTGAAAATTATAACTATGCTGTTAGGTCATCAGTCAGGATACAAGAAATATCCTTGTTTTTTTGTGCTAGTGGGACAGTAGAGAACGAAAAAAGCATTACGTTTTGATCCTGAAAAAATGTTATTACATCCGCTTCATATTAAACTCGGTATGATGATACAGTGCGTTAAGGCATTGGATGAAGAAAATAATAGTTTTAAATACTTGTGTAGAAAATTTCCAAGCTTATCAGAAGCCGAAATAAAAGAAGGAGTGTTCGATGGATCACAAATAAGATCTTTGATAACCGAAAATTTGATGCAACACTGAGTACTACTGAATTAGAAGCTTGGCTGGCGTTCAAAGATGTCAACAATTTTTTGGAAAATCACAAACACCCTGACTATAACAATAATGTGGCAAACTTATTAAATAAGTATGAAAAATTGTGGTGTAATATAAGTATAAAACTCCATTTTTTAAATTCATTTGTGGATTTTTTCCCTGGTATTCTTGGTGATTATAGTGAAGAACAGGGAGATAGGTTTCACCAAGACATAAAAAGTATGGAAACAAGGTACCAAGGTCGATGGAACGTGAATATGATCACTGATTACTGCTGGTCAATAAAACGTGATGTTATTGATGATTCAAATAACAAAATTACACCCAGACGTAATTTTATCGCTAAACGTAAAATATGTCACTAGAAATAGCTCTGTAGCAATTATTGTACTTGATACTATAAATTAGTGATATCTTTCACTCAAATCAAAACAACGTTTTCATTTGTCGACCGGTGTTATTATATTTTTTTATTTTACTTACCGATGATTTTGTAAAGGAATTTGAATTCCATGTTCAGCTTCGGATTCCATAAAAGTTTCAACGTTTTTAAGAATCTGTCGGCTTCGACTGTGGATACTTTTTCGTTTAACACCAACAAGTTTTTTTAGGAGGCATGGTTTTAGAACAAATAAAACACACAACACAACCAATACAACAAAAATCAAAAATATTCGACAGTATGATTGCTTCAAACACAACCTCAAATGTCAGTGATAAAATGGCTGTCGGCATGAAACATCGTTTGTAACGCCAACGGCATAAAGCGGTCATTATGAGGTGACGAAGATAAACAAGACCGATTTCGGTTTCTGCGCAAGACAGTTGGCAAACTTCACGTGGCTTCTTCTTATGTGAACACTAAAATTTTATTTTTGGGTGATTTTAGTATTAGTTTTAAATCTGATTTTTTGCGATTGAAATATTTAACAGATTTATTGTGTTCCTTTCATTTATCAATAAATATTCGGGATTACACTAGGGTAACAGCAACATCTGCAAGCTGTATTGACAATTGCAAGTTTTCAAATCAGGCATTTCCGACCATAGGGACACTATTTTTTACTTTTTAAAGAAGTAGTCAAAACTAATAATATTCTCCCTAAAAATCTGGCATGCATAATGCATGTCAATTTTCTAGCTAATGGTGCGTTTACCCATGCATGGATTCAGTGGTCGCGCCAGTTCTATTTGCACACCAGTAAAGGTTTACACTACTGTTCAAAAACCAACATTAGTGGCACGCCATTTTTATTGTTAAAGTGTTTTTCACAGTACGCACTATGGCGAGTAAATTTTCTGAATCTTATTACAGTTTCCTGTAATATTGTCGTATTTAATAGAGTGAATGTATCAACAGATGTCGAAAGGTATAATTATAAATATTCAACACTCTATGAATTCTTTGAAATATAATATTTTTCAAAAACAGTGGCCGTTCAACTAAGGAGCAACAACTACTTCCCGTGCATATGCACCGCCGGATATTGAATTACACCTTAAAGTCAAACGGGGTTGGTATATCTACAAGATATTTTAAAACCAACCTTTCTGGTTTGCAATTAGAAGGGACAACAAAACTTGTAGACCGGTTTCGGCGTATTTGCGCCTTATCAGTACAAGGTATGTGGTGTCCGTCCGAGAATCTCTAATCCCGGTCCCGGTCTACAAGTTGTGTTGTCCCTTTTAATTGCAAACCAGAAAGGTTGGTTTTAAAATATCTTGTAGATATACCAACCCCGTTTGACTTTGGGGTGTAATTCAATATCCGGCGGTGCATATGCACGGGAAGTAGTTGTTGCTCCTTAGTTGAACGGCCACTGTTTTTGAAAAATATCATTTTTCAAAAAATTCATAGAGTGTTGAATATTTATAAATTTTCTGAAGCCCGTAAAATAGTCGCTAAACTTTTAGTAGAAAAAAAGATAAAAGAATTAGAGAAAAAGAGACGCAACCAGCGTAAAGGCCGTGTCTGGGTTAAACCATGGATTGGTCGCCGACCTAATTTGGGTGCTGCAAAACTCCTAGGAGAACTCGTAGCAGAGGACCCTGCAAGCCATAACCATAATAAACTAGCTAGACTACAATCACAATCAACAAAAAATAGAACTCAACCGAAACGAAAATCAAACTAAAACTGGCGAGCGGATGCCGACATACAAGCACTTGTTTTTATTTTCGTAGGAATTTTTCACCACTGGCGCCAGTGATTTGAGGAGGATGCAGACTTTTTGATCTATGCATGCAAAAATAAAAATTGTATGCAAGTCGATATTTACACTTGCTAATGTAATTTACTGGCGCCACTAAATCCATGCATGTGTAAACGCACCATTACTTTCTTACAAGTACTTATAAAAAAATTAATTGTTATACCTTTTAGCCACAGAATACACCCTTTTAGCCTACGGACAATTTCACCTTGAATGGATCATTGTTGTGTAGATTGGTTAAGCGAGGAATTAAAGACTACGAGACATAATTTATCTAATTTAAAACTTTAATTTAAGTTAGAAAGTAAATATTGATACTTGCTCTTTATCGATAAATAAAAATTTGATGTAAGATTATCTTCTACACTTTAATAAAAATATAATCGACGTAGAAGTTGTCTAATTAACTCGTGGATTAAATGGTGATTAACAATCTCGAACATTAAAGCTCTTAATATGTTTCAGCTTTAAAATATCTCGATTGTTAATCGCTCTCAATACATGTTTTTGTTAAAAGATAATATTTTTCAAACGAAGAACAGAAGAATTCAGTATAAACATATTAAAAAAAAGTTATTTGACATTCTTAAACTTGAACTCTTCATCACTTTCTTATTAACATGGTAAATAGTACAGAAGTTGTTAACATATCATTAAATATCTTTGAGCTTCCACTACCACTCCAAGTGTAGAGGATATTGATATAAACCTAGGTAGCGTTCATCCCAACGTAGCGCCACCGGATCGATAATCAATTTTCTGATGAACACGTGTTTTTCAACGATCAGATGTGAGCTACTTACGCCCCTCGGGCCTTTTATAAGTAAAAATTTGGAGTTTTTGAAAAAAAAAAAGTAAAACCGTATACCTAGCAAAATATCAAAATAAACAAATCAATTTAACTTTAAATTAATGCATATTAAAATTAATGGAACAGTTTGATCTATGTTATTGGAAATCAACCGAGCTTCACTTCGTATGGAACTACTTGGAGCGGAAAAAAAGCAAATCGTACAAAAAATGGTATATTAAGATATACGGGCCGGATGTTCCCTTACAGCCTTCGGATTTGTTTATACCAAACCTCTCAAGCTGGCAAGCTTCACTTCCAGCCCTTATATCTTAATATACTATTTATCTATGTCAAATGGTGTGGGAATGCCTAGGCATACTCAATGAACTATATAGTAACCTTACTGTGGATTCCAGGACGCATTGGAATAAAAGGAAATGAAATAGCAGATGGGCTAGCAAAGAGGGGGACTGAAAGACCTTTTTGGGGGGCAGGACCCTTTTGCGGTATCAGCCCCAATGTAATATTGGAAGAAATAGCCAAAGCCGAAGAAAAGAGAAGATCTGTCCATTGGAAAGATCTAGTAGGGCTTAGACAATCAAAGATTCTGATGGGTTACTGCAATCCGTTGAGATCAAATGAATGCATAAGTCAAACTAAAAATGCACTAAGAGTTTTAACAGGGATCCTAACGGGACATTGCCGCCTGAACGGGCACCTGAAAAAGCTCAAAATGGTGGAAGAAGAAGAATGTAGATTGTGTGGCATGGAAGAAGAAACCTCCAACCACATAGTTGCGAACTACACAGCATTTCAGAATCCTAGGGCACAGCACCTAGGGGATTATTGGATGGAAAAGGGACATTTACCTAAGTTGAAGCCTACAGATATCCTAAAATTCCTCAGGGCAATACATACACACATATGTCAGATATCATGTTAATAATAGTTATTTATTGTACAAGACAATAAAATTGTACTTTATCTTTTAGAGACGTCAGTCGGTACGCTAATTACGCTCGAGTGCGTATCGTCGTGAGCAATACAACATTTTTTTCTATAGCAAGACTTCAAATAAAGGTGAAAAATAAGATTTCAAAGAAAGTTGTAATTTTTGGCACAAAAATCACAACTGTGCTGCACCGTTACTACGGATATGAATTACTCTGTCAACAAATGTCAAACAAATTTCACATTCTGATTTTTGTGGACTGTTCAGTATTTTTGAGTTTTATGTTCGAAGTGAATACGAAATGTACGGAAAAGAACTAACACAAGAAGAAGAAAACCTGCTATCAGATGTAGAAGTTGCAGCGTTGCAAGCAGAAAGTTTATTATTACCCCAAAAATCTAGGATTATGTATGAGAAGGAATACCAGTGCTTTAAAAAGTGGAAAAGCATCAAGAATATCAATGGCGTGAGTGAAAAAGTGCTTGTGGAGTTATGGTCGTATTATTAGATGCTAAGGCGTACGTTGTTGGTGAATGAAAATTGCACGTTTCTAAATTCAGCAAGTTAACCACCTTAATGAAAAACCTGAGTGGAGGATACCAAGCTGAAAAGTCTAAAATCCTGGAGTCAGATGAGATTATTAAATTTCTGACAGAAGCTGCTGATGACGTCTATTTGTTTATAAAGGCTATTGCTATTTTTGGTATGCATGGAGCGACTAGATCCGATGAATTGCACAAGTTAGATGTGTTTAATGTGGACGACAGATAGTCGTTTCATTATCTGATACTAAACCAAGCAGGATAGGTCGTTTTGATTTACTGACAAAAACAGTGGAGTGAATTTATTGGAAATTGTGAGAAAGTACACTGGCTTGCGCCCAAAAACGTACCTACCTCACAGTAAGTTTTTTGTGAATTACCGACAGCAAAAGTGCACTACTCATCTTGTGGGAATTAACACTATACAGTAGAAACGGTGGAGCTTTACCATCACGTGACTGTTACCATACGTATATACGTTACTATACTTACTATACGTTACTAGACGTATATATGTTACTATACGTACTATACGTTACTATACGTATATACGTATAGTAACAGTCACGTGATGGTAAAGCTCCACCGTTTCTACTGTATGTATATAAGATATCCAATCATATAAACTCCAAAAATAGGGCGGTAAGAATTATCTAGCAACCCAAGGGCGGGAAATTATTAACGCCACGATTTTTGAAGTTTTTTACCATCTGTCACTTGAGTACTTTGACGTTTTACGTAAATTTTTTAATCAAACGTATATGTCAAAGTTTTTTGTTATATTTTCCTATTTTTTGGTTTATTCCGTAGGCGAAAAACTGTTGTGTGTCACACATGCATCAAACTGTCCTCGCTTCGCTACGCTCACACGTGCATATAATAGTCTCGTGCTACTAAAGCTCATTCTCTGCCGTTGTGACACAATATACTATATAACGCGAAAAATAATGTTCAAAGAACAGAGACCATTTACTAACAGACAACAACTACTTCTCGGGCTGTATGCCCCGACAGACATTGAATTATACTTCTAAGTTGAACAGGGTTGGGATATCTGCAGGATATAACCAACCTTTCTGGTTAGTACTTAAAAGGGGCAAACATCACTTGTAGTTGTAGATCGGTTTCGGCGTATTTGCGCCTCATCAGTTATCAGTACAAAAAGAAGCTCTGAGAGCATAATCCTGGACTGGAGCCAATGGTGAAATCCTATCAATACACTAACCTCTGTAAGGGAAATGTTAAGAATGGTTTGTTATAGGTATCGTGCAGATATCACAACCTTGTTTAACTTAGAAGTGCAATTCAATGTCTGTCGTGGCATTTATTCAGAGAAGTAGTTGTTGCTTCTTAGTGAACGGTCTGTTCTTTGAAAACTATTTTTCAAAAACTTTGTAAGGCGTTATAATAGTATTTAACTATTGTCTTTGTCATCTATCGATAACACACTTTACTAAAATGACAATATTTTACCGGAAACTGTAATTAAGTAAACAAAGAACGATACATTGACAAATTACAGTTTAATGTAAACGGCAAAATTATAATTTATTACAACGTTGTCATATTTCAAATGTGAACTCATAGCTCTCTGAGATTTAGGAAATTAGCCCATTAGGCCATCTTAGTGATTTTTTGTAACGAGGAGACATGAAACATAATCCATATGAAATGGCAATTTTTGTTCAATGCTTTGTAGAAGTAGCAAAGAGCAAACGGTGTGACTAGAGATCCGCCGGCGGAATTATGAATTTAAAATTAGAATTCCGCCTTGATGCGGAAGATTATACTAAATATAGAGAAATGCCGCCGAAAATGCTACAACTTGCACAAGCGCAGCGGAAATTACATTACATACCTATAGTTGTGAGTAAAATTAGTTTGCACTATTTCACAATAAAATAACAGTATGCAGCAAAGTTTTCTTTGAGGATTAAAAAGCCGGAATGATAAAAATCCATAAATAATTTTGAATCTTGACCTACCCACAAGCGAACAATTGATTCTCGTTGGTGCAATGTAGCTTCCGATTGGTCTATGAAAAATGTACTTGAATTGTTAGTCCACATGGATTGTTAACGTCCCAGGGTGGGTTTAGTTCATTTCTGTTATTTACGAGATATTGTGTTCTTAGATGTTGCTGTGATTGAGATTTTGTTTTATTGGCTAAAACTATTTTGTTGGTAATAATTAAAATTATGGGTTTTTGGCGACCATTCGAAGAAGAAGATATATTGTTATAGGCTTCAAACAATGAATATACTAGAAGAGTAAACTGACGTATTATTCTATGCCAACATAAACAATGTCAAAGTTTATTTATTTATTCTGCTTGATTCCATGTCGCAGTGAATATAAGTTGTTTGATTGTTGTATGTATAAAACATCAATATTTTATTGTTAACATTTCTTACCAAAGGTTTTGAAATTTCTGAAAGTGGAGAGTAGGGATTTGAGACGATAGACAGAAATAAATTTGGTATGTTCTAGTAGCGATATACGAAAAATATGATACAAAATATGTACAAGCAACTGAAACAAGAAAGTCAAAGCATGGAGCTGCTGAAAGTATACACAATTGACAGAAGTTTCAAAAAAATCCATTATTACAGTTATCGGTAAAACTGCTATTCATCGGAAAAAGAGAGTACAGAAATCGTCGGGATCCTGCAAAAATGAAAAATTTGTTTGAAACTGGTTTTGCTTCTGCTTACAGATTTCTTTATTTCGCCGACAAATTGATAAACGGTGCAAATTAATTTCACTCACAACTATACTTTTCCGTCATCCTGAGGGCCCCAGCGGCGGACGGCTGAAATTTGTTATCTAAATTACGTCTAACCACGGACTAATGTTTATTTTTTTCGAGAAATCAGTCCGAGTCTTGAGTTCCATTTGCTGTCATTTGCCAGCCCTTAGCGTTGTCCGGTTTGTTATTGTTTCGCAACTTGAGTAGTTATTACATGCTATAGGAATGAAATTACTACGACAAATAAAAACAAAACACAATGAACATTCAAGTCGGGTAGACTTAATTCTTTTGAGGAATTTGATATAATCCTCAAAATGGATTGTGTTTTTATAAACGAGAAGCCCGAACAATTAATGCAGCCAAACGTAAAACAGAAAGGCGTATAAATCCGCAGCTAAAATATTATCAGGCGAAATATGTATGTATTAAAAGTGGTAAAATTTTTGATCTTATTGTAAATTTCATTTAAACCTTCTCTGATCCAATTTGTTTTAAATTACTGTTGGCTGTATTTTTAATAAAGGTGAAAACTTTGGACGGCCAATCGAAAAAAAAGTTCAAATGACTTCCACATTGTTATATAACATGCTTCACGATAAATTTTTACACAGTGTGTACATAAAATAACGTAACTTGCTAATATTTCGATATCCGTTAGGTTTACAAAAAAAAAGTTGAATAAAAGTTTTTTCAAATAAGTCGATTAGAAGTATACAGGGTGCACCGTTGCTCAAAAATAACTCATTAACATATTTTTTTAAATATTACACCATGTATATATATATTTTCAGTTTTTCATAATCTATTAAATTACAAATATACAAGACCGCAAAATTCTAATCTCATTTGTTCTACAGTTAATGAAAAAAATAGTTTACGGGAACGTTTTTATTACCAAAATAATTAACAGGACCAAATAACTAATCTTTAATGAGATGTTCAAATTGTCTTCCTTCTTCTATTCGACAGTAACCAAGTCGATTATAAAAAGCTGATATGGTATTACACAATTGCTAATTTGTTATTTTTTGATGGGCTGTTAACAGTATTCTATTTCTCAGTTCATCCAGATTATCAGGTTTTGTACAAAATGCATTTCAGATATCTCTAGAAGAAATAGTCTAAAGGCAATAAATCGGGAGATCTGGCTGGCCACACAATTGTGCCCCTTTTTCCAATCCACCTGTCTTGGAAAACTTCATTTACCTAAGTAATTTCGAACAGCAACACTAAAGCGTTGTGGTGCACCATCCTGCTGAAACCAAGTGTCATTAAAATTGTTACCAACTGCATTTATTATTGCTTAATCAATCTAAATACTTTGGTCCGTTCAAATTGCATTCTACAAAGAATGGTCCGTTAACAGTGGTGCCCAAACATTAACTTTTGAAGGTCTTTGTGTTCTATGTTCCGGCATCCACCTAGGATTAGTATAATTCCAATATCTACAATTGTAGCGATTAACTGTACAATTTAACATAAACGTGGCTACATTGGAAAATACTATCTTACTTGTAAAATGAGGGACTGCATCTACCTTCTGCATTATAGTTCCACAAAATTCTATTCTGCGGTCATACTCATCTTCAGATAATTCTTGTAATAGAGTTACTTTATAAGGATGAAAGTTATTCTTCTTAATAATGTTACAGACGGAACCCACACTAACATCATGTTCTGATGCAGTTTTCCGAATGGATGTAAACGGATTTTCTACAAAGCGTTGCATAACGTCCAAGCATTTTTCGTCATTAATTACGGTCTTTGGTCGGCCAGTTTTAGGGCGATTTTTAGTTGAACCCACTTCTTCAAAAAGTTTCACAATCCTACAAACTGCAGTTTTGGCAATTTGGTTGCGATTTGGATACGTATCATTAAATAAGTGTGCTACCTCATCATAGGTTCTTTTACGATCACCGTAACCTCTTATCATAAGAATCATTATTCTTTCCTGTTCGGTACAACACAACTTGTAAAGCGGTCTACAAGTTGTGTTGTCCCTTCTAATTGCAAACCAGAAAGGTTGGTTTTAAAATATCTTGTAGATATACCAACCCCGTTTGACTTTGGGGTGTAATTCAATATCCGGCGGTGCATATTGCACGGGAAGTAGTTGTTGCTCCTTAGATGAACGGCCACTGTTTTTGAAAAATATTATTTTTCAAAAAATTCATAGAGTGTTGAATATTTTAATTATTCTGTTGATACATTCACTCTATTAAATACGACAATATTACAGGAAACTGTAATAAGATTTATTTTTTTTGTAAACCTGACGGAAATCGAAATATTAGCAAGTTACGTTACTTTATGTGCACACTGTATATTTTTAGTACAGTATGAATTATCATTAAAAATGTTTTTGTTATGATGTTGTAACAAAAATTGTAACATTTTTACTACATTTTGAAGTTTACATAATATAATATAATAATATGTTGTAAATGAAGAGATCCATTGAGGTTTCATGCTCGTTTTTTTAATCATTATCATAATAAATATTTGCCTATAACGAATGCTCTCCATCTCAAAGTTAAATATAATTGTTATTTTGGCGACACAGTATATTTCAAATGTGCAATTAAATGCGTCAATTGCGTAGATTAAAATCTACATTGTCAAATAAAGACGCTTGCGTGGATTATGACATTTTCGGCGGATTTCTAGTTATCTAAATTAAATTCATAATTCCGCCGGCGGAAGTCTAGCCATACCGAAGAACAAACCGTTTCAAATTTTACAAATTATCTTAAGACACCCTATAAAATATATTTTTTTAACAATTAATATATCAAAATTTTATCATATATAAAGATTTTTATCAGTTGTATATCAATAAACAGTGTTACAAGACGAAATTTCAGAATCATTGAGAATTATTGTATTAGTTTAATCTTTTGAAACCGCTCTTCTATTTTATTAAACCTCCATAAATATATAGTATCTTTGGTATTACAATTTATTCTATTTATGACTAATAATTGACCTTAAAATTATCTTGTAATTAAAAATATCTAAATACGTTTATGATTTGTTCACAAAATGGAGAGTAGTCTTACAAATATGGCAATCAAAACCAGGGAACTAACGAAAAAGAGGGAGAAGGAAGAATATCTGTGGCAAAACAACTGAAAAAATAACAAAAGAGATAAATCTAGAGGTGAATGATATTAGCTCTAATAGTGTCCAGAAACTCTCCTATCAAACGCAAACTACAGATATTGATGTTGTTTTTTTGTCCATCTAACCTAATTTATCTTTATTCAAAAGATTCTCCCAAAGCCGCTAGTCAATTTTTAAAGCATATCTTAAAAAACTGCTACCTACAAACTTCAAACTTGGTACATACTACAACTCTCTGTTGGAGAAGCCACGCGTAAATTTGCTTAGTTTCTTTGTTTATTCAAAAATCGTTTTAGAGAAAAATCAATGTTAATTTTTTGACCAACTTTTATTTTCTGAAAAAAAATGTAAATTATTAACCACAAGAATATTATTGTTTTTTTTACATAATATGTGTCTGTAAGGATTTCCTAGCTCTTAAAAAAATTCTGGGATCATTTCGAATTTCATCACATGCACCCTCTATTCTTTCATGCCATTCGAGGAGTAAAATGAGCGTTCGAGAGGCATGATGACAGTCACTAAGAATTAATGAAATAATCATTTGAAATAATTCTGTAGATTACAAAGTTTCTAAAACAATCACTTATTTATACATTACAACTGTGATTATATTTATTTTAATAAACATATAAATACAAAATATCTTGGCTAAAACACCGATTACATACGTGTGACGTCAACCTTTTGCATATTGTTCGTTATCGTGTTTTCAGGTTTTGCATCGTTTAATAGTATATTATTAAACGAGCAATTTATGATAGCCATTATTCACGCAGGGTGACGTTTGCGTCCCGAGCCGTAGACGAGGGGCGCAAGTCACACGAGAGAATAATGGCCATAAATTGCGAGTAGAATACTATACTTTGAACACGACCCTTGATTTCTTTATTAAATAAGGCGAGTGTAGAACGCAAAGTAATAATTTGGTATTATTGACAATTCTAACGTCAAAATTAATAAATTTCTGGAGTACGTCAAATAATGTGACATATGGAGATGTGCGATACTGTGTAGGAAATTTGTTTCTGAAATATATCTTATCGATAAAATATCGAAATGTTTTGTATTGATACTTTTCATAGCGGTATATTTTAATATTGATATTTTTAAAACAAAATATTTAAAACGGTACGGTGTATCGATACTTTACACGGTATCGCCCATCTCTATATGTCACATTTGACGTACTCCTTAATTTTGACGTTAGAATAGGCATGATGACTGATTTTGAAAAACTGCTCCATGATGTTTTCACATATATACTTTATCTACAATAAATTTTATTTTTCTGAGAAAAAAAGTTTTTAAAGGAGAAAATTACCTTTTAAAAATGCATTTTAAATTCTGCGCCAAAACGCAAGAATAGTAATGGCGTCTGTCTGTGACATCATCAATTCGTAAATACCATTTATGGGTGATCTGTGTCATTCTTAGAACATAAAACAGACTGTTTTATGTCATTGGTAAAATCGTCAAATTTCAAACACTTGACTGCTTGCAGGTTAGAAGTTTGTTTTGATACATAATTTGAATCACACAACGGAAATCCAAAACAGAACAGATGTTCGGACCATAGATAGCTCGGACTTATCTATGGTTCGGACGAAAGACAAAATATCAAGGTCAAATTTGCGAAAGTACGACGTCACTCTCTTCTGATTGGCGTTTGAGCTAGTATGGCGGATTGTTAAGTTTTGTGCTTATATTTTTACTAAAATATTGGTCATCACACATGTAAAATCAGAATAGGTAATTTGTTTAGAATCTCTGCATCATATATAATTATATAAAATCAATATTTTAGTGATTCTCAGTGACTGTCATCATGCCTATTGTCAATAATACCAAATTATTATTTTCCGTTCTACACTCGCCTTATTTAATAAAGAAATCAAGGGTCGTGGACAAAGTATAGTATTCTACTCGCAATTTATGGCCATTATTCTCTCGTGTGACTGCGTGAATAATGGCTATCATAAATTGCTCGTTTAATAATATACTATTATGAAACTGAAACCAGCAGAAAAGTGAAAATTTTTAAAATTCTTTCCAGCAAATTAATTGTTATCAAGATATTTAAAAGAAAAATTGCATCTATATTTTTTTGAATCCCCAAATAAATGTGATTGGCTAGATTAACGCCAGGCCCTAATTTTTTTACCTTTATGTAAAAAATAAGAAAATAAAAAATGTAAGAAGGCAAGAAATTCCTCTAAATAACCCTAAAAATATATCACTTATATCTTACTTATCTACCCCCTAAAGTTGGGAGCATTAGTTAGTCAAAGATTATATACACGGATTAGTTAGTTGCCACAGTACCAAAAACATGCTCGTATTGCTCGTCTACGTAACAACCTATACTATGCGTATAAAAATTAATTTTTTCGGCATTTTAAATTGGTTATAGTGGTTGTGTGCAACAAAAAAATATTTTTTTTTCATGTCAGTCGTTTTCATGTAATTGTAATACATTTTTATGATTTATAGCACAATTTGACATTTTTGCAAATTCAAATTTAAGACCAGTTCCCTATTATGTGCATTATGTAAATTAAAAATTCCGTTTCGACTAAACGTAACGACATCGCAAAATAAAATTAGGATCTCGATTCTTTTTGTCCAGTAACCAGTTTGCAAAAACTTTGTTCCTAGAGGGGAAGTGTATACGTTCCTGCCTGTGGAGAGAAGAGTTTCCTCTCTGATGTTAGGGAGGAAAGTGTGTACCATGGAGGAAGGCGAAAATTATATTTTTGAAAGACGAATTGTTTTTTAACTCATGTTATTCTTCTTTATTTTAATATTAAATACAAGAATGGAGCAAAATCGAATTGATTCCGACCAATGACGTATTAAAGATAGACCAGCCTTCACATATTATTACGTACACAATGTTTTGGTCGCAACATAAATCATGGAAAGTACAACGCACAGTAGCGTAAATTCGAAAGGGTTCATTTAAACTATTTTATGAAAATTATTTACGTAATTAATTTTTTCGTTTGAATAAGTGGAAATTATATCGATGATCGTAGCTTATGGACAAGTTATTTTTTTAATAGATACCTTTTTTTAAAGGATTTTGAAGTTAAAACAAGTTTAGCACTCCAGATTGTAAACATGTTAATATAATATTGAAAGGTTTTATTTTCAATTTCATCTAAATTCATAGTAAGCGTTCTAGACATTTTTCAGCTTCGCAGCCAACAGTAACTGCAATTTTGGACGATTTTTTAAGTTTTCCAAAAGTTTTTTTTTTAATTCCTAGTTTATACAAACTACAATCACCTTCTAACAGTATAGAACACCTGATTGCAATGATTTTTTTTGTTAAAGATGTTTACCACAAATCCAAAAATATTAGCAACTACATCCTTAGTATATTCACTCAAAGAATAAACCGAAAGATAATCATGGTAACGAAGATCTTTTGACAATTCTAAGTCTTTTTCAGAAACCTGATAATAAAAAAAATAGACAATACTATTATGAAAACCAATGTTAAATCCCTCGTCTTATACCTATACTACGCTCATGCTACTATAACCTCACCTGTGAAATGACAGATTATCATTCTTATTCCAAGTATTTTCACGCAATATACATTTTCTCACCATCATAAATGTCTTAAAAGCACCTTAATAGACAAATATCAATCAGAAACCAAATAAAAACACAATTATAATTAAAATCTTATTGACAAACTTCACCAAAATGACAGAAGTAGTTCGAGGTTGCCAAGCTAAAAATGTATAAACTATTTTACTTATGGCATTAATAGAACATAAAAAACTGTAACCGAAAAACAAAAAGGTGAGCTGGACCGAAGGTTGGTCATACCTATTTTTAATGCTTTCCACTTTTTTCTTACGTTTTAATCACAAAATGCTGCTAAAATCTAAAATATATTCATCAATTACGCTTTTTGTTTAACGAGATTTGGCATCATGTAAGAAGAGTCTCGTCTTAAATATGTTGGGGACAACCAAAATGTAAACAAGACTTGTCTATCTTTAATACGTCATTGATTCCGACCCCGCGCGTTGTTACAAGTGATAAGCATGGGCTTTTGAGTTCTACAGGCAATTCAATCAACAAGCGACTTCCATCTGAGTCAAAATCGAAAAAAACACGTCAAAGTCGATCAAAAGTTGACAGTTTTTTTTTAAAAAACGCGGTTTTGCGAGGAGAGCAAATTTGTCCAAAAAGGATCAAATTTGTGGAAAGAATACTTATGAAATGTTCAATATCATAACACAAGGCCTATCATTGGGAAAAAATTCTGTCCATGAAAAAATTTTATCGAACAGCCACCATATTCCCCTAATTTCGAATGACTTTTTTCTATTTTAAAAACTAAATTGACCGCAAGGTGACGCACAAGTGGCGAAAAGCATAAAGCAACTGTACTGTGTGCAGTGGAAAAGCACAAGTAAAAATACAATAAGCAGCAGAATGATTGGAAAATATTTAAGACGGACTTGAGAAATAAAAATTATTTTTTCGTCTGCCTTACCGGAAAACCAATCATATGAACACCAAAAATAGGGCGGAGAGTATTGTTTAGAGCCCAAGTTTTTTACCATCTGTCACTTGATCACTTTAACGTTTCACGTGAACTTTTTAATTAAACGTCAGTGTATGTAAAAGTTTTTGTTGTATTTTTCTATTTTTTGGTTTATTCGGTAGGCCAAAAACAATTGTGTGTCACACATGCCAGAAACGCTTTAGCAGCCCCTATCTATCGCTACGCTCGCTCGTGCATCTAATAGTCTTGGGCTGCTAAAGCTCATTTTCTGCCTTTGTGACACAATATACTATTTCGTGGACCTTTACAAAAAATGACATTATTACTTATTATTTCGGAACAGACCTACTTTGAAGGTGATACAATTAATTGGAATAAATAATTCATACTTTGTGTTTCATTTGCCAAATAGCATAGACTGGGTGTTTTTTTTGAGTGCACTGAGATTCCCGTATTAACCAAAAATAAATTACAATAATTTGAAAATGATCTTACCTCTTTCGGCATATGATTAACATCGAAAAATAAGTGGAAAGTAACAAATTCTCTAACCAAATCCGTAGTACACATCCGCAAGTAAGCTATACTTCCAAGGGTTACGAAGAAGTCATCACCAGGGGCGTACAGAGCAACGCTAATAGGTCCACGCCATCTATCCACCAAAGGTAATATATTATCTAAAAATCGAAAATCTCCTGGGGCCGTTAACGTTATACTTTCGTTCGATTTAAATTCGCGTTCTGCTGGAACATAATTTTGAAACACTATGTAATTTCCGCGATATTCCAAACCCTTTTTCAACGTCGTTTCACTGTCACATTTTTGATATGATTTTTCCGAATATACAACCTCATTTTGGTGCAAATTTATATGCTTTTTTAACACTATAAAAATAAAACAAAGAATAATAAATATTACTAAAGTCCTATACCGACGAAAAGAATTTGTATGTGACATCATCACGTAGTTGTCAGATATTACTATAGACAAAACGGATTACGGTTTATGATAACTTTATTTTAAACAATTTAATACTAAACAATTACTCTACAATTAATCCGAGTATATAGTGAGTGTTTAAAATAAAAATGTTTATTTATGTAATTTAAAAATATAAACAAAATAATATAAGTTGTAAGTAGTCAGAAGGTTCTTGCAAATTTTACGTGATTTTTATCTAAATAGTATACAAAATCTAATATACAACAATGGATGATAGTATACGGGGTGTTCGAAAACTCTCCTGCCAAACGCAAACTAGAGATATTAGAGATTTGAACTAAAGTTGGCATTTTTGCTGTCTAGTGATATTGCTGCTCGTTTCTCACAGTTTTATTTCTTTTATTTTCAACAAAGTATTATACAGTGCTATTCAAAAGACTGTGAATGTATGACAAATAAAATTAGTCAAAACCCACATTACACAAAAATAATTTGTTTTAGTGACGAAAGTACTTTTTGCCTCAATGGAAATGTAAGGTATTGGAGTGACACAAATCCTCACACCTTTCGTGAACAACATACCCAATTTCCAGAAAAAGTCAATGTTTGGGCAGGTATTTTGGGAAACCACATAGTTGGTCCTGTTTTCCTAAATTCAAATTTAAGCGGTGAAGTGTATCTGGAGATGTTACAAAATGCAATTGAGCCGTTAATTCTTGAAATTCCGGAAAATAATCCAGATGAATTCGACCATCTGGAATAAACATTTCAACAAGATGGTGCTCCTGCACATTATTATGGTGCATTAAGACGTTACCTGGATGAAGAATATCGAGGTAGATGGATCGGCCGGCGAGGTCCTATAGAATGGCCACCAGATCTGACACCATTAGATTTTTTTCTATGGGGGTACTTGAAATCCAAGGTTTATACTACGGCACCAGATAGCATTGGCGTTTTGAAATAAAGAATTATTGAAGAATGCAATGCAATTTCAGCTGACACATTCGAACGAGTACGACAAGAGTTTACTAATAGGATGTATTACTGTCAGGAAGTAGACGGAGTACATTTCGAACACTTGCTATAAGAATCCATTGTTGATATTTGAACAATTAAATTTTAAAAAATAATTTCAATAATTTTGGTATTTATTTAATTTATCCGTCAAAATTAGTTTAAACCCAAACAAAATTAATATGGCTATGTAGCCAATGTCAATGCCTTTCAAACGAGATATCACTTGCCATAAGGTTCTATTTAAAATTATTGGCCAGAGTGGCACAGTGACGTCATCTATTACTATTACGTCACCTGTTACCATTCGTAGAGAAGTTTACAACACTTTATTTTCAACCTCCAAATTTTATTAATGTAAGTGTAGCCGTTCAAAAGATACGAGGGGGGAGAGGACTTTTGAATAGCACTGTATTCCAATTTTGAGTACAACTCTGTAATATCTGATAAACACCTGTTAATTAGGGGATTATTGCATTACAATACTCTATGTACTTGTTAAAATAAACTATAGTTACTTTTAGTGGTGTGTTTGAGGATTCCTTAAATGCTCCTGCTAGCTTCAAAACAAGGTATAGATGTAATTTTATGTCCATCTAACCTAATAGTTCCTCCGAAGAGTGTTAGCGCCGTTTGAAGATGAAGGTGCACAGTTTGAAAAAAAAAGTATAAACTCGGCTTCAAAAAGTTATGAGCGATTAATGGAAAAATTTTTTTTAAACTGTAGCTCTCGCGATAAGCTATCATTTGAGATACCGCGATTTTCAAATTTCGAATTCAATGGGTTTTTTCAAGAGGCTTTAAGTCATGGAAACATTTTTTTTATGCATATTGGTAAATTACTTTGCGAATCAATATTTTTTCATTATAGGAACACTCTACAGCTCTTCATATCCAGTATGAAAACAAAATGTCAAATAACAGAGAATACAGTGTGAATAGAAATTTTGATAAGATTCTATAAGAAAATGTATCTAAACTAAATTTGAAACATTGTAATTCCGAAGAAAAAGAAGCCATATCTAAGTTATGTTTGGAGTATAGAGATATCTTCGATTCAGATAAAATTCCTTAAAATTTTTCAAACGAAATTAAACATTCAATTAAATTAACAGATGATAAACCAGTTTTTAGTAAATCATATCGTTTTCCCGAAATACACAAACAAGAAGTGTGTAACCAAATAAACAAAATATTAGAGCAAGGTATAAGTAGACATTCAGTTAGTCCTTATAGTTCTCATAGATGGATTGTTTCTTGAAGTATTGCGAAATGTGTAGGTACCATCACTTCTCCGCAACTAAATTGAACTTTAGTAAAGAAACAACGTTTATGCGATCTACTGAATTCTAGGGCATTATTTGATAGAAGAGGGACATTTACTCAAGTTGAAGCCTGCAGGCAGATATCCTAAAATTCCTCAGGGAAATAGGACTAAAGGAGCTACTAGTCTCTGAGACGTTCCTCAGGAACTAAGTGGAAGTAAGGGGGCACAATAGATCTTTTAGGTCACCCCATCATACATACATGTAGGTTTCTTTTCGTTCGTCTAGGGGAAAATTAAATAATACTCCCAGTGAACCAAACAGTTTTATTTTCCAAATTATTCTCACAAATTTTTACAGTTCAAAGTTGATCGTCTTTCAGTTCTCACGTCATCCTAGTCGTTCTCCCCGGAAACCAAACCCAAAGGTCATAAGGTGATTCTCATCCAAAATATAAATGCAATGTTCAATAAAACTTCTAATAAAACATTTAAAGAAAATCATAACAATAAAACTAATTAAATCATTAAAAACTAAGATATCTACATACATATATACATGCGATATACTGAACCATAATCTTTTATTTAAATGCACTGTAATTTGTTGACAACAAACCTTTTTGACAAGCTAGTGTGTTATGGAAACTGATATATCATCTCGACAGAAAGGTAAAGTGAACTTTAGAATTACAAATTAATATTTTACTTTTTTGTTATCAATAAAGGATCATTGAATTAATCTCATTAAATTGGTGTTTTTCCTACAATAATCCAGATACCGGAATGAATAAAAAAACAATTTGTTCAGAAAATGTTGGGCTAAATAACGTAGTACATATAAAGATCATTCAGTTTTTTCCACGGGATGTTCAGAAGTTAGGCGTAAAACGAAATTTGCTGTGCTACCATATCCATTTGAACTTTCTGCAAAGTCGATAGGGGAAAATGATAAGAATGGAAGAGTCTATAACTTGCCAAAAATTACTTACTTAGTTTATGTAAGACCAAAGAAAAGATTAAAATTAATTTTGCGGTGCAGTGTATATTAAATTTAACATTTATAAGGTATGTATTTTCCAAAAAAATGTGATTATTTTTGAATTCGCTATTATGCAACATCTTCGAGAAAAATCAATTTTAATCTTTCGAATTTTTAGCATTCAATACCATTATTTGATTACTAAACGATCTTTACTTTCGATCATGACTAGATGAATAACCCGCTATCCTTCCAACCAACATCAATATCGATTCTTTAATTCCAAAACAATACACACAGCATGGCTTCCTGCATCCAGCAATGCCATGCTTTGCAAGAAAGGGCATACATTTACTGAGTATCGAAATTTTCGAGTAATATTAGAAAAACTAATATATTTAGCTGAGGAATAAATTTTAGTTGCCGTCGACCAGATTGGATACAGACTCGGCTCCTGTTTTGATTTTTTTTTCACCTGGCCCAACCATTTTATAACTTGAAAAGGAATAGCTAGAGCATAGTTTAGCTTCCATCGGGATATTGTTCTGTATCTGTAGAGTAGGGAGGGTGAGTTAGGCCCACAGCACTTAGGCCACATGTGATCCATTGTACATCCTCCCGAAGAGTTCTCTTCCTAGGTCATCGTCCAACCTGTCCTTTCCAGGAAGGTGGACAGGTTACTAGGAGACATCTCAATTATATCGGCAGGTGTAGGCCAAGACTCGCCAAACACACACTCTCTTATTGACGATAACTCCGAGCACTGGCATAAGACATGCCTGACAGATTCATATTCCTGTTCACACATCCTGCATAGAGGTGTGTCCGCTAGCCCCATTGTATGGAGGTGTTTCCTTAATTGACAGTGGCCAGTCAGAAATCCTACCGTTAAGCGTAGGTTTTTCCTGGTAACCGCCAAATATTTTTTCTGCTCCAGCTTCCCAGGGTTGCCCAGGGTGATGCTGGCAAGACTGCATCCCTTGATTTCATCCCATCTCTTTTGAGATTGTGCATGCGTAAAACGTTTAGCTAGTTCCGCAATTGTCGAATTCGTCAGGCCGTAAGAGTCGCCGGGTCCAAGAATTCTTAGTCCAGCCGCTTCCCTGGCTAAAGAATCAGCAATGCTGTTACCTTTGCTCCTGTCGTGCCCCTTACCCCACCCCAGGATAATATTGTTATTTACCGAGGCGTTAGCTAAATCTCGATGGCACTCTAATACTAGCCCTGATGTAACACGTTGTCTGTTCAAGGCTAATAGGGCCTCTCTACTATCAGTGCATATTGTTATGTTTTTGCCAGAAATTCCTTTTCTGGTTAGTTCCTTTGTGGCAATTGAGATAGCTGCCAGTTCGGTTTGAACCACGCTGGTGTTTTTTCCCATTCCCCACTTCATCCTTAAGCTTAGTGATCTGGAGTAAATTCCACATCCTGAGCCTTGGTTTTTGAGCTGTCTGTATATATGCGTATTGCATTTGCAGCATCTGACTCTGTGGTCTGATTTATTTGTATTTTGTAGGGTTTATTAAACACAAACCTGGGTCCAATTGCATCACTGGCCGCCTGCAGCAGAGGAAGCGCAGTAAGCGCTTCTCGCCACAGTCGCAGTCTCAATTGACCCATACCTACTTCGGGGTTTACACCAGCCGTGCGTAATCGTATCATGGCCATTAACGCAACCTCTTTAACGTACAAGTCCAGACGGGTCAGACCATAAACTAATCCATTGCCGCGGTTGGTGTTTTTCTCATGGCTCCTGCAATGTTTAAACAAGCAATTCGCTGTATTTGACATAATTTTTGGATGGCCGTTGCTTGCAGAACATTCGGCCCCCATGCAATGGCTCCGCACGTTAACATAGGCCTTATGATTGCAGTGTACCTATATCCAGGTACCACCCGGGGTGAAAGTCCCCATGCGCGTCCCACTGTCCCCCGACATTGCTCATAAACCATATATGCTCTTTTTGCTCTGCTTTGTAGGTGAGAGTTCCATGTTAGCTTCCGTTCAAGATTCTAAGATCTTTCCTAATTATGTAATCATATAGAGACTTACCTCGGGCGTTGATATCCCTGCTACCCCAGCTCAAGTGGTGAGAGTTTGAGTCGCAGCCCAAAATAAGCTCCACTCTCTGGCTGAAACAGTGATCCACTAGTACCTCCATCTCTTTAGGCGGTGGTAGGGTGGCTGCGCCTGAAGGGAGGTAGAATGATGCGAGTATCAACGCAGTATATTTGCCTCTACTATCTGGATATTTCACTTTAACCGCAGTAAGATCTGAGGTGCAGAATTGTGCCATTGTGTCGGTTTTTGACATTTTTTCCAGAGGTCCATCTGCTCCTCCGATAGGGGAGAGACGACCTCGCCGATTTCGGGTGCCTCCTCCGTCAGGTCATCGACTATCATCTGTGGATGCTTCGACGTCCTTTTCGGGACCCATGGTGGCCTTGGGATCGATATCCACTACCAAGGACCTCGGGTCTTCAGAGGTACCCTCTGCTTTTCTTGGTGCCCTAACTGTCAATGAGGTAAACGCGTAGCTTATCCTCATCGAGTTCTTCTTGAGGACAGCCATATCCTCGTCTCCGATACCGAAGACGAAAAGGTGTCCTTGTGGGTTTACCTTAACCTCATGGTGGAAGGTGCACCATCTTGCCACCGTCAGATCAGGGTTCTGCACCTTCAGCCGACCCAGTACCCTCTCATTTTCACCGGATGTCGTCTCGTGGACGTCCTCCGTGACCCAGACAGTGGCTTTAGTAAGCTTAGGGAGTCCATCCACACTGACGACTGCTAGTGATGCCTCCTCCCACGTCTTAAGTTTCTTTGTGGCTTTTTCTATCTGAGGACGTCACCACTTTCCAAGCGACGGTGATTCACCAATGCGTTGAAAAAATTAAAAGGCAGGAAAGGACATACTCTTCAGTTGTCACCTTCACCGACAGCCAACCTGCACTGAAGGAACTTAATTTCAGGTCAATTCTAAACTAGAATGGGATTTCATACGTGCCTTAAACGCACTTGGAGACCATTGCAAGGTCATGATAGTCAGGGTACTAGGTGTTGTAAAATTACTTAACATAATCCAGCAATTAGGTTGTTTGATAGTTTTTTGAAGTTAGTTGTCAACTTGTCAATTGTGTTGTCTATGTTATTTTTAGATTCAAGTTGTTTGTAGTATTACTAATTATAATAAATTCATTGAAGAGCCTGCACAAACGTCTTTTATTCATTATAGAAGAAACGGATATTACAACAGGTTATGGGCCCAGGCCAGATTCAATAAAGCTTCAGTGAATGTCAAAGTGAAGTATAAAAAGGTAATCTAAAAAAGTGGTGGGCCGACGTGGCTTGTAAAGCAAATTGAAAACATGGAATCTGAAAGTGTGAAGTTTACTTTTGCCAGATTAGACAACAACAATTATCAAAATTGGAAATTTAGAATTAAAATGTTGCTAACACGAGAAGGAAACTGGTCTGTAGTAGAAGAGGCAATACCAGATGAACCATCCGTTGAATGGAAACGTAAAGATGAAAAAGCACAAGCTACAATATCATTAAGTATTGAAGACAATCAGATAGTACACATTTATAAATGTAAAAATGCGAAAGAAATGTGGAATGAACTGCAAAAAGTACATGAAAGAAATAATTTAAGTAACAAGTTGTATTTATTGAGGAAACTGTACAAGTCCAGACTTGAAAATAAGTCAATGCATGAATATATTAAAGAAATACTAGAATTAGTTGAAAGGCTACGAGGTATTGGCGAGACTATTAAGGATTTCCATGTAGCTGCATTGTTACTAGGTGGATTACCAGAAAGCTATTCCACATTAGTAACAGCATTAGATGCCAGGCCAGATGATGAATTGACTCTTGAATATGTAAAGGGGAAACTAATGGATGAGTATAAAAGAAAAGAAGATACCAGTTCAACAGAGACAGCATTAAACACAAATAAGAAGTTTTCAAAGGAGATGAAAGAAAAAATAGAATGTTACTATTGTCATAGAAAAGGTCACTATAAAAAAGATTGTTTTTTCATGAAGAAAGACAGAAGTAAGGGAAAGCAGCATGCTAAAGTAACTGTTGAAGGTGATGAGTTGACTGACTCAGTTTTTTGTTTCAATGTTTCTGGTTATAGTAAAAATAATCAAGAATGGTATATTGATTCAGGGGCTACAAGTCACATGACAAATAATCCAGAATTTTTTATTAAGTTGGATTATTTAAAATTAAACAATATTATAGTTGCAAATGGGCAAGGAATGCAAGTTAAAGGTAAAGGAGATATTTTAGTAAAAACAGAAATTTCAGGTAAATGCATAAGTTTAAAATTTAAAGATGTTTTATTTGTACCTGAGCTTAGTAATAATCTGTTATCAGTGTCTAAAATTACAAAAGCTGGTTATAACATAAAGTTTGATGATTATAATTGTTATATAGAAATTAATAATTCTATTATAGCCACAGCAAAATACTCAAATGGTTTGTATAAGTTGAACATGTTTTCAGAAAAAGTAAATATAGTTAAAACATGTGAGGAAATGAATAATTGTATACATACATGGCATAGACGTTTAGGTCACAGAAGTCCTGATGACATAAAAATGATAGTAAGTAAAGATTTAGCTATTGGCATAACACTAAATGATTGCGGTCAGAAAAAACAATGTGTCACTTGTATTGAAGGTAAATTAACTAGAAAACCTTTTCCTAAAAAATCAGAAAGTAAAACATTTAAAGTTCTTGATCTAATTCATAGTGATTTATGTGGACCTATGAGAACTCCTACCGTTGGTAAAAAGAAATATTTTTTGACTTTAACTGATGATTTTTCAAGATATACCACACTTTATTTATTAGAATCTAAAGATGAAGTATATATTAAACTAAAGGAATTCATTTTAGAAGTCAAAAATATTTTTGGGGCTTACCCAAAAACCTTTAGAAGTGATAATGGAGGGGAATATACAGGGGTAGCTGTGCAGAAGTTACTTAAAAGTTTTGGTATAAGTTTTCAGTCGACTGCACCATATTGTCCAGAGCAAAATGGTGTATCGGAGAGAAAAAATAGAACATTGATGGAATCAGCAAGGTGTATGTTATTAGATGCTAATTTACCTCATAAATATTGGGGGGAAGCAGTAACAACTGCTAACTATATTTCTAATAGACTACATACTAGAAGTAAGGAAAAGACGCCTTATGAGTTATGGGTCGGAAAGAAACCTGATTTATCGTATTTTATTACATTTGGTTCTCAAGCTTTTGTTTACATTCCAAAAGAAAAAAGATCTAAACTAGAGAAAAAGGCAAAAACAGGTATTATGGTGGGATACAGTGAAAATAGTAAAGCTTATAGAATTCTAGACACAGATACAGATAAAATTATTATAAGTCGTAATGTAAAATTTAATGAATTCTTGAATCAACCTTTTAAAAATATAAATAATTGTAAGGCTGAATCTAGCAACTCGGATCCTGATTCAGCAGTTACTGTTGACCTACATACAAAAACCAAACATGAATTGGATGGTAGTGACTTTAATGAAGAAAGTGGAGAATCAAATGATAACAGCAAAGATGGAGAAAGTGAAATATCCAATAGAAGAATTACTGATGAAGAAAATGAAGTTTCAGAAGAAAGTAAAGGTGAAAATTTTAGGGAAATTGATGATCAAGTTGTAACTAGATCAGGAAGGGTGTCAAAGAAAATAAATTTCGAAGACTATATTTCATATAATGTAATTAATGAGGAGACTTATAATAAAATGCAAGATCCAAAGACCGTAGATGAAGCTATGTCAAGAACTGACCGAAAAAACTGGGAAAAAGCAATGGCACGTGAGTACCAATCATTAATGGAAAATGAAGCATGGACTTTAGTAGACCGTCCATCAAACAAAAATGTTGTGCAAAATAGGTGGGTGTTTTGTTTAAAAAAGAATTCAAATGATGAAGTACGGTATAAAGCACGGCTAGTTGCGAAGGGTTTCACACAAACATTTGGTGTAGATTATTTTGAAACATTTTCGCCTGTTGTTAGATACTCTACAATAAGAATATTGTTCGCTTTATCTGTAGAATTAAGTTTAGATATTGATCACGTAGATGTAGAAACCGCGTTTTTAAATGGACACTTGGATGAAGAAATTTACATGGTACAACCAGAGGGGTTTATTCTTAAAAATAATGAAAATAAAGTATGTTTGCTGAAAAAAGCTATATATGGATTGAAACAATCCTCCAGAATTTGGAATATTAAAGTAAAAAATCTCTTAAAAGACTTAGGTTTTCAACAATCAACTTTTGAACCATGTATATTTTTTCAAAATAATGATAAATTCATAATTCTAGTTGCTCTGTATGTTGATGATTTTTTGATTTGTTCTAATTCTCCTGTCTTGAAAACTAACCTCAAACAGGAATTGTCAAAACAATTTAAAATTAAAGATTTGGGACCAATCAAGCATTTTTTAGGTTTAAATATTGATTTTGATAAGCAAAACAATATGATTAAAGTTAATCAGAGTGACTATATTTTAGAATTATTAGAGCATTTTAAGTTAGGTGATGCAAAAACTGTTTTGACTCCTATTGAAGCTGGTTTAAAACTTAAGCCAACTACTTATGAAAAACCGAACGTACCGTATCAGAATTTAATTGGTTCATTAATGTATTTGGCGGTTCATACAAGGCCAGATATATCATTTAGTATTAGTTATTTGAGCCAATTTAATTCAAGTTTCAGTATTGAGCATTGGAAACATGCAAAACGGGTATTAAAATACTTAAAAGGGACCTTGGACAAAAGTCTAATTTTTAGTAAATCAGATAAAAGTTTGTATGGGTATGTAGATGCAGATTTTTCAAATGATATAAATGACAGGAAATCATATTCAGGATTTGTCCTAAAATTGAGTAATGCTCCAATCTCTTGGGAATCAAAGAAACAATCTTGCGTTGCACTTTCCAGCACTGAATCTGAATATATTGCTATTACTGAAGCATGTAAAGAAGCCATGTTTGTTAGTGGTTTTTTAAAAGAATTTCTTGAGACCAAACCTGTAATTCTTTTCAATGACAGCCAAAGTGCCCAAAAATTGTTGAAAAATCCTGCTTACCACAACAGAACCAAGCATATAGACACTAAGTACCATTTTGTAAGGGAAGTAATTGAAAAAAACTTGGTTGAAATTAAATATATGCCTACTGAAAAAATGGTAGCAGATGTTTTAACAAAGGGACTGCATAATCCCAAGCATATTTTTTGTATTAAAAATATTGGTCTTTATTAATTGCTGGTTTAAGGGGTAGTGTTGTAAAATTACTTAACATAATCCAGCAATTAGGTTGTTTGATAGTTTTTTGAAGTTAGTTGTCAACTTGTCAATTGTGTTGTCTATGTTATTTTTAGATTCAAGTTGTTTGTAGTATTACTAATTATAATAAATTCATTGAAGAGCCTGCACAAACGTCTTTTATTCATTATAGAAGAAACGGATATTACAACACTAGGGAAACGAATTGGCGGATGAAACGGCCAGTCAAGGCTCATCAACGTCATTCATGGGACCGGAACACTTCTGCGGCGTCGCAAAATCGACAATAAATATGGCCACAACGAAGTATGTGGACAAAAATCTCTAGAATAGTGGTAATCTCACCAGGACAGAGACAGGTGTAACAGTGCACTAGAGGACACTCGCCAACTTTTACGGCAGACCTAATAAGCAACAGATAACTGTCAAAACCGTAGTAGATAATATGTTAACAGGGCTTTGTAAGCACGCAAAGTTAACGGGGCTGACAGACGAAGCCATGTGCAGATTCTGTCACCTAGAATTACATTTTCGTTGTCCCCGACATATTTAAGACGAGACTCTCCTTACACGATGTCAACTCTCGTATAACGAAAATAGTAATTGATTAATATATTCAAATTCAAGATTTTAGCAGTCTTTTCTGTTTAAAAGGAGAGAAAAAATTGGAAAGCATTTAAAATAGGGATGACCAATCCACGGTCCAGCTCATTATTTTTTTTTAGGTTAGAGTTTTACATGTTCTATAAATGCCATGCAATAAGTAAAAAAGTATATAAATTTTTAGTTTGGCAGCCTCGAACTACTTCTGTCATTTTAGTAAGATCTGTTTAATTATAATTATTGTGCTTTTATTTGGTCTTTCAGTGATATTTGTATATTAAAGTGCTGGTGGTGATGGTGAGAAAATGTATAGTGTGTGAAAATACATAGAATAAGAATGATAATCGGTCATTTCACAGGTGAGGTTATATATTAGCACAGAGGTTCCCAAACGGGGGGTCGCAAAATGTATACTAATAATGGTGAAAATATCAACATAATTCAAAACAAAACAGAATCATTAAATAATTTTGAGAAGTCGAAGGTCCTGCACGTTTAACTTATCCACAGTTATAATCAAGCAATACGCGAGCGAACAAAACACGAACGTGCTCGAGCCACTGATCCCCCCCTCACAGACACCTGCGCTCTCACAGCCCTCGCTGCTCCCCACGATGTACCTACGTTATTTTTAGGGGGTCGCGGCTAAAACCTATTGGCTAAAGTGGGTCGCGGGTAGAAGAAGTTTGGGAACCGCTGTATTAGCATAAGCGTAGTATAGGTATAACACGATGGATTCAATAGTTGTTTCCATAATAATATGGTTTATTTGTTTTCATTATCAGGTTTCTGAAGAATACTTAGAACTGTCAAAAGAGCTTCGTGACCATGATCTTTCGGTTTATTTTTTGAGTGAATATACTAAGAATGTGGTTGCTTATATTTGTGGATTTATAATAAAAATTTAAACAAAAAAAAATAATTGCTAACAGTGTTCTACACTTTTACACGGTGATAAGTAATATTATTAAAATTGAAAATATATAAAAAAATTATATATTATTTAACTTCAAGCATTTGTGATGTATTTTCAAATTACATTTTTTATTTTGAACCACTCAATGATCACTGTATGGTTGTAATAAAATTTATTTTGGAGAAACATATAGATATTCCACTTCGCCTCGAATTTAATAAATTGAAAACTTCTAATAAAACCAAAGTTAGGAGTTTGCTAACCAAATCTATTTTATTACTAAACCAATAATTTTGATTTTTCCTTTTTTTTACTTAGGTATACAATTTTGTATGCTAGTTATTTTATCTTGAATTCTTGTTATTTGATTGTAAATAATTTTTAAGAACAATAAATATTGATATTATTATTATTGTTTTAATATTTCCTATTTCATTGTTTACCATTTCAATAAACTTTTATTTATTAATAAGTTCTGTGAAAACAAAATAAAAAAACCTTTCAATATTATATTATAGTATATTATTAAACGAGCAATTTATGATAGCCATTAATCGGCGCAAGTCACCCGAGTGAATAATGGGCATAATCGTTATGAAAAGTATCAATATTAGAAATTTTGATATTTTATCTATACGATATATTTCAGAAACATTTCCTAAACAAAATACGCAGATTTGATATTTTATTTCATATTGTACCCCCAGTTGTCATGGCTTGTTATTTAAATGCAAAAGCGTGAATTATGATCCATAATTCACTCTAGTAGATATATGGGTACCATATACCTTTTGTTAGGAGGTAAAATATTGACTTATTATTAAGTGGTCGTGGACAAACATATTTATAATCTGTAGTGTAATACTAGTTTTAACTTCAAAATCCTTCATAGGTATCTTTAAAAAAAATCACTTGTCCATGAGCTACGATCTTACATATCATTTCCACTTATTCAAACGAAAAATTATGAACTTACATCATTTAGTCTATAAAACCAATTTTCATAAATGAACACTTTGGAAATATACGCTTACTGGCCCTGATTTATGTTGCGTTCAAAACATTGTATAGGTAGGTAATAATGTGTGAAGAGTGGTCTATCTTTAATATGTTATTGCAACGGAACAATAAAATTGATTTCCATCAATTGATCTACATTGTTAGGTAGGCGTAGCAAGGAATTCAGAAATGAGGAGGAGATAGAAAAAACTAGTATTCCAAATGGAATTATACATATACTAACCCTTTGGGGTACTTTGGAAGGTATTAAAGACAGTAGACCAATACAATCGGTAATACTTTTACTTTAAAGAGGAAGGAATTTAAGAAAAATGGTGAAAACCGCATCTCAATATCTATTTACTAGGATATCGAGTTTTATATTTAGGTAAATTGAAAATTTTACATAATGTAGTAAGCGTCCAGATGTCATACATTGTTGACAATTTAAATATTAAATTAATGTAGAGTGAATTTATAAACCTGTAACGGTTAGCAACAAAATACGTAATGCCTTACACATTTAAACTTAAGATCCTTTAGAGATGAATTGCCTATATTATTAGATGTTCCTTTAGCAGTCCGGCAAAACATGTGGATACAAGAAGATGGCTGTCCAGTCCACTTCAGATATAAAGTTATGCATTTTTTAGACCAACAATATGAGTATAGATGGCCAACAAGATCTCCCGGCCTTACTGAGTTACATTTTTATCTTTGTGATCGAATTAAAGAAGAAGTTGTTTAGACAAGACCTGCAAATAGAGCAGATCTGATTCTACGTATACAAAACGTGCGAGCAGCAAACACAAAAACATATTGAATACATTTATGTTATGTAATTTTTGAAATATAAAAGTCACAGTTATATAAAACGTCACAACTAGATAATATTTATGTATTGAATACTGACAAAGGCCGTCACAGCTAGAGAACAATAATGATATAAAAGATACATATTCATATTACATATCTATTATGTAAATTATATTACATCTCAAATATGTCCAAATCACTATGTAATATATATATGTAAAAATTAGATAATATCTAGAGAATATTTATGTATTAAATATTACATAATATGGATGTGACAAAAGTTACCTATTTCTACTTTTGTCTCACTCCTTACCTAAAATATTTTATTTCATTGGATCTATGAAAAAACTATTTGAGAAAAATCTGTTAAAACATTATTTTCCATAGATGAAATGAAATACAATATTTTTAGTATGGATGAGGGTCAAAAGAAAAAAGGAATTATTGTAACTATACCTATTATTCAATACCTACCTTATGAATATTTCAAACATAATAAAGCAACTGAATATTTATATATTGTAAATGGTATTTATCTTTATTTGGAATATTTAGTAGCTGGTGGATGTTTTCTTAGTTACTAAAAAAAAACAGCAAATTAATGCATATAAGTACATTTATTTTATTAACATAATTAACATTGACAATACAATACTGTAAAAATATTCAAAAACTAAATGATAACAAAATATAAAAAATAATAAAAAACTAATACTATCCCTTGTTTTGAAGGGTTACTGTTTCACCCTTCTTTTCCCTCTGGAGTCTCTGCTTACTCAGCCGTATCCACGTGCTGTGCCTGTTCAAAATAGTAAGAGACAATTTTTATGTATAAATACCTTTTTTTCTCGTATCTTCGCTTAGAAAACAGATATTGAGATGCGGTTTTTACCAATTTCTTTTAAATTCCATAGCATCGCATTTGAAAATTCTCAAAAAAAGTTGAAAACAAAACAATTGTTCAATTACTGCCACCTAGCGACCGTTAAAATCACTTAAATGAAACGATGGTACAATTTGTTAGGAGTTGAATTCCTTTTCAAATGATACTAAGGTTGTCAAAGTCCATAAAGTGGATCAAAAGTTAAAACAGTTTTATTGAGCCAGCGTTCCCACTCACCCCTACCAGTTAATTTAAAGATAGAGGAAAAGGCACTGGAGCAAACTTACGTAATGCACTGTATATAAATTAAAAACTTTTCATGATACCTCCATTCGTTTGAGAAAGCTACTGTGTAGCGAAACGCGTCACAAGTTGTATTTGAACATAGTTCAATTGTAATGAAGGTTTAAACAAAAAAATTTTTTTATTGTTTTATTTTATAGTTACGTAATAGTAGTTTACGTAACAAGTCCTGAAAGTGGTCTTTTACTGGACGAGTGGGCAAATTGCAGGGCGAGCCGTAGGCGAGTCCTGCAAGCCTGCGACGTACAATATTTTTTTTTAAAACGGGCATTGTTATACCATAAACTTCATATTATTCAGTTTACATTTTTATAACAAGAACTCTTTAATTACTAATTTTAACAATTTTTTTTAACAATCTTTAATAAATCAAACGTTGCTTGGGTGGCCGCCTTAACAATTTCATCTGGTATAATTTCATCTTCCATTAATTCACAATCAAATGCATCATTTTGAATATCCATTTTATAATAAATGTCACGTTTTCAACTAAACGTCAAAATATGTCAAGCTATTTTATAGTTTTAAATAATACAAAACTCGGTTACTATAGAAACCAATTGACCGCTATCTTAGACTAACTATTTTATTATTTTTTTCATTAAAGATAGGCCGGAAAATAAATAAAAATGAGCCCGGTAAAAGCTTTTACCGGACTATCACAATAATTTTCTGGCTCGGTCCGACAAAATGAGATTTTCTGACCTAAAAATTAACCGGAAAGTACTAATTTCTGGCCGGTTTAAAAAAAATGATTTAATGATTACAGTGTCGTACCAAAAAGCAAACTAAAGTTGTACGGGATTGTAATAGGAAAGGTATTTAACTAGTATAGCAAAATCAATATGAATTTAAAATTAAATAATTTATTTAATAATTATCCTAATTTGTATAATATTTACACCTTTGGTAGATTATGTACTATGCAATGCGTCGTATTCCCATTGCTGGATCCATAAATATCTCTTAATTCTTGTTGAATTTTCCTCAAGATCTCATTGTTAATTTTTTGTTGATCCTTGTATTTAACATTTTGTACTTTCTTTTTCTTCACGCCAGGTTTATGGATCAAAAAAGCATTGTCGAATACTTGAAAATTATAGTCCAGCATGCACAAATGGAAAGCCTACAATAAAATAAAAATATATTATACCGGGTCCAGTCGTAATTTACCCACAGTACTGAAAACACTCTTCACTTACTCAATATACTAAGATAGCGATATATAGAATAAAAAAATATTTAAATTAAAACTAAGAAAGATGACACAACGCATGCGACAATCCTTGACCAATTGATTGATTGGATCAGCACACCAGTCAAAGGCTTGAAGTTATCGGCACCTCAGCCTTAAGGCTTTTTGTGCTCTTGGTTGTGCCGTTTATGTGAAGAGACCAATAGCCCTTATCAGGCTCAGCAGACTTTTCACTAGGTTCTTCTTAGAAATCCTCCCTTGGATGTTCTAGTCCTAGGAGTCTTTGTCTCCAGTGAGATAATGCTTCACAATCAAAGATAATGTGAGAGGCTGTTTCCTCCTCTTCCATGCACAACCGACAGATAGGTTCCTCTCTATATATGCCGATTGTATGCATGTTCTTCCTAAGGGTACAGTGACCGGTGAGTAAACCCGTCACTACCCTAATTTGGCCCTGCTAAGGTTTAGTAATTCATTGGTCAGCGTCTCCGAGGTTTTTTTGACCAGGAGTTTGCTGTGTTCCTGTTTTGGCACGTGTCTCCAGTACAACTGGTGTTTAGTTTGAGTCCACCGGGATATACAACCACGTGCAGCAGTTTTGGATATCCCAAATACTGGTTCAGGACCAGTGAATGCTGTCGCAGACCCCAGCTTTGCTAGGATGTCTGCCTTTTCGTTTCCTACAATGCTCTTATGCCCCGGGACCCACTTAAGAGCTACTCTATTATGGTTAGCCAGGGTTTTAAGTTTCTGTAGACAGTCCCAGACCACTCTAGATCTGATCTGAGGACATACTAAAGATTTTAATGCTACCTGACTATCGGAGAGAATTAGGATCTTTTGACCTCTGTACCCCCTTTTAATATTCAGTTGCAAACACATATCGATAGCGTAGATTTCTGCCTGGAATACAGAAGCAAGATTCCCCAACGGTGCGTGGATATTGCACTTGGGTCTAGCACCATGGACTCCAGCACCTGTTCCAATGTCAATCTTAGATCTGACAGTGTACCACACCAACGTTCCTGCATGCATCCAACCCATCCCAGTTTAGCTGGATTTGGTATGGTTGGGTGTCGTTACTTCTTGCCACCATGTTGTCACTTCTCATTGCAAGGAGTGCCTTGACCAAAGATCACCTACTGGTGATTTCTGTTAAGTTACATATTGTTTACATGAGCTTTTTTTTTTTTTTATTTAATACAAACATACCCGCATCAACTACTAAGAGTTATTAGCAGGAGGACTTACACAAGAAGTATGTGTTGAATTTGTGTTATAGATAATTTTCAAATTTTGCTATACAAATTAATGTCTTTGAAATATTTAATTAAAGCACTTGTGTCTTTAGTTAGCACATCCTTGAATACCGCACTTAAATTATTCTGTCTTCTATATCTAGAATATTCAGGACACTCTGAGATGATATGTTTTATAGTAAGAGAAACATGGCAACGTATACATTCTGGTGCTGGTTCTTTGTTGAGGAGATATTGATGTGTAAGAAGTGTGTGACCTATTCGCAGGCGGGTTAAGACAACTTGATCTCTTCGTTTTTCTGGTATTGATAGACATAATTCAACTTGTGGCTTAACTTCTTTCAGTTTGGATGTCGTATGATTCCATATTACTTGCCAAGAATTAAATATATGTTTTTTGATTGGATTTATGTGGTCAGTGTAGGGAATTTTTTTAATGTAAGGTGCTTCTTGATTAGATGTTGTATCTACTGCTAATTGATCGACTTCCTCGTTTCCTTTTATACCAGAGTGAGATGGAACCCATAGAAATGAGACGTTCTTTTGGGTAAGACGTATGATTTCTATTTCACTTTTGATTCGTATGAGAATAGGATGGGAAGGGTAAAGTTGTTTTAAGCCAAGTAACGCACTCAGTGAATCTGTTATGATGAGAAACTTGGTTGCTGTAGAGTCTTTGCACATTTTTATGGCTTCCAGAATTGCAGTAGTTTCTCCCGTGAATATACTACATTGATTCGGTAGTCGGATGGCAGATTTGTTATTTCCACAGATGTAGGCTGCTGCAATTCCATTGTGATTTTTTGAAGCATCTGTATAGATTTGCAGGGTTTGAGGGTATTTTGATATAATTTCCTTAAAGAGGTTTTGTAGGAGACAGGGATTAGTTGAATTTTTTGGATTTTGAGTGAGGGACGTATTAACATCTGGCTTCTGAGACATCCAGGGGGGAAAGTTAGAGTTTTGCTGGAGCGATAATTTAAATTGTTCAAATTCATAGTTAGTTCGTCTCACTCTTTCTCTAAAAGGGAGATTTTTTGTTGGCTTGGAGTCGTAGATTTCGTCAGGAGGGGCGTTTGTTGGGAAAATGACTTGGAATGCATTATTGTTGGGATACGCAGATATTTTTGCAGTATAGTTTAAGGAAAGGAGTTGTCGACGTAAGTACAGTGGAGGTTCGTTTGCAATGACTAGGAGACTGCTGGTCGGGCTGGTTCTGAAAGCGCCAAATACACATCTGAGTGAAGAAGTTTGAATGACATCTAATTTTTTTAATAATGTTTTCTTAGCGGTATCGTAGCAAATGGAACCGTAATCTAATTTACTTCTTATCAGTGATTTGTATAGGTTCAATAGGCTGATTGTACTAGCTCCCCATGTTCGGTTTGATAAAATTTTTAACAGACTTATTCGGGATTGGCATGACTGTTGAAGGACTTCTATGTGTGTTTTCCATTTGAGAGAACAATCTAAAGTAAGACCAAGAAAATTTACTTCTTCTACCCGCATTAGTGGAGTTCTATGTAAAATCAGATTAAAATTATGGGTGTCTTTTCGTTTGTCAAAAATCACATAGTGTGTCTTTTCGCTTGAAAATTGGAATCCTGTTTTTTGTGACCAGTTTTCGATTTCATGGAGGCAATCTTGAAGTAAAGTGGAGGCGAACTTTGTGCTTCTACTTCTTGTATAAATGATGAGGTCATCTGCATAAAGGCAAATTTTGATGGGAAGTTTTATCATTTCGGCTATGCTGTTAATTGCAGTGAGAAAAAGTGTGGGACTCAGAATAGATCCTTGAGGAATGCCATTTTTGAGAGGTCTTGTAGTTGAGATGAGACCATTTGATCTGACTTGAATAGTTCTGTTGTTGAGAAAATTATTTATGAATGCTAGCATGTTTCCTTGTACTTCCCATGTCTGTAGTGTTTTTAAAATATTATATTTCCAGGTTGTATCAAAAGCCTTATTTAAATCGAAGAATATAGCGATTAGTTTTTGGTCATTCAAAAATGCATTGTGTACTTCACTTTCAAAAGATATTACATTATCAATTGTCGATCTACACTTTCGGAATCCACTTTGATAGGGTGTTAAAAAATTTTTGTTTTCAAGATGCCATGCTAGTCTGTTGTTTAAGATTTTCTCTAAAATTTTACACATACTGCAGGTTAGGGATATCGGTCTATATGAGGCTGGGTCGTCTTTTGGTTTGTTAAATTTACATATGGGGATAACTGTTGCATTAGACCAAGTTTCTGGAAACTGATGTTTCAAAAACATAGTATTAAATAGATCTAGGAGTATTAACTTTGTATTGAAAGGAAGATTTTGCAGAAATATTGTGGGGATGTCATCTGGTCCAGGGGCGGAGTTTTTGGTGTTTTCGAGTGAAAATTCAAGTTCCTGCAGAGTTATGGGAACGTTTAGATAAGAGTCGGAGTCATTAATTTTGATTTCAGAAGTTTCTATCAATTCTTTGTATTGTATAAAGGATTGGTTTAAGCTTCGATCACTAGAATTCTGTTGGAAAACATCTGCCATAGCCTCACATACATCTTTTTTATCGGATATCAGCTGATTATTATAGGATAAAGTGTTTATGTGGAGGAAAGAATTTTGTCCTTTTATTTTTCGAATTTTATTCCATATCGAGTCAAGTGGGGTAGAGGGATTTATGGAGGAAATATAGTTGCACCAGCTTTCTTTTTTACTTTTTTTAATTAGGAAACGGGTTTTGGCATTCAGTTTTTTGAATTCAAGGCGATTTTCATCATTTTTATGTCTTTTCCACACGTTATAAGCGTGTTTGCTTGAACCTAGTGCTTCTGCAATCTCCTTATTCCACCAAGGGACTGGTTGTCTTTTGCACATTTTAGTTTTTCCAATACTGGTATTTGCAGCTGATATGATGATATTGTTCAGCTTTATGATATTTTCATTTATATCTCCTTCAAGTGTGAAATTGGTGACTTTGTTTTCTATTTCCTTCCTGAATAGTTCCCAATTTGCCGATTTTTGTTTCCAGTGTTGATATATAGGATGTGAAGGAGGTTCATTTTCTTTCCATTGTATGGATATGGGGAAGTGGTCACTGTTATATAGATGATTCAGGGTATCCCACTGAAGATCGGGTGCCAGAGATTGACTGCAAAGGGAGAGGTCGATAGCAGATAGTGTGCCATTATATGAATTAAATCTTGTAGATTTCCCTGTATTCATTAGGATTAAGTTACAACTATTAATGGTTTTGAGAAGTAGATTTCCACATTTGTCAGTTTTGTGACTACCCCATGCTGCGTTGTGGCAATTCAGGTCTCCTACAATTATTTTGGGCGACGGAATTTGCTCAATCAAATTATTTAACTCACTTATATCAAGTTCATTTGGGTGTGGCAAATATACGTTACATATATGTATTTTCTTACGAAATGTTACAGATACTGCGATAGCTTCAAGATTTGTGTTTATAGGAATTTCATTTGCTTGAATATTCTGTTTTATAAAAATTGCTACTCCGCCACTGGCTTGTGCTTCCAATCGGTTTTTGAGGAAGCATTGATAATTTTTCAACTTTATTGATTGTTGTTTGAAGTGTGTTTCTTCTAGGCATATTATCGCTGGTAATTGTTTATTAATTAACAGTTTCAAGGAGTCAATTTGAGTATAGTAACCATTGAGGTTCCACTGAAGTATGAACGTATTATTCATTATATTAATTCTCTTGTGAAAAAGGTTCACTGTCAGATTCTTCAGTGGTGGAGAAGCTGGAGAGACTTAACTTTTTCTTAAGTCTTGTAATGTTATTTTTTATGCCCTTTGTCGTAGTATGTTTATATATGAAATTTAAAATTTCTTTTATTTCGGAGTCTTCGTTGGAATACTGCTGTGCTATCTCCTTTGGGTGTTTGGAGTTGATTGTATTTTCCAGAAAGTCACATATTTGGGTGAAGTTTAAAATGAAAGGTGGGGTTCTATCTTCAATTTGTTCTTTTATAGGGCTTAGTATATTTACTATGTCTTCCGAAGACATTTTCGCTCTTTTTCTTTGTTTCGAGGGTTTTAGTGGAGTAACAAAAGTGGGGTTGGGTGAATTTTCCTGAATATCTGGTGACGTGGAAATTTGTCTTTTAGTTGTTTGTGTGTTTATTTCTGATGGATGATTTGGTGGAGTGGGCTTAGATGTTTGTATTATGTCCTTTGTAGAAGAGCTTGTGGATTGAAGCATTGAGGTGCTTGGTAGTGGAGGATAAGACATTTGGGTAGTTTTTGCTGTTGGAAGGGTTGTGGAAGAGGGTATATGAATTGATGGTAATGTTACTGGTGAGGAAGTAGTATTTGATGGTATTGTGGTGATGGAAATTTCTGACGACGATGATGTACAGTTAGAATTTTCTTCTGTGGTTGGATTAGATTGTATTTCTTTGTCTTCCATATGTTCAAGAGAGTCTTGTTGAGCCAGATGAGTTGGGCAGTCGGATTCTTGATGGCCGATTGTTTTGCATTTTTGGCAGTTAGAGCCATCAATATATAGGTATAATCGGTAAGTGGTATTGTCATGACAGATGTTGAAAGAGTCTGGTATGTTTGCGTGTTGGAGTGGTTTGATATAGATTTGTCTCCTAAAGCTGAGTACGTGGCTGTATTCAGATTCTGGCATACCAATTTTCAAGAAGGTAATTTTAGATACTGCTGATATCCCCATGTTTCTCAGCTCTTCTTCCAAAAGAGAGTTAGGAATTGTTGGGCAAATGTTAGATATAACTAATCTTTGGGCTGGAGTTATTAATCTTCTTATTTCTACTTGAGTTCCATTAACTTTGATGGTGTTGTGGGTACTAAGAAAATTATCTACAATATTTTTTGAGGAAAGATAGATGCAAATTCGGTTATTAGCAATTCTTGAAGCAAACAATACGTTTTTGGGTTGTATAAGGGATCCTATTGCTATTATGTAGTCGTGTATCTTTACTCCATCGATTGCTGAGAGAACTACAGCTTGATCTTTTGTTGGGTATTTGTACGTATTTACTATACTTGAGTAGGTGGTAGTTGTCATGTTTCTATTGGAGATATTATCCCCTGGTGGATTTGTCTCGTTCATTTTTCACATTATTTGAAATATATCTGAATCCGACACTGTTGTCGAATGGATTCAGGTTACTAATTACCGGTGTAACCTTACTTTCGATATTTCCACTTTTGCAGATTAATTGGTAATAAAAAATCTACTCACAGTAATTTCTCTATAATGGTTTATGGAACAAGCACTTGCTAATGTATCACTTAAATTATGTTCAGATTTTTCACAGGACTACGTAAGATTTAGCTAAATTTCGGAGCCAACTAATAACGTGGTTTTCAAGACCTTAGTCAGGACCGAACTCTTACATGAGCTTGTATTGCATGTTTGAAAATATATTTATAGTTTACAACATTATTTTTCGTAATCAAGTTGGTTTACGTTTAATATTATCTTCAGCTATCTGACAGCTCGATTACTATTCGAAGTTTTGACAAATGATTGGAAACCCTGCGCATTTACGATTGGTTTATCAATTTCCTAATTTATGGTGCATGAACACTTGACAATTCTTAGTTTAAATTTAAATCTTAATCTTAAATTAGTATTAGTTTAGTTGATGTTGCATGAATTCACCTTTAGTTATTAATTTAAAATGAAGACGATAGTGATAGTGAGATTTGGGTTATATAGTTAGTTGTGAATAATATAGAATCAGTTCATTAGTTATAAGTAGATAATGTATTGACGCCGCGGTGAAAAAACAAGCTGTTTAGATAGACGATTTTGAGGACAGGTTTTGTCAATTCTTCCGTATTAGTTCGATCTAGCCTCCATGATCTATGGTTTGCAATTGGAAGGAGAGTTTCTGTATACAACGTATACCTCATCATCTTTCTTTCCTGTTATACTTGTCTAGTTCGTTTTAATATACGATATCTTGCTCCATTTCTTTCATTTTAAAAGACCCTGACATGCAGAGAGAATAAGAAATACTCGTTTTAGAACATTTAACTAAAAAAGTCAAACAACTTGACTGAACTCACCCATATCTAAACTATACGTTTTCAAGTTATTGATTCACACAAAGACGACCACTTTCTTTACCTATCTATACAATATTCATGCCAGCTAAACTGGGAGGGGCTGGAAGTATGCAGTCAGGAAGGAACGTTGGTGTGGTACACAGACGGATCTAAGACTGACATCGGAACAGGAGCTGGAGTCCACGGTGCTAGATCCATGTCCAATGACACGCATCGTTGGGGAAGCTTGCATCCGTATTCCAGGCAGAAATCTAAACTATCGATATGTGTTTGCAAATGAACATCAAAAGGGGGTATAGAGGCCAAAAGATCCTTATACTCTCTGATGGTCAGGCAGTACTAAAATTTTTAGCATGTCTCCAGATCAGATCTAGATTGGTCCGGTCTGGGACTGCCTACAAAAACTATTAACCCTGGCTAACCATAATAGAGTAACTCTTAAGTGGGTTCCGGGGCACAAGGGTATTGTTGGAAACGAAAAGGCAGACACCCTAGCAAAGATAGTGCCTGAAACTGCATTTACTAGTCCTGAACCAGTATTTGGGATATTAAAAACTGCTGCACGTGGTTGTACATTTCGGTGGATTCAAACTATACACTGGAGACACGTACCGAAACAGGAACACAGCAAACTCTCACATTATCTTCGATTGTGAAGCATTATCTCATTGGAGATATAGACTTCTAGGACTAGAGCATTCAAGGGAGGATTTCTCCAAGAAGAAGCTAATGAAAAGACTGTTGAGCCTGATAAGGGCTAGTGGTCACTTCACATAAACGGCACAAAAAGCCTAAAGGCTGAGGTGCCGAAGACTCTAAGCCTCTGATTGATGGTGCCGAACCAATCAATCACTACTTCTCTTACTCCCAGGCCACTAAAATAATTCTTAAAATTCAATGGTTCGTCGCCATTCTGTACATTCAGAGTATAATCGATCTCTAATCTTTCAAATTTTGGGTTGATAAATAAAGTTTTTATTTTTGATATTATTTCTGACTTACTTGGCACATTTTATTTCCTTGACCTTCCCAGTTTAATCTCTCATCCCAAAGCGGTTCTTCTTGTGTGCATACAAAAAACGGTTCCCATATAACCTGTTTACCTTGTCGCTTAGTTGATGTGAATATATTTAAGCCTTTGGTTTCGTTTGTTAACATCCATTCTTCTTGTTTAGGGATATTGTGACATTTGGAACATACCTTGGCGTGAAATCCAAATGCAGTGTGGTTTTGGAGCATTATTTGAAGGGTTGTTTTCGTTTCTGGAATCTGAAATTTGAAAAAATCATGAAAATACATTTTATCAAATTACTTTGTATAAACATGTAGGGGGAGTCCGGGAGAGTTGAACCGCTTGTTGTTTAAAGTATCGTATTTTCATATAAATGAAGCTCAGTGATTTAATTATAATAATAAACAGTGGCATTTGAAGCAATTTTTATCCAAATTTGTATTCCTCAGTGGTGAAAAATTATGTATATTGTTTAAATTTGTAACTACCTATCTTATTTTTTATTGTCATCAATTCTTATGTTAATAAAATCACAAGTTTGGAAAAATATTTTCAACAATCTTTTCTCAATGTTTTAGATGCATTGCTGTTTCACAGAATAGTTTTTGTTACATATTCTAACCATAACTAGTTTGGTAGTCATTAAAAAAAATACAAGAAAAATATTGTTTTATTTCATTATTAAAAAGTGATCTTGCAGACTTCATGAAAACATTAAATATCTTGAAAACTATACATCTTTTGATATGTAAAGGTTATGCGTTTTTCACGTGAAAACCATTGAGGAATACAAATTTGGATAAAAATTGCTTCAAATGCCAGTGGTGTGAAAAATGGGAGGGGAAAGGTGACATATTTTACTAAATGTACAACACTGGATCAAGAATTGAAAATTGTTTTTCCATCAAAATATGCCCTTTTACATTTTAAAACAACCTGCCAAATGTCAAATCAATTTACCCATCCATTTTAAACTTATCAAATGAAAATATTTAATTTTTCATAAGTTCAACACCCCGTATCTCGAAAAGTAAATGAGCTGGACCCCTCATTCCATATATAATTTTGTTCAGTTTTATGAGAGGTATCTACATGCAAACGTTGTAAGTGTCATTTGAAAACACCCTGTATATTTGAATGAAAAATAGGATATGAGTCAACTCTCCCCACCCTTAGGGACACTTGAACTGGGGTCTGGGGAGAATTGAATTGAATTGAATATTGCTTTTTAAAGAGGAAAATAAAAACATTTTGCAGCTTAAATCCCAGATATATTAAACAAAACATCACAAAATGAAATTTAAAAAATTATAAAGATACACGGTTATCGCTCTTCTTGCAAAAGAAAAAACTTCAACATATTCTTTAACATTCCACAATCAACATAATTATTAAATATCATGTTAACGAAATTAAACATTTAACGTTTCTTTAATCAAACTTGTTGGTCTTTCTTAACCTTTTGTTTAAATTCTACAGTGCTATTCAAAAGTCCCCTCCCCCCCTGGTATCTTTTGAACGGCTACACTTACATTAATAAAATTTGGAGTGTTGTAAACTTCTCTACGAATGGTAACAGGTGACGTAATAGTAATAGATGACGTCACAGTGCCACTCTGGCCAATAATTTTAAATAGGACTTTATGGCAAGTGATATCTCGTTTGAAAGACATTGACATTGGCTACATAGCCATATTAATTTTGTTTGGGTTTAAACTAATTTTGACGGATGAATTAAATAAATACCAAAATTATTATCGGTGGACGTAGATTCTTCACGACACAAATATCGGTACATTAACGAGAACATTCTGTCGTTAAAAAATGCACAGCTACATCTTATTATCGGTCAAGATAATTGGTCTTTACTGGTCAATCAAAATTATTACTGGTCCATGGAACGGTCCAGCTTTAAGTAAAACTCTTTTAGGATGGGTTATACACGGCAATGTGTCTGCATATCAGACTAGTCAACAGTATAATTGAAATTAAAAACGACTTGGACCACCTGCATGACCTAGTGAAAGACTATTGGAAGGTAGATGGAGTACCAGGAGGAAAAAATAAGTCAATATCATCTGAAGACAGGCGGGCTGATACTATTTTGCGAGAGACAATGAAAAAGGTTGATGGCAGGTATGTTACGGGATTACTTTGGAAAAATGTTGATGTTGTTTTGCCAGAAAGTAAAAATAATGCGTTTAAAAGACTGCAGTATACAGAGAGAAAAATGGACAAAAATGAGCAGTATGGGAAAATATATTGCGAAAAATTTTCAGGCTTGAAAAAAAAGGATACATTCGAATGCTAACGCCAAAGCAAGAAGAGACCCACAATTGTCGTACGTGGTATTTGCTATACATTTTTTCTCGGCTATATATACCCATTATTAGCTCATATCCAGTGTTCACTATGATATCGCAATGAGCCTAAATGATAATCTTATTAGTGGTCCTGACTTATATAATCAATTGTTTACTATTTTACTTAATTTTCGAATAAAGCGATATGCCTTCACGGCCGATATACGAGAAATGTTTTTACAAGTGATAGTGCGACCAGGGGGTATATTCTCAAACAGTGACATTTTTTGTCGCATGCGACTTTTTTGTATACATTCTTGATTGACAAAAGTATAATCTCGCATGCGACAAAAATGTCACTGTTTGAGAATAGGCCCCCAGAAGATTGTTGCGCACAACGTATATTATGGAGAGGTAAGGAGCGCAATATGAAATAGGTGTCGTGTTTTTTGGGGCCACATGTAGTCCATGCTTAGCACAAGAGGCAAAAAACCGGAATGCACAGGTATTTTAGGCAGAGTATCCGGAAGCTGTCTAGACCAAGCAATAGGTAAATATTTTTGACAAAACGCGAGTTTTGGCACAAACAAAACTCACTTGAACAGTATCTTGGACTCGAAGGTACGCTACTCCGGCATAACACTTCTACGAAGAGTCACAAAAACTATGAAGTTGAACTTGACTATTAGCACGGTTTAAGGTGAAATATTGTCTAGGTATCTGAAATTCATAGATGTTTTGTAAATATTTAAGCCAAACTTGCCATTTATAATAATCTTTAAGATTTCGCGTTTAGAAGGTCGTCTCATTGTCGTTAAAAGATCTTTATCAATTTTATAAAACTTTGTTTGAAATTCAAAGGTGTCTTTTGAAGGATTCCAAAAAATTCCTAAAATTTTTTCTGAATATGTGGTTTCATTAATTTTTAGTGTTTTAAAATGATCAGCCACCAGTTCAGGGTCAATATACTTTAGAGTATTTCTTCCGAATTTGATGTCCAGTTGCATATGACAAATCCTCCTTGCTGATGGAAGTGTATTATATCTTTTATCAATTGCTTTGCTTCTAGACAACTATCTGCTCCTCCAGTATGTCGTTGACTAGGCCAAGCAACGGAGCATGCGAGTCTAATAATTTTTGACAAAAATCCTAGTAGAAAACGGATGATTCCATCACCTAAAAGACATTACGTAGTATCATTTTGGTATGATTTGAACAAGCAAATGTTGTTCAGTAATTTGTTATAAACATTTAAAACGAGAAAAACCTTATTTTTTTAGTTTTTTCCATAAAGCGTGAAACGTACTGAAGAAATATCAATCGTATGCATGGATAAATTGTGGATAATTAAAATACGAACAGAATGAGGGGTCGAGCGAGTCAATCGGATAATTAGGAACCGAAAAAATCGGGAAAAGCCGAAAAATTAGTCATTTTTTTGAAAATTTATATCTTTGTCATTTATCAATTACAAGAGCTGAAACTTGGTACAAAAGAAGTTCTTCGTACGCTCTTTATATGTGCGAAGAGCAGACGCCAAGCGACGGTTACTTTTATCGCGATTGCAATTTTAATTTTTTCATACGATAATTTTCAACGTGTCTGGATACGTGGTCGATTGTCCGATTTTAACTTTGAAAACGGTTTTGAAAAGTGTAAATGTAGAGCAACCAAACGTATATTCTCGATTTGAAATTGAGTAATGGGAAGGTGGCCAAAAACGCCAGGGAACATCGGCAAAAATGACTGAGAGCTGGAAAGCGGCTGAGTAGTGGGGAAAGCGTCGACAGATCAGTGACCGAGGAGAGGTATTATACATAGATATACGAGCGCGCTGAGGCGCAGCGTGTCTATGGTTTGCGTTTGATTATTTTTGCAACTAGCTCAAAACATTAAAACCATTTACTGTTGCAAAGACTCAAAAGGTTCTAAATCAAACGAGTATTATAGCATCGATAGTTTCAAATATCCAGGGAAAAAATGAAATAATAGATTCATTTTCTCACGAAAAATTGTTGGAATTAGCTTAAAATTTTATGATGCTAATGCCACTTGCGATATCATAGTGAAAACTGGTTATGAGCTAATAATGGGTATGTATAGTAACAAAGCAGAGAAATTTATAGCAAGTACCACGTATGACAATTGTGGGTCTCTTCTTCCTTTGGCGTTAGCTTTCGAATGTATCCTTTTTTCTCCAAGTCTGAAAATTTTTCGCAATATATTTTCCCACACTGCCCATTTTTGTCCATTTTTCTCTCTGTATTCTGCAGGCTTTTTAACGTATTATTTTTACTTTCTGGCAAAACAACATCAACATTTTTCCAAAGTAATCCCGTAACATACCTGCCATCAACGTTTTTCATTGTCTCTCGCAAAATAGTATCAGCCCGCCTGTCTTCAGGTGATATTGACTTATTTTTTCCTCCTGGTACTCCATCTACCTTCCAATAGTCTTTCACTAGGTCATGCAGGTGGTCCAAGTCGTCTTTAATTTCAATTATACTGTTTACTAGTCTGATATGCAGACACATTGCCGTGTATAACCCATCCTAAAAGAGTTTTACTTAAAGCTGGACCGTTCCATGGACCACTAATAATTTTGATTGACCAGTAAAGGCCAATTATCTTGACCGATAATAAGATGTAGCTGTGCATTTTTTAACGACAGAATGTTCTGGTTTATGTACGGATATTTGTGTCGTAAAGAATCTACGTCCACCGTTTGGGATACCGTATTCTGCTAGCTAGACTTTCCAACGACGTCGATGTCTGACTTTTGCTTGGAATATGTCATAGAACCCGGATAGCACAAGACATCTTCAAGACGTTTTATACCCTATCTTAGTCTGAACGTCTTAGTCCCTGAATAAGACGTCTTAAAGATGTTTTTCTCAAGACGTTTTAAAGATATCTGATTCTTACATCCTAAATACGTCTTAAAGACATCGTAAGTGTGTATATAAATAAGATTAAAAAGAATAGTATAGTATTCTATGTAATAAATCTTCTGAAGCGTATTCCATATTTTTCAATTATAATTATGAAAATGCATCAATGAAAATAAGATTATGTGGTTATATATTTTCTAGATGCTGCAGAGAAGCTTAAATATCCAAAAATAGACCAGAAACGGAAGTAGCTATACAAACGTGGCTCAAACGAGCAACTGACAGGAAGAATAGTGTTTTAAATAAACAATAAACAACTGAAATTATTAATAATAAATAAAGTCCAATATATAAATGAGAATTAAGAGTAAATACTTTTCATTTAAATACATCACTTAGACCACCTTCCATAAATAGGTATCCCCAAACCTAGTTACACATGACGTCTTTTTCATGCCTTTTGTAGGTCTGTATGAGACTAAAAATGGATCTTATGAAGATGTCTCAAAGACGTCGTGATTTTTAACATACGGCCTCTAAGGGACGTCTTTTAGACGTTTTTAAGGTGTACATGGACGTCTTTAAGACGTAGTCAACGTCTAAGAAAGATATCTTAAAGATGTCTTATAGATGTCCTTGTGCTATCTGGGAAGCGATTGCCGTCACCTTTTCTACTTCATTTCATGTGGCAGGAAGTGTCGTAGTCTCTACCACGTTGTTTTCCTTCTGCTTTCGCCGCAGTGGTTCAGAAGCTGGCTTCTGTTTCTTACCCTCCATAGCAATCTAACAAATTCTCTTAATGACTAATCGTGTCTCCCTAGGACTGTCTCGTCGGCTGAAGGACCAAATTTGTAGATATTATAAAGATGTAAATTCTGTTGACGTAAAATTGAAACTTTTATTATTATTATTACAAGTAACCAAGCATAAAAAAACACAAAAGAACTTAGAAAGTATATAGTTAAAATATTCAAGATTAAGCGATAACAGTGTTCTTGCACGGAAGCAGACCAACGATCGAAAGGATGCTTACAGTGGGCGCGGAGAGAAAACAAATCGGACTAATATAAATAGATGGGTACCTACTGGTAATGCCTTGATTTTATTCATGATAAATGTAAATAGATTTATATATTTGATAAAATTATCTTAATTGCAAATAATTCTTATCAAAAATAACATTTTTCAATCATTCATTCACTTGCAGTTTACCCTTACTTTCCGTTGAACTTAGTCAATTATTTATGAGTACCTTTGGTAAAATAGCAAAGATCAAGCTGAAATCACGTTATTTAGTAGTTTATTGCGTATTCAGCAAATATAAATGTTCAACTTATAGTTTAATGCTGGAAAGTCACTAACTTGATGCGATAAACGCGGATCGCATACCTAAGGATCGGGTATTCCAATCAGTTTTTATGTTTTTATTTGTTCCATATGCCTATAAACTATTATATATATCAATTACAACTGTGTGGAGTTGACTTGAAAAAAAAAATAATTTTTTTAATTTCAAGACCAGCTGAAAAAGATTTCGAGTCTACCTACCACCAGCAGAACACATTTTTTAACATATAACATCGTAAGCTTTTATATAAACCAAATTCAAATTTGTGGAAATAGATTGATTTTAAGAAATTTATTGCACCTGGATAGGCTCAACACACACACAACACAGATATGGCTTTGAGGAAACCAGACGGCAAATATACCGAAAATGAGGAGGAAAGAGTGCGACTCTTACTAGAAACTCATTTTCCTGGAAGTACCCCAAACAGAGGAGTTAATCCTCTCGAAGGTCATAACTGGCCTTCGAGAGAAAGTACTACAATGGCCAAGCACATTTGTAGTAACGATAGGTTGAAATGGGCTATGAACACCTTTTCACCTTTCAAAGCACCTGGAGCAGATGGGATTTTCCCAGCATTGCTCCAGCAAGGACAATACGAAATTCTTCCATATTTGGTTAGAATTAGTCGAAGTAGTTTGGAACTGGGCTATATACCAGAAGCATGGAGAAGGGCAATAGTAACCTTCATCCCAAAAGCTGGAAAAAGGGACACAACAAACCCCAAATCCTTCAGACCAATTAGCCTAACATCGTTTGTGCTTAAAACAATGGAAAAAGCTATTGACAACTATATTAGAACGGAAATCCTAGAGAGACTACCTCTCCACCCGTATCAGCACGCTTACCGGGCAGGCAGATCTACGGAGACTGCACTGGTACAATTGACGGGGGATATCCGAGGTGCCTTAGACAACCAAGAAACTGTAGTATGTGCATTTTTGGACATAGAAGGAGCTTTTGACAACACTCCACATGAGGCTGTCAAGAGAGCATTAAATAGAAGAGGTGTAGACAGCACAACATCCAAATGGATGTCGGAACTGCTCACCACCAGAGTAGCAGAGACGAGAACGAGCAAAGACATTGTCTCCATCTGCACAACCAGAGGATGCCCACAGGGAGGAGTAGCATCCTCATTAATGTGGAGTCTGACGGTTGACGAACTCCTGTGTGGTTTGACGGACCTCGGAATATCCTGCCAAGGATATGCCGATGATATTGTCATAACAGCCAGGGGAAAATTTGAAGACACCCTTTGTGACATCGTACAAAGGGGTCTGAACTATACAAATAGCTGGTGTAGGCAAGTGGGACTCAGTATCAACCCCACCAAAACCATCTTGATAGCCTTCACTAAGAAAAGAAAACTCAACCTCGAAACCATTAAACTTGATGGGAACGACGTTGAATGGAGACAAGAAGTCAAGTATCTAGGTTTGACTCTAGACAGCAAACTCCTGTGGAACAAACACGAGAAGGAGATTACATACAAAGCAAAAATGGCTCTAATGGTGTGCAGGAATCTGGCAGGGAGAAACTGGGGTTGTAACCCAAAAATCCTGAGCTAGATGTACACTGCCATAGTGAGACCAATTATCACTTATGGAGCCATTGCGTGGAGTAGTAGAACTAGCCTCTTGACGACGAGAGAAAACCTCTCTAAAATTCAAAGACTAGCCTGTATATGCATAACAGGAGGAATGAGTACATGCCCAACGGCAGCAATGGAAGTGATTCTCAACCTCACACCATTACATATGGTGGTGGAGAGTGTTGCAGAAAAAACAAGATACAGACTAAGTAGAGAAGGAATCATTAAAAAGAAAACCACCTCTTCACTTCTTAGGAATCAGACAACCTGGGACATGCCACAGGATGGTATGATGAAAAAGTATAACTTTTCAAAGAAATTCGTTACGGAATTAAGCAACAAGAAGGAATGGGATCCAAATACCATTACCAGACTCGGAAAGAATGCCATTCAATGGTACACAGACGGCTCAAAAGCAATAGAAGGAACTGGGATAGGAGTGTACGGGCCCGGCACCAAACACTCTGAAAGCTTGGGAAAAACCCCAAGTATCTTTCAAGCGGAAATTCACGCAATAAGAAAGTGTGCCCAGTTCAATATTGACAAAGGATATAGAAGGCAAAGGATTATCATAATGTCTGATAGTCAAGCAGCCATTAAAGCGCTGAGTTCTTGTGTAATCAGTTCCAAAATGGTGTGAGAATGCCTAGGCAAACTTAATGAACTAGGCGAGAACAATATAGTCACCTTACTGTGGATTCCAGGACACACTGGAATAGAAGGAAACGAAATAGCAGATGAACTAGCAAAGAGAGGGACTGAAATACCCTTTTGGGAGCCGGAACCTTTTTGCGGTATCAGAGAAGATCTGACCATTGGAAAGATCTAGTAGCGCTTAGACAATCAAACATTCTGATGGGTGACTAAAATTCGTTGAGATCAAATGAATGCATAAGTCGAAGTAAAGCTGCACTAAGAGTTTTAACAGGGATCCTAACCAGCAGATATCCTACAATTCCTCAGGAAATAGGACTAAAGGAGCTACTAGTCTCTGAGACGTTCTTCAAGAACTAAGTAGAACCTGAAAAATCATTCACCAAATAAGCTAATCGGCTTTGTTAAGAAGCTGAATTTGTTTGGTGAAATCTGAATAGGTGTGAGCCACAATAGACTCTTGCGAGTCGCAGTGGAGGGCCTTATAGACCCACTCACCATAAACCTAACCTAACCCATCCAAATCTTTGATTGTCTAAGCCCTACTAGATCTTTCCTTATCTTTTCTTCGGTTTTGCCTATTTATTTCCTTCTATTCCAGTGTGTCCTGGAATCCACATTAAGGTCACTATATTGTTCTCGCCTCATTCATTGAGTATGCCTAGGCATTCCCACTCCGTTTAGGAACTGATTACACAAGAACTCAGCACTCTAATGGCTGCTTGACTATCAGACATTATGATAATCCTTTGCCTTCTATATCCTTTGTTGATATTGAACTGGGCACACTTTCTTATGGCGTGAATTTCCGCTTGAAAGATACTTGGGACTTTTCCCAAGCTTTCAGAGTTCCTGGCCTGCATCCTATCCCAATTCCTTCTATTTCTTTGCTGTGTACCATTGAATGGCATTCTTTCCAAGTCTTGTAATGGTATTTGGATCCCATTCCCGCTCTACTTAGTCTGTATCTTGTTCTTTCTGTCACACTTGCCACCACCATTTGTAGTGGTGTGGGCATGTTCTCATTGCTCCTGAAATGCAGATACAAGCTAGTCTTTGAATGTTGGAGAGGCTTTCTCTCGTCGTCAATAGGTTAGCTCTATTATTCCACGCATTGGCTCCATAAGTGATAACTGGTCTCAATACGGCAGTATACATCCAGCTCAAGATGTTTGGGTTGCAGCCCCAATTACACCCTGTCAGATCTCTGCACTCATTAGAGAAATGTTTACTTTGTATGTAATCTCCTTTTCGTGTTTATTCCGCAGGAGTTTACTGTCTAGAGTCAAACCTAGATACTTGACTTCTTGTCTCCATTCAACCTCGCTTTCATCAAGTTTAATGGTTTTGAGGTTGAGTTTTCTTTTCTTAGTGAAGGCTATTAAGACGGTTTTGGTGGGGTAGATGTTAAGTGGATAGATTCCTGCAACCTCAAATCCTTTCATTAATTTTCCGGTTGTTGTTACCGGATTGGAGACTTTGGCAAATAATTCCGCAGTGTTTGTAACATAATTTTTTTTAAATGATGAGATTTCATATATTGGGTGCACACTTGATCTCTTGCAGCCTTTAACGAACTAAAAAATGTTAAGTGAAGTGAGGTGGCAATGAAACGACTACAATCCCACTATCACGACAAAAATTACAAGATTTTGAACTGGAGTGCGTGGAATGATTGCCCAGAATAATCAGAGCTAAATGTTCCTTAGAAACTCTAGTGAATCTAGGAAAATGATGCAACCTCTCCAGAAATAAATCTTCTGTAATTCACCCAGAGCTAGAACAAAGACGTCATTAAAATGACGACATCTATGACGACAGGAAAAAACGTCTTTTTACCGTCACTTTCAAGCCATTTTTAGAACTATTGTCTGGTCTATTAAAATATACCTACTTTAGAAATAATCAGGTATTTTCGTATCTGTTCTGCTAAACATCAGGAAAATAATCTTTGTAGATATTAAAATATTAGTCAAAAAGCCAAATAAACAATTGATATGAATCTAGTATAGGCTGCTGTCATTTAGGTATTTAAAGTTACTAAAATACGTCAGTATAATATTTGTGCGCGTATTAAATTTAATTACATATCTCTTATTTGTCCGAGACTCAAAGAATAGACATTTTAATTATGATTGGTTGTGTGTTAAAACAAGAACTGAAAAGAAGATCTATGAAGTTTTCAATAATAAATACCCTGGTCAACACGTTTCGCAGTCTACAGTTAGCGAAATTGAAAAAAAGTTTCGTGAAACTGGACATCTAAAAAATATTTAAAAACCAGGTAGAGTTTGTTTAACCATCCTTTGCCGTTACGTGATAATCGGTAACGTATTCTGCTGTTTTACGTTTGTCTTATATTAGTTGAATGTCATTTTATACTTTACCTCAAAATTATAATCAATGACATATGTTAAGAATTGTTTTCAATGATGCATGTTAAAGTGTGTTTGTATGAATAAATTGGTAATACCAAAAATTGTATTTTGCTTTATGCGTTGCGTACCTTTTTACATAATTTAGTTTTGTTTTAACTTGAAACCTACGTTTTTTTTAACTGATTTATTTCAAATTTCTAGCTTGAGGTTGTTTAACGCCCCTGAGCATGATTTTGTACTGAATTTAAAAAATTACGAATTACCGAATCGTGATTAAATGGCGAATTATATAATATATATTAAAAATATAATTATAAGATTATAATTTTTGGTTATTTGAACTTAGATAGAATATCTATATGCTTATATTTTTAAAAATTGTATAGTAATTAATGTCTGTGTAATTGTGAGAAACAGTTTCGTAAGTATTCCTGAGAGATGCAAAAAAACACATTGTTGAGTGCAACGTGGCAACACTGCGAACGAAGGGTCGAGAACATTTAGGTGGGGTGAGAAAAGACAATAGTTTTTAATTTTAGCCGGTATAGGCTTTATCTGCTAGATTTTGAAATATATGTATCTAGTACTATTGAGTTAAGGATTATACTTTTATGTTTAAAACCTACTTTTTGTATATATGTACCTTACCTAACGTGTGAAGTTAAATAAAATACAGTCCACATAATTACCCAATCAAAACACAAATGTATGGGAGAAAACAAGCAATAAATAAATTTATTTCTGAAAAAACTCCCAATGAGAACAGGAGAGGGAAACGAACAAACGGAGAAGAAAGGTAAACTGAAATAGCAGATGTAATGGAATAATATGCAAAGTCTAAACTTCATCACTGACAAAATCATCTTCATCATAGTGGGAGTCCGATTCATTCATATCAGATCATTCAGATTACGTTGTAGACTGCATTTAACGGTTAAATCGGCATTTCAGCATCTCTTTCTTTTGAAAAGTAATTAATCAACTTCAAAATTAAACTTTGCTCTTTCTCATTATACCGGGAAAGCATTTTGACAATGAAAAATTAATTAAAAAAGGCGAAAATTACCAAAAATACTGAACAAATCAAAATACGATAACTGAACTGTCGAAAGTGACAAATAAAATTTACGTCGACATTAGTTAAGAAATACGTTAATGACGTCATAATTCTGTCTCATCTATTTCATGAATCAGAGATAAAGATGGACAACGTATGACGTAACGGCAAAGGATGGTTAAATAAAGTCTAGAAATGGTCAATTTACTGATGAAAAAAGTTAGATGTACTTCTAGAGATTGAGGAAAATCCGCATATAAGACAACTCGAGAACTTGCCACTGACAATGATGTGCAGAGTAAATCATCTATTTTGAGAGTTTTGAATAAAGAAAAATACCACCCTTACAAAGTTCAGTTGGTTCAGGAGTTAAATGAAGATGATCCTGATAGAAGGCAAGAATTGATGATGGACAGAATGAACGCAGATTTGCAGTTCATAAAAAGAATAGTGTTTTCTGATGAAGCGACGCGACGTTTAATTTAAACGGAACGGTTAACAAACAGAACTGTATATATTGGAGCAGAGAAAATCCTCACTGGATGTGTGAGGCTCACACTCAATATCCTAAAAAGTGAACGTTTGGGCTAGTATCATTAACAATACAATTTTTGGCACTTATTTTTTTGAGGGCACAGTTAATGGTGAGGTTTATCTATATTGTCTGATTAACTTTTTAGTGCCTACATTACAAAGACTTTTCCCTGATGTTAATCATCCAAATGAGATCTAGTTACTACCAACAAGAAGGAGCTCCACCGCATTTTGAACGTAGTTAGAAATTATTTAAAAGAGGTTTTTCCCAATAGGTGGGTTGGAAGACGTTGAACGATCGAATGGCCGGATAGATCCCCCGATTTGTCTCCTCTCGATTAATTCTTATGGAGTTATTTAAAATCTAAAGTATATTTTAATAGACCAGACAATATTGATAATTTAAAAGTTAGGATAACGGAAGAAGTTAACAAAATAACTCCTTTGGTCATACAAAATGGTGTACGAGAATTCCAAAATCGTCTCGGTTATTGTCAAGAATGAATGGTGATCATTTTAAACATTTAATATAATTGTAAAGTACATTGAAAAATACATTCTAAATATTATGCGACATTATTATCTTCATTCTACGTAAAGGTTTGGGATAGAGACATAATCAAAATTTTACATATTAAAAGTTAATTTTCTTAATTTTAATTTTTAATTTAAAAAAATTTTATATTGCTGGATAGAGGACTAAAATCCATTTCCAACAAGGAGCCACACGACCCCCTTTCTTATTTAAAATTTTCGAGGTAGTGCTTATAATTCAGAGCTGGAGGGAGATAACATTTTCAAACCAAAAATTGTCAATTTGAGAATAAAAATCGAAATGTTTTAGGTTTTTTTCACATAATACATAATAACGCTAAAATTGAGTTTATTCCATACATTGTATACACAAATAATAATAAAAATTATTTTTATATTATTTAAAGATTGAATTGGGCTTGTTTTTGAAAAAAAGCGTATACTAATACCTATAATAAAACCATGATCAGGAGTAATCTTAAATAAAATGAATATATTATTTTTAATTTTAAGAGAGTTGGCCGACTTTCATACTTGTGGATCATTTTTCTCTTTCTAGCGGTATGAATATAGTATATTATACATCAAGGTGGTGAAGACTATTATGATTAGCTTAGTTTACACCGTGTGGAGCAATTTGGTCCGTGGACTTCATAACCAGTAGTGAAAAAACGGATTTTAACCTATAAGTGGTATTAGCAGGTTAACACGTTTCACCGACGTATTGCAATTTATTTTTAATAAACTTTACAATAATAATTTTCTCCCTAGGTCACTTAGATTACCCAAATTTAAATTTTAAAAGATTCTGCTGAAACTAAAACTTTGATTGTTTGATTGTTGATTGATGTTGTAGTGTTACCACTTTTCTATCTTTTTGCTGTATCTTCGAATTGGGTTTCACTATTTTATTCATAAATTAAATACCTATGTAGATTATTCGCTTAAGATTTGTTTTTTGTTTTTAGAGCATTGCAGCACTGTATTTTTTATGTGAACTGGGCTAGCCCGTGATTAAATTGAATTTAAAAAAATATTTTTATTCATATTTTACTTTTAACTTCTTTTTATTGGTATTGTAACGCGTTTTCTTCCCACACGTGGTTTCTACCACACGAACACGTCACTATGGACACCCTTGATGCTAAAATTCGGTTCATATCTCGGGCACCAGCTTTTTAACGGAAAAATTCCACGGCACAGAGTGGAATTTTGAAAAAAAAAGTAAAAACTCGGCTTGAGAAAGGTTTGTGCGATTAATGAAATATTTTTTTAAACTGTAGCTCTCGTGATAAGCTATCATTTGAGATACCGCGATTTTCGAATTCTATGGGTTTTTTCATGGAAAAATTGTTTTTTTATGAATATCGGTAAATTACTTTGCGAATCAATATTTTTCCATTATAGGAACATTCTATACAGCTCATCATATGCAGTATAAGAAGAAAACAAATCAGGAAAACTTTTTATTTTACTGAAAAAATCTTATTTTTTGGACCAACTTTCTAACTCATTAAGTTACTTTTTGAAATGGTAGTTTGAGTCTTGAGTCATACTACAATTAGAGTCCGCAAGTCATTCATAAAACTATCCGAAAAGACGGCTAACATTCCATCGCCTTACATATGTTTTCATCAATGACTTTCAAGGAGTGGGGAGAAACTCTCGGACTAGTCGGACAATGCCATTGGCCAATAGAACTATTCACTTACAGGTGAAAAGAGAGGTTAGGAAAATTACGACTGTTTTTTTCGCAAATTTGGCACTGGCAAACCATGATTTTCACAAAAAAATATTGTTTTTAATTATATCTGTACGCACACACACAAATATTAGTTGAAAAGACGAAAACAAGAGCTTCAATAAACTAGGAACGTTGAAACTTCGTAGTAAAATCAGGTAAAATTGGTAGTAAAATGGTTTCCGTCCTTTTCTCGGTGTTGCCATACTCCAGACAGACAAAATCATTAACACGCATTTGTTTCGTTTAAACATCAAAAGTTTCAAACAAAAACATATTCTTAGTACATAACCTATTTAGGATCATTATATTAAAGTCGTTTTTATATAATTTCTTGAAAGTACATTTTTATTTTGTACGTTTCTATCGTGTCCTATAATTCAGTTGTCGCAATTCAAAGGAAAAGTAAGACAACTGGCAAAGGGTCGGCAACTTACCTTAGAATGTTATGTAATGTTCGGTTCACTTTTAAATGTAAACAAATGTATCTGTATATGTATTAATCTGAGGTTTGAGTAGTTTCTCATTTGCCACTTCTTCAATTAAGATTACCTTACACATTAATAAAAATTAATATTGAACTGATAGATATAACTTCATTTTATTCACTAGATTCCTCATCAGTACAACTGTACTCATTCTCACTATAATTTTCAGTCTTATTAATGTCACTTGAAGCTAAACGCAATCTCATAACATCTGTAATAGTCTAAGAGCTAGCAAAGTTTTCAGAATTTCAGGTAGGCCAGTTTTTTGACATGCTATCTATGTCACTCTCCTGGACGTCATACGGGCTATCTGGATGGCGGTAGTGGTTGCGTTCATCAGTGCACATCCTACCTGTACAGGTAAAATATTAATTTTTCAAATTATTTTAAGAAGTTTCTTTTTTTTATTATTATTTTTATTGAACTTTCTGCAACATGAATCTACTATTACCAGATATTTTTATTGCTGTTCACATCTGAATGAGACTGAAGTTTTCATTCATCATTGTATGTGTCCCAAAGAGAAGATAACAGCAAACAATTTTTATTGTTGATAACTTCTTCCTCTATTAATGATATGATATCATTGAAAATGCTATTGCTATATGGTACTCCGATTGTCATGCCAGGGAGTCTGTGGATTATCAGCAATAAGTTTATTATAATCATCCGAATTCACGCGAATGTTGATAAAAAATAATTTCACTTTTTGACTGTAAATTTTCTATTTTGTCAAGAAACTTTTGATTTCTTAATTTTGTCATCCACCCTGCTATTTTTTTTATAAATTTTTGCATCATTTGAGGAGTGTAAAATTTGTTGTTTATCTTTTGAATGCCTGCTTTTCCACAAAAAAAAACTCGTTTGACACTTGAATTTGTTTCTATATTTACCACACTTTCAGGCTCAATAATTGTTGATACTTGAGATACTTATGGAAGCAACTCCATCCTTATATGTTCAGTGATCTGTGCGTGAGAGCCCTGACAATTTTGACAAGTAGTTTTTTTTTCTGATGCTAGATAGATAAATGTGTGTAGATTTCATGTAAATCAATTATTGTATTTTTTGGTCTTGTTTAATAGAATGAAATAGAAAACGATCCGCGATATTATTTTAACATGGTAGCAGAGCGTGGTTATTAGAAAAAAGGAAATAAGTAAGAAGATTAATTTGATATTTCAAGAAATAAAATTTGAAGATTAACCAGAGAAACGTTGACAGCAATAATTTGATATTTGAAGAAATAAAATTTGAAGGTTAACCAGAGAAACTTGACAGCATGGCTAATAAAAAAGATAATTTTATATTACCGTTATTGATGGCAAAGATTGGACTAGGTTAGGTTAGGTTTATGGTGAGTGGGTCTATAAGGCCCTCCACTGCGACTCGCAAGAGTCTATTGTGGCTCAAAGATTGGACTAAATGAAAGTTTAGATTAATGTTAGTTTTGGAAAGCAAAAATTGCATAAATGTAATTAACGAAAAAATGCCTGAAGGAGCAGAAGAAGAAGTACAAATAACAAATTGGAAAAGAAATGATGTCAAGGCAAGATCTCTAATAGTACAGGGTGTCTCAAATGCTCAACTTAAGTTGATTATCAACGAAAAAGCAGCATTTGATATGATCAAAAAATTGAATTAAATATATGAACCATCCTCAACGGCATTGAAGCTAATTGCTAAAAGAAAGTTACTAGAACTAAAAATGAAAGAGGACGATGACGCCAAAGTATTTTTAACAAGATTTGAGCGACACATAAATGATTTGCGAAGCACAGGAGAACAGATTCCAGAAGATGATCATCTTAATTACTTACTCTCCCAGAATCCTATAATAATTTGATAGATATTGTGGATGCACTGGCCCCCAATCAAAGAACTGTACCGAAAATGAGGAGGAAAGAGTGCCACTCTTACTAGAAACTCATTTTCCTGGAAGCACCCCAAACAGAGGAGTTAATCCTCTCGAAGGTCATAACAGGCCTTCGAGAGAAAGTACTACAATGGCCAAGCACATTTGTAGTAACGATAGGTTGACCTTTCAAAGCACCTGGAGCAGATGGGATTTTCCCAGCATTGCTCCAGCAAGGACAAGACGAAATTCTTCCACATTTGGTTAGAATTAGTCGAAGTAGTTTGGAACTGGGTTATATACCAGAAGCATGGAGAAGGGCAATAGTAACCTTCATCCCAAAAGCTGGAAAAAGGGACACAACAAACCCCAAATCCTTCAAACCAATTAGCCTAACATCGTTTGTACTTAAAACGATGGAAAAAGCTATTGACAACTATATTAGAACGGAAATCCTAGAGAGACTACCTCTCCACCCGTATCAGCACGCCTACCGGGCAGGCAGATCTACGGAGACTGCACTGGTACAACTGACGGAAGATATCCGAGGTGCCTTAGACAACCAAGAAACTGTAGTATGTGCATTTTTGGACATAGAAGGAGCTTTTGACAACACTCCACATGAGGCTGTCAAGAGAGCATTAAATAGAAGAGGTGTAGACAGCACAACATCCAAATGGATGTCGGAACTGCTCACCACCAGAGTAGCAGAGACGAGAACGAGCAAAGACATTGTCTCCATCTGCACAACCAGAGGATGCCCACAGGGAGGAGTAGCATCCCCATTAATGTGGAGTCTGACGGTTGACGAACTCCTGTGTGGTTTGACGAACCTCGGAATATCCTGCCAAGGATATGCCGATGATATTGTCATAACAGCCAGGGGAAAATTTGAAAACACCCTTTGTGACATCGTACAAAAGGGTCTGAACTATACAAATAGCTGGTGTAGGCAAGTGGCACTCAGCATCAACCCCACCAAAACCATCTTGATAGCCTTCACTAAGAAAACTCAACCTCAAAACCATTAACATTGATGGGAACGTGGTTGAATAGAGACAAGAAGTCAAGTATCTAGGTTTGACTCTAGACCGGAAACTCCTGTGGAACAAGCACGAGAAGGAGATTACATATAAAGTAAAAATGGCTCTAAATGGTGTGCAGGAATCTGGCAGGGAGAAACTGGGGTTGTAACCCAAAAATCCTGAGCTGGATGTACACTGCCATAGTGAGACCAATTATCACTTATGGAGCCATTGCGTGGAGTAGTGGAACTAGCCTCTTGACGACGAGAGAAAACCTCTCTAAAATTCAAAGACTAGCCTGTATATGCATAACAGGAGGAATGAGTACATGCCCAACGGCAGCAATGGAAGTGATTCTCAACCTCACACCATTACATATGGTGGTGGAGAGTGTTGCAGAAAGAACAAGATACAGACTAAGTAGAGAGGGAATCATTAAAAAGAAAACCACCTCTTCACTTCTTAGAAATCAGACAACCTGGGACATGCCACAAGATGGTATGATGAAAAAGTATAACTTTTCAAAGAAATTCGTTACGGAATTAAGCAACAAGAAGGAATGGGATACAAATACCATTACCAGACTTGGAAAGAATGCCATTCAATGGTACACAGACGGCTTAAAAGCAATAGAAGGAACTGGGATAGGAGTGTACGGGCCAGGAACCAAACACTCTGAAAGCTTGGGGAAAACCCCAAGTATCTTTCAAGCGGAAATTCACGCAATAAGAAAGTGTGCCCAGTTCAATATTGACAAAGGATATAGAAGGCAAAGGATTATCATAATGTCTGATAGTCAAGCAGCCATTAAAGCGCTGAGTTCCTGTGTAATCAGTTCCAAAATGGTGTGGGAATGCCTAGGCAAACTTAATGAACTAGGCGAGAACAATATAGTCACCTTACTGTGGATTCCAGGACACACTGGAATAGAAGGAAACGAAATAGCAGATGAACTAGCAAAGAGGGGGAGTGAAATACCCTTTTGGGGGCCGGAACCTTTTTGCGGAATCAGCTCCAATGTAATATTGGAAGAAATAGGTAAAGCCGAAGAAAAGAGAAGATCTGACAATTGGAAAGATCTAGTAGGGCTTAGGCAATCAAAGATTCTTCTGGGTGACTACAACCTGTTGAGATCAAATGAATGCATAAGTCAAAGCAAAACTGCACTAAGAGTTTTAACAGGAATCCTAACGGGACATTGTCGCCTGAATGGACACCTCAAAAAGCTCAAAACAGTGGAGGAAGAAGATTGTAGATTTTGTGGAATTGAAGAAGAAACCTCCATCCACATACTTGCGAACTGCACAGTATTTCAGAATCCTAGGGCACAGTACCTGGGAGACTACTGGATAGAAGAGGGACAGTTACCTAAGTTGAGGCCTGCAGATATCCTAAAATTCCTCCGGGAAATAGGACTAAAGGAGCTACTAGTATCTGAGACTGTCCTTAGAAACTAAGTAGAAGTAAGGGGGCACAATAGATCTTTTAGGTCTCAGTGAATGTTACCCCAAAATACATACATACATACAAGAACTGTAGAATATGTTAAATCAAAGCTACCTATAGATTTCAAGAAGAACCCAATCAACGAAAATAATACACAGGTATTTAATTCACGAGCAATAAATAGGGGAAATCATGTAAGAAGAGATAACGAACAGAATAATATGAGAAAATGTTACAAATGTGGACGTATGGGTCATATCTAGAGATTTTGCAGAAGTTATTAGAGTACCTACAAGGGGTCATTACAGAGGTCTTGGGGATCACAGAGGATTTTTTAGAGGCAGGGGAAGATACCAAGGAGAAATAAATAACAGCTCTAGCCCGTTAGGAAATTTTGCAGATGCACAAGAACACAATTCTTTTCAGGTAACAGTTTTGAATTCAGAGAAAGAAAATCAAGCAAAAGAAGAAATAACTTGGGAAGCAAAAGAAAAAATAACGTGGCTCCTTGAAAGCGGATACAGTGATCATGTTGTCAATAAAGAGAGCTATTTTAATGAGATAAGAAAATAAAAAAAAAAACAGTAAACATTAAGGTAGGTGATGGCCATTTAATAAATGCTTCAGCCATAGGGACAGTAATTGTAAACTTTGCTGTAGGTATAAAAGAAATTAGAACATATTATATTCAAAATTGTTATTTTGCACCAGAAATGTCAAGAAATCTATTGAGCATGTCAAAAATAACTGATAATGGTAATAAAATTTGGGCTCGACAGAACCATTTGCAAATACTAAACAAAAATGATGAGCTTATTGCATTAGCTGAAAAGAGAGAAAAACTATATAAATTAAATGGTAATGTAGTTTTTGAAAAGGTATCAAATACTAGAAAAAGAAAAATGACACAGAAGGTTGGGGCATGTAAATTTCAAAAATCTCTCTATTATGTGTAAAAACAATGTTTGTGAAGGTTTACCCAGTTCATTAGAAAATACACATATTCAATGTGAAACTTGAAATTTAATAACAATAGAAAGAGAGCTAATGATATTTGTGAAATAATACATACTGATGTTAATTGCCCAATTACACAACAAGGTTTTAAAGATGAAAGATATTTTGTATCTTATATTGATGACTTTAGCGAAGTTTTAACATATTGTATACAGTCTAAGGAAGAAGTTTTTAGGTGCTTTGAACAATATGTGAATTTAATTCAAAACCAAACTGACAAAAAAATTAAAGAAATTAGATGTGACCGGGGCACATAATATTTAAATAAAATTTTTTATGAATTCACAAAGAAATGGTATTTGGTTAAGACCAAGTCCTAGCTATACACTTGAATTAAACGGGGTGGCTGAAAGCGTATAACTGGAGTCTAATGGATACGGCTAGATGTTTATTAACAGATGCTAATCTAGATAAAAAATATTGGCCTGAACGTATAAAAACTGCTACTTATCTTAGTAATAGAGTAACTAAACATAATAATACCAATAAAACCCCATATGAATTGTTCATAGGCTAAAAACCAAATGTTACAAGCTTGAAAGTTTATGGTAGAGCCCTTGTAAGGATAAGTGAAACAAAAAGACATTCAAAACTAGAACCAAAATCAGAAAAAGTTATTTTACTGGGATACTGTGATACGGGCTACCGAATCTTAGCGAATGATAAAATAGTTAAGAGCAGGCATGTGAAATTTGTAGAACAAAATGAAAAGTCTATAAAAATATCAAATGATTTAGATAATGATAATATAATTGATGAGAGAGAAAATGATGAACAAGAAAGTGAGAGTGAAGTAAATGAAAATAATGAAAAGTTGAATGACAGTTCAGTGAGTGAAACGTTAAATGAGCAAAGTGAATCTAATAGAAATTTGAATAATAGGCCTAGAAGAGAAAAAAAAACCTGCATGGCATGATGATTACGTAATAGATGCATATTTTTCTAATGTAATAGTTCCAAACACATACATTGAAGCAATAGAGTCAAGTGAAAAGATTTTCTGGCAAAAAGCTATGGAAAAAGAAATAAGTTGTTTAAATAAAAACCAAACATGGAACCTGATTTACACGAAGTATCCGAAAATAAAAAGATTATAAACGTGAAGTGGGTTTATAAAGTAAAATCAGATAATATGGTTTATTTACGATAAAAAGACGATGACGTTGCAAAACAAAATTTTCTGATGTTGCTAGCATGTAGATTTTTTCTTTATTCAAAGGAAGCTGGAACAGTCAATGTGACAGTTCTTTTTTATTCGCCTGTACCTCGTAAGGCATAAATTGGAGGTGTTTATTTATAAATAAAAGGCTTGTATAATATTCTCAAATTTATTTAATATGAGTACCTATATATTTTTGTGAAAGGTGTGGATAAAATATAAAAAATAGTATCTCAATTAACGTTTGATTATTTATAATGAACGACAAACTCTAGAACCATCTTCAAGAACACTGGAAGAAATAAATCATCTTGAGGAAATTTAAATATAAATATAATTCAATTTATAAAAGAATATCACAAGTTTTAATAATCTAACCTATCATTAAAAACACCCAACTGAATAAATTTAAATATAATTTATAATATGTATTGATAATAATTAAAGTAAATGGTATCACTTCTCTTACAGCAGTGGTATTCTCCTAAAAAATAAGGATATAACCATCTCTCGGCATTTACTGCTCTATTCCTTGGGCATTTTAATGCGTTTAACCACACACTGCAGATTTGACATGACATACTGAACCTAACCTCAATTGTGTCAAAACTACTGAATTTTTCCAATTGATTTCACAACGTCTTGAAGTTTTGCCAACCCGTAAGCTGAAAATTGCCCTGGCCATTAAGTATAAATTGTATTTACGGCTGGTAAATTTATATTTACTTTGATATGCAGAAAATTAACTAAAAATGACATCATCGTCTTTTTATCGTAACTAAACCATACATTTTAAAGCTAGACTAGTTGCTCTTGGCTATCAGCAACCAAAAAGCTTAGAAGAGGAAATATACTCACCTGTTGCTAAAATGCCTACAATAAAATCTTTGAATGGAAAAATGAATTCTGAAATATATTTGTACCAACCTGAAGGTTTTGAGTCTAGTGAAATTAAAATATGTAAATTAAATAAAGCCCCATGTGGATTACGTGAAAGCTCAAGAGCATGGTATGACTGTTTTCATGAATACAATGATTTCTCAGAATTTTACAAATTCAAAGTACTTATGACAGTTGTTTATATTTTAAAATGAATCAAAATCCTGTGTACATTCTTCTGTATGTTGATGACTTAATTCTATGTAGTCTAAATATTAAAATACTGAATGAAATAAAACAGAATTTGAATGAAAAATTCGAAATGAAAGATTTTGGGCAAATAAGAAATTATCTCGGGATTGATATTGATTATAAGAGGGAAGAAAATTATATGAGCAAAAGTCAGACAAAATATATTGAACTTGAAGCAGAAAAATACAACGTATGTGAAAGTAAAAATTATAGAACATCAATTGAAATAAATTTAAAATTAAGTCCATCTGATACATGTACTGAAAATATACAATACAGAAACTTGATAGGTGCTCTATTGTACATTACGTTACCCTAATTCGCAAACCACGTAACTCCATTTTTTGCGCCATCTACCAGCATGGCACTGAGCGAACGCTCTTCGAAAATCTCATAAGTCCAATTCTATTTTAAAGCATTATTTCCAGAAAAAGAAAAGCTCCTAACTCCGACCATGGTAACCTTACTTAGAAAACCTTGTAACTACGAAAATCGAAAGTAGACACAAACCTCGTATCTCCAAAAAACATCATAATATGAAAGAAAATCTCGTAACTCCGATGTATATTTATTGTCAAATAATCAGAATGTGTGTTTTCTGTTGTTAATTAGTGCCTGGTTATTGAAAAATATCAAAATATAAGTATGAACAGTTACAGCAACTAAGAAGTTGCTTGGAAAAAGACTGTCATTCCTTCTATGATTCCCACCATACGAATAATAATATAAAATACAAGTTTTTATGTTTATAGAACAAAAATTAGTTAGGGTCTCTTTACTCTTCACTTTGCAGTTATGTAAAGCAGGGTAAAATAAAGTTTGTTTGCCTCGTAACTCCTGTCTATTATAAAAACGTAATAGAAAACCACGTAGGTATCTTCGTTGAAATCTCAGTAAAAGTATTACGAGCTCAGAACATTATTATTACAATATCAACAGACATATAGAATAAACGTATTAAAAAATATTCCTAAGATTTCAAATAAAAAACGAGAAACAGTTTTTCTCATCTCCTGTAAAATTTTAGATTTTGCAGATACGAGGTTTGCGAATTAGGGTAACGATTAGTCAATGAACTCGTCCTGATGCTGCATATGCAGTTAATTATATAAGTGGTTTTCAAAACAGTTACTCGAGTACTCATTATAAGTATGCACTCAGAATTTTGAAATACGTGTATTACACCAGAAATTTGAAACTTAATTTTGATTCATCAAGCGGTGTCCCTATTGATTGATATGTTGATGCCGATTGGGCAAGTGATATTGTTGACCGAAAATCACGAAGCGGTATTTTTATAAACAAAAGGTAGTTAGTAGGTCGTCTTGTCACGCAGATGTAAGATATATTTGGATCCACCCTATATGCAAGCTCCGTCAGAGGAATCTCAAACGAGCGTTACGAGCTTGATAACAATAACAACATAGGAATGTTTAAATAGAGAGAAACAAACACAAGCTGAGTATCTCAAGAAAAGGGAAGTACAACGAGGGTTGAAGGGGTCAGGTAGTTTAGTTATTGACAAGACGTGAAATAGAAACGATCGGAATAATAAAAAGATACGAGATTGTTAGTTTTGAAGAGAGGCAATAAAATATAGTTTTAAATATAAGAGATTATTTATTTCTTACACAGAGTACATTGCTTTAGCAGAAGCTACGGATGAAGTTCTTTTCTTGTTAGGCATTGTTAAAGATTTACATATAAATGTAAACCAACCTATAGAAATATTTGAAGATAATTCGTCAGCAAAACATAAGGCAAAAATAATGGAAATTTTTCAAAAAACAGCAAACACATAGATGTTGGGTATCATTATGTACATGATTTTGTTAAAAAGGGCATAATAAAAGTAACTAAAACTTCATCTGAAGACCAATTGGCAGATATTTTAACTAAAGCATTAAGTGTTGTGAGATTTGAAAAATTAAGACAATTGTTAGGTATATATTGAGTATAATTAAATATTGTGTATATATGTAATGTAACGAATATTGCTTCCACAAGTAAGGAGGTGTGTTGATACTTGAGATACCTACTTATGGAAGCAACTCCATCCTTATATGTTTATGTTCAGTGATCTGTGCGTGACAGCCAGGACAATTTTGACAAGTAGTTGTAGATTTCATGTAAATCAATTATTGTATTTTTTGGTATTGTTTAATAAAATTAAATGGAAAACGATCCGCGATATTATTTTAACAATAATTGCATATGAAGTGTCAATTTCTTGGATATTAACTTCTGTGTGTGAATTGTGAGAGGTATTATCTGGCAGGGTTTTGCTATCTACTGCAGTATTTGATATTGAAGTTGAACTAGTTGTGCTCGGAAGATCTACTGTTGACGAGAAATTAATTTCAAATAAATTACCATATTTTGTCATTATGTGATATCCATCAGAGTCATTAACTTGATCCGGTAACTATACACTATCATATTTTAGTTTAAAATTCACACTTTTTTAATTTATCTTCTACAAAAGTTATTATTTTACCATTTCCGTCTTTACAAAAAACACATTTTAATTTTACACTAGCCGTTGTAACACAATTTTGTTAAAAACATTAAAAATAACAGCAACGAATACACCAATATGACTAAGCTGATAACATCTTGACTTGATTGACAGCTGCTCGTCTATCTCGCTTGCGCAACTAACACGCGATTGTCTGTGCTGTGCTCAACATCATATAAAAATTTCAGCCATACTAAATTATTTTGAAAAAAAAATGTTTTGATTCAAAATTAGCGTCTGGTACAGCTTAAACAACAATAAAAATATCTGGCAATAGTAGATTCATGTTGCAAAAAGTTCAATAAAAATAATAATAAAAAATTGATATTTTACCTGTACAGGTAGGATGTGCATTGATAAACGCAACCACTACCGCCAGCCAGTATGACCTCCGGGAGAGTGATAAAATAGCATCTAAAAACTGGCCTACCTGAAATTCTTGTTTTCCCGACGTTGCTAGCTCTCGTACTATAAGCTCTTGACGCCTTGAATATTTCTTATCAAATATAAGTGAGAAACTACTCAAACTTAATGAGTTAGTAAGCTGGTCCAAAAAATAAGATTCTTTCAGTAAAGTAAAAAAAATTTCCTTATTTGTTTTCTGCTTATACTGCATATGAAGAATGTTCCTATAATGGAAAAATATTGATTCGCAATGTAGTTTAAATTTTTCCTTGACTTACAGCCTCTTGAAAAAACAGATAGAATTCGAAATTTGAAAGTCGCGGTATCTCAAATGATAGCTTATTGCGAGAGCTACAATTAAAAAAATAATTTTCCATCACGCAAACCTTTTTGTTGTCGAGTTTTTACTTTTTTTTTAAAATTCCACACTGTGCGGCCCCTTGACCCTTAGCATCATGAGTTCCAGATAGCTTCAGATGGATATTACGGAAAATTCCAGGGGTCTTTGAAACGTGAACTTTGCGTTCAACCTTTCAGTTGATAAATTCATAAATTAATTTCTTTAAAATTTTGATTTTTGGTGGAATAGAATGCATCGATTTTCTAAAAATATTGCCATCGAAAAATTAATAAATTATTTCACATTTGTGATTTGTGGTGGAATAAATTCATTAACCAAAAATCAATATTCTATAGCTATTATACCGCGAAATTTAAAATTTTGAACTTTCTTTAAATATGAACGGAGAACGTACCGAGAGGTCTTCTCTTATCGTCTGTCGTCAAACCAACAAGTGTGGAACTGTGCAGTAATCCAAAAACTATATTTTTGCTGAAATTGCAAATTAAAATATGCAGACGTTTTACCTAATTAGAATCTGGATTACTGGTATGTTATTACATTTTATTGTTTCTTTTGAATTTTAAATTTTGATATTGGAAAATTTACCATTTTTTGTGAAAAAAATTAGTTAGTACAAAATGGATACCCATTTGGGATGCCACATGGATTTATCAATTTACTTACATATTCCTTGAAAATTCTCTTTATCAACACATAATTTTTTTATTTGTCAGAGATTGTTCATACATTTTTGTTAAAAATCAGGAATCCTAAAGTTATAAATTATAGTATTCAATTGTAGTTAATGTTTATTAATCTTATAGTTTCTTTATTGTTTTTCTTATATCTACTGTAATTTCCTTTATAGCACAGTTTCCGGAATATAGTTTCCTGAAGAACCTAACAGTTTCGGGCAACACAGTTTCTGGGATATGGAGTTTCTGGGATACAGTTTCTGGAATACAAGTTTTGGGATATAGTTGTCTGAAATCCCGTTTCTTTGACAATTTACTTGAAGTACCTACAATTTCCTGGCAGCATAGCAGCGCAGAGGCGCACCAGTCTCTTTCAGAAGAGTGTGCTAATTCTGTCCGTTTAGGATGCTTCTTTAAAGGAGATTACAAAATTTTTTTTGTAAGTCAAAAAGGTAGAAAAACCCCTTTTTTCTATCCGTTCAACGCATCAAGACCAAAATAATAGAAGAAAAATAGAGGTTGTACCCTAAGATCTTTTTTTTTACTGTTTATTACTATATTTTTATGACCTTATTTTGGTATAGATAAGCTTTACTAACCTTTTTTAGTATTAGTTATTTTTTTTGTACACGTTCGTTCAATTTTAATATCATTATATTTATCAATTTCTTTAGCGAAAGTTTTATTTATTAAACCTCCACCATCAGTTGTCATTTTCAATTAACTTTATTATTTTTGAGTAGATAGCTAAGGTTAAAAGTTAGCTGATTTTATTTGGTTGACTTTTTTTCTAATTTTGTTTTAGGAAACAAAATTAGTGGCGCCCTTAAATTTCTTTCCTTATCTAACCTTTTCTAGTTTCTTAATTTCCATCAGATAACAAAGTCCTGAGAACTGGCTTTGTTATCTCCAAATAAATTAATCAGTTTGGTAAGAACCTGCAGTTTATTTTCCATCATTTTTTTAAGTCTCATAGTTAATCAAATTTTTTTTTTCCATCATTAAATTTTTTGTCTAATAGTATTCAAATTAAATTAATGTTTCATGGATTATCTTAAGTTTATGTTTCATCTTGTTGAATTTACTTTAACTCCTTAACCAAACACTTCGGCACGGCAACTCACAAAATTTTTACTTTTTGGTTTCACACAATTTTAAGTAGGTAATCTTTACAATTCCGAAGAGAAAAGAGCAGAGAGCAAATACATAAATTCAATTGTTCTCCAATTTATAATCATATTCCTACCTACAATTTCGGCCTTAGCGGTGGTAAAATTTATTTATGTACAACAAAGAATTTGACATATACCGGACGTCTCTCGGTTTTAATTAAAACCGTTTATGTATCGAACGTCCTTTCTGTTGGAAAAGTTAAACATTAGAAACAACTAAATTTTATATGATTGAATTCGAATTTGCGTATCTCCGAACTAATAATAAAAATATAATATAACGTTAATAAAATGAAATAAATAAATTCTGCAACAGAAAGGGAGTCCGAAAGTAAGTAACGAGTTAAATAAAAACTAGTAAATACGTTACGGAAAAAATAAAAATGAACCTCAAATCAGTATTAAAAAAAATAATTCGTTACAGTATTGTAATGGTACTTACGTTACGTTCAGCTAAAATTTCAAAAATGGGAAGTACGAAAACATTTCTTGACTGTTCATCAAAATATTGTGGATTATTTTCGACGAAATCTAAAAATTTTGGAATAAAGTCCCTCGTCGGATATAATTCTATATCTGATGGAAAAACGAAATGGGTTTGGGCATTTAACTTCGCTATATTCCTGGCAACATTTATAGGATAGAATAGTTCAAGTCTTTGTTTGTACGTCTCACTATCCATCATCGTTTCGTACGGAGGTTTCTGCGTGCAATCAAATTTGTCTTCGTATATTTCATCTAGAGATACATTGCCCTAAAAGTATATTATATAAGTTCTCATTAAAATTTTTTGATTAATTATTCAATAAACTTATTTGTTTAGAAGCCATTTTAAGGGGGTATCCAGGTCAAAACTGGAACGGGACATTGAGCAAGGAGCAGCTTTCTGAATTCAATAACCTTTATTTAAATCTATATTTTATAAAATTGCTAAGCTCACTATACAATTCCCTACGTTCTTAGTTTGGAAATCTTTTTAAAAATACATGAATGTGAATTTGTTAGTAAGCATTATAGCCTAGTCAAAGTACACAAAATATCCGTAAAATACCGCAAAAAATACAAAAAACTTGAAAATTCAAAATTGAGTATTTAAAAGGGTTGTCTTTAATATGAGAAAAAGTTTACAGTGTTAGGCATGCAATTTTCCGGAAAATCGTTGAGTGAAAATTTTTGTTTTTGTTTTTTCGCTCTAATTGTTTAAATAATAAATATACAGAAAAACTTCCAAATCAAAATTTGTAGCTGATGCATTTATCTACAAATTTTGTCTGAAAAGTATTTCTGTAAATTAAAAAGTTTACAAGATAAAATTAATTTCAGTGGTAGTCAATTCGTAGTTACGCGCGAACGGTCCGTGATCCAAATTTATTGACCGCTCGACTTAATAGTTAATAATTTTGGGCTTAAAACATTCTGAAAAAATAAATAAACTCATATAAAATGTGGAGAAAGTTCTCAACTTTTAGATAGAAATACTTTCTAATTTGAAAAAGTAGATTTTCTAACTGTAAAATCAGTTTATTTATAAAAAAAACTAGAGCTAAAAATTCAATAAACAATTATAATTCCTATTTAATTAATACTTATCCCAGCGAAAATTCCTTTTGGGTTTAGCATTCTAAATGAGCATAAAACATTATCATTATAAAAGCAATGCCATCAATATTTAGAATTTTAAACAAATGCTTCTTGAAAATGTGTTTATTTTGCATGCTTAATTTTTCTTGTTTTTTTAGGCTTCATTCAATTATATCTTTTTTCGAAATTAATATAATCCAATGAAACTCTACAACTAAACACTTTGAAGTATCTACTTTCGAAACTACTATACAGTTTTTCTATAAATATCAATTTTTTTAAATAATTGGCAATTATTTACAATAAATACCTAAATCAGACGTCATTCTATATAACTTTTTATACCGTTTATGATCTTATCTAACAATTTGTGAACTTTATAATGAACCTATTTAGAAGTGTTCGCAATACAAAAGATCACACCTAGGGCTCAGGTAAGAAAGAGAAGGGAGCACAAATAAAGGTGAAAAAGGAGTTGAGAGCGGCTTAAACAAAAATAATAATAATAACCACAACAACAATAGCGACAATCATAATAATAAAATATTAACAACAAGAATATTACAACAATAATGAAAATAAAGTGGGGTCAAAAAAATTAAGGTTCACGTGGAAAATCGTATGTATCTTTGTGAAAAATGCAGATACAAAAAAAAACTTTCAAATGAAGTTTGAAGATTAAACCATAATCTCTGAATTACGCTATATTATATAATTCAATTTTTTAATTTATTAATGTTAATTAGAGGAATTTGGTAAAAAGAACGACTTGTTAGTAGAGGTTTACGTGGAAAATCGATGATAATATATTAAAAAATTTAAAAAAAATTTTTTTTCAATGTAGATATTCTATTTTAGAACACATTTCATATGAAAATTTTTTTTCTAAATGTCATGGTTCATCTACTATCGTAAAATTAAAAACATGAAAATTGATGATGTTCAAAAATACTACTAGGGAAATTTCATATGTTTTAAAAACTAATGCAGATAGGAAAAAAATGTTCAGACAAATTTTGTAGATAAATGTATTAGCTACAATTTTTTATTTGAACATTTTTCTGTGTTTCCATTATTTAAACAATTAGAGTGAAAAAATAAAAACAAAAATTTTCACTCCACGATCATAAAGTTTTTCTCATGTTCACAACCCTTTCATCACAACCCTTTTAAATACTCAATTTTGAATTTTCCAGTTCTTTGTGTTTTTTGCGACTAGGCTATAGACTTTATTTTCATTATTGTTGTAATAACTGCCTCTATTTTTAATGTACCTAATATGTTAAATATTTTTGTTAATGTTTTATTATTGTTGTTATTTATGTTGTTGTTATTATTAATATTTTTCCTTAAGACCCTCTCTCATCTGCCTTTTCACCTTTTTTTGTGCTCCTTTCTCTTTCTTATCTGATCCATAGGTGTGTTCTTTTGTATTGCGATCACTTCTAAATAGGTTAATTATAAATTTCACAATATTTTAAATAATATCATAAACACTATAAAAAGTTATAGAAGGATTGCTGAAAGACGTCTAATTTGGGTATTTATTGTAAATAATTGTCTATTATTTAAAAAAATTGATATTTATAGAAAAACTGTATAGTAGTTTCGAAAGTAGATACTTCAAAGTGTTTAGTTGTAGATTTTCATTGGATTATATTGATTTCGAAAAAAGATATAATTGAATGAAGTCTAAAAAAAAACAAGTAAAATTAAGCATGCAAAAAACACAGATTTTAAGAAGGATTTGTTTAAAATTCTAAATATTGATGGCATTGCTTTTATAATAACAATGTATTATGCTCATTTGCAATGCTAAATCCAAAAGGAATTTTCGCTGGGATAAGTATTAATTAAGTAGGATAATTGTTTATTGACATTTTAGCTCTAGTTTTTTTATAAATAAACTGATTTTACAGTTAGAAAATGCACTTTTTCAAATTTGAAAGTATTTCTATGTAAAAGTTGAGATCTTGATCTTGATCTTGAAATATTGATGGCATTGCTTTTATAATAACAATGTATTATGCTCATTTGCAATGCTAAATCCAAAAGGAATTTTCGCTGGGATAAGTATTAATTAAGTAGGATAATTGTTTATTGACATTTTAGCTCTAGATTTTTTATGAATAAACTGATTTTACAGTTAGAAAATGCACTTTTTCAAATTTGAAAGTATTTCTATGTAAAAGTTGAGATCTTTCTCTACATTTCACATCAGTTTATTTATTTTTTCAGAATGTTATAAGCGCAAAATTATTAACTATTAAGTCGAGCGGTTAATAAATTTGGCTCACGGACCGTTCGCGCGTAACTACGAATTGACTACCACTTAAATTAATTTTATCTTGTAAACTTTTTAATTTACACAAAAACTTTTCAGACAAAATTTGAAGATAAATGCACCAGCTACAATTTTGATTTTGAAATTTTTCTGTATATTTATTACTTAAACAATTAGAGCGAAAAAACAAAAACAAAAATTTTCACTCGACGATTTTCCGGAAAATTGCATGACTAACTTTGTAAACTTTTTCTCATGTTAAACACAACCCTTTTAAATACTCAATTTTGAATTTTCAAGTTTTTTGTATTTTTTGCGAGGTCTTATGTGTACTTTGACTAGGCTATTAAAATAAGTCGTTCAATATTGCTTGAAAAAATAAATAATTAATAGTTATTTATGCAACATGTGCAAAAAGTAAGTGTTTATTGCATGCGACGTGAAATTGTCCAACGAGGCCGTCAGGCCGAGATGTACAAGACGATGAGTACCTACAATAAACACTTTTTGCACCAGTTGCATACCATATTTTTTCTACGTTCCTGCGAAAACTAAAAAATGTCTTATTTAGGTTGCTCTAAATGGACTAAAAATGGAGTAAATTTGAATGTTCATGTTTTTGCATGAACGTAGAAAAAATAACTTTATGATATTACTATACTAAAGAAAGTTTTGAAGAGTCAAGTCGCAGACATGTCAATATGGTTGTTAACACAACATAATAACTGAAGTGACCCAAATACAGTATTTTGCATTGACACTTTCCACTGTGTCGTTAAAATGATTTACGCATTCCCGTCAGTGGCACCGTGACCTGTGTTTAAATGTGTAGAGCAGTATTTTATTTCAACTGGGTTTGTTTTATTTTGATTATAACTATTTGCTGAGCTACCAGTATGTTTTATAAATATAATTTATCAGTATAATTAATTAGTATGGCGTTTTGGGGACAGTTCGAGGTGATATATCGCGGGAATCTAATGAGTCGTGGATTGAAATTCTCTCTCGTCACATTTACCCCTGATTTATAGATTCCGTAACGTAACGTAACGTAACGCAAGGATTTCCGTGAGACGATAAAAGATAAATCATAGGACGACTCCACTACCATTCATAGATTACTTCTGTCATCGTACCACAACGCAACTTCAAAAAGATGGAGATGGGTATCTCTCGCGTTACAGCCGCGATCAGCGTCATGCGTAAGGGCAATCTAGGAATGGTAGTGGAGTCGTCCTATGATTTATCTTTTATCGTCCCACGGAAATCCTTGCCTTACGTTGCGTTACGGAATCTATAAATCAGGGGTTATCTTAGAAAGAGTATACGTGGATTGCTTGCAAACTGTCTAGCTACATCTTCCACTAATTGCACCTCGTTCACAGGCGATGAATGCTAAACCAATCTTCATCAATAGTGCTCCTTTACTTGTTAGAATCTCTGAAAAAAGAAGCTCAATGCTCATACTTGTCACATTCGTAACATTCAAAATTCAATAAACACCGACTCTCGCCAATTCTGGTCATATATTCATTCAAAAAATAGAAGATCTCGTATTCCTGGTACAATGATGAATACCTAACGTCTATTCATTCTCAAATCCTCAGGAGATTATAGATCAATTTGCACAGTTATTTGAAAGTGTTTTTATTTATCGAGTGAGCTAGATGAGTACAGATCTGTAATTTATTAATCTCAAATTTGTGGTGATGTTATTGATATTAGCATTGTCTAAAAAAGACAATGAAATCAGTGATATCACTGAGGAAGAGATTATCAAAGCTTCGCTTAAACTAAAAACTAAATTTACATCTGGTTCTGACGATATTCAACTTTTGGCAAATCCTCTTAATATTTTATTTGATTATCCTTGGATCTTAGAACTTTCCCCTTTGCTTACTTTTATATTTAATGTAAAAATTCATGTACGTATTGTACTTTAAAGGGATTGTAAAATTTGTTGGGCAATACATGCTTTTATCATTATTTTCATCTTAAGTGTACACTCGCTCAGCTCTTTCTGGTAATGCTCACCTAAGTATTTCGAGCGAGTGTAAACGCAAATGGGATATTCAGAAATTTACGGACAGTGTGACAAATATTCAAAATTGCAGCCTTCTGCAGATCGATGTTTGTGTTTTTGTGGAGACCTAGCTTGGTGAAGCTGTCTTGCAGAGTTTTGGGAATTAGTCCCGTAGACGAAACTATGACCGGCCTCAATTGCAAGATCGGTGTATTTTCCAATTTTCTCGTTGTATTTGTCTAAAATATTGTTGTTATTGGGTACAGCAACATCCACTAGCACTAGAAGAACCGAGTTAACTTTTATATCCACAACTACAATATCAGGCCGGTTATTCTATTGTCTATCGATGATAATTATTGACCTATCGTAGTATAGTCTAAAATCAGCCTTCTCCAGAACTGAATGCGGACTGTACTTATCATAAGGCGTGAAGGTGTTAACTAAACCAAATTTGTTGGCCAACTTCTGATGGATGATGTTGCCAAGTTGGTTGTGCCTACATAGGTACCTAATCAATGTTAGCTATGGCTAAACATCCCGACCTAATGTGTTGTATCGTCTCTGTTGTTTGTTGACATCTTTTGCACAAATTTCTTGTAATTGTTGGTATTAATTAATTGGTCTTGAATTGCCATCATAAATCCTTTTATTTCTGGAAATAATGTTCCATCACAGAGCCACTTATTTGATGTTTCCTTGACGATATAAGGTTGATTGTCAAACATGGACTGGACAAAAAATATTTTGAAAACTAAAAAGTTTAAAATGGTGAGCAATTCTAAGGATCGGAATGAAAAAGGCCGCGCGTCGAAGTTCTTGTTAAGTTTGCATACAAGAAATAATTTACTTTTATTTTAATATATAAATCATATATGGGTTTTTTCTTATTCAAAATTTGTTTTTTTGACAAAGGTAGGTACTAATTATTTTGGGTTAGTATATTTTGAACACTGGAACTGCGCATTGTTAATTTACGTTTTAGAATATTTACTTTTTTTCATTATGTTCCTTTTATTTATTTCAAATTTTTAACCATTTTAACGTAGTTCTTATATACAGGTACATACTTTTATTTTGTGTTTTGTAATTTTTCTAAAAAAATTATTTCACTTGTATTATACAAATAAATCTAAAAGAGTGTTTTTCTTATATAAGCAGACCGTGCAAGACATAAAATATTGATTTATTGATTGGAACTGATTGGCAAAAAAATTTTAATGTATTTTCAATAAATATAGGGAGGTCGAATAACCAGTCCAGCCAACAGGTACTTATCTCGTTTTCGACCACGATGGACGAAAAGGGGTTTGAAATGTCAAAGTGATTGTCTTTTTTTATCTTTAATACTTTGTGGTTTTTGTATCTCTCTTGCTTACAGTTCAACATATTTTAATTTGATTTGAGCAGCCAGTTGTCGACCAAGTGTTTCTATTTCACATATAAAATATTGAGGATGGTCGAAAAGCGGTCAGATAGCATTTCCTGATTTAGACTTTTTTTCGACCATGCTAAAGATGCCTAGCTATATGTAATTATTTTTATATTATTACAGATGCCGAAGACAGTAAAACATAAAATTTCCAAGACAAAAATAAGTACTCCTAAATTTAAATAAGACGAAAATTCTTTCAATGCACTGCTGAAACCCTCAAACAAGCAATTTTTGAAAAACAAGAAAATAACCTAAGTATTTGTAAGGCAAGTAGCCTATTCGGGGTACCAAAAACTACTATTATTGACCATATGAAAGGAAGATCAAGAAGACGAAATTTTCTCATGGGTGATAAACATTGCAAAATGTGGCTTTCCAATTAAAAAAAGTGACTTGCTTGAAACGGCAGAAAAAGTGGCAAAGGACCTAGGAAAAAGTAAATTATTTCGGAATGGGAAGCCTGGGGAAAGATGGTATCATGCCAATTTTCTTCAAAGATATCCAGCCATATCTCTTAGGGAGGCAGAAGGGGTAAACAAAGCTCGAGCCGTCATCACTGAGGAATACATTAGAAGGTGGTTTCAAGAACTCCAAAAATTTTTGGAAGACAATAATTTATCAGATGTTATGGAAGATCCATCTAGAATTTTCAATGCCGACGAGTCAGGATTTTCACTCTGTCCCAAGACGGGAAAGGTATTAGCACCAAAGGGATGGAAAAATCTGTACAACATTAAATTGGGAGCAGACAGGGAAAACATAACGGTATTAGTAACATTCTCAGCTAATGGAAACGTTGCCCCACCTGTGGTTGTATTTCCATATGTACGCCCTCCATATGCAGTGGTAAAAAGCATGCCTGCAGACTGGGTGTTGGGTAAAAGTGACTCTGGTTGGATGAAAGGCGATATATTTTATGAATATATCGCCAATGGCTTCTCGAAATGGGTCAAAGAAAATGCGAGCAAGATGCCTATTATTATTTTTATCGACGGTCACAAGTCGCACATGACAATGCTCCTAAGCCGCTTTTGTGAAGAAAATGGGATAATTCTTTATGCACTTCCACCTAATACTACTCACATTCTGCAGCCAGCAGATGTGAGTTTGTTTAAGCCACTCAAAACTGGGTGGACAGAAACAGTCAGGAAATGGCAGCTAAGGCCTGAAAATACGAACAGTTGCGTCAATAAAACCAACTTCTGTAAAGTATTCGAAGAGGTATTGAAGAAACTTGACATGCGAGACCATATCAAAAATGGATTTAGAAGATGTGGTTTATACCCTTTAAATCCAAATAGTGTGGATTACACAAAGTGTATAAAAAATACAATCGAAGCACTGAAAAAACCAGTCCAAACTTTTTAAATTTTGAGGACTATAGATCTGCTGAAAAAGTAATCTCAAGGTTGCAAAATAAACTGCAGATGTTGGGTATGGATGTAAACTTACTTTTACAAGAAGTAAGAAATGAACAATGGTGTTGATAACAGTGCTATTCAAATTGGAGAGACTATTGCTTTAGATAAATGTACAATTCTTCAAAACATTGATGTTTATGCAGACCCTGCTGTAACGGTAAATAACAAATTGGAATTAGAATTGGCAAATCAAACTACATCTACTGTTCAAAATCAACAAACATTTTTGCAACAAGATGAGATAACTGGTCTGGAAGAGAATAGTACAGCTAGCATTACAAAACAAGTTGAGGAAAACCAAAAAATCTTGTTCCATCCAGAAAGGATAATAGATCTGGGAGAAGAGGAAACGATTGAAAAACGAATAGACAATATTTCTAACAAGAAAACGATAGAAAAACGAAGAGACTGTATTTCCGAAAACCAACGGAAACTATTGCTACTAAAAGAGATAGAAGAGCTGTCAAAAGACGAAACAGCGGATGGAGAAAAAGAAGTCGGTGATAGAAATCAAGAACAAAAAGAAAATTTGACAAATCTTGAAAATATTCAGCAGCTTCCAGCAGAAAGAGACGTTCAAAAAGCTAATGAGAACAAGCAATAGCAGAGAATGCCATTAGCCGAAACAGACAGCCAACAACAAATTCCGACAGCCCACACAATTGATAAGACGTTTGAAAATCCGTTAAAAGAAGATAAACGCGAAGAAAATATGGCAAAAGCCTTTAATATCTCGAAACACTTATGTTATCCAGAACCAATACCAAATAAGTCAAGGAATAAAAATAGGGAACGTCTGCCAAGTGCAATTTCCTCTCAACAATGGAAAGAATATTATTTAAAAAAAGAGATAGATAAATTAGAGAAAGAAAATAGAAAAAAAAGGCAATTCCAAAAGCCTAAAACTAAAAAATAAGTATAGGAGTAAGTAGTGTAAAGAAATGCAGAAGAGCAGATAATAATGAAAAAAAAGAATAGTAAATAAATTTGAAACAGAAGAACAAACCTTGACAAAACAAAAAATAAAATGTGCAGCTTGCGATGAGGAACTCATTAGCGATGTCGTAGATGACGATGAAAAAAACATAGGGTGCGATGTATGTCCGCTTTGGTTTCATTTAAAATGCACCAAGTTTTCCGGCATTCCTTATGTAGAGGCAGCTTCAAAAGATTATTGTTCTCTGTGTGTGAAATAACAATATTTTTAAAAAGTACCTACCACGTACTACCTATTTTAAATTTTGGTTTTTATATGAAAGAATATTCTTGCTCGACTAGAAAGTTTCTTATACTTACTTATTTTTTTTAAATTAATGTCAGTTTTTTAATTTGGAATTTTACTTTTATTTATATTTTTTAATAGAAAATTTGTGCTAAAGAGTTTGTTAGAGAAAATTGTATTTTAAATGTCAGTTTTTTCAATTCGGAATCTTATTTTTATTTATTTATTTTTAAATAAGAAATTTATAAATATATTTGTAGTCCAAAATAATTTGATTATTATTGATTAAACTCTTTAATATTGTCCCTTAAATATTTTTAATGATGGCTTGAAATTTCTATTCTTGCTAATTGGTCGAAAACCGGTCAATTCACCCTAATTGGCAAACCTACATTCAGATCTACACCCTTTTTCAGAAAAAATGTTACAATTATATTTTAAAACAATCTTACCACTTTCGGCATATGGTTGACATCGAAAAATAGATGAAATGTAACAAATTCTTTAACCATAGAAGTCGTACACATCCTCAAATACGCTATACTCTCAATCGTAGCGAAGAAGTCGTCACCAGGTGCGTACAGGGCAACGCTAATAGGTCCACGCCATCTATCCACTAAAGGTAATATATTATCTAAAAATCGAAAATCTCCTGGGGCCGTTAACGTTATACTTTCGTTCGATTTAAGTTCGCGTTCTGCTGGAATATAATTTTGAAACACTATGTAATTTCCGCGATATTCCAAACCCTTTTTCAATGTCGTTTCACTGTCACATTTTTGATCTGATTCTTCCGAATATAAAACCTCAGTTTGACGGATATCTATGTGCGTTAACACTATAAAACTGAAACACAAAATGATAAATATTAATAAAATCCTATAGCGATGAAAACAATTTTTGTTTAGCAGCATGGTCGGGGTTTCGACGCACAGTATTGTTATGCTAATCTTATCGTATGTTAAAAGATGATTTTTGTTTGACAAATATCGTGCAAACGCAGCTTTTGGGTATTAAAAGATTTGCTTTTGTAAAGGTGCTTATGGATGAATAGACATAATGTTTACCAAAAATTTAAATCTCCTATACTTTTTATTAGTCCAGTAAAAATACCTGAAATTTGACCTTTTTTGCTGCTCTCCTGCGAACGAACTAGCAAGTTTCCAATTTTCCGAGAAAAGCTAAACTTACAAGGATATATTTCGACGTAAAATTGGTCGCTCTACAACTTTTATTCGGAACTTTTTTTAATACAACTTACCGTTACGGAAATAATTGTGAAAAACATAGATTTGGGATGGTTTTCCGTTCATTCCACGATTTCTTGGAAAACTGGAAACCTGCGAGCTCGTGCATTCGATTCCTCATCCCAAAATTGACTTTATAAGTACCTTTGCAGGCAGTGATAGATTTAGACCTCGGCCCGGATCTAGGGGGGCATTTTAAAAATTGGTTCAGTTTAGTTTTTATAAAAAAAATTTCTATAGAATAAATTATTCATAATTCAATTCCCATTCTTTAAATTTAGTAAAATCACGTTCAGTTGAATCTCAAACATAACCATATCACGATTGGCACTCATTACATAAGTAACTTCGTGAGCAATTGGTATGTGTCCCAGGATGAAAGTTTTTCTGACCACAGACACATATATTTTCAAATTTCGGGAACCGCAAATAGAATACTACCGTAACCCGCGAAAAACGAACTGGGAAGCATTTACTGCAGAACTAGATAACGGTTTAGTCTGAGCGATGGTAAAAATTAAGAACACAACAGACCTATAGATAGCAGCAGACCTAACACAGGAAGCAATTATCTCAGCGTTTGAAAACAACTGCCCAACGGTGAGGAAGAGATCCAACAGGATGTGCCTTGTGGACAAATGAACTTGCCGAAAAACTGCGATAGTTAAGAAAGAAGTTTAATAGGACTAAAGAAGATTTAGAAGAGTGGACGGATTATAAGAGGGCCCTAACTGAATACAACAAACTGATTAGGAAAGCAAAGAGAGACTCCTGGAGGAGGCACTGTGAGGAGAATGAACAGACTCACGAGTGTGCCAGACTGCAGAAGATTATTTCCAAGGATCAGACTATACACGTCAAAAAAGATAACGGACAATACACTGGAAATGGGAAAGAAACCATGGAAGAGCTACTTAAGGTACACTTCCCTGGATCAATACCTACCATGCCACCGCAGAACTCTCGAGCGAGGAAAATTGGGATCGATGCCACGAATTGCAGGTGAATAGACTGCATGCTCAGAAGCAGGCTAATAGAAACAACTCTTATGGGGGGGACAATGGCCGTGCGTGAAACCAAAGGGTTGTCCACAGGGGGAGTACTTTCACCGCTGCTGTGGAACCTGGTCATGGACGGGTTCATCAGAACCCTACACAGAGAACGATTTAACACCATAGGATATACAGATGACCTGGTAATTCTATCCCAAGGTGAATACAACAGCACAACCAGAGACAGACTCCAGATGGCTTTAAATATAGTAACAGGCTGGACTGTGAAAGAAAGGCTACGCATAAGTCCCTCAAAATGGTTGTCACCCCCAGATAACATACGCATCTCTGGTCTGGTGGCAAAAGATTAAACAAACCTCTGCGATGCTAAAATTAAGCAAGGTTCAAAGACTTGCATGCATAGGCATTACAGGGGCAATGAAGACTACTCCTACAGCGGCGGTGGAAACAATGCTAGACCTTCCTCCGCTACATTGTGTCATAATGTGCGAAGCAAGGGCAGCCTTAACCCGACTGGAAAAAGCATCAGACCATGACGTGGCACATGGAAGAGGACACACAGAAATAAGGCACGTGGATGACGACATTTTTAAAATGCCAACAGACTACATGACCGCCAGATATATCTTTCGCAAGAACTTCGAGATTGTCATCAAAGATCTAAAGGAGCTTGAGGAAGAGGACGCACCACCACTCAGCAGAGCGAATGAACTTATCTGGTATACAGACGAATCAAGGAATGAGCTCGGCACCGGAGCGGGTATATACAGCAAGTCGAGCAAATACGAAGGAATCGTCTCGCTTGGTAAATATGCCTCGGTATTTAAGCAGAGGTTTATGCAATACTTGCATGTGCAAGGGCAAATAACATGAGAGCCTTTAACAACAGGCAGATCAGGATCTACAGTGACAGTCAAGCTGCCCTTAAAGCTGACGAGTTTTCAAGAGCAGGATCGTCAACACTGATGATCGGACCCGAACCATCTGTGGGCATTCCCAGATGCTCCACTGGGTCATGGTTAAAAGGGTGGGTAAAAGAACAACACAAAAAACACTGGAAGAATACGCCCAGGCAAACACATGGGAAGAAATTTATGAAAGAACCATCAGAAAAGGACACCGAAACAGCTCTGCACATATTATGCAACTGTGAGAGGCAAAAACTATAATATGGAAGATCCCACATGACTCCAGAAGACTTCTACAACCATGGTTAAAAATTAGACAATATGCTAAATCCATTTTACTAGTCTGTATACATAATAATATTTAAAATATGACCGGAAAACTATTAATTGGACACCATATATGTTAAAATTCAAATCCTAATCTTAACTATGTATAGATAAAAACATTTATAATAGCGGAAACTACGTCAAATATAACGACTTGCCGTTATATTTTTAACCACTTCCTATTGAATTGACCCTAATATTAACTATGTATAGATTAAAACATTTCTGATAGCAGAAATTTCGTCAAATAAAAGGTCGTGTGCCGATAATTTTTAACCACTTCTTATAGAATTGACTCTACTGTACGTTTGTCCAAGCTGAAATTTGGTATACACTATTATTTTGATGCATGCTTAGCTATGCGACGTCATTCTAATTCCAACATGGTGGATTATCCAAGATGGCGGTTTAGTTATATTGTCTGCTGAGGAGAACACGAAAACTAATACAACGTCACATTAAATCTAAATTATGGGAGAGGGTCAAATTGTTAATGGTCTAATTTATTGAAGAATTAAACTGTACTAAGTTAACAGACAAACGACCATGCAACAAAAATGCATTAAATGGAATGCATATACCTAGAAACATTCCAAATCATAACTAAAAAATAAAAAATAAATTAATGGTGAAAAAGACATTTTGAAAACAAGCTTTTATTTAATTGCCCTAAAAAGAAGAAAATAAACCTTAAATTAAATGAAACCAATCAATTTAGTAAGTATATATGTATTACACAATTTATCAAATGATATAAAGCTTGTCGCGAGATTTACCAGTGTACTAACTAGTCTTACTTAGAAAATACATTTTTCAATACAATTTTATTACCATTACTTCATTGTGCTTGTTATTTAAAAATATATGTATAAAGAAAAAATAATTTATATTATTTATTTTAAAGATATTACTTACCCTTCAAACCAATTATTTGAAGAAACCAAAATTTTCGATTTACGCCAGCTTTATGTATATAGCATTATTAATTATTTATATAAAAAAAGTTCTACCATCTATGGAATTAATCATTCCTATGACACTGGAAATAAACAATCAGAATATCGACTACTAAGAAGGCGCTGGGACAGAGAGTGTATTGTTTGTCAAATAAGGTATACTACTTTCTGCCGGACATATATAAATTATACTTAAGGACTATAAATTTCGTCAAATTAATCAAATTAAGAATAATAGTATATCATTCAACAAGCATATAATTATGGCTATTATTCACGAATGGTGCTAGTGACATAAACGCACCATTCGTGAATAATAGCCATTATATGCGAGTAGAATACTATATTTTGTCCACGACTATTAATTACTTACTTGTTATTACATTTTTATTTCGATTTTTCTGGCAGTAAATTTAAGGAGACTTTTTGTGCTGCTTCTCTTATGTTTGGCGGGGTAACATTCAATTCACTGTCTGAATCACTTTCCATATTAAAAATTCTAGTAATATCAATTAAACAACAGTATAGTTATTTAAATTCTTGCAATTACCAATAAATTATTTAAAACGTCACTTTTGCTTTTGACATACACACTAGATAAAAAACTGCATATAAAACGATCTACTCGTATATATACAACAGCTTGATAAAATATCATATATATCTTCATAGCCTGATGGTTTACGGCTCTGACTTGATGTAACGAGGAATTTTAGACATAGGATCGAATCCACGCCGCGCTGAAAATTTTTATATAATATATTGTGTCATTTGTATATGAATAATCTTCAATATAATTATGTGTCATGTGACCCTTTCATTATACACACCCATTATCCACACCTATTATTCACTGGTGCATAATGTACGTCATTATACTTGAAGAAACACACGTAAAATGTAAAAATTATTAAATAGTCGTGGACAAAACACTTTATTTTTATTACCGATAGACATATTTTGCACTCTTTGGTAGATAACATACAGTTATAATAATAATCTAGGTAAATTTAAGGAATTTTTAAGAATGTATATATGTACGTGTGTATTCAAAAATCAAATTCAAATTTCTTTATTTCCATAGTAAAGTACATATTTATAATAAATTTGTGGTTTAAACAAACATAAAAATACATAAAGACACCTAACTGAGCATTTACCTAGGCATTGTCTGCCTGTTTTGTTTATACTCAATCAGGTAGTATTTACTCTGCACGTTTTATCTTAAATAGCTAATATTGAATATATAAAATAAGTAGAAAACAACAAAGAAAAAGAAAAACAAAACTAAATTAAGGTGCAAGTAGAGTTTTGAGACGAACAAATGTAGACAATTAATAAAACTAAAATAGATGATAATAAAAAAGAAGACAATACTCACGTAAGGAAGTAGTAGACAAGCAATGAATAACGAACCAGTAGTTTGTATGTTATTGAGCCATTATATCATATATTCTATTTTGATTAGTTATTAGATGGTTTTTCAATTCAATTTGAAATTTTTTTAATTTTTTTATTTGTCTGATGTGAATCGGGATTGTATTAAAAAATTTTGGACCGAAGAAGGATGATGATCTTTGACTGACTGATTTTTTAAAAAAATTTAGAGGTATCTCCATATTAGTAACTGATCGAGTTAAATGGGTATTTTTGTTGTTAAATTTATCGCCGCTTTTGTATATTCTTATTATACATTGATAAGCAAAAAGTAGTTTAATGTTAAGTATCTTTGATTCATTAAACAATTTTTTCGTTGAAAATAGCTTTTCTTTTTTTAGGATGATTTTTAAAATGGTATTTTGTGTTGTCTCTAAAATTTTAATAGTGGAGTGAAATGCTCCACCCCAAGCTACTATACAGTATCTTAATAAGGATTCCACCAGAGAATTGTAAAGTATTAGTAAATTTTTCTTTGAAAGAATTTCTCGGAGAACATAAAATTTATGCATTAAGGCTCTCAATCTATTGCTAACATGGACAATATGTTGTGACCAGCGTAGGTGTTGGTCAAGTATAACACCTAAATATTTAATTTGGGACACTCTTTGTATTATGGGGCAGTTACAATCGATTATTTGACAGTCATTGGAGTGCAGTTTAATTTCAAAGTTTTCAGGTTGTTTAACGATGGTTGAGCTGAAGGTAATACATTTTGATTTCTACACATTCAAGGTTAGTAGATTATCATTTAACCATAAACTTATCTTCCCCAATGCTGTTTCTGCGGTGAGTTTGACCTCATGCCATTCTTTACCAGTGAAAATAATTACAGTGTCATCCGCGTAGCATATGACTTTACCAGAGAAATTATCAATTTGTGTAATGTTATTCATATAAACGAGAAAGAGAATTGGTCCTAATACGGTCCCTTGTGGAACACCCACCTTTACTAGGGAATTAGAGCTTCTGTCTTTTCCTATTTTTACGCGCTGGGTTCTGTTTGATAAATAGTTCTCAATGAGTTCTAGTGCTACACCTCTTATGCCGTAGTTATACAGTTTGTCAAGTAGAATGTTATGTGAGACGGTGTCAAATGCTTTAGCTAAATCGAGAAATACTGCAACACTTTTTAATGAAACATCTACTGCGCCAACGGTCTTTTCTAGAAAATCAACTACTGCATCTTCAGTGCTTGAATTTTGTATAAACCCATACTGACATTCTGTTATAACATTATGAATATTAAAAAAATGTATTAGTCTGCTTTTAATCGCATTTTCAAATATTTTGGCTAAGTTATTGATTACTGAAATTGGCCTATAGTTGGTTAGTTCTCCAGGATCACCGGATTTGTACACGGGGGTGACAACAGATTCCTTCCATTGACTTGGAATTTTCCCTGATTGAAAGGAGAGATTAATAATATGCGTTAATGGAAGAGTAATATATGTATGTATATTTTTTATTGTAGTTGCTGTTAGATTGTCTGGGCCAGGTGCTGAATTATTCTTTAATTCACTTATTAAAATAATTACTTCATTTTCTGTTATAGGTTTCAGGAATATATTTGATTTAACCGTATCCTTTTTAAGAAACTTATCTGGAATTTTAACTTTATTTATTTTGTTGGCCATATTTTCACCCAAATTTGTAAAAAAATTGTTAAATATATCTGCTTTTGATTTATTATGGTTGATGTAGTCATTTTTTTCTGACTTTATAGATATATTTTCAATTTGTTTAAACTTTTTTGTACATCCTGTAATGTCATTTATGATTGAAATATATGCGAGAAAACCTGGATATTAGGTTTTCTTCAATAATAAAATTGTACATATTATCAAACATTTTAAAATTTTAAACAGATTGTCAGCAATAACATAGACACTACACTGACACTGACGGTTGATACCATAGACACCAAGTAGTTCGGTTATGCTGCACAACACTAAAGAGTTTGATTCACATCAGTCCCGAATTTCAAATAACCGTATATGTATTTATCTGTCCTCGAGTAGTATCGTCAATGATCTTCTCAATGCCCATCAGAGCATTTCCATTAACTCCACAATTATCCCTATCCGAAGACTTATTACGCCTGCAAAATGTATTCTCATATCCAATGTATCTCCCACTATTCCCCTTTTCCATAATTGAAAAAGCTCTATAAGATATTGGACTACAGTTAGCCTCCCCTGTTTCGTTTGTAAAATGTGGCGCACTAGGTGATGGGTACGCTCATATCATGTTTCCGTAGAGTTTCTTACGTTATCTCTGACAATGAAAACTTCTCCGTACAAACATCTCTCTTAATTACTCATGATAATACACAATATAGAATATTTGTATCATCTGACAAGCTAGAATGTTTCTTATGCAAACAGGCAGGAGATACTGCTGACTCCTGCACCAACGCCCCTACTTCCCTAACACAAGACGACCTACCACCTCCCGCCAACTCTATGTCACAGACTACGATAAATATCTCTCGATAGCGACCCCAGACAACTCACTTTACCAAATACCCCGAAAGAAACTGAGATAATACAAATACCAACCCCTATAACCAATGGACAAAAAAGGGCCATATCTACTGCTAGCAATGTTGATACCCCTTTCCAACTCACACCGGAAATCACACCTGAACCAACAATGAATCAAATGCTTCCCCCTTCATATACTAATCCTAATACCTCCACTAAACATCTAAAAAAAATCCAAAACAATAATCTCCGATCAACATAAATTAACACCCAGAACTCAAAATGCAATACACGCCATTTACGAAAAAATCCATCGGACCTCACTCTTACAGAAACTCAGTTCACAGCTTTCTTGAAAAAACACATGGAAATATAGACCCTCTTAAGGAAGCTCTAATTTTCTCCTCAAACACCCAAGGTTTACTAAATGACTTATCGCTTCTTTATTCCGAAACGAAGGAAAGGTCTCTCAAAAACCGCCTCACAAGAATTAGGAAAAGAATTAAACAACAAATAAATCCCGAGGACTCTGATAATATAAGTGTTTCCTCTGAATATCAAACTGATGACGAATCCAATACAACGCTCTCCTACCCGCAAAAATCCTTACAGCCACCCTTATCACCTTTAAGTCAATAGCCACCTTCAAAATAATACAATGAAACTGCGATGGATTTTTTCCTCGATTAGAAAGAATCCAGCAACTAGTTGTCGAAGAACAGCCTGATAGCATATGCCTTCAAGAAACCAACTCCAAAATATCCAAGCTTCCCAAGCTAAAAAACTTTGAAGGATATCACTTTATCCGCACCGACTGTAATCGTGCTAGTGGTGGCACATCAATTTTTATTTCAAGCGAACTATTCTCATCTCACCTCCCACTCACAACAGATCTTGAGGCTATTGCCATAACCACTTGGTACCCTAATAAGCTCACTATTTGCAGCATATATATTCCACCTAATCACCCACTTAAAGAAACAGAACTATTAAACCTTATCTACCAACTTCCCACAACATAATAATATATAGTAGGTGATTTCAAAGCCCACAACATTATGTGGGGATCAAACTATACATTCGGCAAAGGTAAAACTATTGAAAGAGTAACTCTCTCCTCTATAGATCTCAGCTTCAGTAATCCAAAATCTGCTACTCTACTAACTTGGCAAGTTGCCGATGACCTTTACGATAGCAATCACTTTCTCATTTTCATATCGTCCAATCAACCCAATATTCAAGTTTAACCAGGAGCTACTGGCGCCTAAACAATGCTGACTGGACCAGTTACACAACCCAAACAGATACCTCTTTATCCACCCTTTCGTTCTCCGACAATATGGACAATAATATGTCGTTAATTACAAGCGCCTTACTTTCAGCTGTCAATACGCATATTGGCAAAAAATTTATTTCACACAAACGAAAAACAGTTCCCTGGTGGAATACATCATGCAAAATTACTGTAGATGAACAAAAGTTAGCACTTAAAAATTATCGAACAAACAAAAGCCAAGAAAATCTCTTAAAACTGAAAAAACACTAGAGCCAAGACTCGATATACCATAAATCAAAGTAAAAAATGTTCTTGGAGAAACTATGTGTCCTCAATCAATGAAAATACTAATCCTACTGTTCTATGGAAAAAAATTAGACAAATTCAAGGAAACAATACCAGTCTTAAAATAGCCAATCTTATATCTAACAACTCTGTAATCAGTGAGAATCAAGAAATTGGTGAAACTCTAGCCAAACATTTTTTTGAGAAATTCAGAAGCAAAATCAATTCCACTCTACTTGAACCATTTATTGCCACCCCTCCTCTATCATCTACCATAACAACTCAAGACATCACATATCTAAACTCTTCATTCTATCTCACAGAACTAATTACGGCCATTCAATCCTGCAAGAACACTGCTTCTGGTCCTGACGATATTCCTTATATTTTTATAAAAAAAACTATCCTTGGAAGGCCAAGTGTAGTAAGAGGCTCAACATAATCAAAACTCTCTCACATTTTCATTGGGGTGCCGACGAAAATTTCCCTCTTAAAGTATATAGATCGCTTATACGATCCAAACTAGATTATGGTTGCTACATATATTGTGTAGATATTGTATATGTACAAGAAATTTAAAAAGTATTATAGATCTATGGAATTATAATTTGTAAAAAATTACATCATTTGTGATTGTGATGACAGTTTGAAAGATAGATTAATCAATTTGAAATAAATTTAAAAATAGCTATCAGTGGAAAAGATAAAAATTGAAGGTGGGTAGTGATGGTAATAATTATTTGGGAAATTTTTTTTTATTTAGAGATAATTATTGACAGGAAGAAAAGATAGTAAAAATTTAATAACCCATAAAATTTGGAATATATTGGATTGGAAATTCTAATTGGAATCATTCAAAATTATTTGCGAAGAATATTTAACATAAAATTACAAATGATGTATTAATTTGGAATATGGAAAAAAAAATTAAAGTTTGAAGTATTGATTTATATTGAATCAAGTACAGGGAAGTAATATCTCATATATATATTTCTTTTGAGAACTTTAAAGAACAACATTCGTAAAATTTGGAGAAGAATAGAAATTTTGAAGATCATAGAAAGTTTAGAAAATAAAAAAAATAGAAATTTAATATTTTATATGACGTTTAAAAAAAATTCTAATGATATATTGAAAATTAAAATCAATTCTTTAAAAACATTTTGGTATTAGAAAATATATGGGGTATTCCATACCAAATCGACCACTTTTGAACCTGACCCCTTTAGATTTAGCTGAAACTTTACTATTCTTTTCTACCCTTTGAAAGACATTTTTGAGATTTTTTTCAAATTTTTTTATCCAACCCAAAAAAAGTTATGAATTTTTAAAAAAAATGGCTTTTTTATTTTCAAATAGCCATAACTTTTTTAAGAATTGACTTCTGGGTACCTTTTTTTTAAAAAAATGTTTGTTTTTGAATGAACTTTTCGAAAAAATATACGAAAAAAATTTAACATGATCAATTATATAAAATAATCGGTTTTTCAAGTAAAATTGTCATTTTTTTGAAGTCCGACATTTTCTTTTTTTTTTCTCAAAAAAATTTATTTGACAACTATCCCCGCTAATCCCGAGCTGGGTCGATTTTTTTTTTATATTTTTTTTATTCATTTAAAAAAAAAATTGTGAAATTTTCAAAAATAAAAAAGCCATTTTTTTAAAAATTCATACCCCATATATTAATTTAAAAATCAGAAAATTGTAATGTATAATAAATAAGGATATTTAAAGCAGAATTTTATTTTTAAATTAGTTAGTACTGAATCCAAACCCCTGAGATAGAGTTTTTTTTTAAAAATTACCATTCGAAATCAAGTAAATAATTAAACTTAAAATATATAATATAAAATAATCAGATAATAAAAATCAAATAAACAAAATCAATTTCTAAAACGTACCCTGACCTCTTAAACCCAACACACAGTACAGCTCTGCGTCTATGCCTAGGTGCCTTTCGATCTAGCCCCCTTGAAAACCTTTATTGTGAAGCCAATGAACCTCCCCTTTGGTTGGGACGACAACAGTTACTACTCTCTTACGCAGCCTCCGTTTCATCGAACCCCTATAATCCTGTATACCCCCTTTTTATATCACCTACACCCATATCACACAACGCACATTCATTATTACCAATAAAACCCATCCCATTATTGCTAGCACAGCTACTTGATGACATTATCTACTGCAAACAACTCTTCTCTGACTACCCCAGACTCCTCCTTGGGCCGTTACTATTCTTCAGCTTAACACATCACTTACACGATACGACAAACATATATCACCAAGGGAACCCATAATGAAAGCTTTTAATAATATCATACTAACAAATAAATACGATCTAGTTCTATATACTGATGCCTCAAAAAATGAAACAGGAGTAGGATGCTCTGTTACAACGTCCCATTCTCTTATCAATTCCATCCAAAATATATTTACCGATCATCCAATTGCCAAAAATATCCAAAATACTTACCACCAGCTTATCACGTCACAAAAGATATCAGTTACCATAATTTGGCTACCATCACACATTGGTATAGCAGGCAATGAACTCGCAGACCATTACGCAAAAATTGCCTCAACATCCACTGATATTACTGACAATAACCAAATATGTAACGACTTGAAGGCCCACATCAAAAAACGAACGAAAATTATATGGCAACAGCACTGGGATACAAACTGTTCATTTTTACACGAAATACAGCCGTCAATCAATAGCCCTCTTCTTGCTCCTAGAGAACTATCAAGGCGAGATCTAGCCATAATAAGGAGACTACGTATCGGACATTCTAAGTTAACTCATGGTTACCTGATGACATCCAGCAACCGAATCTATTGTCAAAGCTGTCAATCGTATTTGACAATAAAACACATTTTAACTGAATGTCACCAATTCTCAGCAAGGAAACAACAGTATCACCTCTCATCAAGCCCACATCAAGCCTACGATATAAATATGCTAAATAATCCGGAGCAAATTAACAGCTTACTGAATTTCGTCAAAGATGTGCACCTTTATAGTAAAATTTAACCAATCCATTATATATGAACTTATTGTATTTTATATAGCTATGTAATCGTTTTGTGCAAGTGGCCATAGTAGCCGAGCACGTTAATTTAAAAAAAAAATAAAATAAAATAAAAAAATTTCGTGTTCCGCTGCAATGTTCATTGACTCTCGATTAGGATATCCCATTTTAAATTTGTATTTAATAAAATCAGCTGGTTCCCTTAATAATTGACAAGAAAGATGTATGCGCGAGTTAGATTTTTTAAAGTAAAAATATACTTTTTAAAAATTTTATTTAAAACTTAGATGACAACAAGTATTTAGTACAAAGATAGAATGAAGACTGAATAAAAATTATACAATTATAAAACAATAGAAATAGAAAAATGCTGAATATAATAGAATATGAGATTCGTGTTAACAGGATGTTATACATGTGTTGAAATGTTTTTGCTGATTTTGATAAATGTAATAATAGGAATTATATCTAGTAAGTTTACGTGAGAAATGTCTAGTAAGCAGTTTAATAGTTATATGTCCATATGACTCCTCCCCTCTTGGTTGAAGGTACGTCCTCGTGGCTTCGGTTTCAACAGGGATTGGGGTAGTTCCATTGGTTCACCCTGGGCTTCTTCTTCTGAATTTTTGGTTTTGATTTTTCTAAAATATTTTTTATAAACATAAATGATTAGTAAAATTAACAAAATTAAAATTATTATCGCTGATATTCCAAAATGGGTTTGGTGAAGTTCTATCGGCAATAAATTTGGTTCTTGATACTGTGGTAGCAATTTGGTTGGATCGTCCATATGTAAATTGTTTATATTGATTTTGTGATAAATTTCGGTAGGTACTTGGATACTGGGCCATTCTTGGGAAAATGTTTTATTAGATCCTATCCATGTATGTTTTTGAAATGAGTAAATGCAATCGTTGTTTCCTAATATGACGTTGCATTTTGAAATTTTTAATGATTTGAATGATTGTTTGCAGTCTTCGTTAACATCTGTTATTTTTCTTGAACAAATTATTGTATTTCCATTAGTCAGTTGAGTGAAAAGTGAAAAATCGTTTTTGACATGAGCGTAGTTACAGAGCGAAAGGTTGTCTAAATTACAGTTGTCTTCATGGGGTTCTTTTTCACAATACAAAAATGAAAAAGTTTTCTTGCATTCTTCGTTTGTCCATTTTGTCGATCCTTTTGAATTTAATATAAATGTGTATGGGGGTAAAAGGATATTATTTTCTTTATTAGGAATTGGAATAATTTTGGAAAGATGGAGCAATTCATCGGCCAATATAGGTACTTTAAGAGTAATATATAAAATTTTTGGAGTGAACATTAAATTTACTTTGATTATTTCTAATAAGGTTGGAATATCTGAAGCAATTTCATTATGAGAATGAATAGTATGTAAATAATTAAAAATTTCTTCTAATTCTTTTTGTTTAATTAATTCTACATTTAAAATTTCTTGGTTACTAAATGATATTGTTCTGAGTAAAATTTGAATATAGTTTCTTAAATCTCTAATTTGTTCTAATTGTATATGAATAATAATTTCATTGTTTAATCTATCGTTTAAATTATTTAATTCTTTTAAAACATTTTCTGCGTACGTTTGTATTTTGAGTAAATCTGTTTGCCAGCGTTGAGTTATCTGTCCAGCAAACGTGTGCAATTTTGAAATTTCAGTCATTAATTTATTTTCGTTTAAATTAACTTTTTCAAAACTATTTTGAATTTCAATTAAGTCATTTTGATCAAGATTTCCAGAAATATATTTGATTACTGTACCGAGGCCGTCTACTAAACCTCTTTTAATAATTATTTTGTTTGATCGAGCATACATTCTTAATTTATTTATTTCTTCTGAGAGTAAGTCGATATTTATTTGATAAATTTTTGATAAAGTTATTGTAGTGTCATTAAGTCTACTAGCTAAATGAATTTGGTTTAAAACTAATTTACTATAAGAGTTTTCTATTTCTTCTATACTTATACTAAAATAAATCTTATGATAATTAACTTTATATTTTGCCAATCCTAAATTATCTAGGATGTAACCTGGGGGTTCAATTGTTTTGACGTGAAGTGCCTGGTTGGCTATCATCATGGTTAACCTGGAAAGATTTAGTATTTTTAATCATATGTTTACTGACTTTTTTAGATTTTTGAGAAATTAGTTTATTATCTGATTTATTTGTATCTAATAATATTTTCTTATATTTTGGTTTTATTTTATTTCTTGGTTCCATATCTAAATAAACAATGTCTGTTTTTGGAATATTATCTTTTCTTTCAAGATTAATTTTATTTAATTGTTCTGTTCTTTTTATTAGTTGTTTTTGATAGAGATCGTTAAAAAATGGAAGAATTTCTGTTTTTCTATATTCATTGTAATCTTGGTAAATTTGTTTATTAGGATCAATTTCGTGAAGGTTTAAGTTTTCGTATGGTCCATAAAGGAGTGAAAATGGGGTAAAGTTTGTTATTGAATGTATTGATTGGTTATAGATGAGAATAGCGGTTGTAACTAAATCAGTAATATTTTCTTTAGATTTTTGTCTTAAAATTTTAAGTTTTTCAATTAAGGTGGAATGAGCTCTTTCTATTGGAGAGTTTCCAGTATGTGATTGAGGGGTTGTATAATAAATTTTTATCTGAAAAAGTGACATGTATTCTTTGAAGGTTTCGCTTGTAAATTCTCTTGCATTATCGCAAGTTATTTGCGAAGGGTAGTTGTGATGGGAGAAATAATGACGTAATTTATTAAGAATAGTGATAGAATTTGAATCGCTAATTTCGTAAGCTTGGAGGTATCTAGAAAATAAATCGAGTATTGTCAAATATTGTTTATTTTCTACAGAAAATACGTCGATATGAAGGTTTTCGAAAGGTTTTTTGGAAATAAGTGGTCCGGAAAATGGAACTTTACGAGGATTTCTATCATATTTTGAAGTGAGACATAGTTCGCAATGATTAATGTGGTTTGTTACTAATTCTTGAATTTTTGGAAAGTAATAAAGTGATTGTAAATGTTTAACAGTTTCTGTAATACCATTATGAGTTTCTGAATGATAGTCTGAAATTATACGAATTTGTTCGTCTTTACAGATTATATCTTTTAAGAAAATATTTGTTTTAATTATTTTTACATTGGGTTCTAAAATCTTAGAACATTCTCTCGAAGCTATATTAAGTAATAAATCATCGGGACAATATATATAATATGTTTTCGTTGGGTTAATAATTTCTAAAAACATGTTACTTATTACTTCATGGTCTGAACCTTTACGGAAAATTAAAGTATATCGATTTTTATTGAATGGTTTCGAATAATCAATATCGTTTTTATCTCCGTATTTTAGGATTATTTGAAAATGAGAAGAGTTTAAGGATTTTTCCGAAATTGGAAATCCAAAGATTGGATTTTCTTGTGCAGAATGTTTAGTTTCGTCTGAAGCGAGACTATTGTTATCATCTGGTATTGTACTTAAAATTTCGTTAGCATCACTGAGTGCTAAATTTGGATCAGAATTTGCTCTAGCTAACATTGAAATAGAATCAATATCATCAGAGTTTTGTTTAAAATTTGTAGTCTTTTTACTTGATTTTGGGGGGGTAATAGTTATATCACTAATTATATTAATTTTTTGTTTTGGTTTAGCGGGTTTTTTATCAATTGCATTGATTTCAATTCTAGATAATGCGTCGGCGACATAATTTTCTTTACCTTTTTTATATTTAATTTCGAAATCAAACTCCTCGAGTTTTAATTTCCATCTTATTAAACGCTGATTGGGTTCTTTAAGAGAGTGTAGCCAGACGAGTGGCCTGTGATCAGTTTCAATGATAAATTTCTTAAAATATAGATATGGTCGGAAATGTTTGCAGCTATCGATTATAGCTAATAACTCTTTTTCTATAGTGCCATAATTTCTTTCGGCTGAGTTTAGGATTCTAGAATAAAAGGCTATTGGATGGGAATCTTGAGAAAGTACGCTTCCTATGGCAATATTTGAAGCGTCGGTTGTTAAGGTAAATGTTTTTGTAAATTCGGGGTACGCCAAAACTGGAGAGTTACAAAGAAGTTGTTTACATTTTTCAAATGCGTTCAGGTATTCTGGGTCATTTAAATCTAATTTGGTTCCTTTTTTAAGGTATTTGTTTATTGGGTATGTTATTTTGGCAAAGTTTTGAATGAATTTACGATAATATGAGAGCATTCCTAAAAATGATTTAATTTGTTTTTCATTTTTTGGTAAGGGGAAATTTTGTATCGATTTTATTTTATCTGGATTCGGTTTAATACCGTTAGGTGTTATTACGTGACCTAAGAAGGCGACTTCTTTTCTGAGAAATTCAGATTTGTCTAATTGTACTTTTAAATTATATTTTTCTAGTTCACTGAATATTTGTTTAATATGGATAATATGATCTTGAAGGGATTTTGAGAAAATGACTATGTCGTCCATGTATACAAAACATGATTTATAAAGAAAAGGACGAAGAATTGTGTCCATGACACGCTGAAAGGTTGCTGGGGCATTTTTCAAACCAAATGGCATACGTGTATATTCGTAATGTCCATTGTCTACTGTAAATGCAGTTTTTTCTGCCGAATTGGGGTCTATTTCGATTTGGTGGAAACTTTGTGCCAAATCTAATGTAGAAAAATAAGTGCTTCGACCAAGATTGTCGAGAATTTCGTCGATACGAGGAAGGGGGTATTTATCTTCAATGGTTTTTTCATTGAGTTTTCTATAATCTATAACTAAACGAAATTTCTTTTTTCCGCTAGCATCTATTCGCTTAGGGACAAGAAAAGTAGGAAAGCTGTATGGAGAAATACTAGGCTTTATTATTTTATTATTTAAAAGTTTTTTAATTTGATCTTGGATTTCTTGTTTTAAATGATAGGGGTATCTATACGATTTTTGATAAATCGGTATATCATCAACTGTTCTAATATTATGTTTAACTGCATGAGTAAATGTTAAGTCTGAATTATCATTATAAAATATATTTTTAAATTTTTTACAAAGAGAAAATATTGCATCTATTTCTTCGGGATTCAGATGATCTGTTCGAAGAAGTTTGGTGATGTCAATATTGTTATAATTCGACTTAGGGTTCCTTTCATGAAATTTTGAAAGAGGTTGAACTTGAAGAGGTTCATGAAAATTTATAGAAATGTTATTTAATGAAACTTCTTGTTCAATTGGTATTTTGCAGTAACCATTTTGTGCTACAGCTATACATTCAGGAATAATTATATCCTTTAATGTTATTTCTGGGAGAACTATTGGTCCATTATCAATATTTACTGGAATATTTAAAACTCTTTTATCTAAAGATTCGGAATAAGGGGTAAATAGACGTGGGTTAATTTCAAAATGAAAAGGTATTTTGATAGAATTAATTTGTAAAATATGATTTTCATAGTCAATGAGAGCTTTCAATTTATCGAAGTCTTGACTACCTATTAATGCATCGAATCTATCGTGCCAAGGTATTATGAACATATCAAATGTGTATTTAATACCAAATTCTTTTAAAAGAGGGTATTTACAGTTAAAATTACCATTATAAGTAGTTTTAATAGCTTTAACGGAAAAGTTGGACTTATAAATAGAATTAGAAAATAATCTATAAGCCGGTTCTGGATTAATAATAGAATTACTTGCACCTGGATCAATTAATATTTTTAAATCTAAATTTGAGAGATATATAAATGGAAGTTTTGGGTATGAATTTATATTATTTATATCAATTCCGAGGCTCCTAATCAAAAATTTTGAGTTTCGTCATAATTTTCGTTTTGAGGGTCGTCGTATTGTAAATCATCAGGATTATGATCTACGTCTTCGACATTAAATAATTCTTCAACGGCTACTTTAGGGGGTCCCGTTTGTTTAAAAAAATTTTGTGGGGGTCTATAAGTATTTGCGGTAGAAGTACTCATTGGGGTTGGCCTGTTTGTGGAAGGTTGTGGATGACGATTGAAGTTTTGATTGTTAGGGGATTGGTTTTGTCTATTAATTGGTTGATTATTAGGTCTTTGGTAGTTATTTTGATATTGGGGTCTTTGATATCTATTAGTTTGTTTATTATTAGAATACTGGGGTACTTGAGGTACTTGCGAAAAATTATTAAATGATTGATTTCTTGGTGGTTGATTACCTGAATTATTATATTTTGGAGGAAGACGATTTCTTTGAATTTTTTGGGATCTAAGGAAATTTGCAAAGTCAATTTGAGATCTTTCATTGTCTAAACGTTTACATTCGTACAATGCTTGCTCAAGGGATTTTAATGAAATATGAAGTAAGTGGTCTCTGTAAGGGTTTAAAAGACCTGCCTTAAACACCATAAGGGCTTGATCGGTATACATAATTTCTTTAGAGATTCTAACTTCTTCATTATCTGAATTAATGGCTAAATGTTCTTTAAGAACTTGTAATTTACGAGTGACCTCGTCATGAAATTCTGAAAATGTTTGGGGGTGTGATTGAATTGAAGTATTTAGATCATGAGATAATATTTCTTCGGACCTAGGGTCACCAAAACGAGTTATGAGGGCTGTTTTTAAATTAAGCCAATCATCAAAAGATCTATTTATAATTACGTCCCTAGCTGGACCTAATAATTTAGATTTTACTTGCTCTAACAGAAGAGAGTTAAATAAATCATTATTTTCGGTTTTTAATAAGGTTAAATATTTTTCTGACTGTCTAATAAGATATGCCAAATCTTTTGAACCACCGTTATAGGTTGGGACAAGATTGTTTGCCATTGACAATTCAATTGGGGTAATTTGAGTAGACATTTCGGTAGCAGTATTCAAATTGCGTTCTGTAGATAATGGAGATCTAGATCGATCACGACTTTTTAACATATATGCTTATAAATAAAATCAATATTAAATAATTAGAGTATTGGAATTAATTGGAATTAATATAATAATTATTTTCCAATTTATTATTGTAAAAGTAATCGATTGTTATTGGGAGAGAAAAAAAAAATTTCAATTAAAAAAATTGTATCAATTGTAAAATATCAGCCAATAAATCGTAATAAAGGAAAAGACTTACAGGAGGATACACTGGAGGATCATCTGTGAGCTTCTTCTTTGTTCTGGATTCACTGAAGGATTCTGGACAACCGTCTTTTTCACTGGAGGAATGGTCAGGTTGGAGTCAACTTCTTCACTTGTACAGTTTATTGTTTCACCGGAGTTTTTAAAATGTTCGGATACCGTTTTAATTTCTTAAAAGAAAATGTAGACGTTTACCGCACTGAAGGGGTGTTTTTCTACAGACAGTATCCTGTTCGCAGCGCCAGTTAGATTTTTTAAAGTAAAAATATACTTTTTAAAAATTTTATTTAAAACTTAGATGACAACAAGTATTTAGTACAAAGATAGAATGAAGACTGAATAAAAATTATACAATTATAAAACAATAGAAATAGAAAAATGCTGAATATAATAGAATATGAGATTCGTGTTAACAGGATGTTATACATGTGTTGAAATGTTTTTGCTGATTTTGATAAATGTAATAATAGGAATTATATCTAGTAAGTTTCCGTGAGAAATGTCTAGTAAGCAGTTTAATAGTTATATGTCCATATGACTCGCGTCAAATCGAACAATTTAGTTTTATAAACAGTATAGAGAAAAGTAAACTGGATATCGTTAAATAAATAAATATAGTTTAAAAAAACTAAAAAAACACTCTTTTGAAGAATGTTGGACTAAAAAGTTAAAAATAATTTTAAAAATTAAATTATGACGATAGTACATAAACAATACTAGTTTAATTGAGGGAAAAGCGTGGGGCGCTTGATATACGATAAGTTCTCGTTGATAGTATTATTAATTTCCAACAGAGGGTGCATGAACGTAAAATTCTTCTTCAACAACACAATAAAATTTGAGGTGTGAAATTCTAAAACTTAATGTTGATGCAGATAGTATATCGAATTTCTAACAGAGGGTGGAGAGTTGTAAAATTAGCTCCGACTTGAAGAGAAAATTAACAGTTATTACTTCGATAACCAATCCAGTCTTGACGTGTGCATAGGTACTAAAAAAAATGTAGGTACTTTATGATACATAATATAGAAAAGGCAAAAACATTTTTGAAAAAAAATGCAGATACGCCACTGCATACTCAAGATATTTAGTTTTTAAATCTTAAATCAAAAGAAAGCAATTATACCCGATAAGAACTACTTCGATAAATTTACTAATAGGTAATAATAGTCTAGGAGGAATCGGCGCATGAGTACCGAAAACTATTTGACCTCAATTTTTTTATGCGATCCTCTTCAAATTGCCCTCCTTATGATATAAATGCATGTTGCCATGGCGCAACCCGGTGCCATATTGTTTAAACCGAAATTGTTTAAACAATTGCAAGGAATTGTTATTTTTCAACCGGACAAATTTTTTTTATATTCTTTATTGAAATACCAATAAAAAAGGTCCTATGACTTTTAACGATAAAGTTAATATTTTTAAAGATATGAATTTTTAAAGGTTCGAAAAATCTCAAATTTAGGTACTTTCGACCCATGAAAAATATATTAAAAAAAAACATAATGTCTAAGTAATATTTTTTTTTAAATTCTCTATACAATTGTTAATAATATTGTTAAAAGAGATTTAAAAAAATTTCATTGTTTATATCTTTTTTTTAATTGTTAATTACGCGCGCTCACAAGTATGCGTCGCTTACCTTTAAGTATCGCTGTCTCTCTCTGACTCATGCGTTGCATCGGCCTCTCTGTCTAGAATCATAATTTATCATTTATCTTCAGTATATATATAGTATAGTATATTATCATTAGTATTATTAGTATATATAGTAATTTTTGCCTTTATATCAACAATAATAATAATAACAAAAAAGTAATATAAACTGAGAAAAAAGTTATTTTAATTACATGTTTCGATTTATGCTTAAATAACTTTTGAAAAATTGATTTCAGAAAAAAATGTATTAAAATCAAATTGTAGATAATTTAATTATTAATAACATTGCTCTCTTTAACAATCTTGATAAAGTTGATAGTTTTCAAGATAAATGATAAATAATGATTCAAGACACAGAGAGGCCGATGCAATGCATGAGTCAGAGAGAGACAGCGATACTTAAAGGTAAGCGACGCATACTTGTGAGCGCGCGGAATTAACAATTAAAAAAAAGATATAAACAATGAAATTTTTTAAATCTCTTTTAACAATATTATTAACAATTGTATAGAGAATTTAAAAAAAAATATTACTTAGACATTATGTTTTTTTTTAATATATTTTTCATGGGTCGAAAGTACCTAAATTTGAGATTTTTCGAACCTTTAAAAATTCATATCTTTAAAAATATTAACTTTATCGTTAAAAGTCATAGGACCTTTTTTATTGGTATTTCAATAAAGAATATAAAAAAAATTTGTCCGGTTGAAAAATAACAATTCCTTGCAATTGTTTAAACAATTTCGGTTTAAACAATATGGCACCGGGTTGCGCCATGGCAACATGCATTTATATCATAAGGAGGGCAATTTGAAGAGGATCGCATAAAAAAATTGAGGTCAAATAGTTTTCGGTACTCATGCGCCGATTCCTCCTAGACTATAATGAGAATCAAGTTAAAATAAAAATATATTTACGGCAAAAAAACTAGAAGCAAATCCATAGCAAACTATTAAAATATGTTTCGACTGAAGGTCACGTTAAATTGTGTTAATAAATTGATACGCTAATTACTGAATGTCGATATCGAATTCGTTCAGTGCCAGAAGCCGCGGAGAGTTACATACAGACATACAAACATACAAGTGAAGCTAATAAAAAGCGTGTAAAAAGCAGCAATTTTGAAGAAATACTTTTCACTAACTTGTTTAAATCCTTCAAATATTACTCCCGCAAAAATAGTAAAAGTGAAATATTTCTATCAACAGTTACACGAATTATTAATTATTGATAAAACACTTTCCAGTCCTTTGTTACCGTTATGCTCGGCACACCGTAAATTCCATCGTCTTCAGTAAATCGAGTGGTAATATATTATCAATTTGGGAATACCCCCACATTTGTAACAAGGGTAAGGCAAGAAGTTTTAGATGTCACACTGGCAACTCGTGATCTAAAACATATAGTAAAAGATTGGAGAGTATCGGGTGAACCATCTCTCTCCGATCATAGTATCCTAACATTCAAGTTAGAGCTAGGCATACCTGAGGTAAGCCTCCGTAGAAAACCAAGAAAAACCGATTGGGACAACTATAACACCTGTCTGAAAGGAACTCTAGCACATATCCAGAGGAAAGGAAGGGCTAAGCACCATCTCGACCTGGAAAATGAGCTTGAGGATCTGAACAGGGCAATAATCGATGCTTTTGAATCGAGCTGCCCTCTTCAAGAACAACGAAGCAGCAAAGATGCACCCTGGTGGAACAAACATCTGTCAGAATTAAGATCTCAAACCCGGGACCTCTTTAATAGAGCAAAATTCACCGGGGACTGGCAGAGATACACCGAGGTGAGAAACACCTACTACAAGGAAATTAGAAAAGCTAAAAGAAATAGCTTCAGGAAATTCTGTGAAGATATAAACACAACACCTGCTGCGGCAAGACTTTACAAAGTCATGGCGAAAAGTAGGGTCAACACAGATATGGCTTTGAGGAAGCCAGACGGCAAATACTAGAAACTCATTTTCCTGGAAGTACCCCAAACAGAGGAGATAATCCTCTCGAAGGTCATAACAGGCCTTCGAGAGAAAGTACTACAATGGCCAAGCACATTTGTAGTAACGATAGGTTGAAATGGGCTATGAACACCTTTTCACCTTTCAAAGCACCTGGAGCAGATGGGATTTTCCCAGCATTGCTCCAGCAAGGACAAGACGAAATTCTTCCACATTTGGTTAGAATTAGTCGAAATAGTTTGGAATTGGGTTATATACCAGAAGCATGGAGAAGGGCAATAGTAACCTTCATCCCAAAAGCTGGAAAAAGGGACACAACAAACCCCAAATTTCAGACCAATTAGCCTAACATCGTTTGTGCTTGAAACGATGGAAAAAGCTATTGACAACTATATTAGAACGGAAATCCTAGAGAGATTACCTCTCCACCCGTATCAGCACGCTTACCGGGCAGGCAGATCTACGGAGACTGCACTGGTACAACGGGCGGAGGATATCCGAGGTGCCTTAGACAACCAATAAACTGTAGTATGTGCATTTTTGGACATAAAAGGAGCTTTTGACAACATTCCACATGAGGCTGTCAAGAGAGCATTAAATAGAAGAGGTGTAGACAGCACAACTGCTCACCACCAGAGTAGCAGAGACGAGAACGAGCAAAGACATTGTCTCCATCTGCACAACCAGAGGATGCCCACAGGGAGGAGTAGCATCCCCATTTATGTGGAGTCTGACGGTTGACGAACTCCTGTGTGGTTTGACGGACCTCGGAATATCCTGCCAGGGGAAAATTTGAAAACATCCTTTGTGACATCGTACAAAAGGGTCTGAACTATACAAATAGCTGGTGTAGGCAAGTGGGACTCAGCATCAACCCCACCAAAACCATTTTAATAGCCTTCACTAAGAAAAGAAAACTCAACCTCAAAACCATTAAACTTGATGGGAACGACGTTGAATGGAGACAAGAAGTCAACTATCTAGGTTTGACTCTAGACAGCAATCTCTTGTGGAACAAACACGAGAAGATTACATACAAAGCAAAAATGGCTCTAATGGTGTGCAGGAATCTGGCAGGGAGAAACTGGGGTTGTAACCCAAAAATCCTGAGCTGCCATAATGAGACCAATTATCACTTATGGAGCCATTGCGTGGAGTAGTAGAACTAGCCTCTTGACGACGAGAGAAAACCTCTCCAAAATTCAAAGACTAGCCTGTATATGCATAACAGGAGGAATGAGTACATGCCCAACGGCAGCAATGGTAGTGATTCTCAACCTCACACCATTACATATGGTGGTGGAGAGTGTTGCAGAAAGAACAAGATACAGACTAAGTAAAGAGGGAATCATTAAAAAGAAAACCACCTCTTCACTTCTTAGAAATCAGACAACCTGGGACATGCCACAAGCCGGTATGATGAAAAAGTATAACTTTTCAAAGAAATTCGTTACGGAATTAATTAATTTATTTATTTATTTATTTTCAATACAATATCCAACGGGACACGCCCAATTCCAGGATAAGGTGAACAAACACAAATATGTTCTACATAACAAAATACTACATAAAAAAAGAAAAAAAGTGTGTGTTCAGCATGCCTATTTCAGCTTTGAAATGTTTATACAAAATTACAAACTAACTAACCCCACTATAAGAATTAGATTTAAGTAGTTAAAAATGCACATTTAATTGTGGACAATTGACAGTTTAAAATATCTATTTTTGTTTCGATATTTGAATAATTATAAATCATCTTGTATAGAGGAGACGACTTATATACGTTTGTCCTGTAATTGTTCTGATAAAATAATTGGTTTTGACGAGAGTTGACCCTAGAAACACGAAGATATAATAAATTATTAATATAAATGCAGTCCACCTTATAATTAATAATTTTAAACAAAAATATTACAGATTGCATTACTCGTCTTTTAATTAGGCTCTGTGCGTGAAAACGGTCATAAAAGTATTCCTGATCGATACCTCTTGCAGGATAAACACCATCTATCATGAAGCAAGCTGATTTGAAAAAACGTCTTTGAATACGTTCCAGTAACGTTATGTGATTATTATATATAGGACTCCAAATTACATTTCCATATTCAAGCTTGGATCTTACAAATGTCGAAAATAACAAGAACATAGTAGAAAAACTTTTAAACAATTTCATGTTTCTAATTACAAAACCAAGCATTTTGTATGAGGCTGCAGAGAGTTTTTCAAAATGTGCGACAAAAGTTAGTTTGGAGTCAAAGTAAACACCAAGATCCTTTATTAAATTGGGGCGAGCTAATACGGTATTGTGCAGTTGATAATCAAATCTTATTGAGGTGTCTTTTCTATGGAAAGACATGATGTTGCATTTACTGGCATTTAAGGGTAGTTCGTTTTCTATGCACCATTTCTCTAATAGGTCTATATTGTTTTGAAGTATAATACAATCTTGTAAACTGTCAATGACAGAAATAAATTTGAAATCGTCTGCAAATATTAGACCCGTTGCTTCAATTTCATCGATAATATCATTAATAAAAAGTATAAAAAGGAGTGGTCCCAAGACAGAGCCCTGAGGAACACCAGATGTTTGAATGAATACTACAGACTTATGACCAAGGCATTGGACAAACTGGGGGCGGTTGGAAAGGTACGACTTAATTAGATTTATTAATGAGAGGTGCAGACCAATACTGTCTAGTTTGCGAAGTAAAAGTTTGTGATTAATCCTATCAAAAGCTTTAGAAAAGTCAGTGTAGACGACGTCTATCTGTTTTCTTCTATCTAAAGCATCAGAGATCATTTGTGTCTTACAAAACAAGTTGGTTATTGTGGACCGTCCTACAACAAAACCGTGTTGATTTGGTATAATAATATTACGTAACTGAAAGGCTAGACGATTGTGGATAACTGTTTCAAATACTTTAGAAAAATTATTTAAAATAGTTATAGGACGGTAGTTGGAAATATCACTTTTATTCCCTTTTTTAAATATAGGACAGATATATCCATTAACTATGTCTTCAGCTTTATTTAATGATCTGTCATCATATGCCATCGTGCTAGGTATTGAGGAGGTACTATTTTTTTGTGAGCTAATAAAAGACCAAAATGATTTTGGTTCGTTTTTAATATTTTGCTCGGTTACTTTTACAAAATTATCATAGGCAATTTTAACTTTTAATTTAAGATCTCTTCTGCATTTGGAAAAGTTAATGTAGTCAGTATTGTTTTTACTGGATTTATATTTTTTCCATAATTTATATTTCTTTACTGTGGTCTTAATGATGTCAGAATTATACCATTGAGGGTAGTGTTTTTTGCAGTGTTTTTTCTTGGGGACGTGTATTTCGAAGGTGTCATTCAACTGCTGGTATAAATAACTTATAGCATTGTCTACGTTATCGAATGAATTGATATTAGTTAAGTCCGTTTCTAACATGCATTGATATAGGCATGGAAAGTTGGCTTTTTTAAAGTTGAAACCGGTTGTTGATGTGGGAGATAAGTAGTTTTGCCGTTCAAAGGGTAGATATATCGTTAGTGCTGGGTGATGAAAATTGGTTGTTAATAACACATCTGTTGCTTTATCTACGTTGCAAGGAGAAACATTAGAACTAAGTCAAGAAACCGGCCATTATCATTGAGTACAGCGTTAAATTGGTCAAGAGCATAAAAATTTTGAAAATTTATGAAAGTTTCAAGTTTTTTTGATGGCTTTACTAAAGGTGCGTTTCTATAGGATGCATATTCTGTAATATTAAAATCACCTATAATCAACAAATTATTACCATACAAATTATTTAAAGATATGATGCCGTCCGTAAAACATTCAAAATCATTGTCGGAGATTTAAGGAGGAATATATATTGTTAAGATGAACAGATAAATGCCTTTGTATTTAAATTTTATCGAGATGATGTCAATATTAGGTAGATCCAGAAATACTGAGGAAGGTCCTAAATTATTTAGAGAAGCTGATAGTTCTTTCCTTAAAGCTAATAAACAACCTCCACCTCTAGTGTTGTTTGTTAGTTTGTTTGTTTGTTAAGCAACCAGAATGAATGGGATCCAAATACCATTACCAGACTTGGAAAGAATGCCATTCAATGGTACACAGACGGCTCAAAAGCAATAGAAGGAACTGGGATAGGAGTGTACGGGTCCGGCACCAAACACTCTGAAAGCTTGGGAAAAACCCCAAGTATCTTTCAAGCGGAAATTCACGCAATTAGTTGACTGGTCTTATAAGTTTTATATATTGTGTATTTAATATGTAAAATTTTAATGATGTAATAATAAAATCAAATCAAATCAAGGCAAAGGATTATCATAATGTCTGATAGTGAAGCAGCCATTAGAGCGCTGAGTTCTTGTGTAATCAGTTCCAAAATGGTGTGGGAATGCCTAGGCAAACTTAATGAACTAGGCGAGAACAATATAGTCACCTTACTGTGGATTCCAGGACACACTGGAATAGAAGGAAACGAAATAGCAGATTAACTAGCAAAGAGGGGGACTGAAATACCCTTTTGGGGGCCGGAACCTTTTTGCGGAATCAGCTCCAATGTAATATTGGAAGAAATAGGTAAAGCCGAAGATAAGAGAAGATCTGACAATTGGAAAGATCTAGTAGGGCTTAAGCAATCAAAGATTCTTCTGAGTTACTACAACCTGTTGAGATCAAATGAATGCATAAGTCAAAGTAAAACTGCACTAAGAGTTTTAACAGGAATCCTAACGGGACATTGTCGCCTGAATGGGCACCTTAAAAAGCTCAAAATAGTGGAGGAAGAAGATTGTAGGTTTTGTGGAATGGAAGAAGAATCCTTCATCCACATACTTGCGAACTGCACAGCAATTCAGAATCCTAGGGCACAGCACCTGGGAGACTACTGGATAGAAGAGGGACAGTTACCTAAGTTGAAGCCTGCAGATATCCTAAAATTCCTCGGGGAAATAGGACTAAAGGAGCTACTAGTCTCTGAGACTTTCCTCAGGAACTAAGTAGAAGTAAGGGGGCACAATAGATCTTTTAGGTCTCAGTGAATGTTACCCCAAAATACATGCATACATACATATTATCAATTTTTGTAGACGCTATAGCAATAGGCAAAGCGACTAAATCACTCCAGCTTGCTAAAAACGCTGGATGAATAATGAAAACATTAGAATCAGAATAGTAGGATACTTTACTTTGTCTACGACCCTTGATTATTGATTATTGACAATGCTAACGTCAAAATAAATAAATTTCAGGAGTACGTCAAATGTGACATATAGAGATGGGCGATACTGTGTAAATTATCGATACACCATACCGTTTAAAAAATATCAATATTAAAAAATACCGTTATGAAAAGTATCAATACTAAAAATTTCGATATTTTATCGATACGATATAGGTATTTCAGAAACAAATTTCCTAAACAAAAATACGCAGATTTAATAGTTTATTTCACATTGTACCCCCATCTCTAGTCACCTATGTACCGAAATTTTGTGAGTGTTAAGTTGTCATGGCATGTTATTTAAATGCAGAAGCGTGAATTATGAGTTCATCATTCACTCTAGCTAGGAGGTAATATATTGATTTATTATTAAGTGGTCGTGGACAAATATTATTAATAATTTCCATGTGAATATACCTTCGTTTTCGTTAATAACGATCGGTGCATCATATCTCCACATCACTTCCATTTCTATAATTTTTTTATTACCACTTTTAACCACTCGCGTTATGCAATTTTCTTCCGATGTACTCATAATAGCGGGTGTATGTATATGTAAGAATACTCAAAAAACTTAATTAAATGTTTATTTTCCTCTTTAAATTACAAGACTGGGAAGAACGACAAACAACCGTTCAATCCGAAAAACATAGAATAAGTGCTAAAACTAAAATCACTTTCTTAATCTAAATTTCGCCATGTGTTTCCCATCGTTTCCCATCCTAAGCAAAATAGCTAAAGTTAAGCCTGTCAGACCTCTTCACATATCTTGAGTAATTGCGTCGTAAAATCCAAAATTTGTATATACTTTAGAAATCGTCTATTATCGATGCTTTTGTTGATAATGGGCGCCATGGGTAAAGAATAGGCTGATGGGTAACACATGGGCCGGCTGTACGCTGACACGGCCAACCTGACACATAATTCGCTCTCGAATTATCAGCAATTGGTCAGCAATCTGAAACAATAAAAAAAAAGACCGGCAGATTCGTGTTTGTCTTGCTTTTAAGTAAAGATAGTGCTGTGAGCTGATTGTGAATAACCTCAATAAAAATATCACCCTTTTAAAATATCGACTATACAAAGTGCATCATTGTAGAGTACAAACTATTACCTATATCACCGTAGGATTCAAAACTCATCGTCGTATAATAGGTGATACAAAATATTTCATCGAAGAATACAAAACATCTAATTAATAAAAAAAATATTTATCATCGTAGAAGACAAAAATACGTCATCATAAAATTCAGAATGAATTATCGTAAAATTCAATACATATCATCGTAGAATACAAAATATAATCGTAGATTTCAAAATATATCATCGTAGAATACAAATTATATCATCGTAGATTTCGAAATATATCATCGTAGATTTCAAAATATATCATCGTAGAATACAAATTATATCATCGTAGATTTCGAAATATATCATCGTAGATTTCCATCAAACAAAAATAAAAAAATATAATAAAATTATAGTTTATCGTTGTTCACAATAAGCTCACATTTTCTATTATTTTATCTAACATTTCTGAATATTCACCTAATAATATTAATCTGCGGAATTAGAAAATTCCCCAGGCCATATGCGAAGCATATCCTTAGCAACAATACTTTTGCGATTCGTTGTCATGTTTTTGATCTCAAATCTATCGTTTTCCAATATATTTAGAATCTCAAAGGGACCTTCATACTTTTGGTCCAATTTAGCTAAGTGGCTGTTTCCCGATGGATGAAATACCAGGTCGCCAACGTTTATAATTTTATTTGACCTGCGTGACTTGTCAAACAAGGCTTTTGAATCGTCGGCTTGTTTCTGTATTCGTTCGTATGCCAGTTTTCGATCTTGCTCTAAGCTTTGAGGGATATCACCGTTTGGTATAGATTCGGTCAGTTTTTTAATATCCGGCGCGTTGCCCTCGATCCCAGTTAATAAATAAATTGGAGTGAACCCCGTAGTTTTTTGAGTCGTCGTGTTAAGCGTTGTTTGTATTTTTATTACCGATTGTGGCCACTCCGCTTTGTCGCTAATTTCAGTGCGGAGCAAATTTAAAACAGTTTTCACATACCTTTCCACCTGACCATTACCGCGAGGGGCGCCTCTGGCAATCAAATGTTGATTTATACCCAATTCAGTCAACATCTGTTTGACAGATCTATCAGTGAAGTTAGTACCTCGGTCACAAATGAATGTTTTTGTTATGCCAAACAAACTTAAGTGCATTTTAAGAACTTCGCATGTTTCGGGACCTGAGAGCGTTTTTAAGGGAATCAGAAATAAAAACTTCGTAAAAGAATCTATTAAAAGCAATAGGTAAAACCGTCGACAGATACTGGAAACGGCCCTACACAGTCCGCGTGAACTACCTGAAAAGGGATCGGTTTTTTATCAATTGGATGCAATTGGCCCTGTTTAGGTCCAGTATGGTCTTTTCGAACGATACACTTCAAACAATGGTTGCAGTATTTTTTAACAAATTTAGCCATTTTTGGGAACCAGAAATAATGATTTATTTTAGCGAAAGTTTTATCTGGCCCCACGTGGCATTGCTCGTCATGAAACAATCTTAATAGCCCTAGACGACTGCGTTTAGGTATAAATGCCCTATAAATCGGTGGATTTTGGCCTGGGTTTATTTTTCTAAAAAGAATATCGTTTTGGCAAAAATAATTCGTAGTTAATTGACCCTCTAGGAGTTTTTGCTTTATCTCAGACGTTTCGCAGTCATGCTTTTGAGCCTTTTTCAACCAATTATCAGTAGAAATGACATTAACGTTGACGTCACTACTTATTTTTGTTACCGGTATAATGTTCTCGTCAATAATTGGATTTCTGCTAAAATAATCAGCATGCTGTAAATATTTACCCTTTCGGTAATCAATATCGAAGTTAAATGATTGTAAATAAAGCCACCACCTCGCAACCCTTGGAATTAGCTCCTTTTTATGCTGAGACAACTTCAAAGAATTACAGTCAGTGACAACCTTAAATTGCAGACCCAGTAAGTAAACACGAAAATGCTTTATTGCATAAAAAACAGCTAAGGTTTCTAGCTCGTACGAGTGATATCTGGATTCTTCGGCCGACGTACGCTTTGAAAAATACCCCACTACTCTCAATTGATTGCTATGGCGTTGAAAAAGTATAGCACCAAACCCTAGAATGCTAGCGTCGGTATGTAATTCGGTTGGTAAAGTATGATCGAAGAAGGTTAGTAGAGGTCGTTGACTTAAAAATGCACAGACGTAACTCTTAGCAATTTTTTGGTCGTCGCCCCAAATGAACTCTTCGTTATTTTTCGTTAATTTAGTGATACAAGCCGTCCTTGCCGACAACTCGGGTATGAATTTTCGAAAATAGTTAACAAGACCCATAAACTGACGCACTTGCTTGACATTTCGTGGATTTGAGGCTTTAAGTAAAGCCTCAACTTTGCTCTTGCCAGGCCGAACACCTTGTTCGGAGATTTCTTGACCCAAATATTCGATTTGTGTTTCGAAGAAATGACATTTTTTTAGATTTAGGGAAAATCCAGCTACGACTAGTGCGTCTAGCACTCTCGTTAATTTTTCGAGTCCTTCGGAGATCGACTTAGAAGGTATTAAAATGTCGTCGAGATAAATAAGCGCGTCACGGTCTTTCAAATCACCCAATGCTTTGCATATAGCGCGTTGAAAGACTGCCGGGGCATTAGCTAAGCCAAAAGGCATACGAAGGTACTCGTAGTGGCCATCCGGAGTTACGAAGGCGGTTTTTTCAATGGAATTTGGGGCGATAGGAATTTGGTGGAAACCGGAAGCCATGTCCAATGTTGTGAAAAATCTACTGCCTTTTAAATTATCAATCTGATCCTGAATTAGTGGTAGAGGATATCTTTCTTTAACGGTAATTTTGTTCAGAGCCCTAAAATCACAGCACATGCGTGTAGTGCCATCCTTTTTATGTACTAGAACTATGGGACTTGCGTACGACGAACGACTTTCCCTAATAATGTTATTTTTAAGCAAATCTTTTATAATTACTTTGACTTTTTCTCGCTCGCTAAGTGCCATCCTGTATGGGTGAAAATATACTACCTTTTCTTCGATTAAATTTATACTCAATTCTGCAGTTGTTATTGGCGACACAGAATTTCCCAGCGTAATATTTTTGGAATATTTACAAAGAAGGGTTATTAAACTATCCAAATCATTGCCAATTGAAGGACTTTTTACCGTGTTTGTCGAAATGGTTACGCGGTTAATGGTTTTACTGATGTGGCCACCATTTTCTTTCAGAAAAACTTGGCTTCCGGTGTGGTCGCTGCGGATTTCAATGCCCTTATGATTAAAAAGATCCCGCCCTATTATAGCGTCAGGGGTCATTACGGTGTTATCAACGATACAAAAACAAATATCAAAAGCGGTACCATTTCTTTCAATTCTTAAATTGGCTCTGCTACTTACAAAAATTTTATTATTTCCAATCCCCTTTAACGTAATTAACGCGGGCTCTAGATGACATTCAAGTTGCTTTGCTACTTTTTCGGACAATAAACTACACTCTGCTCCAGTATCTATCAAACAATTAACCTCAATACCTTGAATAACAAAAATGGTACAAAAGTCGCGATCTAAGTTTACACAAAAATGGTTGACTTGCGATGAAGTAGATGGTCGGTCACGCTTCTTTAAAAAGCAATCAGTAGCATAATGGCCACGTTTTTTGCAATAAACGCAAACAACTTGACCCTTACTATGTTCCCTCGTGTTACGGTCTAATCCCGAACCCGAAAAATTATTAAATTTTCGTCTTTTTGGACAATATCGACTCAAATGACCCCTTTGGTTACAAGAATAACACAAAATAGAATTTTTATTACTTAAATCGTCATTTGCGCCTTTAGAAGGAGAGTGAGTATGACTCCTCTTTAAATTGAAATCTTCCGACAATTTATTTGTACCAGATAATTTATAGTTACCTAACAAAGAAAGTAGTTGACTGACCGATTCTACATTGCTATTAAATGCAGCAGTTTTGACGTGAATGTCAGTGATATCCCCAATAATAATCTCCAAAATTTGGCCGACGGATAAATCAAAGTTGAACGAGTTAAGAAGAAAAAATGTTTTTCTGGCATACTCACAATACGATTTCGCCTCTTTGCTGGTGTATTGGCTTGCTTTGCGAAGTTTTTCATTCAAATTCCGTTTGGCAGGATAAAGGCTAGACAACTCCTTGCGGAACTCCTCCCAAGACTTCTCCAACGGTTTCCACGTAGAGAACCATTCTTTGGCTTCTCCAGCAAGTCCGGTGGCGCTCCGCACTAGCAGTTCGTGGCTGGACCAGTTGAAAGTCTCTCCCAATTTTTCCATCTCGTCACACCATTTGGCAGCACCATCATCGTCGCAATTTGGTTCAAAGAGTGGTACATCAATAGCTGTAGGTACTGTCGTTCGCGTACTCACGTTTCTTAGATCTTTAATAGACTCGGTCAACATTTTAGCAAACTCTTCCATTATAGCACAATTCAAAAAACACCAAGATCACGATGTTTGGATGATCGCTAGTAAATCACTCAGGTTTTGAAAATTCGCGGGAACTGTTTTTTTTTCAACACAAACTGTCCTAGGCGCTTAAGACATACGTCACGACACTTTACACTTGTGGTATTTACCGCGAGCTTATCCCACTTCTGATGTAAGAATACTCAAAAAACTTAATTAAATGTTTATTTTCCTCTTCAAATTACAAGACTGGGAAGAACGACAAACAACCGTTCAATCCGAAAAACATAGAATAAGTGCTAAAACTAAAATCACTTTCTTAATCTAAATTTCGCCATGTGTTTCCCATCGTTTCCCATCCTAAGCAAAATAGCTAAAGTTAAGCCTGTCAGACCTCTTCACATATCTTGAGTAATTGCGTCGTAAAATCCAAAATTTGTATATACTTTAGAAATCGTCTATTATCGATGCTTTTGTTGATAATGGGCGCCATGGGTAATGAATAGGCTGATGGGTAACACATGGGCCGGCTGTACGCTGACATATACAATATTGATCCAAAATATTATTATTCAAGTTATTGGAAATAAAAATAAACCTAGCTTTCTTGTTAAAGAATTTTTTTAAAAGTACGTTCATAACTTGTGTGACATTTTTTGAAAACAAGATAATAACAATAATTATTGTTAATTGTAAAGAAAGTATACGGAGTGTTGTAGCAAATAGCAGAATGTTGTACGATTACTTTCGTGTTGATTAAATACAATGTATCGCTGTTATCGAAAATTTCTGATAAAATTTGGTTTAAGTAGTATTCTAGATTGTCATGGATTTTTTTGGAGGTGATAATTTGCATAAGGAAATTCTATTAAGAAAATGACGATGCTTATAATACTTAAACTGCTTTATAGAACTGACTGAAAAACTGGAAACATTAACTCACAATAATAAATGCAAAAATTAAATTTGTATGTAGGTACTCATGTAAGGAATTTTTTTATGATGACAAAGTAAATATGGTTTAGATTTGAGTGGAATTTGTTGATTATTAAGTTAACGATTTGTTTTAAAACGAAACTGAGTTGCTTGAAAACACCACGAATCCGCAGGACGAGTGGTGTTAATTTCAAGCGATGAGTTGTGAAATAAAAGACAGAATTATAAGATAAATTCAGTCACGAGTGAAATTTTATTAGACTATTTCACAAACAAAGTAAAAGGTAAAAAATCTGAAATTCGGCAGCAAAAAAGTTAAGAAGTTGATTAGAAAAATAGTTTAATAAACAGGAAACATGAAGATCGAATACATATTTAAATAAACCAGTAGGTATTAACATAACATACTTAAATATTTCTCAATTATGATTATAAATTTAATGGTACAGTAATTATTAACAGTGGCGGTCATATACACTTTGAGAGGGGGGGCCATGGGCGATTGTCTGATACGACTGAACCACGGTAAAAATACGCGGTATGCTGACTTGTCGACTCAAATTGTGCACGCTCTGCGCATGACGTCACCTTGGAATCAGAATCAGAAATTGTTGGATAAAGTTGTACATGTTTAGTTTGTTTTTCCTGAGATTTTTCGATTTTCTGCGTTAATTGATATTGTTTTATGCTAAAGCCAGTGTTTAAAATTATTATAGAGTTGATCTAAGTGTTTTTTTTTTGTTTTAAAACGTTTAACTTTATTTTACTTTAATTATAAGACCATAATGCCGGGCTGTGCCGTGGCTACATACAAAAATACCAATCGCAATACGAAAGAAACGGTATAAAATACTATGGATTTCCAAAAAATGAAGACTTGGCGAAGCAGTGGATAAGTGTTTGTCGTCGTTAATTGCGAAAGATGTGAATTGTATAATGTATTCTTTTCTACCTGCTTTGTCCAAGTGTCAAAGTTTAAAATTCCTCTATAAGATCAGAAAAGTATTTTCGACTTATTTTATTTTAAAATGTTTTTTAATTGTTAATTACACGTGAAGATAATTACACGAGAATGTTTTTTTTAATTTCTGAACAACTGCGGTTGAGCTAGGGGGGGGCCATGGCCCCCCTCTATGACCGCCACTGATTATACAGTGCTATTCAAAAATCCCCTCCCCTCCCTCGTATCTTTTGAACGGCTACACTTACACAAAATTTGGAGTGTGAAAATAAAGTGTTGTAAACCTCTACGAATGGTAACAGGTGACGTAATAGTAATAGATGACGTCACAGTACCACTCTGGCCAATAATTTTAAATAGGACCTTATGGCAAGTGATATCTTGTTTGGAAGGCATTGACATTGGCTACATAGCCATATTAATTTTGTTTGGGTTTAAACTAATTTTAACGGATAAATTATATAAATAACAAAATTATTGAAATTATTTTTTTAAATTTAATTAATCAAATATCAACAATGGATTCTTATACTCGTTCGAATGTGTCAGCTGAAATTGCATTGCATTCTTCAATAATTCTTTCTTTCAAAACGCCAATACTATCTGGTACCGTTGTATAAACCTTGGATTTCAAGTACCCCCATAGAAAAAAATCTAATGGTGTCAGATCTGGTGACCGAGGTGGCCATTCTATAGGACCTCGACGGCCGATCCATCTACCTCGATATTCTTCATCCAGGTAACGTCTTACTGCACCATAATAATGTGCAGAAGCATCATCTTGTTGAAATGTTATTTCCAGATGGCCGAATTCATCTGGATTATCTTCCAGAATTCCAAGAATTAACGGCTCAATTGCATCTCCAGATACACTTCACCGCTTAAATTTGAATTTAGGAAAACAGGACCAGCTATGTGGTTTCCCAAAATACCTGCCCAAACATTGACTTTTTCTGGAAATTGGGTATGTTGTTCACGAAAGGTGTGAGGATTTGTGTCACTCGAACACCTTACATTTTGTGTATTCACATTTCCATTGAGGCAAAAAGTACTTTCGTCACTAAAACAAATTGTTTTTGTGTAATGTGAGTTTTGACTAATTTTATTTGTCATACATTCACAGAATTCGAGTTTTCTGTCGGGGTCGCCATCCGAAAGGTGGTGCACCATTTTTAACTTGTATGGATGAAATTTATTTTTAGCCAACACTCTCTGTACTGTACTTTTACTTACTTCACAGATAGACGCAACTTTAGTTGAAGAGGAAGTAAGGTTTACTACCATTTCAGCAACTATATCAATTTTTTTATCATCATTAAATGTTGGTCGACCAGATCGTTTGGCATCTTGAACACTACCTGTTGCTTCAAACTTGTGAAGAAGCTCCCTCAAATAAGTTCTCGAGATAGGGCGATCTGGGTATCTCTCATTAAATAAACGTTCCGCTTCATGGAGATTCTTTCCAGATTCACCAATAAATTGATAATGAATTCACCTTCAATTTTTAATATTAGTCGTGCAGTCAAATTTGAAAGATGTGTCTCAGGTCCAAATATCAGAAAAGATGTCTTAGCATTAATATGCATGTTCGTGTGACCAAAACGTAGATCAACTCCTGAACAGTACCCCACTCAACACCGTTAACTCTACTGTTGTTCCCATTCGAAGACTAGATAAGGGATTGCTCGATCTATCTGATCTGATCGAGCAATCCCTGAAAGATCTTGGTTTTGCAGCTGGCAACTCTTTTCACAATGTCGAACAACTCACGACCACTTGTATCACTTCTAGTTTCTTCCTCGCAGATAAATTTGAGCTGGTGCAAACCATACCTAGCATTAAAAACAAAACTTCCTGTGGCATTGATGGGTTATCAGCTAAGTCATTTTTAAATATTCGAGATGTGGTGATTAACGTTTTATGTTTTCTGATCAATGAACCTTTCAAAAAGTTCTCTTCTCTAAGTGTCTAAAAACAGCTATAATTATTTCCCATGCACAATGGTGGAACTAAAATAATACAAGTACCTATCTTCCTGTTGCCTTCTTACCAATCTTATCGGAGATAATCGAAAGCCTTTCTCAGATACGAATGAGTTTTAAAAGATTGGAAATTTTATATCCTTATACCTCTCAATCCCAAACCAACTTTATGTAAAAAAACTATGGAATAATTGTTTTTAATATAATTTTATTGCCATTTCTTTCTTTTGCTTGTTATTTAATAATATATAACGAAAGGAACTTCGTTCCCCGACATTTCCAGCTAATTTTTAATGTGTTCACAAAATCCGAAGAAATAAATAAACAAAGTATATAAATAAAAAAAGTGGTTTTTAGCGTATCCAAACTCAAATCAGCATACTTTATATTGCTTTTCAATTCTCCCAATGTGATAGCTTTATTGTAATCATATTCAATTTTATCATAAAAATATTTAACGAATCCATTTTCTTTTAAAATTTTGATCTTTCTGTTGAAACGCTCAAATAAAGGATGTCCTTTTCGAAAACAAATACCAAAATAGTAGGTCATACTTCCTTTAGTTGGTACAATACTGAACAAAGATTTACCATCTTCATCGAGATACTTTTTCGGTATAATATATTGCATAGCTCTCTTAAATGAGCGAATTATGAAATCTTTTTTAAAAGCCGCTCTATTAGTACACGACATAAAATTATTACAGATCACCATTAAATTTTCTTTTAACAACAATTTTGAGTTTGAAATTTCGTGATGTACTGCTATATTCATTGATTCTCGATTAGGAAATCCAATTTGAAATTTGTACTTAATAAAATCATCTGGTTCCCTTAATAATGGATAAGAAAGATTTCTGCGCATCAAATCGAACAGTTTAGTTTTATAAACAGTAGTGAATAGTAAACTGAATATCGTTAAATGAAAAAGCAGCAATTTTAAGGAAATACTTTTCACCTTAACTTGTCTAAATCCTTCAAATATTATTCCCGCTAAAATAGTAAAAACTGAAATATTTCTATCGACAACAGTTACACGAATGATAAATTTTAAAAATCCCCAAAGTACCAAGGTTATTCCTATAAAAGAGTACCAAACAATATTTTGGAATTCCTGATAAAACACTATCCAGTCCTTTGTTACAGTTAAACTGGGTACGGCGTAAATTACATGGTCTTCAGTAAATCTAGTGGTGATATCAATTTTTGTAGATGCTATAGCAGTAGGCATAGCGACTAAATCACTCCAGCTTGCTAAAAACGTTGGATGAATGATAAAAACATTAGAATCGGAGTCTGTTTTTACATAATTTATCACCAAATTCATATTCGTTGATATTATTTTTATAATTTCCATGTGAATACCTTCGTTTTTGTTAATGACGAACGGTGGGTGATATCTCCACATTACCGTTATCTCTCTAATTTTTTTATTATGACTTTTAACCACTCGTGTTATGCAATTATCTCTCGATGTATTTATAATAACGGCTGTATGTATAAAATATTGATCCAAAATATTATTATTAAAGTTATTCGAAATAAAAATAAACTTAGCTTTGTTGTTAAGTAAAGAATTTTCTAAAAGTACGTTCATAACTTGTGTGACATTTCCTGAAATTACGTAAACACTGGAATAATAATAATAATTGTTAATAATGGTGAAATTATACAGAGTGTTGTAGTAAATAGCAGGATGTTGTGCGATTATTTCCGTGTTGATTAAATACAATGTATCGTTTTTATCGAAAGTGTCTGTTAAAACTAGATTTAAGCAGTGTTCTAGATTTTCGTTTAGATTTTTTGGAGGTGATAACATAAAACATCTTGTACTAGCAAATTCTATTAAGAAAATCACAATGCTTATACTTGAACTGTACATTTTCATAGAACTGCCTGAAATACTGGAAATATTTAACACACAATGGTAAATGAAAATATTAAATATATATAAACTTTGTAAAGAGTTTTTTGTTGATGACAGAGTAGATATGGTTTAGATTAGAGTGGAATTTGTTGATTATAGATTTAATCGTAATTGTAGATTTGTTTATACATCGACAGGAACACAAACACGGATTATTAAATAATGATACAAAAATGTGGCAAAATCTTTTGACGAAGTATAGCATGAGATACTTAAATACAAAATGTACTGTCATCTGTTTAAACAGAACTCACAACTCCTTGATTTCCACATAATTGGAAGATTGTATTGAATAAAACAAGCTGAACTGAAGCATATTTTGCTGTAAGAGAAACCAACCAGAAGTTACACAAAGAAGTTTATTAGTGCTAGTCCTATTCCTACTTAATTCTCATGACTTAGGGATTTAAGTACCTATATCATACTGTTGCCATGCTTGTCGATGATACGGATATCTTGAGCAGTAGGAAAAAACACGATGAAGCAGCGAATAAACTGCAAACCACTGTTGACCAGATCTATATTTGGACAAGAAGATGGAGGTGAAGCTGTACAACTATAAGGACGGATCCACACTATAATGCCAATGATAGTTCTTTCTTAGTCCGACCACAATCGATTGAAATGTTGTTAAGTGAAGACTGTAGGTGTGCATCCATACTACGATCGCGACTGGAATGTTATTGTAGCGGATCTTGATTGTTACGGACAAAGAATACACCCAACAACAAGAAGCGAAGCTTCGTATAAAACCGTAACCGTGTCTACAGACGCCATGTTTTTAGGTAGTCGACACTTGTCATTTGTCATACGATTACATGTTCTGTGTTGAAAAATTTGTAATTGTAGAATTTGAAGGTCATTCCCACTTTATATTTGTGTTGAAAGTGTTTTGTTTGCAACAGTGAAATTATGGGGAAAATAAGTTGTATTGTAAGTGGATTTGTTTCCAAAACCGGAGAAGGACTAAGTTTGTTCAGATTTCCAAATGATATTACATATCTAATTAGTTAACGTTAAAAAATCTTTATTGCAATTGTTAATGTTTTATCGCGGACAAGTTCCTATATTAATTGAATTTAATATAAGTATTATATTTTGTAGTCCATTTTGTTACCTACATATTATATTTTGATTTAGGATTTGTGCATGGTTAACAGCATGTAACTAGAAGATGTAGTTGATGACGATTTAGAATATATTCGAACAAATTTCAGAATATGTGAGCGTCACTTTGAACAAAAGTATATGAGCATAAGTAATACCAGAAAACACTTATTTATTCAAGCTGAACCCACAATATTTACTCACACTGCTAAGCATAAGGTTATCATTCCTGAAATTGAGAATTTACCAAAAAAACTGGTGAGTCTGGTTTTTATGAAATGTTAAAATCTACTAAAGTTTGTACGAAGTCAGTGGCAACAGCTCATGGACTTATAAATACACATTAATCTATAGAACAATCCAAAAAATATACTGAGGATCGCTTATAGTCTTCTGGAATTATTTTTGGGTTTTTCCATAAGTCTATGTAAGTACTTATAAGTTTACGGGCTGTTCCAGCTGACTGTATACAAACTATAACATGTAGAATGTGATTCATATTAACATTGGTAAAAAGTTTATAGATAGCATTATTGAATATCAAAGGGAATTATCTGCACCTGGAACATCATCATTAGGGGAGATATTGGAAATAGATATTGAAAAATCAAATGCAACAGCTTCCATTCCTCAGTTATCATTGATGTCAACACAATCATCACCATGCTTGACATGTGACATCCCGAGGAAGAGAAAATTGAAAATAAAAGTGAGGAATTTAAAAAGGAAATACTCAAAATTGACACAAAAGAAGCCAAATAAATATACTTCTGGTAATTTTATGGAGATGTGTGATTAATTTTTGAACAAATCCTTGGCTCAAATTGTAAAAGCGCAAGTATCGCTTAAAAATAAAAAATGTTATGACAGACGATATTCCAGTGAATATTAAAAGTTTGCAACAGCACTTTATTTTTTGGAGCCCAGGACCTATAATTTTTTAGAAAAAATTCTTTATTTACCATCTAAAAGAACTTTGCAGAAATTAACTAAAACCTTTTACCAAAATCTGGCCTTCAAAATAATGAAGTATTTGAGGCATTGAAACTTGAAGTCAAAACAATGACAAGACAGGACAAACATTGTAGTCTGTTTAAATGTCCTTAAAATCCCTTTTATACTTGTAGGTAAGGATGAAGTTTTTCGGTTTTGTGATGTGGGTGTTGATTAATTTAATTTGTGTTCTTACAATTCTGCAAATGGTTTTTACTAATTAGCTGGTGTATTATTTGCTTTTATTTTTTGTAACTTGGGTTATTGTGTGTTACGGATAAAATGTATGCAAACAATAATAAATAAATGGAATTTTACTAGACCAAGGTCAGAACTATCTGTGATTGTCATTAGTGAGCGGTTACATTGGATGCGTGCTCTAACGACCATCGAGTCGGATATGTATAAACGGACGACTTTGATCGTTCGACTTTAGTGGTTGAATTTCGTGATTTCAATAACGACTAGTTTCAGTTCAGAAACGGATTTAAAACCTATTTTAACACGTTTTTATTAGCTTCACCTGTATTATGTATGTTTTTATATGGACTCTATTTTGACCTACTTCAAAGGAACACATTTAATTAAAACTTTGTACACTTGTCAAGGTCTAATGATAATACAATATAGTAATAAAATATAGGGTTTTCCATTTATAACGCAGTCTTTAAACTCGATCTTCCCCACTTTAAACGCTCAGAACATTTTTTTTTGCACACTTGTCAAGGACCCATGACTATACAAACATAGCTTTGATCGAGTTTAAAAAAAAACCAAAAAAGAATAAATCTTATTTTACATCGAACTAAAAAGTTGAAAATAATTCTTGACATAAGAATAAAATGTTTGACGAAAAAGTTAATGTCATTATGGTAAAAGCGTGGGGTGCTCGTTATCAATTGTTATAAATTCTTTCTAGCTTTGTTCCGAAATGCAGAGTTAGTGTATAACTGTAGTTACAAAGTAACCCACGATATTACCATATTGATATTAATTTTCTCGTTAATCATTTTGTTCTTAAATTAAGGATCATTTTTCACTTTTTAGTTCAATTACGTATACAGTGTTTTTTTTTAGTTTCTTTTTATAATTTTTGAATAGTGAGATATGATCTGTTGTTATAATACCTATACTGGATGTCCAAAAACTCTCTCTATAAACAGACTATAGATTTCAGATGTGATTTTATATCCATTTAATTTAATTTACATTTATCCAAAAGGTCCCCATAAGGGAGCTAGCTCCGTTTGAGTTTTTAAGCAAATCTCAAAAAAACCGCTACCTACAATTTTCAAATTTGGTACATCAGTTTTTTTTTAATAAATTTACGTTAAATTCAAAATTATGAAGAGTTTTAAAAAAATGTACTTTTGGTTGAGTTCAATATTATACCTATACGGTTTTCGAGAAAAAGCAATTTTTGAACAGCTTGAAACGTTAACTTTGTGTTCAACCTTTCAGCTAATAAGTTTATCGATTAATGTCTTTAGAATATTAATTCTTGGTGGAATAGACTATATATATTTACCGAAAATTTTTCAAACGAAAAATCCAAAAATTATTTCTCATATATAATTCTTGGTGGAATTAACTATTGGATCAAAAGTCAATATTCTCGAGATATTTTACCGCGAAATTTAAAATTTTGTAATTTCTTTAAATAAGAACGGAGAAGGTACCGGCAGGTCTTCTCTTATCGTCTGTTATCGAGTCAACAAGTGTGGAACTATTCAGTAATCCATAAACTATATTTTTGCTGAAATTTAATACTAAAATTTGCCGGCATATTATCTTATAAGAATCTGGATTACCGGTATTTCACTACATTTTGATATAAAAAAAAATTTACCATTTTTAAAGATGTAGTCAGAACAAAATGGCTACTCATTTTGGATGCCACATGGATTTACCTTCATATTCCTTTAGCAAAATTTTCCTTATAAATATATAATTTAATTTTTAATTGTTCATATATTTTTTTATAGAAAAAACGGATATTTGTCCAGGATGAATCCTTTAGCTGAATAAATTGATATATTGTATTTTTTTATCTGGACAGATATTCTTGTAAGCTCCAGTTTTTTTATGTATTCTTATACCTGTATATCTTTGTAGCACAGTTTCCTGGGACTATGGTTTCCTGGGATTATAGTTTTCAGGGATTATAGTTTCCTGGGATTATAGTTTCCTGGAATACAGTTTCTTGGAGTAGTTTTCCTGGAGCATAGTATCCTGGACTACCGACAATTTCTTGAAGTAGTTTTCCTGAAGTATAGTTTCCTGGAGTACCTACAATTTTCTGGAGCATAGTTTCCTAGAATATAGTTTCCTTTAGTACCTACAATTTTCTGGAGCATAGTTTCCTAGAGGACAGTTTAAGGATAGTATACACATTTTTTTTTGTACAAGTCAGAAAAACCAGTTCTATCCGGTCAACGCATCAAGACCTGAATAATAGAAGAAAAAAAAAAGAGGTTGTTTCACTCTATAGATCATTTTTTTCAACAAAATTTTGATGACAATTTGGTATATTAGTAGGCTTTATTAACCTTTCTAGTTTTAGTTATTTTTTTGTACATGATCATTTATCAAATTTATGTGTCAATATAGTTATCCATATTAATTTTTGTTGTGAAAGTTTTATTTATTAAACCTCCACCAACAGCTTTCATTTCTATTAGCTAAATTATTTTCGAGTAGATTACAACATACTTAGAAGTTAGTTGTTCTTTAAATTTGACTTTATTTCTAGTTTTATTTTGGGAAAAAACTAGTGGCGCCCTAAATACCTTTCTCTCTAGTTTTCCTTAAATTTTGTCTTTCTTAACATATAGCTGATAACAAAGTCCTAAGAGCTGGCTTTGGTATCCACCAAATTTAAAGACAGTTAGGCGAGAACCTACATTAGATTTTCCATCATGTTCATTGTCGCTTAACAGAAAAATTAAAACTGATTACGACTTTGAATAGGTATGATGACAGTCACTAAGAATAACTGAAATTATCATTTGAAATAATTGTATAGAATACAAATATGATCATCCGCTGGTTGGAAAATTACGATGTTCTCCAACCACTTGACCCACACGCCTATTTATATCCAAGCGTAAGGAGCGCTGCACAAACTCGTTGACGTTACAGTACTTAGACTGTAGCAGCTGCTGATGTTTGATAGCTCAAAAGATTATTGGAATGTAAGGTTAAAAAACATTCGCGACTATAACAAATCTTTTATTTATCAACTGCCATAGGTCGTAAAGCTACAGTAATTGATGCCTCATTGACTTCTGTCGCTATGGAATTAACACACTTCCAGATTCAAATTATAAATTAAATATAAAGATTACTAGACTACAAACGCTAGTCTCAAAACTTGTCCTGCGCCCAAACACAGTAAATATTATTCATTAAAATTGATTACAAAAAAAAAATAAACAATCGCGAATTGAATTTGTTGACTATTGAAATGGAAAATACGATTATTATCGTAACTTATGTACTTGGCACTGTTTTTCATGGGAACTCCCTGACATTTCTCGAAAGGTCAGGTAGGCAGTTGGTTGGTTTACTAATTAATTGTGAATGAAAATCGAATCTAAGAATCGAAAGATGTTCCTCTGGTTTGAGAACATAGTTCTCGACATCCGCCATCTTAGCTAAAACACCGATCGATGCTCGAGCATAGGAGAATAACAACACATATATGCATGATTCATTCATTCGATTGGGTTGTGCTCAACAGCCCAGGCACTTGAAGTGAATTTTTTTACCATTTCCCATATTATCTACTTCCATTCCAGAAGCTTTGTGTCTTCTATATTGGCCACTAGTTTGACTGGAGGGATTTTCAGTAGTTGTAATGGTTGAATTATTTCCTGTCCAAAGTGCTTCCGTCTGAGCCCATGTAAGTTCTCGCAGAAGCAGAGTATGTGAGTAGGTGTTTCATTATAGAGTTCACATTTCCTGCACATAGGTTCACTAACTTTTCCCATTTTGTGCAGATGTTTCCTCGGGGTGCAGTGTCCAGTCACCAGGTCGATAACTGTCTTCAAATGTCTTTTACTCAGTTTCAATAGCCTGGATGAGAGTTCCTTGTCTACCTTGTTCAGTAAACTCAGTTGTTCAGTATGGAGGTGCCCTTGTGTCGACGTCCAAGTTGGTGTTCCCTATCTAGCCAGTTCCCGATTTCCCCTCTTATGCAATCTTTTGTGATTCCTATGAAGTCTCCTTTAGAACCTTCTTTAGCTAACTGGTCAGCCACTTCCATAACCTGCAACACTTTGTTGTCTCTTGCCAGCCTGTTGAGTTTTTCACCAATCTAGACCAAGTTGTTGGATTACTGATAGCTTTAAGCAGAGCCTGGCTGTCAGTGAATATTTTTATCTTTTGTCCGGTGTATCCTCTTCTGCTGTTGTCATCAATAAAGGCTATAACAGCAATCGTCTCTGCTTGAAACACGGTCGTATATCCGCCAAGGCTAAAGTTCTTTATTTTTCTAGGTCCTTTTATACCAGCCCCAGTGCCATTTTGTTTTGGAACCATCGGTGAACACCAAATGATTTCTCCAGAATTACCTAGGTGGATCACCTGTTCCCTAGATGCGATGATGATGTTCACTCGCTCAGTGAATATATTTTCCGGTGTCATGATATCAAAACTCATGTGAAGTATGGGTTCATCTAATATTGTCCCAGTTGTATCAATGTGTCCCTCTCGAACATTGTTCGGTGACCATAAGTCTCCTAATCTCAGCTTAAGAATTACCATCATTGCCTCCGCTGTTACAAAAAGTTCCAAAGGGTTCAAATAAGGGCTTCCATTGATGCCGTCCCCATGCTGTTCATTGCCCCGGTAATACCAAGAAGGTCTTTGGATTGCAGTTGATAAATTCACTGCAGAGGACACTTCTGTCCTCCTCCACCAGACTATTGTTCCATAGGCGATCAATGGTCTTATCACAGTTGTGTAAAGCCAGTTAACCACCTCAGGTTTTCCCTATAACACTTCTGCATTACCAGAAAAGCCTAGTCGCCCTGGTAGTAATTTTTTCCAAGTGTGTCTTCCAATTCAATATGGAATCAAGCGTCACTCCCAGATATTTGATATTTCTAGTTCTTCTCCGAACATCAGTATTCTACCCTGCGGGAGAACTCTTCTATTCGCGAAATCAACTGGTTTTTTTTTGGTAACTGAAAAGTTCTCTTTAAGGTACCATTCCTCCACAATTTGTAGTGCTTTTTGTAGGACATTCATATCTACCTCTGGGAATTTCCCATTTGTGACAATCACTATGTCGTCCGCAAAACCCTGCGTCCCTGTGCCTTGATAATTCAACCTGAAGATCAAGTCATCCACGATTAGGTACGTGGTGAAAGTACACTACCTCGAGAACATCCTTTAGTTGTCCTAATGGTGTAGGTTGTATCATCCCTTTATGCTGTTATTCTCCTATGCTCGAGCGTGGATCCTATCCATTTGCATGTTGTCCTGTTGATTCTTCTATTTTTAAAGGATCTGTTTATTGATGACATCGATATGTTGTCAAAGCACCTTCGATTGCTTTTGTTTTGGCAACCGGTTCATTGTCATAGCTTGACTTTATCTTTACCGGTCATGGAAAGTACACAATGAGGAGGTTCCCTAGAGCCTCCGCCCCAGTATTTGAATACTTTCCGTTTGACAACTGAATAGAACCAAGTTTGTTAGACTTATCACTTTTGAGAATTCTGTTGATTCTTACGCTCTCAGGGACACCTTTCAGGTTTTCACAGAATATCTCCAGGACCTCTCCTTGGATTTTTTTATTTTTGTATTGTATGTACCTTTATACGCTTCTCAGTTGCCCGTTTTTTTTCGTTTTGTTGAAAAAGTGCCTTGTTTCTTTCAGCGATGTCAGCTCTTTATTTCACAGATGGCTTGTCTAGAAGAGCGACTCTCCTTTATCGGACAGTTATTATAATAAGAGGTCAGTGTGGTCAGTTACAGCCATGTAGCTGCTCCCTCTAGGTCCTCAGCAGTTTTTGGTCTGCCTAGGTGTGTACGGATTTAAGAAAGCAGGTCATCTTTATAAGATATCCAGTCAGTGCTCTTAGGATCCCTGTATGTTCTAATAGCTGACTTTAATGCATGATATAACTTAACACCGTTAGGACAACTAAAGCATGTGCTCAAGGGAGAGTACTTTCAGCACTTTTATGGAGCCTAGTTGTGGTCTGCAGGTTGAATGATCAAGGCATATGGAAGCAGGGCTTTGAGGACGACATAGTAATTGTCACCATTGGAAAATTTCCAGTGGTAGTTAGGAACGTCCTACAAAAAGAACTACAAATTGTGGAGGATTGGTGCCTTAAAGAGGACCTTTGAGTTCATAAAAAAACTAGTTACTTTTACGAATAGAAAAGTTCTTCCGCTGGGTAGAGTACTGCTGTTCGCAGAAGAGCTAGTATATAACTACTATACTCAAAGAAGTTGAATATCTGGGATTTACTCTTGATTCTTAACTGAATTGGAAAACATACCTGAACAAAATTACTATCAGGGCGATTAGGTGTTTCTGACAATGCAGGAAAATTATGAGCAGAGCCTGAGGAATACCACCCGAGCTGGTTCACTCGCCTTACACACCGTGATACGGCCAACAAGTAAGGCACAACAAAGTGTTTCTAATATGGGTGCCGGCACATAAGAGGATTGCGGATAATGAAATGGTCAAGCTATTGTTGAATAAATTAAATCTAATGGAGGAATTAATAGTTTCTCCAAAAAATATCACATTTGCTTCTCGTATTTTCAATAATAGAATTTTATTGAATATTTTTCTCATGCACTCAAATAATAAAAATAATAATGATAAAGGACTTTTATTTTGACTCATTACAACAATCTACAGTTACAACGGGAAAAAAACGCATCAGTTGACTATCACACCAAATTGATATGGCAGTCTCTGTTTTTACACGCTTTTTATTAGCTTCACTTGTATGTCTGTTTGTATGTCTGTATGTAACTCTGGCACCGAACGAATTCGATGTCGACATTCACTATGAGCGTTGATTGAGGAGTTTGATTGAGGAGTTTGGTTCTTTAAAAGCGTGTTTTTTTAGTTTTTTTAAACTATATTGATTTTTAACTTTTTAGTTCGATTTATTGTCTATATATTTTTTCTTCAAGATCTCGTTAATTTCCAACAGAGGGCGCATGAACGTAAAATTCTTCTTCAACAACGCAATAAAATTTGAGGTGTGAAATTCTAAAACTTAATGTTGATGCAGATAGTATATCGAATTTCTAACAGAGGGCGGAGAGTTGTAAAATTAGCTCCGACTTGAAGAGAAAATTAACAGTTATACTTTGATAACCAATCCAGTCTTGACGTGTGCACTTGCTGTTGAATTTAAAAAAATATAAATTTAATTACAATAATTCAAATGATTTTATTCTCATTCTTAGTAAATATTTAAAATTAACTTGAATATCCAGCATTTACGTATAGCTTTTTGACTATCAAAAAATATTCATACTATCGTTCATAGTAAGCGATGAGAAAACTCCTCAATCAACGCTATGAGCGACATTATGAATATTTTCGACAATCGAAAAGCTATACTTAAAATGCTGGACATATATGTTAATCAAAAGAATTCACTTAGAAAAATATCGATTGTAAATATCGAATATGAATTCGATGTCAACGCTTACTATGAACGATAGTATGAATATTTTTTGATAGTCAAAAAGCTATACGTAAATGCTGGATATTCAAGTTAATTTTAAATATTTACTAAGAATGAGAATAAAATCATTTGAATTATTGTAATTAAATTTATATTTTTTTTAAATTCAACAGCAAGTGCACACGTCAAGACTGGATTGGTTATCAAAGTATAACTGTTAATTTTCTCTTCAAGTCGGAGCTAATTTTACAACTCTCCGCCCTCTGTTAGAAATTCGATATACTATCTGCATCAACATTAAGTTTTAGAATTTCACACCTCAAATTTTATTGCGTTGTTGAAGAAGAATTTTACGTTCATGCGCCCTCTGTTGGAAATTAACGAGATCTTGAAGAAAAAATATATAGACAATAAATCGAACTAAAAAGTTAAAAATCAATATAGTTTAAAAAAACTAAAAAACACGCTTTTAAAGAATGTTGGACTAAAAAGTTAAAAATAAATATAGTTTAAAAAAACACGCTTTTAAAAAATATCGAACTAAAAAGTTGAAAATAATTTTAAAAATTAAAATATGACAATAGTACATAAACAATACTAGTTTAATTGAGGGAAATGCGTGGACCGCTTTGTGCTTATCGTATATCAAGCGCCCCACGCTTTTCCCTCAATTAAACTAGTATTGTTTATGTACTATTGTCATATTTTAATTTTTAAAATTATTTTCAACTTTTTAGTTCGATATTTTTTAAAAGCGTTTTTTTTTAGTTTTTTTAAACTATATTTATTCATCTTTATAACAAGAGAAACTACATTATATCAGAGAAATACACTAGATAAATACTACAAACCAAAACTGATTTTAGAGCTGTTTAAATGATTTAATCGATTTTTGTTTGACAAGTTCAGGCAGTTCGTTCTAAATTTTTGCAATCTGATATGTAAAAGAATGCTCAGTTCGTTGACGAGGGACACAATTAATCTATATAGTTGAAACGGGTATTACCGTTATGAATATTTAAACAGGGTGAAATTTTGTTAATTAAATATGATGGTTTTCCAGTAATAATTTTATGAAATACGCAAGCCGAATGAAGATATTGTCTTTTGACCATACTGAGCCATGTTATGCGTGCTGTCAAATTTGAAAAATGTGTCTTAGGTCCAAATATCGGAAAATATGTCTTCTTAGGTTTAATATTTAATGCATGTTCGTGTGACCAGATCGTAGATAAACTCCTGAACAGTACCCCACTCATCACGGTTAACTCTACTGTCGTTCCCATTCGAAGACTTATCCTTCCTTCCAAGAGAATTTTCATCTCAATCGTATGCTCTTCCTTCACCCATACCTACTTCAATCAAGCAATCCCAGAAAGATTTTGTTTTTGCAGCTTGCAACTCCTGTCACTTTTGTGAAATGTGGAACAACTTACGACCACTTATACCACTTACAGTTTCTTCCTTGCAGATAAATCTGAGCTGGTGCAAACCTTACTCATCATCAAAAACAAAACTTTCTGTGGCATTGATAAGTTTTTTTTAAATATTCGATATGTGGTAATTAACGTTTCATGTTTTCTAATCAAAAAACATCTCTTCTCTAACTGTCTAAAAACAGCTATAATTATTCCTCTGCAAAAGGGTGGGAAAAAAAATACTAGTACCTATCGTCCTATTGCCTTATTACCAATCTTATCGAAGATGATCGATAGCCTTTCACAGATACGAGTGAGTTTTAAACAAAAATCTTAACCAATTTTTAAATTATAACAAATTGGAAATTTTGTATCCTTATAACATATACAGTGCTATTCAAAAGTCCCCTCCCCCCCCTCGTATCTTTTGAACGACTACACTTACATTAATAAAATTTAGAGGTTGAAAATAAAGTGTTGTAAACTTCTCTACGAATGGCAACAGGTGACGTAATAGTAATAGATGACGTCTCAGTGCCACTCTGGCCAATAATTTCAAATAGGACCTTATGGCAAGTGATATCTCGTTCGAAAGGCATTGACATTGGTTTGGGTTTAAACTAATTTTGACGGATAAATTAAATAAATACCAAAATTATTATTTCACATTTGAATATTGAAGATTTTTCAGTCCGTCTCTGGTTAGTTGTCAAAAAAATTGACGTTTTTAATTTAATAGTATTTGTTGCTTTGCAAAGTTTTTCTAAATAGCTTAAATATTTAATTTTATTATTGTTTAACGAGACGTTTAAGAGTTTACATAGGCAAAATGGTACGTACTCAAGCCGACAAAGTAGCAGCTATCTTAATAATTGGTGAATCTGGAAAGAATCTCCATGAAGCGGAACGTTTATTTAATGAGAGATACCCAGATCGTCCTATCTCGAGAACTTATTTGAGGGAGCTTCTTCACAAGTTTGAAGCAACAGGTAGTGTTCAAGATGCCAAACGATCTGGTCGACCAACATTTTGTGATGTTAAAACAATTGATATAGTTGCTGAAATGGTAGTAAACCCTACTTCCTCTTCAACTAAAGTTGCGTCTATCTGTGAAGTAAGTAAAAGTACAGTACAGAGTACATAAATTTCATCCATACAAGTTAAAAATGGTGCACCACCTTTCGGATGGCGACCCCGACAGAAAACTCGAATTCTGTGAATGTATGACAAATAAAATTAGTCAAAACCCACATTACACAAAAACAATTTGTTTTAGTGACGAAAGTACTTTTTTCTACTACCGTGTGTAAAGTACGTACTTTAGACACATTTTCGAGTGCGTAAAACTTTATTTTACGCACTAGTGCGTAAAGAAAAAATTCCAATATGTATGTAGTTATAGATATCTAGTCTTATAAAAATATAGGTATAATAAACGGATATTAAATCTAAGTTTTTTTCATAAATTGGAGATAGAAACCTATAGAATTCGGTAAAGTAACCTAATGATTATTGTTAAATAATTATTGAGTACTGGAAATAATACGGTAAATAGGCATAAGTTGGCGGTGAGTGAATGACATTTCTTTGAGAATTGAATCTGACATTTAAAATTTAAATTGAGATCTTCCGACTATACCTAGGGTAAGCAATTGTATTTTATATTTAAGAATTGAATATTTTTAGAAAACTATGATGTTATTTTAGATTATTATAAAAATAAAGATGGATTCCTCTGACGATCTCTCAGATTTAATTGGCAAATACACCACCAAATATATTAGATGTGGCACAGAATGCTGCGAATGATTTACTGCCCCAAAAATCCATGAGTATTTACGAAAAAAAATAGAATATTTTTAAAGAATGGTGTAGGAAGAATAAGATAACAAAATACTCCGAAAATGTCCTAGTGGCATATTTTTCAAGCGAATTGAAAAACTACAAAGCATCCACAACATGGTCAATATTTTCAATGTTGAAGACTACTTTAAAAATCAAAGACAATATTGATATTTTTAAATTTTATAAATTAGTTGCTCTTATTAAAAATAAAAGCAAAGGTTTCAAAGTTAAAAAATCTAAAATTTTGGAAAAAGATCACTTGGTAACAATTCTTGAGACGGCTCCCGATTCGACATTTCTAATGATTAAAGTAAGTATAATTTACAATAGTAAAAGTACCTATATTTCATTTATAAACAGTTTCCAATTTTCCTCTTTATCTTCAGCGAAATGTTATCTCATTTCGCTCTTATACTCACATTTAATAATACTCTTTAGAGTTTTCGGTAGCTTAATAGTTACTATGTGATACTCACATACGTGAGGTCTCGGGTTCGAATCCCGCACATGGCGTTTATCATGATACTTAAACTTATTTAGTAATTATTTTTTTAGGTTGCGTTTATAATTGGTATTTCCGGCGCATGCCGAAGGGAAGAGTTATGTTTGGGCAGGTATTTTGGGAAACCACAGGATTGGTCCTGTTTTCCTAAATTCAAATTTAAGCGGTGAAGTGTATCTGGAGATGTTACAAAATGCAATTGAGCCGTTAATTCTTGAAATTCTGGAAGATAATCCAGATGAATTCGGCCATTTGGAAATAACATTTCAACAAGATGGTGCTCCTGCACATTATTATGGTGCAGTTAGACGTTCCCTGGATATTCTTCATCCAGGGAGGTAGATGGATCGGCCGGCGAGGTCCTATAGAATGGCCACCTCGGTCACCAGATCTGACACCATTAGATTTTTTTCTATGGGGGTACTTGAAATCCAAGGTTTATACTACGGCACCAGATAGCGTTGGCGTTTTGAAAGAAATAATTATTGAAGAATGCAATGCAATTTCAGCAGACACATTCGAACGAGTACGACAAGAGTTTACTAATAGGATGTATTACTGTCAGGAAGTGGAGGGAGCACATTTCGAACACTTGCTATAAGAAGCCATTGTTGATATTTGATTAATTAAATTTAAAAAAATAATTTCAATAATTTTGGTAGTTATTTAATTTATCCGTCAAAATTAGTTTAAACCCAAACAAAATTAATATGGCTATGTAGCCAATGTCAATGCCTTTCAAACGAGATATCACTTGCCATAAGGTCCTATTTAAAATTATTGGCCAGAGTGGCACTGTATAATTTTTTTTAAATATAATTGTATTACGATTCCTTTCTTTAGCTTGTTATTTAATAATATATAACGAATGGAACTTCGTTCCACGACATTTCCGACTCATTTTTAATTTTTTTCACAAAATCCGAAACATTTCTGCGCAAAACACCATCAAAGAAATAAATAAACAAAGTATATAAATAAAAAACTAACGTTTTATGTTTTGTGATCAATGAACCTTTCAAAAAGTTCTCTTCTCTAAGTGTCTAAAAACAGCTATAATTATTCCCCTGCAAAAGGGTGGAAGAAAAATACTAGTACCTATCGTCCTATTGCCTTATTACCTACCAATCTTATCGAAGATAATCGAAAGCCTTTCACAGATACGAATGAGTTTTAAACAAAAATCTTAACCAATTTTTAAATTTTAAAAGATTGGAAATTTTATATCCTTATACCACTCAATCCCAAACCAACTTTATGTAAAAAAAACTATGGAATAATTGTTTTTAATATAATTTTATTACCATTCCTTCCTTTTGCTTGTTATTTAATAATATATAACGAAAGGAACTTCGTTCCACGACATGTCCAACTAATTTTTAATTTTTTTCACAAAATCCGAAACATTTCTGCAAAAAACACCATCAAAGAAATAAATAAACAAAGTATATAAATAAAAAAAGTGGTCTTCAGCGTATTCAAACTCAAATCAGCATACTTTATATTGCTTTTCAATTCTCCCAATGTGATAGCTTTATTGTAATCATATTCAATTTTATCATAAAAATATTTAACAAATCCATTTTCTTTTAAAATCTTAATCTTTCTGTTAAAACGCTCAAATAAAGGATGTCCTTTTCGAAAACAAATACCAAAATAGTAGGTCATTCTTCCTTTAGTTGGTACAATACTGAACAAAGATTTACCATCTTCATCGAGATACTTTTTCGGTATAATATATTGCATAGCTCTCTTAAATGACCGAATTATTAAATCTTTTTTTAAAGCCGCTCTATTAGTACACGATATAAAATTATTGCAGATCACCATTAAATTTTCTTTTAACAACAATTTTGAGTTTGAAATTTCGTGATGTACTGCTATATTCATTGATTCTCGATTAGGAAATCCAATTTGAAATTTGTACTTAATAAAATCATCTGGTTCCCTTAATAATGGATAAGAAAGATTTCTGCGCATCAAATCGAACAGTTTAGTTTTATAAACAGTGGTGAATAGTAAACTGAATATCGTTAAATGAAAAAGCAGCAATTTTAAGGAAATACTTTTCACCTTAACTTGTCTAAATCCTTCAAATATTATTCCCGCTAAAATAGTAAAAACTGAAATATTTCTATCGACAACAGTTACACGAATTATAAATTTTAAAAATCCCCAAAGTACCAAGGTTATTCCTATAAAAGAGTACCAAACAATATTTTGGAATTCCTGATAAAACACTATCCAGTCCTTAGTTACAGTTAAACTGGGTACGGCGTAAATTACATGGTCTTCAGTAAATCTAGTGGTAATATCAATTTTTGTAGATGCTATAGCAGTAGGCATAGCGACTAAATCACTCCAGCTTGCTAAAAACGTTGGATGAATGATAAAAACATTAGAATCGGAGTCTGTTTTTACATAATTTATCACCAAATTCATATTCGTTGATATTATTTTTATAATTTCCATGTGAATACCTTCGTTTTTGTTAATGACGAACGGTGGGTGATATCTCCACATTACCGTTATCTCTCTAATTTTTTTATTATGACTTTTAACCACTCGTGTTATGCAATTACCTCTCGATGTATTTATAATAACGGCTGTATGTATAAAATATTGATCCAAAATATTATTATTAAAGTTATTCGAAATAAAAATAAACTTAGCTTTGTTGTTAAGTAAAGAATTTTCTAACAGTATGTTCATAGCTTGTGTGACATTTCCTGAAATTACGTAAACACTGGAATAATAATAATAATTGTTAATAACGGTGAAATTATACAGAGTGTTGTAGTAAATAGCAGGATGTTGTGCGATTATTTCCGTGTTGATTAAATAAAATGTATCGCTTTTATCGAAAGTGTCAGTCAAAACTAGGTTTAAGCAGTGTTCCAGATTTTCGTTAAGATTTTTTGGAGGTGATAACATAAAACATCTTATACTAGCAAATTTTATTAAGAAAACCAAAATGCTTATACTTGAACTGTACATCTTCATTGAACTGCCTGAAATACTGGAAATATTTAACACACAATGGTAAATGAAAATATTAAATATATTATATAAACTTATGTAAAGAGCTTTTTGTTGATGACATAGTAGATATGGTTTAGATTAGAGTGGAATTTGTTGATTATTAAGTTCATGGTAATCTTGGATTCGTTTAAACATCGAACACAAACACGGATTAGTCAATGATAAAAAAGGGTGGTCAAAGCTTTTGTCAAAGTATAGTAGGTAATATTTTATTAGACCAACGTCAAAACGAGATAGGACAGAGAACGATAAGTGATTAAATATGTATGTATTGTGGGTACTTATGTAAGGAGTTTAATTATGATGACAAAGTAGATATGGTTTAAATTACAGTGGAATTTGTTGAGTGGAAATAGTAATGATTATTGAGTTAATAGTAATGGTGGATTCGTTTATACATCGACAGAAACACAAATACGGATTATTAAATAATGATAAAAAAGTGCGGCAAAAGCTTTTGACAAAGTATGGCATGAGATACTTAAGGCTGCACAACTTGGCGATGGTGGAACTTTTGAATATCAATTTCTCAATTCACATCTTATTAATGATGAAAGAATCATACAATGTGAATCAATTATGTAAGAGATGTAGTATTAACAGAGTATTGAATCATTTTACTGTAAGAACTCAGAAAAAGAATATACAGGTCAGATTCTACATAAAAATTTGTCGACATTCGTTCAATAAAATGTAATACTCGACTCTTATTTTGTCCAAAGGGTCCGAAATGGAATCATTCATTTTTTGAATTTCCTACTCATTCCATATTTCAATTGTAGTACATCGAGTCATTTTCCATGTCATCTCTAAAGGTAATATTATGTCACATAAGACTATAATATACTGAATTAGTTTTATTCATTCTTCGAGTATCTAACATTATAGGTACTTTTAAAACATGCTTTATATAAATCTCAATAATCATATTATTTCAAAACTTGTTTCAAATAATAGTCATAATAAAATTATCAACTAATGTGGTGTCCGAATCAAATTACTTCAAATAAATTATGAATCAGCTTAAATTGACATCAAACTATTCAAAGCAACGTTGCCAAATTCAAAATATTGTCAGTTATTTGCCGAAAACCTACATTTTATTTTGAAATTCAGTCGACAACTACGTGATTAAGTTTTAACGAAATAATTATTGTTGTCTCATTAAGGGCGTGTTGTATCGAAAACCTAAACTCAGTTTAATGATAACTGGTGTTTAGACTGTGACATATTTATTTATTTATTTTCATCAATTACATCAGTCTAAACATCGGTTATCATTAAACCGAGTTTAGGTGCTCGATACAACGCGCCCTAAATCTAACTGTCCCATTTTTGTATAATTACACTGATGAAAATTCACCCAGTACATTCAATTATGTTTAGAAGATTGATTAAATTGAATTGTTCAGAACTTCCATAGATTTTTCTGCTCGTAATCTAATTGATTTTGTGAACTATTCAAATTTGTGTACCTCTCAAAGTTCAATGTCTACATTACTTTCCATTCATATTACTACATACGTCGATTTCAATTATCTTCTTATCTTTGTTTTTATAATACGCTATCAACGATTATGTATAGTTGACGTAAAAGATATAGTGCGAACTTAAAGTTGTCGGCTTTCTGTTTGACTCTAAGGCTAAGAGTAGACCGTCATAGCCCAGTCAATAACTATTTAAAATGCTTACTTAGTTGACGATAAATTCGTTTAATGTTATAATTTTAACTAATAATCGTTAATAGTTATTTAATAAACTAGTTTGTTAATGAAGGCGGTTAATAAACGAAACTGTTTAAAGCACGAACGAGCGATAGCGAGTGAGTGCCTTTAATAGTGTCACTGAACTATAACTATTTTTGAGAGAGGGTTTGCAGGTGTTGTATTTAGTCGGTGGTCTGACATCAAGAAAGTGTGTGTGTTTTTGTGTGGAAATTGTAAGTAAGGATACATATTATTATATTTATTAGCAATTATCTATTTGGGCGAAACTCGATCGATACACACGATACGGTTAAGGAAGGATGGACTGATCGGTCAAAATACAAATACAATATAGTTTTAGTATGTATAGTTTTAGTAAGTTTAGTAAGTAGACGAAAATAATATTAATACCTTTCAGAGTTTAGCTCCGCAAACATAGCTTAAAGGGGATATACGATTAGATAGTTGCACTATATCTTTTACGTCAACTATACCACAGTTGTCAAGACCGTACCCACGAAAAAATGTCGGGGGGGGGGGGGTTAAAGCACCGGGTTAAGTTAAGTGTAAAATGACGCATTTTTACCTAACCATTAATTAAATTATTAAATACTTTACTTACAGATAACAGAATATCGAGAAAATATCATTCTTTTTAATTCAGGAAAACTTGTGTTTGAAAATAAAATTTCGGGGGGATTTCAATCCCTCTGACTCCTCCTAGATACAGCTTTCGAATGTGATATTGGAAAGAAAATGCTTGTAAAGGTTCTTGATGTTAACATTTTTTAAAGAAAATTAATTTATTAGTATATCTCAAAACATTAGTTGGCTAACTAATGTATAATGATCTTATTCAACGAAATACAGATATGACTATGGGATTATTGATAAATATATCACGATCTGAGTTGAAGGTTAGTACCTAGAGCCATATTTAGAGTAAATATAAAAGAAATAATGGATATGATAAAAAAAGGATACTCGCATAGGTATAAGCGAAAGAAAAATATTATAATAGCATGTTCTATCTACCTCCTTTGTTGAGTTATAGGGCTTTAAAGTTAGAAATTAAAAATACATTTTTATTCATAACTCCAAAACTATAATTTCGAACTTGATGAAAAATTGGTGGATTGTCAAGTACATCAATTCATTTATTTTGTCCATACTAGTAACTATACTAATGCTGCAGAAAGTCAGAATCGGACTTGGCTCACCGGATAAAAGGTCAGAACTTTTAAAGTGACCAGGCAACAAACTTTAAAATACTGTCAGTTTATTCTCCAACTATTTTTCTGAAAAAAAGGTACCCTTTGCCAAATCGATAACATCAGTGGTTTCCGAGAAATATGGAATTTCGTAATACACCGCAGAGCACATTCAGATTCTATCATGATTTAGGAAATGGGTTATAACCAAGTAGGCTGCCGCCAATTATTGGTGATATGCATTAACCATCCTTTAAAACATGTTATTTTATCAAGTAGGAAGCTGTCAATGTATGTATCATATGCCTCAACCATTCTTTAAGTAATGATCTGCAGAACAAAATAACTCATAATTTTCATAAAAACGTATATTAAAAGTAAGAAATATCCAGAGTACCATAATAAAAAAATACAAACAAGAATTTATAATAATAATAAATGTTCAAAATGTGCACCTCCTAACTCTACATATTTATTGAGCCTGCGAATAATGTTTCGTTGTCCTTGAAACAACATTCCTCGATTGTTCCTTATACCATCGCAATGAAAATGAATTCGATCCAACAATCAGGTAGCCCCAGAGAAATGAATCCATTGGATTTAGACCCGGAACGCGGGGGCCATGCAATTGGACCTCCCCTTCCAGTCCATTTATTAATTCTGGTTTGTATATGTACATCTTCCAATAGGTAATTTAAATGATTTTCCAAAAAGTCTAAATACAACTGTCCATCTAAACGACCATCAATTTTAAATGGACCAACTAAGTGGTTTCCAATTATCCCAGTCTAAACATTTACCATAAACCTTTGTTGATGCCGTGTCTGAATTATGCCGTGTGGATTCTCATCGGGCCACAAATGTAAATTATTAGAATTGACAACTTCATTTCTCGTAGATCTAGCTTCTTCAGTGAACAATACTGATTTAATAAAATGTCCTGGATCCAAACCCTGCTTTTTTTGAAGATGGTACGGACGTAAAAGATTTTTCTTGAAGTATTCCATGTGCGGTGGTTTTTGAAACATTATGTTGGATCCCAAGTTTTCTAACACTTAATGTAGTGTTGATTTTATAAATGTACCTAACAATAAAATGTATTACCTTTTAATATGCATAATTGCAATATTTCATAAAATCATACCTTTTTTCCGTAAATTCCTGTCAACATGATCAAAAGTTTTTCTCTCTGGTAAAATTCTATTAGGAAAATGTTCAGAATAAAGTCTCCTTGCTTCGCGAGAATTTCCAGATGCCTTTCCATACATTAAATGCATATTTGCATATTCATTGAACGTACATTGTGCCATTTCAAAAAATACAGAAATAATTAAAATATTCTTATTTAACTCCGAGTATGGCAAATAAATTGACAGCTTCCTACTTGATAAAACTACATTTTCTAAACTAAAGGATAGTTACCTAATGCATATGACAAATAATTGTTGACGGCAGCCTACTTGGTTATAACCCATTTCCTAAATAATGATCTGAATATGCCCAGCGGTGTCTTTTCGAAATTCCATATTTCTCGGAAACCACTCATGTTATCGATTTGGGCAAAGGGTAAAATTTTTTTCAGAAAAATAGTTGGAAAATAAACTGACAGTATTTTAAAGTCTGTTGCCTTGTCACATTAAAAGTTCTGACCTTTTATCCGGTGAGCCAAGTCAGATCCTGACTTTCTGCAACGTAAGTATACTTACTGGTATGGACAAAATAAACGAATTAATGTACTTGACATAATCCAAATTTTAATCAAGTTCGAAATTATAGTTTTGGAGTTGTGAATAAAAATGTATTTTTAATTTCTAACTTTAAAGCCATATAACTCAAAAAAGGAGGTCCATAGAAAAGAAATTATATGAAGTACTGACATATTATTTTAACCCCACCTACTCACTCCCAAATTTTGGCCTTTCATTCCTGGGACACCCTGTATCTTTGTTATATTTATAAAACGTAAGAGCTGAAAGATTATATAATTATTTGACTTACGTACCTACTTATTGTATAAAGTTTTGTTTTTGTTCACTCAATTCCGCCGAACAATTGGCAACAGCGTATTGCAACTATATATTTTCTTGCCATCTAGACGCATATTGCCGCATCTATATATATACATATAGGTACACTATAAGTCACAGTTTCATGTTATGAAAATTGAGGGCGGTGTGGCATACAAAATGAACTGTTATCTATTTAAATAGACCTCACTACTTCTGGACTTGTTTATACATAGAAAATGTGTTTGCACAAATTATTAATCACCAAAACACCTCCAAAGCCAATTAAAAATGACTAATAATATTGGAGACATGTGTAGAAGCATTATGTATTCCGCGAAATTTAACAACTCTCATTTTCGAATAGAGTGGTATGAGAGTATGAGGAACTCATTCAATTTTTTGCATTTAAGTTATAAATCAATATTTTTATCTCTTACCTCATCCACAAAAATTTCATATTACATTTTATTAACTTTAAATTAAGACTAGAACAATATCAGAAATATTCTTAAGAAGTGTATTTTTTACTAGAAACACTGCTAATAACTTCACCAACCAATTTTATTGGTTAAGGTTATTATGGAGAAAGATAAAATTGTTAATAGCATTCGTTACTATTGTAGAACAAATTCCATAACTGTAACATAGAACTTTGCATTAATTTTTTTTTCACGTGACACACTCATTTTTTGAAAAAATAACTACCTATAGGTATAGGGTGCTTTCTCCTCGACTATATGATAATGCAAAAATTATTTTTACATAATTTAACTGAATAATGATAAAAATTCTTCACACCAGTGAAGAATGAAAAAGAATTCACTCTCGCTAGCCAATCACAATCTATGATTATCAGAAATCACGCTAAAATGAATAAATCAAATCGTCTCTTTTAAAACGTCAAATACCTAACTATCAAATCGCTTCTGACAGTGCGTATATATACTTTAATCAATATAAATGTACTTGCACGTCATCAAAGTGAAGAAATCACCCTGTTCGTTTTAGGTACCCAGTTCATTCGTTTGTTGCTGTCAATCAGTTCGTTTTGTCACTGTAAACTTGGTAAATATTGGAATTTGTTGGCTAAAATAAGCGCTGTTGCCGCGATAAAATTGGTTTATCAGGCTTATTTATTATATTCTGTTATATTGTTTATAGTGCTTAGAAATTATATCTGAAACTGTATTTACAGATAATCATGTTACTTGAGTTCAAGGTAAAACAATAGAATGTCTCTGAGTAGTTTAATAAAATATGATCCATACCCACATACTACTTATGTGAAAATGTTACTATGCAAAATTATTTTTTATAGATTTATTGTACTTCAAGCTGGAAATGGGTATGGTATTTTCAATGGAGCAGAAAGTGTGTTATCAAAACATATGCCCGTATTTATAGTCGAAACTCAATCTCCGACTTGAGTCGTACTTGGCCATGCTCTACTCAGGACTCGAGATTGAATGCATATTATAGTCCGATCTTCGTGAATTCTCGGTGAAGGAAAGATTCAAGACGTATCTCAAGCGTAAACTTAAAAGTAATTATGCCCGTACCTATAGTCCCTACTCAATCTCCGACTTGAGACGTGCTTCGCCAAGTCAGACTTCGTCTCAAGTTTAGCTGCTGTACTATAGTCATGACTTCGTGAATTCTCGGGTAAGTTGAGATCCGGCTTGGGTGTTTTGGTAACTTTTGTGTTACTACCAAAATTCTAGTGATTTTAATAAATTCACGTTGCCAGCGTTTTAATGACTGACCTTGTTTTGTTTCAGAGCACACATAAACAGTTTGGCTTGTTGATAATTTGGTAGTAATACCTCTATACAGACAAGGAAATCGTCTTTTCCATACTCCAATAACTCTTGTGATGTACAATAGGAAAAATAACGTCTCTAATAATATTCTTTGAGAATCTATACCGAATTTTAAAATCTTCCTCACTAAAGAATTCCATAGGATTTGCTGCATCTCGAATATACCGTTTTGGTAAGCGAATATCTGGCATTTCTTCAACAATGTCTATAAACTCTAAAAACTCTTCAAAGTTTTCAATATCCATCCTATCCCTTTAAAAACATAAATGTTTTATAAACCTAACCCTCTTTTATATGTTTATATTGTTTATAAAAGATTACAGTTGAGACAGATTTCTTAAACGAATGCTGCCGATAAAAGCCGAAGACATGCAAGTCGTGCTCAAGTTTGGTCTCTACCAGACTTGGGCCTGTCTCAAGTCACGCAAGCGCAGTAATCTTACGTTCTGCCCGAGATTCGTTTATAGTATACAGACCCTGTCTCAAGTCGTACTCAAGCTCGAGACCAATCTCAAGTCCTGACTATAGGTACGGGCATTAGGTTTTCTATGTTGGCCGGCATGAACAATTTTAAAAAAGAAGTACTTCAAAATTTTTTGTGTATTTTATGGCAATTGTGACCCATTTGTCGTGGATTTTTAAGCCGTAATGCTATTTTGAGTATTTTCTTTATTGTTCGTGTGTGAATTTCGGACTTTTTTGGACTTATTAGTGACGGAATTGGTAACCCACGATTATTTACCTTCGCTAAATTTGCGACAACCAAAGCAAAAATAATATCATAAACGATATTTTTTGGAAATCTATAACGTATTCGAAATTCTTCCGCGTTATAAAATTCTATAGGATTTTCTGCATCCCGTATGTATATTTTTGGAAATCTATCATTTGGCATATTATTTTCCTCCACATAATCAAGAAATTCCAAAAAATCCTCGTGTTCTCTACAATTCATTTTCACTAATCACTATTGAAATTTTTATTTTATTACAAACACAATCTAACCACAAAATAACAAGATAAATGTCAGAAACCGCGTCTCAAGTCGAGCTCAAGACAGGTCGCAGGCAGTCTTGAGCAAGACGTTCAAGATATTCTTTACATTTTCATGCTCAATGGTAGAGATACGTGACTCTTACGCGGAAGATCGAGGTTTGATTCCCAATGGAAGAAGTCGTGAGGAAAGTGTAGTCTTTTACTTGTGTAGAATGACTATTATTCACTTGGATCATTCCAAAACTCACTTGCTGCACTCGCTCGTTTTGGAAACTTCATCCGCGTGAATAATAGCCATCATTCTACACTCGTTGAAGAATGTAAGTACTATTCTATCACACTATTAGTACCTCCGAACAATGAATATACTAGAAGAGTAAACATACGTATTATCTAATGCCAACATAAACAATGTCAAAGTTTATTTATTTATTCTATATTATCTCAGGCTCAGAAAGTTTTGAAATAGGAACAGGTCTGAAGCAAGGTGACCCCTAATCAACATTACTATTCAACCTTGCATTAGAAAAAATTATAAGAGACAGCAGATTGAATAGAGAGGGACACATTTACTATAAAAGCCATCAAGTTATTTGTTATGCGGACGATATGGCCATAGTTTCAAGAACAGAGAAGGATTTGGGTGAAATAACACAGAATTTGATAGAAGCGGCCGCTAAAATGGGACTTACGATAAACGAACAGAAAAGTAAGCTGATGAGACTCGGAAACCAGGCAACAAATAACAAATTTAGAGTAGAAACCCAAAAAGCAATCATCGAATTTGAATATGTGGAAGAGTTTATATATCTACGAACCCTGTTAAATAGTGATTGTAGTGAAGAAAAGGAAATTAATCATAGAATCATGAAAGCTAACAAAAGTGCAGGAGCAATAAATCACCTAGTCCGGTCAAAGCATCTGTCAAGGAAATCAAAACTAAGATTGTACAATACTATATTGAAGCCTACGATATTGTATAGTTGTGAGACGTGGGTTTTAAACAAAAAACAAAAAGAAAGTGTAATTAGATGGGAAAGGAAAATGTTAAGAAGAATTCTGGGAGGAAAAAAAGTAGAAGGGGTGTATATGAGAAGGACTAACGAAGAATTATATAACATTTATCGTGAACCCAAAATAGATTCAACTATTACATCAAGAAGACTTCAGTGGTTAGGGCACATAGAAAGGCTGGAAGGAGGAAGAATAGAGAAACAAATAGCATGGAGAGTTCCGGAAGGCAAGAAGAAAAGAGGCAGACCAAGGAAAAGATGGAGGGAGGTGGTACTAGATGACCTGGAAGAAAAGAATGTGAATCGATGGAGAGAAAAGGCCAAAGATAGAAAAATATGGAAATGAATTACAAAGCTATGGGCCTGAAAGACCTGTTTAAAAGCTATATATATATATATTATCTACAACTATAACATAATCTAAAATGGATTACTATGATAATATTGACAAGTAATGACAGTTCTTACTTTTGTTAATTGAATAATATTGATTATTTTTTGCACTTGTCAAAATCTGACATTTTGGTGGTTTCAACCAATAGCAATACATTATTCTAGCCAATCATTCGGCATTATACTTATAAGACTGCTTCCTCATCGGTAATACCTTGTTTACATTGAAACGTTAAAATTTTACTTTGAATTTGTCATTATTGACAACTAAAAGTGCTTCGAAGTTTATTGAAAAATGAACACAACCCGATTCAGTGCCATCACCCAAGAGAATATTGAACATTTAATACAAAATTGTTGAAAAAAATAATCTTCCCAAATACAACTCGTTCTTCAAATTTTATCACAATTTTTTTTATTATTTATTTTTATTAATTTAGATAAAATCACACTCGTCCTAACGGACTCGTGATTTTATCAATCGGTTTGTTTTCATATTATTATCGATAAATAAACTCCAATGTTAAAATGTCATATACCTGGAAATGTTATTGTCACTTTGACATCGATAAAAAAGGTGCATCCTTTTTTGTCGGATAAAAACTTCTCTTCCTCAATATCTAGTAAGCGGACGTCACTTTTACACAATGACAATGAGTCGCAAGTTTGGTTACTTATAATTTCACAGCAATTAAGTGTTGGCAAAACTGTAAAAACTGTCAATTAGTCTGTCAGATTTTTGAATCTTAAACAAATAGTGCTTTTATTCTGATTCGGTGTGGTAATTATTTAACTTTGTTGATATAAAAACCCAAAAGATGAATCGTTTTGGTGAAGTTTCGATTGTACTTTCAAATAATCGAATTTTTGTATTAATGAAGATAATTATTGTTGTTGTTCATCCATATATTCTGTAGTTTATTGTATTAATAAAGATAATTATTGTTGTTGTTCATCCATATATTATGTCGTTAATTTATCTTGCCAAAAAACACTCGAGCTTTTCTTTTACCAGATAAATTTCTCTTTAACTCAAAGTTTTGCCAATCACTAAATTTGCTCGAAAAACTGACATTAAATAAAATCGCTCCGATTATCCGATAAAAAAAAGCTCTTGTGTTTTTACTGTTGATAAAATCACTCGTCCTAACGGACTCGTGATTTTATCAATCGGTTTGTTTTCATATTATTATCGATAAAATTTGAAGCATTCGTGGTATTACCTTTGACAATTTGATGGAATCATTTTATTGAATTGTTATGTCAAAATTAAATCATAATGGTCGCGTTCATCTCAACAAAGTTGATCCTGTAGCGATTTTTAGAGTGATCCATCGTTTCTTAACTCTTCTGAACGTGCTTATCTTGTTATAACAGCATAAACTAATTGTATTTGATATACGACTTCAATAATTATTCATTCATTTTCGATTTCAATTCAGTTTAATAGTTCCTACTGGTGTTCATTCATTTTAAGATACATATGTCTAAAATAAATTCAAATCAAAATATGTTATGTCATTTTATCATAATATTTGGCATAAATGACAGTTAATGCATCATTGATCGGTAGCGCAGCGTATTTCAATTCTGATTTAAAAAATGGCGACTTCTTCCACAGCGCTCACATATGATCAGTTGACAAAACACGCGTTCAGCAGGAAATTTCTGATCGCCCCGGTAGCGCTACGATAGGATGAACGCGACCTATGCAATATTTTGGCGCAAGAAGGTAGTGCGAGGCTGCTGTAGCGATGACATTAGTTTTTACAAACATTAATAATTTTGAGACATTTTTGTTTGTTTCGCGTCAAAGATGAATACTACGACTAGTACGATGAAGTCAAAACGTGTAGCAGTACTCCTCCTAGCATATTGGAGCTAGCCACAAGCACAACAGAAAATTTGTTACCTACAATATCAAAGGGGAAGTATGATACTGCATACAAGAATTTTATGGATTGGCAGTCAATGCAAAAAACCACTTCCTTTTTTGAAAATGTGTTACTCGTGTATTTTGCTGAATTAAACAAGAAGTACAAGTCGTCCTCACTATAAACTTTTTACTCGATGCTTAAAAATACCCTGAATATTCACCATCTGGAAAATTATATGGAGCTGCAAGCGTTCCTAAAACGCCAGTCCGAAGGAACTGAATAAATTTCTTAAAGAAGCACCAGGTCATCCATTTCTTCTGACCAAAGTAAGTCATCAAAAACGAAAGTTAAAAATATTTCATTAGGGCTTTGCACAGGTTGCATTAATCATGGGTTCAATGGGAGCCTGCCGCACGAACGAGTTACATTCCATGAAAATTGAAGATATAGAAGACTACAACGGAGCTCTTATGGTCAATATACCCATTACTAAAGCAAAGACATCTAAATCTCTTACCGTGCCTGGTGAATTTTACGAACTTTGTAGAAAATATCTTTCACTGCAACCTCCTCATGTCACATAAAACTCTTTATTTTTAAATTACCAGAATGGTAGATGGACCACACTAAAAGTTCGCTGCTATGGGCAAACAAATTGATATGTTTCTAAAATTGAAAGATCCTGAACTTTACACGGGTCATTCATTTCCTCGATCATCGGCAACAATTTGTGTGAGCGGGGGTGGTGACATCACAGCTGTGAAAAAACTAGAATTATGGAAATCAACCGCAGTTGCCGAAGGTTACATCGACGACAACATAAGTAACAAGTTAAATCGGGGAAGAAAAATTGTGGAAGCAATTAACAAGAATAACTGTACCATACAGAGTGTTAACAATATTACAAATAGGAAGTACTAAGTACTTATAATATGACGATTGACGGATAAAGAAAATCCAACCTTATCTTTTAATAACTGGAGCAATATTACTATTCATTATAATTATCATGTTGAGTGTTGACACAAATTAATAATACATGTTTTCAAATGTATATTATGTTTTGTTTCTGATAGTTGTAGATAAAGTATAGTATTCTATTCGCGGGTATTTGTTATTACCGATTAGGATGAATTAAACTACTCGCTACTCTCGTGGTGCAAAAATCATCCTCATACTCGCTCATTGAATAATATACTATTGCTGCTTTCTGCTGCATTTCACAGATATAATAATCATCCAACGACTTGAACTTTTTTGTGGTTCCTCAATATGTCCCTTAATACTTACTATACCGTGCCCGTCTAAAGTCTCCCCCCCCTATCTATTTCATGAACAACAGAACTTAAATCAATAATTGTTTGGGTGCGTGAAATAGGGTACAAATGCAACGTTTTTGATAGTATTTCGTTACGTTATCATTCAAAGATAATTTTCAATGGGATCATATGGCAAGTAATACATCATTTGAATACTCGTTCCAAGTCCCGCTCAACGACACCATCACGATCAAACTATTTTACGAATTTCAACCCAGTTGCTCATTTAGAATTTAATCGGTTCATTTTTTACATTATTACTATTCGCTGAAATTTTTCCGATAGTGGGCGCTGCAGAATATGTCAAAGCTGCCAGTGGAATGGGGAAAACAATAAACAAATCCATTTCAGTTTTTCTGTCCATTTCATTAAATTTCGATTTTTGGGCGATAAAGGTGTTTTGTGGGAGATGGTGCTTGTTAAAATTAGTTTGGTTGACATTTTAAAATACATTGGAGACAGAAATCGGCCGATGGTAGAAGGAGAACAGGTTTTCAAAGCATTAAATAACACTGAACATCAAAATATTTGTTTTTTTGTAAGAATGTATTACCGTGTTTTTTAATTTAAAAGTAGACTTCTTAAGAAGTATTCAGTGTGTTATTATACTTTTGTTTGTTACTACAAAATGAGACGTAGTCTAGAGGACAAAGTGGTAGCGATATTAATTCTTGGTGAAACTAGAAGTAATCTGCACGCAGCCGAACAAATCTTTAATGACTGGCATCTAGATCGGCCAATATCACCTAAGGGAGCTGTTAGAAAAATTTCAGAGGACGAGAAACGTTAATGACGATAAGCAAAGTGGACGGCCAAGCAGAAGATAAACAAATAGAAATAGTTGCGGAAACGCTAGTGAACCCATCACAATCCACCTCAAAAGTTGCAGATACTTGTGAGGTGTGTCCAAAAACTGTACAAAGGATTTTAAAGAAACATAAATTCAACCAGCTGACAGAAGATTATCCAGATCGCTGACTTGAATTTTGCGAGAAAATGAAAAAATATCTCAAGAACCCGATTATCTCAAAACAGTGTGTTTTAGTGACCTTCTTTCTTAATGGTAATGTGAACACTCAGAACGTGCGATACTGAAGTGGCACAAATTCTCGCATTTTCGTGAAGGACACACCCAGTTCCCTCAAAAAGTAAATGTGTGGGCTGTGGTTCTAGGAAACAACATTGTTGGACACAAACTTGACCGGAGAAATATATCCGGAAATGCTAGAGAATGCTATTGAACCCCTAATCATTTACATACTTGAGGATCATCCTGATGAATTTCGTGATTTAGAGATAACTTTTGAACAGGATGGTGCTCCTACCCACTATTATGGACCAGTAAGGCGATATTCAAACTAGCAGTACCCTGGTAGGTGGTTAGGACGACGGGGTTCAATAGAGTGGCCTTCTCGTTCTCCTGATCTGACACCACTCGATTTCTTTTTGTGGAGTTATCTGAAAACAAAAGTTTATAGTTCGCCAGTCGGCACCGTTGAAGATCTAAAACAAAGAATTCGTGAAGAATGCAGAACGATTTCTTCAGGGACCCTTGAATGCGTTCGGGAAGAGTTTTTGTCTAGAATCTTTTATTGCCAAGAAGTCAACGGTGGACATATTGAGCATCTCATTTAAACTTATTTGTTTTAATTATTAATTTGTTTAGTATTATCATTATTCTTTTTTGTATCTAAACGACAGGACAGGACTTTTGAGTTTCTATGGTATTTCAGTCTGTACTTCAATTGATGCTTTAAGCCAGATTGTAATGACTGTTCTTCATACCATGTTACAAATTTAACAATTTGATGTTTTTTCGTTGAAATTCATAAATAGGTAGAAATAGTTTGATCGTGATGGTGTCGTTGAGAAGGACTTGGAACGGGCATTCAAATGAGGTATTACTCGACATATGACCCCATTTAAAATTATCTTACAAAATGGCGGCCATATTTATTTATTTGAAGAAAAAATAATTATTACATTTACAAAATACATAATATAGAAATGGTTTACAATATGAAAGTTCTTAACTAATGCACCTAAGTGTAGTTCACCTGTATGTGCAAGTGAAATAGACAGAGTTCAGTAAAAAATATTTTAAAAATTAGATTGTGTTGAAAAGTATACATAAATGTTAGGTTAGGTTATATAAAGATAGATATTTATAACAAGTTTGAGAGATGTATGTAATTTTGATTTATATATCTTTCAGCTTCTTTAGAAAATTTATTTATATTTAAAAATTTTCTGATGTTTTCTGGTAGAGAGTTGTATATTTTTGGCCCTGTTGAAGAAATAAATCTTTTATTTCCGGTACTTTTGTAAAATGGCACATTTAACATTCTTTTTTGTTGTGTTTTACAAAACTTTTATCTTTCAGCCTGAAATAGCACATACAGCTTGAATGAAAGTATAAAGCTCTAACATTCAAAGTTGTCTCATTATATAATAGGTTTTCCAATTTATTGTCGCATCAACCGCTGAGGGTTATTAGCGACAGGAACCATTCAATTTACATTACAAAATGAATGAATTACAAAACATTATACAACTTTGTTGACTTAAGAAATTGACACAGGTTATTTTCGTATTTTCTATCAAAAATGGACGAAAGTACATGTGGTAAATTTGCATTTTTTCTTTGAATATCGTATTTTTTACAGTCTAGCAATATGTGTTTTACCGTGATAATAACATTACATGTATCACAAACCGGACTCTCTTCTTTTTTCATTAGGTAGTCGTGCGTAAACCTTGTGTGACCCCAAACGACTGAACGAAAAGCACTGCCACTTGTGATACATCGGCTTAATTTCATGCAATTTAGATACAACGTTATTCCACTCCGATTGCCAAAATGTAATCATTTTGTTTTCGACAGACACCTTAAAATCCGCATTAATAACCCTATTTACATTCCTAGTATCACAGTTGGAGATTGCGCCGCGAGCACACTTATCTGCTTCTTCGTTGCCGATGATACCAATATGGGATGGAATCCAGATGAAAATTACTGTTTTATTTTGATTTCCAGCATTGGCCAATTCGAATTTTATGTCAATTACAGTTTGGTGATTCGGGTATAATTGTATACAAGTTATGGAACTGAGTGAGTCCGTTAAAATAATAAACTGATTACTATTGCTGTTGTCTTTGTTAATATACATGAGGGCTTGATAGATTGCGAAGAGTTCTGCTGAAAGTATTGTAGTGCAAGTTGGGAGATGAAACATTAGTTTTTAAGACAAAGTGACTACGGCAGCTCCAACGCCTCTAGCGTCCTTAGAAGCATCTGTGTATATGCATTGATAACTATTATAACTGTCAAGTAATTCCAATAGCTTTGACTTAATGTAAGTTGAATTTGTACTGTATTTGTTGAAGTTTATGAGAGAAGTAATCACTTTAGGAGGTTTAAGAAGCCAAGGTTCAATAGCACCTATTGTATATGCACATATATTTGGAATTGAGATTTGAAAAAGCTCTAGATATATTTTTACTCTTTCATAAAATGGTTTTGCAAGTCTAGGTCTTTCAGAGAACGAAGTCAAAAGTCTGTTTGTGCTAGAGAATACATATGCAGGATTCGACAGATTAGCATAGGTTGTCACTGCATAGTTAATACATAGGACTTTACGTCTTAGTCTTAGCTCAGGTTCTCCAAGTTCCCACCGTAAAGATTTTGTAGGAGTTGTTTTGAAAGCTCCAGTTATAATTCGAAATGCAGTATTTTGTATTATTTCCAGCAGATTAATTCTGGATGCACTGGTGGAGTCATATACTATAACACCATAGTCTAGACGAGATCTAATCATAGACTTGTAAATTAGCATTAGGGTTGGTCCATCTGCTCCCCAGTTTTTGTGGGCAAGCATTTTCATAATATTAATTCTCCTGTGACATTCTAGAACTAGATTGTTTATATGTTTTTCCCAGTTCAATTTTGAATCTAAGTACATGCCTAGAAATTTAGTGCAATCTTTAACGTTGAGTAGATGTCTTTGTATTGTTAACGTAGTTTGAAAATTTTTAATCGTCTTGGAAAAAAGTACACAGTGTGTTTTTAGGGGACTGAATGTGAATCCTGTGATGTTACTCTAGCTTTCGAGATCATCTAAAACATTTTGTATGAAACTTTCCATAGATCGTAGATTTTTTCCCCTGAGGAAAACAACCAAATCATCGGCGTAGAGCGCAGATTTGACAGACAATTTCACAGTTTTTATGATATTGTTGATAGCAATCCCAAAAAGAGTTGGACTGAGTACTGATCCTTGTGGTGTTCCGTTTACTTGGTGCTTGCTCTCTGAAATCGAACCATTCGCTCTCACCCTGAAGGTCCTGTTGGCTAGGAAATTTTTAATGAAAAATAAAATATTTCCATTCATGTTCCATTCATTTAGTGTATTTAGTATATGATGTCTCCACACCGTGTCAAAAGCTCTATTAATATCGAAAAATTCCGCTAGACAATGCTGTTTCATAGCTAAGGCTTCAAAAACAACTAAATTATCTAATGTGGATCTATTTTTTCTAAAACCGCTTTGTTCTGGCATTATTAGTCCCCTGTTTTCAAGTGTCCATACCAGTCGCTTATTAATTATCTTTTCGAGAAACTTACACATCGTACAGGTTAAAGATATGGGACGGTACGAATCGGGGCTGGTTTTTGGCTTGTTGGGTTTTAGTATAGGAAGTATAATAGCTTCGGACCATTTCTTTGGAAAACATGTTCGTTCCATACAGTATTATAGATAGTTAACAGAAAATATTTTGCAATTTGTGGTAATTTTTTTAAAAACGTCACAGGTATATCGTCAGGTCCTTCGCATGCATTGTTTAAGTTAGAAAGAGCTTCGTTAAATTCTTCTTTAGTAATATACGCATTTATTGGATCATTCGTATCCACAATTTAAATTTCATTATGTTTTTGGGCCGATTTTGTCGCAATTTTTAAATTATTATTATTATCCGTAGAGTATCTTTCATAAGTGCTTGCAAGCATGTTTGCAATGTCCAAATTATCTGACACTGAAGCTCCATTATATTCAAGAGTATGTATTCGTTGGTAGGAATTCGTACCGGAAATCTTCCTAATCTTTGTTCACACTTCACTAACAGAAGTTGAGCTAGTTATTGTAGAAACAAATTGCTTCCAGGCATCTTTTTTTGAATCTTTCATCACATGCCATCTATTAAATGCGTGTTTACTTGCTTTGAGGGCCTCATTACATGCTTCATTCCACCAAGGGACTGGCTTCTTATGGAAAATTTTACTTGATGAACCAATAGCTGCACGAATAATTACATTTTCGAACTTTTCGAGAGTAGTATCAATATTGTTTGTGATAGTGCATGTATGCATTTGGTCTGGGATGATTTGATAGAAGGTTTTCCAGTCTGCAGAATGTAGCCTCCACTTGAGGACAGGTGAAGTTTGATTAATACTATAGTTGTTATTAGTTATAATAATGGAAAAGTGATTACTGTCATATAAATATGGAAGAACTTCCCAGGAGACGAACAATTGAATTGTTGGATCACAGAAGGACAAGTCTATTGCTGAAGAATTTCCAAGTGCTGTATTGAAACGTGTTTTGGAACCATTGTTGAGAATGTTGAGGTTATATTTATCAATTACATCTGCTAAAGCTTGACCTCTACTGTTTGTATATTCAGAGCCCCACATAATATGATGGCCATTGAAATCTCCAAGTTATAATTTTGGTGAGGGAATTTGGTCGATAACATCACAAATGTCTTGATATGGTATTTGACCATGTGGTAGATAAAAATTGCAAACATTGAAGGTTCTTGTGGAAGTAGACGAGATTTTAACTGCAATTACTTCAAGATTGGAGGTAATTGGAATTTCTTCTGCATTCAAGAAATCTGATACATATATCACTACTCCTCCACTTGCGTGACCTCTATCAACTCTATTCTTGAAAAAACGTTGGTAGTTCTTTAACAAATGACAATGACTGTTTTTAAAATGGGTCTCCTAAAGGCATAAAATATCTGGAGACTGTTCTGCTAGAATAAATGTAGTAAATGCAGATGACAATAGAAGCCATTAATGTTCCACTGCAGTGTAGATTTAAATTGAATATTGAATAGAAACATTATTTTGAAAGTTTCAACAGTCCTGAGAAGAGGAGTCACTTTCTGTACCAGTAGTGTCAATACCCAGTTTTTTGAGAATTTTATTTCTTAATTTTGTAATTCTCACTTTAATACTTCTTTCTTTCAGTAGTGGGCGGATGTTTGTTAACATATCTATTAGTCATTCGTGTAATCTTGAATTATTGGCACTGGGTTATGAGAGCCGACAATATTGTCAAGAAGATCAGAAAGCTCTTCAAAGTTCAGCGGCAATTGTTCTGAGTTTTCGTCAATGTATGATTTGGCTGGTTCGAGCATGGATAAATTTGAATTTTTTGGTGGATCTGGTGCTGTATTTTTATTTTCTTCTTGGAATTTATAAATTGTTTGCTTGATGGTTTGACAAACTTGGGAGACATATCTGTTTTGCTATTGTTTAATGCACTATCTGATTGCGACGTTGATTCTTCTGATAATTGTCGTTTGCAGCTATTAGCATTTTTCTCTGCTGGGTCAATGGTTTCTTGTGAATGTACTATTTCCATTGGATGAGTAGAGTCTTTTGTACTAAACAATTCAAATTGGGATGATGATGGAAGAGATTCAGCATTGTCATTTTTTGCAGAAGCAGTTGGTATAGGGGCGTCAGTGGAAATGGAGTCAATGCTAGTATTTGCTTGCTCTGGGTAACGTGACGCAAGGTGGCATGTTTTCTTACATCGAAAACAAGTCATTCCATCTTTTGTCATGATCATTCGGTAAGAGGTGTTATCAAGATTTAGGACAAAACATTCAGGGATTTCAGTACTATGAGGACTAATAAATACTTGTCTTCTGAAGCTTAAAATGTGACTGAATTCAGGAAGTGTATTTCTAATTTTTAAAGAGGTCATTGGTGAAATGGGTTTAAATGTGGATTAAATTGGGATTGAGAGCTTTCCTTTCTTGTAACGTTTCACAAAAATCCATTCTAATTGGTATATCTTGATTTTCTGTAAGTTTGCCATGGAAAACTGTTATGAATTGATAGTCAACAATAAGTTTCCTCAAGATCATTGATGCTTTGATTTATTTCTTCCACTGTTCTTGAAAATGGTTCTAGAGTTTGTCATTCAAAAATAATGTTACGAACTCAGTAATTCAGAAGCCGGTGCTGTCGTGAACTATGAATTTTGGCGAATGCGATGGTTTATTCCCGACTATTCTTGAAGCCCCGCATACGAAAAGGCGTTAAAATTCCAGGTTCTAGAGTTGCGAAAGACCACATATACGCGAGTTTTTGAGTTAGTCGGACAGTTTTTAGTAAGTTTTCAGTAAACAGTGAATCGGTGAACTACAGTGAATCGAATAATGAACATAAATAGTGCAACATTTGAGTGTTACAGATAAATTAGGACAATAATTATAGCGAGTGTAGATAAATTAGTAGACATTAAGTAGTGTGTACATAAATTAAGTTTAATATAGTGTGTAAATTAGTAGTAATTAGCCTTAGTTTGTGTATAATTTTATCCCACCGTAAGAAAACTAGTTAAAAAAATAAAAAAAACATTACAATAATAAGTAATCAAACGGTAATTGAGAAATAGAATGATTGGCTACGGTTTTTTGTATTTTATCCCCACCTTTCACATAAATACCCATATACATATATTAAATAAATCTGAGAATAGCATACAAGACTTTTATTTATGAATAAACACCTTCAATTTATGTCTTACGACGTACTGGCAAATGAAAAAGAACAAAAGAAGAACTGTCACATATTGACTGTTCCAGCTTCCTTTAAATAAAGAAAAATTCTACATGCTGGCATCATTGCAACATTACAAAATTTTGTTTTGCAACGTCGTCGTCTTTTTATCGCGAATAAACCATAGCCCTTATCAGGCTCAACAGTCTTTGCACTAGATCCTTCTCCCTTGGGTACTCTAGTTCTAGGAGTCTAAATATTCAAGAGAGACAATGCTTCACATATGAAGACAATGTGTGAAGCTGTCTCCTCCTCTTCCATGCACAACCGACATATAGGCTCCTCCATATATATGCCAATTGTTTGAATGTGCTTCCTCAGCGTAAAGTGACCGGTGAGCAATCCCGTCACTCTCCTTATCTGGCACTTTCTGATAGTTTAATTTTTCGATAGTAAGCGAAGGTTTTTTGACCAGGAGTTTGCTGTGTTCCTGTTTTGGCACGTGACTCCAGTATGTCTGATGTTTAGTTTGAATCTACCGAGATGTACAAACACGTTTAGCAATATTTGATATTGTAAATATTGGTCCAGGACCTCTAAATGCAGTTTCAGACCTTGGGCCTCGGGACCCACTTAAGAGTTACTCTATTACTAAATAAAAGTTATTTTACTATACTTTCAATTCGACCGAGTATTCAATTTTATAATTAAAAATTTCATTTCCAATAAAAAAAAATCAATAAAAAACATTATTTCACAATAACTAGCGTGCTAGCAAGTTGTGTTATTTTAGAAGAAGGTTTTAAAAGATCGATAACACTACATCATTATTAGTAATTAGGTAGGTAGTAAGTAGAAACTGAAGTATTAATAAACATTTACACTTTGCCAATTCGTTTAACAACAGAGATACGGTATCTGATCGAGCTACATCAGATGATATGAAAGAGAATAACGGAGGCTTTCCAAAATATTAATTCCTAATTCTTAGGGATTTTAGTCGACTTTTTGATGTCTGTCTTTAAGCCTGTATCGATGTAGGAGGTGGTCACTTATTTAAGCATTTATTTCTAACTTCGTTGTCGATCTTTTGAAGAAAGAAATATCACAAAAACTATTCAGTTTGGTTATAGGGAATACTCGGAAAAATTGAAAGTATAGTAAAGTAACTCTCATTTACCTGTATAAAAAAACAGGATGATCCATCAAAAAAATTGTGAAATTAATGTATTCGAGTTTTAACTCGACCTGGATGCGGATACGGAAGCAGTTCTAGTCAATTGTGATACTAGACGACCATTACAGACGTGAAAGATTAATTTTAAATTGTGCAGTTTAAAGTATACAGGGCGTGGAAATCATTACGATTTTCGAGAACAAGAGGTCAGAACTTTTTAAATAAATAACCTTTAACAATCTTCATAGCGAAATCAAGCATAATTCAAATTTGAAGTCAAATACAGAGTGTTCCATTTAAAAAAATGTACCTTTGGTCAGGTAAGGCGTTCTCGCACGCTGTACAATTGCGACCTATTTCAAAATATATGCCTTTGGGCTGGTTATACAATCGGTCATACTCAAATATCTTGTAGGATTCACAAAATATTGACTTTATCGCTCTAATGGATCACCCGGTATAATAATTATATATTTGGTATTTAACTTTCGGAATTTTTTCACTCTCAATATGTTTTTGTTTTGATTTCAAATACATGAGAAATTTTCTTTTCGATTATTTTCGGTAAACAAATTATATATTTTTCCATCGTTCACGTTATAGTAATGAAGTCACATGCAACTATGTAAACCCTGTATTATAATAATGTAAATATTCAAAAATATTTATACCATAATAATTGTAATTGTTTGTTTTAGAGCATTTGTGTATTTTAACTTAATTCAGTATGGATTAAATTAGAGGTATAAACAAGATTAAAACAATTTGTTTTTGTAGTAAATATATATCCCATCAAAAACATAACATGCGACGCTTGTAAAGCCGGTCCCAGACACTACGTGTATTTGGCGAATAGGCCAATATTTATCATTTGCACGAACGTTTGCTTGATCTCCCACACGGTGCCGTAGTATAGCAAAGGTACACGTAGTTTACTTTGCCGAACTACGGCGTCCTTTACTTCGTGTTAGTTTCCGACCAGCGCCGGGAAAATGACGAAGGACGAATATTTGCCAAAGTTAACTTCCCACACGCTACGCGAATAAGTCCGAATACCAAATCTTTGCCAAATACACGTAGTGTCTGGGACCGGCTTAAGAATAATCTACTATTTAAAATAGCCCTTATTATTGAACATTATAGTTGTATGAGATAAAGCCTTGAGGAAACAGTCTGGGACAACCTGTATATACAGGCTGTATCACGACGAACTTACACGATTTTTATGAAAATTGGTATCTATAGGTAACAAGTCATGACGAATTAATAGAAAATATTATTTTGAGAGAAATAATTGTGCTGTAGCAGCAGCTGCTACATTTTAAATTTCGTCAGGCACAGTTTCAAACTCGTTTTCACTGATGAAAACCATGGAAACTTTTGAAAAGCAAGATGTCAACTATTATAATGTCAAATTGGTAAGTCGTTATTTGGTTGCTATGGTAATAACTGCAATCCTCTAAATTATACCTACCTAGATTTTCATACTATTATTTGGTTATTAAGTACAATGACAATAACGATGTAATTCTTTCCGGCCTAGGCCGGAAAATTGCTACTTTCTCAGAAAAAAAGCGTCCGGGAAGTGGGTACTTACCGAGCAGTTGCCGAAAATAGTAATTTACGTTACAAGACTGGAAAGTAGTGTTTTTCAGGTCGAGACAAACAGATTCCTGGAAGCTTGGAGAGACCTGAAAAACACTAATTTCCGGTTGCGTGGCGTAAAATATTTTTTTTAAGACAGACACTTCGACATACATTGAATTCTTTATCGGATCATTCAAAATCTGAATTCATATTATTGTTAAATTTGCGCACTCGCGAAATAAGTTTGACATAAACGACAAATTAAAAATCAACGAACTGTCATCACTCGACAATATATCGAAACGTTGTTGTCATAGTAACGAAATCAAGTTTGACATAAACGACAAATTAAAAATCAACGAACTGTCATCACTCGACAATATATCGAAACGTTGTTGTCATAGTAACGAAATCAATGTAGATTGTTTTATAAAAAACCGATTGGAAAAATGAAAAATCAGGGAAAAATCACGTCCATTTTCCGGTCTTGATCGGCAAACCATTATTTTCTGGACGAAAAATTGTCCAGAATGTGTATATTTTCTGGTCGGTCTTAAAAAAAATCAGGTTTTGACATGTCTCCCTTTTTCTTGACCTTCCTACAAATTAACCCGACAAGCAATGTTTTTTATTATTTTTGGGAATGACGAGAATACAAAAAGTTAGGCAACCAGAATTGTGTGGTCAACAATAAGCCATATTAATAAAAAATCACAAAGTATGAACCTGTTCGTGATCTACCAAAAACTGGTCGTTCTACAATTAATAAAAGTATAGAGTTGTAATTGTTGATGAAAGTTTAAGATAATCTTCATTCATCATTCAAACAGTCATGTCAGACTTGTATAATGTATAGTTTGGCAAGTTTATCTGAAGCTATTCGGCATCGGTAAGGGGCGAGGAAACATGACGGATATCTTTCAAAAACGTACCAATGGCGTACGGTACCTACTTTTATAAAAGTATTAAAAATAATTATTATTATTATATAATAATTATGTATAGAAACTAATTTTTGCTTTGCTTTAAAGGTAAGGTATTTTTCAAAACACGGTATTTGTTAAAAACAAATAATGTTAATAATTGCACTTGAATTCAATATGGATACGAAAAAGTTCAAAATCTGACACTGACAATACCAACGCCACTGGATAATCAATGTCAGTCAATTGACAAAGTGAGGGGGAAGAACACACGCACGCGCTTGCCAATAGGAAGTCAGCTAAGTCAGCTAATCAACGAAGGCCTTTCGATAAAATTAACCAATTAAGTTAGTTCGGAGGGTGTGAAAATTATGGTTTTCGCACAACGCTGCAAGAGCTTGAAGAAGCCCATAACGAATTTGGAAAAGTGTTCATCTTTTAATATTCACAAATTGAAAAAATAATGTTAATAGACAAAATCCAAAGAAACAAGCACATTAAAGAATTAACGTTTAATTTGTTAATAATAAGAAGTCCATTTTCTAATTATTATCACTACATACTTAGCACTTTATCTTTTTCATAGTTAAACATGGCAATATCGAATGTTTTCGACTGCATTCCTTTCACTGCTTCAGATCAACTTGCCAAACTATATATTGGCAAAAAACATAGTTTCACATGCCAACAAATATCATCCCTATCTTGTCCCTTATCTGACCCTAATGAAAAAATTCGACAACTAAACAATCAATAATATTTCAAAGTAAGTCTGCAAAAAATTTGTTGTTAATTATTATTATACCTCCTGGGGTACTGAAATTTGCCCTCAAGACGGATGTTGTGATTGCGCGCAACGGAAAGATTAAGGCAATTAAGGCAGGTGGACAAAATTTTTTAGAAAACATCTTACATTAGGGTATATAAATAAATTCTTAGAATGATACGATTCCAATATCTATTTTCTTGGAGTTTATGTTGAGTATCGCTAGGTTAGGTTAGGTTAATTGTAATTAATAATTTTACATTTCGTAAAGATAGGGTACAATCTACGTGTACAAAGTATCGGTTAGGTTAGGTCAGGTTAGAAAATTAAAATATGTAGTTTTTGTTATCATAACTTTGCGCGCAATCACAGCATACCTTTCTAAAGACGTGCGCGCAATTGCATGATGAGATTAGGACAGCCGCTTGAGAACCCTGACCGCTGCGCGCAATTGCAGTCTGCCTCTACAGGCCTATCTGGCCCACGGCTTCGAGATCTTTCGCTATCTCTTTCCATTTTTCTCTGTTCCTCGCCAGTCCCTTACTCCCCCTGTTCTCAGGTCTCTCTTAACCCCCTCCAACCATTTTATCCTTGGCCTTCCTCTTCTCTTTTTACCACCCTCTCCACCTTTTAGCCGTTTTACCCATCTATCTTCTGTCATTCTACCTATATGTCCCAACCATATTTGGGTTATACTTGTGTGCTTACACAATTCTGATATTTTTCTGTTTGTTCTTCTTCTGTATATTCCCTCTTCTTTAATTCCACCATAAATATTTCTGAGCATTTCACGTTCCCATATCTCTAGTTTATTCTGCTCTTTTTTGTTCATTGTCCAGGTTTCACAAGCGTAGGTAACTGACGGTCGTATTATTGTTTGGTACATTTTAATTTTAGCTGTTCGTAATATGTCTTTTGAGTTTTACATATTTCATACCATTCCTGCTGCTTTACTGTCTTTTGTTAATCTTTTTTCTATTTCCCTTTCTTTGTCTCCTTTATTTGTGATAGTGACTACCAAATATTCGATTTGTTCCACTTTTTTTATTCTGTATCTATTATTTCCATTATTTTGTTTTTTTTTATCTTTGACCATGGTCTCTTCCTTCTCTTCCAGTAGTTTAAATATAAATACTCTAAAGGTGAATTTCCACAGATCCGCCATACGATGTCCGATTGTAAGTCAAATCACGTCGTATCGGATGAATGCAAATGCCAATTTCCATTGATTGGAAATAATTGTACGTTTTATTAACAAAAATAGTAACATACCACTTTTAAGTTTGGTAACGTGAATGAGAAGTGACAGCATATAAGTCATTGTCGACAGTTTTTTGTAATTTTAAATTTTACCTTACTGGTTTGTTGCACAGTTTGCTAGTTTGTTGTTAGGGTTTGGTTTTCGACAATAAATTAGTTTATTTGAGATTTTCTTTTTTTGTAAATATCTCTAATCCAAAATATTGGTGGATTTCTTTTCTTCCTCCTTGTTCGAAAACAAACCATTTGTATTCGAACTTGTATGCCTTCACCTTACCCCCTTTTCTCATATCCTAAACAAATTTGCTTTGTCATAGTAACTAAAAATTGTACCAGTGTTCCAGTAGGTGAGCAGTTAGAATTATCTAATAAACTTAATATAACGTAGCCGTCGCTATAGAGAGAAAAGATTGTTGTCTGTCAAGTTTGACAAATAAAAAGTTTTCTAAGTTCCCGACTATTTTTTTATATAAAACCAATTAATCTTCCATTAAAACTCATCGAAGTAAGTACCGTTACCAATAAAAAACCCAATCCTCTTCCTCCGCTACTAGGCCTGTGATCGAGGCCGCTGGACATTGATCGTAAGCGAGTCAAAACCAAACCAGTATAAAAAAATATACAGTCCACTCAGCTCATTTCCCAAATGGAGGATAGAAGTAAATGAAAACCAATCCTCCACTCCTATTTCTCAACACAATTGAAATTAACAGCAAACTGTTCGTTGCTTTTAATCGTCTTTCATTATAATTATTATTATTCATACTTAAGTAGTATCCCATAAAAATGGCAGATCATGAAAAAGTTAGGTTAAATCAGATCCGATGACGGATAAAAGTTGAACATTTTTCAACTTTATCCGATTACGGACGTAAGTTAAAACTTTCGGACAAATATTTCGCGGCTTCTCAATTTTGAATTGTTCCACCAATCACAGAACTTTCGGATGATCGTATCGTTGGATGACGGATCTGTGGAAATTCACCTTTAGAAGTTCTTTCCTGGATCTTGCCATGAGTACTATGTAGTCCGCATATGCTAGACATTCATGTTTATTCCCATAAATTAAACCTCGGGTTTTTTATACCACTTTCTTGAACTAGGGTGAAGAGGGTTGTGGATAGTGGGTCTACTTGTCTCAGAATTTTGGTCTATTGTCGATCTACCTGCTTTAAAACCTCCTTGGTATTCTCCTATATTTTCTTTGTGGTAAGTATTTGTCTAATCGATTATAGTAGATCATATTCTTGATAAAATGTGAAATAAAATATTTTTTGTATGACATTCTAACAATATTATAGACTCCTCCTCCTCCAAGTATTTGGAGGACCTGAGGTTTGCCATTCGAAGTCTAGTAATAGGGACGGGCCTAGACAATGAACTCTAGAATAACAGAAGGGCATACACAATAGATCTGCAAGTGTCGTAGTGGAGAGGCTCCTAGAAGCACATAAGCCCCATATTTATATCTTAGTGGATAAAAGACATGAGTTCGCGAGGAGTACTGAATAACTGATACAATAAATTTAGATGATTAAACATATTTTGTGTTTTATTCATTTCCAGTACTTTGTTGACATAATAGTATACCGAATTTGACTGGATGCAGAGTTCAGAAGGGTCCATAAATAATAAGAACACACATTTTATCACACACTGTATTTAGGTACTTAGAATAGTTTATCACACTAATATATAATAATTAATGTAAAAAGCATAATTACTTGAGACTAAAAATCTATAACAAAAAATGTAGTTTTTTATAAACAAATTTACACGAATATGTACAAATTACTAAATAAAGACAAATTTGAAAAATAATTAAGTAAAACATCGATAAAAATCTCAATAGAAAACTTATAATTTACATGAGCTCCAACGTTGTAAATTTTAAAAAAATTACATACTGTGTGTCCCAACAGAATCGTAGGTTACTTTCAAATGGTTTTTATCCCATTTCATGTATTTTATTTAAAAATTTCATCATTTTTTTGGAGTTTTTGAAGTAATAGAAAACTGTATACCGTTAAACTTGTGAGATAAAAATTTAAAAATAGAATACAGCGTCCCACTTAAAAAAATTAATGACGGCACAGTTCCGAGAAATTAAAAAAAAAGAAAACTTGTATTTCTTCTGAATTCAATCTTTAGAGTTTTATTATTTTCATTTGGAACAAACAATATGTAAATGAACTCATCGATAATAGACACGTGCAATTTTCTAGTAGGGTCAATCTCTGAAATCTTCAATTAAAAGTACAAAGGTTACAATAAATAAATTGAAACGCATAAAAATGGCACATTCATTTAAAATTTACAAAAACACGATACAGAAATATATTTCTAAAATGTAAAACATCCCAAAATTTGTTATTTACAAAATATACGTTAAATAAATAATCAAAAACAAAAAAAAAAACTAAAAATAAGATCACAGATAATACAGAAATGTGCACGAAATATATGAATTTTTCGCAAGTATACAAGTCATTTTGAACATACTTTTAGACACAAAAAATGTTATTATGTTTGTTTAGTTATATTTTTTTAGGACCACTAAATGTAGAATAAAAGAAAGAAAAAGGTATAATATTCGACAAGTTATACCGTTAAGAGCCGTATTACACATCTAAGAATTACGCAGAAAATTTCTCTGAAATTTACATCCAAAATTTTGCAAGGAATTTCTGCAAAAATTTCCATTTTCTTGAAATCTGTATTACACAGGCATTAACCTAATATAATTTATTTTCAATAATAAGATTTATTTTCTTTTTAGAAATGGTGAAAAAAAAGACTTTGTAATGTTAGTTAGAAGTTGCAGAAGTTTGTTGTTTATTGGTTTATAAATTATAAAGAAAGGCAATTGTGTAATGTCAAACAAACCGATTATGGGGTTCTACGCACTTTTCCATAAGTTTTACCAATTTGAAACATTTTTTCAGTTACAAACTTTGGAAACATTCCAAAAGATTTGGTTTGTAGTAGAATGCAAAGTAAAATAAAAAAGTGAAAGCATATTTTACAATTCGGCAACAATGGCCTTCACATGTTTAACTTTTGGTTGATTTCACAAAAATGTCGTATATATACTTGCAAAAAATATTTGAAAAGGATTAACACCGTTAGTGATTTTTAAAAACATCAATCTTGTTTGTAACACTATGAACAAAAATGTACCAGGAATTGTCAATTAAAAAAAATCATGACATCTTCAAGATAAAACAGTTGATACATTAGAACAGAATAATCAAAATGCGACTATTAAGTTGGGACATGCGATATCGAACACTAGTTACACTACCAGTACACCAAATAGAGCGGCTTTTTTTGTCTGGTGCGAAAGTTAAAAGTGCGATTGTTGGTGTAGTGGCCGTGTAAAATTTTTTTACCAACAAATTCCCGATATTATCTGATCACGTTTTTGAAGAAACTAACTAATTGTGGTCTTTTTGATATGTAGGCGTTATGATGACTTTAAATAACGCGTTTACCATTAAATATGATGGTTTTGTTTTGCTGCAATAAATTGGATAAATGAAGTTATTGAAATTATATCAAAGTACCGAGCGACGAAAACACAGAATAGTATAATTGTGAGTAAAATTGGTTTGCACCGTTTCACAATTGGTCGGGGAGATAAAGAATTCTGTAAGCAGAAGCAGAACCGGTTTCAGACAAATTTTTCATTATTGCAGGATCCCAACGCATTAGCGATTTCTCTTCTCTCTCTTTCCGATGAATAGCAGTTTTACCGATAACTATAATAATGGATTTTTTGAAACTTTTGTCAATTATGTATTCTTTCAGCAGCTCCATGCTTTGACCCATTATTTTCTTGTTTCAGTTGCCTGTAGATATTTTGTATCATTTTTTGCGTAGATAGCGACTAGAACATACCAAATTTATCTCTGTCTATTGTCTCAAATCCCTACTCTCCACTTTCAGAAATTTCAAAACCTTTGGTAAAAATTTTTAACAATAAAATATTCATGTTTTATACATACAACCATCAAACAACTTATTATATGGAATCAAGCAGAATAAATAAATAAACTTTGACATTGTTTATGTTGGCATAGAAAAATACGTCTGCGTACTCTTCTAGTATATTCATGGTTCGGAGCCTATAACAATATCTTCCTCTTCGAATGATCGCCAAAAAGCCACAATTTTAATTATTACCAACAAAATAGTTTTAATCAATAAAACAAATTCTCAATCACAGTCACATCTAAGAACACAACATCTCGTAAATAACAGAAATGAACTAAACCCACCCTGGGACGTTAACACTCCAAGTGGACTAACAATTCAAGTAAATTTTTCATAGACCAATCGGAAGCTACATTGCACTAATGAGAATCAATTGTTCTCTTGTTGGTAGACATTATTTATGGCTTTTTTTTATCTTTTCGGCTTTTTAATCCTCAAAGAGACCTTGTCGCATACTTTTATTTTATTGTGAAACAGTTCAAACTAATTCTACTCACAACTATGTATTATTTAACAACGCTAGCATGAAAATTCGATGCGAGCGGAAAGTTCAGATCGCGAGCCAAAGGCGAGCGTTGAGGAACCACGAGCATCACGAATTTTCATTCTAACCGAGTAGCAAACTATCCTTTCTCCACGATCAAAGATTTTAAATATATATATTTTTAAATGGAAATTAACAAAAGATAATTTATATTACAGAACTCAATCACAATTATATTAGGTAAGCACTCAATCATTCAAGAAACATTCTACTTTGTATTAATTGTTACATTTGTACAGTTCTCGAATTGAAAAACTGGTGCATTGTTGAAGGAACTTTCAACAATTGCATGGTTCGTAGAAGATGAACTAACAGTCACATAATTTGAAGTGGAAGGCATGATTAGCGGAGTATTAGATCCAGTAATTGCTGAGACTATTCCAGTATATTATTATTTGCATTCTTTGTAATTTCAGCTGGTGTATTTTCACACTGTGATTCTGAATCACTAGATAAATTCATGATACTTAATATATTTTCGAATGGAAACGTGACGGCAATAATTTTGACACTTAATTGCATGGGGGCAGAGGTGTTGCAGAATATTTCTTCAATCTCAAGAAAGAGAATTCCATGATTCTGTAATTAAATTTGATTTCAGAATTGGCAAATTCTGTGAAGGTCGTGGAGAATATCTAGTTATGAAACAAGTACATAATACAGAATACTGGACGAGACGCAGTTTGTGACCAATAAAGTTCAATTGTACAGGGTGTCCCGAAAAGATCGGTAATAAATTATATCACATATTCTGCGGTCAAAAATGATTGATTGAATATCACTTTCCTATATACAAAAGTTAATACAAAAAAAATTACCGAGTGACTTCATTTTTTGAAGGTTACTTTGAAAAGGTGTAACATAAATTTTTGATTTGATTTGAATTTATATGAGACTCTAATACCTATACGATAACCCATGAACTGGAAGTAGTGGCGTTTATTTATTTTTATTTATTATGGATTTTCATATTGCTACTTATTTTAGATACTAAATTCCATCCAATCGGCCTCTCCGTTTAGGAGTTGTTCAGTATGAACCCGATTGCAACGCCACCTACCGGGACTAATTGTGTATCTAAACCATCCAGTTATTTACTTAAACTCACAAAAAATTTCATCAAAATCAGTCCAGCTGTTTACATACATATATACATAAGGATTATTTATTGCCACATACCCAATTAACATAATCCTAATTATAAAGTTGGCAAATAATTAATCTCAAATTACATATATAGATATACATAATATATTGCACCCGTGCGAAGCCGGGTCGCTAGCAATACATATAAACCTTCCTCTTGAATTATCGTTGTTTGTCTAATCCTCCGAAACTAAACTAACTAATGTCAATTATCCCGCGTTTTATACTTTTCACCTATCCCAGGCGGTTCTCGACTTTTCCATGACATTATATTTTTCCATGAAATTTCTAGACTTTTATGTAGAAGTCCATAAAGAAAATGAAGAAAACATACATCTGGAATATCTTGGACTGTCAACGAAAAGTCTAGAAATATCATCGAAAAGTCTATTGACATAATGATATGATATGACGTATTGTCTGTTTGAAAGTTGCTTACAAACTAAAATGTTTACAAAGAGGCAAAACAATTCAAGAAAATACGTTCAATTCCAATGGCGTTCTGTATTTTGTTAAATGTAATACAAAAATAGTTGGGGGGGCCAAAAGGGTGCTGACTCTCTCTGAAAATCCATAATAAATAAAAATAAACCAAAAATTTTTGGGTTATGTTATACTAGTGTCCCATACTTTATATAAATGTACGTTACACCGTTTGAGAGCAACGTTAAAAAAATGCACTTTTGTTTAAAGATAAGTGAGTTTCAATCTACTTATTTTGGACCCCAGAATATGTGATATTATGACCAATCTTTTCGGGACACCCTTTATATATCAGTACATATAAAGTTTTATGTTTGACTCATAAAATTGTCATATTTTTTGTAACAAAAAAAGTATTCTTTTTTCTTATTTTTTTGGGAATCAAATTTTTTCGTTGTGTCAGATAGGGACCAAAAAATTATTTCTATACTAGTTAATCTTGACAACGGTAGCTGGAACGCTACCGAAACGTCGAAATAAAAAATTAAAAACATTATTGTGGTTTGATTCCCAAAAAAATAAGAAAAAAGAATAAGTAATGCCACAAGGAACTTACAGAAGATAAAAAAAGTATTGTATATTTTTCTGTATTGCACGTCTCAGACAGCGAATGTTGGGAATTCGTGCATTGTGAATAAATATTGTTGCTGATATTGATAGATGGGTAAATTTTTTCTAAATCATTATCGGACTAGTGCTTCAAAATGTCTCTATACAGTGACTTGTTAAAACTACTATGGCTTGTACGTTTTCCTATCTTTGCTTATTAGGTCTGGTGTTAATTTTGGCCATAGAACTCCACATGGAGTCCACAAGGGTAGTGCAGATCTGTTTTCAACGCCATTAAGTGTGCATTTATTGTGTTTGTCCACGACCACTTAATAATAAGTCAATATTTTACCTCCTAACAAAAAGTATATCACGCTTTTGCATTTAAATAACATGCCATGACAACTCAACACTCACAACATTTCGGTACATAGGTGACTAAAGATGGGGGTATATGAAATAAAGTATTAAATCTGCGTATTTTTGTTTAGGAAATTTGTTTCTGAAATATATCGTATCGATAAAATATAAATTTTTAGTATTGATACTTTTCATAACGATATTTTCGGATATTGATAATTTTAAAACACTATATACGGTGTATCGATACTTTACACAGCCCCTCACCTACGGCTCGGGACGCAAACGTCACACTGCGTAAATAATGGATATCATAAATTGCTCGTTTAATAATATACTATTATGAACTGTTAAATTTGGTTTATTTCCAATAAATCATTTCGATAGTAACAATTTTCAATTTCTAACTTTCCAGACCTATAGTTCGTTAACTAAGGGAATAATTCACTATTTTATATAAAGTATTATTATTTTTAGTCACTCCTCATCTCCCAAATTTTTTGGTATGAACTCCAAGAAAACCCGTGAAACATTTTTTTTAAATCAAAATTTCATTATATTTAATGTATTTTTTTTTTCATTGTTAAACACCAAAAAGTATTTCAAATACTCCAATTATTAATGCAGTATCTTTTTTATAATTTATCGCAAACAAGGGGAAAATTTTCTCCTCCTTCAATTTAGTAATGGAATAACTTACAGGGTGAGATAACATCTCTGTAAACACCAAACATTTTTAGATCCGAAAAGATTTTTTCTTTGTTTGCTATATCTGGCAAATATTAGTTGAGAAATATAAAAATACATTATTGTTTGAATCCTATTTTTCTGATAATAATCTACAATCCGTTAAAGTAGTAAGCAAATAATACAGGGCTGACTTCTTCACGTTAAAATAGTGTATGTAGATGGATTATCAATAATAATTTATCAATTAAATCAGCTGTGATAAAGTATGTATTTAAAAAATCATTCAAATTTTATGTAGGAACAACAGCGACATAAAAAATTAAATCAGATAAAATAATTCTAAAAATTGGTAATTATTAACAATGTAAAAAATTTAATATCAAAGAAAATATAACCAAGGTTCATTTGTGAGATACACTTTTTGTATTTAAAAAAATATTCTCAATTTTGTTGAGACTTGTTTCTTCAACGTCATCCCTCGTATTCGCCAGATACAGTAACTAGTGATTAATTTCTTAACTGTTTAACTAAGATCAAATACATTTCACCCTGTATTTATATGTATATGTAGATTGGGGTGACATTCTCTGAGACCTAAAATATGTATCGTGCCCTCTTATTGAACTCTGTTCCTGAGGAAAGTCTTAGAGACTTTCATTTAGACCTATTTCCCAAAGGAATTTTAGGATATCCGCAGGATTTAGTTTAGTTAAGTGTCCCTGTAATATTTACCAAGAGATGGATAGAAAATCTATAAAATAGCATGCTCTCCAGATCTAATTGTTATGATTTTTTTTAAGATATATCGAAGATATACAACATATATATACAACTAAATCGGTTTAACTGCAGATGTAGTTGATAGAGCCCTTTCTTTTTCTCTAAAGCACTAAAGCAGGAGGAACTTTCGAAGATACTTTCCAGAATATTAAACTTGTGAGTTGTTCAATGAAGATCGGTCACTTCCTCAATAAATATCCGTGAAAGGCTTTTTTAGATGCAAAATATTCTAATGTTCTATGGATCTAAATTTATTTCAAAAATACGTCAAGAAACTCATAAATTACCAAAAATAGACATAAGCAGACTAAACTAAATAGGATTTTTTTCTTAATCTAAAGTAGGAAGAATTTTTGAAGATTTTCAGTAATATTGAACAGCTCCACAATATTCTAAGGTGGAGAGCTTCGTTAGACGCAACTGATTCTAATATATGGATCGAATGATTCTGTAGATCCACTACCACGCTCTCCAGATCTAATTATGTTGATTCATTTTGAAAATATCAAAAATTTCATATAAATCAAATTCCAAAAGATTATGTTTATTTTCGCATACTCTTCACCTCAATTCAAAGCAAAACAAATTGTACCGTACATTTAAAGTCATATCTTACACTATTAGCTCATAATTATTTTTGAACATATACATCATAAGACCAAAATGAATCCGATTAATTGACTTATAGGTAACATACTGCTATTGTGCGATCATTTGAACTGTCTTATACACGTACAAAATCATACAAATACAAATTCTAGAAATATTACACCAAACAATAGTTTAAACTGACCAAACGTATAATATTTGATGAAAAAAATCAGATATGAAGACAATACAAGATAGAAATCATTGCGATAATAAAAATCCACGCGTTTTAGACGTTTTTTTTCAAGCCTCTTGTCACACAACACCGCACTCACACAGAAGCGACACTTTTGTTCTAATTAAAAGCAGCCTCCATTATTAAGTATCAATACTGTCATTTTATTGTTAATAGTTGCGATGTGAAAAGTGGAATTGTATTAAAAAAATTATAGAATTAGTTTTTACGTAAAACAGACTGAAATTTGTAGTTATCAAATGTCATAGGTTGTCAAAATAGAGTATATATACGTCTATAGACCATTCCAGAATGACGTAACTGACAGGTCAGCCATATTGTGCTGGAGGGCACAGGATCGATTTAGTTTTCATTACTGATAAATAACGGATGATAGTTAGACTTTAATTAGTAATCAGTTCTCAAAAGTATCTAAAATGCCATCGTTTTGTAGTGTTGTAAACTATAGAACGTGAGAAGAAAGAGATAAGGTATCTTTTTTCCGATTTCTGGCGGTTTTAACGACATGACTATTTAAATGCTCTATCTGAACCACGTCGTGATGCTTGGATCAGTGCTTTAAAACCCTCCCTCAGTGAATCACAACAACAAATGTTTCGCTTACAACAATGAAATTCATACTCACAATGCAACAGACTTAATTAAATTGTATATACACGTACTAAATCAAAGTTCAAAATCTGGTATAAAATGTGTGAAACACACAAAGTTAAACTCCAACTAATCGATTTGCTTGCCCTACAGCACAATATGGCCGACGGTCAAAGTCACGTGTTCTGGTTTGGTCTACGAGTTACATTAAAGACAGCCTATGACAATTACCGCTCGTGACAATTTTGCCGATCTTTTCATCAATGTAAAATCAACATCGCTTACCTTAGCAACAATGTATCTACTTCTCAAAATGTGTCGCTTTTATATGAGTGGGGTATTCTGTGTTCTTATTTTTACCCAGTTGACCATTGCTTCATTCAGTGTTGCCACTGACAATTTGCCTGTCGTTAATTGTTTTGGTGCACTTGCGAAACTTGTGAGTTTATCGCCTTATGTTTTATGTGATTTCATCTTCATCTTTTTGAGGTTGAATTATATAAAGAAATATACAAAATGTATGAAAAAGTTGGTAACATATGGGAACTTTTTTTTCGTTAGTGTAAATTTATTTTTTATATAATGTTCAGCATGGTTCAGAACGTAAAACGCAAATCAGATGTCACATTTTTGTGAGGTATATAAAAAAATATGAATTTTGTACAAGAATAAAGTACAATTTTTGCCGCAATTGATTAAATGAATGGTTTAAATTTTTGATATAAATTTGAAAATATTGGTACTATGGAAAAATTATTCTTATTGAAGGTTATTCCTGTACAAATGTCATTATATAACAAATAATAAAAATTATCACCGTGGTCCGCACTCGAACTTTTCGCTACAATTCTTAATTTTCGCAGCCAGACTCATTAACCACTATGCTTTAAAGACAACAATTTATCAAACAATCTGTTGTATATAATGTATGTGAAAATTAAATAAATGGCGTTTAACGTAACGCTTTTACTTAACACTCGATTTTAATATTCATAAAATTTTCATGCCGAGTGTTAAAAATGAAAATCGTTTCTTAAGTAGGTAAATTCCAAAAGGTTTTTCATATGTTGCCAACTTTTTCAGACATACTGTAAAACGTGAAGAGTTTTGTAAACGCAAAAAACAAAGAAAACTTCTAAGAATCTACAAAATTCAGTTGTAAGATACACAGAGATGTAAAAGAAGAGAAGGTTGGTCAAAAAGAATAAAAACAAGTTTCACTTTTTTTTGTCATTGCGGAAACTCTTCAGCTGGATCAACAACACCGTATAGGAAGATTGAGAAGAGCTAAATCCCAACAGCTCAATCAATTTCCACCATTCTAATGATCCAGGCAATTTGTTAAGGTTGGCAGAGGCAAAATTGAAAGGATAGATAGAAAACCAAAAATGTGTGCCAGAAATGAAAAATCAAAACTTCGGAACGAAATTACCCACAAATGACAACTTCGGAATACTTTCTAGATCGAAAATATAGTCTTTCTAAAGTCAATGTGAAGAGAGAGATTTTTAATACCATTGATGGCAAACGCCGCCCAATTTTGTGCGTATATATATTTTATGAATTACTAGATTTCCTTGATAGATCATCTCGAACTGTTGTTCTAATGCTATACTAATTAATAATAAATTATATTTATAAAACTGTCTTTCAGCAAATACTTAAAATGAAAACTAACTTGGTTAAAATAAAATACTGCTTTACATAAGTTACGGCGCCACTGGCGGCAATAACTAATGCTGTAAATCATGTTGAAGACACAGTGGACCACACTAATTGACTTAAATTGATGTATATGCAAAATAACGTAATCGGGTCACTTTACCTCTTCTGTTATAGCAGCCATGTTGGCACGTTGCCGGCTCTTCAATATTTTAAGTATAGTAATATACATAAAGTTGTTTTAATTCATTATTTTTTCCAGCTATTTTACACACCAAAGGATTGATTTTTTATAAATATTTCCAAACTAGCTTTCAAAAACTATCAGTTTATGAAAGTAAAGAGAACATTGATACAGTGTAACTACTCAAGTTCGACTTTTTATTATCAATTTTACGAAAAAAAAGTTCAAATCCTAACCACCATTGTTAACAAATCATCCATACTGTGACACGTCTATGAAAAAATCTGCGGCGTCGGTCTGTTTCAAAGCAACAAGCTAGCTTTCGAAATCTGTTATAAAATTTTACAATTATCAACGTCCTTGGGTTATTATTACTAAAATTTGGGCAATACCGATGTCCGTCCCGCGGTCAGAAAATTGAGGGTTTAGGAAAAGGGTTTTTAATCCCCGACCGATGTCCGTCCCGCGGTCAGGTGGATACACAGGTAGAATGGGCAGGGTAGAATATTATTCCTAGAATAATTAGTATGATTCGTGTATTATCGACACCCTTCCACAGACCCTACCCTACCCTACTACATATTATATCTTATATGTATATATAATATATAATATCTGCAATATAAATTATCATACGGATCCACGGGACGGACTTCGGACAAACGTCTTGACCCTTTTAACCGCGGGACGGACCTCGGACGTACCTGCGTTTTACCCTGACCGCCGGACGGACATCGGAAACACCGCTGAAATTTAATTTAAATGTAAAGTTAAATCTTTTGTCATTGAAAATTTGATTAACCTTCAAGTACTATAATAAGTCCTCAAAAATATAGTATGTATTAACTTTTCCAACAATTTCCGTACCCACCTCCTGTTTCAATACAAGTTTCTGTTCTACTACAAAATTCTCTAAATCAATTTCTAATCCTGCTGGGAGTTCAAGTCATAATAATTTCCGTAATTATAATTGGACGTTTGAAAACTGCTTTTGGTGGTATAGTTTCTATTCCAAGAAACCAAAAAAATAATCTGAAGGGGTTAAATAGGGCGTCATAACTGGTCAAAAACTCTCTGAATATCTAAAGATTAATTTTCCGGACATTACCTTACTTCCAAAGTACTCAAATGTCGCGTAGTCCTGCTGGTACCATACTTGTTGTCCCTCAAGTATTGATATGTAATCAAGAAAATCATACAAGTGAGTTTGTATTTAGATATCGTTCAGTGGTAATTGATTCTCTAAAAAACACTACTCTATTTTTAAATCCATCCGTGGAGAAGCAGGAGCTGGAATCCAGTGTGCCAGACCTAGGTGCAATGTCCACGCATCGTTGAGAAGCTAACATCCATATTCCAGGCATAAATCTTGTATTTGCAAATGAGCATTGAAAGGAGGTATATATGCAAAAGATCCTTATACTCTCAGATAATCAGGAAGCACTGAAATCTTTAACATGCCCCCAAAAACTCTTAACCCTAGCAAATCATAATTGAGTGGCTTAAGTAGGTTCCGGGGCACAATTTTATTGTAGGCAATGAAAAGGCAGACTCCCTAGCAAAGCTGCATTCACTGATCCTAAACCAGTATTTGGAATTTTAAAAATTGCTGCACATGGTTGTACCTACATCTCGGTGGATTCAAACTAAACATCAGACGAACTGGAGTCACGAGCAAAAACAGGAACCCATCAAGCTCCTGGTCCAAAAACCCTCATCACAAAGTAGTAACCTGACGACAACACAATTTTAGATTTGGTTAAAAATAAAAATATATTACACATAATATATGATTAAGAAATTTCAGGTTTTAGACCATGCCGAACGTGAAGAATAGCTTTTTTCGTGAAATTAATAATAGTTTTCCATATCTTGCGAACTTAAGTGGGCACACTTTTCAGTGAACTTGGCAATTTTAGAAAATATATCTGGCAACTTGCTTCTTTCACATTGACTTTAGAAAGAGTATACCTTCCTCCTGGACTATATTCTATATCCTGAAAGATATTTCTTTGAAGTTTTCATTTTTCAGTTGACTGTACCTCGTAGATTTTTTTTAATATGTACGACCGCTCTTATTTGACCACTTTCGGATTGGAAGCTTATAGCGATAAGGTGTTCCGTTCGTCGGAAATTTCAGCAGTACTCAAACGATCTTAATAATTAATAGAAGTAATTGCCATACTACCGGAAAAACAAAAAAAAATGTTATGTTTGTAGGAATAGCATTACTTTCAAATTAGTTTATTACAAATTCTAATCCGAAAGTGGCAAACTAAGAGCGGCCGTACTATAGTACCTATTTTCTTCTAATCAAATTATTACAACTAAATGTTTAAAATTGTTGGTCATTTCAAATTATCCAGAGTAAGATTTCCAAAATATTCAAAAGAAAATAAATACTATGTCAGTATTATCTCCTAAACACCCGGTATATCCATCTATAAATCCACAAAACAACCACAAGCGATGCACAACGTGAAAATTTAGAGCTTCAAAGCAATTTTTACAAGAAATTAGATACACCGGGGTGATGCTATAACTTATTTGTCGATCTATAATAAATTTCAATTAAACCAATATTTTTAACAAACAACAGTACAAATATAAAACGACATAGCTTTAGAACGTCTACACTGGCTTCAAGACGAATTTTTTTCTCACCAAAATATCATTTACTAGAATTTAAGATAAAAATTTCACTAATTTTGCTCAAAGCACATAATTAAAATTTGTTTAATGTACCCTTTTAAAAGATTCACTCTAAAATCTTAAAATACATTCCAAAATATTGGAGTTTAGGTTTATTTTTATTTCTAGCATTTCGAATTGGACAAGTGGCAAATTCATCTAAAAAATATGGCAACTGAATGTATTTTACAAGAGCAGTCTACGTTTATTATTTTAATAATGTGTTTAGCTTATATTTTAGTTAGGCCTTCTAAAGAGTTAAATGGTTGAAGAATTGGAATTATTTTCAACAAAATCAACCTACAACATAATATTTACATCGATATTCGTTTTTGATATTCAGAATAAGAATTATCTTCAGTTAAATTTGTTCTCGCCCTACATATGTACATTCGGTAAGTAGACAAAAGTTGCGACAAAAATAACTAATAATATTTTGACGTAGGTAGGTATACTGTGTGGGTAAAGTGTCAACGCGTCTCAGAACATGCGCCACGGTGTTGAAAGCGCATCTGGACATAAGATAGTATCCGATCCGAAAAGTTGGAAGTGTAAAGGGAACCCCACAGCACCTAGGCGTCATCAACCAACCTATGATTTTAACATAGTTAATAACTTCCCCAAGAGGAACTGCATTCAGCATGGCAAAACACATTAACATAGTTTTACGAATGGATAATACAGCCGAGCAATCAAATAGGATATGCTCTTAGGGCCAGCTGACCGGTGCTACTTAAGCAATTAAGAAAGACTTAGGAAATATGTGTGACTGCATCGCGTTGTAAGTCGTTCTTAACATAAGTCGTAAGTGTAGGTTCCACTTAAGTCCTACTTATGTGAAAGTGAGGATGAATTTATTAAAAAAAAAAAGAGACTGAAACTAATTTTATTTTCAGCTTAACTGACAAATTTTTGTTTGTTTCTGTCTTGTAGTAACAGATGACAGATCTGATATTAGTGGCCAAAGTGACATAAGTAATCCTAGGCCCTCAACTACAGTTAGGCGGTGAAAAATAGTTTCAATTTACCGCTCTGGTTAGTATATATTTTCTTTTGTAGAAGATTTTCGTTTGATTAAAAGTCTACATGTTTTGATTTTGCCTGAAATTGGTTAGTTTGAAGGTACGCGAGCGCCCATAACGTTCGTTCTACGCCAACATATTTTTAGGTGTTTTTTGTTGTATATATTATCTACATTCCAAATTTCTGGGTATTTTTTTATAAAACCGAAAAAAATCATTATATTTGGGGGGTTGCAGAATGAATTTTTGAACTCAGCGAACCAAAAAATATAAAGTGCCTATGTCTATATATAGAACTACCATGAATTTTGCAAGCTAAAGCCCTCCTATGGTCCATATTGTCTGGATTAGATTATAATTGCAGATTTTGAAATAATTTAATTCCAATTTTTCAGCACGTACATTGAACTAACGTAGTTTTTCTTAAATCTAACACCCATTTCGCTTATTTTTAACTTTGAAATGTCAAAAGTGCTTTTGGCCGTTTGCATTTCAAAAAAGAACTTATTTTTGTGAAAATACTAAGAACAATCAGTCTTGGTGACAAAAAGTCGGTTGAAACTTCAAAATATGATAAATTTAAAATAGTTTTTTGTCTTCCAAACTTCCACACAAATTTCAAAAATTAAGAAGATTTCGATGCCTAAATTCATTGTTTTAATTTTTATTTTACGAACTAAAACATTTTTTTCTCAAAGTTTAAAGTTATAATTCCAAAAAAAAACAAATAATTAAATATTTTTACAGTAAATGTACCACTTTGTTAAAAAAAAGTAGTGACTTTTGTTTTGGATATTGTCCAAAATCAATTGCAGAAGTTGAAGTATCCCTTGCCGTATTTTTTCTTTGATTATGCATTCTGAATATCTTACAAGAAAAATAAAGTCATCTTTTTGTTAAGACACCTAGTACACATTTACTAGACTAGCATGTTCCCTGCAATTTTTCCATTGCTACAAATCAACATACACTTACCACTGCCAAAGAAAAATAATACGCTGGCAAACAAAAAAAAAACAAATTTCACATATTATCGAGATATTATTAGCCCATTCCATAAAACCTTTTATGCTTAATAATAATTACTATTAAAAATATAATTTATAATAATACTGCTTGAAATGGTGGTTGATTTAGTAGCAATGAAAAGTATTTTTGTAAATTATAAAAATATTTATCGAATTAGAAAATCTTCAGAAAGACAAAAATATAGTGTTTTAAGACATAGTAGTAGGCACCTTTAAAATAATAGCACTATACATACGTAATATATAATTTTTTTATAATCGTAACATATTGCTTGTTAGTCTTAATCTCAGTTATGCATCTTCTTACCGCGGGGTTTTATGGTTTCCGACAATTTCCACATGGCGTCTTCTCCAATGAAATCGTCGAAGTTTTGGAAAAATGTGATGATTTTTTCTTGTTTTTTGAATGTGTAAGTTCTGAAATTACATATAAAAATAAAATCCCACATATAGATAAAGTTATTTATTTTTTCAACCTCCAATCGCACTGTATGATGGACACACCATAGAGAAATAAACATGGACCTATAATTGTTTATAGGTCCATAATAGAAAAATTCAAATAATGGTTTGAGAAACCAGGGATAGTAGTTTAACACAAACTTGTGCAACATAATTTTGTATACCAAAGAGATAGTCTTTAACATATTTGCTGCTTGAAATTACCTATACTCGATTTGAAATTGGTTGATAGTAATAAATCATTAAAATCCGTCAAACACGTGTACAAAGTGGTCCACCTAAATTGCCAAGTTTTAAATAGTATATACATTGAAAGTATAGACCCTTTTGCATTTATTAAACTTTCCATTCCTATAGATCTGATAAGGGCGTCGAATACAAAGCTTAACCCGAGGCTCGAACAATAAGCGGTAGGATTCTACCTGTGATGTTTTGCACTCATGCACGTGCTTTCGGATGGGTTTAAGTTTATATTAAACACAATAATTATATAATTTAGTGAACATTCGGATGTGTGGCATAATTTGTTACCCTTGTATTTGAATAAATATAATACTAATAACAATAAAGCAACCAATAAACAAGTAAATTTGGAAAAATGTTTCTATTTGAAATTCTATAAAATTTATAGTAAGTCATTACATTTCTTCGCTTTAAATTAATCATCATCAGAAAATGAAATGTCTGAGGGACTGTCTTCTTCCCCTAAATTGATAATAAGTGGTTCGACCGTTTTCTCCAGTAAACTATCCAATTGCCACATTTTTTCCTCCTCCTTTATTACATGCTCTATACATATTTGCCTCTTCCCCGCGTTGACTTCTTGAAGCGCTTCTTCAAAGAGTTTTTGAACATCACTCATTTTATAAGTGGTATTTTTTCTAGTCACATAACCTTTCACATGAGCCCATACCAGTTCGATCGGATTTAATTCGCAATGGTAGGGGAGGAGCCGAAGCACTATTATATTTTGTTTTTTGGCCATTTCGTCAACAACATATTTTTGAAACCGATGTTTATGGGTGTTTACAATTGATAGCAACTCCTTTTTAACCATATTGTCCTCAAATTGTATTTGTTTCTCCACAAGCCACTCGATAATTTTTGCTTTTCGCCAAGCAGTTGTAGGCATCTTCTCCAATCATCTGGAGTGATACGGAGCGTTATCTAACACAATGACGGAGCCAGGTGGAATCAGCTCTATCATTTGTTCGAAATACTCCTCAAAAACATCAGCATTCATATCCTCGTGGTAATCGCCTGTACGAACTGATTGGAATGATAATAGTCCACCTTCTAAAAAGCCATTGGAGCTACCGATGTGAGTTATAATTAATCGTTTTCCTTTTCCAGAGGGCGGATTTATTCCTGTTGATAGACCGTCTAAAAATGCTTGCCGGTGAGAAGTCACATTTTTGTCTGTCCATATTTTTCCAACTGTGTAGCCTTCGTTCAGCCATGTTTCGTCCAAATAGAAAATTGTTTTGTTTTCATTGCGAAATTGTCTTATTTTTCTCAAATAATTACGTCTCCAACACACTATTTCATCTTTTTCGAGCAAATGAGACTTCCGACTATGTTTTTCCCATCTAAAATTCATTTCTCTTAGAACTTTCCATAGTTTATCTCTCTTGATTGCAGGAAAGTCTTCTTTTACTGCCCCTAAAACTCTATCCAAAGTAGGGATCTCCTTATTGAAATAGAATGAATGCACCTTTCGTCTTATGATGGCCTTTTCGTCCTCATCGATCGGTATTGTTCGCCTTCCTGGAGATGGTTTTGGTGGCGTCACGGTTCCTGTCTTTTCTTCCCGCATCAGCCTGTAGATGGTTGCTTTTCCAATACCTGTCATCTTTGAACAAAGTTCCACTGTAGAATCGATACTTATTGCACTTTTTTGATATCTAAGTGCATTAAATACATTAAGCACAATAATCTTTTCACTAATGCTTAGCGCTGATTTCGTAGCTCGCTTAACTGGAATAAATCCTGAAAGACTCTCCATTTTCAAAAATTACCCAAATGTGTGTCCTAGAATACTCGCATTAGGTTTGTTCGCTCTTAAAATGACTCACAGTTTTATACCAATAAGTACCTACCTACCTACCTAATTTTTCGTAACAACCTGAAGTAACATTGTGTATTAATTGTTCCCGGAATTCTCGGCATAATTATTTTTACCTGTTATGACAATAATGATTACTAAATTATTCGGATAAGTAAATAGGGTTCAAACCGGCACGTCAGGTAGGTGCGCCTATGGAATCGGCTGCTAAAAATGATTTATTACTATCAACCAATTTCAAATCGAGTATAACAAGATAAAATGATTTGACTATGAAATAAAACAATAAAATTTTTTGTTTAAACCTTCATTACAATTAGAATAGATATCAACAATTCTCCCTTATTAAACCTTTTTACTTAGAAACTTACTGTACGATTGTTGTGAATGAATTTCCAGGTAAACTTGTTTAATACTTTAGTTAATCCCATAATTTTTTTTGCTTTTTATTTCCAAGTAAATAGATTATAATACTTTTATCCGTAAAATTCCTTATCAATGCACTGTATATAAATTAAAAACTTTTCATGATACCTCCATTCGTTTAAGAAAAAAAAAAAAAATGTGTAATGAAGGTTTAAACTTCATCAAGTAAAAGCCTCTATTCAATTTTTAAAATGATTTGAATAAAAATGCCATTAGTTTAAAATTCGCGATCAACCCAAAATGACTGATGACATAAGGAGTGCGTTAATAATCTATGCCATTTTGTGCGGACCCGCAAGAACACAGAAATTTACACTAAAGACTGCTTCCGATATACAGAAAGATTGACGAGAGCTGTACGTACTGTACGTTTACTGTTCATTACGGATCTTAAATCGGAATTTCAAAAAAGGTTCGCAGATTTTAAGAAAATTGAGAATGTTGTAGAAATTCTCAGCAGCATTTACTCTCTGCATCCTGATGGTGAATGGAGCAATGGAGCTGCAATTGCTTTCGGAAGTGATAAAGCTACTCTGCAGATGGAAATCATTTCCAAGAAAACACAGTTTTAAAACACAAACAATCAGAAGTTTCCAGTGAAGAGTTCTGGATAAAATTTGTGTGTGGTAATAAATATCCAGAATTACAAAAATTAGCTTTGAAACTTCTTACTTTCTTTGGATCGACATATATTTGTGAAGCAGCATTTTCGAAGATGAAGTTCATTAAGAATAAATTTCGATCTCGACTTACTACTGAACATCTCCAGGATTTAATGTCAATAGCTTGCACCAATTTTACTCCAAACTTCAGACAGATAATTCGCAACAAAAAATGTCATTTTTCGCATTGATACCTATGTAACAAAATACCTTTGTTATTTCCTTAATTACATTTGTTTAATAAATATTTTTTCTTATAAATAAAATGTGCGAACCACGATGGTCATTTCATTTCTTAAAACGGACCCCGAGCGAAACTAGTTGGAGACCACTGATCTATGGGTAAGGTGAGGAGCGAAAACAGACAGTGTACGTGTCAGTCAGACGACGCGACGGAGTAAACGCCTAGGGAGAAATCAGCTTGAACGATTTTGACATTGAAATGTGTTGTTTAAATTTCGTTGGTTACAGAAAAACATGGATAGAAGAATGTTTTTACCTTTAACATTATTACCAGTAGAATTTGAAAATCTGCTTTTGATGGAAACTGGAAATCACGCAAACACAATAATTACAAACGTTCTTTGAAAATAAGTTTAACTAGTGGAAATGTCAATCTGCATCAGTCCACTTGATTTATGTTTTATTAGTGGAAAATCGAATTTACGTTCAAGTGCTACTTAATTTTGATAAGAAATTTTTCAATTTTTGTCTTAAATTTGGCTGGTAGTAGAAAAATTGTATATACACAACAGTGGCGAAGACATTTATAAGCCTCGCACTTTATTCCGCTCGGGGTAAAGCCACTCGCGAGATAATTTTGGTGCTCGGTCAATAATAATTGTCTTCACCACCTTGGTGTAAAGTAAATTTTTTAAAATTCATTTGTCTTCATAGTCTATCGGAGGTTGAAAAAAAATTATAAACTACTTCACATTATAAAAATTGTTTTCCTACTTACGCTTTTTTAAATTTCTTCATATTCTCTACAATATTAAACTGCTGCCATCTTTTAGAGAAGTTTATCGAACCGTCAGGCAAGAGATTACTGTTTCCTATGTGGACGAAAGTTAAATCTTGCAAGACGAGACCACTGAAAATTAGATTATACAGAATGAGTCATCATAGATGCGACTGTCTACTGTCTACTGGGTGGTAAGTAAGTAGTGGACCAAACTGACATGGCCTTAAAATATTACGATCAGACGCAACTTGCTTTTAAATAGTGATAAAAAAAAATTAAAAAGGGGATGAAGTTACTTGATTTGCTGGTTATTTTGCCAAAACAGGGTCATGCCCCTCTGCGTTTCTTTAAATGTAATATTAATAACTATGTAAATACTTACATGTATGGTATGCAAGGGGGTTGAGTCTCAGCCAAAGCCATTCGATAGGCCCTAAAACTAGAAGAGCTGTCAATAAGAGCACAATATTCCTTAAGTCCATCCTGTACTTGTTTCTGCCACTCTAATCTTCTAACCGGCGCCGAATCCAAAGCGGACAGTAAAGCCAAATACGAATTAAAATTGTTAATTTTTCTCAAGTGTTTCATAATTTTGATAAATTTGGCAAAATATTTTTCTCTAGCGTCTTTTCCGTCGGCGGTTAATATTTTAGTTCTAGCCCTGGAAGAAGACAAGAAAAAAAATCGTTGCAGTAAATACTAAGTGGGGAAATAAAAACTCACCAATAAGACATTTTATTGAAATGTTCGGTGAACCTGGTGAGATTCGGACTCCTCTCTTCGTTCTGTTCCTGCGCCCAAATTAAAACTTCCGGTATTTCGATTTTCATAAAAAGTTCAGCGTCGAGTAACGTCATTTGTTCGGCGATTTGTTCGGATTTGAAGCATAACAACGTCGAATTTCTGTTGTGTAGAGATAGAGACGCGACGACAATTGTGTACTTCATGGCTTGTTGTTTTGCTTCGTAACGTTGAAGGTGTTTTACTCTCAAGGCTTTGGCCAAAGTAAGTTCACCGCAAGAAATTAGTTGTTGAACGAAATTCATGAGTTTTAACTGGAGCTCCTCGGTCAAATCTAGGCTCCTAAAATTAAAAACCGTCCCATTATTATACACATTAAATCTAGGAATTTATCCATTTCTCAAATGTGGATAAAATCCAATAAAGGTTTTCAAACCACAACGTATAATTACATCAAATCAGAAGGTTAGCAATTAGTTTCGGTTAATACCATCTTCAGGCTATAAATAAAACATGTTTTTAATAGAATTATATACAGGGCGATTGATTAGTGTGAAAGTTCAGTGCCTCCTTTGTCCTTTGAGATATTCATTTGAAAATTTGAGGGTTTATAGCCATCATCAGTCTTCATATTTTAAAATTATTTACAATCTTACAGGGTGTTCCAGAATGCTGTGCCGTATCAAAGTTACATTTTTTTAAATGAAACACCCTATATTTTATTGTCTTGACTTCCCCATTACAATAATGGGTTGTGATGTGTTCTACGGGGTATTTAAAAAGTTATAACCAATTTTCCATAAAAATCGTAACAAGTTCAATTCCCTGTACAATGTAAGAGAAATTCAAGAATGAAAATCTGTTGCGGCCAAAGCATTCGAATAGTAGTAAAAATTCTGGAAAATCCATTATTTTCCTCAAATTTTCAAATTGATATCTCAAAGGACAAAAGGAGGCACTGAACTTTATCACACTAATCAATCACCCTGTATATACAAGATCTCACAATTGTGATAAAAACAAATGGGTTCTACAAATTAAAATTTTTTTCAAACTGAAAGAAAAATTCAATTGAAAAATCTTCATCGTTTACAAAAATAATAAATACTTATACAAAGAGAAGAAATATTTCCTTATGGAATTATTTATTTATTTAAGTTCAAACAGGTTCTACAACCTTATTACATGAGCACAATGAAGTGATATAAAATTACTAAAATAATAAAGAAGAAAATATATGTTATACCCTCTTATAAACATTTCTATAAAACAGAAGTAAAATATTCAATTAGCGAAAAGATGGCAAAATTCCACATATGTGCTTAGTTATACTTCATAGTTTTTTAGGGGGTTACATATCTTTTTTTTAAACTCACCAAGGGATATACTTCCCAATTTATATGTATCATGCTATCAATATTATTTGCTAATCTAAGTATTGGCATCTAAAGATGAAGATGCATTTAGTTTTCAAAATAGAAGCGTATGCCTTGTCAGTTTTTGGGGAACTTTAAATGGTTTTATCGACAATAGTCTGCTAGAAGTGCAAATACCCTTAATACTTTTATAGAATAAAATCATCATTATTAGTTTATGCCTGTTACACAAAGATAAAATGTTAAATTCTTCTCGCAGTCTGGATATTCAATTATTAGTCAAAATTTCCTCACATGAAGTGTTGAAAGTTGTAGGTACACAATTTATTAAATAGTAGTGTTTTGAAAAAGAAAATGGAAAAATTTAAACTAGTAGTAGCATCATAAAATAAAATAAAATTCTAGGTAGTCAGATTTAAAATATTATGGATTAACAGATCATCATTATGGCTATCAATTTATAAATATAGTTAAATGGAAATGTTTCAAAGTTTTAATATTCAATATAATTAAATTGAATAAACAAGTACCCCGAAAATTTATATTTATATTTTGATTCCTGGTATAGAACCTCATTTAAGCAATATATCCCCAAATTTTATTGTCATATTATCTAATTAATTTTTAGGTATACTTCTTTACTTATTTATATATAATAAAATGCTTTGTTCTGAATGACTGACTGACGGATCAACGCACAGCCTAAACCGCTGATTGTAGATACATGAAACTTGGAGGATGTCTTCTTTGCATAAACATTCTTCAACAGAATTGATGGAAGACGTGTTTTGTATTTTATTGAAACTCATCGCCTAACAAGGGGTAGGAAGTTATTTTGGGGATGATTTGCTTCGAAGTTGATATTAATACACCTTATTGCTTTTTATTTAAATTACATTTGACACATTTGAAAAGTCAATCTGATTTTATTTAAAAAACGTTCTCACAGAAAAGTTTGGTGCTATGCAATAGGTACTGACATTCATAATAACGTAAAAAACTAATGGGGTGTTAAATTTAACAAAAATATGATGTTTTCTCTATGTTAATAGTTAGTGGTGAAAAAAATCATATTGGAAATCGATTATTTTTAATATTTTTATTCTCACAAGGTTTTTATGCCGATTTGAAAATTCAAGTTTTGGACGATTTAAATAATCCGCCATTCATAATGTGACGTATGCTCACTAGAACAGAAGTTAGCTACATAAGGGTTGACATAGGACCACAATTCTGATGTGATGAAGTACTTATAGGTTATACTTATGTCATATTGCTGTTATAGTGACTTAGGAATTGTTTTTTTTTCCTCCCATCATCGAGTGTTGAGTATAATTTGTTCATGTCACTTTCAAACTAAAAATCAAACATACACACACGTATACAATTACTTACATAAAAATGATCTTCACAGAAATAGTAATTAGTTTTAGTCTGTTTATATTTGCTTCTAGCAGCCTCAAACCAAAATTTCTTTTAACTGTTACTGCAGGCACAGTTACAAACTTTTTATCAGGCGTTGTAACTGTTGTGCTCGTGCAGTATGATACAAAACAAGATTTATACGATATTGACATTATTCCAACATAAAAAATTGTGGAGAAAAACTAACTAAACTCAACCAAAAAAGTATTGACACAATTTTTTTATAATACTGAAACGTCAAGTTTGAATAAAATGTAAACAAAACCAAAACACTCAAATATATTATAGACTTTGACAGTTCTTCAAACTTCAAATTCGAATGGCCTTTTTGTAACTGGTTATTAGTTCATAAAACATCTAAATCAGAAATATTTAGTAAAGTGACGTATCTGTAGTGAAAGTTGCAAACATTTAGGAATTCCTAATTTCCAGTTTTCTCTTAAAATATTCGGTTTAAACAATTTGTAAATTAATTTTTGCAAAGTAGTACCAACATACTTTAATAAAATACCAAAAGCCGGATATCGGTTTAACACCCCATTAAAAATCATATTAGAACCATTTTCGACAAAAGCTACTATTGAATAAAAATCATTGAAACATTTCAAACTGATAGCCATAACGATGATCTGTCATAAATTTTATATCTGACTACCTAGATTATTATTTTATTTTATGATGCTACTAGTGATTTAAATTTTCCGATTTTCTTTTTCAAATCACTATTTAATAAATTTTGTACAACTACTTCCAGATGTGAACACTTCATGTTAGGTAAGAATTTTTACTAATAATTAAATATAATCCCATAAGGAAAATGTTCTTCCCTTTGTTCAAGTATTTATAATTTTGTAAGCTTATATTGTTTTTTCAAACATTTTTCAAGAAAATTTTGTTTTTCAAAATTGAATTTTTGTTTCAATTTGTTAAAAATTTGATTTTGTGGAATCTATTTGTGTTCATCACTATTGTAAGACCTAGTTGCTAACCTTCTGAGTTTAAGTAGTTATATGTTGTGGTTTGACTTTGTGTTTATTTGAAATCATTTATTATACACTTTGTTTGAAGCCAATTTGGAATTGTCTTTTGTTTATTTTATAGTCTCTCCTCATTCTCTAAATACTTCTTAACGTTAGTGAACGGAGTTGCTTTTTTTACCGTATATTATTATCTAAAGAAGTGTGTAAAACAAAATGTTTCAAATGTAACTGTGTACTTGTTAAAATCTCAATATAATTAAAATTTATTTTATATGTTTTGTACTTTTACTTACGTCAAATCGCTGACAACTCTGACGATTAACGCGAAAGCCTCTCTAGATCGAGGTTTCTTATCTTGTTGATAATAGAAATGGTTGTATCTTCTTATAAGTTTCGTTATAAGTTCATTGGGTGATATGAAAGTTCTGTAAGTCGTCAAAAACGCTTCTTGATACATAAAAACTAAAAAAGAAAGTGTAAATATAAAATGTGAACGACCTTGAAGTAGAAAAAAAAACAAAAACGAAAATCACAGTTCTGAAAAATTGTTTCGTGATATAAAATATTGTTTTATACGCATTTTGGACTGTTTTTGGGTGTATTCAAACTAACTTTTTCTACAACTGCTATGAAAAGTGACGAATTTCTCATACCTTACTTAATTTTAAAACCAAATATTGCTCATGCTGTGGGAAATATTATTTCTCACGGCACTTTGCCCACGCCACATACATTTATATGGAGAATCAAATAAAATCGACAAAAACTTAGTAAGCTACTATCATCTTTAAATACCTACTTAGTTGTCACAAAACTGTCAGATATTATATTAAAAGTTTTTAAATTCTGAAAGGTAGTTTCAATCGTGCTGTGATAAAAATCCCAATTTCCATTAAATATTAGTTCAACAAGACATATACTTATTTATAATAAATAATAATAATACCTTAGTATCCGCAGCGAAGGGAAACCAAATCACACATACATGGATACTGACAGTAGTAACGATTTTAATAATACTCCATACAAAATTGTATTAATTTCACCTTCAACTATAATTTTTAAATAAAAGTATTTGACCGTTTAGAGATAGTATGCTGTAGTGTTATTTTTGTTCTACTAACCATAAAAATAAATATTAAGTTACTTTACTTGTATTCTTTAAATTTCTGCAGTTGTAGAAAAAGTATAGTGTGCAACATGTGGGGAAAGTAATTTTCACACTTGTTGCACAATATACTATTTTATTCATTTCGATTGTGAATAAAGTACCAATAAAGAAGTCTTAGTGGTTGGATACTTAAAATAGGGTCGGGCCGCTCTTAGTTTACCACTTTTGGATTCGAAAGTATTAGCGATAAGGTGTTGTGTTCATCGGAAATTTCAGCAGTACTCAAACGTCATTTTTAATAATTAATAAGATATAGAGAGAAATTAATTTAAAGGATTTAAACTATATCTGTGACATTTACTGAATGGTACCCGATATATCTTATGTAACTTTTATCATAAAATTCGTTATTAAATAAATGTGTCTAGATATCTTGAAAACTTCTCAATCTATGTACTTACGAAGAATTATCGACAAACAATTATAGAAACAATATACTACTATTAAATATTCACCTACTTCAAGAATTAATTATAACTTATAAAATGATTTATAAAATAAATACTTTTTACTTGTTAATGTATTCTAAATTGCAATATTTGGATAATCGAAATTATATTGAGCATTTTATTGGTAAACCGCCCAAGTTGTGGAACGCTTATGGTAATAATTAGGTTTAAAGTATTTATTTAATAGTGTCCAATGTGTTAAAATTTAATATGAATCATGCGAATAGAAAACATTTAACTCCAGAGCAACGACAGTTCGTACTAGAAGTGGAAAGTTATTTCAAACGCGAAAAAAATTATGATGGACCCTTACACCCTGTACTTGCAGTACAAAACCGAACAATAGATATTTGTAAAATATCATAGAAGACTTTACACAATCTATTTATCTACATAAAGCGGCAGAAGAAGGTCGAATCGCAGAAAAGAATAAAATAAAACGAGCCAAGCAAAACAATTGAAGATTCACCAAATGTAGGTACAACATGTATCGAGAAAAAGTCATACCACATTACATAATAAATACCAGCGTGTCAAAAAGACTTAAATATTTATTTAGGTTATAAGTATAAAAAAACTGGTAATAGAAAAATATTACGTGAGCAGTCCCATATAGTTAGCAAACGATGGAGATTTTTGAGAAGGTATATTAAAAATATGGAGTCAGAAGATCCTCTTCAAGTGGTTTTTTGGACATGGATATTTGCAAAAGGTCAAATATTCTTGTAAAATAGTGAAAAACTTGCTGAATCAACTAAGAAAAACACACAGCCGTCATACCCGATAAAGATCAACGCAACGAGTTGTGTATATGTTGAAGTGAGATAGACTCATAACTAATGGCTAATGACGCTGTGTGTTTTTTTCTTAGTTGATTCGTACTCTACAAATGACCTGACCATGACAATGTGCCATAGAGGAGTTATTATTAAAAAAGTTCAAGCTAGTGAAGAAAGATGAATGTACATTATTATCGAATGGAAGAAGAAACTTCCATTCACAAACATGCGGAATTCATAGCAATATAGAATCCTAGGGCACAACACTGAAAGAAAAGGAACACCTTTTTAATTGCTGGTATTTGAGAATTTCCTCAGGAACTAAATAACAATAGGGGACAAAATAGATATTTTAGGTCTCAGTGAAGGTTGCATACATGACTCAACGAATAAAATATGTAGTTCACGAGGCATAAAACTACAAAAGCTGTCAGGTTTACCAAATACACTATGATGAATATATGAAAATAAATTTCTCAATTTCTAGTCCCAAGTAAAAACTAAAACTTTCCATACGGTTCATATGTGCAGTTTCCTTTTTTTTGAGATATTACCACAAAAATTTGACGAACACAATATTCTACATTATTATATTAAAGCAGCTAACTGTTTATAAATCACCTTCTAGAAGGTTACTGTGATTTTCGCATTAAAGAATATCGGGCAGGTTTGATGGTAGATATAGTTTATCCATTAGGTTATATTTTTAAAAATGTTTCTCGATACTGTTCTATTTCTTCTGATTTACTATGTGGCTCGTTAGCGCAGCAAAACTCATTACAGCGCCCATGTTGTGACAAGAACTTCACGTAATTTTACAATAAAGTGTTATTAGGATAAAAAATGTGCAAATTTTAATTCTTATATAGCAAAATGTAGTCGGAAAGACCATTTGTCGGGTAGGAGATCAAAAAAATTAACTCGAGGCCAGAAAATTTGGTACGACGATCCAACTTCAGTGGCAGCTCGTGAACTTTTTAAGAGAGGAGGCTGGACATAAAACGTTTTTGTAAGAATATACTCTATTCAGCCAATTAATTTAACCTTTGCGCAGCGACCGTACCAGCTACTTCAGTGACAAAATTGATTGTTGCCCAGCAAGAACCAACGTGGAGGTATATATAGTTTCTCTTGCCAAACCATTTTTGTATTTTTATTTTTTTGGGTTCTTCATTTTTTTTTAAGTTTTGATATTTTGTTTTTTTTTATTAACTTTTTTTTATATATTCGGAATCCTACGGTCGAAAAATGATCAATAAGATTATCATAAAATGTATCATTTTGTTTTAAGCGTTTTACTAAATCTTTTTCAATAGATATTAAACTAACATTGTATAAACGATTTTGGCCCATTGTATTTGGCAGGTAAGTTTTAATTTGTTTGAGAGTAGAAAAATGATCTCCCCACCGATGCCGGTGTGACAGGTATGGTGATTGTCAAACAAAGTAGTTTATAAAACTTAGGTAAAACTTGTTGCAAATCATTATTTATCATAAATCATATCGGCGTGACTGTCGTACTGACCTAAAATATCTTTATCCGAGTATCCAACGCATAATTCATTGTGCAGTGCTATTTTATCAAAAAATGTATATTTCAGAACTAAGTTATCTAAAAGTGTATTGGGAAACTCTTTTGAAAAACATTCGAATAAGCTTTTATTCGTCAAGTCGAAAAACTTCAATTCATGTAAATCGGAAAATCGTATCTCAACTTGACCATTAATAGTATCTAAAATTTCATAAAAAAGTTGTTTATAATGTAGTTTTTTGTCTACCAAATTATATGCAACACGCAACACGATGTGCCTCGTATTCTGTATTCGGCAGTTCGTGTATCATCGCGACCGCTAGAGGCAAGCCTCCATTCCCGCTATTTTCTACGGTATTAGCAATTGGACTGGTCGAAAAAACGGCAACTGTGTTGAGCAGCACGTGTTTCAGTATTGAGATGTTTGTAGAATCTAGCCTCGGGGCACTGTTGTCAGATTTAAAAATAACTAGTGAAATCGGGGAATTAAATGTAAAATTTGAAAATTATTAGATAAACTAATAAAATGACGAATAATCAACAAAATATTTGTGGTGCTATTTGCTGGATAAATTGTTGAGCCTCCTTAGCCGAGGAGCCGCCACTGTCCGACTTTCTGACGTTTATTGGACATAATATACTCTTGAATGCGAATATTAACGTTGAATCTACTCCACCCTACAAATCTACCGCCAAACCTTCCCTCGTAGAAGTAACTTAAAAAAGTAATTTGATAAATTTATATACAAAAAAAAATGATAGAAATGAAAAGGGAATACTGTAACATATAAAATTAGATTGGTGGCTTTTCACTCAAGTACACTTTTCAGTAACGTTTGTGTCAAATTTGAGGACCAATTTGGAAACTTCGGTTTAAATTTATGTGATGTAAGTTGGGTAAACATTATTAATCAACACTGAAATTTATACTTTATAGTCTACCAGCTTCCGGAACTCTATTTCACTCATTTATAATTTTAATTCAACGCTGAAAATAGGTCTACGCGAGTCATCTTGGGTTTGTTCGCGCCAAAACTAAACAGGTCACATTAAATTATTTTTTTAAATATTAATTGTTAATTTAAAGATTTGAAAAAATCATGGTTTATTCTAAAGACGTCAAAGAATTTATTGTCGTTAGAGAAAAAATTTCAAAGTCATCCTTTCTAAAAGTTATAGTATTGTTAATAAACTAATTTTTTCCGAAGTCCGTTATCTTAAATGACGAATGACGAAAATTCACAACCTACTCGAGAATAGCAAATTTGGTTCACGTGTGAATTTTACAAGGTCAATCGTTTCACTACCGAATTAATATTCAAGAATTGGCTCCCTGACCCGAACCATCTAGTGGACACATCTTTATAAGATCACTCGTTGGGTGTAACGTAAGTAAATGATTTTTGAGTATGGGGAAATTAAAATAAAATTCATGACGTATCAAATAAAAAGGCTTGTTGCGAAGTGTATTTTTTCTGTAATTTAAAAATAAACAGTGCTTAACTCAAAACTACTAAGCATAACATTTTGAAAAAAATACAAAAAATAGATCTTTCCTCATAGAAATAAGAAATCATTGGTTTTAAAATAACCAGCATTTTCCAATTTTTATATAGTGTGAACATAAAGTAACGTAGCTTGCTAATATTTCGATTTCCGTTAGGTTTATAAAAACAAATGTTGAATAAAAGTTTTAAAGTTATTTCCGTTGCTCCAAAATAACTTTGAACATATTTTCAGTTTTTCATAATCTATTGAATTACAAATACAACCGTCAAGACCGCATAATTCTACATTTAATAATTCCAAAGTTACATTGGTTTGAATCTAAAATTATAAAAAAATTGTTTATGTCAAAAAAGTAGTAGGTTTTTCTGTCATTAATATCGATTCATAAAGTTTTAGGTTTCTCGCCAGAAACTCCAAGTTTCCCGCCAAAATTTCAGAATTCCCGCAAAAAATTTCAGGCTTCCCGTAAAGAGTTTCAAATTTCCCGCCCAAATTTATTACGTGTACCTAACCTCAAACTTCAATTTATTCAAAATGTCAACTCATTTTAGTATTTTTGGATACATTCTATTAGTTTCTTTACTATAATCAAGTTTTAAATAATTTTATTGTTTCAGGATTGCAATTTTACAATACTCCCTTTTATTTTTAAAAGAAGTGGTAGAGGAGAAGAGAAAAAAGCTAATAGACGCCTAATATTTAAAAATTTAATCTAGTGGCATATTGGATCAGTGTATGTAAGTAAATACGAGGGTCGTTTCTTTCCGCTGAGTCTAGCTAGTTATAGAATTTTGTTTCTAGATAGCAGCCTGTTTATTACCCGTTAAATGAGAACTGCTGGAATTTAAAAATACTGCTACAATGAATTTAATTCTTACCAAAATTATTAATAAAAATGTGGAAAATAATGAACAAAAATATTTAAAATTTAGATTTTTTCTTAATTTTTGATTTTTCCTTCACATTTTTCTGTTTTTTCTTTCTTCATTTTTCACCTTTTATCAATATTCTTTTAGCTCTTACTTCTTTTTTGTTTCCTCGCATTGTTATGTTTTTTCATATTTTCTTTCCTTTTCTCCCTTTCCTTTTAATTTGTTTCTTTCTTTTATTTTTCCTTCCCGCTTTTTTTGTAATATTCTCCTGTTCATTTCCATTTCCTTCCATCTACTTCCAATCTCTCACATAGAACAATAAAAATTTTGACGGTCTGTCAAGAGGCTTTAAAAGCACTTAGCCCTTACCGTGTATCAACACGACAAAAAATACTTTCCTCAATAGAAAAAGTCAACAAAGTGTCTCTGGCCTCGATCCCTGGCTATTTTTGTATGGATGGCAATGAAAACGCAGGCTCTGTGGCAAAAAAGTAGGACGGTTTTATCGAAATATAGCCTTCCATCATTGGCATCTCAACAAGTACTACCAAACACCTGGTCTGCAAGTAGGGTTTTAGACTTTTGACACAATTTATCAGGGTATGATAAGACTTGGATTGTCGGAAGACCCGTTGGTCTTTTTCTGGAAATTATGACACAGCAGAACATATCCTTTGTGCCTTCCTCGCTGCAGCTCGAATCAGGTTTATGATGTTTGCCAAGGTCTCTCTCTCGCGCTTTCAGGCTGGAAATATCATTCACCGAATAAACTAAGCGGCTCTGTCAAGAAGATGAATTTGTTAATGGGATATGAGTAGGTGTGAGCCACAATAGATCCTTGCGAGTTGCAATGGGGGACCTACTGTATCCATTCACCACAAACATAACATAACCTAATAGTTTCTTTTTAATTTTTTTGAATAGATAAGGCTTTTACTTGAAGATCCATACTGACACTGTAGTGGAACGCATCTGATGCGATAATTACAGTGAAGCAGTGTCGAGCGGGGTTAGTACTTGGATGGGTGACCGACTGGAGAAGACCGTCGTATAAATAGCCCATACAGCCTGCAGCGGAGTAGCATATCACAGCTCGCAGGCATTATACCAATGAGCACGAGGTATAATGTAGGTATGCCGTCTTTCGGAGGAGACGTAAAACAGAGGTCCCCGAGACCATGGATGTTGGGCTCGATAAAGAACCCTACCCCTGGTTGGGGCACCAGTGGGTTCGGCAAAATTTCCGGTTAGGGGTAGAGTGCTCCCGGCGTCGGTGATTAGCCTCAGTTGCAGAAATAGACCGACGTTAAATAACCAAATAAAAAAAAACAGTTTTATTGAGTCAGGTTTCTCACTCACCCCTAACAGTTATTTTACCAGATAGAGGAAAAAGTACTGGAGCAAACTTAAATAAAATGATCTAAGTATTACGGAAATTTAAATTTTGTGGTTCTGTAACGGTACATTTTTTATAGAAAAATAATGGTTCTGTATTGTGAACTACGCCCTCTAGCGGCGGAGAAAAAAACTTGAAAATCAATTCGAGAAGAGGGAATGCGTGAATATTGTACAACTAACTATATAAAGATCCCGTAGAATATGCGAGTAGTATTTTTCAATAGACTCAACAAAAATAGAAAAACCCTCATATTATGTAATAAATTTGTGAAATTTTGTAATTTGTAAGGCAACTGTCTAACCTACATACCGTTCTCCTTCTCTTCTGCAATTTACAAAAATAAAATATCGATTAATCCAATAAATACCAAACTTAATGACATTTAAGACAAAACAAAAAATTAGTAAATAAATCTCACCTCCGTTTTTAGTAGCCTTAGTCGCTTGTATGATAAGAGCGTCGATAGGTCCACCTCTTATGTCCGGTCCTTCTTCGTCAGATTTTTTCCACGTCAAATACTGATCTACGTTCAGCATTTCCGTAAGATCTTCTTCGCAAGATGGCGTACTACTCTCGGAAGACTTTTCTTCGTTCTTAGTTGTGTGCTCTAATAAATCAGGTAATACCTTGCTGGTAGACGAAGGAGTTTTCGATTCTGATATTGAAAGACTTGTTGGAGTCGGTGGGGGAGATCTCGTCGAATGTTTGCGACGTTGTTTAGGCGGCAAAGCCGGCGGTAAAGACGCATTGTTTGGTATCGAAGCTAGAGAATTGGGAGAGTGAAGAGGTGACGGTGATCTAGATTAAAAAATATAATATTATAATTGGTATCCGGTGAATTATACGGAGCGACGTATTTTTGACTGATTTTGCAGAAATTCGATAGTGCTCATCTATTTTGGAGATTATCCGTCGTAAAATTTGGAGGTTATTCAGAATTTCCAGAGAAAAATTAGATTTGAATGGGAACTGTTTCGGTTTAAATGTGTTACACTATACAGGAAACTATTTAAAATCATACTTTCTTTTTTTTTGAGAAAAAATTTCCTTCATTTTCATATATAATACCACGAGAGTGAAAATTTTGTCGGCAAAATTTTTCGATTGTTATGAAAGTTTGTTGCTTGGCAATTTTGCGAATGACATTTTTAACAAAACCACGAGCCGTTAGGGTGGTTTTGGATTAAATGTCGTGAGCAAAGTTACCTAAAAGCAACAAACTTGAATACGACAAGAGAAAAATTTTACCTTACAAAATTTTTAATTGAGTGGTATTCGACATGACTATTTCACGAGAGATAATTTTATACACATAGATTTGATATATTAAACGTCAAAAAATTGCCGCGACAAGACAAAAAATTGCCAGCTAAAAACCTTCAAATTTTGTCAGTTATCAATTTACTCTAGTGAAATAGTCTCTATAATATTCATCTAAATATAATATTTTTTCTACAATCGATATCCAAAGTAGGCATTTGCGCTCGTATTTGACAACGCAAACGTCATCTTTTTCGAGGAATGTCACTTTGTCGCTTATAAGCAACTCATGGAGACTAGATATAAGGAGCTTGTATAGGAAAAATCTCGAAAAAGTGTCCAGCGGTAAGGTACAAATAGTAGATGGCGCGAGAGTAGCTAGCGATTAAAATTACAGAGTGAAGTTTGCTGAACAAGTTAACCTAACAAAAAATGAAAATAGTGTTTATTTTTATAAGAAGTTTTTATAAAAATTTACAATGTGAAAAACGTGTGTCGTGTAAAGTTGTCCAACTAGAAGTAAAGTTAAAAATAAAAAAAATTACACACCCCAGCCTCTGTCTTACTTTCCAGCAACAGTAATTGGTTGATGTAGGACTCTCGAGTTAGGTTTATTGTTTTCATTACTATTTTGCAACACAATTGCCTATATAATGATATTGAAGAAACTTACCTTTAACCAAACATAGCACCAGCTACGGGAAATACTTATTTTTTCCTTGAAATTTGCTAAAACCAAGCATAAAAGGTAACCGATTGAAAATAAACAAACCCTCCATCTACATAACCTAAAATTTAACACGTCAAACATGATTTTAATCGCTAGCCTCCCCAGCGCCACCACAATCTTCCTAATTTCGACGGACACTTTTTATATACAGAGTTTGTGCTCCTTATATCTAGTCTCCATGAAGCAACTAAATAAAAAAAACGCTCGCTCTCCCAATTATTAACTATAAATCAAATATGCATTGCTCAGAGTATCCAATGTCAACGAGTAAATGATATATTTCATTTGAGTGAAAAATTTCCTAAATAATGATCGTATGTGAGCGTGAAGCAGCAAAAATGGAAGAAAATGATTGTAGTGATTTTTCTTGTACACCACCTCAAATTGCAAGCGCCGCTAAAGTCGCGACATTAAACCTATTGCCAGAAAAGTCACGGGGGAAGTATGAAAAGCAGTACGAACTCTTCATCAGATGGTGTAATTTAAGGAAAGTTAGAAGGTACACTGAAAACGTAATGATGGCTTACTTTAGCGAAAAAGCTAAAACTATGAACTCTGCAACGCTTTAGTCGGTGTACTGAATGCTACGATCTGTATTATCTGTAAGAATAGTTATTTATGTAACTAGTGTGTAAAGGAGCCTTTTTTTTGACGAATGTGAATATTGTCGCATGAGCCGCAGGCGAATGCGACAATCACATGAGTCGAAAAAAAGGTCTTTACACACGAATTGCATACAATATTTTTTCTACTAGCGAATATTTAATCAAAATACAAAAGTTTAATAGTAATTTTCTTTACGCACTAGTGCGTAAAGAAACATACTTTACGCACTAGTGCGTAAAGTAAGTTAAATTTTTCTTTAGAAGAATCCATCTTTATTTTTATAATAATCTAAAATAACATCATAGTTTTTTAAAAATATTCAATTCTTAAATATAAAATACAATTGCTTACCCTAGGTATAGTCGGAAGATCTCAATTTAAATTTTAAATGTCAGATTCAATTCACAAAGAAATGTCAGTCACTCACCGCCAACTTATGCCTATTTACCGTATTATTTCCAGTACTCAATAATTATTTAACAATAATTATTAGGTTACTTTACCGAATTCTATAGGTTTCTATCTCCAATTTATGAAAAAAACTTAGATTTAATATCCGTTTATTATACCTATATTTTTATAAGACTAGATATCTATAACTACATACATATTGGAATTTTTTCTTTACGCACTAGTGCGTAAAGTAAAACTCTTTACGCACTAGTGCGTAAAATAAAGTTTTACGCACTCGAAAATGTGTCTAAAGTACGTACTTTACACACGGTAGTAGAAAAACAATATTGACATCAGCCAATATACGAAGTTAATCGAATACCTAAAACGCCAATCTAGGATACAAACCAAAAAAATCAAGCTGAGGTATACATTGAAGAAAGCATTAATAATAAAATTGTAACGGCACAGAAAATCTTGGGTAAAGGTGAATTATCTAAAGTGCAAATTGTTGAATCAGTAACAATGGCGGAACATACAATTTCAAACTCATCTAGACTTTCTTCATCGTCTGGAATTGTCATAAAAAATTGTAAAAACTGTACTTTTAATTTCCATTCATCAAATTAAATAAATTTTTGGAAATTTGTGAACTTCTCGATTGTAGAAAAAATCTTGTATGTAATTCGAGCGCAAATTCATTGTCGATTTCAAGAGATTGTCGCGCGACGTCTGTCTCTTTCAATCGACAATATATCATATGTTTTTATTAATAAGTGTCATGAAATGATGTTTGTATGTTAATGTCAAATAGTTGTAAGACTATAAAAAAATATACGTTTCACAAATGCCAGGTTAAAAATTGACCTGTGAAGTATAATTAAAATTTACCAGCCACAGTATAAAATTTATGAGATGAAAATGAACACTCAGTTTTGAGTTTTCCACCATATCATCCTGACATCAAGCCAATTGAACTAACATGGCAGTATAGTGGTGGAAAATAGTCAAATCTACTTTGTGATTACGTTAAGTGACAATAGATGGTGATAAAAATGGAAGTTCTTACCTTTCTTCGGATCTAGGTGGTAAACTTAACATCTGAACTTGACTATGCGCCGTTCGGCTTGCCGAATGCGTTTGACTGAACGTGCACGATTGAGTGGTAGGCAAGCCGCCGACCAACGGTTGCGAATATTGGACCATATGTACCGAATGTCTCATAAATTCTTGATCATTCGTATGTGAACAGTTTCCGAACATCTCCATGTAGGCCATTACTGAAGAAAATAAAATCATATAAATACATAACCTATTTTTTTTCAAATAACAAGGATCAAAAGTGACAAAAAAAGCAAAGATGTACCTATCCAGAAATTCAATAATTGGTGTACAGAATACCTATTTTAACTTTAAAAAGCAACTGCGATAAGTGATAAAAAAATAATCCATTTTAATAAAGACAACAGAGAGATAGCCACACTCATTATATATTAAAATAATACTGAAATGAAATTATGATTACGTAAATACAAAATTAAATATCCATAAAATTATTAAAACACGAATTTTCAAAAACCACTGCGAGTATTTAAATATTTGGTAATGTGCAAACAAAATGACTTGGAAAAATATTTGTTAACTAACGTTGATAAGGTTTATTCAAATTAGCGGTTAAAAAAATATAAACGTTTTTATGTACCGGATGTCTCAGTAAGAATGATTCTCGCCATGATCTCAGGAACCGTTTACGATACCGTGGGAGAAAATGTCATCGAGAAAAACCTGGGATTCACAGACATGCAGGTCCATCGCTAGAGGGCGTATTTTAATACAAATAATTAGAAAAGAAAATTTATACAATATTTGTCCAAATAAAGGATATTTTCCAAAGACAACTAGATTTAAAAAAATAATCAAAATAGCGCCCTCTAGCGTGCACGTTACATATTGTGGTGCGTTGAGTACCTATATAACAATTACATTGGTGGAAAAAAGTTCTTTTTAACAAGACAAACTTTGCGAATATCGGTTAAATAATTGTGGGAGTTTGTTCATAGCAAAGTTCCCAATCTCCCCCACTAAGGGAATATGATGTTTTTGTCATCCTCCTGAATTAGGTAGATTTTGCAAAATTTTGATTTTTATACCTACAAGTCCGTAAATAACTCACAGGTTTTTCTCGAGGCAATTTTTATAATTTTTCCCCAATACTTATTACAATCTGATCCCAGCATATGGCCGACGGCCGTTCTTATGCGCCCACCTGGTACTATGCCCTTTAACTAGGCCAAAATTATATAACTTAGATTTCTTATTTTCAATATTCAATTACGACCTCTAGCGGTGGACTTACCAGTCTTGAATAATTTCTAGATTTTCATCGATCACTTTTATCAAAAAAATGTTTGTCCTGAAGCTGTACCAAAAACGGTTCCAGAGAAACGGCCGAGAGTCATTTTGAATAGGACATCCGTTACTAAATACAAGTACTTAGATAGTAAAACTTGAGGAATGGTAGAGAATTAAATATATTTATAGTACTTGATATACACTTTGTTACCTAGTCAAGTTGTAAGGCTCTAAAGTTGGAAATTGAAAAAAGTATTTATTGTTTTGACTGGTAAAACTTTTATCTTGAAACTCATGCTTAAAATCACTTTCCCTAGAGACAGTGCAAGCGCAGTGCTAGTAGTAGCTCCAGAAATATCCAATTTTATATTAATTCCAAAAGAAGAAAACCAAGTCACTGAGTCACTAGAACGCCGCTTTTTTTCAATTTATAATATCTACAGTTCTGTAGCTTCATAACGAATGATCTAAGGAACAAAATTTATACAAAGTACTATCATTATTTTCACTTATTTTACCATTTTCCAAGTTTGGCGTTCAAATAACTGGAGACTACAGTTAATAAAGAGTTAGTTCAAGTGTGCTGTGAGGTTCCGTGAGCTGTCGTACCGGACAAAATATCCCCAAGAAGGGGAAGCGCGAATGTCAAGTATTGGATATTTCTCAAGACTCTCCTTTCAAAGTACGACGCCTGATATAAATATAAAGTTTCGATGTCCAGCTCATTCCAGAAAGGTTTCCATTACCAAAGTGCGAAGCTTCATTTATATAACATAATAATTTCGACGCTTTAGGAAAGCAGCTTGATGTTCTTTCTAAGAATAAGTACAAGCTTCGAAGCCTTACAGTAACATAATCCAAAGACATTTTCTTTTCTCAACGAATGGTGCTCTATTTAGTGGTCGTAATGCCTTCGATGCCTTTCAGTGACTAAGGCTTTTTTACTAAGAAGACGCTGCATGTCATAGTTGTGACGTTCTAATGCTGTTTACTTCTAATTGAATGAAGTAATGATTCTTGTTTTCGATATACGAAGCATCAGTTGATTTTTTTTTATGTGATCTAGTTTGGAAAATTTTAATATATAGGGTGTTATTTGGAATATTATGAATGTTATTTGATTATTAAACTTAGCTTGAAAATGGGCGTGGGTGAGTCAAAACTTTTTTCCAAGTCAAGCAAAAAAGTTAAAAAAAAAATTAGAAAAGAAAACGGAACACGAGTATGAGTAAAAACAAAAAAATGCGAAGAGCTGTCTTATGCGGCAAACTTACCCGAGTAAGCCACAGATTGGAACACTAGGAAAAAATGGTACTAATTAAAAAAGCAGTTTTATGTACATTATTAGTAAATTAACAAGATAATCCTAAAAACAATTTTAAAAATTACGACAGTTTTTGCTTTTTAAGGTGTGCTGTTTTGCTAATTTTTTGCAACACCTCGTGTTTTGTAAAAAAGTTAATTAGAATATATGATTTTTAATTGAAACTAGCTTACGGTGTACAATCAAAAGCGGTCGAAATGTGATAGAAGATTTGCCTCGTTCTGGCAGGCCATCAACGTCTCCAACTGAACTTAACGTCAATTTTAGCGAGTTACTGGTTATAAAAAGTGAAAACCGTTCAAATTTTTGCCTCAAATAATAAAGACAAAATGTCAAATCAGTGACCAGTAATACCTTTAGTTACCCTAGAGTTGAGTAACTGGTGGTACGTCCACTGTAATAGACAGGTTAGTTTAATGGAGATAGTCACCGCTGGCCACCACTGCAGCCATCCCCATTGAACTAAACTGTCTATTCTAGTTGATGATTTTCTGAATCTGACTCTGAATTGTTGTGGACTGTGGACGAATGTAGATGTATAATTTCGATGGCAGCTGCAAACTGTATGTATTCGATAAGCGACGTAGCTACAGTCAAAGTCACGAGTGTTTCTCGTTACGTCATAACTCATAAGCATCCGAATCAAATCAATAAGACAGTTTTCACTAGCGGCGCATCATTGTTAGAGGGTTTGGCATGTATGTCTGGTGATCTAATTATGAGGGGAAATAAATAAAAACCAAATTCACCATATCATAGTTAGACTACAATTTGAAATTCTACAAATAAATTGTTACAAAAATTACCTCTTGAACGGCATTTAACGGCAAAAGTGGGCCGCCATTTTAAGTACAATCGTTGTCACAACACAAGACAGAGTGACAAACCGATGAAGACGTAATGGCGTAGCTTAATTCAGGCATAAAAGACATATATATTATGTACCTTTTAATTTGATTTAATTGGACATACGCGGTCAGTTATATCCACATAAAACTAGAGTGTCTTTGATACATTCAGGGAAGTATAACGTAACGAAAAACATTCGTGACTTCTACTGTACCGCTAACGTAGCTCGCTACTATTGCAAACCGTACTACCGATATCGGACGACTGTTGTCGCCGATCGCGTGGTGACAGCGCTAGAAAGGCCGAGTCGCTTCGAAAGATATTTCAAATCAATTGAACGCCAGAGCTACCAACAACTCTCGTCGCCGTAGTGGAGTCTGGCGATTTCAAACCACGTAGGATGATGATACAGCGTTAACGTATCATCTGTCAAATACCAATCAACACCTACTGAAATTAAGTTTGATAGCCGTTTCCTTGCTATGGTTTTCATGGTAACTAAGCGAACGAAATCTATTTATAAGTTCCAGTTAAAATATTAAATAATATACCATAATATACCAGTAGTGATGATTCAATGTACTTACTGTGCTTTTTCTTCGGTGGCAAAGGAGGAGGTTTGACTTCTTGGTCCCAATGGCTTGTATTACTCGTACAACTCGATAAACTCTGATGCGATTGATGTCGTTCACAAGTTACTAATAACTCGCCTTAAAAATGAGAATAAGTTAACAAAAATAGAGTTAGTACGACTGAAAAAAAGGCACTCGATTCCATACAGATGAATTCTAGGCCGGTATGGAATTTCATAGATTCGTTAAATGCACTCGGGGGGGACCGTAGCAAGGTCAGTAGCATGGATACCAGAGAACATATGCAGATTCTGTCATCTAAAAGAGGAAACTGCACAACACGTCCTATGATCGTGCAGTGTAAGACAGAAGTAGGTGTAGGAGCGGGAATTGTAGTGCTGAATCAAAGGATAGTGCTGAATCAAAGGATAGCTATTCCAATAAGCGTATCTAAGGATATCACAACTTTCCAAGCGGAAATGATGACGATTCACCACTGCGTTGAAGATATTAAAAGGCAGGAAAAGTTGTACCATCTTCACCGACAGCCAAGCTGCACTGAAGGCAATTGATTCCATAGAGGTCAATTCTAAGCTAGTATGGGATTCCACAGGAGCCGTAAATGCATTTGGAAACCATTGCAAGGTCATGGTAGGCTGAGTAACAGGACACGAGGGTCATAAGTGCAACGAATTGGCTGATGAAACGGCCAGGCAAAGGCTCATCAATGCCAGGACAAGTTCTTAAATTTACCGATACATCTATGGGTAAATACGGTGTCTACCAAAGCCGTTCTTAAATTTACCGATAGATTGTCGATAGAATCATCACAGCGTTCTTAAATTCACCGATAGTTCTATCGAACATCCATCAGTTCTACCGGGCTTGAGACTCGATAAATCTGGTAGATTTGGAAGGGGAATGCACAATCATACGCAATGACAATTAATAATCATTATTTATTGAGGTGTTGTTTTGTTGTGTCAAAAATTTTATACATTATTTTTAATAAAAAGATTATGAAATGGAATTATCCTAAAATGGTGAAATGTTTAAAGTGATGGTAGACCTAAATACGTACGTCATGCTTTTACGAGGTGAAATTTTGTATCGAATTGAAAATTAATACAAAGAATAAAAGTTTATTTGCGTCTATGCGTCAATCGCGTCAATACTAATCACGTTCTTATAATCGTCTACCGATAGAAAAACTACATTCTACCTGATATTTATCTGACTTATCACAGACATCTATCGATTGAGTCTATCGGTGGATTTTAAGAACTTCATTGGACCGGCGTCGCAAAGTCGACAATAAAAATTGCCACAAGGAAGTGGGCGGCTCAGAAATCTCTAGAATGATGGGTAATCTCACCAGGACAGAGACGGGCGAAACAGTTTATTAGAGGACATTCAGCAACTTTTACGGTAGACCTAACAAGCAAAGATAGGAAAACTGTCAAAGCCGTAGTAGATATGCTCACAAGGCGCTGTAGGCTTGACAGGCACGCAAAGCTAAAGGGGTTGACAAACGAAGCCATGTGTCACCTAGAAGAGGAAACATCCTATGCCAGTGCGACTGCATGGCGAATGTGCGGATTCTTGTACTAGACGTTGAGAGAACACCAGCAAGTAATTACATGAAAGGTTGAGTCTCGAGGCAGATTGGCTACTTAAAAATAGTCGGGCTGGAGAATGTAATCTAGATTCAGAGGACGACAACACATCTGGAAAGGTAACAGTGGAATTCGCCAATTAACCACTTCATCAATTCTCATCTAAGAAAAAGTAAGTTACCTATTTTTTCTTCTGGTACGTTATCATAAGGTGAAGGATTCCTTTCAGTCTTTTTCTTAGTCTTCTGAGGTAATGCTGGCGGAATATCCACGCCGAGAAAGTCCACGACGTCTCTACTCGAATTATTACTCAAAGTAACATTACTGCTACTGCTACTGCTCACTGAATGACTTACGCTTTTTAGCTGAAAATATTTATTATTAAAAGTAACGATTAAAAAAATCTATGTACCAGGCTTATTTGACAAATTTTGATAACCATTTTATTGAAATAGCTTTTACTATATTACTTGCAGAATATTTGCGCACACATAGTGAAAACCGGCAAATTATCGAAACCTCGAAGTGTTAAAAGCGATACCAAAAACCTTTGACAAAGAAAATATGAATTAAAAAAAAATACCCTGAACCACACTCGCTCTTTTTTATTGTTTGTAACGAGTTATTTTTTTTTGGGCACAGAATAGTTTTTTTTTCATTTTGCCGTAACGTTTTTTTTGTATTTTATATTGGGTTTCATATAACTCGTTACATACTTTACCGCCTTTTCTGTTACCGTATTTATTTGTTTCTCTTTATATATAAGTAGTTATATAATGTATTTTTTTTTTATTAGTCCGGAGGTACGCAAATTCGAATTCTACCTTAAAACTTTAGTCGTTTCCGATGTTCAAATTTTTTAAAAACCGTAGGGACATTCGGTATATATGAACTTTAATTAATTCAGAAAGACAATTAGTATATATGAAACTTTTTGCTGAAAAATTTAATTTAACAACCGATAGTGCCGAAATGGGAGTAGGAACGAGGATATAAATTTGAAAATAATTGATAGAACGCTCTCTGATCTGTGCTTCTTAGAACCGGAAAAGTATTCAGTTAACCGTTTGTTGAGTGCCCGTATCCAGTAATCCGTATTTGTGTGACTCCGAGAAATAGTTTTGAAGGTAATATAGTTTTGATAATAATACTATACGAAGACTTTCCGTACCGCCGAATTGATATTCCGTAAATATTTTATTGTTTTGATTTTTCTTTATGACCAGAGTTTTTATGCATAAAGATAAAATTATTTTGTGATTATTTCTGGCTACAAAATTTAGATTGTTAGTTGAAATAAATATACAGTTTCCGATACGAGTATATTCGAAAACTTTCCGTAACGCCGTTTTAATATTAAGTTTTGTAGATATTTTCTTGGGAAATTTTAACTACTAGTTCTTATACCGAGGTATGTTGAGTGACAAGTTTTTTTTTTATTGTTTCTTTCTTTATTTCAAATAAAGATTTGTAGTTGAAGTATAGTGGGCTTTAATTTCTTTTTACAGCGTTTTACATTAATTAGTAATTGATTGAATTATTATAATCCGGCTCTCTGGTGGCTTTATGATTTTAGTTGCTGCAGTTTTTATACATAGGTAATTAAAACTGGTATGGTTAGTGATATATTTTAACTTTATTCTGGCCTTGATATTTTTACTCTGTGTGTCGATAATTAGGTACCTTTTAAACTCGTGAAATTTATTACAGGAATAATAGTTTATAAATATTTTTTTTTTTTTCTTTCGTATTTCTTTTAAATCCAAAGGTTATATCGAACTTGGAAGAGGCTAAGCCATAACTTGTTCGATTTACCGGCAGATTTAAAACGTTCTTTCGCCGCCTCGTGGTTCAATAGTTTTTTTTTATTATCCAAAACTAGCTTTCTGTATTTCTCTTAAATCCAAAGGTTATATCGAACTTGGAAGAGGCTAAGCCATAACTTGTTCGTTTTACCGGCAGATTTAAAACGTTCTTTCGCCGCCTCGTGGTCCAATAGTTTTTTTTGTTATCTAAAAACTAGTTACCGGTATTTATTTTAAATCCAAAGGGTTTATCGAACTTGGAAGAGGCTAAGCCATAACTTGTTTGATTTACCGGCAGATTTAAACCGTTCTTTCGCCGTCCCGTGGTTCAATAGTTTTTTTTTGTTATCCAAAAATTAGTTATCTGTATTTATTTTAAATCCAAAGGGTTTATCGAACTTGGAAGAGGCTAAGCCATAACTTGTTCGATTTACCGGCAGATTTAAAACGTTATTTCGCCGTTTCGTGGTCCAATAGGTTTTTTTATTGTCCCAAAGATTAGTTTCTGTATTTCTTTCAAATCCAAAGGGTTTATCGAACTTGGAAGAGGCTAAGCCATAACTTGTTCAGTTACCCAGCAGATTTGTACCGTATTTGATAACTTGACCGGCTGTGACCGTTACGTCCGTTACTTTAGTTTTCCCGATATTTTGACTGTCATTATAGATATATAAACCAAATAGACCACAGAGTATTAATAAACCGAAGACTTTCCGTAACTCAATACTTGGAGTACCGATATTGGGCTCGTCCGAATTGTATAGAATTAGTTAAAGTAAATTCAACCAGACCCCTGGAATTCGCCGTAACCTCCATCTGAGGCTATCCGGAACTCTTGACTCTAAGGGTCAAGGGGCCGTGGAGCAAACCACGTTAAAAATCTGGCGCCCGAGCTTTAAACCGTAAATTAGCATCAAGGGTGACCATAGTGACGTGTAGAAGGTAGTAAACGCGTTACATGTTGTACAACCATTTTCTTTCAATTCTACCTCTGATTTAACTAAAGCACGTGTTCAATTTTTCATTCCAACACTTATCTACACTTACTTGCGTTTCTTGAACCCTCATGGTCTTTTGTACGGTAGTTTCGGCTTTGATGCTCTTAAGTGAACTGGACTGCTTGGAAACTTGAGTGAATTGAGAGCTACTCGAACTCATTTGAGAGCTTCGAGAATAACTCGAAGATCGTATGGAAACGATGCCGGAATCGGTATTCGAAAGACGATGATAATCATTAACGGACGTCAATGGATCCCCGCCTCCGTTGTGATTCGATAGACTAGAGCTTAATGACGATTCTTCCCAAGAAGTCGAACCGTTAGCACCTTCAAACAATAACAATTTATTATTCGTAAATATCAACAATAAATTATACTTATTTCATGAGTTTTTGGGAGAATAAAAATAATAGTCATGGAAAATGCTATCAAAAGAGCCCCTTTTTTAAAAAAAAAGTATCCTACGCCCATGGTTAATTGAAATTTACTAATTAGCTCGTTATAAACATTTGATCTTAAGCTTGTATTGTATTGTCTGCTTTGCAAGTGATTTATCAAGAAGCACGTGACATTTCCTCGAAAGCTATGATGTTTCTAGTTGCGCTAGAGAAAAACCAATTCATTGTGCTTCTGTTAGTTTATGAAAAGCTTCTTAGCCTTGGTCTAAATCACATGACTTACTTTCTGCTCAAAAACAAGGCAAATTTATGATTACTTCCTTACAAGAATTAAGGAACACCGCCGAGCCTTCATTTAATAAAATTTTTAATGCTGCTTCATTACTTAATCAGGATTTATTTGAGAATGAGCTAACAATTCCTCGCGTAGTTGGTATACAGAAGCACCGTATAAATCCAGCAACTAATACTGTCGAAGATTATTATAGGATTAGCATTTTCCTGCAATGCGTCGATCAACTGATCAACAAGAACGTTTTTAAACAAACTCAACCAAAGTAATAGCTTTTCAAAGCTTAATACCAGGCTGTGCCTCGAATAAAAATGCAAATCAGCTAGAGCAGCTTTCTTCGGGGTGAATACTACTTATGGTGCAATCATGTGTGTAAAGATTTAGACAGAAATACCGAAACCTTAAAGGATTGTCCCAAATGAAATTTACAGCCACGGATAGATGCCAAAGGAAAAGTTTCTGAAATTGCTTTATGAATTGCAATTTCAAAATCTGCGGTTATGGTTTTAGGGGCTAAAGGAATATTTAGATTTAAGCACTCTTCTTTTAAGTATTGAAAAACAAGAGAATATGTGAAAGAGAGTTTGTTAGGAAGTAAACAGAAAACTAGGGGAATATAGGTATTATCTTTTAAAGCATGAATGGTAAACAATTGTAGAAAATATTTTGGACAATACTGAAACGTACCATCCACGTAAAGATCTGAAGAAGAAGACAATAAATTAAGGTTGGTTTGACAAGAAAATAGAATGATGTTATTTTCTTTATCGTTTCTCAACAAGAAATTTTCATTTTTATTGGTCACGATGGGGACTACTTCAATTGAATTGTGAAATTCTGTTACGCTTTTTGGAACCTGTATTAAACCATTTGACGATCTTGCACTATGAATGTTTTTACGAATTCGTTCTACATCCTTAGTTGTTATAGTATCTATCTCCCTATTTTTTATTTCATTCCGAATTAATTTCATTGGCTTTTCACACATGTCACTTACAGCAGCACATTTAACAGAGTTACTAATGTTTTGTCTGTTTAAAATTTCCGCTGGCACTTTCTCGTGGTTGTGATTTAACACCGATTCAATTAATTCATCACTTACACAATTTGTTTTAAGAAAAGCTTTACAATTTCGTTTTGTACATTGCCACCTCTTCACCGTATCTTTACCTAACATTTTTTGAAAACAGAATGTATACCCCTGAATAACAATTAAAACTTTACCCTTTTCACTTAAAACCGTATTGATCTCCATATTTTCACCAAAATCACACAATATATAACTACAAAATGTTACTACGATCTTTGCGAAACGAATCAGAATTTTGAACTACTGGTAAAGTATAAGCGTCAGCCCTTTTTAAATGCAACCATCAATAACCGTCAATAAACATTTTGAATGTTACAATTGATTAAGTATTATTTAGTATTAAGTAAACGTTTGTTTATGTGTCAATAAACATTTTGAATGTTACAATTGATTAAGTATTATTTAGTATTAAGTAAACGTTTGTTTATGTGTCAATAAACATTTTGAATGTTACAATTAATTAAGTATTATTTAGTATTAAGTAAACATTTGTTTATGTGTCAATAAACATTTTGAATGTTACAATTGATTAAGTATTATTTAGTATTAAGTAAACGTGACAACGCTGTTGGTTATTATCAGAACATACATTAGTTTTGCTGCTAAAATAAAATTGGTTAATGGGATGCAATTCGGATGGTCGTGGGATGCAACTCGGATGGTAAAAATTCTACCTGCTCTTAGCGGGATGCAATCCGGCCGTCGCGGTTCCTCTACTCTAATAAGTCACTACCAAAAATCGCTCGCGCGGTTGAATTATCATTTCAATAACTTACCAAACAAATCCATTGAATGGTTTTCATAATAGAGATCATCTCGATCCATGATATCTTTAATCTCGTCTTCGTCGCGAGATGAATGATTCAACATGGAATCGATGCTACCTGCGCTTTCAGATAAAATCGATATAGAATCTTCTGGTGATTTAGATCTTAGAGATATTCTAGAAAAACAAATTACATTAGTAAAATAAAGAGGCAACAAAATCGAACAGTACTTCATATTGAAATGTCTTTATATGAAATTTTTTAACGATAGAATCTAGCTGAAATAATTTCATTTTTACCCTTCTTTTACGTCTCTTTCGAAAATTCTATGAATGACTTAGTCACTTAGATTTGGTCAAATCTTCCAGAGTTTACTTGTGCGTAAAAAAATCTTCAGAAATTACCACTTGTGCAAATATTCCATACTTTTGGTCAATTAAATCTTTGTTCCCTCCCTTTCGGTACTATGATCTGTAACGTCTTTCAAATATCAGCTAATGAAAATATTTCGTTTTTCCTTCACTTAAGCCCCTTTGTGGAATCCAACAATTTTCTATTTCAAAAATTCAGTTGGGGTCGTGTTGTATTCCATTCAATTCAAGTATACAATTACAATATTATAATGGTAGAATTTCTTAATTCTTTGAGAATTAGTTCCACTATCCACCTGTCAATAACGGGAGATAACTCGACCCTTTTCCGGAGACAAGTAGGCTCTAATAAAAATCTACCTGTCGGTTTTCGTAGACATCTGGGCTCCTCCCAAAAAAATTGTGGCTAGTTATGTTTCGGCTTGCTGGTATACTATGTGTTGTGTTGTGAGTGATGGAATATGATACATACCTTTCAAAGCTGTTGGAAGATGGTGAATGATCTACAAACAGGCATTCGTCCGCGAGTTGTTGCATTTTAAGGTGTTTCTTTTTCGGTGGAAGAGGTGGCGGCGTTATACAATGGTTTAGTTCAGATTTACGAAGATTATCCGGTAATGGTGGTTTAGGCGGTGGACTGGGTTCCCTACAAGCAATAATATTCATGTTACTACATCTGAATATTCTGATTAATTTAGAATAGAAAAAAGCCTCCAATTTTTATATATTTTTTAATGGGGCCGTTTCTGAAGCTGCACATAATTATATTTAGACGTGGAATAGGTGAAAGTCACTGGGTGCTAAATCTGTACATCCGGAAGCAGTTCCTGAATTGTTTTCATTGTCATGGGGAGGCGCTGTGCAACAAGACTGTCAACTTGAATAAAAGTGACACTCTAGGCCATAGGTTCCCAAAGTGATTCAGGTAGACCCACAGGGGTCCACGGGAGACTCGTCGGGGGTCTGCGTTGGCGTGACAAGATAAGGTGGGACTAAAATGTTGACTTGACTTCACCTATCAATGTAGGCAGCTAATAATATATTAAGATCAGCGACTGTTACTTGTAAAAACTTGTATATTCCATATTCAATGTCTGAAAGCAACGATGATGGCTTGCGGTCATCTTACAATAAGTCATACTTAAAGCCAAATCTGGAGAAACGCACACCATTGGAGAACAGTTAATTTTACCCGCTGTTGGAGATGTTTTAAAAACTGTTCTGTACATCTTTTGAGTAACAACACTGTACCAAGATGTTTTGATAAAATGAGCTCTGATATTGAAAGTTTCTTGTGTAATTATCTGTAAACAACTCATTATTATATTCCACTGGACGAGTCAAGTTCACCTTGCAATAAAGTATTATTATGGACGAAGAAATTCTTGAAGAGCTACTATTCGCGAACGTATACTAAAGATGAATCAATATTTAATGACGTGAGTGATTTTTTTTTAAGGAAAAATCGATTCAACTCACAAACGTTATGTCGGTGGCAACAGAAGGAGCTCCTGCCATCGTAAAAGAATAATTATACCAGAGGTAACTGCAATTCATTGTGTCATCCACCGACAACTCCTAATAGCGAAAAATTTGGGTGATAGAAAGCACCAATCGCTTCAATTTTTGATTAATGCAGTTAACCGAATAATAAGCAATGCATTGAATGCGCGTTTATTTTCACAATTGTACGATGAAAATGATGAAGACTTTGCTCTTACATTTCGAAGTACGCTGGTTGTCGAAAGGTGCATGATTAACAAGATTCTACTCACTTTTTGAAAAAAGTTTTACAGTTTCTGGAAAGTAAAGATCTAGATTTAAAAGAACAAAAATCAATTTGAAAGCAGACATCGCGTACTTGACAGATTTGTTGGAAAAATTTAATGACAATTAAACAAATAGTGTAATTTTCAGCTTTTCTTGGAAAATTGTAATTTATGAGCCAAAATATTGGTCGGCGCGAATTTTCCCAGTTTTCAAACTACTCAAAGGTAGAATGCTTTGATGAGGATGTTCAGACACACGTTCAACACTTAATTGCCCTCCATGATGACTTGAAAATCAGATTTGAAGATATTCTGTAGATGGAAATATCATTATGGATCATAAATCCATTTGATGATACGGAAGTGGAGAATATGATATTAGAAGAGGAGCTACTAGAGCTTAGCACTTATGAGAAGCTGAAGGTGGAATTTAAGAGGGTATTAAATATTTTGGCTGCAAGCAGAAATACCCGGACTGTGAGGAATTGCGAGAAAGCTTCTGATAGCATGTGATATTACAATAGGAGCTACTCTTCCATAGTTAGATCTAATGTTCACATTTTTTGTCGAGTTTTGGGAATATGGTGGAAATGTAGCTGCAGGGGGTCCACCGGAACACAAAATTTTGAAAGAAAAAAAGTTTGTAATCCCTGGAACTAATCTAATGATCAAAATTCAAAAATAGGAAACCAATTTATAAAAATTTCAGTCACAAATTAACTATGTTTTATTTAAAAATCTCATTACCTTAAAATAGACTCCGTACTGTGGCTGCTTCGCACTTTATTTTGAATAACCGAATTTTTTTCTAAGATTTCCCTTTCTCTTGGTGTCAAAGGAATGTCAGGAAGTGAATTTCGTTGTGCCGGCATTTCTAAATTATTACAATAAGATGATCTCGGTGTGGTTTTGTAAGACATATGTTGGTGTGATGACTTTTTTTGAACCAAAGAGATGATATCCTGCAAAATTATTTATTAATAACAATTTATTTAGTTGCTTTGTATATATTTTTTGGTATTTTGTATTTGCATCGTCTCTTTCTCCAGCTACCGTTATTTGACAAAGAAATTATTTCGCCATTTAATTCATAAGAATTGATCTATTACCAAAATAGATTAATCAATAGCTAATTGCGGACATTTTCCAAGTCAGTATAAGTGTCATTTCGCGGTTTCTTCGTAGATATCGAGCAACTGGAAACGTAAGAGAAATACCTAGAAGAGGACGACGAAGGGTAACTTCTCCCCAGCCCTAATTATGAGGTAGAGATACCCCACAGAAAGGATTGGCAAGACCCAAGCAGACTGAAGTTTCCCCGAGGAGAGACCTGGTATACAGACGGGTAGAAGACTGGGAAAGGGACAAGAGCAGGGGTGTATAGTGAGATGAGGAACACAAGGTGTTCCTTTTCACTAGGAGTACATGCCTCTGTATTTCAGGGGGAGATTTATGCCATCCTAGAATGTGTCAGAATTAACAAACATAGGACTGACACTCATAGGATAAACATATTAACTGACAGCCAGGCAGCCCTTGCAGCTCTAAATAGCCGCAGGGTAACATCTAGACTTGTAGAAGAATGCCAGAAAGAATTGAATGAACTGGCAGACCACAGTAGAGTAAGACTAGTGTGGGTGCCGGGGCATAATGATATTTCTGGAAATGAACAACCTGATGAACTCGCGAGAAGAGGTTCAGCAACGACATATGTTGGACCAGAACCAGTTCTTGGGACCACAAAGAAGGTAGTCCGAGAACAAATACGAAAATGGGTACAGCGCCAACATAGACTACAGTGGAGAAACACTCCAAAACAGGTACACAGTAAGACCTTCATAGGTGATAAATGTGTAAAACGTGCTGAAGAACTACTGAATGCTAGTAGGAACAAGCTAAGAATTATTACAGGTTATCTAACGGGTCATGCCCCGGTAAAGGATCATCTGCATAAAATGGGGCTATATAACGGGTATCTCAGCTGCAGACTTTGTGGCATGGAGACCGAGACCGTAACCCACATTTTATCCGACTGTGAGGCATTGGACTCAAGGAGACAGACAATCTTCGGAGAGACCTACGTGCCGCCTGAAGCCTTAAAAAGGGTAACCATCCCTACGTTATCTGAGTGTGTAACTGTGTATACCCTTAGAGAACCTTTGGGTCAAGATCTTACAACAACGTCTTTTGAATGCTTCTGGTGTTACAATACGTCAGTGACTAAACTAGGTTCACGTCGACTTTTGAGAAGACACAAATTCATATGCACGCTCGATTGGCATGGGATAATGAACATGTGAATTGGAATATTGATGGGAGGTCCGCATTGTTCACAAATGAGTCGAGGAACGGATAGTTGGCGTGTTCGTGTATGGAGTCATCTAGTGCCCAGAAATCGAAGAGCAGTGCAAGAAGTTCATCCGTTCAGAGATGGTACAATTGTTTCAATGGACGTACTTAATGAGTACATGACTGCGCAGAATTTTTTTACAACAAGTTATTAACAATGTTATGTTTTTTTCATGTTGCCATTGGACCAAGTTTCCTTGTTTTATACGATAATACTCGACAGCATCGTGTAAGACTAGTCATTGATGCTTTGGCCGTCCATGGTATCCCGCATCTGCCACTCCCTCCCGATCGCACGACCGCAATCCCATCAAGCATGCTTAAGACCAGCTACAAAAAGCCTTGAATTCTCATGAACCCCCCTCCCATTACTCCAAGAATAGACAGCTTTTACTCCAACTTTGGAGACAAATCTACTTCTGGCACATCGATTTAGTGCTAATTATGTGCTTTCAGAATATGCCATAGAAAAAAATTTCGGATCACGATTGGTCAAAAAACCCCCAGCCCGACGGGGCGCAAGATTGCTGAGAATTTCGATGACTTTACCCTTGCGCCCCGTCGGGGTGGGGATGGTTTTTTACCATAAAGGGTGGAGCAACAAAAACTCTACATAGGTATTTAGAAAGCCTATTATTAATGCATTTAAAATCGACTATTCAAATTCGATTGTGCTGAGAATTTCGATCACTTTACTCTTGCGCCCCGTCGGGCTGGGGATGGTTTTTTACCATAAAGGGTGGAGCAACAAAAACTCTACATAGGTATTTAGAAAGCCCATTATTAATGCATTTAAAATCGACTATTCAAATTCGATTGTGCTGAGAATTTCGATCACTTTACTCTTGCGCCTCGTCGGGCTGGGGGTGGTTTTTTACCATAAAGGGTGGAGCAACAAAAACTCTTTATAGGTATTCTGAAAGCTCATTATTAATGTGTCAGAAATCGACTATTCAAGTTCGATTGTGCTGAGAAATTCGAGGACTTTACTCTTGCGCCTTGTCGGGCTGGGGGTGTTTTTTTGACCAATCGTGATCCGAAATTTTTTTCTATGGCATATTCTGAAAGCACATAATTAGCACTAAATCGATGTGCCAGAAAAAATCAAAATAAACAATTTTTCAAATATGGCTGTGCTAGCTTTTTTTGAAGCTGACACAGCCATCGATTTCAGCGAAATGATAAAAGCACAAAAATCAAAAATTGCGCAATTAATTAGCACAAAAGAGCACTAAATCGTAGTATTAATTAAAATCGATTGTGCTCATTTGGCTGTGCCAACTTCATAGACGTTACATTCAAGCGAGTGGTAGTGACCTATATGAAGCAGTCCTCGAAAAAGATCTCGCAGCTGGTAGTGAGAAACTTTAGAATCGGTGATTGAATGGATTTGGTCAAAAATTTACAGAGTTCTAGAGCAAAAGTATGTACTCACGAAATCCGAAACTGTGTTGCAAGCACAATTAAATTCACGTAAAAAGGAGGAATTTGTCTGGTCGTGGGAGAGGTCCAATCATAGATTGACAATTAAAAAGGTCCAATGCTCCACTCCTTTTTAAATAGTGTTTTGAAAAGTAGCATACGGGTAGCTCAAGTGCAGCGCATGTTCAATCTACGCTGAACCAATCACGTTTACACCTGCCGCAGCATATACTCCTTGGTGAAATAATTTTATCCTTCACTAAGAAGCAACATCTACTTCTATATGCACCGACAGGTTTGTAATTAGAAATTACAAACCAGAATGGTTGGTTATATCGTGAAGATATCCCAACCCCGTTTAACTTAGAAGTGCAATTCATTGTCTGTCAGGGCATATAGGCCAAGAAGTAGATGTTACTTCTTAGTGAACGGTCTACTTTTTAAAAAGTAATTTTCAAATTTGTAAGGCGGTATAATAGTAGGAATAACGTATAGTATAGTAGTATAGTAATAGTATAGTATTGACATCTACTGATAATTCGATTTACTTAAATACGACAATTGTTACAGGAAACTGTGATTAAGTAAATAACTGTTGTTATAAGATATAATTTAGTTTATTGTTCAACTCACCTTAACGGCATCTTCGACTTGCTGAACAATTTCATTAACGTTTTCTTTGTCCAATTCTGCGCTTTTGTCGTCAATAAGAACGTCATCGCATAATTTAATTAATCTCGCTACACTTTCATACATTCGTATAGTTGCCGATTTTATATTGTTGGTGCTTTCAACTGATGATTTTACAGCTAAATTAATCAACCACACCGTATCTAATACTATAGTACCGTTTCCGGGAAGCATTTCCAGTTTTTGCTTTGCAACCACATCTCTGAAATTAAAATTAAATTAATTTTGGAATACACAGTATGATTTTTTGCTTACCTAAAATGTTTCAGAGCTATTTTTATTTGTTTCCAAAGTTCGTCTAGTTCTTGTTCCGGACTTTTTACGATAAACCTTTGCTCTGGATCAACTTTAGGGGTGAGTCCTTTGGGGCTTTGTGATCGCAGGGTAACACCCTGCACCCCGCCCGTACCGACGGGGCTCCTCATCTGCGAAATCTTTCCCAAAAAGTCGTCCTTGAATGATCGGGCACGTCTGGCGAGTTTGTTGCTACTTTTGAAGGAACCTTTATGACCCCCCGGGCCGGGACCTGCCAAGGGCGAAGGAGACGAGGATTCGTTTTCTGAAAATAAAATTAAGTGGTTTTGAAAACGAACAGGGGAATAAAATGTTTTAATATGAAAATGTATACGGGTAGTGAGAAAAAATTGAGAAATTATCAAGAAAAATGTACCCCAAGTCCTCTTTTCTTTCCATACAATGTATAAAACAAAAAGTTTGTAGATTTTGGGAATGACGTAAATTATTATTAATTGACAATAAAACTTGAACTTTAATTTTCTCAAACATCCTATGCGAATGCATTACTGTTTTAAAGTTGCTTCACCTAATTTGTACAAACTCGCTTTGTACGTAAGTTGCAATAATCATCCTTTTTAGCCTTAAGAACGGACTCAAATGAATCCAGAGAAGCTTGTAAGTATATAGTAAAAAAGAGTTTTTTTTCGTTGTTTGCTAATGATTTCACTGTATATTTATCAATTGTTATCAAAATCGGCACAGTGGCATGGTTTTGTACAGGGAATATTATTTGATGTTCTATTTTACATTTTTTTACAGGGGGGCGCCACGTGAAGGATTTCTAATGATGAAATCGACAAGTAACTTTTTTGACAAAACTTTTTAGTGATTTTTAATAGAAAAAACGACATATTCATTATTCCTACGTAATATTGGTTTCACGTATCAAGTAAAAGGTACAAAATGTATATTATTTAACATAATTATAGACACTTAATACTAGGTATTTAAAATACAAACAATAAAAATATATTTAATAAACTGGAAGGTACTATTTGGCTTAAAATTAAAATTTCAATATAAACAAATAGCCTAGTCAAAGTACACATAAAACCTCACAAAAAATACAAAAAATTTGAAAATACAAAATTGAATATTTAAAAGGGTTGTGTTTAACATGAAAAAAACTTTACGATGTTAGGCATGCGATTTTCCGGAAAATCGTCGAGTGAAGATTTTTGTTTTTGTCTAATTGTTTAAATAATAAATACACAGAAAAACTTCCAAATCAAAATTTGTAGCTCATGCATTTATCTACAAATTTTGTCTGGAAAATTTCTGAAAATTAAAAAGTTTACGAGATAAAATTAATTTCAGTGGTATTCAATTAGTGCTTACGCACGTGAGCCAAATTTATTAACCGCTCGACTTAAAAGTTAATAATTTTGGGCTTATAACATTCTGAAAAAATAAATAAACTCATATAAAATGTAGAGAAAGATCTCAACTTTTAGATAGAAATACTTTCAAATTTGAAAAAGTAGATTTTCTGACTGTAATATCAGTTTATTATAATCCCAGCGAAAATTCCTTTTGGATTTAGCATTGTAAATGAGCATAAAACATTATTATAAAAGCAAAGCCATCAATATTTAGAATTTTAAACGAATGCTTCTTAAAAATCTGATTTTTTTTGCATGCTTAATTTTACTATATTTTTTTTTCGAAATTAATATAATTCAATGAAACTTTACCACTAAACACTTCGAAGCATCTACTTGTTAAAATGGGATTGTTAAAATACTTCAGTAAATAATAAAAAAAATCAGCTAACTGTAAGTCAAGGTAAAAGTCGTCAGCTGATAAGATTCAGTAGGTGATAGATGATGTAGCGTTACACCTTTCAAGGTACCAGCTGACAAACTTTCCACTGAGATACAGCAAGCTGACATTAATTTTCATTCATAGTAGCATATAAACGATCACCAGGTAAACATGTCGAAAGTAATACCTTTCTGTGTCTTTTGCAAAAAAAAATATGCTACAATAAATTATTCATTAACTAATTTACTCATACCAACATTTCCTTCATTATTAAACTTCATATTTGTTATCAAAACTCTCTAATCAAGCATAATTGCTGAATAGCTTAAGGACCGTTATTTCCTCCCGGATGAGAATTTATAAGATAATTGTTAAAATACTTCAGTAAATAATGAAAAAAATCAGCTAACTGTAAGTCAAGGGAAAAGATTCAGTAGGTGATAGATGCTGTAGCGTTACACCTTTCAAGGTAGGCTGACAAACTTTCTACTGAGATACAGCAAGCTGACATTAATTTTCATTTATAGTAGCATATAAACGATCAGCAGGTAAATTTTCAGTTGAGAGGAAATCATTGAAAATATAAATTTTTTTTTCATGTTCAAGCAGCCAGCGTGTTATGGTCAGCTGACTTTGTTTTTCTTTCAAAACACTAGGTAAACTATAATCTGACAAATTTTCAAATGGGAGGAAATGACTGAAAAAGCTTTTCTTTTCTCCATGCGTGGGAGGCTGCCACTGTCCGCCCCACCCACGGAGTCGCAGCTGACGGTCGCAAGTATTCATAGTATAAATCCCTGCTGTATTTCACGAATTTTCGATTGGGAGGGAGTTGGTCATGAAAATCTGCCACTGGCTCCTAGGCTATTACAAGGTATATTCAAAATTTTGTCCTTTTACATTTATACATAATCTGCAACGTTTCCTCAATGAAGACTGGCGATTGCCGGAAATAATTTCTGTACCTGCATGGATTCTTGCTATCAGTACCTTCTTCGTTTCTACTATTGTTTCCTTGACAAGGGACTTCATGTAGGTGATATCCGAACTGCGTACCAAATTTTGCCAGGTATAACGATAATTACTGAAGATTATCGAGGTGACCGAATTGCGTACCGGAAGATATCAATGGAGTTTAAACTTAGCAGGTAGGTAAATTGCAGGAGGTCGCTTGCAAAGGATTAGCGGCATGCGTCATTTGGAATTACACAATTAGCTTAGCTTTAATTTTCATCCACCACAGCAATTATTGCAAAAAGGATATTTAAGACGTTCATTCGAATAAAATGTCAGTCTCTCCAGAAGCTTGAAAATTAAAATGTTAAGTGAGCGAGGAAATCCATTAATAATCTGGGAGGGGAGGGGAAAGGTGACATATTCTTCTTAATGTACACCACTGGATCAAGAATTGAAACATGTTTTTCCATCAAAATAATATGCTCTTTTACATTTAAAAATAACCTGCCAAATATCAAATAAATATATTCATCCCTTTTAAAATTAAAACATTTAATTTTTCATAACTTCAACCTCCTGTATTTTGAAAAATAAATAGACTGGACTCCTCAATCCTCATATCATTTTGTCCAATTTTACCGAGAGGAATCTACATGTAAACGTTGTAAGTGTCATTTGAAAACACCCTGTATAATACTGTGTTCTGCTTAATTCTATACTGAACTTATAAAAATAAGATGATTTTTGTGACTAAATTCAGTCATGGGTCATCCAAATATTTTAAACCTTGAATTATAAACCATTTTTCCATGTTTTGCATGTGCACTATCGCTTTTGCTCACGACCAGCCACTAAGCATTGGTGAAACGAGCGAAACAAATGGTGAACGTGTCCAATTGCTGTTATTTATGAAGTGTAGATTTGATCTGAAATTGATCCTTAAAAATCATAAATTTAACAACCACTGATAGTTTGAAACCGAAGCAATAAAATACGTACGTTCTGTTACTATGACTGAAATTCATAGTCGACACAGGGTCACTCGTACTGATTGTATGCAGAGACACTTGACAGGCGAAAAGTAAGGTTGAGTTTGAGTGTAACTTGAGTGAAATATGAGTACAGGTTCCAGCTCCCTTGAGTGAAGATTTATAACGTAAAAACCACGTTTGTACCTTACACTGTCATTTTACGATATCGAAATTTTGTTTGGTTGTTATTTGTAAGTGGTTATAGTTTCAAATTTTTCAATTAAATTAGTATGATGGATGATTTCATGGATTTTGTTGACTATATAGATGATGATAATGCTTAGGTTTATCGTTTACCTAGGTTAGTAATCACATTGGTGTAGTAGAAAGCAAAATTGAAAATACGAATCTAAAATTATCTATTAACACGTTAACGACCGGCGTCAAAACGATGCATGGAGCCCCCGGGACTGGCATTTTTTTTAAATATATCTGTTGATTTCGGTCCAGTTTTTGATTTTCCCATATTCATTTGAAAAAAATATTTTTATTTCGTGATATTATGACATTTTTATGTGAGACACCACATTGACCTCACGGTAGACCAAGAGACCAACTCAATTCATCGGACCGCGTGCGATCAACGCGATGTCTCAGACAGGATATTTCTTGTCTGAAACTTCGTCGCCCTGGGTATACATTCTCAGTTTTAGTATGTGTTTGACTGTTATCGCGTAAGCAAGTAGAATGGGAACTCACGAACAGGAACAAAAGCGACTAGAAAAACTTATGCAAGAAATTTTGTCAGATGAAGAAGATCCATTTGGTGATGACAATTCATCAGACGATTATCAACCAAGTGAAGATTGTATTTCATCCCCTTCGGATGATGTATCTCATAATTATCCCAAGAGATCTTCACAAAATAAAGGTGGTTTATCCAGGGTACGACATGAAGAAAATAAAACCGAATTATTGGCGAGAGCAGGTACCTCTAAAGGACAAATTATAAATAGAAATATAAGTAGGACTATGAAAAAAACTCCTGTGGTGCAAGAAAATATGGAAATTGATAATTCCAGTGAAAACTCCTGTGGTGCAAGAAAATATGGAAATTGATAATTCCAGTGATGAGGATGATGCTTAGCCAGCTCAGATATTTACAGGAGAAGCAGAATCAGGAAACCTGAGTATTCATCCATCCAAATGTCGATACTTATTTTGATTTTTGTCCAAACTGATGAATACATAATCCTTTATTGACTGAAGAAATTGTTGCAGATGGACCAATTGATTGCAGATGTGGTCACCAGATACACGGTGGAATCGAGTAGGGACGAAGATAATGCCGATGATTCAAATAAAAATATAAAATGAGGCCCTGTTGATGGAAAGCCTCTCAAGAAATTCGATATTGTTGAAAAAAATACCGGTATAAAGTCACAATTTTATGACATGTTCGAAAGTAATCCCTACGATTTTTTCAAATTGTTCATTACTATATGTGGAACAGACTAATATATAGGCTGCACAGACTCTCGCAAATGTATCTGCTTCGAAAAAAACAAAAGCATGGAAACCCACTGATTCTCAGGAAATGGAAAAATTCCTTGGTATTTTACTGTGGATATGTCTATTTCCTCTACCAGTACTGAGATTATACTGGCGTGGGAGCTTTTTGTATGAGAACAACATGAAGAAAGAAAGAAATCCATTTGAGCAGCTTTAAAACATGTGTCACTTCAATGATAACCTAGATCAATCGTATAACAATGATCGGCTAAAAAAACTCTCCCCACTGATAGAAAAACTTCTAGTAAGGTTTCAGGCCGTTATGGTACCTGAGAATGATGTATGTATAGATGAAACTCTTGTGCCGTTTCGTGGACGCTTGAAATTCCGACAATACATCAAGAACAAGCGCCACAAATTCAGGATCAAACTGTACAAGTTATGTACTCGTGGAGGGTATACGTACAACATGCGTGTTTATTGTGACACTGACAAGTCAGAAAATGGATCTGCATCGGCAAATGTTGTAATGTCCCTGATGAGTAATCTTTTAGATTCTGGAAGAACACTTTATACCGACAACTTTTATACAAGCATTACTCTTGCGTCGGAATTACTTCAACGCAAGACTCACCTTGTTGGAACTTTGCGATCAAATCGTAAATTCAACCCAAAACAAGTCAATTCCAGAAAACTGAAGAAGAATGAGGTTTTTGGTCAAGAAAGTGGGACTGGCGTAGTCGTTTTGAAATGGAAAGTTAAGCGGAACGTACTAATGCTAACCACAGTCCATAATGCTGACACTGCTAAATCAAATAAGAATGGCAAGGAATCAGAAATGCCCAAAGCTGTAGTTGACTACAATAATTCTAAAGCCTACATTGACTTATCCGATCAGTTGAAGGCTTATTCGCATTGTTTGCGCCGAGGTACCAAATGGTATCGAAAGCTAGCTCTTGAATTAATTTTTGGATCGGCATTGGTAAATGCATTCATACTTTATAAGGAGATAACTAATAATAGAATATCCATTACGAAATTCAAAGAATTACTCGCTTTGCGATTGATCAGCCGAAACCAAGAACCATATTCAGATTCCTCTGACTCTGAAAATAAACAACACGTTCTAACAGATCACAAGAAAGGTAGATGTGTTGGATGTTATGCTCATTTGAAAATGAAAGAAGGAAGACTAGAAGCTCAGAGAAAATGTTCGGTGTGCCTGAAAATATTTTGTTTACCTTGTTTTTTTGCTTGGCATAAAGCCCAGAAAATATACAAGGACTTGTCAACATAATTATGTCAGATAAACATTAAAGGACGTTCGTAAATCACAATTGTTAACCAAACGCAACCAAAAGTTTCGAATAATAACTATGATGCCAAACTTTCTTCACTCAAATTGAAGTATTACTTGAGTAATGGCTGTGGATATGAAAACTCGCCTCGAGTTAAACTCAAACTAAGTTGAGTTTGAGTATGAGTGACCCTCAAGTGTCAACTATGAATTTCACCCTAAATTTACGTTATGATAATAGAAAGACTAGTCCTATTTCCTCCACTGTAAAATTCACTACGCATTTCCTTATCACTCGCCTGAGTGGAAAACTGATGGTAATTATACGTTTCCATTTTGATGAAATACTTGGTAATTAGTAATCAAATTGCACACAATGGAATGTGAACATTGTAAACATTACGAATTTGGTAAGAAAACCTTAAATGGAGTGCGTGCGTATATGTTTCTGTTTATAATTTGTTAAATCTAAACGAATTATTTAAAATGATCATGAGTGATGAATTTTAAAATATATTAATCACTAAATATGTAATAGATTAAAAGCGAAACGTAAACGGTTTTTTTTTTGGTATTTGTAATTGTAACAGAAAATTACGTCAAGATTTGTTATGTCAGCAGTTTCTTGTCAGAAATTTACGGTGCACGCAGGATCGTACCACTCGCCCATATTTATGAATAATTTTGCAAGAAAAATGTTTTCCTCAGTAAGAACAGAAGATAAATTTCTTTTTGTCAAATTTCAGTTTTTTGTGAAAAGTGACCTGGAAAATTATTTGTTACAAATCCTTAAAAGAGAAGCTCGAGTAATTTTGGCAAGATAAATAATTAACGACGGTATATGAAATAGTCAACAGTAAAAACACAAGAGCTTTTTTTTTATCGGATAAATTTCTATTTGCAACGAAACAGTTTTGCCAATCACTAATTTTACGAGAAAAACTGACATGATAAAATCGCGACACCGAAGGTGGAGCGATTTTATCTAATGTCAGTTTTTCGAGCAAATTTAGTGATTGGCAAAACTTTGAGTTAAAGAGAAATTTATCTGATAAAAGAAAAGCTCGAGTGTTTTTTGGCAAGATAAATTAACGACAGAATATATGGATGAACAACAACAATAATTATCTTTATTAATACAACAAAGTTAAATAAGTACCACACCGATTCAAAATAAAAGCACTATATGTTTAAAATTCAAAAATCTGAGAGACTTATTGACAGTTTTGCCAACACTTAATTGCTGTGAAATTATAAGTAACCAAACTTGCGACTCATTGTCATTGTGTAAAAGTGACGTCCGCTTACTAGATATTGAGGAAGAGAAGTTTTTATCCGATAAAAAAGGATGCACCTTTTTTATCGATGTCAAAGTGACAATAACATTTCCAGGTATATGACATTTTAACATTGGAGTTAATTTATCATATATAATACCACGAGAGTGAAAATTTTGTCGGCAAAATTTTTCGATTGTCATGAAAGTTTGTTGCTTGGCAATTTTGCGAATTACATTTTTAACAAAACCACGAGCCGTTAGGCGAGTGGTTTTGGATCAGGCGAGTGGTTTTGGATCAAATGTAATGAGCAAAATTACCTAAAAGCAACAAACTTGAATACGACAAGAGAACAATTTTACCTTACAAAATTTTTAATTGAGTGGTATTCGAGTGGTATTTCACGAGATAATTTTATACACATAGATTTGATATATTAAACGTCAAAAAATTGCCGCGACAAGACAAAAAATTGCCAGTTCAAAACCTTCAAATTTTGTCAGTTATCAATTTACCCTAGTGAAATAGTCATTGTAATTATTGAAGATTCTATTAAATATTATAAAAGCGAGGAATTAGATAAAACATTGTACGTAAACACGTTATGAAAAGAGCGATATTAGGCTAGTTACGTAAATAACTAATTTTTATTGATACAACTAGATTATTTGAATTAACAGTTATTAAATACACAATTGTTATAAATGGTTTGGAGTATTCATTTTTATCTTTCTTATGCAAGGCTCGTACGGAACTAATAAGAGTTTCGTGATGTTCAAGGTCAATGATGATGATGATGATGTGTTCTCTTGTCTTCATCAGTTTTAGCTTTAGCTTTAGCTTTAGCGTTTTCATCGGTGATAAAAAAGAATGCACCCTTTTGATCGCTTTCAAAATCACAAAATTGTCAACAATAAATTACTTATTTTATATGGAAGTTAATTTATGTATAATAAAAAGAATTAAGGAAAACCATAAAGGAAAGATAACACGAATTGTTTTTCAATCCAATTTTTTAAAATTTCCGACATAAAAGTAACTTAATTTGACAACGAGGTGTTGAACCGATATGCTTGTGAAAATTAATTTAAAAATTTCGTCTAGAAATAAATAGAATATTGTATAGGAAAACGTTTTCGTCTCCACTGTACAGGGTGGTCAACTAAGAACGTCCGTCGGCCATACCTCGGGAATGGATTGCACAGATTCGGGAAAAAAAATTTTATAACAAAAGTGGCCTGGAAATTATTTTCAGAATTGTAGGTCCACCGCTAGGGGGCGTATTTGACAGTTACAAATTTAAAATGCAAAATTTTTCAAAAATTTATTCAATTAAGGGGCGAATTCAATATTATAATCAGATCCCTCGACAAATTCTGCATATTTTTTATACGACAAGTTTTAGTCTATCTTTTCAAATAAGGGGTGGAGGAGAGTGGGAACCTTGTTACGAAAAAACTCCTTTAATTCCGGTTCTGCTTAACTTGATTTTGTCTGAAAGAGCTTTTGTTAAACAATTTGTAAATTTGAAGGAAGCTGATTAATAACATAAACGCTAGAGGGCGCTGTTTATTTCTTTTTAAATATTGTGTTTTCTCGTTACAATTTTAAACGGATGCATACAAATTTAGGTAGGTTTTTAAAAAGTAGCCTAAATTAGTAATAAAACAGTGAAAATCGCAAGTCGATATCTTTTTCCTATACAGAGATATCGCAAGAAACAGGCAAATGGCGGGAATTGTTCTTCCAACGTCTAGAAGGCTGGTTCGCGTTAACGGAAATTATTAAATTAAGCTTGGATAAAAAGATCTTACATTGGTCTGCTGTAATTTAAACAGTTATCATACCATAAAACCATATATTTTACCGCTTCAACGCCTACTATTTGAACCAATATCTTATTTATAAAATAGTTCAATTCTTCATATTCGATATTTTTTCAAAAAAGGGAATTACCCAATTACATTATATAAGCTAAATATTCTGAAAATTGAAAAAGCGAAACCACCGGGACTCGAACCCGGGACCACTCAGTTGCAAGCCCTTACGCTAAGCCCTGCGCTACAGCGGCTCCTCATTATCAATGTTCTGGTCGGTATTAGCTAAGTTCGCGGGTCACACTCTGAACCAGTTCATGGACTATTCGCATGCGTATTCGGAAAAGTGGCATTCGCGATTAATATAATTCTGAATTTGTAATAATAGTTCTGTGTTCGCGGATCATATCGGATTGGTTCGTTATTGATTCGGAATCAGTCCTAGCAGTTCTCTGATTTTGGCAAGGACTGATAGTTCGGTTCGGCTGCTCATGCGCAAATGATCGATGTCAGTTGTTTTATTTTAGTTACCTGTTGTTTCACTTATTTATTCATTAGCTTTGTTGTGTTTTTTGTAAATAAATATCAAACTAATTTAGCTGTACACTGTCCAAGTGTAGTGTAAGGTAAATTTAAATTATCTATTTAGTCTATTTTGGTTTTCATATTTTGTTTAATTTTAGTATATATTTTTCATTTGTAAGCTGTCAGAAGTGTTGTGTTTTGTTTTCGTTCAAGTCCTGAAAGGTGACCTGTGGTATACTTAAAACTATTTGCTGGTTCGGAACTAAGCAAGCGCTCTAGACAATTTAGAGTCAATTCCAGACTGGTTCGGAATCGGTTCGGATTGTGACCCTCGAACAAAGCTATTATAAGCTACCATTCAACCGCGACTGCGTCTTACATTCGGCCATCCTGTTCCGCTCCTCGTCCTCGAGGTACCTAGAGTGCTGGACCTCACGTTTGTGCGTACACCTATTTCACCTATTCGTTCGTGAGCCTGATGCCTTGCCTGCCTACGCCAATCTCACTCTCCTGGCGAGCCTGACGACTGCACGCCCATTCCTGTCACCCTCTCTCACTAGCACATCACATTATGGCCTCATGTGGACCATTCGTAGATCTTATCCCATTTCTGATATATAAGCTAAATATTCTGAAAATTGAAAAAGCGAAATCATCGGGACTCGAAGCCCTTACGCTAAGCCCTGCGCTACAGCGGTTCCTCATTATCAATGTTCTGTTCGGTATTATAAGCTACCATTCAACCGCGACTGCGTCTTACAATTATGTTGGAGATGAAGTTTTCCAGAAAGGGAATTCCCTTTTTATTTGACTGAAAAAGTTAACTACATCCCACTGAAGTACTCGATATTAATTTTAAGTAACGTACCTCTCGGACAAAAAAAATGTAAAGCAGATAAACTTGGTAACTAGTGATAATAATTACCTGCAACTTAATTTTTATCTTTTGGTAAACGCTAGAGTTGTAAAAATAATAAATCTTTACTATTGTTATCTAAAACAGATTTGCTAGCTACATATTCCTTTTTCATCTTGATGATATCGCAGCATACATTATTTGATTGGTAAATATTTGATTAAAAATCATCCACAAACAAAGGTTAAAATTATAAACGTATTTAAGGCTCGGCACACACGGTCCGGTATAACGGTGAGGTTAACCTATAAAGGTCAAACTGCACAGACATGACCTTGCAAACGACCGGAAAAGAATTGAAATTTACTGAACAATGTACAATTTTTAGAATAGTTGTGACTAGTTCTTTGAATAGATATAACGCAGTAATGCCAATTAGAGGAATGTATATCGATTAGAGGGATTTTTTCTATATGATTATTTAAGTATTTCAAAAAGATTGTTTCAACTGAAATTATTGTTAGAATTTTCATCTAATTAACAGAATAATTTACTAGAAAAATGATAAAACATATCTATGTATTAATCATACTGTACCACAAAAGCTACTGAAACTACATACATACATAGATATAAAGACATTATTTTTTTTAAATTAAAAATATATCTATTTTATTTCTTTATGTTTATTTCATATATGGTATATATAATATTTTTTAATTTTGTATATTTATGAGAAATTTCTTCAGATATTCACTACAGAATAATATACATAATAAACTGGTCAACAAAGTTAAGGAAGTTTTAGGATTTTGTTTTACGATTTTTGATCACTAAGTGTTTAAATGTTATAGATTGAATGTTCTTAATATTCTTCCTTTTATGTTAAACCCAATAATAAGTTCGTTCCAATTTTGCGACAGAACCGTTTTATATATCGTTCGTGTGAATGCAGTATTTCTTTCGCGTTCCCAATGATTATAGTATCGTCAAAGAATACACAACAAGAAGTGAAGCCCAGCGAAAATCTTTTGATGTTGAAGGGACAAAAATAAATAACCTTGAAGGTGACAGCTAGCTCCGGCATACACCGAGAATCATAATAAATGCTTACAGCTTAGTCGAATCACACTGAGAAAAAGTATTTTAGCATAAAGGAGTGTTTATCAAACGTATTATACATAGAGGTATTTTTCCATCAGTAACAATTTCTGACAAATAGGTATACACGTGAAATACATCATTTGAAAAAATAATTTCAGCCTACAGGCCAACTTTAATCTAATTTGGGTCTGTAAAGACCATAAGAAATAGGTCCAACGCATGCGTCAAGCCCTGTGACCACATAATGTCACCTACTGGTGATTTGTGTTAAGTTATTGTTTACATGAGCTTGTATTACATGCTTGAAAATATATTTAAAGTTTGCAACAATATTTTTCGTAAACAAATTGGTTTACTCTTAATATTATGTCGCTTGAACAATTCTTAGTTTAAATTTAATCTTAATCTTAGATTAGTTTTAGGTTATTTGATGTTGCATGAATCCACCTTAACTGTCCGGCAACGAACAGTGTCGTTTGAATTTCTTTGAAAACTATCAGTATACGATAAGCATTGGTTGAATGATAAGAGGTCACTCGTTGCGGATATTTTTCTGCATAAAGACGTCTAGCCTCTAGTGAATCAAAGTATATTTCACAATATTTCGTTGACTCAGTATCTGGTCTTAAGGATTTAATAATAAAACTTTATTAATCCCTCATTGTGCAGTAAACAGTAACAGATCCTTTAGTCGGTAAAATTTAAATACTAAAGCCCATTCTATACGAACTGTTTAAACGCGGCAGTCTTAAAAACGCCAAGTGACTGGGGACACAGTAAGGAATACGAAGTGTCTATACGGGCATTTTTAAGTCCTTGTTTGGAAGCGTCAAAAAAAACCGCCATGGAACAGCTTGTTTGTCTATACGGGCACTTTTGGAGCAGTTTTAAGGCGAGCCCCGAGCGAGGAGCGTAGTTCACAACAATCCTGTCAACCACTAAACTCAATAGATGGTCGAATGTAGATACAGATATTCTGTAGTATTGAAAAAATGTTTCTCCGTAACTGCGGTGCTTACAAAACATTATGTGGAACTGACCCGAAGACAATCGACTTGCTAGTACAGGGTGAATTCCCTATCTTCTTTTTTCTCGGGTGTTAAACTCAATTTCATAATATTTCCAACAAATTAGCTGTAACCGCACACACTGTACTTACGACATCCATATTGTCAACAACCCTACAATTTTGTTGTAAACGTGCCGTTTGGCAGCGTCCAGCAGTGAGATTACGAAAACTCGATGCAAACAGTCCATTCGATACGTGTGATAACTGGAACCGTATCCAAAATGCAATTAGGATCTTCCTTCGAGTAGGATTCGGGTAAAGTCGTAATTTTTGATCTATTGGGATGACAATTTGAATGAATGGAACAACTCAACTGTTTTGTTTTTGCTTGATCCTCTTTCTTTAACCTTATGTTGTTTTAAATTCTGATCGTTTTTATTTTTTAATTTGGTTGATTGCTTATTTCCATTCCATTAAAAAATCTTACAAACAGGGAATACTAATAATAATAATGCTTCCTGTTGTCAGAATACAGAACATTCGTCGGCGCAGGAGGGAAATGAATATATTCTTGATCAGGAATAGAAGACAATTGAGAAGTTTGTATAATCCATTTGAACTTCCCGATTTTGGATTTAAGGAGTTGTATGGAGTTAATAAGGAACTATCTCGAGACATTATTGAAAGACTTCGTGAACATTTATACAATCGCCGAACAGTAGCTGGAATATCAGTAGAAAAAAAAGTTATGGTACCCCTACGGTTTTATGCGACTGGCTCTTACCAAAGATGTATAGGAGAGGAATATAATTCTGCACTAAGTCAGTCGGCAATTCACTATTGCATCCATGAGGTAACTAGAGCTATTGTTAACATTATAGTACCAGAAAAAATACAGTTTCCATCAACACCATTGGAAATAAATGTTAATAAGCGGGAATGGATCGATATATTGGTTTTCCAGGAACCCTAGGAGCAATTGATGGAACTCACATATCTATCCTAAAGCCAGCCATTGAGGAATATAATTTTATTAATAGAAAAGGTTTGTTATCTAAATTTAAAGGTTGATATAGTTTTGAAGTATCATTCATTCAAGGTTTTCATTCAATCAACTGCCAATTGGTGTGTAATAGTAAATTACAGATTATAAATATTTTGGCAAATTATGTCAAGTCATGATTCTTTTATTTGGAACAATTCCCAAATAAAAAATTACATTCAAAATCTAGGAGAAGTAGGTTGGCTAACTGGTGATTCTGGTTATCCACAGAGTAGCTTTTTAATGATTTCTTTTGAAAACCCCAAGCTGGTACACCTCAAGCAAGATATAACACTGCACACATTAGAGCAATAAATACCATTGAAAGGTGTATAGGTACATTGAAAATGAGATTTAGATGCCTGTTACGAGAAACCTCAGAACGTTATAATCCTGCTTTTCTGTGTGATATTATAAAAGCGTGTATAGCCCTGTATAGAGAAAAACATCTTACCAGAAGGAGAAAAATAAAGCGATAAAACAGTGTTCTTTGGTTATAACATATAGGGCACCTTGTATCGATCACCTAAACTCAGTTTAATTATAACTGATGTTTAGACTGTGACATATTGATTTATTTATTATCATCAATTACATCAGTGTAAACATCAGTTATAATTAAACCGAGTTTAGGTGTTCGATACAACGCGCCATTAATGTCAACATCAACCAACAACAAATAACTGATATTCTGTGATATAACCTTACTTTTTTATTTTTCGATAGCTACATACACATCGACTGACTCGCATCGAATAGCCATCGTAATAGCCTAGCATCGTTTTAAAATGGCGTGCTTGATTCGAGTTGATCATTCGAAATCCCACTGCAGACTGCCCGTATCGAGTGGCACGCGTTTTACAAACAGTTCTACGACTAGTAAACCGCTAGCTTTTTAACGGTTCGTATAGTTGGCAAGAAAACGGAGTGGTTACGGCGTATAAACTGCTACGTTTAAACAGTCCGAATAGAAAGGGCCTAAGACTAAATATTATTTTCTTCATACCTCGGTCGAAAGTACGCACTTTCGTCCCTCCTAGCAGGGACGAAAGTTCAACATTTACTCCCTGTGAAAAGTACACGCGTTTCCTCTATAACAGCGGGAGGAAAGAGTTTCTCATGCGTATTTATACTCGTAACTACGACCAACGGCACTCGCTTCCGACCGGCTATGAAGAAAAATAGTATACACTCCACGGGCCGAAAGTTGAAATCTCGGTCCTGCGCGTCATGATGCCCTCGGCGAATTTCGGCCCTGCGCGTCATGATGCGTCAGGGCCGAAAATTCAACTTTCGGCCCTTGGAGTGTAATATACTATTTACCAGCCAAACATTTCAGTTGAAAAAAAATCATACTATTAGGCATTATATTTAAACGAGTACGATACGATAAAGTGCTATTGTTATCGGATTAACGACTAGAGTCCGTTTCAATAAGGAAGAAGCCACCTGAAGTTGGCGTACCGACCTGCGCATAAGTCAAAATCTGTCGAGCGATCGTGCCATGCCATGCCATTGGCGTTACAAGCGATGTTTTATGCCGACAGCAATTAAATTGTTGACATTTGAGGTTGTGTTTGAAACAATCATTTACTGTCGAATATTTTTCATTTTTGAATATTTTAAGACGTTCTGCTAGTTTATTTGTGAGTGCTGTGTGTTTTATTTGATCTAAAACCATGCCTCCTACAAAACTGGTTGGTGTTAAAAGAAAAGTTATCCATACTGAAGGCCGACAGATTCTTAAAAACGTTGCAACTTTCATGGAGTCTGAAGCTGAACATGGAATCCAAATTCCTTTAAAAAATCATCGGTAAGTCAATTAAGAAAGTATAATAATCCAGTATATTACTCAAGGCATTCAGATTGTTATAAAATATATGGAAGAGTATACATTACTTCAAAAATAATTGAATTCTGCTAATAATTCATATAGTCTGCTGCACTTAGCAGTTATCTATATGGTTCTAATACTTCTAATTTTGTGTTACCGTACAAAAAAGTGAAAACGTTACGCTACTGATTTAGATTAAAATATCAATTTTTAAATATGGCGCTGGTTTTGACATGAAGGTCGTACATCGACTGCAACTTTAGGTGGCTTCTTCCTTATTGAAATGGACTCTACCTGCAGTTGGTTTTTCTCTTGAATCAAACATATTGATGTTAAGTTAAAACGAAATATCTTGGAATGCAGTATACCATTTTCAAACCATACACAAAATTCATATCGGTCATTTTAACATTTGTATACATGTTTTAAAATCATTAAATGAAACTAGTATACAGACAAATTAACGCAAAAATAGCAAACTACCAACAACAGAATTGACATCAGCCTACTAAAATTTGAATAAACATTAAGTAGACTCGTATGAATTGCCAAAGTGACACTATAGCCTACTATTGCATTGTAATTAAAAACAAGGGATCATACAGAGGATATTGTATTTTTTTCTCTCCAAATCTATCGTTCTAGAAAAAAAAAAGAAAAAAAAATTTTCAAGACTTTCGAGATTTTAAATAACATTATCATTCCACAAAACTCAATCTTAAAAAAATTATGGGATATTAAATAAAGTAAGGGTTGATAATTTCACGCCCTTATAATGAACAGGAATGTTGGAAAAATACTGGTGGTTACTCATTGTCAGACAAAATTTTAAGTTGACATCTTTACTTAAATTTGAGAATTTTACTGAGAATATTTTATGTCAAAGAAAAGGCCCAAACCTACTACATTTTTTCGCATGAATTTATAAACACCCTGTATATTTGTGTGTTAGTTTCCTATAAAAAATATTCAAGTTTGTTTCCAATAATTCTAGTGGTCGTCTAATAGTCTAAAAATATAATGTAAATTTAATACGCGTTCGACAGATAATGAAAAACTTGCACCTGGTACTGAAATTAGTGTTTATTAATAATCAAATCATTTTGTGTGATGATAATGACTATCCAAGGAAAATGCCATTTTCGAGATAAAAATTTGTGAGTCACGAAACCAAAATATAGCTGACAAAATTGTTATCAATTTTGTAACGAAAATAAAAATAATATTGTTTAAGCACATTAGTGAAATAGTATCCAAATACATCGTTGCTGAAATTGCATTTCCGTTTGGTATTTTCGGTCCCACTATGAAGTAACACATTTTGACGGCTTATTACAAGAGAATGGAAAAAGATATCGACGTGCAGTTTTCGCTAAACTTCTTATATTTCCTTCAAATTTGTATTGACATAGTTGCCAAATGTATATTTTTTTCCCGAAAGCGCCGAAAAAAAATGACTATTTTTGAAACGAAATTATCGGTTTATTTTAAATACAACACCCTATATTTTTTTAATACCATCTGAAAGTCCCTTTCTTCCCCTTTCCAAAAATGTATACATTATGAGCATATACATACTCAAGTTTTTAGGGAAATATTTAATTTTTTATGAAACCATGTCAATAACTTCCAAACGTAAATTATCACATTTCAACAGCTTGGAAACGTTATAACTCGAAAATTAGACAAGGGATTAATGAGCGGCTTTCACTGAAATTCTTAGAAATGTTTAAATTTTTTATGACACCGTTTGCAAGTCTCAAAAGTCGTAAGAAAGTTACTTTTGTTCATTAATAAAAGTGCTCAGGATAAGATTCACGGCCATTTTTGACAGAAATACGCCTATACACGAAAATCGATATTAACTTGGGTACAACAATTTACAGAATCGGGAAAACAAGAAAGAAAGAAAACATTTAAAACAAACATTTTTTTTTACATATAAGAACAAGGAGACAAACATAACTTCATAAAACACATCAAAACAAAAAAAAATTATATTTAATAAATAAGTTGTTGTATGTGACCTCCATCTACATCTCTACATAATCCTAATCTCATCCAAAAATTACTGAACGCATTTTGCAGCATTTCTGGTATTAAAAACATTTACTATGTTATTTCTTAACTCCTGAAGGTTTGTAGGGATTGGGTTATAGCATCTCTCCTTTACATAACCCCATATGAAGAAGTCTGGTATGGTTAAGTCCGGGGAATATGAGGCCCATTCGATGGGACCAGCTCGACCTATCCATCTGTTGCCAAAATGATTTGATAATGAATTTCGAGCAACTAAGGAGTAATGTGGAGGCGCGCCCTCTTGTTGAAAATATACAGTGTTTATTATTTCATCTTGTTGTAATTGGGGATACAAAAACTCCTCCAACATGTCGTTGTAAGTGTTTCCGTTATATGTTGCTTCTTGAAAAAAAAAAGGGGGCCGTAGATTTTAGTTTTAGATACACCACACCAGACATTTACTTTAGGAGCATCCCTTTCAAATTCGTTGAACGCTCTTGGATTCTCATCTCCCCAAATCCTGCATTTATGCTTATTAACTCTTCCATTAATATGAAATATGGCTTCGTCTGACATTATTAGGTTCAAATTATGCTGAAGTCTTACCAGATCCCTCAATGTTTCTGACATGAAATATCTTTGTTCGAATGAATGATTTTCTATTTTTTGGAAAGTTTGTATTTTGTATATATATATATTATCAATAACCCAATTACCATTTTAGAATGGTGTAGGGTAAAATATTTCATTATTTAACAATATATTTTTTCTTATATTTGACCACTAGGTGGTAATATCTTTGTGAACAAATTTTGCCCATTCCTTCTTAATTCTTGCTAATATTCTTGCCTCATTCCATGATTTTCCCTTTTCTTGAAGTATTTTTCTTACACTGTTGTCCCATGTTTCTCTCGGTCTTCCACGTTTTCTCTTATTCGCTTTTGTATTTTGTATGCTTTAAATTTAATAATTTTTAGGAGCCGGTGAACCTTACTTTTTGAAAATTGTGTGATTTGAAATATTTTTCTTACAGTTATTCTATTATTGTTAAGTGCTAGAATTTCCCTTACTTCCAGAATATCATTAAGCATATTTTCCGTGGCGTTTTCAGGTGTTCTCGTTTTCCGAATTCTGTAAATTGCTGATATTTATGATTTGGAATACCGAATAAGGCGAAAAATTAATGAAATCATCGCAGAGATGTTGCAATACGTTGTCGAAGAATTGCAACACCATCTATTTTTTTTGTCAAGATATGAACGGTGCCCGTTAAATAAGGAGATGGGAATAAATATATTCAGATGTAAAAAAAAACTTTCAATTTTTGTGTAGTGAAACAAAGTTTTTTTTGTGATGGGACCTTCAACTACTGCACAATATTCGTCACTATTAGGTTATAAGGCATGTTCAAATTACATATATATGTACATTATATAATACAATAAATATAAATTGAAATAATAAATAAGCAATATTTAAATTTTTTAACATAACTTTGCGCGCAATCACACCATTAAGTCTACAGACGTGCGCGCAATTGCATGATGAGAACCCTGATCGCTGCGCGCAATTGCAACCTGCCCACAAAAAAAAGTGAAATTGTGAATTTGCAAACAATTGATGAAAAAGTAGCAAACAATAATAATAATAAAATTCCGAATAGATAGTAATTGCGGTATACCCTATACAGGGTGTTTCAAAAAAAGGTAACACCGTCTCTAGGATAGGTAAAAAACTGAAAAATAATTGGGGTTTGCTTAGTAAAATTTTTTTCTAACGCCATCCGTTTTCAAGATAAAGGGCGTTGAAGAAAATAAAAAATTACACATTTCTCACGATTTTGCCGAAACTACTGGCACCATTGTAATGAAATTTTATACGAATATGTTTTGGAAGCTGATATATCCCATGAATTTGTTTTTATAACTAACTCTCATAGAGGGCGCTAGTTACACGATTCATACAACGTATTATTCAACATAACTTTTTTAAGGGTAGAATTATTAGTCAAAACTCCAAGTGAACATAAACATCGTTTAATTTTACACCAAAAAGGTACTCTTGGTAAAACTCGATATTATGTACCGTTTTCGGAATATTTTGATTTGAAAATTATGAAGTAATAATCGCTCCTGGTATAAACTAATGATAAAGTTCGCTTTTCTCTAAGTTTGCCATGTAAAATTGACATTTATTGATTGTTATGACAATAAGTCAACAATAAATAGAGTTTTGAAACCTTGTTATTTGTAAAATTAGATATTGTTAAACAAAATGTAAACAAATGTTGAATACACCGACATGTTATTAACTTTAGGCGAGTGTTTAGGAAACTCTAGTGCAGCTTTTACGCGTTATGCAGAAAAGTTTCCTAGAAGAAACTTACCAAGTAAAAAAACATTTAGAGCAGTTGAACGACGTTGTCGAGAAACTGGGAATGTAAGACCAAAGAAAATAAATTCAGGTAGACCAAGAACAACAAGAACAATTAATAAAGAAAATATTATTTTAAATTTAGTTGATCAAAATCCAACATTAAGTGTAAGGAATATGGCAAGACAAACAAATACATCTTCTTCAACTACTTGGCGGATACTTAAAGAGCAGCAGCTACATCCTTACCATTACAGACAAGTTCAAGAACTCTTGCCGGACGATCTACCGGTTAGAGTCGATTTTTGTGAAACATTGCGAGAAAGGACAGCCCTCAATCTAAATTTTTTAAAATGTATTCTTTTTACGGACGAGGCCACCTTTACGCGACAAGGTATGTTTAACTCCCATAACGCACACTACTAGTGTGATGAGAATCCACAAGCCAAAAGGGTATCACATTACCAACACTCATTTAAAGTTAATGTTTGGGCAGCAACTTTAGGTAACAGATTAATAGGTTATCATATTCTACCTGGAAATTTAAGTGGTGATATGTACCTTGATTTTTTAAATAATCACTTATTTGAGATATTAGAAGATTTATCGATAAATGAGCGAACATCATTATTTTTTATGCATGATGGAGCTCCACCGCACTTTGATAGAAGGTGTCGTAATTGGTTGAGTAACAATTTTCGGAATCGATGGATTGGTAGAGGTGCAGAAGCTCCGATTCATTGGCCTCCTCGGTCATGCGATTTTAATCCTTTGGACTACACAGTCTGGTCGTATATTAAGGAAAAAGTCTATGCTACAGAGGTAAATTCTCGTCAAGAATTAATAGACAGAATTAAACGTCACTTTAATGACCTCATAGCTGATCCCCAACCGTTAAGAAGATTAATGGATTCTTTAGAAAAAAGGATAGACTTGTGTATTCGTGAGAACGGAGGACATTTTGAACATTTACTCTAATTGAATTTTATGTTATGTTCTTTGTCTTTATTTTAATTTTCTTATTGTAAGTTTTTTTAATTAATAAATTTATCATTAACTTATACGAGGAGCGGTTATTACTTCATAATTTTCAAATCAAAATATTCCGAAAACGGTACATAATATCGAGTTTTACCAAGAGTACCTTTTTGGTGTAAAATTAAACGATGTTTATGTTCACTTGGAGTTTTGACTAATAATTCTACCCTTAAAAAAGTTATGTTGAATAATACGTTGTATGAATCGTGTAACTAGCGCCCTCTATGAGAGTTAGTTATAAAAACAAATTCATGGGATATATCAGCTTCCAAAACATATTCGTATAAAATTTCATTACAATGGTGCCAGTAGTTTCGGCAAAATCGTAAGAAATGTGTAATTTTTTATTTTCTTCAACGCCCTTTATCTTGAAAACGGATGGCGTTAGAAAAAAATTTTACTAAGCAAACCCCAATTATTTTTCAGTTTTTTACCTATCCTAGAAACGGTGTTACCTTTTTTTGGAACACCCTGTATACACAATTTTCTAATGCCTCCTTTTATAAAGATACCAGCACGTTTCTAATTCCAGTTTCTTGTATTACAAGCCGTTTCCGGTCTAATACTATCCTTATTTTATTTTTATCTTTTTCTGTGCCGATCTTAAACACAGTTTACAAATATTTGAAATTCTTCACAGTGAATTAGGGTCTGTGGAAGCTTATTTTCAGAGTATTTTTATTTATTTTCATGTCGTTACATACAGGGTCTATCAAAAATGTTATTTAGCCTAATGGTAATCATTTGTTTTTAAAAAATCAATTGAACTTATATTTATAAGTGTCTCAAACAAAAATCAAATAAAGAAACATTTCAAACGACCTATTGTCACCGCCAAGCGGTGCTTTGAATTTTTTTTTATTTCACAGTTACTTTAGATAAGAGATATAGTTTGTCTCAAAGTATATCGTCTTGGCTTTTGCCGGCAATCATCTAAATACTACCATTTACGACCTTCTTAAAAGAAATTTTACCTGAAATGAAGCCCAAAAACAGTAGACTGACAAGGCAAGGGTGGACCATCAGGTTTCTATCGGGTGTATGATTGCTTCATTGAATTCGTTTGGCAGTATTAAATATTCCGTTTTAGCGTGCGTTTTCAAAGAGCTTTTTATACGAGTTATCATAAATTTTTTTCCCAATGTAGCGTCGAAAACACTTGTCATTAGATGCAAAGCAAATTGTGAAAAATGTGTATGATTGTTTTTGAAGTAGAGGATTCATTGGTCATTGTATACAACAGGTCCTTATGGATTTTACAAAAAAAATTGTACTCACGTATTCAGTACACCCGCTCGATCTCTAAACACAACTCCGTTTTTGGCACACGCTTTTAGTTACTTTGCTACTGGCGTTTAAAGTACGTAAATTTTCAAATTACGCGGCAATTTTTCCCATATATGTAAACTTCTCCCGACGCACCACAATCCATTGAACAAAAGGATTTGACGGTGTTGCCAAGTTAGTTGGTCTTGAAAAGTTTTTTCCTTTTTTTTTTGGTTAGGTTATGGTTGGGGTAGGTTTGGTTAGGTTATGGTTGGGGTAGGTTTTTTTTATTTGGAAATATATTATATTGGACTTTTTAAGACTAATTAAGTCCCTTTTATTGCACAAATACCGTTTTTTTAATATTTCAATTTTTCGCAATTTCTCTAGATGCCTTTATTATTATTATTAATTGGTTCTTGGAAAAATTTTTACGTTTTTTGGTTAGGTTATGGTTGGGGTAGGTTTGATTTGTTTTGGTTTTTTGCTTTACGTTTTTTGCCTTTTTGATAAGAAAAATATTTTTCATCATTTTTTGGGGAAAAAAAAAGTTTGGCAGCATTGTTTTTTTTTAATATTTCAATTTTCCACAATAAGGAGCTATTGTATACAATTACCGATTCATTAAACAAGAAGATTTAAAAGAAACCTGCTTATTTGCAAAGACACCAATATCCTCTATAAAGGATATTATTAACAGTGAAAAATAAAGTGGAAAAAAAACGTAGTGATTTTCAATCTCATCGTCTGGACAAAGGCCAACAGGATATAATAAGAAGAAAAATATATTCCCTCTATGAAAGCCAGATTGTTCCTACTTAGGCCAATCTAAAAAGGAAGCTAGAAGAAAATGACACCAATATAAATATTAGCCGAGGCACCCTCCATAGAGTTATTGGTAAAATGGGATTCACATAATATCGTAAAATTGACAAAAAAACAAGTGGTAATGGAATCGCAAAGAAGATTGCGCACTTGGAGATTCAAGTACCGATCCGAAAACAGATCTATAATCTACCTGGACGAAACATGGTTTGATACACACGATACTGTATCCAAAAGTGAGAAGAAAAGCGAAGATGATATATTTTTAGACAAACTATACCTAACATGCCCGTGAATATACATTTTCTATTTTCCTACAAATTCTGCAATAGACAGTTTTACAATACTTAGATACAAAGGCAGCTGATCTAAAGCGAAATACCGAAGAAAATTATTTAACAATAAATTAATTGTTTACGTGGAATCTTTCCATAATAAAATCAATAAACAACCAATTCCACAACAGAAATATATCTTGCATTACTCAGCCAGTATCACAAATAACATTTGCATCGTCAAGAGTGAATTTACTTAGTTGACAATATTAATTAATACTACAACGTTATAACCTCACTTTTAAGCTTAAAAATGTAGTTAATTTTTATTAACAACAAGCATTGTTCATTCATCAAAGACTATTATAATATAATAATAATTACGTTATCTTTATGATTGTTATAGAAAAAAACAAGAATGTTTAAACTATTTACCTTATTTGAAGAAAATAATAATAATCACTAAAAATACGTTATTACAATAACACTATGGAAAACACAAGCAAAACAATGATTTTAATGTGTGATTCACTTTTTTTTAATTTAACCACATTATTAACACCGACCGATGAACTTATCTCTTGCAATTCATATTTGTGACTGATCAACTCAACTCGACTCTTGACGATTTTCTACACTCGACATGTACAATATTGTTGATTGTATACACAGCGCGGCGTGCCGTTTCAGTTAAGTCGACTTAAACATAATTATTTTCACCGGACTTGGAAGACGCAGAAAAAAAAAGTTGTCGCCTATCCTACTTAAACTGAGACGGGTTTATGGTTTTCGTAGTACAATCGCTTATATGCCGCAATAAATTCTAAACAGCAGTCGTGGCCAACGTTTTTTTAAGTAACTTTTGACTCCAAAATTATTATATATTATATATTTTTATTAGAGGAAAAATAAAAAAAAAATTATAAAAAATGTGAAGTTTTCTAATTTTTGTGAAGTAAAATGCATTTCTTCAAGAATTCTAAGACGATAGGCAACACCGATTTTCGTTAGATTTCAATTCGATTTGTTTTCAGTTAAATGTCCAATTATTAATCGTAAAATTCATTTTGGTGAAAAATAATTATCTCCAAGGAGTAAAAACCTTAACAAATATTGCTTATCTTCACGGTTTACATACGTTTTTACATATTTTTTACACTGAACTCGGTATGTACGGATTGAGAAAACAAGATCTTCGAAAATATGCAAAAATATACAGGGTGCTCCATTTACATAATGAATGTTGAGGGCAGTAAACCGGAAGTACATTAACAACAAAAAATACATCAGAAACTGTATGCGTCATTGTATTTCCCTGTACTTTTAAAGTATAACTAAAGTCAGTGTGATGACCCATATTTTTAATCCCCTTGAAGGAAAAAGCCGCCCAATGGCGTGCATAAATTTTTTTTATAAATTCGAGTATTGTGAAATAATGTTTTTCAAAAAATGTAATTCAAATTAATATAGTTGACTTGTTCGTTTCCGCTTTAAAGAATGATCCGTAACAGTGCCTAGTTTAATTACTTTATAAATCGTTGTAAGCCCGATTTTCGTCAATTCGTGAATTCTCGCGATAACCGCATTATCAGCCTAATTATTAGATTCCCGCGCATCATCTTGGACTGTCGTTTCAAATTGTCTCCAAAATATCATTCTAATTAATTACAAATAAATTATAATCATAAAACTCACCCTAACGTCTACGAACAAATAAATATTATATTGATATCAATTCACTCAAGTCCACGAACAAATAAATATTATATTGATATCAATTCACTAAACTCACTCGATCAAGAAATAAATACTAGATATTTACTGCTATTATTTTAAATATTTCTTTAAAACAAAATTCACAGACGCCCCTGAATCGACACACAATACTAATATCTCTCTAATATCGCAGGCCACCTGCGGAGCGCATTTTTTCTAGTTATAGTGGTCCGCCTGTAAGCGATCCGTTACTCCGTTATAATATAAACAATAATGTACTTGATGATTGTATTGTCTTCGAGGTTCGTCAGCACGTGCAATGCGTTGCCAGATATACAAAATTTTCTTAAATATAGTAGGCATACAAAAAGTTGTTTTAGTTAATTCCTCTTTTTACAGCAATTTCGAGCGACTTTTTTTAATGCTTACTAATAAATTTATATTATGTATTTTTTTAAAATATTTCCAGACTACCTTTCTGAGAACATCAAGAGCTAACAGTTGACTGAAGTAATGGAATACATTTGTATAGTGAGCCCAACAATTTTAGAAAATATATCTGACAACATTGCTTTATTTTATGATCATCACACTGACTTTAGTTATACTTTACTTGGTTCTCTACTATTGCACAGCCACCTATACATACACTGTTCCACAAAAGTTAACAAAAATCTTGTTGGTAATTATCAAAATTATGGCTTTTTGGCGACCATTCCAAGAAGAAGATATTGTTATAGGTATGTAAATATGGACAGGAAATATTTCTCCTTTTAAACTGAAAAAATGCATTCAACAAATGCAACCAAATTAGCATACATTTTGCTATTGGTAGGAATTGACGCTTTATCAGGTCTCCTAACACCTTGCATGCCTATTTTTTCAAAAAAATATAAACTTTACTTTTAAAACGACTTTAAAAATCATAAAATTTGAAAGTCCGCCAAAACGCGCTTTACGTCATAAAGATGGAGTGTATGGAGTGACGTCATTTGTTTACGTTCTTATTCGTGTATCACACTCTGAGTTCTTGTGACCTAATTTGTTTCTGAAAGCTTTAAAAATGGATAAAGCCGAAAAAAAACTTTGTATTACAAGTATTGCATTGTTCCAGAGTGTAAATCAACGACTATTAAAACTCCAGACAAAATATTTGTTACTTTACCTGGTGGCGCAAGCAAAAATGCACTTAAGAGAATGGCATTGTGGTTGCAAGCTATGCGTCACTGAACACTGAACTAGTAAATAAAATATTTTCTTCTAAAAGTTTTAAAATATCGAATATTTATGTCCACTTTCCACTTTACGTTGACTTTTAGAAATAAAAAAAAGAATACACAAACACGTAATGGTCTCAAACAAACATATAAATGATATTTTTACGTCGATGAAGCAATTAATAGTTAATTAAAATACAATATAAACACAAAACTACATAGAACCTAATGCAATCCGGCCATATTGACAAAAGTAATCACATGGTATGACATCACACGTATCATTAGTAGCGTTCGGAAATCCTCGGGTGGTGGTCGGAAACTGCAATAAAATTTGAATTTTATTTCAGAATTTGGAAGTAATTTCCAATGGAAACTGGTTTATTTCCTATTATTAGTTATTTTTGATATCAACTTTACTATTATAAATTAATATCTAAGCAAAATATGAAATATGCGTGTACCCTATTGTTGATATATTGTATTTTAGAGCCTGAAATAGTTTCATCTGCTAGTAATGATGTGGTCTGTAGTTGATTGATTGTTGTATGTACAAAACAAGAATTTTATATAGTTAAATTTTTTATTAAAGGTTCTGAAAGTGAAGAGAAGGGGTTTGAGACAATAGACAAAAAGATATTTGGTATGCTTTTGTCGCCATCTATACAAAATATGTACAGGTAACTGAAACAAGAAAATAATGAGTCAAAGATGAAAGAATAAACAAATTGACAAAAGTTTCAGACAATCAAAGATTCTTCTGGGTAACTACAACCGTTGAGGCCAAATTAATGCATAAGTGAAAGGAAAACTGCACTAAGTGTTTTAACAGGGATCCTACCGGGACATTGTCGCCTAAATGGGCACCTGAAAAAGCTCAAAGTAGTGGAGGAAGAAAATTGTAGATTCTGTGGCATGGAAGAAGAAACCTTCATCCACATACTTGCGACTTGCACAGCAATTCAGAATCCTAGGGCACAACACCTTGGAGATTACTGGGTAGAAGAAGGACATACCTAAACTAAAGCCTGCAGATATCCTAGCTGAATAGTACTAACCTTAAAAAGACAGCTGTCAAAATTTCATGATATTCTATTAATTAGTTTGTGAGTTAATGGTCGCGTTCATCTCAATGTAGCGCTACCGGAGCGATAATCAATTTCCTGCTGAACACGTGTTTTGTCAACTGATTGATGTGAGCGCTGTGGTAGCAGTCGCCATTTTTCCCATCAGAATCGAAATACGCTACGCTACGCTACCGATCAGTGATGCATTAACTGTCATTTATGATAAATATCATGTGAATAAACGTATAAAATGACGTAGCATATTTTTGTTTGAAGATATTTTAGACCTTTGTATCTTGAAAATGAATGAACACCACTGGGAGCTATTAAACTAAATTGAAATCGCAGATGAATGAATAATTATTGCAGTCATATGTCGAATAAAATTAGGTTATGGAGTTATATCAAGATTAGAACCATATTAGAACGTTCAGCAGGATTAATAAATGATGGGTTACCTACTCTGAAAATCGCTACCTGATCAACTTTGTTGATATGAACGCGACCATTGTGCTAAGAGTGACGCTACTTTTAATATTTTCAAAACAATGGTTCTAAAACAATTTCGTGTTTTAATTTTACACTGCTTCTTAATGGGAAAGAATACTGTTCAAGCGAAGAAATTACTTGAAAAGCCTCGGTATTTTGGGATGTACGTGGTGTAATATTCATCTTGAAAAGGGAAAAAAATTTTGTTTTATCAAGACAACGCACCGTGTGTCACAAGTCAATCAAAACAATGGCAAAACTACATGAATTGAACTTCGAATTGCTCCCTCATCCACCGCATTCGCCAAATTTGGCTCCCAGCGACTAATGGCTGTTCGCAGACCTAAAAAAAAAGCCTGTTGGTAAGAAATTTCGCTCGAATGAAAAGGTTATCGCTGACACTGTGACCTATTTCGATGCAAAAGATAAATCGTTCTACAAAAGTGGTACTGAAATGTTAGAGCGGCGCTGGAATGATTGCGTTGTTTTTGATGGAAATTACGTTAATGAATAAAACTAATTTTGAACAAATAAAAACGTGTTTTCTTTGTTAGGCCCGAGACTTTTCAGCCCATATTTTAGGTGTATGCTGGCCTGGGCATTTCGGGTACACCAGGTATTGCGCATCCAAAAAAATTCCTAGTGCATGAAGCGTTTGAATCACAGAAAAATAAATTTAAATTTAAATCAATTTTTAACTCAGAAAAAAAAAGCCAGCACTTCTGAGGTGGTTAACATGGGGGTAAACACCCTCAAAGTTGCATTTTTATAAATTGAAAAAAAGTTTTGTTTACCGTGTCAAATGGTTCAAAATAATGAAAATAAAAATAGTTCTCATCAGTGGGAATTACCAAAGGTCCATGACAACGTTTGCATATAGATTTTGCAGATCCTTTGTAGATAAAGATTTCCTAATAGCGATAGATGCATATTCAAAATGGCCAGAGATATTTATAACTCCATCGATGACATCAACATTAACAATTCGTTATCTTCGAAGTAGGTACCTTTGCACGTTTTGGCATTCCAATCACACTGGTAACAGATAATGCACCTACTCTTTCATCATACGAATTTGAAGAATTTAAAAACTAATTATCCAACAACTAATGGCAGGTTGAAAGGTATGTTCAATCAATGAAGATTGCTCTAAGAAAAATGCTATCCGAAAAAGGAAGCTACAATATTGATTTTGAGTAACGCACTATCGTAAAACGAATCATTCAATTACTGTATTATCGCCGCCCAACTACAGTTAAAAAGAGATATTCGAACAAAAATCGATTTGACTACCCCAATTCCTAAACGAGAGAATCAAACTCAAATTTGCGCAAAAACAGTTTTCAATATAGGAGTTGGTATTGTATTGTGCCGGGAGGAAAGAGAGCCCTTGATTTGTGTACACTGTTTATTAACTTAATGTTACAGAGGTTTCACAATACTAAACTCCACACTACTTGTAGATACTTAAAATAACGTGATCAAAACCAGGGTATGGTAACTCTGAACGAGCGATGGTACAGCCACCTACTGGATCGGAAAAGTTACTAAAATTGCTGATTTAATGAAAACTGTAACGCTGCTGGTAGTTATTCTAGATATTTGCGCATGCCTCACGGCTGTAGTCTTACGCCATTTTACGGTTCATGTATGTCGTGCTTCAAGTTTGTTGTTGTTAAAGTGTGAATTAGTTAATATTATCTTTCAATAATCATTATCGAAAAAGACAATGTCCAAATTTATTGTGAAGGAATATATGTATATAGTGAACTCGGTAAGTTTAATTTTAGTAAAATAAAACAAAACATCTTTCATAACATAAAAAGTGACAAATTACTAAAGTAGTTTTTTGTTTATACAGCTTTATACTTCCAATCCAGGAAGAACAGCTTTTAATTTGATGGAACGAAGTGGGAACAAATGCTCGGATTTGAAGAGGTAATTTTTTACACATATATTTATTGAATGTTATTAAACATGATTATATGTTCTAGATTATGAACCAAAGAAGTTAAAGGACATTTGTTTGTATCAATTGTATCCCACAAGCAACAATTCCATCTACAAGCAAATAGTGTGTCTAAGAAGTGTTGAAGAGCATTAAAGCCATTCTGAGTGGTTGATAATCATATGAAAAGTAATATAAATCTCATATAGTATAATTATATTTGCAAATAATAAAATTCTTTGCAGATACCAGGATCATTATGGAACCATCTATGGAGACTCCCTCCTTAAGAAGTGCCAATAAAAGTCTACTGGAAAAAGGTCGAACAATTTTCAAAGGTAAATAGTTTCGAGAAACAAAATAAATATTCAAACCTTCACAGTACTATGTGTTTGAGCTAATTAAAAATGTTTATAAATATATTGATGATAGTCATATTGTCCTCAAGATTTACTAGATTAAACGATGAAATAAAACAATTTAGTTTGTTTAATATCATCGTTTAGTATGGATCTTCATCAAGTAAAAGCCTCATCTATTCAATTTACTAGATTGGCATTGTAAACTACACTTTGCTAATAGTATGCAAGTTTTGGTATTTGTGTGCTTACTAATATCACTTTTCTTATTTGTAGAACTTTTATAAAACAGTTGACTGTGAAATAAAAAGTTGAGCCAAAAGATATAAAAATTTCAGTCTCATTCTATCATTTCTTTGTGTTATATTTAATTTTTTCTGCAATCCATAGTGTGAGCTCACTATTTCTATATTTGCTTTTTAAACATGCATTTTTATTACTGTTGATGAAAACTATAATCATTATTATATAATTAAAAAGTTTTCATCACCTTACAGCGCATGCTGATTCTTTTCAAAATTATTTACTCAAATTTTATTTATTATTAACTGTATTGTTAAGCTCTTATATTATGTCTTTCTGTTTGTCTTGAAATAAATGAAAAAAAACGATCTGTTTATTGTTATTTTTGGTAATGAATAAAAGTATATAAACTGGTTGATTATTGTTTAATTTTTCCCACTTCAGGCATTGTATGGTCCATATTTTGACATTTCATTTAATCTAACTTGACTATTTGAATGTTATTAATATAATATCAATCAAATGTTAAGTTACTTTAAATGAAATATCAAAAAATGGACCATAAATGCCATATTTCAATAAAAGTAATATTACAGTAATTTTGAATATGCCGCCAAAAACTGTTAAATTACAGGAATCTACTTTTTCGGCAGTTAGCGAGGACCACAACCATGTAAAAGGTGTTAGAGCTTACTTTTCCGACCTGTAAGATGGCGCCACCCGTCAAAATTAATTCGCCCTAGTTAGCGCCACGGTCAGATGCCTATCTATAAGTATGTTATCTGTGATCAAAACTAGAGATGAGTTTTAGCTGCTTTGTTGAATGAGTTGGAATGGTATTTAAACCATTCGTCGCAACATGGTCGTACTTAAATTAATTTAATTATTATGAGAAACATTGTTTTGTGTAATCAGCGTCTTTCTGTATAAATACAAACATTTGTTGTGATTAGTGGGATTTTGATACTGTAACAAAAATAAATTGAGTAACTGACAAAAATTGTTCCTTTAAAACATATTTATCGATACACTTATGAAAGACGACCTGAGAAATTATTAAGCACACGTGTTCGACTGTTTATCTTTGCATTTAAATATTATTAGTTTATTTTGTCTACTAATTTACATGGGCATAGTAATGGGAACATTACAGTATATCACATTATTGGATTGATGCAGAAGGGATTAGAAGACACATAGACCAAATTGCCAGAATAGAAGTTACATTAAGTGGTATGCAAATATATCAAGACAACGGGGTCGTTTCATGGGTATGAATTAACAAGTGAAATCATATCAGAATGATTAAGAATAACATATCTTTTTCTATGATAGCGATATTTATCCCAAAAAGTTATAAATATCTACGAAAATTAGATTTAAATAAACCTCTGTAAGTCGACCAATGGCAGAAGCCCTTGTTGCCAGATTGAAAGTACGTTCTGTTGACAAATCCTACTTGACTATCTAAGTTGATTAAGGCAAAGTGAAAGTCGACTAGAAGAATTTGACAGTTGATATTTGACATCACTATCAACAACGAAAGCAACCAACCTCCAGCAGATATCATCCACGTCCAGTTTTTAGTAGTATTTCGTTAAAACTACACCAATGTCCAAAAACTAGATTAAATTCTAAAAACTAATAAAAAACACCACCAAAAATCGGGAAATCAATAAACACACAAAATGAAAATAAACTACACCCAATCTAAACAAAACAGTTGTAGGTTATGGCATTTGTTATTGTTTTAGAAGGCACTCGAACTCCCCTAAACAGAAGAAGAACTAATTCCGAATTCTTCGGAATTTGTGCGTGTGGGTTACATCACATGTTTTCCAAACAACTCAACCTACATAGAGACCATTTAATTTTCATTAAATCGGCACACAAATTCCTGGGGAATGTTTAATGAATTAGGTGCGAACAGATCTATTATAGATTATTTTCTTTGAAAGCTAACGGATGATGCTGCTGGGCAAGGAGCCGTGGAAAAGAGGGAGATAACAAATGCCAATATAAAAAAACGGAGCCAGAACATCGGCGATCAGCGAGAGAACTCGCGGTATCTATGACCATATAGATACTAAATGTTGTATTATAGCATTATAACTTACAATTAATAAAGATTCAAACATTAAATCGGCAGTACTAGAGATTTTACTGTGCTGTGAAATGTTTTTTCTTTAACGCTCACTACAGCACTGCTGAATACGACCACGGTTTGTGGCATAAAGTGAGCATTGCCTCATATCTCTTTCCTTGTAACCAAATAAACACCAAACAACTAAAAATTTGTCAAATTTTAATTCTTATTGATTAAAAATGGAGCCTTTAACATTGAGTATTCTGACCATTAGGTTGATGGCTTAGTATTTCTGACTTTCCTTTTAAATAAGCAAGTACGACGTTTTTTCTAATATTTCCAATCGACTTTGTCTCACACCAGTTTATAAACCGTTTATAACAAATTTCATTTATCGGATAGTAAATCTGCGGTGGCTTCATTTGCTGTTTCAACCAGATCCGGAGGAGTAAAGAAAGTAATAGTTTCTCCCTCACTATCCAAATTGAATATTTTTAACAACTTACAACTTATTAAATTTTTAAACTAATAATTTGAAACGTATTCAGATGTAACACGAGAATTGTTACAATAGTTGCGTTAAGGCACTAAAGAGATCAGTATTCTCATCCGCCATTTTGGTTCCTGAATTTCATTGTTTTGACATGTGTCGAGTGACAAGCAAACTTTTACTAGTGGATGTAAATCTGCATATTTGTTTTATTAGTGGAAATTCGAATTTACAGTCATATTCTACTCAATTTGGCTAGTAGTGGAAAAAATTGTATATACACCACGGTACTGGAGACATCTGGTGCTCGATCAATAATAATAGTCTTCAGCACCTTGGTGTATAATAATATACTATTCTTCTGTAGTACGGAAGCGCAGGATATTGTTCTGGGTGAGATATAATTGCAATATTTGAGCTCCCAAAATCTTCGAAAAGTTATACTTTTGTAAAACATTATCTATTACCTCACTTCTTTTGTTTTCAGTGTTTGGAAATACTATCCAATTAGGTGATAGATCATTATAAATAACATTGTATGTATGTATGTATGATGGGGTGACATTCAGTGAGACCTAAAAGATCTATTGTGCACCCTTACTTCTACTTAGTTCCTGAGGAACGTCTCAGAGCTCCTTTAGTTTTTTCCCTAAAGAATTTTAGGATATCAGCAGACTTCAATTTAGGTAAATATCCCTCTTCTATCCAATAATCTCCTAGGTCCCGTGCCCTAGAATTCTGAATTGCGGTGCAATTCGTAAGAATCTACATTCTTCTTCCTCCACTATTTTGAGCTTTTTCTGGTGCCCATTCAGGCGGCAATGTCCCGTTAGGATTCCTGTTAAAACTCTCAGTGCAGTTTTACTTTGACTTATGCATTCATTTGATCTCAACTGGTTCTGGCCACCCATCAGAATCTTTGATTGTCTAAGTCCTACTCAGTATTGGAGGCACTAGACAAGGCTTTTCGAGCGGCCCCTACAACCAGGATGTATTTTCTGAAATTTAACCGAAAATGGCAAGTTTTAAGGTTTTTCAAGGGCTATTTTCAAACAAATTAAACCTCAAAATCCAACAGGAAAATTAATTTGTGGTTGACTTTCTTCGAAATAATTATTTCATGTACGCTTGGATGTTTTAAAATCACAAGTTTGTAGCCTAACCAGTTAAGAAGTTAACTACTAATGCACGGTTGCAAGAACGCTAATCAAATCTCTCATCATTGCAGGTAAAGTTCTTCCAAAGTTAATGTGATGACCCATATTTTTAATCCCTTTGAAGGAAAAAGCCGTCCAATGGCGTGCATATATATTTTTTATAAATTCGAATATTGTGAAATAATATTAATCTATTATATCAATTTGAATGAAAAAAATTAACCTACATACAAAATTCATAAAATTTGTAATACAATAATAACGCATCTTCCTCCAGAACACGTAGTATCTAGAGAACAGTTTTTTGTATCGTCAACCCAACCATATTTTAAAGGTGGGTGTATATCCTCATACAGTTTTAATTATAATATAATTACCATTACTACTATTTTCTTACATATTAAGTTAAAATGTATTTTATTTTATATATATTTATTCATTTAATAAAACCGTAAGGATTGTTTGAATAACAAATAAATGAATAAACACTTGACAACATCATGCGTATCAAACCAAGTTTCGTCTAAATAAATTATAGTTCTATTTGAATCACGGTACCCTTTTATTTTGCGCAAATACTCCTGTCTAAGTTCAGTGATACGCCGAGACTCCATTATTACCATTCGATTATCTAACTTCTTATATTTAAATCCACAATTTTATAATTGCCATTCTAATTAATTATATCATAAAACTCACCCCAACGTCTAAGAACAAATGAATATTATATTAATATCAATTCACTGACGCGACCTAACCACTACACCATCAAAAAGGTATTATATTAATGATACCTTTCTACACTAGATCACCTACACTTTCCTATAAATACCTATAACAATTCACTAAACTCACTCAACCAAGAAATAGATATTATATTAAATATTTCTTTAAAACACACCCGACACTGAATGATACTAATGGATTATAAGCCGAGCCACAACACAACCCCCCCGAACACACTCAAGACCGTAGAATTTTTTCTGCGAAAATCGTACAACGGAGTATACTTCGGTTATTTCGTTATATTACGATGAATACTGCAGTTGATGATTGGTTGTTTCGAAGTCTTGACTGCACGTGCAACTGCGTCGTCATCTCTTCAAAATTTTCTTAAATATAGTAACATCCTAACAATTTTAGAAAATATATCTGACAACATTGCTTAATTTTATGGTCATCACACTGACTTTAGTTAGAGTATACCTATCCGTTGCATTTTGATGTGTAAATAATGGTTGATTTGAAGAATTAAGGAGTTATTATTTCATTGATTAGCAGTTAATCATTCATAATTTTTAAGAAGCGTTCTTGCAACCGGGCATTAAAGATTAATATTTAGATTATTTTTATATGTAAAGTGAAAAAACGGAAAAAGCGGCTTTTTCACTCTATGCGGGTGAAAAATGAACAACTCTTACTCTTAGAAGTGAAAAAGTCATTCTTTTCAATTTAGAATGTGGATTTGTAAAGTATTAACGCCCAACATACAATGACAAAATGGACTACAGTATATTGTATTATGTTCAGTCAAATACAAATAAATCATATAATTTTATACCTAAACTCTAAACTTTTCTTGCTTTTTGAGCTGCAAACTCTTTAATCAGTTCATCAAATTCCAAGTTATTACAAAGTTCAGCATTATCTACAATACTTGCTAAATTAGACAATCTTGCGTCAGAACTAGCATTTCGTAAATAATTTTCTATCCTTTTTTAAAAAATGCTAAAAGATCTTTCTCCAGACGCGTTTGAAGTCATTATACACAGTAAAATTCGCAGCATCGTGCCCAAGTTTGGGAAGAGTGTAGTTAATTGTTTGTCACGAATAAGTTGTAGGAACTCCAATGGTAAATTTCTGTGCTTTGTCTTTTCTTTTTCTCTTTTACTTTTATCTTCTTCAAAGAACTCAAATCCTTCAACAAAGTCTTTAAAGTGTACACATTCTTCAGCAAAATCACTCCCAATGTCTGATTGGTAAATGTTTGCTAATTCAGTTGCTTTTTCTCTTATTTCTTCGTTTGCCATTACACTTAAATTGTTCAAAAACTGGAATCTCTTATTTAAGGTATAGTACACATCTGATCTTTTATTTAATTCTGTTGAAAGCCTATCAATTACAACCAAGAAAGTATTAATCTTCATTTCCTCTTTCCCTCTAAACACAACTTTGGTATCACGCCCTTCTCTAACTTCATCAGCCATGGGTTTTCTTTTTGGCCGTCTGTTTGTTTCCAGATCAATAGCATAAGTTTCTGTTCTTGACAACTCCACACCTTTTCTCTCATAAACATCATAACTATTTCTCAGTCCTTCTACATATTTGTTCAACTATTGACTAAATTAAAAAATGTTTTGAATTAAAGTTGTTCCTCAAAATACGATCTTGCCTTGCGGCCCTTGGCGGTTGCCTAGTCTGCCTAGTGGTAAATCCGCCACTGGCCCTACTAGATCTTTCCAATGGTCCGATCTTCTATTTTCTTCGGCTTAGCCTATTTCTTCCAATATTACATTGGGGCTGATACCGCAAAAGGGTTCCGGCACCCAAAAGGGTCTTCCACTCCCCCTCTTTGCTAGTCCACCTACTTTTTCATTAGTAACTTCATTAATACATCTGGTCATGCTCGGTTGACTCATAGCAAAAATGTGACATTGACCAGAACTTAATTGGGATTCCCCCGAATCATAAAAGTGGCGACTGGCAACAATTTTTCAATTTATTGGTATGGCAATAGTTTTGTTTCGTTCTTGTACATGTGGACACGTCAACTTTTGAATTGAGTTGTGCGTTATGTAAACATAAATTTAAATGTACAGGGTGATTCACGCAAGTATGCCACAGTCGGTGTTGTTTTTTTAATGAAACACCCTGTATATTTGCATATTTTTGAAATCCTCTTAATGAACCGATTCCCACAAACTCAATAATGTATGGTCAATTATGAATTATACAGTGTGAAATTTTAAAATTAATAATTTATTACACTTGAAATATTGGTACTTTTTTAAATTAGCTAAATATGGATTTATCAAAAATCTAAACTAACTAATTATTAGACGTATTTGTATATTAAACAAAACCTGCTACGCCCATGAATTTTATCATAAATACCTAAAAATTGCTTTAAAACGCCAATAATTAGACAAAATCGGTAAATAATGTGGATTGTTTTCTATTCTGTCAGTTGTTGATGTGTTGACAGTTTATACTGAAAAAGTAAAATCTTTGTCAAACACTCTTTCCTTGTCGACATAACAATGAAATATTTAACTGAGACTCACCGAATTGAGATTTTAATGATGATCGGGTACGGGGATAACTGCAGAAGTCAAGTTGAAGTGGCCAACTTATTTAATCACAGGTATCCCGAATTGCCTAATATTTTACAAAGTACTGTGTCTAAAATTCATGCACAATTCAGAGAACTTGGACATGTCAAACCATTGAAAAGAAAACCACACTTCGTTGAAGATGATGTGAAAGTGGATATTTTGTTAAGTGTCGAAGAGAATTCAACTTCAAGTAAACGTCAAATTGTCCGTGAAAATAATGTTAGTCATATAACTGTTCTAAGATGTCTTCATAAAGAAAAACTTCATCCCTACAAATTAACTTTTGTGCAGGAGTTAACAGAAGACGATCCAGATCGTAGAATGGATTTCTGCAAAAGATTGATGAATAAGCTGAACAGAAATGAGATAGCTCTTGGTACCATTCTTTTTTCTGACGAATCAACATTCACATTGAATGGAGAGGTAAACCGACAGAACTGTAGATATTGGTCAGCAGAGAATCCTAATTGGATGCGTGAGACACATACTCAGTACCCTCAAAAGGTGAACGTTTGGGACGGTATCATAGGCGACCATATTATTGGTCCTATATTTATAGATGGAAATTTGACAGCTGAAAAATATTTAAATATGCTTAGAAATGAAGTTATTCCTGCGTTGGCAAACTTATATCCCAACGCAATAGATCCTAGCTTACCGAATGAAAATGTTTGATTCCAGCAAGACGGGGCAACACCCCATTATGCTTTAATGGTACTACTACTACTACTACTACTACTACTAAGTTTGCAGGCGAACCTTGTCCTGGACAAACTCAAGCCAAGGTTCCGGCACTGAGGCCACTGGCCGCCCATTGTGCCATTCCTGCTACCTAGACATCCATAAAGCCGAGCCCTTCAATAAAGGCCACAACCTTTTTCAATGGATGCCTGCTTGTGTCTCCAGGGGCCAAAACAGGGACTCCGAAGATTCGCCTGCGTAGTACAGCCCAGTGTGGACACTCTAGGAGAACATGGACTGACGTTTCGTCAGTCATGCCGCAACCCCTGCATAGGGAACTTCCCTCTACTCCTAAGTTGTGGAGGTGTTTCATCATACAGCAGTGCCCCGTTAGGAGTCCTGCTATCTTCCTTAGCCTACTTCTTGGTAGTTCAGTAACTGCTCTAGCGTGTCCATCAGTCCATCCCTTCAGTAAAAGTTTGGATTGCCTAGGACCCTGCAGAGCATTCCAATGAGCGAGGTGCTGATTCTTCAGCCACTTCTTCGTCTCCTTGCGTATTCTTTGTTTTGTTAGGCCCAAGGTCGGGCCCGGGCCGCAGAAGGGAGCTGCCGCCCCTTCCGCAGCCAGTGCATCCGCCATCTCGTTGCCTTCAAAACCAGAGTGGGCTGGAATCCATTCTAGCCGCACCACGTTGTGCCTTGCAAGATTAGCAAGTCGTTCTCGACATTCATTAGCAAGTCCTGAGTTGCTGGTGCACCCACTCAGGGCTTTAATTGCTGCCTGACTGTCGGAGTATATGGTTATGCGTCGATCCACATAACCTCTGTCTAGGTTTATCTGCGCACATTCCAAGATAGCATATATCTCGGCCTGATATGCAGATACACCATCACCCAATGGTACACTAACTTGTGTTCTTGGGTTCCTAGAGTAAATTCCAGCCCCTGCTCCATCACCGGAGCATGAGCCATCTGTGTACCAGACAGTCCCATTAGGCTGTGTATTCCTCTCTTTTTCCCAGGATTCTCTATCCCGGATCATGTCCCTGTACGGAGTTGCGAAGTAGTACTTTCGCAGGCATTCATCAGGTGCTCGAGCCAGAACTGGAATATCTTCCAGTAGCCGGAGCTTCTTGACGTGCCTGCACTCTTCCCCTCTTCGCACGTATCCCAGCTGTTTTAAGCGCAGAAAAGCCCTCCCCGCCTCAGCCTCGATCACATGGTGAAGAGGCCGAAGACCAAGGATCACTTCCATCGCAGCAGTTGGTGTAGTTCTCATGCAGCCAGTTGCCCCCAAGCTGACCACCCTTTGAAGGCGTGTCAGCTGCGATCTTGCCGTGACCAAGGTTACCCTCGGCCACCAAACCAGAGCCGCATATGTGAGCATAGGCAGCATGATCACTCTATAGAACCATATGATCGTTTTGGGGGTCAGTCCCCACTTCGGACCAATGGCTCTCCTACAGGCCCAATACGTGTTTGTCACCTTGCTTAGGCGACTGTCAAGATGAGCCTTCCATGTCAGTGATTTATCAAGGATCACTCCCAGATACTTCACCTGCTCAACCACAGGCAGTGGTACTCCATCAAGATTTAGACCCTCAGGTCTTATACCTCTTTTTTTGGTGAAAGCAACTATCTCAGCCTTGGTAAGAACTTATTTAGATGAAATCTTCCCCAATAAATGGATTGGACGAAGAGGTACTATTGAGTGGCCAGCTAGATCGCCAGACCTCACGCCGTTAGATTTTTTTCTGTGGGGTTATCTCAAGAACAAAGTATATGCAACACAACCAACTAGCATTGTAGACCTCAAAGACAGGATAACTACAGAAATACGGAATATTTCACCTCAAACTTTAAACAAAGTTAAGGAGGAGTTCTATAGGAGACTGTGCTATTGCCAACAACTAGGTGGAGAACATTTTGAGCATTTATTTTAATGTATTAAAATCAAATACATCAGGTATTTAATGTATGTGTTTAATAACTGTAAAAATAAAAATTTCACCCTGTATAATTCATAATTGACCATACATTATTTAGTTTGTTGAAATCGGTTCATTAAGGGGATTTCAAAAATATGCAAATATACAGGGTGTTTCATTAAAAAAAAAACACCGACTATGGCATACTTGCGTGAATCACCCTGTACATTTAAATTTATGTTTACATAACGCACAACTTGACGTGTCTCGGCATTTTGTATAACTTTCTAAAACAATGACATAAAGAATTTCATTCCATAAGTGGTTTCCACACTGTATAAGTAAACATGGTGAATTTAAACTGTTTCAAATAAAAAGCAAAAACAATTATCTTTTTTTTCGTGAAGCGACCGATCTATAGTTGTATTGTATGATTATTAGGTAGGTGTATATGGTATAAACTCCTACACAGTCACAGTCACAGTCAGTGCCGATGCATCAGCTGAGACATGTATCTTTTTATACGTGAGAAAAATACACGGGATTTTGTCGTCATCATTTTAAATGAAATTAACTTTGAATTTTAAGTAGGCAGTTAACATGCTTTTCATTACCCTACCTCAGCGGTTCCCAAACTTTCTCGTTCCGCGACCCATTTTAGCCCATACGTTTTAGCTGCGACCCCCTAAAAATAACGTGCATCATGGGTTGCAGCGAGGGGCAGAGAGAGCGTAGGTGTCTGTGAGCGGAGGGACTAGCTATGGCAGAGGTATTGTATCTAAAGTTAAGCCAAATTTTAAGAAACTTGTTGACACAGGCCCATGTTTCTCACACAAGAAGTCTTTTTCACTTAGAAATGTATTAACAATAGGCATGATGATATTTTAAAAAATTGTTCCACAATGTTTTGGTATGCATAAGCTTTTTCCAAAAAAATGTTGCTTCTTGAAAAAATGAAGGTTTTTATACGAGAAACTTACGTTTTTAAAATACAATTCAAATTTCGTAGCAAAACGCTAGAATAGTAATGACATCTTTATGACATCACACAGTTGTAAATATTTTAAATATTCCACACAGTTTGCAAATAAAGAATTTGTTTTTATTACTTCGTGCGATGTTATGAAATCTATGAGTAAATATCATTTAAATCACGCAAAACCAGATAATACGATAAAATTTCGGACGATATGACGTCACACGTTTGTGGTCGGTGTTTTAGCTAAGATGTCGGATTGTCATATTTTGTATTTATACATATATGTTTATTAAAATAAATATAATCACAGTTGTAATGTAAAAATAAGTGATTGTTTCAGAATCTTTGTAATCTATACAATTATTTCAGTAATTCTGAATTACTGTCATCATGCCTATTACGTATAAAGATTATTAAATGATTCCTTTTTGTTTTGACAAAATCTGTAAAATATATTGACACGCTATTTTGAAGCAATTTATGGCTTCGTTTTACACTAAGCTATTTTCGAGATAGTTTGGTTTATTTTGTATATGCAATTCAGTGTGGCAAACTTAAAAATATTTTTTCACAATTTTCTGGTATTTAACAATACTTTCAGATAAATCGGAGTGTGCCTTATTTTTTGTATTTCTATTGTGATAATCTTTTGATCTCACGTCGTAAAGACAGGGCTTGCTTTCATTTATAATAAAATTAAGTGTGTGGCCATATCTGCACTCCAAACATATTTGCTAAAATAAAAATTAATTATTACATCTATTTAATACCAGATAAAACAAGATAACTTACTTTTCCCCATTTTGTTTTTCTATATAAACACGATTCGAGGTTTGAGTTTCTGCTCTATTATTTTTAGGGTTGGTAGCAGAATTATTACTAAAAAAATTACTAAAATTGCCATCAAATTTCATGAAAATAGAACTGGGGTGACATTCCGTTCATATAAGCTAGCGACCGCTTTTTAAGCGACGTCACTTGCGACTTTATAGCCGAATGCGATTCCGTTCAGCGATCGAAATTAAGTTCGGAAACATTCATTAAAGAAGTCGATTTTCTGTCAAAATATAGGGATATTAAGAGTTATTTTAGGGTTTTTTTTATGCCGTATAGTAACACTAAAAAATAATTAAATAAATGTTTAATTAGATTTGTTTTTTTTTCGGGTTTGAGTTAATATTCACTAAAGTTAAAATTTGTGATCGTATTTTAAACATTAAAATAAAATAAGGATAATGCGTTTGACTGCTAAATACCATGAGACCATCGTAACATTTGCAGAACAGCACCCTGAAATAATCACATATATTATAAGTTTGGTGGTCTTGATGGCAAACAAAGACTGCAACAACAATGAATTGGCAACATTTTACAGCAATAATTTTACTATTTTTTAATTTAGACAAAGAACGTTAGGATAAAACTCGCTTCTGTCTTTAAGAATATTAATATAATTAACATAAAAGTCAAATTAATAATGCAAAATTGCAAAAAAGAAAGCACATAACCTAACTAAACATTAATATTTTGACAAAAAAAGGAGAATAGAGATGCCCCATAAAAAAAACATTTCCTCTTCGTTTTACACACGTAGGCGACACCTCATAGGTATCAGCGATCGCTTTAGAACTATTTGTCGCGCCAAAACGACCAAATTTGGTGAACGGAATGTGTTTATCGACAAGAACGATTCAAGACTAGTCGCTAGCGTGAACACAATGCCACCCCTGATTATTTTTCTTGCTTAAAAACCGCGACAAACTAGCACACGCACATGCGCTTTGTTTATTTTGTTATAGCATGAAACTTGCATTGCACCTAAATAGCATAATGTAAGGTCGCCTTTATAAGGCTACAAAGGTATGGTTTTAGGATAGATTTGTACATTGGCCATTAAAAATAAGATTGGTTACTCTTTTTTTGAATACTGAGATAGGCAATTCTTTTAATTCGTCCGGTAGAAGGTTATAATGTTTCGAGATCTGATAAGTGAAAGAATTTTCAAATTGAGTTGTTCGATGTTCAGGAATATTAATTAGATGTTTTCGACGAATGTTCACATTGTGAACATCTGTCCGAAACGAGATTTTGTTGTAGAAATATGGAGGGCTCTGTGCTGCTATAACTTTATGAAATAGGCATAGTGCATGAACCTTTCTGCGATTCTCCATATTCAGCCAGTTTGCTATTTTCAGGGTGTGTGATATTTTACCAAATTTTCTAATTCCATAGGTAAGTCTTAGACAAGAGTTTTGCAATTTTTGTAATCTTCTCTGTTCGACACTATTAAGACTAGGACCATAGGCGTAGTCACAATAATTCGCTAGCGAGAGAATTAATGTATCACACAGTTCTTTTTTCAGTTGACTATTTAAAACCTGATGTCTATTTAAAAATAATAATTTAAGTTTGGCATATGACTTTTGAAGAATATGAGATATATGGTGATCGAATTTGAGTTTGTCATCTAAATAAAGCCCTAAGTTTTTTGCGTAAGTTCACCCCTTTCTGAACTGCCCGCGGCTCCTAGTTTGGGAACCGCTGCTCTACCATATTTGAAATTTTATAATAATAATTGTTAATATAGTGTAATGTTAAGAGCTCAATTTCTACGGAAAAATGTAGGATCTACTGTGATTTATTTTTGATATTTCTATATACGGGGTGACCAACTACTCCGGTGTTTGATAGTTCCGTTGTCTTGAGCGATAGAAACATGATATAGACAAAGTGAAGCTTCAGATTTCAAAATTATTTTCTAATATACAGTTTGTTTCATACCGTTACAGGATATCAAAATCGTTTTATTTAATTAACCACCCTATGTAATATATTGTATTTTCTTATTTGTTTTTCCCCATTCCGTCAATATAGGGTTTACTAGGTTTTATTGCATACTTTTACACAAATCCAATCCAATCGAATTCGGAAACTTTTATGTAAAAATATTCATGAAATCGACTCCCTGTAATATTTAAAATCACAACAGAGGTTTTGAAACAGTTGATAATTTTGAGGACTTCCAAGGAAATGAAATTCATGAAGAACTATATGAAGATTGTGGTTTCGTAAATTATTTTCAGAACTTAGTGTGGATTTATGCAGACACATTTAACAATTATCAATTCGCATTTAACAATTAACATTTATCAATTATAAGTTGAAATACTCATTTCACTATGACTCCATTTATGCACACAATTAACAATTATCATTTATCATTTTAACAATTGCGAAGTTGGCCAAGTTTTGACTTCTTAAATTAATTATACCTGTAACAGTTTGACAATATAAATATCGTCGGAGGGTCGGTTTTAGGAAGATTATTCCGTTTAGAAACGATTTATTGATTCACAACAACTTATGGATACAAAATGGTTATAAAAATAAAGGTAAATGACAATCAAAATAAGATTGAGAAAAGCCGGTAAGTGAAAAAGAGTTTTTACGTGTTTACTCTTGAGAACTAATTAACACACTATTCCAATTCCAACGGACAGCTCAAAGGGCGGGTCAACCAAAAAGCGTAGTTGCCACGTTGGATTAATCGAAAGGGAATCTTGCTACATACCGAATTTTCATCTAGTGCGCAACTAGTACGCAGATCCTGAAGTTAACATCACTTTTTTCATAGAAAAGTGGTTGACAGGTTATATTGTGTGTTTGTTTGTTTTGTTTATTTTTAATTTTCAAGTTGTTAAAATGGATGATGCTACTGTTATCGACATGACTCTCTTATGGACATGAAAATGTAAGGGTTAATGGTTATTGTAAATAACTAGAATCTCGGGCTCGTGCGCATGCTTACTATTTTCTCCTAATTTATAATTGTGTCTGCATAAACGATGGCAGTTTTACTAATTGTTAATTGATAAATGTTAACTGTTAAATGCTAATTGATAATTATTGTTAAATGTGTCTGCATAAATCCACACTTACTAATGGGGTATTCCATGCCAAATCGACCACTTTTGAACCTGACCCCTTTAAATTTAGCTGAATTTTTACTATTCTTTTCTACCCTTTGAAAGACATTATTGAGAATTTTTTCAAATTTTTTTATCCAACCCAAAAAAAGTTATGAATTTTTCAAAAAAATGGGTTTTTTATTTTCAAATAGCCATAACTTTTTTAGAAATTGACTTTTGGGTACCTTTTTTGTTTTTGAATGAATTTTTCGAAAAAACATACGAAAAAAATTTAACATGATCAATTATATAAAATAATCGGCTTTTTTAAGTAAAAAGTAAGTCATTTTTTCGAAGTCCGACATTTTCTTTTTTTTTTTCAAAAAAACTTCAATTTATCCCCGCTAATCCCGAGCTGGGCCGATTTTTTTTATATTTTTTTCATTCATTTAAAAAAAAATTGTAAAATTTTCAAAAATGGAAAAAAAATTTTTTCCGTAAACTTTATTTCTATCATAAAATTTTGTATCACAAAATCGTTAAATTATATTTATTTTATGATAGAAATAAAAATTTTGTATCACAAAATCGTTAAATTATATTTATTTTATGATAGAAATAAAGTTTACGGAAACATTTTTTTTTCCATTTTTGAAAATTTGACAATTTTTAAATGACTGAAAAAAATTTAAAAAAAAAATCGGCCCAGCTCGGGATTAGCAGGGATAGTTGTCAAATAAATTGAAGTTTTTTTTGAGAAAAAAAAAAAGAAAATGTCGGACTTCGAAAAAATGACAATTTTACTTAAAAAAACCGATTATTTTATATAATATTGATCATGTTAAATTTTTTTCGTATATTTTTTCGAAAAATTTTTTTTAAAAAAAAGGTACCCAAAAGTCAATTTCTAAAAAAGTTATGGCTATTTGAAGATAAAAAAGCCATTTTTGTGAAAAATTCATAACTTTGTTTGGGTTGGATAAAGAAATTTGAAAAAATGTCTTTCAAAGGGTAGAAAAGAATAGTAAACTTTCAGCTAAATCTAAAGGGGTCAGGTTCAAAAGTGGTCGATTTGGCATGGAATACCCCTAATAAATAATTACAACAATGATTAGTATTCTCAAATTTGTATTAAACATTAATTCAATAAAGCATTGGTACAAGCTTAAAATCGTGAAATGTTTGACTTGCGCAACTTTCCATAATTTTAAGCTTGAAAAAATACCCGAAGATGCAAAAAACTTCTGCAATTCTTTCCCAGGTTTCACTTTTAAGTTTCCACACTTCGTAGTCCGTTCGTCTATCTTCCAAAACATGTTTTTCGTTTATTGCCAAACGAATTGGCAAACAGACCTCTTCAGCTGTGAAATTGGCGGTTCGAAACCGTTTCTTCTTTTCGATCCCAGAGTAGTTACACAACTCACAACAACCCGTTTGATTATTAAAATGAATGGAGTATTAATCCAATACAATAGGTTTGTTCGTAGAAAATTCAGAATCTACCAGAAACCGTCGGATAGGCGCATTAAAGAAAAGAGCTCGAAAAAAGAATTTTGCAGTTTCGGATCACTTGCCAATTATCAGAATAATTCGCTGATCGGAATATTTTTTTTCCAATTAAAAGTATGCTACTATTAAAGATATATAATAAGAGAAATAATATAAACTGTACAGGGTGAGTCATAACTATTGGGACATAGGCTAATGGCAGATTGGATTTTTTTTGTTCGACCATGATTTTAATTGATAATTAATTTTCCTTTATTGTAATTTGCAAGTTTTAATTCTGTACCCTGCTATAGGAGATTAATCCTCTTCGGGGTTTAATTTGAATATTAAAGCAAGTGAAGTTAAAGGTCGCGGTAGGGACAGCTGTGGCTGTACACCCAAGGATGACCATTTGGTTAATTTCCACAATTTGTCGCAGTTCCAACAATTGCGGAAGGCAGATTGGATCAAAATATGCCGAGGGGCCAAATATGCCTTCATAAAATATTGCTATGGAAAAAGATAAGGGGCGTTGAAGAATTTTTTTTTCGTTTCCTGCTAATAATGGTCCTATCGTCATATTTTGGTCCAAAAATATGCCCTTAGCTATGTCCCAATAGTTATATGTATATTTCAATTTTGATAATAAATTACAGAATATTTAAAAAATACATTCAATGAGGCATATTCAAGGCACAATATAAATTTTAGGTAAAGTTCTTGTAAAGTTAATGTGATGACCCACGCCCAATGGCGTTCATATAAATTTTTTATAAATTCGAATATTGTGAAATAATGTTAATTTACTATATCAATTTGAATGAAAAAAATCAGCCTGCATACAAAATTCATAAAATTTGTAATACAATAATAACGCGTTTTCCTCTAGAACACGTAGTATCTAGAGAACAGTTTTTTGTATCGTCAACCCCAACCATATTTTAAAGGTGGGTGTATATCCTCATACAGTTTTAATTATAATATAATTACCATTACTACTATTTTCTTACATATTGAGTTAAAATGTATTTTATTTTATATATTTATTCATGTAATAAAACCGTAAGGATTGTTTGAATAACAAATAAATGAATAAACACTTGACAACATCATGTGTGTATCAAACCAAGTTTCCTCTAAATAAATTTTAGTTCTATTTGAATCACGGTACCCTTTTATTTTGCGCAAATACTCCTGTCTAAGTTCAGCGATACGCCGAGACTCCATTATTACCATTCGATTATCTAACTTCTTATATTTAAATCCACAATTCAATAATCCTTCGCATCATCTTGGACTGTTGTTTCAAATGGTCTCCAAAATGCCATTCTAATTAATTATATTATAAAACTTACCCTAACGTCTACGAACAAATGAATATTACATTAAATATCAATTCACTGACGCGACCTAACCACTACACCATCAAAAAGGTTTTATATTAATGATACCTCTCTACACTAGATCACCTACTCTTTCCTATAAATACCTATAACAATTCACGAAACTCACTCAACCAAGAAATAGATATTATATTAAATATTTCTTTAAAACAAAATTCACACCCGACACTGAATGATACTAATGGATTATAAGCCGAACCACAACACAACCCCCCCGAACACCTTCAAGACCGTAGAATTTTTTCTCCAAAAACGTCCAACGGATTATACTTCGGTTATTTCGTTATATTACGATGAATACTGCAGTTGATGACTGGTTGTTTCGAAGTCTTTACTGCAGGTGTTACTACGTTGCCAACTCTTCAAAATTTTCTTAAATATTGTAACATATAAAAAGTGGTTTTAATTAATTTTTCTTTTTTCAGTAATTTCAAGCAATTTATTTTAATGTTTACTAATAAATTTACATTATGTATTTTTTTAAAAATATTTCCAACCTAGCTTTCTTATAACATCACGAACTAACAGTTTACTGAAGTAAGAGGAACATTTGTGTAGCGAGCCTAACAATTTTAGAAAATATATCTGACAACATTGCTTTATTTTATGGTCATCACACTGACTTTGGTTAAAGTATAATAATTTTTTTTGACCTAGTTTATGGCCTTCTCCGCTCTGTAATCTCTATAAACAATTAGATTATCTCATACGAAATACCTACACGTTTATGATGATCTAAGATGCTATTATTTTTTTCTCACTATTAGTCAAAACTAATTTTACATATTGATAAAAAAATTACCATTTAAAAAAGGAAGTCGACGTTTTATCCTTGAAGTCCAATGTTTACAAATTTGGGATTGCTGTTAATATAGCCAATGTACAGGGTGTTGACTGATGTATTTTTCTCAAGAAAAATAATGTACAGATCGTTTAACTGGAAGTTTCTGCAATTTTTCAATTTCTTAGACATTAAAATTATTTATGTAGATCAGAAATAAACTGCTCTTCAAAAGTTAGAGGAGTACACAAATATTGGATTTATGTTAAACATTATTAACCGTTTTATTCACCAAAGTTTTGTATGTGAGGCCCACTCTGTCCATGTATCGTCGCGTCAGCGTATCATATTAAAAGTGACAATACGCTTACGCTTAAATTCTGTCCATGTGTCGTGAGAAAGGAGTTGGTAGAAATGTCTAGCGACGAGGAGGATACAGATAACATACATGGAAGAGGACGTGTTTGCTCTGTACAACTACATCAGACATGTTTTACACCACTCAGAGTACGCTTAGCGACTGACAAGGCAGTACGAGAGGAGACGAGGCGAGAACGCTTCTCTACGAATACATGCCGATTTACATAAGTAAAACACTATTATCTTGACTATTTCGAAATGCATATGACCACGTCTGCCGTTTTGATATTTGAAAATATATTATTATTATTAACGGAAAATAATGGCAGACCATTATCATGCGTTTAACATTTTGGCAGACAATTTTGAAAAATTTTTTGACAGTAATGGACCAGATCTGCCATCAATATCTTTCATTTATTATAGTCTTAAAAACTTATATTGATTACGGCAGACGTTTTCATTGTGTACAAACATCACCAGATAACAAAATCTGAGATACTACCCGGTCAGATGTAAAACTGCTATCGTAATGTATAGAAATCTGTTTTTAAGACTATAATAAATAAAATATATTGATGGCAGATCTGGTAAATTACTGTCAAAATAATGTTCAAAATTGTCTGCGACAATGTTAAACGCATGATAATAATAATATATTTTCAAATATCGAAACGGCAGACGTGGTCAAATCCATTTAAAAATTGCCAAAAATCGATACCTGTCTTACCAGAGTGGCCGCCGCGTCCACCCCTTTGGGCTTAGTGAGTCCCCACCTCATGTACGGTAGGTATAGGGGCCTCAATGTACAAAAACACAGGTCTGGTCAAATACATACAGGTAGCTGTTCACTGGCTCTAAAGCCGGTCCCAGACACTACGTATATTTGGCAAACATTCGGCATCCGGACTTATTCGCGTAGCGTGTGGGAAGTTAACTTTGGTAAATATTCGTCCTTCGTCATTTTCCCGGCGCTGGTCGGAAACTAGCACGAAGTAAAGGATGCCGTAGTTGTTCGAAGTAAACCACGTGTACCTTTGCTATACTACGTCACCGTGTGGGAGATCAAGCAAACATTCGTACAAATGACAAATATTGGCCTATTCGCCAAATACACGTAGTGTCTGGGCCCGGCTTTAGACTAGTATTTTCCTACGTCTACGGGGTATAATTGTTTTTTTTATGTTACTTTATATATTTTCTTGTACCTTTGAAATGTTCAAGTGAATTGCCCGGAATCTTTTACGCGAGTTATAGCCATTGACCCTTACAACTATCTATGTTATAATAATTGAACCCAACACCCGGATATTAGTAAAAGGAGAAATGCTTAATTTGCTATTTGACAATTTATACAATATTTGCATTTATATTTTTTATTAAACTTAATCAGTCTGATTTTTATATTCATTGCCGTAACATTAAAATTATATTTCAATTCATTGATAGTTTGCTTATTTTTGTGTAATAAAGTGTTTTTAAAAACAAAGTTTTTCAATAAAGAAATTTAAGCCGCTTTTTCTGTTTATACGTAAGGTATTTTTTCTTGACGAAACAGTTTCAAAGACCGTTTTGACACAGTTTCGTCGTGACGTAATGGTAAGTGGCGATCGCAAAAACGTTTTAAAACGTCACGTGATCAGTATCTATATGTCATCTGCCAGGCCAGTTTCGCTTTGTTGACGTTTGTCTCTGAGTATAGCTTCGATATTACAATGTTATTATTTTCTAGAACTTGTTGAAGTTGAGCATAACATTTTTGAGCAAAATCAGGATCTAAAATCGGAAAAACGGAAATTCTATTTGTTTTGTATAAAAACAACAATTTCAAAAATGACAGTAGTGACACTGCTGACAGCTTAAAACATTCTTGGAGAACGTTTCAAATGTTGACAAACAGTTTTATTCCAAAACAGTTTTTCAAGAAAAATGCCTTTAATTTGGCGAAGTTAAGGCTATTGTAACTATACCAAAAATAGTATGAACTTTTAATTTAAACTATTGCCTAAACCATACCTTTTACTAAAACAATTATAATAATAATATAATATTCCAAATATGTTTTAAGAAAATCTATGGATTTCAAAGCATAAATTGCAACCTTGTAGGTCAGGAATCGAGAGACAACCAGGCAGCAAGACGGCGCTCGCGCTTATGTGCGTGGCTACCACTTGCTCGGGAACGTTCCCGTCAAGGTTATATCGCACCGCTCCCCACCCCGCTGCTTCACCTATTATTTATTAGTAACTATCTTCCATTATTGATCTGCGATTAATATTGAAATAATAATAATTGATACTAAATCCCAGTTAATATCGTAATAAATAGTCCGGGAAAGTAAGGTCGAAAAATCTGTTAACTATCAAAACTTTCCCATAATGGATTTTTCATTTTTAAATGAAAATATATTGACCCAGCATCACTCTCCTAAATTGTCTAATAATTTCCACTGGAGCTTGCGATGTAGCTTGCAAGCACAGCTCAGACCACCTAAAATTCAAGTGATTTATGCTCGTGTCATTTCTGGATGTGTTCTTACAAAAAAATCGTAGAGATGAAAATTGAAGCAAATCTTATGCTCTTGTAGGTGACGTGAATAGTTTTAAAAAAAAAAAATTTTCCGATCTTAAATTTTCCAAAAATTGAAAAAATTTTCGAAAATTATATTTTTGGCTGGTAATTATAAATAAAATATTAATATCGAGGTCAAAACATAGATAAACATAGAGGGTAAACTTCTAAAAATTTACATTTTTTCAGATTTGGAAAATTCAAAATGGCGGCCGCGCAAATTGGAAACAAATTTTTTTTTTTCATTCGCGTCTAAATTTATGAACATTAACGATATTGAGAAACGGTTTGTTGCAATCGGCAGAGTGAAAGTTATATTTTTATAAATAACATAAACAAAATTTTTAAAAATTTTTTTACATAATTTTTTAGAACATTTACCGAAAATAAAAAAATTTCCATCTAGTTTTTTTTCATTTTGGCGTTGAAAAATTTGTTTAAAATATGTTTTCACATTATAAATATGTGTGTCTTAGTAAGACGAGTATGTAAAAACAAAATTTTTTTAGATGCGACTTTTACAAGCTGAGATAAACAAATTCAAAGTCTGCTAGATACTGTAATAATATTGATTGAAATTTTCAAATTTTGATCACTTCGCCAGATTGTCGAATCCCAACTCAACTTAAACACAAATTTTCATTTTTCTACCGTCAATTGGTCCATTCAAAAGAGAACAGTAATCCTATAGCTCGCCCGATCAAACGGTGCGGCGGCAGCTGCTTGGCGTTGTGGTGGGGGATCAGCGCTCGTTCGCAGTTGAACGAAGCTCAAGCTTTTATTTTGGTTTTATTCGTAAAAATTTTGCATTTGTGGTTTGCTAATAGTATGGTTATTATCAACCATTACATATTGCTAGAAATAAGGTACAATGATATTTATAATTTATATCTATAAATCCATTTATTATATATATATTATACATAATTCGAAACGTAGATACTAAGAATAATAATTATTCACAAATTTACATCTATTTTCTACAAATTCTCGCCCTTTTTGGTCTCTGAGGAAGTGGCTCTGTACAATTTTCCTCGTCATTATCATTAGCAAACAAATCCTCATCGATATTATTGCTACTATCAATTGCAAGTTCACAATCGAGTAATTGACTCATATAAAAATTCGGCTCATCACTCAGAGTTTCATTATCATCCTTGTCATTGTCAAGTACCGTACTTACAATTTCGATGTTACAACAGTTTTTGCCTTCGCAATTTTTACATAATATCGTGTAATGTATGCCAACTTTTTTACAACCACACCTGGAAGTGGAGCACCCTGTGGTACAAGAACATTTTGTCAATAATGGTTTTATCCTTATCCCACAACCGGAGTTGATAAAACACTCTAAAAGAATGAAATTTCATTGCAGCTTCCGTTGGTGGCAAAGTTGCTAAATTAAAAGTTTTTTTAGCTGAAGATTTTAAAAAACATGTAAATCGTAGCATGTTTAACGATTCATTGTGATTTGGTTTCGACACATGTGCATATTTTATAAATTCTGTGCCAGCTTTTTCGACTTCAGCTTTCGTTGCGTTACTGTTGTAAAATATTTTTAGTTGATCGAGCAGTTGCATGCTGTTCCTAAGAAGATCTACGAATTTGAGTTCACCTTGGTTATAAAAAGCAGACGTGGTATCACAGCCGCTAAAGGCATGTAATAGTGACAAGTAATTTTGAAGCATTGGGTATTTGAAGCTGTCGCATCGATAAAATTTTTTCGCGTCTTTACCTTTGCCTAGTTGTTGAAAGTATATATTAGTTTTTTCATGAGCCAGCTGACTTAATATAACTATAACGTCTACATCCTCAGCAACGATGCAAGCAAATGGATAGTTATTGGAATACTTTAAAGCCGACCGAACAAGCTCTGCATCGACATCTTCTTCTGCTTGGTTTACCAAAAATCCAGCATTGGCAAGTTTTCTTTTCAATAACTGAATAAAATTGTTTTTATTCGTATCATTGCTTAAAAAGTTGCGTTGGTTGATTGTTGGACTATCATCAGTAATAGCATATGCAGGTGATGTACACTGTTTTTTTCGCCGGATTCATTCTACATTTTTTGTTCCCCGGTCATTTACACTTTCAGGATAACCATTAAAACCGTTTGATCGGGCGAGCTATAGGATTACTGTTCTCTTTTGAATGGACCAATTGACGGTAGAAAAATGAAAATTTGTGTTTAAGTTGAGTTGGGATTCGACAATCTAGCGAAGTGATCAAAATTTGAAAATTTCAATCAATATTATTACAGTATCTAGCAGACTTTGAATTTGTTTATCTCAGCTTGTAAAAGTCGCATCTAAAAAAATTTTGTTTTTACATACTCGTCTTACTAAGACACACATATTTATAATGTGAAAACATATTTTAAACAAATTTTTCAACGCCAAAATGAAAAAAAACTAGATGGAAATTTTTTTATTTTCGGTAAATGTTCTAAAAAATTATGTAAAAAAATTTTTAAAAATTTTGTTTATGTTATTTATAAAAATATAACTTTCACTCTGCCGATTGCAACAAACCGTTTCTCAATATCGTTAATGTTCATAAATTTAGACGCGAATGAAAAAAAAAAATTTGTTTCCAATTTGCGCGGCCGCCATTTTGAATTTTCCAAATCTGAAAAAATGTAAATTTTTAGAAGTTTACCCTCTATGTTTATCTATGTTTTGACCTCGATATTAATATTTTATTTATAATTACCAGCCAAAAATATAATTTTCGAAAATTTTTTCAATTTTTGGAAAATTTAAGATCGGAAATTTTTTTTTTTTTTAAACTATTCACGTCACCTACAAGAGCATAAGATTTGCTTCAATTTTCATCTCTACGATTTTTTTGTAAGAACACATCCAGAAATGACACGAGCATAAATCACTTGAATTTTAGGTGGTCTGAGCTGTGCTTGCAAGCTACATCGCAAGCTCCAGTGGAAATTATTAGACAATTTAGGAGAGTGATGCTGGGTCAATATATTTTCATTTAAAAATGAAAAATCCATTATGGGAAAGTTTTTAATTGTATTTCCTTACTTTCCCGGACTAAAATACGAAAGTCGATTATACTCCTATATTATATTAGTTATAACTTATAAGAACTTAAACTGATATGTTTGGATTAAAAAAAATTACGGGTGGTATTCTACTAGTTATATTGTATACCGAGCAGGGCTGAAGGTTGGTACGAGATTGCGTAACGAACAGCGGGTAGATTATTTTTCCATTATTGTCGTGTCAGTTAATTATAGTTTTATTCATTAAAGTTCTGATAAGTTTTGTGGTGTTTATTTTTGACTCTCACAATACATTCATGTGAAGACCTTAAAATCCACATAAAGACCGGATGTCATCAATTTTGATTACTGATTCTTACATAAACAGGAACTATATGTTAGCGTTCCCATTAGAATCAATTAATTGAAATTTTATAATAAAATGATAAAAATTTACTAGTTTCTGATTTATTCCTTTGTATTCACCCAACTACCTATCTGGATGCCAAATTTGAACTTTCTAGGTCTTCTGGAACTGGGTTAGATTTTTTTATCTATAGGTCAGTCGGTGATCAAAATAACGATTTTTGGACGTTAATATTTAAATAACTGTTTGAGGCGTGTTTATGAAATTTGGAGCACATATTATGTATCTTCCAATCTCAATAGTCGCGTTCATCCCAACGTAGCGCTACCGATCAACGATGTATCATGTCAAATATCATGTTCATAAACATATAAAATGACGTAGTATACTTTCATTTGAACATATTTTAGGCATTTGTAATCTGAAATAGGATGAAAAACAGAAGGAACTGTTAAAAATGTTTGAAATCGAAAATTAATGAATAAATATTGAAGTCATAATATGGAATAAAATCAGGTTATGTTGTTATATCATGATATGACGTTCTGTAGAATCATGGAGACCATATAAGGAGATCGAACTCCATGTATTTCAATTTTTGGTAATGGTAGAGGGCACACCAGTGTCAATCCCATACCAAAAACATCTGACTGCAGAACAATAACAGCCAATCATGAGCCTTGCATACACTTTTAGTTCATGGTATTTTATGGGTTGCTAGCTCATTTGACATTATGTTGGGTAAGTGAGGTTAGAGAACAGAAACGAAAAATTTTATGAGTAAGAAATCCAATTTTGACCCCGTCTTAAAAAATATCGAAAACTGTGATCGTTTGGTGGTGAAATTATTGTGCTGCTGAATGTGTTTATGCTCTTAAGTGATGAAAAATACGAATATTTATTGTCGTATCTTCTCTTCTGTATGGAATTTTTTAAGACATTTAAAGGCACAGCACAGTTATAATGGGTATAATAAGTGTTTAAAAGAAAAATTTGGAGAATTAAAAACACACCCTTTGTGCAAGCCGATTATAAAATAAATTCGATGGCCGCATTCAGAAAGCAAAAACGATGAGAAATCGGTCACGTGACGATAACTAATCTCGATAACTTTTTCTGAATACATCTGAGAATTTCATCAAACTTTGAAAGAAAGTTTTGACATAATCAGAGACATAATATACGCGTGACGTTTTGAGGTTATGGTAATGCTGTTGATTATAAGTAATTTTTAAATTCTTGTTTCAAGTTAAGTGCAGTATCCCTAATTTGAATTATAAAAGTGGATAATATAATTGATCAGTTTTTTTTGACGATGATGCACTAAACCTAAACATAGTAGGAAATATTGTGAATAATCTTGCTATAAGACCATTACCTCTTTTGATAATAGAACCTAGGCCAATACAAGTGCGAAATGAGGATTATTTTGTGCAAATAATTCCAATGTATGAAGACCTCCAATTTTTTGAACAATTTAGAATGTTTAGAGAATCAGCAGAAGTAAGTTAAACTTCAACATGGTTGAAAGTTGACATTCAAACAATAAACAAATCGTTATTCGCGATAACTAATCGCATTTACCTTCCGATGGAAAAAATGGCGTCCGATTGATCATTTTTCGATTACTCATCGTTCGGCCAGCCTTTGTGTGTTATTCAACAGCCTTATTGCTCCTACTTGCTGCGTCTTTGTCCACCACCCCACGGACCCATAAGTTATCATTGGTCGGACAACCTTTGTGTATAACCACAGGGTCATTTTTGGGTTGAGTCCCCAGTTCTTACCGCACAGTCTTCTACATCTGCCTAAAGACATGATAGCTTTCTGTGTGGTTTTCACTATGTGAGTATTCCAAGTGAGCCTATGATCAAAAAATATCCCTAGGTATTTTGTTTCTTTGGCAAATGGAATCTCTGTTTCTCCTGGTGGTTTTAGGCCTTGCAGTGCTGTTCTTTTTGTAAAGTTGACAATTTGTGTTTTCTGAGCGTTGACCGTCAGTCTCTCTTGTTTACACCATATTTAGAGCTATCTGCATTCTTTCAGATATTACTCCAGCAAACTTACCTTTTACCACAATTACTATGTCATCGGCGTATCCTAGACAATAAAAATCTTCATTGGACAAATCATTGAGGAGATCGTCTACTAAGGTTGCCCAAAGTAGTGGTGAGAGAACTCCTCCCTGTGGGCATCCTCCACCTGCTCTTGCTTTGATGGTAGCTTGACCCAGAGTGGATATTACTATCCTGTTCTCCAGGGCGGCCTTTATCCATCTGCATATCACAGAGGTGTGCCTCGTCTACTCATTGCGTTTATCAGTGAGTTGGTAGTAACATTATTGAATGCTCCCTCGATATTTAGAAACGCGGCCATTGCTAGTTCTTTGTCTTCCATTGACTTTGAAATAAGCCTATTCAGATCATCCAACGCTGAGTCCGTTGACAATACTTCCCACTCGTGTGAAAAATGTCACTTTCCGCAGAAAATGAGCTTTAGCAGCCCGAGACTATAAGATGCACAAGCGAGCTTAGCGAAGCGAGGGTAGGACAGGATAGGACGGGACTTGGCAGGTATTAATGTGTGTATTGTAGCATTTGCTAATTGTTCTATATCTGAATCGATACTTTCAGGATCTGAACTAATGTCGATATGATTCATGATGAAGTAACTAATAGACCAGGGTAGAAGCCTTTAAAAATAATGAAAAGTGAAAAGAAATTATAGTAGGATGAAACCCATTAGAAAAGGAGGGAAATATTATAAAAATGAAAGGAAAAATAATTTACGGGCGATCTGTGGTCGGGAAGGGGATGGGGGTGAGTTTTTAATGGTAAAAAACGGTTTTTCTCGATTTCCGGCAAAACTAAAACTCCTATCGAAAAAAGTCAAATGACAAAGTTGTAGATAATAAAAAGATCTAAAACTTTTGTATTCACACTTTTTTCACATAACCTCAAAATTTATGTGAGAAATTCAAAAACCATGTTTTTGTTTTTTTATTTTTATCTTTTACAAAAAAATTTTTTTTTTAACGAGATTTTGTGAAAACTTACCTTTTTATGTCTCAAATACGCTGTAATTTATTTGATTAAAAATATTTATTTTTTCACCTTATTTTGAATTAATATCGAAAAAACACCCTAATTTTCAATCGAAAATTCACCCGTCAAAATATCAGCTTTTTTCAAAAAGTTGGTATGGTTTTTGTTCGTTGAAATCTCTACTTTCCGATGGTGAAAAAAAAAATATATGTTACTATGGTAAATCTTCTCAGAAAACGCAAAAATTAAAAAAAAACTTGAATTCGAAAATTTTTTTTTAATTATTATAAATAATTTTGAGCTATTTATTAAAATTTACACTTTAATTACTCGAAAAACGTTAGATTACATGTGACGTTGATAACAAAAAAATTGCAAAGATATTGATCTTTTGGTCCTTTTAAATCAGTTAAATTCATATAATCATGACATTTATTTTCTCAAACCAGGTTCTGGAAATGTGAAAGACCTATTTTTCACGTCTAATAGTTTCAAACATGAATCCTTAAGAAACATTGTTGCATTTCTGCATTGTTTTTCTGGTTGCGATACAACATCTGGATTTGCCGGAAAGGGAAAGAAAAGTATCGTCAATTCATTATTAGACGCTAAAAATTTGTCAAATTTGGCCAATGTTTTTTACAAGAAAGATGCAAGTAACGAAGAAATAAAAAAAAATGGGTTACAACTAATCAAATCTATTTATAAATGTAAAAATGAAAAAATTACACTGAATCAATTAAGGTTTAAAAAATATCAATTGGCAAAAATTAAATCATCTTTCGTTTTGGCAAACCTCCCACCCACAGAAGGAGCAGCAGAAAAACATTGTTACAGGGCATATTATCAGCTTCAAACTTGGTTGGGTAACGAACTAACAGCAACAGATTGGGGCTGGAAGCAATTTCATCGTGGAATTATGCCCAAATTTACACAAAAAGAATTAATTCCGGAAATATTGCTCAAAACTATTTGCTGCAGCTGAGAAATTGGATGTAACAGTTTAAAATGTGGTTGTCGAAAACATGGTTTAAAATGCACAAATTTATGTTCAAACTGTCATGGTTCTGAAAATTGCTCCAATATTGAAGAAGAAACCTATGAGGAAGTTAATGATTCAGAAGAAATTGTGGATGAAGAACCAACGCAGTCTAGAAATAATGTTGGAGAGGAAGAAGGTGATAGTCATGAAGATTTCGTAGATCTACTAGAATCGGAGATGTTTGACGAATCTAACGATGAAGAAATGCCATCAAAAAGACAAAAACTAATGGATAAGTGATTAGAATTGAAGATAAGGTATTTATGAATGATAAGATTAATGTGTTTAAAAATATTGTAATGAATAACGTAATGAGAATAAAGCATCTAAGTATATTTAATAGAACGATTTACATTTATATTTATCTAAAATGAGATTTTCTATGACATAAATGTAATTAGCATTAAATAAATCAACTTTTTAATTGAAACAAATTGCAGCAATCACATTTTTTAGATGAAATTATCTATAATAATTAAGAAAAATTTTTCGAATTCAAGTTTTTTTTGAATGTTTGCGTTTTCTGAGAAGATTTACCATAGTAACATATATTTTTTTTACCATCGGAAAGTAGAGATTTCAACGAACAGAAACCATACCAACTTTTTGAAAAAAGCTGATATTTTGACGGGTGAATTTTCGATTGAAAATTAGGGTGTTTTTTCGATATTAATTCAAAATAAGGTGAAAACATAAATATTTTTAATCAAATAAATTACAGCGTATTTGGGACATAAAAAGGTAAGTTTTCACAAAATTTCGTTAAAAAAAAAAATTTTTTGTAAAAGATAAAAATAAAAAACCAAAAACTTGGTTTTTTGAATTTTTCACAAAAATTTTGAAGTTATGTGAAAAAAGTGTGAATACAAAAGTTTTAGATCTTTTTATTATCTACAACTTTGCCATTTGACTTTTTTCGATAGGAGTTTTAGTTTTGCCGGAAATCGAGAAAAACCGTTTTTTACCCTTAAAAACTCACCCCCATCCCCTTCCCAACCTCAGATCGCCCGTAAATTATTTTTCCTTTCATTTTTATAATATTTCCCTCCTTTTCTAATGGGTTTCATCCTACTATGATTTTTTTTGGTTTTAAAAATTATCGACCCTATAACTGATATTGACGCGTTCTATTTTTCGCTTGACAACAATTAACATAAACAACAATAAAAACCACGGTAACCAAAGCCTTACAAGATTGATTGTTGCATGTTTCTAGTAGACGAAGATTGTTAACTATATTTTATTTAGTATAAATGTACTTGCCCGTCATAGCTGTCATAACTGGTCTATGTTGCCAAACAGTTGAAATTGTATGAGAATCTAGTATATTCTTCTATTTATTTGGCTGGTTATACCACAGATAATTTCAAACAAAATGAGAAAGAAGAAGAAACCACAGATAACTTAAGAATAGGTTATGTGTGATAGAAACAAAATTTATTTTAACTAGCAATAATAAGTTTTGATAACACACTTTCTGCTCCATTGAAAATACCATCTTCATTTCCAGCTTGAAGTACAATGTAGGTATAAAAAAATAATTTTGCATACCAACATTTTCACATAGGTATGGATCATATTTTATTAAACTACTCAGAAACATTCTACATTGAATACTTAATTGTTTTCCCTTGAACTGAAGTAACATGATTATCTGTAAATACATTTTCAGGAACAAATTTCTAAGCATTATAAACAATATAATAGAATATCATAAAAATTGTTGAATACGTATAACAAAGTGGATAATAAAATTTCTATTAGTCGTATACTTAATTGCTTTATGCCTGAAGTAAGAGTAAAATGTATAGCAAATACATCAACTATTGCAATATTCTTAACAGTTATACTTATACGTTTTTTTGGAGGCACCCTTAACTTTCATAACTCATCGCTGCCTTTGAAATATTATTCACAGTTCCTTGCAGTTTTTTAGTAACTCGCAAGTTAAAGAATCGAAAAATTAAATGAATAAATTGAAATTGTCAAAACATAACCTCAAATCAAGTGTAGACGTCAAATAAAGCCTGATAAACCAATATTATCGAGGCAACGGCGCATATTTTAGCCAACATTTAAAATTTTTAGCACAACTGACGTTAGTTTGAATTTGATATTCAATTATTCAACGAGATGGATTTCGTATGAAATTAAATACAAAACGTACTGATTGACATAGCAGCAAACGAATGAACTGAGTCAAACGAACAGCGTGATTCCTTCACTTTGATGACGTGTAAGTACGTTTATATTAAAAGTTTACAGTGACAAAACGTACTGATTGACAGCAGCAAACGAATGAACCGAGTCAAACGAACAGCGTGATTTCTTCACTTTGATGACGTGCAAGTACATTTATATTAAACAAATAATATCTTTGAGGATATTTAGAAATATTGGTGGTAGGTAAAATATTCTACAATATTTGTCTAGAAAATTCATATTACGAAGATCGATGGGTTATTAAACTCGGCCCAAAGCCTTTGTTTTAAAAATGTTCCATCTCATATCGTAATATGAATCTTTACGACACTAATATCGTAAATATCTATTACAGTATAATCATATAAATGGACTAGCACTATTTTCCGGACTCATATTTATTCAGCTCAAGGTACGCTAATAATCGAGTGATTCGATTTTAATCGATAGCTTTTCAATTCTAGAATCGATTATGTGAAAAATAGGTTAATTTGATCAAATATTTTGGAAAAATTCCCGTTGCCACGAAATAATAATAATTGAAATATTTGACTTTAATTTTAAAGATGTAAGTATCATTTTGTTTGACATATCGAATGACAGTTTATTTACGTGTTTTTTCAGAATTATTTATAAATCAATGTAACAAAATTCACCAGAAATAAACTTTACATCTTCTGAACATAACAGTAAGTACTATATTTCATTAATGTATAATATTTTCAGTTAATTTAAATAAGTAGATACGTAATCTCTATATAGAATTGGACGACCTATTCTAACCGCCTTTATTAGAATATATTCATATTGATTGTACATTAGAATGATAAATATTGATAATTGGGTATTACTATTTTATAATCTATTAAGAAAAAAACCGGTATAAGATTTCCCGAGCTTACATGTTCATTAAATTAATTTTCAAAGAATAATAATTACCCGACATCATAAATAAACAAAGAAATTTGAAATATAGAGATTGGATCATTTTTATTACGTAATAATAATAATTCAGCTGATAGAATTTTTAAAAAATACATAAAGATCGAAGGTCGAATTTTTAGAAATTACATGAGAACATAAAATAAAATAATTCCAATGGAGGATTATTGTATGTACCTATCAACATGTTTTAGAACACATAAATTTAAAAATAATTTTCATTCATCCAAAAAAAATTTAACTTCTTTCAAAAACTTCAATACCATGAGCAGCAGGGAACATTTTTTCTCCACGTCTATAATGCACAAATTATTTTTACATATTTTGCTGTATAATGATATATTTAATTTCTCCACGCAAGTGAAGAATTAAATAGAACATGCTCGACTCTTACGCGATCGAGGTTGAATTCCCGATGGGAATTTTTTTTAAACATAGTCTTTTACTTGTGTAGAATGGCTATTATTCACTTGGAGTGTCTTCTAACATTATTTAAAAATCATCAGGCGCTATTCGTTCTTTTAAGTCATTTAAATCAAAAGGTTTAGTTTTGTATAGAATCCTCTTCACATATCCCTATGAAAATAAATCTAATGATGTAAGATCAGGTGATCTCGCTGGCCATTCTGTCGATCCTCGCCTCCCTATCTACCCATTGGGAAATATTGCTTCTAGGTACTGCCGGACATTGCGTTGGTAATGCTGAAACCATATCGTAACTTAAGGGTTTCCTGGATCAGGATATAAATTTGTCAAACTTGGATTGACATAATTTTGAAGTAGTGCCAAATAATGATCGCCATTCGAATTGCTCTCAATGAAAAAGGGACCAGATAGGGTTTCCAACAATCCCTGTCCAAACATGAACCTTTTGAGGGTATTGCGTGTGTTCTTCTCTCATCCAATTAGGATTTTCCGTTGACTAGTAACGGCAATTTTATTTCTTAGCGGTGAGCATTTTTTTCAGGTCTGCGAACAGCCAGTATTCGCTGGTGGCGAAATGATGAAATGATATTAGTGTTAAAATTTACTCCTATTTTGATGATAAAATAAAAGTACATCAAGAAAATCACATTTTGACGTCTATTATCAGTTAATTATTTTAACAATAATTCTCATTTCCTGGGAACTGACCATGTTAGATGACGCTGAATCATTTAGTTACCAACAAACAATATTGTTTACAGTTCACGCTTTTTATTAAAAGTTCTTACTGGTGTTTAATATTCATCTCGCATAATGAGGGATAGTATTGATGAATCGTGTATTCATGATGATATTGAAGAGGCTGCAAAATGAGCGACATTTGAATTATTATTACCGAAAAAACGACTCAGCAGTACGATATTGCATATATTCTAGTTTTCTCAAGTGGTGTAAAATCACAAGAGTTGAAGGAAACTTCAGTGAATTTGTCTTTTTGGCATATCTAGAAGAGAAATAAAAAAAATGGAACGCGTCAACTTTGTGGAGTAAGTTTTCTATGATAAAATCGAGTGCGCTAGTTAAAAATGGGGTTGATGTAAGCAAATATTTCAAGGTAATAGCATTCTTAAAAAGGAAAAATGATGGTTATAGTCCCAAAAAATCAAAAACACTTACGTTTATAAATGAGGCGCCAGATGAAACATACTTGATGGTAAAAGTTACTACCATTTTCGGAATATATGGAGCCTGCCTACGTGAAGAGTTGTTCCATTTATTAATAGATGATATTAATTTAATAGATAAATCATTGATTGTTCAAATTCCAAATACTAAAACGAAAATATAAGTCGGGTGAATATAATTAGTGAATATAAGTTGTTTGAAACATGGATATTTTAATGTTAACATTTTTTACCAAAGGTTTTGAAATTTCTGAATGTGTGGAATAGACAGAAAGAAATTTGGATGTTCTAGTCGCTATCTACGTAAAAAATGATCCAAAATATGTACAGGCAACTGAAACAAGAAAATGATGGGTCAAAGCTTCTGAAAGAATACAAAAGTTTCAGTACACGTTCTACAGATCATAACGATAAAATTATGCACAAACATTTAATTATCATAACGGAAACTATAAATAAATATAATTTTTTGTTTATGGTCCATTGTTGAATAAGAGTTTTCTAATATTACTGTTTTTTTGTCTTTTTCTCGTGAAATAGGTAGGCAAAATTGTTCTCAAGTTTTCATTCAACTTTCATAGGTACCTTTAGAAAATTTTGCCGACAAAACTTTTTCTCTTGTTATGACTATTTCACTAGAGTAAATTGATAACTGACAAGATTTGAAGGTTTTGAGCTGGCAATTTTTTTGTCTTGTCGCGGCAATTTTTTGACGTTTAATATATCAAATATATGTGTATAAAATTCTGATTTTTTAGTTTTTTTCTCGTGAAATAGTCATGTCGAATACCACTCAATTAAAAATTTTGTAAGGTAAAATTTTTCTCTTGTCGTATTCAAGTTTGTTGCTTTTAGGTAATTTTGCTCATGACATTTAATCCAAAACCACTCGCCTGACGGCTCGTGGTTTTGTTAAAAATGTCATTCGCAAAATTGCCAAGCAACAAACTTTCATGACAATCGAAAAATTTTGCCGACAAAATTTTCACTCTCGTGGTATTATATATGACAATTTAATTCATGTATAAAAAATCGCATATGCCACAGTGCAACTGTCACTTTGACAGCGGCAAAAGTTAGCTTTAACTTTTACAGCGACAAATACACTAGTGGTTTTTTCACTTATTCATTTGTTCATCAATTATCGCGGTGTTGGTTACCAGAATAAATAGTTTGGCATGTTTGTCAACAACTTATTGAATTTTCAAGAACTACCAATGAGTCGATTCGGTGTGTCTACGAACGCCGAAATTAGTCAAATTGTTAATACCTGTGTGCCTACTAATACAGTTGCGACGCAATCATCAATCTGGCGACAATTTTCTACGTTTTGCGATGCAAAAAAATACACATTTGAGCCAGATACTTCCATCGAGAAATCGAATGTAATATTGCAAGATTGGGCATTTAATATGCGAAAAAATAACGGAGAAGACTACAAAGAAGCGGTAGTTAAAACAATTTGGAACACCACCGCTAAAATGCTACAAAGTAAATATTATATAATTTAATATTGTATTCAACCCTTTCACCGATGTTCAGTTTAATTCATCACGAGCTGCACGTAATGCTAAACGTAAAATCCTACAAGCACAACCCGAAAAGAGAAAATGTAGTGCATCAGCTCTTAATAAATCTGAAGTATTTGCAATGGCCAGATTATATAACGAAAATGAACCGGAAGGACTTCAAAAGAAATTATATCACATTTTGGCGTTTGAACTAGCTTGGCGCGGAGGAGAAGCAGCTTACTGCAAAACCACTTATTTCGTATCTGAAATTGAAAATAATGGAAAAGAAACTGGACGTATCGAGTATAATCCTCTATTTTCGAAAACGAGACAAGGCGGCAACAATAAATTATGTGACAGCAAATGGATCACGCCTAATATTTTCGACGAAGATATTTGCCCAATACGTTTATTCAAAAAGTTAATGTAAAAACGAAACACTTTTATAACTTCGGACAGAGTATTTCTTACACCAAATCCCTTTTGGAAAAAGAAAAATTCTAAAGGTTGGTACAAAAATTTGCCGATTGGAATTAATGAAATTTCCAAATGGACTAAACGCTCAGCACAACGCATTGGTTTAGATGTCAAACGTGTCAAAATTACAAATCACTCAAATCGAGCGGCAGCAGTTAGCGAATTAAGTAAAAGCGGAATTGAAGAACAAGCTCTAATAAAAATAACAGGACACAGCAATTCATCATCAATAAAACCATACTTACAAGTTGACAAAGAGTATCATTCAAGCATTATTCAATCATCTCGTTTGGAAAATGAAAAAACTTCAACATCTACTACAGAAACGATTAGCTGTGGCACCCGCAGCGATATCACTGTTCCTAGTATGAATTTCAATAACTGCGTTTTTAATAATTGTCCTTCGGTGTCGTGTTTTTAATAGTTGACGGTTATTCTCGTCAAATTGCTAGCAAACAGTTTCTCATTAAACAACCCAAATTCACCCGATAAAATACAAACCACTTGTGCAATTATAAGTGATAATAAAACTTGACAATTTGTATAATCTTTTCAATGAACAACAGATCCTAAATTTAATATTTTTGGTTATAATAAAAAAATCATTTTTGCCTTGTATCCCTACAATATCTGTTGGTTATCAATGTGTGTTTCTTATTGCTATTTACATTAGTTAAAAACAATAAGGAGGCCAAAAATTTATCCGCGGTTAAACTGGTTTTAGGATTTAACCACTTATTTAAACAGATTTCGTTCAAAAAATGGTGTTGTCTGATTGGTCTATTCCATGATGAGAGAAATAATCATCATAATCGAATTAGTGGTTCAACAGATAACCACTTTTGAAAAAGTGTAAAATTATCGGCGACTGAATTTTTCTGACGTCACAATTGTATGATAAATACTGCAGTTATAATAATTATTTTTAGTTATTATGGAAGAGGTTACTAGCAATATCGCCCAAGAGCAAAAGAAAGAAGCGCCAATAACGTCCTGCGTGAATTCTCTAAAGCCAAAGGATCTTCCTATCGAAAATATACAAGTGATAACGAAGGATTCGACGGAAAGCAACGAACTCGTCGAAAAAATTATATCCGCCGAGAAAATCGAAACTGTTTTCGATAAAAACGCTACGAGTGAAGAAAATAAAAACGGTTCTACCGAAAAGGTAAGTCGCCTCTAAAGGAGCGGCATGAAATTCGTCACAATTTTATTACAGGTACCAGTAAAGATATAGAACATCTGACACTTCTTATATGTTATTTTGGAAGTCAAAATAAGCATTTTCTTTCATTTCACCGACCCTGTAGCCATACAGGGTGATACTAACAAATAGGTCAAAGAATTTTTATTATTATTATAGCAAAATGTTATAATTTAACTTTGACTGATGAAATCAAGCATTTTATTGAAATAAAAACAAAATATATTTTTATTTTCCAGCATGTACAGTGTGATTCAACGAAGAGACACTTTTGTGATGATATTGATTTTAAAAACTCATCAGATACTTAGTCTTAGTGAAAAGGCACTTAGCTGTTTTTTTTCGTTGGCGTTCTCAATTCTACAAGTTGACAGTAATTAAAAAGTTAAAAAATTGCTGATTTTATAGTGATGTAAGGCTACGAAAAGCATTATCACTAAAGTTTTCTCCAATTTCGTATGAGTATTAAGAGCAGACAGCTGTTGGTACCATAGAGATACTACAGATAGAGGCAGCAAGCCATAGGTCGCTGTGTAAGTGGATATGTCCGTCTGAACTCCGGTGAGATAGAAAAAGACAGACGATCAGAGGTTTTTCCGTCTTTGTCGGTGTGTATATATAGCATGCGCGCTATTAGAGAAATATAGCCTAAACCTCCGACTTCCTATCTCTCTCTCTTACATGCTGACGGGTTCCGAGCTGGCTTGTTGCCTCTATCTGTAGTATCTCTATGGTTGGTACACAGACGGTTCCAAAAAAACACCCTCAGGCTCTGGTGCAGGTGTATACGGGCGCAGACCTAGGACAGAAATCTCAACCTCTCTAGGATCCTATGCAACCGTATTTCAGGCGGAAATTTACGCCATTGTTTCATGCGTGGAGAGATTGGAGCAGACCAATCTCATACATAGAACAATAAAAATTTTCTCGGACAGCCAAGCGGCTTTGAAAGCACTTAGCTCTCACCGTGTAACGTCGAAATTGGTTTTAGACTGCCAAAAAAGACTCTCCTCAATAGAACTCATTAAACTATTGCTGGTCTGGATCCCTGGCCATTCTGACATGGAAGGAAACGAGAAGTCAGACTCTCTTGCAAGGGAGGTGCTGCACGTGTTTCTATAGGACCAGAACCTACAATTGGCATCGCAATAAGTTTTGCCAAACAAACGCTGAATACCTGGACGGCAAGAAGAGCTTCAGACTTTTTGCATAATTTACCAGGATTGGTTCATTCAAAGGCTTTCATACATCCTTCGAAGAATGTCAACAAACAAATGTTAGACTATAGCAGGCATGACCTACGTTGTCTAACAGGCCACTGTCATCTGAATCATCATATGCTAAAACTTGAGATTGTCGGAAGATCCGACCTGCCGTCTTTGTCTGGAAGATGATAAAACAGCAGAGCATATAATTTGTGCCTGCCCCGCCGCGGCTCGAATCAGGTATCTGATGTTTGGCAGGGATTCTCTCTCGCCCTCGGACCTGAAAAATCATTCACCAAATAAGCTAATCGGCTTTGTTAAGAAGCTGAATTTGTTTGGTGAAATCTGAATAGGTGTGAGCCACAATACACTCTTGAGAGTCGCAGTGGAGTGCCTTATAGACCCACTCACGATAAACCTCACCTAACCTAACCTAGTCGAAAATGTTTTTTTTGACATTGTCGACAGACATTTGATATTTGGCAGATTAAAAAAACTCTTTTCACATTTTTCAACTTTGGATTTTTGTATATTGCTAAAATACTATTATTAATATCTCTTATCTCTCAAGTTTCGAGATTGAAACTGGAATATTCTTCTCCAATCTATGGGGAAAATAGAGATTTTGCAAATGGCAGGTTCATTGTGGCCTCAGGAAGAGATAAACAGAAAAAATTATGGGTTGGATTAGCCCTCAAACTAAATTCATTGGTAGACAACATTTTTAAGATGACTACTCTGACCTTACCTCTTAATTAATCTAGAAAGTTCTATGAATAAAACAAGACGTTTTTATTAGAATATGCCAAATATCTTATGCGTTTCCAAATAGGTAAACGAATACGACTGGTCCATGAATCGACTCGTATTTCTACGACTAATCGAAAAATAGAATCGCTGATTGTTAATTTTGGTCGGCCGTTACGATCGTGTCGTAACATAGATTCCCGGTGATGGTTTTTTAATGAATTTTGAAATAAATAATGAGATTTTCTTCAAGTTGAAATGTAAATAATAATAAAGGTCTTAATTAACAAAAATTTTTCATAGTTACAAAAAAGAATGCAACAGTCGGGCGAGGTTCAAACCACCCACTTGTGAAAGCGGGCGTCTGTTCTACCACCTAACCCTTTAATAATAGAATGATGCTAGCATCTTATATACAATAAAAAGAGTAAACTATTTAAAATAATCAATAAAGGTACGACTGTGTTTCAAGCAGAGACGATTGCCGCTATAACATGTATTGATGAAAACATCGAAAGAGGATATACCGGACAAAAAATAAGAATATTCACTGACATCCAGGGTCTGCTTAAATCTATCAGTAATCCAACAGCTAGGTCTAGCTAGGTAAAAAACTGTAAATAATCTCTCAACAGGCTGGCAAGAGACAATAAAGTGTCTCTAATATGGGTGCCGGCACATGAGGGGATTGCAGGTAATCAAATGGCGGACCAGTTAGCTAAAGAAGGTTCTAAAGCAGACTTCATAGGTCCGGAAAAGTTTTGTGGAATCGCAAAAGATGGCATAAGAGGAGAAATCGGCTAGATATGGAACACCAATTCAAATAGAGGTCTACACAAGGGCACCTCCGTGCAGAGTTTACTGAATAAGGTAGACAAGGAACTCTCAACCAGGCTATTGAAACTGAGTAAGAGACATTTGAAGACAGTTTCCGATCTGGTGACTGGACACTGCATCTTGAGGAAACATCTGCACAAAATGGGCAAAGTTAGTGAACCTATGAGCAGGAAATGTGATCTTCATGATGAAACACCTACTCACATACTCTGTTTCTGCGAGAACTTACATGGACTCAGACGGAAGCACTTTGGAGAGGAAATAGTCGAACTAGTGGCCTACATAGAAGACACAAAGCTTCTGGAATGGAAGTAGATAACATGGGAAATGGTACAAAGATTCAGTTCAAGTACCTCTGCTGTTGAGCACAACCCAATCGAATGAATGAATTAATAAAGGTAACGATGTGCGAACAATTTAAAAAAAATATTAATTAGGCTTGGAAGTTAAAAAGTACGTAGTTTCAACTTAAATGTTTGCAATGATTTGGAAGCTCTAACTGCAACTGACAAGTTATTATAAATATTTGTAATAAATTACAAGATTTTGCAAAAAAAAGCTTTGATCTATTTTTTAGTATCGCCCTGTATGGCTACTAGGTCGGTACAATGCTTATTTTGACTTACAAAATGAAATACTGAAATTTTAAAAAAAGTCTTTCGGTGGCCGAAATCGATAAGAAGTGTGAGATGTTCTTTTAAGGGTTTCCTAAATTCATCACATAGGACTTTCTTCAATAGAAACAAAGCATGGGCGAATGTTAATGTCGGAATATTGAATCTTTATTGTCTATGAAGCATATCTAGGGTGTCCAGGAACTTAATGTCAAATATTATTAACGGCGTTGAATGTTAAATTTATAGTGTAGGTTCTTGCCAAACTGACTTTAAATTTGGAGATAACAAAGCCAGTTCTCAGGACTTTGTTATCCGATGGAAATTAGATAAAGACATTATCAGCGCCGATCCTAGGGACCTAAGGTGCCGCTCCCCCCCTCTTGAAAATGTTTCCTATTTTTACTAATACTTAACGATGACATAAATTCAACTACCCTTCTAAGAATAAAACGTAAAACATTGACAGTGTAATAACAAATTGAGTGACAAACCAATAAAGACGTAATGACGTAGCTTAATTCAGGCACAAAAGGCATAACGTACCTTTCCATTTTTTACTTTAATTGCACATACGCGGTCAGTAATATCCACATAAATTTAGAGTGTCTTTGATACATTCAGGGAAATATGACGTAACGAGAAACATTCGTGACTTTTACTATAGTCTCAGATTTATTATACAGGGTGATTCATTAAGAATGTCCAATCTCTGAACTGTAGATTCTAGACCTCAAAATATGATGATTCTGCTCAACATGCCTTATGCAAATATTGCTAGTTTCCGAGATACGGGATTTAAATTTTGATTTTCGCAATAATTTTTTATGTTTTCACAATTTCTCTTTGAAAATTGGCAATTTTACGTTTTTTGGCATGAGGAATCATAATTTGCACTCTAATTTAACATTGGTAATAGACGGAAAATAGAAGAAGCCGCAGATGTAATTAAAAATAATAGACAAGGATTATTTGATATTAAGAGATCTTTACGAAAGCGGATCATAAAGTGTATTGAAGTAAATGGTGGGCATTTTGAGCATTTGCTTTGAAGTTTTTTTATTTTTGTTTACAAATTTGTTATTGTTACATATTTAAGGAATAATAAAAAATTTTTGTGAAAAAATTAATATTTTTATTGAACTTTTTAGAAGCAAATAACTCGATAACCGATTGAGTTACACGAATCAAAGAAGAGTAACTTTTTTTTGTAGAATATAACGCTTTTTAATATTTTTTTATTATTTTAGTTGTAAGTTTAGCCCAAAAAAAGTTTACTTTGATTTAATTAACACAAACAAGTGTAACTAGCGCTCTAGTGCTCTATTAGCAATGTTAAATTAGAGTGCGAATTATGATTCCTCATGCCAAAAAACGGAAAATTGCCAATTTTCAAAGAGAAATTGTGAAAACATAAAAAATTATTGCGAAAATCAAAATTTAAATTTAAACTTTGAACACACCGTATCTCGGAAACTAGCAATATTTGCATAAGGCATGTTGAGCAGAATCATCATATTTTGAGGTCTAGAATCTACAGTTCAGAGATTGGACATTCTTAATGAATCACCCTGTATACGAACTACTAGATTGACATTTCTAGTTTTCTTAAAATAGATAGGAAAAAACTACAGTTTGGCAACGTCATCGTCTTTTTACCGTGAATAAACCATACACATCGAACATTTATTATAGCAGTTTTAAATTCTCTTTTCTCTTTTTTTTTGGGTTTCAATAATTATTTTTGCTGAATAAAATGAACTAAAATGTAATTGTTTCAGTGTGTTTTCATATTTCAATTCTATATACGCCACTATTCTACCTAGTACTGATCAACATAAAATTTAGGCAGAACCGGTAACATCAGAAAGTCCAATTGAGAAAACGGAAGTAAGTTCATCGAGAAATGCTTCAAAAGAAAGTACGATCGAGGACGTACCTGCATCGCTAAGAAGTAACACAAAGACGATCATTGAAAAAAGACGAGTAGGATCCGCTAGCAGTGGTTTCGTTTCCGAAAAAATCAATAGAAATCAAAGCGATATTTTTTCTTTGAAAGACGAAACTACAATTGCCTCTTCGATATTTTCAGTAAATGGTTCGCCTTCAAGAAAGGTAAGCGTTTTTTTCTAGTTGATTTCTGTAAAAATTTTCGGAAGTAATTACACAAGAGCATCAAAATTACCGATAATTTTTCATGAAAGCATGCTGTCTAAAAACTGCATGAGTTTATTTTCATGTTTTGGCGGAAGAGCCCGGCTCCGAAGGACATCTACTTAGTTCCTGATAAACCTCTCAGAGACTAGTAGCTCCTTTAGTCCTATTTCCCTGAGGGATTTTAGGATATCTGCAGGCTTCAACTTAGGTAACTGTCCCTCTTCTATCCAGTAGTCTCCCAGGTACTATGCCCTAGGATTCTGAATTGCTGTGCAGTTCGCAAGTATGTGGATGGAGGATTCTTCTTCCATTCCACAAAACCTACAATCTTCTTCCTCCACTATTTTGAGCTTTTTAAGGTGCCCATTCAGGCGACAATGTCCCGTTAGGATTCCTGTTGAAACTCTTAGTGCAGATTTACTTTGACTTATGCATTCATTTGATCTCAACGGGTTGAAGCCACCCATCAGAATCTTTGATTGTTCAAGCCCTACTAGATCTTTCCAGGGTCAGATCTTCTCTTCTCTTCGGCTTTGCCTATTTCAATATTACCTTGGGGCTGATACCGCAAAAGGGTTCCGGCCCCCAAAAGGCTATTTCAGTCCCCCTCTTTGCTATTCCATCTGCTATTTCATTTCCTTCTGTTCCAGTGTGTCCTGGAATCCACAGTAAGGTTACTATATTGTTCTCGCCTAGTTCATTGAGTTTTCCTAGGCATTCCCACACCATTTTGGAACTGATTACACAAGAAATAAGTGTTTTAATGGCTGCTTGATTATCCAACATTATGATAATATTTTGCCTTCTATATCCTTTGTCAATATTGAACTAGGCACACTTTCTTATGGCGTGCAGTTATCAACGTAGCTCTGACTATTCAAAGCTCCACCCCTCACTCTTCCCACAAAAGGATACTTAGCTAGAAATTGCGCACAAGACAAGGATTTCATCAGCAAATTTCCCTTTATGTTGATGTAAAATCCATAGTTTCCCTTCATTTCAGAATTACTCAAAGTGAAATACTTTTGGTCATCTAAAGTAATGATCGTTTCATTGGCAAAGTGTACCAGCCTTAGTTGACGACAGCATCTTGGTATACGGTCGCACTTACGTCTTCTTCAATATTCTAGACCTTTCCTCCTCAATTCCAACGATATCGTACTCTTAGAAAATCTGTATTGACAAGCCAGTCTCCTCGTTGACATTCCAACCTGTTTTTTTGCTCTTCCCACCAATCTCTCTGATCTCTGTGCAGTAAATGCACGGGGTCTTTCACTTTTAGGGAGATTTAGACGTGGTATTCCCTGCTCGCCCTCCGCTGTTGTTCTATAAATGGTTCTGCTTGAAATGTTGTCATTCTGGAATATTCGACAGATTTCAGATTTAGGTACCCGCCCGACCAACTTGTAGATACTTCTTATTTCTAATTTATACGACATCTTAAACCAAAAACTATAAAAATAAAAAAAATAAATCTCAACTGACAGCAAACAAAATAAAAAAACTTGTGTTCCCAAAGGGAACTTGATATTATTTTGTTTTTGTTAAAATTAATTTTTTGCCAAAACTTTTAGGGCATACGTTTTGTATTATTAGTATAGTATTTCTACAGTCAGTATTTTTTTTCTATTTTGTTGTGAATTTTATATTTTATCTATTTTTAAATTACGTCGCTTTTTCCACAAAATTTGTAAAATCTTATTTTACCATTAAAAATACATATTTGAAAACATTCTTATATTTTTAGGTGTACCGCAAGGTACAAAAAGTACCCAGTAGCAACGTTTTTCCATTTGGACAAATGGCGGAGCCTCTATCAGATCAGTTAACGACAAGAGACAGGATGAGGGATAAAGATAGTTACCACGATGTCAAAAGACCGACAAGTTCGCTTAGGAATCCTTTAACCGGCACCGGATTGAATTCTAACGATGAATACAAATTCAAAGGAAAAAAAAGATTGGGTAAGAGATTGTAATATAGATTGGCCCAGTTGAAACTGTTCAACATTATTTTTAACGTGATTATTGACTAATACTACAGTCATTTGGTAGTTTTACCTGGAAAATTTTCCGGGAGTTTTAAAAATTTGTGATTTTTTTGAAGTTGATGAGCCCTTTCCGTTGGACGGATATATTATTATTAATACTTGTAAATTATAACATTTTCGGCGAATTTCGAGATATGTCATATAAACTTCCGCCCCAAGACGGAATTCTAATTTTAAATTCATAATTCCGCCGGCGGAAACCTAGCCACACTGTTTTTTGAATAATAATTACGTTTTGTCTTTTTTGATTGCTGCAAACGATACAAATTTTCAATCTATATCAACTTCTCTTGACAAAAAGCATATTCATCTCTCTAGCTTATTTAAATACAGAGATATAGTATAGTATTGAATGAAGAATGAAACTTAACCAAAAATTGGCCCAAAATCTACATATGCCACTCAAAAGTCTTATAAAATTTACATTTTTATTGTTAAATATTTTTATCAAAACACAAGACCAAATAAAAGCCAAATAAAACCACCTTTCCCCAAAATAAATACTCTTGTATTTATAATATCAAAAGACCAACACCATATTTTAGTTTGCCCTAGGTTTCACTCTAGGCAGTAAACTACTGCGTGAAGTAGCAGAACTAGTCTATGGATGACGAGTGAAAACCTCTCCAAAATTCTCAGACTGGCCTGTATATGCATTACAGAAGCAATGAGAACGGCAGCCATGAAAGTTATTCTCAACCTCACACCACTACATATGGTGGTGGAAAGTGTTGCAGAAAGAACAAGATACAGACTAAGTAGAGAGGGAATCATTAAAAAGAAAACCACCTCTTCACTTCTTAGAAATCAGACAACCTGGGACATGCCACAAGATGGTATGATGAAAAAGTATAACTTTTCAAAGAAATTCGTTACGGAATTAAGCAACAAGAAGGAATGGGATCCAAATATCACTATCAGACTTGGAAAGAATGCCATTCAATGGTACACAGACGACTCAAAAGCAATAGGAACTGATATAGGAGTGTAAGGGCCAGGAACCAAACACTCTGAAAGCTTGCGAAAAACCCCAAGTATATTTCAAGCGGAAATTCACGCCATAAGAAAGTGTCCCCAGTTCAACATTGACGAAGGATATAGAAGGACAAGGATTATCATAATGTCTGATAATCAAGCAGCCATTAAAGCGATGAGTTCTTGTGTAATCAGTTGCAAAATGGTGTGGGAATGCCTAGACATACTCAATGAACTGGGCGAGAACAATATAGTAACCTTACTGTGAATTCCAGGACACACTGGAATAGAAGGAAATGAAATAGCACATGGACTAGCAAAGAGCGGGACTGAAGTACCCTTTTGTGATATCAGCCCAAGGTAATATGGGAATAGGCAAAGCCGAAGAAAAGAGAAGATCTGACCATTGGAAATATCTAGTATGGCTTAGACAATCAAATATTCTGATGGGTGACTACAACCCGTTGAGATCAAATGAATGCATAAGTCAAAGTAAAACTGCACCAAGAGTTTTAACTGGGATCCTAACGGGACATTGCCGCCTGAACGGGCACCTGAAAAAGTTCAAAATAGTGGGGGAAGAAGAATGTAGATTCTGTGGCATGGAAGAAGCCTCCATCTACATATTTGCGAACTGCACAGCAATTCAGAATCCTAGGGCACAGCACAGGAGATTATTGGATAGAAGAGGGATACTTACCTAAGTTGAAGCCTGCAGGATTGGCACTCTGTAACAAAACACCGATAAAGATTCTCTTCTCTTTGCTATTTCGTACTCTGTAACTGAGTTCGGACGTTTCCGAGCCTAGCTGAACATGACCGATGATGCGATAGCGAAGCGAATGATAGCGACAACTCCAAGGGTCTTTCTATTTAAGAGACATATCGTTCTGTCTTATTCTACTCAATGTGTAAGATTTTTTATCTCTGTTCGATGAAAAAGAAAAGAGGTTGTTGTTATTAATTTCAATTTTGTAAGGTTAGTTGTGTCAAAGGTTGTGTTTGTGGAATAATATTATACCTACCTGAAAAAAAACTATCATTCTTGCAATGTTTTTGATTTCATTTACAAGAAATCATTATACTGACAAGATTTTGAACAAAACCCAACGAATTAACAAAACAGAATGTTTACTCTTTGCAACAGCTATTGAAACATCATCATCATCATACATTAAAATGTGAGGTTACTAAACCTACAACTAACAGATAAATGTCAAATTTCTTGTTCTTTTTTATTTTTATCCTGAAATAGTCAAATTTGCATAATGTGTTCTGAATTATTAGTAGATTATTCTCTATCCGATTGACGATCCCGAATCTTGTCGAACTCTAGCCGAGGCGATAGAGATTCGCTTATAGAGTACCACTAAACCAAGTACATATAGCGATTCTTTTCGTTTGCTTATTCTTTATCTCTTTCCTTAAAATACAAATTACAGAGTGCCAGTCCAGATATCCTAAAATTTGTCTAGTCTTTGAGACGTTCCTCAGGAACTAAGTAGAAGTAAGGGGGCACAATAGATCTCAGTGAATGCCACCCCATCATACGTACATACATACATTGTACTACATATTGAATATTATTTGACAGGATCGCCACAAGCGACTCTGTCCTTTAGTCGATTCAAACCAGCTATTAGTTGAAGTCGTTAAAGTCAAAACATTTCGCAACAACTTTCCAAGTCCAGCTCCTACCGACAAAAATATTCCTGAGGGTCAAAAAGGAAAAATACGACCTATCCCCCTGCGGGCATAAAGTACACATTATGGCCCTCACGTTCATTAAAGGCGCAAAAAACAGCTTTAGATTAACTTATTCTTTATTAGCAAAATAACTATAAATTTACGTTTTTATATTATTTGGTTGTATTTACATAGAATTGGCAATTCTGGAAGGTTCCGCTGATAGCTAAATTTCATGCAGCAAAGGTTGACTCATGATTCATTGTCTGGGTCTCTAGTTTCTGTAAGGAAATGCTAGATCCAGATCCTGTTTTCTAAATATCATCCAGCAACTTAAAAAAATATTTATCTATCAAAACGAACTGGTAAGACATAAAAGTTTGTAGGCACCACGGGTACTAATAGATATATGCCCGCAGGCGATTTACGAACCCTCGGGCCAGAAAAGTGCCCCAAAAGAAGTGTAAATTTAAAAATAGAAAATTCTTGATAACTGCAGCTGGGACGCTACCAAAACGTTGATAATAAAAATATTGAAAAAACATTCTAGTTTAACGCTCAATAAAAAACAAAACCAATTATTTCGTTTGGCCAATAATCACGTTTAAAATGTGTCAGTCTCAACTGAGATATCCTGTAGACATAAGCTAAATTATTTTTAAACAGTCCGACTGTAACATTTTTCATTGAAAAGTGGAAAACAAGGTGGATTTTCAATATATTGTATTTTTTAGATGGAAACCCTCTATTAGGATTGGGTTACACTCCCGAAGCAACTCCCTCGACCCACAGAATTCCACCAGGTGGGTACTCTCATAAGCTCTGGTGAATTTTTTTTGGAAATGAAATTATATAGAAATTTTAGTGGAAACGATAACATTTTTGTAGAGCATCTTGCTTTTTTTTGAAAAAAGTTCATAAAGCATCTGTATTTTTTAATGATTTTTTTTTGAACCTTTTATACCTATTGTTTATGTATATATTTTTACCCAACATAAAACTGATAATAATAAAAAATCTTTTTTACAAAGTAATTTTTATATACCCTCATAGTAACAAAAAAATATACGCAAAATTTTCACTTTACTACCTGATTGGAGGAATATTAATAATTTAAATTGAAGAAAAAACCTATTTCAGAATTTTCATTGAATAAATCAATTTTTGAAGTGAAAACTTCTTTAGGCGCGTTGAACACTTTTTTTATGTGAATAAAAATTATGAATTTTTTGTCGTCACGCTTTTATGCAACACAATTAACAATGAAGCGTATATTTATAGTGTTGCATTTATTTGCCATATTGTGCTGGAGTTTAAGTTTGTGTGTTTTGACATGTGCTGTAAGTGAGTTGGTTTTCAGACAGACTTTGTAGAACAATGTGAATGTACTTAATACTTATTTTATTTAAATAATAAAAACTACGATGAAAACTAAATAGAATATAAAATGAGGATCCAGAACAATATGGCCGAACTTGTCAGTGACATCATTCTGGAATGGTAAATTATTTTCACTTGACATTTATATGTTATAAAATTACACACTAAAAAGTAGCCTATAGGTTCACAAATCAGGATTGATGTGTGATCTGGGATAGTTTTAGCGCCGTTGTCAAATGGTGTTTATTTCCTTGAAGTTGAATTAATTTTGTATTACTTTGATCTGTGTCAGTTAGTCGGGAAGCAATATGTGTTGAATTATTACGAAAACGATTAACTATCATTTCTTTTATTTATTGAGGTTATTTGTACTCGCCATTTTGAAGATTATCCGTCAACAAATTTGCGGTTAATTCAGAATCTCCAGAGAGAAATAAAAATAAAACATTTCTACTTTAGCAGATTTACTCTTATATGGAGAATTCCAGCCTCACTTTCACCACTGGTTTACATTTTATTGGATTTGAAAAGCGAAAAAATACACACCAATGTCAATAAAATAAAAGTTCATAGCCGGCTACATTATACCCAAAATAGGAATAGGAATCGACCCGAAAGTAAAGAAATCTTCCCGAAAATAGCAACTTTTATTTTCGAGCTATAGTACTTTTATTTTTTTTGCATGTATTTCTCGTCCTCACCTGGTACATCCTCCAATTTAGACACCGATAGAAGCACCATCCATCGCTTAGGGTATCTGTAATCTAAACTTCTGCTTTTTTCGTAGATACGATACTTTCTTCTACCTCTACTGGGTTCGTAAACTAAATCTTGGTATGCTGCCATTTCATTCAATTTTTAATTTTCTTTCAATATCTTAAAAACATTTTCTCTATACACACTCACTCACTAGAACGTTTATTATTAAAAAGTAATCACATTCCATCACAAATTAACGGTTGTTAGATTAAATTAATTTTTTTTGTTGAACTGTTAAAAGAAATTCAAACACGATTCTAGATATAGCGAGAAACTGACACTGAAAATTTAGACAACACACATAAAATTATACATAGAAATAGTGTGTGTTCACTATTTTTAATAGGCGGGTAATTGCTATGCAGCCCACAAATGTTTATATCATCTTTAATTCAGATCAATCTACTTACCAACAGTGATATATTATTATATGAACATCTGTTTCAATATGGCAAATTAAACAAAAAAAAACGACTAACAGATTAGTGGGTAGTATTTTATGGTGATAATATTCACTAATGTAGTTAAAGAAATTTGTTTAATTTGACTGGTGACGAGATATTTCAATAAAAGTGTGTCCCAAAGAAAATTATTCAAAAAGTTTTGTAAGTTGGAAATTCTAGAATCGTTGGCGACATAACTTATATAGGGATAGATGGGACTATTCCATGTTAAGCTCTGAACCTGATTTTCAGCGCCACCTAGCGGCTATTACTTTTTTAAATGAAACTAACTGTTTCTAAATAATTCCACTTTAATGAAAAAATATATATGAAAATTGTAAATTATATCGGTATGTATATATATTTTACATACAGTGTGGAACAGCCAAATGGAATAAATTCGATAACGAATAAATGAGGGCGTGTTATTACACTAGAAACCTAATAAGTAATACTGATTATCATAGGCGTGCCTACAGGGGGGCAGGGTTGGCAGGGTGGGCAGGGTTGGCCATGGCCCACCCTAATCGGTCCACCCCAATTCCTCAAAATATCAATCTATTAAAAATATTTTATAATTTTTAAATTTTAACGTTCACTTTAATTGAAAATAAATTTAAAATAAAAAAAGAATAATTGCTTGCCGAACTGAGGGCCGGTTTATCAATTGCAGTTTTTATCCAGCAGTTAGGTATCTGTCAGATAAAAGTAACTTGCAGAAAAAGTTCCAGTTGGGTTTTTGAAATATTTTTTATCCACTAGTTTATCAACTGTCAGATAAAGAATGTTGGTAATAGTGAGTGATAAATATAAAAGATTTGATTGGTTGTTTGCTTCACCATGGTTTTTACTATATTGGCATTCTTCAAAATCACATTTTATGCTTTATTAGCGACTTTAGATCGTTGTTGGGTTATTATGTTTGTTTCTTTTATATTTTAATACTATGGATTTTGTGGATTACGTATTAGATAGTGATGAGGACTTTGATATAGTGGAAGTCCTTCAACACGAACGAAGGCCCTACGTAGTGAGAGAAAGAGTCGATAATTTTGAGAAATGGGATGAGCAAGATTTTCATGCAAGATTTTTTATTTTCAGTTACATTCTTCGCTTTATTGCCCAGTTTTAAAAGTAAATTTCTTTCTTCTAGAGTGAAATTGCTCCCTCGTTTTTTATTATTAATTTCCATTTTATCAAAATAAATCAGGCTTTTACAAAACACACTTCAAATAGAATTGACAAAACATAACTAGGTTCAGATGTCACTGATGTCAGTCCAAACATTCCTGTTTATATGGTACATACGGGCTATCTATCAGTTATCTGATTTATCTGCCAGTTGCAACTAAAAGATATCTATCTGACACTTTAACTGCCGGATAGGAGTTTTCCTGTTGTCGATAAACCCGTCTTTCCGTACTAACTGTTAGTTAAGAGTTATCTGACAGATATATTGCAATTGATAAACCGGCCCTTAGTGTAATAAAATTTGATAATTCTATTCCTAAAGGTGTTAATCTTGATGATTGGATGGCTTGGATCCTTTCCTCAGACAACTACAAAATATACACTAGCTTTTTCACGCTTTTAAAAATGTTTGCTGTCATACCAAAATGGTTCAAGTTAAATCAAAACTAAGAAGTACCATGTCACAACAGAGACTCGAGAAGTGCTTTTTATTCATTGAACAAGAGAAAAGGCGAATGTGAATTATGACAATGTAATACAGTAGAAACGGTGGTGCTTTACCATCACGTGACTGTTACTATACGCATATACGTATACGGTGTTCCTAAATTCCATAGATCTTATTACTGCAAAGTACATAGTTGGCCATGAACCCATGTCAACAATGCTGTTGTTGTAATTGTTGCGAGACACGTTTGAAAGTTGTTCTGCGTTTATTAATCTAAAAAATATGGATGTTAATCCCGGACACATCGGCTGCTACTGTTGCGTTGCTTCAAGACGGAAGAAGTAAGCGATATATTGCCCGAGAGTATCATGTCTCCAATAGCACAGTGCACCGTATTTTTACTGGTTTTTTGGAAACTGAAGGTTACACCAGACGATCTGGAACTAGTCCCCAACGCAGCATAAGCGAACGGACAGTTAGACGACGACTCGGAGAAGCCAATCTTACTAGTTGTAGACCTGCAATAGGCACAGAACGTCTTACGCGACTTAAATTTACCAGAAATCATCAGTACTGGGGTGAAAATTAAAGGGGGGCGCGTTTTGTTTACCGATGAGTCCATATTTAGCCTGCGGTCTCCAGATGGTCGTAAAAGAGTATGACGAAGGCCACACGAGCATTTTGCAGATTGTACCTTCAGTTCGAGGACAGGATACCAAGGGAGCTCAGTTTTAGTGTGGGCCGGAATATCTCTGGAGACACACAGAATTGTACATCCTTTCGGGAGGATCTTTAACTGCTGCCAGGTACATTGAGGACGTTCTCCAAGATTAAGTTGGCTTTATTGGCAATAACTTTCTTCTGATGCATGATAATGCCCGACCTCACACCGCGAGAATCGCTCAACAGTACTTAAACGAGGTAAATATTCCTGTTATGGAGAGGCCAGCGGTAAGCCCGGATGTTAACCACATAGAACATGTTTGGGACTTGCTTGGGCGAAGGATCCGAAGTCGTGTTCCTGCTCCTCTAACTTTAAATCTGTTGCGGCAAGCGAGGAGTGGGAACTTATTACACAAGTGGACATTCGCCACATGATTTTAGACATGCCAAGGAGGATACAGACAGTAATTCGAGCACGTGGGGCCAACAATCGTTATAAAGAATGCGGCTCCCCAGTTTTTGCTAGCAAGTCGTTTCAGTTTTGATTCATTCAAGGTAATTTTTCCACAACACCAATTTGTGCGTTTTCGTCCTAGTTTTTAAAATTGTACCAAACCCTTTTTTTCTTCAATTAGAGATTTAATTGTTGTTAGAAAATACGTAAAACATGTTGTTTTCTTTGTGTGTAAGATATAGTAATAAAACATTAAAAAGAATGTAAATTTGAAGTTTGTTCAAAAATGTTCAACTGCTCCGGTTTTCGTGCCGGTGAGTGTATCTTACGGCAAACAAATGTAGCTCAATAGATAAAGATATCGACATTTTTTGTTGCAGTGTGAAAGAATATTTTTTCAGTATTCGCTAATTTTTTTCAATATATTCTTGGTAGTATGAGGCTGTTATTGATATAATTTGATTATGCATATTTACCACTCCAACTCTTTTGTGATTTGCTATTTATACCCTGTTAGACAGTGAATAAATAAACAAATAAATAAGATTTCTTTACATTTTTTATTAAACTCTATGACACAATGTTGCAAAATTAAGCTTTCGTATAAACATGTTCGATTCGAGATTCGAGCATCTGCTGAAAAGGCCCATTGAACTCCAACAAAGTTCTACGCTTCAAGTATTATTGGCAGCGGGTTTCTACAGACACTATTGGACTGAATCTTGCCAGGGTTTCTGGAGGTCTCGGTTGTTTTCTCATTTTCTTTATTAATTTTTCAAAATATTCTCAGTAGATTCATTTTTATCAGCTGTTCTTCACAGCTCCGGTCTTTTAATTTTGCTGCTTTCTGGGTCCGCATAGAACTGATATTCCAACCAACTGAAATATTTTATATCAGTTTATGTATGCAGCAATTTTATTGATAGAATTTGAAGTTAAAAAGAAACTTATGAAATAGTCTCACTTTGTATCGGCACATTTTCTACTGTCTCCTTGTACCGTTTTGGAAATTATTGGATTCTATCCTATCGTACCAGTTATATTATTTCGAGCATGAAAAAAGTGTGCATAAGCTTTCGTCGCCCACCGCTCTATGCAATTTCATATATTTATCCGTGTTTTTTGGGACACACTATATGTATTATATTGATTTTTTATAATTGCTCTATTAGTTTATGATACTTAACTTTTGTTTTATTAATTTTTATGTAATTATGTATTAATTTTATTATTTATTTGATTTTAATTGTTAATTTATTACAAAATTCTTATCTCGGGGTTTTGGGTTCAATATTCAAATTAGGTAAGTATCTTTTCAATTCAATTAATTTTCAAATATTTATTTCAACAATTCAATTAAACATTACAAACTTTTAACTTATTAAATTGATTATTATTCTTATTTTATTTTTTATTTTAAGAATTGATTTATGTTCCAAATATTTAAATATTAAATCTTCTGTTTTATTCCGGTCTAAACCATATAACAAATTTCGATGCTACTCCGGTCTTCAAAAGGCTATTTTCTATTATTATTGTTTTCAAATATTTTTTCTAGTATTTTTTCAAATTTTTTCAAATTTATTGGTTATTCAAATGATTTAAATTTTATTTTCCTGTTCTGAATATCTCTTCAAACTCGCCAAATACGTACTTTGTAATATAATTTTGGTCTCCAATTTTTATATGATTTGCATGATTACTTCTACTTTTTTCTATTTTCCAGTACAATATATTTTTTTCCACGGTCGGGAGTAGAAATCAGTTTCTATGACATCAAAATTAAAACAGAAGTATACTCTAACTAAAGTCAGTGTGATGACCATAAAATAAAGCAATGTTGTCAGATATATTTTCTAAAATTGTTAGGCTCGCTACACAAATGTTCCTCTTACTTCAGTAAACTGTTAGTTCGTGATGTTATAAGAAAGTAATATAACGAAATAACCGAAGTATACTCCGTTTGACAATTTTCGCAGAAAAATTCTACGGTCTTGAGGGTGTTCGGGGGCGTTGTGTTGTGGTTCGGCTTATAATCCATTAATATCATTCAGTGTCGGGTGTGAATTTTGTTTTAAAGAAATATTTAATATAATATCTATTTCTTGGTTGAGTGAGTTTAGTGAATTGTTATAGATATTTATAGGAAAGTGTAGGTGATCTAGTGTAGAAAGGTATCATTAATATAATACCTTTTTGATGGTGTAGTAGTTAGGTCGCGATATTAATATAATATTCATTTGTTTGTAGACGTTGGGGTGAGTTTTATAATATAATTAATTAGAATGGCATTTTGGAGACCATTTGAAACAACAGATTCAAATACCTATAAGAAGTTAGATAATCGAATTTAGTCGATTATTCCCATGGGAGTATAATGCTCCCAAGGGAGTTAACATTATGGATAACGTTTTTCATTATACTCTCTTGGGAATAATCGACTACTTCTGTTTTAATTTTGATGTCATAGAAACTGATTTCTACTCCCGACCGTGGAAAAAATAGTATATTCCATTCGAGAGAGATGCTATTTTGTCCTCGGTGCATTGTAGCCCTCGGGCTTCAAATTAAACCTCTGCCAAAATAACGCATTTCTCTCCCTTATAGTATAATGTACTATTTTTATATTCAATCGGTTATTTTAATTTTGATTTTATTTCTAATTATTCTGTCCTGTCAAAAGTATCTCTACATTCCAAGTAACAATAATCACCATTAGTACCCACATTTAATTTCCATTTTTCCCCCAGATGGCTATGTTTAAAAAAATTCATTCAAACTGACATTTCTTTATATCACAAATGACGTATTTATTTTACAAATTAAATTTCATAGATCTATACAATATCTACACAATATATTCAAAATTAATACCATTATTTGTAACATTAGAACAGTTTACTAATAGTAGGTGCATCTGTGAGATTATTTTGATTAATTAATAATATATAAGAGAAACGTATAATATATAGTTTGCCGCTTTGTCGAAACATTTTTATTGCGACATTTTATTACATCATCTACAATTTACAAATCTGTTCTAAAATGTTTGTCCAGTAACAACTGGAACAATGCCAGGCGATAAAATTTTGATGTTTATCGTTATTTTTATACGTTCGTTTATTCTTTTTTATAATATCTACTTTCAAACGTTGAAATCGAAAATTTTCAGTAGGAACTAAGCAAATGCGCGGAAATAAAGTAAACTTAAAAAAGAATAATTTTCTCTGCACGTTCCAAGTATGTTTAAGCCAAAAATAAAATGAATGAAACAAAAGTTGTTAGATTTGGACACGTCGTAAATCAATATTAATTGACGTGAAAACTTGAATTGTCATAACAGTTTTGAACCGTCTCTAGCATTCTATCCGGTATACTTAATTATAACTTTAACATAATATATTATTAACAAATGATTTTTCGCTGAAAAATGTATGCCACCATAAGTAATACTACAAATAGAGTCCGCAAGTCATTCATAAAACTATCCGAAAAGGCGGCTAAAGTATATTTTCCACGTTGCGAGAAATCTCAGCGACTTGTTGCTGGTACAAATCGGTGCGAGAAAAAGTACAATCAGTACATCGATAGTTTGTTGCTGCGACTCACCCAGGCATAGGGGAGACGTTACGTGTTGCCAACTTCGTTGAAAAATTGGCAGTTCTGGTTTCATAACCTCACTGTGTGAAAAAAATTAGCGGGTGAAAATAAAGCAAATAGGAGTAGTTTCTCTAGAATCAAGTCTTGAAGTTAACAGAATGGATGAGGAAAGCATTGAGGGCATTGTTTTAGTAACAGTAATTAGTATTATGGCTTGTGCTGCTCTACGAGAAGATAACGTAGAAGAAATCCTGTGACAGCAATGTCAGAGCGTAGCAGCCAATATAAATTTTGGGTTGGTGCGACAAAATCCACTAGAAAAGTTACCAAGTCGCAGCGACTTCTCGCTCGAAAATAGAGCAAGTTCTAATTCATGCGACCGACGCGCCCAACGAAAAAAAGCGCCAAGTTGCATGCAACTTTTTCGAGTTGCAGCATCAACTCGCACCGTGGAAAATGGACTTTACATTATATCGCCATACATATGTTTTCATCAATGACTTTCAAGGAGTGGGGAGAAACTGTCGGACAATACCACTGGCATACTGGCATATAGAACTATTCACTTACAGGTGAAAAGAGAGGTTAGGAAAATTCCGACTGTTTTATTTGCCAGTTCGGCACTGACAAACCATGATTTTCACAAAAAAAATATTATTTTTAATTATATCTGTACGCACACACACATATATCAGTTAAAAAGACGAAAATAACTGTTTCAATTAACTAGGAACGTTGAATCTTCGTAGTAAAATCAGGTAAAATTGATAGTAAAATGGTTTCCGCCTTTTCTCGCTGTTTCCATATTTCAGACAGAAAAAATCATTAACACGCATTTGTTTCGTTTAAACCTCAAAAGTTTCAAACAAAAACATATTTTTATTACATAAACTACTTAGGATAATTATTTTAAAGTAGTTTTTATGTAATTTCTTAAAAGTACATTTTTATTTTGTTTATTTTGATTAATAAAATTTGAAATATATTGACCTTGCAAGAAATTGCACCATGTCAAGCGGCCTTCAGTATCACTTGGATTTGTATACCATGTACAGTTGGAATATAAAAAGTGCCGGCTTCAGAGGCAAACACATAGCACCCCCAACCAAATAGGAGATAGCCGAGTCAAAGTACACAAAACATCCTTAAAATGCAGCAAAAAACACAAAAAACTTGAAAATTCAAAATTGAGTATTTAAAAGGGTTGTGATTAACATGAGACAACTTTACAATGCTAGGCATGCGATTTTCCGGAAAATCGTCGAGTGAAAATTTTTGTTTTTGTTTTTTCACTCTAATTGTTTAAATAATGAAAACACAGAAAAATGTTCAAATCAAAAATTGTAGCTAATACATTTATCTACAAAATTTGTCTGAGCATTTTTTTTGTATCTGCATTAGTTTTTAAAACATATGAAATTTTCCTAGTAGTATTTTTGAACATCATCAATTTTCATATTTTTAATTTTACGATAGTAAATAAACAATGACATTTAGCAAAAAAAATTTCATATGAAATGTGTTCTAAAATGGGGTATCTACAAATAAATTGAAACAAAAAATTTTGTTTCATACTTTTTAATGTATTACCTATCATCGATTTTCCACGTAAACCTCTACTAAAAAGTCGTTTTTTTTACCAAATTCCTTTAATTAACATTAATAAATTAAATTATATAACAGCATACTTTACCCTTCCCATTCTTAAAAAATATCCATAAACCAAGTTTTTCATAAAGGGGAAGGGTATACGTTAAATAATGCACATAAATTTTTGGAAGTCGATTGGTAAATGCAATGATCATTTCACTTCCCCTACTAGAAAAAATTAAAGTGTTTCTAATAATAAAATTTGTTATTGACTTGTGATGTTCACATATTAATAATAAATAAACACAACTTCATATTAGTTTTGAACAAAATAGGGTGAGTGAATTGTGCTCAGTAAATTAAACTAAAATAATCATTAAAATGTGTTACCGATTTCCTATACAGGTGTATCTGTGACAAGGTTTAGTCATAAACTTTATTTAAACATTAAAAATTTTCACACCATATAATCATCATCTAATCTTTTTTTTGTGTGTATTGATAATTTGGTTTGGCATAATAGGGGACCAACTACTACTTATTGTCATAGATTCTGCCTCCAAATTTGAAGGGGGAATCTTATTTCTTTGGAAAATACTTAGTGATATTTTGAATAATCAGTCATTAGCTTTAATAAGGAAAATGTGGTTTATGCAGAATGGAGCTCCACCTCATTTTCCATTAGAAAGAAATCATCTAAATGGCATATTCCCTCAACCATTAATTGGCAAAGGAAGTGATTTTGAATGGGCACCATGAAGTCCTGAGTATAACCCACTTGATTTTTATGTTTTGTGGCATATAAAGTTAACTATTAATGCCATATGTTCCGCCTCCAAATTTAAATGGGGAAGCTTATTATTATTATATTTTCCAAAATACTTTGTGATTTTATGGATAATCTGTCACTAGATATAAGGAAGAAAATATAGTTCATGCAAGATGGAGGTCAATCACATTTTCCATTATTTGTAAGAAATCATCTAAGTGGCCTATTTTCTTAAAGATGAATTGACAGAGGGAGTGATTTTGAAGGGGCGCCAAGATGCCCTGAGTAAGTATAACCTTTTTGATTTTTATGTTCAAAGACATTAAGTCCATAGTTTTATAATTTTATAAGAGGACAGAATAATATTTTCTTTGAAGTCAGAGAGTCCTTTATTAAAATAATTAGAAAAGTTATAGAATCATAGGTGGCCACATAGAGTATTCTATTTGATTTGCTCTTTTTATGTTAAATTGTTTTTAATTCTGTTGTATTGTCAAAAGGAAGCCTTAGGCTAAGAGGTTTTTTATTGTCTGTTGACTGAATGAAAAAAAATTCAAATTTACACTATTTAGTATCTTTTTAAACAGCAAAATTTTCCTATTTTAGTCTGAAAATATCAAAGCACACTCCTACTAACCTAGAATATACTTTTGAGTGTTTTGAATAATTTTATTGGGGATAAAGCAGCATAATAGGGTTACATCTCTTATAGATATTGACAAGGATATTGATTGATTTACATTTACATTAGCTAGCACATTCAGTAATATTGTAATCAGTATATTTATTTAATAATAATAAACACTCATAAAGATGTGTTGATAAGTAAAAGCAATATTGAATATTATATTTATAGAACTACCTATTTAATTATTTTTTATAAAATTGAAGAGAAAAATAATTATTTATTTTGACCCGATTTTGACTAAAATATATGATACATAATATATTATTATTTTCATCAATGTTTTTATTATTACTTACTACAAAAAGACCGGTACCTATATAACATTAATAAAGAACTGTATAAATATTGTTGAAATTCTCATAGGATCAAACGTCTAATACCAAAATAAACTTCCAAAGGTTCCATGACCTAATTCATGTGCACACAAGTTTTAAAAAAACTATAAGAAAACAACAAAATCTTCACATATATTATATAACTAATGAAGGTATAAGTAAATGATATCAACATTTCAAGTAAGAAAATATGACAAATCTTATAAATAACTCCAAAATCAAACGTTAATTAATTTAGGAATTCCTACCTTGGACATATTTCCCCGATTTCGGTGTGGATGACATTATTTTACTCCATCTAAAATGATGTATTGGCATATACGGTTTTCTACATTGTCACACAAACACCCACTTTTGACCCGAGTTCACTTAAAAAATAATCAACCTTTGCCATTTTCCCATTTTGCAGGGGAAACTAGAAAATTAGTCCGATATGCGAAAAGCTTTAGTTGCTTACACCATCTGCGCCATCTATTAATATCAATAACAATTGATTCTGACAGATAATCATCGATTCAAACAATTTAAACCTTGTTGCCATCTTTTTATTTATTTTCTAATAATCAACGATATTTGAGAAATGAGAAACTATTTATAGAAAATATTACTCATTATAAACATAATAAATAAATATAAAAGATTATACAATTTGATAAATTAATGCCACTACTTTAATAATACGGAAAAATACGTTTCTTATTTCAAATTTTCCGTATGTGCATATATACCTTTAGTGGCTTTGGTGTATATTCCAGTGCAAAATACAGACATCACTATTATTCAGAAAGAAGTTTAACTGGATACTTAAAAATGTTTAATAAAACTAACCTGCTATGAAAAACTCCGGAAACATATCAAAAACTTTATAATTATATCTGGCAACGCTGTTCGGGATTATCAAATGTTTTAAAGGCAAGTTACCACTACCACTACACTACCTGTCGAATGTAAACAAATAACCCCAACTTACACAAAATGTCAATAATATAGGTGTCAAGTGTATTAATACAACTGGACCAAATTACTTTTTTAAATATTTTTCTTGGTAGATGAAGAATAAAGAAAATTAAATGGAAGTGATGCGAATCAGTACACAAAGTAACTAGGTGAGTTTTATCAGTAATAATTTATGATATATATTTTAATTAGTTCAAATCTTATCTCTTTAATCAGCAACTTTGCACACTTCGTAATGGGTAACTCAGGGCTCAAACAACACATTGAAACTGCTCAAAAAACAGGAGTGCTCAAGGTGTCACAAGGGAAGTTAAATGAATTTCCACCTGGTTTTAAGCAACTGGAAGGCAACCTAAGAACCTTAGACATATCAGATAACAAATTCGTAATTTTACCAAATGAAATAAGTAGATTTATGCAGTTAAGACACCTTAATTTAAGTAAGAACAGATTGGCAAAGATTCCAGATTGTATTGGTGCTCTAACTAAATTGGAAACTTTTAACGCTAGTCATAACAACCTAACAACTTTACCCCGAACACTATCAAATTTAATACATTTAAAGCAGGTAAATTTAAGTGATAATCACATTAAGGAATTTCCCTTGATGTTCTGCGGGCTGAAACATCTTGATGTACTAGATTTAAGTAAGAATGAAATAACGTCAATTTGTCCAGAAGTATCTGGTTTGAATGTAACTGAACTTAACTTGAATCAAAATCAAATAGCACACATTTCCGGGCAAATAATAGATTGTCCGAGATTAAAAACCTTAAGATTAGAAGAAAACTGTTTGCAATTAACAGCCATTACTCCTAAAATGCTTGGAGATTCAAAAATATCAAACTTATCGCTTGATGGAAATCTATTCAAGACCACACAACTATCGGATGTTAATGGATATGAAGCTTATATGGAAAGATACACTGCTGTAAAAAAGAAGTTGTTTTAAAAACTATCATTTTGTATATAATACTATCTACATTTCTTGATGTCTGCAAAATACACAGCATTAAATGGATATTGTAACAAACAGCTTTTAATTAATGATTATAAAAATTCAATGACAATCAGTGATGTTTAAAAAAAAGATACAATTTATTAAGAAAACATGTACAGGGTGCCCATACTGGACGGTTTTGCAGGGTATTTAAAAAATCTTCGGTAAATGTTCATGATGAGATTGTTGTCTTTTCTTGACTAAAGCCAATACTTTAAGTTGGTTCAGCAGCAAATTTATTAAATAATTGTTTTTTATTTAGTTATTTGAAATATATGATGTTCATGTTCAATTTTTAAAAATACTTTAATGACAAGTACTGGGTGAAAATCTAATACCGTAAGGTCTGATCAACATGCTGCCCACACATGAGGATATTAAATATAGGATTCGGGAAGCAGTTCGAAGTATTTCCCTTGCTGAAATTGAGACCAACGTTAATTCCAGTATAAAAAGATGTGATTGTATGTCCATCTAGCCTAATTTACTTGTATCCAAAAGATCCGCCTAATGAAGCTTTTTTATTCATAAATCCGGCAGAATAATAAATCAATCAATTTTCAAAATCGTTTCTATTTAAAATGTAGTTTAAAATATAAGTTTAACTTTTTATATTCAATATAAAACTAATTTTTTCTACAACTGCTAGGAAAAGTGACGTTTTCTCATACCTTACTATAATTTCAAAACCAAATATTGCTTATACTATGAGAAACGTTATTTCTCACGGCACTTTGCCCACGCCACAAACATTTATATGGAGAATCAAATAAAATCGACAAAAACTTGGTAGTAGGCTACTGTCATTTTTAAATACCTACTTAGTTGTCACTTAACTGTCAGATTATATTGGAAGTTTTTATATTCTAAAAGGTAGTTTCAATCGTGCTTTGATAAAAATCCCAACAATTTCCATTAAATATTAGTTTAACAAGACTTATTATCAGTATCCATATTATTTATAATAAATAATATGGATACTGTCAGTAGTGAAATGACGTTCCGGGTTTGACCATACAAAATTGTACAAATTTCACCATCAACTATGATTTTAAATAAAATTATTTAACAGTTTAGATTTAGTGTTATCTTTGTTTTACCAACCATAAAAATATATATTAAGTTACTTTACTTGTATTCTTTAAATTTGTGCAGTTGTAGAAAAAGTAAAGTGTGCAACATGTGGGGGAAGTACTTTTCTCACGAGCGTGGAAATTTGTGGCACAATATACTATTTCGGCATATTCTCCAAACTACCGTAAAAAGTTAATTTTTAATCTCTTGGCAATAAAAAATACCCTAAACTCGACGTCATGATATGGCATCATCATCCGTTTTCTACTAGGATTTTTGTCAAAAATTACTATACTCGCATGCTCCGTTGCTTGGCCCACTTGGTTATCTATGGCTTGGCCTATATAACCATGATCATCTTTAAAAATAAAAAAAATAAGTAACAGGTAATGAGTAAGTGTATGGTGGTAAAATGATTTTGTACGCAAGACCAAGACTTTGTATGCATGACCAAGACTATCCGATATTTATGAATCTGCCGCATTTATGAATAAACGTGTGCTCTCTTTAGAAGATGACGTTGTTAAGTCAGTTTTTTAAACATATCAAACTTGGTACATTGTATACCCCTGCCCTGCAGTAATAATTTGTTTACTATAAACCCGCGATTTTTATTGCCGTTCAACGTGAGAGGGGCAAGGTACATTTTTTGGAAAATTTCACATTAGACTCAAAAAAATGTGCTCTTTTTTGAATACGCTATTATGCACCGTTTTCCTGAAAAATTAATTTTAATTTTTTGACCAACTCTCTTTTATTTTCTGTTTTGTTTTACCATTACACTTTATGTCACATATCAGGTGAAAGGTAATTTAAAAAAAGAGCAAAAAACACAAAATATACAGGGTGTCCCGTTTAAAAGTATCTAAGTTTATGTCATATCTATTAACCCGAACCCTCTAAAAATAAATTGCCTATTCGATTGAACACTCCTTCAGTTATTGTATTGTACCAATAAACCATAAAAAAGATAATTTTTAGATAGCAGTTTGAATCAATTTTGCAAAATCGACCTATATCTCGAAATGGTGCAGTGCATAGTGGCGCATTCGTTTGCAAAATTGTTTTAATTGGTATTTTTTTTTAAATGTACGAGAAGCTCTACCAATTATAAAAGTGTATGATGTCATTTGATATGTTTTGGCTTTTTTTTTTAACGAAAAATTAAAAATGCTGAAAAGAATTTTTTCAATGATTTATATTCTTTATACTATTTTGAATAAAAAAAAGTCCTTGCACTCATTACCGTATCTTCAACCTATGAACATAGTTAGCTTTTTTTTAAATTCAGAGTACGTACTATGATTGTAAAATTTTGTTTATCATTGTTAATTATCTGCACTATTAATATTACAGGATGAAGAAAGTTTACTCCGTATTTTGAAAAAATTATTTATTTAAATCTTCGGTGTACTTTTATTACATTGTTTAAATCGAGATAAAAGAAATTTTACAATAACTTTTCGTAGATAGAAGTAACTGTTGTTTGAAACAAATGTCTAATAAATGAAAATAGTAGTTTACCTAATAAGAGCGGAAAGTGATACATTTCCGCACGTGTTAGGTACACTATTTTTTCTACTAGCGTGCGGAAAAAAACCAAAAAAATGAACATAAAGAAACATTTTTTATTATTAAATACATATCAACAAATTGATTGGAGCGGCTAAAATGTTTTCCAATGAAGTCAGATTTCGGTTTCCCACTGCTTTGTCAGCACTAATTGTGGCAACCGTGGTGATGGGAACGCGGAGCGGAGTTCGGGCAAGCGGTCAAGGACGGGAAAGACACTTTACGCATGAGTTAGGAACATTATTTTTTCTACGGCAGTATATACAAAAAGTATACCAACCCATTTTTCAAAAATTATTTTATTTCAACATACATATACAAATCTTTAACCAAAAACTACTAATTATTATAAATATTAATATTAAAAACACAATTTGTTGTATTCTGTAAATTACTTAAAGTTGCCGGTCCAGTTATTTGGTCTTAACTGGTAAGTAGATGACGTTGATGAGGATGGCATCGGTTGCAGGTCGCATAAAGATGACGGTGACGGCAACGGTTTTAAGTCATTTGTAGATGAAAGAATTTTATTTGATATATTTTTCTTCTGATTCTCGGAGTCCTCCAAATAGCCCTCAGCGACAGTAGTAGAATATATCTTCATTATTTTATATTTTCAAAAAACTAAAAATGCAACAAAAAGCTAGAAAAGATGTAGATTTTATTTGATAGACTATTTCGTAAATATTTATTTACCTGTTGTACTTAACAATAGTTATAACTTTCGAAATAAAAAACTATCTAATAAGGTCAAAATTTGTACAATTTTACTTCCCCGCACTAGTGCGGGAAAGTGACACTTTCAAAACTAAAATGAGTGCGGGAAAATGGGTTAAAACGCACGGAAAAAATTATTATAAGTATCTAAAAAGTGAATAAAAATCATAAATTACAACTACTAAAAAGAAAAATTATTAGATTGTAATAATAGGTTGTGAAAAAAATTGATTTTCGGCTAAAAAGTAGCAAAAAATTGTTGAAGCGCACCATCTGCCTTTTTAATACTAATGTCATACATAAAACTGGGAGGGAGTTAAAATTGCATGCGCGTAAAGGCATATTGTTATTAAGAAAAATAAACATAATAAAAATAAATATTCGAAATCTGATTACCCATATTATTTGTTTAAATATTTGATAGAAAAAATTGAAATCACGGTATATCCTTTTTTCAGGTGTACTATATTTAATTGGGCCCAAGATACGGTTATTAGTGTAAGGACAAAATAGTCTAAGGGATTTTAAAAAATAATTCATTGCAAAAAATTTTTGGCAGAATTTTTAATTTTTCATTAAGAAATTCCAAAAAATATCAAGTGTCATCATACAATTTTATAATCTGGAGAGTCTCCCGTATATTTAAAAAAAATACGAATGGTTCAAAAATAATTCATTGCAAAAAAATGTTTTGCATAATTTTTCGTTAAAAAAATTCCAAAAGATATCAAGTGTCATACACTTTTATGATCAGGATATTTAATTAAAAATTACGAATGTTGCAAATGAATTCGCCACAATGCTCTGCACTAAAAACTAAACCACCTACTACTAAAGATCTGGGTTCAACGAAAAAGTAATGATATCTCAACTACCTTTTTCATATCTTCTGTAATTATCTTAATACTTGCAAAACCATCCAATTTAAGACACTATGTAGAATGATTTATTTATCAATAAAATGTTTATACCGTATATTTCACCAGCGCCGGATTAATGATATTTTGCGTCCTGCGCAAATAATTTTTTTTCGCCCCTTCCATCTATCTCCCTCCTCGCCTTTCAGGCAGCACATACGACATATAAAAGGTATATGTATTTACACAAGAATAAATAGTCATAATATCGTTTTATTTATTAGTGAAACTAAATATTTGAAGCCAGTAAAAGTCACCGAGTGGCCCAGTGCGAGATTTTTCCGACGCTGCTTCCGACAAAAGCCCAAAAAAGACAGAGAACGCCGTGTCGCATTCGGCACTTCTTGGTATATAAACATGAAACATCGTTAGATCGCACGGGATAGATCCCATCGTACGAGTGAAACACCGGACCGTATGTTTTTCAAGAATATACGACCAGATCAGTTGCCAAACAATCGGAAGTTGTCGGTGATGATGGCCTGGAGCAGTATTATTGACCGTTCGTACCTGTTAAAGTCGTGCGCATATCATAATTTTGCGAATGTCAGTTGCATTTGGTATAGTTTGTCTCAAAGTATATCGTCTTGCCTTTTGCCGGCAATCATAAAATTAATGGACCAATTACAATAAATCATGCAGTAAAAGTCACGAATGTTTCTCGTTACGTCATATTTCCCTGAATGTATTGTATCAAAGACACTTTAATTTTATGTGGATATCGCTGACCGCGTTTGTCCAATTGAAACAAATGGAAAGGTTTGTACATATGTCTTTTGTGCCTGAATTAAGCTACGCCATTACTTCTTTATCGGTTTGTCACTCTGTCTTGTGTTGTGACTGCGTAATGAAACGATTATGTGAAATCTTATTTATTGTAAAAACTACTGATTACAACTTTTTTAACGTCTGTCATTTTACTTGACACTCTATTCTATAACAAATTTAAGGTGATTATATACATTGTCTAATTACTTCACTTAATTAAAAGTTATATACTTATAATATTTATTTTACTTGGAAACATAGTCTTCCAAATATCTTGGTGGACCACGATGTCTTGTTGATATTCGCTGTCCTGGAGTCGTCTGCAGTTGTGTACTACCCCCTGGCAATGCTTGCTGGCTGTTGTCTTCACACGAACAACTATGGTCTGCTACTGTTCTTGACTGGCGCTGCAGCTGAGAACCAACCGAAGGTACACCAACATCTGACGTATACGGTATTCCTTGCCTCCATGGTAGATCTCGTTTTGTTACATGGGTTTCTTGAGCTAGGGTAGATATCAACTGATTAACGTGGCGCTTCAAGTTTCGCCAATTCGATAATGTAGTGATATTGTCCAAGTTTTCGTCTGACGATGCCAAACTGCCAAATATCTCGATTATCCTGGTGAATTCTTGCTTGAACCCTCTCTCCCACTTGGAATGATCGAACATGTGAAGTGTTGGTGTATTTGGAATTAGAGCGTCGAGGCGTATTCGCATTTGTCTGTTAAGATAAAGTTCAGCAGGTGATTTACCCGATGCTAATGGTGTTGTACGATATCTAAACAAAATGTTCTGTATCTTAGTTGTCAGAGGCGTCGGGTCGTCAACAGCGGCTTTAAGTCTTCTTTTCAGAGTTTGAATACTACGTTCCGCTAGGCCGTTTGTGGCTGGGTGACCAGGAGCTATTAATTTTTGAAAAATGCCTCGTTCTCTGCAAAAGAGTTGAAACTCATCACTTGTGAAGATAGTTGCATTATCAGATACTAGGACTGATGGATAACCGTTTACTGAAAAAATATTTTCTAGGAGTGCAGTTGTTGTTGCTGAGGACGGAGCGACTCTTACTATTCTAACTTAGGCCCACTTGGACTTCGCATCAACACACATAAGAAAATAGTGGTTGTCAAAAGGTCCCGCATAGTCAACATGCAATCTTTCCCGGTTCTCTTCTGACTGATCCCATGGATGCACTGCTGCTTTTTGTGGATTGTGACAGACTTTAGCGCAAGGTTCACAGTTTTTAACGAGCCGTTCAATATCTTTGTCGATTCGTTTCCAATAAACGTATATTCTGGCTAGTTGTTCCATCTTGGTTATTCCCAAGTGTGTCGCATGAAGTTCTTCCAGAATTCGAGTTTAAGAGACTTTGAAGTTCACCGTCTTTCGCTGTTTTTTCAGCGATAGTTTGAGCAATGATCAATGAACTGGATATTTGTAACAGTGTTTCAGCGTACACAGAGTTGACTTCTTCATTCATCGCTATCTCTGATGAATTGCCTTTTTGAACAACTGGAGCACGAGACAGACAATCGACGTTCTGATTATCTTGTATACGTGACAAAGGTTCATTTTCGGTGACAAGTGTAAAATTTCTGGCAAAAATGTAATTATAAAAATGAGTTGCAGCATAAATTATAGTTAAAGCTTCCCTATCTAATTGACTGTAGTTACATTCAGCGTGCGTTAAAGCTCTAGAGGCATAAGCGATCGGCTTTTCATGATCATCTACTTCGTGGCTGAGTACTGCGGCGATACCGGTGTGGCTGGCATCAGTTGTAAGTATCAGCGGCTTTGACGAATCAAATGGTATCAGAACACGTGCACTACACAACTCTGACTTCAGTTTCAGAAAAGAAGCTTCAGTTGTGGCTGACCAATAAAATGTATCACCTTTCCGAAGCAATCGTCGTAATACAGAGGATTTTGTAGAGAAGTCTGGAATTAATTTTGCATAATACGTCACCATGCCTAAAAAGCGTCTCAATTCTTCAATGTTTCTGGGTCGTGGCATCTGAGAAACCGCTTCAATTTTCTCGGGAGACTTTTGAATTTTGTTGTGAGACACAATGTGACCAAGATAATTAATATTTTCTTTGAAAAATGAACATTTGTGCTTATTCACATGAAGGTCGTTCTCCTTGAGACGGATTAAACAGGCAATTAAATTATTGGTGCATTCATGAATGGTGGCTCCATGACAGATTGTATCATCAAAATAAGCTTCTACCTTTGGTAGACCATTTAAAATTTGTGACAGAGCTCTATTAAACTCGGCTGGAGCCGTCTTTATTCTGAAGCTGAGACGGTTCATCATGAATGTACCCTTATGTGTTGTAATTGTTTGTATCAACTGTAAGATCTGAAGGTTTATCTGCTGGCTTAGTCAACTGACTACATTCGTAACGGGAGGCTTCTAACGCGGTTGCTTTCTTCAGAATTTCCTCAAAACCTTTTGAGGTTGATTGCTGAAGGAGTTGTTCGTGTACCCAGTTATCCTTCAGGCCTCGGATAAACTGAACACGTAGTAAGGTATCAGCAATAGAAATTTTTGAAGAACAGGTACAGGTTACATATAGAAATCACAATCTTTTAACTTACTCCTAAGAGCTGCGACAAATTCTGAGATTGACTGGTTCATTTGCTGAGTTACATTAAGAAAATAATGCTGTGAAACTATAGTTGAGACTGCAGGTGATAACATTTCTTTGAAATATTTCATCAAATTTTCGAAAGGAATGTCCTTTATGTGAATGTCTGGACCTAACAGTGCGGCAAGATTGTTGTAGTGTATGGACCCAATAGATGCACATAGGAGCTGGTAAAATTATTTTAAGAAGCTCGTAAATGGTCGTATTTAGATGATTGCCGGCAAAAGCTAAGACGATATACTATGAGACAAACTATACATACAAGACAAAATCGTCTAATGTCTCGTGTGGGTCTATTAAAATTTTCGGTTACAATTATGTACTTTAAAATATACAATGCGGTCCATATGTATGGAATAAATTCAATTTTATAGTTATTATGTACTTTGTGAAAAAAACCTGAAACAGGTCGATTTTTATTCTTAAATTGACAATTTACAGTACGAAAATATCCCCCTCCAGCACCCCTTCTGAACTATAAGCAACCCCTCGAAAATGTTGAATAAGAAAGGGGGTCGTGTGGCACTTTGTTGGAAAGGGATTTTAGTCCTCTGCTCAGCAATATAAAGTTTTTTTAAATTTAGTGCAATTATAACTGAGAAAATTAATTTAAAATTTTGATAATGTCTCTATCATAAAACTTTCCGTAGAATGAAGATAATAATGTCGCATAATATTTAGAATGCATTTTTCAATGTACTTTACAATTAAATTAAATGTTCACTTCTTAACAATAACCGAGGCGATTTTGTAATTCTCGTACAACATTTTGTATGACCACAGGGGTTATTTTGTTAATTTCTTCCGTTATCCTAACTTTTAAATCAGCAGGTCTATTAAAATATCCTAAAAAAGTAAACGTTTGGGCTGGTATCATTAACCATAAAATTATTGGCACTTATTTTTTTAAGGGCGCAGTTAATGGTGAGGTTTATCTATATTTTCTGATTAACTTCTTAGTGCCTACATTACAAAGACTTTTCCCTGATGTTAATCATCCAAATGAGATAGATCGAACTATTTACTACCAACAAGACGGAGCTCCGCCATAATTTGCAATTGAACTTATTTAAACGAGCTTTTTCCCAATAGGTGGATTGGAAGACGTGGAACGGTCGAATGGCCGGCTAGATCCCCCGATTTGCCTCCTCTCGATTACTTTTTATGGGGTTATTTAAAACCTAAAGTATATTTTAATAGACCAGACAATATTACTGATTTAAAAGTTAGGATACCGGAAGAAATTAACAAAATAACCCCTTTGGTCATACAAAATGTTGTACGAGAATTCCAAAATCGCCTCGGCATGTTTCATCAAACCTACGCAGTATATCGGGATCAATTTCAAGCTTCAATAGAAATTTCAATTCTAACTAAGTTGATAAAAGCTTTTGAAATTCCCTATAGCACATGTGAAAACTAAAACGTGAAAATGTAACTTCACCCACTAATGATGACATGAAAATACCTATTATAATGCCGGAACTACCGAGTTGCTGCGCGTCGCTCTCGCGCACATCCAATTATTGCACTCCTTTACAAATTGCCGATCCATGATTGGTCAAACGACGACCGTTGTAAATAACGGACATTCAAATTGCAAATAATAATAATAATACATTTATTGCTTCTCAAACATAGAGTTTGCAGCAAGGGTTTGGGATTAACAAAATTTCAATATTTTCTATATATAACAGAAAAAATAAAATAGTATAAAATAAAGTAAACTGGAATCAAATAAAATTATTGATTCAATGTGAACGAACGTAATTTTAAGATATTCCATATATATCCAGTAATTATCTTGGCAATTTCATAACTTAAATTGTTTAAAGTAGAAATTAGTACATCAAAATTATCAAAACAATTGACTTTTGGTTTCATTACTGAATATATTGGACAATCAAATAACAAATGGTGGAGGGTTTCGTACTCATTCGTATTACAAACCGTGCATAGTTCTTCCGGGTTAATATTATAGCTATTACCGTTAAAAGAGAAAAAAATGTTATGACTATTGGTCTTGGTCATCCGTAATTGTGCAAGAGTGCGAGTGACTTGAATGGGTAGTTTAAGTAACAGGTATTGTTCTACTTGGCCAGTAATATTCAAGCTTGTGTATAAGTTCTTGAATGCGCACCGTTGTGCAATTGCAAATAAATATCTACTAGACCAAGGGTTTTCTTTTCTGTTTTAGCAAAGAAAAATGCTAAGTATTTTTGTGAAAAAAAAATTATAGATATTTTTTCTACGCCCATGTCCATAAACGTATAAAATCGCACTGACAACATTCCTTGTAAGTGACATTTAACAATAACATGCACGTAATGAAAATCTCATAACATACACGTCATGCGTTTAGATTAAAAAACATATTTCTTTGTTGAATCAAATTGCAATCAAATTTTCATTTACGCACTACTCTATTTGGTTTATTTACATACTTTTAATCAATTGAAAAAAATAAAAGCTCTTAGCATTAGTGAAATACATTTTAGGTTAAAAGAGTGATGCCCCTAAATGTCGGCAACACATTTTACAATTTCAAAAAAAAATAATTTGGTTTTTCTTGATATGGGAAAAAACGTCATCTCATTTATGCTGTCAATTTTGGTAACAAATTATAGTATCCGAACATTTTCTCAACTTTACCTATGAATATGTCTGTTAGTAGTTAAAAAGATGAAATTATGAGCACTCAGAAGAAAATAGATGGGCGTAGAAAAAGTATAGTACGTTACACGAGTTGTAATCCCATTACGCACTCGCGAAATTTACGCACTCGTCGCTGAGCGGCATTGTGCGTAAACTTTTTCACTTCGTGTGTAATGGGTTACTTACAACTCTTGTTACGTAATATACTATTTTAACAGTGATAGCGAAGAGGTTATTTATAACAGAAAGATATATGTCTACGGTAGTGAAGTAATGTTTACTAAAAGGGAAAACTCCTGGTATAGGAAAGAATGTTTTGTATTTTTAATTAGTAAGTATCTTATAGTTTCTGTACAGAGATAATAGAAAAGTTGATTTTACTGACTCAGTTGATCAGTTTTATTACCACAGTAAAAATTGTACTTGTCTTAGCCAAAAAAATTTAGGAAAGAACGCTTTGCTGGGAATTTTCTCAGTGGGTTATTGTCGAGAAGTGAATGGTGGTCATTTTAAACATTTAATTTAATTGTAAAGTACTTTGAAAAATACATTCCAAATATTATGCGACATTATTATCTTCATTCTACGGAAAGTTTTGTGATAGAGACATTATCAAAATTTTACATCTTGAAAATTAATTTTCTCAGTTATGATTGCACCAAATTTAAAAAAAAACTTTATATTGCTGAACAAAGGAATAAAACCTCTTTCTTATTTAAAATTTTCGACGGGGGGCTGGAGGGGGATAATATTTTCATACTGTAAATTGTCAATTTAAGAATAAAAATTGACCTGTTTCAGGTTTTTTTCACATAGTAGATAGTAACGCCAAAAATTGAATGTATTCCATACATTGTATTTAATATCATCACATTTTAGCATTTTATCTCAAATTGTCGTTATAGTATTGAATATGGGACCTTTCAATAATTGGAAAACTATACCAGGGTAATTAATAATTATGAATGTCGCTGCTAGACGCCCTTGTAATAAAATAAAATCAAAAATGGTATTTATAATTATGCATACATAACCTCATTTTTGTTCATAAAAACAGTAATTTTGGATAAAACCAAATTACAATAAAGCTATTCGTTTTTAAAATATAAGTAGGTATTCTGATATAAATTCTATTATAACTCTTCCTGTCTCTAATATAACGGGATATACATTTTTCATGTTAATGTACGAATTTAAAACCTTTACATGAAACCATGTAAAAGATGAATTCCAGAAAAAGTATTTGTTCCCTATACAGGGATTAATAAGTAACGTTAGTCTCAAAATCAATTGCAAACTTTTAAATTCTAGCTAACTTACAAGGTTCGTTTATAATACTCTCTATTATTAATCTCACATCATTGGAAGATCACAGTTCTACTGGTCCGTTAATTAGTCTCTGTGTGTCGCCGACAGACCTAAGCACGTCCACAACAACCGTAAAATTAAAGGAAAATGTCCATGTGGACTTTATGCCGAACATTGGAAAATTATAACTCCTAAATCCCTTTCCACATCAGCGGCAAACTTAAAGGAAATCGTTAAAGTATGATTGACAGGTGCCTTCATGCAGATATCGACCAATTAAGAAAGTTATAACGGATTGATTATGGACGTAACTAGGATTTGTACATCACATTTTATAAATTTTGTTCCAATTCCAATTAACGTGGTTCTTAGTAGTTATTTGATTTTGATTTAATCTTTTTGACGTTGTTTTAATTGCTTAGGTATTTTAAAGGTATACATATTATAATTAAAAGCATCATTGAATCAATACAAAACAACCAAATTACAAATCTTAAACCTCTAAAAAAATTGTTTATCATCAGGGTGACTGTCATTAGTGTCAGTTGGTGGACATGCCCTAGCTATTAGGCAATCCAGATCACGTGACCTAATATGGCCGTCCAGGGCAAACAATTCAATCTTCTGGTCTGTCTTGTATTGTATATTCAATGGTAACCAGTTTTCAAGAGTTTTTTCGTCGGTTTTATTTTATGCGTTTTATATATTATGTATACACGGTGGTTTGACTTTGTGTTTCTTTGAAAACCTTTATAGGATTTTAACCACATTTGAGAAATTAATGAACTAGATATGGATATAAATAGTTATTTGGTATTTTCACACAGTTTTTGCTCCAAAGAAGGGATGGAGGCTTTCAAAAGTTTTTACATGCCTACAAATATTTTGAATTTGGCTTCGTGCTGAAAGTAGGATCTACTTTAGTCAATGGAGTTTTTGTTTTAATATGCAAGGTAATACTTGTTTATTATTTTGAATCATATATTAGCAATATCCTATTATGAAAAAAAGTACCTGAGAAACTACAACATAAAGAGGAAATTTCCATAAATGAATAAGAATAGCTAGGTGAAGAAGTAGTTCAAAATTTTATTGCAAGCATATTCTCATCCCATGCAGAAGTTTGACGAAAGAAAGAAAAGCTCTTTTTTGTAATGATGTTGATGATGGTAGACCAAATGATATTGTTTGATGAAGATAATTTAATTCCATTTTGATTGCGTAAATTCAAAAACTGTTTCCTACGACTTATGGAATTGCAGTTTGTTCGAGAAGTGTAACTTTTTTTTGAATGTAATTCAAATGAATAAAAATTATTTTCAGATGTGTCTGATCTAAAAGACATTGATACATAGGTATAATAATCGAATATTTGAATTACCCATTTGGGCGTCGCCGGGATCCTCCACCTACCTGCGGTAATCGTAATCCGGCAACCGAGTTCCTTCACGGTACCGAAGGGAAAGGGGTTATAGGAAGATAATAACAGTCATTTTCTATTTCTATAAATATTACAAAAATCGAAAAATTAATAGGTATGTAAGTACAAACTTGGTATAAAAAAAATAATATACACAATTATACTAAATGAATATGTTTTTACTTGGTAACGGGTAAATACGAACAACAAATGTTTTTTAGAAATTGATATCTCGTTATTTCACTCTGAATGCGGTCTTGTTTTAATTTTAACTCACGACGTATTTTTTTAGGATAATTGTGAGCTGTTTTAATTTTTATGTATGTTTCAATTTGGAAATTAGTGAGAATTTCTAAAAATTTGAAAATATTGGGATGCGATTCATAAAAATGAGAATTAAACCGTGAATGAAAAGATTCACAACTATTTGTTGATCGGAACATTTCGTTTGAAGCACAGGCCCATAATTTAGTAGGAAATATAGCTTCTTCACTAATGTAATTATCAACAATATAGTCGCAAAATTCGAGAATTTTTGCGTTACCACTAGGAATTTTTTCAAATAGCTCTTCAACAAAACAATCTCTCACATCATCTGGATTTAAGAACGACAAGCCAAAAAACAATTTTAAGAATTTTCCTTCTTTAGAGTCCTTTAATTTATATATGGCAGAAAGACCCAAGTTTTTTATCTTTCTGAACCAAGATTGACCAAGATGAAATCTACATCCTATTATTTTACACTGTGGCCAACTATTTTTTACAGCTTTATGTATAGCCAGTTCAAAATCAATAACTATTCCTTTTGGCTCAAATACTAAATTACACTCGATGCATTTTCGTTTAAGAATACTAAATAAATTAATATATGTTAAGGCTTTTTTATTAAGAAGAAGGCAGAAAGCTAGCGGGACATAATGGCCATTTTTATAACCATGAATTGTAAATAGTTGTAAAAAAAATTTGGTACAATTTTCAAAAGTTCCGTCCATAAATATTGTGTCCACAGAACACACATAACAAGTAAAAATTATAATTTGATGAGTCTGATCTAGAGAAAGTAAAAAATCTTCTCCCTTATTTGTTTTTGGATGTAAATCTGAAATCAATAAAATATTCGTTAGATACTTACAAATAAGTTAAACTCAAAATGTGTTTGCATTACCTTGAACAACTTTAAAAACTTCTTCTTGACTTGTTGGCAAAGGCGGAAGAATTTTTCGTCGGGCAGCATACATATTCTTTCTGAAGCAGTCAATATCATTGGTATTAAGACTACCTGCAAACTCGTTGCATTTAAGTTCTGCATGTATAAGTTTTGCAGGTTTTTCATTTACATCTACCGTAGCTTTTCTCTTTAAACAGTTGCTTACTGCTTGTCTGCAAACATTTTTGTCCTCTTCATGGTTATGCACTGGTAAACTTTCAATTATTTCATTGTCCTCTAAACTCCTGGAGTACACTTTAGCAGAACACGTTTGTTTTATACATCTCCACCTAACAATACCAGAAACCGAGACATGAGCTTGAAAAAACTTAAAATTTTCCACCAACAGCATTTTTTTGCCTTTTTCACTCAACATAAATTTGACTTCCATCTTCATAAATTACCACTTCAACTGAAATAGTAAATAATTTAAGTTTTATACAGTTCCTCCACCTACCTGTTGATGGCAGGCCCCTGGTGGAGGAACACGGCTATGGAAATAATCCCTAGAAACACAAGATGGATTATTATCGCAGGTAAAGTGGAGGAACTCGGTGACACCGACCCATTTAATATTAATGTTGAAATTATTTCATTTTATGTTCTCATTTGATTGGTTAAGTTTTTAGATCACTTTGTTAATAAAATAATTGCAATTTTCATATATCCAGCTTATTTAAATATAAATAAATATAGTAATGAAACTAAACTAACGAAAAATGAATGTTTTTATATGTGGGCACAACTTAAACAAAAGTTGGTCCAAAATCCACATATGGAACTCAAAAGTTTCATAGAACTAACCTTTTTATTGTTTATTATTATTATCAAGACACAATAAGACAATCCTTAAAGCCAAATAAAATCACCTTTCTCCCAAATAAACACTCCTATGTAGGTATACCAAAAGACCAACACAATATTTTTGTTTGCCCTGGGACGCCATATTGAATTTTATTTGACAGGTCGCTGGCTTGCCTAATAGACCATTCCAGAACACCTGACTTTGACAGGTCGGCCAAATTGTGCTGGGTCCCCCGATCAGCTGGAGTTGAATTTTGCGTGTTTTGGCATGTAATGTAAATCAGTTGGTTGTCAGACAGGCTTCGTAGAACAATGTTAATGTAATATAAATTTTATTTAAACAATAAAAACTTTACAAATAACTCATGGAGCAGTCAGTAAACTATCTCTGAATTCAATTAAATAATAATTAAAATGTCATACGACGAAAAAGGCAAAGCAAACAACAGGAGAGCAACAGATTCAGATGCACAGAGACATTAATTAAATAATCACCTCGCTTGGTTAAAACAGCTGGAAATCGAAAAAAAGGTACCTTATCTTTCTCCTTACAATCTACACTTAACAACGCTACAAAACGAAGGCATTTAAGATAATTTCAAGAACTTTTTACTAATTAAAGTCTAACTATCATCCGTTGTTTATCAGTAAACAATGAAAACTAAATAGAATATGACTTGAGGTCTGGTCTATAGACGTTCTAGAAGACCCACAGCAGTGACGTTATTCTGGAATTCTGCTCTATTGACGTTCTAGAATTGGGATTGGGTTATATTCAATTAAAGAAAACCCATTTTTTAACATGCCTTTAATTTTTAAACATTTCTTATAAAATTGACTCTATTTCATGTGATAATTAATTTCAAACCTAACTTTGATAGATAAATACGCCAAATTACTCAGTGCTGTAGAAAAAGTAAAGTGTGCAACACTTCTTGTGTGAATTTAAGGTTTATACACCCGTTTGGTTTGCACTAACAAATTATAAACAATGGGTACTTTTTAGAAATATATTATTACTTATACTACATATTGTAAAAAGAAAGCATTTCCTTGACGGGTCCAAAGATTCTAAACTTCCTTGTATACGTAGCTTATTAAGTTGTGTGAAATGTATATATAAGTATATAATTTTTTGTTTTCATTTGCAAAATATTTTGTCGATCGCTGCTTATCAACAATTTTCAATTCTGCTCATTTTGATAAATTACTTTTTACTGAAAAAAATGTATTTTTCTCCAAATGACATTAAAAAAAAAGTGGACTTTTTCTGCCTAGGCATTAAAAGTACAACTTCTAAGCCTGCCAAGCGTCATCAAAAGGCCGCCATTGATAATGAAACGCAATTTAAATATGAAAAGGTCGATTTTGCGTGGAATTGGAACAAATTTGGAGAAAAAATTATATGTATCACACGGCAGAAAAGCAGATTTAATGCCTTGGCTGGTTTCATAGCCTCGCTACGCTCGGCTATGAAACACCAGCCACGGCATTAATTCTTGTGCTTTTATGCCTAGTAAAACAAATAACTATTTCCTACGACCACCATCCAAAACACTCTTTTGTACATTATTGGTTATTATACGCAAAATTAACAATTTCTCATAGCAACAAAAGTTGTGGGAAAAGTGGCATAAGGCATATCCAAAGTGACATTAGGCATATCCAAAATAAATACCTACAGCAAATTGTAATTCTGCTTATTTGTAGTCGGTGGTGTCTAAACAATAAACCCGACTTCTTATTTGTTGCTAGGCAACTACTGTTTATTTATTTATTGTCAAACTGTCGAGCTATCTCAACCGCATTATAGAAATTATAGTTTTAACAGATTTCCTTCATTTTTCGTGCCGGTGATTTTTATAATGGATTCTGATGTTTCTGATTTTGGATGGTGGTCGTAGGAAAAATACAGTGTGCAGCTCGTGCGCAGATGCTAATTTCTCACACGTGGTTGCACTTAAAATAAGAAAGTGGGTATTGGCCACTGTCACATGACACACCTTATATACTTTTTTTTTCTGATAATTAACTCCAATGTTAAAATGTCATATACCTGGAAATGTTATTGTCACTTTGATATCGATAAAAAAGGTGCATCCTTTTTTATCGGATAAAAACTTCTCTTCCTCAATATCTAGTAAGCAGACGTCACTTTTACACAATAACAATGAGTCGCAAGTTTGTTTACTTATAATTATAATTATTGTTGTTGTTCATCCATATATTCTGTCGTTAATTTATCTTGCCGAAAAACACTCGAGCTTTTCTTTTATCATATAAATTTCTCTTTAACTCAAAATTTTGCCAATCACTAAATTTGCTCGAAAAACTGACATTAGATAAAATCGCTCCACCTTCGGTGTCGCGATTTTATGATGTCATGTTTGTTTATGATTGTTTATGATTTTACGTCAATAGTGGTATGAGTTCAATAATTTCTCTCTAATGAATTATGACATTATTATCTTATGGGTCACCATGTATTTAATTTTAAATTTGGTTAGTTTTCTGTAAGTCCGAAAGCAAAATAAAAAACGAAAATTGGATCACTTGTATGCTATTGATACACGACGATGAATTTATATTGCAAACTATACCTACATAAGTTTTATGAAAATTGATATATATATGGGTCGAAACTCATGGCAAATTCATAAAAAATATTTTGACAGACCTGACACTTCTGGTTATACCAGTGAGCAGCAACTTTGTTATTTGAAATGGAACACTATTGTATATTTTTAATTTTGATTCTCCATACCTTAATTATATACCTAGGTACTCTTCAAGATATTATTTTAATAAAAAATTGACAGGAGCAGACCTTTTTATTAAAAATTCTGTGGGAACAACCCCAATACCAAAAAAAATTGCTGATCGGGCTGTTTTATTGTATAAAGGGTTCGTAAAAAGTTATGGAAAGTTCAACTTCACAAATGTCAAATATCTCAATTTTTTGAAACGGAACTTTTTTCCTCTTATTAGTTAACGGCAAAAATAAGGGGAGCTTGTAATCATCTTTCCCATACACAAACTCAATCCTTTTTGAGATATTGACATGCAATTTAAAAAAATTCAATCATGTCTGCCTTATTCTTGTTTGTGTCATGGGATTTATTGAATTATTTTATTCCGAAATTCCAGGTTTCCCGCAAAAACTTTTGGCGGAATACCTAAAGTTTGAGCGGGAAACTTGAAATTCTTAAGGTAAAACCTGAAATTTTTAGCGGAAAACCTGAAATTTTGTCGGGAAACTTGGAATTTTTGGCGAGAAACCTATTACTTTATTAATTAATATTAATGACAGAAAAACCTTACTTTTTTGTATTTGTAATTTAATAGATTATGAAAAACTGAAAATATATACATGGTGTACTATTTAAAAAAAATATGTTAACAAGTTATTTTGGAGCAACGGTGCACTCTGTATACTTTACGTTACTTTATGTACACACTGTATTAAAAATTTTATGGAAACATCCTCAATACAAAATTTTAAATATCCTGTTGGAATAATTTGTAGGAAAAACAAGGTATAGTTTGTAACTTATAAATATCAACCCACGTGACTTCTGTCATAACTGGACTATGTTGCCAAGCTCTTGAAATAGTATGAGAATCTAGTAAATGTCAAATGAAGTTATCAAATATTCTTCTTTTTATTTGGTTATAGGTTAGGTTTAGTTTTTGATAGTTACTGTATATAAACAAACTTGAACTTATTTCTGTATAAAACTTTCATTTGTTTGTTAAAAGTACAGCACTAAGTAAAAAATTATTATTTTAAAACCTATTGAGCCTAAAAAGGTATGCATGAAATAGTTGGAAAATTCAAGATTCATTTTAATAAAAACAAATTCATATTGTGGTTTATTTTTCTTGGAAATCCACTGTGTGGATGTGTGTCATATTTTGGGAAACTATGATTAGGAACATTGTTCTTCCTCCAATTTCAGCAGTAACATTTCTAAAGTGAAATGGATTACCTGTAAATAAATTGTGCAAATATAATTGCTAAGTATTATGAATAGTGTAACAGAATACAATAAATACAGTTGATTGAGTATAATATTAAACTCATACTTACTTGCTTCATACATGCTGTAAATAGTCAGGAATAGATAAAATACATCAACTATTGCAGTGTTATTAAGTTTCATTTATACGTTAACTTTGACAATTCATCACTGCTTGTGAAAATTTACTCAGTTTTTCGCAGATTTTTATAACAAGGAGATGAAATAATCGAAAAATTGAATGATCAATATTAAACTGTCACAACATAACCTTAAAAATGTCACGTCAACTGTACCATAAACCATTTTAATCACGGCAACAGCGCGCATTTTTGCCAACATATAAAGTTTTTAGTACGACTAATGTTAGTTTGAGTTTAATAATTAAGTAACCCACGAGTTGTATTACCTTTCTTTAAGCATATATTCATATTTTTTGATAACATGCGACCTATAAATTTCAATATTTATTAGGATTAAGGCTGTAAAACATACTGATTGACAGCAGCAAAAGAATGACATAATACAAGCTAACGTCTCTTTTTTGGCACTTTGATCACGTGGGTTGATATTTGTAAGTTACGAACAGTAATTGATCACATATCGAAAACTTATTTGTTGTATAAACTTTTTCCGTTCTACTCAAATCCATGGATGAAAAATAAGGATTATGTTGATATTAACTACAAATAATGTAAATGGCCTATTTATAATAAGCAACTGATGTATACGCTTCATTTGGAACACACTGTATTTTGTAAAAATATCGATAACGTTAACAAAATTATGTTAAACACATTGTAAATGAGTGAGGTAAACGCCCAGTGCATAAGATAAATTCGCTACACCTTTTTTAATATGTTAAAATCCGACACCAGAATTGGTAAGAATTTTTCGACAACATAGCCAGAGTGGTTTGCTTTAAGATACTTAAGTAAGTTTCTAGTTTGTTTTTTTGTTTGGTTGTGATCGATTAATTGTGAAATATCGCTACCTGTTGCGGATCAACTTCGTTCCTCTACGCAACTGCTTAGTCTATCTATAGATTTACCCACCCTGGAAGGGTACTGTACTGTTTCTTATAATTAAGATATTTTATCCACAATCACATTATAATTAGAGTTTCATCCACTGTACCATTTCATCCACTAGTAGAATAATGAAAAATACAATCTTAAATCAAAAATGTTTGAGCTATGCTGCTGCCAAAGCGAAATTTCATATTACGTTTTGATGAAATCTGATTCCAAATTAATGTGATTGTGGATAAAACGTTGTACTGCACTCGTTTTTTATTGCGTTTTGTACACTTAAGAAAATAAAACTCTTTACATAGGTACAATAAATAACTATAATCTACTATATCTCCTGTCCATATTTTATACAGATATATGCACATCTTGCTCTATATTTTATAAATTATATTTAAATTCTACAATCCTGTGAAATAAAGACGTAAAAATAATGATTTCTTTTTAATTTTCAACCCTGGTAGAAAATGTAATTGCCAATAGGTGCGTACTTTTTCACTGAGATCCCAGCTCACTCAGTTGATAAGGTTTGTTCGTAGAATAGTCAGAAACTATAAGGGAGGCCGCATATGAAAGAAACATGGAACCTGAAACATGAAGCATGAACCACGTTTCATGAAAATAGAACACGGCCAAACAAATAGAAGTCCGCCCACTAATGAAACAAGTGTGATGCATGTGTCTAAAACATTTTTATTGTGTTGAAACGTGTTTCATGAAATAGGTCGCGTTCTATTTTTCTGTTTCAGTTGCATTGTTTTGGTCAATTAAATACGTGCGTAAAATGAATAATGACCATCAAGAATATAATATTGAGTTTGTTGCTGTGGTGAAGAAGTACGAAGAATTGTATAATTATAACCTGGAGAAGTACTCGAATAGACAATCACAAGAAAAAGCCTGGCAAAATGTTGCCAATCAGGTAAAAAGTTCAGGTAAGCATAAACATTGTTTATTTACAACCATATATGTAATGCTGTCATTACTAACGTCATTGAAGGTTGGGAAGTGTCACATTACACACCTCTACTTCCCGCCCTCATTTCATCTATTCTAGATAAATAGTTTTTATATTTAAAAAAATAACATATTTTTTTACAAATTTGATAAAACCTATTTAATGGCAAACAATAAAAAACAACAATGGACTAAAATACAACAAACTACTTATTGATATTATTAATCTGACATTTACTCATATTGGAGACAATTGTATACCCCGTAGTCACGGTACAATATATCTTCTTGATTATTCTGAGAAAAACGCGTTCTTGGTAATTTGTCGTTAAATGTAATATTTTAGGAATGTTCATTGTTCAGAACGAAACAGAGATTTATTAATTTTGATCGAAATATGATGGGTGTAAATAAAATAGTATACAAACCTCGGTAGGAAGATTCATTCCTGTCTCGAGATCATAGCTAACTGATCTCACGACAGGGATTAATCACTTCCCACCTCGGTGTGTAATATACTATTATTCACAATCGGTCAGTAATATAGACATTTCTTACCTTTAAAACGGTAGGGAAGTGACTCATTACTTACTTTCACTTCCTACTTTTTGGGCTAGAAGCATGTGTCACTTTTCTGAAGTATGACAATATTGTGTTACTGGTTTTAAAAAAAGTTAATACCTTTCTTTGCTTTTCTACGGAGCTATTCCCTCAACCGCAGCTTCTTGAACTGCCGGAAGAGTACAGGTTAATTCAAAATAAGACATTATGTACTTGTTTGTGCAAAAAAATTAAAATTTCGTGACAAAAAGAATAATTTATGACATAATTGTCAAAGCCAATAAATTAGTAATATTGCCTAGCAACAGATTCATGAAGTTCTTTGTCGAAAAAAATATTAAATTCTGATTACAAATTTTCTTAAAATTAATGTTTTTAAAAGCTTGTAAAATAGTATACATACCACGCGGGAAGGATCATTCCCGCGACGGCTTTTAGCGACCCTCGGCGTTTCGCGCCTCGGGTCTCTAACAAAGCCTAGGCTGTAATGATCTACTTCCCCGCTAGGTATGTAATATACTATTTTATTTAGTAAATAACATTTAACTGATATAAAAGTAATAACAATGTACTAATATTTTATTTTTAATATGCGGAACCAAAATCTGACAAACTATAATCATTGTTCCTTTGATTAGTATGTAAAGTGAAACGGTTTCGTTTTTCGCAATTTATTGTTTTATGTTTCATACTTCACGTTTCAGGTTTCATATTTCTTTGATGTACCACAGAGTACACCATCTAACAAGAGACGAAAGCTTTGTCGGTTCCTTTGAACTCGGACTTACACGATATTTCGGAATCCTAGGGCACAGTACGTGGGAGACTACTGGATAGAAGAGGGACAGTTACCTAAGTTGAGGCCTGCAGATATCCTAAAATTACTCCGGGAAATAGGACTAATGTATGTATGTATGTATGTATTTTGGGGTAACATTCACTGAGACCTAAAAGATCTATTGTGCCCCCTTACTTCTACTTAGTTCCTGAGGAAAGTCTCAGAGACTAGTAGCTCCTTTAGTCCTATTTCCCCGAGGAATTTATAAATAGGACTAAAGGAGCTACTAGTATCTGAGACTCTACTCAGAAACTAAGTAGAAGTAAGGGGGCACAATAGATCTTTTAGGTCTCAGTGAATGTTACTCCAAAATACATACATACATACATACACGATATTGAGCGGAAATACGTCGAGGCATTGAAACATAAACTACCTGATTCACTGAGAAAAGTAATACGAGTATTGATTCGAAGTAAAACCATAACTACACTAAGAAAAATGGTAGTGTTGATGATGATTTTTTTAACTACTAACATGACAACACCTTATTAGGTAAATAATCATTATTCACCTAGGGGCGCGTTGTATCGAACACCTAAATTCAGTTTAATTATAACTGATGTTTAGACTGTGACATATTGATTTATTTATTATCATCAATTACATCAGTCAAAACATTAGTTATAATTAAACCGAGTTTAGGTGTTCGATACAACGCGCCCTAGGTTAATAATGAAATTCTTTACTTTTTTAAAGAAATTACCTGGAAATTTATTAATTTTATGAAATGAATATCAAAAATGAACTCTAGAAAATGTCCTTAGACAATATGTAGAAATTATCAAAAATTGAAAATCGTTTAAAATAATAGTAAAAATGACGTTTATTGAATTCCATCACCAACTTCAGTAACATTTCAAACTAATTCTTGACAAACGTCACATTTCATTTTAAGTCACATACTTTTTGAATGAAGAATCATCTTCAAATTTGTTTTGGGAAGATAGTGGATAAAATATGGTATTGCACACACGCCTGGCAGGATAATTCATTTCCAGGAAAGTCAGTAATTACTGACAAACCGGCAACACGGTGAACTGAGGGAAATGAACGGAAGTGATGACTTGACATTGACAGATAAACAAATTAATTCACGCATGTGCACACAAATTTGCGATCACGAAAACTACTTTCTTTCGCCTCTTGTTAGATGATGTACTCTGTGGATGTACGGCATCCCTAAGAAACCATCAGAGACATGCGCATTGAAAAAAAGCGTTCGTAGAAACAATTTGGCAGTTGGTGAATTAAAAATAACTTTGTTCGGATAAAGAAAATTGCAGTTTCGGATCAGTTGCCAACTATCAGAATAATGCCCTGGGTCACTATCATCAACATTTGCAATTTCGAGAGAGGGCGCATGCGCACTTTATGAGAGTTTACTCTCACTTCTTAGTGAATAGATACCCTGACTGGGATCAAATTTTTAGTTAGAGGCATGCGCATTATTGTGAAGCTGTGAAAGTGACAAGTGTAGTGACACATTTTTGGTATTTGGTTTTGAACACAGATCTTTTATTTCAAATACTCTTCTTTTTTCCTCTTCATTCTTAAATATAAGCCATTTTTCTTTGAACTTGACCACACAAACCGGATTAACTATAAGTTAACCAGTCAATATTCCTCGACAAGTATTCCAAACCATGACAAAACAGTTAACCAACCACGCAAACCAGCTCACTGAGATAGTTTATTTACAGAGTAGTTATCTTATTTGAAGTTAGGTGTTTGTTTTTTTAGGGTTTCCACAAACCGCTACGTTATAAAAGTTAACCGTGATGTCATGGTATTGTTAACCAAGTTTGCGTGGTTAAGTTCTAAGAAAAATGGTTATAGTTTACGTTCAAAAAGTACAAACATATCTTGAATGTCGACCATAAATTCCATTTCCAGTTATTCAATGTCATGCGTCATGCTCTCTACTGTCAAAATGTTCCACCCGTTCGTAGAACAAAAATTGCCAATCAATTTACAACGAATATCACAAACGGACTGTAAGAGTTTGAGAAATTTCCAATCGATTGGAAATTCCTTTTTACGAACAAACCTATTGTGATCTGAGATAAGTAAAAGGCACGTTTTTTTTACATCATTTATTCACCATTGGTTGAGTGACGTCAGTCTCCGCTGCACTGACATGCTAGAGTCATCAATGGGACATAAAAAAAACGCAGTTGTTGTTTACATCATTCCATCATTATATATGACAATCGACACCACTATAAATTTTTTGAATTTCTAACACTGTTAATAGTGCAGTCAATACTTAATCATCACATTCTAAATTGATTTCTATACTATTCGTCCATGTCTTTAATAAGTCGCTATAACCGCATCAAATCTTTACTCTTTTGAGGTTAAGCTGTCATTTTGTAAACCACTGTAATGGATGTTATTATCCTTTAATACTTTTGTATTATAGGTGTGGAAGGGCCTCTGACTAGGTGGTGTTGCTGGTCCCTTGGAGGGTCATCTTACAGGAATAAAACAACTACCTGTAGCACTGGGATACGTTCTATTTATTACTTAAACTACTACTATACATTATACTACTTGTTACTTATCAATCGTGATATTCTTATTCTAACATAATATTAAGAGTCTCCTTAAAACATTATCGTTTGCATATTTATACGACAAGTCAAGTTCATCCTAAGTAAATATAAATAATACTATTTATGGTTTATTTCACGCTTTGAACTTGACATCGTACGTGCGACCTTCCTACTTCTATTTATGTAATATTGTCCGAATACGCGCATTTAGTACGTGTCATCAGTTGTCATATGTCAAGTTTTTGGATGCAAACAATCAATTTTGGCTATTCTATTTATAAGTTTTTTAGAAATATATATGCTGTATTATTGTATTAATAATATACATATAACGATTAAAAAAGTATGAACATGATATATTTAACTAATTTAACACAATTATAAAAGTTTGTTTGCATCCAAAATATTGACATATTACAGTCGTGACGTTTTTGCTAAATGCGCGTATTATAGAGAAATAAATAATAAAAGAGCTGTTAAACGTGTAGTGTTCTGTGGCATAAAGGTTCCACTAGCGCCTAGCTTGGCTGCAGGTATGAACTATCACTTAAGACGCGGGCTTTTTGAATTTTTAAACTTTCAAGATACGCGTAACATTGTACAATATTTGCAACTAAATGATTTTGCACTGTAATATTTGGGATATCTTCATTCTTGCCTGCAAAAAACAATAAAATGAAAAATAATATAGACCATTCTATAACACCTGACTTTGACAGGTAGGTCATATTGGGCTGGGCCCCCGATGTCGATGTAATATATATTTTATTTAAATAATGAAAATTTTACAAATAACACATGCCGCAGTCCATATGTTTTAAAACCCCTCTTATTACTTCTATATGCCTATTGCGATGAACTAGTTCGTTCTTTTAGTTTGCTATTTCTTTTGCACGACACATAATGCGGAGCATTAGACAGTGCTCTACGCTCGAAAACATTTTTGATTTGTTTTTTAGTTCCCATTTCTAGTAAATTTTAATAAAAGATCTGGTTTATAGGCAAACATTTATCAGCTGATTGTTGATGTACGATGTACCGCCACTCCATAATAAAGTGGTCATCAGAAAAATAAATTGTACATGAAGAACTAAGAGTCGGATCACCGGCGAGCAAGTTCTACCCAAGCTACTAGCATCAGAGATAAGTTAACTATTACCTACTTATCCTTGCTAGCATGGAGACTAGGTTGCTAGAGTAAGCGATTTTGATTTGATATTGATGACAGTATCGGCACCTACCACGCACTGAAGAAACTGTGGAAATAACTTACACTGCGAAAACGTGTTAAAATGACTAAAGTTAAATACTATATGTAAGCAGTTCTTTTGCGATTAAAAAGGAAAAATACACAAATCAAACGAAAGAGTAGAGTGACAATCAGTGGCTAAACCTCCTCCTAACCAATTCAGCAGTTGAAAATGCATGGAATTTTTTACCGCTTTTTATTTTTCAATAATGTTATTAAATGCAATATTATGGTAGTAAACTACCTTAAACGCAATGAAACTTATGGTAAACGGCGTGTAATTTACAATTCTGACAATCATAAGTAAAACCTAACCTAACCATGTCTCATACCATTGTCCAAAATTTTTTAGACAATGCTTCTACTCATCGCCTATATTGTTATGTCTGCATTATTTGTTATAGTGTTTGTAGCGGATGATGCATTTGGACTAAAGGAAAGGAAGCTCAGAAAGAGTACTTATTTAATTATCGTCTCTGCCGTGCACGTCGAATGTATGTATGTTTGATGAGGTGACATTCGCTGAACCTAAAAGATCTATTGTGCCGCCTTACTTCTTCTTAGTTCCTGAGGAACGTCTCAGAGACTAATTGCTCCTTTAGTCCTATTTCCCTGAGGAATTTTAGGATATCAGCAGATTTCAACTTCTGTCCAATAATGTCCTTGGTCCTGTGCCCTAGGATTCTGAATTGCTGTGCAATTCGCAAGTATGTTGATGGAGGTTTCTTCTTCCATGCTACATAATCTACATTCTCCTTCCTCCACCATTTTGAGCTTTTTCAGGTTTTTTTTTTTTTATAATAAACACCCCGCAGGGCATTTTTTACATTATAATCTTATCTTATTAGATCAATGAATAATTCTGGTTCTAACCTAATTTACTAACGATGCAAAACCTAAGGCTAAGGACTTACTCACTAGAATCCCTTAATTTTTCTAATAACTCACTACACTAATGTTATCGTGTACACAAACAAGCACTGTACTCTGCTTTTGTACTACCTAACACAATTTACACTAACTCGAAAGGTTTTATCCTCTTAAGTCTTCTGATTTGGTTTGTATTGTCTAGGAGCTGGATGGCCTCTACATTGACATGTTGAAGAAGTCGCTGTTCATGACTCTCAGCAAATTTGTTAATGGTTTGATTAACAGTGTCCATTTCCAAGTCCCTGTGGAGGTCACCATTTCTGCAGTACCAGGGGGCATTGACGATGCTCCTTAATACTTTATTCTGGAATCGCTGAATTATTTCTAAGTTGCTTTTACTGACGCAACCCCACAGCTGGATTCCATATGCCCATATGGGCTTAAGAATCTGTTTGTACAAAAGTATTTTATTGTATATGGACAGGGTGGAATTTCGTCCGAGCAGCCAATACATTTTTCTAAATTTTATATCTAATTCTAGTTTTTTCTTTTTGACATGAGCTCTCCAGCGTAGCTTAGCATCCAGTGTCATACCCAAATATTTTGCCGTATCAGCATATGGCACTTGGATATTGTTTATGCTAACAGGGATATATTGGTCTCTTTTATTTGTGAAATTGACATGGACGGATTTAGCCTCATTCAATTTAATTCGACACTGCTTAGTCCAATGGTTAATTTTATTGACTGATGTTTGAAGATTTGTTGCCGCTTCTTCGTGATCTTTGCCTACAGCCATAACAGCAGTGTCATCAGCAAAGGTGGCTATCGTGTCATGCTCTAATTCAGGAATATCACTGGTGTATATTAGGTAAAGGACTGGCCCCAATACACTGCCTTGTGGTACTCCTGCTTCAATTTCCTTCAGTTCAGAGTAACAGTCTTCCTGCTTAACTCTAAAAGCTCGCTTTTTCAGGTGCTGTTAAAACTCATTTCTTCCAATATTACATTGTGGCTAATACCATAAAAGGGTTTTCCGTCCCCCAAAAGGGTCTTTCAGTCCCCCTCTTTGCTAGTCCATCTGCTATTTCATTCCCTTCTATTAAAGTGTGTCCTGGAATCCACAGTAAGGTTACTATAGATATTGTTCTAGCTTAGTTCATTGAGTATGCCTAGGCATTCCCACACCATTTTGGAACTGATTACACAAGAGCTCAGTGCTTTAATGGCAGCTTAACTATCCGACATTATGATTATCTTTTCCCTTCTATATATATCTTTTGTCAATATATTGAACTGGGCACACTTTCTTATGGCGCAAATTTCCGGTTAAAAGATACATGGGGTTTTTCCCAAGCTTTCAGAGTGTTTGGATACTGGCCCGTACATTCTTTCTAAGTCTGGTAATGGTATTTGGATCCCATTCCTTCTTGTTGCTTAATTCCGTAACGAATTTCTTTGAAAAGTTATATCTTTTCATCATACCATCTTGTGGGAATTCCCAGGTTTTTTTATTTCTAAGAGGTGAGGAGGTGGTTTTTTTAATGATTCCCTCTCTACTTAGTCCGTATCTCGTTCTTTCTGCAACACTCTCCACCACCATATGTAATGGTGTGAGGTTGAGAATCACTTCCATTGCTGCCGTTGGGCATTGCTCCTGTATGCAAGTTTTTGAATTTTAGAGAGGTTAGGCTCCATAAGTGATAATTGGTCGCACTATGGCAGTGTACATCCAGCTCAGGATTTTTGGGTTACAGCCCCAATTTCTCCCTGCCAGATTCTTGCACACCATTAGAGCCATTTTTGCTTTGTATAAAATCTCCTTTTTGTGTTTGTTCCACAGGAATTTACTGTCTAGAGTCAAACCTAGATACTTGACTTCTTGTCTCCATTCAACCTCACTCCCATTAAGTTCCTTGGTTTTGATGTTGAGTTTTCTTTTCTTAGTGAAGGATATTAATATGGTTTTGGTGGGGTTGATGTTAAGTCCCACTTGCATACACCAGGCTATTTGTCTAGTTTAGACACTTTTGTACGATGTCCCAAAGGGATGTTTTCGATTTTTCCCCTGGCTTTTATGACAATATCATCGGAATATCCTACCAAGGATATGCCGAGGTCAGTCAAACCACACAGGAGTTCGTCGACCGTCAGGTTTCATCATTAATGGGGATTATTACTCCCCAATTTACAAAATCTAAAGCCAAAGAGTTATGGGAAACTGCAATATATGGTGTCACCATTTCAATAACGTCAAGAGGTTTTGTTAATCTAAACATTTGTACAAACTTTCTACGAGAAAGTTGTAACGGATTTGTCTGTCGTGGAAGAAACATCTCTTCCAATATTCATCTCTTCCAAAGCCTCCTCAAAATCATCAATCACGGCATTATGCTAGTGCAAAAGTTGGTTGAATTCATCCATATTGCACTAATTTACCGAAAAGCACTAAAACAAGTCTTCAAAAACCAAGCCAACGTTAAGTTTTGAGGTTAAATCTAAATATTTTCACATTATTTTGGCTTTTTCTCTCAGTCATCACCAATACAATAAAATTCCCGTAGTGAATATTAATTTACCTCACTTTCGAACATTCCCGCTCTGAATTTCTATTCCCAGAAATTCAAGAATAGCGGCCCAGGCATCGTATAGGTACATAATTTAATTCTACTTTTATGCTGCATATGTGATGGGTCCCAAGTGATAGGTTCCTTCTGTTAAATATCAAGAAACTTAAATGTAGGTACCTTTTTTTTTATATATAGAGGTAGGGGAATGCTTTACGCACCCGACTGTTATTCTGTCGCCGGGCCTGTGTGGGGCTCGAGTACTTTTCCAAGTACCCCTACCCACTAAACCCCTTCCTCTCTTCGTGGTTTTTTTCCTACCAGGAACCACCTTAGAGCAGGCTAAGGGATTAAAATTTAATAACTGCACAAATTGCACTTTTAATATTCATATTATTAATAATTGAATTCGTTTGTTGTTTTGTTAATTTGTTCATATTTTGATTATAATTTCCAAATCATTTATAATATATCTTATTAGAAATTAATAATAGCGTTAAAGATTCTTCTAAAGAAAATTACTATTAAACTTTTTGTATTTTGATTAAATATTCGCTAGAAGAAAAAATATTGTAAGCAATTCGTGTGTAAAGACCTTTTTTTCGACTCATGTGATTGTCAATATTCACATTCGTCAAAAAAGAGGCTACTTTACACACTAGTTACATAAATAACTATTTCTTGACGAGTACAAATAGCTGCAAGTTTCTGAGTTTATTAGCGGTCGATTTGTGTATGTAAATCTTGAAATAGCGTGAAAAAATGAAGTTATATAGGTACCTACATTTATTTAAGGGGTGGAGAGAAAAATATTACTGAGAGTAATATCGGGATACAGGACGATCTCTTCCGAGGCTGTACAAGTCATCGCTGGGATTGTACCCATAGAACTAAAGATAAAGGAGAAAGCAAGGCTGGAGAAATCGGAGACGCTAATAACAGAAGGAAACATAAGGGAAGAAGAAGATAGGACACTTGAAGAATGGCAGAACATGTGGCAGAAATGTGAAAACAAGGCACAATGGACAAAAAAACTAATACCAGGTATAAGACCATGGATAAAGTGTAAGCATAAAAAGACAGACTACTACCTCACTCAGGTGCTGTCGGGATATGGATCCTTCAGACAGTATACAAAGAGAATCGGGAAGACCGAGGAAAACTGCCGATATTGCGCAGAAAACAGTGACACAGCGGAACACACAATTTTTGTGTGTCCAAGGTGGCTACGAGAAAGGAAAGAAGCGGAATTAGAAAGCGGAGGGGTGGTCATCGAAGCCGGGAACTTGGTGGAGGAAATGTGCAGAGATGAAGGAAGGTGGAGAATATACCACAAAATGATAAGAAAAATAATGACAGAGAAAGAAAGAGAAGAAAGAGAAACAAATTAAACAAGGTATGTATGTTAAAACCGTGACCTGCCAGATGTCATACCGAGAGAAGGAGTTGTCGGTAGATTTAGAAACTACAGCAGTATTGGTAATGTTCGTTATTCCATTGGCTAAAGAATTGCCGGTAGCTAGCGTGGATGTAGTACAAAGGGTATTATCCTCCAATAAAACCCTATCACCATTATTTTGGGATGTAGAAGGGATATTATCATCATTCATTAATATCAAATTCGAAATATTATTTTTTTGCTTAATGTAGAGTCTACATAGCCCTCTGCAACTGTAGACGATTTCCAGCCTCCCTGTTTCTTTAAGGTAAGGAGATCTCCTCCCGAGTTCGCTAGCATGGTTGCCGATGACCTTCGAAAACAATGCCCTGTATACATAGCTGGATCAGGTAAATTGAGATATTTTGCAATAATAGATGGCATTTTGCCAAATGTGTTTATTCCAACTGGTTGTTTCGTGCATCTATTGTTAGAATATTTTAAAAAGAATCTGGAAGTATCCACCATCGGAGGTCTTAAAGCAATATATTGTGATGTTTTTTATTTCTATTTTTATTTTATTGTTTATATTTTATACTTACATTAAAAATTGATTTATTAAATTGATTATTATTTTATTTCTATGGGCGCCAGTACCATCAATAGATACAAATGTTTATTTTGATTTTTAGAATATATCAATTAAATATTATAATATACCTCAGCTCTCAGGAATGCAATACGTGGGTCGGACGACTTGTGGATCAAACTATAGAGAAAGATTAAATAAAAAAATCAACACTGAATGTTACTATTTCAGTCTGTCAGAGTTTTTATTATCTACAAAATTATCTAACTAACTCTGAAATTAATATTTTTTATGGCATATCTTTCAATTCATGTCTAGCTTAAATTTTATTTGGGATGATGGGAAAATTTCAAATACTTTTTTAATTTAAATTTATAACCCGAAAAACAATCAATAACCCACTTATGTCCGTTCTTCAGAAATTTTATTTCAAAATCTACTGCGTAATGCGTATATTAAACGCACTCTCCTTCAAGTTGCTGCAAAACGTATTGTATGCAACAATGCGTCTGGATCAATTCAACGTTATTACGGTAGATCAGCTATCAAACTATATTCGGTTTTATTCAGATATTAATATTTATATGGATGTTACCTCCGTTAAACGTCACTTTATTTTTCCATATGTGCAATTTTAAATTAATTACTTTATTTTCCAAATTCCATACAGTTGTAGAGTAGAACTCTCACCAAACAACTATCCTCGCCTTAAATATCTCCTTCCAATTTATCTTATCATATATATTATATTCTTCCCAAAATTTGATTTATTTCCTTCTTTCAAAAATAAAAAACCTCTCCCCTTCAAAAAAATCCGTTTCCACGGTAGTCAAATTTGACGTTTTTCCCTTTTTTAAATTAGATCCCAAATTTCTCATGAACTTTCAGATATGCTTTACACTATTTAAAAATACAGATACAATTTTGTACAAATATATGTAGTATTTAACAATTTTCAATAAATTTATATGTACATTAATCAATAAAATAATCCCATCTAAAATATATCTATTCAAAGTAGGTATAATTTTCACAATAATTAATTATGAATAGCTCTCTCTATATCATTTCCTTGATAAAACTTAAGCCATATTTCTTTTCATTATTTTTGACTCTACCAATATGCCAATATTATTTCCATTTCAACTATTTAACTCTTTAAAACATATTTTCCAAATAAATAGTTCCTATGTTACTTAAATACACTATAATATTTTCTAATAAAAGCCAAATAATCTATTTTTGAATTAGTTGGATTTAAAATAGTAAAAACCCTTTCTGTCCCATTTTTAGTTTCAGGAATTCCCCAGGCAGCAGAGTGACGTCGATCAAGGTGTTTATGACGTCGATAAGTGGTGACATTTGGTCGAAGTTAATTAGTGACCAATGTTCGACGTCATTTATACGTTGATTTATCAACCTCTTTTAAACGTCTCTGGGAAACGTCTATTCCACGTATTTTTGACGTTGATCTTCCAATGAAAAAATAACTGAAACCTATATTCTATTTAAGAAATTATAAATATCAAACAATAGTTCAAAAGTTTATTACGATCTTCCAGAGCTTTGGTGTGAACACCAACTCTCTTAAAAAATGATAGCTTCACAGAACAAATGCCCACGATAGCTCGCATTGTGTTGGTTGTTAAAAAAATATTCTTATTTTGAAAATTCCCGCCCTATGCCTGACAGATGACTTGGGCCAATCCCAAAGCAATGATGCATAGGGGTATAGACAATTGATATATTATAATCTTTGCAATTGATTATGGATGGAAGATCGATTCAGCCAGTTTTTAATTCTTTATTTTAAAATTTTGTACAAAATAAAAGTTTGTATTATTTTGAACTCTGATCGGAAACGTTGGACTGTTGGGAGTTCTGAAACTGTTTGTGTAAGTGAAGTTTCCTCGTTATTTTGTGCAGTGTGTCAGAGACAACAGTGTGCTGGATTTCGCAAAGTTTTACTCTCATCTCAGGTAAGCTACACGTTACATTTTCAAGCATTCACGATCGTTTTATGGCTTAATTTCGACGTTTAATCATAATAAATACATCACATAAAAAACAAACCTAACCCAACATTTTTTGTTATGGCGGGCCGATGTCTCATTTTCTGTATACAAAATCTGTCCTAGCTGCTTTGCAGTGGTTATATGAAAATTGCCAAATACCTACCTCTGTATAGACTGGCATATTTAATTGTACACAAGTAATTATTTTTGCTATTTAGAACCATGGTTTTTGTGGGAATAGAGTTTTTGGAAGCAGACGGTGGTGGAGTGGCTTTAATCCATGAAAAGTGGCTAACCCCCCGAAAAAAAGAAGTTTGGTGGCCACCTGTTAAACAACAAGACCATTTTTCAAAAGCACTAAAAAAAGGCGAATCTCCTGCTGCCGATTGGAAGATATATAGTGTATCTAGGACATTTTTTGAAGAAGGTGAGACTGATTTATTGATGTGAAGAATACAGTATTTCCAGACTAATATTACTTACTTATTTTTTCGATATTTTTGTCATTCAGAAACAATAATTTCCTATGAACTTTTACTTAAGTCTTTTCCTGAAACAAATGTTTGTCAGAGAAATGATCTGTTCTATTTTTCATCTGTGTCACAATCAATTTTTTTTAAAATCCTTGTATTTTGTCAATACAGAAAAAAAATGAGCTCAGAATTGAAAAATTTATACAAAAATATGTCTAGAATTACAATATTGAAGGGACATGCTGTACAACCTGATTCATTTTACACATTTACTGGATTTTCTACCTTCAAATGATTCATTGTATAAAATAAATCTTTTCTTCCTTCAGATGACTTTACTAAGGCATTGAAGAAAATAAAGTTAGCTGAAAACTTTTCTGATATCCAAAGTGAAATTGATGAATTGCCTTCCAAAAGGCCAATAAAAAGGAGGGCTCTGTTCACTGATACATCAAGTGATGAAGACACCCCCAGTCAGTCAAAGGGAAGGAAAGTTCTAGGGCTCAATCAACTCCTTGATAAGAAGAATAAGGACTGCGGTAAGTTAAGAACTTTTACTGTGGTCTGTTTCAATTATTACTTCTTTAGAGTAAAATAATAGCACACACTCTAGAATATTGCCATCAATATCCATATTTTCTTATAGTATTATTTGTCTTGTATCAGCTGTTATTAAATTTCAGCAGCTGCACTCAGTAATAGTCAGGAGAGTCAAGAAGTATTCATTGTTGAAAAAAAATCTACGAATCACGAACCTTCCCATAACATTGTACGAGATAGACAAGAAGGTCAACAAAACAATGAAGTTTCTATAATTGACACTTCAAATGGTAAGTGGAATTCATCAGTTCATGAATACATTCAATTTCTTTCACACATCATTTCTCTCTTGAAGGTGTCCTAGCTTTATAACTATTTGTCAAATGTGTGGTGGGAATAAGCGGAAATTTTTTTAAGTCAAATTCGTTGTCTATCTATGGATACACATGGTTATGTAAAACGATATAAGTCAAACTCTTGTTCAATTCCATAGCAATATGCGTGTGAACTTCCACATAAGCCAAATTGAAATAATGTGCTAGTGTATTATCACATGCATAACTTATCTGTTCGTATTCCATTGTGAATAATAATATAAGTCTGACTTATGTTATTCACACCAGCCATAGATATTATGTTTGGCAATAAAAGTGTAAAGTGGGTATGCCTTTGAAGATATTTAATATTTGGTTATTTTCAGAATTGAACAAAAAAATTATGAGTTACTTGGTGGCCATAAAAAACCAGAATAATGAAATAATTGCCCGGCTTAAAGAAAAAGAAAATACTGCAGCAGTCGGTATTAACTCAGAAAATTTGCCCATACAACTTCCTGCAAAAACCTCTGGAGATATTCACTTGTTAGAGGAGTATTTGAATGATGATGAAAAGTTAGCAGCTTTGGTGAGTAAAAAAATAATTTTACATTTTTCAAAAATGTTCCCATCTGAAAAATGATCACAGGAAATCAATATTGCAAAAGAATAAGAATTGATTAATATTTTTTTTGTAAGAGTAGCAATGGAAGAAAAATATATTGTGACAGTTATTAATGTTTTGATTATATTTTTAGAGTTCTCATTGTGCCAGCTTTGGAGGTCGCGACCTTACAAATAAAATCAACATCATTTTGAAAAATCTCATCACTAATAACTTGGCAACAAAGTTTAACTTTTGTGGGTCAAGAGGCGATAAAGAGGCTTTTGCAAAATTGAAATTGCGAACAGTTATCGTGAGTAAGTATGTCTGTTAAAAATAATACAATTTTTTATATTTTATGTGATACTATTAGTATGCTCATCAATAACTTAGGTACTTTGTTCTTATATCATACCTCTATCTCTTCAATTGTTTCAGATGCTATACTCCAAAAATGCCCGTCAACATCAATCCAAGAAATTGAAGATAAAATTAAGATTTGGTTAAAACATGCCCCAAAGAGAGTCAGCCTAGAAAGGCGAAGAACAGTGCAGTAGTGTAACTTTTTTATACACATATATGGGTTAGCTTTGAAATTTCTGTCAATAATTTTTAAAATGGTTAAACATAAATTGAAACCAATTGTATCAAAACGTCAAATGTATCGACGAAATGCAGGTGAAATTAGGAAGGTAACAAAATATTTAAATAATTGTGTAGATAAGGAGCTCCCTGAATGTTCTCAATTTGTTACTCACATAGAACATTCAGATGCTGAAAACTTATCTGATGTGTCAATTTCATCTTCCACAAATAGCTTAGAAGTTGGTTCAGTGATAAATTGTTCTGATGATTCAGAATGCAAAACAAATAGTTTCAATCAGATTCAAAAATTAAATTTATCTCAGAATAAACCTAACCTTAAATCACAACTTCAGCAGTGGGCCACAACGCAGAAAGTATCCCATAGGGCAATTACTGATTTGCTACATATTTTGTCACCTCACCATCCAGAGCTACCTTTGGACAGTAGAACTTTGTTATGCACACCAAGCAAATATGATATTGAACAGCTTCAATATGGCGATTATGTACATATAGGTTTAGAGCACTGTTTGATAATGTTTCTCAAAAGGAATCCTACTTATCCTCTTAGTACTTTTCTCATCAGTTTGAATATTGATGGACTCCCATTGTTTAATAGTACAAATATGCAACTGTGGCCAATACTGGGCATGGTGAAAAATTGGAATTATCACCAACCATTTGTAATAGGTATATTTTGTGGAAATTCCAAACCAGTTCCACTTGTGTCTTTTTTAAAAAAATTCATTGATGAATATAATAATTTGAGGAATGGCTTTTTTGTTGATACCATCAAGTATTCAGTTGAGATTCATAGCTTTGTTTGTGATTCTCCTGCCAAAGCTTTCATTAAAGCAATTAAGTCTCCTGGAGGCTATGCATGTTGTGATAGGTGTACCGAATATGGACAATATGTTCATGGACGAGTTATTTTAAAGGGATTTTCTGCACCAAAAAGAACTGATGCATCATTTCGGAACAAAACAGATGAAGATCATCATGTGGGTGATGATTCTCCACTTCTTCAGCTAGACATTGACATGATTGAGCTCTTTCCCATAGATTATATGCACAATGTATGCTTGGGCGTTACTCGTAAACTTTTGATGTCTTGGACAAGTGGTGATTTAAGTGCCAGACTTCCCAGTAGATTGGTTAACTTGATATCAGTTAGATTAACCAATCTGAAAGACTATGTACCTTCTGAAATAAACCGAAAGCCAAGAAGCTTATCCGAATTGAATCGTTTCAAAGCAACAGAGTTTCGAACATTTTTATTATATACAGGAATTGTGGTTTTATTAGATGTTGTTGATAAAAAAATATACTGCAATTTTCTTCTATTTCATACTGCTATAGCAACATTAATGTCATTTACTAAGTCAACCAAGGAGGTAGATTGTGAAATAGCAGAGAAACTTCTGCAAACATTTATATCGGATTGTTGTGATATATATGGTCCACAATTCCTTATTTATAATGTACATGTCTTGAGTCATTTGACTGACAGTGTTCTTCGTTATGGTCCTCTTGATAACTTCTCGGCTTTCCCATTTGAGAATTATTTAGGCCAGTTAAAGAGATTGGTTAAATCACCCAATAAGCCACTCCAACAAATTTTCCGCAGATTGGCAGAATTGAATCACGTGCTACTTCAAGACAATTATAATGCACATGAGATCATGCTACATGTACCACATGTAAATGGCCCTATAATAGGAAATTTTCAGAAACAATTTAAAAGAGTATCTTTAAGTAGGTTTGTTCTAAGTATTCATTCATATTCATTATGTGATTGCTATTGTTTTACAGATGATTCTGTTATTCAAATTGAAAATATAGTTACCAATGACAATGATACAAAAAACACAAAAATTATTGGCAGATATTTTACGAATATTCGTTCTTTTTATAATTATCCATTTGAATCTAAGCTTTTGAATATTTATTTAGTATCCAGTTTATCAGAAAATATGAAAAGTTGGTCACTCACTGATATAAGAGGAAAATGCTTCTTAATGCCTCATGAAAGAAACTGGGTGTCAGTACCTCTTTTTCATACATATAATAGTATGTAAGTCGAGTTTTGGTAAATTTTAGTTAATTGACAAATGAGAGTCATTAAAAAATGTTCATTTATAAATATAAGTATGGTATTGAAGAAGTAAAGTTTTTTCCAGCTCATTTTTGTTTCACTTTTCCATATGGTATCCTCAAATATCTTGTTTTCCTAGATCATGTGACTACCCTTTAACTTGAGAACCTCCTACATAGCACATACTTTTAGTGAAAATTTGGAAGAAAAAAGTACGTATCTATAACGTGTCCATGATCACGTCTTGTAAACGTGTTGATGATGACGACTTATAAACGTGTTTATAATAACGTCGAATCGCTGTGACATATTGCCGTTATTATTACGTCTTTTTTACGTCGGCTTTTTGGTGATTTCGACGAGGTTGGTGTCTGAAACTGTCGTATTTTCGCCGTTTAAAAGACGTGCCTCTGCTGCCTGGGTCTAATGATTAGAATTGTTTCCTTATCTTCAATATCTTCACTTTTTAGTTTTGATAACTCTTCCCTTCGGCATGCGCCGGAAATACCAATTATAAACGCAATCTAAAAAAATAATTACTAAATAAGTTTAAGTATTGATAAACGCCATGTGCGGGATTCGAACCCGAGACCTCACGTATGTGAGTCTCACATATAATAGTAACTATTATGCTACCGAGAACTCTAAAGAGTATTATTAAATGTGCGTAATAAAGTAAAACTCTTTACGCACTCGAAAATGTGTCTAAAGTACGTACTTTACACACGGTAGTAGAAAAAGTATATACTACTCGTACATACCACGTAGGTACATATACTACTCGCTATACTTGCCAAGTCCCGCGTAGAGAGTAGCAGACTTAACATAATTGTTGACTTAGACTTGCTTATTAAAATAGCTTTTACTTTTTATCTGAAATATCAATAATTTACAATGCATATTTTTTTACTACTTATATAATCACAATTTCAATGAACATTGTATTCTGCTCTCCTAATCATTATTTTTTATTTACCTGGTATTATGGATCTACAAGTCATTCAGAGCTGTTTATCAGGAATAATGATTGTTTTTGTTAAATGCAAGATAAATTTTTCCCCATTTGTATAAAACTTTTTTGGACACACTGTATATAATGTTACATGGGATATCGCTTTTCTTAATGATACCTACAAAAGGCTACAGCTCTACTTCTATAGGTATATTTACTAAATATCTTAACAAAATTAAGATCTATTGTGCAAATGAAAATAGTTTCAAACTCAGAGTAATACTACAAATTAATCTGAGGTTTCAACCCACCTCATTTTTTACTCCATCTGTATCACCCTGTACAACTCAAATAAAATGTAATGCAAGTTTTAAAATATAATATATCGATTTGTGGAATTTTCCTACAAATTGTTCCCACCGACAAGGACAACACCATAATTGACAAGTTTTATAATTTAAACTCTCGTAATAAATCAACAAGCTAACGTAAACATTTGTTTTTATCTAATTTATTTTTAGACACAATCTACTTTTACTTTTTTGATCGTTTGGTATTTTGTTTTTGTAAATAATACAGTTCGGTGTAAGTAAATTAAGATCAGTAGACCAACGAACAGGGCTTGTTGTAGTTTTATCTTCTTCTTTCTTACTAAACTGTGTGCGAGCTAAATATTTTAGTGTAGACGACGTTGAGAAAAAATATTATGGATATCAGGTATAGTGTAGTGTAGTTGACGGGCGGCTGTGTATTGTGGAGCGTGTTGCGTAAAAAATATTTCTATCTATTGATAACTTTTTTTATTTTAATATTATACTTATTTGAGTTATTCATTTAAATATCTGGTAAGTTTACCACCATTTATAAATATATGTTATAAAAGACTCCCTTTTATTTTCCACTGCTTACTTGAAAGCAATTCGACCAGCTGGAATGGCTGGTTACAATGTTATTGTTTACTTCTTGCATGCTTCCTTATAATTGTCTCTAAGTAATGATTTCGTTATAACTATATATTTAGAACAGGACAAACGTTTAAAATTAAGTTTTCCCTGTTTTTTCTAAAATATACACTGCGTATTAAACGTTTAAATACACGATTTCAGAGTGTCACGTAGTCGAAATGACGTGTAACCCAAATTATAATAGATATAATTGTTATTTTTGTATGTAACACAACGACCGAATTTTATTTGTAGGTATTCTTTCGAAATAAACTAAAACTGAAGCAGGTGATCACTTAAAGAGATTTCGCTTTTATATAAAAGCAAAAATGGCTTCAGAAATGGGAGATGTCAATGTTGAACTAACCGAAGAAATCGACATTGATAAAGTGGTTAACGAGGAATTAGCCGCTAAAGAAAATGCTTCAGTCGACGATAGTCTTACGAAACGAAAACCAAAGAAAGTGAATAGACAGAATTCTAAGGAAAGTACTGTTCCTGCTGGATTTGTGCATGGTCCCAGATCTTGGAAAAATAGCCGAAGGTCCAGAAATGGTTATGGAAGAGGTTTGCCTAAGAAGAAGGGTGCTGGCGGTAAAGGAGTTTGGGGTCTTCCTGGATCTGAACTTTTAGAGACATATGAAGATATAAATGACCCCAATTTCGACAGTGAAAATATGGCCAATGGTTAGTATGATCAAATAGGTATTACAAACACTTGAATATTTTTTGCAATTTTAATAAAACTCCCTGCTTATGTTTATTTCAAATATTGACTATAATTAAATAGATAGAAATTCATGTAAATACCATTACAAACCTTAAATTGAACGATAAAGAACAAATTGAACCCATTTTTTTAGTTGGTCAAATATCAACCAATTTTTACCAGAACCACTTACAGGTGTTTGATTAAGGGAAGTAATCTGCTGCATTTGTTTTAAAACTTCAGGAACAATATAAAATGTCTCCCAGTTCCTCTTCCTTTAGAATAATTTCTTGTTCTATAAAACCTTTTTGCCTTATGTATGTATATTTAATGGGGTAAGATTCACTTAAACCTTGAGGATCTATTGTGCCCCCTTCTACTTAGTTCCTGAAGAAAGTCTCGGAGACTAGTACTTCACTTAGACCTATTTCCTGAAGGAATTATAGAATATCTGCAGGCTTTAGTTCAAGTCTCTCTTCTATCCAACTCTTGAGTTTAGTGCCCTAGGATTTGGTATTACTATACATTCCACAAGTATGTGAATGTTGATTACCTCTTCCTGTCCACTGATTTGAGCATTTTGCAGTTTCCTTGGAGTAACCTTAGTTGTCTTATCTCTTCTATATTATTTGGAGTGGCCTATTTCTCCCAAAAGGCCTACCAAAAGAGTGTTTCAATTCCTCTCTTTATGAGTTCATCTGCTATTTAATTTCCTTCTATTCCTATGTTACCTTGAACCTACGATAGGGTTGATTACACAAGAACTCAGTGCTTGTCTATCCAATATGATGATAATCCTTTGCCTTCTATATTTTTTATCAATATTGTTCTGGAAATTTCCATTTGAAATATACTTGGAGTTTTTGCAAGCTTTCAGAGTATTTGGTTCCCGCCCAACAATCATATTGCTATTAAAATAATAATTTTACAAAACCTGCACTATCAAATAAATTGATATTTAAAAAGTTTACTGAGTTTATTGAATATAATGAAACACAACTCATATAACTAATACCTATATGATGAGATATCACTAAAAATCATTCTGCATCATCAGTTAATAATATTGTAGAAGGAAATTCAACAAAAGTTCCAAACTAACCATTTTAAAAGTAAGAAAATGTACAAACATTTTATGGTATTGTCTATTGCCACAAGTTGTACCATTGTCCACATCAAGGTCTACATACTGAAGACAAAAACTGAAATCATCTTTGATTTGTTTTAATGTTATTAAAATTTGTAGTTGATATTGTTTTAAATCATGTTATCGTGCTCAAAGCCAATAAGGTTATTAGTGATATATCTTGCAGTTGGGTAACTTATTTTGTTGCTGTGATGTTACATATTTCGGAGTTTCTGAAAATCACAAATGATTTGTTTGATTGTAAAATCAGTGTTATATACATTGCAGATGGGTTTGTCTTCTTTTGGAATTCAAAATTTGTTAGTCAAATTGGTATGCCCCTTTTAGAGTGACTGCTTTTTATGTGGTCTTTCTTTTGCCAGTTATTTGTCACTAAGGTTTCACATTGCGCTTAATTTTGCATAGTTTGAATTAGGATATTTCCCACTCACTTTGCCATGCACTGAGCAGTTTGTGTTTTATGTAGGTAACATATAAAGTAGTTATGCACAACATTTGACATATGCACTTTCACTTGTGGGAGTTTACCTAACCAGAAGGTCTACTTATCATTACCATTAAAATTTCTGTTTTTTGGTACACTTTTGTTGAACCATAACATCAAAGAACTCTCATTTAATAAGAAACTGTCAATATGCAGGGTGATTCATTAAAAATTGTCCATATAGTAACTGGAGAAACCTTAGCACATGATAAAAAGATTTAAAGAAAATAATTGTTTCAACCCTTACTATGAGGAATATTTCTATAATTATTGAATAAAATGAATAAATAACAAATTACACAATAAAAATATAATGTATATTACTTGATCAGTTTCACAAATAACATTTCCATCATCAGGAGTAAATTATTGATATAAATAAACAAGTAACTATCTCATTTGTATAAATGTCACTGCTGGTGAAATCGAGAGATTTTTTGCCTTTAGCATTTATTATTTTATATCATAAACAGTGACATTGAAGACTAAACAATGATAACAAAGAACAGCTTAAATAAACACATCAAACTATGCCAGCGAACACATTAAATTAATGTCACTTTTGACATAGAACACTAACATGAACTTTGCTGTTTGACAGTTTAACTAAACAAAGTTGAATTATTTATTGGTGCAGCCCACAGAATTTAAACTCTAAGATTATAAACCTGGATTAGTTAAACCTAGTTAACTAGTATGTTGGTGTAGCAACCCCTTAACAAAAGATATGTTATTTTGGTACAGATATGTTGATGATTCATGCATTCGATTGGGTTGTTCTCAATAGCCCAGGCTCTTGAACTGAATCTTTGTATCATTTCCCATGTTATCTACTTCCATGTTGATGAAATTCTAGCATGTTTTGTTGGTACTTCATTAGAACATATTTCTCCAATTTATTAATAACTTGCATCCAAACATAAAATTCACATTAGAAAAATAGGAAAATAAATTAATAAACTTTTTAGACTTGACAATCATTAGAATTGAAAACAAACTTGAATATTCAATTTATAGAAAACCAACACACACAGACATTACAATACCATCTGACTCAAATAACCCTTTCACACAAACTAGCAGCATATCACTCAATGACACACAGAGCTTTTCTATTTCCAATATGTTCAGAAAAGTTTGAAAGCAACATTAAAATAATTTAATGAATTGCAGTATCAATTGAATATATTATCCACAATAAGATTTATAAAATAATAGAAAAATATATAAAATGGCTATTAATTAAACTTTTCCAAAACATAATGAACAAAACCCAACAATAATCAGAAACTATCTGCAATGATCAGTAAACTGGTCATCAAACAATTAGTATACTTTGGTGTAATTCCTATCACTAATTGCAATGGCCGACTATTCTCTGAGAGTTTTCAACAGTTTCTGGTTGCTGTTCTAACAAACCTTATAATATATAATTCAACGGACAATGTTACATTCCATACTTACAAAAATATTGGGTGTATCAAGTGTATTTAAGACCAAATGTTCTCACTGTAATGCAGTTTATATGGGTGAAACTCAAAGAAATCCTGAAATAAGATATAGTGAATATCTTAGTTGCTGTAGAAATAAACATCCAGATAAGTCAAATTATGCAAAACATTTAATTGAATCACAGTTACACAGTTGTCAAATTTATCACTGACTTAATGTCTTAAAATCATTACTACTAATTGAAAAATATAAAAAAAGATGATCAATATATTCTTATAAATGAACAGATAGATACTCTACATTCTCCAGTGTCAGATTGTCTTTTAGATAGCATATAAATGAATACTTACTATAAAGCTTTGTGTACACGGGAGAGTAACTTGGTCAAGTACTTCCTAGAGTAACTTGGGCAAGCGTGTACATCGAAGCAAATAATTTTGCCAAATTCTTGCGGCAAGTGCTATCTCGAGAGTGGCATTTTACATTCTCTAGCAACTTCTTGCAGCAGCGTTTACATGAGATAGTGTAGTACTTTGAATGTTCTGGTAGAGAGAAGACTCAGTTCATGTCACGCCGAAAAAGAATAGCTGCAGCAGTCCTACTGCTGTTAATGAAAAGAAGAAAAGATAAGAAAAACAAGTCCACCAAGACGAAGAGAATATGGGTTAGAAAATGGATAGCAAGAAGACCCACTTTAGGTGCATATTCAATGTTATTGTCGCAGCTTAGAAGTGAAGATCCAAAACAGTTTAAAAAAATTTTGCGCATGTCTGAAAAAGACTTTGATTTTTTATTAAATTTAGTTCACGACAAATTACAGAAATCAGACACAAATATGCGTGAATCAATTAAGCCAAGGGAACGTTTAGCTATAACACTTGAATTGATTCAATTATAGCATATGTCTCTTCTTTTGTCCAACAGCGTTTTGCTTTTGTATCCATTTTTTATTGTCTACTTGCACAAACACTATCTGCACACTTCCAGATCGGTTCGAAATTAATACTAACTTGTTAGATCACTATCGCAACACGTTTACACTTGCAAGTCGTTACTTGCTGCAAGCACTTGACGGAAGCGGTGGAGCTTGCCGCAATCTCACTTGCTGCAAGTGTTTACACCGACAAGTGTTGGTGAAAGCACTCTCAGCAAGTCACTTGCGATAGTTTTACTTGCTCGTGAACACGAGCCTTAAAGGTTTGTGTCCACTAGCAAGTAACTTGCGAAAGTGCTTTCCACAAGGATGTCCACATAAACACAAATTTTCTCTCAGATGTGTTTACATTAGTCCTGAGAGCTACTCTCGCAAGTTATTTCCTAGTGGACACGTACATTAAGTATCTGATACCTTGGATAATGACATATCTTAGGTTACATATGAGGTATCTTAGTTGTTAATTTATATCAATTTGTATAATTTACTCTTGACTATGCAAATGTTAATTGTGTTACCAATCTAGGAATACATGTTATATTTCTGTCGAATTTGTTGTTTACTAAATAATGAAGGTTTAACATAAAACGAACAAATTATTTCTGCTTACTAAGATACAGGGTGATTTATTGTAAATATCGTAAAATAATTTAAAACCGACAGAAATATTATAGAGTTGAATAAAGGGGAGAAAAACCACATCTCACTATCTGTTCTCTAGCGCAGTGTTATTCAACCTGTGGGTCGCGGAGCCTCTGTAGGGGGGTCGCGAGAGGTCGAGAAAACTTCAGTTTTTTTATACAACATATAATTTGTGAGACTTAAATAAAAAGTCGATAAGAGTTAAAATTATTATATTTAACAAAATTTCCATATAATCAATCATACAAGTCAGAAAAATGCTCGTTTAAAACATGTTATTACAAAAAAAAATATTAAAAATGTATTTGTTTGTTAGTTATCAATTCGCCATGTAAAAATTATATGTTTTACGTACTTAAAACTTAATTATATGTTATAAGTATTACATATTTTTAACATACATGGAAAAAAGGGTTGGGGAGTCGCGAAATATTTTTTGATACTAGGGGGGTCGTGTCATGAAAGAGGTTGAAAAACACTGCTAGCGGAAGATACAGAAAAAAAATAGATATGAAGGCAATGAGAAAAATAAATAATTTTTATTTTCAGGAGACATAGAACTTAAAGCTGTAGTACCTGCTGTTTCCGACGAACAAATCAAGAAAAAAGTCGAGCCTATAATTCTTGAATACTTCGAAAACGGCGACACCCACGAAGCGATGCTTTCCGTCGAAGAGCAAATTCCGTTAAATCGAAGAGACACTTTGGTTGAACAACTTATCGAAATAGCCATGGACCACAAGCCTTCCCATAGAGAGATGACTTCCGTTCTCATATCCGATCTATTTCCCCACACCATTAACGAGTCTGACATCAGCAAGGCTTTCGAGAACTTGTTGGCTAATTTGAACGATCTAATTCTGGATATTCCAGACGCTTCTACGATTTTGGGTAATTTTGTAGCCCGCGCCATCGCCGATGATTGCATCCCACCGAAATTTATTATTTCTGTAAAAGACAAGAGCAACAACAAAGACTTTCAGGAGGCTATTAGTCGTGCCGATACTTTACTATCGATGAAACATGGTTTGGTTCGTCTGCACAATGTTTGGGGTGTCGGTAAGTAGAAATTTTGATTTTTTTGATGAAGGGACTTCTTTAGCAGGTTTGAGCGATTTTTTGTAGCGACAAAACTATGGGTTACCTTGACATTTTTGAATAGGGTTAATTTTTTTGTACGTACGATAAAATTGTTATGAGGGATTAATTTATTTGTTAAATCTTCAAAGTCCCTCCCCTTCAAATCCCAATCCAGTGGATTTTTATACCAGCTTTAACGTTTCCGTCTTCGTTCGTGAATAATAATTTCATTGTACTAAGGGGTTACGGTAGTAGAAAATCTGTCATGGAGATTGCCATATTTTTTTACAAGAGGTTCATTTATTTGCAACAATTCCCAAGATCGTACGACATAATTTCTAAAGGAAGTTAATTTATTCGCAACAATTCCCATGGACGTACGATACAATTTCTTATTGAAGTTATTTTATTTACAAAAGTTTCCATTTACCATGAGCGTATGATGAAATATACAAAAGGCATTTATTTCAGTGGCGGCTCCTCGAAGGAGGCTAAGGAGGCTCGGCCTCCTCAACAATTTATCCAGCAAATAGCACCACAAATATTTTGTTGATTATTCCTCATTTTATTTCCTGTTTATCTAATAATTTTCAAATTTTACATTTAATTCCCCGATTTCACTAGTTATTTTTGAATCTGACAACAGTGCCGCGAGGCTAGATTCTACAAACATCTCAACACCGAAACACGAGTTGCTCAACAGAGTTGCCGTTTTTTGACCAGTCCAATTGCTAATACCGTAAAAAATAGCGGAAATGGCAACACTCTCAGGAGGCTTGCCTCTAGCGTGCGTTTTCGACTTTACGAATAAAAGCTTATTCGAATGTTTTTCAAAATACACTTTTAGATAACTTAGTTCTAAAATATAGAGTTTTTAATAAAATAGCACTGCACAATGAATTATGCGTTGTATACTCGGATAAAGATATTTTAGGCCAGTACCTACGACAGTCACGCCGATATGATAAAATTTCTGACAAATAATGTTTTGCAACAAGTTTTATAAACTACTTTGTTTGACAGTCACCATACCTGTCACTTCGTCATCGGTGGAGAGATCATTTTCTACTCGCAAATGAATTATTAAAACTTACCTGCTAAATACAATGGGCCAAAATCGTTTATACAACGTTTGTTTAATATCTATTGAAAAAGATGTAGTAAAACGCCTAAAACAAAGTTATACATTTTTTGATAATATTATTGATCATTTTTCGCAAACTAAGGACCAAAGGATTTCGTTAGTATATAAAAAGTTAATAGAATTATTAAAAAAAAACAAAATATGAAAAATTCCATAATTAAAAATCCAAAAAAAACAAAAAAAAATTTGGGCAAGTGAAACTCTATACCTCCACGTTGGTTCTTGCTGAGCAACACTTAATTTTGTCACTGAAGTATAGCTGGTATGGTCGCTGCCCAAACGTTAAATTAATTGGCTGAATAGACTATATTTTTACAAAAACGTTTTATGTCCAGCCTCCTCTCTTAAAAAGTTCACGAGCCGCCACTGATTTATTTATTATGCAAAAATTACTATTCACCATGGGCGTAAAATACGATTTTTGAATTTTCTTGTAAAAATCTCCATCTTCCATGGGCTCCGATATAATTTTTATAAGAGAAAAATTTATTTGTAAAAACTACTATATTATGGTCGTAGATAAATTTTTGAAGATGGAAATCTTTATCATGGGCGGAAGATAAAATTTTCAAAATGGACTCACTTATTCGCAATAAATTCTCTACCTTAGGCGTACAATAAAATTTTTAATAAGGAGATAATTGATTTGTAAAAGTCTCCATTTATTATGGGCGTACGATAAGATTTTAAAATAAGGGTCCGTTTATTTGTGAAAAATGTCCATTCACCATGTATGTATGTATGTATTTTGGGGTAACATTCACTGAGACCTAAAAGATCTATTGTGCCCCCTTACTTCTACTTAGTTTCTGAGTAGAGTCTCAGATACTAGTTGCTCCTCTAGTCCTATTTCCCGGAGGAATTTTACTGATAGTCAAGCAGCCATTAAAGCGATGAGTTCTTGTGTAATCAGTTCCAAAATGGTGTGGGAATGCCTAGGCAAACTTAATGAACTAGGCGAGAACAATATAGTCACCTTACTGTGGATTCCAGGACACACTGGAATAGAAGGAAACGAAATAGCAGATGAACTAGCGAAGAGGGGGACTGAAATACCCTTTTGGGGGCCGGAACCCTTTTGCGGAATCAGCTCCAATGTAATATTGGAAGAAATAGGTAAAGCCGAAGAAAAGAGAAGATCTGACCATTGAAAAGATCTAGTAGGGCTTAGGCAATCTAAGATTCTTCTGGGTGACTACAACCTATTGAGATCAAATGAATTCATAAGTCAAAGCAAAACTGCACTAAGAGTTTTAACAGGAATCCTAACGGGACATTGTAGATTTTGTGGAATGGAAGAAGAAACCTCCATCCACATACTCGCGAACTGCACAGTATTTCAGAATCCTAGGGCACAGTACCTGGGAGACTACTGGATAGAAGAGGGACAGTTACCTAAGTTGAGGCCTGCAGGTATCCTAAAAGTCCATTCACCATGAGCCTATGATACAATTTTAGTATGGTGTTTATTTTATGCAAAAGTTTCCTTATAATGGATGATGATAAAATTGTCTAAATAGAGGTTCATTTATTTGTAAAAATTTCCGTTTACCATATCTGCATATCTGTTTCTTTCTTGCTAGGTGGAGCTTTACGACCGGTAAAAGCGCTGACCCGTCAAATGGGGCTTTTGCTTCAAGAATTTTTATCGTCTAGCGATTTAAAAGAAGCCAGTCGTTGCTTAAGACTATTAGAAGTGCCTCATTTCCATCATGAATTGGTGTACGAAGCGATAGTAATGGCACTAGAAGGAAACAGTACGATGAAAGAAGAACAATTGTGCACTCTGCTGAAATCATTCTCCGACGCCATACTTATCACACCCGATCAAATGGAAAGAGGTTTTCTGAGGGTATTCGACGATTTACCCGATATTTCGACAGACGTACCTCTCGCTTTCATTATTCTCGATAGGTGAGTCTTTTTTTTTTAATCGGTTAATCCACTTTAATTTTTGTTTTGTATTTAGGTTCGTAGATCGGTGTCATTCCGTTGGTTTTCTAACGGAAAATATAATTAAGAAGATGCCGTCTCGTGGTCGCAAACGCTTCGTTTCCGAAGGCGACCAACATTACATTAAGAATCACAAGATTGAACATTAGATTAATGTTTTCGATCGAGTAGATTTTTTGCATTTTGTAATCTTTCTTATTGGCACTAGGTGCTTACATTGGAAAATTTGATCGAAATGTTAACTTTTTTTTTGTATATGTTCTATGGAATAAAGATTATTTCAAGTTTATGGAAATTTTATATTTTTGACTAGAAGTAAACGCATTTTCATACGATCACATAGAGGCTGGATTGATAAGTTGGTAAGTGTTTAAATACCCCTTCCAGTTACTTTGAATGCAATATTGCTCATGTCAACTGTCATTATCTTGATGTATTATATTGATTTTAATTTAGCCAATATTATTAATTTTAATAATCTTTATATGTCCAAATTCCTCTTATTAATGTACCTTTTATTTTAATAAAATTGTTCAGAAATTTTTGCAAACTTAAATTTTAGTATGAAGAATCTATAGTTGTGAGTAAAATTAATTTGCACTGTTTAACAGTTTCTCGGTGAGATTTAGAAATCCGTAAGCAGAACCGGTTTCAGACAAATTTTTCATTATTGCAGGATCCCGAGGCACTAGCGATATCTGTACTATCTTTTTCCGGTTAATAGCAGTTGTTTTACCGGTAACTGTAATAATGGATTTTTTGCAACTTTTGTCAATTATGTATTTTTTCAGCAGCTCCATGCGTTGACTCATTATTTTCTTGTTTCAGTTGCCAGTACATATTTTGTATCATATTTTTCGTAGGTCGCGACTAGAACATACCAAATTTCTTTCTGTCCACTGTCTCAAATCTCTACTCCCCACTTTCAGAAATTTCAAAACCTTTGGTAAAAAATTTTAACAATTAAATATTCATGTTTTATATATACAACAATCAATCAACTCATCATATTCACTGCGATATGGTAGCATCTGTGGAATGAAGCAGAAGAAATAAATAAACTTTGACATTGTTTATATTGGCATGTATGTATGTATGTATGTATGTATGTCATTTGGGGTAACATTCGCTGAGACCTAAAAGATCTATTGTGTCCCCTTACTTCTACTTAGTTACTGAGGAAAGTCTCAGAGACTAGTAGCTCCTTTAGTCCTATTTCCCCGAGGAATTTTAGGATATCTGCAGGCTTCAACTTAGGTAACTGTGCCCTAGGATTCTAAATTGCTGTGCAGTTCGCAAGTATGTGGATGGAGGATTCTTCTTCCATTCCACAAAACCTACAATCTTCTTCCTCCACTATTTTGAGCTTTTTAAGGTGCCCGTTCAGGCGACAATGTCCCGTTAGGATTCCTGTTAAAACTCTTAGTGCAGTTTTGCTTTGACTTATGCATTCATTTGATCTCAACAGGTTGTAGTGACCCAGAAGAATCTTTGATTGCCTAAGCCCTACTAGATCTTTCCAATTGTCAGATCTTCTCTTTTCTTCGGCTTTACCTATTTCTTCCAATATTACATTGGAGCTGATTCCGCAAAAAGGTTCCGGCCCCCAAAAGGGTATTTCAGTCCCCCTCTTCGCTAGTTCATCTGCTATTTCGTTTCCTTCTTGTATAAATTTCCTATAAATTCATACATGGGTTCGCTCCCGCGTCTATTGTTTTACGAGTCGTATCGATCCGACCCGAACGTGGTACCTTTGGAGTCGATAGGACCATATTCTCTATTAATCTCTCTCTCTACTTGTGACTGTGGAAATGTGAGCAACTAAGTTCATTAGTTTTTTATAATGTTTAAATATTAATTGCAATAGTTCATTCTTTAGTATTAAAGGTGACTCAAATAATGGGTCATTGTATACAACAGGTCCTTATGGATTTTACAAAAAAAAATTGTACTCACGTATTCAGTACACCCTCTCGATCTCTAAACACAACTCTGTTTTTGGCGCACGCTTTTAGTTACTTTGCTACTGGCGTTTAAAGTATGTACATTTTCAAATTACGCGGAAATTTTTCCCATATATTATGTACACTTCTCCCGACGCACCACAATCCATTGACAAAAGGATTTGACGGTGTTGCCAAGTTAGTTGGTCTTGAAAAGTTTTTTACATTTTTTTTGGATAGGTTATGGTTGGTTAGGTTGGGTTAGGTTTTTTTATTTGGAAATATATTATATTGGACTTTTTAAGACTAATTAAGTCCCTTTTATTGCACAAATACCGTTTTTTTAATATTTCAATTTTCCATGCCCTTATTATTATTATTATTAATTGGTTCTTGAAAAGTGTTTTACGTTTTTTGGTTAGGTTATGGTTGGGGTAGGTTTGATTTGTTTTGGTTTTTTGCTTTACGTTTTTTGTCTTTTTGATAAGAAAAATATTTTTCATCGTTTTTTGGATAAAAAAAAGCTTGGCAACATTGTTTTTCTTAATATTTCAATTTTCCACAATAAGGAGCTGTTGTATACAATTACCAAATAATGTATAATAAATTAGAGTCAGTGATTTGTCCAGGTATAGGTACTGTAAGTACAGTGAAATTTATCCACTCTTAAATTCACATTTATATTTTCACCGGCATGGTCGCGCTGTTGCCATTCGGGACTTGTGTGCCAACCATCTTTAGATTTTCACATTTATGCAATCCCTATTAAGATTTGGAACAAGGAAGCGCTTTCTGATCTGTTTCCTACAGCTATTGGTAATTTAATATATATCCATAATGGATGCACTTGTATTGTTTTTTTTATTGTCAGTATTACCTTTATTGATCTCGATTGTCACTACAGTTAAATATTTAGTCATGTTAAATATCAGTTAGTTAAATACTGCATTTTATTTCTTCCTACCACCTACATCAGATTATTCAAAGTTGCTGGCGCTTTTGCCAGCTGGTCCTTCGTAGCTTTGTTTATTTAACCTCTGCCAATTGGACTTGGCCAGCTTAATCTTGAAGCCGCTCAAGACATGTGCTAAGGAATCAAACCAGCAAACTTCGTTACGGCGAACTCCTTGAATTAAGCACACTTCTATTCCAGTGTGTCCTGGAATCCACAGTAAGGTGACTATATTGTTCTCGCCTAGTTCATTAAGTTTGCCTAGGCATTCCCACACCATTTTGGAACTGATTACACAAGAACTCAGCGTTTTAATGGCTGCTTGACTATCAGACATTATGATAATCCTTTGCCTTCTATATCCCTTGTCAATATTGAACTGGGCACACTTTCTTATTGCGTGAATTTCCGCTTGAAAGATACTTGGGGTGTTTCCCAAGTTTTCAGAGAGTTTGGTGCCGGGCCCGTACACTCCTATCCCAGTTCCTTCTATTGCTTTTGAGCCGTCTGTGTACCATTGAATGGCATTCTTTCCAAGTCTGGTAATGGTATTTGGATCCCATTCCTTCTTGTTGCTTAATTCCGTAACGAATTTCTTTGAAAAGTTATACTTTTTCATCATACCATCTTGTGGCATGTCCCAGGTTGTCTGATTTCTAAGAAGTGAAGAGGTGGTTTTCTTTTTAATGATTCCCTCTCTACTTAGTCTGTATCTTGTTCTTTCTGCAACACTCTCCACCACCATATGTAATGGTGTGAGGTTGAGAATCACTTCCATTGCTGCCGTTGGGCATGTACTCATTCCTCCTGTTACGCATATACAGGCTAGTCTTTGAATTTTGGAGAGGTTTTCTCTCGTCGTCAAGAGGCTAGTTCTACTACTCCACGCAATGGCTCCATAAGTGATAATTGGTCTCACTATGGCAGTGTACATCCAGCTCAGGATTTTTGGGTTACAACCCCAGTTTCTCCCTGCCAGATTCCTGCACACCATTAGAGCCATTTTTGCTTTGTATGTAATCTCCTTCTCGTGTTTGTTCCACAGGAGTTTGCTGTCTAGAGTCAAACCTAGATACTTGACTTCTTGTCTCCATAATTCAACGTCGTTCCCAAGTTTAATGGTTTTGAGGTTGAGTTTTCTTTTCTTAGTGAAGGCTATCAAGATGGTTTATGTTGGCATAGAATGCTACTTCTGTTCACTCTTCTAGTATATACATTGTTCGGAGCCTATAACAATATCTTCCTCTTCGAATTGTCGCCAAATTTCTGACAGAAGCTCCTGATGACGTCTATTTGTTTATGAAGGTTATTGCTATTTCTACTTCCGATGAATTGCACTAGTTAGATGTGTTTAAGAGTCAACGCTGCATTAGCGCTCTCACCATTTCCACATTTTATCAAATATCGGCTAATAAAATGTTTATATATTTAAAACGTGCTGATAATTGATAGTGATGAGTAAATATCTATGAACTTCCACAAATAGATCCGAGAATAAAGTAAAATAATTGGACAAATCTATGAAAAATTGTCTTATTATCAAAAAAACCCTTTTTCTTTGTTAATATTGCATAAAAATTGCTCAAATTTTCAGGACGTATGTGGTTCACGATATCGCATAAGCTATGCATATTTAAATTTTAAATATTTTTTATATTGATGACAAACGATAATTAATTTCTGTTAATTTCAAAAAAAGTTAGGATTAAACATGCATAGCTTCTGCAACTAGCTGTCAGTAATATGCCCTTAAAATTTTATTGAAATATACCTTCTAATAACGGAGAAAAACGGTACCAAAGAACTGGACAAATTCAAATTTTTGAACGACTGATAAAAGCGCCCTCATACAGATTAACTCCTGTACACTCCGCAAATCAGAGTATTTCAGCGTGCCGATGTGCGCGAACTCTTGGATTGTCAGAACCAGCGGACCAGTTGGAAAATAAACTACTATTATACAGGAGAATACTCTAATAATTTATCTGGCGAACCGATCGGTGTGGCGCTTACTGGATGTACGATTTATTCCTATTTTTTGAGGGTAAGATTGCAGTTCTATTATTAATAATATTGTTTGCCGGTGTATTTAAATAGCGGATTTTTGAATTTGTGGACATTTTTTATATATTATTAAGACATTTGGACAAATATTATTTGAAATTTGTTCATTATAGTGATTAAGCTTAATAGTTAAGTTAGTGTAAATATTTCTAGGTAGGTAAGTACAAACCTTTTTAATAGGCACCTATATGTTTAAATAAAAGTTGTCAGCTAATTAAGAAAGCATATTTCATTTTTAAGTACCTAAAATACTATATTTCAACGAAAACGGGTATAAATGAAAGGTATACAAATAAAAATATTGGTACAGTGTATTTATAGACAAGGGTAAACAAATGCTTTTTTGTTCAACTTTTTCCAGCAGTCCCGGAAAAATATGAATGAAGTGTCATTCGATTTGGAATAGCATGTAGAAGATTTTTGCAAAAAATAAAGTTCCGCTCCAAAAAATTGAAAAAGATAAAAACAATTTACTGAAAAAAACGTTATTTGCAAATCTCACAAAAACCAATTTAACAGTTTTAGAATGTAGAATAAGATTCCAAAAGAGGAGAAAATTTTTTGCCATTGGATTATTGTTTATTAATCTTTTCAGTGAGTGCCTGAATTTTTTCATTTCTTAATGACAGACGAGCTTGCGCCTAAATATCTGTTTTCGGTCGTATTTTCACCATTCCGAATCGAATGATCTCATTCATATTTTTCCGAGACTGCTGAAAGAAAGTTGTATAAAAAGTGTTAATTGGCATATTATAATATTTGAAAATACGAATATTTAGCTATGTTTATTACAGGACTAAAATGGGAAAAGAAAAAACGATTAAATCATCAAGAAAAAGGTGAGTTAATTATTAAGTTTTTTCAGTTTGAAGATTATTTTATATCGTAGAGCTGCGTTAGTCAGGTGGAAAAAGGAACGGAGGCAACCTGAGCATAATGAAATTCCCGCTGACACAGGATTAACTGAGCCTGAAGTTATTGAATGTTCTGTTACTGAAATTGGCGGGCAAAGAAGAGAAAAATCTTGCCATTGAAAGGGGTGATGTTGACGGAAACGGTGTTCCTTTTATAACGGTAATTGCAGATGGAGCATGGTCTAAAAGATCGTACAAAACTAATTACAATGCATTATCTGGAGTAGCTGTTATCATTGGAGAAGCCACTAAAAAGGTCTTGTTTATGGGTGTCAAAAATAAATTTTGCATTGTATGTGTTCGAAGTAGAGGAAAGAAGCACGTTTGTGCTAAAAACTGGACAGGATCTTCAACATCCATGGAATCTGCAATAATAATGGAGGGATTTAAAAATAGTGAAGCGATGCATGGAGTGAGGTACACAAAATTGATAGGTGATGGGGATAGTAGCATCACAAAAAAACTTTTGGAGGAAAAGCCGTATGGTACTGTACTTGTTGAAAAAGTTGAATGTGTAAATCACTTACTACGAAATATGTGTAACAAGTTGAAGGAGATTACAAAGTCCACAAGAAGTAGTTCTTTGCTCAAAAATATCCCAGTGTTATTGAGAAAAAAATTGGAAAATAATATTTTAAAATTTAGAACCTCCATCAAAAAAGCCGCTGAATTTCGAAACAAAGAACCAACAGATTTATTGAAAAAAGTGGACGATTTTAAAAAAGATGTGCTAAACTCCCCCAATCACATTTTTGGTGAACATAAAAATTGTGATAAGTACTTTTGCGATAAAAAAGATAAAAATGAAAATATAGTGCCAATGCTAATAGAATGCGGAATGTATCAGGACATTTGCTTTGCATTACAAAGAATTGTAGGCTGTGCTTCTTCGATTTTATTGAATAAAAATAACAATCCAGCTGAACAATTTAATGCTGTTGTCAATAAATTTGTAGGAGGAAAGAGGGTAAGTACCATGTGCATCTAAGTATTTTTGAAAAACTATTTCCCCAATAGTCTAGTTACTGTAAAATTAATGGGACCACCGAAATGTCTAGCATTTTTTTTATTAAAAAAAAGTGACCATTTAGTAGATACAATATTAGTCCAAGTAATTAAAAAAAGCTCATAAACAACACTGAATGATAAAGCACTTTTATACTTTCATTGTTAATATGTCTGTTTTTAGATAAATTTTTCTGGTCAAAAGTCGTACGAGATGAGGTGTGAATTGGCAGCCATTTCATACAACTGTAAGGATAATTTTTTACTAGTTATATTGAAATCAGCTGGACTTGAAGCGGGGCATTTCATAAATAATCTGGTGAAAGGCAAAGGATTGAAAAGAAAACCGGAAGCACAGTTCAAAGAAAAAAGAATTAAAAAAAAATATAAACATACATTAGCCAACCACAAGCCCGACGCGGACTATGGCGCTATTGAGGAAACTTTAAGTGCAGAGGAATTAGAACTAAGAAAGATGAAGCTACAAACAATTTTGAAGAAAACAGATGAAGAAATACTTGACCTGGAAAAAAATACTCGAGGGCAAGGCAATAATCACAGATGGCTAGAAGAAAGAAGTTGCCGATTAACTGCTTCCAACTTCGGTTTGATTTGTAAACGGAGGAAAGCTAATCCAAATCTACTGGCAAAAAGGCTTTACAGTAACCCTTTTACAGGCAATAAAAGTACCAGATATGGCTTAGACTTTGAACCTCTGGCAATTAACACTTTTCAAGAAGTTACTGGCCTAAAAGTCAATAGCTGTGGTTTATTTGTAGGGCGTGACGAAGAGTATTTTTTAGGAGCTAGTCCAGATGGAGTTGTAGGTACAGATTCGATATTAGAAATCAAATGTCCAGCAGTATTAAAGAAAATTAGCGTGGAGGATGGAATAAACAGTAAAAAAATAAAATATCTGCAAATAGACGAAAGCGGTAAAATTACTCTTAAACAAAACCACAATTATTTTTATCAGATACAAGGCCAACTACATTTGTCTAAAAGAAAATATTGTTATTTTATGGTGTGGAGTCCAGTAAATTTCCATATAGAGAAAATTGAAAAGCTAGACCGGTTCTGGGAAACTAACATGAGGAAACAGTTATGTAATTTTTTCACATTATATACCAGAAATTGTAAAGCACCCTATCTAACAATATATTTTATCCAGGACTGTTGTATAATGTACCCATTATACGTCTGTTTACTCGACCTTATAATAATACCCATTATACCTTTTCCCTGTCTATGCTCAAATTTTTGTAGTTATACCTACCATATTTATACAAACGACACTCTTACAAACTTGAAAATTGATAGATCAATAATTACCTACGATAAATAAAATTTCCTAACTCTTTAATATTTTTTTTAATCATATTTCATATTCCCTAATTTACTAGTTATTAATTTTATAAATCCAAAATTGCCTATTACTGTAGAAATCGTGAAGTCCGTGTCGACAGCCCATACCCCACTCCATTACAGCATGCGGTGGGGTGGAGCCAGTCAGCTGAATAGCTATATGTGGTGAGCGACGTTCATAACCGAGTTTTATATGGGCCGCTGTTGTACTAACAATATAGTCGTACAAAGATATTACGTTAAATATACGCAACAAAAAACTTCGCTATACAACTGACCCACTACATAATGCAACTAAACTGAGTTTCTCATGTGGTACCATACCTACACATACTTTTGAATTGCAGTGTACAAGCCTTTTTTATGAATAGACATCTACTCGTAGGTTGTCTCGCTCACATCGATACGCTTTCCTTTAGCCTCCCGCCGAAAATTTAATGCATTGACTCTTAATGTGGGCGACAGAAAATCCGTGATAGTCGTATCATTATCTGATACTAAAACCAAGCAGGATAGGTCATTTTGTATTACTGACAAGAACCGTGGAGTAAGTTTATTGGAAATTGTGCGAAAGTACATTTGTTTGCGCCCCAAAAACGTACCTCAGTAAGAATTACCGACAGCAAAAGTGCACCACTCAACCAGTGGGGATTAAAACTATACAGGGTGTCCCGGGATTAATGGGAAAAAAGTCGGGAGCGTATAATTTGAGCCAAAATAATGTTAGTACTTCATATAAACTTTTTCTATGCAGGCACTCGTTTTCGAGTTATAGGCCTCCAAAGTTTTAATTTTGAAGTTGGTTTTTATTTTTTGTACTAGTTATTTAATCTTTATAAATTTTACGGCAAAGCTATAATGTACCCGTATGTTTATTTTGGAAAGGTAAACAGATTTACAGTACAGTGCCTTGAAGCCCGGGGACGGACTACTCGCAATGGTTAGTGATCCAAAAATTTTACAGGGATGGTACATCCTGTATGAAATTATCGAAATTGACTTCCCCACACATTAAGCTACCGAAAAGGTACCTACTCTTGTTGGAATTCGATAAAATAAGCCGTTTGGCTAATATTTACAGTTTTATTAATGCACTACGTACCAACTTACGCATTCACCATTTTTATAAGTACACAACGAGGTAAAACTAACTTATTAATACGATGTCCAAGATTTACCTACAGTACTACAAAAAAATAATTTGATGATAGCAGATGGTAAAAACACTAAGAACTTATTTCATGGGAATTAAATAGGTACGCAAACAACGTAATTAGTTGCTTTCAATCAAAATTATGAACACAACATTATTAAACCATTAGGTAATAAAACAAGTTATAAAACATTTTAGACTAAAACTAATTCCTAAACAACAACAAAAACTAACGTTATTCTAATAAATGTTCAATATGAGCTCCTCCCACTTCCACGCACATTCTAAGTCTACGAAGGTTGTTTCTTTGCACTGGAAAGAGCAATCGCATATTATTACTAATAACATTGCAGTGTAACACAATTTTGTCTATTAAATCTTGCCTTGTTTGTACAGGTGTTGCGTATACCTTACTTTTGAGATAACCCCAGAGAACGAAATCCATAGGATTAACGTCTGATCGCGTTGGCCATTGAAAAGGGCCTCCATGATCAATCCATCTATTAGGAAACCTTGTATGTAAATGCTGTCGTACATCTAAACTGAAATGAGGAGGGGCCCCATCATGCATGAACCATAAATTCCAACGAGTTTGTAGTGGCACATCATCAAACAGGTTCCATAACTCTTTTTGCAAAAACTCCAAATATCTCTGACCGGTCAAAGTACCGTCAATAAAGTATGGCCCTATCAAATGGTTGCCAACTATTCCTGTCCAAACATTAACCATGAATCTATGCTGGTTCCTAGTTTGGATAATGCCATGTGGATTCACATCATCCCATAAATGCATATTATGAGAATTAATGACTCCATCTCTGGTGAAACCGGATTCGTCCGTAAAGAGAACGTTACTAATAAATGTATTGTCTGCTTGTTGTTGTGGCAGAAACCACTGGCTATACTCAAGTCGTGCAGGATAATCAGCCACTGTCATATTGTGTACTTTTTTCATGTGAAAAGGATATAACAGCTGTTCTTTTAGGACGCGATGAACAACTGATTTCGAGACGTTATGTTCTCTTGATAATTTTCTCTCTTTGATGGTTCATTATTAACTGCATTTAACAAGTCTTGTTCAACTGACACAGTATGTACTCTTCGTACTGGACCTTCTCCATCTTTTTTGGCAAAAACTTTCTAAAATTTAAAATTTTGTTTTGTATACATGGAAAATTACATTTACTTATTCATACCTGTTTCTCGTAACCTGAGATCAATACGCTCAAACATTCGTCTGTCTGGCAAAGTCTGTTTGGAAAATGTTCTGAATAAAGCCTTTTGGCCTCTAAACAGTTTCGAGAAGCCAGTCCATACATTAAATGCATATCTGCGCACTCAATAAAAGTGAATTCTGCCATTGTAACTGTTAAATTAAGAACATGAATTATTGACAAGTACTGACTACGAACTATTCTACACAACGTTTGACAACTAATCCTATGGTTACTTGATAAACGGTAAAAACACTTTTAAAACGTTTTTACCTTCTTTCGAATTAATCGTTAAATCTTTTTTTTTGTAGTACTGTAGGTAAATCTTGGACATTGTGTTAATAAGTTAGTTTTACCTCGTTGTGTACTTATAAAAATGGTGAATGCTTAAATTGGTACGTAGTGCATTAATAAAACTGTAAATATTAGCCAAACGGCTTATTTTATCGAATTTCAACAAGAGTACCTTTTCGTTAGCTTAATGTGTTGGGAAGTCAATTTCGAAAATTTCATACAGGATGTGCCATCCCTGCATCATTTTTGGATCACTGACCATTGCGAGTAGTCCGTCCCTGGCTTGTAAATCTGTTTACCTTTCCAAAATAAACATACAGGTACATTATAGCTTTGCCGTAAATTTTATAAAGATCAAATAACTAGTACAAAAAATAAAAATAAAACTTTGAAGGCCTATAACTCGAAAACGAGGGCCTGCATAGAAAAAGATTACATGAAGTACAAACATTATTTTGGCTCAGATTATACGCTCCTGACTATTTTCTCATTAGACCCGGGACACCCTGTACATAAGATACCCTTCTATCGCCCCTTTTGTGGGCGATTCTAGTAGACACGCTTCTAGTACGGACGATCTTGCTATCGTCACAGATTACCTAGGTAATCTGTGCTATCGTCATAAGAGGACGGTTTCCAAACACAATATCAGAGCGCACCCAAATGGCTCGTTTATATACTATTAAATTCTCACAACTTAATTTTTTTGCTCATGGGAGATACCAATAGATCAAAAAGTAAATGTGGCAGTTAGAAGAGTATTTTATAATTTTTGCAATGCCAACCCAATACGACAAAAGCAACTAGAATTAGCGAACATTCCGTAGTAGAATTCTATTAGAAAATTTTCATGAGAATAAATGCACATTAGTATATTTTCGAATGACTCGAGAAATGTATCACTTTTATTAGGAACACTCTCTATATGAAAAAGTTGTTTTAATACTTAAAAACTGTGTTATTAATAAAAGTAAAATATGTAGGTACATAACCAGTGAAAATAACATTTATTTATTAAAGGAAAATTCAAGTTTAAGCATTAATTGAAACACCCTGTATTGAAACGATAAAAGTAGTATGTAATCGTTGAAAAATTTAAAATTAAACGCCGGGAAGTTTCTTGATTAAAAAATCTCTTATTTGGAGCCTTAAAATACTTGAAACGTTTTTATATGAAAAAATATACGTATACACTCACCGGCAAAAAAACTCGGCCATCTAAAATTTTGCCGAAGTTCGTTGTCCAAGAACTTTCGAAATTTTTCATCAATTTCAATTATTTCTGCGCCAAATTGTAGATAAATTCTTTGGTTTTAATACAAACTCCAGAAAGTTTTCCAAAAATAAAGATAGCTTATTTATAAAGGGTCAAAAAAAACCATGTATTTGTAATCCAATTTCTTAACACCCTGTGAACAGTTCGGGAAATTTGTGGAGTTTACGCTCAGTTTATTACAAAGACTATCCTTTTCGCCATCTTTCAGTTTTTATTTCACCTTGATATCTTGATTTCTTTTGAAGATACACTTATTTAAATAAAAGCCTGGAATTGGTTTAGGAAAAAATTTTAATTTGTAATGTTTTAATATTCAACAGTAATTTGAAACAAAAAGAAAAACATAATTGGCATTTTTCAATATTTCGTATATCCACCTCTAGCGGAAATATCTGCACGCAATCGCCGAGACGTCGAATTGATAAGACCAATAATGCGATCTTGAGTAATTGCGTCATATTCACTCAACGGTCATATTAAGCTTGCAACGCAAAACTAAAGCTTCCTGAAGAACGTTTTGTATGTAACGTTGAGCATTTAGGGCTCCGGTTTCAATAAATAATAATTCGGAACGTTCTGCTCTTATCTCGGCGATTGCGTGCAGTTATTTCCGCTAGAGGTGCACATACGAAATATTGAAAAATGCCAATTATGTTTTTCTTTTTGTTTCAAATTACTGTTGGATATTAAAACATTACAAATGAAATTTTTTCCCAAAAATAATTCCAGGCTTTTATTTTTTTTATTTAAATTAACGTGCTCGGCTACTATGGCCACTTGCACGGAAGCGGTTACTATAGGTATGTTCCAACAGCAATCAGAAACTGTCAGAAACGATCAGAGAATAGTCGACCACTGCAACGAAGGTAAACTCGTTGTTTGCTATGACTACTTATTCTCTGATCGTTTCCGACAGTTTCTGATTGCTGTTGGAACAGACCTAATATAATAATAAGTATAAAATAGATCATTATTACAATACAATATGAATGCACAGTATCAGACTTGTTCTATAGTTTATGGTAAAGTTGTGCATCTTTGAGGAATTGGAGTAGAGAGGTAATTTGTGTAGAGTTGTTAAGGATTTCTTTGTAGCTTAGGCTTAGCTGAAACTGTTGTCTTTGGACGGTATATTTGTAACACTCGGTCAAAATGTGCTTCATGGTTAGATTAGAGTTGCAGTTGGTACAAATGGGTCTGGGGGTAGTAGACATTAGGTATCTATGGGTAAGTCTTGAATGGCCGATTCTTACTCTTCTTATCGCAGTTAAGTCTGGCCTGAGAGACCTGCGAAGCAACTAGATTGGGGATGACCAATAGAGCGCTGTATTTGACGAAGGGTTGTGTCAACAGTGCAATGCAGTCAACAATGCTGCTGCCATGTTACTTTGAATTTTCATTTGAACTGTGATCACAAATCCATTCCAATAATTATATTGTCGGTGACGGTAATTGCAGTTGCAATTTTTGCCTGTTGGTCTGCAAGTTCGTTGCCCTCGATGCCAATGTGGGAAGGTAACCAAATTAAGGTAACTGCTATTCCTTGGGATGAGTAAGTTGGTAGGAGTCATGTATAGATTGGACAATAGGATGATCGATGAATACATTTTGGATGGATAATATTGAAGGAAGTGAGTCTGTTTATATGGCAACGAGCTTATAAGGTGGAGAGATTGAAATAATGGCCTGTAGAATGCTGTATAGTTCGCCTGTGTGAAAGTTACAAGTTGAAGGATTTAGGAAGATTGTATGGCAATTCGTGACGTTGTTACAGCGCAGCCTACTCCTGTTTCATTTTTGGATGGATAAGTGTATAATACTAAATCACATTGGTTATTAGTTATTATGTCATTAAAATCATTTTTAATTAATAGTTTGGGTGTTGTGTACTTGTTTTGCCTCAGAAGGGATATGTGTTAAGTTTAGGAAGATTGAATACGTGTATCTTCAAAAGAAATGAAGATATCAAGGTAAAATAAAAACTGAAAGATAGCGAGAAGGATGGTCTTTGTATTAAACTAAACGTAAACTCTACAAATTTCCCTAAATATTTTATTTAATCTCTTTTACACTTATATTAGTTTTATTGTATAATTATATTTAATATAATTTGTTTTTAAAAAAGCATATTTCGAATATTAAAATATAATTCACCGTTTCAAATTATAGTGCGTTGCAAGATATATAGTAGAAATGTAACTGATGAAGCGGAAGTCTTTAATTTATTCCTGTACCTACACCAATGTAATAGTTTAGTCGTCCTGGGGTTTCACCTCGCAATCTGACGGAATAAGCTGAATTTGTATATAAACCTTTATTTTGGTATTACAAACGCTGTCTCAAGAGTCACATAAAAAATTTTTTTGAGCTTCCTTAGATAAGGTCAATGGTCACAAAAATCAGTTCATTATGAAAATGGTAGAGTATGAAATTCTCTACAAATTTTGCAGGAAACCTTTTTTCATACGTTGAAGCGTTTTTGAGATAGAGGACGCAGAGCGGGGAGGTTTCAGCCATACGTACCTTAGCATCTATTAGCTGCGTTCGTTATTTGCGCCCGATCAATCTTATTAGTCTGAATCAAAGAATACACCAACAATCGAAAGTTCGGATAAAAACGTGTCTACAGACGCCATCTTTTAAATTAGTTGTCATATGTCATACTAACATGTGGGCCTCTTATAGTCTTTGTAGACCCAAATTAGATTAAAGTTTACCTGACACTATTTTTTTAAATGATCTATTTCACGTGTATATTTGTCAGAAATAGCTACTGATGGAAAAATACCTATATGTATAATACATTTGATAAAACACAACTTTATGTTGAAATACTTTTTCTCATTGTGATTCGAGTAAAGCTGTAAGCATTTATTATGATTCTCAATGTATGCCAGAGTTAGCTGTCACCTTCAAGGTTATTTATTTTCGCCCCTTCAACATCAAATGTTTTTCGCCGGTCTTCTCTTCTTGTTGTAGTATATGTATTCTTTGGTCTGAATCGTTCGTTTATTACATCTAGAGGTAGGGGAGGTAAATCCGCTCAGATCAGTCCGATGTAAATCTGTTTGCTCGGAATATTTTGACCGACGAGAAAGATTAATCTTTGTATCTGTTATGTTTTGAAGTTATGTTGTAGTTAGACTCCGTTTCACACAAGAAGAAGCCACGTGATGTTTGCCAACTGTCTTGCGCATATTTAATCAGTGTTATTTATCTATGTCGCCTCGTAATGACCGTTTCATGCCATTGACGTTACAAACGATGTTGTCATCGAACATCGCCAATCGTTAATTAATTGAAAATATAAGTATTTCAACGATACCAAGTATTTCTGTAGCGTGCCGTTTTGGTATTTAATAACATCGTTTTAAAAACAAAAACAAAAATATCTCTCCTTTCAAAAATTTTTATTCCGTAATTATTCTGTCAATGAATTAAAATTATGTATATTTCATAATTTTAATATAAATATTTCCATTATGAAACACATAATAGAAACTGTCGATTTAAAATTATGAGAATCATAATGGAAACTCAATAATTAAAATTATGAAATACTTAATAAAAATTCGAATTCGAATTCCTATTATGTATTGAGATTTTGCCCATTGTATTTCAATGCAAAATTGTAGGTAATAATAAATTCATAATGGAAATTGAATTTCTATTATGTTTTTCATAATTTTAATTCTTGTATTTCTATTATGTTTTTCATAATTTTAAATCGGCAGTTACTATTATGTTTGTCATAATGGAAATACGTGTATTACTATTATTAGAATCATAATTGAAATTCAAGAATTAAAATTATGAAAAACATAATACAAATTCAAGAATAAAATTATTGAATAAGAATACAAAACGGATTTGTATTGTTTTTCATAATTTTTTTCTCAAATTTCCATTATGATTTCAATATTTTTAATTGTTGAATTTCCATTATGAAAAACATAATAGAAATTTAAGAATTAAAATTATTAAAAACATAATAGAAATTCAATTTCCATTATGCATCGAGGTTGCCTATCCTGCAGTAATGCAAACATCCAAAAGTGCGAAACTGGGTGTTCAACCAGCAACACCGCTAACCCTTCTCTTCTTCGCTTTTAAGGGGCTCGGACAATGAGAGTTTACAGTGTTTTGGTACTGACCAAGTAGGCTATTTGTGATACTGTTTTCCAATGTTATTACTAGAGCATTAGAGGGCTCTTTTCAAAATTGCAGAGAAGAGCACTTCCCGGTCTGGAAGGATGCTAGACCTATACCAACCCATATTCACTTTGGGAATCAAGTCAATAATTCGTTAATTGTATGTTTTAACAGGTTGAAAGTATCAGAAGAAATGGAATTCTCAATTCTGCAAGATGCAAGATGATAGAATATCACGAGGAAAAACTGAAAAACTCTACAAGATTCTCCAACAATACGCCGAATTCTAAGAAGTGTAGTTGCGACTTTTGTGGAACCCATACTTATTGAACTTTTAAAGCGTAACACATAACAATTGATGACCACTTCAATGGTGATTCTTTTAATAGTTTACACGTTGTCTCTGTTTACAGTTCATATAGTAAGGTAAATAAACAACCACAGAAATTGACATAACAAATGAAGTTTTATTCTTCTTCTTTGTCCCCAGAAGCAGTGTGCCAATAAAACATTTACTATCCGATTTCGGGCATAGGACTTTTCGTCCGCTAAAGCAATAAAAATAAAAGGTCGGAAGGAACTGTTTACCTGACTATGGGACTTTTCGTCCGCTGACTGAAAACAGGTAGGTTGAGTTAGATTTCATTCGCTTTCAATGTACTTCACAAAAATTTATGAAATTTCCCTTAAAAAAAAGTGTATAGAAAGCGACGACATCTATGAAAAGAACATCTCCTCGCTTTCCATACACTTTTTTAAATATATCGTTTGAAAAAGTGTATAGAAAGCAAGTTAATTCTTAATCTAAACCACCCTACCCTACCCTACCCTAATCCGAATCGAAAAATTGAATTGTGTAATTGACAGACTCGCTTTCTATACACATTTTTAGAAAAGGTTTAACCCATCCAGTCAAGGTATTGAAGGATTCTAAATATTTGAAATAATTTCAATGTTATCGAGATGGAGAATATAGATGTTAAAAGAAGTATTTCCAAAAGGGGCAAAACTCAATTGATGGTGAATAATTTTATATTTACTTTTGCTGACCTAACCTAACCTAACCCATTATTATAGTTTTTAGAAATTGTACATAATAATAACTGTAAATACAATAGTTGCTAATAGTAGTATTATTATATCTAGCATTGGTAATTATAGTAATAATTTATTAATATATTATTATAGTATATAGTTTAATTATGGTAAATAAATTAAAAATAAATAAATCTTTAAATTTTATTATGGAAAATCTTATTTCATATCTTCTCTATCATAATGTTCCATTTATAACAATTCATGCCGCATCTATCTAAGTTGGGTTTTTTTTACCTGGAAGCCGGCCGGACGAATAGTGCCATTTTCAAAATTTCACATTTGGGTCAGCGGACGAAAGCGACCATTTTAACAACACTTGGAAAGGATTACGGACGAAACACGAATCGCCCCCGATTTCAGGTACTTGCATTAGAGTAGTATGGGCAACCTCAATACACAATAGAAATTGAATTTCTATTTTGTTTTTCATAATTTTGATTCATGAATTTCTAATAACAAGTAATGCCACAAGGAACTTATAGAAGATATCATGAATTTCTATTATGTATTTCATAATTTTAAATCGGCAATTTCTATTATGTTTTTCATAATGGAAATTCCTGTATTATTATGAAAAACATAATTTTAATTTTTCAACAGAATAATTACGCAATAAAATTTTTTGAAAGAAAAGATAAGTAGTTATATATTTTTTTCCTCTTTTAAAACGATGTTATTAAATACCAAAACGGCACGCCATATATTTCCATATATTATACCAGTGTCTATTGTCTGTGAAAATATCTCGAAAAGCTTCAAAGAATTCCCAAACATGTTTTATTTAAATTATACATATATATGATAAATACATATTTAATATTCCTATTTTGTGTTAACCTACAAAATGTGAAAACGTTACGCTACTGATTTGAAGTCGATTGTCATTTTTTCAATATGGCACTGGTTTTGACAAGTTCGCGCATATAACTGCAACTTCAAGTGGGTTCTTGTTACGTGAAACGGCGTTGAGGTTCCGGATACTTTGAGATGATCAGGCGGTCTATTCTCAAACAGTAACATTATTTGTCGCATGCGAAATTGTACTTTCTTGTATAGTTCTTGATTGACAAAAATACAATCTTGCATGCCCAAAAAAAATGTAACTTATGATAATAGACCCCCTGGACTCATTTTATATTGTTTTTCCATTTTTTCCTACTTCTATTTTTTCTCCTCCTCTCTCCTCTTTTTTTCCGCCCTCTTCCTACCCTGTCTTTTTACCACAAGGGTGGTACAGATTATGTCAGTCGAATATCTCAAAAAGTACCACGGGTCACTTACAAATGGTCTTTATTGTGTGTTTACAGCATTTCTGTTTGTAATTAGAAATCAAAATAGCGATTAATACTGGTCAAAATAGTTTTTTTATTTATTTAGTATTAAAACTGGTTTTAAAATAGGATATATGAGCAGAGTGAATATTAATTTTTTATCGATAGTACCGCTTTATAATTTTTATGTATAGTATGGTACAAAAAGAAAATAAATGTACTTTTAAATTATTTTTTTTACAAAATGTTATGTACATCAAACATATCGTAAAATTATAACGAGGAAAGTCTACTAAAATGTTATTTTTGAGCCAGACCGTTCATAGTGGTTTTTTTGTTTGATTTGGGATAAGTTTGAATTTGAAGACCTGCAACGTTGATCAGTGTAGAGAGACATTGTCTTTCAACGCCCTTTACTCGGCGTTTTCACTTTACATAAATTATACTTTGGCTTTATGTTAAATGGATAATAATTACCCATTTTCTCAAATCAGTTAATTGCAAACTTCGACAATAGTCACTAAACAATTCTATGTAGATATTGTAAAACTAATTAGAGGAAAACATGATATCACATTCGTTACATCGATCTGGATTGAAATCAATCAATTGTTTTTACACTGGCGAATTTTACAATTAAATGATCTTTAGGTATTGAATGAGCAATATCATTTTCAATTGATAGAATTGCCAGGTTTTAAATTTTTTCTTTAGCTAAAGGCGATCTTAGGTAGGTTTTTATTAGTAGTATTTTTTTGCTATACCCATTGGACGGCGCTAGTTGTTGCTTTATTTTTTCAAAGTCGAACTTTATACAGTTATTAATTCATGCTGTAAGTAACTCTATTTCCACTTTCACCGTTATTTTTACTCAAATTATTTTGAACTCGTTCTTTATGATGTAGTATTTTGTATCTACAAAATAATATGCAGTAACAACCATGCTTTGTTAAATGACAACTGTCACGGTGCATAAAAAACTTTCTAATTTACAATTTTTTAAAAGCTTAGTTAGCAACTTATTTTGCATTTTTGAAGTTATTTTACAAAAAGTTTTATAAAAAGATTTACAAAAAAATAAATCGGCATATATATTTTGGAGGATTCAAAAACGTTAAGAGGACAAGAAAAATCAGTGTGAATTTTGTAATAAATTAAACCATGTATAAATGTAAGCAATTTCTTGACCTCGCCGTTGATAGAAGGTGGGGATGGGTAGGGATGTGTAAAGGAGCATAAAAATATTGTTTGATGTCTGGTATGCTCTCATCAACTATTTAAATGCAAAACAAGCAGATATGTAAAAAATATCATAACCGTCTACTACAAGCAAACACAACCGAAATGTGTCAAGATGTTGAAATGTCACTTGATCAATATCAAAATGAAATCACCAACTCACAAAGAACATGGATGAGCAGTCTTTACAAGTTGAAACAAGAAGTAGAAGAGTACTCCTAAATTGGAAGTGAAGAGTCCATTAAATGCTACTGGTTAAAAATTTGGAGCTACTCGTGACAGTAATCAAAGTGCATAAAAGACATTATCTCATTTCCAAAGATTGATTTTAAAGGGCAACATTTTTTGAGGTGTCTTGATAAAAAAAATTCAATTTCTACAGAAAATACAGCGGCGTATATAGTTTAGGAATATAGAGAAATTAAGAAAGCGACTGTTTAAAATTTCCAAGAAAGGGTTTGATTACTTTCAAAAGTCAAATTTGATTCTCCACCTTTTGTATTTTAAATAAAAGTTAAGGAGTCATGACTGACTTTCATTAAAACACTGTCAGTAGCCCAGCGTACATATCGCAGAGGTTCCTACCAATATTATAAAAAAACCTCATTAAAGAAAGCAATTTCTGTCATGTCACAGCGATAAAATCACAGTATTTAAAAAAGCACAAAAGCCAATATAGAACATCAACTTTTTCAAAAATTTCTAAAAGTTTCAATTATTCTGAATATACTGTATATTTATTAAAAAATATAAAACTGAAACATTATAGAAATCCAATCTAGCTTCACCGCTGGATTTTCAATTTTTTTTTTCATTTTGCAGACTTTTCTCGTTTCACAGTTCAAGTTTTATCTTATTCTAATTTACATATTTTTATTTATTTATTTTAAAGCCCTAAAAGATACTGTATATTTAAATTTTTTATATCAATGACAATGTTCCGTAACGTCTACGACCACAGATTTTTTCCAACCGAACAAAAAATAACCTACTCCGGCACCGAAAACTACCGCCATACATAACCATGTATTGTACGTCATGAATATCAACATCAAAAAATACGATATGATCATTTGTACCATGTGTAAGAACGTTTGTAGAAAATGCATCTTGCTCAACATCGTGGGTCTGTAAAAGAAAAAAATAATTAATTAATTATTTATCTTGTACATAAATTATTCTCTATTTAATATAAATGTACTTATTGCACGTCATTAAAATGAAGAAATCACGCTGTTCGTTTGACTCAGTTCATTCGTTTGCTGCTATGTCAATCAGTACGTTTTGTCACTGTAAACTTGGTAAATATCGAAATTTGTAGGTCGCATGTTATTAAAAAATAGAAATATATATCAATGTATTTAATTTCATACCAAATGCATCTTGTTGAATAATAGAATATCAAATTGAAACTAACGTCAGTTGTGCTAAAAATTTTAAATGTTGGCTAAAATATGCGCCGTTATCCTGATAAAATTGGTTTATCAGGCTTTATTTGACGTTTACTCTTGATTTGAGGTTATGTTTTGAGAATTTCAATTTATTCATTTAATTTTTCGATACTTTAATTTGCCAGTTACTAAAAAATTGCAAAGAATTGTGAATAATATTAGAGGCCGTGATGAGCTATCAAAGTTAAGAGTGCCTCCAAAAAAACGTATAAATAAAAATGCTAAGAATACAATGTAGAATGTCTCTGAGTAGTTTCATAAAATATGATCCATACCCACATAATACTTATGTGAAAATGTTAGTATGCAATTAAGCAACAAGACGGAATGGGATCCAAATACCATTACCAGACTTGGAAAGAATGCCATTCAATGGTACACAGACGGCTCAAAAGCAATAGAAGGAGCTGGGATAGGAGTGTACGGGTCAGGAACCAAACACTCTGAAAGCTTGGGAAAACCCCAAGTATCTTTCAAGCGGAAATTCACGCAATAAGGTGTGCCCAGTTCAATATTGACAAAGGATATAGAAGGCAGAGGATTATAATAATGTCTGATAGTGAAGCAGCCATTAGAGCGCTGAGTTCTTGTGTAATCAGTTCCAAAATGGTGTGGAAATGCCTAGGCAAACTTAATTAACTAGGCGAGAACAATATAGTCACCTTACTGTGGATTCCAGGACACACTGGAATAGAAGGAAACGAAATAGCAGATGAACTAGCGAAGAGGGGGACTGAAATACCCTTTTGGGGGCCGGAACCCTTTTGCAGAATCAGCTCCAATGTAATATTGGAAGAAATAGGTAAAGCCGAAGAAAAGAGAAGATCTGACAATTGGAAAGATCTAGTAGGGCTTAGGCAATCAAAGATTCTTCTGGGTGACTACAACCTGTTGAGATCAAATGAATGCATAAGTCAAAGCAAAACTGCACTAAGAGTTTTAACAGGAATCCTAACGGGACATTGTCGCCTGAATGGGCACCTTAAAAAGCTCAAAATAGTGGAGGAAGAAGATTGTAGGTTTTGTGGAATGGAAGAAGAATCCTCCATCCACATACTTGCGAACTGCTCTGCAATTCAGAATCCTAGGGCACAGCACCTGGGAGACTACTGGATAGAAGAGGGACAGTTACCTAAGTTGAAGCCTGCAGATATCCTAAAATTCCTCGGGGAAATAGGACTAAGGGAGCTACTAGTCTCTGAGACTTTCCTCAGGAACTAAGTAGAAGTAAGGGGGCACAATAGATCTTTTAGGTCTCAGTGAATGTTACCCCAAAATACATACATACATACATAGTATGCAAATAGAATATAATTAAACGAGCAATTTATGATAGTCATTATTCACGCAGGGTGACGTTTGCGTAGGCGAGGGGCGCAAGTCACCCGAGTGAATAATGGCCATAAATTGGGAGTAGCATACTATACTTTGTCCACGAGCCTTCATTTCTTTATTAAATGAAAGTCAAGTAAATAGTGCGAATGTAGAACGGAAAGTGAAAATTTGGTATTATTGACAATTCTAACGTCAAAGTTAATAAATTTCTGGAGTACGTCAAATAATGTGACAGATGGAGATGGGCGATACTGTGTAAAGTATTGAAACACGGTACCGTTATAAATATACTGTTTTAAAAATATCAATTTTCTTCTTTCTCATTTTTTTGAAATTATTTAACTATACCTTGTTTTTAAACCGAGAGGATCGATTTGAATTTAAGTTGGCATTTCTACTGCCTAGTGATTGGTCAAATTGCCACCAGTTTCACACAGCTCTTTTGAAGCCACTGACACTGACATTTGTCAGTTTTGTGTTTATTTATATAAAAATAGTCATTAGTTCAATCATTACTACCACGTTTGTTGTTTATTTTTAACAAAGTATTATATTTTACCCAAGGTATTTGCTATTTTTATTATTTATTCCCTTTCATGAAAAAAATCCATGCTTCTTTTTTCTTGTTAATAATATAAGTTTCACATCAAGTTTTACATACATTACAGTACTATATTATGGTATTTTTCGATAACAAAACTTCTGTTCACTTTTAGTTTTGCTACACCCCAAAGCCTCAAATGTTAAAAAAAAATGTAATCATACAATTGCATTTCTATATTCTCATTTATCCTCAAATTTTAAAAACATTTTACTTAAACTACTTATTGTAACCTTACATCTTTTCATAATAATGTGACATTTGGTTACTACTTTCGCAATGACCTGTGGCCAATCATCATTCGATATTTAGACATGCCTGCTTGTACTATAAGCTTATTAACGAATTATGCACATTGATTATATATAATTTTAGGGTCGAAAAATTCATTGCGAAATGATGCAAAATTTACAGACTGGTTTTTTGATAATAACTTTTTCATTTTTTATGGCATTCGATTTGCAGTTGCAGGAACTTAATAGTGCTCTTTAAAACTAACATTTTGCAAAAAAATAAAATTTTTAGGACTTCAGGGAGCGGATACAGCTATGCATCAAGAAATGGAAATTATAGAAAGTGAACCAGACAGTGACGAAGATTCTCACACAAAAATAAAGAAGATTGTTGGATCAAGAGTAAAACAAAACTAAAATGTAATTATATACATTAAAATCTCTTTTATATAATATGACAAACAATAGTTACGTTTTTTGTACAGTGACAAAAATAAAACAAATAATAAATCTATATTTCCTGGTTTTTTTGCCAACTTTCACAAATGAGAATACAATCTTTGCATTAGTCTCGTCGTGCTACTACAAAATAATTATAAAAGAAATTTTTTGCTCCAATAAGAAGCAAAGATGTTGATGACATCGCCACTCTGAAGCTGACTCACTCACTATATTTTTTTAAAGTTTCAGTTCTTAAGATTAATTTGCCGTAAGAAAGGAGTCGATGCCATGTAAAATACGCCGTCAGTATATTTTTGAAAAAAAATTATCTCGGCTCCCTGAAGTCCTAAAAATTTTATTTTTTTTGCAAAATGTTAGTTTTAAAGAGCACTACTAAGTTCTGCAACTGCAAATCGAATGCCATAAAAAATGAAAAAGTTATTATCAAAAAACCAGTCTGTAAATTTTGCATTATTTCGCAATGAATTTTTTCGACGCTAAAATTATATATAATCAATGTAATTCATTAATAAGATTATAGTACAAGTCTTCACGAATGAAATAAGCTTCTGATGAACTCTGTAGGACCACCCCAAGGGCAGGAAGAACCCATTTGCCAAAACACCTTTTTTTCGCAAAAAAAGCATGATTTTCGGCTTACTCACATCTACATAAAGTTTCAAGTGGATTGATTGAAAAATGAATTTTTTATTACAAAAAATAAAAAACGCTATTTTCGGTGGTTTTCCCGTTTTTCTCGGAAAATTTTGATAGATATTTTTAATACTTACGACTTTCTCATTTAACTTTTTCTTTTAGGAGTTGTCGTTTTTCTTAAACGCAAAAAAACCGTTTTTTGCACATGTTCACGATTGAATTTGCACTAAACGCTATCTTTTTTGAAATCGCACGTTCTATGTGCCTATATTTTTTTTTGCTGTTTACAATTCGTTCTTGAAAATTTCCCTATTGATTGGACTATTAATAGATTTGTTCCAAACTCCAAACAATGAGCATACTAGACTAGAAGAGTAAACAGACTTATTATCTGATGCCAACATCAATGGTCGCGTTCATCCTAACAAAGTTGATAAGGTAGCGATTTTTAGAGTGATCCCAGTTGCTACTGGTGTTCATTCATTTTTAAGATGCAAACATCTTCAAACCAAAATATGTTACGTCTTTTTATATGTTTATTAACATAATATTTGGCATAAATTGACAGTTAATGCATCATTGATCGGTAGCGTAGCGTATTTCAATTCTGATGAAAAAAATGGCGTCTGCTACCACAGCGCTCACACCTGACCAGTTGACAAAACACGCGTTCAGCAGGAAATTTCTGATCGCTCTGATAGCGCTACGTTGGGATGAACGCGACCAATGTCAAAGTTTATTTATTTATTCTGCTGCATTCCACAGATGTTGCCATGTAGTATTATTAAATGTTATAATCATCCAATGACTTAAATTTTTTGTGGTTCCTAATTATGTCCTTAAAAAGTTATCATAAAATTAAGATAAATGTATGAAACACGATTTATTTAATCTTTGACAATACACAAAATTTCATTATTACAGGTTTCTGTAATTCTACATTTTTCAATAAATGCGACAAAACCGCTTATATTGAGTATTTACATTTTTTGACAGCTGTTTGTTTTGATTTTTAGGAAATAATATGTTATGGCTGTTGTATTAAACTGTATTTTACTTTATGTTGATTTTATTAAGAAATAAAAAATTTAATCAGGAAAGTTTCAACAACTGTATGATTTTAATAATTTTGAATTAAAAAATTGAAAAAATATGTCACAATAAGTGGGAGGGGGTTTCAAAAATGTGACCAACTGCGACAAGGACGCCCCCCTCGAAGATATTTAATAGTTTTGAACTTGAACTTTTCATCAGGGCGTCGGCCCTGTATGAAACGCCTCTGATGCAATAATTACAGTGAAGCAGTGACGAGCGCGGTTAGTACTTGGATGGGTGATCCACTGGAAGACCGTCGTTTAAATAGTCTGCAGCGGAGTAGCATATCACAGCTCGCAGGCATTATACGAATGAGCTCGAGGTATAATGCAGGTATGCCGCCTTTCGGAGGAAACGTAAAACCGAGGTTCCGAGTCCATGGATGTTGGGCTCGTTAAAGAACCCTACCACTGGTTGGAACACCGCGTCGCACGGCAACTTTCTGTCTCGACTACCAAAGTACTACTTTCTGCTCTTGATACACAAATAGCTATTCTCACGGCACTTTGCTCACGCCACATACATTTATATGGAGAATCAAATAAAATCGACAAAAACTTAGTAGGCTACTGTCATCTTTAAATACCTAATTAGTTGTCAAAAAAGGTAGTTTTAATCGTGCTTTGATAACAATCCCAATTTCCATTAAATACTAGTTCAACAAGACGATTTTAATAATATTCCGCCAGAGATATGGGGCCATCCATAAAGTACGTCACACGTTACTAGGGATGGAAGGGTATCACCAAAGTGTGACAAGGGGCATGGGGGGTCAATACTTTTGTGATGTCACATGTTAAAATTTAAAATACTAAAACGCAAAGTTTGGATGTGAATTAAAAATTTTAAAATGTTAAAAATGTTTATGAAATGTTGGACTTTATGTTGATTTTATTAGATTAGTATTTAATAAAAATAAGTAAAAAATGAAAATAGCCGTTTTCTCTCGATTATTTTTTAATACATACATGAATTTAAAAAATGTATGACGTCACATCAGGAGGGGGGGGGGTTATAAAAATGTGACAACCTGTGACAAGGACGGGGGGAGGGGTTCAAAAGTCCTAAAATTCGTGTGACGTACTTTATGGATGGCCCCTATTGGAAAAAGCTGCAAAAGTAACTTTAGATTTGTTACCGGAAATTTCAAGAAAAAAGTATTAAATTGGCATACTAAAAATTTAGAAGAAATACAAAAATAAAATCTTTTTCGGAAAGTGTACTTTTGGTATATTTTGAGTGTTGTCAAAAAAATTAAAGGCTTCTACTTTACTTTAGTCACAATATTCAATGTTACAAAGTACTATGATAGGATACTTTAGTGTTGTTCTTGTTTTACTAATCATAAAAATAAATATTAAGTTACTTTACTGGTATTCTTTAAAGGACCCCGCGCTTTTCTTATGACAAAGTGGCGTTCCGTCAAATGTTATAAACTTTGGATATGATGCAGTACTCGACTTCTTGACCAAAAGTGTCCATGGGACCAATTAAATCTTATGACTAGTTTCCGATATACAGGGTATTAAAATTGAAAAATCCTTGTTTTTCGTAACCACGTAATTTTATTATTAACAAATAAATATGCATTATAAAAGTTGATAGTACCATTGATATGTTCTAGTTTATCGTAAACTTACACATAAATTGTTCAAAATGTCAACATTATACAGGATGGGATTCAATTATATAAGGACGAATTTTTGGAATTCTATGAAATTCTTACATTGAATGAAAACAATGTCAGAAAGAAAAAGTTACTTCATATTCAATTTTCTGGCATCAAATATACTAATTCTAGAGGTACTCCATATAGGGTGATTCTTAATGCAACCTGAAATTAGTTTTTTTCTATATGAAATAAATAAGTTACACCAAAACGTATTGGTTACCTAGATATTAGTACTTTTCTTATAATACAGGGTGATTTGCACATACATCTTGTTATTAAACCTACAAAATTTAGAGAAAGTACACTTTTTCTGAACATCAGCATTTTATTTAACTAATTAATTTACTGTAGTACATACCTACAGGATAATAAAATACTTATAATTTATTCATCCTTTTATCAATGGTTCAGTACACTTCGGTATGTATCCATAGAAATGTGATTATAATTTCGTTCACTATGCCTATTTTATTGAGAGCTCTACACTCAGGACCCTGTTTCTGAAAAACTGGTCATAGTAAGATTATGAATTTTTTTCAGTTCATTCACTATTTTAAGCTCATTACAAAACAAAATAAATTAATCATTTTGACTGATCGAATCGTAAAATACAGGGTGATTCAAAAGTCCTCTCCCCCCCTCGTATCTTTTGAACGGCTACACATTAATAAAATTTGGAGTGTGAAAATAAAGTGTTGTAAACTTCTCTACGAATGGTAACAGGTGAAGTAATAGTAATAGATGACGTAACAGTGCCACTCTCGCCAATAATTTTAAATAGGACCTTATGGCAAGTGATATCTCGTTTGAAAGGCATTAACATTGGCTACATAGCCATATTAATTTTGTTTGGCTTTAAACTAATTTTGACGAATAAATTAAATAACTACCAAAATTATTGAAATTATTTTTTTAAATTTAATTAATCAAATATCAACAATGGATTCTAATAGCAAGTGTTCGAAATGTGCTCCGTCTACTTCCTGACAGTAATACATCCTATTAGTAAACTCTTGTCGTACTCGTTCGAATGCATTGCATTGCATTCTTCAATAATTCTATCTTTCAAAACGCCAATGCTCTCTGGTGCCGTAGTATAAACCTTGGATTTCAAGTACCCCCATAGAAAAAAATCTAATGGTGTCAGATCTGGTGACCGAGGTGGCCATTCTATTGGACCTCGTTGGCCGATCCATCTACCTCGATATTCTTCATCCAGGTAACGTCTTACTGCACCATAATAATGTGTTGAAATGTTATTTCCAGATGGCCGAATTCATCTGGGTTATCTACCAAAATTTCAAGAATTAACGGCTCAATTGCATTTTGTAACATCTCCAGATACACTTCAACACACTTTAATTTGAATTTATGAAAACAGGACCAACTATGTGGTTTCCCAAAATACCTGCCCAAACATTGACTTTTTCTGGAAGTTGGGTATGTTGTTCACGAAAGGTGTGAGGATTTGTGTCACTCCACTACCTTACATTTTGTGTATTCACATTTCCATTGAGGCAAAAAGTACTTTCGTCACTAAAACAAATTGTTTTTGTGTAATGTTGGTCGACCAGATCGTTTGGCATCTTGAACACTACCTGTTGCTTCAAACTTGTGAAGAAGCTCCCTCAAATAAGTTCTCGAGATAGGGCGATCTGGGTATATCTCATTAAATAAACGTTCCGCTTCATGGAGATTCTTTCCAGATTCACCAATTATTAAGATAGCTGCTACTTTGTCGGCTTGAGTACGTACCATTTTGTCTATGTAAACTCTTAAACGTCTCGTTAAACAATAATAAAATTAAATATTTAACCTATTTATTTACAAAGCAATAAATACTATTAAATTAAAAACGTCAATTTTTTTGACAACTAACCAGAGGCGGACTGAAAAATCTTCAATATTTAAATGTGAAATAATAATTTTGGTATTTATTTAATTTATCCGTCAAAATTAGTTTAAAGCCAAACAAAATTAATATGGCTATGTAGCCAATGTTAATGCCTTTCAAACGAGATATCACTTGCCATAAGGTCCTATTTAAAATTATTGGCGAGAGTGGCACTGTTACGTCATCTATTACTATTACGTCACTTGTTACCATTCGTAGAGAAGTTTACAACACTTTATTTTCACGCTACAAATTTTATTAATGTAAGTGTAGCCGTTCAAAAGATACGAGGGGGGGAGGGGACTTTTGAATAGCACTGTATAGATACTGTAAGCTCGTCGTAAACAGCCTGTATATTCATGTAGGTATTTGTAGATATTTGTTCTCTTTTAACTCGGTTGATTATCTGTTACATTTCTTTGTAAAATAATTATTTTAAATAAAATTGTTCAGTATTCGATTTTTTTAATTAACGAGAATTATTTAAAAACTGTTTACACAAGTTCAGAATAACGAGGCTTATCGGAATTTAATACAATAATGTCGGAATTTTGTTTCTAAATTGTGTTACTCTTAACGCGAACTGAACGTGGCAATTATGGTATGTTTTGGCGATGAAATAATAATGATAATGATTATGATAGCAGTAAATGGCTTCGGAATGTTTTCCTCGAACGAAATATGCATGAATTTATTGTTATCGTATAATATTTATTAAATGTAAACCGAGCTTTGTGTTTGAAATGTATTGTCGTCTGGTTGAAAAAAAAAACGTTAAAACCCGTAACAGCAAGTATAATAATATACACATTACAATGATATCAATAAACTCCGTCGGAGTTGCGAAAAATAAATAAATAGGGAAACATTTCAACTTTTTTTATACAATAATATTAAATGGCGTCTAAAACATCTAAACCTTAGGCTTTTTTGAATCAATATCAACTTGGAAAATATAGTTTACAGTTCGGTGTTATTTAAAATCATTTCAAACAACCTCTATGCATGCCAAAGCTGCTGACGTCATTGAGTATGATGCATGCCCAGCTGTACTCGTGTATCGATCGCCGGCCACAACAGTGATGACAATACGAGGGTTTGGGGATTTTTAGGGATACATTTTCGAGGGATTTTTTTAACTGCATTAAAAAATTAATATGGGCATTTATATCGAATCACCAATGATTTAAAACATGTCTCAATGGGGTGTTAAACCGATATCCGGCTTTTAGAATTAATTTGAAGAATTTTTAAACCGAATATTTCAGTAGAAAACTGGAAATTAAGAATTCCTAAATGTTTGCAACTTTCACTACAGATACGTCATATCACTAAAGATGAAGTTAGCCACTTTGTGATTTAGATGTTTTATGAATCAATATCCAGTTACAAAAAAGCCATTCGAATTTGAAGTTTGAAGAACTGTCAAAGTCTATAATATGTATGAGTGGTTTTGTTTACATTTTATTCAAGATTAATGTTTCAATATTGTAAAAAAAAGTTTAGTTAGCTTTTCTTCACAATGCATGCATAACAGGAGCAATGAGTTTATGCCCAACGGCAGCAATGGAAGTGATTCTCAACCTCACACCATTACATATGGTGGTGGAGAGTGTTGCAGAAAGAACAAGATACAGACTAAGTAGAGAGGGAATCATTAAAAAAAACCACCTCTTCACTTCTTAGAAATCGGAAAACCTGGGACATGCCACAAGATGGTATGATGAAAAAGTATAACTTTTCAAAGAAATTCGTTACGGAATTGAGCAACAAGAAGGAATGGGATCCAAATACCATTACCAGACTTGGAAAGAATGCCATTCAATGGTACACAGACGGCTCAAAAGCAATAGAAGGAACTGGGATAGGAGTGTACGGGCCAGGAACCAAACACTCTGAAAGCTTGGGAAAAACAACAAGTATATTTCAAGCGGAAATTCACGCAATAAGAAAGTGTGCCCAGTTCAATATTGACAAAGGATATAGAAGGCAAAGGATTATCATAATGTCTGATAGTCAAGCAGCCATTAAAGCGCTGAGTTCTTGTGTAATCAGTTCCAAAATGGTGTGTGAATGCCTAGGCAAACTTAATGAACTAGGCGAGAACAATATAGTCACCTTACTGTGGATTCCAGGACACACTGGAATAGAAGGAAACGAAATAGCAGATGAACTAACGAAGAGGGGGACTGAAATACCCTTTTGGGGACCGGAACCCTTTTTCGGAATCAGCTCCAATGTAATATTGGAAGGAATAGATAAAGCCGAAGAAAAGAGAAGATCTGACAATTGGAAAGATCTACTAGGGCTTAGGCAATCAAAGATTCTTCTGGGTGACTACAACCTGTTGAGATCAAATGAATGCATAAGTCAAAGCAAAACTGCACTAAGAGTTTTAACAGGAATCCTAACGGGACATTGTCGCCTGAATGGGCACCTTAAAAAGCTCACAATAGTGGAGGAAGAAGATTGTAGATTTTGTGGAATGGGAGAAGAAACCTCCATCCACATACTTGCGAACTGCACAGTAATTCAGAATCCTAGGGCACAGCACCTGGGAGACTACTGGATAGAAGAGTTACAGTTACCTAAGTTGAGGCCTGCAGATATCCTAAAATTCCTCCGGGAAATAGGACTAAAGGAGCTACTAATCTCCGAGACTCTCCTCAGAAACTAAGTAGAAGTAAGGGGTCACAATAGATATTTTAGGTCTCAGTGAATGTTACCCCAAAAATACATACATACATACATACATTCTTCACAATTTTTCAAGTTGGAATAATGGCAATATAATATAAATCTTGTTTTGTAACATACTTCACGGACACAACAGTTACAACGCCTTGTGAAAAGTTTGCAACTATGCCTGTAGTAAAAGTTAAACGAAAATTATGGTTAGGGGCTTCATCACACCAGAATTGTGGTCCTGTCAACCCTTATGTAGCTAACTTCTCTTTTAGTGTATCTACGTCACAGCATAACAATACTTCCAAGCAAATATGAAAATAAGGATTTAGAAAGAAATTATAAGATAACAATTGACCATAATAATCAAATTGGAACTAGCAGAAAGACGTGTGAGCTTGAAGGAAGGAATTGGATGTGAGTTTTGAGAAAAAAATCCCATATTACTCTTTTCGAGTTCATACAGAAAGGAAGGAAGAAAGGAAGGAAGAAAGGAAAAAGATGCACGACCAACGCAGGGTCAAGTTCCAAAGCCTGTAATTACAATAGAATAATCCCAACCATCAATTTGCAAAAGTAGATCAGGGTGTTTGGTGAAGTTATAGTGGTTGGTACGTGCAACGTAGTCCGACAGACGAAGCGTCTCCGTTTGTGTTTGTGAGAATAGCCGTATCCTTGGCTCTACAGTAGAAGCACCGGCGCACCCAAATATTCGTATTTAAAAAAAAAGGAAAATATGTCATCTATGTCCGTCAGCCAAACGTAGAATGACCAAATATTCATGCATTAAGTGTCGGAAACACAACCAATTTGTGACAAGTGCATTGAAGATAAACACTAAACTTTGAGGATTGTTAGAGGAGCCCCAAGACATTATGTTTGATGTTTTTTTATATTTTCAGTTTTTGTTACTTTCCTATTATCCATTTTTTTTTTATACAAATTTTAGTGTTTTGAATATTATGGAGTGTAAAAACTTTTTTTTATTTTTGTTCAAATATTTTTTATTTTTTCCCTCCTTTAGGAATATGATTATTTTTGTTTGTTTATAATTAGATTAAATTTCATTTTTTCATTCCATTCAATCCAAAAGGGTTAAGTTTATTCATTTTGCATAAAACAATAAAGTCTTTTAATGTATTTTATTTATTTTCGCCAACTAAAAAATGTAGTCTAGCAGACGACACCTCTCTGTTCATGCAACAAAGCTGACATGTCTCCGGTTAAAGGTTAATAGTTATTTAAAGTTCTTTATTTTTTGTTACATTTTTTATCGAAAGATGTTGCTTTTCAAAGCAATTCTACAAATATTTTACTTGAAACTGTACCAAAGGGATTAAATCTCGAGACAATTAACGTGGTAAATTTGTATTAATGAAATTTTACTTTTTAGATATTCTCAAGTGTTTTGTTGATATCATTTATTGATAAATTGTTGATGAGTTTGCAATGGTATAATCCAATTAATATAATGAATTATATTTACTCTATCAGCTTATCTAGATAATTTTGTTTGGTCGATGGATGTTTACATTTCAATTGAAAAATACAATGTTATCATTTTATTTAAAATAAAACTTATTATAATACGACGGTTATCTTATTTTGTGGTGAAAATTCTCCAGGCACAAATTATATGATCTTCCGACCTTCGATCGTTAAACGGACTAGATCAGTGATTCCCAAAGTATTTCAAGGATATATAATTTAAAAAATTGGATTTAAGCATTTGTGAACTATCCGTAGCTTAAACAATTGATTCCATCACAAAAAAGTATCAGATACTTTTTGACGAGAGTTGATGTATATATGTACCTGGACCCTAGACCTAGATATGTACACGAATTTTTGTATTTTTGTTTCGTTCTAATCAATAAAACTTTTAAAAGTTCACATTTTATTATTAACTTCCCTGCTTTCTAGGATTTTATCTTTTTTCCTTCAGTTAAGGAGACCTAAAATTGTATAGAAAACAATGAACGCTTCATCCAACCCTCCCTTAAGATATCTTTAAATTTAAGGAATCCTTCAGGGAGTCGCTGCAATCGGCTGTTAATTTAACAGTTTGAATTATACCTATTTCAAAATTTTATTCGTACCGGTTGGTTCCTCCATTTTATCATAATTTGTTGTTTTATCCGCAAAGTAATTATAAAAGTAATTGATAATTCCTTTTTTAATGTAATTGTAATTAAATCAATATAATTCCTATTTTTATGACATGTACTTTGTACCTAATTGTAATTAATTCCTTTTTTGGAAAAGTACTTTGTAATTGTAATTATTTTTAAAGTACATGTAATTACCCAGCACTGATGTTTATAAAATTGTGTAAGTTGTAGGATGTAGGCATTCGCTTTGTGGCCGCAATATATTTTGTACATGTAAAAACCTGCACATAATGATATACCAGTATCGTCTTGTTACAAGCATATCAGAGCTTCGCGAGCTTGCTCTGACTTGTTCAATTCGTCACTCTATTAATACGAATGAGGCAAATACGAAAGTGCTAAGAAAATATTTACAAAATTTTAATTTGAGTAGTTTTAATTTAAATTCAATTAATAAATGTAAAAAACTTAACATGTCCATTGGAAATTTACAGCAACTGACTGTCTAGTACATTCTTCTAACTGTGGAATAATAGGAGAAACCTCCCTGCTTGTGGCGAACATGAGCTGGTTTATATACGGATCCAAAGTAGTTGTCCAAGTTGGGTCCGCCGCCTGGTATAGCCGACAGAAGACTTAATTTGTTGAAAGTATTGGACAGCATGCAAGAGGAAGTTTTTCGCCATTGATCTGTGTGGTGGGTGGATAATGGAACATGGCTGCTAATAGTTGCAATTCAAAACTAATTTGACTACTAAATCAACTGGGGGCAATCGATAAGTTTGTTCTGGTATGGATTCCGGATCACTCCAACTGACAATTCCATCAGATCTGGCAAAAACAACTACCTCGAACCAGATAAACCTACTGGAAAGAGATACCATGGTTGAGAAGAGCCAAGGCCTTTATAAAAAGACCTTCAAATCTCAAAGCAGGAGCCTCGATAAACATGGAGATCAGGGCCGTAACCGGAGTCTTTACTGGACACTCCAAGCTAAACTATAATAGTTAAGACACAATGACTGTTTTTTGACGATGTAGACAAACACTAGTTAACGACCGTAGATAAAATTTGATGAGGTGGCTAATAGGCCTATTCCACTGCGACCTATTGAGACCGACTCTTTATAAATAGTCAATCAGCCTCGAGAATAAACCTTTCATATAATTTCTTGCCACTGGCATAGGATTTACTCTGCAGTTTCCTCTTCTAGGTGGCAGAATCTGCACAAAGCTTCGTTTGTCAACCTCATTAAATTTACATGCCTGTTACGCTTACAGTGTCCTGATACTGTTACTCTTCTGCTTTCTAAACTTCATTTCTTCAACTTTATCTATTACAATTCAAACTTTCACAACACAAAACTCAAGTCTCGAATACTTGTTTCATGTGAAAAGAAGGCTATTCCCCAAGGCTTAAACTGGATAATCGACGGTGGACATTGAAAATCTTAGAATTTTAACGAAACTAGAACAATTAGGTAACTTATGGATGTATTCCTTGTGCACTACTTTTTATCCGAGAACTGCATGGCATACAAATTTAAGGATACTAAGGGTTGACGAGCGAGGGTTAAAAGTTGGTAAGAAAGTTGGAAAACAACCCAACGTATTCATTTATATTTCAATCTTCTCTAAGTGACAACTCTGCAAATGCTCGAAATTCACCAGATGTGGGTTCTTAGGTCGACCCGTTCCTTTTCCCCGCTTGGGATCGGCTTGTCTCACATTAGCCACTTGCCCTTTTTAAAGAAAAAAAAACAGTCTTAAAACGAAAGGCACAAACACATAATTTGTGCTCTTGATTTCAAAAGTTAATTTTAATCTCTCTCACTCTCTTAAGGTTGCAGAAAGCAAGCTTCATACGCATAGACATACAATTGTAAAAAGTGCGGTATTTCAAGCCTCCCTCTAGCGTGCTTACTAAGCAGAAACGTGCGGTAATCTCAACTTTCTCTTTCTCTCTAACGCGCTTTAGAACAATGGCCTTTTTCAGTAGATGCTTAAATCTCAAAACATTTTATCTTGTGCTTCATTGTTTCGGATAGAAATGTCACAAAGTATAATAAAAAAGTTAAAAATCAATATTAGGGTAATTTGAACACTCGTTTGACCTTGGTGCAAGTGACGCCATAAGGTCTGGAATTATGCTGGCAGTATTTGTCAGAGTGGCTGGCCAATTGTGTGTGGTGTGTGGTGGACGAGTTTTACATGTCAAATTTAGATTATTTATCAGCAGAAGTCAGGAATATTTAAACAAAACGGTTAGTAGTAAATAATAACCTATTTTCCTTCAATTTATTTATAAATATTCACAACAACAAATGTTTCTGGCATTGGTCAACTTCTTTTGAACCTTTGCTTTATCCAACCATGATTTTCGTCTGTTTTAATCTCGTGGAAAGTAAGCGAACATTGGTACAAAGCACTCTTTGATCATTTTGAAAATACGAGAGCGAAGCAAAAACAAATAATCCAAACGACAGCAGCAACAAAAAGAAAATATCAATTTCCAGGTTAGATGAGATGTAAAAATTCAAAAACCAGGGTAGCAAACCTTACAAATCACAAATCCTACGGAAATAACGATCTGTCGTTTTCAAGGTCGTAGGCTCTCTGATGTCACGAAGGAGGGAAGAGTGACATCACCTCCAACCAAAAAATAAAAAAATAATGGGGCTTTTTTTTCATAAAATACCTCAATTTAAAGCAATAAAAAAATTACTACGCGGCAAATTATTATTTAAAAATTTAAAGGTTTCGCACCAGTGAAAAAAACGATTAACTTATGTACCGGGTGGCTAACTAAGAATGGCCGTCGGCCATATCTCAGGAAAGGATTATAGCACAGGTTCGGGAAAAATTTTTATGACAAAAGTGGCATCGACAAACGCCTGGAAATTATTTTCAAAATTAGTAAAGATGGCCATGTAAGATATAAAATAAATTCCCTGTTGAAAACAAGCAAGCTATGATTTTGACGCATATGTTAAAAATTATTCATCGTGATGCATTTAATAGACTTTTTTCATCATAATGTACAAAAATGATTCTTACAAATGAAGAATGAGACTTTTAACCACTGGCGCACCCGGGGGAGGGGGTGGCAGGGGGCTGGCAGGTTTATAATAGTTACAAAAAACTAATAAACCCAATGGTCATGAATTATGATTTAAAGTAAGTGACAATCAAACTGTAACTACAATTACATCTCAAGAAGCAATTTTTGCGACCCCCAGCACATCACATTTGTTAGAAAATCGAGATAACAATTTTGTTCCTGAAACCAAAATGCCCGAAAGCGATATTTCACGTTTTGCAAAATCTCAAGAATCCTCAATTGACATTTATTGAGCAAACTTGAAAATATTTGGGAACCAGAAAAAACTTTTAATTTTCCAGGCACGTCTTTCGGAAAATTTGAGAGACATTTTCATTTAGCCCCCCCACGAAATTTAATCCTGGGTGCGCCCTTAATGTTAACGGAGAAAGATATTTAGATTGTTTAAGCAACGAATTGTCACTTCAATTTAATGTATACAGTGCACTGTATGAATTAAACAAAAAATTTCATTTACCTCCACTCGTTTGAGAAAGCTACTGTGTTAGCGAAACGCGTCACGAATATATATTGAACGTAGTTCTAATATAATGAAGATTTGAACAAATTAAATTGTTTTATTTCATCGTTTAGTATGGATCTTCAAAAAGTAAAAGCCTCATCTACTCAATTGTCACTTCTCTTAGACGTACCCTTGGCCATTCGTCGTGACATGTTCTGGCAACATTATGGGTGCCCCGCTCATTATTCTAGAGATGTTCGGAATTTCTTAGCTGAATCATATCCTGAAAGGTGGATAGGACGTGGAAGTTTATTTATTTGGACACGAAGGTCTCCAGAACTAACTTGTTTAGATTTTTATTTGTGGTGGCAAATAAAAGATCTCCTTTATGCCGATAGACCCACAATAAGAGCTGTCTTGGTTGAAAGAATACAGCAGACAATACGAAGTATTTCAAGGGCAGAAATTAAAGCTGCTGAAAATGCTGAAAATGATGGAAGACATTTCGAACATATAGGGTGACACTAATTACGTAGTTATTTATTTAAGGTTTCAATTGTTAGTTTTATCACATTATTTTATAATTTGCTCTCATTGTTAGTACTAGGAAAAAGATATCGACTCGCGGTTTTCACTGTTTTATTACTAATTTAGTCTAATTTTTAAAGACCTACCTAAATTTTTACGCTTCCATTAAAAATTGTAACGAGAAAACAACATATTTAAAAAACATTAAACAGCGCTCTGTAGCTATCAATCAGATTGCTTTAAATTTACAAATTTTTTCGATTGTTTAACAAAACCTCTTTCAACAAAATCGAGTTTATTGAAATCGGTTAAGCAGAACAGGAATTAATGGAGTTATTTCGTAACAAGGTTCCCACTCTCCCCCACCCCTTATTTGAAGAGATAGACTAAGATTTGTCATACAAAAATATGCAGAATTTGTAGAGGAATCTGATTATAATATTTAGTATGCCCCTTAATTGAGTAAATTTTGAAAATTTTTGAATTTTAACTATCAAATACGCTCTCTAGCGGTGGACCTACAATTCTGAAAATAATTTCCAGGCGTTTCTCGTGGCCACTTTAGTTATAAAAATGTTTTTCCCGGACCTGTGCTATAATCCATTCCTGAGTTATGGCCTACGGCCGTTTTTGGTTGGCCACCCGGTACATGTAAATTATTCAACTGGAACGAACTTGCTAGATATGAGTTCAGTCTCCATGGAAAGTGTACGTCACCAAGATGGATATCGCTAGTTTAAATATACTTACTGTACTATCTGAGGTTCTTCACTGGAAGCATTTTTCTCTGGAATTGTAACTGCTCTATACTGCAATGAATTGTACGTTTTCCAAAATAGAAATTCTCTAAAACAGAAAAATTAGTTACTATAACGTGTAGGCAGCGTTAATAAATTTAGTTCTACGAGGCACTTTTTTTTCTTATTTTGATTAGGTCATTTCTACAGTGTGTTCACTTCAGTTTGCAGCATGTGTGGAAACTTTTTTATTGTTAGTTTTACGAAAAATATATTAATGGCAAAATAGTTATTTATGCAACAAGTGCAAAAAACACGTTTTGCACGAGTTACATACAATATTTTTTCTACATTCATGCAAAAACTGGAAAATCAGAATATAATATGTTAGGAAATCAAACTTTATTAATATTAAAAGTAAAGGAACAATTTGTGCAATTTTCAATATTAATATTTCTTAGTGAATTATTTTTTAATTCTACTTCTTGATTTGTAATTTCTTTAAGTGTACCACTAGTGCTTAACCGATCTTCTTTTTTTTGTATCTTTATGGCCTCCACCTTGTCAGTACTTAATCAGAGCTGGTTTTCGTTTTGACCATTTAAATTTTAAATAATCAAAGATTTTTGCAATAGTTGTAACTCGTTGAGACTAAGTAGTAAGATATACATATATATTATTGCTGTATTAGAGCAGGATCAGACACTTGCTCTGGATTTTTATTTTATTTAAATGTTTATGTTTGTCATAAATCTTCACAAAACTGACAAGAATGACAGATGAGTGCAACAAAAATTTTGTTGCACTAGTGCAAAAAAGAACCACTTTTTCCATTGAATGTGTTTCACAAAAGTGTTGTTTTTTGTATGAATGTAGAAAAAAACTTTTTAAAAACAAGCTTTTATTTAATTGCCCTAAAAAGAAGAAAATAAACTTAAAATTAAATGACACCAATCGATTTAGTACATGTAATACACAATTTATTAAATGATATAAAATGTTTTAACCAACCCAAAAATGTTTATAAATTTTTCACCAATTGGCTTTTCGGGACCGCATTGTATTGAAAATTTTTGTTTTTAAATGTACTTATCAGAAAATAATTCAATATGGTAAATTCTTGAAATTTTCTACTTTTTTGAGAAAATCCGTTGTTTTCTAGTTCACTATTTTTATTAATTTTTCATTTTCTTAAAAACAATTCACATGTGATTTTTACAACAACATTTTAATTTTTTCGAGGTGCGTTGATGAAAGCAAATTTTGTTACCATAGTTCTGGTATTTATTTAAAATGTCATTGTATTATTTCTTGTTAGAAAACGTCAGGTTAGTTCAGTTCCAAAAAAAGAGTATTTCTGAAGGAAAAAAACGGATTTGGGACACAATCCATTACAGAAATTAAAAAGGCAGTGTGGAGAATACATCTCCAAACACGTGTGGCTTCCTGTTGGCAACAGTTCACGCAGTTTTTATTAAAAAGAGATTTTATAAGCTTGAAAAGCTTACTCCATGCGGTTCTGGTAAACTTCGCAACCCTCAGAATTTCATGTTCATTTTAAATTTGTTTGATAGCTTACCTTGAATAAAGCTGGATCATTCAGTAGTTACTTCAAAAATCACGAATTTAGTTCAAAAATGGTATTTTTTAAACACTATTTAATGCTATTTTACGATGAATATTTTCACTTTAAACTGTAAAGGTTATTATCTTAAGCCAAATGTGAGTTTGTTTTACAATAAAAAACCGGAAGAAAATACTTAAATTTTGCCAATTTTTTGAAAAATTTGTCAGCATAACTATTTTCACTTGACACTTATTTTTTATTAGTCCGGGGAAGTAAGGATATAGAATGGAAAAGATTTCCACCAGATATTTGACTTTTTTAAACGAAATTATATGTAGTATCGACTACTTTCCAGCATGCAAGCTTTTCAATTTCAAGACAACTTTCGGCCTAACTTCCTCGGATTATATAGGTTATAAAATTGCACACTATAATCTTAGGTCTACGGAGCCTAGGTTCATAAATTATGATGGTTGTGTGATCAGGTGATAGTTTTAGCAGCGTTGTCAAATGGTGTTTATTTTCTTTTAGTTAAATTAATTTTGTATTTTAATAGATTACATGAATTTATGAAAATATAAAATTATTTGCATTTCGAATTGTAATGTTTATCTTACATTTGTTTTATACCTCACATTAAATAAAAGAGATTGAAACAAACTTACTGCTGGACCACATAATATTTTTCTTGTGTCATGAATTTTTTTTAATCGATAAAATAAAAAAATTTAATTTGTTCAAATCTTCATTATATGAGAAGTAGATTCCAACTACTCAAATCATTTATTAGCAAACCAACACACTTTCGATTTAAATTTGGAAATTTTGCATATACAGTGTGACCTATTTTGTTTGGAAGCACCCCTATAAAATCCGCATTTTTCAACCGATTTTGATTTAGTCTTTTTTGTTAGATTCAGTATCAAAAACAGAATTTGAGCACAAATTTTCATACCATAATAGCTATTTTCAAGGCACTCTACGTTAATTTTTCTTTGCCAAAAAAGACGAAAGTATATTAGGCATTTTTTTTTCTCAAATATGACTACACCACTGGATTCAGAATCATCACAAATGTAAACTACATATCAAAATTGTATAAAAAAAGTTTTATTTACAACAAAGTTATCACTACATGAATTTGGAAAAAGTTGTTTTTTAATCAATTTTTTACTAAGAATGTAGACACATTTTAAAAATGGCAACATGGTAAACAAAAACTAGGACTCAAACATATTGCACTGTAAAAATTCGAAGCCGATACCTTAACCCGTTCTGGAGTTATAGCTTCTGAAAGTAATGTAAAATTGTGCTGATGTGACGAAAATACAAATTAACACAAAATAATACATTTTGATTATTAAACTACTTAATAATAATTGAATTCTACATTTTTGTAGCCTCGACTAGACCTCCGTTAATTTCCACACATTTCTCGTATCGTTTGCGACTATGTCTTAGCGCTTTTTTATTTCATGTGGCGTTATTCCAGCACACGCCTGTCGTATTCTGTCACACAGTTCTGCTCTATTCCTTGGACGTGTCTTATACACTTTTTGTGTCAAAAGCCCCCACAGATAAAAATCCAATATAGTTAAATCGGGCGATCTAGGAGGCCATTCGATTAACTCGCTACCGCGACCTATCTAACCATTTTTCGTTAAGCCGCTGCCTGACAATCCTAGAATAGTGTACAGAATAACCATCTTACTGAAATATCAAATTTCTTCTTTCTGCTAGTGGCAGTTCGTCAATCACTGCGGATAACTCACCTTCCAAGAATTCCATGAAGTTATTGGCATTCATGTTACCCTCAAAAAAGAATGGACCTATTATCCTGTCTTTTAAAATTTCGGCTTCGAATTTTCACAGTGCAATATGTTTGAGTCCTAGTTTTTGTTTACCATGTTGCCATTTTTAAAATGTGTCTACATTCTTAGTAAAAAATTGATTAAAAAACAACTTTTTCCAAATTCATGTAGTGATATCATTGTTGTTAATAAAACTTTTTTTATAAAATTTTGATAGTTTACATTTGTGATGATTCTGAATCCAGTGGTGTAGTCATATTTGAGAAAAAAAAATGCCTAATATACTTTCGTCTTTTTTGGCAAAGAAAAATTAACGTAGAGTGCCTTGAAAATAGCTATTATGGTATGAAAATTTGTGCTCAAATTCTGTTTTTGATACTGAATCTAACAAAAAAGACTAAATCAAAATCAGTTGAAAAATGCGGATGTTATAGGGGTGCTTCTTCAAATTTTTTAGAAGCTCTTGCGATAAATAAAAACAAATATTCTGATAATCTTCAACGACCAAATAGATATCAACAATTAAACCTTATTAAACCTTTTTACCTAGAAAGCTTCCGGTAAGATATTTGTGAATAAATTTCCAGGAAAACTTGTTCAATACTTTAGTTAAACCCATATTTAGACACTCTTTTTTGCTATTTATTTCCATGTAAATAGATTATAAAACTTTTGTCAGTATCGGTAAAATTCTCTATTAATGCACAGTATAAATAGAAAATTTTTCATTATACCTTCACTCGTTTGAGAACGCTACTGTGTTAGCGAAACGCGTCACGAATATATATTGAACGTAGTTCTAATAAAATGAAGATTTGAACAAATTAAATTGTTTTATTTCATCATCTATTCAATTCTATTTTTTTTAATACTAACAAATGCAATTCCGTTGTATACACATTTTCCTCCTTTATACTTTAGAGGTTATTACTTTGGAATAAATGAAATGATATTTGAAATTAAGTAAGGGTTGCTAATTTCACCATCGTATAATGTAACAGGAATATTGAAAAAACACCCGTGGCTAGTCTTTAGCGACTACACGAGATTTACAGAATTTCAAGTTTCTAGCATTACTGAAATTTTAGAAAAAAAATAAAAACTCAATTTTAGTCACCACCTTTTAAAGGAGATATCTCGGAGAGGGGTGGGCTGAGGAAATTTTGTTATAGGAAAGACCCATCTCCATTTTATACGAGCAATCACCTCCTGAATTTAGAAACACCTTTAGTCCAGCAGCCACCGCATGATTTTTTTAATGATTAATAACAGGCTAAATCTTCGTGAGCTCGTTCGGTTCGACGAGACGCCCAAGTTTCTACTCCTCCGAAAATCTGAAGAAGGTATGTAATGTACTGCGCAGGCGTTGAACATGTCGATTTGGTAGGCAGTAAAAATTGTCAGACTAACAGAAAATTTTTTATTGGAATGTTGAGATGATAGTAAAATGATCTCGGAAAAACAATTGTCCTACAAATTGGATGGTTTGAGTGGAGGGTCCTCCACCTCGAATATGTCGAAATAGCAAGGTCAAAAAAATGAATAATAACCAGCTGATTTTTTGTGTGCAGCTTAGTATAAATATCTATAATTGGAAGGTCACCGAGTCCTACAAATTGAGCGGTACGTTTTCCCAGTCCTACGCAAGGATGTTGTCGATTCCATGGGGACATTTTTTTCATTAATAACCGTAGGACAAAAAAAAGACATGTTAAGTTAGTGCATTCTCTGCCTAAATTAAACAGTGTCCTACCAAAAAATGGGTATGTATGGCTAGTCCTACAAGAATATTGAAAATAACATATTTCGTAGTTGTAGTTTTTGTTACTTGGGACACATATTCGTAAGCAGAATCAATACTTTCTTTGAAATAATATAAGTGTAGCAGTATGAAATATATGACATTCAAAAATAAAACTAAGAAATACAATTGTGAAAATAAATAAGTACAATCTTAACCTTCGTCGGATTGTGACGTCGACTCTTCATCAGTTTCGCCTTGAACATCGTCTTCATCTTCGTCACAATCGTCAGAATAAATGTCATCTGATTCTGTAGCAAAATAATTGGGAAAATTAACAAATTGGAGTGTAATCATGAATACGTTTAGAAAAATAAGAATAGAGCACCTTGAACATCAGAAGACAATTCTCCAAGAGATAGACTGCGGGGGCCATTAAACCAATAATAATGGTACTTGTCATCAATTAATGCCCATCCGCAATTCTCTGGACTCTTTTCGGTGGGGCTGCGCATGTGTGCATTAAACCATATACTGAAGATGTATGATGTCCGTTTAATCTGCTGCAGTAGCTCTTGTTTAGTTCGCGGTAGAACGGAGGGATCGTATCCAACAATTTTTTTTTACAATCTTCTCGTCTTGGTTGTTGCATTTGTAGAATATCAAATGGCCTCTTTTTTCCTTTCCGGTAGAAAGCAGGGTTGAAGTCGTTCCCCGTAAAAATGTGGCATGTAGCAAGCGACCGCGATAACTGTTCGCCGAGCTTAGCATGAATTTCTTTGATATCGAGGTACAATTTTTTCTTTCCTGTGCTGAGATCAACTATTATGTGAATGTCCTCTTTCAAGTATTTAAAATTTGCCAACATTATTACAGGTATAGCCGAATCCGTACAATGTACCCGCACGCGATAATTACTGTTCAACTGACAAATAAGGAAGACAATTTTGGTGTCGGCTTCTTCGTGATAGCAAGTGACATTGTTGTCAACGACTTTTTTTTATTTTCCCTTCACCGGACACCTCATAGACGTAGAAATTGTCATAATTCAGTTATACAGTTGTTTCTGTCATTGAAAGAACCATTTCATCTCTCGTCCAATCGTCGATCAAAAATTCAACAAATTTTTCTTTGAAATCTCTACTTCTCAACAATTTAGTGAATCAGCGGGACGTTTATTTTCTTTGCGCACGTCAAATTGTACGTTGTCTTTACCTCTCACGTCATGCTCATAATCTTTGATACTGGGTGTTTCGTAGTTTCGAATATAATATGTACTTCTTTCTGGATAGTTTTTCAAAGTATGTAATAAATAAAATCCATCAACTAAGTGAATGTCTGCTTCCGGAGGATCTTCGACTTCAGCCTGATGTTTAACTAATTCGTTAATAATCGAAGATTTTGTGGTCTTGCAAATTGTGCCATCGGTATGACAAAACGGAATGTGAGCCAGAGGATAACTCAATGCTTTTTCTGTGTCAATTTTTTTTTTGTAATGACGCGTACAGTAGACGACCAAAAACATTTCTCTGAATCTTAAATATATGGATACAATATATCGATTCCTGGAAATACATACCACTTTTTGTGTAGGACAGTGGTACAATTGTGTTGTACACTCTATTCCCGATAGGACAAAATCAAACCTAGGTTGTTATTAATAAAAAAAATGTCCCCATGGAATCGACAACATCCTTGCGTAGGACTGGGAAAACGTACCGCTCAATTTGTAGGACTCGGTGGCCTTCCAATTATATATATTTATACTAAGCTGCACACAAAAAATCAGCTGGTTATTAGTCATTTTTTTGACCTTGCTATTTCGACATATTCGAGGTGGAGGACCCTCTACTCAAACCATCCAATTTGTAGGACAATTGTTTTTCCGAGATCCTTTTATAGCCCGGGAAAGTAAGGAAATACAATTCAAAAGTTTCCCATAATTGATTTTTCATTTTTAAATGAAAATATATTGACCCAGCATCACTCTCCTAGATTGTCTAATAATTTCCGCTGGAGCTTGCGACGCAGCTTGCAAGCACAGCTCAGACCACCTAAAATTCAAGTGATTTATGCTCGTGTCATTTCTGGATGTGTTCTTACAAAAAAATCGTAGAGATGAAAATTGAAGCAAATCTTATGCTCTTGAAGGTGACGTAAATAGTTTTTTCAAAAAAAAATTTTCCGATCTTAAATTTTCCAAAAATTGAAAAAATTTTCGAAAATTATATTTTTGGCTGGTAATTATAAATAAAATATTAATATCGAGGTCAAAACATAGATAAACATAGAGGGCAAACTCCTAAAAATTTACATTTTTTCAGATTTGGAAAATTCAAAATGGCGGCTGCGCAAATTGGAAACAAATTTTTTTTTTTCATTCGCGTCTAAATTTATGAACATTAACGATATTGAGAAACGGTTTGTTGCAATCGGCAGAGTGAAAGTTATATTTTTATAAATAACATAAAGAAAATTTTTAAAAATTTTTTTACATAATTTTTTAGAACATTTACCGAAAATAAAAATGTTTCCATCTAGTTTTTTCTCATTTTGGCGTTGAAAAATTTGTTTAAAATATGTTTTCACATTATAAATATGTGTGTCTTAGTAAGACAAGTATTTAAATAAAAAATTTTTTTTAGATGCGACTTTTACAAGCTGAGATAAACAAATTCAAAGTCTGTTAGATACTGTAATAATATTGATTGACATTTTCAAATTTTGATCACTTCGCCAGGTTGTCGAATCCCAACTAAACTTAAACACAAATTTTCATTTTTCTACCGTCAATTGGTCCATTCAAAGAGAATAGTAATCCTAGCTCGCTCGGCCAAACGGTGCGGCGGCAGCTGCTTGGCGTTGTGGTGGGGGGTCAGCGCTCGTTCGCAGTTGAACGAAGCTCAAGCTTTTATTTTGGTTTTCTTTGTAAAAATTTTGCCTTTGTGGTTTGCTAATAGTATGGTTATTATCAACCATTACATACTGCTAGAAATAAGGTACAATGATATTTATAATTTATATCTATAAATCCATTTATTATATATATATTATACATAATTCGAAACGTAGATACTAAGAATAATATTTATTTACAAATTTACATCTATTTTCTACAAATTCTCGCCCTTTTTGGTCTCTGAGGAAGTGGCTCTGTACAATTGAAATTTTCAAATTTTGATCACTTCGCTAGGTTGTTGAATCCCAACTCAACGTAAACACAATTTTTAATTTTTCTTCCGTCAATTGGTCCATTCAAAAGAGAAAAGTTATCCTATAGCTCGCCCGATCAAACGGTTTTGATGGTTATCCTGAAAGTGTAAATGACCGGGGAACAAAAAATGTAGAACAAATCCGGCGAAAAAAACAGTGTACATCACCTGCATATGCTATTACTGATGATAGTCCAACAATCAACCAACGCAACTTTTTAAGCAATGATACGAATAAAAACAATTTTATTCAGTTATTGAAAAGAAAACTTGCCAATGCTGGATTTTTGGTAAACCAAGCAGAAGAAGATGTCGATGCAGAGCTTGTTCGGTCGGCTATAAACTATTCCAATAACTATCCATTTGCTTGCATCGTTGCTGAGGATGTAGACGTTATAGTTATATTAAGTCAGCTGGCTCATGAAAAAACTAATATTTACTTTCAACAACTAGGCAAAGGTAAAGACGCTAAAAAATTTTATCGATGCGACAGCTTCAAATACCCAATGCTTCAAAATTACTTGTTACTATTACATGCCTTTAGCGGCTGTGATACCACGTCTGCTTTTTATAACCAAGGTAAACTCAAATTCGTAGATCTTCTTAGGAACAACATGCAACTGCTCGATCAACTACAACTCAACGAAAGCTGAAGTCGAAAAAGCTGGCACAGAATTTATAAAATATGCATATGTGTAGAAACCAAATCACAATGAATCGTTAAACATGCTACGATTTACATGTTTTTTAAAATCTTCAGCTAAAAAAACTTTTAATTTAGCAACTTTGCCACCAACGGAAGCTGCAATGAAATTTCATTCTTTTAGAGTGTTTTATCAACTCCGGTTGTGGGATAAGGATAAAACCATTATTGACAAAATGAAGCCTACCGACTGGGATTGGAAATTCATTGATAATTATGGCCTCGCACCAGAAATGACTGACGACGTACTTGTACCCGACGAATTATTGAAAATTATTTCGTGTTCTTGTACCACAGGGTGCTCCACTTCCAGGTGTGGTTGTAAAAAAGTTGGCATACATTGCACGATATTATGTAAAAATTGCGAAGGCAAAAACTGTTGTAACATCGAAATTGTAAGTACGGTACTTGACAATGACAAGGATGATAATGAAACTCTGAGTGATGAGCCGAATTTTGATATGAGTCAATTACTCGATTGTGAACTTGCAATTGATAGTAGCAATAATATCGATGAGGATTTGTTTGCTAATGATAATGACGAGGAAAATTGTACAGAGCCACTTCCTCAGAGACCAAAAAGGACGAGAATTTGTAGAAAATAGATGTAAATTTGTAAATAAATATTATTCTTAGTATCTACGTTTCGAATAATGTATAATATATATATATAATAAATGGATTTATAGATATAAATTATAAATATCATTGTACCTTATTTCTAGCAATATGTAATGGTTGATAATAACCATACTATTAGTAAACCACAAATGCAAAATTTTTACAAAGAAAACCAAAATAAAAGCTTGAGCTTCGTTCAACTGCGAACGAGCGCTGACCCCCCACCACAACGCCAAGCAGCTGCCGCCGCACCGTTTGGCCGAGCGAGCTAGGATTACTATTCTCTTTTGAATGGACCAATTGACGGTAGAAAAATGAAAATTTGTGTTTAAGTTTAGTTGGGATTCGACAACCTAGCGAAGTGATCAAAATTTGAAAATTTCAATCAATATTATTACAGTATCTAACAGACTTTGAATTTGTTTATCTCAGCTTGTAAAAGTCGCATCTAAAAAATTTTTTATTTAAATACTTGTCTTACTAAGACACACATATTTATAATGTGAAAACATATTTTAAACAAATTTTTCAACGCCAAAATGAGAAAAAACTAGACGGAAAAATTTTTATTTTCGGTAAATGTTCTAAAAAATTATGTAAAAAAATTTTTAAAAATTTTCTTTATGTTATTTATAAAAATATAACTTTCACTCTGCCGATTGCAACAAACCGTTTCTCAATATCGTTAATGTTCATAAATTTAGACACGAATGAAAAAAAAAAATTTGTTTCCAATTTGCGCAGCCGCCATTTTGAATTTTCCAAATCTGAAAAAATGTAAATTTTTAGGAGTTTGCCCTCTATGTTTATCTATGTTTTGACCTCGATATTAATATTTTATTTATAATTACCAGCCAAAAATATAATTTTCGAAAATTTTTTCAATTTTTGGAAAATTTAAGATCGGAAAATTTTTTTTTGAAAAAACTATTTACGTCACCTTCAAGAGCATAAGATTTGCTTCAATTTTCATCTCTACGATTTTTTTGTAAGAACACATCCAGAAATGACACGAGCATAAATCACTTGAATTTTAGGTGGTCTGAGCTGTGCTTGCAAGCTGCGTCGCAAGCTCCAGCGGAAAATATTAGACAATCTAAGAGAGTGATGCTGGGTCAATATATTTTCATTTAAAAATGAAAAATCAATTATGGGAAAGTTTTGATAGTTAACAGATTTTTCGACCTTACTTTCCCGGACTATTACTATCATCTCAACATTCCAATAAAAAAATTTCTGTTAGTCTGACATTTTTACTGCCTACCAAATCGACATGTTCGACGCCTGCGCAGTACATTACATACCTCCTTCAGATTTTCGGAGGAGTGAAAACTTGGGCGTCTCGTCGAACCGAACAAGCTCACGAAGATTTAGCCTGTTATTAATCATTAAAAAAATCAGGCGGTGGCTGCTGGACAATATTTCTCGAAAAAATATCAAATAATTTGTATTCCACATAAAGTTTTCCAAAAAGGTAAAGGGAATTTTCAGTACTTTTAATTGCGATTTTCTCTTTCAAGAATTTTTTTCTTTGAAAATGTTCTATAGCAATAGGGCTTTTTAATTTAAAAAAATCGTTGCTGAATTCTGAGGGTTGCAAAACTTACCGGACCCCTCCAGCCGAATAATTAGCAAAGATTATGATTACTTTATGAAAAAAAAAACGAAGAAGACTACAAAGAGTCAAGTATCAAAAGCATAAACTCCATTGTTAAATAAAAGTTCTCTAATTTTATTAATTTTTGTCTTTTTCTCGTGAAATAGTCATGTCAAATACCACTCGAGAAAAAATTGTGTAGGCAAAATTGTTCTCATCTTTTTATTCAAGTTTGTTGCTACCTAATAGATCTGGTTTGGGCCTGATCTGGCTACACGCTCATAAAAAAACAATACAATTTTAGGTGTTTTCTGCTACAAGCCAGGTAAAAATAACGTTTGAGTAGATACTGCTGAAATTTCCGACGAACACAACACCTTATCGCTATAACTTTCTAATCCGAAAGTGGTAAACTAAGAGCGGCCCAACTATACCACCTTATGGAGGATCCATCAGGCATGAAGAATAAAGTTTTTTCGTAAAATTAATAATAAAACAGTATTCCATATGCTGCGAACTCAACTGAACACTGCTTTTCTTAATCGCCACAAATTAAGTGCTCAATATATGGGGTATTCCATGCCAAATCGACCACTTTTGAACCTGACCCCTTTAGATTTAGCTGAAACTTTACTATTCTTTTCTACCCTTTGAACGACATTTTTGAGAATTTTTTCAAATTTTTTTATCCAACCCAAAAAAAGTTATGAATTTTTCAAAAAAATGGCTTTTTTATTTTCAAATAGCCATAACTTTTTTAGAAATTGACTTTTGGGTACCTTTTTTTTTAAATTTTTGTTTTTGAATGAACTTTTCGAAAAAATATACGAAAAAAATTTAACATGATCAATTATATAAAATAATCGGTTTTTTAAGTAAAATTGTCATTTTTTCGAAGTCCGACATTTTCTTTTTTTTTTTTCTCAAAAAAATCTTCAATTAATTTGACAACTATCCCCGCTAATCCCGAGCTGGGCCGATTTTTTTTTATATTTTTTTTATTCATTTAAAAAAAAATTGTCAAATTTTCAAAAATGGAAAAAAAAATTTCCGTAAACTTTATTTCTATCATAAAATAAATATAATTTAACGATTTTGTGATACAAAATTTTATGATAGAAATAAAGTTTACGGAAAAAAAATGTTTCCATTTTTGAAAATTTGACAATTTTTTTTAAATGAATAAATAAATAAGAGATATGGTTTTTTATTTGTAGCGATTAGGACGACACAGTTAATCCAAAACAAGCTGAGTTTCTCTGTAAGAAAAGATTTATTGTGTTTAATTACACATGGTTCACATAAATCAATTAAAGTAACAAAAACTAACTAATTAACTAACCTGTAAGAAAAGAAACGACATTTAATGTCGATCCTAAAACATAATTATCATCACTTATTCTTCCGTTTATGGAAATTAATTAAAAAAAGTACATTGACATTGATGCTTTTTCATGACAGCCAGATAATAATCGTTCACTATAGACTATAGACTATAAATGAACAATTTTACCTCGATGACGCTTGATGTGCGGAAATACTTAAAGAAAAATCATATTTTTCTTTACAAAAATATAAAAAAAAATCGGCCCAGCTCGGGATTAGCGGAGATAGTTGTCAAATAAATTGAAGTTTTTTTTGAGAAAAAAAAAAAAAGAAAATGTCGGACTTCGAAAAAATGACAATTTTACTTAAAAAACCGATTATTTTATATAATTGATCATTTTCGTGTATATATTTTCGTGTATATTTTTCGAAAAGTTCATTCAAAAACAAAAATTTAAAAAAAAAAGGTACCCAAAAGTCAATTTCTAAAAAAGTTATGGCTATTTGAAAATAAAAAAAACATTTTTTGAAAAATTCATAACTTTTTTTGGGTTGGATAAAAAAATTTGAAAAAATTATCAAAAATGTCTTTCAAAGGGTAGAAAAGAATAGTAAAGTTTCAGCTAAATCTAAAGGGGTCAGATTCAAAAGTGGTCGATTTGGCATGGAATACCCCATATACCAGTATAGAATTGTTCGGTAAGTATACAAAACGCTCGATAAGAAAATTAAATTCTCGGAAAAAAGAATAAATGCTGAATTTCCTCTTCATTATCAAGAAATCCCTGCCTTCAATAGACTACTCCTTTATTTCTTCTTCAGACCTTAAGTAATGCGGTAATTCCACTATACAGAGTGATTCATTAGTGCGATAAAGTCCAATTTCTTGTAAATTCATTCTCGAAAATATTTAAATAAAATTTTTACCAATTGTAATTGTAATTTTAAAATGAATACAGCTTGTTCCAGAACGCTAGACATGATCAAAGGTACATTTTTTTAAATGAGAGTTTTAGACCAGGGTAGAAGCTTTTAAAAATAATAAAAAGTGAAAAAAAATAATAGTAGGATGAAACCCATTGGAAAAGGAGGAGAATATTATAAAAACGAAAGGAAAAATAATTTACGGGCGATCTGAGGTCGAGAAGGGGGTGAGTTTTTAAGGGTAAAAAACGGTTTATCTCGATTTCCGGCAAAACTACAAATCCTATGGAAAAAAGTCGAATGGCAAAGTTGTAGGTAATAAGATCTACAACTTTTGTATTCACACTTTTTTCACATAACCTCAAAATTTAAGTGGAAAAATTAAAAAACTAACTTTTTGGTTTTTTATTTTTATCTTTCACAAAAAAATTATTTTTCTCACGAAATTTGGTGAAAATTTACCTTTTTTTGTCCCAAATACACTGTGATTTATTTGATTTGAAATATTTATTTTTCACCTTATTTTGACTTAATATCGAAAAAGCACCCTAATTTTCAATCGAAAATTCACCCGTTAAAATAAAAGCTTTTTTCAAAAAGTTGGTGTGCTTTCTGTTCGTTGAAATCTCTACTTTCCGATGGTGTGAAAAAAAATATATTACTATACGTACGATTTACATTTATTTTTATATATTATGAGATTTTCTATGACAAAAATGTAATAAGAATTTAATAAATCAAATTTTTAATTGAAAGAAATTGCAGCAGTCACATATTTTTAGATGCAATTGTATAAAAATGGCATTAAAAAAATTTCGAATTCGAGTTTTTTTTTTCGATTTTTTGCATTTTCTAAGAAGATTTACTACAGTAATATATTTTTTTGTTAAAACCAAAAACTTGATTTTTGAATTTTTCACATAAATTTTGAGGTTATGTGAAAAAAGTGTAAATACAAAAGTTGTAGATCTTTTTATTACCTAAAACTCTGTCATTTGACTTTTTTCCATAGGACTTGTGGTTTTGCCGGAAATCGAGATAATCCGTTTTTTACCCTTAAAAACTCACCCCCTTCCCGACCTCAGATCAACCGTAAATTATTTTTCCTATCATTTTATAATATCCTCCTCCTTTTCCAATGGGTTTCATCCTACTTTTATTTTTTCTGGTTTCAAAAATTATCGACCCTGGTCTATTTACTCCAAATTTGAATACTGCTTGACTTCTCTATTGCAATGATATAAAGTTTATAGTTCTGAGTAAAATTAATTTGCACCGTTTCACGTTAAAATAACAGAATGCGGCAAGGTCCCTTTCAGGATTAAAAAGATAAAAAAGCCATAAATAATTTCGAAATGGTCCATGCAAATTTTTTTTCAATTGATAGTCCACATTGACTGTCAACGTCCCAGAGTAGGTTTAGTTCATTTATGACATTGCACAGTGTGGAATTTTGAAAAAAAATCATTTGAGATACCTCGATTTTCAAATTTCGAATTCCATGGGTTTTTTCAAGAGGCTGTAAGTCATGGAAAAATTTTTTTGGGAATATCGGTAAATTACTTTGCGAATCAATATTTTTCCATTATAGGAACATTCTACAGCTCCTCGTATGCAGTATAAGATGGAAACAAATCAGGAAAAATTGTTTATTTTACTGAAAAAATATTATTTTTGGGACCAACTTACTAACTAATTAAGTAAACACTTTGAAAAAAAAGTAATTTACCAAAGGTCTTGAAATTTCCTAAAGTGGAGAGTAGGGATTTGAGACAATAGACAGAAAGAAATTGGGTATGTTCTAGTCGCGACCTACTCAAAAAATGATACAAAATATGTACAGGCAACTGAAATAAGAAAATATGGGTCAAAGCATGGAGCTGCTGAAAAAATACAAAAATTGACAAATGTTTCAAAAAGATCTATTATTACAATTATCGGTAAAACAACTGCTATTCATCGGAAAAAGAGAGTACAGAAATCGCTATTGCGTCTGGACCCTACATTAATGAAATATCTCTCTGAAACCGCCTCTGCTTCTTGCAGATTTCTTTATCTCGCCGACAAATTGTGAAACGGTGCAAATTAATTTTACTCACAACTATAATAGGTTAAATACAGTGTATTTAAAAAGTTGTTCCTGAAAATCGTAATGAATTCAACGACGCGTATACGTTAGACTGCACAATTTAAAATTAATATTTTACAGTCATACTTCTGTGGTGGTCGTCTAGTATCATACATCTTATTATTAATGGAAACATTTTTTTTGTATATTATTATAATAATTATTGCTGTTAATATGCCTGGTAATTGAATCGAATGAGCGAATGTGATAAGCAGTCGATCAAGACCTGGTATTTTTAGTTTTGGATTGAAAAACCAGATTCATAGCAGCTGTTTATCGATAGAATATAATATACAGTCCTCGTTGCTATTACTGGATGATCATGGAAGTGTATGGGTTGTATAATTTTATCGTTGCCAATTAAGGATTATTCACGTTACACCGTGCCGAGGCCGGGCCGTGTCGCATCGTTGTCAGCGTGAGCCAATCGGATCAGCCCCGGCCTATTACCGCCCTAGGCATGTGCATACTATGCCTATTGCCAAATCCGCCCCTGAATTGGCCAGTTGTTAAAATCGGAAGTGGAAAATTTTTTATTAAAATTTGAAAAACATATGATTGATATTAAAACTGAAATCACTAAATCATCTACATACAGATTGCGAAAGGGCTTTTCGAACCGTACGATTTACACAAGCACGACAAGGAAAATATGAGAAAAACAGATGGAAAAAGAGAGAAAGAACAACTATGCGTGGCCAGCGAGGGCGTGTATTTAGTTCCAGAGGCCGGCCGAATGTCCACTGCCCCCCCATTTCAACCGCTGTTGCCAGAAGCGCAGACTAATTTGCACAAATGATATTTTTGTCTCGTCATCGTTGACTCCTTTTCGAGCTCATGCACTATTAGGCAAAACCAAACACCTCCATCCGGCAACAGTGTCATTTTCAAATACAATGGCATACGCTTCCAACGTGATCAACGTTTGTAGCGAAAAGACCTATAGTTTATTTCAGAAAGGTATAGCACCTTTTAGGACGAAAAAATAATGGCAGCTAATAGGGTAGGTATACTATGCGGCGCAACCCCATAAGGGGTGTCTAGCCACTTTAACAAACTGTAGGAAACGTCAAAAATTATTTTACTTTTAATTTCAATGATAATGCAACCAATTGAAGTTTCAAAGGAGTTGATAGCAATAAATGGAAATAATAAACGGAAAACGGAGGTCGGGTGTCACAAAAAATGTTATCTCTTATGTTTTACAATGTATCTAGAAGAAATAAATTGTTACCAGGTCACCCGGTAATCGGTCAAATAACAATAGGTAATAAAATGCAAATGAAGCATTCGCAGTGAACCAAACGGTCCATAGTCGTAGGACAGAATTATTTATGATTTTTGCGTTTAACGTTTATTATAATTACTATTATAATGAAAATATAAAGTAATTGTGCACCAAGTTTTATATACACACATATTTTTGTAAAAAATACAAAAATTATAACAAATTATTGCATTAACGGTTCGATCTCTGTACTTTCGTCGATTAAGTCGTCAAGATCCCACATTTTCCCCTGCTCAGCAATAACATGTTTTATGGCGCTTTGCCAGTTTTCGGCAGTCACAATCGCTTATGAATCCATCAAAAGTTGCCGTACGTCTTGAAGTTTAAAAGTTTTGTTGTTCCTGGCAACATAACCTTTGACTTGTGCCCATATAAGCTCTATTTGGTTCAGCTCACAATGGTAAGGGGGTAAGCGATGTACAATAATACCTCTACCTTTTGCCATCTCATTGATTACAGCTTTTTTAAACTTTGCCTTACGCTGTCTTGAAATTTGCAAAAGTTCCTTTTTCACCATTGTATCATCGAAATTTAAGGCTTTACACTGCAACCACTATCGCCGCTTTTTTCACGAACTTGTGGGAAGCTGCTCTACTAATTGAGAATTTTGAGGAATGTATTCGATCATTTGTTGGAAATATTCCTCAAAAACGTCAGCCGTCTTTTATTCGTGGTAGTCTTAGCTTGAAATTCCAATAATCCTTGATCCAAAAATCCGTATTCACTGTCTGTATGGGTTATAATAAGCCTGCGTCCCTTTCCAGGTGGAAGTCTTAATCCTGTTGACCAACCCTCCATAACAGCTGGTCGGGAATTCAGTATATTTTTAGCTTGCCAGACTTTCGATACGGCGCACTATTCCGTATTTAAAAAAAAAGTGCAAAAATCAAATATCTCTGCAGCGGGTTGAGATTAAGATACGTGCGACGGCGTAAATGAAAGGTCTTTGACTGCAGAATTGAGGAAAAATAATCATAAAATAATATTTTCAATGCTTCACCTTCTAATTATTGGTCAAAGTTGAGTAACCACGAAATTTTTATGGTTTTTCGATTCTCAGAAAGTCAATACAAATTTTAGTTCGTTTCTTAACACATTTTTCTATGTAATTTTCAACGACAAACCCGAATCCGTGATCAAACACAAACACCGAAAAAAAATGCTTTAGAAATGTGTTAGATGCAGATTTTTTTTCATCTTTATTACAGCTGAACAAGCTAAATAATGGATAAAAAAGTTTATTTTCTATTAACTTGGAAATATAGATACATTTGCCCACGTACAACCTCAATAACCTTTTTTTATCCATTATTTAGCTTGTTCAGCTGTAATAAAGATGAAAAAAAATCTGCATCTAACACTTTTCTAAAGCATTTTTTTTCGGTGTTAGAAAATTAAAAAAAAATTTCTTGATCACGGATTCGGGTTTGTCGTTGAAAATTACATAGAAAAATGTGTTAAGAAACGAAATAAAATTTGTATTGACTTTCTGAGAATCGAAAAACCATAAAAATTTCGTGGTTACTCAACTTTGACCAATAATTAGAAGGTAAAGCATTGAAAAAATTATTTTATGATTATTTTTCCTCAATTCTGCAGTCAAAGACCTTTCACTTAGGCCGTCGCACGTATCTTAATCTCAACCCGCTGCAGAGATATTTGATTTTTGCACTTTTTTTTAAATACGGAATAGTGCGGCGTGACCTTCATTTAGCCAGGTTTCATCCAAATAGCGATATTTCGGATTGACCTTAAGTATTTTCGTCTCCAGCAAAACAATATCCGGCCTATCAATAAGAAAAGGTTTTCTGTTCTGTTTTTCCCACCGAAAGTTCATTTCATGAAGAATTCTCCATACCCTAGTTCTTGATAGTTGTGACAGGTTTTCGTCATTATGGGCGGCTTGCACAATTTTGTCCAATGTTGGTGTTTCTTTTGCGAAATACATACCGCGTGAACTATTCTACGAACACTGTTTTTAACATCGTCGTCAATTTCTCCCACTCCCATCATATTGGCACAATTCGAAATTATGTCGCGAACAGAACTTGTGGGGTTTTGTTGCACAAGAGCATCATGAACGTTCAGGATTAAAGTTTTTTCCCGCAAAGAATATGCACTTTTGATAACTCGTTGAATAGGAATTGGAGAAAAACTTGAACTTGAAACCATCTTAATTAGACGAATAGACGTTACTTGCTAGTTGCCGAATACTAACAAATTTTATTCTATGCAGGTAATTCCGTCGCGCCTATGATTTACAACTATTTCATGGTCCGAACCCCCCATCCGTGCTATCAAGTACATTGGGACAGACTATAATAATTATTGTAATAACCTATCTATACCTACTTGAATTTTTGTAACTAGGAATAATAATAGTTATTGCTACTTTTTGAAACAAACTATGTTGATTTTAATTGTAACATTTTGCGTACTAATATGTAAGATGTGGATGACACATTATGTAAAATACTTTAGGGTATTTTCTTAACATAAATTGGTTGAATTGGGTATATTTATTGTGAATTAAAACAAACACCTTTTGTTACAACTTTACTTGCTGCTCTTTCATACCCAACTAACTGCATAACATAAAAATAACGGTTGCAAAGGGAAAATGCAGCGTTTTCACGCTGAACACTTTTTTATAGTTTCCCATATTTACGAAACAATAACAAAATAAACAAATTTGACCATAAAAAAGGAATAATAAGATAGAAATATAAACACATTATTTGGTGAAATTATCACGTGGTCGTAGGAAAAATACTGTATATTCTTATTATTATAATTTTTCATTTACCTAAAATATTTGAGGCCTTCATATAAAGCCGCCATTATAAATATTCCTATCATAGATCCTATTAAACCACCTGTCGTTGTGAACTTCCAATCTTTAAAAAGTACGGTCGCTGACGTGGAGAAAAAAAACTGAAACAAAAATTATTATTATAAGTTTACATTATGCAGATTTAAAAAAATAATAATAACATCCATTTAAAAAAAAAATCACTAAATTTTTTAAAAATTAAATAAAACTTTTATTTATTAATTGGAATACAAATTAAACTGTTGAAACATACAGGGTGGCCCACCATATTCGCTTGGATTTATTACATCATTACATTATGCATACATTATGCAGATTTTAAAAAAATAATAACATCCATTTAAAAAAAAATCATTAAATTTTTTAAAAATTAAATTCAACTTTTATTTATTAATTGGAATACAAATTAAACTGTTGAAACATACAGGGTGGCCCACCATATTCGCTTGGATTTATTACATCAAAGGTGTCGTTCCATGTCTCGTCGAGGTAGATAATTGAACGACTTTCACATTTATATTTTTGAATATCTTATAAGTAATCATGACGCTACATTCGTGAACGATATGGCTCCTCTATCGCTTGCCGCTTATTGATGATAAAATATTTAAATTCGACTAGGGAGCACGATCCGAGTGCACGGTCTACCCCAATTCCATTCGCATTTTCTCAGGGTCATGTAAACGTTGCTCCAACTCGGATCCGGTGGAGTTACCAAGCGGCACTAAAGAAATGCGAGCCACAGCAGTGCAGTTCGTAAACCGACGTTGATTCGACTGGGATTGTTCCTCTAGAACTATACTAGCAGCACAGTTCTCAGTTTTTGCAGTAAGTGCTAAAAACCACACCGAGTGCAAACCAGCCGAATTCTCACCAGGAACCCACTAAATTGGTGCATGTCCGAGACGAACATAAATATTTTCAACACCAGGAGCCGTATCTTTGAACGTTCGACCAAATGCTCCCACGTATTTCATGTGATGGGAGTGTATTTGTTACGTTCGAGCAGTATCTTCGAAATCTCGAATGTTCGACTTGCAAACGAATGAATTTATCAGTCGTATCAGTCCCACATAAGAGTAAGCGAGTAGAGTCTTGCGCAGGACGTCAGAAAAACAAATAAACAGAAACATCTGTGGATATAGCGAGATAGAAAATCATAGCGACCACTATACTTACTAAGTTTTTCGATAAATAATACTACTGAACAAAAATGAAGCCAGATGAAGCTTTTATGCATCAAATAATTGATGATTTGCAAGATGCTGAGGAAATGGCGGAAGATACGACAAGACGGTTTTCTGATACACAAAATGGAAATAAGCACAAACTACATTGTAATATTCTTCTTGTCACGTACTTTTTACATTACTCTACACTACACTTTACCTAAAAAATGACACATAAGGATCTACAAAGTTGTTCGCTACTGTGTTTGGAAGATATTGCAATTTGAATTTTCGAGTACCGTTCGATTCGTGTGAATTCATTCGTACGAACAAAATCCATTCGACGTTCTCGCGAATAGTCGAACGTTCAAAGATACGGGTCCAGTGCAGTTTGTCAATCGAACAACCAACACCAAGAGAGAGTACTTTTAGTGCAGATTAGTGCCGCCAGTCGAATTCGTTATTAGTTTTAAATACAAAATTACTTTCTTAGGGAAATGTTTATTACAAACTAAAATTCTCAGACAATATTTAAAATGATTAACCTGAAGTCCCCACTTTCTGTTTCTTTGAATATTTTAATCTCGTTATATGTAATTAAATATAAAAAGGGCAGGTAAAGAAAAATAACCCAATCAGATTAAGGGCCCGTTATTGAACAAAAATATGAGCGTAAAAACACGGCTTACGTTTTTCATTCCGATAATTTTTATTAATGATTTTAGTGGAGACGTAAGGTGTAATATCAATTGCCAAACTGTTAAGGTAGTGTGCATCATAATTTATATGGGTTTCTTGTTAATAATTAATTTCACAGACGTTGTCAAATATACCCAATTTTGGGCAATGAAGATTGAAATGAAATAAAGTTGACACACCCTTTATAACATTATTTTATAGACAAATGTGTGACAATGCAACGAAAATATTGTTATATTATCTAGAACTGAATGAAATAAAAGCGGCGTAATCGGCGCCGTAATTCAAAGATGGTAGCCAAAAAATCAGTCTTATTTGGTTGAACCGACTTAGCATCAGAGGGCGCTGGCTGAATCAGTATCATTCGAGTGATATATATCGAGATGATGTAGTTTCCGATATATACGACTGTAATTTCCTAATCCAGTGTTGCCAGAACTGGCCCGATTGTATCAGATTTGGTACTCTCGATAACCTAAATGTACACAGGTGCAACGTTTGTAATGCAACAATATTGGCTTGTTAACTTTTAAAAGCGGAAATATTTGTTATTCAAAGCGTTTTTTATATAGAAAATCAAAGTTCACACATATTATCTTCTATTTATAATAATATATCACATTAGGCCTGAGCATTAGTCTAAGCTAGATGTTTAAAAGTTATTTTATTTATTTATATCGATTTATTCAGTTGAATATTGATTGTTTTTGTAGTTTTGAGGAAAAATGAGGTTTTCGTCATGGTTTTTGATGTTTTAATATAATTTTCTGCATTTAATAATTCTGCATCTGGTAAATATTTTCGGTAGTAGCTAGCAACACTGTTCTAGTTTTTATAGGATAGAGTTGCCTGGTTTGGAAACCGTAAAGGCGGTTAAAGTTCTTCCAAAGTTAATGTGATGACCCATATTTTTAATCCCTTTGAAGGAAAAAACCGCCCAATAGCGTGCATATAAATTTTTTATAAATTCGAATATTGTGAAATAATGTTAATCTACTATATCAATTTGAATGAAAAAAATTAACACGCATACAAAATTCATAAAATTTGTATTACAATAATAAAGCGCTTTCCTCTAGAACACGGAGTATCTAAAGAACAGTTTTTTGTATCGTCAACCCAACCATATTTTAAAGGTGGGTGTATATCCTCATACAGTTTTAATTATAATATAATTACCATTACTACTATTTTCTTACATATTAAGTTAAAATGTATTTTATTTTATATATTTATTCATGTAATAAAACCGTAAGGATTGTTTGAATAACAAATAAATGAATAAACACTTGACAACATCATGTGTATCAAACCAAGTTTCGTCTAAATAAATTATAGTTCTATTTGAATCACGGTACCCTTTTGTTTTGCGCAAATACTCCTGTCTAAGTTCAGCGATACGCCGAGATACCATTATTACCATTCGATTATCTAACTTCTTATATATAAATCCACAATTCAATAATCCCGCGCATCAACTTGGACTGTTGTTTCAAATGGTCTCCAAAATGCCATTCTAATTAATTATATTATAAAAATTACCCTAACGTCTAAGAACAATTCACTGACGCGACCTAACCACTACACCATCAAAAAGGTTTTATATTAATCATACCTTTCTACACTAGATCACCTACACTTTCCTATAACACCTATATCAATTCACTAAACTCACTCAACCAAGAAATAGATATTATATTAAATATTTCTTTAAAACAAAATTCACACCCGACACTGAAAAATTTTATAATCTTTCGGCAAAGAAATTTATTAGTATTTTAATTTCTACCTTCAATAATAATGATGGTAATTGCTCTCCAACAATCCAGGTAAAATCATATTTATCGTCATTTATGGTAAAGCCGGAAGCTTGAAGTGATAGAGATATTGGATGTTTTAAATGAACATTTCTCCAAAACTTTGTGACGTAACTAACTCGTAGTAAATGCTGATACAATTCAGCTTTGCATGGTGGTATGCTTGATACTACCCTGTATATGCGTAACAGGAGCAATGAGTACATGCCCAACGGCAGCAATGGAAGTGATTCTCAACCTCACACCATTACATAGGGTGGTGGAGAGTGTTGCAGAAAGAACAAGATACAGACTAAGTAGAGAGGGAATCATTAAAAAAAAACCACCTCTTCACTTCTTAGAAATCGGACAACCTGGGACATGTCACAAGATGGTATGATGAAAAAGTATAATTTTTCAAAGAAATTCGTTACGGAACTAAGCAACAAGAAGGAATGGGATCCAAATACCATTACCAGACTTGGAAAGAATGCCATTCAATGGTACACAGACGGCTCAAAAGCAATAGAAGGAACTGGGATAGGAGTGTACGGGCCAGGAACCAAACACTCTAAAAGCTTGGGAAAAACCCCAAGTATCTTTCAAGCGGAAATTCACGCAATAAGAAAGTGTGCCCAGTTCAATATTGACAAAGGATATAGAAGGCAAAGGATTATCATAATGTCTGATAGCCAAGCAGCCATTAAAGCGCTGAGTTCTTGTGTAATCAGTTCCAAAATGGTGTGGGAATGCCTAGGCAAACTTAATGAACTAGGCGAGAACAATATAGTCACCTTACTGTGGATTCCAGGACACACTGGAATAGAAGGAAACGAAATAGCAGATGAACTAACGAAGAGGGGGACTGAAATACCCTTTTGGGGGCCGGAACCCTTTTGCGGAATCAGCTCCAATGTAATATTGGAAGAAATAGTTAAAGCCGAAGAAAAGAGAAGATCTGACCATTGGAAAGATCTAGTAGGGCTTAGACAATCAAAGATTCTGATGGGTGACTACAACCTGTTGAGATCAAATGAATGCATAAGTCAAAGCAAAACTGCACTAAGAGTTTTAACAGGAATCCTAACGGGACATTGTCGCCTGAATGGGCACCTTAAAAAGCTCAAAATAGTGGAGGAAGAAGATTGTAGATTTTGTGGAATGGAAGAAGAAACCTCCATCCACATACTTGCGAACTGCACAGTATTTCAGAATCCTAGGGCACAGTACCTGGGAGACATTTCCCGTAAATCCCTCTTCATCAGTAAACAATACTGATTTAATAAAATCTCGATTATGTCTTTGTTTTTCTAAAAACCAGCGCGCATATTGAAGGCGTGCTGGATAGTCTCATGGATCCAAACCCTGTACTTTTTGAAGATGGTAGGGACGTAAAAGATTTTCCTGAAGTATTCTATGGACGGTGGTTTTTGAAACATTATGTTGGATCCCAACTTTTCTAATACTTGATGTAAGGTTGTTATCTACTTCATCTAGCATATCCTGCTCTAGAACAATAGTACGGATATTTCTTACGGGACCCACACCACCTGCTTTCCGTATAAATGTAGGAACAATAAAATGTATTACCTTTTAAAATGCGTAATTGGAATATTTCATAATATCGGACCTTTTTCTCGTACATTTCTGTCAAAACGATCAAAAGTTTTTCTGTCTGGTAAAATTCTATCAGGAAAATGTTCAGAATAAGTCTCTTTGCTTCGCGAGAATTGCCAGATGTCTTTCCATACATTAAATGCATATCTGCATATTCGTTGAACGTATATTTCAAACAATACAGAACTAATTAAAATATTCTTATTTAACTCCGACTGGCAATTAAATTGACAGCTTCCTACTTGATATAACTGCATTTTCTAAAGTGAAGGATAGTTACGTAATGCATATGACAAATAATTAACAGCAGCCTACTTGGTTATAACCCCTTTCCTAAATAATGATAGAATCTGAATGTGCTCTGCGGTGTCTTACGAAATTCGATATTTCTCGGAAACCGCCAATGTTATCGATTTGGACAAAGGGTACCTTTTTTTTCAGAAAAATAGTTGGAGCATAAACTGACAGTATTTTAAAGTTTGTTGCCTTGTCACTTTAAAAGTTCTGACGTTTTATCCAGGGAGGTAAGTCCGATCCTGACTTTCTGCAACATAAGTGTACTTGTATGTATGTATTTTGGGGTAACATTCACTGAGACCTAAAAGATCTATTGTGCCCGCTTACTTCTACTTAGTTTCTGAGGAGAGTCTCAGATACTAGTAGCTCCTTTAGTCCTATTTCCCGGAGTAATTTTAGGATATCTGCAGGCCTCAACTTAGGTTACTGTCCCTCTTCTGTCCAGTAGTCTCCCAGGTACTGTGCCCTAGGATTCTGAAATACTGTGCAGTTCGCAAGTATGTGGATGGAGGTTTCTTCTTCCATTCCACAAAATCTACAATCTTCTTCCTCCACTATTTTGAGCTTTTTAAGGTGCCCATTCAGGCGACAATGTACCGTTAGGATTCCTGTTAAAACTCTTAGTGCAGTTTTGCTTTGACTTATGCATTCATTTGATCTCAACAGGTTGTAGTCCCCCTGAAGAATCTTTGATTGCCTAAGCCCTACTAGATCTTTCCAATTGTCAGATCTTCTCTTTTCTTCGGCTTTACCTATTTCTTCCAATATTACTGTATGGGCAAAATAGATTAATTGATGTACTTGACAATCGACCAAATTTTCATCAAGTTCGAAATTATAGTTTTGGAGTTATGAATAAAATTGTATTTTTAAATTCTAACTTTAATGACCTATAACTCAACAAAGGAGGTCCGTATAAGAAAAAGTTATATGAAGTACTGACTTTATTTTAACACCACCTACTCGTTCCCAAGTTTTGGCCTCTCATTCCTGACACACCCTGTATATCAAACCGTTGATTGATCAATCAACGATCAAACTTTATGGTTTTGGATACCTGTAGAAAATTACATAATGGTATGCAGGTATGCGACGGGATTGAAGCTGGTTTTTTTTCGAATTAATTAAATAATTAGTAAGGCAGAAAACAATTTACCTAATCTAAGGTTAATATATTCCAAACCTAAACAAATTTAGTATTATGGGCTGCTACCCAATTTTTGACTGATGCCCATATTTTTTCAATAGGGTTCAATTCAGGATGATATGGTGGCAATCTCAAAACTTTGTATCCATGGTTTTCCAACAACTGATCCAATACATAAGTGGGCATAAATCCAGCAACCCGATCTATAATTTCCTTTGTTTGACCATGTAAAGCTTTTCCTTGTTTCACTCTCTTGGGAGACATGACACAAAAAGTTCAAAATTCAACAAAATCGCATAAGAAGACAGAAAGCAAAGTACTGTCTGTTCTGCTGTCAACACTAAAATGAAAACGAAGAAGCTACAAAAAATAAAGTGCCCGTTGCTACGCCTCTGGCTCGATAACGCAGCCAGTCGGAGATCGGCATCGCATTCGACACGGCCCTACGTTTAATCACGTGGTGTCCCAAAGTTATTGTGGTCGGACTTTAGTTATTCGGTGCAACAATTCGCAAGTTGACGAGACTTGGCAGTTATCAAGCTTCCCTTTTCTAGTGAAGGGAATGAGCGCAGTTTCTGCAAGATTAACTTTACAGTGAACTATGTAATTATTATTACGGGATATTTATTAAAAATAAAATATTTGTGAATGTGTTATATGCATGTATGGTTTGAAATGGTTTGGCCAGATTGTAAGAGAATCTACGACCAAGAAATTATTAAAACTAATGTTCCAAATGATGAAATGAAATTCGGACTTTGAATGAAACACTTAAAAAAATTACCAAAACCCATTGGCAACATTACATGGCACATTGCGACAAACACCCCCATTAACCTAGCAGAACCATTTCGGAAATTTGAATTTTTGATTATGCCATAATTTGTCGCTAATTTATCGCTAATTTATTACCATAATTAAAAATTTGTCGCTCGTCGTTTTTTAAAAAAAACCCATGGTTCTGCTAGGTTGATATTAAGCTAGCAGAACCACTTTTTACCTAATCAACTTTCGAAAAAACTAATACCACCATAATTTGTCGCTAATTTATCGCTTTTTCATTACCGTAATTAAAAATTTGTCGCCCTTCGTTTTAAAAAAAAACCCATGGTTCTGTTAGTTTGATATTAAGCTAGCAGAACCATTTTTTATCTATCAATTTTTAGAAAGAACTGATATTACCATAATTTGTCGCTAATTTATCGCTCTTTTATTACCATAATAAAAAATTTTTCGCTCTTCGTTTTTTTAAAAAAGTCCAAGAATTTGATAGGGTATACGAGTTTACATCTGCCGATGAACTTCATATTCACCTTTTGGACAAAAACCATAAATTGCTGCTAATTTATCATCATAATTAGAAATTGGTCGTACGTTGTTTTTTTAATCCATAACTTTATTCATCATATGACGAATTACTTTGTACGAACATTTACTACTATAATTCATAGCTAATTTAATTTGTTAGATTTAGGGTAATAAAAGGTAGGTGTAAATTAGATTTTTTATCTACAACTGTCATATAACGGATACGATTTGATACTATTTTCAGTGGCATAATGACGTGTATTACCGCACTAGTACGGTTTTGAATACATTACCGCACTAGTGCGATAACTCTCAAATTTATATTGAAAGACAATAGATTGAATTTAGCACAGATTTTGGAAGCCTGATAGAAACCTCAAAATGTGACACATTTTGCTCTCCTAGGAGTAAGAAATTGAGAGTAGTTAGCGTTGATCCTAATCTAATGAACACAACTTCATTAGAAAATATTTTGATAGACTTATCATTGAAAGGTAGCAGAGTTTGTCCTAATGGATGTGGTGGTGCTGAAGAATCTAGTATAACAGAATTAGGTTGGTAATATCAATATAAGTATAGTTAGTATGATTTTATTTGGACTACAAAAACAATTACAAAGGAAAATTTGTTGCTGCCTTAGGCAGCTGAGAAGCTATTCTTTGAACTCCCTTTTGGGGTGGTCGGATTAACTTCGTATAACTACCGCAGTTAGTATCACTATGAAAACAAAACCTTTTAATTTGTATATATATGCCAATATCCCCAGTGCTAAAATGTTCAGAATATTTTTTACGAAGGTTCTTGTTAAAAATAATCAAGACATTCATTTGTCTTAGGTAGGTATTTAATAATAAATCCAATTTGAAAACGTCATGAGATACTAATATTAGATATTTCGGTCGAAACTAATTTTGACAAATGAAAATGTAATAATGGGGCACTACACTGGGATAGCACCAAGAGGAAATGTCTTCATAGAAATGAATGATCTGAAGGACAAAGAACTCAAACTCCACAAAAAATTCAAATGTCATCCCCACGTAATTATTTATATCAAAAATAATAAAAACTGACTTTTTTTGTTCAATTTTCTCAGATTATAAATAATTTTTCAAAAGTATCTGCTGTGTGCATCATGAGCAACAAGTCAAATAATACTTTATGAAGTTGATAAGTTGTAATATTGTAAACACTTCATATCTTTCACAAAACCCCGTAACAGGAGGGCATTTTTATTACCATTGATGGGATTGATTACAAAGCCTACAGTTTTATGTTGTTATTCATAAATAAACAAATATCTTAAGTCGAAGTATGTATTAAAAAAATTACCCATTGTATTGTTTATACATCAGTTTCTTTGAAAATATTAGCATTTAAAAGTAAAACACTTAATTACAAAAGAAATGATTAACCACTATTTTAAAGTACTCGTATATTCATTAAATCACTTTTTCAACAGCTACCTATCGTACATACCTATCCAATTACATCATATTCCTTGCAGTACTTGCTAAAAAAAACTATTTGATAGACTTTATAATAATAAAAAAATTATACAAACAGGATTTACGAGAAGAAATTTTTTTTTGGAATGATATCTAACTGGCTGACTCTAGCAACCAAAAAACTATATAGAGCTATTTTAGTATTACAAGCTGCATTTCTTTTAATTTAAGTTTTCATTGTTTTCGGTGTGTTTATTTCAGAAATTTTATGTTATTTTAAATTTTCATTAAATGTTTTTTCATTATATTTGTTTTTATTATAACAAACCATTATGATTATTTTTTAAACGATCCTGTCAGCCAATAAGTATATTGCTTTTAGGTAATTTTGCTCATGACATTTAATCCAAAACCCCTTGCCTGACAGCTCGTGGTTTTGTTAAAAATGTCATTCGCAAAATTGCCAAGCAACAAACTTTCATGACAGTCAAAAAATTTTGCCGACAAAATTTTCACTCTCGTGGTATATTATAATTGTATTATATTATACAATTCAACTCATGTATAAAAAATCGCATATGCCTCAGTGTAATTGTCACTTTGACACCGGCAAAAGTTAGCTTTAACTTTTTCAGCGATAAATGCACTTGTGGTTTTTTCACTTATGCATTTGTTACCATGATAAATAATTTGACAACCTAAAAACGCTCCACCTTCGGTGTCGCGTTTTTAATACTTAACAGTTTTTCTCGTTTAATTGCTAGGCAACAGTTTCTCATTGAACAATCCAAATTTACCCGATAAAATACAAACCTCTTGTGCAATTATATAGTCAGATGCACTCTTATCGTGCGGGTCATACGATTCAACAAAGACATACTCACAGTTTTTGTTTTCTTTTATTGCGTTTAATTATAACTTCCAAATGAAATCCGTTAGATAAATAAGACAGACTTATGCAATTTTGACGGGAAAAAGAAGGATATGTATTTAGTTTTCAGCGATTCTAAAAAGTCTTTCACCAGTAGAGTTTTTATTTAAATATGTCGGTTTTGTCACTTTGACAATTCAAAATGACAATATGAATAATAAGTAGCAATTTTCAGTTTTTTTGTACTTAGTTCGATGGATTATTTCGAAAATGAAAGAAGTGGAAATTCGTCAATCTGCAGTGTACTCTCACATTTTGGTAACCTCTGTGTTTTCTGATTTGATACATATGGTTAGTGACCTTTGAACCCGCACGTTAAGAGTGCCTTTGACTATAAGTGATAATTCTGCTTCCTCATCGATAATACCTTGTTTACATTGAAACGTCAAAATTTTACGTTGAATTTGTCATTTTGACAGCTAAAAGTGCTTTGAAGTTTATTGAAAAATGAATAGAAACCGATTCAGTGTCATTACCCAAGAGAATATTGAACATTCAGGTAATACAAAATTAACAGGCAAGTTATGGTTTTTGTCCAAATAAAAAGGTGAATATCAAGTTCATCGGCAGTTGTAAACTCGTATACCCTATCAAATTCTTGGACTTTTTTAAAAAAACGAAGAGCGAAAAATTTTTTATTATGGTAATAAAAGAGCGATAAATTAGCGACAAATTATGGTAATATCAGTTCTTTCTAAAAATTGATAGATAAAAAATGGTTCTGCTAGCTTAATATCAAACTAACAGAACCATGGGTTTTTTTTTAAAACGAAGGGCGACAAATTTTTAATTACGGTAATGAAAAAGCGATAAATTAGCGACAAATTATGGTGGTATTAGTTTTTTCGAAAGTTGATTAGGTAAAAAGTGGTTCTGCTAGCTTAATATCAACCTAGCAGAACCATGGGTTTTTTTTAAAAAACGACGAGCGACAAATTTTTAATTATGGTAATAAATTAGCGATAAATTAGCGACAAATTATGGCATAATCAAAAATTCAAATTTCCGAAATGGTTCTGCTAGGTTAATGGGGGTGCGACAAACTCATTTTGAAAGACGTCAACTTCCCTACTCTCTCGCATGTGACGTAATTTATGGGTAGCGATTTTCTTTGAAATCTTACTAAAAACACATTTGTGAATCGAAATTTCCCAACTACCGAACTCAATCGAAACTATATACAGTGCTATTCAAAAGTCCCCTCCCCCCCTCGTATCTTTTGAACGGCTACACTTACGTTAATAAAATTTGGAGGGTGAAAATAAAGTGTTGTAAACTTCTCTTCGAATGGTAACAGGTGACGTAATAGTAATAGATGACGTCACAGTGCCACTCTGGCCAATAATTTTAAATAGGACCTTATGGCAAGTGATATCTCGTTTGAAAGGCATTGACATTGGCTACATAGCCATATTAATTTTGTTTGGGTTTAAACTACTTTTGACGGATAAATTAAATAAATACCAAAATTATTATTTCACATTTAAATATTGAAGATTTTTCAGTCCGCCTCTGGTTAGTTGTCAAAAAAATTGACGTTTTTAATTTAATAGTATTTGTTGCTTCGCAAAGTTTTTCTAAATAGCTTAAATATTTAATTTTATTATTGTTTAACGAGACGTTTAAGAGTTTACATAGGCAAAATGGTACGTACTCAAGCCGACAAAGTAGCAGCTAACTTGATAATTGATGAATCTGTAAATAATCTCCATGAAGCGGAACCCTTATTTAATGAGAGATACCCAGATCGCCCTATCTCGAGAACTTATTTGAGGGAGCTTCTTCACAAATTTGAAGCAACAGGTAGTGTTCAAGATGCCAAACGATCTGGTCGACCAACATTTAGTGATGATAAAAAAATTGATATAGTTGCTGAAATAGTAGTAAACCCTACTTCCTCTTCAACTAAAGTTGCGTCTATCTGTGAAGTAAGTAAAAGTACAGTACAGAGAGTGTTGGCTAAAAATAAATTTCATCCATACCAGTTAAAAATTGTGCACCACCTTTCGGATGACGACCCCGACAGAAGACTCGAATTCTGTGAATGTATGACAAATAAAATTAGTCAAAACCCACATTACACAAAAACAATTTGTTTTAGTGACGAAAGTACTTTTTGCCTCAATGGAAATGTGAATACACAAAATGTAAGGTATTGGAGTGAAACAAATCCTCACACCTTTCGTGAACAACACACCCCATTTCCAGAAAAAGTCAATGTTTGGGCAGGTATTTTGGGAAACCACATAGTTGGTCCTGTTTTCCTAAATTCAAATTTAAGCGGTGAAGTGTATCTGGAGATGTTACAAAATGCAATTGAGCCGTTAATTCTTGAAATTCTGGAAGATAATCCAGATGAATTCGGCCATCTGGAAATAACACTTCAACAAGATGGTGCTCCTGCACATTATTATGGTGCAGTAAGACGTTACCTGGATGAAGAATATCGAGGTAGATAGATCGGCCGGCGAGGTCCTATAGAATGGCCACCTCGGTCACCAGATCTGACACCATTAGATTATTTTCTATGGGGGTACTTGAAATCCAAGGTTTATACTACGGCACCAGATGGCATTGGCGTTTTGAAAGAAATAATTATTGAAGAATGCAATGCAATTTCAGCTGACACATTCGAACGAGTACGACAAGAGTTTACTAATAGGATGTATTACTGTCAGGAAGTAGACGGAGCACATTTCGAACACTTGCTATAAGAAATCCATTGTTGATATTTGATTAATTAAATTTAAAAAAATAATTTCAATAATTTTGGTATTTATTTAATTTATCCGTCAAAATTAGTTTAAACCCAAACAAAATTAATATGGCTATGTAGCCAATGTCAATGCCTTTCAAACGAGATATCACTTAATAAGATAAGGTCCTATTTAAAATTATTGGCCAGACTGGCACTGTGACGTCATCTATTACTATTACGTCACCTGTTACCATTCGTAGAGAAGTTTACAACACTTTATTTTCACACTCCAAATTTTATTAATGAAGTGTAGCCGTTCAAATAATACGAGGGGACTTTTGAATAGCACTGTATAGTACAAATTGAAAAAGAGAGCGAGGAAATTTTTTTTAGTTAATTAGTTGATTCACACTAGCGGAACGGAACGGTTGTCTAGGAAGTTGATACGATACACATTTTAATTGGAAACTGAAATAAAGAGGATAACGAGTATCCATTTTTTTATTTTGGAATCGTAGGTTAGTTTTAGGTTTAATTGGTGATATTTGTTTAGTTATTTTCCGGAATTCAGCCTACGTACTTGCTACTTGTATGGTATACAAAAAAATATATTTAAAATCAAGGAAATTTACGTTAACAAATGATTCGACACCGCACATTAAAAGACGGGAAAATTTTCTTGTTCCGATAGGAATAGGAAATCTAGACAACAAATATTTTTGGGCGATTAGGGAAAAATCATGAAAATAAGTGATTTTAAATGTTTGTATAATTATTAAGGACAGATGTCGAATGAATAATTATTTATATTCAACACTCTAAAAATTTTTGAAAAATGATATTTTTCAAAAACAGTGGCCGTTCAACTAAGGAGCAACAACTACTTCCCGTGCAATATGCACCGCCGGATATTGAATTACACTCCAAAGTCAAACGGGGTTGGTATATCTACAAGTTATTTTAAAACCAACCATTCTGGTTTGCGATTAGAAGGGACAACACAGCTTGTAGACCGGTTTCGGCGTATTTGCGCCTCATCAGTACAAGGTATGTGTTGTCCGTCCGAGAGTCTCTAATCCAGGACTGAAGAATACACTTCAATCACAATCAATACATGTCTTCCAGTAACGGAAATGTAAAGATTGTGACAGTAGCGACATCTTCACTTCCAATTGCAAACCAAAATCCTAAATTTTTGGCAAGTCACGCGGACTCGAAACAATAAAGCTTATTACAGTTTCCTGTAATATTGTCGTATTTAATAGAGTGATTTATCAACAGATGTCGAAAGAATAATTATTTATGATCAACACTCGAACGGCCACTGTTTTTGAAAAATATTATTTTTCAAAAATTTATAGTGTTGAATATAAATAATTATTCTTTCGACATCTGTTGATAAATCACTATATTAAATACGACAATATTACAGGAAACTGTAATAAGCTTTAATTATTAAGGATATAATACAATGATGGGGTATTAAACCGATATCCGCTTTTGGTATTTCATTAAAGTATATTGGTACTACTTTGCCAAAATTAATTAAAAAACTTTTTAAACCGAATATTTTAGGAGAAAAATGGAAATTAAGAATTCCTAAATGTTTGCAACTTTCACTACAGATGAAGTTAGCCACTTTCTGATTTAGATGTTTTATGAATCAATTGTGTAGATATTGCATGGATCTATGAAATTTAATTTGTGAAAAAATACGTCATTTGTGATATGATATTATGTCAGTTTGAAAGACATTTTTTTTTAAACATATCTATCAGGATTAAAGGATGGAAATTTGTAATGTGTGTATCCTAGTATGGATACTGCGTGCATTAGAATTGTAGAAGCGCCTCTGAATAGGCGGTGCTGCTGGTCACTCGGTGGGTCATCTTACAGGAATAAAACAACTACCTGTATTACTGGGACATGTTCTATTTATTACTTAAACTTTACTAATATACATTAACTACTAACACTAATATGAATAATACTAGAATACTAATTAGAACGAATTAGAATACTGTAGAATGAATCGAATGAATTGAATTGAATTGTAATGTCCCGTTAAAATACTATCGTTACATATTTATATGACGAGTCAAGTTCACCATTTAGTAAATATAAATAATACTGCTTATATTTATTCACGCTTTGACATTGACTCGTACGTGCAACCTTTATATTTATCATTTATAAAACAATTCGTGGTTTATTGGAATTGGCTGAAGGGAATTTATTAAATAATAATTTAAATAATTAATAACTTAATATTTAGGACAAAAGGCATCACAAATTGAATGTGTGTAGTGATGGTGATTATTATTAGTTGGACGAAGAGATATTTTTGGATATTAAAAAAATATGTATTGTAGAAGTAATCATGTAAATCATATAAAAATTGAAGACCAAAATTATATTACAAGGGACGTATTTGGCGAATTTGAAGAATTTATAATATTTGGAACATAAATAAATTCTTAAAAAAAAGAAAAATAATAAGAATAATAAACAATTTGGAAAGTTAAAGTTTGTAATGTTTAATTGAATTGTTGAAATATATATTTGAAAATTAATTGAATTAAAAAAATAATTTGAATATTGAACCCAAAACCCTGAGATAAGAATTTTTGTAACAAATTAACAACTAAAATTGAAAAAAATAATAAAACTAATATATAATTACATAAAAATATTAATAAAACAAAAGTTAAGTATTGTTACGAACTCAGTAATTCAGAATCCGGTCCTGTCGGGAAATATGAATTTTGGTGAATGCGATGGTTTATTCCCGACTATTCTCGAAGCCCCGCATACGAGGCGGTACAATTCCAGAAGGTTCTAGTGAATTGGTGAACTACAGTGAATCGAATAGTGAACATAAATAGTGCAACATTCAAGTGTTAAAGATAAATTGGGGCAATAATTATACCGAGTGTAGATAAATTAGTAGTCATTAAGTAGTGTGTATATAAATTAAGTTTATTGTAGTGTGTAAGTGTTTCTTCAATAAATCAGTAGTAATTAGCCATAGTGCGTGTATAATTTTATCCCACCGTAAGAAAACTGTTTAAAAAAAATAAAAAAATATTACAGTATCATAAGCAATTATTTCCTATCAATTTAGAATATCCAGTTACAAAAAGGATATTCGAATTTGAAGTTTGAAGAACTGTCAGTCTATAAAATATATGAGGGTTTTGGTTTTGTTTATAGTTTATTCGAGCTTGACGTTTCAATGTTATAAAAACGTTGAGCTAATATTTTTCTAGTTAATTTAGTTAGTTTTTGTCCACAATTTTTCAAATCGGAATAATGTCAATATTATATAAATCTTGTTTTGTGGCATATTTTGATGGGAAAACATGTTTCAAGTCTTGATCCAGTGGTGTACATTTCCTTTTCTCTGCCATGTTCTACGCCACTGGCATTTGAAGCTATTTTCATTTTATTTTGTATTTCTTAACGGTTTTCACGTGAAAACGCATAACCTTTACATATCAAAAAATTTGTGGTTTTTAAGATATTTAATGTTTATATGAAGTCTGCAAGATCACTTTTTAATTTTGAAATAAAAAAAAATTCTTCAATTTATTTTAATAACTACCAAACTACTAATGGTTAGAATATGTAACAGGATCTTTTATACATATAATCTGCAACGTTTTCTCATTGAAAATCGCATACCTTGGATTCTTGCTATCAGTACCTCCCCCGTTTCTACTATTGTATCGTAGACAAGGGACTTCATGTAACCCTGCTTAGTGAAAAAGTATGTTTGAATGGGATTTTATTTAACTTTCTAAATAGCTTATTTTTTATTGTCATTAATTCTTTTGTTAATAAAATCACTAGATTGGAGTATTTTCAACAATCTTCGTATTTCGAAAAGTAAATAGGCTGGACCCCTCAATCCTTATATCATTTTGTCCCATTTTACGAGAGGTATATACATGCAGACGTTGTAAGTGTCATTTGAAAACACCCTGTATATGCGTGTGTATTTGCAAGTAATTCTAATAATTTAAGAAAACTATCTACCACTAACAAAAATAAAAACTAACTAAACCTAAATACGTTAACGAAAACTTATAATGGTAACTTCTAAGTCACTATAACAACAATATGACATAAACATAACCTATGAGTACTTCATCACATTTTATTGGCTGAAATAGAAAATCCCCTTAAATACTCCTCATGTGAAGGAGACATCCTTGCTATTGAATCATCAGTTAGCCTAAAATTCATCCTTCTTCACGGACTACAGTAAAAATTATCATTAACTATGTCCCTGAATCATCACGATCAAAAGATCCTTTCTAGTTCCAAATTCAACGTATTTCATACACCATTATGGCAAAAATTAAATGTCTTGTGTCATTAAAATATAAAAAATGTATACTAGAAATTACTCATAAGTACAGCATATCTCGGGTTGCGAATAACCCTGTACAGTCATTCATTACCAACATTTGATAATGTTTTTGATAAGCATCTGACCTCATTCAATATTACGTACAACATTCTTTCGATATCGAAATATCGGATCATATGGGATATTTAAGATGTCCTTCAATTCACGCTAATTAAACGATCTAAATTGATTTTTATTAAATATTGATCGTATATGTATATTGTATTTTCAGGTCAATAGAATATAAGTTGAAAAATAGTTTTGTCGCATTCACTTTTTGTTATTTTTTGAAGTGCTCTTTCACTTTACAGCACTATACTGTTATGTATTATTCATCCAAATTTAGTCCTTTAAAGTTGGCACCAATACAATATACACCATGAAATAATGTACATTTATTAATTCAAAATTACTTTTTTTTAGGGCGAAAATTTTGGTGAAAATCGTTTTTCTGAAGTATTCTGTATATTTCGAGTCCATAACGCGACACTTAACCCCACAAATGGTAACGGACAATTCGTAACGCCAACTTTTAGTTTTATTTTTTAGCAAGTTTATCATTACTGGATTTAGACAACAATGCATAAAGGATTTTTTTTCTTCCCGTGTCCGTCTGACAAGCCTCCCATAACACTGCAGCCTAATGGCTTATTGTATTTTTGCTCGTGCTTTCTTATAGCATCCAGTCCAGCACCTATGTCCCCTGTAACAGTTTGTACAAGTTCTTAGCTGGGTGTTTGCTATATAGCTCGGCATTTCCTTGCGGTTGGCTACCGAGTAAGTGGTGGAGTGGTTACGCTCTCGACTTGTATTCGGAAGGACCGGGGTTCAAATCCCAGGTCCGCCTGACCTGCTATGAGATTTTTCAGAGGTTTTCTCGTAGCAATAGGCGAATGCTGGGTCAGTACACACCTCTCAGGCACCTACCACCGTTCCTTCCACTCCCATCCCCTGAACCATAAACAATCCTTATTCCTTCCAATGTTGGCTGAAGAGGCTCCGGAAAGCCTATAGCGGCCCGCTCCCCTCGAGGAGGGAGAATGAAAATTGATCCTTCCTGCGGTTGGCCAAGTAGTAACTGTCTTTTGCGATCAAGAGTCTCGCATGTAAACAGTGTATGTTTGACTGTCTCCGTTTCCCTACCGCATAGTCTGCATGTAAGGTCTCCGTCGTATAGTTTTAATTTGTACAGGTGTTCCTTTACTGTTTACTCTCAGCTGATTTCTGCACAGTGTTAGTTTTATATATTATTGCATTTTATTAATTGATTAATTCTCAAAACAAGTGCTTTGCACTTATTGAGTATCAATTTATTCTTATTTTATTGTATTTTAATGTGATGTGTCTATGTGCTTTTTAAGAATAAATTATTATTATTATTAGTTCCGCTGTACGTTTCAGGCAGGGTTCTTTTATAAAGGATTTCCCATGCATTTGCCTAGGGACGTTTACCCAGAAATTTTTATGTTGTTCTTTGATCCAGGTCTTTACAAATCCTCGTACTATAGTTTTCGGTATACCGAGAATCTGTACTGGTTCAGGCTTCGTATCCTCTGACCCTCTTTTTGCAAGTTCAACAGCTTTTTCATTGCCCTCGATACCCTAGTGACATGGTACCCAAGTCAGCTTGACGTTATTCCGTTTAGCTAACGTCTTCATTTCTTCGATGCAATCCCATACTAGTCTAGAGGTCACTTTCTGGCTTGAGATTGCCTTAAGTGCCGCCTGACTATCTGGCATTATATGGATCTGCTTGCCTTCGGCAGCTCTCCTGTTGTTTTCTCTCGCGCATTGCAAGATTGAATATACCTCTTGCCTGAAATACAGAGGTGTAGTTTCCCAGTACGTAGCTATAACCTGGTTTTTTGGTTTATACTCCCGCCACAGTGCCATTTACTGGATTTAGACAACAATGCATAATGGATACTTTCCTACACTAAAAATAGTGGTATTATTATTATCGAAGTAGTTTTACCTATTTTCATTATTAAAGTGAAACTTTTATTCCATCCCTATTAAATTTTTCGTCCCTCTAACGCATGTCGCGTTACGCCATTACAGCCGGCCGCGGAGTAGGGCTAAAGTGAAAGGCGCTCAACAGATACTGTTCACTTAGAAGCAACAACTACTTCTTGGGCTATATGCACTGGCAGACATTGAATTACAACTTCTAAGTTAAACGGAGTTGGGATATCTACACGATATAACCAACCAGTCTGATGCGGTACCACCAGCGGTACGTGTTGAAAATAGGAATGAGGTAGAAAGCTAGGAAATGAGAAACTGTAATTAGTGTACAGCCATCTACATTTAACTCGCTTAATAATGTTGCCATGACAGACACACTTAGAGCATTTATCTATGACACACACGTTTGTAATATTAATAAAACTAAAATTTTTTATTATGGACAAAGATAAGTAAGTGTCACAATTGTTACCAGCACAATAACATAGTAAAATAAAATAACTTTGTTTCGGTTTTCCAAATTGAAGCATTGACATTATTAAGTCAGTAAAATGTAGATGGCGCCGCATAAATTACCCTTAATAGTTAGCTATTTTTGTACCTCATATCTACTTTCGACCAGTGACGCTAGATAGCACTACAATACGATCCTCCGCAATAAATTGTAGACTCCGTTTCATATAAAAATAAGCCACGTGAAGTTTGCCAACTGTCTTGCGCAGAAACCAAAATCGGTCTAGTTTATATATGTCACCTCGTAACGACAGTTCCATGCCGTTGGTGTTACAAACGAACATCGCCAATCCTTAATTGAAAGTATAAATATTTTAACGATACCAACATTATCAAATAACTCCCAAATATGTTTTATTTAAATTATACATACGATAAACACATTTTTAATATTCTAATTTTGTGTTAACCTACAAAATGTGAAAACGTTACGCTATTGATTTGAAGTAGGGCACTGGTTTTAACAACAAGTCTGCAACTTCAAGTAGCTTCTTCTTATGTGAAACGGAATCCTTATTTTTAACAATAGTTAATAAATTTTTGAAATGAGAAGTCTAGTAAATATTTAATTCCTAAGATATTAACTTTATGCGATATATACCTACCTACCCATCAAATTATGGAGAATAATATTACAAATCCGAAAAAAAGTTCCAGTTGCATCGTAGTTTCAGAAAACCACATAATGATTTTTTATTCAGACTAGTTTTTCTACTTAAAAGTGATCATTCAGGATGAAAAATTTAAGAGAAAACGTAAATTTTTTCCAGTTGTCATATTTACAAATATATATAAAAAGTGGTCTTGAAAAAAATACCACTATTATTAGTATAGAAAAGTTTGCTAACTTGCTAAAAAAACTGAAAGTTGACGTTACGAATGATACCGTTACAAAAAGCTGTGGTTACGAATTGACGGCGTTATAGTTTGTCTCAAAATATATCGTCTTCACTTTTGCCGGTAATCATAAAATTAATGGGTCAATTGCAATAAATCTTATGGCCAAAGCTGATGGGGAAGAGATCGCCAGTGGCGGACTATTTGAAATTATTTTAAAAAGGATCAAATTCACAAATATCTATCTTTTTGTATTTTTATCATACATCCTTTGTTTTGTATTTAATACGTGAAGAACATTTCTCTAAACTTTTTTCTTTTTCCTCCTAACTGAGAGATTATTAAATAAGTTAAATAAACTATAAACAGTAAAAGAAACAATATCCAACTTTATTGGTATTGTTTAATATTATTCTAAATCTAATTCTGTTGCACTGTCAGACTGTACAGCATTTTTCCTGCTTTGAATGGGTATACTAGTAACTACATTTTAAATTAATTCTATAACACTGGGACCCAAAGTAGGAGTAACATTTTCTGCTCTCAACTTTGATTTTACTTGATGCCACAAATGCTCTATGGGGTTGAATATACAATGGTATGGAATAAGACGTAGCACAGTATGTCCCTGTTCCTCAGCAAAACTGTCACATGCATATTGTTTTTTAATAGCATATGATTTTAACACCTCCAAAAGTTGCTCCTTCTTGTAATCAGGTTCAAAATATAAATATCATTTTGTAACCAATATTCTTTAATTTCAATCTTTCTACTTGATGAGTTTGGTGCTTTTTGTAGTATGCGGCTGTGGTAGCTTGCTTTATCCATTACAATTACACTGTGGTCGGGAATATTTTTCATAAAATGATTTTGAAACCAGTTTTCAAAAAGTTCTGCAGTTGTATCTTCATGATAATCCAAGCTTGAATCCTTAATGTTCTTTGCAGACAGCAGCAGACAATTTGAAACAAATCCGTTTTCTCATCCAGGGTGAATAATAGTTATGCGCTTTCCTTTGTTTGAAGGTGCCTTAGTCTTACAGTTTTTACTGGAATCAACCCATCCTTTGGATACTGTATCGTGTGTATCCAACCATGTTTCGTCTAGATAGATTATAGTTCTGTTTTCGGATCGGTACTTCTTAAAGTCTTGAAGAAAATTGAATATCCAAGTGCGCAATCTTTGCGATTCCATTTACACTTGTTTTTGTCAATTTTACGATATGTTTATCCCATTTTACCAATAACTCTATGAAGGGTGGCCCGGCTAATATTTATATTGGTGTCATCTTCTATAGTTTATTTCAGAAAGGTATGGAGTAATAAAACCTCATTAGGTATGCAAAGGGAGCACAAAGTGACCCAACGAATATTTAAGCCACTTTCATAGTTTGGCATTGATTTCATTGTAAAATTATTTCTTTTTATCAAGTGCAGGTAGTACCACCCGGGTTGGGGTCAATATATGGGTTTAGCCTATTGTTATCCATTCACAAACACAGAAAATAGTGTGCCAAAGGCGTGCCGGTAGGATACTCGTAAAAAGGAAAAAAATTTATTTCAACAGAATAAAAATTAGGCATTATGTACATAGTACTAGGTACACTTATTTTTTATTGAACATTATAAACATTATAAAAATACATTATACATATCATAATATATCATCATATCATAATATTCTTCGTCACCTGAAGGCACCTTAATACCCGTTGACAGGCCTTCCATGAAAGCTTGGCGAGCACTGGTTATATTTTTGTCTTGCCACATTTTTGGTACTGTATAACCTTCATTAATCCACGTCTCATCAAGATAAAAGATTTTCTTCTGCTCTGTTCTGTACTGCTTTATACTTCTCAAGTATTTTCATCGCCAGCAAACAATTTCATCGCTTTCCAGTAAAAGTGCTTTACGGTTATGCTTTTCCCAGGCAAAATCCATATTTCTCAAAGTGGTCCATAAAAGTTTTTTAGTTAACATCGGAATGCTGTCATCCTGGCCAAGCTCCATTAAAATCTTATCTAGGGTGGGTATTTCTTTTTTAAAATAAAAAGAGTGAACTTTTCTTCGAATTACACTTTTGGTGTTTACATCAAGGACTTTTACTGGTCTGCCTGGACTTTTCTTGGGAGGCTCCACTACTTGGCCTGCTATCTTTCTCCCCCCCCCCCAATAATTTAAAAACGGTGGACTTTCCAACTCCAGTCATTCAGGAACATCGGTCGACAGTTTCTTGTACAGTAAATTTCGGGTAATCGTATTTTATGCAATCGTGTACATTTAAAATAATAAGTTTTTTATTCACTGATAGTGGAGAATTATTGGATCATATTTTCGTTGGTGTAAATGTCGCCATTTTATTACTAATCTTATAATACTGTGAACACTATTTACGGCTTAACAGCAAATACTGATGCGAATCTAAACAAATATACTTATAAAGGTCTAAAAATTTTGGGTAAGGCACCTTGCGGCGCATGGTTAAGCCGAATCTGAAATAGGGTTGGAATTAGGCAGAGGCACTAACAGAAGGTTAAACGGTACCTGTTAAACGCAAAACGTAACTGTATAATCCGGAGTTATCTAGTTCCTCGCACATTAACAGGTAGGTACAAAATTTGTGTTCAGTTCCTCGCAGCATACGAAGGGTAAGGGATTAAGTATCAGGTAGCAAGGTCCACAATGACAGATATTTTTATTTTTATTTTCTTATTGTTTTTTTCAAAAATTGACTAAAAATACGAAGAATTTTTCGATTCGGATTAGGGTAGGGGGTAAGGTAGGGTGGTTTTGGTTGGGTTATTATTGAAAATTATCATAATAATCTGTCAATTACACAATTCAATTTTTCGATTCGGATTAGGGTAGGGGGTAAGGTAGGGTGGTTTTGGTTGGGTTATTATTGAAAATTATTATAATAATCTGTCAATTACACAATTCAATTTTTCGAAAACTCACGAATGCATAGATACATTTTCCCTAATGTTAGGAACATAGCGGAAGAAATATATAAATAAATAAAACAATAGTGTGAGGAACTGCAGACTGTGAGGAACTGCAGACCTGTCTTAATCCTACCCTCCGTTCGAAAAGGGATTAACTCAGGTAGATGCGAGGAACTGACTGGTACCCGTATAATCTACTACCTAAGTAATCCCTACAAAATATTTCAATATTGACACTTTTTTAATTTTACAAACAATACTATTTCAAGACCTACGCCTATGGCCGACACCGAAATTGAGCCGAACTGGACGAAATTCCCCATTTTATTACCCTATACCTTTCCCAAAATAGACTATAGCTTCCTTTTTACATTATCCAAATTAGGAACAATCTGGATTTCATAGAGGGAATATATTTTTCTTCTTATTATATCCTTTTGGCCATTGTCCAGACGATGAGATTGAAAATCACTACGTTTTTTTCTTCCACTCAATTTTTCACTGTTAATAATTCTTTTTTAGAGGATATTGGCGTGTTTGTAAATAAGCAGGTTTCTTTTAAAGCTTCTTGTTTAATGAATCCTCTACTTACAAAACAATCATACACATTTTTCACAATTTGCTTTGCATTTAATGACGAGTGTTTTCGACGCAACATTGCGAAACAAATTAATGATAACTTATAATACTCGTATAGAAAGCTCTTTGAAAACGCAGCTAAAACTGAATATTTAATACTTCCAAATGAATTTAATGCATTTAATACACCTGATGGCCCGCCCTTGCCTTATCACTCGACTGTTCTTGGGTTTCATTTCAGGTAAAATTATTTTAAGAAGGTCGTAAATGGTCGTATTTAGATGATTGCCGGGAAAAGCCAAGACGATATATTTTGAGACAAACTTTCCGAATTACGTAAATATATTGATATTTAAAAGTGTTTTTAAACTCACTTTTCTAGTTAAAAATATTATTGACTAGCTTTTGCCCACGACTTCGTCCGCGTGGAAGTCGAAAATGGATCTAATGGGATTTTTAATTAGTTTTTTACGTTATTATGAATGTCAGTATTGCATTGCATCAAGCTTTTAAGTGAGTACAACGTTTTTTGAATAAAATCGGATTGACTTTTCAAAACGTGTCAAAATAAAATGTAATTTAAATCAAAAGCATTAACGAGTATTGATATCAACTTCGAAGCACATCATCCCCAAATTAACTTTCTGCCCCATTTTAACCCCGTTAGGCGATGTTTCAATTAAATTTTTAGTAGATGCTTAAATCTCAAAATAAATATGTATGTTTGAAAGCTTACCGACAATTTGTCACCTTGAGAAACTTTGTTTTGGAAATAAATGTCACAAAGTTAAATAAATATTAGGGTATTTGAAGACTCATTTGACCTTACGCCAAGTGGCTTCACAAGGTCTGGATTTGTCAGAGTGGCTGGCCAATAGGCATGATGACGGTCACTAAGAATTGTATAGACTCCAAAGTGTCTAAAACAATCACTTATTTATACATCACAATTATTGTGATTATATTCGTTTTAGTAAAAATATGAATACAAAATATGACAATCCGCCATCTTAGCTAAAACACCGATTACAAACGGGTGACGTCAACAAACATCGTGGAGCAGTTTTTCAAAATCAGTCATGCCTATTGTCGAGGCCAAAACATCCAAAGAAGAACTTCAGCTGACAATTTTGTGTTTGTGGTTGTGTATTGTGTTAGTTAATTTGATTTACTTTTCGAATATTATTGAGTTGTTTGCGTATTGGGCGGAGTATAATTCAATGAGACCTCTGGCGGAAAAAATTGTAATTGTAGCAACGAGTAAAATAATTCGTTTTGCATTGTTTTTGTATTATATTTAAGTCAACGTAATTACCGTAAATTCGTACTTTATCTGTTTAATTTTGTGTCGGTGACAAGCTTAAAACTGTGTTTTTCTATTCAACTCAACTGTCATCATTTCTGAGGTAATATTCTTATAATAATCAGAGATATTATGGAAGAGGTTATGTTGTTCTATTTTTTTTTTCATTTCAGATCAAGTTTGATTGCAATATTTTGTACCTCTTTTAAAGTTTTATACTTTGAATTATGTCGCTGCATAATCGAAACTATTGTGGATTTGGTTGCACTAGCCGTAAAGGGAAAAATCCCGATTTATCTTTCCATAAATTTCCTCCCATGTGAAGAATGGTAAATATTGAAAATACGTTTGGAGTTATGGAAAATATATCTCAAAGAAAGGTTAGGTTACAGTTAGTTACAGATAGTATGTCCGTGTGTTCTTTACATTTTAAAAGGGAAGACTACTATAGTCAAGGTTAGTACCAAGTGTGTAATAGTTATAAGTTAATAGTGGATGGTATAGTTTATATTTGTAAAGGTGAACAGTATATAAATGAGTAACATATTCTTCAGGTCTTGGTAAGAAAAAGTATCTTCTTTTAAATGCAGTACCTTCCTTAAAACTACCACAGTCAAGCCACGACCATTAGTTCATAAATTTTGCATTACGTTTGTACAAAAATAATTAAACTCAATTTCAAAAATAACAAGTGTTTTTATTTATTCAATACATACAGTATTCACAATGAAGAAATCCAAAAGGTAAGTCACAATAAAATATACAAACATAAACATAATTAACACTCCCGGTAACACTTAAAAAGTTGAACACCTATTACTCCAAAAATAAAAATATTAGGAATCAAAATTTAGTTTAACAACATAAATTACTAAAGCACAATCAAAGAAAAAGCAAAAGTTTTTCAAAACACACACTGAAAATAACTAAAACAGCAAAATAAAACCACTTAAATATCAAAGGGCTTATATGGCAGCTGATTTGTTTTACTCGTTGCTAGATGACATTGACATTTCAGAGCGCCATCTATCGAATTCTACTTTTCCCAATATTATTGGAAGGAATTGGGAATTAGTGGCATTACTGGGGAATTAGTGGGCATTACTGGGGAATTAGTGGGAATTAGTAGACATTACTAGGAATTAGTTTGCATTAGCTAAGAGTTACTGTGAAAAATTACCGCCAAAATTCGTAGCTAAAACGCGTGCGTGACGCGTGTACAATGACAATACAGAAACCAAGAGGTGCTCACAATTTAATTAAGCTTATTTTAAAGTTTAAAATAATTCCTGATTTAAAACCAGAAATGTTTTATCTGCCAGTCTTCAGCAGTCAGGCGTGCGAAAAACTGTTTCGATCTGCTCGCTCAATTACAACAACGTTTTCGACTGATAAATTTTACCATTAAAGGATTTTAACAACGAATTAAAATGATAAATTCTATACTGAGCGACCTTTCAGTGCAATATGTGTTTCCACAAGAAAAAAAGTCCCTACAAAAAATCATTTCCCTACTTCCGAAGAGCTTACAAATTTAGATATTGAAGAAATCGTAACTAGATCTATGAACGACTCAATCTCTATAGCGAAAGATTTGGGAATGGAACCAACCGAAGAGGACTGGAACGGTATTCACATTCCATTACATTTTGATCATTGTTTAAATGTAGAAGATAGTAATAATTTCGGTAATAATATAGATAAAATAGAACAAGACATCAATGAAGGTTTTGTTTTGCAAGACCGAAGCTCGGATCAAACTGATGATTTGGATATTAATATGATTCTAGAAGGGGAAAACCAAAGCCAAGAGGAGAACGAGGAGAAGAGTAGAAATGAAAGTGAATACTTACAAGATAAGTTGGAACTTCGAGACTATTCAGGGAAAATAAAAAAAACGGACGGAAATTCAATTTTTTTAAGATTTACGCAGAAGGAAAAGACAATAGTAAAAAAAAAAACCGGCATATAATTGGTTGCTGGATGAAATGAGGGAAGAATAAGTAATGATAGGTTGAAACGTTTCATTGTTAATAATAAAAAGCTCGATAAAAAGAAAAATATGAAGAAAAAAGGTGAGAAAAATAGTGCAAAAGTAGTTCGCAGAGGTATGAAAAGGAAAAAATCCGACAGCTCATCTGATGTATCATTATCCGAAATTTCACTCCATGATGATACATCAGAACCCTGAAACATTTTCGGATTTAGAGAAGAGCCAGGACACAAATGAGCAACAACGTGGTATTAATATTTAAAAAATAGTTCTCTAGTTTTCATAAACTGTAACCAAATACTTTTTTAGCTATTCTGTGAATGTATTTGCGGTACGTTTATTATTCAGTAAGGGAATACCTAAACCTGTACGTATTATTGGAAATTAGTGAACAATGTTAGGAATTACTGGGGAATTAGTAGGCATTGGTGGGCATTACTAGGAATTAGTGGATATTATTTGGGAATTAGTGGGCATTACTTGGGAATTACTAGACATTAGTGGGCATGAATATGCATTAGTGGGAATTAGTAGGCATTAGTGCATTAAAATTAAGAGTAATGCCCAAATTGGGCATTGGTGTACATCATTTGGTTCAGCGGTTTACCCCTCGGGAATGGAGCAAGGATTTTCAAAGGGTTGTGCAGAAAATCTGCCAAAAGTTGATTTTAGCATGGTGGACGAGTTTTAAATGTCAAATTCAGTTTATTTATAAGCAGAAGTCAAGAATATTAAAACAAACCGGTCAGTAATAAATAATAACGTATTTTCCTTCAATTTATTCAAAATATTCACAACAAATGTTCCTGGTTTTGGTTAACTTCTTTTGAACCTTTGCTTTTTCGAACCATAATTTTCGTCTGTTTTCATCTCGTGGAACGTAAACGAATATTTGGCTTGGGCAATCTATATTGTTATTTGTGCAAGCTGGTACAAATAATTCAAACAGCAGCAATAACAAAGAGAATATCAATTTCCAGGTTAGATGAGATGTCAAGTTTCAAAAACCAGGGAAGCAAACCTTACAAATCCTACGGAAATAACGATCTGTCATTTTTAAGGTCGTAGGCTCTTTGACCTAATGAAGGAGGGAAGAGTGACATCACGTTCGCGCTTGCTTTTCGACCTTTTTATAATTTTTTAGGATAGAAATCCAGTTCCCAAAAAAACATAAAAATATACGGGGACATTCATTCTATTGGGTTGTGCACATCGGCCCAGGCACTTGAACTGCGTATTATCTACTTCCATTCCAGAAGCTTTGTGTCTTCTACGTAGGCCACTAGTTTGACTGGTGGGATTTTCAGTAGTTGTAATGTTGTATTGTTTCCTCTCCAAAGTATTTCCGTCCGAGTCCATGTAAGTTCTCGCAGAAGCAGAGTATGTGTTCCATCATAGAGGTCACATTTCCTGCACATAGGTTCACTAACTTTGCCCATTTTGTGCAGATGTTTCCTCAGGGTGCAGTGTCCAGTCACCAGGTCGGTAACTGTCTTCAAATATCTCTTACCCAGCCTGGTTGAGAGTTCCTTGTCTACCCTGTTCAGTAAACTCTTTATGGAGGTGCCCTTGTGTCGACCTTCATTTGAGTTGGTGTTCCATATCTAGCCAGTTCCCGGTTTCTTCTCTTATGCAATCTTTTGTGATTTCACAAAACGGTTCCGGACCTATGAAGTCTCCTGTAGAGCCTTCTTTAGGTAACTGGTCAGCCATTACATTACCTATAAACCCATCATGTGCGGGCACCCTTATTAGAGGCACTTTGTTGTCTCTTGCCAACCTGTTGAGGGATTCTTTACAGTTGTTGGCTTGCTGATAGCTTTAAGCAGAGCCTGGCAGACAGTGAATATTTTTATTTTTTGTCCGGTGTATCCTCTTCTCATGTTTTCATCAATACAGTCTATAGCGGCAATCGTCTCTGTTTGAAACACAGTCGTATATCGTCCAAGGCTAAAGATAATTCTCTTTCTAGGTCCTTTTATACCAGCCCCAGTGCCATGGTTTGTTTTGGTACCATCAGTGAACCAGATGATAGCTCGAGAATTACCTGGGTGCATTACCTGTTCCCTAGATGGGATGATAATGGTCACTCGCACAGAGAACATATTCTCCGGTGTCATGCTATCAAAACTCATGTGAAATATGGGTTCATCTAGTATTGTCCCAGTTGTATAAGTGTGTCCTCCTCGAATATTGTTCGGTGACCATACGTCTCCAGATCTCAGCCTAAGAATTGCCATCATCGCCTCGGCCCTTACAAAAAGTTTTAAAGGAGGAAGTCCAATAAGGGCTTCCATTGATGCCGTTTCCGTGCTGTTAATTGCCCCGGTAATACCAAGAAGGGTCCAATTCAGGGTCTTCCAATTCAGTTTGGAATCAAGGGTCACTCCCAGATATTTACGGGGATATTTTTTTATAAAATACTTCAATTTAAGCAATAAAAAAATTACTGAAAATGCTCATTCTGTTATAGAATGTTTATGCAAAATTTAAAGTAGATTGGACCAAGGAATCACGTTGTCCCATACAAACTTTGACCCTGTTTTTCTCTCCCTTAGGGGTAGAATTTCCGAAAAACCTTTCTAATCGGATGCCGACATCATATAAAGAACACACCCTCCAAGTTTCAGGTCTCTACGATCATCGGTTTAGGCTGTGCGTTGGTCCGTCACTCCGTCAGTCAGGACAAAGCATTTTATATGTATAGATGACGTTATCACGCTTACATAGATCAGGGTATGGGCACTCTGAACGAGCGAGGGTACTGCCACCTAGAGAGTCGGATCACTCCTAAAATTGCGGGTTTAATGAGAACTGTAACGCCGTTAGTAGTCAATTCTAGTCTACAGATACTTCCTCTGCTAACCTAACCTAACAACCACGAGTTTTACGACGGTTAGTTATATTTGTGAGTTAGTTCATTAGTTATTCTTTTATACAGTTTTAAACTTCCCAGTCAGGAAGAACAACGTTTACTTTGGCTGGAAATAAGTGGAGAACACTCTTTGGATGTAACAAGGCGAAAACATTGAGAATATACTCTCGTCTTTTAGGCCAGGACTGCTTTTTAAAAGTAGAAAAAGGCGAAGGCAAACTATTGATAAGGTTTTCTTTGCCATCCCTGTTTTTGCCTGGTAAGTATGTAACCCTTTTTGTACATATATTTATTGAATGTTATTAAATGAGATTATGTTTATTAGATTACAATCCAAAGGATTCAGATTTTTTGCTCCCCACTCTGATGCCCTCACAGGTAATAACTCCTGTGAAAATTGAAGGTATTTATTGTAAACATTTCACTTGTACAAAGTATCTGTATATGATGGAAATATTGGAAGTGCCCTCCACATCAAATTATTTGCTTGTTGGGTGATTTGTATGAAAAAATGTTATTCTTTACAAAAATATTTTTGAAATGGGTACATTTGTCAGTTTACTCATATGACTTTCTTTATTTGCAGAACATTTATTGATCTTCCTGTTTGTCATTAAAAGATGTAAAAAGAACGTTTTATTTATTGTGTACTTTTTTATATTAAATAAAATATATAAAATTGATGATGTTTGCCTTATTCTTCCCATTTCAGGTATTACGTGGTCCATTTTTTGATATTTCATTTGAAGTAACTCAACCATTTGCTTGCTATTATTGTAATATCAATCAAATGTCGAGTTACTTCAAATTAAATATCAAAAAATTGACCATAAATACCATTTCTCAATAAAAGTAAAATTACAGTACATTTTAATATGCCGCAAAAAAACTGAAGAATTACAGGAATCTTCTTGTTAGCGAAGTTCACAACCATGTCAAAGGTTTTAAAAGTACTGATCCGACTCTCAAGGTGGCGCCACCCGTAAAATTAATTCGCCGCGATCAGATGCCCATCTACAAGTAGGTTATCTATGGTTGTACCAATTAATCAAATGATATAAATATCTCATTGATCGCGTTCATCCCAACAAAGTTGATCAGGTAGCGATCTTTAGAGTTATCCATCGTTTCCTGATTCTTCTGAACGTGCTTATGTAACACCATAACCTAATTTTATTTGATATATGACTTCAATAATTATTAATCCATTATCGGTTTCAATTTAATTTTTAGTTGCTACTGGTGTTCATTCATTTTTAAGATGCTAATATCTTCAAACCAAAATATGTTAAGTATGTCATTTTATATGTTTATTAACATAATATTTGGCATAAATGATCGGTAGCGTAGCGTTTTTCAATTCTGATGAAAAAAATGGCGTCTGCTACCACTGCGCTCACATCTAATCAGTGACAAAACACGCGTTCTGCAGGGAATTGCTGATTGCTCTGGTAGCGCTACGTTGGGATGAACGCGACCATAGGTGGACAAGTACTGCTGTCCCTAAAAACCCTAAAAAGAGAACTTAATCAGGAAAGAGAAAGTTTGCATTTCACTCAATTAACAAACAGTGAAATTCACAAAAACATTGATGACATTACTACTCAGGCATAACCTATATTTAAGTATTACCTAAGAGTATTCCAGTGAACAAAAATTCAATAGGAATTGGAAAATATCACTAAAATTGTTTGGTTTTAAGAAAACGAAAATATTTCGGTGACTTTATCGATAGTGAACTTTTGTTTCGGAAACTTTTTGCAAACGAAATTCTACACTTTATTCAAGGTTACAAACACCATAATAAATCAGTATAAACCGATCTTTCAACTGTCATTCCTTGTTTTATTCCGACCATGTTGACTATCAATTTGTGTGTTTATTATTAAGAATATTTGAAATATATACAGAGTGATCCATATATAAAATCGCAACATCGACTGTAATTGGCTTCAAGGCTTTAAATTTTAGCGATATAAACGGGCGGATGTAAGAAGCGGCATAGAAGAGTTGCGCGCAATGGTTAAAATTTTACCTTTTTTAATTAGGGGTGTCTCAGGTAGTAACCGTCAAGGGATTATCGGCATTCCCGGAATACGTAATTTTGACGAAAATGCAAAGGGGTGCTTATGCTAATAAAATGAGGAAAAAAAACAAAATACCGTGATTAGGAGGGCGGATGTAATTTGGGCGCAAAAGGATTAATGCACTTTTTACAACATGTAAACTAGGCGCCAAGACCGAAGGGTCATTTTAATCCAATGTGTATTTTGGGCGCTAACCGACTGAAGTACGTGATTTATGAAATACTGTTATTAATTAAATCACCGACATTTATAGTAAGATATATTTTTGTAAAGTAAATTATAATAATTTTCAATAATAACCCAACCAAACCTACCCCTACCAAACCACCTTCGTATTTTTAGTCAATTTTTCAAGAATAAATTATAATAATTTTCAATAATAACCCAACCAAACCTACCCCTACCAAACCACCTTCGTATTTTATTAAGATAAGAGTTATTTTATGACTCGACCTACCTGCACTTCTTAGCGGCGAAAATACATGTCGGATTATCTACCCTTCTTGGTAAGACAGGTAAAGAAGGATGGTTAGCGTCTAAATTACACCCGCCGATATAAACAGTTAGCCAAAGTTAGGATTTACCGGTAAAGTATTAGTCCAGGCATTATACACCAAAAATCGCCCTTCTGCGATAATCGCTGGTATCAGCTTGAAACTTTGTATAAAGGTTGCAGTAATACGTTCAATAAAATAGTACCAACCCGCAAATGCAAAACGTTGCAAGACATTGTTTAAATGACAATAGAGTGCTATTTCTAATGGAATTATCCGTTCATTCGTGAATATCTTTTTATACAGGAAAAATGTAAGAAACTTTTTTTTTTCGTATTCAAAAAACGAACAAAATGATACCAACCGCGTCGAAAAATATTAATTAGATCAAAAGTTATTTAAAGTTTAAATAAACATTACTTTGAGTAAACAATATTAGATTGTTTTTTATCAATAATAATATCCCGTAATTATTGTGCTAAATTACTGTACTCCGCCAACAGATCATGTGTGCAAAACCCGCAATCGGTAAGTTGAATAGTTGATGAGTCATAGCGTTATAAATAAATTGACGTAGCATTTTTTTACAATAAACCTGTACCACTTTGAGAGTTTCCCTTCATGTCGCTGATTTTTTCTAAGGTAGATTACGTACGGTATAATCGAGCTGCGTTGTTATTTTTTTTCAAAAAATGCAATCGCACGGCCAAGGTAATTATTTAATTATACACCCTTACTTGTAAAATGAGATATATTGTTAATTAGACCTGATTTTGTAACTTTTGACATAGTACATCGGGCAGGGATGAGTTGCGCGCAGCGGTCATTTTCTTCCTGAATAATATAATGGACAGACAAACCAAGCTGGATAATTTTACGATACCAGGCTTGCTTTAAATGAAAAAGGCAGCCTCTTATTTCAGATGTTGGAAAAATAGCTTTAACAGCCAAATGTATGGCAATCTCAAAGTCAATAATAATTTTTTTTTGATTTAAACAAAATTCAAACCTATTACATTCTGACACAATGTGCAGGAATAATTTCTCGTAAACATCTTTGGTCTTAGAAGGTAATAAAGCGAATACTACTGGCACATACAGTCCATTTTTATACGCACGCAGAGTGAAAAATTGATAAAAGTATTGCACGCAATATTGGAAAGTTCCGTCCATATAAATCACGTCAGAGGAACACAGAAAATTTAAATTTAGAAAACAAGAAAATATAACAATATTATTGTCAGTATCGTTGACTAGCAGAAAACTGTCCTGTTGTAATGTTTTGATGTCCAGAGATATTAACGCTTCATGTACATCTTGAATATTTTTTGGTAGAGGAGACAAGAACGTGCGACGTGCAGAATAAATATTCTTTCTTGTATAATCCAAATCCTTTAACGACAGATTGCTCACCAATTCAAGACAGTTTTTCAACTCTTTATGGATTAACTTCATCGGTCTTTCTTTTCACGCTGTTACTTAGTTTTTGTCTATCGAGAGTACTATCCACTTCATGATTACGCACTAATTCACTTTCCACAATTTTATTTTCGCCCACAGTATATAGTTTTGCTTTGCACATTTTTGATGTACAACGCCAATAAGTTTTGCCAGATGCCATCGTTCTACATTTTCGAAATTTTCCACGGTTTACCACTAGAAGAGTTTTGCCCTTCTCACTTAAGATAACTTCACACTTAATTTCCATCTTTGTTGTACAACAGTTCGAAGACAAATAAAATACAACCCGTAAAATATTTGTTAAGATAGAATTCTAATAAAACCTCTGCCTACTCCCTACCCCTGCCAGGGTAAACTATTAGGGCAGTCCCGATAATAGAACATTTATTGGCTTGTTATTAGGCGTTTTGCCGCGAGGTACCGGTTGACTACCGATTCAATGGGAACGGTACTATCATTATCCTTTTTAATGTGTTTTTATTTCTTTTTATTGGTTCCTTCGCAAAAATGCGTTGGTCTTGTCTTGGGTCTTGATCATTGATTACTTTGACGTGTTTGTCACTTTGGTTTTTCGTTGTGGTTATTTTTATTTCATTTGTTTATTGATTATTATTATAAATATGAATTATTTACTTTAAAATATTCACCATTCAATAGAATATTTGCTACTTCAAGCGTTACCACAGCTGTCACATCATTACCTTCATGATTTATTGTAATTTCACCAAATTATCGTTTTCCTTTTGCTCTACCTCCATTTTTTGATTTATTTTTAAATAACCAACTGTTTTATATTCCTATAGGTTATGTGTTATGTGATTATAAACGTCAACCGTCAACCGCTCCCAAAAACACCTCGCTCCCCACGATCCATAAATTTACGTACCGTTGAAGTATACTCACAGACAAAAGTTTGAACCGACCTGTCGCGGAAACGTTACGGTCCCGAAAAATTGTATAACGTTGAATCAACGGTACCTCGCAGCAAAACGCCTATTGTCTTGAAATTTTATTACAACAAATATCCTAATCCGGCGGGTGAAATTTAGGCGCTAACCATCCTTCTTTACCTGTCTGACCAAGAAGGGTAGATAATCCGACATGTATTTTCGCCGCTAAGAAGTGCAGGTAGGTCGAGTCATAAAATAACTCTTATCTTAATAAAATACGAAGGTGGTTTGGTAGGGGTAGGTTTGGTTGGGTCATTATTGAAAATTATTATAATTTATTCTTCAAAAATTGACTAAAAATACGAAGGTGGTTTGGTAGGGGTAGGTTTGGTTGGGTTATTATTGAAAATTATTATAATTTACTTTACAAAAATATATCTTACTATAAATGTCGGTGATTTAATAAATAACTGTATTTCATAAATCACGTACTTCAGTCGGTTAGCGCCCAAAATACACATAGGATTAAAATGGCCCTTCGGTCTTGGCGCCTAGTTTACATGTTGTAAAAAGTGCATTAATCCTTTAGTACCCAAATTACATCCGCCCTCCTAATCACGGTATTTTGTTTTTTTTCCTCATTTTATTAGCATAAGGACCCCTTTGCATTTTCGTCAAAATTACGTATTCCGGGAATGCCGATAATCCCTTGACGGTTACTACCTGAGACACCCCTAATTATACTGTATTTGAAAATCAAGAGAGAGTAAATTCCCAGAATAAAAACTAATTCGGTATGCAAAACTATAGTACAGTACGTGCGGTAAAACTTCAATATTTGTAATGCATTCTAAATTGTTTTTGTTAATTTCAATACAAAATTTATTAAATTTCTTGGACTATCACATTATTTTATGATCTTTCATTGTTACTATAGTAGGCCTAAGAGGATTAACGTGCGTCATAGGCGTAACCAGATTAGAAAGGGATAATTGTTATTTAACGACCTCCGAATGGCAACAATTTCAACAATGACAGATATTTTGACTTATAAATAGTGCTTAAGTTTCTAGAAATGCAGTTATTTGATTTTCGATAAACGTGACAAATAGTAGTGACTAAAAATGGAAGCAGTTTGTGAGTATACGTCAGTGAAAAAATTAAAACTAGACCATTTATCGCTCAATGAAAAGAGTGCTGTAGTGAATGTGTACCACTATTTTAAACATCAAAATCCCTCAAACAATATTGACAGTGTAGTTGAAACAACATCTAAGGCAATGGGATATGGAAAATCTACAATATATAGAGTTCTAAAGGAGGAAAAATCAGGTGGAGTAACCTCACCAAAGCCGAAACCAGGTAGACCAAAACTATTAAAAGTCAACGTGGACGAGTTTTTAAAAAATGCTATTCGTAAGCTTGTTCACTCATTTTTTATAAACAAGCAAATACCAACTTTAGATAAAGTTTTGCAAGCCATTACGAATGATGTTGATTTACCCACAATAAGCCGGGATAAACTATGGAAAATGTTACATGAGTTAAACTTTAAATTTGAAAAAATGGGCAGACACTCAATGCTAATTGATTCTGAAGAAATTGTATGTTGGAGAAGACAGTACCTCAGAAGAATACAACAAGTTAAAGCTCAAAATAAAAACATTTATTATTGAGATGAAACATGGGTTAATGAAGGACATTGTGTAGGAAGAGTTTGGAAAGACAAAAATATAAAATCATCCCATCAAGCTTTTCTAGAAGGATATACTACTGGTTTTAAGGAACCTATAGGAAAAGGTAAAAGATTAATTATTTGTCATATAGGCAGTACAAACGGTTTTCTTGAGAATGGTTTACTCTTATTTGAATAAAAAAAAACCGTTGATTATCACGAAGAAATGAATGGAGACGTGTTTGAGGAATATTTTGAACAGATGATTCAATTCATACCAAAAGGATCGGTTATTGTAATGGACAATGCAAGTTACCACTCCAGATTACTTGAACCTTTACCAACCACTAAATGGAAAAAGGATGAAATTGCAAAATGGTTATCTTCTAAAAATTTAGCCTTTGACAATACAATGCTGAGGGCAGAATTGTTAACTATTGCTAAAAAACATAAGCAAAATTATAAAAAATATAATATTGAGGAGATAGCCAAAAAACGAGAAATTGAAATCCTTCGTTTACCACCCTACTATTGAGAGCTGAATCCGATAGAATTGATATGGGCTCAAGTTAAAGGTTATGTTGCCAGAAATAACACTACTTTTAAATTATCAGATGTTAAAAATCTCTTTAATAAGGCAATATCTGAAGTAACAAGTGAAAATTGGCAAAAATGTATTAGACACGTTACAGAAATAGAAAAAAAACTGTGGGAGCTAGATAACATAATTGATATTACTATAGAGCCCATTGTAATTTCTCTAGAATCAGATGGTGAATCTTCTGACACAGAGTGCGAGGAACCATAACTTTAAAATTATTAATTTATGTACTTTAATTTTATTTTTAGATTTTTATTTTTTAAGATTTAATATTGTCGTATTTTTTGCATGTTGCTCGTCAAATTTTATCCTTGCAGTTGGTTTTTTTTTTCTCATATACAGTAAAACCTCTGAATAGCGGACAGCTAGGGGGAATTTTTTTTTGTCCGTTATTGGGAGGTGTCCGTTATTAAGAGGTTTAACAATTTTAATATAAAGGAAGTTCGATTAATGTCTTGCAAATTAAAGTTATCCAAAATTCCTTAAATCGATTTAGTAATATAAACCTTTAAAGTCTTTGATTTTTGAAAAATTGAAAAATAAAAATATTTTTTACAGTAAATACAAAAATGTAAAATTAATAAAAACGATAGGAAGTTTTATTAATCCTTTCTGTACAAATTTTTAGTAATAAGCATTTTCACACATAGATAAGAATAAAAAACTGCCACTTATAAAATTTATTTTATTTGAAAAAATTATAAAATACAATTATGTACATATGTATGATGTGAATTATCTTTTAAAAAAATCTAATATTGTAGTCTGCTTCATATTCTTTAGTTTGTTTTCGAAAAAGTCGTGTTCACAATTTATCAAAATCTCTGATATTTTTGTGTAAGCGCTCACATCGTTACTTACAAAAAAGAATTTTTCTAGATCCCTTAAATTATCACATGCTTCACTAAGGCTGGAAATTTTAGGAGCTTGTTGTTCGTCACTAATTTCTTCAATATCAGACTGTTCATCACTGTTCGCCAGGAAGTCCTCAACACATTTAGAAATTGAAAAATCGGAATCTTCAGTGGTTAGTTCTTCATCTATAGAAGAATATCCGTTGAAATCCAAACCCATTTCAGTTGGTATTAAAGTGGATAGGTCGGTAAAATTATTTTCAAATTCTTCTTGGCCATCATCAGTTGGGTCTCCAGCTTTTTTAAATCCAGCCTTTGAAAAACAGTTTACTATTGTTTTTGCCGTAACTTTTCCCCAAGCTGCCACTATCCATATTAAAGCATTTGCAACTGTTATGCTTTTTTCTATTTTCTCTAGAGATGGCTCGGATTCCATAAGCATAAGTAATCTTTTGACTAAAAATCTTCGATATATAATTTTGAAATTTTGTATAATTCCCTGATCTAGAGGCTGGCTGGCACATGTAGTATTCGGCGGTAAAAAAATCAGTTTAATATTTTTAAGGACTATATTGTTAGGATGGGAAGTTGCATTATCTAAAAACAATAGTATATTTCTCTTTTGTTTTTCCATTTTTTTGTCAAACTTATGTAACCATGAACTCATTATGTTTTCGTTCATCCAAGCTTTTTTACTAGACGTCCATTCCAAAGGTAACTTATTGATATGTTCTCCTTTGAAACATCTCGGGTTTTTTGCTTTACCTATTACTAAAGGTTCTTCTTTTTCACCAGCCATACTAGTACAAAATAAAATTGTTAATCGGTCTTTAGCAGCTTTTCCTCCAGCACAGTTGTCAGTTTTTAGAGCAAATGTTTTTGTAGGTAATGCTCTATAAAATAATCCCGTTTCGTCAATATTGTAAACATCTTCTGCAGAATAGTCTTCCAAGATTTTATTTAATTTGATTTTCCAGTTTTCAACCTCTTGTAAATTGATGTGTGCAGACTCGCCACAAACAGACTTAAACGTGATATTGTGTCTCTTGCAAAATTTTTCCAACCATCCATTTGATGCTTTGAAAATGTCACACTTTAATTCTTTTGCAACTTCTAGTGCCTTTTCTTTAATTAATGGCCCAGACAAAGGAATCTTCTTATTTCGTACTTTGGAAAACCACTCAAAAACAATCTGATCCACAGCAAGTCCCTCAGTTTTAGGGAATTTCCGTTTAACTTCGTCATTACTAGAACCATCAACAAAAGACTTTAAAAATTCATTTTTGTTTTTTAGAATTTCGCTAATCTGTGTTTTTCCAACACCATATTTTTCGGCTAGTTTCCTAACACTTAATTTATATTTATCACTCGTATGGATAATTTCTACCTTATCCTTTAAAGATAAACGTTTTCTTTTTTCGTTTGGCATGTTGTGTTAACAATAACTAAACTTCAACTAAATAGTGTAAATAGACTGACCAAATTATTTGAGAAGCAATAAAATTTGTAAATAATATCCAGTAACAAGTACATATTTTCATAAACATCTTACCTATCATGGGAAAACCCATAAACCAAACCCACCCTATCTTAAGCTTGAAACAAGAAACCAGTCAACCGGAAACATTTTCATACCTGACCTTTTGCAAAAATATATAAATGTATCCGTACACGTGTGTAGATTACAAATTCTTAAATTTCGTTGAAATTTGGAAAGGTGTCCGTACATGGAGGTAATTTTTAAAGAAATAATATCTTTTGGTAACTAATTTGTATGTCCGCGTCCGTAATATAGAGGGTCCGCTATTGAGAGGGTCGTTTATACACAAATGGGCATTGCAGCATTCCGGACATGTGTTTTTGTCCGTTACATAGAGGTGTCCGCCAGGGTATGGGCACTCTGAACGCGCGAGGGTACTGTCACCTAGTGAGTCCCAACAGTACTAAAATTGCAGATTTAAAGAGAACTGTAACGCCGTTAGTTGTAGTTAATTTTAGCGTTGATTGAGGAGTTTGGGAAGATACGCAATGCAATACATTTATTTGTAGCAGACGAAGTTTTTCATTCTCCTTACGCCGATTGACCCCTGGCCCTAGTCACGACATTTGTAAGGTGGAGCCTCTGGTGGCCCAACAAGGAAACTCTCATTTTATCTCACGTCTCGCCAGATGCAGCATAACAGAAGGTTTAAAATAAATAAATAAGTATTCATTTCTATGAAATGGGCAACAATACGGGATTCGTACTCGGCGCTTAGCGTTTATTGAGATAATGACGATAGGATAATGTTTGAAGGAACTATATGTCTTCGATTTATGTATGAAAACCGTATGTAAAGTCGCACTAAACACCAAATCACAATTTCCAGTATTATGAAATGAATTCATGTATATCCGCTGAAAAATAACATTTTACCGTTCAATCAACTGTTTCATCTAATGCAAATGGTAGAAGGAGTAAAGTAGGTAGGTACCTACCACCTTAAAAAGTAAATAAAACAAAAATCTGTTCATATATTAGTATATCTTTATTTAATTATTATTATTATTATTAGTATGCCTATCTTGAATAACTTAACATAATACTTATCTATTAAGTCGAAAATACTGGAATAAAGGAAATTTACTTCGGTAGGTACAATTATGATCAAAATGAAATCATACAAAATTGGGATACAATGTATACACATGTATATGTCTACGTTTCAAATATCAACCATGCCCAAAAAAAAAAATTAAGTAAAGATTTATAAATACCTACATATTTACAATTTGAAATAAAAAAAAGTATCAACTAGAAATACAAGTAGTACAAATAAAATATCTTATATCTAAATACTGTTGCAACGTTACCAAAGAAAAGTATCCAAAACCAAAATATCTACAAAGTATCTACAGATGCTGCTGACTTGTGTTTGTTTTTTTAGATAAAATACATATCTTTCGGTGAGGTTTACCAGTTTTCATTGAATTTGATTTCAGATTTTGACTTTCCCATTTCAAGTTGTTATAAATCATAGTCTTAATTAATAATTTTAAATATTTTTCGATATGCAGAGGACATAAGTTTGTCTTATGTAAGTGAATTATTTCTAATAGTTTATTATAAATTGATTTGGATAGATTATCACTAACTTTTAATATCTGGTAAATTTCATTAAAAGATTTTATCATTTTTTGGCATAGACTCACATAACTGTTTGTCGGGTTCTTAAGAGAAGATACGTTATTTTTTGTAGCAAAGCTTTTATTAATTAACAAAATTTCTTTCTTGTCATTTATATCAATTTGATCTTTTATTAAAAAATTATAACAATCGTTTTCACATTTTGTTTTTTCTACCAACATTTTGGCGAAATATCCGGCAACATAAACATTAGAACAAGTTTCTAAATTAATAATTTTGTTAGTCGCATTAAGAATGTCCAAATCAGTAGAAATACAGCCGCTGATATCAGTTTGCGATAATATATTTTCCGAAGAATTAGTTGCATAGTTATTAGCTTCCATAACTGGAAGGTCAGTTTTATTTGACTGATTGTCGTCTAATTCTAAAAACTCTTGCAAATCTTCTTCGCAATTTCCACTATCTAATGCTTTTTGTAATCTAATGTTTATGTTGCACTGCAAAGATATTCGAAATTGTTGGACACTTGGTTTTGCATTGTATCCACACCTATTCCTAATTACAGAAAATAGATTTTCTAATGGATCCTGATTCAGATGGCTAGTTATCATATAATTACAGTTGAAGGTATTTCTCAAATGTTCAAATAAACCAAGAACTGAATTAAGTGTCCAAATGAAACCGTTAATACAGTGGATATTATTTCTTTTGATATCATTTTCAAAAATTTCAATTGAATTAAAATAATCAAGTCCAAATTTTAAGTGATTTAATGAGGTTGGATTTTTAAGAGAAAGGGGTCGTCTATCAGGATTTGGATCAAATAGAGTTCTGCTGTTGAGGGAATCAAATAAAACATTTATTTTCTTTAGGAAGTCTGCAGTATTTTCGGCTGTTGCACTTTGAAAGGCATTAATTTGGGAACATGTCCTTATTGCAGCACTAAAAGAATTTGAGAAAATCTGAGCTGCAAATTTGACTCTCATTTTTTGCCATGTATTTGGATGTAAGTGGGTATCCGTAATTTTTGGCAATGCCCTAGTGGTTTTGCTTTCTTTATCTCGCGAATATGTTTTGACTAAATCTTGCCAAGATACGGGATTTCCATTAATTCGAAAATATAATTTCGGATTCATAAAGTTATTTCTTAGGCTTTTTAATAGGTGTGGAACGTCAAATATGGTAAATAATTTACAACTATTAATAGAAATTAATGGATACTTTTCTGTTGCACCTAAAATTTTGAAAGCACTTCTATTACAGGTGCCCTGATCACAAACTAGAGCTACTGGAATAAGTTGTATCTTATCCAAACCTTGAATAACGTATGTTATTATCTGTGCCAAGATATCTCCTTTTATGGACCCATTTGAGGTAAAATAGCATAAAGGCATTTTCGAGTTATCAAAAATGCCTCTAATATAAAATACTAGAGCTGAATTGGCGGCTTTGTTTTTTCGACCAAGAAATCCTAAATCCTCGTAACCTTCAATACAGTCATAAAACTGATTATACTGTAATTTGGATTCTAAATGAATTTCATCAAATAGAACCACACAAGCTCGTTCTCTTTCAGGCATAGTTTTGACTTTTAATTCAAGTTTTTTTGTTAAGCTGTTCTCCAAACCAGTTTTTAAATTGATTACTCGAAGCCAAGACTGGATAGTACGAACTGATGGCAAAGAAAATGACAAACATTGCCTTAAGAATTTATAACATCCAGGTGACTTATAATAAAGAGAAAGAGCCAAATGGCGTTCGTTTGTTTTCCATACTTTTTTTTTCATTGAAGATAACTGCATATTGACAAATGTTTTCACAGAAGGACTTTTGTCTTTTAACAAATTGGCCAGGAGATTTTCAGTCGTTACCTTTGATTTTCTTTTCAATCGAAAATTTTGCGTTCTTTCAGCTCTAAACTTTTTTCTCAATGAACATAACTTTACACTTAAAATACTAGACCTTTTTTTCACCTCAGATTTAGTTGAAGATGGAGTATCTGCAAATTCTATTGTATTTTTTGGCGCTGCCTCAGTACTTGGGCTCTTGCAACTTGTACTGTAATCAACAAATTCTACAAGCTGGTCAACCTCTATGTCATCTTCATGGGGCCTCTTTCTAGAATATGTTTTCAAGTGCCCTTCTGAAATATAAAATATAAAATTATTTCTGTTATGAATGGAACTGTTAATAATTAATTCCACTATATTGAAAAAATTGGGAAAATTATACTTGATGAAGATCCATACTGAACGATGCAATAAAACAATTTAATTGGTTTCAATCTTCATCATATTATTATTTGAACTTATGTTCACTTTAAACTTGTGACGCGTTTCGCTAAAACAGTAGCTTCATGGAACGAGGGATAATGAAAAAATTTAATTTATACAGTGAATAAATACATACGGAATTTTAGGAGTTTAACAAGAGTATTAGAAAATGTTTACATGGAAATAAAGTGCAAAAAGTATAGTCCATCCGGAAATATAATATCCCAACTTTTTAATCTCCAATTAAGATGTAACTTATTGTAAACAACCTATACAAGATTATTCATGATTCAGGTATAAAGCAGTACCGTTTCTATAAAAATCAATATATACCTATAATTATAACTAAGTATTAAATCTTCAAAAACAACTATAGTTATTGGTATATTGATTTTAACAGAAAGGGACCTGCTGAATTATGAAGTCATAAATAATCTTTAACAATAAGTTTGGTTCTTATATTTCCGGACGGACTTTACCTGAACACGGAATTCTGCGAATATTAATAAAATTATTGAATAAGTATACCTGGAAATTTACTCACAACAATAATTCCCGAACTATTTTCTAGATAAATAAGGTTAATAAGTGAGAGAGATTGATATCTATTTGGTCGTTAAGTAGATTACTTGAATATTTATTTTTATTCATCTCAAGAGCTTCTAATAGATTGAATTCAAAAAATTCAGGTAATCTTCTTAACCACCAAATAAAATCAACCAATCTTTTTTCAATATTTTTGTAAATATCCTTGCAATATCCTTGAAATTTCGTATAAATAAATAAATCAAAAATTGAGAAAATGTTCACTACACCTTCACTTGTTTGATAAAGCTACTGTTTTAGCTAAACGTTTATAGTTTATTTCATTGTAAAAATATTGATATTGACAAGTGTTTTGTCACTTATAATTGCACAAGAGGTTTGTATTTTATCGGGTAAATTTGGATTGTTTAATGAGAAACTGTTTCCTAGCAATTAGACGAGAACAACTGTCAACTATTAAAAACGCGACACCGAAGGTGGAGCGTTTTTAGGTTGACAGTTTTTCGAGTCTAATTGCTAAAGGAAACAGTTTAGAAGTTGAACAACACAAATTTACCCGATATCAATACAAACATCGAGTGTAATTCGGCAGGACAATTCAATGAATCGGCTCATTGTTAGTGTTTAGAAATTCAATAAGTTGTTGACAAACATGTCAAATTATTTATCATGGTAACAAATGCATAAGTGAAAAAACCACAAGTGCATTTATCGCTGATAAAGTTAAAGCTAACTTTTGCCGGTGTCAAAGTGACAATTACACTGAGGCATATGCGATTTTTTATACATGAGTTGAATTGTCATTGATATATCATCGTCAGAATGACAGAAGTTACATTCTGTCAGTATCGAAACAATTGTCAATATTAATATGTTTTTTAATATACTCATTGTGGAATTTATTAGAAACATCATCGTTGATTGCTAAATTTTATGCATTTCCTACCTCTGCATGCGATTGGGAGGAACTGCGAAGTATCCTCTTGCATTTGAGAAGTACCAGGAATATTTTCAATGACTGGAAAAAATTTTTTGCCTATTCAATAAAAAAGTATAACACTTATTTTAACCTAACCTAACCTAACAGAAAATTATGAACAGGCATGATGAAAATCACTATTGCCAGGGTATTATTTTCACAAGAGGTTTGTATTTTATCGGGTAAATTTGGATTGTTTAATGAGAAACTGTTGCCTAGCAATTAGACGAGAAAAACTGTAAACTATTAAAAACGCGACACCGAAGGTGGAGTGTTTTTAGGTTGACAGTTTTTCGAGTCAAATTGTTAAAGGAAACAGTTTAGAAGTTGAACAATACAAATTTACCCGATATCAATACAAACATCGAGTGTAATTCGGCAGTACAATTCAATGAATGGGCTCATTGTTTGTGTTTAGAAATTCAAATTATCTATTTTGGTAACCAGCACTACGATAATTGATAAACAAATGCATAAGTGAAAAAACCACAAGTGCATTTATCAACAGTAAAAACACAAGAGCTCTTTTTTTATTGGATAAATTTCTCTTTGCAACGAAACAGTTTAGCCAATCAATAATTTTATCTAATGTCAATTTTATCCAGCAAATTTAGTGATTGGCAAAAGTTTGAGTTGAAGAGAAATTTATCTGGATAAAAGAAAAGCTCGAGTGTTTTTTGGCAAGATAAATTAACGACAGAATATATCGATGAACAACAACAATAATTATCTCATTGTCATTGTGTAAAAGTGACGTCCACATACTAGAAATTTAGGAAGAGAGGTTTTTATCGCGATAAAAAGGGATGCACCTTTTTTATCGATGTCAAACATTTCCAGGTATATGACATTTTAATACTGAAGTTAATTTATCGCTGAAAAAGTTTAAGCTAACTTTTGCCGCTGTCAAAGTGAGTTGAATTGTCAGTAAAAGTACAAAATATGACAATCCGCTATCTGAGCTAAAAAACCGATCAAAAATGTGTAACGTCAACCTTTTGTATATCGTTTGATCTTTTATCGTATTTTCTGGTTTTGCATCGTTTAAATGATATTTAGGTACTCGTTTTATAGAATTCATTACAATCACACAAAATAATAATTCAAATTATAGTAGAGGTAATCAAAATAAACTTCTAATTTGCTAACTGAAATATTTTTGCGTTTTGGTGCGAAATTTTAATTATATTTTAAAAACGTAAATTTCTCATTTTAGCCTTTATTTTTGAAAGAAACAACTTTTTTTAAATTAAACTTATGCGAACAAACATCGTAGAGCAGTTTTTCAAAATCAGTCATCATGCCTATTAATTGATATCTAATTATTTAATAATTTTCATTTAATTTAAGTCAAAATTAGCAGACAAAAATATAATTAACCTACATACCTTTCCAAGAAACGGGTACTGCATCTTTTCTTAGTAATTTTCTTTTGCCACTGAGGTAAACATCATTTTTTGAAAAATGATTTTCGCATACACGAAGATTTTTTAGCGATGTCTCCTCCATCATAAACAGATCCATATTTCCACAGTTCTGTATCCACTCAGAAATTAAATTTGATTTAGACACTGGGAATTTAAAAAAACTGATTATATTGTCTTTATTTTTCTTTTTATTACAACATCCCCTATAACAACAGGTATTTTGTTTTTTCATCTCCATAATTCAATAAATTTAAGAAGCACAACGAAATTCAAAACTAAAAAATACTTATACTGCTGGTACCGATCAACTGCCGACTCAAACAAATGCAAAACCGATTATAAATATCGAAGTGAACGTTCAAAAACTACCCTGTCTACTAATCACAGCTCGCCTGACAAAATTCTCGGGCTCGACGATAGTGTCGCCATCCCATTCTCGGGCACTTTTCGCGCTACATTTTGGCGCGTAAGGTTGCGTATCTTCCCAAACTCCTCAATCAACGATTTTAGTTTACAGATACTTCCTCTGCCAATCTAACCTAAAAACTCCTGAGAAAATTAAACGTTTTTATTTTATGGACTTCAAAACATTTTACTTGTACAAAGTATCTGTATATGTTGGAAATATTGGAAATGCCCTACATATCAAATTATTCACCAGTTGGGAAGGTGCAAACACCAACCAAAATTTATACAAGGAAATTAATTAATGGTGAGTTTTATACAACTATAATTTTAACATTCATACAATGTACAGTGTCCCTAAGAAAAAGTAAACACCTAATTTTTATGTTGTAGCCATTCCATCCACAAGCAAGCGGTTTGAGGAGAATGGATGAGAGTAAATTAAGCCACTATCAGAAATGGTATGTATAAAATAAAATATCTTGTGTCTATTCCTTTTGTTATATTATTTAGTTTACTGAACTTCTAATTTTTATGTTATAGCTATTCCTTCCACAACTAACAGCATTTGAAAGTATTGAGCAATGATCAAATAATGGTATGTATAACATAAAATATCTTCTATCTGTATGATCCTTTTGTTATACTATTTGGTTTGTTTAATTTTCATCAAAAACAAACTTAATTACATATTTCATAGTAATATATGAGTAAATGAATAAATTGTCTACATATTATGCAATTATGGAGGTTCTACCTTTAAGAGGGGCAAAAAAGGATTTCCCGATGAAAGGTACAAGCATTTTTCAAAGGTAAGCAGTTTGGAGAAAGAAATAATGTAAATGTTCACAATCATATAATGTGTGTTTGAGCTATATAATTAAAAATATCCAAATATAGCTACATAATAAATAATAAATTAGTAATGATAGTCATAATTTTAAAAACTAAGTTTTTTAAATAGTGTGCACATTTTAGTTAGCTGTGTTATTAGAAAACATCTGCAAACTGTAGAAATGGATGTTTCATTTTTTTTTAATATACATCTGCCCACAGAAACGGTTGCTGATAGATAAAACTATTTTTTGGTTTGTATGAAAAAATGTTATTCTTTATGTAAATATTTTTGAAATAGGTACATTTGTCAGTTTACTCACATTACTTTATTTACTGATCTTTCTGTTTGTCATTAAAAGATGTAAAAAAACGTTTTATTTGTTGTGTACTTTCTTATATTAAATAAAATATATAAACTTGATGATTATTGCTTTATTTTTCCCATATCCGGCATTATATGGTCCATTTTTTGACATTTCATTTAATTTAACAAGACTATTTGATTGTTATTATTGTAATATCAATCAAATGTTCAGTTATTTTAAATGAAATATCAAAAAATGGACCATAAATGCCATATTTCAATAATAGTAAAATTACAGTAAATTTGAATATGCCGCCAAAAACTGTAAAATTACAGGAATCTGCTTTTTCAGCTGTTAGCGAAGTTCACAACCATGTGAAAAGTGTTAAAAGTACTGCTGGGACTCGCAAGATGACGCCACCCGTCAAAATTAATTCGTCGTAGGGAGCGCCACAGTCAGATGCCTATCTATAAGTATGTTATCTGTGGTGTCCGCTATATAGAGGTGTCCAAAAATAGAGGTTTTACTGTACCTACTTAATTGTTTTTTTAGCTCCTCATATTAATTTATAAATAATTGTAATTACCTGTACATATTATATACATATTTTGTAAATAAACATATGCATAAAACAAAATGCCTAAAATAATATTGACTTTTTCTTCATTATTTCTATTTCCATATTAATTTAATTTTGAAAACGCACGTCTATGGTTTACTGCCTTTAACACTGATAACTGCAAAATATTTCTGGGAATTTACTCTCTCTTGATTTTCAAATTCAGTATAAATAAGGTAAAATTTTAACCATTGCGCGCAACACACCTATGCCGATTTTTTGGCTCTGTAGCAGAATAGCGCTGGAAAAAACAGCGCTGGACATAAATAGCGCTGGTCAAAATAGCGCTGGTCAAAAACAGCGCAGGACAAAAACAGCGCTGGACAAAAACAGCGTTGGACAAAAACAACGCAGGACAAAATAGCGCTCCATAAAATAGCGCCGGTTGAAATATCCTTACAAAATCAACTATTAAAGTAGGATGTGATTGAAAAATCAAGTTTCACCGCTAAGCATCAACCTTCCTTTACAACAAACACTATCAGAATATAAGGAACGGAAAACAAGTAAGAGCAACAATCAATATTTTTCATCATACTTCAACACATATCGCTTCCCGACCAACTGACACAGATCAAAGTGTAACTACTTGTCAGTGTCATATCTATTTAAAGTCTAAAAAAATGCAATTTCACGTTGCTTGTCATTTCGGTAATTATATCCTTCGTATGTAGCTTCCGACTGGTCTATGATAAATTTACTTGAATTGTTACTCCACGTTAACGCCCCAGGGTGGGCTTAGTTCATTTCTGTTAATTACGATGTTGCTGTGATTGAGATTTTGTTTTATTGACTAAAACTATTTTGTTGGTAATAATCAAAATTATGGCTTTTTGTCGACCAGTCGAAGAGGAAGATATTGTTATAGGCTCCGAGCAATAAATATACTAGAAGAGTAAACGGACGTATTACTCTAGGCCAACTTAAACAATGTCAAAGTTTAAATATTTATTCTGCTGTTGTTTGATTGTTGTATGTATGAAAAATTAATATTTTATTGTTTAAATTTTTCACTAAAGGTTTTGAAATTTCTGAAAGTGGAGAGTAGGGATTTGAGACAAAAGACAAAAATAAATGAAATTTAGAATGTTCTAGTTCGCGATCTACGCAAAAAATTATACAAAATATGTACAGGCAACTGAAACAATAAAATAATGGGTGAAAGCATATAGCTGCTTAAAGAATAAAAATCCATTATTACAGTTATCGGTAAAATCGGTAGAGTACTGAAATCGTTAGTGCGCCGGGATCCGGCAATAATGAAAAATTTTTCTGAAACCGGTTCTGCTTCTGCTTTCAGATTTCTTTATCTCGCCGACAATTTGTGAAATGTTGCAAATTAATTTACTCACAACTATAAGATAGTGTAATGTGATAGTTTTGGTGTAGTGAGTGAAGATGTAGGGTATTCACAAGAGATCTTCTAGGTCGCAGTGTGTATTCTACAATCTCTTTTTGAATACAATTTAGGAAGGTCATACCGTATAAAAAAAATGAATAATCGACGTACTTACATACATCTGCATCATACTACCCAGACCATGACCATCGGAGTGATCCATTCCGTTGTGATCGTGATTCATCATGTCATGACCATCGGGTAATGAGTGTTGTGAATGATCCATGATTCTGGAATTAATAAAAAAACAATATGTCATCGAATATATAAAACATTCATTTGCGTACTAGATTAGATTATTTTGCGAGTGAACTAAGTCTGGTATTTTTTCGTGACAGCTACATTTATCTCTTGATCCGTTAAGCTCATTATCTCTCGCTATCCATATTCTGATTTAATAGAAATTAATTTGTTATATACCCTTTCTAAAGTAAATATGAAGACATGAGAGAAAAGCTAGGTTGTTAGATGAATTTTCTTAAATTGCTAAACTAACAATAAAAATGTTTTCCTTACTTGAGTAAACTGTTAGTTTGTGAGATTCTTAGAAAGCTAATTTGTGAATATTAAAAAAAATACAAATTTATTAGTTGGTATTTCAGGAAAAAAATAATTAATTAAAATAACTTAATGTATATTGTTAGACTTAAGAAAATTTTGAAGACCTGGCAACATGCGAGCAAAACAAGAATTAAAGTGAATCAATTACAGTATTTGCATTGGCACCAACCATTTCCGTTAGTTATTTATGCGGTTAACTGTGTCGTTAAAATGATTTCCAACATTAGTTATACATTCCAATGTGTTGTGTTTAGATGTTTAGAACAGTATTTTAGTTCAACTAGGTTTATTTCAATTATAATTAATTAATAAACGATCAGTAAGTTTTATAAATAAAATGTATTAATAATTAATTAGTATGGCATTTTGGAGACCATTTGAAACGCCATTGGGCGTCATTTACCATCAATGGGATTGAAAATCTCTTACGAAATACACTCACCGGCAGAATTAACCGCCCACCCAATGTTTTATTATTTAGTTGGAGATATTTATAATTTTGATTTTTTTTTACTTTTTAATGTCTAAGTAAATTTTGAAAAAGGAAACAAATACCAATCAAATGAAAGATTTTTGTTTAATTTTAGAAAATAAAAAAAAAACAGTTTTTGAAAATTTTCAACTTTTTGAACAAGACATGAAATTTATTGACAAAAAAGTATTGTTATTAACAAAATTTACTCTAGTAACGAGTGTTACCCCCCTCTTGCCCTGATCACATCACTAAGCCTGCGTTGAATGGTATCCATGATGGCTTTTCCCATTCTTCCCCCGAAGCAGTTTTCAGCTCTCGAATAGTGGTTGGAGCTGGTCTTCGTGCTCGATTCCGCTTTTTTAGTTTGTCCCAAATGTGTTCAATTGGATTGAGGTCTGGACTCTGTGCTGGCCATGGCAAACTTCGTAACCACTCGAGCGACATGACATAGTGCGTTGTCTTGCTGAAGAAGAAGAAGAAGTCGTCGCAAAATATGACGCAAAAGGAATGATATGCTCTTGAAGAACTTCTTGAATACACCTGTGAGCATCTACACCGCCTCTAGCAAAAATTACCAGATCAGTACGAGCCTCGTAAGAAATTCCTTGATAACCCACAGTTTCCATAAGAGCACAAGGAACAAACCGCTCTGTCGGGCGTCTGTATACACGCTGGTGGCCATCTGGACATTTTAAAGCAATTCTGCTCTCGTCAGAGAATAAAACACTGATCCATATTCCACATACTGTATTCACGTGCAAAACGGAGTGTAGCTGTTTTGTGATGCGGGCGAACCTGAGGGGCTCGATAAGGGCGTCTAGCTAAAAGATTCTTTTATGCCAACCTCCTTCTTATGGTTCTCTCGCTGACTTCCACATTTCTGACCTCAGCAAGACGAGTACCGACTTCAACAGCGGTACAGAACCGGTCTTTTAAAATCACGCTCACAACAAAACGATCGTCATTCATTGAAGTGCAGCGATGGCGGCCCTGACCAGACTTTCTGGTGTAAGAACCTGTCTCCCGAAAACGCCTTATGGCATCTCTGACTGTTACACGAGCAGCACCAAGTATTCCAGCAATACGACGTTGATTATAACTTTCAACAGATAGAATCGCAGCCTTGGCTACTGATTCTGCTCCCTATGGCATTGTTTTGAATAAAACTGTTTTGAACTTAAACCGATTTTACAAAATATAGGTACACCAACACTAAACAAGTCTAATTAAGTCTAATAAAGAAAAAAATTTGTAAAAACACTAACATTAAACAAGCCAAATTGGACCAAATTACTAATTACTAATAAAAAGCGAAAGAATGACAGCAATGAGCAGACACTGATAGTTAAACATTAATTTACTGTCAAAATCTCACGTCATACCAATTAATGTCAAAAAGTGACGAAAATATCCGAAAATTTCAAAAATAAATAAAAATAATTGGGTTGGCGGTTAATTCTGCCGGTGAATGTAGTAAAATGTAAAGGCCGCTTGAGATGGTGCTATACAAAGTGCAATGCAATGCAAGACGAGACTTCTTGAACGAAAGCGTGCGCAGTTGAGACCCAGCTGATCAGTTTCTGCAATTTGATGTTTGGTGCCGTTCCTATTGCATGCAAGAAGCAATTCTAGGGAGAAATCTAGTTTCTTTTGTGTTACCAACCAACTAACTACTTCCAATCGAATGATACTGATGTAAAACAGTATGCAGAATTCATCACTTGCAATATACTGACCTTGCAAGAAATTGTCATTTCTTGCACGTTGTAAAAAATGTATTTATCTACTATACAGCGTTGCTAAAAAGTCTCGCGCCAATAGAGAGAAAGTTATGAAATATCAGGACGATGAATGAGACGTTATTATGCAAATTTTAGAGAAAATGTCAAATTTTACAGAGAACAATAGAATGCAAAACAATTTCTTAGATTTTTTGGTATCCAGTGATAAAGCTACATTTTGCTTGGAAGGTTCTGTTAACAGTCATAATTGCCGGTACTGGTCAAATTGTAATCCGCACTGGGTTTGAGGTTTGTCTCAAAAAGTTAATGGCGGACGCTGACATCAAAAATATTTGACATTTACTCTAAAATATGCAGAATAACGTCTCATTCATCATCCTAGAATTTCTGTCAACTTTTTTTGACAATTCAACATATTTATTATACTTAGTGAATTTCTGGGTGTAAAAATTTTAAATTTAAACCAAAAATAAGTAAACTATTTATTTGATTATTTATTTATTCATTATTCATTGTTGACTATTAAACATACACTCAACTGATTTTTTTATATTAAATTTTCATTTCATATATTCTTTCTGTTCAAAGTTTTAATAAAATACCTAAGTATATAAATTTCTGTTTTTATTTCATTAATAAAAGTGGTTGTAAAAAAAATATTGTGTACAACTTGTACGCAAATCACTTTTCCCGCTCGCTAGATTTGCGGCACTCGCCTTACGGCTCTTGCTACAAACTTCTGCGCTCGTGGGAAAAGTGACGCTTTGCCCACTAGTTGTACAAACTACTATTTTACTTAGCAAATAAGAGTATTTTTCCACTTTTCCGCACTCATTTTAGTGTTGAAAGAGTCACTTTTCCGCACTAGTCACTTAGTGCGAAAAAGTGGTTTTGTCAAGTTTTTGGGGAGTATACTGACATTTGAATATTTAAAATATATATTTGTATGGTTGTAGTTTACACAATTACTGAAAAATTGAGAAATTTATTAGAATTCTTCCAGCAAAGTTCCCAACGCCACGGTTGCAACAATTAGTGATGACAAAGCAGTGGGAAACCGAAATCTGACTTCATTGGAAAACATTTTAGCCTCTGCAATTAATTTGCAGAATGCTACAAATTGCACGTTGAATATTAATATTAATAATAATTGATTTGTTGATATGTATTTAATAATAAGTGTTTCTTTATGTTAACTTTTGGGTTTTTTTCCGCAAGCTGGTAGAAAAATAGTTTACCTAACATCTACAATTATTGTGTGTTAAGTAAACGTAAGTGACTAAATAGTTTCTGAAATACACTGGGTTACCTCTCTTAATCAGACAACCGGTACAATTTATATTAATTTAAATTTCAAAATTTCCAAAATATTATTAATTTTCTATCAATTTATAATTTCGCAATATTGTAGTAAAAATTTGTTAAATCATTTAAAAACTTTTTCAAATTAAAACATTAAAACTTATTTCCCTCGCTTTTCTTCTTCTCACTACAATTTTAAGTCCTGATACTTTGAAGTTATTCATTCAATTATTTATTTTTTTAAGAAGGTGAAAATTTAGATGCAGCTTCATCATTTTTACTTTTTACATACTTTTTCTATATTTTTAAATTTAGTTTATTTTAAAGTCTTTTTACACGTTAAAAAAAATATCTCCTTCCTTCTCAAAAATATTGAAAAAATAACAGCCTTATTTATCTCGCAGCGCCTATCAATTTCCTTTTTAGAGAACCCGTTTTTAAAATTTGTAATATAGTGAATATGACCTTCATCTTTTTTTCCAAATTATTGAAATTACTTCATCACTTGTCTTATCTTATTGTTCTATAACATATGAGGATATTTATTTTTTATAGTGACGCAAAAATATAAAAATAAAAACTTTCATATCTAAAAATCCATATCTATACAGTACTTGAGTTTTGAGTCTCCATGTAATTGATTCAATAAATATTTGCAAAATCCTTTGTTTTTAAATTTGATAATCATTGAAAAGCTTTGGCATCAATAGATTATTATTATTTTACTCCTATCCAATTATACATAAATACCTAAAAACTCCAATAATTAAACAAAATCGGTAAATAATGTGGATTGTTTTCTATTCTGTCAGTTGTTCATGTGTTGACAGTTTATACTAAAAAAGTAAAATCTTTGTCAAACACTCTTTCCTTGTCGACATAACAATGAAATATTTAACTGAGACACCGAATTGAGATTTTAATGATGATCGGGTACAGGGATAACTGCAGAAGTCAAGTTGAAGTGGCAAACTCATTTAATCAAAGGTATCCCGAATTGCCTAATATTTTACAAAGTACTGTGTCTAAAATTCATGCACAATTCGGAGAACTTGGACATGTCAAACCATTGAAAAAAAAAACAACACTTCGTTGAAGATGATGTGAAAGTGGATATTTTGTTAAGTGTCGAAGAGAATCCAACTTCAAGTACACGTCAAATTGCCCGTGAAAATAATGTTAGTCTTCATAAAGAAAAACTTCATCCCTACAAATTAACTTTTGTGTAGGAGTTAACAGAAGACGATCCAGATCGTAGAATGGATTTCTGCGAAAGATTGATGAATAAGCTGATCAGAAATGACATAGCTCTTGGTACCATTCTTTTTTCTGACGAATCAGCATTCACATAGAATGGAGAGGTAAACCGACAGAACTGTAGATATTGGTCAGCAGAGAATCCTAATTGGATGCGTGAGACACATACTCAGTACCCTCAAAAGGTGAACATTTGGGCCGGTATCATAGGCGACTATATTATTGGTCCTATATTCTGAAATCTTCCCCAATAAATGGATTGGACGAAGAGGTACTATTGAGTGGCCAGCTAGATCGCCAGACCTTACGCCGTTAGATTTTTTTCTGTGGAGTTATCTCAAGAACAAAGTATATGCAACACAACCAACTAGCATTGTAGACCTCAAAGACAGGATAACTACAGAAATACGGAATATTTCACCTCAAACTTTAAACAAAGTTAAGGAGGAGTTCTATAGTAGACTGTGCTATTGCGAACAACTAGGTGGAGAACATTTTGAGCATTTATTTTAATGTATTAAAATCAAATACATCAGGTATTTTACGTATGTGTTTAATAGCTGTAAAAATAAAAATTTCACCCTGTATAATTCATAATTGACCATACATTATTTAGTTTGTTGAAATCGGTTCATTAAGGGGATTTCAAAAATCTGCAAATATACAGGGTGTTTCATTGAAAAAAAACAACACCGACCATGGCATACTTGCGTGAATCACCCTGTACATAACGCACAACTCAATTCAAAAGTTGACCTGTCTCGGCATTTTTTATAATTTTCGAAAATAATGACATGAAGAATTTTATTCCATAAGTGGTTTCCACACTGTATGATACTGAACTCCTCTTCCTTTTCAAAAACAGTGTGGCTAGATTTCTATCGAAAAATTAATACTCCCTAGGGGAATTTTATTCTATTGGTGATGACTGATGACTGAGAGAAAAGGCCAAAATAATGTGAAAATATTTAGATTCAACCTCAAAACTTATACGTTGGCTTGTTTTATGTCAGTGATTCTTGGTTTTTGTAGACTTGTTTCAGTGTTTTTCGGTAAATTAGTGCAATATGGATGAATTCAACCAACTTTTGCATTAGCATGATGCCATGATTGTTGATTTTGAGGATGCTTGGGAAGAGATGAATATTTGATGAGATGTTCTTCCACCGACAAATCCGTTGCATATTTCTCCTAGAAAGTTTGTACAAATGTTTAGATTAATAAAACCTCTTGTTGAGGAAGTTATTGAAATGGTGGCACCATTATATTACAGTTAATTATTCCCATAACTCTTTGGCTGGTTTAATGCCCCCATGTATATTTCGGGTTTTGCTTTGAGAAACCCTATCTTAATAATATTTTGTTCGCTAGTTACTTTTTTTGACTACTCAAAACCAAAAACATAACTAAAAATACCGCGAAGCAAAAAAGGTTAGGTTGAAGTTGAAAACATCTTCGTATTTGGTTAAAATGCATGGCAAAAACATCACAGTTTACTTATACTGTCAAAATTATGTACGTTTTGATTGGTAGTACATTTTTGAGAACCTAGACAACACTGTTTCCATTTTCCTCACTCATTTCTATTTCTTGATTTCAAGAATACTGCTTTTTGAAATCGAGTGAAATTTTGTGAGAATGGGGAGTACAAATTTCAGGGAATTTCCTACTGGCGGAATTATTAATTTAAAATTAGAATTCCGCCTCGGGGCGGAAGTTTATATGACATATCTATAAATCCGCCGAAAATGTCATAATTTACGCAAACGCGGCGGAATTATTCAATAATAATATATGCTTTCCGCCGTCCAACGACGGACAACTCATATTTAATGATTAAATTCCGTTCAACAGCTGATTAAAATTTATTTTTGTAAGATTTCCGTCCGCAATTTGGTTTAGTATTATTTTATTTTAAGGGGAAGGGTGAATGCAATGATTATATTCCCTTCCTCTTCTTCAAATACACATCGTATATAAATGTGTTTATAAGTCCATTTATTTTCTTGGGTTTGCAAGTCTGACAGCAAATGAAACTCGGGTCTCGGACGGAATAATTCTTGAAAAAATAAACTTTAGTCCGCCGTTAGACGGAATTTAGGTATCACATGTCAGCCTTCCGCCGCACAGAATGGAAAACGGATTTTTTTTCAAAATCTAATATCTGGCGAATGAGAGCAGCTAGCGAAATAAATCCAACAGCATTTTGTAGAATGAGTGATGACGATTTCAGGAAAAATAGTATCGATTCATGAAAGCCACTTGGTTTAAAAGCTTCAACGTACCGAGTAAATATATAACTACAATAAATAGGATACGATTTGGACATGCTTGCTACCAGTAATTTATTTAGACTTAATATAGGCGAAAATGAAAACTGCCAACATTGTGGCAAAATAGGTGACCTCGACCATGTGTTCTTTGAATGCAGTAGATATTTACAAGAATCCAATTCCCTTTATCAAAATTTAATAAGATGTAATATGCCCACTCCATTATAATGTACTGTCTTTATTATCCACAGTAAACACAGTGGCGGATTAAGTATTTTGCCGCCCTAGGCCCTGTCTGATTAGCCGCCCTTTTTAAAAGATGAAATTTTATTTCTTTGAGTCCCTTCATATTATTTAGATATAATATTTATTTCATAAAAGTACAATTGTTGAACAATACAAATAAATATTAACAACAACAGTCAGTTTTCTTAAAACATAATGTATAACTTAATTTTTAAATATTTTCTTTCTGGCTTTCGTCTGAGCAAAATCATCAACTATGTCGTTGTAATCAATTTCTTGAACTAGTTGAGCTTCAATAATTGACAGTAGTGCTAAAGCATTGAGTCTCTCTTGGCCCATACTTGCGCGTAAATACGTTTTTACTCTTTTCAAGGTGGAAAAAGATCTTTCTCCTGAACAGTTCGTAGCCGGAATACTCAAAAAAATACGTAGAGCAATGTCTACATTTGGATAAACATCTTGAAGATTTTGAGAATGCAAAAAATTGTATATTCCTTGCGCGGAACGAATATCTTTCGTGTTCATTAGAGAATCTTTGAGTTGACAGTGCAAATGAATACATTCATTCGCGAAAGTCTCTTCCAAATCATCAGGATACTTAGTAACTAATTCATCTGCGCGAATTTTTAATTCATTGGTATCTATTTCATATAGGTAAATTGTCAAAAAATTAAATTTTTCGTAAAGATTATGATAAGCACTTTTACGTCCTGTCAATTGACCACTTAAAGTATCTAAAATTGGATAGTAAATGTTGGTTCGAAAATTTTCTTCTCCAGATAAAGCTGTTCTTTCATTTTCCCGTGACTCGTCAGCCTGAAGTTTTCGGGTTTTTTTACGACGGGTGTCATAGTGGTAATAATTTTGAACTCCAGATAGTGCTTTGGATTTTTTTTCATAATCAGAAAATTGTTTATCTCTCATATCTTGTAGAAATAATGCCAAAGAACTACATATATATTCTTATCACAGATGATAAATCAGCTTAAGATCCTGAAGCAATTCTAGAAGCGCCTTACATGTAAGATTAATTTTACTAAAGATACAAAAAGTCAACAGAGCTTTGAAAATTCTTCAGAAAAAGCTTATCAATATTCAATTATTTCTTTATAAAGCATTTTTTTTTCAGTATTGCACTCACGAATAAAAAAGTTAATCAGAAAATTAATTCCATTCTATTTCATAAAAATTTATTTGTAAATTTATATAAAAAAAATCAGAATAAATCTTTAAAATGTATTGTCGTTACATTATATCAGATTTAAAATTTTTGACATTCTGAAAAATTTGCCGCCCCCCAAATTGTGCCGCCCTAGGCCCGGGCCTCACGGGCCTAGGCGGTAATCCATCACTGAGTAAACAAGGAAGTATATAGATGTATTATAGAGTTTTTGTAAAATACATGCGTAGTGCTATAAAAATAGCATGCTAGTATGGGTGCAAACAATTGTCTCCCCATACGACTTAGCAATAAGCCAGATTCGTTTCCTTTGTTTCTACCCACTGTAGAAATACCTAACTCTCCGTGGCATAGTTTTGTTTGTCTGAGAAAAATGTCTTGATGGGCCCCTAGGCAAGAAGCAAGTCACCCTGTGAGTATCGGTATTTTTTTCTTCAAGTATTTATACCATCATTTTTAAAAACACTAGAGTTTTTTCTTATCAGTGTATTTGTTTCTCACTCTATTGCATTAAACCCTCTACTAACCTATATGTACTTTATTTACATTCAATATTATTAAATTTATCTATTTATTATATATTTAAACAAACCTTTACACTAAAACATAAGCAAGGTTTAAAATTCCATAACACAACACCACTTACAAAATTAACCTCCGTCGCCGCTGTCACGTCGCGTCGCTTACTGGTAGTCTGAGATAATATACACAACTGGTAGTACCAACAGAAAAACAATCATTATATTATGTGGAAAGTCCTACCGATTCAATTTCGCCTGCGGTGAAATAAGCGAGTTGCAAATCACGTCACGGCATCTCAGTGTTATTTAAATTACAGACAAAATCTTTCACTCGACAAATATAAGATTTTTAAGGTCGTTAAAAGTAAATGAGATTGAACTGAATTGAAAATGTTTAAACTTATCTACGGTTTACATAATTTTTTATTACAGCAATGTAGAACTTTCAAAACAGTTCTTGGGTAAGATGCGGTCGACGGGGAGTGTCAATGCACGCAAAGAACTGGAACTCAGGGAAAAAAGTGAGCTTTGTTTATAAAAAATGAATTTAAACGATTGTTTTGATGGTTTTTTTATATTAAAATGATTTTTCCCAATGGAAAGTGTCAGTTTCTAGGGAATTTGAAAACATTTTTAAATACCAAAAATGCCCTATAAACCATAAGTATATGAAGTGTTCTACCCTACCCAAAAAATGGATAAATGAATGAAAGCTGATTTCTAAACTAGAAATAATTATTATGACAAATTTGTTAAAACAGTTACAGGGTTATTCATTATAAATGTCCCATCCCCTACCATAGTTATTATTGTATAAACAGAAAAATTTTTGAAATAAAAGTTATGTGGTTATACTCTAACTAAAGTCAATGTTGTCAGATATATTTTCTAAAATTGTTAGGCTCGCTACACAAATGTTCCTCTTACTTCAGTAAACTGTTAGTTCGTGATGTTATAAGAAAGCTAGTTTGGAAATATTTATAAAAAAATACATAATGTAACTTTATTAGTAAACATTAAAATAAGTCGCTTGAAATTACTGAAAAAAGAAAAATTAATTAAAACCACTTTTTATGTTACTAAATTTAAGACAATTTTGAAGAGTTGGCAACGTAGTTACACGAGCAGTCAAGACTTCGAAACAACCAATCATCAACTGCAGTATTCATCGTAATATGACGAAATAAGCGAAGTATATTCCGTTTGACGATTTTCGCAGAAAAAATTCTACGGTCTTGAGGGTGTTCGGGGGGGTTGTGTTGTGGTTCGGCTTATAATCCATTAGTATCATTCAGTGTCGGGTGTGAATTATGTTTTAAAGAAATATTTAATATAATATCTATTTTTTGGTTGAGTGAGTTTAGTGAATTGTTATAGGTATTTATAGGAAAGTGTAGGTGATCTAGTGTAGAAAGGTATCATTAATATAATACCTTTTTGATGGTGTAGTGGTTAGGTCGCGTCAGTGAATTGATATTAATATAATATTCATTTGTTCGTAGACGTTAGGGTAAGTTTTATAATATAATTAATTAGAATGGCATTTTGGAGACCATTTGAAACAACAGTCCAAGATGATGCGCGGGATTATTGAATTGTGGATTTAAATATAAGAAGTTAGATAATCGAATGGTAATAATGGAATCTCGGCGTATCACTGAACTTAGACAGGAGTATTTGCGCAAAATAAAAGGGTACCGTGATTCAAATAGAACTATAATTTATTTAGACGAAACTTGGTTTGATACACATGATGTTGTCAAGTGTTTATTCATTTATTTGTTATTCAAACAATCCTTACGGTTTTATTACATGAATAAATATATAAAATAAAATACATTTTAACTTAATATGTAAGAAAATAGTAGTAATGGTAATTATATTATAATTAAAACTGAATGAGGATATACATCCACCTTTAAAATATGGTTGGGTCGACGATATAAAAAACTGTTCTTTAGATACTCCGTGTTCTAGAGGAGAGCGTTTTATTATTGTATTACAAATTTTATGAATTTTGTATGCAGGTTAATTTTTTTCATTCAAATTGATATAATAGATTAACATTATTTCACAATATTCGAATTTATAAAAAATTTATATGCACGCAATTGGTCGGCTTTTTCCTTCAAAGGGATTAAAAATATGAGTCATCACATTAACTTTGGAAGAACTTTATAAACTAAATTTATTATAACGTCAACAAAAGTACATTGGCGTGCGTAGTTTAGGGACACCAAAAAGTTATTCGTTTTTTTAAATGAGACACCCAGTATATTATTGAATTTTTGAAAAGATGTTTTTCTTCTGATTTCAAAAATATACCATATCACACCCCTGTCTTACACCGTTCTTAAGATATCAAATAAAAGTTTTGGTCAACATTTAATTAAAATTACAAAAATAATAGATAACGAATATAACAAAGATAACTTTACAACTATAAATAAATAATAACTTATAAAAGTTGTTCGAAGTGTCCACCATTATTTTCAATACATAATTGAAAACGTCTAAGTCTAATTATATTTTGAATTGCATCAGAAATGGCTTGATTGTTTACATTTGGATTATTTATTTCTAATTGAATTCTGTCTTTAATGACTTGAATACAGTCATTATTATTATTATTTATTATGTCTTTTAAAAACCCCCAAAAATATGAGTCTATAGGGGAAAGATGCGGACTGTTAGGAGACCATAATACGGTTCCATTATTCCTTATCCACACATTGTTCAAATGCTCTTTAACAGGTAGGAGCTGCCCCATCCTGCATCCAAATGAAGTTGAACGTCCAAAAAATTCTCTACAAGAATATTTTCAACTTCAGGAAGAATCATTTCCAGATAGGTAACTCCAGTTAAATTGAAATCATAAAATATGGGTCCAACAATTTTGTTTCTGAAAATTCCACACCATACACTAAGAGTTTTTCTTCCCGATTTTTTTATTGGTTTTATCAATCTTTTTCTATTCTCCTTGTTTTCCCATGACCTACCTTTCCTGTTAAAAACTCCAGCCGTAAAAAAGGATGAATCATTGGTCCATAATATTTTAGTGAAATAATCAGGATCTTCATCTAACTTTTGGAGCATTTGGCGGCAAAACTCAAACTTTTCCTTTTATGAGCCTCTGTCAAAACTTGCACGGGTAAAATTTTATATGGTTTGTAGTTGTTAGTTTTCAACGTACGTTGTATTTTAGAGTAACTCATTTTCAAATGAGCTGCTGCATTATTTATACTACATTCAGAATTTTCTAAAAAATAATATAGTGTTTCAAAAAACTTTTCAAGAATACCTATAAGAGGACTCACCTTCAAAATAAAGCAGTATATCTAATTGATTTTCGTTGTTTGCATGAACTAGTCGCCTTTTTCTATTAAAACTACCGATCTTATTTGCCTGTTGGTAAATACGGCTGAACGTATTGTCTGCGAGTGTTGAACGATTTGGATACAACTCCCTGTATGCTCTTTGCCCTGCACGTTTATCTTTGTTATTTTCTATATAGCATGTGAATATTTGAATTTTTTCTTCTACACTGTAAACTATTTTGAATGTTTCACTGAAGATATGATATTTAATAAACATGACAGTTGTGATTTTCATCGCTTTTCAATATTTATAGTAACTAGTTTAATTTACTATATTTATCCTTTAATATCTTAAGAACGGTGTAAGACAGGGGTGTGATATGGTATATTTTTGAAATCAGAAGAAAAACATCTTTCCAAAAATATAATAATATATCTAATCATTTTAAAAAACGAATAATTTTTTTGTGTCCCCTAAACTACGCACGCCACTGTACTTTTGTTACCGTTATAATAAAATTAGTTTATAACTGGGGAGAAACTGTCGGATTAGTCGGACAATGCCACTGTAATATAGAATTATTCACTTATAGGTGAAAAGAGAGGTTAGGAAATTTCCGATTTTTGTTTGCCTAAAGTTTTTTCTAGTTGGTACCAAATTTTGTCTACAATTATACAGTGGGAGTAAAAAAATTGCCTTTTTTCGACATTAAAATTTTCAACTATTTTTAATGGAACACCCTGTATATTGCAACGCCATAATTAGGAGTCGTGTCCAAGGTATCCATATACCAATAATCATCGGACTTGTACCTTGAAGTTTTAGCAGTAAAAAATTAAAATAGTAGTCTGGATATTTTAGCAAACGTATTTTTTATTAGCATATTTAGAACTATACATTAATAAAGAAATAAATATAAATCTAAAAAAACTGCTGTATATGTTGACCGTTCTGTTCTACGCATTTATGAAGTCGGACCATTAAATGGTTGAATGAATTGTGTAACATATCTTGGGGAATCGCTTCAATTACTGCACGAATATTCCTCTTAAGATCACCCAAATTATGTGGAAGGGGGTTATAGCACCTATCCTTGACATAACTCCAGAGAAAAAAGTCTGGAACTGTCAAGTCAGGAGAGTACGGTGCCCATTCTATAGGGCCAGCTCTTCCTATCCATTTTTCCCCAAATGTCATATCTAGTGATGCTCTTGCTATTAAAGAATAATGAGGTGGAGCACCATCTTGCTGAAAGTAGACCTCATCCAAGATACCCTCCTGTATTAACTGTGGATAAAAGAAATTTTCCAACATATCAGTATATACAGTTCCTGTTATCGTTGGCTCATTGAAAAAAAATGGTCCATATATTTTTTCAGCAGAGATGGCGCACCAAACTGTTACCTTTGGAGTATCTCGCTGGAACTCGTTAAACGCTCTTGGATTCTCTGATGCCCAAATCCTACAATTGTGCTTGTTACATCTACCATCTATGTGGAAACTCGCCTCATCAGACATAATTAACAGCGTATTTGGTATAACTCTAAACAAGTCCAAAAGAGTTTCGCAAGTAAACAATCTCTTTTGGTAGTCCTCCTGACGAAGCTTTTGAAATGTTTGAAGCTTATAAGGGAATAATTTTAAACATTTAACACATCTCTCGCACTCACTTTTAAATAAATTTAATGCAGCCGCCATTTTCCTAAGAGATATTTTCTGATTATTAATTGCAATAATCTCATGGACCGCTAAAAGTCTGTATAAATATTCAGGATTAGACAAATTCCTTTTTGGCCTCTTGACCTCCAAGTATCCATGTATTGAAAAATTTTGATGCCATTTTTTAATAACGTTTTTGCTTGGCGGATTTTTCTGGAATCTAGTTCTAAATCTTCTTTGTGTCGTTATTATTGATCGGGTTTCGGTATAAAAGATTACTGTTTTTGCTTTTTCAACTAATGAATAAATCATTTTCTTTAAAATTTATGTTTTTATGTTAACTTAATTTGACATTTTACTCTGACAGTGACAATTGTTTACTATGGATACCTAGTTACGTTTTTTTTTATACGTTTGCTAAAATATCCAGACTACTATTTTAATTTTTTGCTGCTAAAACTTCAAGGTACAAGTCCGATGTTTATTGGTATATGGATACCTTGGAAACGACTCCTAATTATGGCGTTGCAATATACAGGGTGTTCCATTAAAAATAGTTGAAAATTTTAATGTCGAAAAAAGGCAATTTTTTTACTCCCACTGTATAATTGTAGACAAAATTTGGTACCAACTAGAAAAAACTTTAGGCCAAAAGAAAAGGAATGGCGTAAACCGCAGGTGGCAAACACAACTGTATAAAAGTTATAAGCAATTAAAATGGGTCACTCTCGGCTGGGACACCCAGTATTGTAGCATTCCTAATTAACAAACAAATGGGAAAGTGGGGCAAATATAATAACTGCCATAAAAAAGAATGGGAGCAGGAAGTCCATATTTTGTGGTAAGTTACTGATATTGCTTATTTGCTTGTTATTGGGATAATTTAGTTCAAATACTAAAATTTGGTATTGAATAACGATAAGTTGTAAAAATTTCAATCCTACAAATTAAATGCTATCAAAATTTAATTCAAAAATTATGTACCCAAATCCAAACCAAAATCGTGAAGGTGAATTAAATTGGGCGATTTTCAAATGCCACAAACAAATTAACCATTACTTCAGCCAAATGACCTCCAAAATACCATTTTATAATTTGCACATTTTCGCAGGTTGAGTATGTTAATGGAGGCATTGTAAAATGCAATGGCATGCTCTACCACCGTAATTAACGTTTGGAGCAAAAAGTTTAAATTAGAATTTAATAAAGAGAATTCTACACTGTTGCCGGTTGAAAGTATTTAGTTTTATAGTTCTTCCAAAGTTAATCTGATGACCCATATTTTTAATCCCTTTGAAAGAAAAAGCCGCCCAATGGCGTGCATATAAATTTTTTATAAATTCGAATATTGTGAAATAATGTTAACCTACTATATCAATTTGAATGAAAAAAATTAACCAGCATACAAAATTCATAAAATTTGTAATACAATAATAAAGCGCTTTCCTCTAGAACACGGAGTATCTAAAGAATAGTTTTTTGTATCGTCAACCCAACCATATTTTAAAGGTGGGTGTATATCCTCATACAGTTTTAATTATAATATAATTACCATTACTACTATTTTCTTACATATGAAGTTAAAATGTATTTTATTTTATATAAACCGTAAGGATTGTTTGAATAACAAATAAATGAATAAACACTTGACAACATTATGTGTGTATCAAACAAGTTTCGTCTAAATAAATTTTAGTTCTATTTGAATCACGGTACCCTTTTATTTTGCGCAAATACTCCTGTCTAAGTTCAGCGATAGGCCGAGACTCCATTATTACCATTCGATTATCTAACTTCTTATATTTAAATCCACAATTCAATAATCTTTCGCATCATCTTGGACTGTTGTTTCAAATGGTCTCCAAAATGCCATTCTAATTAATTATATTATAAAACTTACCCTAACGTCTACGAACAAATGAATATTATATTAATATCAATTCACTGACGCGACCTAACCACTACACCATCAAAAAGGTTTTATATTAATGATAACTTTCTACACTAGATCACCTACACTTTCCTATAAATACCTATAACAATTCACTAAACTCACTCAACCAAGAAATAGATATTATATTAAATATTTCTCTAAAACAAAATTCACACCCGACACTGAATGATACTAATGGATTATAAGCCGAACCACAACACAACCCCCCCCCCCGAACACCCTCAAGAACGTAGAATTTTTTCTGCCAAAAATGTCCAACGGATTATACTTCGGTTATTTCGTTATATTACAATGAATACTGCAGTTGATGACTGGTTGTTTCGAAGTCTTTACTGCAGGTGTTACTACGTTGCCATCTCTTCAAAATTTTCTTATATATTGTAACATATAAAAAGTGGTTTTAATCAATTTTTCTTTTTTCAGTAATTTCAAGCAGCTTATTTTAATATTTACTAATAAATTTACATTATGTATTTTTTTAAAAATATTTCCAACCTAGCTTTCTTATAACATCACGAACTAACAGTTTACTGAACTAAGAGGAACATTTGTGTAGCGAGCTCAACAATTTTAGAAAATATATCTCAACAGTTTTATATAATAGTGCGCCTTATAATGAATGAACTCGAAACAAAGTTGATGATAACGGGACACAATAATATCATTTGTAAAAATTAATATGCGCTTCTGGCAATGGCGGTTAAAATAGAAGGGCAACACCTAGAAGGGACAACAATTCTTCTCTCTCCTTCAAGCAGTGTTGTTCATATCCTTGTCGTGCTTGCGTAAATCGTATGCCTAGCTAAGCGTTTTTGCAATATGTATATGAATTGAACAGCAAAGTATAAAAAAGTGAGGTTATTGGTCTACGACGACAAATAAATTCACAAAACTGTCCGTGTTCCTTGGCTGATTCCTTCAGTTTACCCAGGATTGATATTCGATAGAATGACGTTCAAGAATACCAGTTATCCTTTCTCTCGGTTGTTTTACTCCCCGGGTTTCTAGAATTGGATCCCTGGTGTGAAAAGTGAGAACTTTCTATAGGGGTAGGAGGAAAAAACAATGTTTAAATTTCTAATTCTAGAGGCTCATATTTCGTTAACGAAGGGAGTACTAGCATTATTTTTACCATGTTTTTGTTACGAACTCGTGGGACGACCTGTATAAACCAAATTCACACCGACTATACTAAGAATTTACAAAATACCGTCATTTTATAAACAAGTTGCCATTGAAAATTACGACCTCTTGTGGATAACAAGTTTTGTGGTTTTTACGTTTTTGTTTTGGTAAATATGTGGGAAATACTTTGTCAAATTATATCGCGGTGAACTGAGGAATACCTACCTATTTCTTATCAAATCATATAAATATTTCTTGTATTTCATCTACTCGAAAATTAATTTAAATTACAAGATAGTTCAATTGAAACCCATCTTTGGTCCAGGAAAAATTTATTGACAAGTACAGTTACAAATAACTACCACTACAATTGAGGCACATATCCCACTGTTTCACCAACTGATGTATACCCTGCTTATAGAATTCTTGTGGCTGCTGCTGGAAGAATTCTTTCACGGCGTTTTGTACTTCTGCGTCCGACTGAAAACGGTTACCTTTCAACGCCTTTTTTAGTGGCCCAAAGATGTGAAAATCGCAAGGCGATAAATCGGGACTATAGGGTGGATGCTCTAATATCCTCCATTTCTTTCGTTGCAGATTTTCTTTCACTACGTTGGCAACATGAGGCCGAGCATTATCGTGAAGCAGAATAACACCACGTGAAAGCTTCCCTGGACGTTTTCTTCTTATTGCTTGATGGAGCTTGTTCAAAGTTTCATTATACAGGTTTGAGTTGATATGCAATCTAGGTTCTGTAAACTCTATCAGCAAGGGTCCTTCATGGTCGAAAAAAAAAGTAATGTCAACATCACCTTGCCTGCAGAAGGTTGAACTTTAAACTTCTTTGGTGGATAAGAAATTTGCGTGTTTCCATTGCATCGCCTATAAATTTGCAACGGTTGCACACCTTCAGCACACAAAAATTGAATGACCGCACACATCACATTTGGACGGATTGTTAACAACAAACGCCATTTCAAAGTCACAATACTTAAAATCGCTGTCAAATATAAACGAAATAAACAGATCAGTGTGACGTTTGCATACACTACTAATGTTGGAAAACGTCAGTTGAATGATTACAATTGTTTCCAAGGCTAACCTGACCAAAGATGGGTTTCAGTTGAACAAGCCTAGTAATTAGTAATCCAATTTCCAGCCGATCAAAATTTGGGTTTTGGATACGTAAATAAAAAAATCATTAAGAGGCGTTTACACCAAAGAAGCGAAAATGTACTAAAAATTACTGTAGAATGTGTATTTTTTCTCTAAATTGATTAAAATATGATAGGTATTTGCTCAATACATAAAATTGAAGGAACAGAAATAAAAATTAGTGATTTTTCCTTCTAAGACATTTTTCTCCTTTAATATCAACAATATACAAAATTAGAAGTGAAGCGAAAAGTGGAGTTATTAAATCTGCAAAGAAAAATGCAGGTGGTAAAAAGAAACTTGAATTCACAGAACAAATTAAAAACGCAATAAGAAGAAATTTGCACTAATTTTATTTTAGGAAAGAAATCCCAACACTAGCTAAAATTTCGGATGAAATGAATAAGGATCCATATTTCTCTAGAATGAGCCGAACGAAACTACGGGAAACGCAACAGGAATTAAAATTTAAATGGACAAAACATGATAGAAAAGGGATTCTAATTGATACTGACGAAATTATTTGTTGGAGACGGAGATATCTAAGAAAAATTTCTAAACCAATATTTTACTTGGATGAAACCTGGGTGAATGAATGCTACACTGTCAGTAAAATGTGGCAGGATACCAACATTCAATCTTCACGACAGGCTTTTTTTGGAAGGATTATCTACAGGATTGAAGAGTCCATCCGGTAAGGGACGACGTCTAATCATAACTCATATTAGCAGTGATAATGGGTTTTTAGATGGTGGCTCTTTAATATTCCAATCTAAAAAAACTGGAGACTACCATGAAGATATGAACGCCGACGTTTTTGAGGAATATTTTGAACAGATGATTGACCTAGTACCAAAAGGTTCAGTCATAGTATTAGATAACACTAGTTATACTCTAACTAAAGTCAGTGTGATAAAATAAAGCAATGTTGTCAGATATATTTTCTAAAATTGTTAGGCTCGCTACACAAATGTTCTTCTTACTTCAGTAAACTGTTAGTTCGTGATGTTATGAGAAAGCTAGTTTGGAAATATTTTTTAAAAAATACAAAATGTAAATTTATTAGTAAACATTAAAATAAGTCGCTTGAAATTACTGAAAAAAGAAAAATTGATTAAAACCACTTTTTATATGTTACAATATATAAGAAAATTTTGAAGAGATGGCAACGTAGTAACACCTGCAGTAAAGACTTCGAAACAACCAGTCATCAACTGCAGTATTCATTGTAATATAACGAAATAACCGAAGTATAATCCGTTGGACATTTTTGGCAGAAAAAATTCTACGTTCTTGAGGGTGTTCGGGGGGGTTGTGTTGTGGTTCGGCTTATAATCCATTAGTATCATTCAGTGTCGGGTGTGAATTTTGTTTTAGAGAAATATTTAATATAATATCTATTTCTTGGTTGAGTGAGTTTAGTGAATTGTTATAGGTATTTATAGGAAAGTGTAGGTGATCTAGTGTAGAAAGTTATCATTAATATAAAACCTTTTTGATGGTGTAGTGGTTAGGTCGCGTCAGTGAATTGATATTAATATAATATTCATTTGTTCGTAGACGTTAGGGTAAGTTTTATAATATAATTAATTAGAATGGCATTTTGGAGACCATTTGAAACAACAGTCCAAGATGATGCGCGGGATTATTGAATTGTGGATTTAAATATAAGAAGTTAGATAGTCGAATGGTAATAATATGGAATCTCGGCGTATCGCTGAACTTAGACAGGAGTATTTGCGCAAAATAAAAGGGTACCGTGATTCAAATAGAACTATAAGTTGTCAGCTGTCATTTAATGTTGTGTTTTTGAATGTTGCATAGATTGGCATAGATATCCTTTGTTTACTGTTTAGTTTAGCGTCGTTTTTCGAGTTTGTGCTTGTCGACACTTTTCCAATGCTACTGCACACAATAGAGTAGCCTCACGGCTCCAAGAAGCATATCTTCATGTATTGCGTGATCCATTGTGATTCAAACTATACAAATATTTAGATTATAATACAAAATTTAAAGCTCAAAACAACATAGGACACAGGCAGTAGATGATTTGTATAATTTCTAGGTTAATTTGAATGTCACGAGTACGTTACCTCTGCCCATGCTCAAAATTTCCGTTCCGTTTATTTATAACTGCAACAATTTTTACATACCGTTCGTTACGTATCCAGTGCGTCTACGTGTGGTATACGTTTACAAACAACTTGCAAAATAGAAATATATCAATAACACACTATTTCTGACAAAGCAAGTGTTTTGCGTACTCGTATATCCCCTTTGAAATAAGTTGTTCATTTTAGTATTTGAGACTTATAAGCGGAGGTCTACAGATTGCGAAAAAGTTTAATAGGTCATACGATTTACACAAGTACGACAAGGATAATATGAACAACACTGTTTGAAAGAGAGAGACAAGAATTATTAGAACAGGCGAATTAACTTTTTTTAAAAAATTGTTTTCTAAAGTTTGGTAGGATGAAGTTGTAGAGGGGGTAATTACAGACAAGTGAAAAATAAATGCAACAGCTGAAAAGTGGGAGGGATGATTTGGGGGGTGGGAAAGGGGTGGAAAAAGACATTATTGCGATTTCCGGCCAAAGTTGATGTCCTGGAAAAAACAGTATAATGTAAAAGTTGTAGATCTCAAAAAGATCTACAACTTTTGTATTTGTGTCTTTTTCACATAACCTCAAAATTAGCTCGAGAAACGCAAAAAACTGCATTTTTGAATTTTTATTTAAAGTTTCGGTAAAAATTGTTCGATTTAAATGAAAATTTAGCACAAAGTAGCTTTTATAGTCACAGACTATGAAAAAATGTTCAACAAACTGCACCATTGAGTTCGATGGGAAAAAATACAAAAGAAACTGTGTATAACTTATTTCAATAAAATTTTTATTAGCAGTCAGAAACGTTATTACGTGCAATATAATATGTTACAATATGGCTTCAGGTAAAATGAGAAAAACAACAATTCTTTTGTAGAAAAAAATATATATTCGCTGAAATTGTACTGATATATGACAAATTATAAAAAACATTATATGAAAAATTTCATATATTACAGCAATCTACGTCTTTTTAACACAGTTGCAGTACATTCATCGTTTGATGTATTCGGCGGGTGTAATTTAGGCGCTAACCATCCTTCTTTACCTGTCTGACCAAGAAGGGTAGATAATCCGACATGTATTTTCGCCGCTAAGAAGTGCAGGTAGGTCGAGTCATAAAATAACTCTTATCTTAATAAAATACGAAGGTGGTTTGGTAGGGGTAGGTTTGGTTGGGTTATTATTGAAAATTATTATAATTTATTCTTCAAAAATTGACTAAAAATACGAAGGTGGTTTGGTAGGGGTAGGTTTGGTTGGGTTATTATTGAAAATTATTATAATTTACTTTACAAAAATATATCTTATTATAAATGTCGGTGATTTAATAAATAACTGTATTTCATAAATCACGTAGTTCAGTCGGTTAGCGCCCAAAATACACATAGGATTAAAATGACCCTTCGGTCTTGACGCCTAGTTTACATGTTGTAAAAAGTGCATTAATCCTTTAGCGCCCAAATTACATCCGCCCGATGTATTAACGGGGATGGACGATTTGGTCCCTGCTACCAGTGTTAATCCGTTAGAAACCAAACATTTCGATAATCCGACTGGTAATTTCGCCCCCAAATTCAAATACTATGTTGAAAATGTACCAACAGAAAATGTAAGGCCTATACACTTGGTGCAAGTGCAATATTCGTGACTAAAACTTCATCCGAGCACTGCCATTTCACTGACATTTCAACGTTAAACCTAACCTAACCTTAAATGAATTCCAAATCGAAACTTAGGTATATCAAGTTGCAAAGTCTTCGTTTGAAACATAATGTAAGTAACCCTAAAGTTAGAAATCGTCAAAAAGTTATTGAAAACCTGATAGAAAAATACAAAAACTCTGAAATAGATAAATAAATAGATAGATAGATACATTTTTAACCTGTATTTCATATAATAATAATATATGCTCTACAGGCCTTGTAGACCCAGGGCAGTTATTTTTCTCCACTCCTCTCTATTCTTAGCTTTCTGTTTCCAGTTTCGTATTTTCAGTTTATTTATATCAGACATAGCACTTTCAAACCATCTTTTTCTAGGCCGCCCTCTTCTTCTTTCCTCCTCCTGTATAGAGCCATTTTTGTCATTCTTTCTTTGTTTAATCTTTCTACGTGTACCAACCAACTTAACCTGTATGTTTTTATTCTTGATGTTATCTTTGATTATCCATATAACACGTCTATTTCTTCATTCGTTCTCCTTCTCCAGCCTTGAGGTGTTTTTATTCCACCGAAGATTGCTCTAAGAATTTTACGCTCCCAGCGCTCCAGCTTTTCTTCCTGTTTTTTTGTTAGAATCCATGTTTCACTTTCGTATGTTACAGTGGGTTTTATAATGGTATTATATATTCTTATCTTCATCTTTCTTGAACAGTATTTTGATTTCCTCAGTGACTGGAGCATTCCAAATTTTCTGTTACCTTTCGTGATTCTTGACTGTATTTCTTGTTCTTCGTGTGCATTGCTAGATATTAGTAATCCCAAATAAATAAATTCATGTACCCTTTGGAAACTGTAATCCATTTCCCTTCTCGTTTTTACTATCAGATTTTCGGCAATACTTCCAGTATCTCCAAGGACCATATATTTTGTTTTTTCTTGATTAATTTGCAGCCCTAAAATGTTTGCTTGTTCTGCAAGATTTCTTGTAATTTTAGTGAGCTCTTTCTTTGATTTTGCCAATACTGTCAAGTCGTCTGCATACGCAATACACTGATGTTCGTTATTATAGATTGTACCATCTGTTTTTACTTTAGATCTTCTGATAATGGCTTCGAGTGCTAAGTTAAATAAAACAGTTGATAGCGGATCCCCTTGCCTTACACCATTTCCGACCCTGAAGACCGTTGATTTGTACCCATTCCAAGTTATTTTGTTACCAGTGTTCAAAAGAGTCATTTTTGTTAACCTGATCAATTTGCCTGGTACTCCTAGCCATTTAATAGCTTCGAAAAGTTGGTCTCTGCTAACTGTATCATACGCCTGCTTAAAATCTATAAATAGAGCATGTAATTCCGTTTTATACTCATAGCAGGTCATTTGAATTTTCTTTAAAGTGAAAACCTGGTCTGTTACCGACCTGTTGATCCTAAACCCTGCTTGGTACTCCCCTAGTATATTCTCAGCGTATTTATTCAATCGAGCTCTCATTAGTCTTGCCAGGATTTTATACACTGTATCTAATAAAGCAATACCTCTGTAGTTGTCACAGTTTGTTCTATCTCCTTTTTAGTACAGAGGGCTTATCAGAGCTATATTCCAATCCTCTGGTAAGAGTGCTAAATATGTTTTATAAGCTCGTATATTTCACTTATAAGTTTTGCGCCTCCTCCTTTAATCATTTCTGCTGTTATTTCATTTTCTCCTGGGGCATTGTTATTTTTTAGATACTTTACAACTTCTTCTACTTCTTGCCTTGTAGGCTCTTCTACCTCCTCATCGAAATCTTGATATCTTTCATCGTTGTTCGGATAACCTGTCAGCCATGGGACTAAATTACCTTATGAAATTTCGTGACCTCATCTTTGGGAACCAAATTGACAACTCCGGTATTAACTAACTTCAGGCACTTCTTCAAAAAGTAACTTATTTATTATCTAGAGACTTAAAGTATCTTTGACACACAGCTCTGGTTATTGAACATACATCAAATAGTAGTCATCGAATATTGCCAAATACTAATAGAATTAAAATATACTTAATATGTCTCGTAGCTATGCTGAACGCTTCTTTGGTCCGTTTTTGATACACTATTGCTACTAAATTTTATACCTGCACCTTGATGGGTCTAACCCAAGAGACGATGTGCACAGCTCCTACTCCAAACTGCTGCAACTTCGTGTGTGTTGTGCACAGCTGTTGCTCCAAAATGAGACTATCATAAACAGACTTGCTACTTCCTCTTTCTGCTCGTATACTTTCGGAGCGTCCGCTCCGAAACAGAATGAAAAGCTGAAAAAGTCGAGGAGGGACTAATGATATCTAAGACCGACAATTCGGCCTTTGAAATACTTCGTATCACATCTTATATACGAATAAGTAGCTGTTTTGCTCTTTATTATATACATCAGTTCAAAACGGTTGTTACATCTGTCTTTTATAACGTTTCTAAGTGCTAATTGGATTTTTTCAACATATCTGGGTACTCTCTTAGGCAATTTCTACGAGAGATGAAATCTTAGTATAGGATTGGGATTGTATTATTCTAATATAGTATTTTAATATTGTATTGTGATTAGTGATTTTGTTGTTATTGTTCACTGAGTTTCTTGTCATAGTTGTTGTTTTTTATGTCACGTTAAAATTTTATTTTACACGTTTATGCCCGGTTGCAAGAACGCTCATTAAAAATGATGGATGATTAACGGCTAATCAATGAAATAATAACTCGTTGATTCTTCAAATCAACCATCGTTTACACATCAAAATGCAACGGATAGGTACCTGCAATGATGAACAATTAATCGACCATTATTTTTTTCGTGCAATCGGGTTCCCATTGATGGTTCATCATTTTTTAATCAACCATCACATGATGAGAGATTTGATTAGCGTTCTTGCAACCGGGCATTAATCTATTTTGTCTTTGTTTTCATAAAATATTGGGTGTTACCCGTAAATATGTAAATAAATATTTTATCGAAATAAGTTATACACAGTTTTTGTATTTTACCCCGTAGAATTCAATGGTGAAATTTGTTTTTTCAAAAATTTAAACAAATCTATAACAATTGAAAAACGTACTTTTTCCTTCTTTTGCATTTTTGCAAGTTCTTCTATTGTGACTACTAGTTTTTTTTATTTCAATTGAAGGTAGATGTAAAAACGAAAAAAATGAGTACCCATGGAACTTATTTCGAGAGTTATCCAAAGGAGAAGTTTCGTTTAAAAAAAAGGTTTTTTTACCGAAAAAACCTCATAACTCGACAGAGCTGGGTAATTCCTAGTTAAAAAGTAATTAATAATTACAATTGTAGTATGTCAAAACCACGTAGTAGTAGATATAGTATATTTCATTACCAGTACAGAAATGAGGATTTTTCCGTGCGCGCGTGACAAATTGCCGAACACGGGAAGTCATGCAAGAACGGAAAATCCATTTCTGGACGAGTAATGAACGATATTTTTTATTATACTTAGGTACCTGAAATCAACATAAACAAAAAATATCGCAAAAAATTATTAAGAAAATCGGGAATATTTATTTTTATTTTTAAAACAGTAAAAATGTAAGTACAACTCAAATTAACAAAAAAAATACAAGTAGGTAATTCTAAGAAAATTAATTTTGGACAGAACCGTTATTATTAATAGTAATATTTATTGTACAATTCGTATTATTGTTGAAGCTCAATCCCTTTTGCATTTCTTTTTGTTGAACTAAAGACTCTGCTAAAGATGTTGAAGCGGAGTGTTCGTGTGTGCTTTGGTTCTCTTGATTGACTGTTACAGATGTTGTAGTTTCCAAGTTACAAGGGCTAAACAACTTCCGTGATACAAATCACCGCCGCTTTCCACCAACATGGTTGCCGAAGAGCGCCTTAGCCCATGTCCGGTATATTCTTCGGGATTTTTTAGTTTTAGGTATTTTGCAACAAGTTTTGGAATACCACTGATAGTATGGCACCCAACATGTTGAGCGTAACATCTTTGGTTTCGGTATGCAACAAATAATCTTCTACTCTCCATATGTTTTGGGCGGAGATCTGCGTATTTACGGTAAATTGTACAGGGATCGAATTTGCAATTTTCATTGGTAATGGTAAAACTTCTTGACCTGTGAGTTTTTCCATCTCGTAAGAACACGACAAGGAAACGCCCATTATCTTCCACATCATCTAAACTCAAACGTATTAAATCATCTCTGCGGCATGCACCGAAGATGCCAAACACTAAAATTACTTTTGCTAGTAGATATTCTCCATCTGAAGCTTCACATAAAAATTTGGTTACTTGTTCTGCTGTAAGAAACTTGGATTTCTTTGGTATACGGTGCGGTGGAATAAGTGTTACCCCCCCCTATTAACTACTCTATTTTTATATCTTAAGAAAAAAGCTCAAACAGGTCAATTTTTATATTAAACGTAGTATGTTATGACATAAAAGTTTCGAACCTGACATAATCCCTCTTCATGGGGGTGTCATCCCTTCGATTTTTTTAAATGAGAAAGAGCATCATGCGACACCTCATTTGAAACCTATTGAAACACTGATTTCAAAAATGTTTAACACTTTGGTTCAAAAATTAACAGAGTCTGAATTATGCGAGATTCACGGATTATGAGTAAGACACTATTTAAAATAATGTCGGTCTATTGGGCGGTCAGGAAAGCGTTCATTAAAAATTCTGACCGCCTCATGATAATTACGACCAGCTTCGCCATAAATAACAATCATTTCGCATTTTTCTTGTAAATTGAGAGGTTGTACCATTTCCATCATTCACAATAAACAAACTTATCTTCATGTAGTAACAAAACTGAAATTACTTCAATATGTCACTGTCAAATATTTGACAGTGACAACTGATAATAATAAATTTGCTAGGTAACGAAAAAAGACAATTACGGTTTGAGAAAAAATCGACAGTGCGACTTACTCATAATCCGTTAATCTCGCATAACTCAGACTCTGTTAATTTTTGAACCAAAGTGTTATACATTTTTGAAATCAGTGTTTCAATAGGTTTTAAATGCGGTATCGCATGATGCTCTTTCTCCTTTAAAAAAATCGAAGGGATGACACCCCCATGAAGAGGGATTATGTCAGGTTCGAAACTTTTATGTCATAACATACTACGTTTAATATAAAAATTGACCTGTTTGAGCTTTTTTCTTTAAATATAAAAATAGAGAAGTTAATAGGGGGGGGTAACACTTATTCCACCGCACCGTATATCCTACAGCTTGTCGTTTCAAAAAAGCAATCGTTTTCGGATATTGATGGTGAGTATTTTCTTTTATTGCCAAACAACTCTTTAACATAGAGAATCGACTCCATAAAGTGGAGGATTTCATAGTGTTGGCTTTTTCAGAAAAATATACTAAAAGAATATCGTCACTCACAATTTTGATTCGTTTCTGAGTCCGCCATTCGGTAAAACTGTTATATTCTTGTTCATATCTCAACCTGGATTTCACTGGTAATAAATCTGCACTCACTTCTGCCGCTCGTTGTAAGATATTTTCGGGAATATCCCGATTTTCTTCACAATCTGAATTCATTTTTGCAAAATGTAATAAATACATAAATACTTAATTTTCACTGACAGAAAATAAAATTTGTCATTAATAAATAAATCGTTGCTATAGACACATTACTCGTTTCTTTTTTTTCTTCGGGTTGCCATAGGATATCTAGTATTATGGATATCTATGTTTATTATTAAGCGCACGGAAATAGGGATCGGGAAAAAATTTCCGTGCGCTGTTCCGAAAATGTCATATTTACTGTATTTTATAAACAGTTGAAAATGTAGTATTTTCTGTTAAGTATAATAAAAAACTCTTTATTCGAAATCAACTACAAAAGCTTTGTGAAAAATGTATGACATGTCTAACCATCAACTTGTCAATCTGTTTTTTATTCATATTCATCTCATGTCATCTTGGAAAGTATCAAAATGACACTGATGTAAAAACGTCTATATAAATGGAGTGTTCAAATATTGCTCAGGAGCATGTTCATAAATACCACAACAATTACTCTTTTTTCATGTAATTTGTAATTGTATTTAAGTACATTTTTTTTCTTAAAGTAATTTGGAATTGTAATTACAGCAAAATCTGTGGAGGAATTGTACTTTTTAATTATATTATTTAAATTATCTAAATACAATTACTTCCCATAAGTACAATTACTTTTCCAATTACAATTACTTTTTCCAATTACGAGTACATTCATAAGTACAATTACATTTTTTAATTACAATTACTTTTAAATGCATGTTTCAGTTTCAAATCCAAATACTACAAAGAAAAATAATACAAATAAAAACTTTTTTGACTTCAATGAAGACGTAACATTCGATTGTAAAAAAATGAGATACAGTTAGAAGTATTACAATATCTCAATGATTTAAGAAAAAATATTACGATGAGAAAAGTGTTTTTTAAATATAATACGGCACTTCCCTCTTCTGGACCCGTTGAGAGATTATTCTCATTCGCAACAATTGTCAACGCTCCCAGAAGGCATACGCATACTTGTTATGAAAAGTAACAATATAAACATTTTGTAAGTTATAACTATATCTTGCAAATCAGGCGTCATTGATGAAAAGTAAAAATTTAATAATTTTACAACAAATATTTTTTTACATTAGTAATCCACCCTTTTCGAAAAAAGTATTTCAAGGATATAAGATTTTCAAAATTGGATATAAGCATTTGTGAACTATCCGTAGCTTAAACAATTGATTCCATGACAAAAAAGTATCAGATGCTTTTTGACGAGAGTTGATGTACGTACCTGGACCCTAGACCTAGATACGTACACGAATTTTTGTATTTTTGTTTCGTTCCAATCAATAAAACTTTTAAAAGTTCACATTTTATTATTAACTTCCCTGCTTTCTAGGATTCTATCTTTTTCCTTCAGTTAAGGAGACCTAAAATTGTATAGAAAACAATAAACGCTCCATCCAACCCTCCCTTAAGATATCTTTAACTTTAAGGAATCCTTCAGGGAGTCGCTGCAATCGGCTGTTAATTTAACAGTTTGAATTATACCTATTTCAAAATTTTATTCGTACCGGTTGGTTCCTCCATTTCATCATAATTTGTTGTTTTATCTGCTAAGTAATTATAAAAGTAATTGATAATTCCTTTTTTAATGTAATTGTAATTAAATCAATATAATTCCTATTTTTATGACATGTACTTTGTAATTGTAATTACTTGATTCCTTTTTTGGAAAAGTACTTTGTAATTGTAATTATTTTTAAAGTACATGTAATTACCCAGCACTGTAACTCGAAAGGTTTTCAATATTTTAACTTTTTCATATAGTTTGTGACTATAAATAGTCCAATAAAAAACCCCGAGATTCTGCATGGGAGACTGTATGGCCGCGAATACGTTTATAAGGGTATTTTTGGGACGGGGAATCGAATAGCACTATTCGCAACATCCAATTTTCCCGGGAAACAGTGAAAATCGCGGAAAATTTCTTAAAATTCGCTTTTTCTTGGCAACTATTCGATTTTTTAAGAAAAGTGTCCAATAAATGTTGTAGAGCGCAAAATTTTACGTCGAAATATTACCTCTTTTGTTGAATTTCATTCAGAATTATAGATTTTCTCGACCATTTCAGAATCCGCTGGAAGCAAACATTTTTATGATTCAATAGATCTAAAAATACAAAAATAGTAAAAGCAATTACTTTTTGCCAAACCAGTGTGAAAACAGTTGTTCATATACAAAAAAATGTTACATATAATAAATCCTTAATCATTATTTTGCTACTCAGCGTCCATTTCCAGCGGATTCGGAAATGGTCGAGAAAATCTATAATTCTGAATGAAATTCAACAAGTGAAGTAATATTTTGACTTAAAATTTTGCGCTCTACAACATTTATTTGAAACTTTTTTCGATAAATCGAATAGTTGCCGAGAAAACGTGAATTTTAAGAAATTTTCCGCGATTTTCACTGTTTCCCGGGAAAATTGGATGTTGCGAATAGTGCCATTCGATTCCCCGTCCCCAAAATACCCTTATAAACGTATTCGCGGCCGTACAGTCTCCCATGCAGAATCTCGGGGTTTTTTATTGGACTAAAAAGCTAGGTACCTTTTGTCAAATTTTTATTAAAACCGTACAATTTTTGCCAAAATTAAAAATATGCAGTTTTTTGCGTTTTCAAGCTAATTTTGAGGTTAGGTATGTGAAAAAGTCACAAATACAAAAGTTGTAGATCTTCTTGAGGTCTACAGCTTTTACATTCAACTTTTTTTTTCTAAGACCTCAACTTAAGCCGGAAATCGCAATATAGACTTTCTCAACCATTTTTTCACCCCCCAATTCGCCAGTCCCACCTAATTGCTGTACTAAAATTCGCACTTTACTTGAGTTTTACTCGCACCTTGTTTAACGCTTGGATTTTATTCAGTCTGTCCTACTCCAAATTGTTGATCGAGTGATTGCAAAATGCTGTACTATAACAAATAGTTGTTTAGTTAAAACGAAAGATAATTTGATAAAGAATACAAAAAAATTAGTCAGCATCGCCAGTCCTACAATAAATATCCCAAAATAAATTTCCAATTATTGCGATTGGGGTAAAAAACGAGGCCAAAAAAATGTATCATAACAGGCTGATTTTTTTCTGGGACTTTTTATCTCAAATCCAATTGAAATTGTTGTACATAATTTTCTTTTAGCAGAATTTGAAAAAGTAAATTTCTTATCGATTGAAGTTGAAGGTAATGATGAAGAGGATGAAGATTCAATTTAATTTATTTCCATTTCTAATTTAACTTTTTATAAAAAATAATTTAGCATACATACAGAAAGGTAGGCTAAGCTGATTAGATACTGAGAATGAATAAATAATATAGTATAGAATATATAAAAATAATTAATTTATTTTTTCTACATTCATGCAAAAAACAACACTTTTGTGAAACACACATTTAATGGAAAAAGTGGTTCTTTTTTGCACTAGTGCAACAAAATTTTTGTTGCACTCATCTGTCATTCTTGTCAGTTTTGTGATGATTTATGACAAACATAAACATTTAAATAAAATAAAAATCCAAAGCAAGTGTCTGATCCTGCTCTAATACAGCAATAATATATCTTACTACTTAGTCTCAACGAGTTACAATTATTGCAAAAATCTTTGATTATTTAAAATTTAAATGGTCAAAGCGAAAACCAGCTATGATTAAGTACTGATAAGGTGTAGGCCATAAAGATACAAAAAAAAGAAGAACGGTTAAAATACATTCTGAGTTCCGACATGGTAAATGATATTTTTCTTCAAGCGTATAATAATATCTATATTATTTTCGGCAACACAGATCTTAGAAATAACCTATTCTTTCACTAGTAAAATAATGAACGCTCATTATTGTACTAGTAACAAAATAATGAGAAACGATAGCAACGTCTTATTATGGGCGTTGTAACCAAGTAGGCAGGAACTGTCATTTCATTTTTATTTAATTCGATGTTTGTCAGTTTTGAAAAGTGTATTGTAAAAATGTCTCAAGAACAAGAATTTCAATGTACACCTCCGGAATTAGTCGAAATAGCTAATTTCACTATTGAAACACTAATTCCGACGCAGTCACGAAAAGTGTATGATTTTGCTTATGAAAAATTTATAAAATGGTGCAAAGAAAATATTGTACGAAGATACACAGAAAATGTTATGCTTGCTTATTTTACGTATTTGTCAAGAAAATTTAAAACATCGAAACTATGGGCACAATATTCAATGATTAAAACATCATTAAACATGGAACATAATGTAAAAATTGGAAAATTATACCAAATTAGCTGCATTTTTAAAGCGACAAGGAGAAATTTATACCGCGAAAAAATCAAAAGTATCAACAAAAGACCAATTTGATAAATTTTTTCAGGATGCACCGAATAATGTTTATTTAGCAACAAAAGTAGGTAGGTACTTTCTTATTTTTTTTATTATTATGATATCCTTTAGAAGATTAATATTTAAATTAACGTATTTCGAATTTAAAACGTTTATTCCACGATAGCTCAGCGGTGGAGCTTTTGTGTTCCGTCTCGGAGGTCTGCGGTTCGAATCTCAGCGCCGGCCGATTCTTTTTTTACTTATTTCAACGTTTGCATTATTTTTACGCTTGAAGAAAAAATAGTATATGTCACTTGGAGCAGAAGACCCATTATATGTTTCGCCCAGTTTGCACAGCCTCGGCTGACGCCTCGGCAGTGCAAGAGTCTGGGCTCAATAATAATGATAGTCTTCTACTCCTAGTAACATAATGTACTATTATTAAATATCAGAGTAATATTATAAAGTAACATCTTTTAAGTTGTATTGAATATTATTAAGAAAATATTATATTAATAATTCACTAAGAAATATTAATATTGAAAATTGCACAAATTGTTCCTTTACTTTTAATATTAATAAAGTTTGAGTTCCTAACATATTATATTCTAATTTTCCAGTTTTTGCATGAATGTAGAAAAAATATTGTATGCAACTCGTGCAAAACGTGTTTTTTGCACTTGACAATTTCACGACGCGTGCAAAAAACACTCACTTTTTGCACTTGTTGCATAAATAACTATATTTCAAGTTTCGCATATAAATAAATAGTTTGATCTCATACTAATCATATTAACAACGGATTATCCTCTCCAAGTTCTTTGGTGGATATTAAACAAATTTCAAATTATTTCATTGGTGTACTCAAAATTCGTTCATTTATTATAAACGAATAGCTAGGTGTTTGTATTTTTTTTTCTTTTGTTGTTTATTTTTATTGTAACTTTGCTGCATGTTTTATGTATTTATTTAATGACACTGTACCGGATTTCTTGCTATATTGATTTGTATCAATTAGAAGCAATAAAGATATTATTATTGTTATTATTATTATCCTCTCTATGTTAATATATAGAAGTTTGGTAAGTGAAGATATAAACAAACTAGAACTAGTTACTATTGCTGTGAAGATTATTTTGATGTAAGTAATTATACAGGGTGTTTTCAAATGACACTTACAACCTCTGCTAGTAGATACCTCTCGTAAAATTTGACAAAATAATATAAGGATTGAGGGATCCATCCTATTTACTTATCGAAATACAGGGTGTTGAAGTTATGAAAAATTAAATGTCTTAATTTGATAACTTTAAAATTGGCAGGTTGTTTTTAAATGAAAAAGTGTAGGTATATTTTCATGGAAAAACATGTTTCAATTCTTGATCCAGTGGTGTACATTTGGAAGAATATGTCACCTTTCCCCTCCCTTTTTTAAGCCACTGGCATTTGAAGCTATTTACATATCAAAAAAATTAGTAGTTTTAAAAATGAAATACAAAAAATATTTTTAGGTTAGAATATGTAACAGGATCTTTTATACATAATCTGCAACGTTTTCTCATTGAAAATCTCATCTCTTGGAAAGACTGGCGATTGCCGGAAATAATTTCTCTAGATGCATGGATTCTTGCTATCAGTACCTCCTTTGTTTATACCAAGGGACTTCATGTAACCCTGCTAAGTGAAAAATTATGTTTGAGTGGGATGTTATTTAACTTTGTAACTATCTTATTTTTTATTAGAGAGTTATTGAAACGTCTTTTGGGATTTCCTTTATTAAAAGATTCCTCTATTTTGACATATACGCATGCGCATTTCCTAAGTTTGTCTTAAAGGTTTTTATGTAAATAAAGGATATCCTATATTTAAATTAAATACAGGAAAGGAAAATTTTAGTTAAAGCTTTTTAATTTTGACATACTTTTGTCAATATGTGACAGAAAATAATTGTTTTGTCGAGCGAAATATTTTAAATTTCACAATTTTTGGTTGGATTTGCTATATTTTTAATATAATTATGAAACTATCATCAAAACCGTTGAAAACCCGTCTTCGTTTCACCTATGAGGATGATATTATTATGCTAAAGGTACGTTTTCCTCCACATTCGCAGCGAATTTGGGTAGCAGCTACTCAGTACCTACGCGTAGCAAAACACTACCGTTTAAATACATGAATAGGTGTCTTGACGAATAAGTCGGCGCTACTTTTTCGCGGCTACTAGCGACTGGGGAATGTGGAGGAAAACGTACCTTAAGAGAAGTGGTTTCCCAGAATCCATTCAAAAATGGCAAACATACATGGGATGATGTCAAACATAGTATGTTTGTGCTCACTTAAAAAGATTTTACAGTCAACACAAAATAAACATCTCTATCTCTTCAGCATTCGCTCCCGCTAAAATTGCCATTTCTAATTGTTCTTCCATAATATAAATTAATATTACAATAAATAGATCCACATAAATAGGCAGCATAAAGCATAAATGTCATAATGAAATAAAGTTTTTGGTCTTGTATTTGTTACTTTCAATAACTCTATCAAAAGTCACATTAAAGGATACTTTAATAAAGGAACTTTTAATAAAAGCAGCCTTTAGTACAGATCTTCAATAACTCTCTATTGTCATTAATTATTTTTTTAATAAAATCACAAAGGAAAAGTATTTTCAACAATCTTCACTCAATGTTTTAGATGCATCGCTGTTTCACAAATTAGTTCCTGTTACATATTCTAGCCATTTGGTAGTTATTAAAATAAATTGAAGCAAACATTTTATTTATTTTATTATTAAAAAGTGATCTTGCAGACTTCATAAAACATTAAATATCTTAAAAACTACAAATTTTTTGACATGTAAAGGTTATGTGTTTTTCACGTGAAAACCATTGAGCAGTGGCGTAAAAAATGGGAGGAGAAAGGTGACATATTTTTCCAAATTTACACCACTGGATCAAGAATTGAAACATGTTTTTCCATCCAAATATACCTACCCTTTTTCATTTAAAAACAACAAATGTCAAATCAATAAATTCATCCATTCTAAAGGCGGATTCATGCAACGTTCATTATAATTACATTTTCATTATATTATAACTACACTTTCACTGCCTAATGAAACCAGTTCATGGAACGAGTGAATTATGGATTTGCAAATGCGCATGAACTGAGAAGAGTGACAAGACTGGCAATTGATAAATGTCATATTTGAATCATTTGTTGTTGTGTTGGAAAGTCGATTATTTGCAATTATTTGGAAATTATGAGGTTCTCACGGCAAAAGCTTCACTATTTTTGAAACTATTAGTGGTTGCTCGAAAAATAAGATATTAGTATTGAGAAATAATAGATCATTTTCATTACTTGAGCAGTCTATTACTCTGGCAATTGTTGACCAAGCATTTTGCTTTGCTTGCTTGTTCTTGAACCCTCGGTGTTCTTTGTCATAAAGATGAGTATATTGACGTACTACGTCAATTAATGTTCATTCATCCATTATTATTTTGGAAAATTAGCAACAATAATCCCTTCAGGTGATTTTATTACTATTGTTCAAAATGATAACGCTGAAAACTGCCTAAACATAAATCAAAACAAACCTGGGAATGACAGTTGAAACATTTTTGGCGCATGCGATTTCAAGGTTTTCACTAAAAATATAATGTAATTATAATTTATAGTTGAAAGTAGACCAACTTCTTAATGCAATAGTGTAATTGAAATTCAATAATGTGGTTGCATAAACATCATATAGAAAACTATAGTAATTAACTTTTTCTAATGTAAATGTAATTATAATGCAATGAAAATGTAATGATAATGAACGGTGCATGAACCCGCCTTAAAGATATCAAATTAAAACGTTGTAAGTGTCATTTGAAAACACCCTGTATATTACCGATACATATTATGTAGCTTATGTGATTATTTAATTAAAATAATATTTGAAGAACTCTTTACTTTCGTTACATCTACATATTCCTATCAACAAATTAAACACAAATTTTTATGCATATCTACCAACTTTTTTGTAGGAAAATATATTATTCGGGCATAAAATACACAAAGCTACTTGATGCAATGTTTTCCTACAGTTGACAAACAAAAAAATTTTTTCGGCAACCGCCCGGAAAGTACCCACTTCCCGGATGCTTTTTCTCTGGGAAAGTAGCACTTTTCCGGCCTAGTCCGGGAAATACGCTATAAGTAATCCAACAACTAGGTCTTGACTGGTAAAAAACTGTAAAGAATCCCTCAACAAGCTGGCAAGAGACAACAAAGTGTATATGGGTGCCGTCACATGAGGGAATTGCAGGTAATGAAATGGCGGACCAGTTAGCTAAAGAAGGTTCTAAAGGAGACTTCATAGGTCCAGAACCGTTTTGTGGAATCAGAAAAGATTGCATAAGAGGGGAAATGGGGAGCTGGCTAGATAGGGAACACTCAAATGGAGGTCGACACAAGGGCATCTCCATACAAAGAGTTTGCTGAACAATTCAGACAAGGAACTCTCATCCAGGCTATTGAAACTGAGTATGAGACATTTGAAGACAGTTACCGATCTGGTGCCTGGACACTACACGCTGAGGAAACAACTGCACAAAATGGGCAAAGTTAGTGAACCTTTGTGAAGGAAATGTGAACTCTATGATGAAACACCTACTCACATACTCTGCTTCTGCAAGAACTTACATGGACTCAGAAGGAAGCACTTTGGAGAGGAAATAATACAACCATTACAACTACTGAAAATCCCTACAGTCAAACTAGTGGCCTATATAGAAGACACAAAGCTTCTGGAATGGAAGTAGATTTTATGGAAAATGGTACAAAGATTCAGTTCAAGCACAAAGATTCAGTTGAGCACAATCCAATCGAATGAATGAATACACATGAACAAATAATTTGCATAATTTTTTAATCTGACTTCTTATAACTGTTTTACTATTTACTGCCAAAATCAAATTGGAAAAACTTTAAATGTGTTTGCTGAATAAATAATGAATTTGCATTTGTGTCAGTGTTTTCTCGAAAGGTGAGATATCTACATATTGTAAAATCAATGTCTTGTCATTGAAAAAATTGTAATTTATTTTTTTGTCTTCTCGAAAATTCTACTTTTCTCTGCCCTTAAGAGTGTCTTTTTGAGATTGAGCCCCAGGCCCCTCACAGTCTTAATTTGACACTGGTAGTAGTATCCAAGTACATAGTTATGCAAATGTATATATAAATGACCTTTTGATATTTTGGATGTCAAATATCTCTAAAAACTATGTTTTACACAATTTTGGAAATGTTTTCAGACAAAGTAGCTTAATCCTAAGCATGAATCATCAGGAATGACTGTATGATCCTGATTACATTCAGCATACCACCAATAAATTCAAAACTAGAGTATTAAGTATTTCTTTGTTCGGGGCTACTTAAAATCTAATATAAACAGAATAATAAAATGGGGCTTTATGATGGAAAAAACAATCATCAGTCAGAGGTTTAGAGTCCCCTGCACCTCAGCCTTTAGGCTTTCTGTGCTCTTAGTTGTGCCATTTATGTGAAGAGACCAGTGGCCCTTATCAGGATCAACAGTATCTTCAATAGGTACGTCTTGGAGAAATCCTCCATTGTAAGCTCTAGTCCTAGGAATCTATACCTCTTATGAGGTAATGCATCACAATCGAAGATAATGTGAGAGGCTATTTCCTCCTCTTCCATGCACAACCGACATATAGGTTCCTCCCTATATATGCTATTGTATGCATGTGTCCTTAGGGTACAGTGACCAGTAAGACCTGTTACATTCCTTATCTGGCTCCTGCTGACGCTTAATATTTCATTAGACAGCGTCTCTGAGGTTTTTTTTACCAGGAGTTTGCTGTGTTCCTGTTTTAGCATGTGTCTCCAGTATGACTGATATTTGGTTTTGATGTATTTGTATATGTAGATGACCTTTTGATATTTGGGATATGTAATATCTCTAAAAACTTTGATTTACACAATTTTGGAAATGTTTTCAGACAAAGTATGAATGACCGTATGATCCTGATTACATTAGGCATAACACCAATAACCTTCCAAATAAATGCAAAGCTAAAGTACTAAGTATTTTTTTGTACGTGGCTACTTAAAATCTAATATAAACACCGAGGGGTGGACCACCCTGCGAAATACTGTCACAAATTTGCGAAATCACGGGAAATCACGCGAAATCACGGGAAATCGCGCAAAACACGGGAAATCACGCGAAATCATGGGAAATCTTGCGCAATCCCGTGAAATCATGCGAAATCTTGCGCAATCATGTACAATAATTAGCAAAATAGAGAAATTTTCCGGTACTAAAGTCAAATAAATGTTCGCGATTGCGAACTTTGCGACTCTGAAAATATTAGGTCGCAATTTTAAGAATTCAAAAACTTATTTTTCTCATTTCAAAATTTTGCCTAATAAATCATAGTATGTTAAATGCATGACAATCAAACGGTGCATTAAAATCAGCCGTTGGGCGAGTGTTGTGTACTCTGTGGTTGTGCGGCGGGGTTGCGACAAAAACGTGGTATATGCATGGTAATGCGTCTGCGTTAAAATCCGTTCCAGTTAACAGTTTGTTTTGCTAGATGAATTGAATTTAAAAGATTTTACTGGCAAAAAAACACTAACGGATAGGTCTGTTCTTCAACTTCAATTAAAAAATAAAGATATCACGGTAAAAAAAATCAACTTTATGTTGGCTATATTTCAACAAGAGATCTCGGTTGTCCACAGATAGGCTAAAACGATGTAAGGGAATGAGTAATTCAAAAAAATTGAAGAAAAATAAAGGAAGCTGCCTTAAAGACCTAGACAATGCTACATTAAAACAAAAGTTGAAACACTCTCGAAAAAACTTTTTAAAAAATCGATCAGTAAACTGAAGTAGAGAAACATCCGAGGAAACATCTGATTCTGAATCAGACCAATATATTGAACTGGACGATGAAAGTTCTGTGGAGGATGAGGAATCTACTACAAATATTGACGATGATCTCATTTCAGGCAATAATGATATTGACCTTGAGAGGGAAGGTTATTATGCGGTATTAGTGCAGGCAATCTAGGATTTGAGGCGTGCTAAACCCTGGATCGCTGAAAATGCGTAAATCCGTTTGGGAACTAAGTACTGAGTGTAGCCGTATGCTCGATAATAGCTACTTCGCCCCGTGTCATTGTTTAAACAATGCAAATATGTGGTAAAAATAGGTTTTTTCGCTCTAACTCATTTGCATATCGCTGCAGCAAAATGATATTGAAGTCATTTTTAACTGCTGAAATTCCGCGTTGAATGAGATGTCGCGCATTAAAATCGAATAAATAGGTACTTAGTTATAAACAAAAAACCGTTATAAACAATGATTTATTGAATAATTTTTTTCTATTGCAATAAACAATTGCTCACACTGAAATACATTTCAAATGATGCAGGTTGATGATATAAACATGCATGATTTTTTCGGATTCGACATTTTTATTATTTAGAGCATTATTCCTCAAGAGTTGCTCTATCGAACGGTATGTCGCAGATCATTGTAACACGTTCCTAAAACTTTTTATTGCATTTTACAACTAAGGCCTTTTTAAGGTATAAATATAAATAATGCTCTAAATAATAAAAATGTCGAATCCGAAAAAATCATGCATGTTTATATCATCAACCTGCATCATTTGAAATGTATTTCAGTGTGAGCAATTGTTTATTGCAATAGAAAAAAATTATTAAATAAATCATTGTTTATAACGGTTTTTTGTTTATAACTAAGTACCTATTTATTCGATTTTAATGCGCGACATCTCATTCGACGCGGAATTTCAGCAGTTAAAAATGACTTCAATATCATTTTGCTGCAGCGATATGCAAATGAGTTAAAGCGAAAAAACCTATTTTTACCACATATTTGCATTGTTTAAACAATGACACGGGGCGAAGTAGCTATTATCGAGCATACGGCTACACTCAGTACTCAGTTCCCAAACAGATTTACGGGTTTCCAGCGATCCAGGTTTTATGTTACAAAATGCACTAGGCAGAGGCTAGATTGCCTGCACTAGTATGCTACAAAACTTGGTATATTGGAAGAATAACAGAAATCGTAAATGAAACCACAAGTGAAGTTAAATTTTTAAAATTAGAATTGGATAAATATGTATGGCCCAAAGAAGAAGACAAACAGATTGTCAACAACAAATTTATTTTTTATGGCCCCATTTTTTTTGGAGGGCAATGGACCTTTTCAGATCACAAGAGCGGATAAAGTAAATATAGAAAAAGCCTTCAAAACTGTCAAAAAGAATTTAAAAGACTTTCTCTAAAATGACGGTCTGTGTTTGAGATGATATTATCAAGCTTTATATGTTAGTACTTGTATGTTGTATATATTAAAAGCTCCATTTTGATGCAAAAATATGTAGGTTTTATTCTGGAATCATGCACTATAACGCGAAATCACGCGAAATCTTGCGAAATCACGCGAAATCATGCGCAATCACGCGAAATCATGCGCAATCACGCGAAATCTTGCGAAATTACACTATTTGCGAAATACTGTCACATTTTTGGCATAGTGGTTCACCCCTCGATAAACACTATAAAATAAGGGGACAACTTTATGATGGGGAATAACAAACACTTTTATCAAAATAAACAATTCTTAAAATGTTGTGAATAAATTTTAGTCTCGATTTTAGTATACTGGTTTGAATTGCATTTTAATTACATAAAAGGAATTCCCTGTTTGGTCAGTTATATGAAATGCAGACATTGAATACCACTATTAATATTATGGAAGAAGTCAAGGTAAAAGATCAACCAAGGAAACCTTGAAATTTACTATATGAAATCCCAATAATTTAGTGGCATTATGACTAATTATATACCATTACCTTTACAGAATTGAAAAGAAGGTTTGTAAAAACAACATTATCTTTGTATGTAAAATGTTTACTAAGTACTAAATCTGCATTAGGTACTTTCTTAATAAACCAGGTATAAACAAATTAATAAATACATTCACACAGTGTTATAGGCAAAAAGGGGGGTTAGAAATGATGTATATATAACACTATAACATGTAAACATTTTAAATAGGTATAAGTAATTTAAATAAGGGTAATGTTTGGAACATGTTACTATCTATAGAAGTATCCAAAAATATACAAACGTCAACAATAATAAATCAATTATGTAAGGTGTATTGCATCAAAATTGCTAAACATATTGAAAAGTTACCTAAATTATTGTAGTTATAACTCAAAATCATAATTAACACCAAATAAATATTTTTAGGGATATTGATAAAATATTCTTACCTTATATAAAGCAATTGAAAGTATTTCTTAATCGTTCAATTACAGTAACTTTCATTCCTTTCACTTTTCAAGAAATTCTCAATTTCAGGTTAGATTTTGTTAATTTTTGTAAATAAATTGCTATGACATAAGCTATGGAGTAAATAATTAACTATGAATATTTAGATTTAAATAATACCTTTATATCTTTAAATGTATATTCACTTCGAAGTTAAATTCACAATCACTCACAATCAGTTAAACCACTAGAATGACATTTTCAGACTAACGCATTTTTGGAGTTTACGACTTTAAAAATCCAAGTTTCACGTTGTGTCAGCTGTAGTTCAATATGTGACTCGCGCATGTTTCAAACGTCATTCATTAATTTTTCAAGGACGTTGGTTGATCAAATTAAAAAAATGTATGAGAATTTTATATTACATCTTTGTAAAAACTCATTAAAATCAGAGATTATAGACTTTAATAATTTGTATTTTAAAAACAATTGTTATCACATTCAATTGAAATTTTTTTCAGTCTCTGCACTTTTTTATGTTGGCCTCGTATAGCGCGGCAAGCAGCCAAATTTTTTAAAAATAAAATCGAAGAATTCGACGTTTTTGACTTTTTGTTTGATGTTGATTTTACACAGACAGACATATGCCTGTGTGATTTCAGATTTGATATTGTGGTCAGATTGTGGTGAAGTTTCTTTATAAAAAACAGTAATACAATGGCGAAACGAAATTATGATAAAGCTTTCTTGGAAACTAATATTAAGACAAAAGATAATGGACGTCAAACTAATAAAAAGCATACGTTAGATAGCGATGAAGAGGACGATGAAGTTGAGGAAGATAATGTCTTACAAGCTGATGACATAGAAGGTAATACAGATTGAATATTAATTTTGCTAATACAGATTGTTCAGAAGTTCTTCTTTGATTTAACAATTCTAATGTCTACGACAGTAATTGGAAATTATATTTCATGACTCATTTTTAGGTGAAGAAGACGCTAGTATAGCAAGAATCGATGGAGAACAAAAACTGACTGCATTCAATATGAATGAAGAAATGGAAGAAGGACATTTCGACAAAGATGGACATTTTATTTGGAACAATGAAAAAGAAATTAGGGATAGTTGGCTGGACAATATAGATTGGGAAAAAATAAAGTCAAATGCAGGAAGTGATAAAAAATATAAAGTATATGAGAAAGGTTTAGGTGCTGAGAGTGATTCAGAAAGTGAGGAAGAACAATTTGATGAAATAAATGCATACAAAAAAATGTTGAAATACATGAAACCAAAAGAAACAGTCAACAAATCTCTTAAACGACTGGGAGGAGCTGATATGAAATTGTCTAGTGTGGAAAGGCTGAAGCGTAAAAAAGCTGGTACTTTAACAGATTCCAAATATGTAACAGAATTAACAGAAATTGCTAATGAAATATTAACCAAACAAGGAAATATGGATGTGTATCAAGAAACTTATGAAGAAATTTCTTTTAAAATTATGCAGAGTGAAAAGAAAGACACCAAAGAACCGGAATTGGACATGTATGCAGATGATTTTGATGAAAAGGAGAAAGCAAAGAAAGGAACAACCTCAACAGAAAACGAGGAACCTACAGAAGACAGTAAAAATGTACAATTAATGTGGGAATTTAAATGGAAAAAAGATGATGAAGAAACACATGGACCTTTTACAACTTCGCAAATGGCGAACTGGTCCCACGAAAATTATTTTAAAACCGGAGTTATGGTTAGAAAATGTGGTGAAAATACCAATTTCTATTCACTGGATAGGATAGATTTTGAATTGTATGAATAATGTTAAAATATTAATAAATATGGATTTGTTAAAATATTTTCACTTTAACAATACTCATCCTACCTATTCTTGTGAATTATTGAAAATAAGCTGACATTAATTTACTCCCAGATATAGAAGGATTACCAACTATAATCATTCATTCACTCGTTTGGGTTTAGCTCAACAGCCCAGGCACTTGAACTGAATATTGGTACCATATCCAATGTTACCTACTTCCATATCAGAAGCTTCATGTCTTCTATATAGGCTACTAGTTTGACTGGAGGGATTAACAGTAATTTGTGATAGTTGTTTTATTTCCTCTCCAAAGTGATTCCATCTCAGTCACACCAACTATACTGTCAGAACAGTATTATATTCTATTTCACTCTAAAATACCGTTCTATATCAAAAAAGAATATAAAATACTGCATTTATCATCACTTGATCAAGAACAATAAATGATGCTGTCTGAATTGTGGTTAGAACGCTCGGATTCAATGCTGTGAGAAGCAATAACGTCATGAATCACACTTACAGCTACTGCAAAAGGGCGCCAGTTTTTCAATCATATAAAAATCGACAGTAATCTGTATAACAAGTAAATCTACAAACTTATGTCAATCAGAAGACGGTCTTTCATACTCTACATACTACTAAAATAAAAAAAAGAAATTAATGTGCAAGTATAATGTCAGTTTACAAAAACAGAATAAGAATTCATAAAAGAAAGTTATAAGGGCCTTTTGAATTTGAAGAACTATGTTTACTGTCAAAATCAATTTATGACAGTTTATACCTATATAAAGTTGACTATTAAATATTATAATGAGATGTAAGCATTGTGTGTAGTATTTTTCAACATAAATTTATAGTTTTAACCCCTACTTTTCAGAATTACAATTTTTGTGAAATAAATATAAACTATACTTCTTCCTCTGCTTCTTTTATCACCGGTAATCACGAGTTTAAGACAAAATACGATAGAATAAATGTGCATCACATTAATGGCAGACTAGGTATTTAAACCATCTAAAAACAAAAGATGAAGATGTGATACTGATTATGTGTATATACTATTACACTTTTTATTGTAAATATTCCTTAAATACTATTAACTTGATCAAGTTTAACTTGTATTTTTTCTAAATTATTATATAATTGTAAAAGTTCTATTTGATCAAACTCCATAACGACTCTTTCTTTATTGTTATTAGATGATTTGGTCAATTCTAACTGTATTCTTGCAATTGGCATACTTTGTTTGTTGTTTATTTGATCGGCACCTTGTACATTTATTTCCCATGCTATATTTTCCAGTTTCATTTTATCACTAAAATCAGTAAAATCTTCATTTGTCTGATTACACCATATTTTCACAAATTCTTCAGATTTGTCTTCATTTATATTAAGTTGTTCAGTTAACTGTTTATATAAAAGTGTTGGTTTTAATATTACTTTGGTCGACTGGCGAAATATGTGAGAAATGCATTGAATAAGAAGTTGTAGAGAATCATCGTTCAATTTGAGAGACTCTTTCAATTTTTTTAGTTCATCATCTGTGAAAATTGCTTCACTTTTGGCACTTACTATATGAATAAGCAGCAATTGAAACTTTTTTGTTGATAAGGAATTTATTAACTCTACTCCACATTTCAATCTAAAATAGATCTTTTTAGAAGACACAATCATTATTTATTAAAAATATTACCTTTCATTTACATTTATCCATTTTAAGTTCATAATTTTTATTATTGTACTACATACCATAAACAAACGATAGGTTAGTTACAATGAACGCTCATACATATTTCTTCTACTTTTTTTTTATTTGGCAATATCCCAGTGGATAGTTTACCCAAGCATTTTTGTCTAAAAAGAGGAAAGTTGGCATGGGTATCTTGCAGCGTCTGCTAGTTTTTACACTGGGTGTGCCATTATGTTCATATAACTTGCTTGTTGACGGAATTTCTTGTTCTTCTATCTTGTTTTGCTTCTTGCTACTTTTAAATTATCTTAGATATTTATAGATTATTATACATTATTATTATTATTATAATGATGAATACAGTGGTCTTCCAAAAGTAGGTGATGTTGGAAGAGCTGTCTTCATGGGAAAATAGTTGTAGAAGCTGTTGTTCTTGATGAATGCGTTGTAGTTCGTCTAGATGAGTTTTTTATAATTTGATGATTTTGGTTTTTGTAGAGCAGTAATGAGCAATTGTTTGAATTTTCGGAAGAGTGAGTGGTTATTTCTTTGAAATTGAAGTAGTTTCCATAGGGAGTGCTGAATTCACATCCTAGCGGTACTTTAATTAGATTAACACCTTGTAGAACTGGAACATAGAGGCAAATAGCTTCTTCTGAGACTTGAAGGATTTGGCTAAAACAGTTTGGAGACTTGCTATGAATTTGTAGAGAAACTTTTCGACACAGATGTTTTCTACTATACTATACTACACTGTATTATACTAAAAACAGTACACAGAGTGGGCCACAGAAAACAGTCCACCCCGATATATGGCAGTATTCCTTAGATTTTAAGGAAATTTAGGAAACACGTCGTTTTTTGTTCTAAGGGGAACACATTTTTACGATACAGGCATTTGTATCCCTCCCTTTCACTTCACCAACCCCTTATTTTTAAATGGGAAAATACCAAGTGCGGCACATCATTAAAAAGGCATTTATAGATGGAGTATTCAGACATAATGATCGTCCACGATTTTTTCTATATTTAAAAGTCTTAATTAATTTAAAGTACAACACCTCTTAAAAATGAAACGCAACGCCTATGATTTGCTATTATTTTTTCTGTCACATCAAAAGTAAATTAAAACAAATATTGCAATATAATAATTAATTTATAACGAAAATTAACCAAATTAGATAATTAGAATAATATTGAATTAATGAATTAGATGTTGAAAATTGTGTCCATCGACTTCCATACAGTTGTAGAGTCACTGTTCGAAATTACGTCGAACGTTTTGAAGTATTTCAGGAGTTATTATACTGCATTCATGTACTATTCTTAATAGTTCTACCAACGAAGCGGGTTCGGTTTTATAAATTTTGCTCTTGAAATAACCCCACAAAAAATCGAGGGGTGTTAAATCGGGGATCTTTATACCAGTTTGAAAGTATTCAAAAACCTACTAATATAATAATGTTAAGCAAACTGTTTTAGTATAAAATTACTAATTTTTTGCAATAACTGTATTGATTTACTTTTGATGTGACAGAAAAAATGACACATTAGCAAACCATAGGCGTTGCGTTTCAATTTAAAGAGGTATTGTACTTTAAATTAACTAAGACTTTTTTGCAAAGATGGTCTAAATATCGAAAAAAGTTATGGACGATCATTATGTCTGAATACACCATCTAATTGCCTTTCTAGTGATGTGCCGCACATGGTATATTCCCTATTTAAAAATAAGGGATTCGTGAAGTGGAAGATAGATGCCTGTATCGTAAAAATTTTACAAACATGTAATGTGTACTTGATAAACTTCTGTTTCATTCTCTGTGAGAACGCGTATGTGTATTTAAACCACTTTTTTGTGTAAAAGACTTGAAACAAATCAAACATTCATATGGTTTTTCCCCAGTATGCCAGCGCAAATGTGTGTTTAGATGAGTTTTCTGTGAAAAAGATTTTAAACACACCGAGGATTCGAAGGGCTTTTCCCCGGTATGCCATCGTAAATGTATAGTTAAACTAGCTTTATATGAGAAATATTTTAAACAAATATATTGAACATTTGAATGGTCTTTCGCCAGTGTGGGTACGCAAATGTTTATCCAAAGTATTTTTTTCTAAGAAGGTTTTAAAACAGATTTGGCATTCAAAGGACTTTTCACCTATATGACGACGTAAATGGTTATTTAAAATGGTTTTCGTTGAAAATGATTTAGAACAAATGGTTTTTCAACTGAGTGGCTAGTCATATGAATATTTAAAGGACCTTTTCGTGAAAAAGGTTTGGAACAAATATCACATTTTAGAGGTTTTTCTCCAGTGTGACTTCGAAGATGAAGATCTAATTCACTTTTCCATGAAAAAGTCTTGAAACAAATTTCACATTTGAATGGTCTTTCTCCTATGTGGCCACGCAAGTGTATTTTCAAAAGACATTTCCTCAAGAAAGTTTTTGAGCAAAATTGACATTTGAATGGCCTTTCCCCTTTGTGGTATCCCTCGCGTTAGAGCCGCGATCAGCGTCATGCATAAGGGCAATCTATGAATGGTAGTGGAGTCGTCCTATGATTTATCTTTTATCGTCACACGGAAATCCTTGCGTTACGTTACGTTACGGAATCCATAAATCAGGGGTTGAGTAGAGTCAGCAGAGACTACATCTATGGCAGATACTACATCAGAGGCTTGATATGGATGATTCCAGTAGTCCATTCAGTATTGCCACTACACAATTTTCAGGTCTAAAACGACTGACATTTTTTAGGCCTTTAAGGAAACGATTCAAAGCCGAGACAGAAATAATTTTTGATTTCGAAGGTTTCTAGATGTTCCCGAATATCTGAACCGGCGATTAATGTTATTATTGAAAAATAACCTAGGGGACTTAAATTTTTACGTTTGCTGCATGGACGAAAGCTGTCAATTTACTGTCACATGTTTTTGACATTTGAGATTAACTTCGGTTTCGTTTTTTCTCGAACGAGTATCTAATCTGAGTGAGTAATTCAGAGTAATTTGTGATCTAATCTAGTATATTTTGTGGCTAATTGTTGTCTTAGCTTGTTTTACATTGTTTTCAAATGTCAAAAACAAGACATGTGACATTGAATTGACAGATTTTGTCCATGCAGCAAACACGTAAATATTCAAGTCCCCTAGGATATTTTATTTTTTCAGTAACAACATTAATAGCTCGATTCAGATATTCGGGACCATCTAGAAATCATTTAAATCAAAAATTAGTTCTGTCTCGACTTTGAATCGTACCCATAATGGCCTAGAAAATGTCAGTCGTTTTAGACCTGAAAACTGTGTAGTGGCAATACTACTGGAATCATCCATTCCTTTGTTGTTGAAGCAAAGCTCATAGATAACATAGAGCAAAGCTTATATACACGGATAGATCAGCTGCTCTGCACAAAAATTTTACGATACATTTGAAGCCTAGCGCCATCTAAGAAGTGGTCTGAATACTAATCAGATCCAAGCTAACGTATTGTATGCGCAGGATATTTAAAAAGTTACTTACGGTTGGGCAGGAAATTTAAAAATATTGTTACCCTCGAAATACACTGGGAATCATAATAAAATGCTTACATCTTTACTCGAATCACACTGAGAAAAAGTATTTTAGCGTAAAGTTGTGTTTTATCAAACGTATTATACATATAGGTATTTTTCCATCAGTAGCTATTTCTGATAAATATACACGTGAAATGGATCATTTAAAAAAATAGTTTCAAAAAATAACGTTCCATTTGCTGACATCGAGTAGTCATTGAACCGATAGACTTGGAAGTTCCAACCATAGTTCCAACGTCGGATTAAGTTTTGAACGGACGTTGTCGGTGAACGTTGATGCAAACAACTAAATAATACCCAAATCCAATGTTGATTTAAGTAAACATTATGTCGGACGTCAGAATCATGCTGCTTGATGGCTGTTGGAGTATATGGCAATGGTATTTTCCTCAAACTCTTGCCTCAATAGCTCTCCTGTACAGGGTTGAATTCCTGCAACTTCTGCCTGGAATATCGTCACATGTTTACCTAAGCTCAGCAAGACTCTTATCTTTGGCTTGGCCATATACAGGGTGTATCATGAGGAGCTGTACATACTCCTACCTCGCATGGAGACCCTTATGGGGAATGTCAAATGGACATTAAAAAGTGACTGCTCCCATATTTTATTGATATACAGGGGGAGTTGTGAATTTTGAACAATATTTCTTTTGATCATAACTATTGAACGGTAAATTCGATTTGTCTCATATTTTGGTAAAACGTCACACCTAATTAACTGATTTATTCAAATTAGAAAAAAATCAGGACCGGTCTTGGAAAATTAGTTTGTTTTGTTCATATAAAAAATTTGACTCTGTATATGGATTTTCAAAACTCTAGTAAGGATCTTACAAAGTAGACAAATAGACAACAAAAATGGCGTATTTACTTCTCTCGCCACACGATTGCTCAATTTTTAACAATAAAATCAAACTTAACTATAAATTGAAAGTTTAGCAACATGATCCATAAATTTCAAAAATATAATTTTCTTGTATAAATCTACTTTTTCTTACAAAAATTACTCTTTTAATAATTAGTGGTACCATAGCTCGTGCGCTATATTTTTATCAATACACATGTTTTATTCATTTCCGAATAGGCTTTCAAAAGGTACACACTGTTTTATATAATACTAAAACATCACCCTGTATATCGATATTGTCATTGTATCGAACTAATTTACATTTTTAAGAAAATTCAAGAATACACGAGAATAGACAATTCACAGAAAAAAACTCAATAATACAATGTTTATTTATAATACATTTTCGAAAATGAGTCCACCTGCTTCTAAACAATTTCTTTGTCGAACATTCAAATGTCTAATTGACTTCCTGGGTATTAAGGGATCATTTCTAGTTGTATTACAAGAATCAATAATTCTGTCAATTAATTCTTGTCGTGTATATTATATATTTTCTCCATAAACCATTTCTTTCAATCGACGAATCGACCCCATATGGAATAGTCGACAGGGTTGAAGTCAGGTAATCTAGGTGGCCATGCATGGGGGCCCTCACGTCCTATCCACGTATTTCCGTAAGTTGCATGAAGATGTTGGCGAACAGCATCTGAGAAATGTGGTGATGCCCCGTCGTGCATAAAGTACATATCTCGGATGGCTACATTGGCTAGTAGATTCGGCAAAATATTTTGCAAAAAATCTAAGTACACAGCACCTGTCAGTGATCCATTGAAGAAGTGGGGTCCTATTAGTTGTCTGTCTATTACTCCTATCCAAACATTCACTAAAAATCTATACTGTGAACGAGATTCGCGAATCGCATGAGGATTTTGATCTGCCAAAATGTGGGAGATGCGCGAGTTATTTATTCCATCCCTTGTAAATTGGGCTTCGTCAGTGAATAGGGTCCTATACAATAAGCGATCATTATTTGCAATCCACCTAACGAATTGCAACGATAAAAACGAAGAAATACAAAGAGGATTTTACAGGGAGGAATTGAAAAGCGTTAAATATCCCGATGTGTATCTAATAGAGAGGGTTTTGAAACGAAAAGGTAATCGGCTATTAGTTGAAAGGCTTGGGATGGCTTCTAAATCATTGATAGATAAGAATAACATTGTATAAAATGATTAATATCATTTTTAATGCTTAATAAAATTATATTAACTGAAATATCGACGATTTATTTACACATTTTAATCAACCATACTCAATTTTTTCATAAACCTCACATCTATGTTTTATATCCAAGGAACGGTTTTTATTGGGATAGGTAGGGGAGGTAGGGGAGGTAGGAAGAAAAATAGTATACATCCCAAGGGCCGAAAGTTGAAATCTCGGTCCTGCGGGTCATGATGTCCTCGGCTTCGCCTCGGAGCATCATGACGCGCAGGGCCGAAAATTCAACTTTCGGCCCTTGGAGTGTAGTATACTATTCTATAGTAGTTAATCTTGACAACGGTAGCTGGAACGCTACCGAAACGTCGAAATAAAAAATAAAAAACATTATTGTGGTTTGATTCCCAAAAAAATAAGAAAAAAGAATAAGTAATGCCACAAGGAACTTATTTCAATATTTATTCTTCATCTTTAAGTAATTGGGGATATCTATATATTAATTCTAATGCGATAGCGTATGTCTCGTTATTTAAATGTTTTACTGTTTCAATTAGATTCAAAGCTGTAGTTACTGGATTGGTGGAATCTTTTATATTGTAAATTTTTTAAGACTGTTAATCTATTTTCAAAAGTTGTAACATTTTCCATAACATTGAAGTAGTATCAGCTCTTAGATAAATACAAGAATCACCCTTATAAATTTTTATAACATTTCCAAATGATAATCGTTTAAATATCAAATCAAATTTACCCATATCTATCGGTTCCATATTCTTGTTGTTGTTGTTTGTTAATCTAAATAAAAAGTTATCGATATCATTTCTACACGATAAAAAAATGTTCCATTCCTGCGCACTGAACATAAAATAGGTATTTTTGGTTCCAAATATTCCAACACATGGATCATAATTTAAATAAGGTGATAAACCAACCATTACATATTTTATATGTATTTAAAAACAATTGACGTTCTCCCAAAAATACTTTATCTTGCAATTGATTAAAATTCATATGTACCTACTATTTGTGAGTGATTCTACTATTACTACATACTATCGCTATTAGAATAATTTAAAGATACTTTCTCGTAGAAACATATCTGAAAAAAGAGTATCTCGTTTATTCTAAAATTACATCATGCTCTCGAGAAATGGAAAAAATTGTATCTCTCCACTTTAAAATCAAAATTATAAACGTAGAAAAATCATTGAATGTAAACAGTATATTGATAAACTTCATAAGTGAATGCATTTTTAAAATAAAACAATTTATAATCAACAGCAGCAGCATTATCATCTAGAAGATTGTATTTGCCCAATGAAGGACCAGCGACGATTATATCAGTTTAATGAAGAAGAACTTGAGAAGTTTCCATTTGATTATTTGATGCAAAAAGCGCAACCACTTGAGTTATTATATGCTTGGTATAAATTACCAATTGCATATCGAGACAATTTTGATTTACAAATCCAACTGCCTTGTTTGATACATTACAATCGTCCTGACTGGCAAAGTCACATCGATGGACCACCATCATCACAGTCAAGATGTCATTTATGTACCTTAGCTATTGAACAAATACATTTTTAATGTAAATAAAATATGTTTAATATACTATGTTTTTTATTACATACAATTACAATGATATAAAGTTATAAAATTACAAAGTTTCAAAATTTCTCTCTCCCAATTGCGATGAGCATTTCGTGCTAACGTCGAGGGAATATCGCATCGGTATAACACGTCAGCAGGAATGTTGGATTCACTAGCAATACCAGAGTTATCATCATCGTCGGTAATGTTGTACAAAACTCTTCCATTTAAAATAACTATATTTTCTAATAATATTAGGAGTTAAATTTTTAGGTAATGTTGAATTTCTCAAAAAGTCTGTAACTGATTTAATTCTTAGACAAATAGTTTCAGTACACATTTCCTCCAAACTCATGATGTATATTTCTAAAACAAAAACTTTATGACTACTCTTATAACCCCAGGGAAGTGTGCCAAATGACTTTGAAATTAACTGTCGTTTATCGTCGTATGGACTTAAAGCAAAACCCGTGTGGTGGTACCCATCGGGCGCGTCCCCAGGTGACGGATAGGGGATACCCAGCGTCCGGAAGGGCTGCTTGAGCGCTTAAAACCGCAATATGGCAGTTTTGAAGGGTATGCTGGGAAGTGTGGGTAGTAGGGGTCGGGGCTGGTATGAGCGGTTTAAAACCCGCAAGATTATCAGCTGGACTCCGAAGGCCCCGACGCGGACCAACCCCCCAACCCGGCTGTAGTGTCGTGGCTTAGGGTTTGCACTGGGGAAAACGATGCCGGAGGGCCCCAAGGGGGACCTCCGCAAGACCGATAATCTGGCTGTCTGTGGTCATATCTCGAGGGCAAGAGAGTCGGGGGTCTTGGCTTAGCCGCCTGGACCAAGAGGAGACAGCCTCATCAAAAACCTGAATCCTGTGGTGGGAGGACCAGGCCCATAGGATGCGTGGAAGAACAGAGGATCGGCAGCTACTGGTTCTGACCTTGGGGTACCTGGCGACACCCCGTTGTAAGTAGCCTTACCCCCGCATGCGCTACAGTCTTACATAATGCTCAGACAGAATCAAATTATACTATGGCCTTTTTATCTATTAGGAATGCTTTGGAAAATGAATGTAATGAAATTTTAAATCCAAAAGTAATTATGACAGACGACAGTGCTGCTGAAAGAAGAGGTCTTGGTACTGTTTTTCCTGATTCTAGAAGATTACTCTGTATTTTTCATGTTTGCCAAGCAATGTGGAGATGGATCTGGAAAAATGAATATAAAATTCCAAATAATCATAGAAAAGATGTAATGAACTTGTTTCGTCGAATATTATATGCACCGTCAAAAGAAGAGGCTGAAGATTTCATGAATGAACTACTTTTAGATGATCGAGCTAGTTGCAACAGTCATTTAAAGCAACATTTTAAACAATTTTGGGAAAGACGGTCAGAATGGTGTTTATCATACAGGCATGACGAAATTACACGAGGAAACGAAACAAATAACTATTGTGAGGCGTCAATTCGCATTTTTAAAGATGTCGTGTTGCAAAGGTGTAAGGTTTTTAACGCTTGTGCTTTGGTACATTTTATATCAAAAACTTTCGAGGAATATCACAAAAGAAGATTGTTAGAGTTTAGTAATTCTCGGCGCCGTGGATTGGAAATTACGTAATTAAAGTTTTGTCGAAAATCTCAAAACATATCCAAAATATATCAGTTAACTGATACCACATTTCAAGTAGAATCTGAATCTAAGAATGGAACACTTTATACAGTACTTAAACATTTATGTGTAATAGAGCAAAAATTTCATATAGCATGTTCCTCATCACCCCGTTTGTTGAAAACTGACAGAATAAAACTGGCCGCTTTGGCGTTGGGAGACAATTCTACTCCTGATACTTTTTTTGATGATATACTGGAAGAAGAAAAGGAAAATGAAAAAAGAAACGAAATAAATATTACTGAAAAACAAGTACTTTTAAATGACAATTATGAAAATCAAACAAATGAAGGAAATGGTGTAGAAGTAATTCATGTGAACGAAAATAACACATTCTACGAAAATACAGTGGAAACAGTCAAAACAGAATTGTTAAGAATTATTGTTATCCTAAAAGAAAATCCCCACCCTTCATCTACCGCTACAATAAAGCGTTTCGCTTCATCTCTAAAGAATATCCAGACACCCGCACAAGCATTAAGTTTTATTATTGAAAAGGCTACATCCAAAAAATCCAAAAACATCAAAGTTCAACCTACTTCTATTTCAAGAAGGAATAATAGAGGTTTGCCTAAAGGTTCCAAACGGATTCAAGCAGGGCGTCCACCTAACTCTGAAATTACTTTAAATACGGAAAAGAAAGCAAAGAAGAAAGAAAGAATACATAATTTAGCTCAAAATATAGAAGAAAACAAACCAAGCGCCAAAATACATTAACCTGTGCAATGCTAACAATATTATCGAATTTTGTATAAATATTAGGGAGTTCTTTTCTGTATTGCAGATAAAATTTGGCCCAAAAAATGATTTTAAATAACATTTTAAATTACTCATTATAGTTTTGTTTACCTTCGTTATATGTTTCCATTCGTTATTTTGTATCTACCGTGTTGATTTTGATTTTTTAGTATTTTTTTTCACTTTTCTGAAGTAGATCATAATTATTTTACTTGTAGAATTAGACGCGTATATTCCCTGTAATGCTCTGAATCGCACGTGTATTTGAAGTAAGTATTCGCGCATTTGCGTTGTACAAACCAGAGTTGAGTATAGAATATTTAATGTTATGTGGCGCTCTGTACTGCACTATGGTTCGGAATTACGCTGCCGGGAACAACTGCCCGTCTGCGGTGCCGAGAAGAAGCGGAGACGCCGAGCTGCAAAGGCTGCAGACGGGACACCGAAAGGCGGCAAAACTGGCCCTTGCAAGGAGGTGGCAGCAGCGGGACCAAGCCGGGATACGCACGAAAGTGCTTGTCCCAGCGGGGTTAAGCCTGTTGCCATTAAAGGGGGGACAAAAAGGCCTCGGGTGGCTGACACGCCGCCAGAGGCCAGACCGACCCCCAAGAAGGCGTGTACTGGCCTGGGGAGCATAAGTCCTACGGGGACGCTGCATGCACTGACCGAAAGGTGGCTACCCGGACAATGTGCTCACCAAGGAGTAGTGCGCGCGAATCCACGCGCATCTCCTCGAGGAGATATACAAGCCAGGCACCTCGGTACCAAGCTTTGAGGGACACTCGTTTGCCCGGGGAGCCTTTATGGTGACCTGTACAGACGGGTTAGGTTAGGCTTGGTTTAAAAAAGCCGTGGGCAGGGTTAGGCTGGAGGGCTTGACGCTCAAGATCATTGAGCAGTCGGCCCAGAACGCCTGAAAAGGGCAACAGTGTGGGTACCGGCGCCGATCGAGTCGCCTCCACAAAAGGTACTCAGAACAATCCGGGCGGGCAACCCGGCTCTGAGGACCGAAGGGCGGGTGATTCGGGCCTATCGATGTTACATTTTCTCTGAGAGACAGAACGTCGTATTGGGGCTCGATCCTCGGTCGGAGGAGGTGCTTGAGAGCACGAAGGGGGGAGTCCGGTATGGGCTCGGGAAGATAAAGTTTATCTTCTCGGGAACTACCGAGACCCCCCCGGAGTAAATAATGGGTAAAGGAGATCTTTGTCATATCTTTGATGTCTGTTTGCAGGGACCTTAAATTTGCAGCATTGTCGAGCTGCTGCGGGAGTAATCGCGCAACGGATGGCAAGTCTGCAGGCAGGCATGTGCCTCATACGAGAGCCATGGGTGTATAGAGGTCATGTGCGTGGTCTGGGTACACCCGGGCGTAGTTTATTCTATGCTGTGGGTGAACTTAATCCCAGAGTGTGCATCTCTACACATAGCAGTGTAAATGCAATACTGATTAGAGAACTTTGTTTCAGGGATCTAGTTGCGGTAAGGGTGGACTTCTCGGACGGGGACAGTACGAGACGCAGTTTAGTCGTATGCTCTGCTTACCTGCCCTACGACTCACCAGAATTACCGCCTACTGAAGAGCTTCGCAAGGCGGTGGACTACTGCACGGCAAGGAAGTTGCCTCTCCTTATTGGCTGTGATGCTAATGCGCACCACACTATGTGGGGTAGCACGGGCGTCAATAGCAGAGGGGAGGCTTTGCTCTACTACCTGGGCACCACTGATCTTCAGCTACTCAACCGAGGGACGACGCCAACATTCCGGAATAGGATTCGGGCTGAAGTCTTGGATGTGACGCTTGCGTCAAGTACCGTGGTTAGTATGGCAAAGGACTGGCATGTTAATGATGATCCGACGTTGTCGGATCACAGCTATATATGTTTCAGATACAATGCTGAGGTTGAAGAACAATAGGTAAAGTATAGGGACCCTAGGACTACCAACTGGGAACGGTATAAACTGGATCTCACGAGGAGGCTCGATGGATTCCCTAAGAGTCACTGTAATAAAGATGAGATTGATTGGGCCGTAGCTGAGCTGGGCTCGAGTATAGTCTCGTCTTATGAAAAGAACTGCGCGGAGAAAACGAGGAAAGGGGGTAAGGGCCACAAGTGGTGGAACAATTCTCTGGACTCGCTGCGGAAGCAAACCCGGCGCCTATTTAATAGGGCTAGGAAGACAGAGTCGGATCTGGACTGGGAAATATACCGTCAGAAAAGAAATGAATTTAAGGGCGCTGTTTGGCTGTCAACGCTACGTCGAACGAAGTCTCCTGCCAGTGCTCTTGGCTGCCTGGAAATCGCACCGAGTGTTTTCACGGAAACTCCGGGGGATACCTTGCAGCACCTGATTGAGACTCACTTCCCCGGTTGTAAGGCAGACGGGCAGGAGGGTCCTGACATGGGACGTGTGGAAACAAAACGACCATGTAAGAGCGACTATATTCTAGCTAAAGAAATAGTTACCTACGAGCCGAGTACTTGGGCTATTCGTACTTTTAGCCACTACAAATCTCCGGGGAAGGGCCAAATCTTTCCCGCTCTGCTCCAGCAGGGCTAGGACGCTATTGGTTCAATCTTAGTGCATATCTTTCGGGCCTGCTTGGCAAGCAGATATGTTCCTGAACAGTGGAGACAGGTAAGAGTTGTCTTTATACCCAAGCCCGGTCGTACCATGTACACCGTGGCTAAGTCCTTTATGCCTATTAGTCTAACATCCTTTGTGCTAAAAACACTGGAGAGGTTGGATGATAGGTATATAAGGGAAAAGGTTGGGCTTAGGTATCCTTTGCACAACAACCAGCATGCGTACCGGTGTGACAAGTCAACAGAGAGTGCCTTACACCAACTGGTAACACAGGTGGAAAAGGCGCTGGAAAGTGGCATGATCGTCCTGGGCGCATTCTTGGACATACAGGGGGCTTTCGACAGCAACCCTGTAGAATCAATGTGTAGAGCTGCAGTAGATCACGGAATAGAGCCAATGGTAATTCATTGGCTTGGGGCCATGCTACGCAACCGCACAGTAGAGGCTGCACGGAAAGGACATGTGGCTAAAATGGTCGTCGACAGGGGATGTCCACAAGGGGGCGTCCTTTCGCCCACATTGTGGAACCTAGTAGTCGACGAATTAATATCCTTATTCAACGGTGAGGGCTTTCTGGCAATTGGGAATGCCGATGATATCGTTGTCCTTGTTGTTGGAAGGCACATCACCGTACTCAGGGACCTAATACAAAGGGCCCTGAATAGGGTACAGGGGTGGTGCAACGACCACGGACTTGCAGTTAATCCTGCCAAGGCCGAGGTAATTGCTTTCACCAAGAAGAGAGGTATAAGACCTGATGGTCTGCACCTTGGTGGAGTGCCACTTCCAGTGGTTGAACAAGTGAAATATCTGGAAGTAATCCTGGATAACACGCTGACATGGGAGGCTCACCTTGATAGTCGCCTGGGCAAGGTGACTAGCACGTACTGGGCCTGTAGGAGAGCCATTGGTGCGAAATGAGGACTAACTCCCAAGACGATCTTGTGGTTCTATAAAGTGATCATGCTGCCGATGCTCAAATACGCGGCTCTGGTCTGGTGGCCGAGGGTAACCCTGGCCACGGCTAGGTCGCAACTGGCACGCCATTAAAGGGTGGTCGGTTTGGGGGCAACTGGCTGCATGAAAACTACACTAACTGCTGCGTTGAAGGTGATTCTTAGACTTCGGCCTCTTCACCATGTGATTGAGGCTGAGGCTGACGCTTGAAAAGTTTGGGATATGTGCGAAACGAGGAAGGGTGCAGGCACGTCCATAAGCTCAGGCTTCTGGGAGATATCCCTGTTCTGGCTCGAGCGGCTGATGTCTGCCTGCCTGCCTAAACCTTTTTATTGTTTAATTTTACATCATACACAACTTATATACTAAAATGGTAAAAACTTCCAAACAAGTCACAAAAATGATTAATCTTTAGAAGTGCATGAAGGCGTATGAGACAGATGAAACTGTGACTGAGATTGTAAAAGTTGATCATAATCTGGTAGAAACTGAGATGAGCTGATTCCATACTACCGATATACATACATTTTCTACGGAACGAAAACACACGATGCAAACTCAGTTAGTGTTAGATGCGATAATACCACACCTAAGGCTCCCGTTAGCTATTATAGCTGCACAAAAAAAATTATCACTTCCTATGTGCAGTCAATTTTAGGGGTTAATCAAAATCGTGTCGCGGGCCGGATCAGACTAGCCCGAGGGCCGCACTTGGCCCGCGGGCCGTACTTTGCCCATGAGTGATCTAAACCATATGTTTTCAATGCTGTTTCTCTGAAATTATCCATTACATCTGCTAGTAGCAGAATATCTGTCTTCATTACAAACTACTGTATTCTCCAAGGTGATTTATGTTGAAAGCGGTCCAAACATTTTGTGCATGAATGTAATCAGTCTTACACAATTCACAATTCCACATCATTTAATTTATTATAAAATTTTTTCAATGGGTGGCAGTTCTTTCTCAACATTATCTACATAATCATAGGGAAAGGAAACACCCCTTTCCTAGTTAGTTGAAATTTATTATGATCCAAATTTTTAAATTCATGTTTTAAATTCTGAAAATTGTCTAAGCTTTAAGTAGAAGTTCATCAAGACTACAACCCATGAATCTGAAAGAATCTATAAACCTAAATTTAATTCTACTGTCATTATCATTTAGAGTGAAATATATGTACTTCTTTTTATTTAGTGGAAGAGCAGATACGTGACCACGCTCAGCAATGTCTTTTATGAGAAAATGCGCATCGTAGTTTGAAAGATTATGAAATAAAATTGGAATAACGAACAATTTTTTAAATGAAAGATAACAAATATCTTCTATAAGTTCCTTGTGGCATTACTTGTTATTTTTTCTTATTTTCTTGGGAATCAAACCACAATAATGTTTTTTTATTTTTTTATTTCAACGTTTCGGTAGCGTTCCAGCTACCGTTGTCAAGATTAACTAATAATGAATAAATGAAAAATTTTTGGTCCCTATCTGACACAACGAAAAAAATTTGACAACTAGACAATCAATAATATTTTGAAGTTTAAGACTACAAAACTTTGTTGTCAAATTTTATTAAGGTCCATTCATAGTAGATCACACCTCTGGTAAAATGAGAAATAAAATATTTCATTTCATGACATTCTAACGATATGTAGTCCACTAGAAATGGAATCCAGTGAAGTGCACGTTCCAGGAACGGTTTTTATTGGGATAGCGCTTTTTTCTTGCTTATTTTGGAAATTTTGTTGATATAAACGCGTTTGTTGTTACTTTTTTGTGTATGATTATTTTGTTTTCAAAATATGTATAACTCAGTTTGGTGATTTTGTGTATTGAAGTGTGTATCGATTAACAACCATTCCAAAGATAAATCATAAGAAAACCTGGATGAAAACTTATGATGCTATCCTGATAACGCCGGTAATTGATTATTGGAAATTTCTCTTTCTAACATTGGTAACCAAATTTGAATACATTCGGCTTAAATACTAGCTACACATTTATCTGAATTTAGTTGTATTAAAGCACTTTCTTTGATTTTTCGTCTTTTATTATTGGGCTCTTTCAATATTATTTTTGTCGAATCCCATTGAATTTTATGCCCCTCTTCCCAAGCATGTTTGCAAATACCTGACTTAAAGAACTCCCTATCTTTGATATACTTTTTATGTTCATTTATTCGGACTTTCAATGGTCTAGATGTTTCACCTAAATAGAATTTGTCGCATTCACAAGATATCTGATATATGCAGTTTTTTGAAGATTGTTCTTCATTTTTTGGCTTCGTTTTTGTTAGAATAGATCTCAACGTATTGTTAGATTTGAAGCTAGTTCGAATATTGAATTGATTACCAATTTTCTTAATTCTTTCTGATAAACCCTTAACATACGGTATTGTCAAGTTTTAAAAAATTATGTTAGCTGAATTATTAATATTATTGTTATTGTTATGGGGTATTAACAATGAGCCCTTCTCTATATTCTTAATTTCTTTATTCACAAATTCTGCCGGGTAATTATTGGCATTTAAAACATTTTTCAGCAAAGTTTTCTCCTTTGTGAATTGATTATCATTATAACAAATAATTTTTGCCCTATCGTATAAAGATTTTACTATTCCTTTTTTAACGCTTATAGAATGATTTGAATCAAAATTCAAATACCTATTAGTGTGTGTTGGCTTACGGTAAACACTTGTTTCATACCCTGTAGGTGTTTTATTAATAAGAACATCTAAAAATGGTAAAAAATTGTTATTTTCAATTTCAATTTCAAATTTGATGGATTTTTCTCCTTCATTTATGTTTGTTAAAAAATCATTCAGAGATACTAAGTCGTAAGGCCATATTGCAAAAATGTCGTCAACATATCTCCACCAGACAATTGGTTTTAATTTTTGATTATTTACTATTTTGGTTTCAAAATGTTCCATGTAAATATTCGATAGAATTGGTGAGAGGCAAGAGCCCATGGCAAGACCAAAATGCTGTTCATAAAAATCATTATTGAATTGAAAATATGTTTTTGTTATACATAATTTTAATAATTCTATTATTGGAACGCTACCGAAACGTTGAAATAAAAAAATAAAAAAACATTATTGTGGTTTGATTCCCAAGAAAATAAGAAAAAATAGAAAGATAACAAGTTTGGTAAGCGTAACCTCTAAATAGTCCTGTAAAATGATCATGGTCTTTAACGATTATGTCTCTTTGATTAAAATTTTTTTTCACAAATGTGACAACTATGTATTGTATATTTACATTTTCTATCGTGTCTACTACTAATGGTATTATACTCACTATTTTGCTCTCAACAAATTGTGCAATCTTTTTAATTTCATTTGAAAACCAATCCATACAATCTTCACCTTCATGATTATTGTAAAAAGAGAAAGTGTTGTTATAAAGTACATTTCATATAATATTCAGTAAAAATGCTTTATGATGTTGGTATTTATTCGTTGTTTTTGATAATTTTGTTTTAGACGAATAAATTCAATATCAGCATATAAGAAAAGGTATTTTTTGTTTATAAACATAATTCCTAAATTCAACAACATCATATTTTGGGAATGAAATTTTAGAGTGGTTTTTATTTTCACACAACAAATAATGCTTTCTCAACTTTTCCTCGTTATAAAAATAATTTAGACAACGATCACACAAGCTAATTGTAGCTCTATGCTTAGTGATTTAATATCGAATAAGTCGTGAAAGATTTTTAATCAAACAATAATGAAATTTTATTTCAATATTTTCTTCATTATCATCTTGTTCTGATTCTGTGAAATCATTCAACTATGGAAAATACTTATTTTGAATTAACAACAAATTAACATGACTCTAATTTTCGTTTGGTAAGTTTAGCAGCTACAAGTTCATAATATGAACTTTGTTGTATACCTACAATTTAATTCCTCAAATTTGTTAATTTGATTCAATTTCATAGGTAACTCTAAACCTTTGGTATTAAACACAAGGTGTTACGGTATTAAAATTCACTAAATAATTTTCTTATAATTAATTGAAATTTAATATACATATATATTAAAATTCACTTAATAATTTGCTAAATCTAATATAATCATATTTATATCACAAATTTGTAAAATTAACGTATATTGGGTTGCTTTCTTTTAGGATATTTATTTGCAAATCGCTTTATCTGTTGTTTTCAATTAGCTGGACAAACCTGATGGTCAAATTTTATAGTCAGTTCTGTACTTAATTTGTTGGTTATTAATAGATTTATATTTTGGGGTTTGATCTTGAAGTTGAATAGCTGGATGGATTTTCTAAAATTAGGGGATGTGTTTGGGAGTCGTTGGGCATATTCCTTTATATTGGATTTTTGCTGAGGAGTGTTTTCTGTGGAAGTTTAGGAGTGAATGATGGGTGAGTTCGTCTCTGGACAGTGTTCGTCTACATAAAGTATAGAGTTTTGAAATTATTTTGAATTTCTAAAGTGGCAGTTTTAGTAATTACAATTGCCGGAAAGAGTGGGGAGGTGTTGGGAAAGGAGAGAAGAAGCCATTATTAATGTGTTATTGCTTTTGCTGTGCCTGGTGGTAGCAAGTTGTCTTCATAGCCTGTGGAAAGGTTTAAAGGAGGATCCGAATTAGCGGAATTTAAAGCACAACCTATTGTATGGGGGATTGGAGTGTTCAATCGTTCATTACGTCCTATTATTAGGATTTGGGATTTAGTGGTAGAGACGCCATTTTCAAAAAAATCTCGATTTTTCGAGTTCTATATATTTTATATTTTTTTTTTTGACACGTTTTAAATGGAAATTTCCTATTCCATTGGGAAACAAGATAGTTAGATAGTTCTACGGAATCAACTTTAGAACGAATTAGGAACGGTATAAAACATCTTTGGTGGTATGCTGTTCGCTATCGGAAATACAGAAACATTACTTCATTAAGTTCTACTTTTTTTTGGCCTGAGGTATTTGTCGCCGACTGGTGGAAGTTATTATTTTCCATAGTAACGAGTCGATTGCTGCCGGCCTCGTGAGAACACCTTTTTATGCAGGTAGACAAAGTTTTTTTGGGGTTTTATTTGGACCAGTGGTAATTTTACTTATAGGAACATTTTTATTTAAGAATAATACTTTTCATGAGGACTTATATCCATTTGGTAATTGAACCAATACTTTCTTGGGAGAAATAAAATAATTTTAATGTTAAATTCACAACCTAAGAAGTTGCAATCCCTTTAAATAATAATAAGACTTACTTAATATATTTGTGCGCTTTAAGCAATTGCTTCGAGTTTTTATTTACTCTTGTTATATGAATTTGTTAAGATTATCTGAAATTAATTAAGGTTCCTTGACTACCGTTTTGGGTAGCTGAACTCAGCTGTGCGTAGTTTTAATATTTTGTTTTGAAAAGACACTAAGTCTGAAATTAACTCGTTTATCATGGAATAAAGCTAGTGGATCACCTGAACTACAGTAGAAACGGTGGAGGTTTACCATCACGTGACTGTTACCATACGTATATACGTTTTACTATACTTACTATACGTTACTATACGTACTATGCGTTACTATACGTGATGGTAAAGCTCCACCGTTTCTACTGTATTTGTCTTTGAATTTTCTAAACTCTCATTATTTACATCTAGGTTGGGGGATAGCAAATTATTTAGTCCACTTTAAGGTAAGCCATGCAGTAGTCCTGTGGGTACCAAACCCTAGACGAACTTTGGGAGAGGAGTTGAGGTCTAATATCCTAATAATTCAGTAGAATCTGCTGCAGAGAGGATGGTGGTTATTAAGGTGAAATAATTAGAATTGGTCGTTTCTAGCTGGGTACAGGTTGGCTCTCCTCTTGAGGGTAATGATAATAAGTGAGTAAATAAAGAATAAGACAATGAAAATATAATAAATTAATAAGTAAGTAATTGCAGAACTGAATCGTCTAGTTAGCATTAATTAATTTGGAGGTTAATTAGAAATGTCTATTGCGACCTATAAATTTCAATATTTATTAGGATTAAGGCTGTAAAACATACTGATTGACAGCAGCAAAAGAATGACATAATACAAGCGAACGTCTCTTTTTTGGCACTTTGATCACGTGGGTTGATATTTATAAGTTACGAACTTTATATTTTCCCAGTAAATATTTCGATTTTGTTTTCTACTTTTATTAAACATTTTAATCGTTTCAATTGACCAATTTTTGTAAATATTTTTGACCAACCTTTTTTGACCAACCTTTAAATGACATTTTTTCACTGCGTTACATTTCTTAATTATATTCATTAATTAATTTTATTGATTTGTTTTCAGTAGAGCTCGCTCTAATTATCTCAATAGATTAATCAATTTTAGATAATGTACCATGGTATTAGTACATAATATTATATCATAACTATTTAAAATTATATAACTCACCAATTAAATTTCAACAATTTCGAATGATGCCGCGGGATTCAGTTTACCAATTTCCACCGACCCTCTAAATATCAAGGCGTATTTTCCTTCTCCAAAATATTTAATAAATGGTTTGTAAGTTTTTGTCACCCTCTGTGGAAGGAATGTTACTTCTTTTTCCAGCTCCAATTCCTCAAATTTGCTATGCACCAATTTTGCTGAAATAATTTTCTTAGGTTTCCCCAATATTAGGTCGTTTAATATTGTGATGGGCTTCAGATCTCCTTCTAGAAGAGAATAATAATTTATTGCTTTTGAATCCATGTTTTTCTTTTTGTTGCAAATTACTGCTGAATATTAAAACATTACAAATTAAATTTTTCCCTAAAACAATTCCAGGCTTTTATTTAAATAAGTGTATCTTCAAAAGAAATCAAGATATCAAGGTGAAATAATATGGTGGATTAAAAGTCCTTTTGTACTTTTGCTTTTTATTTATAAAACTATTGTTGTAAAATCACACTTTTACAAATACCTTCATTGGTACTAATAATAATGAAATGTCGGTATTAATATTGATCATATCATAAACATCGAGTTGATGTTTAAGCATAAAGTCTAATATTATAAATTAACCTATATTTCGAAAGATCATCTATAAGTAATTTATAATAGTTTTGAATAAAATCACGTACCGATACTACTCGTGTCTATGTTTATTAAATAATCTAAATGTATTTTAATTTAATTGTTAAATCAACTAACTATTGAAATTAGAACAATGATCTACAAGGTGATGTGTATACAATAAAAACTGAAAGATAGTGAGAAGGACGGTCTTTAATTGTAATTAACTAAGCGTAAACTCTACAAATTTCCCGAACTGTTCCACAGGGTGTTGAGAAATTGGACTACAAATACATGTTTTATTTTCACCCTGTATAAATAAGCTATTAACATTTTTTGGAAAACTTTTCTGGAGTTTGTTTCATTACCAAAGAATTTTTCCACAATTTGGCGTAGAAACAATATTGAAATCGATGACAAATTACGAAAGTTCTCGAACAACGAACTTCCGCAAAAAATTTTTGCCGGTGAGTGAATTCACATTCTATGATTATCAGAATTCACGCTAAAATGAACAAATCAAATCATCGTCATCAAATAGGTACCCTAGGTAAATTGCTTCTGATAACACGTCGTTTCAAACATCAAAATAATTATATAATCTTAATTTTTCGTATATATAGAGAACAAAATGTACAACAGTATCGATAGTGAAGATTTAATATGTTTAATTACGTATATATGTTGTACTCAATAATTGGCGAAAACGGTCACCGCCCGAATTTTATACCCACAACGCGATGTGGATCTTACGAATTTTCCACATCGCGTTTCGGGTATATATGTCATATACCCAAAACGCGTTGTGTGTAAATTTCAAAAATCCACGACGCGAAATCACGATTATCGTCGAAGACACGCGACGGTTTTCGTGTTATGTGTGAAAATAAATACCGACAACACGAAAATACATAAACTTACTCCATTTAATCGGCAGTAATTGTCAGCAGGTGTTTGTTTTGTTTATTTATTTGTCCTTTCTCAAAGTTTTAAGTGAAATTTCGATAAAAATGGATGAATCAATCGAAGATCTTAAAAAAAAATTTGAAGATGGTTTAACTAAACTTTATATAGAGTCAAACATTAGGTCTACACTCCTCTTAGAAGGTGATTATAAAAACATTGTTAGTGAAGTTAAAGAAGCACAAGAATTACGTAGTTTGGAAAAACCACTTCCATCAAAACTTTATCAAATAAATATTAAAAACGTGTCATTATATTTTCATTTTACATATTTTTTGATTGATTTCTTTACATTACCTACCACGAACCTACGTATTTTTCGCCTTATGGTTATTCTTTATGACCCATAACACGAAAACCGTCGCGTGTCTTCGACGATAATCGTGATTTCGCGTCGTGGATTTTTGAAATTTACCTACACCTAACGCGTTTTGGGTATATGACATATACCCGAAACGCGATGTGGAAAATTTGTAAGATCCACATCGCGTTGTGGGTATAAAATTCGGGCGGTGACCGTTTTCGCTAATTGAGTACAACATATACAGGGTGTCCCACGACGAGTGAAAACTATCTGTATATGGCAAAATACTCATAGTAAAATCACGAAAATTTCTACGTTTGGGTTTTCGGATACGATCTTTTCAACTAAAAATATTTTCAAAGATGGCCGACTTCCGTTTCTACCGGAAGTCGACTGTAACTTTGTTATTTTCAATAGAACACCCTGTATATTAATACATTTTAGAAATCTACGTAATATTTTAGTATACTTTTGTCTAAAAACTTTTTTCGAAAAATGCACACTTTTTGAGTTATCAATTTTTTTGTAGAAAATGTGACCGTTGAAGACCCTTATAAATTATTTTTTTACGAGAGGACCCTTGAAGATATGAAAACGGTTTCTCTTCGGTTGCCTTAAGCAAGGTCAAACGTATTCGAATCTATGTTGAAAAATTTTTCATTTTATACAGGGTGTGTATAGGAAAGTATACAATAACTTGCCTTATTTTTTTCTCCTGAATGCATTAAAATAGAAAAAACAGGGTGGTTCTATTTAAAAAAATGAAGAAATTTGATATTTATGAAGTTAAACTTCGAACACTTTTTATACACACCCTGTATAAAATTAAAAAATTTTCAACATAGATTCGAATACGTTTGAACTTGCTTAAGGCAACCGAAGAGAAACCGTTTTCATATCTTCAAGGGTCCTCTCGTAAAAAAATAATTTATAAGGGTCTTCAACGGTCAAATTTTCTACAAAAAAATTAATAACTCAAAAAGTGTGCATTTTTCGAAAAAAGTTTTTAGACAAAAGTATACTAAAATATTACGTAGATTTCAAAAATGTATTAATATACAGGGTGTTCCATTTAAAATAACAAACTTACAGTCGACTTCCGGTAGAAACGGAAGTCGGCCATCTTTGAAAATATTTTAGTTGAAAAGATCGTATCCGAAAACCCAAACGTAGAAATTTTCGTGATTTTACTATGAGTATTTTGCCATATACAGATAGTTTTCACTCGTCGTGGGACACCCTGTATATTTATGTTATCTCTATTATTATTCCTAATAATGTGATAATTTCATTTAAAAATGTAAATGTTTCTATTAAAAATATGAGTTACCTATATGTACGTTCATTACATTTCAATAAATAAATGTGGTAGAGATGATTGACTCTTACGCGGGCGATCGTTGTTCGATTCCCGATGGAAACATTTTTTTATGCATAGTCGTGGAGAAAGTATAGTCTTTTACTTGTGTAGAATGGCTATTATTCACTCGTTGAAGAATATTCCATCATTATATTGTATTTATTATACAAGACTCCTAAACGAAGATGTCATACACTTTCGAACAAGTATAGTTTTGTTTACAAAATATATACGACGAAGGTTAAAAATACAAACAGGCAAATTTAGGTTTCTGGAAGGTAAAGGGGACTATTAAGGAATTTAAGATTATTTTGAATGTGGGGGGTCTATTATTACATAGTTTTATTATAATTTATTCTATTTATTCTTTCTCAATCCTACAAACATAATAATAAAACCAGCATGTAGTGACAAAGCTTATATTTACAGTTTATCAAAAATAGCATGAAATTATAAAATCTTGACAGGAAAGGAAATTGCAATTAAAGCTAACAACACGTTGCGTTGCATGAAAATACAAAAGGAATGGAGAGAACGGTGGGAGAAGGCGAACACAATTTGAACTGGAAATCAGTGAATTTAACCCACCTTTTTGTGAGTAGGATTTGAAATACATCGAACATTCGTTGCCTGTGTGCGAACGTAAAAGTGTATTTAGACTTCTGTGAAAAATATTTTGTGCACACTGGACATTTGAATATTTTTTCCCAGTGTCCCATCGTAAACGTATAGTTAAACTAGGTTTATATTGTGTTATTACTCCGCAAATGCAAATTAAAACTACATTTTCGTGGAAAATATTTCAAGCAAATTAAACTTAAGTAACTGATGTGAAATTCTAGAAAAACCCAAAGGAAACATCTTGCCTCAGCTTCAAACTGAAAAACCCTTCAGCTTGGAAACAAAAAGAACTGGTAAATTAAGCAAGTACATAAACATTCAACATAATATATGCAGGCTGATTCAGTCGCAATTGTACAGAGTACGTGTTCCAGAACGACGTGCCAGATCAAAGTTACATTTTTTTAAATGGGACACCCTGTATTTTACTTCAAATTCGTATACTTTAAACTGTACAATTTAAAATTCATCTGTGATGGTCTTCTAGCATCATAACTCAGTAGACCTGCTTCCATATCCAAGAAATCGTAAACAGGGCGAGTTCAAACTCGAATATATAATTTTTTCAAATGGATCACCCTGTATTTTATATCGGTAATATTTATTGAAATTTACTTCACTATACTTCATGTTTGGTCAAAGAATACAATAACAACAGGGAGCGAAACTTCGCATAAAACCGTGTCCACCGTGTCTACAGACGCGATGTTTTTAATAGTCTTCGCATGTCATACCATCACATATGGGCCTCTCTTTCTTATGGTATTTACAGACACAAATTAGATTTAAGTTTGCTTGTAGGTTGACATTATTTTTTTAAATCATCTATTTCACATGTATATATTGTCAAAGAAAAGTGCAGAAGTAGCTACTGATGGAAAAATACCAATACATTTGATAAAACACAACTTTATGCTAAAATACTTTTTCTCAGTGTGATTCGAGTAAAGCTGTAGGTAAGCATTTATTATGATTCTCAGTGTATGCCAGAGTTAGCAGTCACCTTCAAGGTTACTTCTTTTGTTCCCTTCAGCATCAAAGGATTTTCGTCGGGCTTCGCTTCTTGTTGTTGTGTCTATTCTTTGGTTTGGTTAAATATTCCCTATACCCAAAGTAAGTAGGTTCAAAAATATCAACATTTACATAAAATTGAAATGGGAGTAAAAAGTACTTGATCAAATTTGAAATATACTAAAGTAACTTTCATTTACTAATAAAAATGTGAAACCGATGTATCCGAGTTTGGACTCCCCCTGTATATGGTTTCTTAGATATGGAAGCAGGTCTAGTGAATAATGATCTTCACAGACGTATGGCAGTGAATTAATTTTAAATTGTGCAGTTGTCTAATTTTAACATAAATCCAATATTTGTAAACTTCTCTAACTTGTGTGGAGCAGTTTATTCAAATACCCACGACAAGATGATGATTTTGTTTTCGAGGAAGACAAATTTTAGTATTATATACAGAACATTATTCGAAATGCTTAGAGATGAAAGACAATTTTTATTTGAAGTTGCCTCGGAAGTTGCTTTGTTCATTGGAGTGTAACAGTAATAAGCAATTTAAATTTGACAAATGTGTAATAAATATTTGATACACTTTTGTTTCACTCTTTGTGAGAACGCGTATGTGTTTTTAAACTACTTTTGTGTGTAAAAGCCTTGAAACAGATCAAACATTCATATGGTTTTTCCCCACTGTGGCTACGCAAATGTATGTTTAGATTATTTTTCTGTGAAAAAGTTTTTAAGCACACTGAGCATTCGAATGGCTTTTCTCCTTTGTGCCATCGTGAATGTATAGTTAAACTATTTTTATATGGGAAAGATTTCAAGCAAATTTCACATTTGAATGGTCTTTCCCCCGTGTGAACTCGCATATGAGCATCTAAATGACTTTTCTTTATATAGGATTTTAAACAAATATCACAATTCAATTTTTTTTCTTTGTGAAGACGCATATGTGCATTTAAATAATCTTTACGTGAAAAAGATGTTGAACAAATTTCACAATTGTATGGTTCTTCCCCTGTATGAAAGCGAAAATGATCATCTAAACGACTTTTTTGCACAAAAGATTTTAAGCACACGCCACATTTAAATGGTTTTTCCTCCACATGACAAAACAAATGTGCATCTAAGTTACATTTCAGTGAAAAAGATTTAAAGCAAATACCACATTTGAACTGTTTTTCCCCTTTGTGTAAACGCAAATGAACTTTTAAATAACCTTTTTGAGTATAAGATTTTAAACAAATGGAACATTTAAACGGTTTTTCGCCAGTGTGGCAACAAACATGTAGATTTAAATCATTTTTGGAAGAAAATGATTTTAAGCACCTATCGCATTTGAATACACTTTCTTTTGTATGAATTTGTTTGCTCTTGTTTTGATACTGAGTTTCTAAACAAATTTCACATTTCTGTAGATTGTCACCAGAATTAGAACAGTAACATTTATAATCACTTATAACAGTTCCAATTTCCTTTGTGTGTTTTTTTAATCCTTGTTCAATTAATTCAAACTTATCTATAACGTCTGCATCAAAAACAGTGTTGGAATCAATTTCTTTTTTGTTAGTTCCAGTATAACATAATTTTTTTTGTTTAATATGATGATTTGCTGTAAAGTGACAAAAAAATTCAATCTCTTTTATATACATACTTCCACAAAGTATGCACAGGAATATCCCACCAACAGGTTCCATTTTCTTCATATTATTTATATTTAAAGATGATAGACCTGAAAAAAATAGAAAAGTGAAAGCAAATTCAAACAAGGTCTTTGATAACTATCTACTGTATGTGCAAAGGAAGAAAATAGTACTGTTTTACATCCTCAAACAAATTTTATCAGAACCAATTGAAAAATGCTGCTACCAAATTGATTGTTTTAACCTTTACTACGTAGAATATTCCCATAATTATCAAATAAAATAAAAAAATAACAAATTCCAAATTAATCATATAATTAACTATGAAATAAAACAAAAAATTTTTTGTTTTATTTCATAGTTAAGTATGAATCTTCATCAAGTAAAAGCCTCATCTATTCAATTAATCATATAATATAAATCATAAATTGACTGGTTTAACAAATTACATTTGGATAGTCAGGAGTTATATGTTTTATTTATGTTGAGGAATTTCTTATTTATTCATGTTATTTGATAAATGCTACTTGTTAAATTTCACTCACCCTGTTTCACTTTTAAATATTTCCATTTATTTTCAGCAATCTGTGGAATGTTGATAGAACTAGTACATTCTTTTTTAACTGTTGTACTAAACTCTTCAAATACCAGTTCAGTATTTACATGAATAATTGTCTCTTCTTTGATTGGAATTTCACTATACATTTTTTTCAATTAAACGTAGCTCTTCTTCTATCAATTAGAGTCAAGCTAAAGTTTCTTGATCTTTTATTTTGAATTTTCTCACTTTATTTAATGCGTTGATATAATTTAGAATATTTAGATTTTTGCATGTTTATTTGTCGTTTGGCTCACTTGGTTATTTCACTAAGTAGGTATATCATCTGATACTATGTGTAACCAATGTTTGATAGTTTATTAATAATTTTTACAAATTAATAATTAGTACTGTGTCAAAACAATTTAACACGACAGATACAGAGTGTCTCTGACAACCTTTGTTTGGTTTATTCTTTGACATAAGTCATAAAATACTTCAACCTTCAACTTGAAGTATTTTAAGTAAAGCTCGGTGAAATTCCTTTATTGAAGCTTGAAGCCATCTTCACAGCACACGCCATCTTGAAGCAAAGATTATAGAACACGGATAGATTAGCCACTCTGCCCAAAAATTTTACGATACATTTGAAGCAAAGCGCCATCTAAGAAATGGTCTGAATACTAATCAGATAGTATATTATGCGGGGGACATGGAGCTAGTATGGCGGGGGACAACTACCATAACTACCTACTTCTTGTCTCTCCCACATTAGGTAATATCAGTAGTATCCCACAAGCCACAGGGGTAGATACATAAATAAGATGTTTTATAAATTATCCTCTGGGATATTACACAGTAAATAAAAAGAAGGTACAGTAATCTGTAGATTATCATAGAATAATACCATAAGCGGTTGCAAAGGCTCTGTTACACATGGTGGGTTTATCAATGCTCGGTTAAATATTGTAGCCTTGGGCTAAACTTTAGCTATTGGCCAAAGTGTTTATCAACTGCCAGTTGGCATTAGCTGTCAGTCAAACTTTCAAGTTATATGTTGTGTTCTTTTTACAGTATTCTGTTCAGCTCTGTTGAGATAATTTTCAACCTGAGCGGGTGACCAAAGTGAGCAGGAAATCCTAAAAAGAATGCGCAAAAATAATAAGTGGAGGAAAGTGTATTATAAAATGGTGATGAAATTATTGGTGTTTCCATATAAGTGGCCACACATTTTGAAACCGCTTCGAAATAAATCAAGGTCTGGTTGTTTTTCTTATGGTTTGAGGCTATATAATTTTGTCTATGGTTTGAGGTTATGATCAACTGAACAGAGCAAGTAATCAGAACCGAGCCACCGCTAGAGATAGTGCAGTTAGTGGCAAGGGGGGAAGCGATAGTTCAGCTCTGTTCAAAACGAGTGCTTAAAAAGAATACGCAAAATCATTCAACTGAATTGCTCGAGCAAATTCTGTAAAAAGAACACACCAATTGACACGACGTATAGGGCATGTCCATCAACTGACAGTTGACAATACCCCTGAGGAAAAACAATTATTTGGTTAGATTTCAGATTTGTAATTTGGTTGTTTTGTATTGATTCAATGATCCTTTTTATTATAAACAGTCATATATAACTTTTAAAATACCTAAGCAACTAAAACAACGTCGATAAAAGCACTAAATCAAAATCAAATAACTATTAAGAACCACGTGTTAAGCAAAGAACGCTTGTTTATAATCAGATGTTGTATGTTCCATGTCAGATTCCTCAGGGCATGACGTCACGTGAACATGCCCTATTGTAACGTGCTTTCTTCGTACTTCGTACACGTGTTTGCTACGTATGCTATCTATGGTTGCTACCACCCGAACACGTCACTATGGACACCCTAGATGTTAACTCACGGTTATGGAGGGTAGAACTAAGGAGGACCATCTCAGTGTATTGAAAAGTATCCGTTGAATGGGAACAAATTAAGGTGGCGCTAGAGTAGCAGCCGAAAGAATTTTTAAAGGAGCGCCACAAATTATTAGAACAGAATACCAAATTAAAAAGGGACTGCATATTTCTTAACTACAGAAGTCAAAAAAAATATTAAATTTTTCAACCCAGCACACTTCACTTTGTTTATAACTGCAAAATTCATATCATTTCCAGTTCCTACACTAGCGCTGTTTACAAGTGGACACTTTTTCAACTAATCCCCCATACAAGACGGTTCTCCTTACTTCTACCCACGATACTCATGGTTTAAGTCTCGAGCGCCAGATTTTTAACGTGGTATGCTCCACGGCACCTTGACCCTTAGCATCAAGAGTTCCAGATAGCCTCAGATGGAGGTTACGGCGAATTCCAGAGGTCTTGTTGAATTTACTTTAACGGATTGTATACAATTCGGACAAGCCAAATATCGGTACTCCAAGTATTTATGTTACGGCAAACACCGAATAAAACAGCACTTCAAAACTTTTGTTTATTAATACTCTGTGGTCTATTTAATTTATAAATATACAGGGACACGCAAAATAACGGAGGAAAGAAAATAATGTATTTATTACTTATATCGGGGATTTAACGGACGTAACAGTCAGAATCGTCAAATATAGCTCAAATCTGCCGGGTAAAAAATTATTCAGAAAATGAAAGAAATAAACTGGTCGACGGTACGATGTAAGAACGACTTAAATCTGCTGATTAATCGAACAAGTTGTGGCTAAGCCTCTCACAAGTTCGAGAAATCCTTTGGATTTAAACGAAATACAACGGAAAAGAAAAATTAATAAACTGGTACACGGTACGATGTAAGAACGGTTTGAATCTGCCGGTTAATCGAACAACTTTAAGGAAAAATCCCGAAACCCGTCGATTTTTATTTTTAAACAGGCTATTCGTAAGGATACCTTTTTATTTTTGACGTCATCTATGCGAGCGTGATGACGTCGTCGCTAAAATTTTTAAATGGAAATGTGGGTGCTGTAATACATTATTTGAAAGGTCTTTTAAATACCTATTCAGCCATATCAATATGTACAGTAATTGATTTGCGTATTGTCACAAATATTATTGATGAAATTTCAACAGATTTCTCAATAAAATGTATTAAGTATTGATATGATGTATTTTTTGACACCCAAAAATAAATTTCGTGAAAGCAGTCACTGGTTATGAAATGTCTTATTTACCTACTTTTTACCTTTATTAAAAATCTAGTTACCTTATCAACATCAACATTGACACTTGGACATAATTAACTTTCTGTCAAGTGATCAAGTGAGTCTTTGTATCTATCAACATGAAGCTGACTGAAACGCAAAGAATTGAAATTCTAAGAAGGTATTTTTAATGGAGCAGAAAGTGTGTTATAAAAACTTATTGCTAGCTGAAATAAGTTTTTTCTACTATCACTATCGAAAGTCGTCTTTTGTGCGTTGAAAAGCAACTGCAAAGTTGATGTTTTCCGCGAGCTGTCATAATTTGACATTATTGGCGCTCTTAAGCAGAAAGTAACTTTGGCGCACGCCTAATTTTATTCATAGATAAAAGAGAGCTAGTACATAGTTAATTTTGGTGTGATAGTAGACAGACAGTTCGACAGATTGCCAACTTTCTGTCTCGACTACCAAAGTACTACTTTCTGCTCTTGATACACAAATAGCTATTGTTTCTATCACACATAACCTATTCGTAAGTTATCTGTGTTTTCTTCTTCTTTCTCATTTTTTTGAAATTATCTCTGGTATAAACTAGCTTTAGCCAAATAAAAAGAAGAATATTAGATAACCTTTATTTGACGTTTACTATATTCTCAGTAATAATATAACAAGAGAGTGAGAATAAATTGAAAATAATTTGACAGATTTTTTGAAAACTTGTTGCCAGGCAATAGTCACGAGAGCCCGCAGGGTTCAATTGGCTATTTCCAAATGGCAACAAGTTTGAGCAAATCTGTCAAATTATTTTCTAATTTATGGAACTCGCGAGTTATATTTGACTAGATTATTTTTTGATTCACAAATTTTTACAATAAAAAAGATCCATAAAACTATCATAAAATTATTGAAAAATAATATAATTTCTTTCTTTGGTGAAGGTCTTAAATTGTATCCATATATAGACTGATTACTTATTAGAGTATTTTTCGAAGTAGTTTCTAAAATCTTTTTTGTTATTTCTGCATCACTAAACCGATAATTTTCACCCATTTTATATATTGCGTTGACACAATTAGGTAATTATTTTGACAACTATCTGACACTTGCTAGGCAAATAAAAGCCACAGTGATTATTCCCGAGAACAATCACAAGAGATTTATTCCCACTATAATAATGACATAATTGGTTGAAACTTACCCTTGTGACAAAAAAAGAAGCATTTCATTGGTTTTAAGAAACGTCAAAAAATAATCATACTAATTTAACTGTTTGGCAGCATAGTCCAGTTATGACAGCTATGACGTGCAAGTACATTTATTTATACTAAATAAAGAATATGTATTTCATTGCATCTTAAAAAGAGTTAAGGCAATTGACTCCTGAGACGTTTTCCAGCTAATCATTTTTTTCACGCATACGCCCCCCTCCGCGCAAATACTTTACGTACGTGTTTCAGCTGTCATTGCGTTGAAAACACAGATTACCTCCCCCTTACCACTGAGGTACCAACTGGAATATTGCATTGCAGTTCCAGTATTATCTCTGGTTCCAGCTCCACTGTTGTGCTCGAGGCGCTTGTGTATCAAGCGCTGCGCTTCAAGCCCAAACATATGGTCAGCTGGAAAGCAGCTCTGGTTTATCGTTTGTTCCCCTTACCCAACTTGTTATTTCTACATTTATATTTGGGTTCTTCTTTATTTTGTGCGCGAGTTTTTTCTATATTCAAGTAAAATATGTTGTTAATTTTGGATTTTTGTGCATTAATACATAAAGAAAAAGATGATGATATGGATGAGGAATTGGTTTTACACATTTCTCATGGTAAGGAGAGCTTGGGCTACAGTACACTCTACTTATATTAAAAAATAGCAAGTGAAGTTTCACAATATTAGGTTAACTCAATATGTGGTCAAGGGTATAAGTGTAGGTTAACTATTAAAATATTTAACTGCAACCCAAAGTATGGGTAACTGTGCTAATCAAGGAGATCTAGCCTAATTTATAGTTGTCAACTGCATCAAATGTTAAATTTTAAAATTATATTATTGTTGTTTTAATTACAAACAACTAGAATTATAAACGATTACGATGTTAATGCCTATAGCAGCGACGATGTATCCAGACGGCCAAAAATTATTCGTCCAAGACGTGATTCTTTCTGCAGATTTCGTTTGTCCACGAGGACAGAAATTCTGTTGGAAGAAATTGAGGAAGATATTTCCCATCTAACGGTGAGGTAAGTTTTATCAATTTATCAACAGTTAAGGAAATATTTTTTTTATTGAAATTCTCCTTGATTACAGAAATGATGCTCTTTCTGCACGTTGGTACTTTCAGTATAAAAACTTGAAACATAACCTCCAAATGTCTTCTTTTTTCTTTCATTTGACATAGAACACCATACTATCGATGGCTTTCGTACCAACGCAACAAAAGTTAATACAATTCCATAAGTTATCTGACCATTAGTTCTATCTGACTATTGGTTAGTGTCTCGGTTAAGGTTACTTAGAGCGGGTATTATAAACTTGTCTTGAAGTTATCTCTGAATTGAACAGTCGAGTTAACTTTAGGTTTTAAAATGTCAGTTTTATAAAAGTTTCATTTTTAAAATAAAAAGAAGAATAGCCTAGAGTTTTGGCATTTTGATTTTTATGGTCTAGTTTTGTTTTGTTATGTGTGTTTGCTGTATTCGGTCCCGGTGTCGAATTTCATTTCATTTGTTCCTAAATTTAATATTCTGAATGGATGTATGTATGCATATTGGGGTTTCTGAGGAAAGTCTCAGAGACTAGTAGCTCCTTTAGTCCTATTTCCCGGAGGAATTTTAGGATATCTGTAGGCTTCAACTTAGGTAACTGTCCCTCTTCTATCCAGTAGTCACCCAGGCACTGTGCCCTAGGATTCTGAATTGCTGAGCAGTTCGCAAGTATGTGGATGGAGGTTTCTTCTTCCATTCCACAAAGTCTACAATTTTCATTCTCCACTATTTTGAGCTTTTTAAGATGTCCATTCAGGCGATAATGTCCCGTTAGGATTCCTGTTAAAACTTTTAGTGCAGTTTTACTTTGACTTATGCGTTCATTTGATCTCAATAGGTTGTAGTCACCAGAAGAATCTTAGATTGCCTAATCCCTACTAGATCTTTCCAATGGTCAGATCTTCTCTTTTCTTCGGCTTTACCTATTTCTTCCAATATTACATTGGAGCTGATTCCGCAAACGGGTTCCTGTCCCCAAAAGGGTATTTCAGTCCCCCTCTTTGCTAGTTTCATCTGCTATTTCGTTTCCTTCTATTCCAGTGTGTCCTGGAATCCACAATAAGGTGACTATATTGTTCTCGCCTAGTTAATTAAGTTTGCCTAGGCATTCCCACACCATTTTGGAACTGATTACACAAGAACTCAGCGCTTTAACGGCTGCTTGACTATCAGACATTTTTTTTTCTTATTTTTTTGGGAATCAAACCACAATAATGTTTTTTATTTCTATATTAGTTCATCTTGACAACGGTAGCTGGAACGCTACCGAAACGTCGAAATAAAAAATAAAAAAAACATTATTGTGGTTTGATTTCCAAAAAAAATAGAAAAAAGAATAAGTAATGCCACAAGGAACTTATAGAAGATATCAAACATTATGATAATCATTTGCCTTCTGTATCCTTTGTCAATATTGAACTGGGCACACTGTCTTATTGCGTGAATTTCCGCTAGAAAGATACTTGGGGTTTTTCCCAAGCTTTCAGAGTGTTTGGTTCCTGGCCCGTTAGTCCGGGAAAGTTAGGCCGAAAGATGTCGTGAAATTGAAAAGATTTCCACCAGAGATTTGACTTTTTAAAACGAAAGCATAAGTAGTTTAGACTACTTTCCTAGATTTGTGACAAGATTCCGCTGGAGCTTGCGATGCAGCTTGCAAGCATAGCTTGGAGCACGTGAAATACAACAGATTTTCGTCCATAACTTTTGTAGATTTGATTGTACAAAAAAATTGTAGGTATCAAAATTGTAGGGAATTTTATACCCTATAAGATGACGTAGTGGTGAGCAGTTCCGACATCCATTTGGATGTTGTGCTGTCTACACCTCTTCTATTTAATGCTCTTTTTACAGACTTATGTGGATTATTGTCAAAAGCTCCTTCTATGTCCAAAAATGCACATACTACAGTTACGGGTGGAGAGGTAGTCTCTTTAGGATTTCCGTTCTAATATAGTTGTCAATAGCTTTTTCCGTCGTTTTAAGCACAAACGATGTTGGACTAATTGGATTGAACAATTTGGGGTTTGTTGTGTCCCTTTTTCCAGCTTTTGGAAGGAAGGTTACTACTGCCCTTCTCCATGCTTCTGGTATATAACCCAGTTCCAAGCTACTTCGACTAATTCTAACCAAATGTGGTAGAATTTCGTCTTGTTTTTGCTGGAGCAATGCTGGGAAAATTCCATCTGCTCCAGGTGCTTTGAAAGGTGAAAAAGTGTTCAGAGCACATTTCAACCTATCGTTACTACAAATGTGCTTGGCCATTGTAGTACTTTCTCTCGTTATGTTATGACCTTCGAGAGGATTATCTCCTCTGTTTGGGGTACTTCCAGGAAAATGAGTTTCTAGTAAGAGTCGCACTCTTTCCTCCTCATTTTCGGTATATTTACCGTCTGGCTTCCTCAAAGCCATATCTGTGTTGACCCTACTTTTTGCCATGACTTTGTAAAGTCTTGCCGCACCAAGTGTTTATATCTTCACAGAATTTCCTGAAGCTATTTCTTTTAGGTGTTTCTCTCCTCGGTGTATCTCTGTCAGTCTCCAGTGAATTTTGCTCTATTAAAAAGGTCCCGGGTTTGAGATCTTAATTCTGACAGATGTTTGTTCCACCAGGGTGCATCTTTGCTGCTTCGTTGTTCTTGAAGACGGCAGCTCGATTCAAATGCATCGATTATTGCCCTGTTCAGATCCTCAAGCTGATTTTCCAGGTAAAGATGGTGCTTAGCCCTTCCTTTCCTCTGGATATGTGCTAGATTTCCTTTCAGACAGGTGTTATAGTTGTCCCAATCTGTTTCTCTTGGTTTTCTCTTGAGGCTTACTTCAGGTATGCCTAGCTCTAACTTGAATGTTATGATACTATGATCGGAGAGAGATGGTTCACCCGATACTCTCCAATCTTTTACTATATGTTTTAGATCACGAGTTGCCAGTGTGACATCTAAAACTTCTTGCCTTACCCTTGTTACAAATGTGGGAGTATTCCCTATATTGTGAATATCAGTGTTTTTATTAAGGATATATTCTAAAAGCTGCTCACCTCTCTGGTTGGTGTAGCTGCTGCCCCAAACGGTGTTGTGTGCATTGGCATCACATGCTAGAAGTAGAGGCAGTCTCTCCTCTTCACCGTACTCCACCAGCCTTTGTACCTCTGGGGGTGGTGCTAGCCCATCCTCCCCAAAGTAGCATGATTACTATCTCCTTGACCTTCTTCTTGTGTTCGAGGTGTGCTCGAACTGGAACGAGGTCCCAAGTCATGTATTCTGAAAGACAAAAATAGTTAATATTCTTCCTTATCATAATACATGTTCTTGGTATATCACTACCAGTGTGATATACCCAAGCAGCATTATTCTGACTTCCGACTTAATGCATTACTTAAATCAACGTTGGTTTTGGGTATCATTTAGTTGTTTGCATCAACGTTCACCGATAACGTCAGTTCATAACTTAATCCGACGATGGAACTTCGAAGTCGATTGGGCCAACGACTACTCGACGTCAGCAAATCGAACGTTATTTTTTGTTAGACAGACAACGTTCGCTTAACGTTCATTTTTACCTTTTTCGTGTCTTTGGACTAATCTGGAACAAGGCGACGTTCTAAGAACGTTTAGATCCGCATGTTACAATTTTGGTCATAAAAACACGCCTAAAACTTTATGTTCCTATTATTTGACCTACGGGCGGACGTTTAAAAGTAGTTCAAATATTCGCACAATCCATTGACATAATAATTTAATCTTTATATGTCAATGTTACAATCTACAACCTAACCTCATTTTTTATTTATGTATTAATTATAGATTTTTGTCATAAAATTTAAACATGTCCGAATTAAGAAAACAAAACAGGAGCCGTTTAGACATTCATTGACATTTCACAGAAAGAGATCTATATATACAACTTAGCTGGCCTTATAGATTTACCAAATAACCATCAAGTGAGTTTCGAATAGTTGTTTTTGTCCCTGATGGTGTTTTTAATTTAGTAAGTCTTATATATTATTCAGTAACTGTAAACCTTTCTAGAAACTATTATGAGACAAACATAAACATTTAACAGTGTTAACTATATTCCGCTTTGACACAGGTCGGTACACTTTGGGACATAAAAGGGACATACCTGGGATATCCCTGTGTTGTTTGGGATAGTTCTAAAATGATATATTTCTTAACTAGTTTGTAGAGTAACCTGTGTCCTGAAAGAATTTGTAAACCAAGGAACCCAAGCCGTTTTTAAATCGAATAAATACCACCTTTAAAAAATGATCCATTTTTAGGTTAAAAGCGAGGATATTGTTAAGAGGTTATGATTTTAAAAAATGACTAGACTGGTCGTCTTTTCGTCGCTTTAAGCAACTTCCGCTAGGTTGGCCTTGCGGTAGTTGGAATATTTAGTCATTGGGCCGTCGAGCCAACTTTCAACAGACGTTGTATTCACATACCGTCATTTGAACGTTTACTAATCGTCTGATGAAAAGGAAAGTCGGAAAAGGTCGCAATTAGGTGTGGAAAAAAGGTGTTCCTGTCCAAATAGGTAGTATTCTGGTATAGATTAGGTCGCTTAACAAAATCCACCATGTTGGCATGTAACTGATAACTGATTTGGCCGCCATTGTTTGATTCAGGATGAATTTATTTAAAAAAAAACATATTCTAATGAACTTTTAAAAGTTTTGAGACCAGCATTTGTGTTACTGGAGACTTTGTATACTATTTTCAAATATAAATGCAGCCATATCAAGAAAAATAATAAATGGCATAATTTTTTTTTTTCGCTTTTTCCTAAAAATTCTTGAGGCCCGTTTGTTTTTTGCCACAATATTGGCCGTGGTTTATCAAAAAATTGAACTTCGTTTAAGATTTTTGTTTTGCTGGTAATAAAAATATGTATATTATACTGTTCATAATTTACATGACTTAAGCTAAGAATCAGATTGTTAGTTAAAAATACTTCCATCTTTGGTCGAGTTTCAAAGACTTCCACATTTCTTCCAAAATAAATTACTTAAGTTATACTATTAGTTGTGGGAAAGTCACAAATCCAATACCTAAAACGAAGTTGGTTTGCGCAACGTTACTCAACGTTGAATTTGGTCGAATACATAAGACATTCAAAGTCAGTGCCGACGTCGTAACGACTCGAATTTCTATTCCCCATTTAGGTGCAAATTTGGGTCGTGACGTCGTCATTACAACGTTGGATGCCAACGTTGGGTTGTCTAGCCCAACGTTATATAACTATCTCGCAATCGTCCAAATGCTGCTTGGGTACCTACTATTTTAGCATCTTTACATGCTAATCCTCTTACCTGGTTATTATTGACCCAAGGTTCTTGGATCAAACACATCCCCCATTGGTCATTGGTGAACTATCTTGTGATCACCACCGAAGCTCCTTTGGCATGGTGAGCATTAACTTGAGCTAAGTTAATTCCCGCCATCCTGTTGCTTATCTTTTTGGGTATTTCCCTCTTTCGTCAGGGTGATGTCCTCTTCTGTAAAAGTAATGTCCCCTTCCTCCGACACAATCTCCATTCCCTCCTCGGACAGCGGCGACTCCTCCCCAAGGAGTTTGGTAATGTGTAGGCTTTCTACACTACCTGAGTCGCCACTGGCCTTGGAGGAATTGGAATCCTTCTCCAGGTCTCCTTCCCCTTCTTTTTGAGGCCATGTACGGGGATGTTCTTGATTTTTTGGCAGGATAGATTGTGTGAGGAAGGCTGTATTTTTGGACGCTGCGGATACACTGCTCCGACTTGGCTTCTTTTTCTTTCCATGGTTGATCCTACGAGTAGCTAGGGAAGCATAAGGTCCATTCCTGCAGAGCCCCGCATGCAGGAGTAAGGGTATTTAAACTGGAGGTCCCCAGGTATCCAGGGTCCGCATATTAGCAGTCCTCGGCATATGCTGTTCCACCTTGACTTGAGGGGTATTTTATTGTGGTCTCCTTCCACCTGGCCAGCTGTTTAAGGCAAGCCCCCACATCTAGTGAAAATACCTCATCGACCACCTTCCACTAGATGCGGCTTATATCAGGCAGGTTTCCACAAGCAGTATACTGCTCCGATGACCCCGCTGACTCCGGCAACCGACCGGCTATCAACAAACTCGTCGGGGCAACAGTCCACTCTCCACGCTGAAGATCCTGATATCGGATTTCTGCATTCCACAGAGATCCGTTGAGCTGTCCTTGGTTTCACTTATTCCTCTTGACGAGGGACAGCTACTCGGATCCCCCACCAACGTCCAAGTCTCACAGCTCCTTGGGGGAGTTCTGAATGGATAGACGAGCCATAAACTACATATCGTTAGAATTTCATAAAATGAAATATTTTATTTCACATTTTACCAGAGGTGTGATCTACTATGAATGGACCTCAATAAAATTTGACAACAAAGTTTTGTAGTCTTAAACTTCAAAATATTATTGATTGTCTAGTTGTCAAATTTTTTCGTTGTGTCAGATAGGGACCAAAAAATTATTTTTATACTAGTTAATCTTGACAACGGTATCTGGAACGCTACCGAAACGTCGAAATAAAAAACATTATTGTGGTTTGATTCCCAAAAAAAAAGAATAAGTAATGCCACAAGGAACTTACAGAAGAAAAAATATATTATACCTGTACTATTATATATGCGAAATATTTTTTTGAAGGGAGTAATATGTGGGAGTGGTTGACAGGTGGGGTAAACCCCCCATGGGTCAACTCTAGTTACGCCACTGAACGTATAGTTAAACTAGGTTTATGAGGAAGATTTCAAGCAAATTTCACATTAGTTGTGTTACTCCGCAATTGCAAATGAAAACTATATTTTCGATGAAAATATTTCAAATTTACTTAAGTAATTAATGCGAAATTTGTGACGTGTTTTTCACCTTCCTTTGGTGCCTACCAACTGGGCACGTCACTTTGGACACCCTCGATGCAAAATCTTCTAAAAGAAAAACTCGGGCGCCAGATTTTTTGTCGTGGTTTACTCCACGTCCCCTTGACCCTTAGCGTCAAGAGTTCCAGATAGCCTCAGATGGAGGTTACTGAAAATTCCAGGGGTGTCGTTGAATACAATACTTCTATAACACTATAAGCACTTAGACGACTATGCTATGGGTTATTAATTAATAAAACACTGATTATATCGATTTGTATATTACCATTGATTCAAAATATTTATATACAGGGAGAGTTTAAAAAAAATATCAATATACAAAATAATAATATTATAAATTAGATATTTCCGGTGGTTCCAGACAAAACAAATATATATATACAAATTTCAACGGCGACAAAAAAATATGTGCAGCATGCAAAACTTGCCGGTAGTACGTGCATAAACAATGGTCGATAAGCTAAGTGTAAGCAGGTTAGTTCAGTTACTTAATAACAGATAAAGCGGTATAAGCAATTTATAAGCGAAAGAATAAAGCCTATCACAGTAGAAATCAAAAAAAATATCAGTATCTTAATGATAGAAACGATCAAGCGGTATATGAGGGAAAATACTACCAGATCAGAAAAAAATATATACTAATGAACCCAGACTAGATAGTCGAACAAGATGTGGCAACAGCCTCTTTGGTAGTTAGGAAAACGAGTCGATCAATGGAACTGAAAACGGTGAGCTAAACTGGATAGTCAATCAACCTATGGCAACAGCCTCAGACTTGTTTGACTATCTTAAATTTACTAATAAAATTATTTAAAAATAGAAATGATACTGCAAATAACGTTACCGGCTGAAAGTTGGACAGCTTGTGGCAGAAGCCTCTTCTCTGTCCCGCAATCAGTTTTAAATTTCAAATTATCGGAAAAATTAAAAAAATAATAAAACCCGACAAAAAGGTCTCTATACTTTGGATAGTTAGAGAAAACGAATTGACCACTAATAAGGAATATGGTGCGCAAAATTTGATAATCAATCAACCTATGGCAACAGCCTCAGACTTGTTTGACTATATTGAATTTACTAATAAAATTATTTAAAAAAAAATGAAACTCCAAAAAAAACTCTAACGGCTGAAAGCCGTACAGCTTGTGGCAAAAGCCTTTTCTCTGCCCCGCAATCAGTTTTAAATTTCAAATTATCGGAAAAATTAATAATTAATATAATATATTGGCCTCGGAAGACAGGACAACGGGTACCCAAATAAAAGACTACTGTGATTTAAAATAGATATTCAATCAACCTATGGCAACAGCCTCAGACTTGATTGAAAATCTTATTAATTTGTCAATTAAAGCTAATAAAATTAACTAAACGAAGTTATAATCGGCTGAAAGTTGGACAGCTTGTGGCAAAGGCCTCTTCTCTGCCCCCCCCTTGCCAGTCAGAGGTGATGGTATTTTTATAATATTGCTTGAGGTCTGTGAGAGGGGTCCTATTTTCAATCTCTGATGTTGGAGCTGATGCTGCAGTCTTGGCTAATTCGTCAGCTGTGTTCTTTGGTTTGATTAAATATTCCCTATACCCAAAGTAAAAAAATATCAACATTTACATTTTCCTAATTCGTTTGTCAATTCCTCATAATGCGATTATTCAGAGTAAATTGAATGATGTGCTTCCTGAAGGGTGGATTGGATGAGCAGCACCAGTATTCTGGACACCAAGATTACCTGAATTAATAAATTTGATTTTTTCTTCTTATTATAAAGACCATCTTCAAGCCTGCATGTAGAGGATAGTCACTTTTACTATCTTTTATAACTATATTCTTATTTTTTTTAAATTTTAGTAGGTATATTTGTAATTGATAAATAAATTTTGTACTGTTGGATTTTTCAGTCATAAAATTGAAATGGGAGTACTTGATCAAATTTGAAGTGTACTAAAGTAACTGATATAAAATATAGGGTGATCTATATAAAAAAAAAGTGAAACCGATGTATCCGAGTTTGGACTCGCTCTGTATATGGTTTCTTAAATATGGAAGCAAGTCTAGTGAATAATGATCCTAGAAGACCATTGCAGACGTTTGGCTGTGAATTAATTTTAAATTGTGCAGTTCTCTAAACTATATACGGGGCGTTGAACTCATTACGATTTTTAAGAACAAGTGGTCAGCACTTTTTAAACACACACTGTATAACCTTGTATCATTGCAAACTAGAAGTCAAGCATGGTGTACCATTTAAATGAATGTAACTTTGATCTGGCACGGCGTTCTGGAACACGCTGTACAATTGTGAGTCATTTTAAAATATGTGACTTTCCAACCGATCAAGATATTCAACTTTATCGCAGTAGTGAATCAAACCTGTTTATATAAACAAAACCTTGGTGAATAAAACAATTAGTAATTTTAAAATAAATCCAATATTTGTAAACTTCCCTAACTTTTGTGGAGCAGCTTATTAAAATAGCCGCGACAAGATGACCGTTTTGTTTTTAAGGAAGACAAATTTTAGTATTAAATACAGAACATTATTCGAAATGCTTAGAGATGAAAGACAATTTTTATTTGAATAAGTTACTTTGTTCATTGGAGTGTAACAGTAATGTGTTTTTAAACTACTTTTGTGTGTAAAAGCCTTGAAACAAATCAAACATTCATGTTTTTTTTCACTGTGGCAACGCAAATGTGTGTTTAGATGAGTTTTCTGTGAAAAAGATTTTAAGCATACTGCGAGCAGTCGAATGGCTTTTCTCCTTTGTGCCATCGTGAATGTAAAGTTGAACTACTTTTATATGAGAAAGATTTCAAGAAAATTTCATGTTTGAATGGTCTCTCCCCAGTGTGAACTCGCATTTGAGCATCTAAATGACTTTTCTTTATAGGATTTTAAGCAAATATCACAATTCAATTTTAACGTTTGAATTATTTTCACTCTCTGTGAGTACTCAAATGTTTATTTAAGGTACCTTTTTGTGCAAAAGCCTTGAAACAAATCAAACATTCATATGGTTTCACCCCACTGTGGCAACGCAAATGTATAGTTAAACTACTTTTATATGGGAAAGATTTCAAGCAAATTTCACATTTGTATGGCTTTTCACCTGTATGGATGCGCAAATGGGAATCTAAACAATTTTTTAGTGGAAACGATTTTAAACAAATTGAACATTTGAATGGTCTTTCGCCAGTGTGGGTACGCAAATGTTTATCTAAAGTATTGCGTTCAAAAAAGGATTTAAAACAGATTTTGCATTCAAAGGACTTTTTACCGATATGACGACGTAAATGGTTATCTAATACATTTTTCATTTTAAATGATTTTGGACAAAGTTCACATTTGAATGGTCTTTCAACTGAGTGGCTAGTCATATGAACATTTAAATGACCTTTCCGTGAAAAAGGTTTGGAACAAATGTCACATTTTAGAGGTTTTTCCCCAGTGTGACTCCGGAAGTGAACATCTAATGTACTTTTGTTCAAGAAAGTCTTTAAACAAATTTCACATTTGCATGGGTTTTCATTAGTGTGACCAAGCAAATGTGCTTTCAAAAGATATTTCCTCGTAAAAGTTTTAAAGCACAATTTACATTTGAATGGTCTTTCCCCTTTGTGACCAAGCAAGTGATCTTTCAGAGTAGATTCCCACGAGAAAGATTTCAAACAAATTTGACATTTAAATAACTTTTCCCCCGTGTGACAAACCATATGTCTATTGAAAATATATTTTAATCCAAAAGATTTTAAGCAAATTTCACATTTAAATGGTTTTTCTCCTATATGAACAGACAAAACATGTAAATTCAATATTTTTTTTAGTTTAAATGATTTAAAACAAATTGCACATTTGAATGGTCTTTCTTTTTTATGACTTTGCATGTGTGCACTTAAATTACCTTTCGTTAAATAGGATTTTAAACAAAGTTCACATTTAAATTTTCTTTCTCTATGAAGAAGCACATGTTTATTAAAATTATTTTTACTTGAAAAAAATGTAAAGCAAATTTCACAATTGTATGGTTTTTTCCCTGTATGAAAGCGAAAATGATCATTTAAATCAATTTCATGTGTAAAAGATTCCAAGCAAATGCCACATTTGAATGGCTTTTTCTCCTCATGGCATAGCAAATGTGTATCTAAGATACATTTCAGATTGAAAGAGCTGAAACAAATGTCACATTTGAATTTTTTTTCACCAGTGTGTACACGCAAATGTGAATTCAAAGAACTTCTTTGTGAAAACGTTTTTAAGCAAATGGAACATTGAAATGGCTTATCGCCTGTGTGGCAACGAAAGTGGTAAATTAAATGGCATTTGTGTGAGAATGATTTTAAGCATGTGTCACATTTAAATACACTTTCTTTTGTCTGAAAACACAAATGATTTTTTAAAGCAGTTTTGTTTGAAAATGATATTAAGCAAATATCACATTTGCATGGTTTTTCCCCTTTGTGTAAAGGTAAATGAATTTTCAAATATTCTTTTTGTTTAAATGATTTTAAACAAATGGAACATTGAAATGGCTTTTCACCTGTGTGGCAACGAAAATGACAAATTAAACGGGTTTTGCATGAAAATGATTTTAAGCATGTATCACATTTGAATACACTTTCTTTTGTCCGAAAACACACATGGTTTTTTAAAGCATTTTTGTTTGATAACAATTTTAAACAGATGTCACATTTAAACTGTTTACCCTTATTTCCACAATATGGTTTTAAACAAATTTCACATTTCTGTGAATTGTTCCCAGTATTAGAACAGAAACATTTATCATAACTTGTAACATTTCCAGTTTCCTTTATCTCTTCTTCTAACCCATGTTCAATTAATTCAATCTCATCTATGATGTCTGCATCAAAAACAGTGTTGGTATCAATTTCTTTTTTGGCAGGTTCAGTATAACATAATTTTTTTTGTTCAATACAGTCATTTGCTGAAAAGTTACCAAAAATTTCAATTAATTTTGTATACGTACATACACAAACTAGGTATACACAGAAATATCCCTCCAACAAGGTTCCATTTTCTCAATACCTATTATGTAGTTTAAAATGAGTGATTGTGTACATACTTTTATATAAAACTAATTTTTCATATCATTATTAACAGTGGAAAGCGAATCCTCATTCAAAAATGTTACTTGCTGTGTTCAAGTAATTCATTTCAGATTAGCTAATAGTAAAAAGAGGGAAAGTGGTATCTTCTGTCTCCTTAAGCATCTATTATCAAAACTCATTAAAACTAATTTTTTATTGTTAAGTTTCACTTACTCAGTTTCACTATTAAATATTTTAATTTATTTTTATCATTGTAGAGAATGTTATTAGAAATATTACATTCTCTGTTAACTAGTGTACTACATTCTTCAATTATTAGTTCAGTGTTTACATCATCAATTATTTGTTGTTTGATTGGAATTTCAGTATACATTTTTTCAAGTAGTCCTCATTTAACAATGACATTTAATTCTCAAGGGTTTCTTGATCTTCTAATTCGTATTTTCTTATATTATTTACTTCCCTTATACAATTAAGATTGCTGCTCGTTAGTTTGGCTATCGGTTATTATATCACATAGATTATTTTATGTAATCTATGTATTGTTTACTAATAATTAATATAATTATTACAAATCAAATGTATTATTTCATATAATATGGCTATCAAGAACCACATGTTGTGTAAAGAACTCTTGCTTATCATCAGGATCTGAATCAGATTGAATCTGAAATCTGACATATTCCTCAGAGCTTGACCACAGAGTACACTGTGTACTCTGTGGCTTGACGTCACGTGGACGTGGACTTGTCCTATGTCATAGAAAACATTTAGAGGAGGGATAGGCTACGAAAACATTTTTCTCTTTTTTCTTCTTTTTTTGGATCATAGCTAGTAAACAGTTGTTTTTTTGTTTCTACCCATAGACAAATATTATATTTCTCTATGTTTCTACCGTAGCCATGGACCTAGACTAGAGATGGGAGTACTATATGATTTAAACTATTAAATCTGCATATTTTTGTTTAGGAAATTTGTTTCTGAAATATATCGTATCGAAAAAATATCGTATCGTATCATAACGATATTTTCTAATATTGATATTTTCAAAACAATAATATTTATAACGGTACCTACGGTGTATTGATACTTTACACAGTATCGCACATCTCTATATGTCACTTTTGACGTACTCCTGAAATTTATTAATTTTGACGTTAGAATTTCAATAGTACCAAATTCTTAGTCATTTTTCTTTGAACTTGACCACACAAACCGGGTTAACTATAAGTTAACCATTCAATATTCCTCGACTTGTATTCCAAACCATGACGTAGCAGTTAACCAACCACACAAACCAGCTCACTGAGATAGTTTGACAGAGTAGTTATCATATTTGAGGTTAGGTGTTTGTTTATTTCAGGGCTTCCACAAACCGCTACGTCATAAAAGTTAACCGTGACGTCATGGTATTGTTAACCCGGTTTGCTTGGTTAAGTTCAAAGAAAAATGGTTATTACTTTCCGTTCTACACTCTCCTTATTTAATAAAGAATTCAAGGGTCGTGGACAAAGTATAGACTTCTACTCGCAATTTATGGCCATTATTCACTGACTTGCGCAAACGTCACCCTGCGTGAATAATGGCTATCATAAATTGCTCGTTTAATAATATACTATTAATCGAATCTTCAATTACAATGAAAATATTAATGTGGAATCAAATGGTGTTAGAAGTATTGTTACTAAGGAAGCAGATCTTGAAGTAATGTTACTATAAAAGTAAACAATGATTTTTCAAAATAAGTCAAAACAAGTCAGAAGTAATTACTTGAAATGTCTTCATATAGCGAATCAGACATTCCATTTGAAGTAAGAGAGTCTGCAAATGCTGCAGTGGGTGATTGATTGGATCAGCACACCAGTCAAAGGCTTGAAGTCCTCGGCACCTCAGCCTTAAGGCTTTTTGTGCTCTTGGTTGTGCCGTTTATGTGAAGAGACCAGTAGCCCTTATCAGGCTCAGCAGACTTTTCACTAGGTCCTTCTTCTTCTTCTTAACCGTGACGTCATGGCATTGTTAACCCGGTTTGCTTGGTTAAGTGCAAAGAAAAATGGTTAAAATTTATCTCATGCGACTTAGATGTCGAACCCATTTGAGAATGCCAGATGCCAATGTTGTGCGACAATTTCTATCGACATATGTCGAATACGACAAATGTCATTCGACATTCGAGACTACCAAAAATTGGAAAAATGGTGTGATTTGAAAAATATAAAGAACATCAACGAAAAGGTACTACCTACTTGCTTATTTTGAAAATTTAAAAACATTAAAGGCGTCGCGCGTCGGCTTCAACATTGAGATCTGAATTCACCATGCGCAAAAATGTCGATATCAAGAAGGACACTATATGCTTTTGGCTTGGCTGAAGAGGGTGTCAGCAGGATACCATGCAAAAAAATTGGAGATTTTGACTAAGGAGAGTGTAGAAAGATTTATAAAAGGGGCTGAACTGAAGACGAATTATTTCTATTTGCCAATGAACGACTTAAATTACGATATGTTTATATAGGTAATTTATTAATAAATGAATCTGTTCCTTAGGTCGCAATGATAATATGGATTGCGGGAGCCTACAGAAAGGCTGTACGAGAAGAAGACGTATTTTATGAAGGCACCTTTTTTAAAATTACAATTCCAGAAAGCAAAACACACGTTATTCGCGAATTTGTAATCAGTGCTGGTGTCAATCTTGTTGACCTCTTCAAAAATTATAGAAATATTAGACCTGCTGTAAAGCACGACAGATTTTTTGTGCAATAATATAATGGACAATGTGGCATAAATACCATTGGAAAATTACCAGCAAAGATTGCTCAGTACCTGGGTCTACATAATGTTAAAGGATACACAGGACATTGTTTCAGACGCTCGTCAGCTTCTCTCATGGGCAGACTCAGGAGCGGACATTCTGAAAATAAAGCAACACGGAGGATGGAAATTCAACAGTGTAGCCGAAGGCTATTTTGAGAGTTCATTAGAAAATAAGAGAAGAATTTCAGAAAACATTCTGGGCCAAGCCACTGGCACACATTTAGATATCACAGTTTCAAATGAAATTAATATTAGACAAGAAGTTATTTGTCAGTTTAAATAATGAAATAATTGTCAGTTTGCACAGTAATTAATAAGTTATTCTTTGAAACTTAAACAGTTACCTACGTAAAGTTTTTACATTACTTTTCATAACTGATATATGAAGGTTGTGAAAAATGTGACGTTTTTCCTAATGTCAAGGAGTGACTTAAAGTGTCACATTTGATATCGGAATTAGATAAAATAATAAAATAGCATGAACCTGAAAAAAAACAAGAAATGGGTAAATATCCATAATTTTATTGTATACAAAATGTATTGTTTAAATAAATAATTACAATTGTAACTCTGAAATAATCTTAAATACGATAGGTCTGAAAAAGTTGAAAGCGTATAGGAAACTTTTTTTAATGTTAATGTTACCTACCTACATATCAGATGTCAAATTTTTTCGGGCGGTCAGTTTTTCCCAAATTTAATCCTTTCACTATTCGAAAGGTACAGACCAGTGCACACTAGTTCGCTCCCGTGGTCAGAAATACCTGTTAATCCTGTACTAATTCGCTCCGATGACCGTATGCTAATTCGCTCCCATGTGATAATTAAGGCGATTAAGCACCTACCTGCTTACTTTCTAAGAATACCAATGCAAAAGAAAAGTCATTATCTGTATGCAACATTATATTTACATTGTATACATGCAATTTATAGTGTATTTGGTAGAAATTTGTGAGACATACATTTTACAAACTCAGATTGGCTTATTTCTTTTTGCCGTAACGACGATATTTTATGTTCAACAAATTGTTGGCGTAAGTGAACAGCCCTGCGGTATACTTTTTTTTTGATTATTGACACTACGTATTTTAATATAAGTATCAATTTGAATATTTTTTAAATTTTCTAAAAATTGAAATATATTTGGGTGGTTAGTATAAAATAACGCATTAAATTTTGAATGAAAGCTTTCGCAAGCGTTTGTAGTTCGTTCTAGCGATGAACTATTTTCAGCCCACATATCAGGGGGAAAATCAGCGTTTTCCGAAATGTAGTTTTCTATTAGGTAATCGGCAAATTTTTGCACGGCAACATGTTGAGGTAAGATGTGTGCAAAATCAAATGCGAAGCAGTCACCCACTTCGGAAGGATCCAAAAATGGAAGACCAAACACATATCTTAAGTATCTTCCGACGTCGTTGTCTTCGGTATACGCATTTGATAACCCCAATTTTTGAATTTGTCGCCACCTATGCAAAGACAAAAATTTTGTATGAATGTATGTTTTCGCAGTTGTTATTATGTTGTTGATGATTTCCGGGTGTGTGAAAATATTTCATTCATAAGGTTAAACTCGGAAATCATCAACAACAAAAATATATTAATTGTTTTGTCAACCGTTAAAAAAAATACTTACCACGACTGGCCAAGATGAAGAAGGAAAAACTTGACGTGCAGCAGAGTGAATAGCCTTTTCAAAATCCGCATAGATAACTTCAGGATTAAAAGTGATCTTCAGTTTTGAACATTGATCTTTTATACAATTGAATGCAGTAGCATACGTATTTGCTTGTTTATTTGGAAGTAAAAAGAAGACTAATGGAATATAGTGCCCATTTTGTAGTCCGTGAACGGTGAATAACTGGTGGAAAAATTTTGTGCAGCACTTAAAAGTCCCATCTACATAAACTGACCGCGGCGACCAAGTGGCCAACACCCAATGGAACACCCTATATTTTACTACTTTATTATATTGTCATCCGTCTTTGACAAGTGTTCAAGAAAATTTTTGAATTAATCTGAGCGTGTAAAGTGGGTAAAAATCGAGTTTAAAGGTTGCGTTATAAACGGAACACCCTATATTTTATTACTACAAACATACATACATAATTGCGAAGCTAATAAAAGCGTGTTAAAAACTGTCGCTCAGGGTCACTGTGGGAGAAATTATTCTGAAATACAAGATTTGGTGCTATACGTTTTATTGGTAAGAATTTTACTTCAAATATTTTTGTGATACTGAACTACATGATTTCAAATGATTCATTCTCCGAATTATTTGCTTTTCTACTTATTATTTTGAATCAAAGAAAAGTACGAGTATGCTCCTTTCAAAGTCTAAAAAATAAGAAAAAAATATTATTTTTCACCAGCAGCTCGTAATTTTGAGCATCCCTGAATATTGGAAAATACACGTACCGTCACGAGTAGAGGGTAGTTTACTGTTCCAATTGGTAGATCACTTAGGGCGCGTTGTATCTCACACCTAAACTCGGTTTAATTATAACTGATGTTTAGACTGATGTGATTAATGATAATAAATAAATCAATACGTCACAGTCTAAACATCAGTTATAATTAAACCGAGTTTAGGTGTGAGATACAACACACCCTTAGAGTTACATCTATGCTAGAACTCATTGAAAAGTAATTTTCAAATTTGTAAAGCGTCCTGACGTCTATTGATAACACGCTTTACTTAAATATGTCAATTGTTACAGCTTTTTGTGCTCTTGGTTGTGCCGTTTATGTGAATAGACCAGTAGCCCTTATCATGCTCAACAGTCGTTTCACTAGGTCCTCCTTGGAGAAATCCTCCCTTGGATGTTCTAGTCCTAGGAGTCTATATCTCCAATGAGATAATGCTTCACAATCGGAGACAATGTGAGAGGCTGTTTCCTCCTCTTCCATGCACAACCGACAGATAGGTTCCTCCCTATATATGCCGATTGTATGCATGTAGGTATGTAGTGACCGGTGAGTAAACCCGTCACTATCCTTATCTGGCACCTGCTAAGGTTTAGTATTTCATTATTGAGCGTCTCCGAGGGTTTTTTGACAAAGAGTTTGCTGTGTTCCTGTTTTGGCACGTGTCTCCAGTACGACTGATGTTTAGTTTGAGGCCACCGAGTTGTACAACTACGTGCAGCAGTTTTAGATATCTCAAATAATGGTTCAGGACCAGTGAATGCAGTCTCAGACCCTAGCTTTGCTAGGATGTCTGCCTTTTCAGTTCCTACAATGCCCAATTGCCACGGGACCTTCTTAAGAGTAACTCTATTATGGTTATCTGACTATCAGAGAGTGTATAAGGATCTTTTGGCCTCTATATACCCCCTTTCGATATTCAAAGAGATGTCGATAGCGTAGATTTCTGCCTGGAATACAGATGCAAGATTCTCCAACGATGCATAGATATTGCACCTGGGTCTAGCACCATGTACTCCAGGTCCTGTTCCAATGTCAGTCTTAGATCCGTCTGTGTACCACCCTTCCTGACAGCATGCTTCCAACCCATCCCAGTTTTGCTGGATATGGTATGGTTGGTTGTCGTTAATTGTGGCCAACACGTTGTCACTTCTCATTTTAGGAAGCGAGTTTGTGATAACATTCGTGATTCTGTAATGTCTATGGGTGTTGGTTCCTTCATGCCAGTTCCCATTGCATTCCAGTCTGTATGTAGCCTTACTCGCTTTATAATGTTTTTTTATTTTATAAGGTGAATAAAAATTATTATTATGCCTAGAGTTTCTTTTTTTCACTCATGCAGTTTCCGGTCAACTTTTCCATTCTTAAAAAAAAGTATCACTTTATGTACTTGTTGCATAAATTACTATTTCTACACTCCTTTCCAAATCCAATGACCTATTATTCATATGTTTAGGAACTTTATCAAGCATTAACACCAATTTGGACTTGTTGATCAGACTAAAATGTGACATTTTCTTTGTAGAATTTAACATTTTTAGCTTTAAAATATTAACATTGGACGAAAAATGGAGTTTAATAATGAAAAAGTGCTGCGAAAACCGATTTAATTGTAGGAATAGTATGAAAAATAGCAAAAGCTTTTCTCACTAACTGTTCAAGCTATACACAGCCACACCTAGTAAGCAATAGTAAAAAGCAATCCTTGAAACTCTATCAATTGTCTTGAAGAACTCTTCAAACCTGACAGGCTTTCCAAAAATTGTAAACTTGGTGATGTCGCATAAAAATTTGGAAATATTTTTGGATAATAAAGTAAAACCGGAATATGTTGATACTCCAAAAATTCCAGAAATTATTATGAAAAAATTTTCGCTAAAATCCAGATAAATATTTTCTAAAACAATAAACATTTTAAGTGGTTTTCTTACCTTTTCTCAACATTATAAAATGTAAAAAAGAAAATACAACAAACAGTCCCATCATACATCGTAAAAGAAACCCGAATATAAAAAACGTATAATACTTCTCCTGTCAAATTTTGTAGGATACGCAATACCCCAAATAAGAACTTTTAAAGGGAAATAGAAAAGTTTACCTTCACGAACGATCACTTCTGGGCTGTTACTTCAAGAGATACTAGTATTTAAGTCAAAGAAAATATTTTTCGTGCAATCGCACGCGAAGTCAGTATTTCGCGTCCCCAGCACAGTCCGCGAAATTTAATTTCGCGGCCGTTACTCATATAGCAACGGCTGCGAAACCAAACGTCACTTCCAAATTGGAATATCACTTCCAAATTTGACATTTCTAAAATACTACAAAGACAAGGATTATTTTTCGTTGAATACCAACAAATACATAAGTAGTTATATTATTTAGGATGAATATTAACATTAATTGTACAGTTTGTATTATTACTTATATTTACTCCAGAAGTTGAAGCAAGAACTGTCAAAATATTTTGTATATATTGAAACATATCATTTCCATAGCACACATTGTTAAATAAATTGAACTGCTGTTGATTTTAGAGCAATAAAATATATTTATTTACAATTATCTAGTTTAATAATTTTAACGATTGCACGAAAAATAGTGTGTATGTCATGGCCGCGAAACTTTTTAACGACCTCAAGATTATCTTGCCTCGGCCGCAAACGGCCTCGGCGATAACTGTTCTTTCGGTACGTTAAAAAGGTATTTCGCGGCCTAAGCATACAAATAACTATTTTAATGACATATACGTCCAGCTATCTATTTGTAGAATATAAAAACGGCTCAAAGCTCATTAAAAATTTTCGAATCAAGAAGAATAATAAATGTTAATGACATCCATAGATATAAAAATATTAAAATATAATTAGAACACGTAGGTACGAATCATTAACATCAATAATTAATGCTTCTGTAGTCTATCCAAAAATTTCAAATATACCTACACAGCGGCCTGAAATAAGAAAACATAGTAATTTTAAAATAAAAAATGTACTCACTTATTTCGGGACACATTTTATATATTCAATTATAATATAAACCTTCTTGAAAGTATAATAATATTAATATTGATATTCTTGGATATCGAAGGTTTTTTTTTGTAATGATAATAATGAGCATGAAGCTAATATTTTGTAAACCGTAGGTACCTACGTCCAATGTTTTCATTTACACAATGTTTACGACCATCTGGACAAAATGTCTTCTAGACGAGCTGCAAGATATATATATAATTATGTAAAAAGCACGAATTTATGTTTGTGCCACAATTCCGATTGACTGGTTAATAATTATAACAATTGATAGCGAGCACCCCACGCTATTAAAGTGCTTCCAAAGTCAGTGTGATGACCATAAAATAAAGCAATGTTGTCAGATATATTTTCTAAAATTGTTAGGCACGCTACACAAATGTTCCTCTTACTTCAGTAAACTGTTAGTTCGTGATGTTATAAGAAAGCTAGGTTGGAAATATTTTTAAAAAAATACATAATGTAAATTTATTAGTAAACATTAAAATAAGTCGCTTGAAATTACTGAAAAAAGAAAAATTAATTAAAACCACTTTTTATATGTTACAATATTTAAGAAAATTTTGAAGAGTTGGCAACGTAGTAACACCTGCTGTAAATACTTCGAAACAACCAGTCATCAACTGCAGTATTCATCGTAATATAACGAAATAACCGAAGTATAAGCCGTTGGACGTTTTTGCAGAAAAAATTATACGGTCTTGAGGGTGTTCGGGGGGTTTGTGTTGTGGTTCGGCTTATAATCCATTAGTATCATTCAGTGTCGGGTGTGAATTTTGTTTCAAAAAAATATTTAATATAATATAATATATCTATTATAATATAATATCTATTTCTTGGTTGAGTGAGTTTAGTGAATTGTTATAGGTATTTATAGGAAAGTGTAGGTGATCTAGTGTAGAAAGGGATCATTAATATAAAACCTTTTTGATGGTGTAGCGGTTAGGTCGCGTCAGTGAATTGATATTAATATAATATTCATTTGTTCGTAGACGTTAGGGTAAGTTTTATAATATAATTAATTAGAATGGCATTTTGGAGACCATTTGAAACAACAGTCCAAGAAGATGCGAAGGATTATTGAATTGTGGATTTAAATATAAGAAGTTAGATAATCGAATGGTAATAATGGAGTCTCGGCGTATCGCTGAACTTAGACAGGAGTATTTGCGCAAAATAAAAGGGTACCGTGATTCAAATAGAACTAACATTTATTTTATTTAGACGAAACTTGGTTTGATACACACACGATGTTGTCAAGTGTTTATTCATTTATTTGTTATTCAAACAATCCTTACGGTTTTATTACATGAATAAATATATAAAATAAAATACATTTTAACTTAATATGTAAGAAAATAGTAGTAATGGTAATTATATTATAATTAAAACTGTATGAGGATATACACCCACCTTTAAAATATGGTTGGGTTGACGATACAAAAAACTATTCTTTAGATACTCCGTGTTCTAGAGGAAAGCGCTTTATTATTGTATTACAAATTTTATGAATTTTGTATGCAGGTTAATTTTTTTCATTCAAATTGATATAGTAAATTAACATTATTTCACAATATTCGAATTTATAAAAAATTTATATGCACGCCATTGGGCGGCTTTTTATTTTTATAATTACATTAATTTTCTCGTTAATCATCATTTTATTCTTAGGCTAAGAATATAATTACATAGAAACACTCGCAGAGGGTGTATCATGAGGAACAGTACATACTCCTACCTCGTATGGAGACCCTTATGAGGAATGTCAAATGGACATTAAAAAGTGTCTGCTGCCATATTTTAATAATATACAGGGGTAATTGTGAATTTATGACTGATATTTCTTTTGATCATAACTTTTGAACGGTAATTTCGATTTGTCTCATATTTTGTTAAAACGTGACACTACTATCTCCTAATTAACTGATTTATTCAAACTAGAAAAAAATCAGGACTGGTCTTAGAAAATTAGTTTGTTTTGTTCATATAAAAAATTTCACCCTGTATATGGATTTTCAAAACAATAATAATTATCTTTCTAACTATACAAATAGCCAACAAGAATTTTTAACAAGAAAATCAAATTTAACTATATATTGAACATTTCAAAAAATATAATTTTTTTGCAAAAATATAATTTTTCGTACGAAAATTACACTTTTAATAATTAGTATTACCATAGCTCGTGCTATATTTTTAACAATACAAATGTTTTATTCATTTGCGAATCCGCTTCCAAAAGGTACACACTGTTTTGTATAATACTAAAACATCACCCTGTATAACATTTCTTTAATGAATCATCGATATTGTTATCGATATGAAAGTCTCTTGCAAGTCATATTATTTGAATGATTTACTAAGAATAGGGGGGTGAGAAGAAAAAGTATTCTTTCCATGTTTTATGAAGGTTGATAATATTATTACATTATTATAGAAGTAGTAGTTAAAGCCTCCTTGTAAGGAAAATCAATCTGAGAGACAAGATATTAAGTTATATGGTCTATTGACATGAGTTTAAGAATTTTCTAGGTCTATAAACACTTATTATTGCTAAAAATTGACTTCCCTATCTAATATTTTTGTGACACTAAACATGGTTCTTTTACCAAATTAGTTGCTCTACTCAAAGCAAAGACATTATTTTCCTGTACTTGGAGTGAAATTAGGTTTGAACGTAAATGTTTGCGTGCACATTGATTTTCTAGAGACGATAAAAGGACATAACAATCCTTTTAAGTAATAAAATTTTATTTTATAATTGTTTGTTCCATGTAGACAACCGGAAAACGAAATGTTTCAGATTTTTCAATATGGATCTCATCACAAATATAATCAAATGTGCATTTTATAAGGTAACGAAACTTCCTACTTAGTGTTATGAATTAAAGAAAAATATGAACATGCTCCTTTCATTATCTAAAAATAAAAAATAAACTTTATTAGTGGGTATAGTACATTGTTTACCGTGTAGGAAAAGCTTAACATTCCTGGACAACTGTAAAGAGTCCAGGAATGTGGCTTTTCCTACGAGGTAAATATTACCATTTTTCAGCAAATCGTTTAAAATTCGACAAATATTACTTAATTTTGAAAAAATCGCGAATCACTTCATTCACAAATAAAATTATTATCAAACTTGACGCATATAAATTTAATTGCTGGTGTTCCGAAACTAAAACGATAAGTGATGATGAATTTTCCATTTCTGGGACTCCTCCAGAGCTGGTTGGGCAGTGAATACTTCTTCATTAGAATTATTGTGAAAATCCTTATAGCTGAGTACACATGACTAGAGAGTCAAGAAAACATTGTATTATGTGTAAAATTTTAATATAAAAATTGCAAAGCGCTTTCGGCTTTTACGCCATCATCAGTGCGATACCTGCAAGTAAGTAATGAAATTGTAGTAATTATATAAAATAAGAAAATATTAAGAATTACTTACTCATCAAGTATATATGGGGTATTCCATGCCAAATCGACCACTTTTGAACCTGACCCCTTTAGATTTAGCTGAAACTTTACTATTCTTTTCTACCCTTTGAAAGACATTTTTGAGAATTATTTCAAATTTTTTTATTCAACCCAAAAAAAGTTATGAATTTTTAAAAAAAATGGCTTTTTTATTTTCAAATAGCCATAACTTTTTTAGAAATTGACTTTTGGGTACCTTTTTTTTAAAAATTTTTGTTTTTGAACGAACTTTTCGAAAAAATATACGAAAAAAATTTAACATGATCAATTATATAAAATAATCGGTTTTATTAAGTAAAATTGGCATTTTTTCGAAGTCCGACATTTTCTTTTTTTTTCTTTTTTTTCTCAAAAAAAACTTCAATTTATTTGACAACTATCCCCGCTAATCCCGAGCTGGGCCGATTTTTTTTTATATTTTTTTTATTCATTTAAAAAAAAATTGTCAAATTTTCAAAAATGGAAAAAAAAAATTTTCCGTAATCTTTATTTCTATCATAAAATTTTGTATCAACAAAATCGTTAAATTATATTTATTCTATGATAGAAATAAAGTTTACGGAAAATTTTTTTTTCCATTTTTGAAAATTTGACAATTTTTTTTTAAATGATTAAAAAAAATTACAAAAAAAATCGGCCCAGCTCGGGATTAGCGGGGATAAGTGTCAAATAAATTTAAATTTTTTTCTGAGAAAAGAAAAGAAAAAAAAAAGAAAATGTCGGACTTCGAAAAAATGACAATTTTACTTAATAAAACCGATTATTTTATATAATTGATCATGTTAAATTTTTTTCGTATATTTTTTCGAAAAGTTCATTCAAAAACAAAAATTTAAAACAAAAAGGTACCCAAAAGTCAATTTCTAAAAAAGTTATGGCTATTTGAAAATAAAAAAGCCATTTTTTTTAAAAATTCATAACTTTTTTTCGGTTGGATAAAAAAATTTGAAAAATTTCTCAAAAATGTCTTTCAAAGGGTAGAAAAGAATAGTAAAGTTTCAGCTAAATCTAAAGGGGTCAGGTTCAAAAGTGGTCGATTTGGCATGGAATAACCCATATACAAGAGTCCAAAAAATAAATCGACAACACAATCATAAAAACTTTTTTAAAAAACTACATTAAATTTAAAATTATTTTAAAAAAATTTCCCATTGTATAGGGTAAACTGTCGTTAACTTTTTAACATTTTCAATTACTTATAAACTTCTAGCAAATACACGTGTTTGTATAACGGAAATTAAATTGACAGTGAGTCCAACTGACACTGACCAACAACAAACTAAATTAAAATATGACATTTGACAATCTAGTTAAACATAGAACTCAAGTTAACCAGAGCGAGCACATTAACCTCTAAGTATATACAATATGTGAATATCCTTACACCAATATGTAAATTTCTAAAAAATCAATTGTAATAATCTGAAATTAAGGTCTAATGAGAACCAGATTCCAGATCCAATATGAATGGAAAAAGATTAAAGGTCTAATGAGAACCCATTGCTAAAACTCAATCAACAAGAACAGAAAATTACACATGAGTAAAAAGACATTCCAAAAACAAAAAATTAATTAAATTTCAAATCTGTAAATTTCATGAAATGTAGAAATCGAAAATTCTTCAAATTTAAACAAGGAATCATGTAATCCGGTAATCTATCAAATCAACAAAATATCATCTAAGCCTCTGGAGCCTCTCTTTATGAACAATTTATTTATCTGTTTTGAATTAGATTAGTTAATGGGTTCTCATTAGACCCATAATCTTTTTCGAGGTTTCTGAATGAGATTTGAGTAATAGGTTCTCATTAGACTTTAAATCAAATCTTTTTTCGCAGTTTAGATGATATTTTGTTGATTTTGATAGATTACCAGATTACATGATTCCTTGTTTAAATTTGAAGAATTTTCGATTTCTGCATTTCATGAAATTAAAGATTTGAAATTTAATTAATTTTTTGTTTTTGGAATGTCTTTTTACTCATGTGTAATTTTCTGTTCTTTTTGATTGAGATTTAGCAATGGGTTCTCATTAGACCTTTAATCTTTTTTTATTCATATTGGTTCTGGAATCTGGTTCTCATTAGACCTTAATTTTAGATTATTACAATTGATTTTTTAGAAATTTACATACAATATATACTTAATGGTTAATGTTAGTTCTGCGCTCGCTCTGGTTAACTTGAGTTCTATGTTTAACTAGATTGTCAAATGTCATTTTTAATTTAGTTTGTTGTTGGTCAGTCAGTCAGTTGGACTCACTGTCAATTTAATTTCCGTTATACAAACACGTGTATTTGTTAGAAGTTTATAAGTAATTGGAAATGTTAAAAAGTTAACGACAGTTTACCCTATATAATGGGAAAGTTTTTTAAAATAATTTTAAATTTAATGTAGTTTTTTAAAAAAGTTTTTATGATTGTGTTGTCGGTTTATTTTTTGGACTCTTGTATATATATACTTGACGAGTAAGTAATTCTTAATATTTTCTTATTTTATATAATTACTACAATTTCATTACTTACTTGCAGGTATCGCACTGATGATGGCGTAAAAGCAGAAAGCGCTTTGCAATTTTTATATTAAAATTTTACACATAATACAATGTTTTCTTGATTAGAATTATTGCCAAAGAAATCAAAAGAAAATTACGAATATGCATTTAAGCGTAAAAGAGTAAATACATTCCAGACAAAATTTCTTGGAGAAAAAGTCAAGATTTCCAGATTTTCTATTCACTTTCTTACTGTAAGGAAATGACATTTCCATGATATTTCCTTACAGTTGTTGGTGCTATACATAAATGATTGAAAATACATTGTTTATAAGGAAGTTATTTGACAGTTAGTAAAATTATTGAACATTGGAGGAACATTATTAGAACTATGAGAAATATTTTGCTCAACATGCGGGGCGGTAACGTTATTTTGTTGAATATTTTGTACTGTGAAAATTGTATTTGCCACCCCAACCTTATTGTTAAGAGATTCTCCGATATATCCTTCAGCAACATTTGATGACTTCCATCCGCCATGCCTCTTTAAACTAGTTATGTCGGCACCAGAATCAACCAATATTGTTGCAGAAGACCGACGAAAGTAGTGACCAGTATATTAGGTCGGATTTACCAAGTTCTTATTTGAACTATTTTATGCATTTTTCTAAATTGATGAATTCCTACAACCCTTCCCCCTTTTATATTCAAAGAAAAATCGGTCACTGTTCTTATTTTCTGGTCTTAACGAAACATACTTTTGATAAACATTCAAGTACATCTGATTAATTACAAATCGTCTTGGTTTGCTGGTCTTCGAATATGTAGATATAATATCTAGATTGTGTTTAATTGCAAGGGTTGACTTCAACAGTAAATGATTGGCACAAAATGTTGAACGTTTCATCTTTAAATAAAAGTCTAGGAAGTATGCCACTACAACATTTTCTGAGAGAGAGCTCGTGTTTTTACTCTTTAAAAAGTTTATATGCATATTCGTACTTTTCTCTTGATTTATTTGGCAATAATTCTAATGAAGAAGTATTCAATGCCTCAACCAGCTCTGGAGGAGTACCAGAAATGGAGTATTCATCATTACCTATCGTTTTACTTCCGAGAAAACCAGTAATTAAATTTATATGCGTCAAGTTTGACAATTCAACCTTAATACGTTTCCATATTGTTAACTCAAGTAATTTTATAACGAATTTCAAAGCACCATTTATTTGTGAATAATTTTATTAGCGAATTTTTCAAAATTAATTAATATCTGTCGAATAGTATTTTTACCTCGTAGGAAACGCCACATTTCTGGACTTTGTGTTGCTAGCAATCTTCACAGTCATCCAGGAATGTTAGGCTTTTCCTACTTGGTAAACAATGTACTATCTCTCTGACAATTCCGTACCAAAATTAGTAGAGGGTAGTTTAATGTTCCAATTGGAAAAGCACTTAGAGATACATTTTTGTTAGAGCACGTCATCATAAACAAAATATCCTTTTTAGTTTTAATGTCTAAGTTGTACCAAGGCGTATCACAGATAGCATCATATACAGATATTCCCTGTAACAAGTTAATACTGATTCAATAATACCACAAATCGCACGATTTTTATAGGTTTTGGTGTACAAAGATCTTGTGATATGACCGATATTATGGTGGTATTTACATTGTACTTTCCTTCTCCAGAATAATAGTGAACTTTGTTATTTCAAATGGATCACTCTGTTTATATTTTGCAATACATTTTGCAACATCATTGACTGCCTTTAAAGAGAAATATTTTTTTGAGTATGAGACAAGGAGACCCATTATCCACAATTTTCTAGTGATCAACGAGAAAAAAGAAAATACTTGGTAATGAAGGAAAATGAGGAAAAAAAGGAACAAATCGAATATTAGGTAGTCACTATCACAAATAAAGGAGACGAAGAAAGGGAAATAGAAAAAAGGGTAGCAAAGGGCAGTAAAGCAGCAGGAATGGTATCAAAGATGTTAAACTCAAAAGACATATCAGGAACAGCTAAAATAAGAATGTACCAAAAAATAATAAGAACGTCAGTTTCATACGCTTGTGAAATCTGGACAATGAACAAAAAAGAGCAGAATAAACTAGAGATATGAGAACGTAAAATGCTCAGAAATATTTATGGTGGGATTAAGGAAGAGGGAATGTCCAGAAGAAGAACAAACAGAGAACTATCAGAATTGTATAAACACACAAGTATAACCCATATAATTAAAGCACAGAGAGCGGTATGGTTGGACACATACGTAGAGTGACAGAAGATAGATGGGAAAAACTAGTGATAAGAGGTGGAGAAGGTGGTGAAAAGAGAAGAGGAATAACAAGGAAAAATGGTTAGAGGAGGTTAGGAGAGACCTGAGAACAGTGGGAGTAAGAGACTGGCAAAACGAGGCGAGGAGCAGAGAAAAATGGATAGAGAGAGTGCCAGATCACGGAGCCGAGGGCCATGTATGTATGTATTTTGGGGTAACATTCACTGAGACCTAAAAGATCTATTGTGCCCCCTTACTTCTACTTAGTTCCTGAGGAAAGTCTCAGAGACTAGTAGCTCCTTTAGTCCTATTTCCCCGAGGAATTTTAGGATATCTGCAGGCTTCAACTTAGGTAACTGTCCCTCTTCTATCCAGTAGTCTCCCAGGTGCTGTGCCCTAGGATTCTGAATTGCTGTGCAGTTCGCAAGTATGTGGATGGAGGATTCTTCTTCCATTCCACAAAACCTACAATCTTCACAGTAAGGTGACTATATTGTTCTCGCCTAGTTCATTAAGTTTGCCTAGGCATTCCCACACCATTTTGGAACTGATTACACAAGAACTCAGCGCTTTTATGGCTGCTTGACTATCAGACATTATGATAATCCTTTGCCTTCTATATCCTTTGTCAATATTGAACTGGGCACACTTTCTTATTGCGTGAATTTCCGCTTGAAAGATACTTGGGGTTTTTCCCAAGCTTTCAGAGTTTGGTTTGGTTCCGGGCCCGTACACTCCTATCCCAGTTCCTTCAATTGCTTTTGAGCCGTCTGTGTACCATTGAATGGCATTCTTTTCAAGTCTGGTAATGATATTTGGATCCCATTCCTTCTTGTTGCTTAATTCCGTAACGAATTTCTTTGAAAAGTTATACTTTTTCATCATACCACCTTGTGGCATGTCCCAGGTTGTCTGATTTCTAAGAAGTGAAGAGGTGGTTTTCTTTTTAATGATTCCCTCTCTACTGTATCTTGTTCTTTCAGCAACACTCTCCACCACCATATGCAATGGTGTGAGGTTGAAAATCACTTCCATTACTGCCGTTGGGCATGTACTTATTGCTCCTGTTATGCATATACAGGCTAGTCTTTGAATTTTGGAGAGGTTTTCTCTCGTCGTCAAGAGGCTAGTTCTACTACTCCACGCAATGGCTCCATAAGTGATAATTGGTCTCACTATGGCAGTGTACATCCAGCCCAGGATTTTTGGGTTACAACCCCAGTTTCTCCCTGCCAGATTCCTGCACACCATTAGAGCCATTTTTGCTTTGTATGTAATCTCCTTCTCGTGTTTGTTCCACAGGAGTTTGCTGTCTAGAGTCAAACCTAGATACTTGACTTCTTGTCTCCATTCAACCTCGATCCCATCAAGTTTAATGGTTTTGAGGTTGAGTTTTCTTTTCTTAGTGAAGGCTATGAAGATGGTTTTGGTGGGGTTGATGCTGAATTCCATTTGCCTACACCAGCTATTTGTATAGTTCGAGGGCCATATAGGCATGTAGTGCTGATATATATATATTTTTTTTGGACGACAAAACGGGGAGATTATTTGAAAGCATTCAATAAAATAAAGTCTCATAGTTTACTGAGATGCAAAAAAAAAGTAGAATGTAGTTTCTAATTTGAGCGTGCTTTTGAATAATTTTTTAAACCACTCAAAGTTATAAAGTATTATTACAGAATAAATATATGATTCTAACGCTTTAAAATGTTTTGAAAAATATTTTTCAAAAACTGTGACTGTTCAACTAAGAAGGAACAACTACTTATATAGGTACCGACGGACATTGAGTTACACTTCTTAGTGAAACAGGGTTGGCATGATCTACAAGATTTAACCAACCATTCTGGTTTGCTATAAGAAGGGACAACAAAACTTGCAGACCGGCCTCGGCGCGGTGCCTATAGCCCGTGAATTAGTTGTTTCTTCTTCGTTGAACGGTCACTTTTTTTGAAAAATATTTTTCAAAACTTTGTAAAGCGATAGAATAATATATTTATTCTTCGATATCCACTTAAATTCATGTTTATTTTCACTTACCGCGTCTTGTAGTTTTTGCCCGGCATCCAAAAGGAAAAAAGAGGGGATTGAAAACCCAATTAAAAAAAGCAGTGACCCAATGAGTAGATACTAAATAAATAAAGAAAAATAAACAATTTTTATCAATAAGATAAAATTTTCGTTAGAAATATTCAACTAACCGGATCACCCATCATATTAATTATACAACCCAATAAAAAGGCTGCAAACAGATAAGAAGACCCCACGCTTTTCTTTACCAGACTATTCAATTGTCGAGATAATCTAAAATCAATAAAACGCTATTTAGTAACAAAAAAATCGTTTTCGAATCATTTTAATGGGCGTCGCCGGGTTCCTCCACCTACCTGCGGTAATCGTAATCCAGCAACCGAGTTCCTTCGCGGTACCGAAGGGAAAGGGATTATAGGATTATAGGAAGATAATAACAGTCATAAGATGTATTTTTGTGAAGTAAATTATAATAATTTTCAATAATCACCCAACCAACCTAACCCTACCAAACCACCTTCGTATTTTTAGACAATTTTTGAAGAATAAATTATAATAATTTCCAATAATAACCCAACCAACCTAACCCTACCAAACCACCTTCGTATTTTTAGTCAATTTTTGAAGAATAAATTATAATAATTTTCAATAATAACCCAACCAAACCTACCCCTACCAAACCTACCCCTACCAAACCACCTTCGTATTTTTAGTCAATTTTTGAAGAATAAATAATAATAATTTTCAATAATAACCCAACCAAACCTATCCCTACCAAACCACCTTCGTATTTTTAGTCAATTTTTGAAGAATAAATTATAATAATTTCCAATAATAACCCAACCAACCTAACCCTACCAAACCACCTTCGTATTTTTAGTCAATTTTTGAAGAATAAATTATAATAATTTTCAATAATAACCCAACCAAACCTAACCCTACCAAACCACCTTCGTATTTTTAGTCAATTTTTGAAGAATAAATTCTAATAATTTTCAATAATAACCCAACCAACCTAACCCTACCAAACCACCTTCGTATTTTTAGTCAATATTTGAAGAATAAATTATAATAATTTCCAATAATAACCCAACCAACCTAACCCTACCAAACCACCTTCGTATTTTTAGTCAATTTTTGAAGAATAAATTATAATAATTTCCAATAATAACCCAACCAACCTAACCCTACCAAACCACCTTCGTATTTTTAGTCAATTTTTGAAGAATAAATTATAATAATTTTCAATAATAACCCAACCAACCTAACCCTACCAAACCACCTTCGTATTTTTAGTCAATTTTTGAAGAATAAATTATAATAATTTTCAATAATAACCCAACCAAACCTATCCCTACCAAACCACCTTCGTATTTTTAGTCAATTTTTGAAGAATAAATTATAATAATTTTCAATAATAACCCAACCAACCTAACCCTACCAAACCACCTTCGTATTTTTAGTCAATTTTTGAAGAATAAATTATAATAATTTCCAATAATAACCCAACCAACCTAACCCTACCAAACCACCTTCGTATTTTTAGTCAATTTTTGAAGAATAAATTATAATAATTTTCAATAATAACCCAACCAACCTAACCCTACCAAACCACCTTCGTATTTTTAGTCAATATTTGAAGAATAAATTATAATAATTTTCAATAATAACCCAACCAACCTAACCCTACCAAACCACCTTCGTATTTTTAGTCAATTTTTGAAGAATAAATTATAATAATTTCCAATAATAACCCAACCAACCTAACCCTACCAAACCACCTTCGTATTTTTAGTCAATATTTGAAGAATAAATTATAATAATTTCCAATAATAACCCAACCAACCTAACCCTACCAAACCACCTTCGTATTTTTAGTCAATTTTTGAAGAATAAATTATAATAATTTTCAATAATAACCCAACCAAACCTACCCCTACCAATCCACCTTCGTATTTTTAGTCAATTTTTGAACAATAAATTATAATAATTTTCAATAATAACCCAACCAACCTAACCCTACCAAACCTCCTTCGTATTTTTAGTCAATATTTGAAGAATAAATTATAATAATTTCCAATAATAACCCAACCAACCTAACCCTACCAAACCACCTTCGTATTTTTAGTCAATTTTTGAAGAATAAATTATAATAATTTTTAATAATAACCCAACCAAACCTACCCCTACCAATCCACCTTCGTATTTTTAGTCAATTTTTGAAGAATAAATTATAATAATTTTCAATAATAACCCAACCAACCTAACCCTACCAAACCACCTTCGTATTTTTAGTCAATTTTTGAAGAATAAATTATAATAATTTTCAATAATAACCCAACCAAACCTATCCCTACCAAACCACCTTCGTATTTTTAGTCAATTTTTGAAGAATAAATTATAATAATTTTCAATAATAACCCAACCAAACCTATCCCTACCAAACCACCTTCGTATTTTTAGTCAATTTTTGAAGAATAAATTATAATAATTTCCAATAATAACCCAACCAACCTAACCCTACCAAACCACCTTCGTATTTTTAGTAAATTTTTGAAGAATAAATTATAATAATTTTCAATAATAACCCAACCAACCTAACCCTACCAAACCACCTTCGTATTTTTAGTCAATTTTTGAAGAATAAATTATAATAATTTTCAATAATAACCCAACCAAACCTATCCCTACCAAACCACCTTCGTATTTTTAGTCAATTTTTGAAGAATAAATTATAATAATTTCCAATAATAACCCAACCAACCTAACCCTACCAAACCACCTTCGTATTTTTAGTCAATTTTTGAAGAATAAATTATAATAATTTTCAATAATAACCCAACCAAACCTACCCCTACCAAACCACCTTCGTATTTTTAGTCAATTTTTGAAGAATAAATTATAATAATTTTCAATAATAACCCAACCAACCTAACCCTACCAAACCACCTTCGTATTTTTAGTCAATTTTTGAAGAATAAATTATAATAATTTTCAATAATAACCCAACCAAATACCAGAAACCGCGACATGAGCTTGAAAAAACTTGAAATTTTCCACCAACAGCATTTTTTTGCCTTTTTCACTCAACATAAATTTGACTTCCATCTTTATAAATTACCACTTCAACTGAATTATTAGTAAATAATTTAAGTTTTATACAGTTCCTCCACCTACCTGTTGATGGCAATTAGGGTTTTAAAAGCCCCATTAGTACAGGCCCCTGGTGGAGGAACACGGCTATGGAAATAATCCCTAGAAACACAAGATGGATTATTATCGCAGGTAAAGTGGAGGAACTCGGTGACACCGATTTTAATGGTGCAATTAGAAAGTTTGCATTGAATAAGTTCGTTTTTGCTTGGTTAAGAGACGGGAATTTTAACAATCCCATACAAAATATGACACCGCTTTGTGAACCATATTTACTGGAGAATTTTTTATTCAAAAATTTCAAGAATAAGGGTCCAGGTGTGATTGTTTAAGGTGGAATTTACAAGAATTCAGTAATAACGGTTGGCAACGAAGATTTTCAGATTTGCTTGAAGCCTCTGGCGTCCGCGTTTTGTAGTTATGAGATTGCATAGTTAGTGCTTTTAGTGTTCATCAGGCTGCGTTTTAAAAAACATATCGTGGAGTAATGAAGTCCGTCTACGCCTGTAGTGGGTCCCGGGGCACAAGGGAATTGTAGGAAATGAAAAGGCAGACATCCTAGCAAAGCTAGGGTCTGAGACTGCATTCACTGGTTCTGAACCAGTATTTGGAATATCTAAAACTGCTGCAAGTGGTTGTATATCTCGGTGGACTCAAACTAAACATAACATACTGGAGACACGTGTCAAAACATATTCACAGCAAACTCCTGGTCAAAAAAACCCTCGGAGACGCTGACTAATGAAATACTAAACCTTAGAAGGGGCAAGATAAGATTAGTGACGGGTTCACTTACCGGTCACTGTACCCTAAGGAAGCACATGCATACAATCGGCATATATAGGGAGGAACCGACCTGTCGGTTGTGCATGGAAGAGGAGGAAACAGCCTTTCACATTATCTTCGATTGTGAAGCATTATCTCATTGGAGATATAGACTCCTAGGACTAGAACATCCAAGGAAGGATTTCTCCAAGAAGGATCTAGTGAAAATCGGCTGAGCCTGATAAGGGCTACTGGTCTCTTCACGTAAACGGCACAAAAAGGCCAAAAGGCTGAAGTGCCGAGGATTGTAAGCCTCTGACTAGTGGTACTGAACCAGTCAATCAATAAATCAATCACGCCTGTAGCAAGTACTATCAACAGCTATCATCAACATTTGGTGGCTCAAAAACTGAACAAGGCTTGCGGAGAATACTGAAACCTCAACATAAAATGGGCTATGGGAAAATATGCCAAAGTAGTTCAAATTGAATTAAATCTTATTCCTATCCTTCAAGTAGAAGATGCGCAGCCAGCAAGGATTCATCTCAGAATCAAGCTCGCAATGCAACTGTGCTAGCCTTAAAAATGAAACAGAGCGACACTGCTTCAACCGAGCGGCTAAAGCCGACCGGTCGTCACGGTTGTCGCATAGGCAACTTAACTCACAAATGATATATAATTTCTTACTTTAAAATGCGTACGTGATACATTAACCATAGTTTCAACATACAACACCTTTTGCGTTCATCTTGTTTTGCAATTATTTTAGGAAACGTCAATTTTAACACTTCAAAGTGCATGGCGGTCATATGTATCATTTGCCATATAAGACAATATACCATAGCACCTGAAAATCGTTAAAATTTAATTAAGTATTATTCTTGATATATGTAATGAATTTTTTTGCGAATATACCTGGCAATAAAAAGAAAATGACAGCTATATGTTGGTAAGTAAAAATCAACCACTCAGTGGATTTGCTGAGAGGATGTGGCCACCAAGTTGGTATGACTACTCTGCAAATTAGATGAACCTCCGTTAATTCTTGATTTTTTATGCAGTTTTCTATTCGTACATAATCTAAAAATAAGTTTACCATAATTATGACGTGTGAAATATGTGCTCTAGATTGGTATTTAGATTTCTAGAGTTGGTGATATTGGTAGGTGAAGTATCAGTCTGATCAACAAGTTGAAATTGGTGTCTATTTGAGAATTAGATTTAGATTGGGTACACTTTTTTCCTGTAACTATTGAAAACACAATACTGGAATATTTTGCTTTAAAATGTCTACAATGTTAATAAAAATCATCGAAATATCTTTTTTCTACTCTACGTAATATCTCACTAGGTGTCCCTCGGGAGTCCGTTTTGAGACCACTTATATTTTTGTTATACATAAACGACCTCTCAAATTGTATTAAACGTAACAATGTTTGCAGAAAGATGATACATTGCAGCTCCTACTGGAGAGGTCCTACTCGGCCATATTAATATTATCATGCAACAATTCAATGATTGGTGTAAACTAAACAGACTTATTTGGAACTACGATAAAACTGAAATGATACAATTCCATTTACCAAATCGTCCCCGAAATATTCAAACATCATTACAACTTACAGGAACAGTCAAGCTGTTAAGAACGAAATTTGATTCAAATTTATCACATGTTGATTATGTTTGCTCTCAGTTAAATAAAGCATTCTACGCAATTTTACAAATGAGAAATATTTTATTCATATGGCATATAACACTGTTTCTTGGGGAATGTCAACAAACTGGGAACGCGTCTTTAAACGTCAGAAACGTATAATTCGATTAATATACAGTTTCAGTTATCGTGAAAGCAGACATTAACATTTCTATATTTATATATTTTTAAATGTGTTACATACGTCAGAGCTAACTATAACAAACAGTCCACGAAATAGTGATCTTGTTGTACCTTTGCATAGGACATCTAAATATAAAAAGTCTCCATACTACAATTGCATTACACTATATAAATCCTTGCCATGTTACCTACATAAAAAAAATTGTTTCTAACGATAAGTTCAAAAATGAAGTTAAGAAGTTTATTGTTAATAGATGTTTTTATAATGTAAGTTGTTTCCGTTGTGATTAATTGTAATTCTTATATTTTATACGTCAAAGTGATATATTTTACTTATATTTTATAATTATTCATACTTTTTAATGCACCAAATATAAACAAAAACTGACATTAGATAAAATCGCTCCACCTTCGGTGTCGCGATTTTATCATGTCAGTTTTTCTCGTAAAATGAGTGATTGGCAAAACTGTTTCGTTGCAAAGAGAAATTTATCCGAAAAAAAAAAAAGCTCTTGTGTTTTTACTGTTGACAAATACACTAGTGGTTTTTTCACTTATTCATTTGTTCATCAATTATCGCGGTGTTGGCTACAAGGTTGGTACAAGAATTTGCCAATTGGAATTAAAGTAATTTCCAAATGGACTAAGCGCTCAGCACAACGCATTGGTTTAGATGTCAAACGTGTCATAATTACAAATCACTCAAATCGAGCGGCAGCAGTTAGCGAATTAAGTAAAAGCGGAATTGAAGAACAAGCTCTAATAAAAATAACAGGACACAGCAATTCATCATCAATAAAACCAAGCAGTCAAGCATTATTCAATCAATTCGTTTGGAAAATGAAAAAACTTCAACATCTACTACAGAAACGATTAGCTGTGGCACCCGCAGCGATATCACTGTTCCTAGTATGAATGTCAATAACTGCGTTTTTAATAATTGTACATTAAAATTAAAATGAGTTTATTTTTAATGTTTCATAAATAACGTTTGCATTGATATGTTTCCAAATTTCTCATTCATTAAATTGTCCTGCCGAATTACACTCGAGGTTTGTATTGATATTGGGCAAAGAATACACCAAACAACAAGAAGCGAAGCTTCGCATAAAACGGTGTCTTCAGACGCCATATTTTAAGGTAGTCGACACTTGACATTTGTCTGCAATAACATGTTCTGTGTAGACAATTTGTAGGCCATTACCAGTTTATAATATTTTGCATCTTACATTTGGATTCCGATTTGAACGTGTGGAGAATTGTATTTTGCCCTTGACCGTCTGTAGGAAATCTAGTAGAAATACTAAACATCAGCACAGGAAAAGTGGAAAATAGTGGTTTGGTGATCTATAATTGATACTAGTGGTAATATTTTATAAGTAGCGACTAAATTACAGCTTTTTGGATATAATAACCTAAAATTTGAACAAGTCACATGGACGATAATGATCCGCCGCTCGATCCGGTCGGGGAGGTCACAATACAAAACACGAATGAAAATAATGCGGTAAATACTATTGGACCAAAACCCCAAGAAATCGAAAAAAAGTCAATATACGAGAATCTGGTATATTCAGTGTACGATTCTGGACCCTTCAACGTAATGGTAGAACATATAGAAAAAAATGTAGGGAATCTCCATCCGGTGGAGTTTGGAAAAATCATGCACATCTTAAGAATAAAAGGCATTAAAAACATAACAAAAAAAGGAAGAAATAGAATATGTGTCACATTCCGGCTACCTACGGACGCAAATAACTTTAAAAAGAATGAGGAGGTGAGAAAGAAGGGATTCTATACATTTATACCAGCATCCTTGCTTACAAGCAAAGGAGTGGTGAAAGGAGTGGGAAGCAGACTGGACGAAAAAGAGGTATTGGATAGAGCAAATGAGGAAGCAGGAGGTATGTACAAGATTCTAGAAGCTCGTAGATTGAACAGAAGGGTACAAGACAAGGTTACCCAAGAAATAGCATATGTCCCCACAGGTTCATATATCTTTACATTTGTAGGAAAAAATTTCCCACGGGATATAAGTATTTATAACAATAAACTAAAGGTAACATCATATATTAGACCCATTACACTCTGCTTTAAATGCTTCAGATTTAATCATACAGCAAAACAATGTAATAGTAAAGAAAGATGCGAAAAATGCGGGAAAGAGGACCATAACAAGGAGAACTGCACAGAATTTAAAGCAAAAAGATGTATTTACTGCTGTGAAAATCATTTAATTACAGAACAACTGAAAAATATAGAGGGATGTGAAGAGCTAACAAGACAGAAGAAAATAAATGAAATCATGAGTTTCGAGAATATGGCATACTATGACGCGGCTAAACAAGTACCAAAGAGAAAAGAGGATAACACTTATGAAGACAACATCCCAGATAGGAGCAGTAGAAATTACCCAGAGCTACCTAATAAAACTCCAGAAAATGAAATAATAACCATTAGCCAGAGGAGAACAACAATACAAAGTAGTAGCAGAACACCAAATAGAACATATAATGAAGTGATAAAAAGTAAAAGAAGATGCCCGAACAGCCCAGGTTTTGATAAAGATGCACAACAGGGATGCTACGTGAGCAGTCCACTGTACCCAAGTAGTCCAATCACAGGTAGGCCTAATTATAATAAAAATATTACAAATAATTCCCCATCTAAAAGTGAATTCAGCACAAACGTCATTGATTTTGATGAATATTTGGCAGATCAGAATGTCCCAGTAGAAATCCTAATAAATATGTCCAAAATAATATATGAAAACTTGCAAAAAAGGGGAGTCTCCCCATCACAAAATATGAATACTAATATAGATAATTTAAAACAAGACACAAATAATTTTAAGGGAGGAAAAGAGGATAATGGGAAGTCCATATCTGTTTTAGATATGGAGGAAGATGAGTGGTAAGAGATAAAGTACACTAAATAGGGAGGGTGGCATAATAATGTATTCTTTTAGTATATAAAATTCAGAGTAATACAATGGAATTTAAGAAGCGTGAGATCTAACAATATAAATCTTGAATATCTGATTAATAGGGATGAGCCAAATGTAATTATGCTACAAGAAACATTCTTAAAAAACAGTATGAAATGGATAGTAAAAGGCTTTAATATATATCGAATAGACAAATCAGAAGGGCACAACGGTATTGCAACCTTAATAAGTAATAAATTCTCATCATATTCATATCAGCTAAATTTAAGAAATAAACCTTGTGGTATAATTATACAGGCAATAGTAGTAAAAAGAATGCTGATCATAAATACTTACTTCCCTGTAGACACTAAAATCAACAGAAATTTCTTGAAAGATATATGTCAAGAATTGAATAATTTTGATTATATTATATTCGCTGGGGATTTTAATTCTAAAAACTTGGTGTTTGGTAATCATATTAATAACAGAAATGGCAACATTTTAGTAGAGGTACTTTTAGATTCAGGGTTTATGGTAATGAATGATGGTAGAGCAACAAGAATAGGACTGCCGGGACAGAATAAAAGTGTCACAGACCTGTCATTTTGCACCAGTAATCTAGGTACAGTAGGAACATGGGAGTTATATCCTCAAGATAAGGGAGACAGTGATCACTTTCCAATTAGACTTGATTTTGACATAGGGGGAGAAAATGCTCATAATTTTAACCAAGAAAAAAATGAATTTAGAATGAAAAAATATAATACTAAGAACATGGATTGGGAGGAATATCATCTTAAATGTACGCAATTAGGAAATCAAATGGAAAGTAAGGGATATAGGGATATAGTAGAATTAATTGAACAAGGATACAGTATGACCAAACCCAAGAAAATAAGCATGGGTAATAATAGGAGGAAAGAAAAAAATAATAGGACAATTAATAAATGGTGGGATAGGGAGTGTGATATAATGTTAGGAGAAAGAAGGAAGGCAATCCTTTTATACTTAGAGGATAGTAGTACAGGTAATTATATAGCAATGAAAAAGAAGGTAGCGGAGACCAAAAAATATTTTAAAAAGAAAAAGAAAAACAGCTTCATAGATTTTTGCTCTACGCTTAATAGGGATTGCAACATGTCTTATATATGGAAAGTGGTTAAGGGTTTTAGCAGAGGCAATAGGTATAATAGGAATACAGAGTTTATAAGAAATAATTTAGATAATTTCTTGGAATTAGTAACTACCCCGGAAGTCTGGGATGATGGAGAGGAGATCATATATAATATCAAAACATGGGAGGAGTTTAGTATGAATGAGTTAAATGTAGTGTTAAGTGCAAGGAAAAAAGATAAGATGCCAGGTGTGGATGATTTGGTGTACTCGTTGTTTAGAGAATTACCGTATAGTATAAAAGTGGATTTGATTAGAGCTTTGAATGGAATCATCTTAGAGGGTAATGTACCGGAGGAATGGAAAATACAGATAATTTGCCCGATTCTGAAACCCCTAAAAGACCCCATGTTAGTGGAGAGTTATAGGTTTATAGCTTTACAATCGTGCGCATTGAAGATCGTAGAAAATTTGATCAAAAATAGAATAGAATATAAGTTGGAGGCAGAGCAATTAATTAATAAGAGACAATCAGGTTTTAGGAAGGGAAGGGGAATTATGGATAACTTGGTGTATTTGCAGACAAAGGTGGTGGATGCCTTTATAAATAATAAAAAGGTAATTGCGGTTTTTCTGGATATTAAAGCAGCATATGATAATGTTAGGATTAAATTATTAATGAATAAATTAGCTAAATTAAATATCCCACAGTCATATATAGAATTTTTAACAGCGGTATATAGTAATAGAAAGGTACTAGTTAAGGAAAATCTCACAGGTGCTACTTCAAGAATAGGCAGTGTAAATAAAGGCATCCCACAAGGGTCAGTGCTCAGTCCGTTACTATTTGCGGTATACACAAATGATATTTATGATCAAATGGAGGAGGGAGTGGATTTGTTAGGCTTGGCGGACGACATGATGATCATTGCGAGTGGGAAAGATATGGAAACAATATGCAGGAGAATAAACGACTCACTGGAAAATATTAGCGAATGGATAGGGAAACATGGGTTTGAAATGTCAACACAAAAATCCAAAGCGATAATTTTTCAAAAAAGGAAAGGTAGAGGAAATATACCTAGCATAGTATTTAAATATGAAGTAATACCATATGTCAAAGAGGTTAAATACTTAGGAGTAGTATTGGATGAGAAATGGAAGCTAAGCGCTCACATTGATAGGGTGGTGGCAAAAGCGCAAAAGGGAATTGATGTTATGAAAGCGGTTACTAGCTACTGGTGGGGGGCGGACTCAAAAATAATAGATATGATATACAAAGGTATTGTTAGATCTCATTTAGACTTCGGTTCATTCCTAATATTTAATACATCAAAGCAGCAACTAAATAACCTAGACAAGGTACAATTTAAAGCGTTAAGAGTTATCTTGGGGGCTATGAGAAGCACTCCGACAGCTTCACTGTTGGCAGAAGCGGGGGAACTTCCACTACATTGGAGACGTATATGGTTGGCACAAAAATTCATTTTGAAACACTTGGCGTTAAATAATAGTATAGTCACAAATAAGTTGGTGGACTTATATAGATTCCAACAGGAAATAGCAGACAATACCAACTTCCCCTTATTAGAAGGGTTGGATAGAGCTTTAAGTTATCATAATTTAATTAGAAAATATAATGTGTTACCATGTTTTTCAGTTGGGTACAGTGCACTGCTCATGGATATTCCCTGGGAAGATATGGGGTTAAAGAAAAACAACTCATTCAATCAAATTGAATTGGATGGGATCATTAAAGAGAGATGGAGCGATTATGAAATAATCTATACAGATGGATCTAAAGACAGACAAGAAAATCGAACAGGTATGGGGATATATATGAAAAATAGGAAGTGTAAAATAAGTATCAGAGTCGCGGATGAAGCTACTATATGTACAGCAGAGCTGCTAGCTATTCATGAGGCAATCAAAAGAATAAGGGAAGTAGGAAATAAGAATTCATTGGTGGTATCAGATTCCAAGAGTGCTTTGCAAAGAATTGCTAAAAAAGGAATTTGCGGGAAAGCAGAATACCCAGAGTTGAATATAAGGGATATGCTATGGGAAGCGAAGAAAAATAATCAAAGTATCAAGCTGAGCTGGATACCTAGTCATTCAGGTATTAGTGGGAATGAAGAAGCAGATAAGCTGGCTAAGAATAGCTTAAAAAAAAGGGAGAAGCATTACAACAAAGTAGATTACAAAGATATTATGGTTAAAGTAAAAGAGAAAATTAGAAAAGATTGGGAAGAAGAATGGATGGAACTATGTAAGATTAAAGGAAAGAAGTACTATAAAATAGTAGGGAAACTACCAAATAAGCCGTGGTTCCATGAAGTAAAGGTCAATAGACAGGCTGCAACAACAATGAATAGACTTAGGTTGGGACATTGTGCATGCCCAGAACATCTCCACCGGATAGGTGTAGTTAACTCCCCCAATTGTGAATGTGGACAATTAGGTAGTATAAGACATATGTTGTTGGAGTGTCCTATAAATAAAAGTAACTGTGACAATCTATACAAACTAATGCTTAAAAACTGCATGGGTTATGAAGCTGCTTTATGTGTAGAAGATATGCTTAGAAATCCTTCAGTGCGTAGTGCTTCGCTTTTGTGCAAATTTTTCAAAAATTGTAACAGAACTATATAAATTTATTTTAGATACAGGAAGAAGCGGTGTCTCCGAGGCAGATGCACGGAAGTGCAGCTTCATCCTAGAAAACTAATAGTAATAAATAGTACTGGGTAGATAATTCGAACGAGTTGAGCCCACAGAAAAGGAAAAGAAGAAGAAGAAGAAGAAGCATCTTACATTTATCATTATAAAATAGTAAAATTATGGGGAAAATAAGTTGTATTGTTTATGTTGGCGAATGGACTTAGTATCCGCAGCCAAAGGAAACCAAATCACACACACATAAGTTGCATTGTAAGTAGATGTGTTTCCAAAACCGGAGAAGGAATAAGTTTGTTCAGATTTCCAAATGATATTATCAGGTACGTATCTACATTTGCAGTTAACGTAAAAAATCTTTATTGCGATTTGTTAATGTTGTATCGCCGACATGTTGCTATATTAATTAAATTTAATATGAGTATAATGTTTTGTAGTCCATATTTGTTACCTACATATTATATTTTATTTTAGGACTCGAGCATGGTTAACAGCATGTAACTAGAAGATGTAGTTGATTACGAACAAAAGTATAAGAGCAGTAGTGATGTCAGAAAACTCTTATTTATTCAAGTTGAGCCCATAATATTTACTCACACATTGTTAAGCATTTTATCATTCCTGAAATTGAGAATTAACCAAAGAAAATGTATCCAACTGGTAAGTCTGCTTTTTATGAATTGTTAAAATATACTATAGTTGGTACGAAGTCAGTGGTAACAGCTCATAAAATTATAAATACACATCAATCTATAGGAAAATCCAAAAAACATACCGAGGATCACTTCTATAGTCGTCTGAAATTGTTTTTGGGTTTTTCAATTGGTCTATGTAAGTACTTATAAGTCTACAGGCTGTTCCAATGGACTGTATACAAATTATAACATGTAGAATGTGATTCATATTAACATTGGTAAATATTTCAATTTTATAGATAGCATCGTTGGATATCAAGGGAATTATCTGCACCTGGAACATCATCATTAGGGGAGATACTGGAAATAGATATTGAAAAAGCAAATGCAACAGCTCCCATTCCTCAGTTTTCTCCGATGTCAACACAAACATCACCATGCTTGACATGTGACAGCCCTAGGAGGAGAAAATTAAAAGTAAAAGTGAGGAAGTTAAAAAGGAAATACTCCAAATTGACACAAAAGAAGCCAAATAAATATACTCCTGGTAATTTTATGGAGATGTGTGATCAATTTCTGTATAAATCTTTGGCTCAAATTGTAAAAGAGCAAGTATTGCTTAAAAATAAAACATGTTTTGGCAGACGATATTCCAGTGAATATAAAAAGTATGTAACGACACTAAATTTTTTGGGGCCCAGGGCTTACAATTTTTTGATAAAAATTCTTTATTTGCCATCTAAAAGAACTTTGCAAATTAACTAGAAGCCTTATACCAAAACCTGGCCTTCAAAATAATGAAGTGTTTTAGGCATTGAAAATTGAAGTCAAAGCAATGACAAGACAGGACAAACATTGTGCAGTCTGTTTAGATAAAATGTCCTAAAATCTCATTTATACTTTGATGTAGGTAAGAATGAAGTTAGTTGTTGGGTTTTGTGATGTGGGTGTTGATTAATTTAATTTGTATTTTTACAATTCTGCTAATGGTTTGTCTAATTAGCTGGTGTATTATTTACTTTTATTTTTGTGGCTTGGGTTATTGTGTGTAATTAATTGGTATATTTAATAAAACATTCAAAAATTAATAGTTGTCTTCTTTTAATCCCTATTAATACAAATGATAATAAAAAGCACTGTTCAATTCTATTCTAAACACTTTCTCACTCAAAATGAGTTTATATTTGAGAAAAAAAGCCATTTTAGAAAGAATTCCTAAATTTCAGTTAAATTAGGCATGTGCAGCTGGTTTAAGATTCAGTTGCAAGATTCGCCACATAGATACATACATACAAGTCAAGTTTTTATTGAAAAATGAGACGACACTTTCAAATTAGATTAGATTTAGGATTGCCACCTCTCCCGAGTTAAGAGGGAGACTCAAATTTTCAATAAAACTCCCACTTGTCAACAAACATATTTCAACTCCCTATAGTGACAACTTTCGCATCACGTCCTGTGTAGAATTTGCAAAATATATGCAGAAAGAAGATATTGCCTAAATTTCTTATATTCTACTTATTATTAAGTTAAAATCTTTGGTTTTCATCATATTAGCTTTCTCTTTGTTTATGAGAATTATATTTCGTTTATTTTTTACAATTAAATATCTAGATACCTACGTAAATGTGTTTTATTATGAACTATTTTTGGCAGAATTCACGTCAACGTTATCAACGAAGCGTGCAGAAATAGTTACCAAAAGAAAAAATATTTACAAATACATTTCATAAAATACGACTTTATACTAACACACTTTTTCTCAGTGTGAATCAAGTGTAATTATGTTTCTCAGTGCATGAATAAGGTAGTTGACGCTTGTTCAAGGTTATATATTTTTGGACCTCGAACATCAAAGGATTTTCGCCGGCCTTCACTTCTTGTTGTTTGGTGTATTCTGTGTATTGGGTAAATTTGTGTTGTTCAAATTCTAAACTGTTTCCTTTAGCAATTTGACGAGAATAACCGTCAACTATTAAAAACACGACACCGTCAAATTGCTAGGAAACAGTTTCTCATTAAACAACCCAAATTTACCCGATAAAATACAAACCACTTGTGCAATTATAAGTGAAAAAAAGTAAAAAAGCCAATACAGTAGTTGATTAGTGCAATTCGTCCCACACCTTTACCGGAAAAAATTTACCATTGACAGCATATGAACTGTAACTGATTTGACGTTAGTTATTATGAATAATTCCATTTGTTTTACATAACTTAGTAGCTGTTCCTATTATTATTAAGGTAGTGAAGATTCCGAGTTTGAAATAATATGTACTAATGAAAAAATCATAGAAAAGCAAATGTGGCCACAATAAATTTGCTGTCGTAGTTGAGTCGGGTGGAGACATTATTGAATTAAAGCAACATGAAGGATATGTGAATAATTCTTTCAATGCCAAAAATGAATTGTGATTTACGAATTTTATAAAATAAAAAATATTAATAACAAAAATAATGAAAAAAAATCTCAAGCTATTCTACAAGTTAGTCGGTGATGAGAATATTTTAGAAAATACCTTATAAATGTATTTTTTCTTATTAATATTTTATTGTACTTACATACAGGTAATTTTACATCGTAAGTTATTCTTTTTATTCACTAGGTATAGTTGTGAGTAAAATTAGTTTGCAATGTTTCACAATAAAATAACAATATGCAGCAAGGTCCCTACCCACAATTGATTCTCATTGGTGCAATGTAGCTTCCTATTGGTCTAAGCAAAATTTACTTGAATGGTTAGTCCTCATTGACTTTGAACGTCCCAGGGTGAGCTTAATTCATTTCTGTTATTCATAAGACACTGTGTTCTTAGATGTTGCTCTGATTGAGATTTTGTTTTATTGACTAAAACTATTTTGTTTGGTAATAATCAAAATTATGGCTTTCTGCAGGGCCTATTTTACCATAAGGCCAGGGCCTTGGGCCCGGTGGTCTGGGGGGCCCGTTAAAGGTTGTAAAATATTCATAATTTCAAATGTAAATTTACATAGCAGAGAAAAAAAAACAGTTACCTCTGATAAGGAATAAGGAAAATAGAATTAAATAAAATAAGTTTTGTTCTCGGTTTTGTTAAAAAAAATAATTTATTTTTTAAAATGAGAATTAATTGTTGTTTTTTTTCATTATTTATTTTGTTGAATATAATAATGTTTATTTTTTAAAATTATTAAAAAAATAAAAATAATTGTTTTATTTTTTAACCCAAACTAACAAGAGAATTTTTGAATTTTATTGGAAAAGAGGGCCCGAATTGATGAAAAATAGGCCCTGGCTTTCTGGCGACCATTCGAAGAGGAAGATATTGTTATAGGTTCCGAACAATGAATATACTAGAAGGGTAAACAGACGTATGCCAACATAAACAATGTCAAAGTTCATTTATTTATTCTGCTTGAATCCACAGATGTTGCCATGTCGCAGTGAATGGAACTTACATGTATTAAAATAAAAAAAATGTAATTTTCTCATGTGAAAATAATAAAATCGTTTATTATTATTATTATTATTATTAATACATAGGCGTGCCTACAGGGGGGCGGGGTGGCCCATATTCCATCCTAATCGGTCCACCCCAATTCCTCAAAATATCAATCTATATTAAAAACATTTTATAATTTTTAAATTTTAACGTTCACTTTAATTGAAAATAGAAAGAAATTTGGTATGTTCTAGTCGCTATCTACTTAAAAAATGATACAAAATATGTACAGGCAACTGAAACAAGAATATAATGGAGCTGCTGAAAGAATACATTATTGAAAAAAGTTTTAAAAAATCCATTATTTCAGTTATCAGTAAAACAACTGCTTTTCATCGGAAAATGAGAGTACAGAAATACAGGATCCCGCAATAATGAAAAATCTGTCTGAAACCGGTTCTGCTTCTGCTTACAGATTTCTTTATCTCGCCGACAAATTGTGAAACGGTGCAAATCAATTTTACTCACAACTATACATCTTTGCATCATTTTCTGAATGTATTTTATTTTATATGGTGAATAAAAATTATTATTATGTATAAAGTTTCTTTTTTTCACTCATGGAATTACCGGTCAACTTTTCCGTTCGTGAAAAAAGTATCACTTTATGCACTTGTTGCATAAATTACTATTTCTATACTCCTTTCCTAATCCAATGAGCTATCCTTCATATGTTTAGGAACTTTAACACGCATTAACACCAGTTTGGACTTGTTTATCAGACTAAAATGTGACATTTTCTGTTTAGCTTTAAAATATTAAGATTGGACGAAAAATGGAGTTCAATAATGAAAAAGTGCTGAGAAAACCGATTCAATTGTAGGAATATCATGAAAAATAGTAAAAGCTTCTCTTACTAACTGTTCAAGCTATACACAGCAAAACCTATTGAAAAATAGTAAAAAACAATCCTTGAAACTCTATTAATTGTCTTGAAGGACTCTTCAAACCTGACAGGCTTTCCAAAAATTGTAAACTCGGTGATGTCGCATAAAAACTTGGAAATATTCTCAGATAATAAAGCAAAACCAGTTTGGACTATAAACCCACAACCTCCAGTAAACGCTATGGCAAAGTTTTCGCTAAAATCCAGATCAATATTTTCTAAAACAATAAATTCATATTTGCTTTTTATAAACATTTTAAGTGGTTTTCTTACCTTTCCTCAACATTATAAAATGTAGAAGAGGAAATACAAAAATCAGTCCCATCATACATCGTAAAAGAAGGCCGAATATGAAAAAGCGAGTAATACTCCTCCTGTCAAATTTTGTAGGATACAAAATACCCCAAATAAGAACTTTTAAAGTGAAATAGAAGGGATTACCTTCACTTATTTCGTACATGATCACTTCTGGGCTCAAAGCTCATTATAAACTTTCGAATAATAAATGTTAATGACATTTCGTAACAGATCCACAGAAATAAAAACATTAAAATACAATTAGAAAACCTACGAATCATTAACATCAATAATTAATGGTTCTGTATCTAGTATATCCAAAAATTTTAAATATACCTTTATACAGCGGCCTGAAAAAAGAAAAAGATAGTAATTTTGAAATAAAAAATGTTCTCACTTAATATTTCGGGCCAGATTATATACAGGATGATCAACTTTTGTGACAAAGTCCGTTATATCTGTTATTATAGGAGATACCAAAAAAAGTTATTTACAAAAATAGGAGGCAGCTATAAGCTTCACATTTTGAAATTAGTTAAAAGTATACAGGGTCTTCCATAACACTGTACTGCATCAAACATATGTTTTTTTAAATTTAAAAACCACTTCCTCGTTACAAGAATATAACGTTGTAATGTTTTATACAGGGTATTTAAAAACTTATTACCAAATTTCGATGAAAATCGTAGCAAGTTCAACGTCTTAATTAATCCGAGCATTTATGTGGGTAAAAATCGAGTTTTAAGGTTGCGTTATAAATGGAACGGGAATATACCTTTTGGTCGCCGCGGTCAGTTTTACCCAAATTTAATCCTTTCACTATTCGAAAGGTACAGACCACTAGATCGCCAAAGCTGGATTAAGGATTCCAAGAAAATTATGGGCTTATTTAATTACTCTAATACTAATATGGGTTTGTGACCTGTCGACAACCAAAATAATAGTATATTACGTAACGTGTGTGGTAAGAAGCATTTTACGCACGAATGGAAAAGTTATTCCGTAATTCCGTGAGTACGAGTACGAGTTACGTACTATACTTTACCGACGACCTACTTGTACTTGTATTCATACTCTTATTATTAATAATACTTGAACAACATCAACATTTTTTAATAATTTTATTGTATAACATTTAATTCCATAATACCTATTAATTAATCTGCCACCTCTACACATATTCATACAAGGTGAAGCGAGATCTGTAATGCACAGATTAATACATAGCCAGCAACATATAAGCCAAACGCATAGTGCTGACAACTGGAAGCTAATCGAGGAGCTAAAGGCGGACTGCGTTATGGGACAGCCCATCGATGCAATAGCTACGAGATATAGCTTCGAAAATAAGTTCAAAGTAACTATACCAAACAGTGAAGACTGGAAAAAAGGTGTACCCATACATGCAGATGTTTTTTGGTATACAGACGGGTCAAAGACGTTAGACGGCGTAGGAGCCGGTATAGTAGGGCTAAAGCAAGGGATAGCCTTCCCAGTAAGCCTATCAAGGAACGTCACAATTTTCCAGGCGGAAATTACGGCGATTCACCACTGTGTGGAAGAAATTAAAAGGCAGAAGAGAACATATCGTTCAATTGCCATCTTCACAGACAGCCAAGCAGCGCTAAAGGCACTCAACTCCGTAGAGGACAATTCTAAGCTAGTATGAGATTCTGTGCGGGCCCTAAACACACTGGGTGAGCGTAGCAATGTTACGGTAGCCTGGGTACCGGGGCACGAGGGGCATAAGGGCAACGATAAAGCAGATGAAATGGCCAAGCAAAGCTCATCAATGCCGTTCGTTGGGCCGGAACCCTTCTGCGGCGTTGCAAAAACCATAACAAGGAAACAAACAAAGAAGTGGGTCTCCCACAAAAATCTCTGAAATGGTGGAGGAACTCACCAGGACAAAGGCAAGCGAAACTGTTCATATTAGAACACTCGCCAAAATTTACAGCAGATCTGATGGCCAAAGACAGGTTAAAGCTGTAGTGGGTCTGTTAACGGGGCACTGTAAGCTCAATAGGCATTTAAAGCTGATGGGATTGACAAACGAAGATACGTGCAGGTTTTGTCACCTAGAAGAAGAAACGGCGGAACACATTCTATGTCAGTGCGATAGCCTGGCAAATGTGCGGTTTTTTGCATTAGGCGAAGAAAAGCCAGTGGCAGAGAGCTATATGGAAGGTTCAGTCTCCACGCTAATAGACTTTTTAAAAAGAGTCAGGCTGGAGAATGTAATCTAGAGTTTGAGAGGACCACAATAGATCTGAAAAGGTCGCAGTGGATTAGGTCGAAAGCCACCTCATAAAATCTAATCTAATCTACCTATTAATTATTATAATAATTGTTTATAGTAACATTGCAGTTATTGAACACAAATGGTAAATCGCTTCCTTTGCTTGTTGAAGCATAAGAAACAACATTTACATTAGAGGTGCTTGGTAAACTTTCATCTCTATTACTTGCACCTGCTAAGTTTTTTGATGAGGCCTAAAGGCCGAAACAGCTGTCCCAGGATGCGAACCGATTGAATGAAAAATTAATTCGACTCCATTTTTGATTTGTTTCTTACTGTCTTCAAGACGTGAGTGGAGTTGGTGGTAGAAAGACCAGCAAAGTTTGGTCGGCCATCTATGTACAACAAGACATCTCTTGCGTAGTGGTTGAAATACCGATACCTTCTCCACATCCATTTTCGACTTTGCATTCGTAGATGGCGACACTAATGCGTTAGTTGCTTCGCCTTGATCTTTGATCATGACAGTCGAGTTGATTTTTGGTTCAATCGTTTCGAAAGCCTGGCTGATGAGGCCTAAAGGCCGAAACAGCTGTCTCAGGTTGCGAACCGATTGAATGAAAAATTAATTCGACTCCACTTTTGATTTATATATATATATTTATATATTATGATTATTATATATATAATATTTTGTTTTGTGTCATAATCAATCTAATTAATAAAAGTCAATTTTCATGATTTTTTGTTTAAATATACCCGACCGACCATCTTGAAACAGGTATGAGTTGCCCCCCCCCTAGCTGATATCCTGGGTACGCCCTTGGTCTGCATTCTTACTGAAAAGATTAATTTTTTTATTTGAAAAGTGATTCTCTAACCTAACCACAAACATTTTTATTCTGCTTTTTATTCAGCGCATCCCGATATATTCAAATTTGTGGACGTAATTCTCGATATTCAGTTAAATACTTATGTGAAATTAAACAGTACACATATACCTAACAAAATTAAAAACGCTAATTACAAAAAACGGCATGCATATTTAACGAACGTAGTAGAACAATACAAAAATAAGATCCCTGTTTTTTTTTAATTTGGTTTTATTCTTTTCATGACCCACATTTTGTACCATATCATATCAGTTAAACTATTTTCTTCTTAAAAATATTATTTTCAATAAATCGAATTAAATACCTTTAATGATTGGTAACTACGGCTATATTAATGTACACAAAACCATTCATTAATTACCCCTATTAATGAACGATTTTCTATTAGTTTCATTGTATGACAGAGAGGAGAATTTGAATGGTGAGGATTGGTTCTGCAACTGTTACCTTCAACATCTTAGAACCTTCAAGTGAGAACGCGAAGGACCACTTGAATTGAGGCTCAGGACCTAGTTACCCAATTACCCATGTCAGCTACGCTTAAAAAAGGGATAACGCAAATTAAGTATTATAAGAAATAGGATGTAACCTGTAAAAATAATAAATGGATAAGTAGAAGTCAGAGACTTTAAACAAAATCAATAGATTCGAGTAGTACCTTATTTAATTGATGTGTTACAACTAGTGTGGATTTGGAAAAGGCACCACCAAAACCATACACTCGAACAGGTGGACAGTTGGACACACTAGAGGGTGTTATTAAAGTTCAATACAATATTTGACTAATATGCCCAAACCACCTGGGTGATTTGTGCTAATATGTTCTTTCCCTCTTTTTTATGCAACAAATTAAAAAGCACATACAACTATTATTAACTCATTTAGCAAAGTCACTTGCAATAAAAGATTGATAGGTGGGAACTATAGATGTTAAGAAAATATGAAAAAGTACGAACGGCAACTCCGCTGCGATTTATATTGGCGCCAGAATGGTTTGAGGCATTTTTCTTGACGAAACAGTTTCAAAGTCCGTTTTGACACAGTTTTGTCGTGACGTAATGGTTAGTGGCGATCGCAAAAATGAGACGTTTTAAAACGTTACGTGATCAGTATCTATTATGCCAGGCCAATTTCGCTTTGTTGACGTTTGTCTTTGAGCATAGCTTCGATAGTACAATGTTATTGTTTTCTAGAACTCGTTGAAGTTGAGCATAACATTTTTGAGCAAAATCAGGATCTAAAACCAGCAATAATATTTAATTTAACAATGAAAAAATTAGAATGCCTAGTTTAATCTTACAATTCTCTAAATGAACAGCGGTGAATTTATCCAGTGTTATTTCATATTCACCCAAAGTGATTTTCACCATTTATTCCATTGCAAAACACAAAAAATTAAACAAACCGGTGCTATAAAAGTGAATAAATTAAAAACAGAAATTCCATTTTGTTTTGATTAAAAATATCAACAATTTCAAAAATGACAGTAGTGACACTGCTGACAGGTTAAAACGGTCTTGGAGAACGTTTTCAAACAGTTTTATTCCTGACGTCATTAAACGACCAAGAAAATGGACCGTTTTAAAACAGTTTGAAACTGTTTCAAAACAGTTTTTCAAGAAAAAATGCCTTTGCTATATTTTGGAGTATAACAACTAAAAGTTTACAAACACTAACAAGTCACTATTAAAAGAATATACTTTACTTTTAAATGGAAATTGAAGGAACTGTTATGAAATTCCCTAAGAAAGGGACACTAAATGAAAAGAGGAGACATAGGACAACGTACTACTCGGTTGATGAGCTGAGACTAACTGACTTTCGCGGGAAAAATATGCTCAAAATGGCTACTCGTGACCGGACCCAAATATTTTTGACTTACAGGGTTGGTTTTAATACTTTTGTAAGAATTTTATTGTTATAAATTCTTACACTATTAATAAACGATTGTGGTATAGGCAAACATACAATCTTAGAAAGGTAGTGAAACTGATTTCTAATATAGAATACTTCTAGCTTTTGACTTACCTGTCGTTTTTATTATATCATTCTACAAAACTATAATAATTATAAGTGTGAAAACAGCCAAAAAAGAATTTAAGAAAACCGAAAAAAGTGACATTTGAACCGACGACCTTCTCTGTGACATTTCAATGACATAATTTATTTTTGACAGTACTTACCTATGAAACAATAGCCTGGCCACTTCCTGATGCCTTAAAAAAGCACTTTACTGCCGTGGTTTACACATAATTTTTTATCCTACACAATAATTGTTGGTAATATTTTCTATAAAAATTTTATTTTATAATATGAAATTCATTACTGTGAGTCATTATTTTTTAAAGCGATATTAAAAATCGGATGATGCGTAGTACAGTTAACAAAAGAGATTCCTTGCTTAGACAATTTTTTCCGGTAATAAGTCAAGCGTGACTTGGTCTGTTATTTTAGGCGGAGTGAGATAAATTATTGCATCTGATTCAGGCTCCATAACTGACAAGTTAACTTCAAACAAACATCAAAATACGACAACTTATGATTGCATTTGACAACTGCATTGACATTGACAACTGCTAACAATTTATTTTCATACTGACGTTTAATGGTGGTGTTTATTTGTCCATTAGGGCGCCAGCTAAAGTGAAAACGTAAAATCTATTTTCTCTGCTAGCCGTAGAAAAGGTAACTTTCTCGTCTCGGTGAAGCTGGTAAAATTGAACTTTCTCATAGTGTAGGATAAAAAAAATAATTTTTTTTTTGGTGAACCATTTTACCTATTTAAAGCACGCCTCAGCGTGTTTAAATCGAACTTTCAAAAATGCGCGTTTTTTAAAGTTACCATAGCAACATCAACAACTCGAGAAACGAAGTCTAAATGACAATATTTTTATTATTGATCTGACAGGAGTACTTTGTAACGTCAAAACCTTTATTCGAACAATATTTAACAATTTCAATTTTTTTTATACGCATCAGAAGATTTTTGCGGTATTAGCCGCGATTCTGCTTTACTACTTAAAAAATCGATATTAGAATTCATTTTTATGCACTTCGGTGACAACAATAAATCTTAAAGACAAAATGCAAATTAGTTTATGTTTTTCTCATTTCCATGACAACGCAAGCATCACGAATTCAACCATTTTACATTATTAGTTCTTATTTCCATTTCTTGTTGTTGTAGTATTAATAGATACCAGTATATATTTATAATTTCAAAGAGCACCAATAAAAAAAAATAGCGTAAAGTATTCGTGGATAACTGGTCTCTAAAACACTTGCTCTATTTCGAGCACTCCGGCTTCGTCGTCGAGCTCGAAAAATCGCGCGTGTTTTAAAGACCTTAATATCCACTTATACTTTAATATACTATTTTTATATTGAGAAAAAAGAATACAACTTGTACAGTAGACGGAAAAGTTTTGTAACTAACACGAGTATTAAAAGGGCGATTAACAATCTCAATTAAAAATTACTGATTACATTACACACTTTCTCATTGCAAAAATGGCTCTAATGGTGCAAGAATCTGGCTGGGAGCAATTGGGGCTGTAACCCATCCTTAGCTAGATAGTGAGACCAATTTTCCCTTATTGAGCCATTGCATGGAGTAGCAGAACTAGTCTATGTACGACGAGAGAAAACCTCACCAAAATTAAGAGACTAGATTAGATTAGATTAGAAATGGAGTGGCTCTTTGTCCTATCCCACTGTGACCTTTGCAGATCTTTTGTGGTCCTCCCTATTCGTTGAGCTCGATATCTAGCTTTATTCTTTTTGTTAGACCTATTAGCCTGGATACCGCCTCCCTTGCGTAGCTCTATGCCCTCGGTTTTTCTTCTCCGAATAGGTGAATAGGCCTTCGCACTCACAGAGTATGTGTTCCGCGGTTTCGTCTTCTTCCTAGAATAACCTACGTAGGCTGTCATCTGCTGGGCCAATTGTGTGCATATGCTTCCTCAGTCTACAATGTCCGGTCAGCATTCCTACCATCATCCTCGTCGTTTCTCGATTTTGACATAGTAGAGGTCGCGTGACAGTTTGGCCGAATAATGGCTTTTAAGGAATAGTTTAGCGTGCCTTTATCCTGGGGTTTTATGCCAACAACGCAACGCCGGGTTGTTTATCCATTGGCGGATGCTCTCCTTAGTGAGGTTTTTTGCAATTACACAGGAAGGTTCTGGTCCTATCATGACCTCAGTCGCTCCCTACTTGGCTTATTCATCAGTCTTTTCATTGCCTTTTATTCCTTGGTAGTAGTAGTAGTAGTTTATTCACAAACATTCATTTTCAATAATACAGTAATGCAATGCAATAAGAAACAAAGAATACCATGTGAATAAAGAAATCTTGATAAGTGATTGAACACTTGTTTCAAGTACAAAGAAGACATTTAAAGTAAAATAGATACAATAATATAATAATAATTCGATTACAAGTAAGATCAACTATAATAATGTAACACAATTGAGATAAAAGAATGGACAGGACAATGAACATGTAGGATATACTAAAGCAGCATTTGCCGTAAGGAGTTTCAAAACAGGTTGTACTATTGTTTACAACAATGGAAACCATTTTGAACGTAAATTAATTAACATTTTTGTAGTTCGACATTTAACACTTTTTAATTTTGTTGTCAAATAAATGTTTCTGCTTTATTGTTATACTCTGTATAATTATGACTTAGACCGTTGGAAAGCATTTTCTACGGGCTTTCCACGTATCACAAGTAGAGAGTTGCCATTTAAATTTTTGTACGTGGGGCATAGGGGGTTGATGAAACGGTTTTTAAATTTTTTTGGTATCTCTTTTCGTTCACGAGGTACAGCCCATTGTAAGTTTTAAAATTGACACCCTGTATATCAATTTCGAATACATACACACACACTCTATTATCTACTTACTTGATTATTTGTCACTAATACTTGCATTGCCATTTATGAATCCCAAAGGATAATTTCTTGAGAAAATTATCAAAACGGAATGACACTCAATATCAACAACCGAACAGCAGGTGAATAAAACTAAATATAATGGTAAATAGTATTTTTTTTCATAAATCACATGCACTACAAATTTGTTGGCACAGAAAACCAACGATAATGATCTTTTTCTACTAGCGTGCGGAAAAGACTACTTTTCCGCACTCATTTTAATGTTGAAAGAGTCACTTTTCCGCACTAGTCACTTAGTGCGGAAAAGTAACTTTGTTAAGTACCTATTTAGGGAGTATACTGCCATTTGAATATTTAAAATATATATTTGTATGGTTGTAGTTTACAAAATGACTGAAAAATTGAGAAATTTATTAGAATTCTGCTATAATTTTTAATTAGTACCTTCTGACAAAGCAGTGGAAAACCGAAATCCGACTTTATTGGAAAACATTTTAGCCTCTGCAATTAATTTGCAGAGTGCAACAAATTGCACGTTCAATATTAATATTAATAATAATTAATTTGTTGATATGTATTTAATAATAAATGTTTCTTTATGTTAACTTTTGGGTTTTTCCGCACGCTAGTAGAAAAAATAGTGTACCTAACACGTGCGGAAAAGTATCGCTTTCCGCACTTGTTAAGTAAACTACTATTTTGATACTTGGCAAAACCAGAACCCGCGCGCACCCAAAAAGTTTTCAGTATGTTTATGGTTGGATTGATCAGTTTCTATTAGTATTGGAAAATAATACACCAGCAAACAAGAAGCGAAGCTGCCTACCCTTTTTTTGTATGCGCATGTCTGAAAGGAGCCAATTTCATAATATACTTGTCATTCTTCACTTTGGTCGACCAATTATATGACCGATATTTGAAAATTTGATCATTTTCTCAGTGTATTTACTAAGTTATCTGTCAACGTTGGTCTCTCAAGGTCATACATTTTTGTTACCCAAACATCAAAGAGATTGCGTCGGGCTTCGCTTCTTGTTAGTTGGTGTATTTTTTGGTATTAGCAACTCACGACACAAACATTAAATAAATAATAATATGGTTGCAGGCTAGGCAAAAGGTAAACCAAACGAAGTCGCAACGACGGATCGCCGAATGCATATACAGATACATGCAATGAGAAACGGAACATAAAGATTTTAAGCATTGCATCAGAACTGCTTTTGAACTAGTCGACCAATATCAAGCTTCAACAGATTAAAAACACGATTATTACAGTAGTTCATTTGGACACCTACAACATATCGTACAATTCCCACCTCTCCGTAGTTTCAACCACAGATAACATACTGTGGGCGGTCCTTAATTAGCGTCAGGCAGCGCCTTCTCAATCTGCAGTTGTCAGTTGATCGAATAATTGAAACATTTCGTAAATGTGGATGTTTACAAAACTGCATCAAATGCAGTAATCTCGGTCAACCACCTGTAAGGCAAATGAGTGAACAACGAATAAATAGAGAAATTGATGTTTGTGCATTGGTTGAAAATAGTGCACCATGTTCGAGCAGGGAAGTTGATTAAGAAGTAAACATAAATCAAAGTACAGTTTGACGTATTTTAAAAATGGGTATCGGTGCTATAAGGTGCAAACTACACAAGAGCTATTTCCCGAACACAATATTAAACGGATGGAGTTTTGTGAAGAAATGATAGAGAAAGAACATTCAAATAATAATTTTTTTAAATAACGTTTTATTTACGGATGAATCGACATTTTCTCTTCACAGAAAGCACAATCCATCTGTCGTTCGATATTGGTTTCGGGAAAATAAGCACATAAGTATTCCCGTTCGTACGCAATATCCACAAAAACTTAATGTGTGGACGGGAGTTTTAGGTGATTACATCATAACACCACATAACTAACAAATATTGGAAGGAGAAGGGGCGTGGTTTCTTACAGTGGTTCTGAATCCAGCTGACCAGCTAAATACTTGATATTTATGGGAGTAAATTTATAGAAATTTTTTGTTGGTGGACTATTTAGATCGGAGAATACATTAAACAGCTATGTTCCGTTTCTAATATTGCATGTATCTGTATAATAAAAAAATGTTAATACGCATACTCGGATAATAAAAGCAAACCATTATTAGCACTGTACATACACAAATAATAGGTTCACTCTAAGCTCCTCCCAGAGCAATGTCTATCTCACTCGATCTCAGATGCTACTCTTTTTCGGGATCTTGAAGTTACAATCGAGCAATAGACAGTTACCGTGTGTCTTTTTTAATTTGAAGTAGTATACAGGTTGGACTGTCTTTGCAGTGAACTAAATTATTATTACAGGATATTTATTAAAAAAGAAATGCCCCGAATATGTTTTGTGCATGTAAAAATTATATCCCAGCGACATTAATAGTATATTGTGCAACTTTTCTCACGAGTGTGGAAGTTTGTAGCACGAGCTCGAAGGGCGAGTGCCGCAAACACACTAATGAGAAAAGTACTTTCCCCGCATGTTGCACACTATACTTTTTCTACAACTCCACAAATTAAAAGAATACTAGTAAAGTAACTTAATATGTATTTTTATGGTTAGTAAAACAAAAATAACACTAAAGTATCCTATCTCTAAACTGTTAAATAACTTTTTCTTGAAATCTGAAGTTACTTTTGCAGCTTTTTCCAGTATCTCTGGCGGAGTATTATTCGTCACTACTGTCAGTATCCACATTATTTATTATAAATAAGTATGTCTTGTTAAACTAATATTTAATGGAAATTAGGGTTTTTATCAAAGCACGATTGAAACTACGTTTTTTTAGAATAATTTAAAAACTCCTAGTATAATCTGACAGTTTTGTGACAACTAAGTAGGTATTATTTAAAGATGACGCAGTAGCCTACTAAGTTTTTGTCGATTTTATTTGATTCTCCATATTTTATGTGGCGTGGGCAAAGTGCCGTGAGAAATATTTGGTTTTTAAATTAAGTACCTAAGGTATGAGAAATACGTCACTTTTCGTAGCAGTTGTAGAAAAAAGATATTTTTAAAAACGTATGCCTTTATATAAGACTCCGTTTATATTGCATAATTAAATAATCAAATCGCCACATAAAAATTAAAAAATCTAATAAACCCAACAAAAAATTACAAATATTACAAAATTTGTGATTATTTGTTTGGTTTAGGATTCCATTTTTTACTAAATGCAATTGTTCAGCATTGTTTTTACCTAAATGAAAACGAATTCAAGGTATGTTCTAGAATCTGGTATATAATTTTTAACTATTTTAAATAGTTGTTCACGTTTTATATCGTAAGGTATACATGTGGATTTATTTTACTATAATTATATAACAACGTACATTTTTATCAGCCTCGTACCAAACACTCCATCTGAAGGTAGTAAATCAGGCAACCCCTGTAAATACGATGCAAGTATCTTTTAAGGACCGTTTTTCGGCATGTCTTTAAAAATGTTGCATGAAAGTGCCGATGAGTGAACCTGCCATTCATTTGTCTTTGTTCGGTGCCACTAGCAACAGTAGGTTTGTTCCATTCCAACAGACAATCAGGGATGCGTTTCGGACTATACTCAAATTTGATTTTGCTCATGCGCGCATTTGGGAAGATCTGAAACTAGTTCGCAACTGCTATAACAACTAATCTGTAGTAATAGTGAAGTTTGTCTCAGCGCAGCAAGAGATAAGCCTTGTGTTTATGCGCACTAAAATTAAGCTGACATTTGTCTGCATTATTAACACCCGCATGCACCGTATGTACTTAATCTCGATTAGGAGGTTAATCTCGCTTAGTTCGAAAATTTGTCAAGCACTACAAGAAAAAAGTAGTTTAAGCTTTGGATAACAAGATCCGCCTACCTCAATGGTTTAGTGGCGGGATTAACTAATTTTTAATGATTCTAACCAAACTCTTTGTTTGTTATTGTGGTTTGGAATGTGTTGTACATCTTGTGCTTTTTTACTATATTTGTATCAAAATATAAGTACCTATGGATTTAGAAGAGGAACTGTTTCTAGAAGACGATCAAGATATTCTGGATATAATTAATTTTGGATTCCCGCGACGACATTATGACAAGCGACTATTTTGACACCATGGAAAATATTTCATTTTTTCGTCGATTTCGCCTAACGAAACCCACCGTTTCAAACATTCTTATAGAAATTATTGTTTTCCTGGTCCATATCATCTGAATCAACTTCTGAATGAAATTATTTTACAGATTTTTCATTCAAAATTTGTGATAATAAACTGTTTACCTTGTCAAGCACTATGCCTGGTGCAGCAGGTCCTCCCCTAGTTAAATAAATTTCCTTCTTATGATCTGCTAACTTTTTTCGAAGATTCTTCTTTTTATTTTCGTACAACCTTTTAAGTTGTTTTTGATCTCGAAAGGCCAGGATAGGTGCAGTATTGTTGAACTCTGTTTCAATTTTCTTCCATGCTTCAGATTTCTCTTCAAGCCCACTTTTATTTGTTTTTTTATCTTCTAATATTGTAGCATATGTAACACTGTTCTCTCCTCAAGAGACAGATCTCTCAAGGATGGATCGACTCCATGTTAATGTCACACTAGGTATGCCAGAGGGCTGACAGACTATAAGAACTTAGGGCGCCACTACCTTTTTAGACATAGACGAAAAAATAATTTCAATTTTAGAAAAGAAACTAAGGTGAGAAAGGTAGAAACATCTTGTAGAATTTAATAAAAGTTAAAAATGAAAAAGTTATAAACTTACATGAACCCGGACACGATCCCCTACAGCTCTTACAGCCGGGTAGATAAGAAATTAAAAAAGAAATTTAAAATATTAACTTTATTCTGCCTTGAAGGATGAGTAAGAACGGAAAATAATGAGACCTGCACTTTTTAGTAGATTCTTAGCTTAGTTGAAACTGATGGAGAGGGCTTGTCGAAATTGATGGAGATGTCTAGTTAACATTGATAGAGATGTCTAGTTGTAATTGATGCTAGCTAATAGCCTAGGTGGATCCTAGTGGTGTAACGGTATCCTAGCAGTGTATCATAGAAATCCTAGCTTAGCTGTGTAACGGTATCCTAACTTAGCTGTGTAACGGTATCCTAACTTAGCTGCTGTGCTTACCACAGCAATTTGGTAAAACTTAAGGTAAAATTGGAGAGACGATAAGGTATGTCTTTACTGTAAGACTGTCGGTAACGGAAAGAAAGGGCGATGGTTTTCAAAATCGAATCGTCCGTTGACATCATATGTCAATTGTCTTAACGGTCAACGAGAGTAGGAGAAATTTAGATCACAGAACTATATTGGGAGTGATTACTATGACGGCGAGCGGTAATTAGCGAACTTATTTGATAAAATCGAAACAGGTCGATAGGCATGTTACACATACTTTATGGCAATCATCATTAAACACTCTTTTTCAGCTAATGAAAAGTTGGGAATTCTTGTCAATTTTTTATCTACCATCTCGGTGAATAATTTAAGGTTATATTCAGATTTAATTTTTATTTAACAGAAAAAACAGCGTTGCTAAGCTGCCAAGCCGGATTAACAAATCCGCAACCGGTGCATTACAATGAAGTTTGGAGAAACTAAGCGAGATTGGCGAATCCAGATTAAATTTGAAAACGGTGCATTCGGGCGTAACAGATCAGGAACGGCCCAAGCTCCTTTGCGCTTGCATCTGATTTACACTTCTTGACAAATTCACAAACTCTAGCAACAGTTTTTAAACCATTTGTGTTTAACGTGGGAACTGCTTATATTAACGGTCTTCAACATATCACGGATCGTAGATGTAACGTGAAAAAGCAGCTGGTCCCAGTATTCGCTTAAGGGTACTAGTGAGAGTCTAATCATGAGATTAGTGTATTACGGGTTGCGTGAAACGAGATATTCACTATCATCGACAATTAAAAAAGACGGATTGAAGTATAGGCGATATAAGGCATAACGTTTCTGCTCAACTGATCCGCGCATCGAGTCGGTCACGCGAACTACAAGACTTGTCACACAAGCAAATTCGAATAAAATCGTTTAAAATATCATAAATTACATTACACTTCAACATTTCACCTTTAATGTTGATAAATATTATAAAATATCCTTGTATATTAACTTTTAAGTCATTGTACATCCAAAGATCAAACGTTGTGTAAAGATAATTTCAATAATCATGCATTTACAAGTTCATTACAAGCAGTTGAACATAAAAATAATAATACCCAAGCTTTTGAAAAAACTGTATTGCCTGTAAAACGAAAGCTTATTTATTCTGACAATAATGATGGTAAGAGGTCTAGGAAACGAAAATAATTCTTTTTTATTTGTAGCTTAATGTATTGCGTTTAATTTTTTTGTTTCAGACCTGTTCCTGTCTTCATGGAAATGGATAATCTAGTTCCTAATTCCTTTTTATAAAAATTTTTTTTTTGTCAATTATTTTAAAATAATGTGCAATTTGATATGATATTGGATTAACTTTTTTAAATATAATGTAATTTTAGTAGTGCAGTTTAATGAAAATTTTAAATGTGTGTTGATTTCTTATTTATCTAAATTATGCGTCTTGAAATAGTTTAATTATAATCATTTCATTAAAAAAAATTATATAATAAACAATTTTTATACAAATTGTAAAATTCACCTACCCATAATCCAAACTAACAAATTTAAATATCCCGCCTTTAAAAATTAGTTCAGACAACCCTTCCTGGTGCGCTACGATCAACGTGATGCCAACTGTTAATACAGGATCGACAACTCTCATTATATATTAGAATATTTCTCTATTAGTAGAGGAGACCACTAAAGAAAAGTATAGTCAAGTTTGTTTAGCAACGTTATCACTTGGGCAGCTGAATTTTCCTTTTTATTCTTATATATCAACTACTTTGAAAAATATAGAGAAACATAATATGTAATAACGGTAAGACCGGTATTAAATAATTGAGAACAATTATATTTTTTCAATTAGCGTAGAAGTCTGACTACAATGCAATCTCACTATTTATCTTTAAAAATACGACAAATCTATATGAAACTCACGTTTTAGGCAACCCTCCAATACACCAATCTCATAGTGAGATGTTCACTAGTCTCGTAAGAATACGGGACCTGGACATGTTGATAACAATCACTAAGAGTTTCGGACTTATCTTGAATCGAACCTGTCAAAAAAATGTACTTTCTTAGTCGGAGTTGTGACTAAAACAATAATAATCACTGAAACGAAGTATAGTTGTGAGTAAAATAGTTTGCACCGTTTCACAATTTGTCAGCGAGGCAAATAAATCTGTAAGCAGAAGCAGAACAGGATTCAGACAAATTTTTCATTTTTGCAGGATCCCAACGCACTAGCAATTTCTGTACTCTCTTTTTCCGATGAATAGCAGTTTTACCGAAAACTGTAATGATGAATTTTTTCGCAACTTTTGTTATTATGCATTCTTTCAACAGCTCTATGCTTTGACCCATTATTTTCTTATTTCAGTTGCCTGTACATATTATGTATCATTTTTTGCATTGACAGTTCCATGTTTTTGGTTTAGCGAACTACGGTGAGAGGCGCTGCATGGGACAGCTGGCATGTCGTCATACTTGTCATTTGTCACTATGTCTTGTCGCTTGGCTTGAATTTCCGTTTCCATCTTTCATTATTTCGTCATTTGTGTTGTGTTCCAGTTTGTGTTTGATTTTTGAGTCGCCTAATTGTTTTCCTTTAAACAGTCAAAGTTTTTGTAGTGTTACTTTGCTATAATGGATGTAAGCAATAGTGCTAGACCAGCCAAGAAAAAGTGTTGCGTTGAAGGCTGTGAAATAAAAAACGGCAGCTTCTATGGTTTTCCTAATCCAAAAAAAAACGAAAAACTACTGCTAGTTTGGTTACAGGTCATAGGAAATAAAAGACTTTTTGAGATTCCACGAGATAAACTCTTTAAAAGTAGTTTAGTGTGTGCAAGACATTTTGAGACCAGTCATATATCACATGGTACCCGTAGAGGCTTAAAGTGGAATGCTGTTCCAAAGCTTTTTCTAAATCAAAGTATGTGAAATTTACATTACATTACTTCTAGGTTCAGACGGTATAATATCGATGCATTTTTGCCAAAGTAACGTAAGTGACATTTCGGGTGAAAATAATGTTTTTTATTAACGTAAAGTTTCTGTTGTTAAGAATGTACTGCCAAAGTGTAGTAAGCCTACATTATACTTTGAACTTTATTTTTAACTATTTTAAAAACGAATGTCCATAATTTTTTTAATCATATCCGTGAAAGAAACGCGATTTTTCTACTTATCATTTTCGGTGACTTACGTTACTTTGGCAAATACCTATCGATATACTTGCAAAATTGTAATAGATAATTATGTTTGAAGAAAATTATCTACAATTGTATGTATTTTTACCATTTCAGATACACATGAAGATATAATGTTCATATAATGCTCTACTTCATATGAGCAGGACCATAGTTATGCAACACCTACTTCATATATTATTCCTGAAACAACTAATCAGATAGAAGAAGACTGAAAAAGTAGTTATATGCACATGTAAGTGATATATTGCCATTTATACTATCAGTTTAATTGGGGTTTATCTCATAAAAGAACAAATTGAAAAAAATTGGGAATTTTTAGTGTAGAAACTTGTAATACATAGGTACCTTTGAAAAGTAAGAAAGCAGGTGTTAGTATTTGGTTATAATTAAAAACTTGACACCTTCAAATTTTCTTTTTCAGCTGCTAGAAAAAAAACAAGCATTCTAAGAAAAGTTAGTGTTACAAGACAGAAGTATTTAACGCCAGAGGCAAAACAGTTCTACAGGAAAGTGATTGAATCAGGCAAAAGGATAAATAGGCTTACTGAAAAAGTCAACAGTTTTAAAATAAGAATGAAAGCTGCTGAAAAGTTGTCTTGTTCCAAAAAGTTTTAAAATTTATTGAACCATGTAAATGTTTTGACGTATAATTTTATATTGTCTCAAGTGCGAACCCGAGGACAAAAACCAAAGGCTAGACGATTCACACTGGATGAAAAAATTATGGCTCTAACCCTGTTGAAAGCGAGTGGAAAAGGATATCGTCTGTTGTCCAAACTGTTTGCACTTCCATCGAAACGAACGTTAACAAATTTGCTAAACAGGGTTCCATTCAATGCAGGCATCTGCAATAATTTGTTTGAGAGTCTCAGAAGGACAGTGTCAAAGATGAAGTTACTTGATCGAACAGCAATTTTAGTATTTGATGAAATGGCCATTGCCAGTTTGTTACACTATAACCCAAAATATGATGTAATTACTGGTGTTTATGATGAAGGAGATGGCAGAAGAAAGTCTGAACTTGCTGACCATGCTAATGTGTTCTTATTAAAGGGTGTATTCAGGCAGTGGAAACAACCTGTCTGTTATACCTTCAGTGGTGGGCCATCTAAAGCTGTAATACTGAAAAAGCTTATAGTAGACATTATTAGAAAGTCACATGAAATTGGCATCAATGTAATTGCTACTGTCTGCGATCAAGGTAGTACCAACCAGTCTGCTATCAATCTTCTATTGAAGGAAACTAGTGAATTTCATATAAGAAGAAACACAGAAAACAGGCTTTGTGGATTCCTGGTGGATAATCAGGAAATTGTTCCGCTTTACGACACCCCTCATATATTTAAGGGTTTGAGAAATAATTTATTGAATAAAGATTTATATTTTTCAATAAATAATAAAAAAATGGTTGCCAAGTGGGGACACATAGAACAATTCTACCTCCTAGATTGCGATGATGAAAATAGAATTTGCAACAAACTGACAGATCAACATATCGTGAAGGGAAAAATTAACAAAATGAAGGTCAGTTGTTGCACCCAAGTCTTCAGCTACCAAGTTGGAATGATTATGAAGAAAATTATTACTTGGAGTATGACTAAAACAACTATAACATATCTACTTATATAATTATTGCATTTTTCATTTGCAGAGTCTCAAGTTAAATTGGATCCAGAAGCAGTGGAGGCAGCTGAGCTGATTTTATTTTAAGACAAGCTATTTGATAGCCTCAATAGCAGTCGAAAAACTGGTCCACCTGGAAAACCTCTGAAAGCAAGTGTCACAGCCAACTCTGATCACCTGACGTATTGGCACAACTCGATTGGTATAATAAAGACAATGCAATATTATTGTCCTCAATCGGAAAAGTTTAAAGTTGTACCAACACTAAAAAATCTTGTTGTTACCCTTCGAGGTTTTATTTATTTATGCAAAAAACTTTTGAATACACATAAAAATAAATATATTTCTTTAAGGGTATTTCAGCAAGATGCACTTGAAATTTTTTTTGGGTGTATCCGAAATTATTCAGGTAGGGAAAACATGCCCAGTGCTTCTCATTTTATTGCTTCCTTCAAATCGTTGGTGATAAACAATTTTATGTCGGCTCACTCACCTGGAGCTAATTGTGAAGAAGATGAGAGCACTGGTGCTTTAGTAAACCTTCAAGGTTTTCTTTTAGGGGACATTGAAGCTGTAAGTCCTTTAGAGGTGGAAATACCCTCAAATATATTAATATACAGACGAAATAAAATTTCAAAATGTACGGCTATATATATTGCTGGCTTTATTTCGAAAAAAATGATTCGACAAGTTCAATGTTTAAATTGTAGGGACAATTGCCTGAAGAGACATTCAGATAGTGATACAGATTTCATAGATGCCAGACAATATGAAAAATCAAAACTGGTAAGACCTGGCAACTATTTCTATTTCTTGGTTGCTCAGTCTGCAATATCAAGATTATTTTACCTGATTCCTCGTCTGTGTCACTGTTTGAATATCTCTTCTGTTCTAGAAAATATTTTGAAACAGCAAATGAGTTTCAATGTCATAAATTGTCTAGAACATAAAGAGTCCGGCAAAAAACTCATTAAAATAATTGTCAGGTGTTGTCTCTACTTTTAGTGTAAAAGAATAAACCTGGTAACCAAAGGAAAAGATGAGAAATTCTCGAGTTTTAAAAAAAAATAATCCAAATCATGAGAGTTGATCCAGTTAAATTGTCTGCCTACAAAAAATTTCAGGCAAGAGTGAAAAGGGCCAAGGCTCAAAAAAGTACAAAAAAAGCCAATAAATAGTTGTTAAATATATACTTAGTATATTGTACGAAAAGGATGTTTTTTGTAAATATATTTATGTTCAATAAATTAAATAATGAAGCAGTTCTTATTTCTTTGTGCAAACATCGGTTAACTGTCACACGCCGTGAACGTTAATTACAACTTAAGCGGGATTTATAGATTGACGGACTGTAGACGTATACCACACGTAGACGCTCTGGATACGTAACGAACGGTATGTAAAAATTGTTGCAGTTATAAATAAACAGAACGGAAATTTTACGCATGGGCAGAGGCAACGTTCTCTCGACATTCAAATTAACCTAGAAATTATACAAATCATCTACAGCCTGTGTCCTATGTTGTTTTGAGCTTTAAATTTTGTATTATACATTCAAAAACGCAACATTAAATGACAGCTGATAGCCACGCTGACATCACACAAAATTCTTTCCTTTGATTGGCCGGACGTAAGAACGCACTGTAAAAAGATAAAAGTTGGCCAACTCTTCCGTTCCAGTCCGTTCCCCTTACGTTACGTCATGCACTTACGTTCCTTTACAAACAAGGTACGTAAATTCTGATAGTCGATCTTTTCACAGTGCGTCTACGTTTACAGTACGTCAAACTATAAATCCCGCTTAACATTTACCTAATCCATCATGTAATGCAAATACTATTTTATAATTATAATTGATTAGGCTTGTGAAAGCTCAAGTAGTGGTGGTAGTATTTAAATTCATCAGATTGTATGCCTTGTATCAGTAATCTGGTGAATTTAAAAACTACCTCTACTTGAATTTTCACAAGCCAAATCGATTAATATATAAAATTTTATATATATATTTGAAAATCCTCGTATTATTAGTAAATTAAACATTTAACAGATGGCGCTGCTTTCCTTCTGAACTAGAGTGCCTTATCTGAACCATTCACCACCTATCAAATGTCATTTGCCAATGTCTTTAGCGCCTCTCACCGTAGTTCGCTAAACCAAAAACTATTTAACTTACACTTCTAAGGGGGTATGTTTTGTGAATCAAAGGTTCGCTTGTGGGAAGGTCAAGACTAGAAATGATTTATGGCTTTTTTTTATCTTTTCGGCTTTTTAATCCTCGGAGACCTTGCCGCATACTGTTAGTTTATTGTGAAACAGTGCAAACTAATAATTCTACTCACAACACTATAGGTACGGATCGTTTTCAAACTGTTAGATTTGTGGGATAGCGATGAGTTGCATACTGCACAGAATTACAAAGTTAGTGACTGGTTGTTGATCGCTGTGGGAACAAACCTAACAATTAGGTACATAAGACTGAAGATTTCACACAAATGTCAAATTATACGTAAAGATTTGAATACTCATTTGCCTAAGCAATTGTTACACTTGGATTATTTTTTTTCGAATGACCACGCAAATGTATATTTAAATTATAATTCTGTGAAAAATGTTTCGAGCAAATTTCACATTTGAATGGTTTTTCTCCAGAGTGGCACCGTAAATGTTTATTTAAATTACCTTTTTGTGAAAACGATTTAGTACAAATGTCACATTTGAAAGGTTTTTCTCCCGTGTGGTAACGCGAATGTCTAATTAAATGATCTTTCTGTGAAAAAGATTTCAGACAAATGTCACATTTGAATGGTTGTTCTCCTGTGTGAAAATGTGAATGTTTCTTTAAATGTACTTTCTGCGAAAACGACTTTAAACAAATGTCACATTTGAATGGTTTTTCCCCTGTATGAATGCGTTGGTGTCTATTCAAATGATCTTTATCGGGAAATGATTTTGGACAAAAGCTGCATTGAAACGGTTTTTCTCCAGTGTGTAGATGTAAATGTCTATTTAAACGAATTTTATCCAAAAATGGTTTTGAACAAATTTCACATTCAAAAGGCTTCTCCCCCGTATGAGAACGAGTATGTATATTTAAATTATATTTCGATGAAAAAGATTTAAAACAGATATCACATTTGAAAGGTTTATCCCCAGAGTGGCATCTCAAATGAGCATCTAATTCACTTTTCCACGAATAAGATTTGGAACAAGTTTCGCATTTGAATGGTTTTTCCCCTGTATGACCACACAAATGTATTCTTAAAAGATATTTCCGCAAAAAAGTTTTTGGGCAAAACGTACATTTAAACGGCCTTTCCCCTCTATGACCAAGCAAATGAGTATCAAAAGTACTTTTCCATAAAAAAGATTTGGAACAAATTTCACATTTGAATGGTTTTTCCTCTGTATGACTAAGTAAATGTCTACTAAAGTTACCCTTAAGTGCAAACGATTTGAAGCAAATGTCACATTTAAATGGTTTTTTCCCTGAATGAGAGCGCAAATGAATACCTAGGCGACTTTGATTTACAAAAGATTTCAAGCAAATTTCACATTTGAATGGTTTTTCCTCCTCATGACATAACAAATGTGAAACTAAGCTACCTTTTACTGAAAAAGATTTAAAGCAAATGTGACATTTAAATGGCTTTTCCCCTGTGTGTGAACGCAAATGTATTTTCAAATAACTTTTTTGTTTAAATGATTTTAAGCAAATAGAACATTTAAGCAAACTTTTGTTTTCATGGCAACGAAGGTGGTAAATTAAGTAGTTTTTGGATGAAAATGATTTTGAGCAAGTATCACAATTAAAACGTTTACCCTCATTTCGATACTGGGTTTTTAAACAAATTTCACATTTCTGTGGATTGTCGCCAGTATTAGAACAGTAACATTTATAATCATTTGAAACATTTCCATTTTCCGTTACCTCATCTTTTAATCCGTGTTCAATCAATTCAATCTTATTTATGATGTTTGCATCAAAAACATTGTTCGGATCAATTTCTTTTTTGTTAGTTGCTGCAGTATAAGATAATTTTTTTTGTTTAATACAATGATTTGCTGAAAAGTGACAAAAAAATTCTTTTCGATTCTTATACATCTTTCCACAAACTATGCACAGAAATATTCCTCTGACAGATTTTATTTTCTTCATGTCATTTTTATACAATGGGAGATCTGCAAATAATAGAAAAATTTTAAATGTATTTACAGTGTGGATGCACATTTAAATCGATTTTTTGCCCTTTTAAAGAATTTCTTATATTTCAGTCAACTAAGTATAGCGTGAGCAATATATATAGTAATGCAGAACAGTGCCAACATCTTCCATATGTTAATAACTTGTGATGTAAAGCAAGATTAAATTTCCTCGGGCGTGCAATGAACAGATGCCTTGAATCAGGGGCGATTTCAGTTTTGTAAAGTACCGGGTGGCCAACTAACAACGGCCGTCGGCCATATCTCGGGAATGGATTATAGCACAGGTTCGGGAAAAAAATGTTTATAACAAAAGTGGCCTCGAGAAACGCCTGGAAATTTTTTTCAGAATAGTAGGTCCACCGCTAGACAGTTGAAATTTTAAAATGCAAAATTTTTAAAAATTCACTCAATTACAATTATATTATATTACAATCAGATCCCTCGACAAATTCTGCATATTTTTTACATGACAAGTTTTAGTCTATTTCTTCAAATAAGGGGTGGGGGAGAGTGGGAACCTTGTTACGAAAAAACGCCTTTAATTCCGGTTCTGCTTGACCGATTTTAATCAACTTGATTTTGTTTGAAAGAGCTTTTGTTAAACAATCGAAAATTTGTAAATTTGAAGCAATCTAATTCATAACAGCTAGAGGGCTCTGTTATTTTTTTTAATATTGTGTTTTCTCAGTACAATTTTAAATGGAAGCATAAAAATGTAATTAGGTCTTTAAAAAGTAGACTAAATTAGTAATAAAACAGTGAAAACTGCAAGTTGATACCTTTTTCCTATCCTGAGATATCATAAGAAACAGGTAAATAGCGGGAATTGTTCTTCCAATGTCTAGAAGGCTGGTGAAGTAAGTGCTACATTTTTTTAATTAGGTATATGAGGATGTTATATTTGTTTTCAAGCGATGGGTTAGTAAATCAAAAACAAAAATATCAATAAAAACCAATATTTGCCCAGCAACAACAAATAAAGTTTAAAATATGAATTACAATTTACTGATGACAACAAAATTAGTAAAGATGGCCATGTAAGATATAAAATAAAGACCCTGTTGAAAACAAGCAAGCTATGATTTTGGCGCATATGTCAAAAATTATTCATCGTGTTGCATTTAACAGAATTTCTTTATCTTTTCATACTAAAATGATTCTTACAAATGAAGAAGCATTTGATATGTTTGCAGTTTATTTTGAATGTATTAGAAATGCAACCGTTGCTGCTAGAGAGTATACACTGCAGTACCCAAACAGACAGCATCACAGTAAAAGAGTTTTTCTCCGACTCGCACACTGTGTGTGTACTACTGGAAATGCGATTCTTCGGAATGTCTTAGATCAATCATACCCTGAACGGTGGATAGGATGTGGAAGTTTTTTATTTGGCCACTAAGGTCTCCAGACCTAACTTGTTTAGATTTTTATTTGTGGGGACGAATAAAAGATCTCGTTTATGCTGATAGACCCGCAACAAGAGCTGACATGGTTAGGAAAAAATACAACAGACAATACAAAGTATTTCAAGGGCAGAAATTGAAGCTGCTGTTTTTTCACCGTTTATTACTAATTTAGTCTACTTTTTAAAGACTTTTTCATAACAGAAGATGTATAATTTGTTATCTACTGATTTTATTTAATATCAACTTATAAAGTTGATTGAAAAGTACCATAGAGATTGTTTAACCTAATGCAATTCAACGTTTTTCATTTGGACAGAAATATGTAGTTCCATTTTTATTTGGATTTTTAAATAATAATTTCAGTCTTAGAATTTATTTTTTTTATTTATTAAAAAAAATATTTTTTCCATTTTCAGAGCATATCGTTTGTTTTTTTTGTTTTAAAAGATTTTTTGTTACTTTTCAATAAATTCTTTATTCTATAGTTATATTCCGTACCTATTCTTTCTTGGTGATAAATGATATATTTTTATTAAGTTCATTTGAATACTATAAATATTGTAGGTATGTATAGGTTAAAAAGGAAAACAAGCAGACACTACAGTTAAATCTTACTCTGCATTTCAGCAGTATAATAGTCACTGTGTGGATTCCTTTTTAGAATAAATCCTTTTCCCTAACTGCACATTTTAATAGATGAAGATATTGTCAGCACCTTTTACATCCATACATTTATTGCTCCCACTTAACAATAGGAGAAACTGAGAAAGTGATACTTTTCTGCCTCCTTTAACAATTATCATACAGACCAATTACAGCTAAATGCTAGAAGGTGAATTTCACTTACCATGCTTCACTTTTAAATGTTTCAATTTATTTTCAGCTTTGTGTGGTTTGTTAATAGAAATATTATATTCTGTTTTAACAGATGTAATACATTCTTCAAATATTAGTTCATTATTTACATCAACGATTGTCTCTTGTTTGATTGGAAGTTCACTACACATTTTGTCAATTAAATGTAGCCCTTCTATGAGTTCTTGTGTAAGCGATGCCATTAGTTCCTAGCGGTTTCTTGTTATTTCCGAATTTTCTAACATCCACTGCATTGATACAATTTATATTATGGCCATGGTAGCACGTTTTTTATGGTTTGGTAATTATTTCACATCTATTTATCATTATTATATCACTGATGCACGTTGCGCTTCAAATACAACGTGATGAGTAACAAATGAGTAATCTGTGAATGCAACCACAAAACAAAAACATAAAAACAATCATATAACCATCTCTTCTTTTTCATGTAGTCGGTAATATCCCAGGGGATAATAGGGCAAGTCTACGTGACGTCATGTGACAGTCGTCCTGATGAATGTCGTGATAAATAAGCGTTTTTTGCACAACATGTATTGTGTTTCTCAATAGTTATTTCGATCGTGTTTGAGTTTATTTAATTTTGATTTGGTGCTTTCCTCGACATTATTTTAAATAAATAGGTATTTCAAAAGCTATATCTGACTGTTTATTTTAAAAAGGATCATTAAATCAATACAAAACAACCAATTTACAAATCTTAAATCTATCCAAATGATTGTACATCGTCAGATCTTTTTACTGATTACATTGCGGCACAGAGCAATATACCTCTTGCACTTGCTGGTCATTATTAGAGTCTAAATAAGTATTCTGATAAAACAAACTTCACCAAACTCTTTTAGAAATCAAGAAAACGATATTAATACCTTGCTCACTATACACGTACTCTAATGAGGATTTGGTTTGTTTTCCCCATTCCAAAGCTATAAAACTTTGACGGTAGGTGTCGCACCCTTTGTTCGTTTTCACGACTTATTTGTATATGCACTTCTTTTTTTGTGCTATATCCTAAGCGATATTTTACCCACTTTACAATATGAGGGAAAAAGTCTCTCTCTATAGGTATTATTTTCTTCACTCTAGAATGGCACTACTGTAGACGGACTATGATTGGGATGTTAATGCCCGGTTTTATAAGCTCGGATTACCCTGCCCGAGAGTTAACCCGGTGACCGGTGGGTGATACAGCGTTTATAGCCACCATTTCTCTCGAGTTTAGTTGTAGTCATGCTCAAAATGCTAAAATTGTGAAGCAATGGAAGGTTATGTCAAAAACATAAAAAATATAGGGAGGAAAAGTATGACTTTGCTCCCTACAATGAGGCCAGGAAATGTATACTTTGGATAGAGGTAGGCGGAAAAGTATATTGTTTTAATAGTGACTTGTTAGTGTTTGTCAATTAGTAAGTACTTTAATTGAATTGTTATACTCCAAAATATTTTGTTTTAAAGGATGTTGAAGCATTATCCCGAAAAAGATTCAACGAGTGGCCACTTAGTGAATAATGGACGAATATTTGTCGACACGTCAAAGTATATGAAAACTCACAAATAGAACGAGAACACATCCTTGATAATACGTTGGATCATTTATGTTTCAACTCTTCTGATGAAAGTTTCTCAGATTTTGATAGCGACAGTAGTACACCTGCACAACCATTACAATCAGCTGATGACTCAGATTAATAATAAGATTATATTTATGATAAGTTTAAATTGACATGTTAGATACATTTGTGAAAGTGTTTAGGTTTGGAATATATTAACTTTAGATTAGGTAAATTGTTTTCTTCCTTGCTAATTATTTAATGAATTCAAAAAAAGACCAGCTTTAATCCTGTTGCTTACCTGCATAAAGCGAGTGATACTATTATGTAATTTTCTCAGGTATCCAAAACCATAAAGCTTGATATACCTATATTTGAAATAAATTCCTAACAATAAATTTAGTATGAAAATTACATTCTCATATGCTAGTCAGTAACGCCACACCCGCGACCACGTGGTGTCCCAAAGTTATTGTGGTCGGACTTCTACTAACCTAACCTATGGATAAGGGGTTCAGATAAAGTGCAAACAACTAAGTTAAACGAGGTGAAAAAGTCCAAGGGTTTTTGTTTGAATTTAATGGTTTTTGGAATTGCTTTAGAGGGAAGTTTCCAAACAGTAGGCATCACCTCTACTCTTAGATTTAGGGATGGGTAAATGTAAAAATATATCGATATTTTCAAACAATATCGATACATGCAGAGTAAAAAATATCGATATATTCACCCCAAGATGCGATTACCTGAAAATTTGTCAAAACATTCGAATGTGAAAGAAATTAACACATATTATTATTTGACAGTTTTATTTATTATTACAACACAACCAAAAACACACATTAATTCATACTTACATGAAATGAACAACAATATTACAGTTAGGTATATAAGTGGAATACATAATTATTATAAAATATAATAAAACTATTAAAAATATAATAAAATATCGATATTAATCGATTATTTAAAAAAATATATATAAATATTATGGTATATCGATATTTTTTGCCCATTCCTACTTAGACTTTTAAGTCTAATATGGTAGTTCTAGGTTCAGTCATAAAATTTCTGTAGTCATGTGTCATTTGTCAAATCGAATTATCCACAATGCCGGCACATTTAAATGAGTCTTAATGCTTCAATAAGCAGATGATATAGTAATACCTGATCTTATTGAGCGAGTTCAGGTTAATTTTTTTTTTAAATTGCTGAATTTGTCACATAATACTCCAGATTACATTGTACATCTTAAGACATACTCGTCTCACTTTATCATTAATCATTTTTAAACATGCTTTATGTGGTTAAAACTTAAAATGATGGATAATTCTAGAATGTCTAACATCAGTTCTATGAGACTTTTACAATTAACTACTATGAGAATGTTAAATATAATTGGGTCTCCACGAAATTGATATTTTTAGGAAGGTTACGTCCAGTTATTCTCTAATATACTCTCAGTTGTTAATTGATAAAACCAGAAAGAATTATTTGCGAATTCCCGCATCTATATATATAACGAGAATTATCGCACAAATCAGAACTTCCAGTAAAAAGATACTGAAATTTTACCTTTAAAGGTAATTTCTATGTAATTGATTGCAGTGAAATTTGTTCCGTTTGTAATATGCTTACACCAGAATCGTTGGAGCACATTCTCTTCAAATGCCCAATTTACAGTCCTCTTAGACAAAACAGATTTTTTAATGGTATGGATGGTATTCATGGTCTAGTACATCTCTCCGAGCTCTTTATTCTAGCCAATAGTGTCATTGGTATCTTAAAGTTAAGAGCTTTTGCATGCGGAGAATAGATAATTATACAATACATTCTATACTTATTGTACTTAATCTATGTACCGAACCCTTGTGAAAAGATGTATCTTATGCGCAATAAAACTATCTATCTATTTAAATGAGTTTAATACAATGCGAATAATTTCCAAAATAGAGGATGGTTGTCTATTAGACGACTGGTACAATAGAAGCTAAACCGTGATTCAAAACATTTAAAAAGGTGGGAAAACGATCTGTTATCAGAAAAAGAGGATTTGGAAGAAAAGTTATAACAATAACAATTCACGCAACAGCGGGCAATGAACATTCGGCCAACCTCTGGAACTAAATACACGCCCTCGCTGACTACGCACAATTATTCTTCTTTCTCTTTCAAATTGTTTTTATCATTTCTTCCCTGTCGTACTTGTTTAAATTGTAAGGCTTGAAAAGCCCTTTCACAATCTGTATACCAACCCCGTTTAACTTGGAAGTGTAATTCATTGTCTGCGGTGCATATAGCCCGAGAAGTCGATGTTGCTTCCTAGTCAATGGTCTACCCTTTGGAAATTCATTTTCCAATTTGTAAGGCGTTTTAATAGTTTTATACTATTTTTTTGACTTCTATTGATAACACGCTTTACTTAAATATGACAATATCTACAAGATTACAAGAAGTTATCAATAATACTGGAACTATGACACGTTATTAATTTTATTCAATGTAGCCTCTTGACGTTATACACAACGGTTTTGGGAGCGTTTCGTACTACTCCCGTGAATAGTTTATACTCGAAACGGGGGAAGCAAGTCCCAGTGATAGAAAACAGATTCTTAGTTTAACTTATGAAGCTAAAATATCCAGCAACAACCAAAACCCACTTACAATAACACTGTCACAAATAGATTTCCAACTTCCTTCCAAAGTAAATATTGGAACCATCCCTTTTATTATGAAAGCAACCTTTTCAAACAGAATATCCTATTCCGATATTCAACCGTGGGCACACCATTTACCTAAAATAAATTCCCACTTAACTATTGATAAACATGATGTTGGGGACCATATTATACAAGGAAACTTTAAAGAAATGATAAGCAAATTTCAAGGGGATACACAGATATATACTAATGCATCCATAAAAGGTGACAGTGTTGTAACAAACAAGGACTTCAAAGTATTTAAGCTTCCCAGTACATACACAATACTTTCTGGTGAACTACATGCACTTCACAAAGCGGTAGAATATGCCAAACATCAACAAAATAGAAAGTTGACGGACTCACTAAATTCACTAATGCTGTTAGAGAAAATTTACGAAAGACATCCAATAGTTAATTTGATAGAAATGAATTGGAACAATTGTACAGAAGTAGCCAGGACGTCAGATTCATCTGGATTCCATCCCACGTGGGAATCAAAGGAATTGAAGAAGTAGATCAAAAAGCACAATAAGCAGCCTCTAAAACTGGCTAGACTGTAATCTATAAAATCTATGAAACTATAAAACGCTGGAACTCACATTGGCATAACTCAGAATCGAAATGAAAATATATCAAATTCAATCTTGGACCTTGGCAGATGTATACTGAAAACAGAAGAAACCATTTTTGAACGTTCGACCAAATGCTCCCACGTATTTCATGTGTTGGGAGTGGATTTGTTATGTTCGAGCAGTATCTTCGAAATCTCGAATGTTCCACTTGCAAACGAATGAATTTATCAGTCGTATCAGTCCCACATAGGATAAGCGAGTAGAGTCTTGCGAAGAACGTCAGAAAAACAAATAAACATCATACATAACCTGTGGATATAGCGAGATAGAAAATCATAGCGTTCATTATACTTACCAAGTTTTTCGATAAATAATACTACTGAACAAAAATGAACGCAGATGAAGCTTTTATGCATCAAATAATTGATGATTTGCAACATGCTAAGGAAATGGCGGAAGATACGACAAGAAGGTTTTCTGATACACAAAATGGAAATAAACACAAACTACATGTAATCTTCTTCCTGTCACGTAGATACTTTTTACACTACACTTTACCTAAAAAATGACACATAAAATCTACAAAGTTGTTCGCCACTGTATTTGGAAGATATTTGAATTTTCGAGTACCGTTCGATTCGTGTGAATTCATTCGTACAAACAGAATCCATTCGACGTTCTCGAGAATAGTCGAACGTTCAAAGATCCAGGTCCAGGTAATTTTAACACGACTACGTTTAGGACACACCAGATTCACTCATCAGCAGTTAATTACAAAAGACGATCCTCCTTTCTGTCATGTATGCGATTATCAGCGTACATCACCTCCTACTCGATTGCCCTATGTATGATCTTCAACGTAGAACCCATAAGATTCCAGGGAATATTAGCGAAGTCATTGGAAGTGCATCGAATCCACCAAGTGTTATTGCTATTTTAACATAGTATTAAAGCACTATCCAAAATCTAAACCGTACATATGTATAATAATATAAAGTGTTTCATGTATCATATAATTAAAGTTAACTTGAACATTTATTTGTAAATTTTAAATTTTTTAGGAATGTAATATGTATTACATTGTGTAACCGCTAATGACCTTGCAGGTCGATGCGGAAAACTTTTATGACCTGAATTTTTTTCTGTTTTGTTTGTTTTTATTTTACTTCGGGCTGTTTCTGCTACCATGGTCTAATCCTTTACTACAAATCGAGCCCGCAAGTCATTCATAAAACTATCCGAAAAAACGGCTAACATTCTATCGCCATACATATGTTTTCATCAATGACTTTCAAGGAGTGGGAAGAAACTGTTGGACTAGTCGGACAGTGCCACTGGCCAATAGAACGATTTACTTAAGGCTCATTTACACTTGGAAAGTTTACTGGCGGAAAGTACTTGCCGCCACTAAACTTACTATGTGTAGATCGGAAGAAAGCATGAATTTGTACTTGTCAGCAAGTAGCAAGTAAAGTTGAAGACCCGGCTAGTTTAGTGGCCGACTTTCCTGTCAAGTCTTGTTAGTTTCCATGTGTAAACAGTTTGTTAGGCAAGTTTAAAGACATTTTTAGCATCATGAAGTGGAACAGTGAGCAAATAATTGCATTTTTAAATATTTATGAACAATATGAGGTATTGTGGGATATTCGGAATAAAGATTACATTAATCAGTTAAAGAGAGGAAGTGCTTTTGACAATATTTTAAGGGAATTAAAAGAAATTGAAGGTTTTGAAGACACCAACTTGGCAATACTTAAAACTAAATTAACTAACTTTAACAATTCCTCAAATTTTGTGACCGATAATCTCATAAAATTTCTATACGATCCTGGATCTTCAGTGGCAATCTCTTTTAAAAGTTGAGCAGAAGCGCCTAGACTATTTCTGCGCTTAATCCAATCTCGTACCCATATTCGTTTCTTCTTTTTTATCTTTTTACTTAACTCCTCTTTAATTCCAATTGCAATAATTTTAAACGCAACACGCACCAACTAACTAGGAGCCATTTTTATTTTTTAAATCGACAAACAAAACTATCAAATGTGTAAACATAAATTTGATAGCAAGTTTATTGGCGGCAAGTACTTTCCGCCAGTAAACTTTCCAAGTGTAAATGAGCCTTTACAGGTGCAAAGAGAGGTTAGGAAAATTCCGACTGTTTTTTTGCAAATTTGGCACTGACGGACCATGATTTTCACAAAAAAAGATTGTATATCTGTACGCGCACACACAAATATTAGTTTAAAAGACGAAAACAAGAGCTTCAATAAACTAGGAACGTCGAAACTTCGTAATAAAATCAGGTAAAATTGATAGTAAAATAGTTCCACCCTTTTCTCGGTGTTTAAACCTCAAAAGATCCAAACAAAAACATATTTTTATTACATAAACTACTTAGAATAATTATTTTAAAGTCGTTTTTATGTAATTTCTTAAAAGTACATTTTTATTTTGTACGTTTCTATAGTGTCCTATAATTTAGTTGTCGCAATTCAAAGGAAAAGTAATACATCTGGCAAAGGGTCGACAAGTTACCTTAGAATGTGATGTAATGTTGGGTTCACTTAAAAATGTAAACAAATGTATCTTTTTAATGTATTAATCTGAGGTCTAATCTATTAGTTAGTTTATTTATTTGAACTGCTTTAATTTTGAACTACGTGTATGTCGTGTCCAAATTATCTTTAAATATTAACTTTTTTCTTTTTGATTGTAATTCTTGGATTAGGGATACTTAATAGAACACAAATGAGTAAAATACAAGCTGCTGAAATGAAGTACCTATCTAAGACGAATAAGAGGAGTAAAAAAAAGATAAGATAAGAAACACAATAAAAAGAGAAGAACTGGAAATACAGTCAACTTTGGTATATATTGAGGAAAGACAACTGGACTGGTGGGGACATTTGCAGCGTATGGAGGAGACTAGATTAACAAAAAAAATATGGGGAGCGAAAATTCAAAAGAATAAAAAGAGCGGTAGGCCCAGGAAGACTTGGGATGAGACTATAGGGGAAATATTACAACGGAAAGGAAAAACTTGGATGGAAGCTAAAAATCTGGCCACTAACAGAAACAAGTGGAAATATTTATATAAGAGTGAAAATATCACTCTACACCACAATCTGGTAGAAGAGTTAATATTTGACTATATACAGATTGCGAAAAGTCTATTCGCGCCATACACAAGTACGACAAGAAAAATATGAGTAAAACTACTTGAAAAAGAGAGAATAATAATTGTGCGCTCAGCGATGGGCGTGTGTTCAGTTCCAGCTACCAAAAACAGTTGGGGGTGTGTTGCCAGAAGCGCAGATTAATTTGTATCAATGATATTGTCTCGTTATCGTTAACTTTTTTTCTAGCTCATGCACTATTAGGTAAAATTAAACACTTTCATCCGGCAATAGTGTCCTTTACAGAGAGAATTCACATTTAAACTTTTACACGCGCATCGCTGACCACGCACAATATTATTCTTTTCTCTCTTTCAAGTTGCTTTGCTCATATTTTCCTTGTCGTACAGTTTTATATGACGCGCACTGTACGTAACCCAATATCAATTTTTTATTGGAATTTTTCTCTGGAAATTCCGAATTTACCTCCAATTATTCGACGGATTATCTTCAAAATCGATTGATTAGTAATCATGTAAGAAGAACCCACCTGAAGTTGCAGTCATAACTTGTAGTCAAAACCAGCGCCATATTGTAAAATCGACATTCGACTTAAAATCAGTAGGTTAACACAAAATTGGAATATTAAAAATGTAATCATCATGTACTTATACCTAGGTTAAACAAAACATATTTGGGAATCCTTTGAAGTTCTTTGTGATATTTTCACATGCAATAGACACGGGTATATAAAAATAAGTACTTGGCATCGTTGAAATATAAAATTAACGATAGGCAATGTTCGATCAAATCGTTTGTAACGCCAATGGCATGAAACGATCGTTATACATAAACAAGGCCGATTTTGATTTCTACGCAAGACAGTTGGCAAACTTCAGGTGGCTGCTTCTTATGTGAAACGGACTCTACTACTGATTTTTTGCAAAACTAGTCAAAAACTGGTGGTACCCAAAAATTTAATACTATATAAAAAATTGTTACTTTTCAAACTATTGTTACATTTTAATGGTTTTCTTCCGAATGACAACGCAAATGTACAATTAAATTAAATTTCTGTGTAAAATATTTCAAGTAAATTTTACACTTGAAAATGGTTGTCTCCAGTATGGCATCGTAAATGTTTATTTAAATTACCTTTTTGTGAAAATGATTTCATACAAATATCACATTTAAATGGCCTTTCTCCCGTGTGATGACCCACATGTCTACTTAAATGATTTTTCTGTGAAAAAGATTTGAAACAAATGTCACATTTGAATGGTCGCTCCCCTGTATGATAATGCAGATGTTTATTTAAGTGAACTTTCTGTGAAAACGACTGCAAACAAATATCACATTTAAATGGTTTTTCCCCTGTATGAAAACGCTGGTGTCTATTTAAATGATCCTTATCGGAAAAAGATTTTAAGCAAATGTCGCATTGAAATGGCTTTTTTCCTGTGTGCAGATGTAAATGTCTATTTAAACGACCTTTACCTGAAAAAGATTTTGAGCAGATTTCACATGCAAAGGGTTTTTCTCCTGTATGAGAGCGCGAATGTATAACTAAATTACATTTCCACGAAAAAGATTTTGAACAGATTTCACATTTAAATGGCTTCTCACCAGTGTGATGACGCAAATGCTTACTTAGATCACCTTTTCTTGAAAACAACTTCAAGCAAATATTACATTTAAATGATTTCTCCCCTGTGTGGCATCGCAAATGCTCATTCAAAGTACCTTTCCGTGAAAAAGATGTCGAACAAATGTCGCATTTAAATGTTTTATTTTCGGCGTGAAACTGCAAATGTGAAAGTAATTGATTGTTTTGTGAAAAACATTTTAAGCAAACGTCACATTTATAGGGAGTTTCTCCTGCGTGACAACGTAAATGTTCCTTTATATGAGTTTTATTTGAAAAATATTTTGGACAAATGTCACTTTTGGACCGATTTTTTTCTTCATGACAGCGCAAATGCCTATTTAAATGACTTTTAAATAAAAAAATTTTCAAACAAATATGACATTTAAATGATTTTTCTCCTCTGTGATGAAGTAAATGTTCATTTAAATAACTTTTCTGTGAAAAATATTTTAAGCAAATACCACATTTAAATAGTTTTTCCCCTGTATGGTTACAGAAATGATTATTCAGAGATTTTTTCGATGGAAAGAACTTTAAACAAATGTCACACTGAAATGTTTTTTTGTTAATACTAGAATAGGAACACATATTACCATTAATAAAATTATCTGTACATACTTTGAAATTACCAATAGCATTTAACCGATTTATATAGTTTCCAGTTTCTTGTAGATCTTCTTTACATTCATCTTTTACATCTCCATTCAGATCCCTAAAAGTAGGATTTATGGCTCGACTTTTCTTGTTAAATTTAGTCTTCTTCTCTTTTATGCCATGGCTTGTTGAAAAGTGATCAAAAAATTCCATTTGCTTTGTGTATACATTTCCACAAATAACACAAATCATAATTCCATTGTGACAATAAAAATATATTTTTGTATTCCTCCTCTTTATTCGTGGTTCTATAATTTGAAAATTAAAACTATATTTTTGCTACTTTGCTACTTAAGAGTAATGTATTAAACAATATGTACAACTGGACCTGAATTTTTTTTCTAAGGGTTTTTGTTGCTTAATAATGTTATTAAATGCCATTTTATGATGGGAGACTACTTCAATGGCCATAAAAATAATCTCTGTAGGTACTGTTTTTTGAATATTTTTTTGGCATTCCCAACCATAATGTTACATATTTACCCAACTATTGTACTTTTACTTTGTAGAATTTGTGTCAGATAGTTACCAGAATTTAAAAAAACTTAGTAATGGTAGCTAAATGCTACCAAAACGGTGGATTAAAAAATATAAAAAAGATTGTGGTTTAATTTCCAAAAATAATTAACAGGATTGCAGTTTCCAAGCAAAACAACTATAATATTGCTTTTTCAGTTATTTGGCTTGCTTATTGCAAGATATTTCAGTGTTGGGAAAGGGACAGTTCATATTATTATTAGTAAAACAACAGATATTTTATGGGAAGTATTGATGCCACTTGTTTTACCTACACCAACAGTGGAAACTTGGAAGGAGGTAACCAGTAGTAACTGTGTTGGAGCTGCAAGCGAATTTTTAGCTACAAAAGGTTAGGTGAGTACCTTTTTGCAAAATCAGTCAAAAACTCGTGGCTCCCTATAGTTCACCAGACCCCCCATTTTTGAACCTATTCTGACAATAAAAAATGTAAACTCACCTACTTCGGTTTTCCTCTTCCGTTTCAATTTGTTTTCAATGTTGTAAACGTTAAAGTTGTTAAAAATGTTCTCTTCTATTTTAACTGAACCAGTACATTCTGCAAATTCCTGATCGGCATTTAAACCATCATTTATCTCTAGTTTAAATGAACTTATTCTTTTATTATTATCAATTAAAACATTTTGAACATGTACGTTTTGTACCTCTTCACTTATTTCTTGTTTTACATCGCTATTCCAATCGTTGTCTTCGCAAATTTTGATTTTTTCTTTTTTACATATATGGAAAGGTTTTTTATCGATCTCCATTGTAGTGTGTTTATTATTATAAATTAATTAGGTACTATCAATTCAGTAAATATTAAAACTTTACAAACAACCATAGATTACAAACAACAAACATAGCCTCCAACTCCAACCTTCTTCTTCTTCTTCTTCTTTAATTGTAATATACCAATACCAGAACAGAAGATAAATCCACCCAGTGTCTCTGACCCAGCATATACATATATCTCATCTTGTTCTAGACAATGGAAATAATGGAATATCTAAAAATCCAAATGGTGTTAATCGAACTAAAATTTAACTATTAAATCAGTTAGTAGAAATTCGACCAGTTATCTGTGGACTCGACAACGCAACATATATAGCATGGAGAGTAGATTAGATATATCTAGTCTCCATGATATATAGGAGGAATCACTTTTCTCGCTAGGCGATAGCAACCAAGATTAGTAACTTTAGTTGGACAAATAATCGCATCGTATCAGTTGAGCGACTCAGTTATGATGATGTTACGTTTGGACTAATACCTAATACTACTCTACATAATATTCAGCTTTTCTTTCAACGAGTGATGATCAAACCTGGATCAAACTCGCATCGGGCTCTGTGCGGTTATGTGTGTCCTGGCTTGGCGGAACAAACACAAATGTTCCACAGAACTATGAAGACTAGCTCCAAACCGATTTTCTGGATCCCTTTTTTCTACCAATGCCTTCAAATTATCCCCTGCGATATTACTCTAAATAAGAAAGAAGAAGAAAGTTTGGTTAAGAAAGTTAGTGACAGTGACATGATATAAATATAAATAAAGTATAAATATAGGGAATTGTGAATTAATTATAAATTAAAATATTTACCTAACAATGGAATTGAAACAAGAAGTCGACGATTCCTTATTTTTGGTTAAAAAGATAAAACTTGAAATTGAAGACCATTTTATTTCAAATGAAATTGTTAAAGACATATGGACCAATCAGGAAGATATTAAAATAAGTAATATAATAAAAAACGAATTGGTTGTAATTAAACAGGAAAGCAGCACCGTTGCACAAGATGACTATTCACAACAAACACTTACAGATCCTAAAAATAATACTGATAAGATTGATGCATACAAAAAGAGTGAGGTAGTCCGAGTTAAGGATTTCAAAAAGTTGAGGATAGGTAAATAAGTTAATCATTTTGTCTTATTCTAGAACCAAAATAATGAAAAACCATGTCGAAGATTGCCGAATATCTGATTTAGATATTTTTACCTGCAACATTTAATAAAGTAATTAAAAAAATGATGATATACTTATTGTTTGTCTAATATCTCAGATTCATTTCAATATGCATGTATCTGTATACAAAACAGGTTCCATGAAATCTGAAAACCACATTCAAATTCTGGGGATATATGAGCCATATTCCATATTATACAATTTATACCAGCAAGCTCTTTTAATTATTGTGTGAGTGGTTTTGACAAACTCTGTATAATATGTTTTATTATTTACAGGAACTAGTGCCAAGAAGAGGTGGTTTTTACCTGGGGGTATTTTAATTTGTAATTTATGTGGAAATTTGTACATTAGGAAGGTTGAACTCTTCTTCCATATTTCAAGGCACTTTGTGAAGAAAAAACGTTGCTTTACCCAGTACAGTGTGGTACAAAATAAACGTAATAAATATCAACCTGATCAAACTGATAATAATAAATTGTTTATTGAAGACTTTCAAGATTCTTCCAAGAGAAAAAGTTTTAATTGTAGTATTTGTTTGAAATCATTTACAAAAAAAAATAGTTTTGATTATCATATTCGTTATCACTCTGGCGAAAAACCGTTCAAATGTGATATTTGTTCGAAATCATTTAGTATGAAAAGCAAACTGAAGAATCACATAAGATGCCACACAGGAGAACGACCGTTCAAGTGTGAAGTTTGCTTAAAATCGTTTAGAGAGAAAAGCCATTTAAATAGACATAAGCGTTATCATACTGGTGAAAAACCGTTTAAATGTAAAATTTGTTTTAAATCATTCAGAGTTGGAGACACTTTAAATAGACACATGCATTGTCACACTGGCGAAAAACCGTTCAAATGCGAGATTTGTTTGAAATCTTTTAGCAAGAAAAGCCATTTGAATAGACACATGCATTATCACACTGGCGAAAAGCCGTTTCAATGTAAAATTTGCTTAAAATCATTTGGGATTGGAGACACTTTGAACAGACACATTCTTTGTCACACAGGGGAAAAACCGTTCAATTGCGAGATTTGCATGAAATCTTTTAGCAAGAAATACCACGTAACTAGACATATGCTTTGTCATACAGGAGAAAAACCATATAAATGTGAAATTTGTTTGAAAACATTCAGAGAAAAAGGGACTTTAAATAGGCACATGCTTTGTCACACCGGGGAAAACCCGTTCAAATGCGACATTTGTTTGAAGCCTTTTACACAGAAAGGCAATTTGAACAGACACATGCGTAGTCACGCCAACAATCTTGTAGTTACTCCGATGACCTATGTGACACTTAATTAGAAATCGTTTATACAAAAAAAGTTACTATTATTGACGGGTTCTTATTATTCGATTTTATTGTTCAACTCAATCCAAATTAAAAAACGAATAAAAAAGTGTGAAGGTTAGTGGTTGTTTTATTGAAACGCTTATTAAAAGTCATTTATATTTTACATGTTATATCAAACTGTAGTCAGTACCAAAACTGATATATTTTATGCTTATGAATTTATTTATTAATTTGGCTCCACTAGTCAGAGGCTTTAGGAGTTTTGTGTTCTTGGTTGTACCGTTTAATCCTTGGGGTACAGTGACCGGTGAGTAATCGATCCCGTCATTTTCCTTATCTGGCCCCTGCTGAGGTATACCTATGCTTACGAATCTTTTAATGTTTGTTGATAAACATATCTATTCAATATATTAAAAGTATTAAATAATAGAGCTGACTCCAGTATTTCATTAATAACCTACATAATTATACGAAGGCACTACAAAAGCAAGGATGTATCGACATCCGGTGCAACCGAAAGTGTGACGTTATTGAATCTTTCCAACGCTTTAAACGCCATATGTATGGACACAGACCATTTCGTTCTGTATATCACTGAAAGACACACGTTTTAGAAACTCGAGAGTTATATAGGATGTACCAGGTGTCTCAATAAGAATGGCTCTCGCCATACCTATATCGAAACCGTTTGTAGATATGTAGTGTAGTGATATAATAGTTTTTTTGCAATTCCGAGAATAAAGTGGTCACTTTAGTCTCATATGTTAGAAACTAAAGTGTCACTTTTAGACCCCATATAAGGGAAGTGCGACAGTTAAAATCCCAAGGGATATAAAGTACAAATAAAAACGTACCATAGTATTTGTTGAATTAAAATGACAAGTAATATTCACATATTTGCAGTTAATCAAACTAAATACACGATTATTAATATCAGCAATAGATGAACTTGAACAGACAGAAGTGAATAATGGGTCAGGATTTCGATTCAATGAAGATGATGAAGTCCCATCGGCCAACGGTGATATTGGACTATTTTTGATGCCCAAGAATTGTATCTGCTATTGATTTTTTGTTGTTGATGGAGCTCTCAACGTATCCTCCGGCAACTGTTGCACTTTTCCATCCGCCGTGGCGCTTTAAAATATTCACAGTGGCCCCAGAATTCGCTAATAAAGACGCGGATGTTCGCCTAAAACAGTGGCCTGTATATACAAGGACGCGTCCGGCAACTTCAAAAAAGTAGCTATATTTTGAGGCAATTTCCCAAATGTGTTTTTGCCAACAGGCTGTACTACACTGCTAATATTTGTATTCGGGAAATATTCCCCAGAATTACACTCGTGCATCAAAATAACCAGATAATTTTGATGCACTTGTGCAATTACTCCCGATAATCTTGCTAGACCATTACCTCTTTTGATAATAGAACCTAGGCCAATACAAGTGCGAAATGAGGATTATTTTGAGCAAATAATTCTAATTTATACAGACCTCCAATTTTTTGAACACTTTAGAATGTCCAGAGAATCGGCAGAAGTAAGTTAAACTTCAACATGGTTGAATGTTGACATTCAAACAATAAACAAATCGTTAATCGCGATAACTAATCGCATTTATCTTCCGATGGAAAAAATGGCGTCCGATTGATCATTTTCCGATTACTCATCGTTCGGTTTGACACCGTTCAGCACAAAATTTCTCATCGATTAGTCATCGATGAGCTTTTCTGAATGCGGCCAATAACATGCTCATAATGAGATCTCACAACATACACGTGCGTTTAGATAAGCAAACTTAAATTTCGTTGTTCAATCAAATGTTTCTCTACGTACTACTTTATTTGGTGTATTTACATACATTTAGTCAATTGAAATTGCTTTTAGCATTAGTCCAATAGTAGTACATTTTAGATTAAAAGAGTAATGCTCGTAAATGTCGGCAACGCATACAGTTTCTCAAAAAATAAGTCGCGTTTTCTTAGCATGATATGGAAAAAAACGTCATGTCATTTAAGCTGTAAATTTTTGTAACAAAATATAAGCCATTTTTCTCTGAACTTGCCCACACAAACCGGGTTAACTATAAGTTAACCAGTCAATAATATTCCTCGACTTATATTCCAAACCATGACGTAACAGTTAACCAACCATACAAACCAGCTCTCTGAGATAGTTTATTGACAGAGTAGTCATCTTATTTGAGGTTAGGTGTTTGTTTATTTCAGGGTTTCTACAAACCGTTACGTTATAAAAGTTTACTGTGACGTCATGGTATTGTCCGGTTTGCGTAGTTAAGTTCAAAGAAAAATGGCCATAGTACCCGAACATTTTCTCAACTTTACTTACGAATCTCTTAGTAGTGTGATATATTAGAAAGAGCTCAAGTTATTTTGGGTTCATTTGGTTTTGATTTAGTTAATTTGAAATTTTCTAAAATTTTGTATTTTCTAGTAAATGTGTTAAAACTGCTTATATTGAATGTTTATATTTTTCGACAGCTTTTTGTTTTGATTTAAGTAAGTAGGTAACTAACCTACACCACGGGTAATCGCTTCGGTTGACAGAATGAAACTGAAACATCTAGTTGTATTCGGGATTCGGGACCACAGATAACATGTTCGGGACACAAAACCGGTAAAAGTACGAAACGAAAATATAACCTTAAATATATATTCCCAAAACGACCTCTGATTTGGTATTTTGTTGTTTGTTACCTACTTCAAAAACCAGCTTTTGGAATTTTTCACCACCTTCTTTTGTTAAGTTCTGATGAAGACTTTTCAGATAATGACGAGGTTTCGAGGGATAATCAAGGTAAGTAGCTACAGTAAAAATCACGTTATAACTCATAAATACCCGAATCAAATCAATAAGACAGTTTTCACCAGCGGTGCATCATTGTTAGACATGTATTTCTCCTAATCTAATTATGGGAGGAAATAAATAAAAACCAATTTCAACATATCATAGTTAGACTACAATTTCAAATTCTACAAATAATTCTACACTCGTAATTAATTCGCTGGCAAAGTGGCACTTTGGCACGCAAGCTAAGCAAATCTATTTCAGTGTGATCGTTCACAACGCAATATGGCGTCAGAGTTGAAGTTGAAGTCGTCGAAATTTTTTGCAAGCTGCAAAATTTCACTTCGACTTGCACCTCGTGCCGGCTATCGGACAAGCGCATTAAATTTTGTTTCATCGAATTGATCATCATTAAATTGATATTCCGCGTTGTCCTTCACTACTAAACTCCAGTATTTACTGCTATAAAAAATAAATCCAAATTATATATTAGATATAACGTCTAACCTCAGACTGAACTAAATAAAGACGGAATCTTCGGCCATATTATGTTGAAGGAATCCTGACAATTATTTAGGTACGAAGTCGTCTTTGAAGTTATTGTAAATGGCGAATTTCGTGCCGACTTGCGTGCCAAAGTGCCACTTGGCCAGCGAATTGATTACGGATGTAGCCTAAATTGTTACAAAACTCACCTATTGAATGGCAGTTAACGACAGAAGTGGTCCGCTATTAGCCAGTGTGTGTGTGTGTATGTCTTACAATAGCCTTTTTGGTGTGCGTCATTAATTGTTAATGTCCTTCTAACACATTACGGTGAAAGAAATGGAAAAAAAGGCAGGTCTGTGATTAATCCTAATCAAAATATCACAATAATGAACTGTTTAAACGTATTACAAACGTTAACCCTAATCTTTTACAGAAAAATTTGATTGGTTGATGTTTAGTTTACGTGCAAGCGCGACCTATCAATCGGGCGAATTTATATCGTTCAAAATACGACGTAGACCTACCCTTCGTAGGTTTCGTCTTTTTCTAATGGCCCACTGACAGTTCTCGTTAGGTCTGTACTTTCAACTTTGTTGTTTATGATTATTTATGGAAAGTGAATATTAATCTTATTGTTAGCATTTTATTTATTTAAATAATACAAAAATATGCCTAGATACACAGAAAAAGAGCAGCATCTTATTTTGAAAGGTATCAAATATTTTCAATTAGAAAAAGAAGCTGGTAAACCATTGATACCTTTAACTTCAGTGCACTAAGTAAGTATTTTTTATATAACAATAAGTGAAATTAATATAAATCATGTTAATCCTATTTCATTAGGATAGTGAGAAAGAGTGAATGAGAAATTAAAAAAAATTATTATTCACTTTTTAGTGCATTTCCTAAGAAAAGTGTGTAATTAAAAAAGTGTTTTTGTATTTTTTTTCATTAATATTGTTTGTTTACTTATTTATTTTAGGTGAACATGTAACACTCTACATACACCGAATAAAAAACTCATTGATTTGGATGGAATCGACATGTCTGTTGGTTCAATGGTTAATGTTTTAAGGGAACTAAAATTCAGATGGCTAAATTGCAGTATTTCCAATAGAAACTATCTTATGGAACAACCACATGTAGCTCAAAAAAGATTACATTTTCTGAGAGAATTCAAGAACAATGAGAGTTCTCCTTACCCTCTACAGCCTGTTTTTTTGGAGGAGACCTGGATTTTCAGTAAAGGTAGTTTTTGCAAAAGTTGGCAAGATGGTAGGTTAGGTTAGGTTAGGTTTATGGTGAGTGGGTCTATAAGGCCCTCCACTGCGACTCGCAAGAGTCTATTGTGGCTCACACCTATTCAGATTTCACCAAACAAATTCAGCTTCTTAACAAAGCCGATTAGCTTATTTGGTGAATGATTTTTCAGGTCCGAGGGCGAGAGAGCATCCCTGCCAAACATCAGATACCTGATTCGAGCCGCGGCGGGGCAGGCACAAATTATATGCTCTGCTGTTTCATCATCTTCCAGACAAAGACGACAGGTCGGATCTTCCGACAGTCCAAGTTTTAGCATATGATGATTCAGATGACAGTGGCCTGTTAAAAGGCCTGTTAGACAGCGTAGGTCATGCCTGCTATAGTCTAACATTTGTTTGGAGACATTCTTCGAAGGATGTATGAAAGCCTTTGAATGAACCAATCCTGGTAAGTTATGCCAGAAGTCTAATGCTCTTCTTGCCGTCCAGGTATTCAGTGTTTGTTTGGCAAAACTTATTGCGATGCCAATTGTAGGTTCTGGTCCGATAGAAACACGTGCGGCACCCTCCCTTGCAAGAGAGTCTGCCTTCTCGTTTCCTTCCATGCCAGAATGGCCAGGGATCCAGACCAGCAATACTTTATTGAGTTCTCCTATTGAGGAGAGTCTTTTTTGGCAGTCTAGTACCAATTTCGACGTTACACGGTTAGAGCTAAGTGCTTTCAAAGCCGCTTGGCTGTCCGAGAAAATTTTTATTGTTCTATGTATGAGATTGGCCTGCTCCAATCTCTCCACACATGAAACAATGGCGTAAATTTCCGCCTGAAATACGGTTGCATAGGATCCTAGAGCGGTTGAGATTTCTGTCCTAGGTCTGCGCCCGTATACACCTGCACCAGAGCCTGAGGGTGTTTTTGAACCGTCTGTATACCAACAGCTGTCTGCTCTCAATAGTTCATCCTTACGGAGAACCCATTCATCTCTATTTGGAATTAGGACGGTATAAGGCAGGTCGTAGTTTACTGTTGGAGGCATTATGTCAGAGGTCATTCCCAGAATACTGTGACTTTCAGTGTCCACTAGCATTCTGCTTCGTTCTGTATAAGCCTGATTTGTGCATTTAGAAATATGCGCAATTCTGTATGTTGTCCATCTAGCCTCTCTCTCCAAAAATATATGGAGAGGAGGTAGGTCCAGAAGGATTTCCATGGCTGCTGACGGTGTGGAGCTGAAAGCACCAGTAATTGCCAGGCAAGCCTGTCTCTGTAAACCAGAGAGCTTTGCTTGGGCCGTTCGCTGTAAAGCTTTTGGCCACCAGGCAATAGCTCCATATGTGATCATTGGTCTAACGATCATCACATATATCCAATAGATTTGTTTGGGTCCCATGCCCCAAGATTTACCACAGATCCTACGACATGTCCACAAGGATAGTCTGGCCTTATGGATAACTTTTTCCAAGTGAGCGTTCCAAGTAAGTTTCATATCTAGGATAATCCCCAAATATTTTACTTCCGCTGCAAATGGAATAACCTCACCATTGTAGGAAAGTAGTGGAAGATCCTCCAACTTTCTTTTCCTAGTGAAGGGAACTATTACAGTTTTACCAGGGTTAACAGACATCTGTTCCCTCTGACACCAACTGTGGACATCGTCCAACGTCTTTTGGAGGATATTATAAGCTACCCTTCCTGACTTGGTCCTTGCCAAAATGACAAGGTCGTCTGCATACGCTTGCAGTTCTACCCCTCTTCTTTCGAGAGCGCTAAGAAAGTTATCCATCAAGAGTGACCATAGTAGGGGAGATAGTACTCCGCCTTGTGGGCAGCCCCTGGAAACCTTAAAGCTAATGGTCTCGTCCTGAAGAGATGTAGTGGCTGTCCTATTAGTGAGCATGGCATATATCCAACCGGTAATGGTTGGTTTGATGCCCTTTTCAGTCAAAGCTGAACCAATGGAAGTCGGTAGTGCATTGTCAAATGCTCCTTCAATGTCAAGAAATATGGCCACCGCAATCTCCTTGTTGTTAAGGGATTGTGTGATTTTCTCAACAAGGTTGTGTAACGCTAAATCTGTTGATTTGCCAGTTTGATAAGCATATTGGTGGATGCTCAGGGGGGAATTATATAAAGCTACCCGCCTGATGTAGCAATCCAGTGCTTTTTCAAGTCCTTTAAGCAGGAAAGATGTTAGGCTAATTGGTCTGACCGATTTAGGGTGTGGGTCTGTGCGGCCCACTTTCGGTATATATACCACCCTAGCCGTCAACCAACTGGGTGGTATGTAATTCCACGCCAGACTAGCTCTGTACAGTTTAATGAGGATGGGTAAAAGTAATTCCAGTCCGTTTTGAAGCAGAGCTGGAAATATTCCATCCTCACCGGGAGATTTGAACGGCTGAAAAGATTTGATTGCCCATTCAACTGCCGGTGCTGTGATAACTTCCTTGGCGGCCTCCCAATCGATCTTTTTTGGCCGCCTTGCGCCCTCAAAGAGTGGAGGTCGATTGTTATCCAGAGTCAAACTTCCAGGAAAGTGATTTTTAATCAAAAGCTCTAACGTTTCTTTTCTAGAGGTCGTAAACGTGCCATCAGGTCGCTTCATCGACCCAATCTCAGCAATCGACTCTTTAGAGAGAATCTTGTGAATTCTAGTACTACGAGGTATATCAGAAATACTCTCACAGAACTTTTTCCAAGACTCCCGCTTTGCCTTTCTGATTTCTTTATTATAACTTGTTAGAGTAGTTCTATAAAGCTCCCAGTTGCCTGACTCTTTAGCTCGATTAAATAGTCGTCGAACTTCTTTTCTTCGCTTTTCTAGGCATTTGTTCCACCAAGTAGAGTTGCGATTATCTCTTTTAGTCTTGAGTGGACAGTTTTCATGATAGGAGGAGATCACTGCTTCGCGAAGTTTTTCCGCTGCAGTATCTATCCCATCGCAACTGTTAATTGTGGTGAAACCGTCCTCAATATAAAGTTGAAGGGAATTTTTATATCCACTCCAATCAGTAGCTTTTGAGTCGCGATATTCCACTACTGGCCTCTGGCCTATTTCAATGTTGAATTGAATATGTCTATGATCTGAACACGAAGGTTCAGTAGATACAGCCCAATGCTGTATCTTATTGCTCAGAAAGTTTGAGCTGATAGTTAAATCTAACACCTCTGATCTGTTTCTAGTTACAAAGGTTGGTTCTGAGCCCTTATTAATAACAGATAGCCCTTCCCCTAGTATATAATCAAAGAGTAACTCACCTCTGCGATTTATATTCGTGCTGCCCCACGATGTATGGTGTGAATTGGCGTCACAGCCCATCACTAACTGAAGTCTGTTCTTCTTGCTATAGTCGATTAATCGCCGTATAGCAAGAGGAGGTACAGTATCCATGTCTCCTGGGAAGTATGCAGAGCAGGCGACTATGTTTGTCATACCATTCTTCTCCGGTAAGTACATCTGGATGGCTACTACATCTGGAGTGCAAAAGCCTGTAAGCAAAAAATAATTAATATTTTTCCTGATGAGTAGACATGCTCTAGGTTTCACCCCAGGGCAGACTATTACCTCACCAGGAATATTGCTGAGACCGGTTACTCGGTCTGTGTTTCCTGTCCATGGTTCTTGCAGGAAGGCAAGGTCGATTAATTCGTCCTTGAACCTTTTGCCAAGGATATAAGAAGCGGCCTTGGCATGCTGTAAGTTTGCCTGTAAACAATTGAATGTGGCAGAGTGTTAAGTGCCGCAGGCAAACTTGTATCTCCTCAAATATTGGAAGGATCAGTCGGTGGGTCAGTTACGACGCCACCATCTGCTCCTGCCAATGATGAGGCTGTGTTTGGTGCCGTCGACGAGGTTTGATCACCTTTCGTCGCCGCTCCAGCTGGTTTTTTTGGTGCCTTTGTCGAGGCCACGACGGTCTTCGATTTCAGGACACCAGGTCCAGTCTCTTTTGCCGGTTTCCTAGAGGAGACGATAGCCGTCTTCATCTTGGGAAATCCAGCTTTCCCAGCTTTTGGTTGGCTGGTGCCTTGGCTACGTGCCGGCGGTACACTACCCCTAGACTTGTGAGGAGTTTTGGCTCTCCTCACTGCCGCAGGGAGTTTTCCGCTCGGCCCCGTGCCATGGATTTTCTCAGATCCTTTCGAGGGACCTGGTTTTGCTGCCTGTTGGGAGGAAGATCTGGTTTTAGGGCGGAAAACAACCTGCCCAAAACCCAGGTAAGGTTTAAAACCCACCCTCTCCAACTCGGCCATAGATCCATCATCAATGGCGAAGGTCCATGTTTGGCCAGGGCCTGTAACTTCCTTGTGTAGAATAGTCCACTCCAAGGTTAACAGACCATGGTTCATTTTCCTCAGCCTAGTGAGGACCTGTTCAGAGGTTAGTCTACGACTGCCCTCATCAGGTATGTAAGCCACGCAGATGTGTGGCTTTGGAAGCTGGTCACCCAGGACGCATCTCAGGGAGGCACCATACCATGGTTGAAGGGTATTGACTACTCCAGTCAACCACGAAACACTCTCCTGATCTACACAGGTGACCTGCAGCCATCCAGGCCGGAATGTACAGCTCTGGAACTGCACTTGTGGACCACCTTCCGGAATATCCTCTACAGCGGCCATAATAGCGTACTGAAGAGATTCCAGTTGGTTGGTCGTTATGGAGGTTGTCGGATGTTCAAGGTGTAATATTCCCACCTTGATGCCGGATACAGCCTGCCTATAAGAGGGTTTTTGTAAGTCAATTTTATCTGACGTTACAACTGATTCATCCGAGCAGGGCTTTTTTGCCTCTTGTCCGGGTGAGTCATCATTAGAGCGTAAGCGCTTGCTTGAACCAGCCACAGAGGGAATATTCTTCACCTCTTGCGACTGATCCTGCTTCCGCTGCTCTAGAATTTGGTTCAAGGCGGATTGGTAAGGTACCCCGCTCTTGAGTAGGCGACTGAGTCGCTTCCTGGCTGCACCTCCTAGTTTCCTAGGACTGCTTTCAGGAGTTGGAGAACTGAGGAGCTCTCGTTCCTGATCAGATGTTACAGGGAGGTCAATTGGAGTCGATAGGTCGACTTCCATCTCCTCTGTAGTTCCTGTTGTTGTTTCTTGTTTTTTTGTTACTTCTTCCATAAAGTCCCACGAGTAGCTAGGGAAAATATGTCCATCACGGCAGAGCCCTGCATTACCGTGACAAGGCTTACTTACGACGAGAGGGCGCCTAGTATCTCGAAGGTTCCGTTAGTGACAAATGATAGGCTCACTGTCATACATCCCCTCGGCACGGATACGCACACCTTAGGATTAAGCCAAAAACCGTTGGGATGTCATTTAGTCAAAGAATAACAGCACCAAAAATGATCCTGTTATTCCCATTACCAGCGGTGCTAACGTGGAAGCAGACACCCGATAGCTGAATTTGCCCACCATTCCATAACCAAAGCTAACATACATGCAAAAGCAGCAAGCAGTAGCTCAAGCAGTGCAACAATGAGCAAAGACAGCCAACCCCGCCTGGCAAGATGGTAGCACTAAGGCAGTAAGGAAGACAAGTGGTGAAGGTGTACGGTACATTATTTTACAAGCAGGTTCTGTGAATGGTTTTGTCGAAAATTGTAGTTTGATTTTCAAAAGTGGGAATAAATCTGGAGACTATCATGATTCGATGAATTCGAATAACTTAGAAAAATGGTTTGAACAACAGCTCCTGCCGAATTTAAAAGAACCTTCTTTAATAATAATGGACAATGCATCTTATCATTCAAGTTTAGTTGAAAAAATCCCTAATTCATCTTGGACTAAGCAATCTTTAATTAGTTGGTTACAAGAAAGGTGTATACCTTTTCCAGCATCTAGCATGAAAGATGAAATTATGAAAATTGTGAAGAAACATAAAATACCGGATAAAGAATACAAGTATGTAATTTATTGTAGGAGGTAAGGATCAGCAGTGTTAATGTAAGCGTGCTGTTTTATGGATTAGATAGACTTAATCACTCATAATGTTCCACTTCTTCAGTTATGGCTTAACTAATTTTGAGTATCAAAAAGTCAGAAATCTAGTTACAATGTCAACTATTCGGGTTGGGGGAAAACCAGAAAACCCGAACAAAAATCAAAATTCAGTTTGAACAAAAATGTCCTATTATTTTAATTATATTATTGTAGGTTACACCAGAAAAATGGAAAAAATATGTTAGGCATACCCAAAACATTATAGAGGAATATTGGGAAACAGCAAAAATTATTGACGCTAGTGATACTTGGCCTGTAATTATTGACTTGAATGAGTCGGAATGTGAATCAGATTGGGACTTATGGGAAGATGACTGCGAAAATTGAACTTTCATAATCCTCTTCTTTTTAATTTTTTATTAGTTGGTTGGTTTCTTGACTATTTACTATGTTTATGTTTGTTTTCTACTGAATGTGTAACTGAAGATAGAATACTCTAGTTAGTGTTTGGAAAGAAGCTATTCAATGGCAGAGCAAGTGGTCGTAGCTTCAAAAAGCTATAGAATAATATCTATTTTGTTAAATTTTCAATATATCCGAGGTGCCTTAGACAACCAAGAAACTGTAGTATGTGCATTTTTGGACATAGAAGGAGCTTTTAACAACACTCCTGAGACTCTCTTCAGAAACTCAGTAGAAGTAAGGGGGCCCAATAGATCTTTTAGGTCTCAGTGAATGTCAAAATACATACAAACATGAATTTTCAATACACCACCTGTACATATTTTAATGAAGGTAGTGGCCACATTTAAACAAATAAAACAATGAAATTCACTAACAATAAGAATTATAAGTGAAGAATACCTTTTTCCATAAAATAGGGTTCCATATGGTGCAGACTTAATTGAACAGGCTGTATAATTCTTTTGCAGGACTATATTTACTAATGTAAAGTTATTTTAATATGTAAATTGAATATACAATTTGTTTTGTTTTGCAGTGTTTTCATATCCCAAGTATTATTAATTTCATATCATTTTCGAATATGGCTGAATACGATCCTGATCATTTTATTTATCAAATTTAAGGTTAGCTATATGTCAATATAGCAAATATAATAAACGACATGCCTAAAACTCGGATATACGTCACAAACGATGACGCACACCAAGAAGGCTATTGTATGAACTTAGTGTATGTGTATGTGTATGTGTGTGTGTGTGTGTATGTGTGTGTGTGTGTGTGTGTGTGTGTGTGTGTGTGTGTGTGTATGTGTGTGTGTGTATGTATGTGTGTGTGTGTGTGTATGTGTGTGTGTGTATATGTGTGTGTGTGTGTGTTAGATAAAGGATTTGTTGCTTTATTAGTATAAAATTAATTTTAAGTTCTATCTTAAACCCTATCATGCTTAAATATACAAAAAAAACAACTTAATACGAAAAGTTCAAGAAAGACGAGCGAGGGCGGCAATTTCAAGTATTTGCCCCGCCTCGAAAAAATTCACGATCCGGGGCTGAATAAAGATTTTCTTCATGATTTAATTTAAATAAATATACTGTAGCACTAACAGGTACATGATTAAATCTAAGCCTACATATTACAGATATATAACATTTTTCGAAACCGCTAAACCAGGTTTTGAATGGAATACTTGGCTGTACGCTTTTATTCCTGAACCCAAGCTATTTTACTGATTATTTTTGCAAAAGTGCAAATATCCTCTGTTGGTACATTTATAATCAGCTATATTGCCTTCAACTACACCAAGCTTTGCGATTTGGTCGTCAATTTCATTTTTTAATTAAATTACAGTGAGCTTTTATCCATCTAAAGATAATTTCAATATCAAGAATTTGAAATTCTTTTATATATATGTTTCAAAATGCAGGCCATAATATAATTTATATTTTTTTTAGGTGCTGTATGTTTTATGGATTCTATATATAGCACTTCTAGAATGTGAAAGGATAATCCACGAATTCTGCATTTCCGTGTTTTCAATATATTTTAAAACTTCGAGAATTGCTATCATCTCTGCGTTATACTTATAGATACTAATTTTTTCATTTAGCTTAAAAAACTTCGAAACTTCATTTGCCACAAAATTGGACATCCCATGGATGTCCGTTTCGTACTAAGAATGGATATACCTTGTAAAAATATGGACATTCACTGGACATAATAAATAAACCGTGGAGAACTCATGGACTTTTCATGGACCTGAACTTGATTGATTCTGTACATGGACAGGATGGCATATGGACATCCCGTGTACTTGTTATGGAAATGAACTAATTTATTTTGTCCACGACTATTTGATAATTTTAACATTTTACGTGTACTTCTTCACTTCACTTCGCATATATTGAAGATTATTCATATTTATACAAATGCCACAATTTATTATTTTAAAATATTCACCACGACGGGGATTCGATCCTATGTCTAAAATTCCTCACTTCACCAAGTCAGCGCCTTAAACCACCATGCTATGCAGATACATGCAATAGTTTATCAAGCTGTGGTATATATACGAGTAGATCGTTTTATATGCAGTTTTTTATCTAGTGTGTATGATGTATGTCAAAAGCAAAAGTGACATTTTAAATAATTAAATACTTATTAAATATATAATCTGTTGAATAGCTTAAGTAGCAATTAGTAGTTTTTTGTAATAAAGTATAGTGTTTTAGTTTGACCAAAAATGTATAGGTACCAAACAGGTAATTAATAGTCGTTGACAAAATATAGTGTTCTACTCGCATATAATGGCTATTATTCACTCATCTGTGGTTCACGACATAAACGCACCATCGTGAATAATAGCCATCATTATATGCTTGTTGAATAATATACTATAGGACATGAACTGGAAACATTTAGGACATGAACTGGATATCTTTTGTACAAAAACTCTCTACACAGTCTAACATCAAATTATTATTTATTTTTATGAAACCACAGATGTTATTCAGCCTTATTCACTCTTCCTCCTTCCAAATCAGATATAAATAGACATTTTATGTAATGGCATTTCCATTAGCCGCACTTGTCTAAGCTTTTGCTACCTTCAATTCTTTTTTTTCATTACATGAAACTAAAAATATATAATAGGTAGGTACTCATTATACGAGTGTAAAATATTAATCGAGTAGCTGAGTAGTATAAAATATAGCGGACCTAGTACATTTTTAATGAGTGTATATTTCGATTCGACCAAAGGATGAATAATGGATGTCCAATGGACGTCCATCACTCAAATAAATATTCACGTCCAGTGGTGAACGAGAATTGAAGGTCCAGTGAATGTCCCCAAACGGATATCCATTGTACTAGTAGTAAATGGACATCCATTGGATGCCCATTCTGTGTCCATGTCCATATGGACCAATCGTGGACATTATATGGATATCCATAGGATATCCTGTGTTTACTGGGATCTGTATAAGTATGTATAGGTATGATTCGGGAAAAGTGTATTAATATCATAATTAAACATAGGATTTCTCATTGATACCTACTGGAAACTCCTGGTAATTTTTTAAAAAATTTACTTTAATGCGTTCAATGGTATATTGATATCTACAGAAAAATTATGAATATGTGGGTCGTCCAAAATTCCTTTATTTAGTAAAAGTTCCAGTTTGTTTGTTTGTAAACGAATATGTATCTTAGTAATAAACGTATCAGAACATGGTAAACGATTACTTATTCTCGAATCCACTTGAACACACACACACAAAATTTCATCAAAATCAGTCTAGCCGTTATATATCTACAATACATTGAACCAGTGCGAAGCCGGGGCGGGTCGCTAAATAAAGCCTATGCTACTCAGTGATAATGTAGCTTTAACGGCAAAAGAATTTTTGAAATCGGTCCAGTGTAGTTTTAAAGTTCGTTACATCCAAAAATACATACAAATATTTTCTCTTTATATCATTTATTTCATATAAACTTTATTGGGGTAACAACGTACCCCTCAATAGTATAATACAAATATGACCAAATTAAACGATAGTACATGACGGTTTTTGACGGTTTTAAAGAGTTTCCCTGGCATGGAAACGTAAGTGGTTGGTTAATGATTTTTCCAGCTTAAACCGTTTTGAACATACTTCACACTGGAACAGTTTTTCCTTTGAGTGGCGACGCAAATGATTTGTTAATGAATTATTCCAAAAAAAGGATTTCAAACAAATGTCACATTTAAATGGTTTTACTCCTGTGTGGTGACGTAAATGTTTCGTTAACGAACTTTTAATTTTAAAACATTTTGAACATACTTCACATTGGAAAGGTTTTTCCTTCGAGTGGCATTGCAAATGACTTGTTAATGAATCTTTCCAAGAAAATGATTTTAAGCAAATGTCGCATTTAAATGGTTTTTCGCCTGTGTGGAATCGCTTATGTCTATTTAAAGAATGTTTAACTGTAAACAATTTGAAACAAATTTCACATTTGAATGGTTTTTCTCCTGTGTGTATACGCATATGATTAATTAATTGGTGTTTTCGTGTAAAGGTCTTCGAGCAAACGTCACAATTAAATAGCATTTCTCTGGTGTGGCTAAGCATGTGTGTTTTCAAAGAATTTCTACGTGAAAAGTATTTTAAACAAATGTCACATTTAAATGGTTTTTCTCCAGTATGCAACATCAAGTGATGATTTAATTCATCTTTACGTATAAAAGACTTTGAGCAAATGTCACATTCAAATGGCCTTTCTCCAGTGTGGCACCGTAAATGTTTTTTTAAATTACTTTTGTGAGTAAAATACTTTAAGCAAGTATCACACTTGAAAGGTTTTTCACCTGTATGGAAAAACAAATGATAATTTAAGTCACATTTCCGTATAAAAGATTTTAAACATATGTCGCACTTAAATAGAGATTCTCCTGTGTGTATTCGGTAATGAACTTTTAAATCTCTCTTAGATGAATATGATTTAATACACATGCCACATTTGTGTGGTTTCTCATATTTATGGCAATGCAAATGTCTATTTAAAAGACTTTTATGTGAAAAGGATTTGAAGCAAACATTACATTTGATTAGATTTTCTCCTGCGTGAAGTGACAAATGTTGATTTAAATCCTTTTTCTGTGAATAACTTTTGGAACATTTCAATCGATTTTTGCCAGTATTAGAGCAATTACACACATTACTGCATCTTTCATCCGAATGTGGCTTCAAATTTTCAATTAGATTGGACACTAATTTTCCTTCAAATATTTTAGTTTCTTCCTTAATCTGTGCATCCAAATTAGTCTTATTACTAGTTTGTCTTTCAATGAAACTTTTTTTGGTCCTATACAATATCTTCTTTTTTAAATTATGATTTTTTAAAATGTGGTGAGTTAATTCAACTATCTTTGCATATAGATCTCCACAAACTAGACAGATAAAAATACCAGTTAAAGGATCTTTTATATATTTTCCATCTAATGATGCTTCTGCAATTTGAAGATGAACACAAATTAATTTTTGAAATGTAAAGTAATTTGCTCGGTAATTTGTTAAGTATTTTTTGATTGTTTTGGACTCTTAATATTAACTCTAGGTACTATCACAATTGGGAGCAAAAATAAAAAAATTAATCCTAAAAAAAGCACCCTAGTAATTATATATGTTAAAGTATTTTTCGCTATTATGGCAAATACATTAATTCCTTTAGAGTTTCTAATTGAGAATTAACCAATCATACTATCAGTATATTTCTTGAAAAATTTACATTTTATTTAATACATTTGTCATTAATATAGTGGCACTGCACATCTACTTAAACATAAATCATGGTATCTTTCCTTTCCCTTCATTATAAATATCCAATGTTCCTTTTAGAAGATCATATTATAATTGCACAATTTCTAATACTGTTGCTTTCTTCATTTTTTGAGATTATGTTACTGGAATCACATTTTTTTTTATTAAAAAACAATATAATTTAATAGAATCTCAAAATATTCAAGTATAAATGCGTAAATTTAGTCTTATCTTATTGTACAGTCACTTTTTAGTGTGTTATACCCCACCCAGCACCCCATTTCACTTGGCAGTCCCAAAAGCTTGTTGGTTTATACCGAACTGTGTAAAGAAATAATATTTTCAATGATGACTGGTTTTTTAATCTTTATAAGCACTACTATAAGGGAGTATAAGCAAATTTCGATAATAGGTAAAAACAGTACCAGTTTTTGAAATACTAAAAAAATATAAACTACATTTTGATTATTTTGGGTTTTGACATTATCAAGGGGTAGTACCTATGTTTAACACATAAACTACTTCAGTTAAACCTAGAAATAGAGAGTAGAATGTAGTTTATAGTTTATTTAATGATAAATGGGAAATCTCACCTATCCTTGACTGCTTGAAACCTTTGATTTGAGCCATGTCACAATTTTTGTATTTTTCATCAATTTGATCAGATCTACTTTTAGCATTTGTACACGTTTGTTGTAAATTACTAGTTACTGGTGAATTGGTGCTAGTTTCTTGTTTTATTGAAACAAATTCGTTTGTAATTAATTTACTTAGTTGTATATTTTGCTCAATGTTCCACTTATCTGTAACTATATTCCCTTCGATTTCTGGTTTTGACTCAGCATAGATATCGTCCACTTCTTGTTTTATTTCCATTGTAAGTAGGCATAAAATACTGAAGTATTTTATGTAAGTAGGTGAGATTATACAGCAAATAAAATAAAATAATAAGGACAAAAAACATTGGTTTATACAGATGACTAAAATAAAATAAGAATAAGCCAATGAAATTGCAACTTCTTTGACAATAACTTTGTTTGTGTTTTGTGCAAGTTAAGTTATTTCACTTTTTGTTTTGCCGTATCTACTTATCTACAGTACAGTACGTAAGTGTATATAATCCAGAGATAATAATATACACAAGATATAATCTTTGGTACGTAACCTCAATAATTATTATATGTTTATTTATCAGAACATTTATGACAGAAATATTTGGGTCATGCGCAATATCGGTTTCCAAACAAATAAAAATAAAATAAGACATAATATAAGATTTAAATTTAAACCACAGAATACACCATCCATTCTAGATGGTGTAGGTGTACTCAGTGTTAAAACTAAGAAAAATAGCCAACTTTCAACTTAGAAATTAATTTCTGATCACAGACAACCTACTGGGTTCCGAACTTGGCAAACAGCCTCCATTTGTGTTAAGTTATTGTTTACACCCGCTTGTGTTACATATTTTAAGTTTTTTATAATTTACAACCTAATTTCTCAGATAATGTTAAGATTTGAACATTGGCACCTCAATGAGATGTCTGATTTGAACATTGAGGTGCCTATCTGTTATTTTAGTTACCACTGTGGTACAGGTAAAGTAAATAATTTACACCATTACAGAATGACGCCACTGACATGTCGTTCATATTGCTGTTATAGTTGTATTGCAAAAAATTGTAAGTAAATGTTTTCGGCAAATTTGGAGTTTAAGAAACATATCCAAAGATCAAAGGTTGTGTGAAGATCATTTAGATAATAATGCATTTACAAGTTCATTACGCAAAAGACTTCTTAAATTTGCTTTACCTTTGCAACCATAACATCATAGGGTGATCGAACCGGTTTTCGGACATTTAACTATTTTTCTGCATTGAACACCTAATAAAATGGTTAGTTCATGCTATGAAACACATTCTGTCGGCGTCAATACATTTTTTCAAGAATTAAGAGTGAATTGAAACTAAAAAGGAAGATTAATAGTTAATTATTATTTGATTATGATTGTTAAAAGTCAGAAGGTCAATTTTACCAGTTTTCAGACACCACAGACAAATTTTCAGACACCTATGTACCATTTTCCGGACAACTGGTCGAAAAGCAGTATTTTTCGAAACCTACCAGTAATGAACAACAAGTTGACATCTGCTTACCAACAGACAGGCATGAGTTCACAAATACCTAGGTAATAAAAACAGCATAGTAAAATAAAACTTTTTTTTGTATAATGGTACAGAAACTCTGCAAATAAATTTTGCTGAAAAACGTAAATAAACATAAAAAAATCGAATACACACATATTAAATACACAAAAAATGAAAATAAATTATTCTTTGAGTGGTTGTAATCTAAAATGATTATCCCACAATAAGGCATTAAAAAAATAGACTACTTTTACCGGCATAATCATAATATGTAGTCTTTTTGAGCTGCATCATTGTACGTCAAGCCTGCCATATGAGTACATTTGAGGTGATACCATCTAGGGCATTTATGTTTTTGTTTTCGTCTTCCTCTGCATCGCTGAATAGCTCTTCTTCACAAAGGGTGCAAACAAACTTATCTTTACTTGTTGGACCCTGTGTCGTATTTTCTTTTATATTTGGGACTTTTTGGTTGGTCGTTTTTGGTCCCTTTTTTTCCTCCCCGGTTTTTCTTTGAATATTAGCAGTTTTGATTTTTTTTTTTTCGTTATCTTTTCGATTGTAATACGCTCTCCAAGCCGCCGATGATATTGCACTGGGAAGTTTTTCTTTCACGTGACCGCCAGAATTTTTTTTAAAGTTGCTTCTGGGAATGTCAAATGTTTTATAAAAGGGTCAGGAATGATCGCCTCTTCTTTGTTCCTATCCATTTTACCTTTGTTATTTTCTTTAATATGAACATTTTCACCCCTTATGTTACTAATAATAATTAATTATTGTTCTATCATGTATCTTATTATATAATATCACATTTATGTTACTATCAGTCTGTTCATTTTTTGTGTAAGTTTCTCCTTCGCGTCCTTTTTTATATTGTTTATCATTTTCTTGTTTATTTTCTGCATTACCGTCGTTTTCGCTTCCTTTTTCGTTGGTTTGCTTGTTTATTTTCTTTGTCATTGTCTTTTTCGTTTCCTTTTTCATTTGCTTAATCATTTTTTTGTTGGTTTGCTTGTCTATTAACTTTTTCATTGTCTTCTTCGTTTCCTTTTTCATTTTCTTCATCATTTTCTTGTCGGTTTGCTTGTCTAATTTCTTTGTCAACGTCCTTTTCGTTTCCTTTTTCATTTTCTTTGTCTTTTTAGGTATAGATAACAATCCCAGCGAGAAAACGGTATTTTTCGGACGCCCATACATGCAATGGAAATCATATATACCTACTGTAAATAATTCTATAGCGTCTGAAAACTACCGTTTCTCGGACGGCCAGAAAACAAGTGCTATTATCTATCTCGTAAACAAGGAAAAAGGCGTCCGAAAACTGTACACCACCAAAAGTAGTTGAACATAAATACCCAAGCTTTTGAAAATATCGTTTTGCCTGTAAAACGAAAGCTTATTTCTTCCAACAATAATGATAATCTCAAAGAATTTTTTAATAACGGGAAATATTGATGAATATTTCCCTCATGTATTAAAAATCCCATATGACATAAATTTTGTCATATTATGTGCAGTTTAAAACAAATGTCAAATGTGTGTTGATTTCTCATTTTTCTAAATTATGTGTTAAAATTGTTTATTAATTATAATCATTTTATTAGAAAAATTAAATATAATTTTTTTTTGTAATGAAATATTATAAACAATTTTTAGAGAAATTGTCAAATTTACGTATCTATATTATAATCCAAAACTCCCGCCTTCAAAAATTAGTTCCGACTCCCCTTCCTGGTGCGCTGCGATCAACGTGATGCCAACATGCCAACTGTTACTACAGGATCGACGTTGGTTATCTATGGGATAAACAACTCTCATTTTTTCTCTATGGTCCTTGTTGTTTTACATTTTTGATTTTTATTGTTTGCATTTTACATTTATAATTAAAACAGTGAAATTATGGGGAGAATAAGTTGTGTTGTACATGGATGTGTTTCCAAAACCGGAGAAGGAATAAGTTTGTTCAAATTTCCAAATGATATTATCAGGTACGTATTTTTATAGTTAAGGTTAAAAAATCTTTTTTGCAATAATTGTTAATGTTGTGCCGAGGCCGTGTTTCTATATTAAATAAATGTAATATGAGTATTATATTTTGAAGTCCATATTTGTTACCTACATATTATATTTTATTTTAGGACTCAAGCATGGTTAACTGCATGTAACCGAGAAGATTTATTTGAGCACGATTTAGAATATATTCGAATCAATTTTAGAATATGTGAGCATCACTTTGAAAAAAAGTATATGAGCATAAGTAATGTTAGAAAACACTTATTTATTCAAGCTGAGCCCACAATATTCACTCATACTTCTAAGCAAAAGGTTATCATTCTTGAAGTTGAGAATTCACCAAAAAAAATTCATCTAACTGGTAAGTCTGCTTTTTATGAATTGTTAAAATATACTATGGTTTGTACGAAGTCAGTGGTAACAGCTCATGGACTTGTAAATACACTTTGTATATTTGTATAAAAATGTGTGGTGGAGGCAGATTCAACAAGACTTCCATCACACTTGTAGGAGTGGTTTCCTTCCATAGAAACATGCTGAAGAATTAATAACCCTCCCAATGTATGGACATAACAGCTACACATTACCTACATCTCTTTGTGAGAGGTGTTGTCAAAGTCATCCCCTATATCAGGGAAGACTACTGAGAGTAAATAAAAATAAATAATAAAAGAATGCTGTTGACCTTTTGCAACATTACTGGATAATAAGTACAATCCTAGAGATCTATATGGTTCAAATGAATCTCTGGCCCATTTTCCCCTGATTTGATTTATCACTGCTCTAGATATGTGAGCAGTGTGGGTTACTATGAATCCGAAGATTTTCTCATATATTACCCCCATTAATCAAATTTGGGCTGTAAAATCAGCTGTTATTTTCGGCCGATGTCCTAAAAAAATTCACATAACTAGTTTTGCTTAACAAATATTTCCCAAACTAGAAATTTTAATTGTATATGGTTATTGAGCTTTACAAAAAAATGAGAACTAGTTTTGCTCAATTTGAAATATACAAAACTAGTCCTGTACATTTCTAAATGAGCTGCACTAGTTCTGCTTTAAGGTTAGCAGCTACCACCCCCAAAATGACATGGTAGCGACCAGATCACTTCTAATCGCTAAAAATCATGTTACTTTATGTTTTAGAGGGTGTTGAATACGAATATGACGTTTGTTTTCCTCTAAAATTGGGGGAACATTGATAAAATCTACAATTACGTCGAACAATAGAAAACAAACAAAACAAAGTTTTTCGCGAATTTCGATTATTGAGGGAATAATTAATATTTTTCATAAAAATTTAATCACACACCAAATTTCCAAAGCAATCTCCAACCAATTGGGATATTTCGGAAAAATTTTTACTACTTTATGTGACTTTGTGCATACTTTTGCAAAAGTTGAGTGACAAAGTTTTTAGTTTTTTATTTCTACACATACAGTCTCAAAGTGTATTTTATGGGGAAGTTTTCTAGAAAATGTCCAATGCAAAAGAAAAAATTTTACACTTATTCAAAAATCTGCACGGCTTCTGTACAATAATCGACCCTTGAAAGATTTGAAAGTGGTTTCGTCAAACAATAAAAGCAAATCTAGTTTAACTAATTTCATATGTGCTTATATAAAAGATAATTTAGTGAAACATAGTATTGAGCTTACAGATACTAATAAACATGTATAGCTGGTGGATTGGAACCACGAGAAAATTCATTTGTTATTGATACAAATTGCATGAGCAGAGTAGATTCTATGAAATGTGTTCAAAGTAAAATAAATGATAAGCAAATTATTATTGTTGAATCGCCAGATACAGATGTATTTTTATTGTTATTAAGTAATTATCAATATTGTCAAAATAAGCCGCAGGTCTGGTTTTATACTGGCAAAATTTCAATATGCATTGATTTGAGAAGATACATCCCAATCTCAATCCCAATACACCTCTTAACAGAAAAACTAAGACCTGCCTTAACTTCATCACTTATAGCTATGCATGCATTAACTGGATGCGATACGACGTCATCGCTGTTTTTTATCGGTAAGAAGACTGCATATGTAGCGTTAAAAAAAATGTCTGATGAAGAATTAAGTGATCTTGTGAATCTATGCAACGTTCCTATTGAAAAGGCCATCGAGATTGTTAGTAATTTTCTATCTATGTTGTATGATTCACGTAACAAGTCAAAACCTATTAACTCATTGAGATATAATTTAGCTCTATTGATGCATTTGGCAAATGAACGAATGGAATCAGGCGACATTTTCCATCATTTTGACAAAAAACTTGGAAGAATATGGATTTTTATATTTATACATGGTTTTGAACTATTATTTATAAAAAAAAATGATTACGAGAAAATTTTAGACTCATTCGCTCACTACATGAAATACAAGAGAAATCCCAGTGCAAGCGTCGAGCGTCTAGAACGCTGAGGTTTAAAACACTGTATAATTTTTACTTGTGTAAATAAACATTTGAAATTTTCTGAAAAACCTTATATAATACACTTTGAAACTACATGTAGTAATCAAAAACTTTGTCACTCAACTTTTGCAAAAGTATGCACAAAATCAAAAAAAAGAAGTAAAAAATTTCCCGAAACTTCCCGATCGGTTGGAAATTGCTTTGGAAATTTCGGGTGTGTTTTGCTACTTTGCAAATGAGTGCACGAATGTGTGATTAAATTTTAATGAAACAATATTGATTATTCCGTGAATTGCAGGAAAAAACAAACGACATATTCGTATTCAGCACCCACGAAAACATAAAGTAACATGATTTTTTTGCGTTTAGAAGTGATCAGAGTACCTATTCTCAAACAGTGACATTTTTTGTCGCATGCAGGGTTAATGCCGGTAAATATACTTATACAGGTTGGCAAATTAATTTTGGCAGTTGACGATGCGCGAGAAAGCCATACAACTACACAACGTTGTAAACGCAGTTACCGGGAAGAGAAGGCAACGTACATTCCGCATGCAAAGTTTTAAAGGTTGTGAGGCTGCTAATACGTACGAGGGTAACACAATATTTTGAAACGTTCATAATTATTTCACGACACTGCTCACTCAACTTTTTATGAACAACTTTACTTTCTGGAGTCGCCATAACAAGTTAGTATTGCACAACCCCGGTAATCACACTTTTCTCTGAACTGTACTGTCGAAACGAAGCTTACGAATTCTTCCAGCGAAGTGAGATCTTGTAATCCGCATACGTCTTTGCTACGGCGCATCGTATCTTGCCAAACTTCCGACTGCCAAGATTAATTTGCCAATCTGTATATTAATATATATCTAAAGAGGTTTCTTCAACGTAAAATTCCATGAAGCTATATATATACATAAAAAGAATATGAAAGAACCAAAAATAAATCGATATATCTGGTACTGAAACGTCAAACGTCACCTTGCTAAATAAAATAAAAGGGAAAGCTACTAGGTACTAGGGACTCAAAATTAATAAAGGGATATATGCAAAACATACCATTCACATGAATTAGAATTAGATATTTTACAAATTGGGTGAAACCTAACCAAATAAAAATTTTATAGCTAACTAGACATTTTTGTCACAGAAAGAGCAAGATCTCCGTTTGCTTCTCTTTAAATATAAAACACGAAATCATGTGAATACTCATGCACTTACGTCGCATATTCATATGAACTATATACGCTTTGGTAAGAAAAGTAAATTATTTCTAGTGGAGAATTCTTAATTCACAATATTAAGCAAGACTAGAAAATATAAGAGTAAATTATAATAATTAACAAATAGGAGTCGTTAATCGCCCATACAAACGGCATACGTCGATCCGCGATTAAACTTGAAATTTCGACTTCCATCGACGGTAAAATTCATCAGCCTTATAGCAATTTTGGTGTTGGGTTGGAAAAAGGACTGGCTATTCGCCGCCCATTCGATAATTTAGTAATCGTTAAATATAACGTTTTTCTTAAGTAGCCGTCCCTGCGCCGGCACCACCTCAGCCTCCTGTGCTTATTGTGGATCCTCTTGAGTTCTGACTACAGCCTATTCAGCCAATCCGTTCCCTGTATTAGCTCATATAGGTTCTTTACTGGTTAGTTGTAGAAATCTTCTGGAGTCAATTGGGTTCTTCCATAAAGTCTCTGCCTCCTGTGGTCCAGCGTCTCACAGTTGCATAATATGTGCAGAGCTGTTTCGGTGTTCTTTTTGCATCTTCTACATGTAAGGACTCCATTATACAGCCCTATTTTGATCAGGCGCTCCTTTGTGGGAAAGTGTCCCGTAAGAAGCCCCGTAGTTTGTTCCTGCTCATTAAGAGCAGTTCTTTCGCTACTTTTTCTGATGGTTCTTTTATAAATTTCTTCCCATGTGTTTGCCTGGGCGTATTCTTCCAGTGTTTTTTGTGTTGTTCTTTTACCCACCCGTTTAACCATGACCTAGTGGAGCATCTGGGGATGCCCACAGATGGTTCGGGTCCGTTCACCAGGGTTAACGATTGCCAGCGATTCCTTTGTGACCTTGGACCCACTCCAGTGTTACACTGTTCTGAGTCGCCAGTCTTCTAAGTTCTAAGTCGCATTCCCATACCAGCCGAGATGTTACCTTAGAGCTCTGAAGTGCTTTAAGGGCAGCTTGACTGTCACTGTAGATCCTGATCTGCCTGTTATTGTAGGCTCTCATATTATTTGCCCTTGCACATGCAAGTATTGCATGGACCTCTGCTTGAAATACCGAGGCATATTTACCAAGCGAGACGATTCCTTCATATTTGCTCGACTAGCTGTATATACCCGCTCCGGTGCCGAGCTCATTCCTTGATCCGTCTGTGTACCAGATCAGTTCATTCGCTCTGCTGGGTGGTGGTGCGACCTCTTCCTCAAGCTCCTTTCGATCTTTGATGACAATGTCGAAGCTCTTGCGAAAGATATATCTGGCGGTCATGTGGTCTGTTGGCATTTTAAAGATGTGCCACTTCATGGTCTGTTGCTTTTTCCAGTCGGGTTAGAGTTGCCCTTGCTTCGCACATTATGACACAATGTAGCGGAGGAAGGTCTAGCATTGTTTCCAGCTCCGCTGTAGGAGTAGTCCTCATTGTCCTTGTAATGCATATGCTTGCAAGTCTTTGGACCTTGCTTAGTTTTAGCATCGCAGAGGTTTGTACAATCTTTGGCCACCAGACCAGAGACGCATAAGTTATCCTGGGGATGACAACCATTTTGTACAACCAATGTACCATGCTTGGTCCAAGTCCCCATTTAGTGCCGTAAGTGCGTCTGGCAACCATGAAGGTTGCCTCTGCCTTTTGATCACGTGCTGAAGGTGTCAGTTCCAAGTTATACCTGGGTCTAGGATAACCCCAAGATATTTTACTTCGCCCGACAATCGCATTGGTTCACCTTGAAGCGTCCTTCATTTTTCCTTCTTCTGGTGAACGCAATTATCTGTGTTTTTGAGGGAGCCCTTCTTTCACAGTCCAGCCTGTTACTACATTTAAAGCCATCTGGAGTCTGTCTCTGGTTGTACTGTTGTATTTACCTTGGGATAGAATTACCGGGTCATCTGCATATCCTATGGTGTTAAATCCTTCTCTGTGTAGGGTTCTGATGAGCCCGTCCATGACCAGGTTCCACAGCAGCGGGGACAGTACTCCCCCCTGTGGACAACCCCTGGTTGCACGTACGGCCATTGTCTCCCCCATAAGAGTTGTTTCTATTAGCCTGCTTCTGAGCATGCAGTCTATCCACCTGCAGCTCGTGGCATCGATCCCAATTTTCCTCGCTGCCTTGGCTATTGATTCGTAGGAGGTGTTGTCAAAAGCTCCTTCTATATCTAGAAAGGCTGCGAGCAGCACCTCTTTGTTTTCCAGCACGTATTCAGCCCTTTTTACGAGTTGATGTAATGCTGTTTCGGTTGATTTTCCCTCTCTGTATGCATATTGATCTCGGTATAGTGGTCTTGTAGCCAGTATACCGTCTCTGACATGTCTATCGAGTTTTTCAAGAATCTTCAGCATAAATGACATTAGACTGATTGGTCTCAGAGTCTTAGCCGTGTCCTGTCCAGATTTTCCAGGTTTTGGTATAAATGTAGCTCTGATGCGTTGCCAGGTTCTTGGAATATGCCCTAGAGCTAGGCTAGCTCTGAGCAATTCACATACCCTGTAGTGTAGTGTGTTGCTTCCTTTTTGGAGTAGGATAGGTTAAATCCCGTCTGGTCCCGGTGATTTATATGGTTTTAAGCTGTTTATAGCTCATTTTGTTCTTTCCACGTCTACCACTGCCTTCGCTATTCGCCAGTCTATCCTGGATGCCCGTCGTGGTCGATCCAGTTCTGTCGCTGGAGAGTTCTGCGGGGGCATGGTAGGTATTGATCCAGGGAAGTGTACCTTAAGTAGCTCTTCCATGGTTTCTCTCCCATTTCCAGTGTTTTGTCCGTTATCTTTTTTGATAATGTGTATAAATAGTCTGATTAGGATCCTTGGAAATAATCTTCTGCAATCTGACACACTCGTGAGTCTCTTCAATCTCCTCACAGTTCCTCCTCCAGGAGTCTCTCTTTACTTTCCTAATCAGTTTGTTGTATTCCGTTAGGGCCCTCTTATAATCCGTCCACTCTTCTAAATTTTCTTTAGTCCTATTAAACTTTTTTCTTAACTGTCTCCGTTTTTCGGCAAGTTCTTTTGTCCACTAGGGCACATTCCTGTTGCTCTTCCTCACCGTTGGGCAGTTGTTTTCAAACGCTGAGATAATTACTTCCTGTGTTAGGTCTGCTGATATCTCTAGGTCTGTTGTGTTCTTAATTTTTACCATCGTTCAGTCTAAACTGTTACCTAGTTCTGCAGTAAATGCTCCCCAGTTCGTTTTTCGCGGGTTACGGTAGTATTCTATTTTCGGTTCGGTTCCCGAAATTTTAAAATATATGTGTCTGTGGTCAGAAAAACTTTCCTCCTCGAACACATACCAATGGCTCACGAAGTTACTTATTTTATGTAATGAGTGCCAATCGTGATATCAATAACCTCCTTTCTGTTTGAGTTAACGAAAGTCGGTTTATTTCCTTCATTTAGTACGTTCAGATTATTAGCCGCCATAAATTCTAGTAATTACTCACCTCGTTCGTTGGTGTTTCCCCTGGTTAGATTATGTGAATTGGCATCGCACGCGATGATCAACTTCACACCTTTCTTCCTGACGTACTTGACCAGTTCTTCGACTTTCCTGGTTGGTGGTAGTCTGGGGTCATCGTAAGGAAGATAGGCCGATGCGAAAATTGCTTCTCTAGTCCCACTTCCTTGCCCCAGTGTGATGAGGACCGCCGCTAAGTCCCTGCAACAAAAATTCTTTAGTGGTAGGGCTTTTATGCCTTTCTTGACAATAATGTTCACGTTCTTGTGCTCTTGGCTGGTCAGAGGTTCTGTCGTAAATCAACTCACCAATGCCATGCAGTCCCATGATATTACCTCTGTTAATCCAGGGTTTTTGAAGGAGGGCCACTTCGTATTTCCCTCTTAACACAGTAAGCTCCGTCGAAGCCCCCTTACTGTGATGGAGGATCCCCTGTAGCACCCTGAATCTCCCCACCCGACGAGCCCCCTCCCCTCCCCCAGGGCCCTGAAAGTAACCATGTTATGCTTGTAATAAGCCTTTAACCGGTTCTCTGTCACGGTCTCATGGGAGACCTTGTCAATGGAGTAGGCCAGGATTTGGCCCTTTTCTTCTATTTTCCGACTCAGGAGGAGCCAGCCGTCCACCCTTAGGTTGGCATTTTGCTTTCCCAAGCGTTCTCGTATCTTTTCCTCCTGATCCGCTGGTCCAGGGATAAATACAATGACCCTGGGTCGTCTTGGGAGGTATCCAACCCTGCGGTGCCCCCTGCACAGGGTTAAGGCTGGATTTCTACTAGGGTGCCCGGTGCCCTAGAGGAGACGTTCGTGACACTATTTGACCAATATACAACTGAATAAGACCTTTAGAGTTTCGTAACTTCCATGGCATCAACGATCTTGTCTCCTATATTGATAATCTAAATTTAATCGCCACTTGCTCCAAAATAATGGGCGAGCCTATCGCTATCCTTCTTCAAAATTAGAAAAAAAATCAAATACAAAAATCAGCTAACTTTCAACTGTTGCAATCTACTCGAAAATAATTAAGTTAATGGAAATGAAAACTGTTGGTGGAGGTTTAATAAATAAAACTTTCACAAAAGAAATTAATATGGATAATATATTGATATAAATTTTGAAAGATTGTGTACAAAAAAAATTACTATAATTAGAAAGGTTAGTAACGACTAATATTATACAAAATATGGTCATCAAAATTTGGTAACAATTGAAACAAAAGATCTTAGGATACAACCTCTTTTTTTTTCTTGCCTTGTTGTGGTCTTGATGTGTTGAACGGATAGAACAAGTGGTTTTTCTACCTTCTGATTCATGAAAAAAATTGTGTATACTCCTTTAAAGAAGTAAGAAGAAGTAAGGGGGTACAATAGATCTTTTAGGTCTCAGTGAATGTTACCCCAAAATACATACATACATAAAGAAGCATCCTAAACGGACAGAATTAGCACACTCTTCTGAAAGAGACTGGTGCGCCTCTGCGCTGCTATGAAACTTGTAGGTATCTGGGAAATCGTGCTCCTGGAAATTGAACTCCAGGAAACTTTTTTTCGGGAAACTGTAACCCAGGAAACTTTGTTTCGGGAAACTATAGATCAGGAAACTGTGTTCCCAGAAACTGTGCTTAGGGAAACTGTTCCAAGAAACTGTACTTCGGGAAACTGTTCCAAGAAACTGTGCTATAAAGATACACATAGATATAAGAAAAAAAATAAAGAAACTAGAAGATTAATAAATAATAAATACAATTGAATAATATGACTTTTAACTTTAGGATTCCTGATTTATGAAAAAAAATGTATGAAAAATCTAACAAATGAAAAAAATTATATTTATAGAGAAAGTTTTCAAGGAATATGAAAGTAAATCCATGTTGCATCCAAAATGGGTATCCATTTTGTACTAACTACTTTTTTTACAAAAAAAAATGGTAAATTTTCCAATATCAAAATTTAAAATTCAAACGAAACAATAAAATGTAATAACATACCAGTAATACAGGTTCTTATTATATAAAACGTCCGCAAATTTTAGTTTGCAATTTCAGCAAAAATATAGTTTTTGGATTACTGCACAGTTCCACACTTGTTGATTTGACGACAGACGATAAGAGAAGACCTGCCGGTACCTTCTCCGTTCTTATTTAAAGAAACTTCAAAATTTTAAATTTCGAGGTAAAATATCTCAAGAATATTGATTTTTGAACCAAAAGTTAATTCCACCAAAAATTATAAATGTGAAATAATTTATGAATTTTTCGATTGAACAATTTTCGGTAAATATTCCACCAAAAACCAAAATTCTAAAGAAATTAATCGATACATTTATCAGCTGAAAGGTTGAACGCAGAGTTCACGTTTCAGTAGGCTTAGTTCATGTTTATTATTAGGACACATTATGTTCTGAATAAGAATTATATCTGGTAGCTGTTGCAGTAATTAAAATTTTTTGTATTAAAACTTTTTTATTGATTAAGACTATTTTGTTGGTAATAATCAAAATTATGACTTCTAAGAAGAAATTGTTATAGGTATGTAAATACGGACAGGAAATATTTCTCCTTTTAAATTGAAAAAGTGTATTCAACAAATGCTACAAAATTAGGTTCTAATTGTTGATATATTGTATTTTAGAGCCTGAAATAGTTCCATCTGCTAGTAATGATGCAGTAGATCCTAGTAAAGATAGTAAGTTGATTGATGGTTGTATGTACAAAATTATGGCTTTTTGTCGACCATTCGAAGAAGAAGATATTGTTACAGGTATGTAAATATGGACAGGAAATATTTCTCTTTTTAAACTGAAAAAATGTAATCAGCAAATGCTACAAAATTTTTAATTGTTGATATTGTATTTTAGAGCCTGAAATAGTTCCATCTGCCAGTAATGATGTAGTTGATGCTAGTAAAGATAGTAAGTTGATAGATTGTTGTATGTACAAAAGAAGAATATTATATTGTTAAATTTTTTTATTAAAGGTTCTGAAATTTCTGAAAATGAAGAAGATGGATTTGAGGCAATAGTTCCATCTGCTAGTAATGATGTAGTAGAGGCTAGTAAATATAGTAAGTGGATTGATTGTTGTAATGTACAAAACAAGAATATTATATTGTTAAATTTTTTTTATTAAAGGTTCTGAAATTTTTGAAAGTGAGGAGGAGGGATTTGAGACAATAGCTCTATCTGCTAGTAAAGATAGTAAGTTGATTGATTGTTGTATTGTACAAAACAACAATATTATATTGTTAAATTTTTTTATTAAAGGTTCTGAAATTTTTGAAAGTGAGGAGGAGGGATTTGAGACAATAGTTCTATCTGCTAGTAAAGATAGTAAGTTGATTGATTGTTGTATTGTACAAAACAAGAATATTATATTGTTAAATTTTTTTATTAAAGGTTCTGAAATTTCCGAAAGCGAAGAGGAGGCATTTGAGACAATAGACAAAAAAAAATTTGGTATGTTTTTGTCGCCATCTACGCAAAAGGTGATACAGAATATGTACAAGCAACTGACACAAGAAAATAATGGGTCAAAGCGTGGAGTTGCTGAAAGAATACACAGATTGACAAAAGTTTCAAAAAAATCTATTTTTACAATTATCCGTTTAACAACTACCTCTCATCAATTACTGGATAGAAGAGGTACGTTCACCTGAGTTAAAGCCTGTAGATATCCTATAATTCCTCCGGGAAATAGGACTAAAGGAGCTACTAGTATCTGAGACTCTCATCAGAAACTAAATGAATGTCACTCCAATATACATACAAACATTGGCAATCTTTTGCAAATTCACATTATGCTTTTACTTTTAGATTTCTTTATCTCGCCGAAAAATTGTGAAACGGTGCAAATTTATTTTACTCGCAACTATACCTATTGGCCACATATTACTTAACATATTAAATTTAAAATAAAATACATTTAATCGATTAAACGGCTCGGTGAAGGTCGAGTCCTTTTCGGATCATCTACTATGTGATTATATTTGTTTTAGTAAAAATATAAATACAAAATATGACAATCTGCCATTTTAGCTCAAACACCGATCACAAACGTGTGACGTCAACCTTTTGTATATCATTCAAACTTTTATGTTTTTGCATAATTTAAATTATATTGACTCGTTATAGAATTCATGACTATCAGATAAAATAATTGTGATGTCATAGAGACGCCATTACTATTTTCTAGCGTTTTGGTCCAAAATTTAAATTGTATTTTAAAAACGTAAAGGACCCCGCACTTTTTAAGTTCAAATTCGGTCCCGGTCAATATGAATGAAATTTTGGTATCTTATTCGTCCCGGCATGGCGAACAAAAGTTCTCATGGGCTGAACTACCGAAAACCCCAGAAAGGTCAATTCTGACCTCTTAAAGTAACACATGGGCTGAAAAGTCCCGGCCTGACAAATAGATGACGCTAGTTTTATTACAATCTTCTGTTTTTCAGTTAGTACTAACCTTAAAAAGACAGCTGTCAAAATTTCATGATATTCTATTTATTAGTTCGTGAGTTATTGTGCTAATAGTGACGGTACTTTTAATATTTTTAAAACAATTTGGTGTTTTAATTTTACACTTTTTCTTGAAGGGAAAAAATACCGTTCAAGCTAAGCAAAGGATTGAAACGTGTTACGGGGACTCCGCTTTATCAGAAACAACAATAAAACGATGGTTTGCTGACTTCAAACGTGGTCGTAGAGATAACGATGATGCGGAACGCAGTGGACGTCCAAACGAAGCGGTAACGCCAGAAAACATCAAAAAAAAAATCCCCAAAATCGTTTTGAATTATCGAAAAGTGAAGTTGCGTGAGTTAGCTGACATCGTAACGATATTAAAAGAACGTGTTGGCTTTATATTGCATGAGCAATTGACTATGAGAAAGCTCTGTTCAAAGTGGGTGCCGCGTTTGCTCACTGTTGACCAAAAACAAGAACGTGTTGATGCTTCTGAGCAGTGTGTGACCATGTTTAAACGTAACAAACCGGAATTTTTGCATCGATATGTGACAATGGATGAAACATGGATCCATCACAACTATTAGCTGGAAAGGTTATGGCTTCGATGCTTTGGGATGTACGTGGTGTAATATCCATCGACTATCTTGAAGAGAGAAATACCATCAACAGTGAATATTATATAGCGTTATGTGGAGCGATTGAAGGCCGAAGTTGCAAAGAAACGTCCGCATATGAAAAAGAAAAAAATTCTGTTTCATCAAGACAACGCACCGTGTCACAAGTTAATCAAAACAATGGCAAAAATACATGGCGCCCAGCGACTACTGGCTGTTCGTAGACCTAAAAAAAATGCTCGCCGGTAAGAAATTTCGCTGGAATGAAGAGGTTATCTCTGACACTGAGGCCTATTTTGAGGCAAAAGGTAAATCGCTCTACAAAAGTGGTATTGAAATGTAAGAGCGGCGCTAAAATGATTGCGTTGTTCTTGATGGAAATTACGTTGATGAATAAAACTAATTTTGAACAAAAAAAACGTGTTTTCTTTGTTAGGCCACGGACCTTTCAGCTCATGTGTTATTGTTGTCACACACCTCGGAGTCCGTCATAAAAAAAAGTTTTAAAAAAATAAGCAGAGTGGTGACATGAAATATTTAATTACAAAAGTTGATGATAAAAGGTCTTTTAAATACCTATTCAGCCATATCAATATGTACTGTAATTGATCACAAATGTTGATGAAATTTCAACAGATTTCTTAATAAAATGTATTGAGTATTGGTTTCTATGATGTATTTATTGACACACAAAAATAAATTTTTTAAAGGCCGTCACTGGTAATGAAATGTCTGATCTGTCTACTCTTTACCTTTTTTAAAAATCTAGTTATCTTATCAACATACTTGGACATCCAAACTTAATTTTTGCGCCATCGATCTTTTTTGTTTATTTACATTATCGGTTGTCAGGGCGGTAGGTTTTGTTTACTGGTTTCTAAGGCCAACACGTCGGTAAGTGATTTACTTACCGTTCAAGTAAATAACTTACCGACGTCTTAGCCCTACATACATTTAAGTGGTCCTAAATAATATATTACTTCATTCATTACACAAAAGGAACAAAAAAAATAAGAAAATTTATAGTTTTTTTAATGAACAGAACCTAACAGAACGATATAAAAAGTAATAAATTAGCATAACAACAATTTCACAAAATCAAAATGAAATAAATAGGTGAAGCCGAAGGAAAGAGAAGATCTGACCATTGGAAAGATCTAGTAGGGCTTAGACAATTAAAGATTTTGATGGGTGACAAGTAGAAGTAAGGGGCACAATAGATCTTTTGGGTCTCAGTTAATGTCACCCCATCAATAGCTAGATCTAGGTCATCTGGTTCGTTTCTTTGAGCTGCATCTAGAATGTACTTTAACACCGCTCGACAGGGATATTTAATCCTTTGCTGGTACTTGGTATGTCCAAGAAACTATAACACACTAGCTACGTGAGCACAACATCTCATGATTCTGGCACACAGACTTGCCGTTTTTGATTACTTCATTTTTTTAAAGTTTATTCCAAAGTAATGGTTATATTTATAAATATTGCAGTGAATAAGTGAACGTCTTAAGAAATCACTTCAGCTCGGAACAAACACCCGATAAAATTCTAAACTAACAAAAAAGACATTACACTTTTTAGAGTTTATTGGCAGACATTTAAATTAATTTCCTGAGACACTGTGTTTTTAGATTAGTCAACATATTCATGCCGGCGACGGATATTTTCTATGGAATGGAATGTTCAAGTTATGCATTAAATCTAGAACACCTCCTTACATGAATTAAACCTTGAGTTTAATGTATGAAAAACCGGTAGGTAGTGCATTCTATAAAAATGTTTGATTTGTCATATATTTTCACCCTGTATAATCAAAAATACAGGGTTGGGCAAAATGAGCGGAACACCTGATTTATGGCTTAATTGTGGCATTTACGAAAATTTGACCTAAATAAAAGTTTTTGTAGATTTTATGTTCTATTTAGTGGTGTTTGCAGATTTTCCGTTTATATCATATTTTTCAAGATATGACGTCATCGGATAATATTTTAAATGCATCACCCTGTATTTATATTTTTTTTCGAGTAGATATGATTTTTCTGAATTTACCAATACAAGGTTTAGTGGGTCTATGACTTACGGTTTCATAAGAAAAAAATAATATTCAATAGTAAACTACAATTTTAATATCCTAAGTTATTATCGCAGTAGGCTAAAAACTGTTTATCTACTTTGACAGTAATGTCAAATCATTTCTAATTTCTGTCATCGTAAAAAAGTACAGTTTGTTAAGTTGTTTTATCACATTCATTTCTAACACATTTCATTTTACAAATTATTTATTAATAATGTCTGAACTAAGTGAACGTGAGAGAATTACTTTATTGATGATTGTTGGTTTTGGAGATAGAAAGAGATCTTTACAAGAAGCCGCCGACTTGTTTAATGCTACATTTCCTGAGAGAATTTCTCAAATTTCAAAGTCAACAGTCTCTCGAAATTTAAGCAAATTTAACGAAACTGGCAGTGTAAAAAATATTCCAGGTTGTGGACGAAAAAGAACAGCTACAAATGAAGATAATGAACTTAATATAATTTTAAGTGTACATGAAGAACCTAAAACTTCAACATCAAAACTTGCATTAAATCACGATATTAGTGAGAGGTCTGTAAGAAGAATATTGAAACGAAATAAATTTCATCCTTATAAAGTGCACCTACACCAAGCATTAAATGAAGATGATCCTGATAAACGAATGCAGTTTTGTGAAGAAATGATGAATATAATTGATGTGAATAATATGTTTATGAACAACATTGTGTTTTCCGACGAAGCAACATTTTGCCTAAACGGTTTCGTAAATCGACATAATAGCCGGTATTGGTCGGATGTTAATCCACACTGGATGGAAGAAGGTCACACACAATATCAACAAAAGCTGAACGTTTGGTGTGGAATAGTTAGAGGAAGAATAATTGGACCTTTTTTTATCAACGACATATTAAATGGTGATCGATATTTACAACTTTTACGTGAGCAGTTAGTTCCAGAATTAATTCGTTTATTTCCCAATCGTGCTAACCAGTTACAGTTGTCAGAAGACATTTGGTTCCAGCAAGATGGTGCTCCACCTCATTATGCTGCTAGGGTTAGGGAATACCTCAACACAGTATTTCCGCAGAGATGGGTGGGCCGAAGAGGATATGTTGAGTGGCCGGCGAGGTCACCGGATTTATCTCCACTGGACTTTTTTCTTTGGGGGCATTTGAAGTCTATAATTTATAAGGATCTACCTCAATCTCTCCAAGAACTAGAAGATCGAATCAGAGCTGCGGTTCAAAATATAACGCCTGAAATTATTCAAAATTCGCTTAGGTCATTTGTTGACAGATTAGGATACTGTCAGGTAGCCGAAGGCTTTCAATTTTAACACCTACTGTAAATAAATGTGGAATTTTCAATTATCGTTAACTTTGTATTAGATAAATGTTTACTATTAAATATTATTTTTTTCTTATGAAACCGTAAGTCATAGACCCACTAAACCTTGTATTGGTAAATTCAGAAAAATCATATCTACTCGAAAAAAAATATAAATACAGGGTGATGCATTTAAAATATTATCCGATGACGTCATATCTTGAAAAATATGATATAAACGGAAAATCTGCAAACACCACTAAATAGAACATAAAATCTACAAAAACTTTTATTTAGGTCAAATTTTCGTAAATGCCATAATTAAGCCATAAATCAGGTGTTCCGCTCATTTTGCCCAACCCTGTATATTAAAAAGCCATATTATATTATTCACAACTTTTGTAATTATAGTATATTACGTAACGTGTGTGGTAAGAAGCATTTTACGCACGAATGGAGAAAAGTTACGCACGATGCCGCGTAGCGGCGAGTGCGTAATTCCGTGAGTGTGTAAAATGCTTTACAACACGAGTTACGTACTATACTTTACCTACGACCTACTTGTACTTGTATTTATACTCTTATTATTAATAATACTTGAACATCAACATTTTTAATAATTTTATTGTAAAACATTTAGTTCCATATAATACCTATTAATTATTATAATAATTGTTTATAGTAACATTGCAGTTTTTGAGCACAAATGGTAAATCGCTTCCTTTGCTTGTTGAAGCATAAGAAACAACATTTACATTAGGGTTGCTTGGTAAACTTTCATCTCTATTACTTGCACCTGCTATATTTTTTAATTGAAGAAAACTTTAAACAAATACACATTTTTTTGTCAGTTTCTTGACAGTTCGTTCGCAAATCGCTATTGCGGCCTACTTAAGTTTGATGTTTTGACGGCTTATGCCATATTTTTGAATACAATGGCGACGTCTATTGACAGTTGCTAAGATGTTGCTAGGGAAGCCGTGCGATTTACTTTACAGCTGTGCGTTTTTTTTACCGTGCGTAATAGACGTCATTACATTGATGCCGACTGTGTGTTATTGACTGATTACAGGGGGGGTCGTAGGTAATAGTATATTACGTAACAAGAGTTGTAAGTAACCCATTACGCACGAAGTGAAAAAGTTTCACGAGTTCGTAATGGGATTACAACTCGTGTAATGTACTATACTTTTTCTACGCCCATCTATTTTCTTCTGAGTGCTCATAATTTCATCTTTTTCATTACTAACAGTCATATTCATAGGTAAAGTTGAGAAAATGTTCGGTTACTATAATTTGTTACCAAAATTGACAACATAAGTATCAAGAAACATCGAATTATTTTTTTTGAAAGTGTAAAATGTGTTGCCGACATGTAGGGGCATCACTCTTTTAATCTAAAATGTATTTCACTAATGCTAAGAACTTGGGCGTAGAAAAAATATTTTTTCTACGCCCATGTCCGTAAACGTCAAAAATCGCACTGACAACATTCCTTGTAAGTGACATTTAACAATAACATGCACGTAATGAGAATCTCATAACATACATGTGCGTTTAGATAGAAAAACTTAGATTTCTTTGTTGAATCAAATTGCAATCAAATTTTCATTTACGTAATACTTTATTTGGTTTATTTACATACTTTTAATCAATTGAAAAACATAAAAGCTCTTAGCATTAGTGAAATACATTTTAGATTAAAAGAGTGATGCCCCTAAATGTCGGCAACACATTTTACCTATGAATATGACTGTTTGTAATGAAAAAAATGAAATTATGAGCACTCAGAAGAAAATAGATGGGCGTAGAAAAAGTATAGTACGTTACACGAGTTGTAATCCCATTACGCACTCGCCGCTGCGCGGCTTCGTACGTAAACTTTTTCACTTCGTGCGTAATGGGATACTTACAACTCTTGTTACGTAATATACTATTGTATCACCAATTTGAGGTGTGTAACAATATCGTTTAAGAGGTCAAAATTGACCTTATTTGGGGTTTTCGTTAGCTCTGTCTATGAGAACTTTTGTTCGCCAAGTCAAGACCTACAAGATACCAAAATTTCATTCGTTTTGACTGGGACTTATACACTTGGAAAGTGCTGGGTCCTTTCTCCTTTAAAACCATTATTTTTTCAACAAAAAACATTTTTTTTTTATAAAGCTTAAGCATACAAACATCGTGGAGCAGTTTTTCAAAATCCGTCATCATGCCTACTATTTATTTTTTTAAGTATTATGCAATAATGATGTTATTTATAATTGGTTTAAAATCAAAGAATTCCAGCTTTTTGAAAATAAATTTTTCTACGCAAAAAGGTGCTTGTTACTAACAAATTTGTCATTTCCAAAGTCTACTTGATATATTACAGAAACGTAACGGCTACCGTAATATACATGTATACCTTAAATAAATCTTAAACTGTGATAACCATTACCTCCTAAGACTACCCTGTATTTATATGGGATATGCAGGTGGTGATATGAATTTAATCATCCTAATGTTTTATAACTACTCCCTAAATATGAAATCTATAATCAAAACCGTTTACAATGGATGTCCAGTAAAGTGAATAAAGTTTATTTCACGAATTTACGCCTGTTTCGGATTAGTCATAAAAGCATCGAATGAAATGGTAAACTGTACTGAAAGGTTCGATAGTAAATTCTCCCAATATTTGATGCGTTAGAAACCCGAAATTTTATTATTTTTAATCATGTTTTTCCCTTTTTTTTATTAATTTTTCATAATCAGATATCTTATTTATACGAATACATTAATGGGAAAAATAAAATTTACATTTGTGTCTAGAAGTGGTACTGGGACAATTTACTTTCGTCCTTCTTACCGAATTGAACAAGCTAAACTCTGCTCGTCGAGTTTTTGCCAATAATCCGAAACAGGCGTAAATTAGATTAGATTAGATTTTATGAGGTGGCTTTCGGCCTAATCCACTGCGACCTTTTCAGATCTATTGTGGTCCTCTCAAACTCTAGATTACATTCTCCAGCCTGACTCTTTTTAAAAAGTCTATTAGCGTGGAGACTGAACCTTCCATATAGCTCTCTGCCACTGGCGTAAATTAGTGAAATAAACTGTAAATCATGAGTGGCAACATTGTACAACAACTATTTCTATTACACAAATTATATAATTGAAAGAGGTCTGAAAATAATCTGTCTTACAAATTTTAAATATTTCAAAATTTAGTTCTAATTTATTCTCAATTTACAGTGCTATTGTTAAATCGAAATGCAATAAGAAAAAGGGATCCTTTCACTGGTATTATCATCTGTGAAATTTGTGGAAATGTTTACACAAAGCAAGTCGACTTTTCGTATCATCTTTCAACAAATCATCATATAAAACAGAAGAAATTATATAAGAATAGAATGAACAAGAAAAAACTTGATGGAAGCCTAGTTGAGGACAGAAACTGTGCACATCAGCCTAATGTTATTGATAATACTGAAGCACATCCACATTCAGATCACATAAGCATCCAAAAGTGCAATTGTTCCAAAAATAGCGAAAACGGATTAAAATGTGAAGTGTGTTTGATAACATCTTCAAATAAAAATAGCCTAAGCCGTTACTCAGGGAAGAAAATATTTAAATGTGAAATTTGTACCAAATCCTTTGTATGGAAAAGTAATTTGAATTCTCATATGCGTTTGCATACAGGAGAAAACTTATTTAAATGCAAAATCTGTTTGAAATTGTACACACAAAAATATTTGCTAATAAACCACATGCGACACCATACTGGGGAAAAACCCTTTAAATGCGACATCTGTTTGAAATCTTTTGCAGCGAATGACAATTTACAGAAACATTTGCGATGTCATTCAGAGTATAGCCCGTTTAAATGTGACACTTGTTTAAAACCTTTTCCATGTAAATCTGATTTAAATAAACATGTTCGTTGCCATAACGAGATGAAATCATTCAAATGTGACATTTGTTTAAAATCGTTTTCAAGGAAAAGTAATTTAAATATACATTTGCGTTTTCATACAGGGGAAACCCCGTTTAAATGTGATATTTGTTTCAAGTCATTTCCACGAAGAGATTATTTAAATAGTCATTTGTTGTACCATAAAAAAGATAAACCTTTCAAATGTCAAACATGCTTTGAATATTTTCCATATAAATATGATTTAAATAACCATGACTGTTACCTTAATGAGGGGAAACCGTTCAAAAGTGACATTTGTTCAAGATCGTTTTCGATAAAATGTGACTTAGATAATCATATGTCTAACCATTCAAGAGAAAAACAATTTAAATGTGAAATTTGTTCAAAATCCTTTGTACATAAAACCAGTTTAAACTTACATTTACCTTGTCAAGCAATAGAAAACCCCATGGAGACTATATAAGAAGAGCTAAGCTGTTTGTTTTTTTTCCACCGCGGCGTCGCTACTGGAAATACGATACGATTCAAAATTACTAACCCTAGTTTTCATAAATGACAGTAGTCAAATTGTAAACATTACTTATGACCTAATAATAAAACTAGAAAGATTAAAATTGTTAAAAATTGATAATAGGCAGGTTGTGCATAATTGCAATAGTGGTTGGTGTTGCATCTGATTTAAAACGAAGGTGTGAATTAAATTTAAGAAAAGCAGAGTGTTCTACAATTCAAAAGAACTAATAGATAAAAGGTGAACAATGATATGATAGTTGATATAAGAAATAAGCAGTGAAATTAATTTGAAAAAACTACTAATAGGTAAGCTGTTTATACGAAAAAATATAAATTCAGTTGATATAGGTGTATAGGTACACACACCGTGTACACGGCATATGGTAGACGTTATACAGTGCAAAGTGAATGGGACACGGTATACGGAAAAAGTGAACCTTTTTTCTTGTGCTGTGTAAGGGAAACAAAAATTGTCTTCCTTTAGCTATGAACAACCAAGAAAATTTTTATTACAGTTTGAAGGGATAGTAACCTAAATCAAAGTTGTGATGAGGCTCGCAAGTGTCCATCAGGCCTATTTTCAACCGGCGACTATAAAACTCGCAATAGATGAGATGTTGCGTATAGGTCATAGTAATAACCCCGATCGCAGTATTCTTATGACCATACGTTTCAAAATTACGCCATCAAAACTTATATAGGCTCGGTGGATAAGCCGTAGGAGTATTCAAACTTTTCATTCGTGCGCGGTGCACGGAGAACGATACACGACTTTTCATTTGAGACAGCGATTAATTTCCAAGTAACTCACGACGCTGATGAGATATTGTAATGAAAATTTATGTAAACAAGCTTTTGTGAGGTTATGTTTACTAGGGCGCATTCTCATTTACTGCAAAACGCGATGAAAAACATTTCGAAACGAAGCGTACGGTGTTCCATTAATATCTTGTTAGCGCCAGATTTGCTGGTATAACGGGATAAACCAAGTGAAAATAATCTCATAGCCTATACGCAACATCTCATCTATTGTGGAGCGGCGCCAGCTACAGAGAATCAATGGATTACATCGAGTGCAGGACGCGAATCAACACTCACAATATTATCAGCAGCTTGGGCTACAATAATTATTATAATCTCTGTCTCAAATGAAAAATCGTGTTTCGTTCTCCGATTACGCGTAAAAAGTTCGAATAATCCTACGGCTTATCCACCGTGCCTCTGCAAGTAAGTTTTGATATTATAGTTTGTCTCAAAGTATATCGTCTTATCTTTGCCGAGAATCATCTAAATATGACCATTTACGACCTTAATGAAACCCAACAACTACAGTCGAGTGACAAGGCAAAGTCGGGCCATCAGGTATAAATGAGTTTTGTATCGGGTGTATGATGGCTGCATTGAATTCATTTGGCAGTATTAAATATTCCGTTTTAGCGTGCGTTTTCAAAGAGCTTTCTATACGAGTATTATAAGTTATCATTAATTTGTTTCGCAATGTTGCGTCGAAAACACTCGTCATTAAGTGCAAAGCAAATTGTGAAAAATGTGTATGATTGTTTTGTTAGTAGAGGATTCATGAAACAAGAAGCTTTAAAAGAAACCTGCTTATTTACGAAGACACCAATATCCTCTATAAACGATATTATTAACAGTGAAAAATTAAGTGGGAGAAGAAAAAATCGTAGTGATTTTCAATATCATCTTCTAAACAATGGCCAACAGGATATAATAAGAAGAAAAATATATTCCCTCTATGAAAGCCAGATTGTTCCTACTTAGGACAATCTAAAAAGGAAGCTAGAAGAAGATGACACCAATATAAATATTTTCAGGGCCACCCTCCATAGAGTTATTGGTAAAATGGGATTCACATATCGTAAAATTGACAAAAAACAAGTAGTAATGGAATCGCAAAGATTGCGCACTTGGAGATTCAATTTTCTTTAGGACATTAAGAAGTACCGATCTGAATACAGAATTATAATCTACCTGGACGAAACAAGATTTGATACACACGATGCAGTATCCAAAGGATGGGTTGATTCCAGTAAAAACTGTAAGACTAAGGCACCTTCAAAAAAGGAAAGCGCTGGATCAGAAAACGGATTTGTTCCAAATTGTCTACTGCTGTCTGCAAAGAATATTAGGGATTCAAGCTTGGATTATCATGAAGATACAACTGCAGAACTTTTTGAAAACTGGTTTCAAAATGATCTTATGAAAAATATTCCCGACTACAGTGTAATTGTACCTAATGGACAACGCAAGCTACCACAGCCGCCTACTACAAAAAGCACCAAACTCATCGAGTAAAAAGATTAAAATTCAAGAATATTTGTTACAAAATGATATTTATTTTGAACCTTATTACAAGAAGGAGCAACAAAGGATGTATGATAAAAATACAAAAAGATAGATATTTGTGAATTTGATCCTTTTTAAAATAATTTTAAATAGTCTGCCACTGGCGATCTCTTCTACAGCAGCTATTGGTCTATTAATTTTATGAAAAAGCGAAGACGATATACTTTGAGATAAACTATGCTATGACCTATACGCAACATCTCATCTATTGCGAGTTGGATTGTCGCCGGTTGGAAATACGACGGTCGCGCCGGCTGGATTTCGGAACCATCATAGCAAACGCATATTGCCATAAAGCTGCGTCTCTTTATAATTTTTCACTCAACGCATGCACTAAGAGTGGCTTTTTCACATTTTTCTTTAAAATATTTGTTATACTCATTATAACTGTGCTGGACCTTCAATCTTCTAAAATTCCATGCCGAAGAGAAATGTTTTTGGCAAGACATATCATATTTTATTACCAAACGATCACAATTTAAGATATTTTCAAAGACGAGGACAAAAACGCATTTCTTACTCTACTTGAAATCTTTATTTCCTAACCTCACTTTCCTAACATACTGTCAAATGATTTAGCAACCGATAAAATACCATGAACTGAAAGTGTATGCAAGGCTCATGATTGGCTGCTATTGTTCTGCAGTCAGTTGTTAGTATCGTATTTTCACTGGCGCACTCCGTCATTACCAAAAATTTGAATACATGGAGCTCGATCTCCTTGTATAGCCTCCACGGAAAAACCATTCAAATGTGACATTTGCTTCAAATCGTTTTCAAAAAAAGGTGATCTGAATAAACGTTTTATTTCCAACCACTCGGGAGAAAAACCATTTATATGCGAAATTTGTTCAAAATACTTTGTACATAAAACTAGTTTAAACTTACGTTAACCTAGTCACGCGGCAGAAAAACCATTCCAATGTGATATCTGTTTGAAATATTTTACAGCTAAAAACAATTTACTGAAACATTTGCGATGTCATACGGTAGAAAGATGGATTAAATGTAACGTTTGCTTAAAATCTTTTTAATCGAAAATTAATTTATGTAATAATTTGTATTGCCACACAGGCGAAAAACTGAAGGCTTTTTCACAAAAAGCTCATTTGAGTATGCGTTTGCGTCGTCAAACCGAGGAAAAACCTTCCAAATGTGATTTGAATAAACATTATTCGTGATACAATGTCGAATAAACTCCTGGACAAAATTAACGCACCACTCATATTTTTCTCGATATTCTTTATTTATTGATAACTTACTGTACGACAAGTAGGCCATGGACCTTGTTTGACAGTGACAGTTGTTATTTAAGTTAACTATATTATCACATAATATTGTTTGGGCAGCAATTCGTATTGAACCTCGTTTTACACTAAAACTGTGTTAACATTTTCTTAAAAAGTGCTGATTAAAGCAAAGTTTCTGTTAGAAGCAAGGTTTTGATTGTAATTGTTTTTATAACATGCATGTTTGGAAGTGTATCAAGTAAAAAAATGAGCCGCCAAAGAAATTTGTCAATGGAGGAAGCAGTGCGAGCATCGAGTCTCCTGAATGAAGGATATTCAATATGATATGTTGCTGGTTTGTTAGGAAGACATAATTCCAGCATCAGGTGCATAGTGAGGCGACATAATAAAACGAGTTCGTACCATCGAAGACCAGGACAAGGGCGAAAACGTTCCACTAATCAAATTGATGATCGTTTTTTGAGACAACGTGCTCTCAGAAACAGGAGAGTAACCAGCAATCTGCTAAAAAATGAATTATCATAAATATGTTCGAAATATCGATATATCGTCTCGAACGGTTAGAAGACGTTTACATGAAGCAGGGTTAAGCAACAGAAGACCAGCCAAAAAACCCTTGCTTACCGGAGAACACAAAGTTCAGAGATTAAATGTTGCAAGACTACATCAGAATTAGACCATCAATGATTGGAAACGGGTTCTGTTTTCCGATAAAACTAGAGTTAGCCTTAAAGCTCCAGATGGACGTGAGCGTGTCTGGCGAAGGCAAGGAGAAAGGTTTGCCAGCTGTAATATCTCTCCTAAAGTACCTTTTGGTGGTGGCTCTAAAATGTTTTGGGGAGGAATTTGCTTTGATGCTCGTACGGAATTGGTCCCTATACGTATACGGGTCAAGACGTTTGTCCGAAGTCCGTCCCGTGGATCCGTATGATAATTTATATTGCAGATATTATATATACATATAAGATATAATATGTAGTAGATACTTTATTTGTAATGCTAAAACCATTACATTTTATTTCATATTTTTCCCTTCACACTTTTTCCATGCTTAGGAATGGCAGAAGCAATGGCCAAAATTGACCTTTTCTTTCTGGCGTGTTTAAAAAAATGGATTAGTTTTTATATTCATGGATTCTATGGAATTATGAACGTCCAACAAAGATTTCGGTAAAGGCGGCATTTTACTTCTTCTTGCATAGGAAATATTTTTACGAAAACGGCACATGTCTTGAACCGTAATTGTTTCTATATCACCGTTCCTTAACTCCCGATGCAAAATCTTTGACGGTGTTGACGCGATGTCCTCCACTGCTTTTCTTTTTAAATTATTATTAAGTTTTTGACGGTTGATTAAACTTTCTTCGTTTTTGAAGTGATTATGTTCATGGTTTTGTTCAATAATTTCATTTTTATCATTTAGTTTTAAATAGACTTTACACAATTTATTAACGCATGCCCAACGTGTAATGTTATTACATAAATTTTTATGAAAATAAAACTTAAAACCATCAATATTGATAAGAGTTTCACCTTTCTGACTTACCATGACATCCATTTCTCTGGAGCACACCGAAAGCACTAACCAATTAAAGTGGTGCGTTTTTAAGCCAAAAGTCGAACGGTATCACACGCGAAACAACGAGAAGCACTACTAGCTATTATTTAAAATATTCCTCTATTTATAGGTAAGGGTCTGTGGAAGGGTGTCGATAATACACGAATCATACTAATTATTCTAGGAATAATATTCTACCCTGCCCATTCTACCTGTGTATCCACCTGACCGCGGGACGGACATCGGTCGGGGATTAAAAACCCTTTTCCTAAACCCTCAATTTTCTGACCGCGGGACGGACATCGGTATTGCCCGATATCAAGCATGCCGCGACGCATGAATGCAGTGATAAGAAGTAGAGGAGGGCCTACGCGGTATTAGGGTTGACCCATATGCATTTATTCTCTTTTATTCATTTTTTCAATTTGGAGGTATGATAGATTATTTTTATGCAATTCCAGCAATAACAAACTTTTATGGGAAAAATAAAACAAATTAAGGTTATGTTAAGGTCATATTCGACTAATTTGTAGGTGTTCATTATTATTTCAACGTAACTTAGTTTTATTTTGTGTTTATAATGTAAATATTTATAGATTAACTAAAATGGTGCGTTAACTTTGTCCAGGAGTTTAAATCGCCGTCCAATTTTTTTTGTTGATATCTGTTATATACTTTTGTGGCTTTAATGTTTAATGGACTGATATTGATTGTATGGAACAATAAAGTACACTTTAGAATTAGGTATATGGTTTTATTATAAACACTTATAATCATCATTTCAAAACATGTGTTCTTCGAGCGAGTCTTTGAGTCACGAATCGACAGGTGCGATCTTTTTCAATGAGATCTCAGTTAATCTCAGCTCACATCGGTAAAATGTGCAGATTATTTTTTATTTACTCCGAAGTGAGCTGAGATTTTTCCTCCATGTGATGCATTTTGGCATTACATACAAACATGAAGTAAATTCAATGAAATTGATTACCACTTTATAAACAATACGTTTTATACAGCGTGGCCACGGATGGGGTATCCTATAGATGAAAAAGGTTTAAATATTAGTTTTAGTGAAAAATGTCATTCTTGGTAAAAAGTTTTGTTTGTTCTGAAACCCCATAAAAAAAAATTCAAGTTTTTCAAAACCCGTCTCATTTTATAGCCAGTTTTATGAAAACCGTTGTAACGAGTTATTTTTTTTTCTTGGCACCGATTTAATGTTTTTTTTCTTCTTAACACATATTACTATTTTATTTCACCTTTTGGTTTTAGATAACTCGTTACTTACTTTCCGATTCCCTTTAGTTACCGAATCATATATATTTTTTTTTATATTATAACCGTTATATTGTAGCTTAAGTATTTTTAGTATTAATCCGGAGGTACGCAAATTTATATTCAATCATAAAATTTAGTCGTTTCCAATGTTAACATTTTTCAATTGAAAAGGACGTTCGGTATATATACCATTTAATTTAATTTAATTAATTCCGAAAGACGTCCGGTATATGACAAACTTTTTTGTAGTTTCTAAATAAAATTTTACTAATGAGAATATAAAAGGAGAGAAGAGTTTAATTCTCAGGGCAGCTCTCAGGTTCTCAATCCGTGGTTCTCAGCTTGCACTGATTTTACTTAAAATAATTTTGATACCGCTTTTCGTTTTCCGTCCTATATTTAGTAGTGTTCCGATCCGGCCCCCGGAGTTAGTAATTAACAGACATTAATTTTTTTTAACGTGTGAAAGTGTATTCCGACACCGAAGCCGTTTGAAACAAGGTAAAGATATTTTAAGAATCACCGTTTCTCCGAAATTTTCGTACCTCCGTAAACTAGTAATAAATTCGATATTTATTTTACTTCCCTGACCGATTGATTTTTTTTGTATTTTACTTTGTTCATTTTTTTCAAATAACCGGCACTATTTAATTAGTGTGATTTGTTTTGGGGTAAACTATTTTCATGATAGTATAATTAATGATAAAGAAGTTAAATTTTTTTTATGTATCCCGGATTTTAAATGTAACTTGCTATTGAGTTGAAGCTCGTTTCCGTTTTTTGTTGAATAAAAGTTGATTTGTTCTAAAATTGGGTTTTTCTTTACATTGCTAAGTAGGTGATTGATAGTGAATATTCGCCGGCTCTCCATTGAGGGTACAATTTTACGTGTTTTATTTACAGGATTTTTTATATTCAGTTGATAGGTACTATTGTGATATTTCAATTTTATTCCCGAGTTTTATTCTTACTCTGTGTGTCAATAAGTAGAATCATTGGAACCGTATTACAATTAATTTATTTTATTAATCTTGAAATAGTAGTATACCGTTGTAAATTATAAATCCAAAGGGATATTCGAACTTGGAGGTGGCTCAGTTACGCTTGTTCGTTTACCCGGCAGATTTATAACTTTATTCCCTTTACTCAGTAACCGATATACAAATTTTTTGTGTCATTTTCCGGATTTTATTTAAATCCAAAGGGATATTCGAACTTGGATGTGGCTCAGTTACGCTTGTTCGTTTACCCGGCAGATTTATAACTTTGTTCCCTTCACTCCGTAATCAATATACAATTTTTGTGTCATTTTCCGGATTTTATTTAAATCCAAAGGGATATTCGAACTTGGATGTGGCTCAGTTACGCTTGTTCGTTTACCCGGCAGATTTATAACTTTGTTCCCTTTACTCCGTAATCAATATACAATTTTTGTGTCATTTTCCGGATTTCATTTAAATCCAAAGGGATATTCGAACTTGGATGTGGCTCAGTTACGCTTGTTCGTTTACCCGGTAGATTTATAACTTTGTTCCCTTCACTCCGTAATCAATATACAATTTTTGTGTCATTTTCCGGATTTTATTTAAATCCAAAGGGATATTCGAACTTGGATGTGGCTCAGTTACGCTTGTTCGTTTACCCGGCAGATTTATTACTTTATTCCCTTTACTCAGTAACCGATATACAAATTTTTTGTGTCATTTTCCGGATTTCATTTAAATCCAAAGGGATATTCGAACTTGGAGGTGGCTCAGTTACGCTTGTTCGTTTACCCGGCAGATTCACTCCGTATTAGTAACCTGATTGGCTCAGACTGTTAAGTCCGCCCCTCTCTTCTCCCCGTTAGTTTTTCAGGCCCTATAGATTTATAACGACAATAGACCACAGAGTATTAATATTATAGCAAAGGAAAGATATTTGTTTATTCCGTCAGTAAATCATTAGTTGAAACTAAACTGATATTTGATTCATCCGAATTGTAAATTTGAGATTGGTTGGTTAAAGTAAATTCAACCAGACCCCTGGAATTCGCCGTAACCTCCATCTGAGGCTATCCGGAACTCTTGACGCTAAGAGTCAAGGGGCCGTGGAGCAAACCACGTTAAAAATCTGGCGCCCGAGCATTTCGTTGTAAGATTTTATGTCAAGGGTGTCCATAGTGACGTGTTAGTGTGGCAGAAGACCACGGATAGGGAGAAAACGCGTTACAAAATGGCGCCCGAGCAGGGACCCGTTTGTTGATTAAACAGTGACCGTTTGATTCCGTTTTAGATTTTGTTCTTTATTGTTGCTTTGAGCAGGGACCCGATTGTTGAAAAAAACAGTGACCGTTAGATTCCGTTTAAGATTGTTTTTTTTGGGTATTGTTGATGAGAGCAGGGACCTGACTGCCGATAAGCAGGAACCGCTTTATTCCGTTTTATTATTAGTACAAGGACCTGACTGTTGATTAGTAGGAACCGTTTAATTCCGTTTTCGTTTTACCGTAGAGAGCTGATTGTTGAATTACACAGTTTTATTTAAAGTCCGTATTGTTGAGTTGTAGGTTTGTTTTTTTCTTATTGACTATTGTTGCTCGACCGATATATATATATATATATATATATTTTTTGACCTGTTGATATTTTTTTTTTGAAATTTTTTTTTGAAATGGACTGTTTTGCCAGTCTTAGAATTTTGTTCTTTGTCATTTTAAAAGTTATCTTTCGGCTTGAGTTAAAAAGCTTGTCAGAAGAGACTGCTGTGTCTAGGACCAAAGGGCAAATGTCAAGAAGAAACTCAGAAGATGTTGACTTATCTGTTTTGGCTGATAAAGAAGAAACTGAAACATTAGAATCCGATACCGTAACCGTTCCGATCACTTTGGCCAACCCTCCGCTGAATGTACATGACTGGAAGGTATGTTTTGGCAACCGTGGAGACCCGGTCGCATTTATCGAGAGAATTGAAGAAATCTGTAGCGCAGAGAATGTTCAAAAAGATTATTTGCTTCCGGTGCTACCTGAATTACTATCCGGTGAACCCGCTCTATGGTACCGGAATAATCGAAGCAGATTTACCAGCTGGACCGATTTTAAAACCGATTTCCGAATTTTCTTTTATCCCGTAAATTACGAAGACAACTTAGAAGCCGAGATAGGCCGTCGTCTACAAAGGAGAAATGAGTCTGTCGCAACTTACATTACCGAACTCCAAACCCTGATGCGACGACATGGAAGGCTTACTCCCGAACAACAGTTAGCCAGACTGTACCGTAACCTATTGCCCGAATACCGTTTGCAAATCCGAAAAAGGGACTTTAAGAATTTCTCCACATTTTGTCAAGTGGTGAGGGAATATGAGCTCCTCAGGAAGGAACTCCAAAATGTACCCAGTCACAGTGGACCGAACCGTGGACCCGTCAGACCACAGCCGACAACACCAAGATATGGACCGTCTCACAACTCTACTCCTGGTCCGTCCAGAGAACCCGTCGTCAGTTCCCGCCAACCGTCATCGACCGATACTCCTCGCCGTTCGCCGCCTGACGCCACTCCTCAAGCGTCTGGATCATCTTCCCGTCAGATCACTTGTTTCCGTTGTGGTGAATCCGGCCACTACCGGAATAATTGTCAAAATCCCCCGAAAATTTTCTGTTCACGTTGCCGTAAAGAAGGCGAATTTTCTAGAGACTATTCCTGCAGAAGGCAGGAAAACTAATCCGAAGTTGTACCGAAGAGAGGCCGACACAGCTTCCGCAAATCTTTGCCTCTCATACCGAACCGCCGGCAGAAATGAACGACCCCCGACCGCACATAGACGTTGAAATTGGAAATCAGAAATTCCAAGCATTGTTAGATACAGGAGCAGCAAAATCCTATATTGGTGATCAAGTAGCTAGGACATTTTCCCAAAAGAAGCAAACTACCGCCCGTCAAACAACGAAGGCCCGTTTAGCCAATGGAAATTTAGTCTCCATCACCGATATTTATGAGCTGACATGGAAGATCAATGACGTCAATATGGAGGGTTCGTTAGAGCATTTCCCCGGATTGATAACCGATATTGTTTTAGGACATGATGTCTTACAAAAGTATGATTTCCGTCTGGACTTAGGAACCGGAAAGATATACATAAAGGATAAATTAGTGAGGCGTTCACAATTAGCCAGTCCTGCTGGAATATTGGAGGCCGTGAACCCGCCTAGGAAAGAAATCGAGGCCGATGTACCGATAATATGTAAGGAAGATACCCATCATCGTCTTACTGAAGACTGCCGTTCTGAAAATCAGTCTGTTTCCGAAGTCTCTGCGTCTTCCCTTGAGTTAGGGGTTGACAAGGAGCAAATTGTTTCCGAAGTCTCTGAGTCTTCTGTGGAGTTAGGGGTTGACAAAGAGCAGTCCGTTCTCGAAGTCTCTGCGTCTTCCCTGGAATTAGGGGTTGACACAGAGCAGTCTGTTCTCGAAGTTTCTGCGTCTTCCCTGGAGTTAGGGGTTGACAAAGAGCAGTACGTTCTCGAAGTCTCTGCGTCCTCCCTGGAGTTAGGGGTCGACAAAGAACAAATTCGTTCCGAAGTCTCTGCGTCTTCCCTGGTGTTAGGGGTTGACAAGGAGCCAACCGTTTCTGTAACATCTGCGTTCTCCCTGGAAAATTTAGGGGATGACGAGAAGTATGATTATATAGGTTGTCCGTTGGATAGTATAGTTCCGTTCACAAAAAGAAACCTATCAAAAGAACAAACAGACAGATTAAACGTCTTCCTAGACCAAGAGTTACCGAAATTTGAATCCTTACGAGGCCCGACGTCACTAGTTGAGCATGAAATCCGATTGCTGCAACCCCGTCCGATCAAACAAAGATACCGACCCCAGAATCCGAAAATGCAGGAAATTTGCAATGCTGAAATAGATGCCATGTTGGCAGAGGGAGTGATCGAACCTTCTACAAGTCCGTGGAGTTCTCCAATAGTCATTGTGAAGAAGAAAGATGGGAAAAACCGTTTTTGTATCGATTTCCGAAAAGTTAACGAGGTAACAATGAAGGATGCTTATCCTCTTCCGTTTATTAATGCTATTCTAGATAAATTGCGTAAAGCCAAATATATTTCCAGTTTGGATTTGAAGAGTGGATATTGGCAGGTTCCGTTAACGCCCGAAAGTAAACCTATTACCGCATTCACCGCACCGGGACGTGGATTGTTTCAATTCACGGTTCTTCCGTTTGGTTTACATTCCGCACCTGCTACCTTCCAGAGACTGGTTGATAGATTAATAGGTCCAGATCTAGATCCTTACGCTTTTGCGTATCTGGATGACATCATCGTTCTGGGGGAAACGTTTGATCAACATCTGGAAAACCTGTCCGAAGTGTTCCGCCGATTGCGAGGGGCCCAGCTGAAACTTAATCCAGAGAAATGTCATTTCTGTCTACCGTACATGAAATACTTAGGACATGTAATTACTGGAGATGGAATCCGTACCGATCCCGAGAAGGTAGAAAGTATTGTGAAATTTTCAGCACCGAGAAATATCCGAGAACTGAGAAGATTTTTGGGAGTTGCCTCCTGGTATAGGAGATTTGTGCCTTCGTTTTCAGAAAAGGTGGCTCCGTTGACAAAATTACTCCGTAAGTCTCAGCGATGGAAGTGGACTGAGGAACAAGAAACCGCTTTCGCTTTGATTAAAACCTGTCTGTCAGAAGCACCCGTTCTAAGTTGTCCTGATTTTACCGTACCGTTCACTCTGCAGACCGATGCCTCCGAATATGGTTTGGGAATAGCCCTTACCCAACAGAAAGATGGCCACGAGCACGTGGTAGCGTATGCAAGTCGAACCCTGAGTCCTACCAAGAAAAACTACTCCGTCACCGAGAAAGAGTGTCTTGCCATTGTCTGGGGGATTGAAAAGATGCGTCCTTATTTAGAGGGCTACCATTTCACGGTTGTTACCGATCATCAATCTCTTAGATGGCTACATTCCATATCTAGTCCGTCAGGACGTTTAGCAAGGTGAAGTATTTTTCTGCAACAGTACGATTTCGAAATACAATACCGTAAAGGTGCTCTAAATCGTGTAGCCGATGCCTTGTCTAGAAATCCGCTACCAATGACCGTCGAGGCCGATCTACCGTCTGCCCTTTGTCTAACCGATGTAACCGCTGAATGTTCGTGGTACCGAACCAAGAAGGAGGAGGTCCTTAAGGACCCAGAGAAGTTTCCGGACTACTGCATCAAAGAAGACCGTCTATACCGTCATTTCTGGGACATAAATGATTTCCGAGAACCAGAAATGTCTGACCCTTGGAAACTTTGCATCGCAAAACCCGACCGAACCCGAGTCCTGCATGAAAATCATGATGCTCCAAACGCCGGACACCTAGGGATTGCTAAAACCATCACCCGGATTGCAAAACTGTACTATTGGCCAGGAATGTTTAGGGACATCACCAAGTACGTAAGGAGATGTCTACAATGTCAACGGTACAAACCGTCGCAACAAAAACTCCCAGGAAAGATGCAGCCATCAGCAAACCGGCAACCATGGCAAACCGTTAGTTCCGATATCATTGGACCGCTACCCAGAAGTAAGAAAGGGAACTGTTACATTATTATGTTCCAAGACCGATTCACTAAATGGGTACAATGTAAACCGTTAAGGAATGCTACTGCCAGTAGCATAAGTACCGCTTTTTATGAAGAAGTGTTGACGATATTTGGATGCCCCCGCACCGTACTGACCGACAATGGGACTCAGTATGACAGTAAGCTTTTCAAGGACATGCTGAGTGGATTAGGAATCCGACACCGCTTTACGCCGCCGTATACACCCCAAGCGAATCCAGTAGAACGAGCCAACCGCACCCTGAAGACAATGATTGCACAATATTGCGAAACAGATCACCGAGACTGGGACATGAGGTTGCCGGACTTGAAGTTCGCAATGAATAACTCAAGACACGACTCGACTGGTTTTTCACCTGCCTTCCTAAATTTTGGCAGAGATCCCGAGATTCCGAACTCCTACCGAAATCAAGCTGAAAATAAAACCGAGCAAAGTCCGAAAGATGACACCGAATTGACCGACACCACCGAAGAAGATCCGAAGCCGCATCTCTTGCGAATAGGGAAACTGCAGGAGTGTTTCGATCTAGTCCGACTGAACCTGTCCAGGGCATTTACCAGTCAAAGTCGCCACTATAATCTGCGCCGTCGAGACTGGAAATGCACTATTGGAGACCAAGTTATGAAAAAGGAGCATACGCTATCCTCGGCCGTTGATCACGTCGCCGCGAAACTCGCTCCTAAATATTCCGGGCCGTACGAAGTTGTACGTGTCATTTCGCCGGTGGTATATGACTTGCGAGACAAAAAAGGGAAACGGTATAACCGCGTTCATGTGAAAGATTTGAAACCCGCCCATGAGTAAATCCGTTTGTTTTTTTATCCGTAGAATGGGCGACCGAGACCTACCACCGCTGTTATCTTCCCCAATGGAACATAGGGCGTTCATCACCCTGACGGAGGACCTTTGCTGGAGGTGTGGAGCCTCCGGTCACCGCCGACAAAGCTGTACCCGTTTGTACATCCTATTCTGCTCCCGCTGTGGACGAGTGGGACGGATGTCCCGAGAATGCCCGTGCGACCAGCCACCTTCCCGTACCCGATCGATGGCCGTCCAGGTCCATCTGGTCGACAATTAAAAAACCGCCACGCCAGAAGCAAGACGCCGCCGTCCAGTGCCGCCTAGACCCCGAACGATCCCGGACCGCTCAGGAAGTAGCCAGACGCTGTTCCAGGACATACCGACACCAGTCGTCCCGAGGACCAGGACCTCATCTTCCCGACCGTTCATTCCGACACCGACATTCCAGGCGGTGAGACCGCTGGATCGAAGGTTATTTTTTTTTGTTGATTTGTAACCACTTTTTGTAAAAAAACCACATGGTGGGTTAAAAAAAAATGTAATGACCGAAAGTTGAACTTTCGTTCATTCATTTTTTTTTACCGAAGAAAAGGGGGTGTGTAACGAGTTATTTTTTTTTCTTGGCACCGATTTAATGTTTTTTTTCTTCTTAACACATATTACTATTTTATTTCACCTTTTGGTTTTAGATAACTCGTTACTTACTTTCCGATTCCCTTTAGTTACCGAATCATATATATTTTTTTTTATATTATAACCGTTATATTGTAGCTTAAGTATTTTTAGTATTAATCCGGAGGTACGCAAATTTATATTCAATCATAAAATTTAGTCGTTTCCAATGTTAACATTTTTCAATTGAAAAGGACGTTCGGTATATATACCATTTAATTTAATTTAATTAATTCCGAAAGACGTCCGGTATATGACAAACTTTTTTGTAGTTTCTAAATAAAATTTTACTAATGAGAATATAAAAGGAGAGAAGAGTTTAATTCTCAGGGCAGCTCTCAGGTTCTCAATCCGTGGCTCTCAGCTTGCACTGATTTTACTTAAAATAATTTTGATACCGCTTTTCGTTTTCCGTCCGATATTTAGTAGTGTTCCGATCCGGCCCCCGGAGTTAGTAATTAACAGACATTAATTTTTTTTAACGTGTGAAAGTGTATTCCGACACCGAAGCCGTTTGAAACAAGGTAAAGATATTTTAAGAATCACCGTTTCTCCGAAATTTTCGTACCTCCGTAAACTAGTAATAAATTCGATATTTATTTTACTTCCCTGACCGATTGATTTTTTTTGTATTTTACTTTGTTCATTTTTTTCAAATAACCGGCACTATTTAATTAGTGTGATTTGTTTTGGGGTAAACTATTTTCATGATAGTATAATTAATGATAAAGAAGTTAAATTTTTTTTATGTATCCCGGATTTTAAATGTAACTTGCTATTGAGTTGAAGCTCGTTTCCGTTTTTTGTTGAATAAAAGTTGATTTGTTCTAAAATTGGGTTTTTCTTTACATTGCTAAATAGGTGATTAATAGTGAATATTCGCCGGCTCTCCATTGAGGGTACAATTTTACGTGTTTTATTTACAGGATTTTTTATATTCAGTTGATAGGTACTATTGTGATATTTCAATTTTATTCCCGAGTTTTATTCTTACTCTGTGTGTCAATAAGTAGAATCATTGGAACCGTATTACAATTAATTTATTTTATTAATCTTGAAATAGTAGTATACCGTTGTAAATTATAAATCCAAAGGGATATTCGAACTTGGAGGTGGCTCAGTTACGCTTGTTCGTTTACCCGGCAGATTTATAACTTTATTCCCTTTACTCAGTAACCGATATACAAATTTTTTGTGTCATTTTCCGGATTTTATTTAAATCCAAAGGGATATTCGAACTTGGATGTGGCTCAGTATTTTATTACTATTACTACCACCGCCAGCTTCCACCACACAGATGATACACAATCACTGCACTACTTTGAGCTTGCTGAAACGCAACGGGCTATGAATGCAGTTAATTCTAACTTAAGATGAATTTCCTATTCAAAATTGACAAGCCGCGAAATATTTGTCCGAAAGTTTTAACTTACGTCCGTTATCGTATAAAGTTGAAAAATGTTCGACTTTTATCCGTCATCGGATTTAACCTAACTTTTTCATGATCTGCCATTTTTGTGGGTTACTATTTAAGTATGACCAAAGAATACACCAGGTGTATTCTTTGGTATGACTTACATCTAGTCTTTATCAGTTGAATTCCTAGAATACTTTTTTTTCTATTGTTAATTATTGTTCTGTGAGTGTCATGAGTGAATTTAAAGATTATTCTATACTGGGTAAATTATCACTCAGGATATAGCCCGAAGAAAAAGAAGATTATTCTGTGCAATGGTTTCTCTTCTCTCAGGGTTTATGTTTTTCTTAGAACATAAAGTCAGTTTTATGTTCTAAGATGTTTATAGATCACAGCACACCCTCTAGCAGGCTAAAGCCCACGTCTCACGGTCAAATGTTTGATCAAACCAAAAAATTGACAGCATATGACGTCATCTTCTTAGTTTGATCAAATCCTGTAAAAATAGAGGCGTTTCTATTTTTCAAGGTCAGTTTGAGCAAACTCTCCTTTTGATTGGTGGAAAAAGAATATTTACGGTTAACGTGAGTGCCATAAATGTCATTGTAAAAATGTAAATAAAAATATTGCTATGACTGGTTTCGTTTCGTCGAAGAAGCCAAGATCTAGCCCACATTCTTCGTTTTTCCTTTTCTATTTTTCCAGCCGGTATGCCAGAACAATAGCTATACTTAAAAGACCCAAAACAGATTTAATTTTTTTTATTTTCTTTGTGGAAGATACAAAAAAATTGCAGTTTAATCACATTAACAATTTTTAGTTTGACAAATGATAGACGCCAGTTAGACATCCGTCAATAAATTTGGTCAAATTTTGAATGATGGTGTGAAAGACAGTTTCTTAAAATTTGAACAAACTATAGGTATGACGTCAATACGTCACTTTGGTCAAACTAATTTGATCAAAAATTTGACCGTGAGACATGGGCTTAACTCCTCTACTAATTCTCGGAACTAATATAGACCACACTCGCCGCACGTTGCGAACGATAATGTACATGGAGCACAGAACTAGTAATCTGTTACATAGAGGGACATTTGAATAATTAAATGAGCGGGAAATATGAAATAACTGAGGGCGGGATATTTAAATAATAAATATTTGATGGATAGCCCCGAATTATTTCAAGTTGTACATATTTTTCACACTCATATGACTGCAAAAAAATGAAATATATACACCTTGAAATAAACAAAACATGGGAGTGTCTATCATGAATTCGACAATCTGTCTATTTTTAAAAAAACGAAATGAGATGAATATACAGTGAGGTTCATAAGTATAATTTCATTTTCTTGATAAAATATAGTTTAGTGAGTTAAATCCTAAAATACATTATTTCTTAATTCTAAAATTCATTTTTAAAGCATATTTTTATAGGTTACCCTTATGTAAGACATCTTATGGACATCACTGTATACATAACATTACAAATTTCAATATTTTTGGAAACTTGGTTTTTAAAGAAAACTTCGACGTTGTTTATCAACTTTATATTAAATAAATATATTAAAAGGCATATGTACATAATAAATATATAAATAAATAAGACAAAAAATAATCCAAATCCATTAAAAAATAAAAAAAATATAAATAAACAAGAAATGTAAAAAAAAATTTACTTTTTCCTCTTAATTCTATTTAGATAGGATTTATGGGCTTGTACTTTTATTGGGTCAATGTAGGAGGCATTCTTGCACATTTATTTATTTATTTATTGTGCTATAGAATATAATATTTAATAATAATAATACTAATAAATGGTATAAAAAGTACAAAGCTGTGCATCACTATAACACCAGTTGAGTATAACGCACCTAAGTGACTTAACACTTGTATGTGCAATTGAAATAAGTACATTTTAAATGAAATATAACTATTAAATTGCCTTACAATAAATAATATCCAAATTGAAAAAAGATTATTCACTTCTACATACTATAACAGTCCATATAAGTACTCTCTATTTTCATATATGTATTTCTTACACAGATTGACAAATGCCTTCTATGTGGTTGTTGTTTTTGTTGAGTTTGGTAAAGAATTGAAAATTTTTGGAGCCAAAATTGTAGCAAACCTTTGGTTAGCATCATATCTTCTAAATGGTATGAATATCATATGACTTGGTATTGATGATTTAAGAAGTTTTTTGTTTTAAGTTTAAAATAAAAGATACTACAGTTACTTAGGTAATATAAACATCGAACATTTAAGGTATTTTCATTATATAATAGACTGGTTGAATAGAGCCTATCTTTAAAGAAAATTATTCGCAGAATATAATTCTGTATGACATTTAATTGGTTTAGAGCATTGTTATATACTTACATATACATTGTTACATATTTAAATACTTTTCATATTTGGATTCTTTGCCTGCCGCTATTTTATTAACTTGTTTGCACAAAAAATAGATGGTGCATCTAATTATCAGCCTGCAGCCTTTTTCTCCAAATGTTTTGTGATTCACAAAATTGAAAATATTGAAGTTTACATATTGTGTTTTTAATATTGCATTTTCATAATGACAAACTCTGGGCAGTAAATAGGATGTCATAGTCTGGTACACCAAAAAACTGAAACATTTACCAGGTCTTTGTAAAGTACTATTATCATACTGACGAGCATCAATAAATTGATTCTCATCAGTATTACCTATTGTCTTTAGTTAAGTTCTTAATGCATACATTACATTTTAAATGTTTTTTTAATTTTTTTATAAAATATCCACTGATATATTTTAAATATTTTCCAATACCTAACTTTACCTAATATTTACTATAAGCAGATTGTATTTTATATTTCTTAGAATATTTAAGTCTTGGATTCCAAGATTTTCATTTTAGTTTCAAAATAATATATTTTTAGTCTTGTCTATTTGTACAAGCATTTTAAATTGGTAGGATTAGTGAATTTTCAGAATTTAGTAGTTACAGTCCGCAGAAGCAAACATGAGCCCTGGTGGGCGTGTTCATGTCGCTGTAGTTGTATTTTTGTAGTAACAATCGATATTTTAAATCGATAACCAAACATCGTTACCATAAGTGTCAACTGTTAAGAGATATGTAAACAAAGTCAAACTTGCTAAAAATGTAACTCTAAATATTAATAAAAACATTTATATTGGACCAAAAATAAAACTACCTCCTCGCATTGGCAACACTGATACAGACACTAAAAATGAATAAAATGATGTATGTTGATGAAATCACTCGGTCATATTATTTCGATTATGTTAACAAATTACTAATGTACGTTCGTTAACATTAGCTCCTTATTGGCTCGTTGCGATGACCTTATTTTAGTTCGCATATTTTCCGGGGCTCATGTTTGCTTCTGTTAACTATATAAGATTCTCATAACAGCCATTAATTGTTTGCATACCTTAGTTTATTTCCAGGTAGGTCTTAATAACCCATTTTATTTCACCTGTCAGTTTGGAGAAAATGTAATTTACTTTGAATTGAATTACCTTTTGACAAATAGCTTGTATCCTCTTCCACTTGCTTTGAATAAAGAAAGAGCCAAAATTTTGTCATCCAAAGAAAAATGCCTTCCTCTTGGTTTATATTTTTGGTTTCTGATTTGTGATAATATGAAATTATAGGTATCATCACTTACATTTTTCATCAAAGCTGAATGTTTTGAAGCAATAAATTTTTCAGCAAGTTTTATATTTTCTGTTAGATTTCCTAATTTTCTGGACAACTTGGCAGTCTTCTTGCTCCAAGCCACAATCTTTTTATATGCATGTCTTTCATTAGGAGTTACCTAATTGTTTTTGTCAAGTGATATTCAACTTTTTTATTATACACCTTTTTGAAGAAACTGAAACATCATAAAAATATAAATAGCGAAATAGAATTATTGTGTCTTTCTACTTTCAGCCACTTAGAACCAATTTAATTTTTTCAAGTGATAAGTAAAGAAGAACAAGAACTTACTAGTATAACTGGCTGAATGCAAAGAAACTTTTATGCAGATACAGGTTTTGAAAAATTAACTTCTCGTCAAATCTTTTGCTAAATCTATAGATGTAGATGGAGCTTCTATACATGTAGATGAAGCTTCTGCAGGTGTAGATGGAGTTTCTGAAGACACCATTGTGGATGATGGTAGAATAACCGAAGTGTCTGAAATCAAATAATTTTATCAACTTACAAAGTAACTTGAATTTGTATATCTACTTACCAGATAAAAGTAAAGTTGGATATGCACCTGGTTTCAACTCTTTCTGAAATCCTGGGTTATGAAACTGCTGGTCAAAATGCTGATGGCACACTCTATAATTGTCATAAAGCTGTTTTGGAGTTTTCTCCTTTAAAACAGGATTGTTTATATTCTCCATCCAAATATCGAATAAGTCCGGATCCTTGGTGAAACGATGCCTCTTACTTGTTTTATCGGTACAACTAGGAACACAACACGTTCTTTTACGAGATGCCATGTTTATATTAAACTAAAAAAAAGTAAAATATTAAAGCATGATATTGTATGCTACACTATACTATATAATTACAAAGTAATTGTTTACATTTAAATATTAACACACAATATAGAATACTCACACTGCTCTAATATTCTCTTTATAGTAGGTACAGCAAACAATTAAAATGAAAAGTTCATATAAAATAAAATACTAAATAAACTAAATCACTAAATTCAATAAAAATACTAAACTAGAGGAAACTTTCACAAATTTTAATAGTAATTAATCAATTAACGATAATCAACGGAAAAAGCACAGGCGAAAGAAAATTCAAAATTAAAACGTTTACAGAATGAAATGAGAAATCATGGAGCTCCATGTGAGAAATGATCACAGTATTGGGGGTATACTGTGGAAATGATAAATGATAGTTGAATTCACAGATAACATACTTGTTGAATTCAAAGTTTGTGATGACAGTTCACGTTTCCTCCGATTGGGCGATACTGCAACGTCACGCTACAGATGCGCCCTCAAGCTGGTGTGTTTGGTACTGCAGATTTGTTGCTATTTTGTGTGCTGTTTATAAGCGGTATATATAAATAATCCTTTATCTATGGTTTATAAGTATTATTCAATGAGGGTTGTCTCCTCTGTTTTAAATTGAAAGTATAAACTTAACAATGGAAGTGAAACAAGAACCTGAACATGTCTCTATTGAAGAACAAAAATTTGATATCAAAGATTTTTTGTTTTCAAACGCAATAGTAAAAGATATGTGGAATAATGAGGAAGAGAAGTATCAAATAAGTAGTGCAATAAAAGACGAATTGGTTTCGATTAAACAAGAAAATTGTACCGATTTCGTATCGGAGGTGAGCAAAGAAGAATATGACAAAAATATTAGTTGGAGTCACAATGTTAATGACGCATTGGATGGAAAACATACTGTTAGTCTACAAGATAATTTAATTGCTATAACCGAAAATGCATCTCTAATTAAACAAGAAACAAATGTCCATTTAAATAGTAATTTACCATTTGATAAATGTAGTACTTCCGTTCAAAGTAATGGTTCTTGTAAAACTTACCTACACAACATTGAAAACAAAATGAAATATTCAAAATATAAACATAACAGACAATCTCAATCAAATGGTAAGTAAAACTAATAACATTTTGTTTTCTCTTATGTACTAAATTTTCTAAAAATTTAGCATTTTTTAACTCCTATGAGCAGAATCGTGCACCCTGTGGGTTTATTGTACTCTAATCCCATATAAGTAGCCAATCAGCTTCGAGACTCAACCTTTCATGTAATCTTTTGCCAGTAGCTTCTCATCGCCTAGTACAAGAAACCACACATTTGCCAGGCAGTTGCACTGGTATTGGGTGTGCTCTGCAGTTTCCTCTTGACACAATCTGCACATGGCTTTGTCTGTCAACCCCATTTGTTTTGAGTGTCTGTTAAGCTTACAGCTCGGCTTACAGTGTCCTGTAGACATACCTACTATAGCTTTGACAGTTTTCATATCTTTGCTTATTAGGTCAGCCATAAAAGTTGGCCAATGTCATCTAATAAACTGTGTTGGTGGGATTACCCACCACTCTAGAGATTTTTGTGCCACCCATTTCCTTGTGAACTTTGACATGCCACAGAAAGGTTCTGGTCCAATGAATGGCATTGGTGAGCTGTGTCTGGTCATTTCTCCCCTATACAGATAGCAGAGCCACTTGCAAATAAATCGATGAAACCTATTACAATAATTGTCGAGAATTTGTCGTGAACGTAAAAAATTTGTCGCGCTCTTAGTTTTTTTTATATGGGGTGGCTCTGCTAACTTAATATTAAGTTAGCAGTGCCACCCATAAATAAATATCAAAAAGCATCAAAATTGTTACGAATAATTGTCGAGTAATTGTCGAAATCCATCTGATGTAATAAAACGCAAAAAATCCATTCCTTCTAGCATATTCAGTGCTTTTCAGATAAAAGTATCCACCTTTAATAACTTTTGTAATACTGGTATTTAGAAAAAATCCAAAAACACGTCAATTTATGTTGGAAGGGGCAAGCATTATGGCTTATTTAAACTTACTGGAAAAGCCACCCCCTCACCCCTAGCAGCATCCCCTTTATTTTTTTAAATTACTTTTCATATTTTTTATGTAAAATTTTGATACTCCTCTTTGAGCTGATTTCAAAAATGTATAATACTTGTAGGTTAAAGTGGTTAGTTTATAAGATAAACAATTTTTCTTTTAAGAGCACAAATTTTATTACTTATTATTTACTTTCACCTTATTTGCCTGTACTAAAATGGGTTGTACAACAGTTCAAACTCTTTAATCTTTTTAACTGTGCTATTTATTCTACTTAAAAAATCCAAACAACAAAAAACTCTACTTTTTATTAAAGTTTGACATTGTCAACTAGAATTTTTAGTCACTATTGATAGTGTAATTTGATACATTATTTATTTTGTTTCTCTGAAATGGTTTACTCTTTGCAAGAAAGAATTGAAATTGTAGGTTTATACTACCAAAATAATAATTGTGCAAGAGCTGCTGCTAGAATATTTAACGAATTACATGACGGAAGACATGCAACTCATAAGTATGTAATTCAACTGATGGAGAAATTTACCACAACAGGGTCTGTTTGCAATAAAGTGCATAAGCGAGAGGGACTCGTAAATAACGAAGCAATCCAAGTGGCAATTTTAGGGCAAGTCAGCTTAGAGGCTCAACAACCCCAATCGTTATCAACAATAAGTAGAGCGATCGGTGTTTAATCTTCTACAGTTTTCCGAGTTCTACATAAATTCAAGTACCACCCATACAAAGTTAAGTTGGTGCAGGAGTTGAATGAAGATGATTTTGATCGTCGTCTAGAGTTTTGCGAATCAATGACGCAAATTATCAATAACAATCCACAATTGTTAAACAATATTTGCTTTTCTGATGAATGCTCATTTTCATTAAATGGCTTAGTAAGTAGGCATAATTGTAGATATTGGGCTGAAAGTGATCCACATATTATGCGTGAATTCCATACACAACATCCCCAAAAGTTAAACGTTTGGTGTGGTATCCTAGGTGACCACATTGTCGGACCTGTCTTCATCAACGGAAATTTAAATGGTGAATCATATCTTGAGTTACTCAGGGAAGGGGTTGACCCACGTATTACAACAATAATAGAAAATGATGATAACCATTCCGAAGATTTACTGGTATTTCAACAAGACGGAGCTCCCCCACACTATGCTATGCCTGTCCGACAATTTTTAAACGAAACATTCCCCGCTCGTTGGATAGGTAGAAGGGGGCAGATGATGGAGTGGCCACCTAGGTCACCGGATTTAACACCCCTAGATTTCTTTTTAAGGGGGTATTTAAAAACAAAAGTTTATGCTACCCAACCAGAATCTCTGGATGATTTACGAGAGAGGATAGAAAATGAATGTCGACAATTAAATCCAGCCGTATTAAGCAATGTCAGAGAGGCATTTCAAAATAGATTATACCATTGTATGGAAGTGAATGGTACTCATTTTGAACACTTATTGTAACTTCATAATAAATAGCACAGTTAAAAAGATTAAAGAGTTTGAACTGTTGTACAACCCATTTTAGTACAGGCAAATAAGGTGAAAGTAAATAATAAGTAATAAAATTTGTGCTCTTAAAAGAAAAATTGTTTATCTTATAAACTAACCACTTTAACCTACAAGTATTATACATTTTTGAAATCAGCTCAAAGAGGAGTATCCAAATTTTACATAAAAAATATGAAAAGTAATTTAAAAAAATAAAGGGGATGCTGCTAGGGGTGAGGGGGTGGCTTTTCCAGTAAGTTTAAATAAGCCATAATGCTTGCCCCTTCCAACATAAATTGACGTGTTTTTGGATTTTTTCTAAATACCAGTATTACAAAAGTTATTAAAGGTGGATACTTTTATCTGAAAAGCACTGTATATGCTAGAAGGAATGGATTTTTTGCGTTTTATTACATCAGATGGATTTCGACAATTACTCGACAATTATTCGTAACAATTTTGATGCTTTTTGATATTTATTTATGGGTGGCACTGCTAACTTAATATTAAGTTAGCAGAGCCACCCCATATAAAAAAAACTAAGAGCGGGACTAAATTTTTTACGTTCACGACAAATTCTCGACAATTATTGTAATAGGTTTCATCGATTTATTTGCAAGTGGCTCTGCTATCTGTATAGGGGAGAAATGACCAGACACAGCTCACCAATGCCATTCATTGACGTGTTTTTGGATTTTTTCTAAATACCAGTATTACAAAAGTTATTAAAGGTGGATACTTTTATCTGAAAAGCACTGTATATATGTATATATATACCTTTTTCTTGGAATTCCCTGGTTTTTGAAGAAATTTCGCATTTTTGGCAACTGCGCATATATATAATGACCTTTTACGTTTTTTCCGTCTCATTACTGACAAATATAACGTTGTTTAAGCAACTTCCTACTTTGCAGAAGCAAAAAAACTGTTTCAAAGGTGAATGATAAAAATATTTCTGTTTACATTAGTATACCTACGTAACTTTGTTGATTTTTGTTCAATAAGTAATTATATAAACAATGGTCAAATGACCAAAACGTTTTTGTCATGTGTTTGTTATGTACAATTTGATTATGCACATATCAGTCATTGGGTTTGTGGACTGTATTAAAATAAATGAGTTCCTTCGATGTTATTTTTCTATGTACAATTTATTTACATATATCTACACTGGTTTATTTACACTAACATATTTACACATTAACTCTGCACTGTTGAAAGGGTTTATTTATTTTTATGGGTACTGGCCCGATTGTATGTGAACTGAAAACACTTTTTTACTTGTGGGAACTAGCCCGATTCTTTTGATAATTAAATTTGTGGTACACCACGTATTCGTACTCAAGAGCTAAGAAAAAACCGTTGCTTGCTCTCTGCTTTTGTTTTTATATGTAGCTACAGGCTTTGTTCTGCGCATGATTAAACCTCAGATGCTTGCCGCAAACGACATCTAGGATAAGAACTTTACACTTATAAATTTTAGTGTATTTCGTGTTGCATAATGTTTGCAACATGCTGGGGCCTCAGGGTTCTTTGAAACCATATGATCTCAGCTTTATTATTTATTGTTATTTCAAACATTGGTCATTCTTGCTCAAAGAACCTTAATAAGCATTTGGCATATATTTTAAATGTTGTGGGTACAAGCCCGAAATTTACGAGATAATAATTTTGATGACTTATTTGAAATCTTACTAAATACTAAATATTTTTTTTTTTGTTATATAACATTGAATAATTTTAGGTAAATTACTTTTTATATTTTAACTCATTATTCTAAATTTATGTACATATCCCCCTTGTTTACATATATTGATTTATAATCGTTAGTTATAAAGTGGCAAAATTGCCATTTTGGTTACTGATCTCCGATACGTTCCAGAAACTGTTTGGACGTCGCAGACTCTGACCTTGCCATCCTTTCCAGGTATGACTTTAATAACTCTGGCCATTGGCCACTTCAAGGAAGGCACGTTGTCCTCCTTTAATAAAACCAAAGTTCCTTCTTGAATGTTAGGAACGTTTTTATACCATTTGGGACGGTTTTGTAAAATGGTTAAGTAGTCTTTGGACCACCTTTGCCAAAAATGTTGTTGTTTTTGGCTAACAATTTTCCACAACTTGAGTTTGTTCTCAGGAATATTTGTCACGTTCGTTTCGGGATAAGAGGTTATAGGACATCCTACTAAAAAATGCGCGGGAGTTAGATAATTTAAGTCTGTGGGATCATTTGTTAAGGCTGTAATCGGCCTGGAATTTAAAATTCCTTCGATTTGAACAATGAGAGTATTGAACTCTTCGTACGTTAACTGGCTATTGCCCATTACTCGCTTCATGTGGTGCTTAGCACTTTTCACAGAGCTTTCCCACAAGCCTCCAAATACTGGAGAATAACTTGGTATAAACTTGAAATTAATTTGTTCTTCCGCTGAGAAGTTGATTATAGAGTCTTTATTAATATTTACAAAGTCTTTATAAAATTCTTTTAATTGATTATTGGCTCCTTTAAACGTTTTTCCATTGTCACAATAAATGTTAGCAGGCTTGCCTCTTCTTGAAATGAATCTTTTAAAACAAGCTAAAAAAGTGTCTGTCGTGAGATCTGAAACTACTTCCATATGAATAGCCTTGATAGAAAAACACACAAATAATGCAACGTAACTTTTTGTTATGATGGATTTTTTGATACGTGATTGTTTTATGTAAATAGGACCAAAAAAATCTAAGCCGCAATTTTGAAATGGTCTGTAAGGGTTAACCCGATGTTCCGGCAAAGAGCCCATTAATTGCTCGGAGCATTGTGCCTTTGCTTTGAAACATGTTACACATTTATGTAAGACCTTTTTCACTTCTCTAATTCCATTTACAATCCAAAATTGCAAATTTAGACTACTCAACACCTGTTTTTGACCAGCATGTAAAAGTCTTTTGTGTTCTCTTTCAATAATGAGATCAGTGATTCTATTGTTTTTTGGCAAGATTATGGGATGAATTTGATCATACTTTACATCAGCCTGCTGTATCCTTCCACCAACACGAAGAATGTTGTTTTTGTCAAGAAATGGATACAGTGATTTAATGCTTGATTTTAAATCCTTTTTTGATTTTAAATTATTCATTTCTTCAGAGAAATTTTCTTTTTGAACTTCTCTAATGATAATAGTCATTGAGTCATTTAATTCACCTATTTTTAAATTGTCAATCATTTTATTGGTTGGATTTTTGATGTTGTGAATAAATCTATTGATGTAAGCCATTATTCTTTGCAATTTTGAAATTGAAGAAAATCTTTGAAAAATGTCTGTGAAAAACAAAGAACTTGTAGAAGTTTTTAGTGTTACAGTGTGGGTTTTTTCTTCAGGTAGAGGATGAGTGATATCAATATTGAAATATTTGTTTTTATGCATAAAAGTAATATCTGACAAAAATTGTGGTCCATGGAACCATAAATTGTCTGATTTAAATTCGAGAGGATCAGCACCTCTTGACAAAATGTCAGCGGGATTGTCTTTCGATTGAACATAACACCAGGTAGAACGTTCAGTTATTTTTTGAATTTTTAGAATGCGATTTGCTACATAGGCATTGAGCCTCATTGGATCGGTGTTTAGCCAAGCTAATACTATGTTAGAGTCACAATACAAATAGACATTGATATTTTGTATTTTGAGCAAGCTTGAGACTTTGAAAGCTAATTGAGCAAGTAATAATGCTCCATTCAACTCTAATCTGGGCACAGTCAATTTTTTATTGATTGGTGCAATACGTGATTTTGAGCATAATATTTTGACAACTGCCTTATCCTTAAAAATTGCTCTAGCATATAATACAGCACCATAGGCTATGAGACTGCTGTCTGAAAAACCGATTAATTCAATTTTTTCCGCACCGTAGAATTCTAAATCTCTGGGTACCTCAATTGTGGGCATATTTTTAAGTTTGTTTTGAAATTCTTGCCAAGGCCCTTTAATATTTTCTGGCAATAGCTCATCCCAGGAGAACTTGTCCAACCACAATTTTTGTAGGAATACTTTTCCCTGAACCATTATTGGCCCGCTGAGACCTTGAGGATCCCAAAATTTAGAAATATATGACAGTATTTGCCTTTTTGTCAGACAGTCATCATTTTCAGCCTTGGGTGAGAATATTTTGAAACAATCATTTTTGATGTCATAGGAAACGCCTAAAGTTTTGATGACATTATTGTTTTTGCTGATGTCAATTTCATCAAGTTGTCGACTTTGCAACGGAATATCCAGTATAATTTTTTCGTTATTTGACGCCCATTTGTGCAAATTGAAGGAACCTAATTTCAATAAATGACACAATTCATTTTTTAAGAGAATGGCTTCTTCAATTGTGTTGGCTCCTGCCAAAATATCGTCAATATATGTACAATTTTCGAGTGCATAAGATGCCAAAGGATAAACATTTTGATATTTAATCGCGAGTTCTTTGAGACACCGTGTAGCTAAATATGTGGAGCTTTTATAACCATAAGTTACAGTTTGTAATTGCAAACACTCAATGGGCTTATTGGGATCATCTCTCCAAAGAATGTTCTGAAAAGTTCTATGTTCAGGATTAATTGATATCATTCGAAACATTTTTTCTATATCTGCTAAAATAATGAATTTAAAAGTGCGAAAAATCAGCAGAATATCAAATAGCTCATTTTGAACTATGTCACCATTATAAAGAAAATCGTTTATACATGTTTTATTTTTTGTGAGCATGGAACCGTCAAAAACAACGCGACAACGTGTTGACTTTTTATCTTCACGAATTACTGCATGATGTCCCATATAATATACTGGTGTGTCACTAGATTTGTATTCATTTGTATTTACAACCTTTGCATGCCCAAGACTCAAATATTCCTTGATAAACTGATTATATTGATCAAACAATTTTTGGTCTGATTTAAATCTTTTTTCTAGATTTTGAAAACGTTTCAATGCAATATAGTATGAATCCCCTAAATTGATTTCATTGATATCTAATTTGAGTGGTAAGTCTACTTGAAATTTGTTGTTTTCTAACAAAGTTGTTTGTTGAAATATTGTTTCACAAGCTTCATGTTCATTATTATACTCCTTGAAAACCTGTGGAACCTTTTCTGTTTCCCAAAATTTTTGAATTATTTTGTTTGTGTCATCAATTCTCAAATGACAAGATATTTTGGCCAAATTGTTATTTCTGGAATGTGAAGAGGATGGAAACGTACCAGAGATCAGATATCCAAAAGTTGTATTTTGTAAAACAAAATCATTGTTTAGGTTTATTCTACCATCTCTTAAAATACTGAAAAATATGTCAGCAGAAAGCAAAATGTCAATATTTTTTGGCTTATAAAATTCATTGTTTGCAAGGCTAAGATTTTCGGGTAAATTTAACTGTTCAACGTTAATTTTAAAGGTTGGTATGTCACTGGTAATTTTGCTTACTACTGCACATTCACATTTTATTTCATGCCTATTCAAAGTTGAATAAATGTTCAAATGTACTGCCTTGTTAACTTTAAATGAGGTGTCCTTTACACCTAGAATGTCTAAATTATTTTTATATGTTTTTAACCCTAGCCTTTCAACTAAATTTTCAGTAATAAAACATGACTGGGAGCCACTGTCAACAAGTGCAATGGCATCAATGAATGTATTGTTTTTTGCTCTGACATTAACTTTAATCGTTGGCAACAAAACATCTTTATTGTTTGACACATTGGTGGTGTTAACTGAGGCAGAGGTAGATGCAACTACTTGAGTTTCAAAGTTTGATTCGTTTTCTTGTTGAGATTTTTCATAATGTAGTAAAGTGTTATGTGAATTTTTGTTACAAATTCTGCAAGTTAATTTTAAGTTACATTTTTTGCCAATATGTTTGTTTAAACATATTTTGCAGTGACTATTTTTGTTTATGAAATTATTTCTTTCATTGATGTTGACAGACTGGAATTTTTTACAATTATAAATTTTATGATTGAAATTATTGCAGAATGCACATTTGAAATCATTTTTTCCAACTGCTATGTGAACATGTGATTTTTCTTTGGCATTCTTTGTTAAGTCTGGTAATGAAACAGCTTCGAAAGCAATTGCTCTATTCTCTAAATAAGTTAGAAATCCTTCCAATGTTGGGAGTCTTGAAGGATCCTTATCAATCTGATAAGCCCTATTAGTAAATGAATCCAACTTTTTTGACAAAATGCAAATTAATACCATGTCCCAACTGTCAATTGTATCATTCAATATATTTTTTAAACTACCAATGTTTTGTCGAACCTTGCTAACAAATTCTCTTAAAGCTACAGCAGTCCCTTTGTTTATATTAGGCAAATCAAGAATTGAATAAATGTAGGAATTTATTAACATTGTTTGGTTATTATACCTATTATTTAATAATGTTAATGCTTTACTGTAAGAGTCACCTATTATTGGAAGCGAGTCAATGAGACTTAATGCTTCATCTTTTAAATGAGATTTGAGATAAAATAACTTCTCAACATCTGACAGATTTTTGTTGTTATCAATTAAGGCAACAAAAAGTTCCAAAAAGGGTTTGAATTTACTCAAAACTTTTCCACTGAATGGTTCAATTTGAATAGGTTGCAACTTAGCTGTCGATGTAACTTGAACTGGGACTTTTTGCATTGAATTTGTTACCACAGGTGTTTTTTGATTATTATCATATGAAGAAATAACTGCATTAATTTTTGAAACTGTATCAAAATGACTGTCTTCAAATTCACTGAATTTAATTTCTTCAATAGAATCTGGATCAAGACTTTCCAGTGTAGACAAAGATTCTTTAAACAAGTCATAATCACTGTTTAATACGTTTTTGCGAATAGAAAGCTGTTCAATTAATATGTCAGTGAGTTGGTCGTCCTTATGCTCTACTAAATATTTTGTTACCCTAATTGCAGTGTCTTTGCACTGTTTGATTTTGCTTTTCAATTTTTTAATTTCAACTTCTATTTTCCCCATTTTTTGAAAACGATTTCAACAGTTTCACAATTAGAAAACAAATAAGTAATTTTAGAAAAAGTTTGTTTGGAAACAAAGTGACTAAGAGGTATGTTATTTTAGAATATAATGCAATTATTTGTTTATTATTAATTAAAATTTCTTATCTTATTCCTGGGCTGCGTGGCTTCGATGTCCAATTGTCCATAACCATAAATATCGAAATCTTTGATATAACTGCTAGCCTGAATCAGCTGATTTTTAATTCATATTTATTTATATTACAATGGCGACCTCTCTTAGCACTGGTGGCTTCTAGTCTTGTTAGATTTGACTTCACTGCCCTCTTGTGGATGAGAGCCGAATTCAGTCTTTCAAAGTTTGTAGATTTCTATGATATCGACGTCACTTGTTTTAGCTTTTCACTGGACAGTTTTTTAGGACACGTGGCACGCTAAGACGCCATTTCGTAAATCTATAGTATCGACTCTTACCAATTTTTTGGCACTAATATTTCACCAGTTTCACGAAATCACAAATTTGTCTGTTGGATTACACGATATTTTCTTGTGAAATCACAATAACATCCTGCTCGCAAAGGACCATAATGTTTGTTATGTACAATTTGATTATGCACATATCAGTCATTGGGTTTGTGGACTGTATTAAAATAAATGAGTTCCTTCGATGTTATTTTTCTATGTACAATTTATTTACATATATCTACACTGGTTTATTTACACTAACATATTTACACATTAACTCTGCACTGTTGAAAGGGTTTATTTATTTTTATGGGTACTGGCCCGATTGTATGTGAACTGAAAACACTTTTTTACTTGTGGGAACTAGCCCGATTCTTTTGATAATTAAATTTGTGGTACACCACGTATTCGTACTCAAGAGCTAAGAAAAAACCGTTGCTTGCTCTCTGCTTTTGTTTTTATATGTAGCTACAGGCTTTGTTCTGCGCATGATTAAACCTCAGATGCTTGCCGCAAACGACATCTAGGATAAGAACTTTACACTTATAAATTTTAGTGTATTTCGTGTTGCATAATGTTTGCAACATCATGGGGTGCTTGAATTTCCTGAAGCAAAAAAACTAAGTTATTGGTGAAATTTCATTATTTTCATTCTACGAATTTGTGAAATCTCCAGATCGTCATTAGCGGATAAAAGAAATAATCCGATTTCTCAGTAATACACCTAGGTAACTGGTTAGTTATAATTTTTTCCATCCAAAAATATACTGAACATTTGTCGAATGACCGAAATGTAATTTTCGTGAACACAGAACAAATAATATTAAGTTAGCAGAGCCACCCCCTATAAAAAAATTAAGAGCGCGACATTTGTTCTGTGTTCACGACAATTACATTTCGGTCATTCGACAATTGTTTAGTACATTATTTCTGGATGAAAAAAATTATACCCAACCAAGTTACCTCGGTGTATAACTGAGAAATCGGAATATTTCTTTCATTCGCTCATGAAGATCTGGAGATTCCACGACAAATTCGTTTTTATCATTGGACAATACGTTTTATAAATTCCTGAACCAAAAAATAATAATAAATCATCATACGTTGCGTAGATACATACTGAGGGAGAATAAAAATTATGAAATTTTACCGCACTTAGTTTTTTGCTTCAGGAAATTCTAAAATACTCCACGACAAATACGTTTTGGTCATTTGACAATTGTTCAGATAAAATCTTATTGAAAAAATAATAAATCAACAAAGTTATACAGTGCTATTCAAAAGTCCCCTCCTCCCCGTATCTTTTGAACGGCTACACTTACATTAATAAAATTTGGAGTGTGAAAATAAAGTGTTGTAAACTTCTCTTCGAATGGTAACAGGTGACGTAATAGTAATAGATGCCGTCACAGTGCCGCTCTGACAAAACCGCATGTATAGCAGTAAAGTTAAAAACATCGTCATTTCAAGTTGAGTCGTGCTACCGAACACATCGAATTTGTTAGATACATAATCGTGTTTCGCAAGTCTTGGGTAGCGCATTTAATTGATATAGCTTTGTTATTTCTTGCACGCAGTTGTCAGTATACATCATACATCATTTTTATTTTTCCAATAAACACACATAGGTACGTTAAATATATTAATTATAGTTTAACCAATGTTCTCAAAATAATAAAATATAGCTTTTCGCTACCCGAAGCAACCACATGAATGAAGTAACCCAACTACCACGGGATATGCGATGTTTTTGGAATTGACGATGGCCGATTGCCGGCTTCTCTTGGCGCACAGGGTTGCAGTTCCATAACCTATGAGATAATACACAACTTTACTACTGTGAAAAAGAAATATTTCTATCATTCAGCTTTGAAAAATAGTTTTTTGCTTCTGAACAGTGTTTCACCAAGCCAAGTAGCTTGGCTTGAAAACAAAAAGCTTGGCTTGGCTTGAAAATCAACCTTTTTTAAAAGAAAAAGCTTGGCTTGGCTTGGTTTTTGTAAGTCCAGGCTTGGCTTGGTTACCAAGCTTTTTCAATCTTTATCAAGCTTTCAAGCTTTTTCCCCCACCTGGCCGATCACCTGTTACGTCTACTAACTGTTCACTACTCCCCCCTTTGTTTTAAAGTTCAATTCTCAGATTTCTCAGTCACAGCTCACAGCTAACCTGTTGAAACAAGTTACAAAAAATATGAGTGACAACAATACCCTATCAGATATCGTCGATATCGAGGAACCCTTTGAAGACAGCGGATCCGAATATGTGGCAACAGTTCTCTCGAACATATTCGAAAAACAATTAAAATGCTTTTCATTCTAAAGTCATGTTGTTTTTTTATACCTAATAATATATTGTTTTTATATTCATGTTCATTACCTATATCTATATAAGTTGTGTAAAAAAAACTTGTTCTTATTTTGGATTTCCTTTACCGAATTATCGAATTAAGAAGACGCAATAACGATTTCACTATTATTTATTTAATATATCATTGCAAACCATGTAAGAAACCAGTTCAATACTTAGATAAAACAATGTTTGTCTTATTACGAAAAATGGGTGTTTTGTTTTGAGTTAAGTAAATATTATTTATTGGAGTTATAATAATTTATTATAATTAATTTTTATAATTATCGTAAATGTAATATTTCTCATACATGCAAGTATATATAATTGAGCATGTTATCTATATTTCTTGTACTGATACAGAAATATATGATGGGATAGAAATAAATGTAGATCGATAATGATAAGGTTTTATACCTAAATCAGTTCTTCTTTTTGAGAGTTTCCTCTCCTTCTAAGCAACGCATATCCTAAGAGTTTCCTTATAGAACTTTTTTGGATGATATTCGACAAGAATATTAGTAATTGAGCATAAAACCTTTTTTTCATCTCACATCCTAAGAACTTCCGTAGAGAACAATAAATAGATTATCTAGTTCATGGGTTCTCAAACTGTGGGTCGCGTGATGTGTCCAGGGGGGTCGCGGGATAAGGAGGAAAAAAACAAATCAGTCATAACTGTAGTTTTTATTAATAACAAAATTTATAGGCTACACACGTATCCATTGCTACTTTTTCCAACTGTATTTGCTCGCAATACTACTCACAAAGTACACACAGTGTTGAGTGATCGACTCAAGAAGCCAGACTGTCGTGTCGTCTGCCGGGCACCGGCTGGCAGAATGCGCGCGCGCAGACAGCTGTGAGTGCAGTCTATTCTAGTCACCATGAGTCATCACCACTGCTCATTAATTTTACCTTAAACTGCTCGACAGAGGGTTGCAGTAATTTTCTGCACATTAATTTTCAGCATTATCATAAAACAATTCAAGTGACAACAATTTGTATTTATTTTTACTAGTTAATAGTATTTTTATGGATAAAACTTAGCCAATAGTGTTTTTTTTTTCATTTTTGTTTATATTTAAAAATAGGGGGGACGCCGAAATACTAGGTCTAAAAAGGGGGTCGCAGTGTCAAAAAGTTTGAGAACCCCTGATCAAGTTACTTTAAAAAAATTTATTACATTATTGTTAACAGTTAATTACCTTCAAAAGCTTGAAAGCTTGGCTTGGCTTAAGAAAAAATGGCTAAGCTTGGCTTGGTATTTTTAAAAGCTTTTTAAAACCAAGCCAAGCCTGTGAATCTCACGTATATTAAGTTACGGGGGCCTTTTTGGAGGGCACGTTCCGGACCCGGCTCATAATTTGTTGCTATTTTGTTGCTAATTTGTTACTAAATAATTGATTTTGTTGCTCCAGCCGTTGCCGAGAAACGCGTGGTCCCCTACCGTAATATTAACTTAGGGTGGCCAAGTGCAATATCTCGGTAACGGAGGAAGCTAGCGATACGAGCCTGGTGGCATATTTTGTTGCTAATTTGTTGTTTTAAGGTGGCTTTATCGAAAAATTCCAAAAACCACCCCTACATGTCAAACTCACCCTCGCGCAGTATTAAGTTACGGTGGCCAACTGCGATATCTTGGGAGCCAGACGAGCTAGCGACACGAACCAGGCGGCATATTTTGTTGCTAATTTGTTGCTTTAAGGTGGCTTTACTAAAAAATTTCAAAAACCACCCCTACATGTCAAACTCACCCTCGCGTAGTATTAAGTTACGGTAGCCAACTGCGATATCTCGGGAGCCAGACGAGCTAGCGACACGAACCAGGCGGCATATTTTGTTGCTAATTTGTTGCTTTAAGGTGGCTTTACCAGAAAATTCCAAAAACCTCCCCTACATGTCAAACTCACCTCCGTGACCACTTGCAGTAGCTCGGGAGCATGACGAGCTAGCGACACGAACCAGCCGGCATATTTTCTTGCGAATTTTTTTTTAATTCATTTTTGAAAATTGCAGAGAATACAATTTACCAATTTAAAAAAAATCCTAGATCACATATACAAAAGCGAAATTTATGTTTTAATGATAAAAATAGTGCTAGTTTTGAAAAATACAACGTTAACTATTAAGTAGTGGAAATTTTATATTATTTTGAAAATGAATATATGATGAGTATTTGATAAGGAAATGGTTTGTTTAAGCGAGTTTGACACGAAGGGGTTGTTTTTAAAATCTCTCGATAAAGTCGTTTTATAGCAACTATGTAGCAACAAAATATACCGTGGAGCTCGTTGGACCAAGTAATTGTAGACTTAAGATAGAGCAAAAGGCTGCCGCAACTTAAGATAACAGTAGCGAGGTCCCCTTCAAAATGGCCCCCGTAACTTAATATACCTGTGAATCTCTGCTTCTGAAAAATAGAAAGTTGCTTAAAAAAACTATATATTCGTCAATAATGATATGGAAAACACGTAAAATGTCATTATACTTATGCGCTGTTGCCAAAAATGCGAAATTTCTTCAAAAACCAGGAAATTCCAAGAAAAAGGTATATATATGCTAGAAGGAATGGATTTTATGCGTTTTTTTACGTCAGATGGATTTCGACAATTATTCGTAACAATTTTGATGCTTTTTGATATTTATTTCTGGGTGGCGCTGCTAACTTAATATTAAGTTAGCAGAGCCACCCCATGTAAAAAAAAACTAAGAGCCTATTTTTCTTGGTTAGGTTTAGGCTCTTAACCTCCCAAGAGCCTTTTTTAACCTCCTTTAGGCTCTTAACCTCCCCCAAGAGCCTATTTTTCTTGGTTAGGTTTAGGCTCCTTACATGAATTAAACCTTTAGTTTAATATATAAAAAACATGTAGGTACTGTATTCTATGAAAATATTTGATTTTTCATATATTTTTGGATCACCCTGTACAATCAAAAATTTATTAAAAAGGCGTATTATATTCTTATTCACAACTTTTGTAATTAAATATTTTTTGTCACCACTTTGCCTATGCCACTATGCATTATACTCTTCTTTATATGATAGACCCTGAGTTGTATCCTTTATACTTTAAGAAGTCAAAATTTACCTTATTTGGGGTAGTTCTGCCCTTGAGAACTTTTGTTGGCCATGTCAATACCTACAAGACACCAAAATTTTATTCGATTTGACCAGATTTGCTCTTAGAAAGTGCTGGATCCTTTCTCCTTTAAAACCTTTATTTTTTCAAGAAACAACCTTTTTTAGATAAAGCTTTTGCATACAAACATCGTGGACCAGTTTTTCAAAATCAGTCATCATGCCTATAAATTATTTTTTTAAATATTTTGTAATAATGACATTATTTGTAATTGGTTCAAAATCAGAGTTGCAGCTTTTTCAAAATAGATTTTTCTATGCAAAAAGGTGCTTGTTGCCAACAAATGTATCATTTCCAAAGTCTACTTGATGTATTGCAGAAACGTAACGGCTACAGTAACGTACATATATACCTTAAATAAATCGTAAACTGTGATAACCCCTCGGTTAACCCTTACTTACCTTCTAAGACTACCCTGTAGTTATATGGGATGGACAGGTGGTGACATGAATTTAATTATCCTAATGTTTTATAATTACTCCCAAAATATGAAATCTGTAATCAAAACTGTTTAGAAGATATTTGAAAAAGTAGGTTTTTCAATTCACCCATTTAAAGGGTTGTATCTCCCTTATTACTAAGTTTTATAAAAAAGTGTACATATAGTAAAAACCAAACAAAGTTGCGTTTACGTCATCATTGTGAACATTTGCAGCATTTGCATCGGCTATTCAGCTGTTTAGACATTTTAACAATCACAGAAGAAAATGCTTTGTTGTTTTGAAAGAAAACAATTTTGATTATAAATATTTGTCACAAGAAAATTTTATAAAGCACGTAACTATAACCTCAAAAAGCGATGACACTACACGAGTAGAAAAGTCACAAACAATTGCGGCAACATGACATTATTTCTGGCAGTGACTAATTTACCGTCAATAATTGGAGGCTTCTTTATGAAAATTTTAACACAAATTTTTACATCGAGGGACGTCTAAACCCAATAAAGATATATTGCTTATACATTATTTTGGTACAAAAGTTTTTTTATTGATTGGGTTATCTTTAGAACCGATTAATTAACAAATTTAAGTATATGCACTTTTCGATAGAAATGTAGCCACACATGCGATAGAAATACGACCTTGGTGACGTAAACATGCAACTTTATTGGGTTTTTACATAGGGAGGTATCCTTATTTTTGGAGAAAATATCAGAAATTAATGTACATAATTCTGGACCACCTTGAATAAATAAACAAATTTGTTATAATTACAATCAAGAGTGGCAACATTGTACAACAACTATTTCCATTAGACAAATTATTTAATTGAAAGAGGTCCGAAAATAATCTGTCTTGCAAATTTTAAATATTTAAAAATTTAGTTGTTCTAATTCTCAATTCACAGTGCTATTGTTAAATCGAAATGCAATAAGAAAAAAGGATCCTTTCACTGGTATTATCATCTGTGAAATTTGTGGAAATGTTTATACAAAGCAAGTCGAATTTTCGTATCATCTTTCAACAAATCATTATATAAAACAGAAGAAATTATACAAGAATAGATTGAACAAGAAAAAACTTGATGGAAGCCTAGTTGAGAACAAAAACTGTACACATCAGCCTAATGTTATTGATAATACTGAGCCACATCCACATTCAGATCAAGTAAGCATCCAAAAGTGCAATTGTTCCAAAAATAATGAAAACGGATTAAAATGTGAAGTGTGTTTGATAACATCTTCAAATAAAAATAGCCTAAGCCGTTACTCAGGGAAGAAAATATTTAAATGTGAAATTTGTACCAAATCCTTTGTATGGAAAAGTAATTTGAGTTCTCATATGCGTTTGCATACAGGAGAAAACTTATTTAAATGCAAAATCTGTTTGAAATTGTACACACAAAAATATTTGCTAATAAACCATATGCGACACCATACTGGGGAAAAACCCTTTAAATGTGACATCTGTTTGAAATCTTTTACAACAAATGACAATTTACAGAAACATTTGCGATGTCATTCAGAGTATAGCCCGTTTAAATGTGACACTTGTTTAAAACCTTTTCCATGTAAATCTGATTTAAATAAACATGTTCGTTGCCATAATGAGAAGAAATCATTCAAATGTGACATTTGTTTAAAATCGTTTTCAAGGAAAAGTAATTTAAATATACATTTGCGTTTTCATACAGGGGAAACCCCGTTTAAATGTGATATTTGTTTTAAGTCATTTCCACGAAGAGATTATTTAAATAGTCATCTGCTGTACCATAAAAAAGATAAACCTTTCAAATGTGAAGTATGCTTTGAATGTTTTCCATACAAACGTGATCTAAATTTCCATGACTGTTACCTTAATGGTGAGAAACCGTTAAAATGTGATTTAGGTGATCATATGCCTAACTATTCAGGAGAAAAACAATTTAAATGTGAAATTTGCTCAAAATCCTTTGTACATAAAACCAGTTTAAACTTACATTTACCTTGTCAAGCGATAGAAAAACCCACGCGGCGTCATCACTGCAAATACAATACGATCGAAAAATGAGATCTCAGTGTACATTATTTTTCATTTACTCCGAATTGAGCTGGGATTTTCTCTCCCTGTGATGTCTTTTGGCGTTACATACAAACAAGAAGTAAATTCATTGAAATTGATTACCACTTATAAACAATACGTTTTATACAGCGTGTCCACGGATGGGGTATCCCATAGATGAAAAATGTCATTCTTGATCAAAAGTTTTGCTTATTCTGAAACCCCATAAAAAAAAATTCAAGGTTTTCAAAACCCGTCTCATTTTATAGCCAGTTTTATGAAAACCGTATGAACTTTTGCACTAAGTTCGAAAATAATGTATTAATCTAGTGCGTGACGTTTACGATGTACCAAGTAACTGTCAACTTTAATAAATAATTTTCAAATTGTCATTTTTTAATAAATATTTGACAACAATGTTAACTATTCAACAATGAGTATATCTTATTAACTGTTATGATATTGGGGAAGTTTCATACCAGTATGCAATTGCAAATTTTCACTAAAAATATCCAGATGTACCCATTACGCGGTGTGGATTAAAAAAATTAATAAAGAAGTTTGATGAGACAGCATCTGTTCAAGACAAAAAGAAATTGAAAAGGCGTACGTTGTTGTGGAGGTTGATGCAGCATTAGCTATGCATTCGTTAAGGGAAAATCCCAAGTTGAATCTACGAAAAAGAGCAGTGGAGGTTGATTTTTGCAAGTCACTTACAGAAATTATTTAAGCAAAACAAATTTCATCCAGTCAAACCGAAATTTATTCATACCTTACAAGATTATGATTATGACACAAGGCTAGACTTTTGTGCGATGATTGGTGACCGATTATTTTACAATAAAATTTTGTTTTATGATGAAGGAACGTTTATAACAAACGGTTCTTCCCAAAATTGTCGATATTGGGCTAGTGAAAACCCGAGCTACAGAATTAACTGTAATAGTCAATTTGCTAAAAAAGTTAATGTTTGGTGTGCGGTTTTGCCGGATCGAATAATCAGACCGTATTTTCTGGAAGATACATTAAATCAGGATATATTTGTATCTGCTGGACAACTTCGTAATACCTGAATTAGAAAATATTCCCTTGGAGCAAAGGCGTAAAATGTACTTTCAACATGATGGATGTTTGTTACATTCGACTTCGCTAATTAGAGGCTAGCTGGATGAATATTTTCCTGGGCGATGGATGGGACGTTATGGTTTACGCAAATAATTTAAACCATAATATTGAAGACTTGAAACGGTCTAACATTGATGCCGTTATTGAAATATTTGTGCAAAGAAACATAATTAAGATAGGTAAATAGTAAATAGTTCTATTGGTAAGTGATGTTGTTATAAAAATCATGGTAGTCGAGTTCCAAGCTATTTTTTAACTGTTGAAGGTGCTCAAATTTCTCTTTCTTTATTTTTCTTCTCTCCATGTACAGACTAGGAAGTTCAGCAAAAGTATAAGCTTGTTGAACTTTATTTTTCCGGACCACCATTTTCTTCCAATCTCCACTATGTCTTAGTTTGTACTCAATAATTCCATCCGGTCTGTACTTTAGTTGCTTTAAATCATTTACAACAGGATCCACAATTCTACGTCCGGGTCGTATAGAATTATAATATTTAATAGTGGAGAAATCTTTGAAAAACCCGTAAGTGAGAAACTGTACATCATAGGGTCGAGGCTTAGAACGTGCTGTTTTGCAGTACTGGATATAATCAGCAGGAACGTTTATGTCACGGTTTCTCAACCGTCGTTCAATGGCAGAAACTATCTGCCTCCATTTGCGTATGCCCTTTATATTAATATTTCTGTATAATGGTAATGTTATTCTTCACAGCGGTAGATAGCAAAGCGTTTGATAAGACGTTGTTGCGATTCTGCACTCCACAGCCATCGATCCAAAAAATAATATTTCCCGGATTCGAAGAAATGTTTGTAATTAAATTTTCCTCAATGAATGAAACGAGAATGGAAGCAAATTCATTAGCGCCCACGGACCCATCCAGTTCACTCCACAGATTGCAATACCCATGGTTTGTTTTCATGTTATAAATGGTGAAATTGTGGACGGCCAACTTCGTTTTATAATACATCAGGGAAACTTTCGAACTGGATACACTGACTGCAAGTCCATTGTTAGGACTAAATCGTTATTGCCTGACATTTTGTCATGTTCCTTTTCGTTCCTGGCTTCTTTAATAATACTTACATGTTGTTCTATGATTTGCTGATTTATAACAAAGGCATTTGAATTTTAACGGATAATACACGCCACGTTTGTCCCTAATCTTCATTATCACGAATAATATTTTATGGAGATACACATTTCTCACTGAGTGCTCATAGCTTAGCCCAAAAACACAAAATGCTGAAATTTGTGTATCTCCAACCTCAAATTCAGTATGGAATTTTGGAAAAACAGTAATAATTCCCACTACTAACTTAAGCTGCGTTCTATCAAACAATCAATTTACCTTTGTTTTCACAGCAAAGTAGCACTATTTTACCTCTACTTTTTATGTTATCCACTGATGTGATGTGGTTACGCACTGACGCCGTGCTAGTGTAAGAGAGATACACATATTTCTTTTAAACAATTTCAAGTACGGAGGTATACATTATTCTATTTTACGCGGGAAAAATATTTAACTGTTCGATGAAACTACACAAATTTCTGACCATGTAGATGTTGAAAACCGCTAAGAGATGGCATCAAAATCTCTTTTTTGATTAAATTGGGAGTTACACACTTTTCGGGTTTTAACGACGATATATGTTTTTTGTTTACTTAGTGTTTCTTACATTATTATACTGTATTGTTATTTTTGATAGTGATTATAATTCTTGAAAAGTTAACATTGGTGTTAAATATTTATTAAAGAATGACAATTTGAAGATTATTTATATTTGGGTTGTTACCTACTTGGTACATCGTAAACGTCACTCACTAGATTAGTACATTATTTTAGAACTTAGTGCAAAAATTCATACGGTTTTCATAAAACTGGCTATAAAATGAGAAGGGTTTTGAAAAACTTGAATTTTATTCCATTTTATGGGATTTCAGAACAAGCAAAACTTTTCATCAAGAATGACATTTTTCACTAAAACTAATATTTAAACATTTTTCATCTATAGGATACCCCATCCGTGGCCACGCTGTATAAAACGTATTGTTTATAAAGTGGTAATCAATTTCAATGAATTTACTTCATGTTTGTATGTAATGCCAAAAGGCATCACAGGGAGGAAAAATCTCAGCTCACTTCGGAGTTTATATGTTTATACGTACTTGACCTAGGACATATACATTTATAGTTGGGACGAGACTAAATAGATTCAATTCTATTTCATTCGATTCATTCATTATTATTATCCAATATTCGTGATTCCTATATTAGTCTATAAGTCAATTATGTTTCTATTCAATTATTAGTATTAGTTAATTTGTACTATTAATGTTAAGATATAGTTATAGTTAGTTGATGTTAATAAAACAATCTCCCAGTGACACCCTAGTTTTACTTAAAGTTATGAGTGCTCCCAGAGGACCAGGAGGTTCACATGCTTCACTGAACTTCCCAACATTACATCCCTCTTCACCGATACTGCATATGCTGTGCGGGGCATGAGTCTGAAATAAAGTGGAGGGTATGTAGAAATAGGTGTTTGATTTTTTTGGGTCTTAAACATCATTACCTAATTTTCTTTTGCTTTAAGTGAATGTTATCTATGATATTAACGAAACAATAACTTGATTAGATGCTGATATGAATATCTCTTATAAGTATTCTAAATCTGTTCCTTGAAGATGCGTTGTCAGATCGCGCGTTTCACTTGAGTGTGTTCTCCAAAGACCTGTAGGACCTCGCCGTTGGTGGGAGGCCGAGTAGCTGTTTAACGATTTTCTTGCGAAATTCATTCAATTTCGTACATGAATTGTGATCGAATGATGTATAAGTTACGGCCCATGTAGGTACTCTGCTGGCAGTTTGTATTTCTAGTTGATTTGTTATTGTACTCAATCCCAAAAACAAATCTCAATTATTAATTTGATGAAAGAAAAAAAGAATGAGTCTCTTGGCACAAGACCGTCGTCCCCACTCAACAAATGGTTCTAAGATAAACAGTAAATTCGAACTAATATGAAATTTATGAATATAGACTTGTCTCTGATAGAGATCTGCAAATGTTTCATCTCGCATAAGTTGGTGGTTAAAGGAAGAGGGACAAAACAATTACCCTTACAGGGCCCGTATTCTGGAATCTCGATCGGTGAATGTCGCAAGCGACATTTCAAAATGGTCGCACGAAACGCAAAACTGGAATTCTTGAATGTCGAAATCGACAATAGGGCATATCCATCAACTGACAGTTGACAATACCCCAGAGGAAAAACAATTATTTGGTTAGATTTCAGATTTGTAATTTGGTTGTTTTGTATTGATTCAATGATCCTTTTTATTATAAACAGTTATATATATAACTTTTAAAATACCTAAGCAACTAAAACAACGTCGAAAAAAGCACTAAATCAAAATCAAATAACTATTAAGAACCACGTGTTGAGCAGAGAACGCTTGTTTATTATCAGATGTTGTATGTTCCATGTCAGATTCCTCAGGGCATGACGTCACGTGGACATGCCCTATTTTCATGCGAAAAAATCTTCCTAGGGTTTGAGCAAGTGACAAATAGGTTAATGGCCGTTTGTGCCGTTTTCTTATTAAACACTGATTAGCTAATCACTGATTATCTTTTAATGGTTGTTTAATTTTTTTCCAATTGCACCGCTGAAAAAATAATCGTTGTTAGTTAATCAGAGAAACGGTTTGGCAACATCTAATTTTTGCTAGAGGTGTTACGGAATAGCTTTTCGACGTACCTAGTATGACCTGTTCCTATTCCGAATAGATACCTATTCCAAATACCTGTTCCCGTTCCAAACTATTCCAACTAGAATGTTATGACAGAATGTTGTTGGCGCTTGGCGCGCTATCGCTGTCAGTGACGTTATATAATAGGTACCTACCTACCAAATACGTTCGTATCGATCGATGTTTGGTTGTTTATGTTATTGACGTTATATTTATTATAGGAAACACAATTTTTAAAGAATAGCTATATCATCAATACAAAAATCTGAGTCAGTAATAGTATTCAACCCATGGTTGTTTTGACTGTATGACGATTTATTATTTTAAAAAGACATGTTTATTATCGGCATCAATGGGGTACCCAAGATTTCATCGTACGGGATTTATGATTTTTCACAAATACACGCAGTTGACGCAGCTTTTAATATTGCCAGTAATAATTTTGACTATTACTTCATACGGAATGCTATACAATTTGAGAAAAGAAGAGTGAAAAGTGACAGTCAGACGGTGACACAAGTAATAGGTACGGGTAATATTTGGTAATAGGTTCCTGGAACAGGTGGGCGATACCTATTCCAAAGTAACAGGTCCAGTTCCATCGTAACACCTCTAATTTTTGCTCAGTTTGCTATCTTCACGGTAGTGGCAGAGAAGCGTATAACCCTACTTTTTTAGATTGTTTTCTTTCTTTAATATTTGTGGTGAATTGGATTTGTAAATAAATATAATGAGTTCTGGGGGGAAAACGAGGCAGCGCTGCACAAATTTCTCTGGAGAAGAAAAATTGTTAATTGCTAATATATGTGGGAAGTATAAGCACATTATTGAAAACAAAAAAACAGATCATGTATCCAATGAGGAAAAAAATAAAATTTGGGAGAAAATAGCCGCTGAAGTCAATGCTACAGCGGTAAATACAACATACAGAACTTCAGAAGTATTAAAGAGATTTTATGAAAATCGAAAAAGGGAAGTTCGGAAAATGGCAGCAGAAGAAAAGAAGGAGATTTTTGCAACTGGGGGTGGCCCCAATAAACATTTTAAAAAAGATGTCTGTCATGATATAATCCTATCAATAATGAATTCAAAAACAGTATATGGATTAGACAATAAGTTTGGTGGGGATGTTGAACCAACAGTTCCAACACAAAGTAAAGATAGAAGATCAACTTTAGAAGTAAGTAGCATTCTGAGCTGAATAGTTATTTTGCTTTCAGATTTGACTCAACAAAATTAGCATATAAATCTGTTTATTTGAAATTTCATCTTTTCAGGAGTCAAATAGTTCAGAAAATGTAGATCATACAAAAAAGTACCAACTTTGTGATGATGATGAAGACTACGTGGATTTTACAGGGGATATTGTCTATGAATTGAGTGGTGATGAACAGGTTGACTTCTAGATTTAATTAAATATTTAAATAATTGGAAGGTACAAAGTTATATTATAACATGTCATCTCATAATTATGATGAGGTCAGTGGATTAGAAAGTGTGACATGCTAGTTGTAGCATTGTACCTTTGATTTAAAAACATTACACATAATAATTTTAGGAACAAAAAAAAATACAAAAACACGTTTCTCTCTGACTATACTTAAAGGTTGTAATACTTTTCTAGACTGAAGCAAAATGGAAGAAATATGTTCCAGCAGATTTAAAACAACCCGTTACATCTAACTTGAAAAATTTTGAAAATAATTCTTCTAAAAGAAGGAATAAAGATGAAGGTTTCATTTGATTTTCATTTTATTATAACTATATTAAAATATAACAAAAACTTTAAATGACAAAAAAATCATACCTATTGAAAATTTTTTATTCCATTTTTGATATTCTAATTTGTTTTTTCATTTTAGAAACAAATGATTCTACTATTCTACACCAAAGACAAAAACAAGTAAATCACTTCCTGCTTCAAGACGTAGACCAACAGTGCAGGTCAAAGCTTTAACAAGATCTGAAATAGCAGAGAAATATGATCAACTTCTAGATAGAAGATTAGAAATAGCAGAATTCCAGAAAAAGAAATTAACTGAGGAGTTGTTAAGCATTGAAGGTGAAAGAAATCTTAAATTTCAGTTGTTAGAACTTCAGATTAAAGTGGAGAAAGAAAAACTTAATAAATTTCAAAACCAATGTTAGCAGTGTTTTTCAGCATGTGCGTATACCAGTTTTTTATTTTTCATTTAAATATGTACTTTGAGTTCTAATAAATGTGATTTTTATGTTTAAACTTTACAAGTTATGTTGTTATTGAAACCCTTTCTAGTCCATACTCTGCACTGCCTGCTTCCAGAGCTTTTATTATGACTCTACTCCTTCCCATTCACTAATAATTCATACAGGTTAAATCATTTAGTAATTTAGCTGTTTTTAATTTGATCTTTTTATGTGAATCTGGCTTGTTGTAAATTAAATTGAAATCTAATTGATTTCTCTAGGGCAGTGGAGCATTTCCTTGAGGTTAGGCCTTAGGTTGAATAGCTGATGTGCAGCAGAAAATTGTTTGCAGTCCGTCAGTATGTGTTTGACGGTTACAATGTGATTACAACTGTGGCAAACGGGACGATTTCCAGAAGACATCATCCGTGTGTCAGATTGGTATTATAGGGATTCTTATTATAGTAGCCTCTCTCCGGTTAAGAAGTCAAGGGAGAGAGGAGAAGTGGTTGGATGGATATCGTGATATTGTAACAGAGTTCGTTTATTGTGAGGATGAATAGGGTAGAACTTAATATTTGAATGAAATAGTGTACCTAAATTAAAGTCTTGAAAAATACTCATTAATTAAATTATTTCTAAAATGATTGGCATTAATATTTGCTTGTTGTTCTGGTACATTTCCTGCATCACCAATAGCAATTAAATAGTTCAATTCATCTTCATTAATATCCTCAGGTAAAGGCGGCTCTCCTTCGTTCATATCTTTTGCAATATTATGAAGAACTGCAGTCGCTATGATAATTTGGAGTACTGGGTCTAATTTTAATCTTAACCCATAAGCCAGAACAGGAAACCTTCGCTTCCAAACACCAAAACATCTTTCAATGACATTCCTAGTCCTAATTTGTGCCTCATTGTAAAGTCTTTCCGCCCTTATCATAGGATTAATTAAAGGGGTTAGCAAATAAGGTCTAAGTCCATAGCCACTATCACCTGTATTAAAAAAAAACGGGAGGGTATTAATACTTTCATGTAGGTAATGAAAAATGCATAAAATAAGTCTAATTATTGTATGCTTTACCTAATAAAATACAGTTTGGAAACTCATGGTCTTCAAATCGTCTCCTTAATCTCGAATTGTTGAAGATTGTACTGTCATTTGCTGACCCTGGCCATCGAGCGACAACATCTAATAACCTCAGATCAGAACTGCAAGCTGCCTGAACATTAATTGAAAAGTATCCTTTTCTGTTTCGGAAGACTTCGGGATCCTCTCCTCCTAAATGTTACAGAATTGTGAATTATTGACAATTGTTTTGATTATTTCAACCTATCATTTTGTTTAGGTACTTACCAGGAGATTGTATTTTAACATGTGTGCCATCAACACATGCTATCACTCGAGGAAAGGATGCTATATGATAAAAATCAGTTTGTGCCTTAACTAAATTATCTTGGCTAGGCATCTTTACAAATCGAGGATATAAACTTGCAATTTCATGTGTAACCTTTGCAACAATTCTTGATGATGTGGATGTATCCATACCGATAAAATCAGCCACTGTAGCTAAATGACCTGCACTAGCGTAATACCTGAGTGTTGTTAATAGTTGGTCAATGGGTGCTACACTATTGTTTCTGAAATAAAATTAAAGGAAACAAGGAAAATAATACAATTTACAAAACGCATAGGTAGGCGCACTTACATTTTGGATAATATATTGATTTTTGATGGTATATTATATGAAATGGCTACCTACTTACAAATTATTATTATATTCCAACTCTGCCTCAATTAATTCCAGCAGATACAAAACTGTTTCCTTTCTTAACCGAAAACGTCTGAAAAACGTTAGATTATCTAATTCTTCGAAATAGTTTTTTCTTTCATAGATTTTTCGAGGAAATCCAATGTCTATAACATCAAGAATATCTATGTCGTCCTCTAAAAACATATCGTCAATCTCCGCAAAATCCATTTTTTGAAAAATTAATTAAATTGAAGCCGTGAACAACGAACTTGTCAAACAAACTATAATACCCACAAATAAGATACGAAAAAGATGTAGAAGTAAGGTTAGAATTACTAATCAGTCGCTTTATCATCCAAAAAGGAACGTTTAAAGTAATCAGTGTTTACGTCATGTTAAGCCATGTTTAATGAACGGTACAACACAATTTACAAATTAATCGCCGATTAACTATTTAAACACTGTTTAATCATACGGTGCAATCGGCCATAAGTGTAGAAAAATGGTAGAAAAGGTCAATTTTTCTTAAATTAAACATGGATGACTACGAAGAAGAGGCTGTCGCTATTGAACAGGAAATATTACAAGAGTTGTATCCTGAAGAAAGGGGTTGTCTCTGGTATGTGTAAGAAAGTAATAACCATAGAGAAATATAATATAATTTATTTTGTCTATGGTAATAACTAATGTATATATACCAAAGAATACACCGTGTTGTTTGGTGTATTCTATGCCCACAGACATATGAAAAACAATATGTCTGTGGTTTCTCCTCTCTCAGGATTTTCTTTGATTATTATATTATACCATTTCTATCTTATGAGGGTTGACTCCTCTGTTTTAAAGTATAAACCTATAATATATGAGCAACAATGGAAGTGAAACAAGAACCAGAACATTTCTCTATTGAAGAGCAAAAATTTGATGTCAAAGAATTTTTGTTTTCAAACGCAATAGTAAAAGATATGTGGAACAATGAAGAAGAGAATTATTATCAAAGTAGTGCAATAAAAAACGAATTGGTTTCGATTAAAAAAGAAAACTGTACCGATTTTGTATCGGAGGTGAGCAAAGAAGAATATGACAAAAATATTGGTTGGAGTCTCAATGTTAACGATGCATTGGATGGAAAACATACTGTTAGTCTACAAGATAATTTAATTGCTATAACCGAAAATGTATCTCTGATTAAACAAGAAACAAATGTCCATTTAAATAGTAATCTACCATTTGATAAATGTAGTACTTCCGTTCAATGTAATGATTCTTATAAAACTTACCTACACAACATTGAAAAAAAAATAAAATATTCAAAATATAAGCAGAACAGACAATCTCAATCAAATGGTAAGTAAACTTAATAACATTTTGTTTTTTCTTATTTACTAAATTATTGAAGAATTTGGCATTTTTTACTCATATGAGCAGAATCATGCATCCTCTGGGTTTATTGTACTCTAATCCCATATAAGTAACCAATCAGCCTCGAGACTCAATCTTTCCTGTAATTTCTTGCCAGTTGCTTCTCATTGCCTAGTACAAAAAACTGCACATTTGCCAGGCAGTTGCAATATGGTATAGGGTGTGCTCTGCAGTTTCCTCTTGACACAATCTGCACATGGCTTTGTCTGTCATCCCCATTTGTTTTGAGTGCCTGTTAAGCTTACAGTGTCCTGTAGATATACCTACTATAGCTTTGACAGTTTTCCTATCTTCACTTAGGTATTAGGTCAGCCATAAAAGTTGGCCAATGTCATCTAATAACTGTTTTGCCTGTCTCTGTCCTGGTTAGACATTTTTGTGACACCCACTTCCTTTTGGACTGTTAGATGCCACAGAAGGGTTCTGGTGCAATGAATGGCATTGATGAGCTGTGTACTTATTTTATTTTACGGGCAAGCCCAAAGCTATATAAAAGAGTGAACATGAGCATTTTTTTATAGTGGAACTATGTACAAATACACTATATATTAATATTATAAAATACAGTAATAATATGATACAATGATAAAAATGAATACAATAATAAAAAGACAATTTAAAAAAAATGTTAAAACAATAAAATAAGATTTTAAAAAATGTAATCAAAACTGTTTGGAAGATATTTGAAAAAATAAGTTTTTCAATTCACCCCTTTAAAGGGTTGTAACTTCCTTATTATTCAGTTTTATAAAAAAGTGTACATAGGGAGGTGTCCCTATTTTTGGAGAAAATACCAGCTCTAGAAATTAATGTGCATAATTCTGGACCACCTTGAATAAATAGGCAAATTTGTTATACTTACAATCATCCCCTATTTTTTATTGTTTAGTTTTTACCAATACAATGCCAATAAAAAACTGGATGTTCTGTAGAGTGAATTAATCATGAGTGGCAACATTGTACAACAATTATTTCCATTACACAAATTATTTAATTGAAAGTGGTCTGAAAATAATCTGTCTTACAAATTTTAAATATTTCAAAATTTAGTTGTTCTAATTTATTCTAAATTTACAGTGCTATTGTTAAATCGAAATGCAATAAGAAAAAGGGATCTTTTCACTGGTATTATCATCTGTGAAATTTGTGGAAATGTTTATACAAAGCAAGTTGAATTTTCGTATCATCTTTCAACAAATCATTATATAAAACAGAAGAAATTATATAAGAATAGAATGAACAAGAAAAAACTTGATGGAAGCCTGGTTGAGGACAGAAACTGTACACATCAGCCAAATGTTATTGATAATACTGAGCCACATCCACATTCAGATCAAGTAAGCACCCAAAAGTGCAATTGTTCCAAAAATAGTGAAAACGGATTAAAATGTGAAGTGTGTTTGATAACATCTACAAATAAAAATAGCCTAAGCTGTTACTCTGGGAAGAAAATATTTAAATGTGAAATTTGTCCCAAATCCTTTGTATGGAAAAGTAATTTGAATTCTCATATGCGTTTGCATACAGGGGAAAACTTATTTAAATGCAAAATCTGTTTGAAATCGTACACACAAAAATATTTGCTAATAAACCACATGCGACACCATACTGGGGACAGACCCTTTAGATGTGACATTTGTTTAAAATCATTTTCAAAGAAAAGTAATTTAAATATACATTTGCGTTTTCATACAGGGGAAACCCCGTTTAAATGTGATATTTGTTTCAAGTCATTTCCACGACGAGATTATTTAAATAGGCATTTGCTCTACCATAGAAAAGAAAAACCTTTCAAATGTCAAACATGCTTAGAATATTTTTCATATAAACGTGATCTAAATAACCATGACTGTTATCTTAAAGGTGGGAAACTGTTAAAATGTGATGTAGATGAGCAGATGTCTAGCTGTTCAGGAGAAAAACAATTTAAATGTGAAATTTGTTCAAAATCCTTTGTACATAAAACCAGTTTAAACTTACATTTACCTAGTCACGGGACAGAAAAACCATTCCAATGTGATATTTGTCCAAAATCTTTTGCAAATAAAAGTTACCAAAACGCACACTTGCGTATCCATGCAAAGAAAAAAAATTTCAAATGTGGTATTTGTTCAAAATGTTTTGTAACGAAAAGCCACCTAAATATACACTTTCGTTTCCATACAGGGGAAACCCCATTCAAATGTGATATTTGTTTGAAGTCATTCCCACGAAAAGACTATTTAAACAATTATTTGTTGTACCACAGCAAAGAGAAACCTTTCAAATGTAAAGTATGCGTCAAATCTTTTAAATATAAAAGTCATTTAAACAAGCATGTTCTTTGGCATACCGAGGAAAAACCGTTTAATTGTGATATTTGTTTAACGACCTTTTCAAATAAATGCGATTTAAATAATCATTTGCTTCACCACACAGAAGAAGAATCATTCAAATGTGACATTTGTTCAAAGTCTTTTACACGTAAAAACAGTTTAAACATACATTTGCTTGCCCATGCCGGGAAGAAACCATTTAAATGTGAAATATGTACTAAATCCTTTATATGGAAAAGTAATTTAAATTCTCATATGCGGTTTCATACCGAGGAAAACTTATTCAAATGCAAAATTTGTTTGAAATCCTATATACACAAATATTTGCTAATTAATCATATGCGCATCCACACCGGGGAAAAACCTTTCAAATGCGATATCTGTTTGAAATCTTTTACAGCTAAAAACAATTTACAGAAACATTCGCGATGCCATACGGTCGAAAGACCGTTTAAATGTAACGTTTGCTTAAAATCTTTTAAATCGAAAGGTAATTTAAATAATCATTTGTATTGCCACACTGGCGAAAAACTATTCAAATGTGACATTTGCCTGAAAGCTTTTTCGCAAAAAGGTAAATTGAGTATGCATTTGCGTCGTCACACCGAGGTAAAACCATTCAAATGTGATATTTGCTTGAAATTATTTTCGTATAAATGTGATTTGAATAAACATTCGCGCTATCACAAGGTAAAATAATTCGCCATTCAATTTTTTTGTTGATATCTGTTATAATATGCTTTTGTGGCTTTAATGTTTAATGAACTGATATTGATTGTATGGAACAATAAAGTACACTTTAGAATTAGGTATATGATTTTATTATAAACATTTATAATCATGATTTCAAAACATGTGCGATAGGTGTGTAATGAGATCTCAGTTACATCTTTGTCTGAACTATAACTATTTTTGAGAGAGGGTTTATTTATTTTACTCGAACAGGTGCTCTCGTTAGTCGGCGGTCTGACATCAAGAAAGTGTATGTGGAAATTGTAAGTAAGTATACGTACCTATATTTTTTTTTTCTCATTTTTTTTTTGGGAATGAAACCACAATAATGTTTTTTATTTTTTATTTCGACGTTTCGGTTGCGTTCCAGCTACCGTTGTCAAGATTAACCAGTATAGAAATAATTTTTTGGTCCCTATCTGACACAACGAAAAAATTTGACAACTAGACAATCAATAATATTTTGAAGTTTAAGATAACAAAACTTTGTTTGTTTGTCAAATTTTATTAAGGTCCATTCATAGTAGATCACACCTCTGGTAAAATATGAAATAAAATATTCTATTTTATGACATTCGAACGATATGTAGTCCACTAAAAATGGAATCCAGTGAAGTGCACGTTCCAGGAACGGTTTTTATTGGGATAGCGCTTTTTTTCGCTTATTTTGGAAATTTTGTTAATAAAAACGCGTTTGTTGTTACTTTTTTGTGTATGATTATTTTTGTTTTCAAAATATCTATAACTCAGTTTGGTGATTTTGTGTATTGAAGTGTGTATCGATTAACAACCATTTCAAAGATAAATCATAAGAAAACCTGGATAAAAATTTATGATGCTATCCTGATAACGCAGGTAATTGATTATTGGAAATTTCTCTTTCTAACATTGGTAACCAAATATGACTACATTCGGCTGAAATACTAGCTACACATTTATCTGAATTTAGTTGTATTGAAGCACTTTCTTTGATTTTTCGTCTTTTATAATTGGGCTATTTCAATATTATTTTTGTCGAATCCCATTGAATTTTATGCTCCTCTTCCCAAACATGTTTACAAATACCTGACTTAAAGAACTCCCTATCTTTGATATACTTTTTATGTTCATTTATTCGGACTTTCAATGGTCTAGATGTTTCACCTAAATAGAATTTGTCGCATTCACAAGATATCTGATATATGCAGTTTTTTGAAGATTGTTCTTCATGTTTGGTTTAGTTTTTGTTAGTATAGATCTCAACGTATTGTTAGATTTGAAGCTAGTTCGAATATTGAATTGATTACCAATTTTCTTAATCCTTTCTGATAAACCCTTAACATACGGTATTGTCAAGTTTTTAAAAATTATCTTAGCTGAATTATTATTATTATTGTTATGGGGTATTAACAATGAGCCCTTCTCTATATTCTTAATTTCTTCATTTACAAATTCTGCCGGGTAATTATTTGCATTTAAAACATTTTTCAGCAAAGTTTTCTCCTTTGTGAATTGATTATCATTAGAACAAATGATTCTGGCCCTATCGTATAAAAATTTTACTATTCCTTTTTTAACGCTTATAGAATGATTTGATTCAAAATTCAAATACCTATTAGTGTGTGTTGGCTTACGGTAAACACTTGTTTCATACCCTGTAGGTGTTTTATTGATAAGAACATCTAAAAACGGCAAAAAATTGTTATTTTCAATTTCAAATTTGATGGATTTTTCTCCTTCATTTATATTATTTGTTAAAAAATCATTCAGAGATACTAAGTCATAAAGCCATATTGCAAAAATGTCGTCAACATATCTCCACCAGACAATTGGTTTTAATTTTTGATTATTTACTATTTTGGTTTCAAAATGTTCCATGTAAATATTCGATAGAATTGGTGAGAGGCAAGAGCCCATGACAAGACCAAAATGCTGTTCATAAAAATCATTATTGAATTGAAAATATGTTTTTGTTATACATAATTTTAATAATTCTATTATTGCTGTTACGCTCAATTTGGTCCTTTCTGTAAGGGTCTGATCAATTTCTAATTTTCATTTGATTTCTATTGTTTTCTGTACCGGTACATTTGTGAAGAGACTAACTACATCAAAACTGACATTAGCAAGTATATTTTGAGAAATGTCGAGTTTAGTCCAAAATATTGTGTGTAAGAACGACGAAAATTTAAATAATGGTGATGAGAGTGATGATTTTAGTAATAGTGAAAGTAATGAAAACAGGATTCAACGACATTTAAATTCGGAAGCACAGAAAATATGTTTCAATGTGTATAAGAATCTACGGGAAAAGTTTGGTTTCGATGAAAAAACAGAATTAATGCTGGCAGTATCTGATTTAACAGAAGTTCCCCTGTCAACTATACATAAAATAGCCAAGAGTGGGCCTTATGATCGCAAGAAGCGATGTGAGGGATTGGTCAAACCTTTAGATGTGTTTTTGATAAAATTATTAAAAACCACCTCACAATTACAAAAGTAATAAGTTACCTACGGTTGAAATAATAAGAAATAAATTGACAAATGCCGGCCGTAATTGCTGTAAAAAAAACCATTGAAAACTGGATAAAAAAATTGGGATTCAAATTCAAAACGATTAATACACGTCAAACAGTCATAGAAAGCAGAAGAATAGTGGATATACGGTATACATACTAGGAACAAGTAACTAAGTATAGAGAATAAAAGCGACCAATTGTATATTTGGACGAAACTTGGTATGATACACACGATACGGTTAAGAAATGATGAACTGATCGATGGGTCAAAATACAAATACAATATAGAATTATGTTTGGTAAGTAGACGAAAATAATATTACAGTCCAACCTCAATATAACGAATTCCTTGACATAACCAAATTTTTAAATCCCCTCTACAACTATCCATAAGAATCAATGTAAATTTCACCTCTACATAACGAATAATCCGTACTCATAACCTCAATATAACGAATTTGTAATACACCCGGTAAAAATAAATCACGATCGATACAATGAATTTTTCGTAGTTAGAACCTCGATCTAGCGAACTTCACCTCTAGTAACGAAATTTCCACGACTGCACCTCATTATAACGAACGTAAACAAACGTAGAGTACAAAAAATAATCGTGTCTCGACATATGAAAGCTCACTCTAGTCTGTACCTGAACCTCGATGTAGTGAATTTTCAGCTAACCTAACCTCAATATAACGAACCTCATTGTAACGAAATACTCGATATAACGAATTTTCGGTTTGGTCCCTTGAGATTTGTTATATCGAGGTTTGACTGTAATACCTTTCAGAGTTTAGCTCTGCAACATCTTAAAGGAGATATACGATTAAGCTGCACAATATGTTTTACGTCAACTATAATAGCTGTTTACCGATTTTCTTGTGAAATTTATTACATTTCGTACATGAATTGTAATCGAATGATAATTTGATGAAAGAAAAAAAGAATGAGCCTCTTGTTAAAAGACCGTCATCCTCACTCTACAAACGGTTCTAACATATTTATTCGCTCTTCTGCCAATTCTTTTGTTAATCTGAATGTTTTCACAAATTTTCTATCGGATAATAACCTATAAAGGCATCTTTATACAGGGTGTACCAATCTTACGACAAAGTTCGGTATATGGGTTATTTTAAGAGGTATCAAAAAATGTTATTCACAAAATTAGTAGATGTCTTTAAGGTACATATTTTGAAATTATATCGAACTATACAGAGTGCAGCATAACTGCGCTACAAACCAAACATGATTTTTCAAATGAGAACCCCTGTGTATTAAGCCTAATTCGGATTGCTCACATTTTTTTGAAGCTCTTGATATGATGTTTTGCTACGTTATACAGAGTCCTTCAAAAACTATGGACGCGTTTACGTGAAAATCGTACTTAAATCAGTGCTCTGTAGTTTATGGTAAGTTGGGGAAAAACATTTTACCTAATTCGGTTAACAGAGCTTCGTTATATGGGTGGACGAAAACTCGAACCTCATTTTCTTTCAAATGGAACACCCTGTATTTTATAACAAAAATTGAATCTTCGTTTATGTAACTTTAATTTTTGTCGAGCATTCCCTATATCAAAAGTTCATAAAAACAGAGTTATTTTGTAATATTGTAAACTATAATTATTGACCTATTATGTGAAAGCAATAAACGTTAAATGTAACAAAAAATCCTAAATAATAATAAATTTCAATACACAATATATTCTAAACAAAACAAGTCGCCAAAAGTATAATCCTAACTTTAATATTAAACTGCTGTAAGAGGGGGCCCAACTGATTGGCCAGCTCCGTGTCCCGATTTTACAAAAGTGTATTTCTTTTTTTGGGTTCTTAATACAAAATAAGGTTTATAAAACTCCCCCCGCTCTTAGAGAGGACATGAAAGAGAGAATCAGAGCGGTATTTCGATCTGTTAACGTTGATCTGCTGAGAAATGTTAGTCAATCATTTGAACTAAGACTGCAGCATCGCATTGATGTTAACGTTGAACACTTTGAATATTTAGTTTAATATTTCAGTTAGGATTATACTTTTGGTGGCTTGTATGTCGGGGGCTCATGAGGAGGTCTGCCACACTTCTGTGCCATCAGAATCGCAATTTCTCCAGAGGGTGCCTCCGCAATAGTCAATTTGTTAGGCTGAAGTTTTAACAGCAAGCGGAAGCAACGAAACCGAACAAAATCATCAACAATCACGTTAGGTAGGTTAGTTGGATCCATCTAACTCCCTAATTCCTCACGAGTGGGCCCCAAAAGACTTTTTAACATTTTCTTGATCCCACGCACCCATCTCTAGTGGTAGATACTTCATGAAAAATCCGGAAGTTCGGATAGATACTGGGATAGATATTTGTCAAAAGAGCCATCACCCGTGACAGACGTCACTCGGAATAAGCTCGACATTCGCATTCACGATATAAAGTGTATTTGTGGCTCTGACTGTGCATCAGAGTGCTACCTGAAATGGAAAATTGCTTCGTTTGCAATACAAACCGCTTTATCGGTAGGCTAGTTCTTGATGAGAATATGGTTGTGGACATTCGTATACGGAGGGGAGAGCTGGCGAAACAACACAGACATAGATTCGAAAAAAAAATAAAAATACGCAGCGTCAGGACATAGAAGACAACAAGAAAATGTCTGACAATTTCCGACTGACGTCTGTCACGGGTGATGACTCTTTTGTATAATCGGCATAATGGAAATTCAAAATTTTCTAGGGGTATCGATTGTCAGTTGTCAGATATAATGATGTAAACAACAAAAACTGCGTTTTTTAATGCCACTGATGACTCTAGCATGTCGTTGCAGCAGAGACTGCGTGTCAAACAATGGTAAATGAATGATGTAAAAAAAACACGTGCCTTTGGTCGTTGGTGTATTGTTAATTGTTGTGATTTATACAACGGCTGTGTGCACAAAAGAGGCACGTTTTTTTTATATCATTTATTCACCATTGGTTGAGTGACGTCAGTCTCCGCTGCAACGACATGCTAGAGTCATCAATGGCACATAAAAAACGCAGTTGTTGTTTACATCATTCATCATTATATCTGACAATCGATACCACTATAAATTTGTTGAAATTCTAACACTGAATAGTGCAGTCAATACTTAATCATCACATTCTAACTTGATTTCTATTTATTCGTCCATGTCTTTAATAATTCGGTATAGCCGCATCAAATCTTTACTATTTTGAGGTTAAGCTGTCATTTTGTAAACCACCAAATTTATCCACCACCTCGAAACAGCGGTGGAATGGTTTGCAATTTTGGTTGATGCAACAGTAATAAATGAACGCTTCATGTCTTCCATCTATAATCCACCAATGAATATAAAAACGCAGTTGGTGGATCTACCGGTAATCTATGATCTACCGGTGAATAAAAAACGTGCCTATATCCAACGATTATACACCCATAATCGTTGCCTATTATCATCCTATATGTTTGTTCTCTGGCTAGAGATAGGGCAAGTCAACGTGACGTCACGCCCTGAGGAATCTGACACGGAATATACAACATGTTCCGTGAATATGATGAATGTAATAAACAAGCGTATTTTGCAATTTTGAATTAGTTATTTTGATTGCTTAGGTGTTTTAAAAGCTATATTATATGACTGTTTTATAATAAAAAAAAATCATTAAATCAATACAAAACAACCAAATTACAAACCTAAAATCTAACCAAATAATTATTTTTCACTAGTGGTTTTGTCAACTGTCTGTTGGTGGACATAAGTATGTTATCTGTGGTGGACATGCCCTACGGCTTGGAACTCTATGCTACAATTACAATAATAAACATTCTGGTAATAACTGAAGAGTAGTTTAATCATTTATATTGAAAATGGATATAAAACAGGAACCAAACCATCCCTTTATGGAAGATAAAACATTTGATATGGAAGACATTTTGTTTTCAAACGTAATTGTAAAACAAATGAAGAATGAGGAAGACAATAACCAAATAAATAGTGCTTTAAAAAACGAATTGGTTTCAATTAAACAGGAAAACGGTACCGATTTCGTACCGGAAAAATTTGACAAAAATCTTGCTTGGAATCCCTATGTTGACTATGAATTGGATAGAAAGCATACTGTAAGTCTTCAAAATAATTTAATTAAGATAACCGAAAATGTATCTCTAATTAATCAAGAACCAAATGCCTTTTTAAATAGTGATCCAACATTTGAAGAATGTAGTACTTCAATTCAATTTAATGTTTCTAATAAAACATACCTAGCCAACAATGAATACAAAATGAAATATTCAAAATGTAAACGCTACAAACAAAGTAATTCGAATGGTAAGTTAAACTCAATATGATAATTTTTAGTATTTTCTTATTTTGTGAATAGGTGTTTGCTAAATTATTGCAGAATCAATTTGAATAAATAAATTAACACGTTTCATCATTTACAACATAGTGAAAATAGGACAGAGGAAAAGTACAGTGTACACTTTCCTCCCTTTACTCCATTGTAATACACATAATTTATCTTCCTACCCACTTATTAAACCTTTTTCTAAATAATTTTTATTTTGTTGTCTTGAGCCCATTGCTTATATTGTATTTCATACCTGTCTTTAGATTTTTGTAGTGGTAAGGTAAATGAGGCTATGTTGGCTTCTTCCCTAATATTACATGGTGTATTTGTAAATTCAAAATCACTTGAATCACTCTCAATTTCTTAAAAAGTAAATAAGTAAAGTTCAATAAACATAACAGTTCTGCACTCTAAAAGTCAACCGCAATGTTTACTGCCAATGAGTCACAGCATAGATAGAACTATTAATGATTTATTTTATTCTTAATTCAAAAAACATATCAAACAATCCTAAAGTTGAAATTTTTATTTAAAAATGTTAATTCACTTAACATAATTAAGATAGTACCTACTCTGTTGTCCTCATGCTTTTATTTAAATGCATAGTTTACAAATATCGCTGGAATATGGGAAAGTGTATTTTATGCATCAAGATGTTTTTTACTTTTCCATAATTTACTTTAAACTGTTGGCATCAAAAGTGTCAAACATGAGTTATATTTTTGATAAATTCTTTTGTAATAGTTTTGACTTTTTTAGGAAGCAAGCTAGAAATTCCTTGCTCCACTTTTTTTTTTAATTTCAGGAGGTATATTATTGTCTTCACTATCACTTTCAATCACCCTGATAAATTTAATTTTTGAAAGTTGTGTAAAGTGTCAAATAATTTAAATTTGACATTTTTACATATATCTTATATCATGTTACCAACTGTCAGTAGAAAAATAAATTAAATAGAATTTATATTTTAAATGATTTGTTACAAGAAACTTTTTTAGGAAGGAATTTTTCGCAATCACACTAGATGCAAAAAATTCTACTTCCCAAACACTTTGGGTAAATAACTATTCCTCCCTCTCTAGAGAGCTTCCTCCCTAATGTGAGGTAGGAAAGTGTATACTTTCTATAATGGTAGGAGGAAAAAATAATTTGTTCATCTTACAAATTTTTAGTATCTTTAAATTTAATTTTTCAAATTTATCTTCAATTTACAGGGCTATTGTTAAATCAAAATGCAAAAAGAAAAAGAGATTATTTCACTGGTATTATCATCTGTCAAATTTGTGGAAATGTTTATACAAAGAAAGCTGAATTTTCTAATCACTTTTCAACAAATCATTATATAAAACAGAAGAAATTATATAAGATTAGATTAAACAAGATATCACTTTATAAAAGCAAAGTTAAGGACAAAAACCGTTTACATCAGCCCAATGTTATAGATAATACTGTGACACATTCAGCCCAAATAAACATTAATATGTGCTCTTGTTCCAAAAATGAAGAAAATGGATTAAAATGTGAAGTGTGTTTGAAAAAACTTTCAAATAAAAGTAATTTTAACTATTCCTCAGGTAAAAAAACATTCAAATGTGATATTTGCTTGAAATATTTTTTGCGGAAAAATGATTTATATCAGCATTTACTTCTAGACATAGACAACCATCCATTTCACTGCAACATTTGCTTGAAATCTTTTTTACATAAATCTAGTTTGGACTCTCACTTACCTTGTAAAACAGCAGAAAAAGCTTTCAAATGTATCATTTGCTTGAAATCTTTTTCAAGAAAGTATTTATTGGATAATCATTTACGAAGTCACAATGTTGAGAAACCATATAAATGTAACTTTTGTTTCAAGACTTTTTTATATGAATCCGATTTGAATATACATGTTGGTTGTCATAATGGGGATACACCATTTAAATGTGACATTTGCTTAAAACCGTTTTTAAAAAAAAGTTATTTATATAAACATATGCGTTTTCATACAGGAGAAAACCCATTCAAATGTGATATTTGTTTTAAGTCATTTCCACGAAGAGATTATTTAAAAAATCATTTGCTACACCATAGAATAGAAAGGCCCTTTAAATGCGAATTATGCTCCAAATCTTTTAAATCTAAATGTAATTTAAAGAAACATAAAAGTGGTGTCCATAATGAAGAGAGACCTATCAAATGTGAAATTTGCTTGAAATTTTTTGAACACAAGGTTGGTTTTGATTCACATTTACCTTGTCACGTTACAGGAAAACCATTCAAATGTGATATGTGTCCAAAATCTTTTGTAAAGAAAGGTCTGCTAGTTATACATTTGCGTTTCCATACTGGGGAAAAACCCTTCAAATGTGAAGTATGCTTTAAATCCTTTCAATCTAAACGTAATTTAAACAAACATGGGTGTTGCCCTAATGGGGTGAAACCATTTAAATGCGACATTTGTTTGAGATCATTTGTACATGAGGTCAGTTTTAATTCTCATTCGCCTTGTCGCACTGTAGAAAAACAATTCAAATGCAATATGTGTCCAAAATCATTTGGAAAGAAAAGTCTTCTTAATATACATATGCGTTTCCATACAGGGGAGAAACCATTTAAATGTGATATTTGTTCTAAGACATTTTCACGAAAAGATTCTTTGAAAGTTCATTCACTGTGTCATAACAAAGAAAAACGATTCAAATGTGATGTATGCTTTGAATCTTTTCCATATAAAGGTGATTTATATAAACACGCTCGTCGCCATAATGGGGAGAAACCATTTAAATGTGAATTTTGTTTTAAATCCTTTGCATGGAAAGGAAATTTAACTTCTCATATGCATGTTCATAAAGGGGAATACCAATATAAATGCGAAATTTGTTTGAAACCCTATTTACACGAATATTTGCTTATTAATCACATGCGAATCCACACCGGGGAAAAACCTTTCAAATGCGACATCTGTTTTAAATCTTTTACAGTTAAAAGCAATTTACAGAAACATTTGCAATGTCATTCGGTGGAAAGACCGTTTAAATGTGACACTTGTTTAAAATCCTTTAAATCGAAAAATATCTTGAATAATCATTTATATTCACACACGGGGGAAAAACCATTCAAATGCGACATTTGTTCGAAAGCTTTTTCACAAAAAGGTCAACTAAATATGCATTTGCGCCGCCATACCGGAGAAAAACCCTTCAAATGTGATAATTGCTTGAAATGTTTTTCATACAAATGTGATTTGAATAAACATTATTCGCGATACCACAATGTAAAATAATCATTCGAATTGACATTGTCCCTATTTTATTTTTCAATGGCATAATTGTGATCTCCATGCCTAAAAACCTAAATGTAATTATATCATTTTATTTATTTTATAATATGAATAATGTAATAAATTTAGTATATTATTAAACGAGCAATTTATGATAGCCGAGCGAATAATGGCCATAAATTGCGAGTTGAATACTATACTTTGTCCATGACCCTTGATTATTCTCTATTAAATTAAAGTTAAGTAAATAATGTAATAATTTTGTATTATCGACAATTCTAACGTCAAAATACGCGCATTTAGTGAAAACGTCACGACTGCCATATGTCAAGTTTTTGGATGCAAACAAACTTTTATAATTGTGTTATAGTATATTACGTAACGTGTGTGGTAAGAAGCATTTTACGCACGAATGGAAAAGTTACGCACGATGCCGCGTAGCGGCGAGTGCGTAATTCCGTGAGGGCGTAAAATGCTTTACAACACGAGTTACGTACTATACTTTACCTACGACCTACTTGTACTTGTATTTATACTCTTATTATTAATAATACTTGAACAACATTAACATTTTTAATAATTTTATTGTATAACATTTAATTCCATAATACCTATTAATTATTATAATAATTGTTTATAGTAACATTGCAGTTATTGAACACAAATGGTAAATCGCTTCCTTTGCTTGTTGAAGCATAAGAAACAACATTTACATTAGAGGTGCTTGGTAAACTTTCATCTCTATTACTTGCACCTGCTATATTTTTTAATTGAAGAAAACTTTACACAAATACACAAACCAGTTATAATTTATAAGGATAATAAAAAAGTTTGTTGGCAGTTTCTTGACAGTTCGTTCGCAAATCGTTATTGCGGCCTACTTAAGTTTGATGTTTTGACGGCTTATGCCATATTTTTGATTAAAATGGCGACGTCTATTGACAGTTGCTAAGATATGTTGCTAGGGAAGCCGTGCGATTTACTTTACAGCTGTGCGTTTTTTTTACCGTGCGTAATAAACGTCATTACATTGATGCCGACTGTGTGTTATTGACTGATTACAGGGGGGGTCGTAGGTAAAATTAGTTAATAATAAATATATCATGTTCATACGTTTTTAATCGTTATAGTTATATGATTAATACAATAATACAGCAAATATATTTCTAAAACACTTGTAAATATAATAGCGAATATAAATGAGAAATGTGTTTGAAATCCTGTATAGGTACACGAATATTTGCTTATTAATCATTGAATCCACACGTACAGAGGAAAAACCTTTTAAATGTGACATCTCTCATAGCTAAAAGCAATTTACAGAAACATTTACGATGCCATACGGTCGAGAGACGTTTGCTTAATAGTTATTTGTATGCTTAGGCCGCGAAATACCTTTTTAACGTACTGAAAGAACAGTTATCGCCGGGGCCGTTTGCGGCCGAGGCAAGATAATCTTGAAGTCGTTAAAAAGTTTCGCGGCCATGGCATACACACTATTTTTCGTGCAATCGTTAAAATTATTAAACTAGATAATTGTAAATAAATATATTATTACTCTAAAATCAACAGCAGTTTAATTTATTTAACAATGGGTGCTATGGAAATGATATGTTTCAATATATACAAAATATTTTGACAGTTCTTGCTTCATCAACTTCTGGAGTAAATATAAGTAATAATACAAACTGTACAATTAATGTTAATATTCATCCTAAATAATATAAGTACTTATGTATTTGTTGGTATTCAATAAAAAATAATCCTTGTCTTTGTAGTATTTTAGAAATGTCAAATTTAGAAGTGATAGTCAAATTTGGAAGTGACGTTTGGTTTCGCATCCGTTGCTATAGGTAACGTCCGCGAAATTGAATTTCGCGGACTGTGTTGAGAACGCGAAATACTGACTTCGCGTCCGGTTGCCCGAAAAATTATTTAAATCGAAAAGTAATTTGAATATGCATTTGTGTATCTACACATGCGAAAAACTATTCAAATGTGACATTTGCCTGAAGAATTTCTCATAAAAAGGTCACTTGAGTATTGATTTGCGTCGCCACACCGAGGAAAAACCATTCAAATCTGATATTTGCTTGAAATTATTTTCGTATACATGTGATTTGAATACACATTATTCGCGCTACCACAAGTTCAAATAATTCGCCATCCAATTTTTTTGGTGATATCCGTTATATGTTTTTGTGCATGGCTTTAATGTTTAATGGACTTATACCTATTAATTATATGGAACAATATGATTTTTCTACATTCATGCAAAAAACAACACTTTTGTGAAACACATTTAATGGAAAAAGTGGTTCTTTTTTGCACTAGTGCAACAAAAATTTTGTTGCACTCCTCTGTCATTCTTGTCAGTTTTGTGATGATTTATGACAAACATAAACATTTAAATAAAATAAAAATCCAGAGCAAGTGTCTGATCCTGCTCAAATACAGCAATAATATATCTTACTACTTAGTCTCAACGAGTTACAATTATTGCAAAAATCTTTGATTATTTAAAATTTAAATGGTCAAAGCGAAAACCAGCTATGATTAAGTATTGACAAGGTGGAGGCCATAAAGATACAAAAAAAAGAAGAACGGTTAAAATACATTCTGAGTTCTGACATGGTAAATGATATTTATTAAATATCAGAGTAATATTATAAAGTAACATCTTTTAAGTTGTATTGAATATTATTAAGAAAATATATTAATAATTACTAAGAAAATGAGTAATAGCGATGAAGAAGAATTTATTGGGACCCCATCAGAAATAAGTGAAATTGCAAATGAAGAACTTATTACCTAATAAATCTAGAAAGCAATACTTTTAATATTAATAAAGTTTGAGTTCCTAACATATTATATTCTAATTTTTCAGTTTTTGCATGAATGTAGAAAAAATATTGTATGCAACTCGTGCAAAACGTGTTTTTTGCACTCGACGTGTTGTCCAACTCGGTCTAAAGGCCTCGTTGGACAATTTCACGTAGCGTGCAAAAAACACTCACTTTTTGCACTTGTTACATAAATAACTATTTATTATAAACATTTATAAGCATTTGCTCTTTGAGTCACGAATCGATAAGTGCGTTCTTTTTCAATGAGATCTCAGTTAATCTCAGCTCATATCGGTAATGTGCACATTATTTTTTATTTGCTAACTTCGAAGTGTGCTGAGATTTTACCTCCCCCTTCACCGATACTGCATATCTGTGCGGGGCATGAGTCGGAAATAAAGTGGAGGGGATGTAGAAATATTTGATTTGTTTGTGATCAAATTATCTATATAAATTACTAGTCCAGGATATATAGTTATTAGAATAAGATGACCTCATCCCGATCTCTGAAGTCGTTGCGGAAAATTGTTTAATGAGATAAGAAAGGATTTCAGTGAAAATAACAATTCTCGTGCATATCTTTTTACCCTTCAATTCTATAGATAAAAATATATTCATTCTAAGTGGAACAGATAACTAAAAGTCATTTCCAATGTTAATGCAACGCTATCATTTCATAAAAGCGTCATTGACGACTCGAGATGTGAAATTTTATAATTTTAGATGATAAAAATTGATTCCTCTCGTCGAGTAATATGAAATTTATCCTGGATACCTAGTTCCCAAGAAAAGTACCAATGCAGCTCCTGGGTCGAGTTTGAAGGCGCGCAGCGAGAAATTTTACACGTGCGTTTAGAAAAGTAAACTTAAATTTCTTTGTTGAATCAAATTGCAATCAAATTTTTATTTACGCACTACTTTATTTAGTTTATTTACATACTTTTAATCAATTGAAAAACATAAAAGCTCTTAGCATTATTGGGAAAAGTAGAATTCGATAGATGGCGCTCTGAAATGTCAATGTCATCTTAGCAACGAGTAAAACAAATCAGCTGCCGTATAAGCCCTTTGATATTTAAGTGGTTTTATTTTGCTGTTTTAGTTATTTTCAGTGTGTGTTTTGTAATACTTTTGCTTTTTCTTTGATTGTGCTTTAGTAATTTGTGTTGTTAAAATAAATTTTGACTCCTAATATTTTTATTTTTGGAGTAATAGGTTTGTTCAACTTTTTAAGTGTTACCGGGAGTGTTAATTATGTGTATGTTTGTATATTTTATTGTGACTTACCTTTTGGATTTCTTCATTGTGAATACTGTATGTATTGAATAAATAAAAACAAACGTAATGCAACATTTATGAACTAATGTTTGTGGTCGTGGCTTGACTGTGGTAGTTTTAAGGAAGGTACTACATTTAAAAGAAGATACTTTTTCCGACAGAGGTCTCATTGAATTCTAATCCGCCCAATATAGTGAAATACATTTTAGATTAAAAGAGTAATGTCCCTAAATGTCGGCAACACATTATACAATTTAAAAAAAAATTCGCTTTCTCTTGATATGGAAATAAACATCATGTCATTTATGCTGTCAATTTTTGTAAAAAATTATAGTAACCGAACAATTTCTCAACTTTACCTACGAATATGTCTGTTAGTAGTGAAAAAGATGAAATTATGAGCACTCAGAAGAAAATAAATGCGTAGAAAAAGTATAGTACGTAACACGAGTTGTAATCCCATTACGCACTCGCGGCTTTGTGCGTAAACTTTTTAACTTCGTGCGTAATGGGTTACTTTTACAAACTCTTGTTACGTAATATACTATTATTCTAGTCGAGGTATACAAGAGGTGGGTTCGAATTGGTCATAGGGTGCTGGAGCGGAGTGAGAGCGGCGTATCAATCACATGATACCGGATCGTTTGGAGTGAGAAAGTCTATCTCGAACGCGTTGGAGTGGATTTGAGAGTGTTTAAAAATAATGTAACCTCACTTCTTTTATCTACTTTTATAATTTATTTATTTTGTTGTTCGTCTTTTTTCTCTTTTAAGACCGAAGCTATAAAAACTTAATATTGAGTTGCTTTGATTTAAGGGCTGTTTACTAAATATAACTACTTAAATAATATAATTATAGTTTGTTTAAATAATTTGCATAGTTTGTTGTTGGTAAGTACAGCCTTATTATATCTTAAATGGTATATAATAAATATTGTTCGAGTCCGCTTAGGACGTTTTTCACAATACCAGAAGAATTAAACATTGCTTTAATGTTTTTCTTCTGAATAAAATGCCGATTATCAAGGTTACTTTTTTAGTAACTTTGGCCGATTATATAAAAAAACAATAACAAACCCTAAAAATCAGACGAAAGATTGTAACACGCATGTCATGTAACATGTATGTAACACCCTGTCATATCTCTTATCTATGACCCCGTCGAGGTAGGGCTTTAGGAGTGAACTCCGTTCACTCTGAAATCACAAAAACGAACGCAGGATGCGCCGCACTTTTCGCTCCAAAGGAGCATCTCGAACGATTTTGGAGCGAAAAGAGCTTACGGAGTGAAAAGAATGTGCAAATCGAACCCACCTGAAGTAATATAGCTGAATGGAAAAAATCCATAGTAATCCCAATTTTTAAACAAGGCGAACAACCGTATCTTGCAGACTCATACCGTCCTATTACTCTCATTCCTTGTATTTATAAAACCTTCGAGAGGATCATTAAATTTAGATTAGAATCCTACCTATTGGTAAATAACCTCTTCTACCCTTCAGCCAATTTGGATTTAGAAGTGGGTATGGTACCACTACTGCTATTATGCAGTTAGTCACGGATACACAAATATGTTTTACAAAGAATCACTACGTGGGAGCAGCTTTCCTGGATGTTAAAGGAGCCTACGATTCTGTAGACGTATCATTATTAAGAGATGAATGACTGAGTATAAATCTTCCCCCTAGAGTAATTAATTCTATATGCCACCTATTTATTAACAGAAAAGTACAGTAGAAACGGTGGAGCTTTACCATCACGTGACCCAATCTACGATTTATGCAACTCATATTGTCTACATACGGCTTGCTACAAAGAGTATTTGTCTTACAAAAAGCAGCTGTACGCAAAATATCATGAACCTTGTGAAGAGATATTTAAACAGCTTCAAATTATGAGTTTGTTCTCCTTAATTGTAAATGAAAATTTAAATTATGTGAAAAATAATAGAAATCACTTCACAAGTCATGCAGAAATACATAATAATTATGATACTAGGGGAAAACATCAAATTGTCCCAACAAGAGTAAGAATAAACAAGTACCAGGCTCTAGGTATTCGATTCTTTAATGCACTCTCTGAAGAAATTCAAAACTTGCTTACAAAAATATTTAAAACCAAAATAAAAAGTATGTTGAAGGATATGGGTCTATACAATATTAACGATTATTTCTTTCGTCTATTAAATATCAGTCAACAACCAATGATACGTTTGTTTCCTGTTTGACAGGACCAATCAACACGCTCTATTAGCGACTATTTACATGGTGCACAATAGTCACAGACTATTCAGCATGATACCTATATATCAATGAACCTGTGCATCTGACAGTAGGTACTCTAAATAAATACATCTTAAACGTCAAATAAAATCAATCGTGTTGAAGCTGTATAAGTATTTGAATAAATAATAATAATAATAAATATTTCGAATAAATTATTCAAGTAATATTAAAGACATACGTAATAGTTTCTTTAAATTTGCCGTAGTAATCGTAAAAAAGAGACAATGATATAATTGACGTAAAGTGTATAACTGATCGTACTAAAAGTTCAGTTTGACACTACCGCATTTGAGGTTATGTGAATTTAGTTTATTGTCTTGTTTATAGCGAATTTTTGAATTGAAAGTGTATTTATTGTTAAAATCAGTTCTTGTAAGAACTAACTTTTTATTCCATTTGACATTGGTAAGTACGAATATAATACATCATATCAATATCAACTTGTTAACTTTTGACATTTCATAATATAATACCTAAAATGCCGTGAGACAGGAATATTACAATGCTTATTTAATATTAATATTAATTTTGGACTTTGTAACTTATTCATCCAGTATATCGATAGTTTTAATAAATATGTCGATGTTAACCATATAAATAAAATAAATACAATTAAAAAAGTTAAATTTCTTGTTTAATTACCAATTCGTAAAAGGCCGACCTTTGGAATATTAGGCATAACGATTATTTCTATTGAGCTGACAGAAGTTTTGATTTGATTCATATGAATATTGTTGCTGACGTAACAGTCACGTGATGGTAAAGCTCCACCGTTTCTACTGTATACACGTAAGATCAACAAATAATATAGCGTTCGAAACGTATCTACCCCAAGGATCAGTCCTTTCGCCATTACTTTTCAATATATTTACACGCAGTCTACATATTAACACGGAGTTCAGTGTAATCCAGTATGCCGACGATTTTGTTATATATAATACAGATAAAACATTTCATAATTCACTCGAAAATATCAAGTATTCGATAAGTTCTATGAGTAATAAGCTAGACAAAATAGGCCTTCCCCTAAGTCCAGAAAAATAGACTATTACCTTCTTCACAAGACACAATCTCCCAGTCATAGAAAACATCATAGTAAAAAATCATTCAATATCCCCGTTCAACCTACAGCTTCCTATCTGGGCATAATAAGTAATTGATAAAAAACTCACCTGGAAACCACATATAAATAATATCGTAACAAAATGTAATAAGGGTATCAATTTCCTAAAATTCGTTAGAAGGGCATGGTGGGGAGCAGATCCCCAAACATGTTTGATGTTTTATAGGACATACATCAGGTCAATTATAGATTATGGTTGCATATGTTATGGCTCTGCGTCTACAAACCTACTTAAAAAACTAGATGTCATACAAAACACATCGCTTAGATTAAGTTTGGGTGCAATGTGCTCTACACCAGTAGAACCCCTTATGGTAGAATCTCTCGAGCCTCCACTACACATACGCAGAAAAACTCTAACTGGAAAATCATTAAGTCACATTATAAAAAATCATTAACTCTCATAGTCCAGTAAATAAAGGAGGAAAAAAAGGCGAACCTGTAAATTATCGCCTATAAATTTCATACCGCCGGTAATAAGAGATAGTTACACATCATTTAAAATAAGACAACCTCTACACATATCAAGACCCTGCCCGGGCCTGAAAATGGCCCTCAAAACCTGGAAAATTGGGTTTTCAGCCAATATCTCCTAAAATATGGCCTTTAGAGAAATTTTGTTCAAACAAAAAATGAAGATCATTTCATTCTCTACAAAAATGGTCCCTATCATTTTTTTCGCAACATTTATATTTTTTGCAAAAAATACAGGTGAAAAATTCCAAATTTTGAGCTTGACAACAAATGCCAATTTTTTACAAAATTTGAGGTGGTAAATGTTGTAAATACACTGGCCTTAATGTTTTGACCTCTGAAAACCAATTGTAGATGGCGCCACCACATTTCCCCCACTTGCAAAATCCTCGCTGCCATAAATGCGAAACGTCGTTCACCATGCATTTTTCAAGAGTTTTTATGCTTATGGACAGTTTTTTCTTCCCAGGGATGAGTGTTTAGGCTATGTGTATTAGGAAACAGAGCATAAGATTGATTACATAGGGATGGACGTCATAAATAGGCCCTAAACTATCAAAAATCAGTTTTCCCCACGTGGCAGCGTCTTGGAGTTTATGAGATTTTTTCTAAGGAAAAAGGGGAAATTTAAACAGTTACTTACATATAGGCATAATTTTCATCGGCAATTTATTGCAAATTTTCGCCAATTTTTTTCGCGAACAATCAATATTGGATCTTCAGAATAAAGATTCACATTTTCCAAAAAAGTTCATTTTTTTCAATTTGCTTTATTATAAAAAATATATAAAGATTGTGACATATGATAGTGGATCACCACTCTCCTTCTTCATCATCAACATTGTCCTTATCAAGTTCTCCCTGTTGATCTATTTCTCCTGCTTCTATAGTTTCGGTTACTTCCATCTCTTCGCCCCCTAATAAATAGTATGACTTTATATATATGAATGGAAAGGTGAGAATGTAATCTTTATTTTGGTCAAAGTGGAAAAATGCCTAGAATAAAGGGCAAAAAGAAAACAACCACGAAATAAAAAAGTGAGGTTTTTCCGGGGTCCTGCATTTTTGGAATTTTTGGAATTTTATGGGAAATCCCTGTTTTGAAAAAAAAACTAATAGCACAGTCGAAAACTAGACAATCTCACCTTTCAAATGACATGCCTTGAAGGGCCATTTTATTAAAGCATAAATTAGTTATGACTCATTGTAGGCAAATTTTCCAAGACTCAAAAAAACAGTGAAAAATTGGAAATGGACAACCAAGCTTTTTATTGAAACGCAAGAAAATTAGTTTCCCCAATTTTCTGGGATATTTATGGACCTTTCGAGGATCCATATCCCGGAAAATTCAGAGTAAATAGTACACTTATTTACTCTACAAAAAAATTACGAGCAAATTGCGGGCGAGGTCCAAATTGCGTCGGAGCAGAAAGTTTGACCCGTTTTTTCAATATGGCCAAAGAGTCAAAACGTGACTCAAGTGACAGGGGATGATAGCGGCAGATTTTCTCTTTCACATGAATTTTGAGCAATTTAAATTAAATGAATCAACCTCAATTTTTTCTGCCGAAACACTCGCAATTATTCATGCTATGGATTTCACTCGCGAAAACTGTTGTAAGAAAATTATAATTCTATCAGCCACCCTACAAGATACACCATTATCCAATCCATCATACCCAATGAGCTTTGGCACAAAAAGACCAGTTATAATCGGCACCAAATTGTCACCATCTCTCTTCTAAAATTTGGACATGCCTGCTACCCCCTGCACCTTAACAAGATAGGCCTTAAAGAGTCAAATCAATGTGACACCTGTCTAGCAGTGGCCCGTAAACCTATTACATTTACTCTCGTTGAATAATAAAACCGTATATATGACTCGCTTATATCATTTGTGTGTTTATGCAAGTTGAAGTTATAGTGCACTTAGTCTTGTTTTTGTTTCAATTGAACCCCATAATATACACCCATATCCATATCCCCTCTATCCGAGGCCCACCTAATCTGTCTGTTAGTCACCCTGATCGGCCCCTGGGTGTGAAGTATAACATAATCGATTAGGGAAGCTTTGACTTGCATAATAGCACTGAATATACTCATCTGTGTCTTAGATACTGGCTGAATGGACATGGATTTCCAAGTGCCAAAAACAGAGAAAAAAAGATCGGTTGGTGAATCTATTGCTGCTTCGATTTCTTGTGTCGAAAGACTGGTTGTGACAAAATTGTTGTTGGAAGAAGTAGCCCCATATGCATGTTCTTTGTCGGTGGATAATATTTTGCTATACATTTTTCTCCGCATTTCCGTTGATTCTTCTAAATACCCTTCAGCCACGGCTGTCGATTTCCAACCTCACAATCTTTTTATACTGGTAATACCTTCTCCACTATCTGCCAATATGGTAGCCGAACGCCGTGGCACTTTCTAAACTAAATTGAATGCGGAAAATTTTTATTTATATTTATTTTAGTATTTATTGATTACTAACCTTACTAAAAGAGCAAGGATATCGTGCTACTGGTACCTTCAGATCAGATCGAATCAACAAGTGTCCACTTGTATGTATGTATGTATGTATGTATGTATGTATTTTGGGGTAACATTCACTGAGACCTAAAACATCTATTGTGCCCCCTTACTTCTACTTAGTTCCTGAGGAAAGTCTCAGAGACTAGTAGCTCCTTTAGTCCTATTTCCCCGAGGAATTTTAGGATATCTGCAGGCTTCAACTTAGGTAACTGTCCCTCTTCTATCCAGTAGTCTCCCAGGTGCTGTGCCCTAGGATTCTGAATTGCTGTGCAGTTCGCAAGTATGTGGATGAAGGATTCTTCTTCCATTCCACAAAACCTACAATCTTCTTCCTCCACTATTTTGAGCTTTTTAAGGTGCCCATTCAGGCGACAATGTCCCTTTAGGATTCCTGTTAAAACTCTTAGTGCAGTTTTGCTTTGACTTATGCATTCATTTGATCTCAACAAGTTGTAGTCACCCAGAAGAATCTTTGATTGCCTAAGCCCTACTAGATCTTTCCAATTGTCAGATCTTCTCTTTTCTTCGGCTTTACCTATTTCTTCCAATATTACATTGGAGCTGATTCCGCAAAAGGGTTCCAGCCCCCAAATGGGTATTTCAGTCCCCCTCTTCGCTAGTTCATCTGCTATTTCGTTTTCTTCTATTCCAGTGTGTCCTGGAATCCACAGTAAGGTGACTATATTGTTCTCGCCTAGTTCATTAAGTTTGCCTATACATTCCCACACCATTTTGGAACTGATTACACAAGAACTCAGCGCTTTAATGGCTGCTTGCCTATCAGACATTATGATAATCCTTTGCCTTCTATATCCTTTGTCAATATTGAACTGGGCACACTTTCTTATTGCGTGAATTTCCGCTTGAAAGATACTTGGGGTTTCTCCCAAGCTTTCAGAGTGTTTGGTTCCGGGCCCGTACACTCCTATCCCAGTTCCTTCTATTGCTTTTGAGCCGTTTGTGTACCATTGAATGGCATTCTTCTTAAGTCTGGTAATGGTATTTGGATCCCATTCCTTCTTGTTGCTTAATTCCGTAACGAATTTCTTTGAAAAGTTATACTTTTTCATCATACCATCTTGTGGCATGTCCCAGGTTGTCTGATTTCTAAGAAGTGAAGAGGTGGTTTTCTTTTTAATGATTCCCTCTCTACTTAGTCTGTATCTTGTTCTTTCTGCAACACTCTCCACCACCATATGTAATGGTGTGAGGTTGAGAATCACTTCCATTGCTGCCGTTGGGCATGTACTTATTCCTCCTGTTATGCATATACAGGCTAGTCTTTCTCTCGTCGTCAAGAGGCTAGTTCTACCACTCCACGCAATGGCCCCATAAGTGATAATTGGTCTCACTATGGCAGTGTATATCCAGCTCAGGATTTTTGGGTTACAACCCCAGTTTCTCCCTGCCAGATTCCTGCACACCGTTAGAGCCATTTTTGCTTTGTATGTAATCTCCTTCTCGTGTTTGTTCCACAGGAGTTTGCTGTCTAGAGTCAAACCTAGATACTTGACTTCTTGTCTCCATTCAACGTCGTTCCCATCAAGTTTAATGGTTTTGAGATTGAGTTTTCTTTTCTTAGTGAAGGCTATCAAGATGGTTTTGGTGGGGTTGATGCTGAGTCCCACTTGCCTACACCAGCTATTTGTATAGTTCAGACCCTTTTGTACAATGTCACAAAGGGTGTTTTCAATTTTCCCCTGGCTGTTATGACAATATCATCGGCATATCCTTGGCAGGATATTCCGAGGTCCGTCAAACCACACAGGAATTCGTCAACCGTCAGACTCCACATTAATGGGGATGCTACTCCTCCCTGTGGGCATCCTCTGGTTGTGCAGATGTAGACAATGTCTTTGCTCGTTCTCGTCTCTGCTACTCTGGTGGTGAGCAGTTCCGACATCCATTTGGATGTTGTGCAGTCTACACCTCTTCTATTTAATGCTCTCTTGACAGCCTCATGTGGAGTGTTGTCAAAAGCTCCTTCTATGTCCAAAAATGCACATACTACAGTTTCTTGGTTGTCTAAGGCACCTCGGATATCCTCCGTCAGTTGTACCAGTGCAGTCTCCGTAGATCTGCCTGCCCGGTAAGCGTGCTGATACGGGTGGAGAGGCAGTCTCTCTAGGATTTCCGTTCTAATATAGTTGTCAATAGCTTTTTCCATCGTTTTAAGCACAAACGATGTTAGGCTAATTGGTCTGAAGGATTTGGGGTTTGTTGTGTCCCTTTTTCCAGCTTTTGGAATGAAGGTTACTATTGCCCTTCTCCATGCTTCTGGTATATAACCCAGTTCCAAACTACTTCGACTAATTCTAACCAAATGTGGAAGAATTTCGTCTTGTCCTTGCTGGAGCAATGCTGGGAAAATCCCATCTGCTCCAGGTGCTTTGAAAGGTGAAAAGGTGTTCATTGCCCATTTCAACCTATCGTTACTACAAATGCGCTTGACCATTGTAGTACTTTCTCTCGAAGGCCTGTTATGACCTTCGAGAGGATTATCTCCTCTGTTTGGGGTACTTCCAGGAAAATGAGTTTCTAGCAAGAGTCGCACTCTTTCCTCCTCATTTTCGGTATATTTGCCGTCTGGCTCCCTCAAAGCCATATCTGTGTTGATCCTACTTTGTAAAGTCTTGCCGCAGCAGGTGTTATGTTTATATCTTCACAGAATTTCCTGAAGCTATTTCTTTTAGCTTTTCTAATTTCCTTGTAGTAGGTGTTTCTCACCTCGGTGTATCTCTGCCAGTCCCCGGTGAATTTTGCTCTATTAAAGAGGTCCCGGGTTTGAGATCTTAATTCTGACAGATGTTTGTTCCATCAGGGTGCATCTTTGCTGCTTCGTTGTTCTTGAAGACGGCAGCACGATTCAAATTCATCGATTATTGCCCTGTTCAGATCCTCAAGCTCATTTTCCAGGTCAAGATGGTGCTTAGCCCTTCCTTTCCTCTGGATATGTGCTAGATTTCCTTTCAGACAGGTGTTATAGTTGTCCCAATCTGTTTCTCTTGGTTTTATCTTGAGGCTTACCTCAGGTATGCCTAGCTCTAACTTGAATGTTATGATACTATGATCGGAGAGAGATGGTTCACCCGATACTCTCCAATCTTTTACTATATGTTTTAGATCACGAGTTGCCAGTGTGACATCTAAAACTTCTTGCCTTACCCTTGTTACAAATGTGGGAGTATTCCCTATATTGTGAATATCAGTGTTTTTATTAAGGATATATTCTAAAAGTTGCTCACCTCTCTGGTTGGTGTTGCTGCTGCCCCAAACGGTGTTGTGTGCATTGGCATCACATGCTAGAAGTAGAGGCATCAGTCTCTTCTCTTCACCGTACTCCACCAGCCTTTGTACCTCTGGGGGTGGTGCTAGCCCATCTTTCCCAAAGTAGCATATGATGCTATTACTATCTCCTTGACCTTCTTCTTGTGTTCGAGGTGTGCTCGAACTGGAACGAGATCCCGAGTCATGTATTCTGAAAGACAAAAATAGTTCATATTCTTCCTTATCATAATACATGTTCTTGGTATATCACTACCAGTGTGATATACTATTTTAGCATCTTTACATGCTAATCCTCTTACTTGGTTATTATTGACCCAAGGTTCTTGGATCAAACACATCCCCCATTGGTCCTTGGTGAACAATCTTATGATCACCGCCGAAGCTCCTTTGGCATGGTGAGCATTAACTTGAGCTAAGTTAATTCCCGCCATCCTGTTGCTTATCTTTTTGGGTATTTCCCTCTTTCGTCAGGGTGATGTCCTCTTCTGTAAAAGTAATGTCCCGTTCCTCCGACACAATCTCCATTCCCTCCTCGGACAGCGGCGACTCCTCCCCAAGGAGTTTGGTAATGTGTAGGCTTTCTACACTACCTGAGTCGCCACTGGCCTTGGAGGAAATGGAATCCTTCTCCAGGTCTCCTTCCCCTTCTTTTTGAGGCCATGTACGGGGATTTTCCCAAATCGGTAATGGATGGTGAACCCGTTGTTCTTGATTTTTTGGCAGGATAGATTGTCTATTCCTGCCCTCAAGACTAGGGTTGAATGTTGAATATGGCAATGGTTAATTCCTGGCGACTATTTCAATTGGCGTTCGAAACTGACATTCCTCTATTGGACTTTCTACGAGAAGTTACTCGACCTTGACAATATAAGTTGCATTTGATTTTTTGTTCTTTTTATTTTTATTAGTATTAACCATTATGCCCAAAAAATATTTTTTTTTTAATTTAAATTTCTTGGGCGTCAATGGTCTAATTTTGGTATGTAAAGACCATAAGAAAAAGGCCCACTAAATCCGTCTGTACGGACCATAAAAAAGAGGCCACATGTGATTGTATGACAAATGACAACTAATTAAAACATGGCGTCTGTAGACCAATGAACGAATGAACCAGAATGAACTATTTGTATTTATAGTTTATTAATAGACTTCTTGTTGGTGTATTCTTTAGTTTATAGCTAAGCTATGGTTTATAGCATGGATATAGTTTATAGTATGGAAGGTAGAACCTCCATAGTTTATACAGACATAAATATTGATTTTGTTGGGTTGATTGTTTTTGAAATAACAAATTAAACTGTTGAACATTCTGGTGGTATTCAATGTAAAGTGAAATCTTAATTGTTTCATAATATATGAGCAACAATGGAAGTAAAACAAGAAGCAGATCATTTCTCTATTGAAGTGCAAAAATTTGACATCGAAGAAATTTTATTTCCAAACGTAATTGCAAAAGAAATTTGGAACAATGAGAAAGATGATAACCAAATAAGTAGTACAATAAAAACCGAATTGGTTTCGATTAAACAGGAAAACCAAACAAGTAAAGCAATAAAAACCGAATTGGTTTCAACTAAACAGGAAAACTTTTCCGATTTCGTTAAGGAGATAATTCAAGAAAAATTTGATGAAAATATTAAGATGACCAAAAATGTACCTGCAATCAAACAAGAAACAAATGCCCGTTTAACTATTGATCCACAATTTGAAGAATGTAGTACTTCAGTTCAATGTAATGTTTCTAACAAAACTTACTTACATAACATTGAAAACGAAGTAAAATATTTAAAATATAAACGCAATAATAATCAAACTAAATTGAGTGGTAAGTAGAATTAATAATATTTAGAAGTTTTTAATTTTGTGAATATCTGTTTACTCTCCTGGATATGAGGCTAGCATGAGTTCAAAGGTACTGCAGAGATCACATATCACTGTATTATTATGATCCACAAACTTGTTAATGGCCGCATGCACTGTTTACACTTAACTTTGTTCAAACACTAAACTAGTTTATACAGGGTGTCCAGGAACTTAATGCCAAAAATTCGGGAGCAAATAGAAGAGGTCAAAATAATGTTAGAAGTTCAAATAAATTTTTGTCATACGAGCCTTCGTTTCCGAGTTATAGACCTCTAAAGTTTCGAAATAAAAACCTTTGTTTTGTCATAATTTCTAAACTATACATTGGAATACTATAAAATTCCAGTGACGGATTGCATACATCCATGTCCTGTGTTTGACGGTATAAATGAATCTACATTACGTACAGATAAGCAGAGACGGCTTGTGCCCATTGGTTAATAATCCGTAATTTTAATAGGGACCATTTGAATAATATTTAAATTTCAAAAATAAATTTTCCAATCCATTTACTAATGAAAATGTACTCTTGTTTGAACTCGATAAAATTAAGGGTTTAGGAGAAATTTGAACTTTTAGATCTGATCGCCATATTTTGTAAAGACAGACATTCTGAAGAGAACTATCAATAATTGTCACAACTTATTAATTAAAAATTCCTTAAGATTGTATTTAAACGCAATAAAAAAATTGCTTTGCAGTTTTAGTTTTAGTTCAAGCGTTTAAAGTCTGACCATGGGACTGGCTTAAGAAAAAGTAAAATTGAACTGTTTTCATCAAGAAGGCTGCTGTCAAATAATGACTAGCCGGCAAAACGTATTGTATTCTTAATTTACATCGAGTTAGTAGGCGGCTTCATTTATGTCAGCTTGTTGTCAAATTTTTAGAGACTTTATCAAAAATTATCTTTATTATTGTGTTTGATTGTTGATATGGCACAATTTACCTTAAATGAATATGCAGATATGCATTTAATGTACGGTTTGGCTTCTGGTAACTCGTCAGAAGCAAGAAGATTGTATACTTTACGCTTTCCTGGGAGAATTATACCCCATAGAAGAACCTTTGAACGAACCGATCGTAGCTTACGAGAGACAGGTATTTACATAAGCAAAATAAATTATTTTCTACTAGTTTGCATTAAATAATAATTTTAGGAAGTATCATACCAAGAAAAGGTGGCGAAGGTCAACCAAGAACTGCACGTACACCAGCTGTAGAACAAAATGTATTGGATGCAGTCGATGGTGATCCCACAACCAGTGTACGTAAGCTCTCAGCACAATTTAATTTGTCAAAAACAAATGTTCACAATATTCTCCAGGAGCAGCTTCTTCACCCCTTTCATATCCAGAAAGTACATGCCATGGATGTAGAAGATTATCCAGCAAGACTTGCCTACGCTCGCTGGTTTTTAGATACACAACGGAATGATAATGCATTTGTTGGAAAAGTTTTGTTTACGGATGAAGCCGGTTTTACACGGGACGGCGTAATTAATTCACATAATTTACATTTATGGGCTGATGAAAATCCGCACGGTATTGTTGAAACCAAAAATCAACGACGATTTTGTGTAAATGTGTGGGCGGGAATAGTGGGCAATAATTTAGTGGGTCCATATTTTTTCGATAATATTTTGAATGGTCAGATATACTTAGAATTTTTATAAAACGATTTTCCACCGCTTTTAGACGATGTTCCTTTACAAATTCGAAAAGACATGTGGTTCATGCACGATGGAGCCCCTCCCCACTATCTCATTGATGTACGAAATCATCTTAATAACATTTATCCCAATAAATGGATTGGACGAGGAGGTCCAGTTCCATGGCCAGCTCGTTCCCCAGAATTCAATAGCATGGATTCATTTTTTTGGGGATATCTTAAAAGCTTGGTTTATTCAACTCCGGTGCAAACAAGGAACGAAATGGTGGATAGAATAAGGTTTCATTGTAACGTTATAAAACAGAACCAGGGAATGCTCTACAAAGTACAAAGAAATATCCTTCGCAGACTCAGAAAGTGCGTCGAAGTGCAAGGTGGTCAAATCGAACATTTATTGTAGCAGTTTTAGGTTTTGGTTCTTATTTTCTTACCATTGCATTGTGAAGTATTAAAATTTATAGGCAACTACAATGGCCTAACATGTACGTAATTGTTTTACTGCGTTTAAATACAATCTTAAGGAATTTTTAATTATAAGTTGTGACAATTATTGATAGTTCTCTTCAGAATGTCTGTCTTTACAAAATATGGCGATCAGATCTAAAAGTTCAAATTTCTCCTAAACCATTAATTTTATCGAGTTCAAACAAGAGTACATTTTCATTAGTAAATGGATTGGAAAATTTATTTTTGAAATTTAAATATTATTCAGATGGTCCCTATTAAAATTACGGATTATTAACCAATGGGCACAAGCCGTCTCTGCTTATCTGTACGTAATGTAGATTCATTTATACCGTCAAACACAGGACATGGATGTATGCAATCCGTCACTGGAATTTTATAGTATTCCAATGTATAGTTTAGAAATTATGACAAAACAAAGGTTTTTATTTCGAAACTTTAGAGGTCTATAACTCGGAAACGAAGGCTCGTATGACAAAAATTTATTTGAACTTCTAACATTATTTTGACCTCTTCTATTTGCTCCCGAATTTTTGGCATTAAGTTCCTGGACACCCTGTATATTGAGTTGGTATGCACCATCAATTCTATGGAGGTTAAACCAGTTCAAATTTATTTGTTCAATATTGGAGGTTTAACTTTAAACTGTTCTTTTTGAGACTTTGTTAACTTGTGTTAACCAAACATTTCTCATTAGTTTATTCAAATCAACCTCTGGATCTGCAGGATGTTCAGATTTCTTCAAAAGTGAATGTTTTCAATTATCACATTGAAATTTCGAACATTTATGCAAAATTGTCAACACTTGATGTCAAAAAAGGTCCTGGTCCTGATGGAATACCTCCCGCTTTTCTTAAGAAATTTAGCTTTATTTTATCTCGACTGCTCTTTCATATATTTAATATAATAAGTCTCTTGCTGCTGGTGGAAGAAAATCTGACATCACAAATTATTGTCCTATATCTATCCTCAGCATAATTCCCAAAATATTTGAGAGTGTTATTACAGATTATCTTACTTATGACTGCTCAAGCATCATGACATCTCAACAATTTGGTTTCACATCTAAAAAGTCTTCAGAATTGGGTTTACTCACATATGTCGACTTTTTGTCTGATGCTTTGGAGAAGGGTTTGTAGGCTGATGCTGTGTACACTGATTTTTCCAAAGCTTTCGATAGGGTAAATCATGAACTCTTGCTACATAAACTTTGTTTGTATGGTGTGGACGGTCTTGTATTACAATGGTTAAGTAGCTATCTATCTAATAGATCGCAGATGCTCAGAGTTAATCATTACTATTCTTATACTTTTCCAGTAACTTCTGGAGTTCCCCAAGGGTTTCACCTGGGACCATTATTATTTAATTTATTTATCAATGATATAATGTATTGCTTTCAGGGTAGCAAAGCTTTGTTATTTGCTGATGACCTTAAATGTTTTAAGGTAGTTAATGGTAGAGATGATAATATGAATCTTAATGCATCCAAGTGCCATATTATGTGTTTTCATCGAAAACATAACCCAATTTTTTTGACTACAGCATTAATAATGAAACTTTATTGTGTTACCCAAATTAAAGACCTTGGTGTTATATTAGACTCCTCACTCACTTATAAGTACCATGTTACTGCTGTTGTTCAAAAATCTATGAAGATGTTGCATTTTATAAAGAGAACCACCTGTCATTTTAATATCATCACTGCTATTAAGCCTCTTTATTGCTCTTTGGTCAGAACACACCTTGATTATTGTTCTCTGGTATGGTCTCAGCATTACATTACTTATAAATCAAAACTAGAAGCTGTACAACACAATTTTTTAAGATACATTGCCTTTAAGATGCATGTTTGCCAACATTATGATGTTTTAGAGATCTTCTTAAACATCCCTACCCTATTGGCTGAAAGACTTCGGTCGATGACCTTTTGATGCAATAGTATCAATAAAGTCTATTTCTCTCTCTCTCTCCCTACCCTAGAGATTCGCTGGAAGTAAAGAGATTTAATACAGCTTTTCAACATATTAAATGGAATATGTAATAGTCCTGAACTTATTTCTAAAATATATTTAGATGTTCCTCCTCGTGTAACTAGGCAGGTGCAAACCTATCATGTTTCATTTCATAGGTACAACTATGCAATGAATAGTTTTCTCCCTAGGACACTTAGATTGGCTAACTCTGTTGAAACTTTGATATTTTCAAATTTTTAATTGCCGATTGATGTTATGGTGCTATTACTCTTCTTACTTTTTTACTCTGTAAATTTTACTGTATTTTCGGTTTTTGCTTTTATTATTTTATGCATAAATTTATTACCTGTCACTTACTATATTTTTCTTTGTTTTTGTTTTTAGAGCATTTTAACATTTATATTTTATGTGAATTGGGTTTGCCCGTGAATAAATAAATAAAACAAAGTCAATGTTTCATGAAAAGTTGGTTAGAATTGATGAGGTGCCTGTCAAAAAAAATTGTTGATTCCAATTATTTAAACTGTTGCATGTTTTATCAATGTGTATTTCAGAACTCAAATAACAAACTAGCACATCCTTAACTGTAAATAGAGTACTCAAAACTCAAATAACTTCAAGCATTGTCACCACAAAAAAGCTCGTAAATTTGTCGATGTTGTTAAACTGTGGCAACATTAAGGGCATTTAAGTATTTAAACCAGTTTAGTTAAACAGGTTAAGTACTATAAACAGTGCATATGGCCATAAATGATAATATTTCAAGGCAGTGAATATTCCAAAGTTACTTGCTATCATTTTTGTTTAAACTACTTTCAAATTATTTTAAAACATGCTGGTATTTATAATTAAGTTCTGAGTGGGAGCTGAGCGCAGCAATTATTTAGATAACACAAATTTTAAATATCCCAAAATTTTATTTTTCTGATTAATTGATTAATTCTCCAATTACAGGGGTATTGATAAATGGAAATATAATAAGAATACAGGATCGTTTCACCGGTATTTTCATCTGTCAAATTTGTGGAAATGTTTATACAAGGCAAGCTGAATTTTCTTATCACTTTTCAACAAATCATTATATAAAACAGAAGAAATTACATAAAGGTAGATTGAACAAGAACAAGCTTAATAAAAGGCAAATTGGGGACAAAAACCGTTCACATCAGCCCTATGCTACTGATAATACAGAGCCACATCCACATTCTGATCAAGTAAACATCAATATGTGTAAATGTTCCAAAAATGGTGAAAACGGATTAAAATGTGAATTATGTTTGAAGATCGCTTCAAATAAAAACAGTTTTAACCATACCTCAGTTGAAAAAACATTCAAATGTAATATTTGCTTGAAATATTTTTTGCGGAAAAATGATTTATACCAACACCTGCTTTTAGACATAGAGAACCATCCCTTTCATTGCAATATTTGCTTAAAATCTTTTTTACTTAAATCTAGTTTGGACTCTCACTTGCCATGTCAAATGGTGGAAAAAGCTTTCAAATGTGTCATTTGCTTGAAATCTTTTTCAAGAAAGTATTCTTTAAATAATCATCTACATAGACACAGCGAAGAGAAACTGTTTAAACGTGAAGTAGGCTTTAAATCCTGTTCATCTAAATCGGATTTAAATAGACATGTAGAGAAATGGTTTAAATGTGAAGTATGCTTTATATCTTGTTCATCTAAATCGGATTTAAAAAGACATGCTAGTCACCATAATGGAGAGAAACTGTTTAAATGTGATATTTGCTTAAAGTCATTTTCACATAAAAACAAATTAAGTCATCATTTGCTCTTGCACACTGGAGAAAAACCATTTCAATGTGACATTTGCTTAAAATCTTTTTCTAAAAAACATAATTTGAATACACATTTGCGTTTCCATACAGGGGAAACCCCATTCAAATGTGATGTTTGTTTTAAGTCATTTCCTCGAAGAGATTATTTAATTATACATACTATGCGTTTTCATACAGCGGAAACGCCATTCAAATGTCACATTTGTTGTAAATCATTTCCTCGAAAAGATTATTTAAATAATCATTTGCTGTACCATACAAAAGAAAGACCTTTCAAATGTGAACTATGCTCTAAATCTTTTAAATATAAATGTAACTTGAAGAACCATGGTTGTTGTCCTAATGGAGAGAAACCATTTAAATGTGGGATTTGCTTGAAATCTTTTCTACATGAGGCCAATTACAACTTACACCTGCCTTGTCATGCAGTAGAAAAACCTTTTAAGTGTGAAATTTGTACCAAATCTTTTGTGTGGAAAAGTAATTTGAATTCTCATATGCGTATTCATAAAGGGGAAAACCTTTTTAAATGTAAAATTTGTATGAAATTCTATGCACACAAATATTTGCTAATTAACCATTTACGAATCCACACAGGGGAAAAACCATTTAAATGCGACATTTGTTCAAAATCTTTTACAGCTAAAAACAATTTACAGAAACATTCGCGATGTCATACGGTTGATAGATCGTTTAAATGTGATATTTGTTTAAAATCTTTTATATCGAAAAATATTTTAACTAAACATATATTTTCCCATTCGGGGGAAAAACCATTCAAATGTAATATTTGTTTGAAATCTTTTTCACAAAAAGGGCATTTAAACGTGCATTTGCGTCGCCACACCGGAGAAAAACCTTTAAAGTGTGAAGTATGCTCGAAATGTTTTCTGTATAAATGTGACTTGAAGAGACATTCGCGATGCCACAATGTAAAATAATGGCCGTTTGCACAAACTGTCATTCAAGGAAAGTATAATAAAGTAATCCTCAAAACTTAAACATTAAGTTCTTGCATAACTAGCTCTAAAATGGTATTGAAAAAGGGAAACACAGTGAACTAGATAAGAACATCGTTGTCACCTTACTGTGGACCCCTGGAAACACTGGTATAGAAGGAAATAAAATAGAATATTGAACTCGCAAAGAGAGGAGTTGAAAAATTGTTTGGTGGGCCAGTACCCTTTTGTGGTATTAGCACCAATGTAGTGTTGGAAGAAATAGGAACATCGAAAAGCAAAGAAGATCTGTATTGTTTCAATATAATAGGGTTAAGAGAATCAAAGATTGAATAGATGAGGCTTTTACTTGATGAAGATCCATACTGAACGATGAAATATAAGTAGTATATTATTAAACGAGCAATTTATGATAGGCATTATTCACGCAGGGTGGAGTACGTCAAATAATGTGAACATATAGATGGGCGATACTGTGTAAAGTATCGATACACCGTACTGTTATGAATATATTGTTTTAAAACGATCAATATTAGAAAATACCGTTATTAAAAGTATCAATACTAAAAATTTCGATATTTTATCGATACGATATATTTCAGAAACAAATTTCCTAAACAAAATCTAAACACCTAAGCCGGAATGTTGAGTTGTCATAGCATCATATGCTATTGAAATGCAAAAGCGTGAATTATGAACCATAATTAACTTTGGTGAATTATGAACCGTTATTCACTCTAGTAGATATATGGTACTTAGGAGGTAAAATATTGACATATTATCAAGTGGTCGTGGACAAAAACAATTTAATTTGTTTAAATCTTCATTATATAATATTTGAACTAGGTTCAATATACGTTCGCGTTTTGCTAACACAGTAGCTTTCTCAAACGAGTCGAGGTATAATTACAAATTTTTAATTTATACAGTGCATTAATACGCAATTTTACGGATATTGACTTAACTATTATAATCTATTTACATGGAAATGAAAAGCAAAAAGTGTCTTTATATGGGATTAACTAAAGTATTGAACAAGTTTACCTGGAAATTCATTCTCAACAATCTTACCGGAATCTATCTACAGGGTTCATAGCGACCTGGAAAAGTTAGGGAAAATATCATTTTCAACGGAAATAACCGAAATTATCAGGGAAATTTTTCCCCTACCTGGAAAATAATTATTGATGTTTTCCCATTTTAGTTTAGATAAAATTATTGATCGTTCCCCATAAACTTTAACCTTTCTTTTGTTATTTTTCATACCTATTAAATAAAAAGAGACACGATAGATCGAATCTTTTGCGGGTCTCTCGGGGTGGCTGTTCCCGATTATGAATGAATAGAAAACTTATTGCTTTCTTTGTTTTCAGAATTCAAATTTCGTATTTTATCTCGCTTTTCCGATTCTCAACTCGTCTCTCGATTTCATTTAACGATATCGGTTATTTTTAAAATGTTTAAGGTTAAGTTAAGATTGAATACACAAGTTTAAAAGCATTTTGTTTTTGGAATTGTTGGAGTAGTACAAACGTTAAGTGCTATCGTTACCTAATCAAGAATTAAATCCTGAAGAGGTTTTTTTTTTAATGTATTGGCCAAACTGCAGGGAATAATTTGTTGTTACCCTGCAGATTTTGTGATGCGAATTTGTGGTTTTTTGTTCTGAAGAGTTTTATTTATTTTTTTGTATAACTGTTAGTTTTTATGTTATATTTTTTATTTGTTCAATCTTTTTGTATTTTTATTTCTTTCAGATTTTAACAGTTCAAATTTTGTTAATAAAAATGAGACATATGTATTGGTTTTTTTAAACGTGATGCTTCTTCCCTGCGTACTATGGGTTTGAAAGTAATTTTTTTAGTGTGAGTGTGTGGGGGGAGAGGGGGTAAGCTTAGGAAGAATTTCATTTGCCACAGACTTACTTTTTTTTGTTGATACCTAAAAGTGACCTGGAAAAAAAATCGTTGGTCTGGGAAAACCTGTAAAAGTCAGGGAATTTTATTTTGTAAAGTGACTATGAACCCTGATCTACGTAAAAAGGTTTAATAAGGGAGAATTGTTGATATCTATTTGGTAATTGAGAAGATTTTCTGAATATTTGTTTTTATTTGTCTCAAGAGCTTCTAAAATATTTAAATTGAGGGATTTAGGTTCTACATGCAAAAATTTGAATCGAAAGTGTCTTAATTTGCTAATAAATGATTTGAGTAGTTGTAATCTAATTTTTGGTTGTCATATATAGCTACGTTTGTGTTCTGAAATTCTAGTTTTAAAATTCCCAAAAGTTCTACCTATATAAATTCTATCACAGTTGTAATTACCACATTTTAATTTATAAACTCCTGATTTGTTTAATTTTGAAGATTTAGATTTGTTGTTTTTAATGAATTTGGATAAATTGTAATCGGTTTTAAAGCCAATATTCAAGTCTAAAGTTTCTAAAAATGATTTGATTTTTAAGGATGTTATTCCAAAGTATGTTAAGCTTTTAAATTTAATTAATTGTTGCATTAAGTGTTCCTTAAAAAACATATTTTCTAATGTTAATAAAGCTCGTTGGTAAAGTTTTTATATTACTTTTTCTTATTTGAGGTTTTTCTCCGCCCGGACCCCGCAGGAGTTAAATCCGCCACTGGTCAAATTCAATATTATAATATATGCCTTGGTTGTTGACTTCAACGACTAAAAGAAGTGAGATCTAAACGGGTGTCAAGTTCAATGGTTAGTCCAGAAATTTATTTATAACAACATAAAATATTTTATAGCAACTTGAAAGATCATTTCTTCTCATAAATTAGGATAATATATTGAAGCCTAAGGTCTGACTTGGCTAGTTCGAATATACGAATTATTATTTGGTACCTACTAAAACAGTCATGGAAGAGTCTTAAGTACCTGGTCGCAAATCTAATACTTTTTTCCTCGTAAAAGAAATAACTTATTTCAAATTTGGGAGGATTTCCAGAATATTCGATATTTTATAATTGTTTTGTTCGTTTGTGTTGTTCTGCATCCTAACCATTACTATTATGGAACAAAATGGATAATTCGATGAGAAAAAGAAAAAATGGGGGGTTGATTTCACCCCTAGAAAACATAGTCAACACTGTTTTTATAAAGCATGAAATTAGAAAAACGCGATTTGGTAAAAATGTTATACAGGTAGGTTGCCATATTTTAGTTGTGGGGTGAGTATCCCCTTAAGCCCCCTTTTGTGATACCTTAAATTAAAGGACTTTTTGAGTAGTATTCACCAGCACCAGAATTTTATTTTCATTTAATAGAGGGTCGAAGAAAAAGTACAATTCAAATAAAATAAACAGTGTTTTTATGAAATGCTATTTTAAATATATTACGCTAAAAAAGGATAGTAATATTTTTTGCTCCAAATAGACCATTCCAGAACAGCTGACTTTGACAAGTCGCCCATATTAGCCTGGGTCCCACGATCAGCTGGAGTTGAAGTTTTGACATGTGGCGTATGTCAGTTGGTTGTCAGAACTGATCACTAATGGATGATTCCAGTCCATTCAGTATTGCTACTACAAAATTTTCAGGTCTAAAACAAAGAGACATTTTCTAAATAGGCCTTTCTCGGTACGATTCAAATTCGAGACAGAAATAGGTTTTGATTTCTATATGTGAACCGGGCTATTAATGTTACTGAAAAACTAAAATAACCTACTTGAATATTTACGTGTTTGCTGCATGGACGTAACCCGTCGATTTAATGTCACATGACTTGTCGTCCAGATCTGTGGGTTGGGAGAAGATGTCCAATAGAATAGCCGGCAAGATCACCAGATCTAACACCCCTCGGCTTTTTTCTATGGTGTCACTTGAAAACTTGTATTTAAAACACAACCATCAGTTTCATTGGATGATCTTCGCCAACGGATTATTACTGAATATTCATCAATTCCGAGAGAAGTGTTTCAGAATGTAAGAAAGGAGTTTGAAAATAGATTATACCTATTTTTGTTTAGCCCAAAATGGAAAGCATTTAAAGCGTCTGACTAAATAAAATAGTGTTCGACAGTGTATTAAATTAAGACAAAATTCTTGTGCTGGTGAATACTACTCAAAAAGACCTTTAATTTGAGGTATCACAAAAGGGGTAGTGCCATTTAAATTTTTTTTTTTGAAAAAAGCTGATATTTTGACGGGTGAATTTTCGGTTGAAAATTAGGGTGCTTTTTCGATATTAAGTCAAAATAAGGTGAACAAATAAATATTTCAAATCAAATAAATTACAGTGTGTTTGGGACATAAAAAGGTAAGTTTTCATCAAATTACGTAGAAAAAAATTTTTTTTGTAAAACACAAAAATAAAAAACCAAAAACTTGGTTTATTTAAATCTTCCACATAAATTTTAAGGTTATGTGAAAAAAGTATAAATATAAAAGTTGTAGATCTTTTTATTACCTACAACTCTTCCATTTGACTTATTTCCATAGGACTTGTAGTTTTGCCGGAAATCGATATAAACCGTTTTTTACCCTTAAAAACTTGTAACATGCTGTTTAGCCTGTTACGTTTTTCGTTTAAAAACTATTTTATTTAGTTAATTTTTGTGGCTCATTAGTCACTTCCTCCCAAATTTCTACTAAATTTCTAAACATGCCGTTTCCTTGTCGCATCAGTCACTCCGAAATAAAACAATTTTTATCAAATTCCCCTTCTATTCTTGTCTTTAGATATTCGAAATTTCAAGTTTCGATCACAGACCACTTACCCTATAGACACCCCGTTATAGAACGTCGTACCCATTATATAGTTCTAATCCTGATCATCGGATGTCGCTAGTAGTTTCTGTCACCTGCTTAGTAGGCAACTTACAATTTTAGGAGCGTCAAGATCCATCTGTTGTTCTTCGTCAAAAGTAACAAGAATGGCGCAAAATTCAAATCCAACGATGGCACGAAATTCAAACCCAATAAGAATAACGTGAGAGTACGGAAAAAATAAAACAATTACAAATTTTCTTTTTTTATTTATTCGTTGCAATAATACAAATCTAACAAAGTATCTTAACACTTAGAAGTACATAGAAATTTAAACTACAAGCCACAATTAACTTATATACAAAAAAAATCATATCTAGCTATTTAACTTCCAAGGAGCTGGCATCACTGAATAAACCCCTCTACATTGTATATAAAAAGAAGAAGAAAAATTAAAATCTATTACCTTTTTTAGCATTCTATTACGTTTTTGCGTGGAATTTTGTTACCAAAAAATTTTTCCTAGGAACAACGCAATGAGGAACGCAACACTTTTTGAATGAAGGCATTTTGTCTATTTTTATAATCAATATTACTTATAGTAGCTAGTAGCACACACAACTGGCAATAATAAAAAAAAGTAAATAGTTCAAACAACGGTAAGCAAAAACAAAAACAAGTCACAACTTACAATAACAACGATAAAATGGAACCACACCTTAACAGCGACATCACTTTAGATTCGTTTAACAAGAGAACTCCCGATTATGGCAACCAGCATTACAATCGTGAGCTATGATATTTGCCTACTCAGACTACTAGCGACATCCGATGATCAGGATTGTAACTATATTTTCGTTCAAGGTCTTGTAACCTGCGCGGGTTGTCTATAGGGTAAGTGGTCTGTGGACCACACCCTATAGACACCCCACGCCCGTTATAGAACGTCGTACCCATTATATAGTTCTAATCCTGATCATCGGATGTCGCTAGTAGTTTCTGGCACCTGCTTAGTAGGCAACTTACAATTATAGGAGCGTCAAGATCCATCTGTTGTTCTGCGTCAAAAGTAACAAGAATGGCGCAGAATTCAAATCCAACGATGGCGCGAAATTCAAACCCAATAAGAATAACGTGAGAGTACGGAAAAAATAAAACAATTACAAATTTTCTTTTTTTATTTATTCGTTGCAATAATACAAATCTAACAAAGTATCTTAACACTTAGAAGTACATAGAAATTTAAACTACAAACCACAATTAACTTATATACAAAAAAAATCTATAGCTATTTAACTTCCAAGGAGCTAGCATCACTGAATAAACCCCTCTACATTGTATATAAAAAGAAGAAGAAAAATAAAAATCTATTACCTTTTTTAGCATTCTATTACGTTTTTGCGTGTAATTTTGTTACCAAAAAATTTTTCCTACGAACAACACTGTATCCCACTAACGCAATGAGGAACGCAACACTTTTTGAATGAAGGCATTTTGTCTATTTTTATAATCACTATTACTTATAGTAGCTAGTAGCACACACAACTGGTAATAATAAAAAAAGTAAATAGTTCAAGCAACGGTAAGCAAAAACAAAAACAAGTCACAACTGACAATAACAACAATAAAATGGAACCACACCTTAACAGCGACATCACTTTAGATTCGTTTAACAAGAGAACTCCCGATTATGGCAACCAGCATTACAATCGTGAGCTATGATATTTGCCTACTCAGACTACTAGCGACATCCGATGATCAGGATTGTAACTATATTTTCGTTCAAGGTCTTGTAACCTGCGCGGGTTGTCTATAGGGTAAGTGGTCTGTGGTTTCGATTCGAACTCTTTCTTTTTCCGCTAACTGCCACTAACAAGGCAACATTCAAATTTTCATCATTTATTGTTGGTGAACAAATTTTTATCGTCTGGTTGCTCTGCAGCCGGCAAGTTTAAGCTATTCACCTTTAGACAAATTTAAGAAACAAGCTAGGCAAGTTTTAGTTCCTGTTCCTGTTTTTGTTCCCGTGCACGAGGTACACCGCCTGTTGAAGCCATCGCGCTAAGAGCTGCACAACATGCCAGCCCTCTAAGATAAGTTCCTTCGTCTTATCTTTAGCGTATGTAAGATTTGGATTTGGCGTGTTGGATTATAACTTGGTATCCTACTCGTTTGGTTTTTCTTTGGTATTCAATTTATGTGAATTTTTGGATAATCCAATAAATATTTAATATCTTCAATTTTTGTATTGATTATTCAATATTTATTAAATTAAATACACGTGTACGGGAATAAGTAGGTTAATTTTGTTAATTTTTTTTAGTAACTTAACTTTAATTTTTACGAGGTGTTTCCAGCTTTCCACCTTTTGTTTCTGTTTTTTCATTGCTTTTGTTCGATTAAAAAGCTGGTGGCGTCCAATTCAATATTAATTGTACACCCCATCCCCGTGATAGCGAATAAAATAGTTTAATTGGTACCGAATTCCACTCCCTGAGGTGGAGTGCTCTAGCCTGGGACTTTTAAGTTACAAACTCACCCCCTTCCCGACCTCAGATCGCCCGTAAATTATTTTTCCTTTCATTTTTATAATATTCTCCTCCTTTTCCAATAGTTTTCTTCCTACTATTATTTTTTTGGTTTCAAAAGTTATCGACCCTGGTCCATTCCCCCTACCTTTATAAAATTTTTACCAAATTGCTTTTTGAAGGTTTTCAAATTGATATACTGTGTATACCACAAAAGTAGTGAAAATTAAGACAATCTTGGCTAAGGATTCCTCAAATAAATTGGTGCAATCGGCCATAGTAGTAGTAGACTGTTAGTAAGCAGCTTAAAAACTGTCGCAAGAATTTGTAGGTACATTTGTCAAGAACTGTAAATCAATTGCAATAAGCGCAAAGAAACTTGGTGTGTTCTGATCTGTCTATGATAAGTATTTGTAAAAATACCACTTGATTACCAAAAAATAAGAAACTAAACCTTTTTACAATGTATTACTTACATATTTTACGTCAATAAATAAAAGTATAAGTACAGTAAAACAAGGGTGTTTAATTAGCATCTCCAGATCCTCTAACTTTGATTTATTTATGAAAGATTACGTCCAGTCAGAGGCTTCCAGTCCTCGACACCTCAGCCTTTGTAGGGTTTTTGTCCTCTTGGTTGTGCTGTTTATGTGAAGAGACGGGTCAACTTTCGTTTAGCTGAAATCAGTTATGGAAAAACTGTTGTCATGGCAGCCATTACCATGGTAACAGGTACACAAAAACGTAAATCATATGGTGAGGAAATGGGGGGTTGCCAAGTAGACCACTTCCGTTTAGCTGAAATCTGTTATGCAAAAACTGTTGCCATGGCAGTCATTGCCATGGTAACGGGTACACAAAAAACTAAATCATATGGTGAGGAAATGCGTGGTTGCCAAGTTGACCCCATTTTCGTTTAGCTGAAATCAGTTATGGAAAAACTGTTACCATATAATTTTTAAATAAATATCACGTTTGGGTCTTTTCATTTTATTTTATACTTAATACCATGAGACCATGACTTGAAAATTTATATCAGTGGCGTATATGTACCCACATGCAACCTACAAGCCAGCTGTAATCGACTACTTGAGAATCATGGTATTTTTCTACATTATTATTAAGATGCGATTGAATAACGCGCATATCAAGACTCAAGAAGGGGAAGGGTGAATCCAATGATTATATTCTCCTTCCCTTCTTGAATAACTTAACGTGCATTACAAAGTATTGGGTATTTTTCAAGAAGGGAAAGGGAACCTTCTTGAAAAATATCCAATACTTTGTAACGCGCATATCAAAATTCAAGAAGGGGAAGGGTTAATCCAATGATTATTTTCCCTTCCCCTTTCCCTTCTTGAATAACTCAATGTGAGAGTTACATAGTATTGGATATCAAAATTCAAGAATAAGGGTAAGGGTGAATCCAATGATTATATTCCCCACCATATGATTTAGGTTTTTGTGTTCCCGTTACCATGGCAACAGTTTTTCCATAACTGATTTCAGCTAACCAAACCGCGCATTTCCTCACCATTTGGGTTTTTGTTAACTGCTAATCACAATAATCGTTGCCATGACAACAGTTTTTCCATAAACTGATTTCAGCTAAACGAAAGTGGGGTCAACTTGGCAACCACGCATTATTTCCCCACCATATGATTTAGGTTTTTGTGTTCCCGTTACCATGGCAATGACTGCCATGGCAACAGTTTTTCCATAACTGATTTCAGCTAAACGAAAGTGGTCAAACCGGCAACCGCGCATTTCCTCATCATATGATTTGGGTTTTTGTTTACTGCTAATCACAACAATCGTTGCCATGACAACCTTGTACTGATGAGGCGCAAATACGCCGAAACCGGTCTACAAGTTGTGTTGTCCCTTCTAATCGCAAACCAGAATGGTTGGTTTTAAAATATCTTGTAGATATACACCCCGTTTGACTTTGGAGTGTAATTCAATATCCGGCGGTGCATATTGCACGGGAAGTAGTTGTTGCTCCTTAGTTGAACGGCCACTGATTTTGAAAAATATTGAATATTTATAATTATTCCTTCGACATCTGTTGATACATTCACTCTATTAAATACGACAATATTACAGAAAACTGTAATAAGATTTAATATACAGTTGGTTTGGTGAATCTTTTCCCATGTATGAAATTATTCACATACTACTTTTTATAGTACGTCTCGTTTCTACTCACAGAATCTAAACCCTCGAAATGAAACCGTTTGTTCCATTACAACATAATATAACAAACAGAGATAGCCATATGATGAATGTCGGTGATAGGTGTAGCCCACACAACAGAAGTTCTGTGGTTTAAACTTGAATTTGTACATTGACAAACGAAAGACTTTATTTACATTTTTATTCTACATTTTTGTCCATTTTTTTGTCCCTTGTATATACATTTATTTCAAAAACAGTTGTTATAACGACTAACATACCTGAGCGTTCGAATTATTGTGGTAAGTAAATATTATTACACCAGCTTTAATACAATAATAACTATCGTTCACCGTCACTTTAGCCACATTCTAATTAAACCATAAATCTACGACCTACGTATTACTGAATGTATTGATGTATTGCGTTTGTATATGAATGATGACGCATGGGAAAAGATCCACCGAACCAACTGTACCTACTATTTAATAAGGTATATATATATTAAACTGCGTCCTGACCGGTCCTCACATGGTCGATCAACAAGTCGACAAAACTGCATCTGTCCACACCAGAGTTGGCAGAAATGATGTCGATCAGACTAATCAACATGTCTGACGAAGATTCATTAGCAATTTCCATAAGGGCATCGTGCCTCATGCTTCTGTTTTTATAATTATTAGTTTTGGAATCCCATAGATTTGATTTTGTCCACGACCACTTAATAATAGTAAATATTTTACCTTCTAACAAAAGGTATATGGTACCCATATATCTACTAGAGTGAATAATGGTTCATAATTCACGCTGCTGCATTTAAATAACATGCCATGACAACTCAACACTCACAAAATTTCGGTACATAGGTGACTAGAGATGGGGGTACAATATGAAATAAACTATTAAATCTGCGTATTTTGTTCAGGAAATTTGTTTCTGAAATATATCGTATCGATAAAATATCGAAATTTTTAGTATTGATACTTTTCATAACAGTATTTTATAACGGTACGGTGTATCGATACTTTACACAGTTTCGCCCATCTCTATATGTCACATTTGACGTACTCAGGAATTTTATTAATTTTTACTTTAGAGTTGTCAATAATACCAAATTATTGCTTTCCGTTCTACACTAGCCCTATTTAATAAAGAAATCAATGGTCGTGCACAAAGTATAGTATTCAACTCGCAATTTATGGCCATTATTCTCTCGGGTGACTTGCGCCACTCGCCTACAGGAGCGTCTAAATGTAGCTCTCTTTACCAACGTTGCCAAGCGCCCACTCGGGGCGCGCACGGTTCAAACACCCCGTGTCGTTCTCTATGAAAAGAACATCTCCTCGCTTTCCATACACTTTTTTAACTAAACCACCCTACCTTACCCCCTACCCTAATCCGAATCGAAAAATTGAATTGTGTAATTGACAGATTATTATAATAATTTTCAATAATAACCCAACCAAAACCACCCTACCTTACCCCCTACCCTAATCCGAATCGAAAAATTGAATTGTGTAATTGACAGATTATTATAATAATTTTCAATAATAACCTAACCAAAACCACCCTACCTTACCCCCTACCCTAATCCGAATCGAAAAATTGAATTGTGTAATTGACAGATTATTATAATAATTTTCAATAATAACCCAACCAAAACCACCCTACCTTACCCCCTACCCTAATCCGAATCGAAAAATTCTTCGTATTTTTAGTCAATTTTTGAAAAAAACAATAAGAAAATAAAAATAAAAATATCTTGACTCGGACACGACTCGAAGCTGGTACCTCTGTGATAAGAGCCCAGCACGCTAAAAGCACGTTAAAAGCTTTAGAACCGTGCGCGCTTCGCATGAAAGCCGAGCGCCACCGGAGATACTCGATAGCGCCCGAGGTCGGCACCGTCGATAAATTAACCTTGGGACTACGCTTGGCAACGTTGGTAAAGAGAGCTACATTTAGACTTAGACGCTCCTCTCGCCTACGGCTATCATAAATTGCTTGTTTAATAATATACTATTAATTTGTATGCCTCAATAAAAGCTATGACTTTGTATTGTTCATGAAAACAATTCGACATGTCGATCGATTTATTTTGCCGATTAGTGCCTTAACTTTTGGTTCTAATACATGCAAGGAAAAATTTCTAATCATAATAGGTTATCTATGGTCAGGGGACATGTATTCCAGCTGACAAGTTGACACTAATGACAGTCGTCCTGAGACTAACCAATTATTTTCATAGATTTGTGGTTTTGTTATTTTTTATTGACAAACAGTCAGATATAGCTTTTAAAATACCTAAGCATTAAAACGATGTCGAAGAAAGCACCAAATCAAAATTCAATGATCTCAAACACGATCAAAATAACTATTAAGAACCACTTGTTGTGCGAAGAACGCTTGTTTGTCACCACAGCGACTTTCACATAGAGAAATAATATATATATATTTATTTTGTCTATGATAATAACCCCCAATCTATGGTAATAATACACATTCTGGTATTAATTATTGTAAGTTATACATTTAAATTTTATAATTTGTTTATAAGAATGGAAGTCAAACGAGAACCTAATAATTTCTTTAATGAAGATCAAAAATTTGACATCGAAGAAATTTTATTTCCAAACGTAATTACAAAAGAAATTTGGAACAATGAGAAAGACAATAACCAAATCAGTATAGTAATAAAAAACGAATTGGTTTCAATTAAGTCGGAAAACGATTTCGTGCCGGAGATAATTCAAGAAAAATTTGACTATGTTAATGATGAATTGGATGGAAAGCATACTGCAAATCTTCAAAATAATCTAATTGAGATGACCGAAAATGTATCTCTAATCAAACAAGAAACAAATGTCGATTCAAATAGTGTTCCAACATTTGAAACATTTCGTACTCCAGTTCAATGTAATGTTTCTAATAAAATTTATCAACACAAAATTGAAAAAATGAAATATTCAAAATATAACCGCAGTAACAGACGAACTAAATTGAGTGGTAAGTAACTAAAATTAATATTTATTAATTTCTTATTTTGCAATTTGCTGTCTCCTGTAATTGAGTGGCAAAATTAATCTGACAGGCAAAATTATATTCAAATTCAATTTTAATTAAGTATTTTCACAAGTTTTGCATTCATTTTAATAATTTATTTTTGGACATGTGAACCTTTCCATTTTTATCATTATCCCCTATTAATTTTACAAAAAGATTGAATGAATATGTTCATATACAGCATAGCACAAAAAATTGCAAATTACACTTATTTCTGAAGATCCTGTGGAAAAATAGATCACTGAGTTGTTAGACATTTTCAAGCCTCATCTTTTCTAAACAGTTTTTTTTATTAATCCCAATATCTGCATTATTAAAGGAAAAATACAGGTTTGAAGGAGATAATGCAATAATCATTTAGTGGCAAGAAGAATCATATGGGCAGCAGCAATATTAAGATTTTTCTTGTTAAAATCAAGTATTTCCTCCATGAGCCTAAATAACAGTTCTCATCATTTCAGGTATAGATTCAATTGAAGTAGCAACTGCAACTTGGGGTATCTGTTGCCATTGCTAGTTCTGGGGCATAGTGCTGTCTAACTCATCTTCCTAATGTATCCTGCACAAGCTCATAGAGTTGAGATCCGAACTTCTTGAAGACCAGTCCAATACTTGAACATCAACATCGTTTAAATATTGCCTCGTTTTTTGTGCTATGTGCGGTCGTGCATTGTGATAAATTAAGATAAAATTTTGTCCTATAAATGGCATGAAAGGTGCTACATGTCCTTCTAAGCATTCTCTAATCTCTAATGGATCTATCACATGAGCATAATACCCACTGGAAGTATAGTGAGGTTCCAAGGAAATGCTGGCTCACACCATCACTCCAAATTGAACTCTAGAAGAGAAAGCATAGAGGATATCATTCTCCATAATATATTGCTTAAAATGAGACTCGTCAGTGAGGAGAATGTTTCTCCAGTGGTCCGTATCCCAACCTGCATGAGTTCGAGCAAATTCTCTCTCAACCTTCTTCTTACAGTATCAGGTGAAACTACTGTAGGTACCATGAACATCTGCCAATCTCCTAGCTAAGAGCAGAGCAGAAGCTGTTCTCTCTCGAAGAACCTGAAGGTGAAGAAATCAATCTTTACCTGCCATTGTGACTCTCATATCCATTTGAATTTTTTGCAGAATAGATAGATGATGATACAACTGGAAGTCTCCACAATTTGACAAAAAATGATTAAAATGTATGCAAAACTTGAAAATAAAATAAAAATTGAATTTGAACATAACTTTACCTGTTTAGTTAATTATGTGGTGCAGTGTATATTTTTATAATTTTCAAATGGTTTTAAAACATACTGGTATTTATAATCGGTTTGATGGTTTGAAATAAAATTTTTTTAAAAGCAACAGTTTGTTATGTAGACAAGTAGGTAAGGGATATAGAGCAAAGATATTATCAGTGGTAGTTGTGTGATACAACTATTCAGGTTACACAAATTATTTAATTTTTATAAAATGGGTTGAAAATAAATTGATTGTCTAAGCATTTAAAAATCCAGTATTTCTAATCTATTCTAAATTTACAGGGCAATTGTCAAGCATTGATCAAGATCATAACACTGGTGTTTTCATCTGTCAAATTTGTGGAAATGTTTATACAAAAAGAACTGAATTTTCTAATCACTTTTCAACAAACCATTATATAAAACAAAATAAATCATATAAAAGTATATTGAAGGAGAAAAAACTTGATAGAAGCCAAGTTAAGGACAAAACCCGTACACATCGGCCTAATGTTATTGATAATACTGAGCCACATTTAGATCAAATAAGCATCAACAAGTGTAGTTGTTCCAAAAATGGTGAAAAGGAATTAAAATGTGAAGTGTGTTTGAAAAAACTTTCAAATAAAAGTAGCTTAAGCTGCCATTCAGGTAGAAATACACTCAAATGTGACATTTGCTTTAAATTTTTTTCACATAAAGCTAGTTTTAACTTGCATTTGCCTTGTCAAACAGTGGAAAAAGAGTTCAAATGTGTCATTTGCTCAAAATCTTTTTCAAAAAAGTACTCTTTAAATAGTCATTTGCATTGTCACAGTGAAGTTAAACCATTTAAATGTGACTTATGTTTCAAGACTTTTTCATATGAAACTGATTTAAATAGACATGTGCGTTACCATAAGGGAGAGAAACCGTTTAAATGTGTTATTTGTTTAAAGTATTTTTCACGCAAAGATGAATTAAAGTATCATTTGCTCTTGCACACTGGAGAAAAACCATTTAAATGTGACTTATGTTTGAAATCGTTTTCAAAAAAAAATTATTTAAATATACATTTGCGTTTCCATACTGGGGAAACCCCATTCAAATGTGATATTTGTTCAAAATCATTTACTCGTAAAAACAGTTTAGACACACATTTGCTAGTCCATACTGGGGAAAAACCTTTTAAATGTGAAATTTGTACTAAATCATTTATATGGAAAAGTAATTTAAATTCTCATATGCGTTTTCACACCAAAGAATACCAATTTAAATGCAAAATTTGTTTGAAATCCTATACACACGAATATTTGCTAATTAATCATATGCGAATTCACACAGGGGAAAAACCTTTCAAATGTGACATCTGTTTGAAATCTTTTACAGCTAATGACAATTTACAGAAACATTTGCGGTGTCATTCGGTGGAAAGACCGTTTAAATGTGACACTTGTTTAAAATCTTTTAAATCAAAAAATATTCTAAACACTCATTTATATTCACACACGGGGGAAAAACCATTCAAATGCGACATTTGTTCGAAAGCTTTTTCACAAAAAGGTCAACTGAGTATGCATTTGCGCCGCCATACCGGAGAAAAACCCTTCAAATGTGATGGTTGTTTAAAATGTTTTTCATACAAATGTGATTTGAATAAACATTCACGATGCCACAATGTAAAATAATCGTTCGAATTGACATTGTCCCCATCCTATTTTTCAATGGCACAATCGTGATCTCCATGCCTAAAAACTACAAGATGATGTAATTATATAATTGTATTTGATTTATAATATGAATAATGTATTAAATTAAATAATCTTCTTTTCAAACATAGAATTTTACACGCCATTTGTAAAGACTTATCTCATTGATGTCATGCAGTATGACGTACTAGCCCCAACATGCCTATTTACCTAAAGCAGACCAATCATATAACGCGCTTAAGTCTTCCAGTTTCCAACTCATCCTAATCGTCTTAATGTTTGGGGTTAGTACGTCATAGCAAAGACCATTTGTTTCGAACATTTTTCAGTTTTCAATTAATATGTTGATTTCAAAACGCCTGGAATTTAAATTACGGGCTGGTGCCAGAAATTGCAGATGTAGAATTCATTTCTAAAAGATTAATGTCGATTATTTCATGTGTTTGCATCATCGGATGTTCTAATGAGATGTGTAGGTGTGAAAAGGTTGGGATTTGCTGTACAATTCTATGTAAAGGCTGCGAGGGTAAAAGTTGTAATAATAAGGAAATGGAATGTATGTATATGATGAGGTGACATTAAGTAAGACCCAAAAGATCTATTGTGCCCCCTTACTTCTACTTAGTTCCTGAGAGACTAGTAGCTCCTTTATTCCTAATTTTAGGATATCTGCAGGCCTCATTTTAGATAAATGTCCCTCTTCTATCCAATAATTTTCTAGGTGCTGTGCCCTAAGAATCTGAATTGCTGTGCAATTCGCAAGTATGTGGATGGAGGTTTCTTCTTCCATGCCACAGAATCTACATTCTTCTTCCTCCACTATTTTGAGCTTTTTCAGGTGCCCGTTCAGGCGGCAATGTCCCGTTAGGATCCCTGTTTAAACTCCTAGTGCAGTTTTACTTTGACTTATGTATTCATTTGATATCAACGGGTTGTAGTCACCCATCAGAATCTTTGATTGTCTAAGCCCTACTAGATCTTTCCAATGGTCAGATCTTCTCTTTTCTTCGGCTTTAACTATTTCTTCCAATATTACATTGGAGCTGATTCCGCAAAAAGGTTCCGGCCCCCAAAAGGGTATTTCAGTTCCCCTCTTCGCTAGTTCATCTGCTATTTCGTTTCCTTCTATTCCAGTGTGTCCTGGAATCCACAGTAAGGTGACTATATTCTTCTCGCCTAGTTCATTAAGTTTGCCTAGGCATTCCCACACCATTTTGGAACTGATTACACAGGAACTCAGCGCTTTAATGGCTGCTTGACTATCAGACATTATGATAATCCTTTGCCTCCTATATCCTTTGTCAATATTGAACTGGGCACACTTTCTTATTGCGTGAATTTCCGCTTGAAAGATACTTGGGGTTTTTCCCAAGCTTTCAGAGTGGTTGGTTCCTGGCCCGTACACTCCTATCCCAGATCTTTCTATTGCTTTTGAGCCATCTATGTGAATTGCATTATTTCCAAGTCTGGTAATGGTATTTGGATCCCATTTCTTCTTGTTGCTTAATTCCGTAACGGAGCATGTCCCAGGTTTTTCGATTTCTAAGTAAGGAGGTGGTTTTTTTTTTAATGATTCCCTCTCTACTTAGTCTGTATCTCATTCTTTCTGCAACACTTTCCATATGTAGAGGTGTGAGGTTGAGAGTCCCTTCCATTGCTGAAGGAAATGGAAAGTATTTCATCAAATGATGATGATATATCAGTTTATGTAATGAGCATAGCTTTAGCATGAGTTACTTAGTTGAATATGAACTTGCAATTTATACTAGCGATATTGTCGATATTTCTTGCGATGAGAATGACTCAGAAGATATAGATCAACCTCGGCTGTGACCGAAAAGAGCGAGAATAGTTGAAAGTTGATGTATAATTATGTAACTGGGTTAGGAGTTGTGTGTGTGTGTGTGAGAGAGATGGTCTCGGACGGTGTCCATTAACCATAGGGAGTATAGAAGGTCTAGATATTAATCTGAAGAAAAAGTCTATATTTCCAATTTAGCATCATTAATAAACCGTATAAAGGTGCAATTCTGTAAGCAAATGTTAAATGTTAACGTATGGTTAAAAATTAGACAATCTTCTAACTCCATTTTACTATTCTGTACGCATAATAATCTTTAAAATATGAACGGAAAACTCTTAATTGGACACCAAATCTGTTAAAATTCAAATCCTAATCTTGACTATGTATAGATTAAAACATTTCTCATAACGTATAAACTTCGTCAAATATAACGGCTTGCCGTTAATTTTTAACCACTTCTTATAGAATTGACCCTTGAGTAGGTCAAAAATAGCTTTTTCGTTTTTTGCCAGAAGTGAACATAAATTAACAGGCATGGGAAAGTTGTAGGATATGAGAGAATTATAAAGTTCTGTTCTTTCTGTCAGTCGATCCTCACATGCAAAAAAAATTTGGTTAAGATCAGCTATTGATATATTATCGCAAGTACACAAAGGTGTGTTGAAAATACCTATCTTGTGTAGATGAGCCCGAAAACGTCCATGATTCACTTTTAAACGTGTGAGAATTCCCTGATGTCTTTTGCTATAATCTAAATTTAAGAGGTTACTTTTACTGCAGAGTTGAGGTGGGTCAGGAGTTATTTGAAATAATTTATAAGACTAGGTTCTTTTATTCTCCTCTAGGTCACACATCTACATCTAATATCTAGAGACTGACAACAACAACTTCAACTACCTGTTGTCAACCTGCTCCGTACAACTGGTTGCCTACTATGTAGTAGTCAACCTTATACAATTGATGTATATTATTGTATAAAATATTGAAATTTAAATGTAAATAGCACTAGACTTTGACAGATTTGTAAATAATTGTAATATTTGTACAATATGCAAATTAGATTTTTGAATTAAAAATTATACTTTTTGAAAATTTTATTTAAATTTTATGACAAATTAAGTAGTTAGTACCTACTAAAATAGTATGTACTGAATAAAAATGTACCGGGTGGTCCATTAAGCCGATATCTCGGCTATATACTGGAAACTATTCATGTTATAACCTTAGGAGAAAAAATTCCTTGGTAAAAGTGGCCAAGAGAAATCGCTGGAAATAACTTTCTGGGTCAACCGCTAGGGGGTGTAACCTGTGAAGAAAAATTTAAAAACCAGTTTTTTGTGAAATATGCCCAATTATACCAAGTGTTAAATAAGTAAACTAGAAAGAATCCTAAATTCCTCACAAATTTGTTCAAGTACTTTTTATTTTATTTTTTCAAATAAAAGGGTGGGGGAGAGTGGGAAAGTGTTTGTGTATAAACACCTATAACTTTGGTTTGGATCAACCGATTTTAACGAAATTAGTGTAATTAGAAAGAGTGTAGATGAATTAATTACATTTACTATAAAACAATGGCATTTAGTTTTAATTGTCCTAGGTAGAGTGTACTTTCGAATGAAAAAAATTAAAACTTGTTTTTCTTGAAAATGTTTAATGGAAACACCTAATTATTGTAAATTATAATGGAACTGGATTAAATTCGTAACAAATAAATGGCGCAAACCGCATGTTGATAGCTTTTGTCGAACTCGAGATATAAATGAAAACGCATAAACATAAGTAAGTATGTATTGACTCACCCTGTATTATAACGTAAATTCAAAAATAAGTCAGTACTTTCAAATTTATTTGTAGCAGAAGAATCTTAGTGTCGATACCCATTTTGACCATTGTTATTTCATACGATTAAAAATAGTTTTTTTCGAAACGACGTAGTAGAGGTATGACCGAAGATAATTCAATCAATGTTCTTGCTTTAATTCAACAGAATCCACATATACATAGTTCGCAAATCTCTATATAGAATTAAACATACCCGAAACTACTGTTCTAAGGATTTTAAAACGTCACAGGTTGGTTTTTATATTATAAGGTGAACGTTTAGGTCAGAAATTTGTAATTCCCTTTAAACTTTAGATTCAACCGTTATTTTAATATTCCGTTCCTTAAAAATACTTATGCAAGATTTCTTGAGTTTTAATAAATATAGTGGTTTCTTTTTCACCAAAACTTATTGTTCTGTTTCTTAGACTTCATCCTTATCCTGTAGTTCTCCACCAAGCTTTACATGAGAGAGATTTTGATGCAAGGCTGGATTACCTACTGCAATTGGATGTTAGCTCTGCTAGAAGAACAACCGCATATCATGTCAAAGATTTTGTGGACAGACGAGCCTACGTTTAATAGTACGGGTTGTGTTAATCTGCATAATATGCATTATTGGGTTAGATATAGGAAGTGCAGCTTAAATGTAGATGGAGTATTAATGTTTGGTGTGGTATAGTTGATGGAAAGATCGCAGGTCCACATTTCTTTGATGGAACTTTAAATGGCGATACATATTTGGATTTTCTGGAAAATCAGTTGCCGGTTTTATTGGAAGTTATTTCATTACAAACATAAGAAGAGATATGATATTACAACATGACGGGTGTCCTGCGCACTTTTCCAGATGAGTTAGAGATTATTTGAATGTATAAGTTATCCAAATAAATGGATTGGAAGGGGGAGTATATTTTCATGGCCAGCTAGATCTCCAGACTTAATATGTTTGGACTTTTATCTGTGGGGAATTGTAATGCCCCTCGTATAATGTATTAGGTCATTGACGAAATAGCTTAATTAATACTTTTATAGATATGTCTATCAGCAATGATATAAAAGTATTAGTAAGCTTAAATAAAAATATAAACATAGTTTTGACATTTTGATGAGACGGGTACAATTTCATTTATTAGATTAATAGAATAATAAACTTCAATGAGGTCGTTTCGATACCGATGAGAGTTCAGAGAATTATTTAGTTGTTGAATAAAAATATAAGTGACTTTTACTAAGTGTTTCATAACAACGACCTGTCAACCCTTACAGAATATTGAAGGATTTAGTGTACCAAACTCGACCAACCACAGGTTCAAGGCGAATTTGGAGTTACATTTTTGCAATATCGCCAGTAAGAACATGATAGTGTTGTCGGAATCGGGTTAAGATAGAGAAAAGATCGTTTTGAACAGTTGGTCCTACCTTTAGAACATTATTTAGAGATAGACCAGAAGTGGTGGTGGCAGATGCGTGAAGAACGACTCTGACTTTCGTAGTGAGACTGTCACTCTTCTCCACTGCATGATGGGGTAGGTAGTAAGCGGGATACTTGATTCTGTATAGGATCGTTTTAATGAATGGTTTTTCTGGATCTTTCGCTCGACAGCAAGAAATCGTTTAAGGGCGGTTTGAGTCACCAAGTAGGGTATATTGGGGTTTAAATGGTAAGTTTACTATAAAACGACCAGTTTCGTCCCTAGTAGTAGAAGACTGAAAATGGGCTTCACATTCTTCTTCCTCGATAGTATAAGGAGATATGTTAGTTTGAAGATTTTCTTCAATTAGCCAGAATCGCTACAATGAATTTTGAATACAATCAGAAGAGGTTGTTAAGAAAGAAAATTGTGAATGCAAAGCTTGGGCTGAGGATAAGGGAATTGGACCGCTGACGATCCATCCCAATTTGATTTCCTGCAAAATTGGAAGGTTTTCACCAAGTTTGATTTGACCAGAATTTAGCATGTCAAAGAACAGGCCGGAGCCAATCAACATTTCAATTTCAGCTGGTTTGTTAAATAGATTGTCTGCAAGTGGCAGGTGCATGGGAATATTAAGATTTTGGATATAAATGAAATGTTGAGGTGTAAAATTAGATATGTTGTGAACAACCAAAGTTGGCATTTTTTACTTATGGTTGCCATGGAGAGAATTTATTTCAACCTTTACTCTTTTCGAAGCAGAGAATGATGGCACATTAATCTTCTCGTAGGGAAAGTTCAGTTTTTCGAAAAGTGATTGGGTGATGAAATTAGACTGGCTTCCATTATCTAGAATTGCTCTACAAGTTATAGCTCTTTGATGTTTGTCGAGTATATTTACTCGGTTGATAGCAAAACGAATGCGTTAGCGCTCTGGGTAGAGGAGTGAAGGTTTAAGGACGTTTCCACATTGGCTTGAAAATCAATGAGTGGGTTAGATTGAGCAGCATATCTCGATGAGGTTGGATGGGTCAGTGCGTTGATTTGCAACGCTCTCTGAACTCTGATTGTTAGATGAGTTACGGGTCATATGAAGTAAGGAATGGTGTTTAGATTTACACGTTTTGCATGTGAAACTTGATTTAAAATCACTGGTTTTGTGGCCAGGACATAAGCAGTTGGTACAAAGTAGGTGGCGCTTGGCCTCCGAGAATCTAAGGTTTGTGGGCAGGTCGCCATGAAACTGACCTCTGATGTTTGTGGACTGTATTTTTTTTCTTTCTTGTTTTGATGCGGTTAGAAGGACCAAAACGCTGGTTTAAGGCCTTTTGGTTTGTTGCCTTTGCCGGTGTCCAATACCTCTAGTTTTACTGGGAAACACCAACTTTATTGGAACAATGTTTTTATAACTATTTTTATTTATTGTTACTAAGAACTAGGGAAAAATTAACAATATTTATTACAATTTTACAATGGGTTTTCAAAAAAAAAAAGATTTTACACTGTCTAAGTATTAACCCCGACAGTCATTGATTCTATGACAGCGGCAGCGAATGATTAGAGGTGACGGCGACAATCGTTGTTGTCGGCACAAACATAACTTATAATACTTGTATAGAAAGCTCTTTGAAAACGAACGCTAAAACGAAATATTTAATACTGCCAAATGAATTCAATGTAGCCATCATACACCCGATACCTGATGCCCACCCTTGCCTTCACTCGACTGTTGTTTGGTTTCATTGCAGGTAAAATTCTTTTAAGAAGGTCGTATTTAGATGATTGCCAGTAAAAGCGAAGACGGTATACTTTGAGACAAACTTTAACTAACCTTTTTAATTTCGCGACAGCTTTCGGCCCAACTTCCCCGGACTAATATATGTAACTGATAGTCCAAGACTGCTTTTAACTATTGGTAATAATATCAGCACGTGTCCTGTCCCAAATATATTATTAATTTTGATTGATAATTGTGTGATAATTGACTGATTGTGGGGCAGAGAAGAGGCTTTTGCAGCAAGCTGTCCAACTTCCAGACGGCTTGAGTTTCATTTTAATTTTTTCAATCATCTTCTTTTCTATATAGTTTTAATTGACCGATAATTTGAAATTTAAAATTGATTGCAGAACAGAGAAGCCATAAGCTGTCGCAACTTTCATCCGGTTGTAACTTTGTTTTAGTTTCACCGACATATAGGCTCCTCCCTATATACGCCAATGGTATGCATGTGGTTCCTTAGGGTACAGTGAACGGTTAGTAATCCCATCACTTTCCTTACCTGGCCCCAGCTGAGGTTTAATAATTCGTTAGTAAGCGACTCCGAGGGTTCTTTGACCAGGAGTTTAGTGTATTCCTGCTTTGGCACGTGACTCTAGTACGTCTTATGTTTAGTTTGAATCCACCGAGAAGTACAACCACGTGCAGCAGAATGCTCCCACGTATTTCATGTGATGGAAGTGGATTTGTTATGTTCGAGCAGTATCTTCGAATCCTCAAATATTCAACTTGCCAACGAAATAATTTATCAGACGTATCTCAGTCTCACATGGGAGTATGCGAATAGAATCTTGCGCAGAACGTCTGAAAAACAAGTAGGTAAACATAAGCTGTGGCTGTAGCGTGTATATAGATCATCATTAGGTATACTTAAGTTTTTTGATAATACTACTGAACAAAAATGAACACAGATGAAGCTATTATGCATCAAATAATTGATCTACGAAGCTGTTCGCCAGTGTATTTGGAAGATATTTCTATTGAACGTTCGATTTGGGTGAAATCATTCGTATGAACAAAATCCATTCGACGTTCTCGCGAATATTCGAACGTTCAAAGATCCGGGTCCAGTGGTGGGATCACTACAAATAGAATTCTATTTTAGTGATGTCACGTTATCTAGCAAAAACGTTCCACATCGTTCGAGAGTAATAAATTGGTATCATGACACAGAATCTGAAGGGTCTCCTTCCACCTATTTAACTACATACATTTCTGGAACCCACAGTAATGTATGTATGTATATTGGGGTGACATTCACTGAGACCTAAAATACCTATTGTGCCCCCTTACTTCTACCTGAGGAACGTCTCAGAGACTAGTAGTGCTCCTTTAGTCTTATTTCTCGGAGTCCTGGAATCTGCAGAAAGGTATCGATGATGTTATCGCTTAATTCATTGAGCTTTCCTAGGCGTTCCCATAACATTTTAGAACTATTACTCAAGAACTCAGTGATTTAATGGCAGCTTGACTATCTGACATTATGATAATTCTTTGTCATCTATATCGTTTAGGTATCAATATTGAACTGGACACTCCTCTGGCGCGAATTTCCGCTTAAAAGATACTTTTCCAAGCTTTCAGAGTGTTCGGTTCCTGTCGCTTTTACTCCAATCCCAGCCCCCTCTATTGACCTAACAAAAAAGGAAAAAAAAAGACAGATAAAATTCAAATTCAATTTATTTATATTAAATAGGATATTTTAATCTTTCAAACTTTACAATAAAATCTTAGCAAAGTTATACCAAAGGCATTGCGATATATTATGCCACAAAATGTGATGATGCACATTTACTATCCCTATAATATGATAGGTTGTGAAATAAAAATATCGACCAACTTGTCATCAAACTTTAATGTATATCATTCATTATCTACATCCAAAACTATACTGCCGTTCGCTTAGTTTTTAACTTCGAACATACAAAAACCAGAACCAAAAATCTCAGTGGCGTACCACAATTGGTATACTACAGGCATGGAGGAGGGTGGTACACAGCGCATAACTTTTAAACTTCACACGCTATTTTCACCTGTTTTTGTAGCCGGTGCATTGGGTGGTTGTGATGTATGTATATTGCTATTTGTATTACCCTGTATAAGCATTTTCTATTTAATTTAACAATATATATATTGTTATGGTATGAAAATATCATAAAATAAAAATAACAATTCATAAAAATTTTGACAAACACTATATTTTAATTTTAATAATCATTTTTGATAAACCCTGTATAATCAAAGAATTTTAGCTATGGAGACTAGATATAAGGAGCACAAACTTGTATAGGAAAAATCTCGAAAAAGTGTCCAGTGGTAAGGTACAAATAGTAGATGGCGCGAGAGTAGCTAGCGATTAAAATTACAGAGTGAAGTTTGCTGAACAAATTAACCTAACAAAAAATGAAAATAGTGTTTGTTTTTATAAAAATTTACAATGTGAAAAACGTGTGTCGTGAAAAGTTGTCCAACTAGAAGTGAAGTTAAAAATAAAAAAAATTACACACCCCAGCCCCTGTCTTATTTTCGAGCAACAGTAAGTGGTTGATGTAGGACTCTCGGGTTAGGTTTATTGTTTTCATTACTATTTTGCAACACAATTGCCTATATAATGATATTGAAGAAACTTACCTTTAACCAAACATAGCACCAGCTACGGGAAATACTTATTTTTTCCTTGAAATTTGCTAAAACCAAGCATAAAAGGTAACCGAATGAAAATAAACAAACCCCCCATTTACATAACCTAAAATTTAACATGTCAAACATGATTTTAATCGCTAGCCTCCCCAGCGCCACCACAATTTTCCTCATTTTAACGGACACTTTTTATATACAGAGTTTGTGCTCCTTATATCTAGTCTCCATGATTTAAGCTATAAACTGACAGATAAAAACAGGATCACCAACTTCACAAAAATTGTGTTAAGTACCAACTTAAAACTAAAGGTTATAAAAACTACAAATACAAAATTTTGACCACTGCAATTTTAAAATTAACTACATGGAAGTGAAACAAATACCATATAGAGACTATGACATAATTTCATTTGAATAAAGTCACAATATTTTCAAAAATTGAAAAATTAGTTTAGTAACAAACTTCTAAAATGAATCTGATTGATTGAAAATAAAATAAAAGAAAATTTGTTAAAAAAACAAAAAAATGAAAGAAAAAATCAACAACTGGTAGGAAATTCTAAAAAAGAGAGATTGATAAATTTTAATTGAAATTTATCAAAGAAAATCGGGATAAAACCAAGATAAATATTCAAAAGGTTATAATAATGTATTAAAATCACTTTGCTGATATAATTCCAAATGCCACTATAGGAGAAATTGAAACAGAGTAAAAAACAATCCACAGTGAACGAGCCATGGAAATATCCAATTGACGAAGAGAGGAGCTGAGTCGATCCTCGTAGGACTGTCTGTAATTTCTGCAGGCCTTATTTTCTATGTTTCCACACCATTGAAATCTTCAAAGTTGAAGAAAGAAATTATAACTAATAGACATTCAGGTACTGTCCATTCTTTCATATTAATTTAAGTTTGTAAATGATATAGTTTAAAAGTTGTTGTCTATTAAATTAAATTTTTTTTAGATATAAATAAAAATGGTACTTACAGAACATTTGATAAATAAATTCATTCAATGTATTTTCCATTTCAAAGAAACGGAGTTTTTTTTATAGAATAGAACATAATATATAATAATGTCCTAGCCACGTAATTGAATTAGTTCTGTGAGTACAAATTTTAAATTAGTGTGACTGTATGTATGAATGAATGAATTTTAGGTAAGAAATTTGATATTGTAAATAAGTTGAGTATTAAATTTTGTTTTTGAATATTTATTATAAAAGAAATTACAAGCAGTTGTTGAATAAAATGCAAGTTTGTCAGTGTTTAGATGTGGCTGTTTGTTTTACTTCTATGACATCATTACAGTAAGTAGTAGAATGCCAACTTTCAACCAGAAGAACAAAAGACAGAGCCGGTTTCCAATTTTGCAATTTTGAACTCACAATAAAAATATACCCTGAGAATTGAAAAAATTTAATAAAGAGTTTTAATATCAAATAAAAATAAGAGTCTCATAATCAAACATATAAAATTTCAGTAATCACTGAAGGCGCCCAATTAAAAGAATTGATGGTAAGTATAAAATTGTTAATGATTATGGTAATATAAAATAAATATAAAATAAACCAAACCATAACAATATATATAGAGAAGGGTAGTCTGCTGATTAGTTAGAAAGTAACTTCTGTGGAGATATTATTTTTTTAGGAAGTGCAGCAATAAAACGTATACGTGTACTCTTTTAAGTATTTAATCCAAGCTTATACATATATATATAAATCAAAAATGGAGTCGAATTAATTTTTATTCAATCGGTTCGATAGCCTGGCTGATGAGGTCTAAAGGCCGATTGAATAAAAATTAATTCGACCCCATTTTTGATTTATATATATATATATATATAACTTAACAAAAAGTGTTTCTTTTACACGTGCATTAATTCAAAGCAAAGTTTTGTTATTTAGAGTCGCTCTATTTCTGCCACTGAGGATAATCACCAACGCCGGGAGCACACCACCCCAAACCGGAAATTTTGCCGAACCCACTAGTGTTCCAACCAGTGGAGAGAGATCTTTATCGAGCTCAACATCCATGGACCTCAGTTGTATTATATTATACCTCGTGCTCATTGGTATAATACCTGAAGTGTTTCGCGCTGCAGGCTGTACGAGGGTGTTTTCCCGGTGGACACTACTTCACCGTAATTATCTCAGAGGAGGCCACTGCAGTAGTGGGTCGACCCCTATGGGCAATATATTAGTGATTATTGATGATTTTGTAACCCTCCGTATGGGTAGTTACGTATTGCCGGGTAGGTACTTACAGTCAGAGACATGATTCCAAGATAAAATTAAAGTTTATTCTTAAAAATAGTATGTACAGTTGTTATTTACAAAAAGGCATTCGGATTTAACAGCCAATGATGACGTCGTCTGTTTGTGGGGTTTCGGTCGGAGGAGTGTCTATCGGTTCGTACAGTAAACGCAGCGGAATATCCCTAAGTCAATACCTTAGAGACGGGAAATTTAGGAGAGGGCGAAAGTCAATAACTTCCGCTCTCTATCGGGTTTCTGGATGTACGCTGAAGTCAACACCTTCAACGATAGGGTGGAGTCTCCCTAAGTCAGTACCTTAGGGACAGGAGCTTCAGAGGAGTACGAAAGTCAATACCTTTCGCACGCCAGCAGGTTCAGGATTTTCGCTAAAGTCAATACCTTCAGCGCGGAGAGGTTTATTCAGACATGTCAATACCCTGCTGAACGGGGAACGGGATTGTCGACAAGGCAGTACCTTGCCAACCGGAGAAGGAAGCCCACCGAGTCAATACGTCGCTAGACTGCCTGCTACGATTCTCGGTCGTCCTTTTATATCTACACTGGCTTGGTAAAAACAGCTTTGTATCGAACCATAGTCGTCTCTAGAACGATCTTTCAGGGGAACATCGTTACAATTTTTATAGAAATGAATTGTGGGTGTATTACGAGAGTTGCCTTTTAAGTGTTGCATAAACAACAAATTTCTAATATCATAATCCGAATCAAAGCAATAAGACAGTTTTCACCAGTGGCGCATCATTGTTAGAGGGTTCGGTATGTATTTCTGGTGATCTAATTATGAGAGGAAGTAAATAAAAACCAAATTTAACATTATCATAGTTAGACTACAATTTGATATTCTACAAATAAATTATTGCAAAACTTACCTCTTGAATGGCATTTAACGGCAGAAGTCGTCAGCCATTAGCCAACTCCTTTTGGAAATATTCATGGAATTTTCTAATACACTCACGTTTACTTTCGTCCAAGCGTTTACCGGAAACTGTGTCGTAAAATATCACAATAGAGAGATATTGCTTGTTTAAAAATGGTCTGCGGTAATTACGTTTGCGGTATTTTGACGTTTATTAAATGCGCGATTCACTTTTTTACGTCTCTAACGCTAATAACGTTAGCGCTTCGCGTAATTTACCGTTGAGTGTTATTGTAAATACGGCACGTAATTGTCCTGCGCTGTTGACAAAATAGAACAAATCGCATCGGATTTCTGCATATTTACCAAATCGAATTCAATAATAGAGTCTTAGCGATCTTCTATTTTGGTTTTGCTCCACTCCAAGTATATTGTGCAAAATCACATATTCAGTATCATCATCATTAGCTCCAGCTATAAGATCGCCGCTTCGAGAGCTTCATCCATATTTCATTACTTTTATTTTTTTTTAAATATGCAAATAGTAAGGCTGTTTGGTTTTTTATTATTTTTTAAATTATAAGTATACACAGAAAAAGACAGGTTATGTCACTTCCTACATAACGCAGCCCTACGATATTAAATGATAGTGATGGCAATATAGCTCTTATTTCCAAATAAATTTTAGGTAGACCGTTATTAAAATAGCGCTACATAAATACCGCACCGTATGCGGTATTGCAATTGGCAATATCTCTCTATTAAATGTAAATGAATTTCACTTGTTTAAAGGAATGACAATGACGACGAACTTCAATGGTGACAGAATGATTTCCGCATAAAGTGACGTTTCGATTTTTAAGCACAATCGTTGTGACAACACAAGGAGTGACAAACCGATAAAGACGTAATGGCGTAGCTTAATTCATGCACAAAAGACATTTACATGTACCTTTCCATTTGTTTTAATTGGACATACGCGGTTAGTGACATCCACGTAAAATTAGAGTGCCTTTGGTACATTCAGGGAAGTATGGCGTAACAAGAAACATTCGTGACTTTCACTGTATCAATTTGTTTGCCGGAAGTAATTGCTGAGTTCTGGAAAATCAACTTTTAACACCAAGACAGTACTAGTTCTCTCACACCTCAAAAAACAATGAGTTTTCAAGGCAAGAAAACATTGGAAACTTGGACCAGCGTACTTATAGCCCCGACCTAAGTCCTAACGACTTTTTTACCAGTAAATATACTAATGTTGCAGAAAGTCAGGATCGGACTTGGCTCACCGGATAAAAGGTCAGAACTTTTAAAGTGACAAGGCAACAAACTTTAAAATACTGTCAGTTTATTCTCCAACTATTTTTCTCAAAAACAGGTACCCTTTGTCCAAATTGATAACATCGGTGGTTTCCGAGAAATATGGAATTTTAATCTAATGATTGTTCAAAATAGGCACCTCCTATCCCTATACATTTATTGAGCCTACGAATAATGTTTCGTTGTACTTGAAACAACATACCTGGATTGTTCCTTATAGCATCGCAATTGAATTGAATTCGATCCAACAATTCATTTCTTGTTTGTATGGGCGCGTTGCATATACCAAACTTTTCAGGTAGCCCCAGAGGAATGAATCCATTGGATTTAAACCCGGATTACGCGGGGGCCATGCAATTGGACCTCCCCTTCCAATCCATTTTTGGGGGTATGCAACGTTCAAGTGATCACGTACCACAATGCTAAAATGAGGTGGAGCATTGTGCATGTACCACATATTAATTCTGGTTTATATAGATACATCTTCCAATAGGTAATTTAAATGATTTTTCAAAAAGTGTAAATACAACTGTCCATCTAAATGAATATCAATTACAAATGGACCAACTAAGTGGTTTCTAATTATCCCAGCCCAAACATTTATCATAAACCTTTGTTGATGCCGTGGATTTTCATCGGCCCACAAACGTAAAATATGAGAATTGACAACGCCATTTCTCGTAAATCCCGCTTCATCAGTAAACAATACTGATTTAATAAAATCTCGATTATGTCTTTGTTTTTCTAAAAACCAGCGCGCATATTGAAGGCGTGTTGGATAGTCTCCTGGATCGAAACCCTGTACTTTTTGAAGATGGTACTGTACAACTCGCAGTTGTCGTGACCAATGAGGAATCAAGGCATGTCTAAATATCGAATCATCATTGGCCACAGGCCATGGTGAAAGTAATAACAGGTAATGTCACATTATTGTGAAAAAATGTATGGTTGTAATAAATGGTTTATGACAAACTTGTTAATAATTTGAGTTTAAATAGGTATGTAGAAAATGCAATTGTATGTTTAAATTTTCCTTTAATGACGTTTGATGCTTAAATGTAGCACAAACTAAAAGTAAAACCAGATGAAAATAAAAACCAAAATAGGATTTTACATTTGGAAAATATATTAACAAGAAATAAAAATCTGATTTTGTTTGTAAACTGAAATGTCAAATATATCAATCAACTTGGTTGAAATATAATAGTTCGGAGAAAACAGAAAAATAAACAAACGCCATAAAGTGGTAATAAGGATTGAAGTAACGAATATTATCATTTAAACACAAAACTGACAAATGTTTTTGTCGGCTGATCCAAAGAGCTGTGTGAAACGGGTGGCAATCTCACCAACCACTAGTCAGCAGAAATGCCAACTTAAATTCAATATATCGTCTTCACTTTTGCCGGCAATCATACAATTAATGGGCCAATTGCAATAAATCATATTATGGCCAATAGCTGTTGTACAAGAGATCGCAAGTAGCGGACTATTTAAAATTATTTTAAAAAGGATCAAATTCACAAATATCTATCTTTTTGTATTTTTATCATACACATTCTTTGTTTTTTATTTAATATGTGAAGACCATTTCTCTAAACTTATTAAATACTATTAATTTAAATAAACTATAACCAGGTTAAAAAAAAACAATATCCAACTTTATTGGTATAGTTTAATATTATTCTAAATGTAATTCTGTTTCACTGCCAGACTTATCATTAAGATTAATTACAATAGGCTATATATTATTTTGAATATGAATGTACATGAATCTTCAATTTTTATAACTTGCTGTATAGAATTTTTCCAGCTTTGAAGGGGTATATTATTAACTACATATTTAATTAATTATAATAATATTTTTCGAAATGAAAAGTAAACTTATGTTACTGCAGCATTGTTGTACAATGTATTTATTGAGTATGAGATCAACCTAAAAACTTTTTTACTAAAATAATTCAGGCGAACAAAAACAAACAATATTTACTAGAGTACAAACACGTTTGGCAAACTGTTGTGCAACGGGAGGTATTATGAGTTATTAATCAAAAACTACTAATTCTAAATTTTAGGAAAAATTACGCAGTGTAAACATCATCACAAATAATATTTTTGTATATATTGAGCAGTAACAAGTATATACAAATTCAGAAGAAAAATTAAGATACGTTGGTACATTTATGTGCCGGTGTGCCGTATGTCCCTCTTCCTCAGCTAAACTGTCACATGCATATTTTCTTTTAATAGCATATTATGTTAACACCTCCAAAAGTTGCACCTTATTGAAATCAGGTTCGAAATAAATATCATTTTGTAACAAATATTCTTGAATTTCAGTCTTTCTACTTGATGAGTTTGGTGCTTTTTGTAGTAGGCGGCTGTGGTAGCTTGCGTTGTCCATTAGGTACAAGTACACTGTGGTAGGGAATATTTTTCATCAGAAGATTTTGAAACCAGTTTTCAAAAAGTTCTGCAGTGTATCTTCATGATAATCCAAGCTTGAATCATTAATATTCTTTGCAGACAGCAGTAGATAAGTTGGAACAAATCCATTTTCTGATCCAGCTCTTTCTTTTTGTGAAGGTGCCTTAGTCTTACAGTTTTTACTGGAATCAACCCATCCTTTGGATACTGCATCGTGTGTATCAAACCATGTTTCGTCCGTAGATTATAGATATGTTTTCGGATCGGTACTTTTTAATGTCCTGAAGAAAATTGAATCTCCAAGTTCGCAATCTTTGCGATTCCATTACCACTGGTCTTTTATCAATTTGACGATATGTGAATCCCATTTTACCAATTACTCTATGGAGGGCACCTCGGCTAATATTTATATTGGTGTCATCTTCTTCTAGCTTCCTTTTTAGATTGTCCTAAGTAGGTACAATCTGGCTTTCAGAGAGGGAATATATTTTTTTTCTTATTATATCCTGTTGGCCGTTGTCTAGACGATGAGATTGAATATCACTACGTTTTTTTCTTCCACTTAATTTCTCACTATTAATAATATCCTTTATAAAGCATATTGGTGTCTTTATAAATAAGCAGGTTTCTTTTAAAGCTTCTTGTTTAATGAATCCTCTACTTACAAAACAATCATACACATTTTTCAAAATTTGCTTTGCATCTAATGACAAGTGTTTTCGACGCAACATTGCGAAAAAAATTAATGATGACTTATAATACTCATATAGAAAGCTCTTTGAAAATGCAGCTAAAACTTGTTGAAGTACACCCAATAATACAGAAATACTCTATGAAAAGACTTTCATGTTTGTAGAAAATGTATAATTATGACAACTATTAAAAATTATATATGACAAGTATATTAATTCTCTATTATCAACAAGTACCCAACATCTAGTGAACTTTAAGTAAAAACCCAAAAATGATAATATTTCAACAAAACTGAATATTTAATACTGCCAATGGAATTAATGCAGCCATCATACACCCGACACAAAACTCATTTATACCTTATAGCCCGCCCTTGCCTTGTCACTCGACTGTTGTTTGGTTTCATTTTAGGTACAATTCTTTTAAGAAGGTCGTATTTAGATGATTGCCGGCAAAAGCGAAGACGATATACTTTGAGACAAACTATAGATAATATTACCACATGAATGATATAAATACAGTAAAATTCACGAATGTTTCTCGTTACGTCATACTTCCCTGAATGTATCAAAGACACTCTAATTTTATGTGGATATCGATGACCGCGTATGTACAATTAAAACAAATGGAAAGGTACATATGTCTTTTATGCCTGAATTAAGCTACGCCATTACGTCTTTATCGGTTTGTCACTCTGTCTTGTGTTGTGACAACGATTGTACTTAAAAAGCGAAACGTCACTTTATGCGGAAATCATTCTGTCACCATTGAAGTTCGTCACCATTGTCATTACTTTAAACAGGTAAAGTTCATTTTTATTATACTTAACAGAAAATACTACATTTTCAACTGTTTATAAAATACAGTAAATATGACATTTTCGGAACAGCGCACGGAATTTTTTTCCCGATCCCTATTTCCGTGCGCTTAATAATAAACATAGATATCCATAATACTAGATATCCTATGGCAACCCGAAGAAAAAAAAGAAACGAGTAATGTGTCTATAGCAACGATTTATCTATTAATGACAAATTTTATTTTCTGTCAGTGAAAATTAAGTATTTATGTATTTATTACATTTTGCAAAAATGAATTCAGATTGTGAAGAAAATCGGGATATTCCCGAAAATATCTTACAACGAGCGGCAGAAGTGAGTGCAGATTTATTACCAGTGAAATCCAGGTTGAGATATGAACAAGAATATAACAGTTTTACCGAATGGCGGACTCAGTTACGAATCAAAATTGTGAGTGACGATATTCTTTTAGTATATTTTTCTGAAAAAGCCAACACTATGAAATCCTCCACTTTATGGAGTCGATTCTCTATGTTAAAGAGTTGTTTGGCAATAAAAGAAAATACTCACCATCAATATCCAAAAACGATTGCTTTTTTGAAACGACAAGCTGTAGGATATATACCAAAGAAATCCAAGATTCTTACAGCAGAACAAGTAACCAAATTTTTATGTGAAGCTTCAGATGGAGAATATCTACTAGCAAAAGTAATTTTAGTGTTTGGCATCTTCGGTGCATGCCGCAGAGATGATTTAATACGTTTGAGTTTAGATGATGTGGAAGATAATGGGCGTTTCCTTGTCGTGTTCTTACGAGATGGAAAAACTCACAGGTCAAGAAGTTTTACCATTACCAATGAAAATTGCAAATTCGATCCCTGTACAATTTACCGTAAATACGCAGATCTCCGCCCTAAACATATGGAGAGTAGAAGATTATTTGTTGCATACCGAAACCAAAGATGTTACGCTCAACAGGTTGGGTGCCATACTATCAGTGGTATTCCAAAACTTGTTGCAAAATACCTAAAACTAAAAAATCCCGAAGAATATACCGGACATGGGCTAAGGCGCTCTTCGGCAACCATGTTGGTGGAAAGCGGCGGTGATTTGCTCACTTTGAAAAGACACGGAGGATGGCTTTCTTCCAATGTAGCAGAAGGATATATAGAAGAGTCCATACAAAGAAAAATTGAAGTATCACGGAAGTTGTTTAGCCCTTGTAACTTGGAAACTACAACATCTGTAACAGTCAATCAAGAGAACCAAAGCACACACGAACACTCCGCTTCAACATCTTTAGCAGAGTCTTTAGTTCAACAAAAAGAAATGCAAAAGGGATTGAGCTTCAACAATAATGCGAATTGTACAATAAATATTACTATTAATAATAACGGTTCTGTCCAAAATTATTTTCTTAGAATTACCTACTTGTATTTTTTTTGTTAATTTGAGTTGTATGTACTTACATTTTTACTGTTTTAAAAATAAAAATAAATATTCCCGATTTTCTTAATAATTTTTTGCGATATTTTTTGTTTATGTTGATTTCAGGTACCTAAATATAATAAAAAATATCGTTCATTACTCGTCCAGAAATGGATTTTCCGTTCTTGCATGACTTCCCGAGAATTTGTCACGCGCGCACGGAAAAATCCTCATTTCTGCACTGGTAATGAAATATACTATTACATTTAATGTGATATTTTTCGACCAAATGCATGGTAAACGTTTGGACGGAAGTAAACGTGAGTATATTAATAAACCACATTAATATTTCCAAAAGGAATTTGCTAATGGCGGACCACTTCTGCCGTTAAATGCCATTCAAGAGGTAAGTTTTGTAACAATGTATTTGTAAAATTTCAAATTGTAGTCTAACTATGTTATGTTAAATTTGGTTTTTATTTATCTCCTCTCATAATTAGATCTCCAGAAATACATGCCGAACTCTCTAACAATAATGCGCCATCGGTAAAAACTGTCTTATTGATTTGAAGTTATGACGTAGGTAACGAGGAAGATTCGTGACTTTTACTAAATCACATTTAAATAGTCCTTTTTTCTGTGTGAGAATACAAATGTCTATTTAAAGTATTTCTCCGAGTAAAATATTTCAAACAAATGTCACATTTGAATGGCGTTTCCCCCGTGTGAGACCGCAAATGCTTCTTCAAATTACCTTTCTGCGGGAACGATTTTAAGCATATGTCACAATTAAATGGTTTTTCTCCAGTGTGACAACGTATGTGTTTAATTAAACTGCGTTTTTCACTATAAGATTTTAAACAAACTTCACATTTAAACGGTTTTTCCCCTGTATGACAACGCAAATGTCTAATCACGGCGTTTTTTCGTGTGAAATTTTTAAAGCATATGTCACATTGGAAAGGCTTTCCTCCAGTATGACAAAGAACATGGGTATTTAAAGAATCTTTCCGTGGGAAAGATTTTGGACAAACGTCACATTTAAACGGGGTTTCCCCGGTGTGTAAACGCATGTGCATATTTAAATTACATTTCAGCAAGAACGATTTCATGCAAATCTCACAATTAAATACTTTTTTCCCCCTGTGGCTACGCTTATGTTTATTTAAATTCTCTGTATGTGCGAAGGATTTAAAACAAACGTTACAATTGAATGGTTTTTGTCCAGTATGAAACCGCAAATGATTATCTAAATGACTTTTCTGAAAAAACGATTTTATGCAAATGTCACATTTAAATGGTTTCCCCGCGTGACGAAGTAAATGTTTATTCAAATTGCATTTGTACGCAAAAGAATTTGTGCAAAAATCGCATTTGTAGCGCTTTCTTCCTTGGTGGAGCAACAGTAGGTGTTGATTTAAAATATCTTTCTGCGAGAATGATTTTAAGCATACTTCACAATTGAATTCATTTTCACCAGTAGTAGCATTAACAATTTCATCTGAATTATCCTCCATCTCCTCTTTTAATTCGTTTTCGTCTTTATTCAAAATAGTAGTGCCAGTATCTTTCTGGTCCGATTCAGTCTTATATAATTTCTTTTGTTTCAAATGATGTTTTGTCATAGTGTGATAAGAAAATTCAAGTTGCTTTGTATACAGATTTCCACAAACTGCACATATATATATACCAGTGGAAGGATTAAAATATTTTTTATTCATCACTTTCAGTGATGATCCTGTAAAATGGAATAGTATATTACATATCAAGGTAAAAAAGAGATTCTTCTCAGATGGGGTTTATTAATAGTTACGAGGCTGAGAAGAATCATGTTTAGTGTGGTTTATACCCAGGAATGAGAGGCCAAAACTTTGGAATGAGTAAGTGTTGTTAAAATAATGTCAGTACTTCATATAATTAATTTTCTACGGACCTCCTTTGTTGAGTTATTGGGCTTTAAAGTAAGAAATTAAAAATACATTCTTATTCCAAACTCCAAAACTATAGTTTCGAATTTGATGAAAATTTGGTGGATTGTCAAGTACATCAATTCATTTATTTTGTCCATAGCAGTAAGTATACTTATGTTGCAGAAAGTCAGGATCGGACTTGGCTCACCGGATAAAAGGTCAGAACTTTTAAAGTGACAAGGCAACAAACTTTAAAATACTGTCACTTCATTCTCCAACTATTTTTCTGAAAAATAAGTACCCTATGTTCAAATCGATAACATCAGTGGTTTCAGAGAAAGATGGAATTTCGTAAGACACCGCAGAGCACGTTCAGATTCAATCATTATTTAGGAAATGGGTTATAACCAAGTAGACTGCCTTCAATTATTTGTCATACGGTGCGGTGGAATAAGTGTTACCCCCCCCTATTAACTACTCTATTTTTATATCTTGAGAAAAAAGCTCAAACAGGTCAATTTTTATATTAAACGTAGTATGTTATGACATAAAAATTTCGAACCTGACATAATCCCTCTTCATGGGGGTGTCATCCCTTCGATTTTTTTAAATGAGAAAGAGCATCATGCGACACCTCATTTGAAACCTATTGAAACACTGATTTCAAAAATGTATAACACTTTGGTTCAAAAATTAACAGAGTCTGAGTTATGCGAGATTAACGGATTATGAGTAAGTCACTGTCGATTTTTTCTCAAACCGTAATTGTCTTTTTTCGTTACCTAGCAAATTTATTATTATCAGTTGTCACTGTCAAATATTTGACAGTGACATATTGAAGTAATTTCAGTTTTGTTACTACTTGAAAATAAGTTTGTTTTTTGTGAATGATAAAAATGGTACAGCCTCTCAATTTACAAGAAAAATGCGAAATGATTGATATTTATGGCGAAGCTGGTCGTAATTATCATGAGGCGGTCAGAATTTTTAATGAACGCTTTCCTGACCGCCCAATAGACCGACATTATTTTAAATAGTGACTTTATCATAATCCGTTAATCTCGCATAATTCAGACTGTTAATTTTTGAACCAAAGTGTTATACATTTTTGAAATCAGTGTTTCAATAGGTTTCAAATGAGGTGTCGCATGATGCTCTTTCTCATTTAAAAAAATCGAAGGGATGACACCCCCATGAAGAGGGATTATGTCAGGTTCGAAATTTTTATGTCATAACATACTACGTTTAATATAAAAATTGACCTGTTTGAGCTTTTTTCTCAAGATATAAAAATAGAGTAGTTAATAGGGGGGGTAACACTTATTCCACCGCACCGTATATATTAACCATACTTTAAAAAATGTTATTTTATCAAGTAGGTAGCTGTCAATGTTCAGCAGAACAAATTAACTCATAATTTTTATAAAAACCTATATTAAAAGTAAGAACTACCCAGAGTAACACAATAAAAAAATACAAACAAGAATTTTAATCTAATAAATGTTCAAAATATGCACCTCCTACCTCTACACATTTATTGAGCCTATGAATAATGTTTCGTTGTACTTGAAACAACATACCTGGATTGTTCCTCATAGCATCGCAATGGAAATGAATTCGATCCAACAATTCAGTCCTTGTTTGTATGGGTGTTGCATACATCAGACTTTTCAGGTAGCCCCAGAGGAATGAATCCATTGGATTGAGACTCGGATTACGCGGGGGCCATGCAATTGGACCTCCCCTTCCAATCCATTTTTGATCACGTACCACAATGCTAAAATGAGGTGGATCACCATCGTACATGTACCACATATTAATTCTGGTTTGTATAGGTACATCTTCCAATATGATTTTCCAAAAAGTCTAAATACAACTGTCCGTCTAAACGACCATCAATTATAAATGGACCACCTAAGTGGTTTCCAATCATCCCAGCCCAAACATTCACCATAAACCTTTGTTGGTGCCGTGTGTGAATTATGCCGTGTGGATTTTCCAGCGCGGATATTGAAGGCGTGCTGGATTGTCTCCTGGATCCATACCGTGTACTTTTTGAAGATGGTACGGACGTAAAAGATTTTCTTGGAAGTATTCTATGCGCGATGCATATATAACGTATATTCTGCCATTTCAAACAATACAGAAATAATTCAAATATTCTTATTCCACTCCCGAGTATAGCAATAAAAATGTACAGCTTCCTACTTGATGTTCTCTGCGGTGTCTTACGAAATTCCATATTTGTCGGAAACCACTGATGTTATCGATTTGGACAAAGGGTACCTTTTTTCAGAAAAATAGTTGGAGAATAAACTGACAGTATTTTAAAGTTTGTTGCCTTGTCACTTTAAAAGTTCTGACCTTTTATCCGGTGAGCCAAGTCCGATCCTGACTTTCTGCAACATTAGTATGCTTACTGCTATGGACAAAATAAATGACTTGATGTACTTGACAATCCACCAAATCTTCATCAGGTTTGAAATTATAGTTTTAGAGTTATGAATAAAAATGTATCTTTAATTTCTAACTTTAAAGCCATATAACTCATCTAAGAAGGTACGTAGAAAAAAAAAGAAGTACTGACCTTGGCTTCTCTTTCCTGGGACACACTGTATACTTTTAGAGGACCCAACAGACGTTGTCCTGTCCTAACCTTGTCATGCCAATAACATGGAAAATTGGAGTTATCATATAAAACTGGTGAGTACACTTTTTTCTCAATGTAAACCTAACTGCACTGATCCAAGTGAAAATTAGTCACGTGTTAAAATTGTCAAAGCTCGTTATCCATTATGCCCGCCCATTTAAGTGAGTATGATCTGAAGCGAGATCTGTAATGCACAGATTAATACATAGCCAGCAACATATAAGCCCAACGCATAGTGCTGACAACTGGAAGCTAATCGAGGAGCCAAAGGCGGACTGCGTAATGGGACAGCCCATCGATGCAATAGCTACGAGATATAGCTTCGAAAATAAGTTCAAAGTAACTATACCCAACAGGGAAGACTGGAAAAAAGGTGTACCCATACATGCAGATGTTTTTTGGTATACAGACGTGTCAAAGACGTTAGACGGCGTAGGAGTCGGTATAGTAGGGCTAAAGCAAGGGATAGCCTTCCCAGTAAGCCTATCAAGGAACGTCACAATTTTCCAGGTGGAAATTACGGCGATTCACCACTGTGTGGAAGAAATTAAAAGGCAGAAGAGAACATATCGTTCAATTGCCATCTTCACAGACAGCCAAGCAGCGCTAAAGGCACTCAACTCCGTAGAGGTCAATTCTAAGCTAGTATGGGATTGTGTGCGGGCCCTAAACACACTGGGTGAGCGTAGCAATGTTACGGTAGCCTTGGTACCGGGACACGAGGGGCATAAGGGCAACGAAAAAGCAGATGAAATGGCCAAGCAAGGCTCATCAATGCCATTCGTTGGGCCGCAACCCTTCTGCGGCGTTGCAAAAACCTTAACAAGGAAACAAACAAAGTAGTGGGTCGCCCACAAATCTCTGAAATGGTGGAGGAACTCACCAGGACAGAGGCAAGCGAAACAGTTCATATTAGAACACTCGCCAAAATTTACAGCAGATCTGATGGCCAAAGACAGGAAAACTGTTAAAGCTGTAGTGGGTCTGTTAACGGGGCACTGTAAGCTCAATAGGCATTTAAAGCTGATGGGATTGACAAACGAAGATACGTGCAGGTTTTGTCACCTAGAAGAAGAAACGGCAGAACACATTCTATGTCAGTGCGATAGCCTGGCAAATGTGCGGTTTTTTGCATTAGGCAAAGAAAAGCCATTGGCAGAGAGCTATATGAAAGGTTCAGTCTCCACGCTAATAGACTTTTTAAAAAGAGTCAGGCTGGAGAATGTAATCTAGAGTTGAGAGGACCACAATAGATCTGAAAAGGTCGCAGTGGATTAGGCCAAAAGCCACCTCATAAAATCTAATCTAATCTAATGATAAAATGCGATTAATTTCCAAAATAGAGGCCCAGGAGTTTAATAGAAGCAAAACAACGATTGAAAACATTAAAACTAATTTAAAAGATAAGTGTGGTACTTCCCGAAAATACAAACTTAATGAAAAACATGAACAAGGTAGGTTAATTTTTGCCTTAAGTTATGTTCCAAACGATACATTAATTTTTTTGGGGTAGGTTAATTTTTCCTGAAGAAAAAGTATTAAAATCACACAGTGACGGCAATATTAGAGTTTATAGACCGCCTCGAAGTAGGTTTGATGAAAATTATATTAATCTATTTTTGCTTCTACAAACAGGAATGACATTTAAACTACATAACTTCAGCTCAATTATAAAAACGAAATAATTCTTAGTATATAAAGTGGCTAGACACCCCTTGTGGGGTTGCGCCGCATACATGCTTTCTAGATCCGCTTTCTGGGGTGGATCAATCCCCATCATTTCATTATTTTCTAGCTTATTTTTTTCCATAGTATCCTATCCCTCGTTGTTACCTTCCTTCTTACGATTCCTATCCTTCTCAAGTCCTCCTCCACTTCCTTCAGCCACTTAGATCTGGGTTAGATTAGATTTTATGAGGTGGCTTTTGGCCTAATCCCCTGCGACCTTTTCAGATCAATTGTGGTCCTCTAAACTCTAGATTACATTCTCCAGCCTGAATCTATTTAAAAAGTCTATTAGCGTGGAGACTGAAATAGCTCTCTGCCAATGGCTTTTCTTCGCCTAATGCAAAAATCCGCACATTTGCCAGGCTATCGCACTGACATAGAATGTGTTCTGCCGTTTCTTCTTCTAGGTGACAAAACCTGCACATATCTTCGTTTGTCAATCCCATCAGCTTTAAATGCCTATTGAGCTTACAGTACCCCGTTAACAGTCCCGCTACAGCTTTAACAGTTTTCCTGTCTTTGGCCATCAGATCTGCTGTAAATTTCGGCGAGTGTTCTAATATGAACTGTTTCGCTTGCTGTCCTGGTGAGTTCCTCCACCATTTCAGATATTTGTGGGCGACCCACTTCTTTGTTTGTTTCCTTGTTATGGTTTTTGCAACGCCGCAGAAGGGTTCCGGCCCAACGAATGGCATTGATGAGCCTTGCTTGGCCATTTCATCTGCTTTTTCGATGCCCTTATGCCCCTCGTGCCCCGGTACCCAGGCTACCGTAACATTGCTACGCTCACCCAGTGTGTTTAGGGCCCGCACACAATCCCATACTAGCTTAGAATTGACCTCTACGGAGTTGAGTGCCTTTAGCGCTGCTTGGCTGTCTCTGAAGATGGCAATTGAACGATAGGTTCTCTTCTGCCTTTTAATTTCTTCCACACAGTGGTGAATCGCCGTCATTTCCGCCTGGAAAATTGTGACGTTCCTTGATAGGCTTACTGGGAAGGCTATCCCTTACTTTAGCCCTACTATACCGGCTCCTACGCCGTCTAACGTCTTTGACCCGTCTGTATACCAAAAAACATCCGCATGTATGGGTACACCAAAATCTAGATCTGGGTCTTCCTTGCCTTCTCCTACCACCTTGTTTCCACTGTAACATTGAGCAAGCCATTGCGCCCTCTCCTTCTCTCCATACATTTCGAACCATTTTATTCTCTTTACTATATCTTCCCCGTTCATTTCTCTCAGTATTTCATGATTCATACGGTGCCTGTATTCATTGTCGCCAACTTTTATTTGCACTAGAATTGTTCTCATTATTTTTCGTTCTACTATCTTCAACTCCTCTTTATCTCTTTGCGTCATCGTTTCTGCTCCATATATTATCACAGGTCTTATTATTGTGTTGTAAATGTTAAATTTAGTGTATCTTGTTAATAGTTTGCTTTTTAGTAGTTTTTTTATTGGCATAGTTTACCCTATTAGCTGCCATTATTTTTTCGTCTATTTCTGATCTTCGTTCCCCATTACTGCTAGTCGTGACTCCCAGATATTTGAATTTTTCCACTTCCTCAAATTCATATTCCCCTATTTTTATCATTCTGTATTCATACTGTTTGCCAACTCTTAGTATATTATAGTTGAAATAAAACACACAGTTAAAGATTGAAAGGAACATAGTTAAATATTGAAAAGAACTCTTCTAACCTTCATATTCGCAAAGTCATTTATCTGACTCGATGTTCAAAATAGCCACAGACAAACTAAATGGTCCTGGGTCATAGGAGAAACTGCGTTCTCCAGTGCAGTTTGTTGCTGGAGTACATACACAGATACGAAGAGCAATGTCAACATTAGGATAAATACTCTGCATGCTTTCCCGTCGAAGCAACTGCAGCAACTTTACAACCGACGTTAGGTCATTTTTTCATCTACCTCGACATGTTCTTGGAAATGGATAAATTCCTGAATGAAATCTGTCTCAATAGCTTCAGGGTACGATGCTATTAATTCTTTAGCCATTTTTCTACTTTCATTAAAACAACTGGAACTAGTTAAGGCTCTATCAATTAAAAAGACAAATTTGTCGTGAAATATCTTGTAAGCACCTAGTCGTCTATGTAGTTGATTGTATGTATGTATGATGGGGTGACATTCACTGAGACCTAAAAGATCGATTGTGCCCACTTACTTCTACTTAGTTCTTGAGGAACGTCTCAGAGACTAGTAGCTCCTTTCGTCCCATTTCCGAAAAGGGTGTTTCAGTTCCCCTCTTTGATAATTCATTTGCTATTTCATTTCCATCTATTTTGAAATCTCGCCTAGTTCATTGAGTTGGCCTAGGCATTCCCACACCATTTTGGAACTGATTACACAAGAGCTCAGTGCTTCAATGGCTGCTTGACTATCCGACATTATGATAATCCTTTGTCTTCTATATCTTTTGTCAATATTGAACTGGGCACACTTTCTTATGTGGTGAATTTCCGCTTGATACTTGGGGGGTTTCCCAAGCTTTCAGAGTGTTTGGTTCCTGGCCCGTACACTCCTAACCCAGTTTTCTATTGCTTTTGAGCCGTCTGTGTACCATTGAATTGTATTCTTCTTAAGTCTGGTAATGGTATTTGAATCCCATTCCTTCTTGTTGCTTAATTCCGTAACGAATTTCTTTGAAAAGTTATACCTTTTCATCATACCAAATTGTGGCATGTCTCTGGTTTTCTGATTTCTAAGAAGTAAGGAGGTGGTTTTTTAATGATTCCCTCTCTATTTAGTCTGTATCTTGTTCTTTCTGCAACACTTTCCACCACCATATGTAGTGGTGTGAGGTTGACAATCAATTCCATGGCTGCCGTTGGGCATGTTCTCATTGCTCCTGTAATGCATAAACAGGCTAGTCTTTGAATTTTGGAGAGGTTTTTTCTCGTCGTCCATAGACTAGTTCTGCTACTCCATGCAATGGTCTTACTATGGCAGTGTACAACGACCACTGGATGTTTGGGTTACAGTCTCAATTTCTCCCTACCAGATTCCTGCACACCATTAGAGCCATTTTTGCTTTGTATATAATCTCCTTTTCGTGTTTGTTCCACAGGAGTTTACTGTCTAGAGTCAAACCTAGATACTTGATTTCTTGTCCCCATTCAACCTCACTCCCATCAAGTTTAATGGTTTTAAGGTTTTTTTCTTAGTGGAGGCTATTAAGATGGTTTTGGTGGGGTTGATGTTAAGTCCCACTTGCCTACCCAGCTGTTTGTACGAGTATATAGTTCAGACCCTTTTGTACGATGTCACAAAGAGTGTTTTCGAATTTTCCCCTTGCTGTTATGACAATATCATCGGCATATCCTTGGCAGGATATTCCGAGGTCAGTCAAACCACACAGGAGTTCGTCAACCGTCAGGCACCACATGAATGGGGATGCTACTCCTCCCTGTGGACATCCTCTGGTTGTACAGATGGAGACGATGTCTTTACTCGTCCTGGTCTCTGCTACTCTAGTGGTGGGCAGTTCAGACATCCATTTGGATGTTGTACTGTCTACACATCTTCTATTTAATGCTCTTTTGACAGTCTAATGAGGAGTATTGTCAAAAGCGCCCTCTATATCTAAAAATGCGCATATTACGGTTTCTTGGTTGTCTAGAGCACCTCGGATATCCTCCGTCAGTTGTACCAGTGCAGTCTCCGTAGAGCTGCCTGCCCGGTAAGCATGCTGATACGGGTGAGGAGGAAGTCTCTCTAGGATTTCCGTTCTAATATAGTTGTCAATAGCTTTTTCCATCGTTTTGAGTAGAACAGAAAACCAACGTATGGGCTGGTATTGTGAGAAATACAATTTATTGGTCCATATTTTTTTGATGAAAATTCAACAGGGGCATTATAGGTATAGGGATTTACCACTAAATACATTAATTCCTGATCTGATCCAGTTTTTTCCAAATATTCAAATACCCACTAATTTAGACCGCAGAATCTAATTTCAACAGGATGGCGCACCGCCACACTTCGTAGTAACTGTGCGCGATTTTTTAAACAGAAATTTTTCACAACGGTGGATATGAAGAAGGGGACCAGTGGAATGTCCTGCTAGATCACCTGATCTGAGCCCGTTAGTCTACCGATCAATGCAGAACAATTTGAATATTTATTGTAAAATTTTGCCCGCCCTGTACCAATTTGAAGCAACGTGTTATACATTTTTGCAATCAGCTAAGAAAGGGAAATCCGGAAAATGAAAAAAGGGGGTTCCATTTAAAAAAATTGTGATGACGTTTTACATCATATTGACATCTTTTGGTTTTTCCAATAGTAGTTATTAAAGCTGACATTTTGAGAAACATTTTTTAGTTTCAAGCAGTTCCTTTTAGTAGAAATCCAAATATAAATTTTTCATCTTCAAATTGTTGAAATTTTGCAAAGTGGATTTTTTTTATATGGCCATTCTAAGGAATGAGTCAAGAGTAAAAAAATTGCTGGCCCAGAAAATTTGAGAAATACTTGAAAAAAAAATTTTTACCCAAAATATGATTATTATTATTACATATTGATGAGGGCAGAGGAGCTGGCTCCTATTGTGCCCAGAAAAAAAAATATATTTCAAAAGAAATACCTACTAGCAGTAAACAAACAAATAAAAAAGAAAAAACAAATAGAAATTACAATTAAGCTCTAAATGTTATTAAATAAGTTACACTGATCTAGTTTATTTTTGAATACAGGGTGTCCCACGACGAGTGAAAACTATCTGTATATGACAAAATACTCATAGTAAAATCACGAAAATTTCTACGTTTGGGTTTTCGGATACGATCTTTTCAACTAAAATATTTTCAAAGATGGCCGACTTCCGTTTCTACCGGAAGTCGACTGTAACTTTGTTATTTTAAATGGAACACCCTGTATATTAATACATTTTCAAATCTACGTAATATTTTAGTATACTTTTGTCTAAAAACTTTTTTCGAAAAATGCACACTTTTTGAGTTATTAATTTTTTTGTAGAAAATTTGACCGTTGAAGACCCTTATAAATTATTTTTTTACGAGAGGACCCTTGAAGATATGAAAATGGTTTCTCTTCGGTTGCCTTAAGCAAGGTCAAACGTATTCGAATCTATGTTGAAAAATTTTTCATTTTATACAGGGTGTGTATAAAAAGTGTTCAAAGTTTAACTTCATAAATATCAAATTTCTTCATTTTTTTAAATAGAACCACCCTGTTTCTTCTATTTTAATGCATTCAGGAGAAAAAAATAAGGCAAGTTCATGTATACTTTCCTATACCTAAACCATTACCGTTATCCAGATATTAAATGTTTTCTGTAAATTTAGAGATGGAGGTGTGGTCTAAATTTTTCATGTATACTTTTAGTAGGCTTTGTAATAAATGACACTTATTTAACTGACATTAGTTAATTGTTGATACTTTCGAAAATCGTTAAAATGGCTCGTTCCCAATTTAATAACGAAGATTATGTAAATTTGCTCGCATACTCGCATACTGTTAAAAGAATCCTCAACAATTTAAAGCTATATGGTTCATTTGAAGCAAAAGTAAATCGAATTAAACCAGTTATTGACAATAATAATGCCGAAATTAATGTTGTTGCTTATTTTACTGCTTATCCAGAAGAATCAATACGCATTGCCGTAAGAGATCTTGGAGTAAGCAAATCGTCGATTCACCGTATTTTACGAAAACATAAAATGCATCCCTATTCGTACAATTTGTGTCAAAATTTAAAACCAACCGATTTTACTAAACGAATAGACTTTGCTGAGTTTTTACTAACAAAATGCCAGGAAGACGACGATTTTTTAAAAAACACAATTCCCATTATTGGAGTCAAGATAATCTTCATTTAACCAAAGAACGTGCTTTTCAAGATCGGTGGCAGTTCAATGTCTTTTGTGCTATTAGAAATAATCAAATAATAGCACTTCATTTTTACGATGGGAATTTGAATGGTTAGGAAACACAATCAATTCATTTATTCCTAATTAATTATGTAAAAAACACTGTTTTTGTATTTTTTAATGTTTTTTGTTGTATTTTTAGGTGAAAGATATCTTGATATTTTAGGAAATTTGAAACAAAATTATTTAGACCGCTTGCCACCAGACGAATTAAGCAAACTTTTTTTATTCATGACGGTGCTCCTGCTCACAGTTCAATTGTCATAAATACATTTTTAGAAGAGCAATTTGAAGACAGGTGGTTAGCAAATAATGGTCCTTTTCGGTGGCCCCCTCGTTCTCCCGACATGACGCCTTTAGATTTTTTTATATGGGGTCACATAAAACAAGAGGTTTACTCACAAGCCTTAACATCTAAAGAAGATTGTGAGCTAAGAGTTCGAAATTCCTTCAATTCTCTTTCTGAGATGATGATCAGCCGTGCGACGAATGAAGGCATACTGAGAAGGGTTGAAAAATGCATTGAAGTTCAAGGTAGCAATTTTGAACATTTACTTTGAAACATAAGACTATTTTTCTTTGACTTTTAATTTTCCATAAAATTTGGTAGCATATCTTATTATTGTCACAAATGGTTTAATTCGATTAACTTTTGCTTAAAATTAACCGAATAGCTTCAAGTTGTTAAGTATTCTTTTAACGATTTCGATCGCGGTCAATCTGGATATCTTACTGCAAATAAAGCACATGTTCTTGTAACAACTTTGTCATATTTACCATGTATTAAAAGCAAATTTACATAAGTCTTTTTATTATCTAGACTACACCTGCATCTCTAAAAATTTACAGAAAATATTTAATATCTGGATAACGGTAAGGTTTAAGTATAGGAAAGTATACATGAACTTGCCTTATTTTTTTCTCCTGAATGCATTAAAACTTTGAACACTTTTTATACACACCCTGTATAAAATGAAAAATATTCCAACATAGATTCGAATACGTTTGACCTTGCTTAAGGCAACCGAAGAGAACCCATTTTTATATCTTCAAGGGTCCTCTCGTAAACAAATAATTTATAAGGGTCTTCAACGGTCAAATTTTCTACAAAAAAATTAATAACTCAAAAAGTGTGCATTTTTCGAAAAAAAGTTTTTAGACAAAAGTATACTAAAATATTACGTAGATTTCAAAAATGTATTAATATACAGGGTGTTCCATTTAAAATAACAAAGTTACAGTCGACTTCCGGTAGAAACGGAAGTCGGCCATCTTTGAAAATATTTTAGTTGAAAAGATCGTATCCGAAAACCCAAACGTAGAAATTTTCGTGATTTTACTATGAGTATTTTGTCATATACAGATAGTTTTCACTCGTCGTGGGACACCCTTTATATTGACACTTGTTGCTGAGACAATTTCACTGTCTAAATCATTCCAAACATTGAAAATTCTGTTAGGAAAAAAGTTTTGTCTCGATCTAACCGTAAAATTTTCCTTTTTTAACTTGAGCTGTTGAAAACTGCATTTAGATCACCAAAATTATATTTAAGAATTCCAAAGGGTACAATAAGATCGCCTCGTCTCATCTCATATTTTTTATTTAAAATCAAAATAGATCAAATTTGCATAAGTTATTGGCAATACAAGGTTATGACAGTGCAATACCTGTCGGGGCTACTACTTTAATATGCAGATACATGCAATGAGAAACGGATCATTGTTGTTTAATGTATTCTCCGATATAAATAGTCCACCAACAAAACTTTTCTATAAATTTACTTCAATAAATATCAAGTATTTAGCAGGACAACGACAACTGGATTCAGAACCACTGTAAGAATGCCCGCCTATTCTCCTTCCAATAGTTGCTATAGCTAATTCGACTGGCAGCGCTAGTGCGCACTAAGCAGCACTGAAAACACTCTCTCTTGGTGCTGGTTATTCGATTGGTTTTGAAAATATTTATGTTCGTCCTGGTGACAATGTGGCTGGCTTGCAGTCGGTGCGGTTTTTTAGCACTCAGTGCAAAATTTTAGAACTGTGCTGCTGGTACAGTTCTAGAGGAACAGTCACAGTCGGATCAACGTCGGTTTAAGAACTGCACTGATGTGGCTCGCATTTCTTTAGTGCCTCTTGGTAACTCCACCGGATCCGAGCTGGAGCAACTTTTACATGGCACTAAGAAAATGCAAATAATGGAACTGGGATAGGCCGTGCTCTCCAGTCGAATTCCACATTAGTTATGTGCGATTTAGCGATCTAGTATTGAAGTGTTTTTTGATGAGTACGAGTAGTTAACGTCGCTACATATTAAAACAATATGTTCACATTTTATGTTGTTCAAGTCGAAAAATAAATTGTTAAATTCTTAGTAAAATGTTTTGAGTTAAGATAATATGTTTTGATTTCTTTTGGCCGCAACGGCTTCCGAAATAAAAAAAAAATTGGTACACAAAACAATAAGATTCTTTAAATTAAAAATAAATTCCTAAAAACAACTTGAAATGCACAATGTTGGACTTGGATAATTTTCACCCTTAATTCTTTCAAATTTTGAGCACGTTCAAAATTGTGCCGATAAATTTCAGTTTTCCAAAAACCCCATAAAAAGAAATCAACAAGGGTGTAGGTACATTTTGATTTATCCACGAATTTATTTTATTTTGAAGAGTTATGAGCTTGAAGCTATTTTCTGATTGTCTGACGCTAATTAAGGACGGGTACCGGTAAATTATTCGAAATCAATTGTTCGAAAATCAATTTTTCGAATGACCGATTATTCTAAAATCAATTGTTCGAAATCAATTTATCGAATAGGTGGCAGGTTCCTAATGGTGATAAAATACGAAGGTGGTTTGGTAGGGGTAGATTTGGTTGGGTTATTATTGGAAATTATTATAATTTATTCTTCAAAAATTGACTAAAAATACGAAGGTGGTTTGGTAGCGGTAGGTTTGGTTGGGTTATTATTGGAAATTATTATAATTTATTCTTCAAAAATTGACTAAAAATACGAAGGTGGTTTGGTAGGGGTAGGTTTGGTTGGGTTATTATTGGAAATTATTATAATTTATTCTTCAAAAATTGACTAAAAATACGAAGGTGGTTTGGTAGGGGTAGGTTTGGTTGGGTTATTATTGGAAATTATTATAATTTACTTTACAAAAATTGTCATTCGATAAATTCACAAAGTAACAAAAACTTCTATCTATCTATTTTTGTATATTCTATTCACAATATTGAATTTCGAACAATTGATTTTCGAATAATTGACTTTCGAAGAATTGACTTTCGAAGAATTGATTTTCGAATAATTGATTTCGAACAATTTACCTAGATCCAATTAAGGACCACCCTCAGTTGAGAATACGGAGTGGTGGGAATTGTACGATATGTTGTAGGTGTCCAAATAAACGATTGTAATAAATGTGTTTTCAATCTGTTGAAGCTTGATGCTGGTCGACTAGTTCAAAAGCAATTCTAATACAATGCTTGAAGCCACTATGAGACATTTCAATTTGCATGTATCTGTGTATAAAAATGATGAAATCTTAATTTCAATTAATGAATTCTACTTACCACTCAAATTAATGTTCCTTATCCATTTATCTCTTACATAATCCAATCTGTTTTCGATATCGTTTAGGTAACTGTTACCAGAAATGTTACATTCTTTTTTAATTGAATCTATACTTTCTTTTAATATTAAATCAGTGCTTGAATCGATATTTATCTCTTGTTTAATTGAACTCACAATATCCATTCTCCCAATGGCATTGCTTTGATCATTTAGAGTATCTTCTTCAAGTAATTCTTGTTTAATATTAATTTTTTGGTCAATTTTTTCTTCTTTGATAATATTTTGATTTTCTTGAATATCATTTTCTTGTTTAATTGAAACTAATTCGTTTTTTATTTCGGTACTTATTTGGTTATAGTCATTTTCGTTCTTCCATGTTTCTTCAATAATTACATTTGGAAAAAAATGGTCCTCAGTTTCAAATTTTTGTTCTTCAATGAAGAAATCATCTGGTTCTTGTTTCAATTCCGTTGCTAGATGCGCATCCTAAAAAACATATTTATCTTATTTGTCACATTATGAAACATGAACAAACTTACCTGGTCTTCGGAGGAATCCTTATATGGTAATATTTCCAAATTACTTTCATCACTTACCCTCATATTTTTTGATGGTAGTAAATTCTAAAAACAAATTTGAATTGATAAATGAGTATATTTTATACAAACTCAAAACTAATACCTTATTTGGTATTGCGTCTTTCTTCAAATACACTTTGGAGGATGATTTTTCAGAGTCCAAAGAACCTTCACTAACATGTAATTGGCAAATACGAGGATCCTTGATCTTGAGCGTATCGTTCTCATTAATATTGCAGACAATGTTCCATGTCTTTTGCCTTTCCTTATTTGCGGGGAAACTAAAATAGTTTATCCTTTAAATTTAAAGTTAAGTAATGGGTGACTACAGCCTGTTGATATCAAATGAATGCCTAAGCTAGAGTAAAACTGCACTAACATGTTTAACAGGGGTCTTAACGGGACAAATTATATGATATCTATGTTTATCTATATACCGGGTGACCCACTAAGACTGGACACCGGCCATATCTCAGGAACCGATAATCGTACAATTTCTGTAAAAAAAATTTAACAGGTAAATCGGCCAAGGGAAATCTCTGGAAATTATTTTCAAATTCGAAAGATGACCGCTAGGAGGCGCAATTGCTATGGCTAATCATAAAACGAGCGTTTTCTAAAAAAATATGCGAGTAAAGATTTATTTTAAATAGTACCCTCGTGAACACCGGAAATTTTGTGACATTTTTTGTTTGAGGTACTTTACTCTATATTATGAAATGTAGTGGTGGGGGAACGTTAAATATGTTTTTATTTAAAAGGCAATAACTCCAGTATGGATTGACGGATTTGAACAAACTAGGTCTTGTTTAAAACAGCTCTTTTTACTTAATAATCTGCTGTATAAATTTTTTCGAATATATTTTAGTGTGGTACGTAGAGGGCGCTGTTTGACATTACAACAGTTATTGCGCATTATCATGAAAAGTTTAAATAGTAGGCTATGTCTCTTTTTGCATAATTGTATAGAGGAAGGAATTCCTAAAAAGTCAGCGCAAACAGCAACATCCTATCTTTTTTCTAATCGGAGATATCAATAAAAGAAGCAAAATTAGGCCAGTGGCTATGAAATATCTCTGGAACCTATGGTGGTATTATTATGTTAGTATTATTCGAAAGTCAGAAATTATATTTATAAATTTACTTATATTCTTGTGCAAGAAAAAAGCTAATTTATCTTGTCCGAAAGCTACAAATTTTTAGAGCTCCATCAACAAATTAAAGAAATAATAAAACAGTAGGCCGTGAAAACATAACTGACTCCAAGACGTCAAACATTTTTGTGTCAGGTCAGTGTCATTTAGTTACTACTTTTCTAAGCTCGTTCTTAACACGAGTTACGGAAATGAAAACTGGCAACATTGTCCATCCACCGCTCTTTCTGAAATTTGTGACCATCTGATGTATGGAGGGTAGAAGGAAGGAGGACCATCTCAGTGACTTGAAAAGTGTCCGTTGAAAGGGAACAAATTAAGGTGCCGCTAGAGTAGCAACCGAAAGGATTTTAAAAGGAGCGCCACAAATTATTAGAGTTGGATACTAAATTAAAAAAGGACAGAAAAAGGAATTTTGGGGTTATGTATTTCCGCGTTTTCGTTGTTTATGTTATTTATTTTTTTACGTTGAATATACATCAATAGTTTAAATGGACTACTTAAACTGTTTGGATGATGAACCAGATTTTTTGGAAGTGATCGATCTAATTGAAGCAGGATTACCGCGGCAAATTTATATTCGTTCTAATTACTTGGAGGACATGGATCCCTTAGGATTTTTCAGGAGATTCCGGCTTAATAAGGAAACTGTTTTGTATGTCTTGACTCAGATAGAGGATCAACTAGAATATCCCCATGACAAGTAATGGCTGTTTTACAATTCTTACTGAATAGGACTGTAAAAAATGAGAACAGAAAATTATTGGCTAAATACAAAGGAATCTGACAACCTGGTGGGTTAAATAGTATGAATTATTTTAGAAATAACAGCCATGAACCAGCTTTTGTGCTGCTTACATTATTATGCTAGTTCGGGTCACCTTAGGCAAGTGGCTGACTTCATGGGAATGGATGTAAGTACAGAATGTAGGATTGTTGATAGAGTTTCAAGAACAATAGCTACTTTATTTCCACATTATGTTAAAATGCCTGAAGATAACAGAGTTATACAATTTCAAAATAAATTTTATGACATTGCTCGATTTCCAAGAGTGATATGTGATATGGTATGTATTATTTATTCACTTATGTATATTTATGTTTATCATAGAAGGATAGTTTTTGATACCATTCAAAATAGTCAAACAAGTAGGTATCTAAGCAATAAATGCTGCTAATGATTGAATTGCATGACTATTTAATATTTCTAGGTTCTACGACTACCTGAGTTAATCCATTTCCGCCTTTATTGGGGAATATACTGACCATCGAGGTGGATCAGGGAATACCCAGTACCACTAATAGTAAATTGTATTTAGGTGCATATTTGTTTTTATTTTCTCAGTAATTTTACCCAATAAGTGAACAGTAAAAGTTTTAAGGAAGGTCCGTTTTCAGATGTATGAAATAAGAAATAATTATAAATGTTTTATGTTTGGCACTCTCACACGCTATTACTTTAGTGACCTACCCTATCCCCCTAGCCACCCCAATAGGTTATTCAATTTTTTCATTAGAATTCAAGATTACGACATACTGGAATTTTCAGAACTATTTAGTTAACCTGGAAGCGGATTAAATAAACTGTAGTAGGTATAAAATAAATGTAAATTCGTATATTTCAAAATAAAACTGTAACACTATACCTGAACGTCTATTTATTTTATATTAAGTATATCAAATTTATATAAAATTGTTAAGGTCATTATTGATTAGACATCAATGTTTAAAAATACTCATTATTTTTATTTCACAATATTTTTTTATAAGTTTTACAAAAAACTTGGACCCGACCGGTTTCGATGTTTATACATCATTTTCAAGGGGTGGAATGAAAACATTGTTTATTATGTAACTAAGAAAATGGAAGGAATACTTTTAGGGTAGGATAGTGAAATTAAATAAAGTAAACAAGTGTATTATTAGCTATAAGTTAAAAGGTGTATATATGTACATATTTTCGCGATGAAAAGATAGGTGGAAACACATTAAAATATATCGGTCAAACAGTCTAACAAAGGAGATTGTAAAGTATCTATTTGCTCATTTACAAGAGTATGCTGAGGATCATTGGAGTACCTTCTTATTTCTAAAGACTCTAAAAAGTTAAGTTTAGTATATATCCGACAGTCATGTAGTAACTGTATTTGATTGTTCAAATTTGGTTTGTGGTTTTGTTCTAAAAAATGTTTTGCATAATTTGATCTGTCAGGGTGCTTGTTTCTGTAGGCTCCAAGATGCTCACTATACCTTATATTAAGATTTCTTCTTGTTTGACCAATATATACTGCATCACATTCAGAGCAGTTGATTTTATAGACACCAGATTTATCAAGTCTTCTTCTATTTTTATTTTTACAAAATTATAATGCTCCTCAAAATTCAAAACTAGTATCATTTGATATCAGTATCTCAAATATTTCTCCTAGAGAATGTTTACAACTTATGAATGAATTCCTAATAAATAAAAATGTGCACAACTGTAAAATAACAGATATTTTAAATTTGTTTCAGTTGTGCATAGAACAGAATTATTTCTATTTTGATAACAAATTCTTTTTACAAAATAATGGATTACCAATGGGCAGCCCTATTATCTCTTTGCTAGCAGATATTTTCATGGACAATATTGAACAAAAAATTTTAAATTCCCAATTTTCAAGAAATATTATCTTTTGGTATAGATATGTTGACGATGTAATTGCTAACTTCTTAGGAACCAACAGACAATTAGATATGCTGCTTACATTTATTAATAGTATTCATTCTAAAATTAAATTTACACTTGAAATCGAACAAAACTGTTGCATAAACTTTTTAGATCTAACAATAAAACGTGTAAATATAAATAACAAACTAAATTATAACATATACAGAAAACCAACACATACTGATATGACTATACCATCAAGCTCCCATCACCCTTTTTCACATACAATTTCAGCTTATAACTCTATGGTACACAGAGCTCTTTCGGTTCCAATGCATCACGCAGACTTCATACAAGAAATAAATATTATTAAACAAATAGCAATATCTAATGGATATACATACCAAATGATAGGTTCAATAATAAAAAGAAAACATTACAAAATGGCAATAGATTTGATCTATCCAAAACAACTCGCAGACAATTCAAATTATTTCTGTTTAACTTATTTAGGAGAAATTTCAAATAAAATTTCAGAAATTATTTCAAATGCTATTCCAACATCTAATGCAGCGTTTAAAACATATAAGAACGTTGGTTCAATTTTAAGTAATGTTAAAGAGAAGACGCCCTCACTTGAGAAATCTGGTGTCTATAAAATCAACTGCTCTGAATGTGATGCAGTATATATTGGTCAAACAAGAAGATATCTTAATATAAGGTATAGTGAGCATCTTGGAGCCTACAGAAACAAGCACCCTGACAGATAAAATTTCGCAAAACATTTTTTAGAACAAAACCACAAACCAAATTTGAACAATCAAATACAGTTACTACATGACTGTCGGAATTATAGTAAACTTAACTTTTTAGAGTCTTTAGAAATAAGAAGGTACTCCAATGATCCTCAGTATACTCTTGTAAATGAGCAAATAGATACTTTTCAATCTCCTTTGTTAGACTGTTTGACTGATATATTTTAATGTGTTTCCACCTATCTTTTCATCGCGAAAATATGTACATATATACACCTTTTAACTTAGCTAATAACTAATAAACTTGTTTACTTTATTTAATTTCACTATCTATATGATACCTATTACTATCCTACCCTAAAAGTATTCCTTCCATTTTCTTAGTTACATAATAAACAATGTTTTCATTCCACCCCTTGAAAATGATGTATAAACATCGAAACCGGTCGGGTCTAAGTTTTTTGTAAAACTTATAAAAAAATATTGTGAAATAAAGATAATGAGTATTTTTAAACATTGATGTCTAATGACTAATGACCTTAACAATTTTATATAAATTTGATATGCTTAATATAAAATAAATAGACGTTCAGGTATAGTGTTACAGTTTTATTTTGAAATATACAAATTTACATTTATTTTATACCTACTACAGTTTATTTAATCCGCTCCCTGGTTAACTAAATAGTTCTGAAAATTCCAGTATGTCGTAATCTTGAATTCTAATGAAAAAATTGAATAACCTTTGGGGTGGCTAGGGGGATAGGGTAGGTCACTAAAGTAATAGCGTGTGAGAGTGCCAAACGTAAAACATTTATAACTATTGTGAAATAAAAATAATGAGTATTTTTAAACATTGATATGTATGAATTTCACAGTGTACCTAAGGGTTGAAACTATCAATTTATTGAAATAGCAGTACGTTCAAGAATATAATTTGGCGTTTTTTCGGTTCATTTTTGTTTTCGTTTTAGCATCGTCATAGTGTTTATTCTCTGATTTAGCTAAGAAATGAGTCCGCATCACAACATCGATTATTTTAACAGTCATTTCTTTTTCATGCTGAAAGCACCTAACTTTTATAAGAGTTACCTTTTTAAGTTCGTAAGATATTTGACTGATGGTTTCAACATTTGTTAAAGCTTTGTTTACAGCTCTCAAAACACACTTTTCCAATTGCTTGGTCAATTCGAACAACTCATAGCTAGCATACATAAGTCCACCACATAAACTCATTTTATTGATTATGTTATTTCTTTGCAACTGTTGACCATCTACTGCATTCATATGTAAAGTTGTTAAGCAATCCGAACATTTTACATTGACAACAATAACAGCATCAAAATAACAAAGATGTATCAACAAAATTTCATAAAAAACTACCCTCCATATAAAAAACAACCCAGCAAACTTCACTCTGTTTATAACTGCTGAGACCCCTGCTAAACTCATATCATTTCCTGTTCCTACACTAGCGCTATTTCGGTGAATGTTCGAACAATAGTTTGCTGTTTACAAGTGGACACTTTTTCATCTAATCCCCCATACAAGACGGTTCTCCTTCCTTCTACCCTCCATAATCTGATGTCTAGACATAATTGTCAAAAAATATAAGAAAAATGGCGGGTTTTCAGTAGTTTTAATAGCGATTTTCTCTTTTAAAAGTGCACGATCCAAGAATAGCAATAGGGCTTTCTAATAAAAAAAATCGTTGCGAGCCTTAGCGGACCCAGCATATTTTGTAAAATCAACAACCTTTTTGCATGATGGTATAGATACAGATTGCGTAAATTACTTTGGAACCCTGGCCTCGGATTACACAAGTACGACAAGGATATACGAAAGAGAGAGAAAGAATAATTGTGCGCGGTCATCACTTAGGGGTGTATACTTATTTCCCGAGACTGGCCGAATGGTCCTTTACAGAGAGAATTCACTAGTCTATGGTATTCAGTATGCTCCCAACATGCAAGGAGTGAGGGCGTTAAAGAAATTAAAAAATACAATCGTTATTACCTAACCTGTACATCTTAAAATTCATTTTTGTCAACATGATCATTTCAGACCAAGTTGACAATTTCTAACTACAATAGGATATTATTTTAGCCATTGTAACTTGAAAATAAAACAGCATTTCTTGAGAGAACCATAATTAATAAACTAAAAATCCCTTCCATTAATAAATTAAATTGAAAAAATAAAATAAGTAGGTAGGTACCTACACCTATTCTAAACATAAAATATAAACTTCCTGAAAAAATAAAAATCCATTCTAAAGGTAAACATAATTTTAATGAATTAAGTGCTCAAATAAACCACCTTTCTGTGCCAGACAATAACCAAATCTGTGATAAAGATTTGATCTCATATCTCTAAGATTATTTGGCGTAATGCTGGCACAAACGAGCTGTATTTTCACCCTCGATAGAAAGTCAACGATAACGAGACAAAAATATCATTTGTACAAATTAATCTGCGCTTCTAGCAACAGCGGTTAAAATAGGGGGGCAATGAGCATTCGGCCAGTCTCGAGAAATAAGTATACACCCCTAAGGTGAAACAAAGTACACGCCTTAATGACCGCGCATAATTATTCTTTCTCTCTCTTTCAGCTGTTTTTCTGTCGTACTTGTGTAATCCGGACAGTTCGGATGTAATTTACGCAATCTGTATATCCAAATTTTACAGTTTAATCGCTTATCTTAAACAAATAAAATATGTTGGTTATATGCATAAGAAGGCTAGCATTTGTACACCCGAGGATCTGTTAAAAGTTCTGAACGAGTCACCAGATGAGGATTTCCTAATTTATAAGGTACATTCACATTGATTAGATTACCCGTGACATGTGTATAATGATAGGCATTATTTTTAGGGATATCCGGTGCATGCAGAAGGGAAGACTTATACAATATTACTATAAATGACATCCAAGACCAAGAAAAACAAATGTCCGTGCACTTTACTATACTTAAAAGACCAAACGACAAAATACCTTGTTTAGAAATTTAGCGTAACTATATCAAACTTCGGCCACCACAATCGGAAGGTGGCCATTTAAAATTGTAACATTTTTAAATTTAGCCAATCCCAAGAACTATACTTCTACTCTAATAGTGGTGTTGACGTTTTGGGATTAAAGCGTGCCTGGGCAGTAGCGGAAAGTTACGTAGAGGATATTCTTCAAAACAAAATAGAATTTAGAAGTCGAAATAATAGTATAAACCCATTAAAATGCTTTACAAATTAGGAAACTACTTTCCAAAGGATAGACCGTTCACCAGGAAGCAACATCTACTTCTCGGGCTATATGCCCCGGAGACAATGAATTACACTTCCAAGTAAAACGGGGTTGGTATATATGAAAATATAAAACCAACCATTCTGGTTTATAATTAGAAGGGATAATATCGACCATTGGAAAGATCTAATAGGGTTTAGACAATCAATAACCCGTTGAGATCAAATGAATGCACAAGTCAAAGTAAAACTACACTGAGTTTCAACAGGGATCCTAACTAGACATTGCTGCCTGAAGGGGCATCTAAAAAAGCTCAAAATAGTGGAGTAAGAAGATTGTAGATTTAGTGGAATGAATGAAGAAACCTCCATCCACATACTTGCGAATTGCACCGCAATTCAGAATTCTAGGGCACAGCACCCAGGAGATTATTGGATAGAAGAGGGACATTTACCCAAGTTGAAGCCTGCAGATATCCTAAAATTGCTCAGGGAAATAGGATTAAAGGAGCTTCTAGTCTCTGAGACTTTCCTCAGGGAAGGAACTAAGTAGAAGTAAGGGGGCACAGTAGATCTTTTAGGTCTCAGTGAATGTCACCCCATACTGTCCTGGAAACGGGCGTGGTAAATGGTTGAAAACAACCGATCTTGTAAAAAAAACATTGTGTACTTTTATGAAAGTGAAACTTTTTTTCAGATTGTATGCAATTTTCAAAAAATGATTCTGTTTAGGGTATTAAAATCGCGTTTTCAATCTCAACTTAGTAATTGTAAAATGGGAAATCAATAGTAGACAAGATATCCAACTATAAATTTTAATTTACCTTGTATCTTGACTAGTACTCGTATCACTGTCGCTCGTGCCTTGATTAGAACTGGCGCCCGATTTTAGCCGTTTGCATTTTTGACGATACCTGCGGCATCTTTCCGCATTTAGTTGCTTTTGATGCAGAATTTTTTCAGTAACAATATTTTCAGATACATGCTCACCACTTTGAACGATAGATGTATTAAATTCAGGTCTTGAACTACTAGCATTCGACATGGCATCTGTTATTAGTCTTATAATTTTTTCCGTCGGCTCAGAATTTAGTTTGGCTTGTGAAGATGACTGGAAGCCTAAATAATATTAAATATATTGAATAGACCGGTTATAAATTGAAATATTCATATGAAATGAGTTAAAATAAATTCAAGCACCCAAAATTAAAATTAATACATTAACAACAATATGCACCAGCAGAAAGTTCTAATAATTCTAATAAATTCACTATAAAAAATAATGGACTCACCAAGAGCCTTTTTCCGTTCCCTATAAGCACGAACTCTCTGGGCAGTCTGTCTCTTACGGCGTAAAATTAATTCATCCTCAGATATTTTCACACCATTCTTGGTTTTTCCCTTGTTGACAAGTTTATTTGATCCACTAGCTGTATCGCTGTCCATCAAAAACATTTACATCAATAATCGGCACTTGCACGAATGAGTGAGAATATAAATACTACATGGTCAGCTGATGCGAGCCACTTTACCTCTACTCCGCGACATGCGTTAAGGTCGCTTCCCACGGTCCGCGATTCTACAGATCATCACGCACAGCCGACGACCACGGACGGCAACGCACGCAGACCAGGGCTCTTCACACGGTGCGTGTCGGTCTGTGTAGATCTGATAGCTTCATTTCAAAATGCAAAGTGAAAGAGAACGTATCTTCGCTGCAGCTGCGGCTGTAGTCTTAATTAACAATTACCAAATTATGCGATCTAGTAGAAGTAAAAAGAAACCACGTCGCTGGTGGATAACAAAAGTCGTTCAAGGTAAGTGTACTTATATATCTAATTTTATTTTCCTTTTTGTCACCCATTAGTAACAGTGGAATCACGGTAGAAAATTAACGAATGACATAAAATATTACCTGTCCTGGTATCCTACCAGTGGTGGGATCATGGGGAATGACCGCACCGCAGCGCACCTTTGAAGTTACCGCCTCGCGACGGATACCGGCGCACCGCCACAGACGTCCTGTGCTACCACGGACGAGACCCTTCCCACGGTGTGTCGTGCGAGCTGGTCCGCGTCCGTCCGCGACAACGCGCACCGTGGGAAGCCAGCTTTAGATGGACGTCATATCATTTTCTGGTGGCAGTATTCTTGTCATGGCAAAGTCAATAATTAAATGTTTAGTAAATAAAATAGAAGTCAAAATTGAATTTGCAATCACAACAATGATTGTCACACTTTAATTGGTTGACAGAAACATTATAAACACCTCAAGCTACTGGTAATTCACCATCGCAATTACTCATGTTACAAAACCTACGAGCAAAACTATCATTTAATAAAGACTCTTGATCGCAAAAGACAGTTATTACTTGGCCAACCGCAAGGAAACACTGAGCTATATAGCAAACACCCAGCTAAGAACTTGTACAAACTGATGCAGGTGACAAAGGTGCTGGACTGGGTGCTATGAGAAAGCACAAGCAAGAATACAATAAACCATTAGGCTGCAGTGTTATCGGACGGGATCGGGAAAAAAAACCATTTAACAATGATAACCTCAAGTCCAAACTCATTGACTATAAAACGATTGTTATTTTATAACAAAGACAAATCGTAATATGACAGATATGAGAAAACTTCTCATTCACTAACGGAAGGGGATAAGGTTTTCTATAAAAAAACTTCTTAGTCTCATTGGGCTCCTGCTTCAATTGTGGATAATTGCAATGAACCAAGATAAGATCATTTATTGTTGGAACACTTGAAGGTATAGGTTATAGAAGTGATGTACCGGGTGGCCCACTAAGAATGGACGCCGGCCATATCTCATGAACCGATAATCGTACAAGTTCTGTAAAAAAAATTTTATGGGTAAATCGACCATGGGAAATCGCTGGAAATTATTTTCAAGTTCGTAAGATGACCGCTGGCAGAGCCGGCAGAGCTGGGAAGTAATCGATTACATTTGCTGTAGTTTGTAGTCGTAGTCGATTACTTGTTTCAGAAGTAATCAATAATCGGTAATCGATTACAATTTTGGTGTAATTTTGTAATAATTTCAATGATTACTGTTGAAAAGTAGTCATGATTACAAAAAGTAGTCAATTTTAATTGAAATAGGTAACCCTAATATACAAAAATTACTAAGTACAACTACAAAAACATCAAAATTATTAATTATGAATATGTTTCATTATTTTTTTCTAAAAACTCTTATTGACGAACTAGATCATATACAAATCGGTAATTTATTATAATGATCGAAGCATTTAAAAAATAATGAATTCATGGACGTACGTTTATTTGTTTTAACTATATGTAAGTTATTATTATTTCTGGTAGAGTAAGTATGAATATTTTTGTTAAAAGTAATGTATTCTTGAAAGTAAGGTGGTCCAAAATTATTTAATATTTTATATACAAATACCATTGTCAAATAGTACAATCTCTGGTAAACTGAAATCTATTGCAGTGAATTGAGCATAATAGATACAGAAGTAAAGTTCTTCCAAAGTTAATGTGATGACCCATATTTTTAATCCCTTTGAAGGAAAAAGCCGCCCAATGGCGTGCATATAAATTTTTTTATAAATTCGAATATTGTGAAATAATGTTAATCTACTATTTCAATTTGTATGAAAAAAAATTAACCTGCATACAAAATTCATAGAATTTGTAATACAATAATAAAGCGCTTTCCTCTAGAACATAAAGTATCTAAAGAACAGTTTTTTGTATCGTCAACCCAACCATATTTTAAAGGTGGGTGTATATCCTCATACAGTTTTAATTATAATATAATTACCATTACTACTATTTTCTTACATATTAAGCTAAAATGTATTTTATTTAATATATTTATTCATGTAATAAAACCGTAAGGATTGTTTGAATAACAAATAAATGAATAAACACTTGATAACATCATGTGTATCAAACCAAGTTTCGTCTAAATAAATTATAGTTCTATTTGAATCACGGTACCCTTTTATTTTGCGCAAATACTCCTGTCTAAGTTCAGTGATACGCCGAGAGTCCATTATTACCATTCGATTATCTAACTTCTTATATTTAAATCCACAATTCAATAATCCCGCGCATCATCTTGGACTGTTGTTTCAAAATTTCAAATGGTCTCCAAAATGCCATTCTAATTAATTATATTATAAAACTTACCCTAACGTCTTCGAACAAATGAATATTATATTAATATCAATTCACTGACGCGACCTAACCACTACACCATCAAAAAGGTATTATATTAATGATACCTTTCTACACTAGATCACCTACACTTTCCTATAAATAGGTACCTATAACAATTCACTAAACTCACTCAACCAAGAAATAGATATTATATTAAATATTTCTTTAAAACAAAATTCACTACCGACACTGAATGATCTAATGGATTATAAGCCGAACCACAACACAACCCCCCCGAACACCCTCAAGACCGTAGAATTTTTTCTGCGAAAATCGTCAAACGGAATATACTTCGGTTATTTCGTTATATTACGATGAATACTGCAGTTGATGATTGGTTGTTTCGAAGTCTTCACTGCACGTGCTACTACGTTGCCAACTCTTCAAAATTTTCTTAAATATAGTAGATAACATATAAAAAGTGGTTTTAATTAATTTTTCTGTTTTCAGTAATTTCAAGCGACTTATTTTAATATTTACTAATAAATTTACATTATGTATTTTTTTAAAAATATTTCCAAACTAGCTTTCTAATAACATCACGAACTAACAGTTTACTGAAGTAAGAGGAACATTTGTGTAGCGAGCCTAACAATTTTAGAAAATATATCTGACAACATTGCTTTATTTTTGGTCATGACACTGACTTTAGTTAGAGTATATGTTTGCCACATTTCAAGATGATCCTCATACCACAATTTTGCAGTTGCGCATTTTGGTTTAGGTTAAAAAGGAATATAACTGATGAACAATAGTAAAAATGTGGTTGAATAATTGAACGATAAACTGTAATTTTAGTTTCAGCTGATAGGCTTCTTGAAATTCTTGCAAAAAAGTAAAGTTTTTTTGATATCTTTTTTAAAACATAATTAAAATGATTACCATTCTATGATTACATCTCTTCCACAACTCGCAGTCGTAGTCTGTGGACTGTGAGTACAGCTCAGGAGTCGTGTCAGAACAGGAATATTCTTGTTTCGCGCCTATTTATATGTGTGTTTATATTATGATTAGTGCCTAGCGTTCGTGCATTTTGTGATAGTGCCTACTTTTACTTTTACTAAGTACATCTAAAAAAATGTTCATCAAATACAACACTTGTTTCCCTCATTTGCTCCAGTGGAGCGAATGTTTTCGTTTGATTCTATTATAGATACTCCTAGGCGGAATGCGTTAAATGATGGAAATTTTGAAAAAATAGTTCTCATGAAGGCTAATTCTCGTGAATATTTTGAATAAGAATTCTACCTTTGTACTTTTAAAGATATTTTTTGTATTATCATTTAATTATTGTTCGTTCTTATTTCATTTAATTTAGTGATGTTAGAAGAAAAATAAGTTCGTTTTTAGTTGATATTATTTTAGTTTTTTCAAAAAAAGTTCTCTCTTAGTTCATTTAATTTAGTAATGTTAGTGTATTATAGGCACATATTATCTTATTATACAATTATATTGTATTTTGTTTTGTTTCTATTAAGAAGTAATTAATGTATGAATAAGAAATCAATAAATATTTCTTTTGTGAAATTGGTCTAATTAGTCGGCTTTAATGATCATTTTAAATTGTGTTACATAGGTTTAATGAGGTAGGCTGATGATGAGGCTGAGGTAGAGTGTGTAACTGTTAAAAACTTATAAATTTAAAATTGTAATCGCACTTGTAGTCATATTTTATGACTACAATTGTAATCAGTAGTCGATTACTTTTTTCACAATGTAATTGTAATCAGTAGTCAATTACTTTTCTAGCAATGTAGTCGTAATCAGTAGTCGATTACTTTTTTCCTGTAGTCGTCCCAACTCTGGCTAGGGGGCGCAATTGCTATGGCTAATCATAAAACAGGCGTTTTCTCAAAAAATATGCAAGTAAAGATTTATTTTGAGTAGCGCCCTCGTAAACACCGGAAATTTTGTGACATTTTTTGTTTGAAGTATTTTACTCTTTTTTATAAAATGTAATGGTGGGGGAACGTCAAATATGTTTTTATTTAAATTTGTAGCTTTAGGATAAAAACGAGATAAATTAGCTCCTTTTCTTGCACTAAAATGTAAGTAAATTTACAAATATAAATCCTGACTTTCGCCCCCAACTATTATTACTGAAAATAATAATACCACCATAGGTTCCGGAGATACTTCATAGCTAGCGGCCTAATGTAACTTCTTTTATTGATATCTCCGGTTAGAAAAAAGATAGGAAGTTGCGGTTTGCGCTAACTTTTTAGGAATTTTGTCCACTGTTTAACTATGCAAAAAGAGACATAGCCTATTATTTAAACTTTTCATGATAATGCGCAATAGCTGTTGTAATGTCAAACAGCGCCCTCTACGTACCACACCAAAACATATTCGGAAATAATTTATGCAGCCGATTATTTAGTAAAAAGAGCTGTTTTAAACAAGACCTAGTTTGTTCAAATCCGTCAACCCATACTGGAGTTATTGCCATTTAAATAAAAATATATTTGACGTTCCCCCACCACTACATTTTATAAAATAGAGTAAAATACCTCAAACAAAAAATGTCACAAAATTTCCGGTGTTTACGAGGGCGCTATTCAAAATAAATCTTTACTTGCATATTTTTTGAGAAAACGCCCGTTTTATGATTAGTCATAGCAATTGCGCCGCCTAGCGGTCATCTTACGAACTTGAAAATAATTTCCCGCGATTTCCCTTGGTTGATTTACCCATAAAATTTTTTTTACAGAACATGTACGATTATCGGTTCATGAGATATGGCCGGCGTCCATTCTTAGTACAACATATCTCAAAACCAAATGTTTTATACAATTATTCAGAGTTATGTCCAACTGAATTGTCACAACTCCTGAACCTGAATCTTCTCATTCACAAGTGCCATCTGATTTGATAACCAGAAGTGGTAGACTTATATCACATAACCCAAAAGATTTTCCTTTTTAGAGTTTGACTGATTTGGCAAATTATTATATTTATGGTTTAGTGTTATTATTTTTATTTTTTTTATGCGCCTTATACTTAGTTATTTCTACTTTTGTCAAAAAAGGGACATGTTATGATATGTATATTTGCTTGATCAAATCTGTTTCCATAGTACTGATAATATATAACAACTTCCTGTCAATTTAAATTATGAAGTCATAAGAATTTGAATAAAACTTATGAAATAAAAAAATCCCAGCAGTTTTTGTTTAAACATAACAAATACCTGGTGCACAGAAATAGTGGGCTTCTGAATTAGTATTTCAAAAAAATATTTTACTTTAAATTGAATTGGCAAATGCTATTTTATTTTGCTTTCTGAAGGCCAAAATTTGTATGTTTACATATAATTTTGAAACTCCATTTACTGATAATGGAAATTGATCTGCAAATGGATCATTTAATTTAATTTTCATTAACCATATTATAGCATGTACTTTTTTAAAATTATTTTCACAAAGTATATTAGAATATCATACCACACTTTAGGAGACACAAAATCACTGTTTGAGGATACAGTTACAGTTGTTGCCTCTGCTGATCTTATATCTTCCACCTTAAAAAATGTCCTTTTCATTGGTGAGGTGGTTGTATCTTTTGTAATAGTCAGATCTGTAGTATCCAAGTCCAAGTTACAATTAACTGCAACACTTCTTACCTCCAAGGGACTTGTTTGTTGGCATTTATTGATCATTCCTAAGGAGTTTTGAGTACCAAAATCATATTCTTGAGAATCTTCTGTCAAAATAAACTCATCTTGTTTCAGGTTTTTGTTTGACGAAGATTCTGGCCAATTAAAAACGTGAGGTACAGCTAGTGGTTTCAAAATAATTTTCGCTCCCATCATCGAGTGCATCAAATAATTTTCCATGTCAGTTTCTAACTAAAAATCAAACACATTTAAGTAACCACACTTTCTATGCACACACACATATAATAGCTTACATCAAAATGATCTTGACAGCAAAAGTACCTAGTTTTAGTCTGTTTATATTCTCTTCTAACTGCCTCAAACCATAATTTTCGTCTAACTTCTGCTCCAGGCACAGTTACAAACTTTTTAGAAGGCGTTGTAACTGTTGTGTTCTTGCAGTACGGTACGAAACAAGATCTATATGGTATTGACATTATTCTAACTAGAAAAATTAGGGAGCGTAACAAAAAATATAACTAGTAACTATATATTAAAATTACCGTTTTCAGTACGTCTGTTTGTTATTCCACAGGGTGGAGGTTAAAACTATAGAATACTTTATTTAATTAGCTCGTATGTCAATAAGCACCTAGCGTAAACATAAACAAAACTAGTAATGAGCGATATTTCACGAACTGTTATTTTTTCACTGATACAAACAAATTATACAGCCAGTCACAGCTCTCATACGAATTTCGTAAGTTAGATTATAAAGAGATTTCGTACTCTTTTTACCAGAAATGAGGAGCGGCAAACGGTATTGTAATGTTTGGTATTCACCGGGTATGTATTGGTGATACCGTGAAAAGGTGCTTTTGGACGACACAAATAATGATACCCGCAAAATAAAAGATATCTCGATGCATAATTGCTTGTTACTTTTTTATTATTATTGCATGTACTTTTTTGGATGGTGAGCGTTGCTGTTGGTAACATGTATGAAATTTTCCTGTTAGTAATTTGTGGGAAAAAATGTTTGGAAAAATGGGAAAGTAGAAAAAATAGTACAGGAACACGAGAAAATTTTATTAGCTTAGTAGGGAGATTTGAACACAGTAAAATATTATGTACTGATACCGATGAATATGGATATATTTTTTCTTTCGTATACTCCAAACAGAATATTAAATGTCGTGATCACGTCACGTTTTACAATAACTGATATTAAAAAATCGGGATATCGCTGATCATTAAGCAAAACCTCATATTGACATTGACAGTTCTTAAAACTTCAAATTCTAATGGCCTTTTTGTAACTGGGCGCCGTGAAAGAAATAGGCGCCGTCTAACGACTCACAATAGGGTACAAGCATAAATTTTGCTATTGGTGGGAATTGACGCTTTATCAGATCTCCTAGCACCTTGAATGCCTATTTTTTCAAAAAAATATAAACTTTACTTTTAAAACGACTTTAAAAATCATAAAATTTGAAAGTCCGCAAAACGCGCTTTACGTCATAAAGGTGGCTGCCCCATGGAGTGACGTCATTCTTATTCGTGTATCACGCTCTGAGTTCTTGTGACCTAATTTGTTTCTGAAAGCTTTAAAAATGGATAAAGCTGAAAAAACTTTGTATTACAAATATTGCATTGTTCCAGAGTGTAAATCAACGACTATTAAAGTAGGAATTATAAACTTTACGTTCGCGTTCAGTTAGTCGTTGGCAGTTCAGTTCAGTTGAAGTTAGACTAACTCCAGACAAAATATTTGTTACTTTACCTGGTGGCGCAAATGCACTTAAGAGAAGGGCATTGTGATTGCACTGAACTAGTAAATAAAATATTTTCTTCTAAAAGTTTTAAAATATCGAATATTTATGTCCAGTTTTCACTTTACGTTGACTTTTAGAAATAAAAAAAAGAATACACAAACACGTAATGGTCTCAAACAAACATATAAATGATATTTTTACGTCGATGAAGCAATTAATAGTTAATTAAAATACAATATAAACACAAAACTACATAGAACCTAATGCAATCCGGCCATATTGACAAAAGTAATCACATGGTATGACATCACACGTATCATCGGTAGCGTTCGGAAATCCTCGGGTGGTGGTCGGAAACTGCAATAAAATTTGAATTTTATTTCAGAATTTGGAAGTAATTTCCAATGGAAACTGGTTTATTTCCTATTATTAGTTAATTTTTATATCAACTTTACTATTATAAATTAATATCTAAGCAAAATATGAAATATGCTTGTACCTAATTCGTGCAAATCATATTTGCCGAATTTTTTTTCCGTGGAAATCGAAGAATTATAGTAGGTATATTACTTTGTATATATGTGTTGTAAGGTACCAATTCTAAACAAAATTTTAATGACAAAACTAGTGAATAGTGACATATATCATTGTTTCAGTCGGCCGGGTTTGAGCAGATTGAAAAGCACCGCTTTACATACAAATATTTTTATTATCAATGCGCGGTATTGCCCTATTGCCATAACTATAGACACATCTCTTTTTTCTGATTTACCGATTTGCGGCAGTGGCGTCTGGCGGGCGCCTTGTGCTTGAAGAAACAAAGAAAAAGCCGACAAAGGGTGATTGCAGTCGAAAGAGCAAAGACAAAGTTTCCAAAAAAATTGGTAAACTTCGGAAAAATTTATTTTAAAAATTGAAGGTAGTCAGTTCAGATGCTGATGGCAGTTATGCAAAAGACCAAAAGTGGAGCAATCGAGTAATCGTCAATTAAAATAATATCAGTTTCGGTATTTTTGTCTTGTTTAACAAAAACAATTAATAAGTGGAGGTGAAGGAAGTAGAAAACTTAATGGGTGGGAAAAGAAGATGGCCGAAAATGAAAGGCAAGAAAAAAATGGAGGTTATTAAATAAAATACCCAAATTAGATTCTTTTTTTGTCAACCTGTTCGACGTACGGAAGAGGATGCACATAATGAACAACAATCAACCATCAATAATGATGATATATTATAGATAGAGGTAAGCAGATAATTTGGATAATGCGGTGTAAAGACTTTAATTTTTTTCTTTTTTTGTATCTTCTAGAAACCGCAATAATTTCATGCACATCTGATACCAATGAAGTTCAAGATTGTACATCTTCATCGAACAATCCTGAAAAAACGTAAGAATTGATTTCAAAATTCGATGCCACAGATCCAGCTGGATGGGCTATAACCGAAAGTAGGTACATACCTATAATATAGATTACATTGTAGTGATCCCATCTCTAGTTGAACAAGACATTTCAAAAATTGATACATATGTTTTTTGTAAATAGCGTTTTATTTTCCATGTACTTACCTATATTTTTACTTTCCTAGTTTAGCGCCAAAATGACGACAGCCTATAGGGCGCTCAAATGTCTTAATTCGGCCCTGCATGACAGTTTAATACATGATGTTCATAAATCAGTTTATTATTATAAGTTCAGTATCATCTATTTCGTACTCTATAACTGAGTTCGGACGTTTCCGAGCCTAGATGAACATGACCGAACATGCGATAGCGAAGCGAATGATAGCGACAACTCCAAGGGTCTTTCTTTTTAAGAGTCATATCGTTCTGTCTTATTCTACTCAATGTGTAAGATTTTTCATCTCTGTTCGATGAAAAAAGAAAAGAGGTTATGTTGTTGTTATTAATTTCAATTTTGTAGGGTTAGTTGTGTCAAAGGTTGTGTTTGTGGAATAATGTTATACCTACCTGAAAAAAAACTATCCTTCTTGTAATGTTTTTGATTTCATTTACAAGAAATCATTATACTGGCAAGATTTTTAACAAATCCCAATAAATTAACAAAGCAGAATGTTTACTCTTTGCCACAGCTATTAAAAAAAATCACTAAACAATATTATTAATTACCCAGATAGCACAAGACGTCTTTAAGACGTTCGTTGTATACCCTATCTTAGTCTGAACGTCTTAGTCCCTGAATAAGACGTCTTAAAGATGTTTTACTTAAGACGTTTTAAAGATATCTGATTCTCACATCCTAAATACGTCTTAAAGACATCGTAAGTGTGTACATAAACAAAATCATGTCTAAAAAATTAGACAATGATAAAATTGAAAAGAATAGTATAGGCAGAGACCTGGTATAGGTAGTATTCTATGTAATAAATCTTCTGGAGTGTATTCCATATTTGAGGTTAACTTTCCAACTAACAAAATAATAGCTATATTTGTTTGAAATAAAAACGTAAACTATATTAAAAGGCAGTTTATGTACTATAATATACTTTTTCAATTATAATTATGAAAATACATCAATGGAAATAAGTCGATTTCATGAACTTTCGGTTGGCAACGTCTTTTTCCTGCCTTTTGTAGGTCTGTATGAGACCAAAAATGGATCTTATGAAGATGTCTCAAAGACGTCGTTATTTTTAACATACGGCCTCTAAGGGATGTCTTTCAGACGTATCTAAGGCGTACATGGACGTCTTTAAGACGTAGTCAACGTCTAAGAAAGATATCTTAAAGACGTCTTATAGATGTCCTTGTGCTATCTGGGTATGCACCAAGCAAATAGGTAAATACTTTAAGCAGTGTCATAAATGAAAATGTGTGGTTACCAAAGCTAACAGCTAATAGATAAATGTCAAATTTCTTGTTCTTTTTTATTTTTATCCTGAAATAGTCAAATTTGCATAATGTAATTAACAAAACAGAATGTCTACTCTTTCAAAGAGTGGGTAAAATAGGTTTAAAAACATATTTAAAATAAAAGATACAAAATAGGTGACCAAAAGGTATTTAAAATGTTAAATAGAAAATAGATTTGAGAATTCTATTTAAAATAGAAGATAGAAAATAGGTATTTCACATAGATATTAAAATAGTAAATAGGTCTCGTGTAAAGGTATGAAAAATTAAAAATGCGCTGCTTTTTATAAATGTATCTTTTAAATACATTCAATTTTTATATATTACCTATAATAAATTTCTTTTACTTCTATGTAGAGCCTACTAAATGGCCATTAGCTTTTAGTAGAAGCTTATTCTCAAAATTGCGGTCTGTCATTGATCTTCGTTTTGGTCTCATCACCTGTTAGGATCAAACACCGATTTCAGCCAATGGTCGAAAAATACGCGCAAAACGCGTTCTGGCCCTCAGCATATTGCCAAAATCCGAAATTACGCTTTCCGGCCGCTTAATGTAAACCAGAACGCATTCGGGACTTTTTGCGATTGCCAGAACGCGTCTAACACACAATTAAACTGTCCAAAAACCGATTTTGTGCATGTCTCAGCTTGCAAACGACACATACTTAAAACATCTACTTGTTTTTACACGAACTATTGTTATGACACTTGCTGTTACATAGTACCCTTACCCTTACCCTTATTTTTACAAGCTTTTGCTACCTTTACCTCTGTAAGTAAGGGTAAGGGTACTATGTAACAGCAAGTGTAAAAACAAGTAGATGTTTTTAAGTATTATAATATTTTAGTTGAAAAGATCGTATCCGAAAACTCAAACGTAGAAATTTTCGTGATTTTACTATGAGTATTTTGCCATATACAGATAGTTTTCACTCGTCGTGGGACACCCTGTATATATTATTATGGTATGAAAATATAAAATAAAAATAACAATTCATAAAAATTTTGACAAACACTATATTTTAATTTTAATAATCATTTTTGATAAACCCTGTATAATCAAAGAATTTAAGCCATGGAGACTAGATATAAGGAGCACAAACTTGTATAGGAAAAATCTCGAAAAAGTGTCCAGCGGTAAGGTACAAATAGTAGATGGCGCGAGAGTAGCTAGCGATTAAAATTACAGAGTTAAGTTTGCTGGACAAGTTAACCTAACAAAAAATGAAAATAGTGTTTATTTTTATAGAAGTTTTTATAAAAATTTACAATGTGAAAAACGTGTGTCGTGAAAAGTTGTCCAACTAGAAGTAAAGTTAAAAATAAAAAAAATTACACACCCCAGCCCCTGTCTTATTTTCGAGCAACAGTAAGTAGTTGATGTAGGACTCTCGGGTCAGGTTTATTGTTTTCATTACAATTTTGCAACACAATTGCCTATATAATGATATTGAAGAAACTTACATTTAACCAAACATAGCACCAGCTACGGGAAATACTTATTTTTTCCTTGAAATTTGCTAAAACCAAGCATAAAAGGTAACCGAATGAAAATAAACAAACCCTCCATTTACATAACCTAAAATTTAACACGTCAAACATGATTTTAATCTCTAGCCTCCACAGTGCCACCACAATTTTCCTAATTTTGACGGACACGTTTTATATACAGAGTTTGTGCTCCTTATATCAGGAGCGTCTAAATGTAGCTCTCTTTACCAACGTTGCCAAGTGTAGTCCCAAGGTTAATTTATCGACGGTGCCGACCTCGGGCGCCATCGAGTATCTCCGGTGGCGCTCGGCTTTCATGCGAAGCGCGCACGGTTCTAAAGCTTTTAACCTTCTATACGATATCATTAATGTGTGCAGAGATTAGCTCAGCGTAAGCGTGCTGGGCTCTTAACACAGAGGTACCAGGTTCGAGTCGTGTCCGAGTCAAGATATTTTTATTGTTTTTTTCAAAAATTGACTAAAAATACGAAGAATTTTTCGATTCGGATTAGGGTAGGGGGTAAGGTAGGGTGGTTTTGGTTGGGTTATTATTGAAAATTATTATAATAATCTGTCAATTACACAATTCAATTTTTCGATTCGGATTAGGGTAGGGGGTAAGGTAGGGTGGTTTTGGTTGGGTTATTATTGAAAATTATTATAATAATCTGTCAATTACACAATTCAATTTCAACTCACGAATGCATAGATACATTTTCCCTAATGTTAGGAACATAGCGGAAGAAATATTTCATTTTGTCTATGGTTAGGAAGACATTTCAGTTTAGGACTACACTTGGCAACGTTGGTAAAGAGAGCTACATTTAGACGCTCCTCCCTATATCTAGTCTCCATGACCATAGGTCTCTGCCATAGGTAAAACAAAACTCGCTGTCAACTCAGTCAACTGTCAACGCCTCTATCATCTAGTGCTGCCAGAATGAAAAAGCAAATTGTACTAAACCGAACACAAAATGTACTTAATAAATGGAGGGACATTTAAAAACCAAAAAAATTACCAAGGAATAAATTGGAACCCTTTGAAATCCTAATGGGCCACTCTGACACATCCTGGATCGGAATCCGATTCTCCTATTTAAAATAAAAAATAGGTCAAAACAGCTATTTAAGATAATAAATATAAAATAGGTTTTACGCATCTATATAAAATAGAGATACAAAATAGGTATTTCTATTTTAGATAGGTATTTGAAATAGAAATATTTCAAATAACTACCCACCTCTGAGCCGCTTTCGGGTGCATCATGTAGAGCACTCCGGAGCTACTCCGTAGCACTTCGGTTCTACTCTTGCACGTTCGGGTTCTTAAAGTATGGCGCTCTCGGACCACTCTAGGCTACCTCGTCCCTTTCCCCTGATACACCTACCGTTTTAAAGGAGCTTCAAACTTAAACGTCTAAATTTTGTTTTTGTAGGTTATAAACGGTTGTTTTTATGAAGGTTAAGTGTCTTTTCCAATTCAGTATCAAGAATTCTTTCCATTTTTACGAAACTATATTTGTTAATGTTTATAAAAGTTTTTGGGGATAAAACTCTAACTAAAAACATGCCGTGATATTTGACATTTCAAAAGCTGGCGGTGCTGGAGCGTTCGGGTGCACTAAAGTCAAGAGTACTATTCAAAACACCGGTGCATAGTGCTCCCGGAGCGTGATGCACTACACCCGAAAGCGGCTCTGAATTGATGAGGATTTTTTGGAACTTATTGAAATCGTACAACACCCGAGAAGACCTCGGGTGAATAGAGAGCGTACCTATAAATCACTTTGAATGTTGGAGGGATAATGAGTTTCTTCAAAGATTTCGTCTTTCTAAAGAAACCGTTTGCTTTGTGACAGATATCAGAGGAAATTTCTTGCAAAACTAATAGGTACGAACAATCTCCCCAAATGCCAAATTAGCTAGGTGACACCTTCATTTGACATACATATTTTGACCATGCGTCAGTTTGAAATAAGTTCTACCAACACTTGCAAATATATGGTTAGTAGAGCTGCTACTGAACCATGTTTGTACAACAGGTTTAAGGTTAGTTCATATAGATGCGAATCGCGAATTGCGAAAGCGAATTTAATTCCTATTGGTTGATTTTGGTGACGAAACAAGTGGCAGCAGGCATATTTTAATTTTCATGCGATTCGCAAAATTTGAAATTTAGGGGGCGGGAAACTTGGACAGGTTTGAATTTTTTGCGAAAATCGCTGAGAATTTTCTGTCAAAACTGTCAACTCATGTGCATTCAAGATGTTTGTTGTTATTATTTACTCTTCGACCGCCATATTTTCATTCATTTCAGCTTTATTTGTTTATTATATATGTATCTGTAGTTTAATGAGTGAAAATAAAAGTATGGATTCAGAGGTAACAGAGAAAAGAAGGTAATTAAAGTTTTTCCAAATAAAAGTAGTACTAAAACTATACAGTGTTTAATATTTTTGTCAGTATCTTGTGGAGTGCCAATGTGGGGAAACATTTTCATTTGAAAAATATCAGTACCATTTTTGCTTGGAATCAGGAGCACAACCCATATCCCAACCGTGTTCATTATCCCCTCAAGGAGACAGTAACTGGGAGAGCCCCAATATCATCAACGGTAGCGGGGCTTCTCAAATTCCAGGTAAAATTTTTTATGTTTTATAAATCTTTTTACGTCAGGACCCGGAAATACCAACAATTTAGCATGCCACCAAAAACATTGAAGTTAAATGTTCCTAGTATGATTGCGAAATTCGTTCCTATATGAACGGACTGAGAAAAACGCGATTTTCTACATTCAAAGTTGCATTCGCAATTTCGCGATTCGCATCTATATGAACTAACCTTAAGGGTTGAGCTAAGCTTATATTTTAAGCCCAGCTCAATTTTAAGTTGAGCTCAATTTTAAGCTTCAAATGTACAACCGGGCCTAAGAATTGAAACTTGATTTGTCTTTGAGCTATTAAAATAAAGCTTTAGTGGTTTATAAGTGGTACTGTTGAAGGTGGTGGATTATTTTTTTAAGATGTGGATTTACAAAAGAGAAATCGTTCATCTATTTTTAGCACCAGTAAAACCAAAGAGTTAATAACAGCATTTCTTCTGGGTATAAAGCATGATTCATACAATACACAATCATTGGATAAGTTATGATTTACCTATTAGTTAAATATATGTTACCTATTAGTTTTGCAAGCAATTTTCTCTGATATACAATCTGTCACAAAACGAACGGTTTCTTTAGAAAGACGAAATATTTGAAGAACCTCATTATCCCTCCAACATTCAAAGTGATTTATAGGTACGCTCTCTATTCACCCGAGGTCTTCTCGGGTGTTGTACGATTTCAATAAGTTCCAAATAATCCTCATCATCGGTTAAAATATCCATATTTAACATTGATAAACTTTTCATTTGAAAATAAATGAAGTACAGGTTATGTTTGCATACAATTTATTTACATTTAAGCCACGGAACATGATAACAATGTATGTTCCCTGCTTAGCTTACATTAAACCTGCTCTCTTGAAGGCTTTACTAAGCTTAAGGTTTAAATCAAGCTCAACCGTAAGCGTACTTTGCTACAACAGCAATCTGACGCTGAACCTGAGTTCACACTTGAGCCTTCACTAAGCTACAATTGTACAACCGGGCCTAAGTGAGCTTGAAATAGTTGTTTTGTCCCTGATAGTGTTTTTAATTTATTAAGTTTTATATATTATTCTGTAAACCTTTCTAGATACTATTATGAGACAAATATAAACATTTAACAGTGTCACCTATATTCCGCTTTGACACAGGTTTGGTCTCGTGTTTACCTCCAAATAGTTTTGTCTATTGACATAGTTCTGAAATGATATACAGGGTGGACCGGATTTAATTGACGTATACAGAGATCTCGTAAACCGCAATAGATACAATTACGATTAAATGGAGAAAAAGTTTGGTATATTAATAGGAAATTAGATGGTTCAAAAAAATTAAAAATATCTCGATTAGTTGCCGAGATCTTTGACAAAATCCGAAAATGGTCCTTTTCGTTTTTTAAATTTGCCGTCGTTATTATGAAAGATATCAAAAAAAGTATCCTCAACTTTTTTCAATAAACGAGGTTCTCTATAAATTACCATACCAAATACTTGATTACGACGTTTCGTCTTTAGAGGGTCACCATCAACTTCATTTTTTTAAATACGGACCTGGATTTTTTATTGCAATATTTTTTACGTTTTGTATAGACACATACAATAATATAGCATACTTGAAGATTCTACCACGTTTCGTCTTTCAAAAATCATCACCTTTTTTTTTAAGTCAAATTAATAATTTTAAATATTGGGCATTAAATAAGAAATTTGAAAGAAAATGAATGCACTAAACATGTGTCCAAAAACCTGTTAAATTGGTTAACGGGAATTGTATGGAAAATCGGTTAACAAGAACTAGGTGTTACGTGCCGAATTATATAAAATCGTGTCATAACTTTCGTAGTAGTACCTAAGTTCTGAAAATTTGAGATGAGTTGTACAGTATATGAATATTTTGGAGATAATTGGATTGGTACCAACGGGCCGACAAGATGGCCTCCTCGATCCCCATGTCTTAACCCCATAGATTATTTTGTATGGGGCTTCATAAAAAACGAAGTTTCCAGCAAAAATATGCCAAATAATATAGTAGATATGCGTCTCACATGCCAAGGAGGATCGAATTATGCACAGCACGGACGTCAGTTTGAACAACTTTTATAACTGATTTTTGATTGAATTTTTCAATTTATTTTTAGCTTATTATTACCTTAGATTAGTGTGTCATTTGTAAATCCATCATTATTTTATTCATTGTCATTAAGTTTCAAAATAAATTGTTTTATGAGAGGAAATTCCGTTTCAGCTTAAATTTTTAGTGAATTCCAGTTATCGGCTTAATAAAAGATGGCTGTGTCATCTGCAAAACCGATTATGTTTCCATTGTTGTTTCCATTGATGTATATATTGAATAAAGTTGGTCCCAGCACAGAACCTTGAGGTACCTACGCCACAGTCGATGATCTCCACTTAGTCCAATCCTGTTTAATCTCTATACCCTATCTATTTATGATATCCTCCCTATAAATCTTAATCTTGTTCAATATACAGATGACATGGTATTGATAGTTGGTTGAGAGAATGTGAGCCAAATGGTAGATAATTTGAACACATTTTTAGAAAAACTTAACACATGGTTAAACACATATAATTTCAATAAACTATCTACCAATAAATCTCATGCAGTAATGTTTAGTAACATAAAAAGATCTATCCCCAAAATAAAACAGAAACTATTGAATTTATGTACCTATATAGGTAAAGTATAACTAAACTCAGTGTGATGACCATAAAATAAAGCAATGTTGTCAGATATATTTTCTAAAATTGTTGGGCTCACTATACAAATGATTTCCATTACTTCAGTAAACTGTTAGCTCGTGATGTTCTCAGAAAGCTAGTTTGGAAATATTTTAAAAAAATACATAATATAAATTTATTAGTAAGCATTAAAAAAGTCGCTCGAAATTGGTGTAAAAAGAGAAATTAACTAAAACAACTTTTTGTATGCCTACTATATTTAAGAAAATTTCGTATATCTGGCAACGCTCTGGCAACTCATCGCAGGTTTTCACGAAGATCCGAGACAATACAATCATCAAGTACATTATTGTTTATATTTTAACGAAGTGACGGATCGCTTATAGGCGGGCTGCTGTATCTAGAAGATATGCGCTCCGCAGGTGGCCTGCGATATTAGAGACATATTAGTATCGTGTGTCGATTCAGGGGCGTGTGTGAATTTTGTTTTAAAGAAATATTTAAAATAATAGTAGTAAAAATCTAGTACCTATTTCTTGGTCGAGTGAGTTTAGTGAATTGATATCAATATAATATTTATTTGTTCGTGGACTTGAGTGAATTGATATCAATATAATATTTATTATTTGTTCGAGGAGTTGAGTGAATTGATATCAATATAATATTTATTATTTGTTCGTGGAGTTGAGTGAATTGATATCAATATAATATTTATTATTTGTTCGTGGAGTTGAGTGAATTGATATCAATATAATATTTATTTGTTCGTAGACGTTAGGGTGAGTTTTAAGATTATAATTTATTTGTAATTAATTAGAATGGCATTTTGGAGACCATTTGAAACGACAGTCCAAGATGATGCGCGGGAATCTAATAATTTGGCGCCACAAACAAATGTAAATGACTTAGCAATAAATGATAATGATGATAGGGCCGAATTTAAAAACAAAGATTTACATGTTCAGTGTCAACGCGTTGTTTTAAATATGTACGCGTGTTTGAAAAAAGAAAATTCTGTAATTTCTGATAATGCGGTTATCGCGAGAATTCACGAATTGACGAAAATCGGGCTTACAACGATTTATAAAGTAATTAAACTAGGCACTGCTACGGATCATTCTTTAAAGCGGAAACGAACAAATCAAAAATTGAGTAAGGTTGACAATGCTACGAAACATGTTATTAAACGGATTGTTTACGGGTTTTATAATGACAATATAGTACCAATCTTTAGAACTGATTCGTGATAAATTGCGGGATATTCCTGAATATAATTATCAATGTTAAACTTAGACAGGAGTATTTGCGCAAATTAAAAGGGTACCGTGATTCGAATAGACTAACAAAGAAAAACCGACTCCAATTCAAATCCTTGAACGGCTACAACCATCTACTAATATGATGTACACAAAAGAAATATTGCCCTGCTGCTATGAATTTGATCTAGAAATTCAGCTAACTCCATTAAATGTTGCAACCCCTCAATCCAACAAAACTGATGAACTAGCACAAATTCAGTACCAAAAAATTATGTCCAAATTTCCGGATAATTCAAGAATATTTACAGATGGATCTCTCACTATTCCAATGGCACTGCAGGATTTGGAGTTTACAGTGAAGAATTGAACTATGCATTCTCATCTATAGGCTATCAACATTCACACAAATATTATGGTTTGGAGAAATTACTACTATCAACCATGCACTACAACAATTCATCTTAAAAACTAACACTACCAAAGCCATAATATTCTCAGATTCTAAAACTGCGCTACAAAAAATATGTGCTTATTAAACCATCTTTCTCCAAAGAAACAGAGCACGCATCAATTCTAAAAAAAAGAGGGTTTATACTAGCAAATACTAATAATTAGTTAACGGCTTTAATATTGTACTAGCATGGATCCCAGGTCACTCTGAAATCAATCTAGGAAACCATAACTCTGATCAGCTAGCCAAAACAGGTTGATGCTCCCTTACAGATCCAGCGATTATGAAACTGAATTACCAAAACTACTTCCCAGATATCAAGAAGAGCATATGGGCCAAATGGAACAATGAATGGAACACCTCATAAAGCAGAATAACAAATCGTTCTATTACAAAGTTCTCGAACAATTATCAAAATCTTCCTGGTTTAACCAATACAAAAACAGAAGACATTTAACAACAGTTATTATAAGAATGAGAACAGGACATTGTTTAACTCCTTTCCATATATTTAGAATTGGAATTAAAGATGATCCATCTCTGTGAATGTGGGCAAATAGGATCACTTTAACCACATAATACTAGAATATCCTATTAATATATCAAATCAATTCAACCTTTATATAGGGCTATGTAAAACTAAACTTAGCGCACCATTTGACATATGTACAATTTTAGCCAATTTAAACGATGGACGATTAAAAATATAATACACCAATTTATAACTACGTTTTAAATATCCCTCTAACTAAATCCTCTCTCTTATAGACTTGGGTTTCTCCATCTATATCCAAGGTAGCATTTCTGGGTGTGTTCAACGTTGGCCGCTACCCCCAAGCGAGAAAAGTTAACTTTCTGTGATGTGAAGTCTTACCTTACTAATACCCCAATACTCATCATAAATAATATAAGTGTAATAATTCATAGTGCCTATTGCTTAACAGTAGTGCAGTTCTGTTTAAGGAAGGTATCGCCATCCTAGAGGGAAGAGGGAGGGAAATATTGCCAAGAGCAAGACTTTTTCCTCCACATGTGTAAAACTGGGTAAATTATCCCTCAGGTTATAGCCCAAAAAAGGAAGAAGAAGAGCCGTACATAACCACAAAAAGATTTCGATCTTGTGATTATTCATTTATTCCATATATAGTTTATTCCTTAGAACATATGTTTTAAGGTTTATTCCATAATTAAAATATTTCAATACTTGAAGTATTTTCAGAGACAACCCAAGTATTTTATGGTTTATTCCAGCAAAGTATGCGTTGGTACTCCACTGGTGGTAGATGCAAGAAAAAATCGCCTGTGGAGTTCGATCTCCTTGTATAGCCTCCGTCAAAGAATACGTTGTTTGGAGTATTCTGTGCCTCCGTGGTTTTGGTTTAGATTGTTAACAGTAACAGTTGATATCATTTTCGTATGATCTTTAATCCATATACTTTGTTATTGCTTTCTTACACATACTGCATTAGTAATTATTATGGAAACAAAGCAAGAAATTAAGGTTAATCTCAAGGAATGTATGGAGGAAATGATCGATATCAAACATGAATTTGATGGACAGATTCATACCTTAAATTTTCAAAATAGTTTATTTGGAAAAATTATCAGTTCAATTAAACAAGAGAAAACTGAAGATTTAAATATTGGTCCCATAATTAAAATCAATCCATACAAAATTAAAACTAAAATGAAATATTCAAAAAGGAAACAAAGAAAGTTAAGAGGTAAGTAAAATTTGATGAGTAATTGTATTCTGTATCAATTTATAAATGATAACCATATTTAACTATATAGTTACTATTAATATGTAGTTGATGCTTTTATAAAAAAGTTCAAAGAAATTAATTCAGCAAAGCTTTATGAAAATATAATAACCTACAAATACTAGAAATACTTCTTTGCATCATAAAACTTTATTTCATAGTCTCGAAGCTTGAGATTTCAACTGTGAGTTGATGTATAAGATTTTCAAGGAAGATATCTTCACAGTATATTTTGTTACAAGTTTTAGAGCATCCTTATTTCTATTTCCAATGGTAGGTACCTTGAATTCTCCAAACAATTAATATACTAGAAGAATAAATAGACGTATTCTATTATCCTATGCCAACATAAACATCAATGTCTAAGTTTATTTATTTTTTTTTGCTTGATTCCACAGATGTTGCCATGCCGTAGTATTTAAATCTAATAACGATCCAATGACTTGAATTTTTTTGTGGTTCCTCAATATGTTCTTTAATAATTATTATATAATTGAGATGTATAAAAAGCAATTTATGTAATCTTTGACAATATACAAAATTTCATTAATACATGAATGAATGTTTATAAACAGGATGTCAATCTAAAAGTCTCAGTAATTCTGCATTTTTCAGTAAATGTGACAAAATTGCTTATATTGAATATTTACATTTTTTGACATTTTTTTTTATTTTTACGAAATATGTTATGGCTGTTGTATTCAACTGTGGTAGGTAGATATTGTGAAAACATTTTAATGTGGATCAATTAAGGATACTGTATGTACCTATTAGATAAATAATGTTAACAAGATGGTGCATCGTTGTGTACTGTGCAAAAAATAAAGTATAAGTGTTCAGAACTTACTGCTTACCTTTCACAGATTTACAGTTCTGGACTTCCCATTGCCCTATCATTTGATATATAAATACTATTTACCTATTCTAATAAGAATACAAATTTATATTGATAGCAGAAAATAAACAATGTGTAACTATACATGTTCATAATTCAATATCGATGGCAACTAAAATTCATTCTTCATGTAATAAATAAATCTAAGCTAAGATAAATATTTCCATTAAATTAAATTCTTATACAATACAGCACTGTTATTGGAATCAGTGACTTTTGCTGTATGTATTTGGAATGAGAGAATTGATTTAGATGTTGGTTGTTAACAAAGTGTGTTGTCACTATAGCAGGTTATTTATCTAGTCTGTTCAATGATCAAAGTTTGAATTAGTGTGAAAATGAAACTTTCATTTATTGCAAATGAAAAAATGAAGTTGGCTTGTGTTTACTTGGTTGAAGTTTTAATTAATCATATTTTCTGTTGAAGTATAATCTAAGCTGATAGTTGTTTCTTTATTGAAAAATATTCAACTACAAAAAGTGTAGATACTTTGTTTAGCTCCATATAAATAAATCTTCTATAACTAATTTCAATTCTTTTTAAATTTTGTTATTCCAATATATTTATTCCTTACAGGAAAATTATTAAATGGAAGTTATATAAAATGGAATTCTCCAACTGGGATTATTATATGTGAAATTTGTGGAAATCTTTACAAAAATAAAGTTGAATATTTTTGTCATTTCTCTACCAAGCATGGCTTAAAACAGAGGAAGATGTATATAAATAAATCCAACAAAATAAGAATCAACAATATGAAAACTGAAACTCCTGATAAAGAAATTAAACAAGAATTACAAGACACAATAAATCTTCAACATCAGCTTAATGTTATTGATAATTTCAAGTCACCTCTTGGAGGAGAAGTTGGTTTAAGTGACAATATTTGTAAGTGTTTGAAATCTGACAAAAAACCAAGTGAATGTAACATTTGTTTGAAACGTTTTCTAACCACAGACGATTCAATTAAAAATTCAAGCTACCCTACAGGAAAAAAATCATTAAAATGCAGTGTTTGCTCAAGACACTTCTCAACTAAACATAATTTAAATATCCATTTGCATACACATACAAGCGAAAAACCTTTCAAATGTGAAATTTGTTCAAAATCTCTTTCAACTGCTCAACAATTAACAGCACATAATCGAAGTCACACAGGCGAAAAACCGTACAAATGCGGCATTTGCTCAAGTCATTTTGAATTCAAAAGTAATTTAGATGTACACTTGCGTATCCATACTGGCGAAAAACCTTTCAAATGTGAAAATTGCCTAAAATCTTTTGCACTGAAAAGTAATTTAAAAATACATTTGCGTATCCATACAGGCGAAAAACTTTTCAAATGTGAAATTTGTTCAAAATCTTTTTCAAGTGCTCAACAATTAACGAGGCATACTCGAAGTCACACAGGCGTAAAACCTTTCAAATGTGACATTTGCCTAAAATCTTTTGCACTGAAAATTGATTTAAAAAGACATTTGCGTATCCATACAGGCGAAAAACCTTTCAAATGTGAAATTTGCTTAAAATCTTTTTCAACTGCTCAACAATTAACAGTGCATACTCGAAGTCACACAGGCGAAAAGCCGTACAAATGCGCCATTTGCTTTAGACATTTTTCATGTAGTACTTTAAATCAGCATGTGCGCATCCATACAGGCGAAAAACCTTTCAAATGTGAAATTTGCCCAAAATCTTTTGCACAGAAAAGTGATTTAAAAAGACACTTGTGTACCCATACAGGAGAAAAACCCTTCAAATGTGACATTTGCTTAAAATCTTTTTCAACTGCTCAACAATTAACTAGGCATACTCGAAGTCACCATTTGCTTTAGACATTTTTCATATAGAAGTACTTCGAGTCAACATTTGCATAAAATACAAGTGAAAAATCTTTTAAAATTTGATGTTTGCTTGAAATCTATAATAGTATTTTATGCAACGATCATGTAATTATAGCCATTAAGACACGAGCATGTTGTAGGATACGAAACGAGCCGCAGGTGAGTTTCCTATATTATATGCGAGTGTATTAATGGCCATTACATGAAAGTTGCATAGGTACCTACAATATTTTTTCTACTCCGATTAATAAGAATTATTTAATTAATAATTATCATTTATTATAAAAAACAAAAACAATGAAAGGAACTTCAACAAATAAATTTTACAAATTGTACAACAAATAAATTTAAAACTTTTGAACATAATAATATTAATTCTTTAATCTTCTTTGTGCATGTATAAATTATTTATTGTACAATTTGTAAAATTTATTTGGGGGGCTGATCCTGTTCGGATGGTTGTTGAACTGGAGGGCATGTTAAAGTTTGTTTCATTCCTATTTTCAATTTAATTAAAAATTTTATTCGACACATTTATTTTATTTTGGATACTTTCTTCAATATAACCCCTTTGCAACCGTAGTGGATTTCCAACCACCGTGTCTTTTTGAGGTGGTAATATCACCGCCGCCATCTACCAATATGGTTGCAGATGTTCTACGAAAGCAGTGTCATTTCAGAAATGTCAACCAGATTTCCATGGCTATATTAAATATTGTGCGAATGTCGCATTCGTATTGGCTTAAAAATCTGTATCATAATGAATATCATTATGATACAGATTTTAGTCTTTTAATAAGTATATTATAAAACAGGAGTAAAAAAATATATTAATATTTTATTTTTTCCCTGTTCTTTTGTGTTTTTAGCAGTGTGAAATAAAATGTCGTATTTACGTCACACGTCCGGTAAACTTTTACAGTACTCGTTTCGAAATTCCAGACTCCGCTGTCGCCTCGTAATAAAAGTGTACTTACCGGACTAGTAACGTAAATATCTATTGTTGAGTATAGGCTGCTTTCTTTAGTGTATTTAGAAAGTTTAGACATCTTTTTGTATACAACTTTAATAGCCGATAATTTACCAATTGGATTTGGTCAGGTAAACAATTTGATCAGGTAAAAATGTGTACTTATGTGGAATAAATTTCGTTTTGATGTGTACCCAGTGCCATTTTCAATATATACAATATTTAATATTTAGTTTGTAATCGAAATAAATCGATCCTTTGACAACACTGTGTTGCGATACAATTGTAATTATTGTAACAATAATTGTAAATATTACAGTAGAAATTAAAATTCGAATTTTTGTATCGAACACCTAAACTCGGTTTAATGATAACTGATGTAATTAATGATAATAAATAAATCAATAAGTATGTCACAGCCTAAACATCAGTTATCATTAAACTGAGTTTAGGTGTTCGATACAACGCGCCCTTAGTTGTGCATTTTCCTCGATTCAGAAATATAAATTGAAATCCACATTTTTTACACAGTTAATAACTAAAATGGAATTTATTACCAAATTCTCAGGATTTTATTTAAGAAATATTCAACTAAGTAAACTTTTTCCACCGAGTGTACATGCGTTTATTCCGCGGGACTGAGATATCTCCCTCTCGCTTCTTTGTTTGCGCATCTCAAGAGTTGAGATGAATTTCGTCGAGGTGTACTGGAGCAACTTAAATCCAAAGCGAACATTCTTTATATAGAACAAAATGCAAAAAGCTGATCCTGTATACAATAAATATACTTATTATTCGAACAGAAAAACTACCAAACAAACAGTCTAAGAACATACAAACAGCATAAACACCTGCAAGATGCCGACTAATCACAGAACTAACAGGTGTAAACACGGTTTGTTTTTCCTCAGGGCGTCTGTCAAACCGATTGATGACGTCACGTGCACATGCCCTATCAAAGGCATTTTTTCTTGACGAAACTGTTTCGAAGAACATTTTGAAACAGTTTCGTCGTGACGTATTGATTAGTGGCGATCGCAAAAATGAATCGTTTTAAAACGTCACGTGGTCAGTATCTATCTGTCGACTGTCCTGCCAGTTTCGCTTTGTTTACTTTTGTCTGTGAGCAGAGATTTTTTGGCGTTTTGATATTAGACACTTTTAGCTTGTCATAAGTTTTTACTCGTATCCGTATCCGTATTGGAGTTACGTTGTCGATTCCATATTACAATGTTATTATTTTCCAGAACTTGTTGAAGTTGAGCCTAATATTTTTGAACAAAATCAGGATCTAAAATCGGGTACCTATAATATTTAATTTAATCAGTGATGGGTAATGTTAATAACCACCTATGTTGTTAACCAGTTTTTAGCGTTAATTAACGCTAAGTTAAAAATTGTTTGAAATTAACCACGGTTAACAATTTAGGCGGCCACTTAAAAAAGAAGAATTTTTATAAAATTATATTTATATAAAAGCATTTTCTAGGCCGCGAGCATCAGGAGTTTGCGCAGTAATTTTTCCATGTCTATTAAATAGCATTACGCAGACTCCTGACGTCCGCGACTGTCGATGACTTCTAAGTTCTGGAGCTTTTATTTACATCTCAAATATGATTAAATTATGTCAAAATGTTTGTAATAGTGGACAGAACACAAATATCTAATAAACCATTTTTTTTTGGTTAAAAATTGATAGTTAATAACTATTTATTAACCAGTGACCGGTTAACAAAATTATTAACCGGTTAATACCCATCACTGAATTTAATAATGAAAAAATTAAAGTGTCCCTTTCAATCTTGCCATTCTCTAAATGAACAGCGGTGGATATATCCACTGCATCCATTGCAAAACACAACAAATTAAACAAACCGGTACTATAAAAGTAAATAAATTGAAAACGGAAATTCCATTTGTTTTGTATAAAAACATTAACAAAAAATTTCAAAAATTACACTAGTGACACTGCTGACAGATTAAAACGGTCTTGGAGAACAAACAGTTTTATTCCTGACGTCATTAACCGATCAAGAAAATAGACCGTTTTAAAACAGTTTGAAACAGTTTCAGAACAGTTTTTCAAGAAAAAATGCCTTAAAGCCTCCATGGGTTATCTCCAATGAACTTCCGTATTAATAGTTCATTGGTTATATCTGGTTTTAAACCGTCCATAACCACAAAAAAATTTTGATCTTGTGTATATTATCTCTGTGTTTATTCCAGCAAAGTACATAGAATAATACTTATATCACAGTATAAAGTTGTTATACTGTGCTTATATGATGCAAAGTATGCGTGGTCGTGGTATTATCTCTGGTCGTGGTTCTCAGAGATAATACACACAAGGTGGTACTCCACTGGTGGTACATGCAAGAAAAAATCGCCTGTAGAGTTCGATCTCCTTGTATACCCACCGTTTGTTATTACTTTCTTCCACATACTGCATGAGTAATTATTATGGAAACAAAGCAAGAAATTAAGGTTAATTTCAAGGAATGTATGGAGGAAATTATCGATATCAAACATGAATTTGATGGACAAATTCATACCTTAAATTTTCAAAGTAGTCTATTTGGAAAAATTATCAGTTCAATTAAACAAGAGAAAATTGAAGATTTACATATTGATCCCATAGTTAAAATCAATCCATACAAAATTAAAACTAAAATGAAATATTCAAAAAGGAAACTAAGAAAGCCATCTAAGTTAAGAGGTGAGTAAAATTTGATAAGTAATATGTATTCTGAATTATGTCATCCCTTTTCCAGAATATCATATATAAAAAGCTGACACACTATATTATTTTTGCTTATACTAAATAATTTACTTCCTAGGTAAAAGACAGAGAACAGCCAGTCAGTAATTAACCATTGAATAGAAAACACTTATTTTATTGTCGGGAATATTATAAATTGTAATAAATAAATTAATAAAGTTTTTAAAAAGGAACTTTTCACCTGTGGTGACTTATTTGGCGCAGTCAGTAGGATATTTCGGGTCGAACATATCGAATGTGCGATTTCGTTTTAACGATTTACCGAAATAAATCGAACACTAAATCAAAATTTTGAACTTTTGTGGAAGTGAATTGTTCAGTGAGATACCAAATCTTTGGATTACTCATCCGTCCATAGAGGACCTGTTCCAGCCACTACCAAGCATTCGACGAGATTTGGGACCAATATTGCCCAAAATCTGCAAGAATCCATCTGTGAATTCTTATAATCTAGTAAGGCATGTTTAAAATCGTCTTCTTTGTTCTGTAAGTACAATTTATGAATTCTGAAGTAACTGTAAACGAATTAAGTGAAGCACTAGATAATTTAATTTTAGAAACCATTACTGACTCAAACTCGACAAATTTAGATAGTACTGATAATAATCAAATAAATATGGCCCTACAACCTTTTAAATGGGAATATTCAAATTGTATCCCCGATTTTGATGGGAACCCAAATGACTTGAATAGATTTATTTCTGTTAGCGAAACAATTATCAATAATTTTGTTGATAGAGCGAATCCTAATAATTTTCAGAACGTTTATTTGTTGAATTCTATAATTGCCAAAATAAAAGGTAAAGCTAGAACGGTAATTAATATTCAAACATGTAATACTTGGAATTAATTAAAAAATGTTTTAACAAGAAATTTCTCAGATCAAAGAGATGAAGTCTGTCTAAACAGGGATCTCGTAATGCTAAGACAAAATTCTAATGAAAATCCACAATTATTTTATGATAGGTGTTTACACATTCTGAACTTGCTTTGTAGTTATGTAGGTTTACATGAATTGACGGAAGAGGGTAAAAATTTAAAAAGACAATTATATCAAAATTTAACCTTAAAAACTTTTCTTTCTGGGTTAAAAGAACCATTGGGTACCACCATTCGCTGCATGAAACCAACATCACTAAGCGAAGCAATGCAATTCGTTTTGCAAGAAGAAAATGCACACTATTTACAAAATTCGACAAAATTTAATCAAAAACCAACACAACCTTTCAGACAAAATTTTCGACAAACACCTGAATTTAGACATGACTATCAACCACCCATACAAAATCAATATTCAAATTATAATCCGCCTAATTCGCAATCATTTAACGCTCATACTCCAAATAATTTTTTTTCAAGGCAGAATAATTTCCCTTCACAACCAATCCCAATAAATCCTAGACCTATTCAGCAGAATTTTCCTAGAAATTCGCAAGTCTTTCGAAGGCACAACCAAAACGTAAATGTTTTTAGGCCAAATCCAAACGCTAATTTACCTAAACCAACGCCAATGTCCACTAGTACACGAGCTACATACCCTAATAATCAAAATCAATCTAATTATAAAAGACCACCGCCGTCTACAAATAACTTCAAACAAACTAAACGTCCGAATTTTACTTCTGAAGAACTTTATAATGTCGACACAGAAGCTTACGATCCCGAAAATTGGGAATACATAGATAATAGTTACGAATATTCTGATCATACTGTTGGTCAGCCATATACCGATAACGAAACTTCAAATAATAATAATACTAATTTTAGTAATGATAACGATGACACACATAACAAAAACGTAAATTTTTGTTAAATGCCTCGGAAAACCAATATTACAGAAACAATACTAAAATAATACCTTTCAATAATGTAAAATCAAGTGAATTACCCTACATAATTTTACCTGAATACAATTTAAAGTTTTTAATAGACACCGGATCAAGTCGATCATTCATAAATCCTGATTTAGCATTTAAATACTATCGTAGTGAAATTAAAAATGATCCATTTGTAGTGACAACAGTTTTTCAAAAATCTGCCCACAAATATCGAGCGGATATCTTATCCTCAAAAATATTCAATCTTCCAAATCCAATAAAATTGAAATTTTATCTGTTCAAATTTCATAACGTTTTTGATGGTCTTATTGGACTAGATAACTTAAAAATATTACAAGCTGAGTTAAATTTCCAGGAAGGATCTCTTATCACTCCTCATAATAAAATAAAATTACATTACCACGAAGTTAACACGGATCTTAATCTTGTAACCGTATCCCCTAGATCGCAACAAGTTGTTAGAGTAAAAACAAGTGTTTCTCAGGGAGATATAATTATTCCTTATCAAAAATTGTATAATTGTGAAATCCCACAATGTCTTACTACAGCAAAAAATGGTTATGCACTAACTACAATACTAAACAATTCCGACAGTACCGTATCATTAGATTTCTCAGAACCATTCTTAGTAGAAAATTTTGACGAAAACGAGATACAAAATATTGACTTAAATAATATTGAATTATCAGATAATATACCGTTAGATCTTAATAAAATTAGAACCAATCATATGAATAACGAAGAAAAACAAAAAATACTAAAACTATGCCAGGAATATAGCGATATATTCTACAAAGAAGGTGAGCCATTAACCTTCACAAATAAAATTAAACATAAAATACATACAAAGGATGAATTACCTGTATATTCAAAAACTTATCGTTATCCGTTTGTACATAAGCAAGAAGTTGCTAATCAAATCCAAAAAATGCTAGAATCCAATATAATACGTCCCTCGAGTTCACCATGGTCTTCTCCCATATGGGTAGTAAGCAAGAAAATGGATGCTAGTAATCAACAAAAGTGGAGAGTGGTCATCGATTATAGAAAGCTTAACGAAAAAACTATAGAAGATCGATATCCTCTACCTAACACTACCGAATTATTAAACAAACTAGGCAATTGCCAATACTTCTCTACGATTGACTTAGCCAGTGGCTTTCATCAGATTGAGATGGAAGAACAAGATATTGAAAAAACGGCATTCAATACTGAAAATGGCCATTGGGAATTTCTGCGCATGCCTTTTGGTCTAAAAAATGCGCCAGCTACTTTCCAACGTGTCGCCGATAATATATTACGAGGTATACAAAACGAAATGTGTCTAGTATACCTAGACGACATCATTGTCTATTCAACCTCACTTCAAGAACATTTAGAACGCCTCAAAGCTGTTTTTCAGAGACTCAGAGAAGCAAACTTCAAAGTGCAGCTTGACAAATCAGAGTTCCTGAGAAAAGAAGTAGCCTACCTAGGTCACGTGGTTACACCACATGGGGTCAAACCTAATCCCGACAAAATCCAAGCTATACTTGATTATCCGATTCCCAAAACACCCAAACAAATCAAAGGTTTTTTAGGATTGCTCGGATATTATAGACGATTTATAAATGATTTTGCGCGAGTAACAAAGCCATTCACTAAATGTTTAAAAAAGGGCGCAAAAATCGAACTTAACGACGAATACATAACTTGTTTTAACACTTGTAAAAATTTACTAACCAATGAACCCATATTACAATACCCGGACTTTAATAAAACGTTTAACTTAACCACTGATGCTTCTAATGTAGCATTAGGTGCCATCTTATCACAAGGTCCTATAGGACACGACCTTCCCATAGCTTACGCCTCGAGAACACTTAACGATTCAGAACAAAATTATTCTACAATCGAGAAAGAGTTGCTTGCTATAGTTTGGGCAACTAAATATTTTCGCCCATATTTATATGGCCGTCAATTTAATATAATTACAGATCACAAACCTCTCGTGTGGTTAAATTCATTAAAAGAACCAAATTCTAAACTTTTACGTTGGCGAATTAAACTGGAAGAATTCGACTACCAAATTTTTTATAGAAAAGGTAAATCCAATAATGTAGATTCCTTATCTAGAATAGAACTCCATACTAAAGATACACATCCACTTTTGAACGACAGTTCATTTTGGAAGAATGTCGATGAAATTTTAGGTGAAACCAGTTACTATAATAACTCAAATACGTCCGAACAGGCATACCAAACTTTGAATACTCCTTCCCCTATTACCAATAGATTGACATGTGAAATCCCATCCACATCAGAAAATCTCCTACAGGACAAAGACAATTTTTCAATGATAGTAAACATTGACGAAATACTTACAGAAGACAACATTCAATCACAAAGTCAAAACGATCAGCAAAATCAAAATATGACAGATGACAATACTGTACACTCAAATTTCGACGAAAACCCAATTATAGGCATACCCATAATCGAATGTGCCGTAAATCACGGTAAAAATCAAATATTTATACAATCAGTCTTACATTCTCCTGCAAAATTAAAAAGAATAATTCTTTTCGAAAACAAACAACGACTTTCCGTTCAAATTTCTAAAAATAATTTTGATAATGATGTAATCAATTTCATTAAAGAATATATAGTTCCAGATATTCAATACTATATATATTTTGAAGACCCCAGTCTATACGAACCGTTCTCAGTATGCCTACAGAAATATTTCAAATCGTCATCTATAAAATTTAAAAGATGCACGACCAAATTATTAGACGTAACAAACAAAGACGATATCCAAGAAACCATTAAAAATTATCATGAAAGCAAATCAAATCACCGTGGAATCAATGAAACCCTTCAAAAAATTAAAGAAAAATACTATTGGCCCGATATGAAAAAATCCATTCAAACATTTATTAATGAGTGTGAGATATGTCAACAATGTAAATATGATAGGCACCCATTAAAATTAAAAATGAATTTGACACCCACTGCAAGTAAACCTTTTGAAATAATTCATATAGATTCATTTACATTCGAAAAACTCAAATTTTTAACAATCGTTGACAGCTTTTCCAAATACGCACAAGCATATCACTTAAATGCACTTTCTGGTACAGAAGTAGCTAACAACCTAATAAATTACTTTTCCCATCACGGTATACCAAACCAAATTATTTGTGATAACGGTACAGAGTTCAAAAACACCGTAATTACTGAACTATTAGGACTACACAAAATTAAAATTCATTTCTGTTCCCCTGATCACCCCCAATCAAATGGTATTGTAGAACGATTCCATTCGACAATAATAGAACACTTAAGACTTTTAAACTCTCAAGGATTCTCCAACACACCTATAAAGACTAAGATGACAAATGCCATTTTGGCATACAACAACTCAATACATTCAGCTACTAAACTGAAACCAATGGATATAATTAACGGACATATTACTGACAATGACCCATTTGATATCGCAATCGATAAACTATTAATTAACGATTACGTTAATAAACACAAAGAACGTTCTAAACTATTATATGCAAAAATCAATTCTGACTTAGCAAATCAAAAAGAAAACCGTTTAGAAACAATAAACGAAAACCGCGAGAGTCCTGAAGTATTTGTACCAAACCAAAAGGTGTTTATAAAAAAGAAAAAGAGACAGAAAAACGCAAATAAATTTCATACGGCAGTTAGTATTAAATCAGTAAACACTAAACGTAAAACAGTTACAACTGCAAAACATGGAAAAATTCATATGAATAATATAAAACGCCCACTTAAGAGAATATATTCATTTGACACATAATTATTATCATTTCAGATTCCCAGGAATCTTAGGATTCCAAGAAATAATTACTTTACGAAATCTTCAAGATAACTCTGGTCTACTACCTCTGAAACTTGGCACCGCAAAAGTAACTGAATACTATCACTCAATATTTTATTATTACGACATAAATCTCATAATGACTCAAGTTGAAAATTTAAAATCCAAAACAAATCAGATTTTCAACTCGGCATATAAAATTAACAAATACCGAGAAGAAATAACTAATCATAAACGTTTTTTAAAATTCGCTGAAAATAAAATAGAAATTAAATTGACAGAGTTGCTACCTCAAACAAATAGAACCAAGCGAGGCCTAATCAATGGTCTTGGCTCAGTTTTCAAAACTATTAGTGGAAATTTAGACGCAAGTGACGGAGAGCGTTACGATAACCTTATTGGGCAGCTTCAACAAAACGAAAATAAACTAGCTAATCAAATAAAAATTCAAAATTCCGTAGCAGTCTCTTTAATCGATAACTTTAATAAAACTGTTCAACAAATAAACCATAATAAAATCTTATTAGATCGCAAACTAGAAACTATTGACTCTTATCTAAGTAACCAAGCTAATTTTGAAGCAAATACCTATATAAAAGACGTAATATTCCAAATTTTAAACATGTACGAAATGCTTAATTCAATTTTACAAGACATAGAAAATTCAGTATCATTTGCAAAAGTTGGAGTTATGCATCCTAGCATAATAAAACCTAGCGAATTATTTAAGCTTTTAGAAGATATATACAGAAATCTCAGAGAAAACCAATTGCCCATACAATTAAAAATGAGCAACATTCCGATATTTGAAAGTTTAATTAAAGTATCATATTACATAATAAAAAATAAAATAACATATATTTTACGTGTACCCATAGCACATCCTTTTGATTTAGACTTATATCATTTGTATCCTATCCCTATTCAGAGTGAGAGTCAGTTAAAGGTGATAATCCCTCAAAATAAATATGTAATAAAAAATAAATTGTACTACAAACTTTTGGACGAATCATGCACACAACTAGTTAAACAAGAATATATGTGTGGAGAAGTCAGCTTACAACATGTAAATTCCAATAGCCCGTGCGAAATTCAACTTCTAGACCTCAAGAGCACCTCCAACTGTCATCAAATACCTATTAGCAATTCTCAGCAACTATTCAAGAGACTCGAAAATTCCAATCAGTGGATTGTGGTCCTTCCCAAGAAAACACCCATCAGACTAAAATGTTACCAGCAAGAAGAAATCCTGAACTACATTGGCACATTTCTCGCCACCATTCCGGCATCCTGTCAAATTATCACAGACTTCGAAGTAATCACTAACAATGGCCCAATAGAATTTGAAAGTCAGCCCATTTTTATTCCAGAAATATCCATCTCAAATCATGACTACGTCATACATCAAAATCTCAATCTCAGCCTTCCACAAATTAACCTAGACGACCTAACTACCCTTCGAGAAAGAATAATTAAAAACACTCCAATTCTAGAAAATTATATACCTTCTTTTGTTCCAAGCACTTGGACAATATTAATCTATTGCCTCCTAAGCCTAATATGCTTATACATAGCCTTCAAGAAGTTTCAACGTAGAAGCCCAACTCAAGAAAACCAATTTCAAGATGTTCATCTTCCTTAGCTACTGCCATCGGAAGCTGAAACTTCAAGGGGAGGAATTATGTCATCCCTTTTCCAGAATATCATATATAAAAAGCTGACACACTATATTATTTTTGCTTATACTAAATAATTTACTTCCTAGGTAAAAGACAGAGAACAGCCAGTCAGTAATTAACCATTGAATAGAAAACACTTATTTTATTGTCGGGAATATTATAAATTGTAATAAATAAATTAATAAAGTTTTTAAAAAGGAACTTTTCACCTGTGGTGACTTATTTTCTGTATCAAGTTATAAATGATAACCATATTTACCTATATAGGTAGTTTACTATCAATGTAGTCGATGCTTTTATAAAAAAATTCCAAAGCAATTAATTCAGCAAAGCTTTTTGAAATAAATATATATATATATATAAGGAAGTAGTTCGTTGCCGATACTAGATAGGTTTCAACTTTGTGGGGAATGCCGCACTCCCCACAAAATTTGAAACATATATATATATATAACTCTTTTCTACTACTTCTAAGCTTTCGGATTTATTTGAATCCTTTATCAAGGCTAAAATATGAACAATTTCTAATATTCAAAGGTAAAATTATAATTAATTTAAACTTATGTGCAAAGTGAGTTTGTACAAATTAAGTAAAACATCATTTTAAAAACAGATGAACACATCTTCCACTAAACGTGGTAGTTAAAAGTTACATTTTTAAAAACTGAATAAAAATCTGATTGAAGTCGAACACGAAGCTTCAGTTTCTTATATGTATAAAAATAATATTTATTTTCTTTATTAACCTGTGTTTTATTGATATTTTTATGAAAATTATTTACAAGGGTCAATGTAATTATTATTATTATTGAAGTATTTTATCTTTATGTTAACTTACTTAACTTTATCAATGACAAAACCATAGCTCATGCAATGCTTAATATTTATAGAGTAGAATAGAAATTTATTCAGTTTAGTTTAGTTTTAATACAAAAAAAAACCTAAGAACTAAGTTTACTAAACTGTTAACCAGCACAATGGATTTTTTAAATCTGTGCATGCTGGTCTTTACTCACAATTTATAATTATAATATTATAATTTTAATAAACGTATATATACTAAAGTAAGTCTGATAAATAAATATAACTATTCTGTACAAAATTTGTCTATATATATGTCCCAACAAATTTATTTTTTAAAATCCAATCCTGAATTTGGTTTTTAATACTCTTGAAGGGTTTATTTCTAAGTGAACCAGGTAGGGCATTATAAATTCTGGGGCCAGTGTAGCTAATATGTCTCTGAGTCGCTGTATGCCTGACAAGGGATGTTGATAGGTTACGTCTTGCAAAATTCCTTGTATTTAGTTGGTGTAAAACTTCATTTCTGTTGTAGTGATTATTAATCATGAATCTTAATACTGATTTTATATACAACTGTTCTAGATTTAAGAGTTTGCTTTCCTGAAACAGTAGTTCTGTTGAAAATCTTTTATTTTTGAACGTCATTAATTTAATTATATATTTTTGGGCTATTGATAAACTGTTCAATATTGTTTTTGATGCATTTCCCCAGACAATTATTGCATAATTTATGATAGATTCAACTAGTGAATAGTAAACCATTTTTAGTACTTATATTTAAAGATAAAATGTTTCTGAGTTCAAAGAATTTATATATTAGTTTTCTAATTTTTTTTGTTATATAGATGACAAGATTTTTCCAATTTAGGTTTTCATCAAGGAAAATTCCCAAGTATTTTATGCATTTTACCCTCTCTATACTAGTACAATTACAGTTTTTTAAATCATCAGTATTACAATCTGACCTATGTATTTTTAAATTTTGAGTATCAGACAAAGATTTATGTGTTAACGCAAAAGTCATGGACTTAGTCTTCTCTATATTCAGCGAAAGCAAACTATGGTCAAGCCAATTTTTTTTTTGATGCAGAATTTTCAGCCTTTCTGATAGCAAGTTTCCATGTTTTATCTTTAACTATTACTATATTTACATCCATAAGTTTGTCACTCCTATGAACATAAAAACCAAACACCAGCTATTTACCATTATTCTTAAACATTATCTATCACACATCTCAAGATCGATTACTTTGCCACCAATAAGGATACAAAGATATGTGATATCCAATCAGAAAGAAAATGGCTATATCACCAAGAAAGCCAAAATTAACAACAACTATTGTAAGTAGCGTTAATCAAAAATGTTACTAGGGTTAATAAATTATTATAGTAAAATGTATTTTAATTTCATAATTGTCATTATATCTCAGAACAATAACATAACCAAAATAAATTATTCGTAACAATCTTATCAATCTTATCAATCTTATTGATGAAATACCAGCTATTGTATTAAAAGAATGTGTTGAAACAATATCTGTCCAACTATCTCACATTACCAATTTATCAGTCACTCAAGGACAGTTCCCAAAAAAACTTAAAATAAATAAAACAATTCCTTTATTTAAAAAAGGCGATCCTCAATGTGTCGATAATTACAGAATGATATGTATATTTAGCTGTTTCTCAAAAATTGTTGAATCTGCTGTTTACAAGAGGTTAGTTAATTATTTAGACCACAATAGTATAATCACACAATCCCAACATGGTTTTCGCCAGAATTATTCAATCGAAACTGCATCAATTGACCTTGTACAATATGTCCATGAGAATATCGATCAAAACAATCATTTAGTGGGAATATTTTTCGACCTAACCCGTGCATTTGACACAATTAATCCCACTTACTTATCAATAAAACTTGAGGCAATGGGCATTAGAGGACCAATTCAATCGTGGATTAACTCATACATGTCGGGCAGAACACTCAAAGTGCAGATTGAAGATGAGCTATCTGATGAGTTTAGTACTTGTATTGGAACTCCACAGGGCGGAGTATTAGGACCACTTTTATTTCTCCTCTACATAAATGACCTACCCTTAAGTATAACAAATGGACGCGTTTTTATATATGCAGATGACACAACGATTGTAATCGTAGCTGATAGTTTAGATGAATTACTTAGGAAAATACAAATAACCATGATTGAGTTCATTCATTGGTGTCAAAAAAATCACCTCATTATTAATGAAAGTAAAACCATTTTTATCCAATTCACATCTCCTCTTAGGGAAGGCAACAACTTAATATTTACATTAAACAATAGTAAGTTTGAGTCGGTAGAGCACACTAAATTTCTTGGAATGGAATTAGATTCCAAACTAAATTTTAACCATCAAATTGACTCTCTCTGTAAAAAACTAAATAAACTCTACTTTGCTTTCAATAATCTAAAATCAAATTTTTATCAATGTCACCTACTTAACTTGTATTATGCTTTTATATACTCTGCTATCAGCTGCAATATAGTTGTGTGGGGCCGAGCAACAGATTTTGAGCGAATATTCATCCTTCAAAAGCGATTCATTCGTCTCATTTTTAACTTGAGGTATAACGAATCTTGTAGAGATACATTTAAGAAGAATCACATCATGACCTGCACATGTATTTATCTCTTTAAATTGTTAACCTACACTTTTCTTAATAAGAGTAAATTTCAAATAAATAGAGAAGTCCATAATTATAACACGAGAAATAGAGGTGATATCCACCTAAATCGATTCAATCGATTTCAACTAAAAAAGTCTCCAATGTATGCAGGAGGTCAGTTTTTTAACTTGCTACCTGACTCAATCAAAGAAATAACACATTTTAACAAATTTAAGAAAAGTTTAAAGTTGTTTTTAACTGAAAATTGTTTTTATTCTCTAGACGAATTTATTGGCTGGAACAATAACACTTAATTTATGTAATTTTGTCTATTTATTTTTACTTTAAATTTTAACAATACTTTATCATTCTCGTAATTTTACTCGTTTTGTAATTTTATTGTTTACTACTAATGTTCTTATCAAGTTATTACTATCTAACCTACTTTTTACCTTAGTATTCTGTATTTGATTTGACTTGTCTTATGTCATGTAAATGATACACAAAGATTAATAAATTTATCTATCTATCTATCTATCAACAAAAACCATGGCCCTTATGACATTCAAAACCTAAATTCATAAGTTTGTCACTCCTATAAAAATAGAACTCAAATGTCACTTTTGTTACCATTATTTTTCCACACCATCTACCACACATTACAAAATCCATTACTTTGCCACCAATAAAGACAATGCAATATGTGATACCAACAAGGAAAAATTGGCCTTGTCCAAAGGAAGATTTTACATAACTGGAAACTATTAGTGATATATCATATGCTAATTTCAAAATAAACAGGACTATTAAATTGACTCTGAGTATTGATAGGTACTTTGTTTAGTTCCATAAGTATAAATAAATCTTCTATAATTAATTTCAATTTCTTTTTAAATTTAGTTATTTTAATATATTTATTCCTTACAGGAAAATTATTAAATGGAAGTTATATAAAATGGAATTCTTCAACTGGGATTATTATATGTGAAATTTGTGGAGATCTTTACAAAAATAAAGTTGAATATTTTTGTCATTTTTCTACTAATCATGGCATAAAACAGAGGAAGATGTATATAAGTAAATCCAATAAAATAAGAATCAACAATATCAAAACTGAAGCTCCTGATAAAGAAATTGAACAAGAATTACAGGACACAATAAATCTTCAACATCAGCTTAATGTTATTGATAATTTCAAGTCACCACTTGGAGGTGGAGTTGGTTTAAGTGACAATATCTGTAAGTGTTCGAAATCTGACCAAAAGCCAAGTGAATGTAACATTTGTTTGAAACATTTTCAAACCACAGACCATTCAATTAAAAATTCAAGCTACCCTACAGGAAAAAAATCATTAAAATGCAGTGTTTGCTCAAGACACTTCTCAACTAAACATAATTTAAATATACAGTTGCGTATCCATACTGGCGAAAAACCTTTCAAATGTGAAATTTGCCTAAAATCTTTTGCACTGAAAAGTAAATTAACAATACATTTGCGTATCCATACAGGTGAAAAACCATTCGAATGTGAAATTTGCCTGAAATCTTTCACACTGAAAAGGTATTTAAAAATACATTTGCGTATCCATACAGCCGAAAAACTTTTCAAATGTGAAATTTGTTCAAAATCTTTTTCAACTGCTCAACAATTAACAAGGCATACTCGAAGTCACACAGGCCAAAAACCTTTCAAATGTGACATTTGCGTAAAATCTTTTGCACTGAAAATTGATTTAAAAAGACATTTGCGTATCCATACAGCCGAAAAACTTTTCAAATGTGAAATTTGTTCAAAATCTTTTTCAAGTGCTAAACAATTAACAAGGCATACTCGAAGTCACACAGGCCAAAAACCTTTCAAATGTGAAATTTGCCTAAAATCTTTTGCACTGAAAAGGTATTTAAAAGCACATTTGCGTATCCATACAGCCGAAAAACCTTTCAAATGTGACATTTGCCTAAAAATTTTTGCACTGAAAATTGATTTAAAAATACATTTGCGTATCCATACAGGCGAAAAACCTTTTAAATGTGACATTTGCCTAAAAACTTTTGCACTGAAAATTGATTTAAAAATACATTTGCCTATCCATACAGCCAAATGTGAAATTTGTTCAAAATCTTTTTCAAGTGCTAAACAATTAACAAGGCATATTCGAAGCCACACAGGCCAAAAACCTTTCAAATGTGACATTTGCCTAAAATCTTTTGCACTGAAAATTAATTTAAAAATACATTTGCGTACCCATACAAGAGAAAAACCTTTCAAATGTGAAATAAATTCAAAATCTCTTTCAACTGTTCAACAATTAACAGCACATAATCGAAGTCACACAGGCGAAAAGCCGTACAAATGCGGCATTTGCTCAAGTCATTTTGAATTCAAAAGTAATTTAGATGTACATTTGCGTATCCATACTGGCGAAAAACCTTTCAAATGTGGAATTTGTCCAAAATCTTTTGCACGGAAAAGTGATTTAGAGAAACATTTGCGTATCCATACCGGCGAAAAACCTTTCAAATGTGAAATTTGCCCAATATCTTTTTCACTGAAAAGTAATTTGCAACAACATATGCGTATCCATACAGGCGAAAAACCTTTCAAATGTGAAATTTGCCTAAAATCGTTTACACTGAAAAGTAATTTAAAAAGACATTTGCGTATCCATACAGGCGAAAAACCTTTCAAATGTGAAATTTGTTCAAAATCTCTTTCAACTGCTCAACAATTAACAGCACATAATCGAAGTCACAGAGGCGAAAAGCCGTACAAATGCGGCATTTGCTCAAGTCATTTTGAATTCAAAAGTAATTTAGATGTACATTTGCGTATCCATACAGGCGAAAAACCTTTCAAATGTGAAATTTGTTCAAAATCTCTTTCAACTGCCCAACAATTAACAGCACATAATCGAAGTCACACAGGCGAAAAGCCGTATAAATGCGGCATTTGCTCAAGTCATTTTAAATTCAAAAGTAATTTAGATGTACATTTGCGTATCCATACTGGCGAAAAACCTTTCAAATGTGAAATTTGCCTAAAATCTTTTGCACTGAAAAGTAATTTAAAAATACATTTGCGTACCCATACAGGAGAAAAACCTTTCAAATGTGACATTTGCTTAAAATCTTTTTCAACTGCTAATCAATTAACAAGGCATACTCGAAGTCGCCATTTGCTTTAGACATTTTTCATATAGAAGTACTTCGAGTCAACATTTGCATAAAATACAAGTGAAAAAACCATTAAAATGTGATATTTGTTTAAAATCTTTTGCACAGAAAAGTACGCTGAATATTCATTTGCGTATTCATACAAGTGAAAAATCTTTTAAAATTTGATGTTTGCTTGAAATCTATAAACACATTTGTTTGCTCATAGATACTGAAGAAATACCTGCGAATATCACTTGAAATCGATTTCAGTAAAAGGTGATTAAAGTCATCGAGTAACCATTCAATTATAAGTATCTTGAAAATTCTTCATATATACATTTAGTGATTTTTTATCCAAAGTTATCGCTCCAACTAAATAAATTATGCCTTTAGTTTAAAGCTTTTTTTTCTGAATCCAATTGACTTCACAGTATAAATATATATGTTGATTTTTAAGGAAGAAATGTATTGATGGTTTTTGATAAATCTTCTTACCCATATACACGAGGTGTGAAAGGAAGGTTGTGTTTTTCTTCCAATTCTGCAACACTCTGTGGAAGTTATTAGAAAGATCCCATATTTACATTACGTTATAACGATATCCGACACCTTAGGGTATAATGATATATGATTATATAATAATGCAAAGTCGAAAATGGATATATATATAGGTTTCAAATTTTGTGGGGAATGCGGCAATGTAAATGAAGTGTACTCTTTTTAGTTAATTCTGAGCTTTCGGTTTATTATTCTAACCATTTTCAAAGAACTACAAGAAAATTATTCATAGATATTATAAGTCAAGTAAAATTGAAAAATTGTTAAATAATTGAAAATCATACTTACAACTAATTGAGATTAATAATATCTATAAATTGTATAAATGGAGAAAAGATTCATTCATAAAAAATGTTATATGTATAGGTATAAATGAAAAAATATAAAGTTAAAATGACATTTGTGAAATTTGTCAATTTATATTAGTCATAGAAACCTATTCATAGCCAGTGCAAATGTAGGTATATTCATAGGGATAAACATGGGATAAACCATTAGTTTAAAAGTCAATAAAAGAATTCTTCTCTGTAATGTTTAGACCTGTTATTAGTTTATTGTCGAATGATAATAAATAACTGTGAATTGTATTTAATTTCTTAATATCAGTTCTTTTATTCAAACAATTATGTTGCTCTGAAATGAATACCATTTCCAGGAAAATCCTTCTAGAGTAGTTATTTTCTTTGTATAGAATTTCACAAATGTCATTTTAACTTTATATTTTTTCAACCTACCTATATATTTTAACCTAACCTATAGGTACATATAACATTTTTTTACGAATGAATCTTTTCTCCATTTATACAATTTATAGGTATTACATTACATTAAAAAAAGTTAAACTTCTCGAACACAGTGCAATTCCATAAGTCATAGGAAACAGTTTTTGAATTTACGCAATCAAAATGGAATAATATTATCTTGATCAAACAATATCATTGGTCTACCATCATCAATAACTTCATTACAAAAAAGAGCTTTTCTTTCTTTCGTCAAACTTCTGCATGGGTTGAGGATATGCTTGCAATAAAATTTTGAACTAAGTACTTCTTCACCTAGCTATTCTTATTCATCTATGGAAACTTCCTCTTCATGTTGTAGAGTTCTTCAAGTACTTTTTTTTTCATAATAGGATATTGCTAATATAAGATTCAAAATAATAAACAAGTATTATCTTGCATATTAAAACAAAAACTCCGTTGACTAAAGTAGATCTAGATCCTACTTTCAGCACAAAGCCAGATTCAAAATATTTGTAGGCATTTAAAAACTTTTGAAAGCCTCCATCCCCTCTTTGGTGCAAAAACTGTGTGAAAATAACAATTAACTATTTATATCCATATCTAGTTCATCCATTTCTCAAATGTGGTTAAAATCCAATAAAGGTGATTAAGCTGGTGTTCTTATTCTTTGGTGATACTAAACGAAGTGTATTCGATTCCGGCACTGTGTATGCTTTGGTCCCATAGTTCTAATGGTACGGTTTCGCTAGTCGAAAACGACAAGTACCCATACTAGGTATATGTAGTATATGTGGTGTACCAAGAGAAAATCGTTTAATGAAACAAATAAATAGTCTTAGTTTTTAAATATTAAAAAAAAGGATTCAAGTTGTACAGTTGACGAAAAAGTTTTGTAACTAACACGAGTGCAAAAAGGGCGATTGTTAATAGCCCTTATTAACACTCCAATTGGTTAAATAACTATTATTAGTATATAGATCGACCAACATAGCTTTGCCTCTGAGATGCGCAAACGATAAACAGAGAGGGTTAGTGTGCGACAAAGTCCGACTTCGCCCTTTCACCACAGGGTACACCATCTAACAAGAGACGAAAGCTTTGTCGGTTCCTTTGAAGTCGGACTTACACGATATTGAGCGGAAATACATAAACTACCTACCTGATTCACTGAGAAAAGTAACACGAGTATTGATTCGAAGTAAAACCATAACTACACTAAAAAAAATAGTAGTGTTGATGATGATTTTTTTAACTACTAGCATGACAACACCTTTTAATAGGTAAATAATCATTATTCACCTAGGGGCGCGTTGCATCGAACACCTAAACTCAGTTTAATTATAACTGATGTTTAGACTGTGACATATTGATTTATTTATTATCATCAATTACATCAGTCTAAACATTAGTTATAATTAAACCGAGTTTAGGTGTTCGATACAACGCGCCCTAGTCTAATAATGAAATGCTTCACTTTTTTAAAGAAATTACCTGGAAATTTATTCATTTTATGAAATGAATATCAAAAATGAACTCTAGAAAATGTCCTTAGACAATATGTAGAAATTATCAAAAATTGAAAATCGTTTAAAATAATAGTAGGAATGACGTTTATTGAATTCCATCAATGATTTTCCGTCACCAAGTTCAGTAACATTTCAAACTAATTCTTGATAAACGTCACATTTCATTTTAGGTCACATAAATTTTGAATGAAGAATCATCTTCAAATTTGTTTTGGTAAGATAGTGGATAAAATATGGTATTGCACACACGCCTGGCAGGATAATTCATTTCCAGGAAAGTCAGTAATTACTGACAAACCGGCAACACGGTGAACTGAGGAAAATGATGACTTGACATTGACAGATAAATTAATTAATTCACGCATGTGCACACAAATTTGAGATCACGTAAACTACTTTCTTTCGCCTCTTGTTAGATCTGATGGTGTACTCTGTGCTTCCACCGGGAAGTACAATCGAGAGAAGAATTTTAGTCGAAACCGTTGATTGAATGCAGTACCTGAATCAACGTCGAAACAAATTTGATATCGGTTGACGATAACGATAAAACAGTAGAGGATAGGAATCCCAACATCCTTATTCATTCGCAAGTAGAATATAATTAAAGGCGCAAAATGTCCTCAGGAATGGATTGATCTTGAGCCATTTCGTGAAAATCGGGTAATGACAATCGCTGACAGTATCATATTATTTAAAAACAATATTATTATGTTTCTATGGGTACCAACTACATGCCAGCTATCTTCGCATTGAATGCAAATTTCAAAAATAGCGAACGCCGATAATATATATTTACGATATAAGTGTCGTAAAGATTCATATTACGAAATGAGATGGGACATTTGTCAAACGAGACCGTTAGGCCGAGTTTGATAACCCATTGAATATCGTAATATAAATTTACGATACGAATATAGTACATTATTTTACCTACTACCAATAATGTTAATTATTTACTCAAAATTAGCCAATATTCCTGAAATTAATGATATTAGAATCATGTAACAAGCAAGTGTTGCGCTCATTGTTGATTTATTTTGCGAACTGTCAATTTTGACGCGTTCACTTCAGTTTGGTATAATTGTATCGACATGAGTTCCGACTATGAAAGTGTGGATTCTGATATACTTAGAACTTGCTGCAAATAACGCAATATAAACCCTAGTACCTACCCGCTAAATCCCGCAATAGATACGAGCGATTCGAAGACTGATGCAGTTCAAAGTAAACTACGCGGACAGTGATATCCACACAAAATTCCTAATTCCAATTAATTTTACTTTACCGCACTAGTGCGGTAAAGTATCTCATTACGAAACTCATATAAGTATCGTAATGTTTGATATTACATATTGGTATAGTAAAACTAAAGTTAATGTGAAGACCATAAAATAAAGCAATGTTGTCAGATATATTTTCTAAAATTGTTGGGCTCACTATACAAATGATTTCCATTACTTCAGTAAACTGTTAGCTCGTGATGTTATAAGAAAGCTAGTTTGGAAATATTTAAAAAAAAATACATAATATAAATTTATTAGTAAGCACTAAAAAAGTCGCTCGAAATTGCTGTAAAAAGAGAAATTAACTAAAACAACTTTTTGTATGCCTACTATACTTAAGAAAATTTCGTATATCTGGCAACGCTCTAGAAATTCATCGCACGTGTTCACGAAGCTCCGAGACAATACAATCATCAAGTACATTATTGTTTATATTATAACGGAGTAACGGTTCGCTTACTATTCGGGCTATTGTATATGCGCTTCGCAGGTGGCCTGCGATATTAGAGACAATTAGTATCGTGTGTCGATTCAGGGGCGTGTGTGAATTTTGTTTTAAAGAAATATTTAAAATAATAGTAGTAAATATCTAGTACCTATTTCTTGGTCGAGTGAGTTTAGTGAATTGATATCAATATAATATTTATTTGTTCGTGGACTTGAGGAAAACGCGTTATTATTCTTCATGCCGGAAGTAAAGATGGTTTTGTACCTAATGCGCTGCTATTGTCGGCTAAAAATATAGCAAAGTCTTCCGCTGATTATCACGAAGATATGACAGCCGATTTATTTGAAAAATGGTTTGTAGAACAGCTTTTGCCTAATATTCCGCCGAGCTCAGTAATTGTAATGGACAACGCATCGTATCATTCGCGAATATTAAATAAAATTTTCAGATTATCTGGCTAAATGAGCATTATTTACAAAAAATTGTATTACAAATTTGATGCAGGTTAATTTTAATCCACTATATTAATTTGAATTACATTTGAAAAACATTATTTCAGAATACTCGAATTTATAAAAAAATTTTATGCACGCCATTGGGCGGCTTTTTCCTTCAAGGGGATTAAAAATATGGGTCTTCACATTAACTTTGGAAGAACTATAGTAGGTAATAGTATTTTTTCTACGCCCATGTCCGTAAACGTCAAATATCGCACTGACAACATTCCTTGTAAGTGACATTTAACAATAACATGCACGTAATGAAAATCTCATAACATACATGTGCGTTTAGATAGAAAAACTTAGATTTCTTTGTTGAATCAAACTGCAATCAAATTTTCATTTACGTAATACTTTATTTGGTTTATTTACATACTTTTAATCAATGGAAAAACATAAAAACTCTTAGCATTAGTGAAATACATTTTAGATTAAAAGAGTGATGCCCCTACATGTCGGCAACACATTTTACACTTTCAAAAATAATAATTCGATGTTTCTTGATACGGGAAAAAACGTCATCTCACTTATGTTGTCAATTTTCGTAACAAATTATAGTATCCGAACATTTTCTCAACTTTACCTATGAATATGACTGTTAGTAATGAAAAAGATGAAATTATGAGCACTCAGAAGAAAATAGATGGGCGTAGAGTGTTAAGAGCCTAAAGGAGGTTAAGAGCCTAAACCTAACCAAGAAAAATAGGCTCTTGGGGAGGTTAAGAGCCTAAAGGAGGTTAAGAGCCTAAACCTAACCAAGAAAAATAGGCTCTTGGGGAGGTTAAGAGCCTAAAGGAGGTTATGAGCCTAAACCTAGCCAAGAAAAATAGGCTCTTGGGGGAGGTTAAGAGCCTAAACCTAACCAAGAAAAATAGACTCTTGGGGAGGTTAAGAGCCTAAAGGAGGTTAAAAAAGGCTCTTGGGAAGGTTAAGAGCCCAAACCTAACAAAGAAAAATAGGCTCTTGGGGAGGTTAAGAGCCCAAACCTAACCAAGAAAAATATGCTCTTGGGGAGGTTAAGAGCCTAAAGGAGGTTAGGTTAGGTTAAGAGCCTAAACCTAGGATAGGTAACCTAACCTAACTAACTAACCTGACCTAACTTTTTCACTTCGTGCGTAATGGGTTACTTACAACTCTTGTTACGTAATATACTATTATGCAACGATCATGTAGTTATAGCCATTAAGACACGAGCATGTTGTAGGATACGAAACGAGCCGCAGCCGAGTTTCGTATATAATATGCGAGTGTATTAATGGCCATTACATGAAAGTTGCATACAATATTTTTTCTACTCCGATTAATAAGAATTATTTAATTAATAATTATCATTTATTATAAAAAACAAGAACAATGAAAGGAACTTCAACAAATAAATTTTACAAATTGTACAACAAATAAATTTAAAACTTTTTTCATAATAATATTAATTCTTTAATCTTCTTTGTGCATGTATAAATTATTTATTGTACAATTTGTAAAATTTATTTGGGGGGCTGATCCTGTTCGGATGGTTGTTGAACTGGAGGGCATGTTAAAGTTTGTTTCATTCCTATTTTCAATTTAATTAAAAATTTTATTCGACACATTTATTTTATTTTGGATACTTTCTTCAATATAACCCCTTTGCAACCGTAGTGGATTTCCAACCACCGTGTCTTTTTGAGGTGGTAATATCACCGCCGCCATCTACCAATATGGTTGCAGATGTTCTACGAAAGCAGTGTCATTTCAGAAATGTCAACCAGATTTCCATGGCTATATTAAATATTGTGCGAATGTCGCATTCGTATTGGCTTAAAAATCTGTATCATAATGATACAGATTTTAGTCTTTTAATAAGTATATTATAAAACAGGAGTAAAAAAATATATTAATATTTTATTTTTTCCCTGTTCTTTTGTGTTTTTAGCAGTGTGAAATAAAATGTCGTATTTACGTCACACGTCCGGTAAACTTTTACAGTACTCGTTTCGAAATTCCAGACTCCGCTGTCGCCTCGTAATAAAAGTGTACTTACCGGACTAGTAACGTAAATATCTATTGTTGAGTATAGGCTGCTTTCTTTAGTGTATTTAGAAAGTTTAGACATCTTTTTGTATACAACTTTAATAGCCGAGAATTTACCAATTGGATTTGGTCAGGTAAACAATTTGATCAGGTAAAAATGTGTACTTATGTGGAATAAATTTCGTTTTGATGTGTACCCAGTGCCATTTTCAATATATACAATATTTAATATTTAGTTTGTAATCGAAATAAATCGATGCTTTGACAACACTGTGTTGCGATACAATTGTAATTGTAACAATAATTGTTAGTATTACAGTAGAAATTAAAATTCGAATTTTTATATCGAACACCTAAACTCGGTTTAATGATAACTGATGTAATTAATGATAATAAATAAATCAATAAGTATGTCACAGCCTAAACATCAGTTATCATTAAACTGAGTTTAGGTGTTCGATACAACGCGCCCTTAGTTGTGCATTTTCCTCGATTCAGAAATATAAATTGAAATCCACATTTTTTACACAGTTAATAACTAAAATGGAATTTATTACCAAATTCTCAGGATTTTATTTAAGAAATATTCAACTAAGTAAACTTTTTCCACCGAGTGTACATGCGTTTATTCCGCGGGACTGAGATATCTCCCTCTCGCTTCTTTGTTTGCGCATCTCAAGAGTTGAGATGAATTTCGTCGAGGTGTACTGGAGCAACTTAAATCCAAAGCGAACATTCTTTATATAGAACAAAATGCAAAAAGCTGATCCTGTATACAATAAATATACTTATTATTCGAACAGAAAAACTACCAAACAAACAGTCTAAGAACATACAAACAGCATAAACACCTGCAAGATGCCGACTAATCACAGAACTAACAGGTGTAAACACGATTTGTTTTTCCTCAGGGCGTCTGTCAAACCGATTGATGACGTCACGTGCACATGCCCTATCAAAGGCATTTTTTCTTGACGAAACTGTTTCGAAGAACATTTTGAAACAGTTTCGTCGTGACGTATTGATTAGTGGCGATCGCGTGGTCGCAGTATCTATCTGTCGACTGTCCTGCCAGTTTCGCTTTGTTTACTTTTGTCTGTGAGCAGAGATTTTTTGGCGTTTTGATATTAGACACTTTTAGCTTGTCACAAGTTTTTACTCGTATCCGTATCCGTATTGGAGTTACGTTGTCGATTCGATATTACAATGTTATTATTTTCCAGAACTTGTTGAAGTTGAGCCTAATATTTTTGAACAAAATCAGGATCTAAAATCGGGTACCTGTAATATTTAATTTAATAATGAAAAAATTAAAGTGTCCCTTTCAATCTTGCCATTCTCTAAATGAACAGCGGTGGATATATCCACTGCATCTATTGCAAAACACAACAAATTAAACGGTACCATAAAAGTAAATAAATTGAAAACGGAAATTCCATTTGTTTTGTATAAAAACATAATCAAAAAATTTCAAAAATGACACTAGTGACACTGCTGACAGATTAAAACGGTCTTGGAGAACAAACGGTTTTATTCCTGACGTCATTAACCGATCAAGAAAATAGACCGTTTTAAAACAGTTTCAGAACAGTTTTTCAAGAAAAAATGCCTTAAAGCCTCCATGGTTATCTCTGGTTTTAAACCGTCCATAGTTTTTTTTTCTTTTTTTTAGTTTTTTTTTAGTTTTTTTTTTTTACTTTTTTTTTTCTGCGATTGGAGTTCACCACGAGGAGGTGATTTTGTAGAATCGTTGATTATAGTTAGATTTTAATAGTTTATAGGGTGAGTTACTAACCACTTTTTGTGCCTAATCCTTTTCCTTGACCTGAGTAAGTAAAAATATCAATTTATTTTTGAATTATACATAGATATAAAACCTATACTATATTAAAAAAAGTAAAATGGCGGGAGATAAACCTCCCGATCCTCCTGACAAAAACAATGATAAAGATCAAAATTCTTCACAAATTAATAGAAGACAAATCTTATACACTACACATAGCTCTCCCCCGTTTGAAGTATACATTCAGGGTAAGTCAGGTAATGTGGACAACCTTCATATTATGAGCATAGCCAAAACTATCTTCAACCTGAAACTACAGGAGGTAATAAAATTCACCAGAAAGGGCAAAAACCGAATGGGAGTAACTTTAAAAAATGCAGAAGCTGCTAACAACTTTATTAATGAACAAGACTGGGAAAATTTGGGTTATGAGGTATATATACCAAGTCACAATGTATCCAGCAAAGGTATTGTAAGATTTGTAGATACGACCCTTACAGAACAAGAAATAGTCCAATTCACTACTACAAACATCAGTAATTGTAAAGTACTTCATGCCAAGAGAATGAATAGAAGAGCGATTGTTGATGGTAATATAAAGTACATCCCAACAGGTACAGTGTGTCTGACGTTTGCAGGCAAAATCATCCCAAGAGAAGTGGAAGTTTATGACCTTCCAACCCTAGTAATCCCTTATATAAGCCCTGTTATCCAATGCTACAACTGTTTACTTTATGGACATAGCACAAACCAATGCAGAGGCAAAGCAAAATGCCAAACCTGTAGCAAAAGCCATGAAAAAGACTCAAGCTGCAATCTATACTGTATTTATTGCAAAAATAATGATCACTCATCAGTGGACAAAACCTGCAAAGAACAAAAAAGACAAAAAGACATTAAACAACTAATGGCATTCTCAAACATCTCTTATTTCGAAGCCAGCCAACAAATACCATCAAATCAGTCCAGTAGCCCACCAAAAAATGACCTACACAACTTTCCAACTTTAAAAAAACAAAACTCCAAAGAACAGACCAACTCAATTCAAGTACATGAAAGAAGATTAGCAACAATACCCTCAACACCTGAAGTAGCATCTTATGTACAAGTAGCCACAACTTCCCCAAGCAGCAAAAGAAAAAGACCAACAGGCTACGACAAAGCCTCACATACCAAATGCCTAAACAATCCAAATGGCAGATCAGAAATAGCAAACAAAACTCATAGTGAACAGTCTCAACAACCAACAAGAAAAGAGGAAGAAGAAAACCTTCAACTTGATGTAGTACAAGCAATATCATTCTTATCAGAATCCCACAGAGAGCTCGTGTTAACGTTTATAGGAAATTTGATTTCAAATAACTATCTTACACCCCAGCAAAAAGTGGTACAGCCAACAGAAATAAACATAGCACAAATATATATACCTTCACCATCATGCTCCAAAAAACAAAATGCTTCAGGAGAGTATATGGACTTGTCTGATACAGACATGTTCTAATAATCTCCTGTGCAATATTCTCATTTTATTCGCATTCGCTCCATTAACTGTAATCCAGTGGAATATACGCTCATACAACTCCAACTCAGATAACTTGAAAGTAATCATTAGAAACTATAATCCCGATATAATCCTACTAAATGAAACATGGTTAAAACAAAATTATAATATTTCATGCAGAAACTTTCAAATCCTTAGAAACGACAGAGCTGATGACTATGGAGGTACAGCTATTCTAATAAAAAATTCCATCAAATTTATCCCAATAACCTACCAAAGTAACTTTGATAATATAAATATTCAAACACAGGCAATACACCTACCACAACACAACATTAATATTTTAAATATATATTGCCCATCAAGCTCAGTACTCAGAGTAAACATCTGGACCCAATTTATTCAGCAATTCAAGAAACCTCTACTTATCATGGGTGACCTAAATTGCAACCACCCCGCATGGGGGAGTAATAGAATAAGTATTAACGGCCGAAACATTATCGACTCCTTAGAGGTACTCCAATTAGTATATCTAAATGATGGACATGCTACCAGATTATCTTCACCAAGTGAGGATAAATCTGTGGTAGATGTTACACTAATATCATCCGAATTAACTCCATATGCCACCTGGGAAGTTCTCCTAGACTCTGGTAGTAGTGACCACTACCCAACCATCTGCAAACTTTATTTTAACAATAATGACAACCCCAATCAAACATTAACCACAAAAAGAAACTTTAAGAAAGCTAACTGGAACACCTTTTATGAACACCTCTGCATAACCCCACAACCCATAACTCATTTTCATTATGAAACATTCCAAGATAATATTATAAAAGCAGCAAATGCGGCAATACCATTTCATAAAATAAAACACAACCAAAAATACAATATCCCCTGGTGGGATAACTCCTGTCAAGAATCCATCAATTGCAGAATAACGGCAATTAAAACATTTACCAACTCCCCTACTGTACACAACTACATAGCAGTTAAAAGGAACATTGCTTCCACTAGAAAATTTCTAAAGTCCAAAAGAAAGAACAGTTTTCGCAACTTCTGTGCAAAAATAAACCGTAACTCTCCATTCAAAATGATTTGGAATAAAATCAATAAAGCTTCAAACCGTACACCTCACAATAACCTATCAAATCAACTCCCATCTTGCATACTGGCTCAAGAAATTTTATCCTCCTTATGTCCACCTATCATTGCCGAAAACATACAAACATCGATATCAACAGAAATTGAATCATTCTCCTACCAGGAATATAAATTCACAATAGAGTCAAAAAAAGACTCTGCTCCAGGAATGGACCAAATTACATATTCTATGATCAAACACATGCCAACATCTATGTCTAAGGATCTATTACAATTTTTTAATGAATGCATGCAAACTGCTACCATCCCACACACGTGGAAGCAAACAATTATTCTCCCTCTCATTAAGCCCTCCAAAGATAATAAATCATTAGCAATGAACTATAGACCAATCGCTCTAACTTCATGTGTGGGGAAAGTCCTAGAATCACTAATAAAAAACAGACTGGAATGGTATGTAGAAAACAAAAAACTACTCAAACCTTTACAGTTTGGATTTAGAAGGAATAAAGGGTGTATGGATTGTCTAACGTTTCTAACTTCTCAAATCCTTATAAATTATTCAGCCAATGAATACACCATAGGTGTTTTCCTAGACCTCTCAGCTGCCCAACTACTGTATAAAACTTTAATAAACCTAGCCCTACCTAAATATTTAATAAACTTAATTTATGCTTTTATAAATAATAGAGAAATTTTTGTTCAAGACAACTTGGGACAGACAATAGGACCCTTGCCAGCTAACCAAGGACTAGCCCAAGGATCCCCCCTTAGTCCAATCCTGTTCAATCTCTATACCCTATCTATTTACGATATCCTCCCTAAAAATGTTAATCTTGTTCAATATGCAGATGACATGGTATTGATAGTTGGTGGAGCGAATGTGAGCCAAATGGTAAATAATTTAAACACATTTTTAGAAAAATTCAACACATAGTTAAACACTCATAACTTCAAATTATCTCCCAATAAATCTCATGCAGTAATGTTTAGTAAAGGAAATATAAAAAGATCTATCCCTAAAATAAAAATTAACTCAGAAACTATTGAATGGGTGGACCAAGTTAAATACCTAGGTATTTGCATTCAACAAAACCTAAAATGGAATGCTCATATTCAATACATAGAAACAAAAATATGTAAAGGTTTAAACATTATGAGGGCTCTCTGTGGTACTTGGTGGGGCTGTGATCCCCTCACACTGAGAATACTCTACAGGGCAATAGTACTAAGTCACATGGACTATGGTAGCCAGATTTTCACACTAACAAAAAAAATAAAGCAATTTTAGACAAACTTCAAAATCAGGGATTAAGAATAGTTACAGGCAACATGAAATCAACACCAATCCCAGCCTTATTATCAGAAAACGGTGAAATGCCCCTCAAATATCGGAGGGAATGGTTGAGCTCCAAATACTTAACTAAAAACCTGGCAATATCAAATAACCCCATAATTAATATTCTGAAGAAACTTAATAACATTAGCAAAAGCTCAAGATATTGGAACAACAAAGAAAAACCAACTCTAATTCAAATCCTTGAACGGCTTCAACCATCTATACCAATATGATGTACAAAAAAGAAACATTACCCTGCTATGAATTTGACCTGGAAAATCAGCTAACTCCATTAAATGTGGCAAATCTTCAATCTTACCAAGCCGATGAATTAGCACAAATTCAATACCAAAAAATTCTATCCAAATTCCCGGATCATACAAGAATATTTACAGATGGATCTCGCTATTCTGATGGGACTGCAGGATTTGGAGTTTATAGTGAACAATAGAATTACGCATTCTCATCTAGGCTTCCAACACTCACACAAATATGGCTAAGCGAAATTACTGCTATCAACCATGCACTACAATTCATTTTAAAAACTAACATAACCAAAGCCATAATCTTCTCAGACTCGAAAACTGCGCTACAAAAAATATGTAAACCAGCTTTCTCCAAAGAAACGGAGCACGCATCAATGCTAACAAAACAAGGAATTATACTAGCAAATACTAACGGCTTTAATATTGTACTAGCATGGATCCCAGGTCACTCCGATATCAAAGGAAATCATAAAGCTGATCAGCTAGCCAAAACAGGTTGCTCCCTTACAGTTCCAGCAAATATAAAACTGAATTACCAAAACTACTTTCCAGATATCAAGAAGAGCATATGGGCCAAATGGAACAATGAATGGAACCTCATAAAGCAGAATAAAAAATCGTTCTACTATAAAGTTGTCGAACAATTACCAAAATATCCCTGGTTTAATCAATACCAATATAAAAACAGAAGACATTTAACAACAATTATAAGAATGAGAACAGGACACTGCTTAACTCCATTCCATATGTTCAGAATTGGAGTTAAAGATGATCCACTCTGTGAATGTGGGCAAATAGGATCACTTAACCACATAATACTAGAATGCCCTATTAATATAACAAATCAATTCAACCTTTATATAGAGCTATGTAAAAGTAAACTTAGCGCGCCATTTGATATATGTACAATCTTAGCCAATCTAAATGATGAACGATTAACAATTATAAACCAATTTATAAATACGTTTAAGATATCTCTCTAACTTAATCCTCTCTTTATAGACCTGGGTTCTCTAACTAAATCCGAGGTAGCATTTCTGGGTGTGTCCAAGCTTGGCCGCTACCCCCAAGCGAGAAAAGTTAAATTCCTGTGTTGTGAAGTCTTACCATACTAACTACCCAATACTCACTATAAGTAATATGAATGAAATAAGTGATAGTTCCTATGCTTAAAAGTAGTGCAGCTTTGATTAAGGAAGATATCCACTCTATTCGCTATGTGCGTACCTACTGTCGCCCCCTCGCGGCTTAAAAACGCAAGTTACGACAGAGATTTGCACGTAAAGCTTATGGAAGCAACAATTATTATAAAGATAAGGAGCCTTTTAGCTTTTACAATGTAAATAATTTGAAAATATAAGTGCCTAATGACATAATGTTCAGTATTTTATAAGCGACTAGGTAAGTAATCGTTTTTAAAATGTATTTTTTTTATGTTAAGTGTAGATTTGTAGGTTAGAATCAACGGAGATACAGGTTGCCTAAAATCATTAATAAAAATCGATTATTCCATTTTTCATTCTGCTAAATGAAAAGTGAACAAACGCATCATATTATATCTACAATTGCTTAATGAATATTTATGGCTTTCAGCTCTGTATATATTTGTTGTGGACTTTGAACTTGCACTATTTACAATGAAAATTATAATAAAAACTGGGTTTGAGCTTATATCACACGGTATCAACTTTCATCCCAACTCGCAGCCAAAATGTCAATCTCTGGTGGAATCTGGTCATGTAAGAGATTTACATGAATTCAGAGAAGATGGAAAAAGCTACTTAATTCAATCTAAAATCATCAGACAAACTGCAGTCACATCTACACCTTACAATACAAAAATCTTTGTAGGTCTATTCAATTAATTTTCAATCCATGTTGATCCGTCTGGACTGAAATAATAAATGTATTTATGAAAACATAAACAAACTACATAAAATTGATGGAGAAAACATGACGTATAGAATACTGTATCAGTGCACACTGTATTTTGAAGTGAGGTTAAGACACTCACTTTACTCTTTTTACAGCTGCAATCCATTTTTTCCTTTGTACCAACTTGTGTTGCGCAGTAGGAAACTTGTAATATTTCACATGACTGTTATTATATCCTGTATTTTTACAATTAACAACAGAACAACAGTCGTGCCCCATTTTCCCCTTTATTTATATACAATATACCACGTCAGTCTCTGACCGAATTGCGAAAATTCACCACTGCGCGCGCTGGGATAGTTTCGCCTATCCCCTCCAACGGTCCGCACACAGCGAATAGGGAGGGAAATATTGCCAAGAGCAAGACTGGTTTCCCCCACATGTGTAAAACTGGGTAAATTATCCCTCAGGATATAGCCCAATAAAGGAAGAAGAAGAAGTAGAAGTAAACCGTCCATAACCACAAAAAAATTTTGATCTTGTGTTTATTCTTGTGTATTATTATCTCTGTGTTTATTCCAGCAAAGTATGCGTGGTCGTGGTATTATCTCTGGTCGTGGTTCTCAGAGATAATATACACAAGGTGGTACTCCACTGGTGGTACATGCAAGAAAAAATCGCCTGTAGAGTTCGATCTCCTTGTATACCCACCGTTTGTTATTACTTTCTTCCACATACTGCATGAGTAATTATTATGGAAACAAAGCAAGAAATTAAGGTTAATTTCAAGGAATGTATGGAGGAAATTATCGATATCAAACATGAATTTGATGGACAAATTCATACCTTAAATTTTCAAAGTAGTCTATTTGGAAAAATTATCAGTTCAATTAAACAAGAGAAAATTGAAGATTTACATATTGATCCCATAGTTAAAATCAATCCATACAAAATTAAAACTAAAATGAAATATTCAAAAAGGAAACTAAGAAAGCCATCTAAGTTAAGAGGTGAGTAAAATTTGATGAGTAATATGTATTCTGTATCAAGTTATTAATGATAACCATATTTACCTATATAGGTAGTTTACTATCAATGTAGTTGATGCTTTTATAAAAAAATTCCAAAGCAATTAATTCAGCAAAGCTTTTTGAAATAAATATATATATATATATAAGGAAGTAGTTCGTTGCCGATACTAGATAGGTTTCAAATTTTCTGGGAAATGCCGCACTCCCCACAAAATTTGAAACATATATATATATATTCTACTACTTCCAAGCTTTCGGATTTATTTGAATCCTTTATCAAGGCTAAAATATGAACAATTTCTAATATTCAAAGGTAAAATTATAATTAATTTAAACTTATGTGCAGAGTGAGTTTGTACAAATTAAGTAAAACATCATTTTAAAAACAGATGAACACATCTTCCACTAAACGTGGTAGTTAAAAGTTACATTTTTAAAAACTGAATAAAAATCTGATTGAAGTCGAACACGAAGACAAAATTTGTAATTAAAATTCTTCAGTTTCTTATACGTATAAAAATAATATTTCTTTTCTTTATTAACCTGTGTTTTATTGATATTATTATGAAAATTATTTACAAGGGTCAATGTAATTATTATTATTGAAGTATTTTATCTTTATGTTAACTTACTTAACTTTATCAATGACAAAACCATAGCTCATGCAATGCTTAATATTTATAGAGTAGAATAGAAATTTATTCAGTTTAGTTTAGTTTTAATACAAAAAAAAAACCTAAGAACTAAGTTTACTAAACTGTTAACCAGCACAATGGATTTTTTAAATCTGTGCATGCTGGTCTTTACTCACAATTTATAATTATAATATTATAATTTTAATAAACGTATATATACTAAAGTAAGTCTGATAAATAAATATAACTATTCTGTACAAAATTTGTCTATATATATATGTCCCAACAAATTTATTTTTTAAAATCCAATCCTGAATTTGGTTTTTAATATTCTTGAAGGGTTTATTTCTAAGTGAACCAGGTAGGGCATTATAAATTCTGGGGCCAGTGTAGCTAATATAATATGTCTCTGAGTCGCTGTATGCCTGACAAGGGATGTTGATAGGTTACGTCTTGCAAAATTCCTTGTATTTAGTTGGTGATTATTAATCATGAATCTTAATAGTGATTTTATATACAACTGTTCTAGATTTAAGAGTTTGCTTTCCTGAAACAGTAGTTCTGTTGAAAATCTTTTATTTTTGAACGTCATTAATTTAATTATATATTTTTGGGCTATTGATAAACTGTTCAATATTGTTTTTGATGCATTTCCCCAGACAATTATTGCATAATTTATGATAGATTCAACTAGTGAATAGTAAACCAATTTTAGTACTTATATTTAAAGATGAAATGTTTCTGAGTTCAAAGAATTTATATATTAGTTTTCTAATTTTTTTTGTTATATAGAAGAAAATGGCGATATCACCAAGAAAGCCAAAATTAACAATAACTATTGTAAGTAGCGTTAATCAAAAATGTTACTAGGGTTAATAAATTATTATAGTAAAATGTATTTTAATTTCATAATTGTCATTATGTCAGAACAATAACATAACCAAAATAAATTATTCGTAACAATCTTATCAACAAAAACCATGGCCCTTATGACATTCAAAACCTAAATTCATAAGTTTGTCACTCCTATAAAAATAAAACTCAAATGTCACACATCACAAAATCCATTACTTTGCCACCAATAAAGACAATGCAATATGTGATACCAACAAGGAAAAATTGGCCTTGTCCAAAAGAAGGTTTTACATAACTGGAAACTATTAGTGATATATCATATGCTAATTTCAAAATAAACAGGACTATTAAATTGACTCTGAGTATTGATAGGTACTTTGTTTAGTTCCATAAGTATAAATAAATCTTCTATAATTAATTTCAATTTCTTTTTAAATTTTGTTATGTTAATATATTTATTTCTTACAGGAAAATTATTAAGTGGAAGTTATATAAAATGGAATTCTTCAACTGGGATTATTATATGTGAAATTTGTGGAAATCTTTACAAAAATAAAGTTGAATATTTTTCTCATTTCTCTACTAATCATGGCTTAAAACAGAGGAAAATGTATATAAGTAAATTCAACAAAATAAGAATCAACAATATCAAAACTGAAGCTCCTGATGAAGAAATTAAACAAAAATTACAGGACACACTAAATCTTCAACATCAGCTTAATGTTATTGATAATTTCAAGTCACCACTTGGAGGTGAATTTGGTTTAAGTGACAATATTTGTAAGTGTTTGAAATCTGACAAAAATCCAAGTGAATGTAACATTTGTTTGAAACGTTTTCTAACCACAGATGATTCAATTAAAAATTCAAGCTACCCTACAGGAAAAAAATCATTAAAATGCAGTGTTTGCTCAAGACACTTCTCAACTAAACATAATTTAAATATACATTTGCATACACATACAAACGAAAAACCTTTCAAATGTGAAATAAATTCAAAATCTCTTTCAACTGTTCAACAATTAACAGCACATAATCGAAGTCACACAGGCGAAAAGCCGTACAAATGCGGCATTTGCTCAAGTCATTTTAAATTCAAAAGTAATTTAGATGTACATTTGCGTATCCATACTGGCGAAAAACCATTCGAATGTGAAATTTGCCTAAAATCTTTTGCACTGAAAAGTAATTTAAAAATACATTTGCGTATCCATACAGGCGAAAAACTTTTCAAATGTGAAATTTGTTCAAAATCTTTTTCAAATGCTCAACAATTTACAAGGCATACTCGAAGTCACACAGGCCAAAAACCTTTCAAATGTGACATTTGCCTAAAATCTTTTGCACTGAAAAGTAATTTAAAAATACATTTGCGTACCCATACAAGAGAAAAACCTTTCAAATATGAAATAAATTCAAAATCTCTTTCAACTGTTCAACAATTAACAGCACATAATCGAAGTCACACAGGCGAAAAGCCGTACAAATGCGGTATTTGCTCAAGTCATTTTGAATTCAAAAGTAATTTAGATGTACACTTGCGTATCCATACTGGCGAAAAACCTTTCAAATGTGAAATTTGCCTAAAATCTTTTGCACTGAAAAGGTATTTAAAAGTACATTTGCGTATCCATACAGCCGAAAAACTTTTCAAATGTGAAATTTGTTCAAAATCTTTTTCAAGTGCTCAACAATTAACAAGGCATACTCGAAGTCACACAGGCCAAAAACCTTTCAAATGTGACATTTGCCTAAAATCTTTTGCACTGAAAATTGATTTAAAAAGACATTTGCGTATCCATACAGGCGAAAAACCTTTCAAATGTGACATTTGCCTAAAAACTTTTGCACTGAAAATTGATTTAAAAATACATTTGCGTACCCATACAAGAGAAAAACCTTTCAAATGTGAAATTTGTTCAAAATCTTTTTCAAGTGCTAAACAATTAATAAGGCATACTCGAAGTCACACAGGCCAAAAACCTTTCAAATGTGACATTTGCGTAAAATCTTTTGCACTGAAAATTGATTTAAAAATACATTTGCGTACCCATACAAGAGAAAAACCTTTCAAATGTGAAATAAATTCAAAATCTCTTTCAACTGTTCAACAATTAACAGCACATAATCGAAGTCACACAGGCGAAAAGCCGTACAAATGCGGCATTTGCTCAAGTCATTTCGAATTCAAAAGTAAATTAGATCTACATTTGCGTATCCATACTGGCGAAAAACCATTCGAATGTGAAATTTGCCTAAAATCTTTTGCACTGAAAAGTAATTTAAAAATACATTTGCGTACCCATACAGGAGAAAAACCTTTCAAATGTGACATTTGCTTAAAATCTTTTTCAACTGCTCAACAATTAACAAGGCATACTCGAAGTCACCATTTGCTTTAGACATTTTTCATATAGAAGTACTTCGAGTCAACATTTGCATAAAATACAAGTAAAAAAACCATTAAAATGTGATATTTATTCAAAATCTTTTGCACTGAAAAGTACGCTGAATATTCATTTGCGTATCCATACAAGTGAAAAATCTTTTAAAATTTGATGTTTGCTTGAAATCTATAAACACATTTGTTAGCTCATACTGAAGAAAAACCTCTCTGCGACTATCACTTGAAATCGATTTCAGTAAAAGGTGATTAAAGTCATCGAGTAACCATTCAATTATAAGTATCTTGAAAATTCTTCATATACATTTAGTAATTTTTTTTTTTATTATTTAAGAAAAATAAAGCGCATCAACCCTTTAGGTTATTAGCGCTACCAAATGAACAATAAATACTAAGTAGTACTACAGTATAGGTATATAAAAAAACAATTTTAATAATTAATGGTTAAACTTTGTGCAGAAACTGAATAGCACGTAGATAAGCTACCAAGTTTTCCATATTGTATTCTTCTCCGAGTAAGTGGTACATAGTAGGTGGGATGTTAAATGTCACTCTTTGCTGTGAAAACTTTGGACAGTCTATTAACACATGTTTGACTGTTAAAGGGCATTGACACACTGTACAGCGGGATTGTTCGGATTTCGACATTAAATATTCATGGGAAAATCGGGTGTGACCTATTCGAAGACGGGTCAGGATAACTTGTTCTTTCCTGGTTTCTGGAACGGCCCTCCACAGTTTAACTGTTCTCTTCACTTCTCTAAGTTTGTTGTGAGATTGGGACCACTGGTGTTGCCAAGCGTTGTTAACCGATGTCTTAATAAATATTTTTATATCTGTCGTCGTAGCTCTCGTGACTTCGGTGGCACTAGGGTTCTGAATTGCAGCTTTGGCTGCTACATCAGCTTTCTCATTCCCCTCTATTCCTGTGTGTGAAGGCACCCAGAATAACTGTATAACTGCTCCTGAATTGTACAGCTGGGATAGTTCCTGTTTAATAAGTACAGTAATGGGTTTGATGGATATGTCTGGCGCAAACTTTCAATTGAGTTCAACGAATCAGTTATTATGAGCACATGTTTTAAGTTTTCTCTATTGGCATGGACTCCAGTTAGAATGCTTGTTATATAAGGTAGTTTAATTTTGATTATCACATTTGGAGTTACAAGTGCTGCTCCAACTCTAGTATACGTTTTGGAGGCATCTGTGTAGATATGGGTATATTGTTGTAAACAAGATATTACATTATTTTCTTCGCTGCTCTCCGACATAATTTCTGTAGTATCCAGGTCCAAACAAATAAGCTTTTCTTCTAAATTCTCTTCCATCATAAAACTAATCTCTTTCTATAGTCACTTTGTTTCCTTTTTCATAACACACTCTGTATCCTTTTACATTTTTGGAATATCCAATAAAAATACCTTGTTTACTTTTCCTTCTTTTTTCTTCAGGTATATAGGCCCAAACTTTGCTTCCAAATATTCCTTTCACCATTTTTATGTCAAATGTTTTATTAAATAGCTGCTCATAAGGAGTTCTACCTTCAACTGAACTTGTACCAGTTCTATTTAATAAGATTACAGCAGTATTTGCTGCTTCCGCCCAGAATTTTTTTGATAGTTTATTTTCTGCAATCATATAGCTCTTATACTGTTCTCTGGATTATGCGAAATTCCCTTTCAGCTCTCGCATTTTGTTGTGGAGTGTACGGTACTGTACACTCATGCTTTATACCATTCATTTATTCATTCATTCGATTGGGCTGTGCTCAAACAGCCCAGGCACTTGAACTGAATCTTTGTACCATTTTCCATGTTACCTACTTCCATTCCAGAAGCTTTGTGTCTTCTATGTAGGCCACTGGTTTGACTGGAGGGATTTTCAGTACTTGTAATTGTTGTATTATTTCCTCTCTAAAGTGCTTCCGTCTGAGTCCATGTAAGTTCTCGCAGATGCAGAGTATGTGAGTAGGTGTTTATTCATCATAGAGTTGACATTTCCTGCACATTGGTTCACTAACTTTGCCCATTTTGTGCAGATGTTTCCTCAGGGTGCAGTGTCCAGTCACCAGGTCGGTAACTGTCTTCAAATGTCTCTTACTCAGTTCCAATAGCCTGGTTGAGAGTTCCTTGTCTACCTTTTTCAATAAAATATTTGTATGGAGGTGCCCTTGTGTCGACCTCCATTTGAGTTGGTGCTCCCTATCTAGCCAGTTCCCAATTTCCCCTCTTATGTAATCTTTTGTGATTCCACAAAACGGTTCCGGACCTATGAAGTCACCTTTAGAGCCTTCTTTAGCTAACTGGTCAGCCATTTCATTACCTGCAATCCCCTCATTTGCTGGCACCCATATTAGAGACACTGTTGTCTCTTACCAGCCAGTTGAGGGATTCTTTACAGTTTTTTACCAGTCTAGACCTTGTTGTTGGATTACTGATAGCTTTAAGCAGAGTGAGTATTTTTATTTTTTGTCCGGTTTATCCTCTTCTGATGTTTTTATCAATATAAGCTATAGCGGCAATCGTCTCTGCTTGAAACACGGTCGAATATTGGCCATGGCTAAAGATCATTCTCTTTCTAGGTCCTTTTATACCAGCTCCAGTGCCATGGTTTGTTTTGGAACCATCGGTGAACCAGATGATTATTACAGAGTATTACTTGGGTGCATCACCTGTTCCTAGATGGGATGATGATGTTCACTCGCTCAGTGAATATATATTCTCCTATGTCATGCTATCAAAACTCATGTGAAATATGGGTTAATCTAGTATTGTCCCAGTTGCATCAGTGTGTCCTTCTCGAACATTTTTTCGGTGACCATAAGTCTCCCGATTTCATCCTAAGAATTGCCATTATTGCCTCCGCCCTTGCAAAAAGTTCCGAAGGAGGAAATCCAATAAGGGTTTCCATTGATGCCGTCCCCGTGCTGTTCATTGCCCCGGTAATAGCAAGAAGTGCTTGTCTTTGGATTTCAGTTAATATATTCACTGCAGAGGTCACTTCTGTCCTCCTCCACTAGACTATTGAACCATAGGTGATCGTTGGCCTTATCACAGTTGAGTAGAGCCAGTGAACCACCTTAGGTCGTATTCCCCAGGTTTTGCTCATAACTCTTCTGCATTGTCAGAAAAGCCTAGTCGAACTGGTAGTAATTTTGTCTTCCAATTCAGTTTGGATTCAAGGGTCACTCCCAGATATTTAACTTCTTTGGATATTTCTAGTTCTTTTCCGAGCATCAGTATTCTACCCAGCGGGATAACTCTTCTATTCGTGAAAACAACTAGTTTGGTTTTTTTGGATCATAGTTGAAAGGTCCTCTTTAAGGCACCATTCCTCCACAATTCGTAGTGCTTCTTGTAGGACATTCATAACGCTTCTGGCAATTTCCCATTGGTGACAATCAAATCAATTTCGTTTCGAAAAACGATGACGTCAAGCTAACTTTGGTACCCTTTTTGGTCCGCCAAATCACATACCGAGCTCTGCAGCACGATTACTAAATTGGTAGCTTTCTATCACAGAAATACATATTGATTGCAACGTTTAGAAAAATAGAATAAAGATGACAACAAAAAGAAAGGAAAAGAACAATACTAAACGAAGCGTATTCGACTCCGGCACTGTGTATACTTTGGTCCCATAGTTCTGGTATGGTTTCGCTAGTCGAAAACGACAAGTACCCATACTAGGTATACCGTAGTATATGTGATGGTGTATCAAGATATATTAAAAAAAGGATTCAAGTTGTACAGTTGACAAAAAAGTTTTGTAACTAACACGAGTATTAGAAGGGCGATTGTTAATAGCCCTTATTATTAACCCTCCACTTGGTTAAACAACAAGTAGTAGTATATATGGTATACCAAGAGAAAATCGTCTATTGTTACTGGTACTTATTCGTAAAATAAGATAATAGGTACAACCATAAGTACGAGTGTCCACATTTCGATAGAAGGCTGGCATAAACATAAAATTATAGAGTAACCTACTCACATAGAATGGACACCTTTTGACATTTCCATAAGAAATTGCTTTTCATTAACCGATTTGAGGCGAATAACAATAAATTACCGGTAAATACCAAATGCATTTACTCGATGTAGTTAGTAATGGTCAATGACGTCACTGCTGAGCGAGCCCTTAGACGTCTCTACCCTTGACATTTTTAACCTCGGTAATTACTCTGCTTCCGAGATGTGTAAATACCGCGGTTTTAGTTGTGAATTTGTCCAGATATGAAAAAGTTTGGAATTTGTAATTTAAGTGTTGTATTTATGTATATTATCTTTGGTTGTATATAAGACCGGTGCATCCGTATCGAGAACTACCTACTAATGGAGGGAACAACATGTAGAACCCTAATTTAGCAAAAATGATCGTTCTTCTTCAACATCTTCACTCATAAAAGTTTCTGCTTCTGGGATAAGCCATACTATTTATATTAAATGGAAAATTGTATTTTTTGTTCAGAAGATATATATATTTTCTGTATGTTCCTTGTGGTATATTAATTATTGTTTTTATTTGCTGGAAAATAAAAGTACAAACAAATTTTGTGGTTTACTTTCCCAACAAATAGATAACTAACAGAAGATAAATATTTGAGGCTAGCCGACCTGTTTTTGTGTTTAATCCACTGGTCTTTCACCTAAATGTTAGAATGTTATTAGTGGCAGTGGCGGTCATAGGGGGGGGGGCACGGGGGCCATGGCCCCCCCCCTAGCCCAACTGCAGTTGTACAGAAATTAAAAAAAATAACATTCTCGTGTAATTACCAATTAAAAAACACTTTAAAATAAAATAAGTCGAAAATACTTTTCACGATCTTATAGAGGAATTTTAAACTTTGGCACTTGGACAAAGCAGGTAGAAAACCATACATTGTACAATTCACATCTTTCGCAATTAACGACGACAAACACTTATCCACTGCTTCGCCAATTCTTAATTTTTTGGAAATCCATCCATAGTATTTTATACCCGTTTCTTTCGTATTGCGATTGGTATTTTTGCATGTAGCCACGGCACCGCCGGCATTATGGTATTATAATTAAAGTAAAATAGAGTTAAACGTTTTAAAACAAAAAAAACACTTAATGCCAAACCACACCAAACATCCATCCATCCTTCGGATGGACGGGCTGGATAGTCAAAAAATATCGCTCGTCAGCTTGGAAAATAGCGCAACGCAACATCGGTCCATTTGCTGGACGTTTAAAACGTCCAATGGATGGATGTTTTGGAATCGCCGGGGTAGCGATTTTTCCTTCGCATCCGCATGGACGTTTCTCCTGCATATGAGCTCTGGGCCCGGTCACACGCGCTCCACTCGGTATCAGACAAAACCACCCTAGTCCACATGGTTTCTCTGAAAACATATTCGTGTAGGATACTCTTCTCGCATTGTTTTCACAAGTATACCAGTTTTGTACCAAGTTTATTTTGTTTATTTCATTCGTCGTCTAGTGATGAAACTCCCCGAACTTTTTCCTCCTCTTGTTGAGAACGATTGTTATTTACACAATACAATAGAATAAGTTCATCATCGTCACTAGAGCTGCAGACATCATGCCACGGGATACTTTTTGACAAATTACTTTCACACCAAGGCACATTAAACGACATTATTTATGCACTGACTGCACTGCTACTGACACAAGTGAACAAAATTTTCGTTAATGAAGAAATTCATGAAAACATCCGTCCACTGGATGTATGCTTTCGGTGTGAATTGGAGCGCTCCGTGGACGTCCGAGGTCGGACGTCTATCCATCGGACGGATGGATGCCGGTGTGGCCCGGCCTTTAGATCAACTCTATAACAATTTTAATCACTGGCTTAGGATAAAACAATATCAATTAACGCAGAAAAATCGTAGAACCACAGTAAAAGCATACTAAACACGTACAACTCTATACAACAATTTCTAAGTCTGATTCCAAGGTGCTTACTTTAAGCCCACTTCAAGTTAACGATTTGGTCCATGGCCCCCCCTCTCAAAGTGTATATGACCGCCCCTGATTAGTGGTTATTAAAAGTTATTTAGGCGGTCTTCGATCGTGACATTTCTTTGTTGATAAAGGGCTAAGACCAAGGTCGAAAAAATATTAACCACGGTTTAAACCGTTGTGTTCGCCTAAAATCGGCTATTATCACAAAATAGCAATCAAGGGGCATTTTTCTTTGAACTTGACCACATAAACCGCCAGTCAATATTCCTCGACTTGTATTCCAAACCATGACGTAATAGTTAACCAACCACACAAACCATCTCACTTCACATCTTATTGTAGGCTAGGTCTTGGCCAGTGATGGGTATTAACCGGTTAATAATTTTGTCAACTCCTGATAACCGCGGACTAGAAAATGCGGTAATAGTATATTACGTAACAAGAGTTGTAAGTAACCCATTACGCACGAAGTGAAAAAGTTTACGCACGAACCCGCGCAGCGACGAGTGCGTAATGGGATTACAACTCGTGTAACGTGCTATACTCTACGCCCATCTATTTTCTTCTGAGTGCTCATAATTTCATCTTTTGCACTACTAACAGACATATTATTCGTTGGTATAGTTGAGAAAATGTTCTGATACTATAATTTGTTAAAAAAATTGACAGCATAATTAATGAGATGACGTTTATTCCCATATCAAGAAATACCAAATTATTTTTTTTGAAATTGTAAAATGTGTTGCCGACATTTATGGGCATCACTCTTTTAATCTAAAATGTATTTCACTAATGCTAAGAGCTTTTATGTTTTTCAATTGATTAAAAGTATGTAAATAAACCAAATAAAGTAGTACGTAAATGAAAATTTGATTCAACAAAGAAATCTATAAGTTTTTCTATCTAAACGCACGTGTATGTTATGAGATTTTCATTACGTGCATGTTATTGTTAAATGTTACTTACAAGGAATGTTGTCAGTGCGATTTTTGACGTTTACAGACATGGGCGTAGAAAAAAGCATTTGCAATTGAAAAACATAAAAGCTCTTAGCATTAGTGAAATACATTTTAGATTAAAAGAGTGATGCCCCCAAATGTCGGCAACACATTTTACAATTTCAAAAAAAATAATTCGGTGTTTCTTGATATGGGAAAAAACGTCATCTCATTTATGCTGTCAATTTTGGTAACAAATTATAGTATCAGAACATTTTCTCAACTATACCAACGAATATGTCTGTTAGTAGTGAAAAAGATGAAATTATGAGCACTCAGAAGAAAATAGATGGGCGTAGAAAAAGTATAGTACGTTACACGAGATGTAATCCCATTACGCACTTGCTGCTGCGCGGCTTCGTGCAAAAACTTTTTCACTTCGTGCGTAATGGGTTACTTACAACTCTTGTTACGTAATATACTATTATATAAATATCAGAGAGACAGAATCTTTATGATAAATATAAATCATGGAGACTAGGTATAAGGAGCACAAACTCTGTATATAAAAAGTGTCCGTCGAAATTAGGAAAATAGTGGTGGCGCTGGGGAGGCTAGCGATTAAAATCATATTTGACGTGCTAAATTTTAGGTTATGTAAATGGGGGGTTTGTTTATTTTCATTGGGTTACCTTTATGCTTGGTTTTAGCTAATTTCAAGGAAAAAATAAGTATTTAGCGTAGTTGGTGCTGTTTGGTTAAAGGTAAGTTTCTTCAATATCATTATACAGGCAATTTGTGTTGCAAAATACACTCACCGGCACGAAAAACGGAGTAGTTGAATTTTTTCAATCAAACTTCAAATTTTAATGCTTTGTGATGTTTTATTATTATAATATCTTACACACAAATAAAATAACATGCTTAAAATATTTTTTGACAACAATTGAACCTTTATTTGAAGTAAAAAAGTGTTCCGAACAATTTAAAAACGAGAACAAAAAACTTTTTGTAACAATTTAAAAAACCAGAACGAAAATAAATTTCTCATGTGTCATAACGACTTTAAATTATTCAAAACTGAAACGCTTTGCTATCCCAAACTTTGGAGCCGCATTATTAATAACGGGTGTTGCCCCCACGTGCTCGAATTAATGCCTGTATCCTTCTTGGCATGCCTAAAATCAAGTGCCGAATGTCCGCTTGTCGAATAAGTTCCCATTCCTCTAAAAGAGCTTGTCGCAGCTGATTTAAAGTTAAAGGAGCAGGAACACGACTTCGCATTCTTCGCCCAAGCATGTCCCAAACATGTTCTATGGGATTGATATCTGGGCTTAACGCTGGCCAGTTCATAACAGGAATGTTTACCTCATTTAAATATTGTTGAGTGATTCTCGCAGTATGAGGTCTTGCGTTATCATGCATAAGAAGAAAGTCACTTCCAATAAAATCAACATAAGGGACAACAAAATCTTGGAGAACGTCCTCAATGTACCTGGCAGCAGTTAAGGAGCCTCTCGGAAGGATGTACAATTCTGTGTGTGCCTCCAGAGAAATTCCGGCCCTCACCATAACGGATCCCCCTTGATATCCTACCCTAGAGCTGAAGGTACATTCAGCAAAACGCTCGTGTGGCCTTCGCCATACTTTCTCACGGCCATCTGGAAACCGTAAGCTAAATCTGGATTCGTCAGTAAATAAAACGTGCCCCCATTCATTTTCACCCCAGTGCTCATGAATTCTGGCGAACTGAAGTCGTGCAACACGATGATGCCTAAGACGTTCTGGGCCTGTCGCAGATCTACGACTGGTTAGGTTGGCTTCCCTGAATCTTCGCCTAACTGTCCGCTCGCTTACATTAGTTTGCCGGACGTACTGAAGTTGATTTCTGATTTCAACAGCTGTAGCATGACGATTTCGTAAACTTAGTAAGGTGATAAAACGATCATCACGAGCGCTAGTTCTGCGTTGAGGACCAGTTCCAGGTCGTCTATTGTAAGCTCCAGTTTCCAAAAAACGTGTAAAAATACGGTGCACAGAGCTATTGGATACATTATACTGTCGGGCAACATATCGTTCACTCCTACCATCTTGAAGCAACGCAACAAAAGCAGCTGTTGTTTCGGAATTAACAGACATATTTTTTAGATTAAATAAATGTATCACTATAGATTAAATAAACGCAGCACAAATTTAACACGTATCTGTCACGTTGGATCTGTCACATTTCTCAAAATTCATGGCCAACTATGCACTTGCACAGGTGAATTTTGCCTAATTTGTAGCCTTGAGAAGGCCCGGTGGAGATCCGTTTTTAACCTAGTATTATGATAATGTAGCTCCTCATTCCTCTAAAACTTGTTTAAATTGTTATGAATGTAAAGAATTACTCTAAATATTTATAGACTGGGTAATGTCAAAATTTGCTAGTCGACAAATAATTGTTTGCAACTAGTAGATGGATGAACATATTAAACATAGTTTTTATGACTTTCTTTTGTGTTACAAAAGCTTTATCTAAATGAGCAGATGAACCCCAAAATATTAGACCATATTGCAATACTGACTGCACTAGACCAAAATATAATAATATCAATACATTAAATGAAACTGTATGTCTCAGATTTCTCATGATGTAACAGCATGTGCTTAATTTAGAACAAACTACTTTTATGTGTGATTCCCAAGTCAATTTTGGATCCAGTGTCACACCTAAAAATTTAATTGTGTCTGAAGTTTGAATAGAATTACCATTGATGTTTAAATAAAGGTCATAATTAGGTGACACATTTCTGGGCAAAAACCTCATAAAATATGTTTTTCTCCAAATGACATTAAAAGCGGCCTTTTAATGACACTTGGCAGGCTTAGAAGTTGTACTTTTAATGCCTAGGCAGAAAAAGTCCACTTTTACTGCCTAGGCAGAAAAAGTTCGTTGCTAGGCAACCTTCCAAGTAATAATTTAAATCAAACTGGTTATTAAAATTGACAATGACATTAAGAAAACTCAAAATGATGCTGATGATAATAAATTTAAATATGAAAAAGTCGATTTTGCGTGGAATTGGAACAAATTTGAAGAAAAAATTAAATGTTTCACACGGCAGAAAAGCAGATTTAATGCCTTGGCTGGTTTCATAGCCTCGCTACGCTCGGCTATGAAACACCAGCCGCGGCATTAAATCTTGTGCTTTTATACCTAGTAAAACAAATAACTATTTTTTATGAATTTAGCTGAAGTCCATTATTAATACAGTAAGTATTAAACTCTCTAGAAGATAGATTACTATTCACTACTAGTCTGTCTAGGTTCGTATCAGATATAAGAAAATTTGTGTCATCTGCATACAAAATTATTTGATCTGGGCATTTACAAATTTCTTTGATGTCAGATGTAAAAATAATAAAAAATAAAGGACCCTTGCGGAACTCCCACATTTGATTCCCTTGAGAGACAGGCTAAGTAGAGAGGGAATCATTAAAAAAAACCACCTCTTCACTCATTAGAAATCAGGCAACCTGGGACATGCCACAAGATGGTATGATGAAAAAGTATAACTTTTCAAAGAAATTCGTTACGGAATTAAGCAACAAGAAGGAATGGGATCCAAATACCATTACCAGACTTGGAAAGAATGCCATTCAATGGTACACAGACGGCTCAAAAGCAATAGAAGGAACTGGGATAGGAGTATACGGGCCAGGAACCAAACACTCTGAAAGCTTGGGAAAAACCCCAAGTATCTTTCAAGCGGAAATTCACGCAATAAGAAAGTGTGCCCAGTTCAATATTGACAAAGGATATAGAAGGCAAAGGCTTATCATAATGTCTGATAGTCAAGCAGCCATTAAAGCGCTAAGTTCTTGTGTAATCAGTTCCAAAATGGTGTGGGAATGTGGGCAATCTAACAAAACCGATGAATTAGCACAAATTCAATACCAAAATTCTATCCAAATTCCCGGATCATACAAGAATATTTACAGATGGATCTCGCTATTCTGATGGGACTGCAGGATTTGGAGTTTATAGTGAACAATTGAATTACGCATTCTCATCTAGGCTTCCAACACTCACACAAATATGGCTAAGCGAAATTACTGCTATCAACCATGCACTACAATTCATTTTAAAAACTAACATAACCAAAGCCATAATCTTCTCAGACTCTAAAACTGCGCTACAAAAAATATGTAAACCACCTTTCTCCAAAGAAACGGAGCACGCATCAATTCTAACAAAACAAGGAATTATACTAGCAAATACTATAACGGCTTTAATATTGTACTAGCATGGATCCCAGGTCACTCTGAAATCAAAGGAAACCATAAAGCTGATCAGCTAGCCAAAACAGGTTGCTCCCTTACAGTTCCAGCGAATATAAAACTGAATTACCAAAACTACTTTCCAGATATCAAGAAGAGCATATGGGCCAAATGGAACAATGAATGGAACCTCATAAAGCAGAATAAAAAATCGTTCTACTATAAAGTTGTCGAACAACTACCAAAATATCCCTGGTTTAACCAATACCAATACAAAAACAGAAGACATTTAACAACGATTATAAGAATGAGAACAGGGCACTGCTTAACTCCATTCCATATGTTCAGAATTGGAGTTAAAGATGATCCACTCTGCGAATGTGGGCAAATAGGATCACTTAACCACATAATACTAGAATGCCCTATTAATATAACAAATCAATTCAACCTTTATATAGAGCTATGTAAAACTAAACTTAGCGCGCCATTTGATATATGTACAATCTTAGCCAATTTAAATGATGAACGCTTAACAATAATATACCAATTTATAAATATCCTTAAGATATCCCTCTAACTTAATCCTCTCTGTTATAGACCTGGGTTCTCTAACTAAATCCGAGGTAGCATTTCTGGGTGTGTCCAAACTTGGCCGCTACCCCCAAGCGAGAAAAGTTAAATTCCTGTGTTGTGAAGTCTTACCTTACTAATTCCCCAATACTCACTATAAGTAATATAAATGAAATAATTAATAGTTCCTATGCTTAAAAGTAGTGCAGCTTTGTTTAAGGAAGATATCCACTCTAGAGGGAGGGAAATATTGCCAAGAGCAAGACTTGTTTCCCCCCACATATGTAAAACTGGGTAAATTATCCCTCAGGATATAGCCCAAAAAAGGAAGAAGAAGTTAGAGGTTATGTCAAGAGTTGTAGGAAAAAAATTGCTCTGCCTTGTTAATTTTTTTAGTTTTCCAAAGAAATATTTCAGACGAGTAGCGTGGTAGAACATTTAAACTTAACAGAAGGAGATCTGCTTGAATCTAAATATACAATTTGTTTGTTCAGACCATTTTGAGTCAAAAGATATTTATACTAACTTGAGTGGTCAGCATTTCCTAAAATTTAATGCAGTTCCTAAAAAGTAAGTGACAGTTGCTTACAATTAATAAACCAATACAGATATTTTACATGTACATTTTTAAAAATATATAGAAATATATTTATTTTAGGTTGATACCTATATGTGGGAGCACCCAGTCCAAATGCATCTCTAAATGTGTTACCTTCTGATGAATGTGATGTAAATACTAATTCTGAATCAAAAGATTTATATACTGAGGTAATAATAGTTATGATTATGTTTGAAGTCTATACATTACTAGGCTATTCTTTCCAGAAGTACAGATTCAGTTTCAATGGAAAGCATTTTTACACACAAACTCCTAAATACAAATTTTCATAAATGTTTCCACATAGTACTTAGGTGGTATGTTGAGTACACACCTATGTATAAAAAATTGTTTTTAGGAAGAAAAGAAGTTATTATTGAATATGTACATTAAACAAGAAGTAGATGATATGAACCCTGGAAATATTTCAAGTCCAATTGACCATCAGGTTAATAATGTTCCAAATATTGAAGACTGTAATGTTTTAGTTAAAAAAGAGTTGAATAGTGATAATAATGAACAACTCAAACACACAACAATTAGAAAGAAAAAACTGAAGAAATTGAAGGGTGAGTGAAATTTGTTTGGGATTTTTTATAGACATTTTTGTGAAAAATAAAAAATTGGCAATTGTTGTCAACTATTCAGTATGCATGCTAATATTTCTGACTCATGCACATGCACAGAGTAAATTGGATCCAGTTAACAAATTATGTATAAATTCAAACAAGACAAAGTAATGAAATATAATAAAAATTCGAAACAAACCACCAAGAATATTACTCAATATCTCTAACTACCTTGATTTTTCTAAACAACTTTTGCTCAAGGTTTATGTGCTCTTTGTAAATTAGTTTGTCACAATGCATACATGATATGTTTCAATTTTGAGTTTTTTTTGTAATCTTCTCATCTTAACTTTTTGAACTATTAATAATTGTTTGCTCTGGTGCAAAATAATAATAATTTTGATAATAAATTCAGAGTACAGAGTTCAGTCTTGGAATTCACAAGAATTGACTCAGTTCCTCTCAATTAGAAAAATATGGATTACAAAGAAGCGTTGGATAAATGTTCCTCACGTCAGCGTGCTGATGGGGTAAACGAAATTTAATTATTATTTGAATTTCTTACAGAACATATCAAGAAAGTAAATTCTTTCAGAGGGATTAGTATCTGTGAAGTTTGTGGAAAAATGTTTACTAAACAAGTAGACTTTTTTTGTCACTTTTCAATCAATTACCATTTCAGAGGGAAGAAATTATATAAGAACAAAACCAACCAAAAACAAATCGATAATACTAAAACTACAATTAATTATAATACAATTCCTATTGATCCTAATACAGTTGTAAAACAAGAAATTGAAATACTCAAACACGAATTAAAAGAAGAGTCGCAGGAGACACATCAGTTGAATAATTTTGATGATTTTGAACCAAGTTTTGATGGGAATGTTGAGAGTAACCAAACATGTTACTGTTCCAATACTGAAAACAATTCTGTCAATTGTGAAATGTGTTTTAAAAATACTTATGTGAGCGGGAATGTAGATGAAAAGTTTTTTTCTTTTTCACATAAAGGTTCTATTAATACAAACTTACGTTCTCATACTGGAGAAAAGCTTTTTACGTGTGACATTTGTTTGAAGTGTTTTTCACATAAATGTCAGTTAAACATACATATGCGTTACCACACAGGTGAAAAGCCATTTGAATGTGAAATTTGTTTGAAATCTTTTAGAGAGAAGGGAACTTTAACTAGGCATATGCGATGTCACACAGGGGAAAGACCATATGAGTGTAAAGTTTGTTTAAAATCTTTTGCAAAGGGTGAGAATTTGAACAGACACATGCGTTGTCACACAGGTGAAAAGCCATTCAAATGCGAAATTTGTTCAAAATCCTTTAGCGTAAAAAACGCTTTAAATAACCATTTGCGTTGTCATACAGGCGAAAAACCGTTCAAATGCGAAATTTGTGGTAAGTCCTACAGTGTTAAAAACACTTTGAAAAGTCACTTGCGTTGTCACACAGGGGAAAAACCGTTTAAATGTGAAATTTGCTTAAAATTATTCGCAGAAAAAAGTCAATTAGTTACACATATGCGCTTCCATACAGGGGAAAAACCATACAAATGTAAAGTTTGCTTAAAATCTTTTACGCAGTGTGCTAATTTGAATAGACACATGCTTTGGCACACAGGGGAAAAACCGTTCAAATGTGAAATATGCTTTAAATTATTTACCGAAAACAGTCAATTAGTTAAACACATGCGTTCCCACACAGGGGAAAAACCATACGCATGTAAAGTTTGTTTAAAATCTTTCACGCAGTGTACAAATTTGAACAGACATATGCGTTGTCATACAGGGGAAAAACCATACAAATGCGAAGTTTGCTTGAAATCTTATAGTGATAAAGCCAATTTGAATAAACATATACGTTGTCACAAGGACGAAAAGTAATTCATATGTTAAAGGAACCCAATAGAATGTTCATGGGAAATGGCATTCGGCTATTTTTTTTTAAATCGTCTAGATCTATAGTGGCTTGAAATAGAATATGTAAAAACAGCACTAAACATATTGAAAAGAGGTAAAGTTGCAGGTCATGACCAAATAACAACAGAAATGCTACAAAACATATGTATCTATTCGGTTCAGTCGTAAAATTTCTATACATTTGTAAATTCATAGACACTGGGATACTTTCTATAATCGTCTAATTTAAGCTTCTGCAAACTTAACGCCTATTGTCTTTTGTGCGATAGTACATAACCCAAAATAACAAACCTTGGTCTAACGCAGGACACGCTCTGAATTGGGAATAGAAACATCTGTATGGCACGGTAGTATCGGTACCTTTTAGGATCCGCGCATTGACTCTGATCAGAATAGGTAGCAAATATTCGTCAGTTGACAATTTGACATTGTAAAAAGAAATATTCAATAGATAAGTAAAAATGGATGATGGTTCATCAGATAATTCGTAAAATATTATTGCTGTACATTCTTATAAAATGGAAAAACGCACACCAAGATATTGGATTCATAATATTAATCTCAAATGAAAAATGCTTCTTCGGGGATGGCAGCCATTTGAATGAAATGCACACGGCTGATGATGACACTGACAGTCTGAATACTCAAAATGGATTTGGCCGTCGAACCTTGAGTCAAAAGTTGCCCTCTACACTACCTATGAGAAATATACTTACCATTATATTGACTATATTTCCTATTTATATTGAAGTGATTTTTGTGAATGAAACGGTACATTGCGCAAATGCACACGTTGACAGACACTACAGGGTGTCCGGTAATTAATTTAATATTTCGAATTCTGACACCGGCCCTGCACTAAGTAGGAGGATGGGGAGATTGTAGACAGGTAGCGCAACCATGCGGATTTCAGTTACGATGGCACCGTGGCCTGCAGAACAACGAGCGTCATGATTTAATCATTAGTACTGGTTGAAGGAGTAGCTTACCTTAGCCTGATGGGTCATGCAATATGAGTAAAATATTGAAGTGAAACAAATGAATTTATTATGATACTTCTGTCTTACAATTTCGTACAAGTTGATTTACTAACTAACTCTTGTAGGTATTCTATAGAATTTGAACGTAGATTCTACAAAAGAAAAAATAGTATTAAGAATATTAACTTTCAGAAATTATAAACTATCGGTAAATACGGTGTCTACCAAAGCCGTTCTTAAATTTACCGATAGATTGTCGATAGAATCATCACAGTGTTCTTGAATCCATCGATAGTTCTATCGAACATCTATCAGTTCTACCGGGCAATCATCAATCATACGCAATGACAATTAATAATCATTATTTATTGAGGTTAGTTGCTTTGTTGTGTTAAAAATTGTATACATTATTTTTTTTGTTAATAAACATGGATTATGAAATGGAATTATAATTATCCTATAATGGTGGAATGTTTGAAGTGATGGTGGACCTAAATACGTACGTCATGCTTTTACGAGGTGAAATTTGTATCGAATTAAAAATTAATACAAAGAATAAAAGTTTATTTGCGTCTATGAGTCAATAATAATCACAAATCACGTTCTTATAATCGAATACCAAAAGAAAAACTACATTCTACCTGACATATCACAGACATCTATCGATAGAGTCTATCGGTGGATTTTAAGAACTTCCCTTTAATTCACGTCAAAAATCCAAGGTTAGATTTCTTCCTCTTTTCTTTTTGATTTTATTGTTAAATCGGCCTCATCCTTTATAAACAAACATTTATTCAAAAGAACTTCCAAGGTGGTCCGTATATTCTCCGTTTTCTCTTTTAAGCGAAACTTCCATAAGCCCGCTTAAAACACAAGCCTAAGGCCCTAAGCTTAAATTTTTTGCGTTATGCACCGCAGAACAATAAGTGTGGCTCAGCTAAGCGTTGAAAAAACTTGGCAACGTTGTATTTTTTAGGGTATTTGAATATTTTATGTTGAGTAGCCGTCAACGTTTGTGGATGTGGTGCATACAAAGCTGATGTATTAAGCGAACTTAACCCTTAAGCTTCGCTTATTGGTATACGGCGAATATGGGCAAAAAACTACTAAGTAGTTTACCAAAAAAAATGGGATCTCTTTTATTGGTTCCTTTTGAGAATAACGTGGCACTTGCTGAAGTGTTTATCACATTTTGTGGATTTGATTACAAAAATTTTAGAGATATTTAAGGATTTTTTTTAATGTACTTATGTACCACTAAATAAGTACCATATATGTGGATATATGTATCCTTGATATCCTCTGAAATTTATTAATTGACATAAACTTTGGTTTACCCAAAGCTACTTTAAGGCCACATGTCAAATTAGGTAAGATTAAAATTAAATGAGATATATCCTTCACTTTATACTTTTCCGATAAGTACATGGTAATATACTAAAGTAAATGTTTCCTTCTTTTTCCCCTTTTACTATTTATAACTTCACTTTTGTTCCGATTTTATTACGGTTGATATTTATTAACCGCTGGGACTACACATTGGGAACATATCTCTTTCCTGTTCCTGCATATGCCTTCTGATTAGTGACACTGATGTCTGAGTCGAAGAAGTAAGCCTGGATTTTGGACGTGAAACCTGGTTACGGATAATTGTGATAGAAGTAGTACTTCCCTTATTTGATCACAACAACACATTCCATCACTCTTAAACCTATACAGATAAGTGGTAGATATAGGATCTTCATTTGAACGATTTTTATATTAACAATCATTTTATTGTTTCTTTATCTTCTTCTTTCAATTGAAAATATATTTTCAAAACCTTAGGAAGGTATAATAGAGTAATCTAAAAGAACATAGTATATGTAAATAACAAATAATTGATGATAATTTCATAATGTCATAATTTAGCAGAATAAAATTTATCTAGGTAATTCATACCAAATAACTAAAACTTACTTGTTAGCTAACAGTTCAAACTTGTAAACCTTAACTATATATACGTATATATTTTTGAAGGGGTTTTTGAACATGAATTATCTATTATAACTATTAATTTTGAAGGTAGACTCCATCGTTTAGTCGCATCATTTTTTTTATATAACATCTTAATAATATTTGAGAAAGAAGTTGTACTGTTTTTTCGTAAAGCAGTCCGAACCCACTACTATATATCACATCACGACCAGGGAACGAGAGCATAAGTAAAAAAGGTTGTCTCGTGCATAGAGTCGTTTTGAAAAGGTAACACATTTTTTAAATCAAACGATTCGCACGTTGTGGCGCGTCGAAGTTTTTGCGCACGTTTTGATATTCGACGTATATATAGCCGATGCACCGACGGCAGCTTTAGTGCACAGTTGGGTTAGACGATTCAGAATCTGCTGTGAATAAAAAGGGGAACTGGTAAACCGAAAACTACTCGAACTCCACAGAATATCGACCGAGTACGGCGCGCTGTGACTCAGCATTCTCGGAGCATGCTCAACTATTGCGCTAGTGTGCACGAGATAATGCAGTTAGACTTAAAGTTTCACCCGTATAAAATCCTATCCCAATTTTTGAAGGCCGAGACCATGATCAACGCGTTTTGGAATGGGGATGGGCTTGAGCACATTATTTTTAGTGTTGAAGCACATTTCCATCTAACTGGAGCCGTGAACAAACATAATTGCCGATATTGGGCCACTAACAATCCGCGGCAAAAACATCAACGACAGTTACACTCTCAAAAAGTGACGGTATGGTGCGCCGTCCACCTCGGCCATAATTGGACCGTACTTTTTTGAAGATGGTGCAGGACGTTCTGTTACCGCGAGCAGCACACGCTATACCGTCATGGTTCGGAATTTTTTACGCCCATCCCTACCACAGTTCCCTGGCTATGATAACAACGGCACGAGGTTTCAAGAAGATAGCGTCACGGCACATACTGCAGCGATATCCATAAATGCAGTGACTCCAGATTAACAGCTTGCTACGAAGAAGACGGTCGGAATTTAAACGATATTCTGTTTAAACACTAAATCCGCATATTTACTCCTGGTATATCATTTTCAGGGGGTAAGTTTTTTTTTTTGTTAAAACCTTAAATTCATTACCGGACACCCTGTATACAATTGTCAAAAATCATCTATTTCAACGTTCGCTACTAATAACTTTTGTTAATCCTTATCGATATCTGTGCGCGCGCTCCAACCTATTTGTGATGGAATCAAAAAGTTCCATTGAGCCGTGTCTTACAGGCGCGAGCTGAGTCGATCCAGTGCGTGTCCTGCTCAACCCTGAGGTGTTTCAATTTTTCATTTTCGTCTGAATGTGCTCATATGAAACTATGCACCATTATACCGTTAAGTATTTTTATCGTTACGATGAAATTGTCCATTTGAACGGGATGTTACTACATTTTCTCTACAACTATCCCCTAAATTCGATATCAAAATGAAATTTCATCCTTCCGATAAAGTTTTTATGAAAAGAAATAGAGTATACATTTAAAAAGGTTTGCTGTATGTGAGTCTAGGAGGAATCGACGCATGAGTACCGAAAACTATTTGAACTCAATTTTTTTATGCGATCCTCTTCAAATTGCCCTCCTTATGATATAAATGCATGTTGCCATGGCGCAACCCGGTGCCATATTGTTTAAACCGAAATTGTTTAAACAATTGCAAGGAATTGTTATTTTTCAACCGGACACATTTTTTTTGTATTCTTTATTGAAATACCAATAAAAAAGGTCCTATGACTTTTAACGATGAAGTTAATATTTTTAAAGATATGAATTTTTAAAGGTTCGAAAAATCTCAAATTTAGGTACTTTCGACCCATGAAAAATATATAAAAAAAAAACATAATGTCTAAGTAATATTTTTTTTTAAATTCTCTATACAATTGTTAATAATATTGTTAAAAGAGATTTAAAAAAATTTCATTGTTTATATCTTTTTTTTTAATTGTTAATTCCGCGCGCTCACAAGTATGCGTCGCTTACCTTTAAGTATCGCTGTCTCTCTCTGACTCATGCGTTGCATCGGCCTCTCTGTCTAGAATCATAATTTATCATTTATCTTTAGTATATATATAGTATAGTATATTATCATTAGTATTATTAGTATATATAGTAATTTTTGCCTTTATATCAACAATAATAATAATAACAAAAAAGTAATATAAACTGATAAAAAAGTAATTTTAATTACATGTTTCGATTTATGCTTAAATAACTTTTGAAAAATTGATTTCAGAAAAAAATGTATTAAAAACAAATTGTAGACAATTTAATTATTAATAACATTGCTCTCTTTAACAATCTTGATAAAGTTGATAGTTATCAAGATAAATGATAAATAATGATTCAAGACACAGAGAGGCCGATGCAACGCATGAGTCAGAGAGAGACAGCGATACTTAAAGGTAAGCGACGCATACTTGTGAGCGCGCGGAATTAACAATTAAAAAAAAGATATAAACAATGGAATTTTTTTAAATCTCTTTTAACAATATTATTAACAATTGTATAGAGAATTTAAAAAAAAATATTACTTAGACATTATGTTTTTTTTTTATATATTTTTCATGGGTCGAAAGTACCTAAATTTGAGATTTTTCGAACCTTTAAAAATTCATATCTTTAAAAATATTAACTTTATCGTTAAAAGTCATAGGACCGTTTTTATTGGTATTTCAATAAAGAATATAAAAAAAATGTGTCCGGTTGAAAAATAACAATTCCTTGCAATTGTTTAAACAATTTCGGTTTAAACAATATGGCACCGGGTTGTGCCATGGCAACATGCATTTATATCATTAGGAGGGCAATTTGAAGAGGATCGCATGAAAAAATTGAGGTCAAATAGTTTTCGGTACTCATGCGCCGATTCCTCCTGGACTAATATATATATTTATAAAATAAAATAGTGTATCGTTGTGTGTTTTTTTGTTTTTATTGTAGTGGAAAAACTTAATTTCTTTGATCTCATAAACATACTATCAATCTAGTTTATTTTGTAAGTTATGTATATTGAAAAATGTATCTAAGTGATTGTTTTGTTTTGTTATATATTGTAATAGTTTATCCTATTTTTTCCAATAAAATGTTTTAAAACAATATAGGTATGATGTTTATTTTATTTACTCAGATTTTGGCTGGTTAGACCCATGTGAGCCAAAAGCTTTTAGGTGCCGATACTGTTATCTTATTGGTAGGTGAAAAGTGAACCACCCACTGCACTTACCGCACGTGTCTATTTTGCATTGAATCCATTTGCCACTTTGTTGATCATCTTTAGGACAGATCCTATAGCATACAATTATCACCCTGTAAGAAGTTCAGTACCTTTTGGTAAATCTCGACTGCCAATTTGCAAAACAGATGATATTACACAAATATTTGTTACATCGTCCAAGTTTCATCCCAACAAATGCAACCTCAGCAGTTTCAAATTTATTAATTATAATTCGATATTGGCACGTGTTTATATGTTTTCATTTTAGTCACGTAGTAATTTAGATATTTTTTCATTTTGTAACTGATAGATGCAGAATTAATCACTTTCTCGAACTGTTAAGATCTCTAATAAAAATCATATTTCGAATTATTCCGAGTTCCTAATTTTCACCCACCAACATCAAACATTTTAACTTGTTAAAAACTTCACTGGCGCAGTCAGTAGACTTTTTCCAAGAAAAGATATGTCTTTTCTCGATTTTAATGAATAACTGGGAAAATCAAGTGAATTACAAGGAAATTAGTAGACGGTTCACGTAGTAAGTGTAAAGCCACGAAAACGACGCCGAAGAATTTTTGGAAGATTTACGTAAAAAGTCACTTGTTTCCATTCAACTTGACTCCAAGCAGACCCTCGGCGACCAACCACTCTTCTAGAGCAGCCTCAAACCATAATTTTCGTTCAACTTCTGCTCCAGGCACAGTTACAAACTTTTTACGAGGCGCTGACAGTATGATACAAAATAAGATTTTTATAATATTGATGTTATTCCAACTAGAAAAATTGTGAAAAAAAATTTTTTTATAATAAAACGTCAAGCTCGAATAAACTGTAAACAAAACCAAAACGCTCATGTATATTATAGACTTTGACAGTTCTTCAAACTTCAAATTTCAATGGTCTTTTTGTAACTGGATATTGATTCATAAAACATCCAAATCAGAAAGTGGCTAACTTCATCTTTGAGTTTGTGACGTATCTGTTGTGAAAGTTGCAAACATTTAGGAATCCTTAATTCAAGGCAATGTGTAAGAGAGAGATAGAGAGTCACTAGTCATCTGTGTAATCCGTCCCATGTCTGGTGCCCGCCCCAAATGTTAAGGGCCCCCAAATTTACCAGCTTCGATGTTGTGACGTCGTATTATTTTAAAAACATTTCGAATTGTGTGAGAATTAAACCGTCGACCTCCTCGTGCCTAACGAATCCTGCCATTTGCTCGCAAGCATATAAACTACGAAAAAACGTATTTAGAAAAAAAGTCGCCGGTTGTGTGACGTAATTGAGTTTGAGGTGATAATATCAATGACCTCCCCTAATAACACTAATACGTCCCCGTAACGGTTTTGTCCGTTTTTAAACGTTATTTGAACGTTTTGTGTCAGAAAAAAGAGCGTTGAAAAGGCGTTCAAAAGGACGTTCCGGAAACGTTTTTTAACGTTTAATAGACGTATTAGAAAAGTTATTTTTAACACCTACTTAAAACGTTGTTTTTGGGAACGTTTTAGGAACCTATTTCAAATACATATCCGGAACGTTTCAATAACGTGCAATACTTGTTTATTTTACAAGGAAAGAGTAATCTTCCAAGAAACTGCCAATTTTATTCGAATTCCAGAAAACGTTCAAAAACGAACGAAAACTAACGGTCACCGGGCTGAAAACACGCTTTCAAATTGTCAATCGCATTTGTCAAATGTCATCTATCATTTTTTGAACGAGGTGTGTTGAAGAATTAAAAAGGGTGTACTCGATCGTAATTCGATTATCTAAATAAACGAAACGAAAAAGTGAAAAAACTCCCTTTTGCAATCAACGTAAGTTTATCCATTCTCTGAATAATTTAACATAGCATTGCAAACACTGTTGTTTTATATGCAAGGATCGATATAGGTACGGGAATAAAATAGATATATTATTATAGATAAAGTTGACAGATAATCAAGAAGGGACTAAAAAATGCAGTAGTTTATTATTATATCACTAATTTTTTTTTATTTTGTTATTAGAAACAGATATAATGAGAAACTTTCATAAATATTTAAATCTTTTTTTAACAAAATAAAGTTTGCTTCTTGTTTTAGTTTTCGTCAAACGTTGCATATACGTTTAATAAAATATGTTCCTAAAACATAATTCATATATTACGTTTGAGAAACGTTTTTTTCAGGTCTGTGATAGGTAGACTACTTACTTAATGATAGATAATAAAATGTTTCACCGGCGGCGCATCATTGTTAGAGGGCTCGGCATGTATTTCTGGTTATCTATAATTATGTGAGGAAATAAATGAAAACCAAATTTAACATATATCAGAGTTATTAAAACTACAATTTGAAATTCTACAAATAAATTGTTACAAAACTTACCATTAGCGAATTCCCTTTGGAAATATTCATGTAATTTCCGAATACACTCACGTTTACTTTTGTCCAAAAGTTTACAGGGCATTTTGTCGAAAAATATCACAATAAATGACAAATGTAAATGAACTTTACCTGTTTAAAGTAATGACAATGACGACGAACTTTAAAGCGGGATTTATAGTTTGACGGACTGTAAACGTAGACGCACTGTGAAAAGATCAACTATAGAATTTACGTACCTTGTTTATAAAGGAACGTAAGTGCATGACGTAACGTAAGGTGAACGGACTGGAACGGAAGAGTTGGCCAACTTTTATCTTTTTACAGTGCGTTCTTACGTCCGGCCAATCAAAGGGAAGAATTTTGTGTGATGTCAGCGTGGCTATCAGCTGTCATTTAATGTTGTGTTTTTGAATGTATAATACAAAATTTAAAGCTCAAAACAACATAGAACAAAGGCTGTAGATGATTTGTATAATTTCCAGGTTAATTTGAATGTCGCGAGTACGTTACCTCTGCCCATGCGCAAAATTTCCGTTCCGTTTATTTATAACTGCAACAATTTTTACATACCGTTCGTTACGTATCCAGTGCGTCTACGTGTGGTATACGTTTACAGTCCGTCAATCTATAAATCCCGCTTAATGATGACAGAATGATTTCCGTATAAAGTGACGTTTCGCTTTTTAAGTACAATCGTTGTGACAACACAAGACAGAGTGACAACCCGATAAAGACGTAATGACGTAGCTTAATTCAGGCACAAAAGACATACAGTTGGTTCGGTGAATCTTTTCCCATGTATGAAATTATTCTCATACTACTTTTAATAGTACGTCTCGTTTCTACTCACAGAATCTAAACCCTCGAAATGAAACCGTTTGTTCCATTACAACATAATATAACAAACAGAGATAGCCATATGATGAATGTCGGCGATAGGTGTAACCCACACAACAGAAGTTCTGTGGTTTAAACTTGAATTTGTACATTGACGGACGAAAGACTTTGTTTACATTTTTATTCTTCATTTTTGTCCATTTTTTGCCACTTGTATATAAATTTATTTCAAAAACAGTTGTTATAACGACTAACTTATACCTGAGTGTTCGAATTATTGTGGTAAGTAAATATTATTACACCAGCTTCAATACAATAATAACTAACGAGGTCAGTGATATCCACATAAAATTAGAGTATCTTTAATACATTCAGGGAAATATGACGTAACGTGAAACATTCATGACTTTTACTGTAAAATAATTCGTTACTGAAAGCGAGATTTAAAAAGTACTCTTCAGACACGCCATTCCATATAAACAAGTTTTTGTCATCGATGTGAATTCACTATACACTGGCCGCCCTATTCAAGAATATAAAGATATATTATTTTGAAAAACGTTTTTCTATTATTTTCGATATTTTTAGTATACAGGGAAAGTACAAAAGTTCCATAATAATTCATAAATAAAAATTTTTGGGATATTCTAAGAATTTACAAGAAAATAGTTATTGTATATTCAATTCTCAGTATAAATTTAGCGAGCAGTGTATATATCTACAAAATAAACATGTATTAAAAAGGATATATTGTACCTTCATTTGTTTCGGTGATTCACGGAAAGGAGAGATACCAAGGAATATCTGTTAACTTCTTCTTTTTGTTCAACAGGAGATAATTTACGTAGCTTATACAGGAGAAATATTTTATTGTAGTATTGGTTTATGTATTCGAGGGGATTTTACTTTTCTTTGTTTCTCTGATTCATAGATGAATAAGAGCTAAGGTATTTTGTTAAATTTTTTTTCTCCCTTTACAGGGAATAATTTACCTAGCTTATACAAGCTAAATATTTTATTACAGTAGTGGCTTAACCCTTGCCACACCATTGACACTTTCACTTTGACAAACACAAGCCAGATTCACACCGTACATACCGAGGCAGACCAATAACTGCTGGGGATTTAGAGGGAGCAGCTACATGGGTGCAACAGACCATACTGACCTCTTATCATAATAACTGTCCGATAAAGCGCTCTTCTAGACAAGCGAAAAAAACGGGCAACTGGGAAGCGTATACAGCTAAACTAGGTGCATATAATAAATAAAAGAATCCAAGTAGAGGTACTGGAGATAATTCTGTGAGGACATGCAAGGTGTCCCTGATAGCGTCAGAATTAACAGACTTCTCAAAAGGGATACTTCTACCCAAGCAGCATTTGGACGTTGCGAGATAGTTATATAACGTTGGGCTAGACAACCCAACGTTGTAATGACCACGTCACGACCCAAATTTGCACCTAAATGGGGAATAGAAATTCGAGTCGTTATGGCATAATTTTTTTTGCTTTTTCCTAAAAATGCTTGAGGTCCGATTGTTTTTTGCCACAATATTGGCCGTGGTTTATCAAAAAATTGAACTTCGTTTAAGATTTTTGTTTTGCTGGTAATAAAAATATGTATATTATACTGTTCATAATTTACTTGACTTAAACTAAGAATCAGATTGTAAGTTAAAAATACTTCCATCTTTGGTCGAGTTTCAAAGACTTCCACATTACTTCAAAAATAAATACTTAAAACGAAGATGGTTTGCGCAACGTTAATCAACGTTGGATTTGGTCGAATACATAAAGACATTCAAAGTCAGTGCCGACGTCATAACGACTCGAATTTCTATTCCCCATTTAGGTGCAAATTTGGGTCGTGACGTGGTCATTACAACGTTGGATGCCAACGTTGGGTTGTCTAGCCCAACGTTATATAACTATCTCGCAACGTCCAAATGCTGCTTGGGTAAAGTATTTATATACCTATTTGCTTGGTGCATAATTAATAATATTGTTTAATGATTTTTTTTAATAGCTGTGGCAAAGAGTAGACATTCTGTTTTGTTAATTTATTGGGTTTTGTTAAAAATCTTGACAGTATAATGATTTCTTGTAAATGAAATCAAAAACATTGCAAGAATGATAGTTTTTTTCAGGTAGGTATAATATTATTCCACAAACACAACCTTTGACACAACGAACCCTAGAAAATTGAAATTAATAACAACATAACCTCTTTTCTTTTTTCATCGAACAGAGATGAACAATCTTACATATTGAGTAGAATAAGACAGAACGATATGTCTCTTAAAAAGAAAGACCCTTGGACTTGTCGCTATCATTCGCAACGCTATCGCATGTTCATCTAGGCTCGGAAACGTCCGAACTCAGTTACAGAGTACGAAATAGCAAAGAGAAGACAATCTTTATCGGTGTTTTGTTACAGAGTGCCAATCCTGGTATCTCTAACGTATGAATAATCTTTGTCTTGTGGAATTAAGGACAAAGAATTTGCTATGCTCCACCACTTACTGCATTTTGTTTCTTTTGTTATCTTGTTCGTAAAAGTGGCGAGCAAAAAAGACCTTTCCTCGTATATCTTCCTAAGTAGTACCACTTTAGCATCTTCATTCTTTTTTACCATTTCGGCAATTAAAGTTTGTTTTACAGAGTTTATTTGGACTTTGACAACCAATTTTTGTTTGACACTCGTAAACTCATAAAAATAGCTACTTGATTTACGACTCATAAAAAATAAATAGAGAAACGCAATTTAGCAGTACTATTAGTTGTAATATATTGATATTACATGCTAGTGCAGCTGGCACTATTAATAAAACTCGAGGTAAGAACGTAACTTATATTAATGTTTTAGCTGAATATGTGACATGTGGGGAAAAAGTATAATAATCTACATATGAAAAGTGTGGTTATATGTGTACTTTTTGCTATATCTAAAATGGCCTTACAACATATAGTTAATATATATCACATTAGTTTTTACACTGATAGCTATTAACATAAACTAGTAAACTGATACTTTCGAGAAACAGGGCCCAGTAGCTCTAAGAGCATAATAGAATTTTGGTTTATATTTAGTTGTGGAGATGTCGCTATTATCACATTCTTGGCATTCCCTTCACTGGATTTAATGTATTAATGTGATTTCAGCGTTGTCTTCAGTCCAGGATTATGCTCTTAGAGCTTCTGGACGAATACTATCAACCTTGCACTGATGAGGCGCAAATACGCCGAAACCGGTCTGCAAGTGATTTTATTCCTTCTAATTATAAACCAGAATGGTTGGTTCTATATATTTTCATATATACCTTCCCCGTTTATCTTGGAAGTGTATAATTCATTGTTTGGCGGGGCATATAGCCCGAGAAGGAGATGTTGCTTCCTGGTGAACGGTCTATCCTTTGGAAATTAATTTTCTAATTTGTAAAGCGTTTTAATAGTTTTACACTATTATTTTGACGTCTATTCATAACACGCTTTACTATGACAGATGATACAAGAAACTGTAATCAAGTAAATATACTCATAAGATTGTTTCTACAATCGAGGAGTTCACGTATTTCCAAAAATTTTTCGTGCAATCGGACGCGAAGTCAGTACTTCGCGTTCTCGATACAGTCGCGGCCGTTACCCATAGCAACGGCTGCGAAACCAAACGTCACTTCCAAATTTGACATTTCTAAAATACTATAAAGACAAGGATTATTTTTTATTGAATACCAACAACAAATAAGTACTTATATGATTTAGGATGAATATTAACATTAATTGTACAGTTTGTATTATTACTTATATTTACTCCAGAAGTTGAAGCAAGAACTGTCAAAATATTTTGTATATATTGAAACATATCATTTCCATAGCACACATTGTTAAATAAATTGAACTGCTGTTGATTTTAGAGCAATAATATATTTATTTACGACTAATATATAATATAAGTATTATACTTGTGGTTTTTGAAGTATAATGCCATATATTAATCCCTTAGGGAATAATGGCGAGGGATTAATAGTCTTTATTCCCTCTTGTACTCCTATCACAAAATTTCTCGAATTAAATAATACCATGGAAACAATATAACCAAACTCAAAAGTGTCAGTGTCAAACGCGTAGTGTTTGTGTATTTGTATTAAAATGAATGAAAATGAAGAATCTTTCACTTGTACACCACCAGAAATTGTACAATTAGCTGCAGCAACAACATCTACCTTAATACCAGAAACATCGAAATCCATTTATAATAAAACGTACGCATCGTTCAACGAATGGCGTCTTCGAAACAAGGCAAACTCTTATTCCTAAAATGTTCTGCTGGCCTATTTCGCTGAATTGGGTGCAAAATACAAGCCATCTTCATTATGGTCATTCTATTCAATGATTAAATGTGTGTTGAAGATAAACTATGACGTTGATCTGGAAAAATATAAGAAACTACGAGCGTTTTTAAAAAGAAACTCTGAAGGATTTCAAGCAAAGAAATCTTCCACTCTGACCCCGGAAGAAATTAGTAAATTTATTGACAGAGCTCCTGATGAAATTTTTCTTTTGCATAAGGTAAATGTTCATATTTAATCTGATCTATTCAAAAACTCATGTTCTTATTTGATTCAGGTTATATTAGTTATTGGAATTATGGGCGCATGCCGCTCAAACGAGCTTTATGAAATGAAGATAGAAGACGTGAAGGATTTCCAAACAGAGTTATTGATAACAATACCCAAGACTAAAACTAAAATTGTACGAAAATTCACCATAAACAGTACGTTTTACAATATTGTAAAGAAGTACATCGATCTCCGTCCGTCACATGTAGAAACCAATTCATTCTTTCTAAATTATCAAAAATCGAAATGTACAATACAACGTATAGGAAAAAACAAATTTGCAGACATTGGTAGACAAATTGCCAAACATTTAAACTTGCCAAATCCTCAAAGTTATACCGGCCATTGTTATCGCAGATCATCTGCCACTCTGTACATTGATGGAGGAGGCGATATAACTGGATTGAAGCGTCATGGGGGCTGGAAATCTACCCAAGTAGCTGAAGGATACATTGATCAGTCTATGAGAAACAAAACAACTACAGCAGATACTATTGCCAAACAGATAAATAGTAATGAAGCAACTTCTTCTTTTACAGCAACCGAAATTCCAAATATTCGTGTTGAAAACTCTTCCAAAGTTAATCATAATTTACGACCAATTCAGTTTATTAATTATTGTACTGTCACTAATTTAAATGTTATTGACAAATAAAGTTGTTCATTGAAAATCTAAAATAAATGTTATTGACAAATAAAGTTGTTCATTGAAAATCTAAAATAAATAAATTTGTCGTAAATAAAGTAGAGTATACTACTCGCAATAATGGCTATTATTGACTCGTGGTATAATCTACTATTATTTACAATTATCTAGTTTAATAATTTTAACGATTGCACGAAAAATAGTGTGTATGTCATGGCCGCGAAAGTTTTTAACGACCTCAAGATTATCTTGCCTCGGCCGCAAGTGGCCTCGGCGATAACTGTTCTTTCGGTACGTTAAAAAGGTATTTCGCGGCCTAAGCATACAAATAACTATAATTCGATGGATGAAAATTAAAAGTATAGTTTTTACAATTTTTTATGACACTATCAGGTGTGAGCGCTGTGGTAGCAGACGCCATTTTTTTCAAAAGAATTGAAATACGCTACCGATCGATGATGCATTAACTGTCATTTATGACAAATATATTAATAATCATATATAAAATAACATAACATAATTTGGTTTCAAGATATTTGCATCTTAAAAATGAATGAACACCAGTAGCAACTATTAAACTGAATGAATAATTATTGAAGTCATACATCAATAAAATTAGGTTATAGTGTTATATCAAGATAAGCACGTTCCGAAGAATCAAGAAACGATGGATCACTCTAAAAATCGCTACCTGATCAACTTTGTTGGGATGAACGCGACCAATATACACGTGAAATAGATCATTTAAAAAAACAATTTCAACCTACAAGCCAACTTTAATCTAACTTGAGCCTGTAAAGACCATAAGAAAGAGGCCCACAAGTGATCTTATGACATATGACGATTGACAACTAATTAAAAACATGGCGTATGTTTCGCTTCTTGTTGGTGTATTCATATCTGTGGTTGTATTCTCTGTCTTCTATGTTTTCTATCCTATCATCGGACTGTCCCATGGGACTGTCAGTGAGTCATAACGTTATTTACTGTTATTGCATGGTTATTGTTATTGTTATTGTTTTAAAATGCCAAGGAAAAGACGACCTGATATAGGTCGTCGAAGTCAATTAAATGTGCGACGAGCTATCTCACGTGTAAAGGCAAATCGCACTGATGACCAGCGAGAGACAGATAATGAGTAAGTAACTGGATGGTTTATATTCACAATTAATAATAATAAATAAACTGTTTATTACAGAGTTGATATGAAAAATACAGGTAACAATTATGACAATATAAAAATAAACTATAATCTCTGTAAAAGGAAATAGAGAACAGCATAGCACAACAAGAATGATGTGCTTGCTGAGCAAAGCTCTATCCTATTGATGCATTTTTGCTAAAGTAATGTAAGTGACATTTCTGGTGAAAATCATGTTTTTTATTAACGTAAAGCTTCTATTGTTAAGAAGGTACTGCCAAAGTGTAGTAAGCCTAAATTATACTTTAAACTTTGTTTTTAACTATTTTAAAAACGTATGTCCATAATTTTTTTAATCATACCCATAAAAAAACGCGTTTTTTCTACTAATCATTTTTGGTGACTTATGTTACTTTGGCAAATACCGATCGATATATATATTTGGATGAGGAAAATTGAATTAACAATTAAGATAGATAGGAAACAATATAGCTGATAGATATGAAAAGCAATGTTCATGTGATATTATATGTTAACTGAACAGGACAGCATCTGTTGGGTCCTCTAGTAAAATAATATATTTATTTTAGGTTGACACCTGTGGGAGCACCCAGTTCAAATGTGTTACCTACTGAAGAATGTGATGTAGATACTACTTCCAAATCATTCAATGAATCAAAAGATTTATATGTTGAGGTAAGTACGTATAAATAATTATGTCTATACATTCCTGGGCCATTTTTTCCAGTAGTATACAGTTTCAATAATTTTTAAAAGTTCCTCACAATCTCCTAAATACAAATTACTGTAAATGTTTCCACCTAGTAAGTAGTAGGTATGTTGAATGATATAAAAAAATGTTTTTAGGAAGAAAAAAAATTATTTTGGAATATTGACATTAAACAAGAAGTATATGACCTGAACCCTGGAAATATTTCAAGTCCATTTGACCAACACATTAATACTGCTCCAAATTCTGAAGGATGTGATGTTTTAGTTGAAAAAAAGTTGAATACTGATAATAATAATGGAAAAGAACTAAAATGCACAACATTAAAAATGAAGAAGCTAAGAAAATTGAAGGGTGAGTGAAATTTTTGTGGGAAAATGAAAAAAAATGGAAATTGTTCTATTCAGTATGCATGCTAATATTTCTGACTCAAGCATGTGTGCAGGGTAAATTGGATCTGGTTAAGAAATGAACAATAGGCTTGAAATTATTCAAAACTAATTAGGTGAATAATTGTAATTATGTACAAATTCAAAAAAAGAAGAAGTATATACCTATACTGGGTGAATCACAACCAATGGGTTGGAGGTTTATAATGAAACAGTAAAAGTTTTGAAATGTTTATCACTTTAGTAATTGGTACATGGTACATTCATATAGGCTACATTTTAAAATTATTTTGAAACATACAGGATGTTCCAATAAAGTGTATCAAAGTTATATTTTTTCTTAAGGGACACCCTAGATTTTATTGCATTTTCTGATTGACCCTAAAAAATATAAAATACTCCTTCATAATAGTTCCCTATACCTAAATACAGAGGGTTCCAGGTTATGCTAACTTTTTTTAAAATGTGAACATTTCAGAAAAAAAAATTAATACCTCATTGATATAACAAATTCTAGCGAATTTTCTCTTATATCTGTAACTTAAAAGGTCCCAGGCTAGAGCACTCCACCTCAGGGAGTGGAATTTGGCACCAATTAAACTACCTATTTTATTTGCTATCACAATTAATATTAAATTGAACAACACCAGCTTTTTAAATCGAATAAAAGTGATGAAAAACGAAAGCAAAAGGTGGAAAGCTGGAAATACCTTGTAAAAGTTAACCTTAAGTTATTTAATAAATATTGAATAATCAATACAAAAATTGAAGGTATTAAATATTTATTGGATTATCCAAAAATTCACATAAATTGAATACTAAAAAACCAAACGAATAGGATACCAATTGTAATATAACATGCCAAATCCAAATCTTACACATGCTAGAGATAAGACGAAGGAACTTATCTTAGATGCCTGCGGATATTTTACAGCTCTTAGTGTGATGGCAGTGATGACTTCAACAGGATGTGTACCTCGTGCACAGGAACTTGTCGATTGCCTCAAACTTGAGATATACACTTGCCTACACGTTACTTACTGGAACGGAACTTGCCGGCTGCAGAGCTGCGGAAAAAAAAAGTAAAACAGGGATCAGGAACTAGAAAAAAAAAAACATTAGAGAAGGAAGGAATAAATAGAACAGATTGGGTAAAAAAGGAGCTTATGCTATAACGCATATAAAACCCCGAACTCCACGTGTTAAAATACAACTTAACAGTTATCTGTTTTATTCTCTTCGTTTTGTTACCAACCAGACGATAAAAATTGTTCACCACTATTAAATTTAAAAAAAAATATTGAAATGTTGCCTTCTTTGTGGCAGTTAGATAGAAGAAAGAGTTCCAATCCAAACTTGAAATTTCGAATATCTAAAGCCAAAAATAGAAGGGGAATTTGATGAAAATAAATGTTTTATTTTGGAGTGACTAATGCGACAAGGAAACGACAGGTTTAAAAATTTAGTAGAAATTTGGGAGGAAGTGACTAATGAGCCACAAAAATTAACTAAATGAAACGAGAAACGTAACAAGCTGATTCAAAACATGCAGGCTGTTATCACTGCCAGAGGAGGGAATACTAACTACTAAAGTCCTTAAAATTACTATTGTTTCAATAAAAAGCATATCAAAGTAAAATTGTTCATTTTGTACACCATGTATATAAACTGCTCCAAAAAATTAACGCACCACTAACAAATTTGTAATTATTTTATTTACAAAATTTAATTAAAAATCAAACATTACATTTCTATAGACCTTATTAAATTGTTAACAAAAGAATCATTTTCTAAAAATGTAACCCTAAAATTTAGCATAGCAAAACTAACACAAAAGAAAAAAGAACCAAAAACGGAAATTTTAATTCTTTAAAGAAAGATTTTTTTGAGTCTTAATATCGGGTATTTCCACCTCTGCTTCTAATCGTGGCGTGGCATCGGCGATTCATGCTTAAAATAAGATTTCGAATACTGTTTTCATCCAGTTCATTCCATATTTCAACCAGAAGTCGCCCCACATCTTCCAAGTTGTTAGGCTGGTTGGGATGAGCTCGTAATTGCCTTCCGAGTATATCCCAAAGATGCTCTATTGGATTAAGGTCGGGACTTCGGGCAGGCCAAATCATAGTTTCAATGCCAACTTCCAATAAATAATCTCTTACTATTCGGGCTGTGTGAGGTCGAGCATTATCTTGCATTAATAAAAAATTTTCACCGATATGAGAATATCCAATATGTAACGTTCAGCATTAAGATTTCCATTATTTAGAACCACCAAGTCCGTACGACCCGTTAACGAAATTCCACCCCATACCATAACCGAGCCTCCGGCGAATAAGGTGGTATTCGCTATATTGCATTGTGCATATCGTTCTGTTGGCCTTCTAAAAACACGAACACGTCTATCGCAAGTATGCAGACAAAATCTGGACTCATCTGTCCAAAGAACTCTTTCCCAGTCAGCTTCCCCCCAGTTGACATGCTTTCTGGCAAAGTTTAACCGGGCTCTACGATGATCTACGGTTAGTGCTGGCCCTCGAGCGGCAATGCGAGGTCTCAAATTATCTTGTCGAAGACGTTGTCGGACGGTTTCCAAGCTTACTCGAATCCCATGTGCGTTTTGAAGCTGAGATTATGTAACATTCTTGTTGTTACGAATCGTTGTCTTAAAGCGGAAAGCCTTAAAAAACGATCTTGGCCGGGGGTCGTGATACGATGTCTGCCTTGGCCAGCTCTTCTAATGTGCTCACCAGTCTCCCTGTATCGTTCAACCATACGCGATATTGTTGTATGGGACACATTAAATCTCTCACCTATACGGCGATAACTCCAACCTTTTTCGTGCAATACAATGACTTGTGCACATTCATTAGGCGTCAAATTTCTGGCTTCACGTTGCATGTTAACAATTTAACCAGAAGAATATCACAAGACTTAAAAATTCAAATGTAGCAGCTAAAAATCAAACGACTAATGGCCTATTTATCTTACAAGCAATTATAGGAATTCAGAAAAAAACTCAATAACACAACAAACACAGTGAAGATAATTTTAGTATGTCGTTAAAATAAATAATATTTAATGCTCTTCCAAAATTGTATGAAATATTTTACAGTTTGTTCAAAATGGCAAAAAAATTCAGAAAATATTAAGTGGTGCGTTAATTTCTTGGAGCAGTGTATTTTCAGTTTTTCGTAATCTATTAAATTACAAATACATCTTTCAAGACCTTTAATAATTCCAAAGTTACATTGGTTTGAATCTAAAATTATAAAAAAATTGTTTATGTCAAAAAAGTAGTAGGTTTTTCTGTCATTAATTGTTTTTAAACATAATGAATTATTTCTCATTGTGATTAGTGAAAGGTGTTTATTGTAATTAGTTCCTTTTAAAATTTAAGTATGTTTACCGAACAGGAAAGAATAATGATTCTTATGATGAAAGGTTACGGTGATCTTAAAAGAACTTATGATGAGTGGTAACTCATTTATTTAATGATACGTATCCAAATCGCAACCAAATTACGAAAACTGCAGTTTGGAGGATTGTGAAACTTTTTGAAGAAGTGGGTTTAACTAAAAACCGCCCTAAAACTGGCCGACCAAAGACTGTGGCCCGGTTTATCAATAGCAATTTATCCGTCAGTTAATGCTTAACTACCAGTTATTTTGGAAAGGTCGGTTTATCAACAACAGGATTACTTTATCCGGCAGATAAAATGTCAAATATTTATCTGTCAGTTTCAACTGGCGGATGGTCGATATCTGGACACAGAGTACACCATCTAACAAGAGGCGAAAGAAAGTAGTTTTCGTGATTGCAAATTTGTGTGCAAATGCGTGAATTGATTAGTTTATCTGTCAATGTCAAGTCGTCACTTCCGTCACAGAGTACACCATCTGACGGAATTCAATAAACGTCATTCCTTTACTATTACATTAAACGATTTTCATATTTTTGATAATTTCTATATATTGTCTTAGGACATTTTGTAGAGTTCATTTTTGATATTCATTTCATAAAATGAATAAATTTCCAGGTAATTTCTTTAAAAAAATAAAGAAATAGTCCTAACTGGGAGGGATGTTCATCAACACTACTATTTTTCTTAGTGTAGTTATGGTTTTACTTCGAATCAATACTCGTATTACTTTTCTCAGTGCATCAGGTAGTTTATCTGACAATGCCTCGACGTATTTCCGCTCAATATCGTGTAAGTCCGACTTCAAAGGAACTGACAAAGCTTTCGTCTCTTGTTAGATGGTGTACTCTGTGATCTGGAGGTTAAGGTCAATTATATAACCTCACTTTATTCGGTAGAGTTGTTTTGTTTTGATTTCGTTGTGGTGTTGTGTCAAACTTACTTGGGTTTTGAGCAGTGTAAAAAATGGAAAGTACTAGTACTACTAAGAAAAGTGGATGAAATTTCACAGCCGAGGAGACAAATTTGCTTCTAAAAATTGCAAATTCTTGTTCTGCAAACTTATTCGTTATATAACTCTTCATATTCATTATGGGTATTTATTAATGGAGTTATCAGGTATCTGGTATTCGCATAGCCACTATCTCCAACTAAAAGTGCATTATAGTCCGGGAAAGTAAGGAAATCAAATTCAAAAGTTTCCCATAATTGATTTTTCATTTTTAAATGAAAATATATTGACCCAGCATCACTCTCCTAGATTGTCTAATAATTTCCGCTGGAGCTTGCGACGCAGCTTGCAAGCACAGCTCAGACCACCTAAAATTCAAGTGATTTATGCTCGTGTCATTTCTGGATGTGTTCTTACAAAAAAATCGTAGAGATGAAAATTGAAGCAAATCTTATGCTCTTGAAGGTGACGTAAATAGTTTCTTCAAAAAAAAATTTTCCGATCTTAAATTTTCCAAAAATTGAAAAAAATTTCGAAAATTATATTTTTGGCTGGTAATTATAAATAAAATATTAATATCGAGGTCAAAACATAGATAAACATAGAGGGCAAACTCCTAAAAATTTACATTTTTTCAGATTTGGAAAATTCAAAATGGCGGCTGCGCAAATTGGAAACAAATTTTTTTTTTTCATTCGTGTCTAGATTTATGAGCATTAACGATATTGAGAAACGGTTTGTTGCAATCGGCAGAGTGAAAGTTATATTTTTATAAATAACATAAACAAAATTTTTAAAAATTTTTTTACATAATTTTTTAGAACGTTTACCGAAAATAAAAATTTTTCCATCTAGTTTTTTCTCATTTTGGCGTTGAAAAATTTGTTTAAAATATGTTTTCACATTATAAATATGTGTGTCTTAGTAAGACGAGTATTTAAATAAAAAATTTTTTAGATGCGACTTTTACAAGCTGAGATAAACAAATTCAAAGTCTGTTAGATACTGTAATAATATTGATTGAAATTTTCAAATTTTGATCACTTCGCTAGGTTGTCGAATCCCAACTAAACTTAAACACAAATTTTCATTTTTCTACCGTCAATTGGTCCATTCAAAAGAGAATAGTAATCCTAGCTCGCTCGGCCAAACGGTGCGGCGGCAGCTGCTTGGCGTTGTGGTGGGGGGTCAGCGCTCGTTCGCAGTTGAACGAAGCTCAAGCTTTTATTTTGGTTTTCTTTGTAAAAATTTTGCATTTGTGGTTTGCTAATAGTATGGTTATTATCAACCATTACATATTGCTAGAAATAAGGTACAATGATATTTATAATTTATATCTATAAATCCATTTATTATATATATATTATACATAATTCGAAACGTAGATACTAAGAATAATATTTATTTACAAATTTACATCTATTTTCTACAAATTCTCGCCCTTTTTGGTCTCTGAGGAAGAGGCTCTGTACAATTTTCCTCGTCATTATCATTAGCAAACAAATCCTCATCGATATTATTGCTACTATCAATTGCAAGTTCACAATCGAGTAATTGACTCATATAAAAATTCGGCTCATCACTCAGAGTTTCATTATCATCCTTGTCATTGTCAAGTACCGTACTTACAATTTCGATGTTACAACAGTTTTTGCCTTCGCAATTTTTACATAATATCGTGCAATGTATGCCAACTTTTTTACAACCAGACCTGGAAGTGGAGCACCCTGTGGTACAAGAACACGAAATAATTTTCAATAATTCGTCGGGTACAAGTACGTCGTCAGTCATTTCTGGTGGGAGGCGATAATTATCAATGAATTTCCAACCCCAGTCGGTAGGCTTCATTTTGTCAATAATGGTTTTATCCTTATCCCACAACCGGAGTTGATAAAACACTCTAAAAGAATGAAATTTCATTGCAGCTTCCGTTGGTGGCAAAGTTGCTAAATTAAAAGTTTTTTTAGCTGAAGATTTTAAAAAACATGTAAATCGTAGCATGTTTAACGATTCATTGTGATTTGGTTTCGACACATATGCATATTTTATAAATTCTGTGCCAGCTTTTTCGACTTCAGCTTTCGTTACGTTACTGTTGTAAAATATTTTTAGTTGATCGAGCAGTTGCATGTTGTTCCTAAGAAGATCTACGAATTTGAGTTTACCTTGGTTATAAAAAGCAGACGTGGTATCACAGCCGCTAAAGGCATGTAATAGTAACAAGTAATTTTGAAGCATTGGGTATTTGAAGCTGTCGCATCGATAACATTTTTTCGCGTCTTTACCTTTGCCTAGTTGTTGAAAGTAAATATTAGTTTTTTCATGAGCCAGCTGACTTAATATAACTATAACGTCTACATCCTCAGCAACGATGCAAGCAAATGGATAGTTATTGGAATAGTTTATAGCCGACCGATCAAGCTCTGCATCGACATCTTCTTCTGCTTGGTTTACCAAAAATCCAGCATTGGCAAGTTTTCTTTTCAATAACTGAATAAAATTGTTTTTATTCGTATCATTGCTTAAAAAGTTGCTTTGGTTGATTGTTGGACTATCATCAGTAATAGCATATGCAGGTGATGTACACTGTTTTTTTCGCCGGATTCGTTCTACATTTTTTGTTCCCCGGTCATTTACACTTTCAGGATAACCATCAAAACCGTTTGATCGGGCGAGCTATAGGATTACTGTTCTCGTTTGAATGGACCAATTGACGGAAGAAAAATTAAAAATTGTGTTTACGTTGAGTTGGGATTCAACAACCTAGCGAAGTGATCAAAATTTGAAAATTTCAATTGTACAGAGCCTCTTCCTCAGAGACCAAAAAGGGCGAGAATTTGTAGAAAATAGATGTAAATTTGTAAATAAATATTATTCTTAGTATCTACGTTTCGAATTATGTATAATATATATATAATAAATGGATTTATAGATATAAATTATAAATATCATTGTACCTTATTTCTAGCAATATGTAATGGTTGATAATAACCATACTATTAGCAAACCACAAATGCAAAATTTTTACAAAGAAAACCAAAATAAAAGCTTGAGCTTCGTTCAACTGCGAACGAGCGCTGACCCCCCAGCACAACGCCAAGCAGCTGCCGCCGCACCGTTTGGCCGAGCGAGCTAGGATTACTATTCTCTTTTGAATGGACCAATTGACGGTAGAAAAATGAAAATTTGTGTTTAAGTTTAGTTGGGATTCGACAACCTAGCGAAGTGATCAAAATTTGAAAATTTCAATCAATATTATTACAGTATCTAACAGACTTTGAATTTGTTTATCTCAGCTTGTAAAAGTCGCATCTAAAAAATTTTTTATTTAAATACTCGTCTTACTAAGACACACATATTTATAATGTGAAAACATATTTTAAACAAATTTTTCAACGCCAAAATGAGAAAAAACTAGATGGAAAAATTTTTATTTTCGGTAAACGTTCTAAAAAATTATGTAAAAAAATTTTTAAAAATTTTGTTTATGTTATTTATAAAAATATAACTTTCACTCTGCCGATTGAAACAAACCGTTTCTCAATATCGTTAATGCTCATAAATCTAGACACGAATGAAAAAAAAAATTTGTTTCCAATTTGCGCAGCCGCCATTTTGAATTTTCCAAATCTGAAAAAATGTAAATTTTTAGGAGTTTGCCCTCTATGTTTATCTATGTTTTGACCTCGATATTAATATTTTATTTATAATTACCAGCCAAAAATATAATTTTCGAAATTTTTTTCAATTTTTGGAAAATTTAAGATCGGAAAATTTTTTTTTGAAGAAACTATTTACGTCACCTTCAAGAGCATAAGATTTGCTTCAATTTTCATCTCTACGATTTTTTTGTAAGAACACATCCAGAAATGACACGAGCATAAATCACTTGAATTTTAGGTGGTCTGAGCTGTGCTTGCAAGCTGCGTCGCAAGCTCCAGCGGAAATTATTAGACAATCTAGGAGAGTGATGCTGGGTCAATATATTTTCATTTAAAAATGAAAAATCAATTATGGGAAAGTTTTGATAGTTAACAGATTTCTCGACCTTACTTTCCCGGACTATTACCAAATTCATTATTTTCGAATCTAGCTTTTAAATTGGAATTGTCGAATACATGTTGGTAATGGGATGCACCAGGCCAACCTGCAACTTTATCCAGTATCTTCAGATTCACAGAAGAGACAGTCTGGACATTCAATGAAAAGAATCCCTTTATATTTCTAAAATTTTTTGCATGAGGTCCTAATATTGACAGAACAGTCTCTTTTGTCATCCTAAATCTTGCATGAATATCCTGGTCATCCCACTCTTCGAAGTTGTCCACTCTTTCCCTAACTGTATAAGGCCTTCTTTCGTACTCAAGAACTTGCACAATATCCTCGTCCTCATCGCTATCCAGAATATAATCATTCAGAAAATTCATATTTATCAACAACCAAAAACTTTTCAAGAAAGAAAAATAAAAACACATAAATCTTTGGGTAAACATTCACCAATAACCTAACAAAAATATCAATTGATGTGACATGACCTTGTTCTTGTAACAACCAATGAGATTGCTTACAATCATTCGTCAGCATTGCCAACTTTCATTATCTGTCAGTTAACAAACTAGAGAATAAAAACGAGTTGATAAACTGCTTCTAAACAAACTGGAACTTTATCTGCTAGTTACTTTTATCCAACGGATACTTAACTGATGGATAATATTGGCTATTGATAAACCGGGCCTGAAACTAATGATGAAAAATCCTTGGACGTTATGCAAAGTTTTGTAGAAAACCTTTTTACATCCATTCGGAAAATTGCATTAGAACATGATGTTAGTGTGGAATCCGTTTGTAACATTATTAAGAAATATAAGCTTCATCCTTATACAGTAACCCTATTACAAGAATTATCTGAAGATGATTATGACCACAGTGTTGGGATTTGAACCTAAAGGCCTGGGTCCAATTCCCAACAGTGTTCCCTCAAAGGAATATTAATGTAAAATAAAATCAGAACCAGTACTCGTGGCTCCACCTGTGAGACCGTGGCGGTAGCGCCCACGTACTAACCCCTTGTTAGGGCGGAATCGGTACTCGTTGATGATATACTAAATTAGATGGCATACACGCTCTATGCCAAATTCGCTGTATGTGCAGAAAAGATCTCCCTCTCTCACTTCTTCCGTTCATGTACAGAAAAGCATGGTGCCTCGTGGCAATTCTCTCCTCTTTAAATAATAATAAATTGAGTGTAAAAAATAGTTAGTTGCTTTACCCATGAAAGGAAAAATTTCACGTTTAACGTCACCCTAGTATCTCGGATTCATAATTTATTCAAATTCACCAGTTCTATTGAAAACTCTCAGTGTAGTTGGAATTGGCGGTAAAAAGGTGTTCAAGAAGATATAACTTAGAGTTCATACAATAGCCTTTTTGGTGTGCGTCATCGATTGTTAATACCCTTCTAACGCATTACGGTGAAAGAAATGGAAAAAAAGGCAGGTCTGTGATTAATCCTAATCAAAATATCACAATAATGAACTGTTTAAACGTATTACAAACGTTAACCCTAATCTTTGACAGAAAAATTTGATTGGTTGATGTTTAGTTTACGTGCAAGCGCGACCTATCAATCGGGCGAATTTATATCGTTTAAAATTCTATGTAGACGTTCCCTTTGTAGGTTACGTCTTTTTCTAATGTCCCACTGACAGTTCTCGTCAGGTCTGTACTTTGTTGTTCATGATTATTTATGGAAAGTGAATATTATTATTGTTAGCATTTTATTTCTTAAATAATACAAAAATATGCCTAGATACACGGAAAAAGAGCAGCAACTAATTTTGAAAGTTATTAAATATTTTCAATTAGAAAAAGAAGCTGGTAAACCATTGATACCTTTAACTTCAGTGCACCAAGTAAGTATTTTTTATATAACAATAAGTGAAATTAATATAAATCAAGTTAATCCTATTTCATTAGGATTGTTTAAATATTTTATTTTTATCTATTGTGTTTCAGATGCATTGGGAATATCCTTGCCGACTGTAGCAAATTTGGCAAAAAATGGCATTCACAGTGATTCAGAGTATACCACTAAAATAAGTAAGTCTGTCAAAATGTCGAAGGGTCCCACAATCCGAGAGAAACACGAGCATGCCATTAGGACGCGTATATACAGAATGTTTAGTGAAGGTATGTAGAAAAATGTTTTCTATGCATCTGACATTTTTAATTAGTCCGATGAGTGAACCATTTTTACACACTTTTATTTAACTTCACTTCTCTGTTTGTCTACATCAAATCTTACAATCCACTTTTTGAGTGAGTATGAGTGGTATGTAAGTAAAATATTCGAGAGCTCATATTAAATGTTTGTTTAAAACTAGTAGTCACATTTTATAGATTGCGCCACCTACTTTAATCATAGTGAGAAAGAGTGAATGAGAAATTAAAAAAAAATTATTATTCACTTTTTAGTGCATTTCCTAATAAAAGTGTGTAATTAAAAAAGTGTTTTTGTATTTTTTATTCATTAATATTGTTTGTTTACTTATTTATTTTAGGTGAACATGTAACTCTACATTCACTGAATAAAAAACTCATTGATCTGGATGGAATCGACATGTCTGTTAGTTCAATGGCTAATGTTTTAAGGGAACTAAAATTCAGATGGCTAAATTGCAGTATTTCCAATAGAAACTATCTTATGGAACAACCACAAGTAGCTCAAAAAAGATTACATTATCTGAGAGAATTCAAAAACAATGAGAGTTCTCCTTACCCTCTACAGCCTGTTTTTTTGGACGAGACCTGAATTTTTAGTAAAGGTAGTTTTCGCAAGAGTTGGCAAGATGGTAGCACTAAGGCAGTAAGGAAGACAAGTGGTGAAGGTGTACGGTACATTATTTTACAAGCAGGTTCTGAGAATGGTTTTGTCGAAAATTGTAGTTTGATTTTCAAAAGTGGGAGTAAATCTAGAGACTATCATGATTCGATGAATTCGAATAACTTCGAAAAATGGTTTGAACAACAGCTCCTGCCAAATTTAGAAGAACCATTCTTTAATAATAATGGACAATGCATCTTACCATTCAAGTTTAGTTGAAAAAATCCCTAATTTATCTTGGACCAAGCAATCTTTAATTAGTTGGTTACAAGAAAGGTGTATACCTTTTCCAGCATCTAGCATGAAAGATGAAATTATGAAAATTGTGAAGAAACGTATACCGGATAAAGAATACAAGTATGTAATTTATTGTAGGAGGTAAGGCTCAACAGTGTTAATGTAAGCGTGCTGTTTTATAGATTAGATAGACTGGCTCTTCAGCACGGTCATCGTATTTTAAGACTACCTCCCTACCATTGCCAGTTCAATCCAATAGAAATGGTTTGGTCCGAGCTCAAACGGTATTACGATGCTAAGATAACCTCTGTTGACCGTGTAACTGCAGCAACAATAATAAATGTTTGGCAAGAGGCAATTGATTAGGTATGAACAAATAAATTTACGTTTCTGCCGTACTGCCAGTATTTTGATTTTTTTTTGGGAGTCCTGAAGACTGTATTTTAATTATATTTATATTATTGTAGGTTACACCAGAAAAATGGAAAAAATATGTTAGGCATACCCAAAACATTATAGAGGAATATTGGGAAACAGCAAAAATTATTGACGCTAGTGATACTGCGCCTGTAATTGTTGACTTGAATGAGTCGGAATGTGAATCAGATTGGGACTTATGGGAAGATGACTGCGAAAATTGAACTTTCATAATCCTCTTCTTTTTAATTTTTTATTAGTTGGTTGGTTTCTTGACTATTTACTATGTTTATGTTTGTTTTCTACTAAACGTGTAACTGAAGATAGAAGTCGTAGCTTCAAAAAGCTATAGAATAATATCTATTTTGTTAAATTTTCAATATATCCGAGGTGCCTTAGACAACCAAGAAACTGTAGTATGTGCATTTTTGGACATAGAAGGAGCTTTTAACAACACTCCTGAGACTCTCCTCAGAAACTAAGTAGAGGTAAGGGGGCACAATAGATCTTTTAGGTCTCAGTGAATGTCAAAATACATATATACATAAATTTTCAATACACCACCTGTACATATTTTAATGAAGATCAAGTACATGAGGTCAGTAAAGACATCACTAAGACAGTGGCCACATTTAAACAAATAACAAAATGAAATTCACTAACAATAAGAATTATAAGTGAAGAATACCTTTTTCCATAAAACTTTAGAATAAAATAGGGTTCCATATGGTGCAGACTTAATTGAACAGGCTGTATAATTCTTTTGCAGGACTATATTTACTAATGTAAAGTTATTTTAATATGTAAATTGAATATACAATTTGTTTTGTTTTGCAGTGTTTTCATATCCCAAGTATTATTAATTTCATATCATTTTCGAATATGGCTGAATACGATCCTGATCATTTCATTCTTCAAATTTAAGGTTAGCTAAATGTCAATATAGCAAATATAATAAACGACATGCCGAAAACCCGGATATACGTCACAAACGATGACGCACACCAAAAAGGCTATTGTAAGAACTTTACCAGTGTTGTAATAAGTGTAATAAATGGTTTTTTTGTCGTGGAAATAAAGTACCTATAAGACGAACTATTAATTTTATTGTTCTCCCGAGCCATCGAAGGTCTCCTTGTTGGCCAATCAATGGGTGTTGGCCCCGATAGTGGTGGATGCCCAAGAGTGAGGTAGAATTTTGTGAAACTATAATGCAAAAGGTAGATGCAATCCCTCATTTTACAAGTAAGACAGTATTTTCCGATGAAGCTACGCTTATGTTAAATGGTACAGCTAATTGCCACAATTATAGATATTGGAGTGATACTAATACTAGGTGAATCCAGGAACATAGAACACAAAGACCTTCAAAAGTTGATGTTTGGGCAGGTATTATCGGCACCACTGTTATCGGACCATTATTTGTAGAAGGAAATTTGAACGGACCATAGTATTTAGATTTATTAAGAAATCAAATAGTTCTGCAATAAGAAATGCAGTTGGTAACTATTTTAATGACACTTGGTGTCAGTAGGATGGTGCATCACCACACTTTAGTGTTGCTGTTCGAAATTACTTAAATGAAGTTTTCCAAGACAGGTGGATTGGAAGAAGGGGCACAATTAAGTGACCAGCCAGATCTCCCGATTTATCGCCTTTAAACTATTTCTTCTGGGGATATCTGAAAAACATTGTGTACAAGACAAAACCTGATAATCTGGATGAACTGAGAAATAGAATACTGTTAACAGTCCATCAAATAACAAATCTGCAATTGCGTAATACCATATCAGCTTTTTATAATCGACTTGGATACTGTCGAAGAGAAGAAGGAAGACAATTTGAACATCTCATTAAATAAGAATAGTTATTTGTTCCTGTTAATTATTTTGGTAATAAAAACGTTCTCGTAAATTATTTTTCTCAATAACTGTAGAACAAATGAGATTAGAATTATGCGGTCTAGACGGTTGTATTTGTAATTTAATGGATTATGAAAAACTGAAAATATATACATAGTGTACTATTTAAAAAATATGTTAATATGCTATTTTGGAGCAAAGGTGCACCCTGCATACTTCTAATCAACTTATGCTGATGGTTTGGATTTTTAGAAAACATTTTTATTCAACTTTTTTTTGTGTGTAAACCTACGTTACTTTTTGTACACACTGTATATGGTTTTGTTCTTTATTTTTTATTGTACAACTTTTTGGTATAGTTGACATAAAACATATAGTGCAACTATCTAATGTATATCGAGATGTATATCTCGTTCTAGTTATGTTGCGGAGCTAAACTCTGAAAGGTATTAATATTATTTTCGTCTACTTACCAAACATAATTCTATATTGTATTTGTATTTTGACCCATCGATTAGTCCATCCTTTCTTAACCGTATCGTGTGTACCATACCAAGTTTCGTCCAAATAGATAATTGGCCGGTTTTCTTCTCTATACTTAGTTACTTGTTCCAAGTATGTATACCTCATATCCACTATTCTTCTTCTTCTTTCCATGACTGTTTGACGTGTATTAATCGTTTTGAACTTGAATCCCAACTTTTTCAATCCAGTTTTCAATGGTTTTCTTACAGCAATTTACATTACGGCTGGCATTTATCAATTTATTTCTTATTATTTCAATCATAGGTAACTTATTACTTTTGTAACAGTCATATATGGTAGTTTTTAATAATTTTATCAAAGACACATCTAAAGGTTTGACCAATCCCTTATCACATCGCTTCCTGCGTCCTTAAAGGGCCCATTTTTGGCTATTTTACGTATAGCTGACAGGGGAACTTTTGTTCAATCAGATACTGCTTGCGTTAATTCTTTTTTCTTATTTTTTTTTGGGAATCAAACCACAATGTTTTTTATTTTTTATTTCGACGTTTCGGTAGCGTTCCAGCTACCGTTGTCAAGAATAACTAGTATAGAAATAATTTTTGGTCCCTATCTGACACAACGAAAAAATTTTGACAACTAGACAATCAATAATATTTTGAAGTTTAAGACTACAAAACTTTGTTGTTAAATTTTCATAGTAGATCACACCTCTGGTAAAATGTGAAATAAAATATTTTATTTCATGACATTCTAACGATATGTAGTCCACTAGAAATGGAATTCAGTGAAGTGCACGTTCCAGGAACGGTTTTTATTGGGATAGCGCTATTTTTCGCTTATTTTGGAAATTTTGTTAATAAAAACGCGTTTGTTGTTACTTGTTTGTGTATGATTATTTTCGTTTTCAAAATATGTATAACTCAGTTTGGTGATTTTGTGTATTGAAGTGTGTTTTGATTAACAATCATTCCAAAGATAAATCATAAGAAAACCTGGATAAAAACTTATGATGCTATCCTGATAACGCCGGTAATTGATTATTGGAAATTTCTCTTTCTAACATTGGTAACCAAATTTGACTAAATTCGGCTGAAATACTAGCTACACATTTATCTGAATTTAGTTGTATTAAAGCACTTTCTTTGATTTTTCGTCTTTTATTATTGGGCTCTTTCAATATTATTTTTGTCGAATCCCATTGAATTTTATGCCCCTCTTCCCAAGCATGTTTGCAAGTACCTGACTTAAAGAACTCCTTATCTTTGATATACTTTTTTTGTTCATTAATTCGGACTTTCAATGGTAATTCTGCCGGGTGATTATTGGCATTTAAAACATTTTTCAGCAAAGTTTTCTCCTTTGTCAGATAGGGACCAAAAAATTATTTCTATTCTAGTTAATCTTGACAACGGTAGCTGGAACGCTACCGAAACGTCGAAATAAAAAATAAAAAACATTATTGTGGTTTGATTCCCAAAAAAAAATAAGAAAAAAGAATAAGTAATGCCACAAGGAACTTACAGAAGATATGCATTAATTCTGTTTTTTCATCGAAACCAAACTTTTCTCGTAGATTCTTATATACATTGAAACATATTTTCTGTACTTCCAAATTTAAATGTCGAATCCTGTTTTCATTACTTTCACTATTACTAAAATCATCACTCTCATCACCATTATTTAAATTTTCGTCGTTGTTACACACAATATTTTGGACCGTACTCGATATTTCCCAAGGACGCCACATGGTAAATATATATAATTTTTAACTAAAAATATAATTTCTAATTAATATACAGGGTCCGGCAAACCTCTGTCGTAGCTCTATAACTCTTATTGTATATAACTCACGTACTTATTTAAAAGGTATATGGAAAGGGTAGTTGAAATCAATTAATTTAAAATTATGTTCATGTATACAGGGTGGACCATTAGTAAACTAGACAAATGACGTCATTTTTTACAAATGTAATGCTATACTTTTTTTTACATTTTAGGAACCGAAATAGTTAGTACTGTACACACCCAAATTTTTTTTGTAAAACTCCCAGCCATCTTGGAGAAAACCACCTTTTTCCCAAAAAATTTGAATTTGCACATCCCCTTTTAAAAAAGCGCAACTTTATAAGATTTAAAGCTAAAGCTTTAAAATTACCAATTTACAAAGACAAAGGACTGAAGATTTTTTTAGACTCAGTTTGAAATTTTCATTCTGTACAGGATGGTCTTGAATGAATTTTACATTCCAAAAACTTAAATGGAAGTTATTTTAGTTTTTTCAAATGGGACACCCTGTGTAAATATTCATTAATGGATACTGAATTTCATCCCCTTCAACTTTGCTATTCACTCTCAGTACCTAATTTCCGTAGTTTGAAAGTTATTTGAAAAAAACACATTTTTGGTAAAAATCTAAGTAGATAATCGATCAATAGTCTTAATGAACAATGTTTTTGTTTTCAAGATACCAATTTTACATGTTTTAATAATAAAAGGCCATTACTAACAACAATTCTAGTTTATTTAAAAATTCTCCAGTTTTATTTTATAAAAGGTGCTCGAAATGTCTGCCATTTTCTCTTATACATAAATCTACTCGTTCGTTAAATGATGCCGATACGTTTCTTAGCATCCGAGGTGTAATAGATCTGAATGCTTGTACTATTCTCTCCTTCATATCTTCAGGTGTTGTAGATGGCGTTTGACAAACAAGATTCTTAACATAACCCCACTTGAAAAAATCAGGTTTTGTTAAGTCCGGTGATCGAGCTGGCCATTTTTTTGGACCATTTCTGCCGATCCATCTATTAGGAAACTGTTGATGTAATTCATCAGCTACCTCACGTAAATAATGCGCTCCCGCTCCATCATGTTGGTACCACATTGACTGTCTTACAGCTAGAGGGACGTTTTCAAGTAAAAGAGGAAAGTAATTAGTTAAGAAATCTAGATACATCAGGCCATTTAAATTGCCTTCGAAAAAATGTGGCCCAATCACATGTTCCCCAATTATACCTCCCGAAACATTCACACTCCACCGATCTTGGCTGTGTGTTTCTCTAATGATGTGGGGATTTTCTTTGGCATAACAACGGAAATTGTGCCTGTTAACGAATCCATTTTTATGAAATGAAGCTTCATCAGAAAATAATACTTTTTCGAAAAATTCTGGATCTTGCCGAAGTTTTGATTTACCCCAGTTACAGAACCGCAATCGTTTCTCAAAATCCATGTCTTTCAGCTCTTGATGCATTTGTATTTTGTACGAATGATAATGATGATGTTTTAATATTCGTCCAACAGACCTTTCACTAATTCCCACCAATTCAGAAATATTTTGTTGACTTGTATTTGGATTTATAACCGATAATTGATTGTCATCATGGACAGCACGTTTGGGGATTACTGGTGGTTTATACGCCACATTTCCAGTTTCGTTAAATCAGTTAAGCAATTTTTCAAAACACTTTTTATCTGGATATCGTTGATTATAAATTATTTTTGCTAATACACAGTTTCTGTCTGATTCTCCCAAAACAAAAATCATGTCAATTAACTCATTTGAAATAAAATTCATTGTTACTTAACACACAAAGATTGAAAAACACAATAAACCAGCAAAAATTAATAAGCGATAACAGCCTACTTAGATTTTTACCAAAAATGTGTTTTTTTCAAATAACTTTCAAACGACGGAAATTAGGTACTGAGAGTTAATAGCAAAGTTGAAGGGGATGAAATTCAGTATCTATTAATGAATATTTACACAGGGTGTCCCATTTGAAAAAACTGAAATAACTTCCATTTAAGTTTTTGGAATGTAAAATTCATTCAAGACCACCCTGTACAGAATGAAAATTTCAAACTGAGTCTAAAAAAATCTTCAGTCCTTTGTCTTTGTAAATTGGTAATTTTAAAGCTTTAGCTTTAAATCTTATAAAGTTGCGCTTTTTTAAACGGGGATGTGCAAATTCAAATTTTTTGGGAAAAAGGTGGTTTTCTCCAAGATGGCTGGGAGTTTTACAAAAAAAATTTGGGAGTGTACAGTACTAACTATTTCGGTTCCTAAACTGTAAAAAAAAGTATGGCATTACATTTGAAAAAAATGACGTCATTTGTCCAGTTTACTAATGGTCCACCCTGTATACATGAACATAATTTTAAAATGTTTGATTTTAGTTACCCTTTCCATACACCGTTCAAATAAATATGTAAGCTATATACAATAAGAGTTATAGAGCTACGACAGAGGTTTGCCGGACCCTGTATGTATACTTACTTACAATTTCCACACAAAAACATACCTACACACTTTCTTGATGTCAGACCACCGACTAAAGAGAACACCTGCAACCCTTTCTCAAAAATAGTTATAGTTCAGTCAAACTATTAAAGGCACTCACTCGCTGTCGCTCGTTCGTGCTTTAAACAGTTTCGTTTATTAATCGCCTTCATTAACAAACTAGTTTATTTAATAACTATTAACGATTATTAGTTGAAATTATAACATTAAATGAATTTATCGTCAACTAAATGAGCATTTTAAATTAAAATATTGACTGGGCTATGACGGTATACTCTTAGTCTTAGAGTCAAACAAAAAGCCGACAACTTTAAGTTCGCACTATATGTTTTACGTCAGCTATACCGTTTATTTGTGGAATGCATTAAACGTTTGCGTGCGAGACACACAAGAATTAAACTTGAACTACATTTATATGGTTCTCGAACGAGAGCTTAATTTTTGTGGTGTGGACAAGATTCGTTCGCGATAAAAATTTGAAAGTAAGCCAATGTGACGAATATTGTCTCCAACACTTTCGCAAAATAATAATAATTTCGATCATAAATGAAGAGTACAAAGTTCAGTCATAATTCACAGGAATTGACACAATTCCTTTGAATTAAAAAAATATAGATTATAAAAAATATTTGTTGGATTATTTTTATCTACTCTTTAAATTTCTTACAGAATATATCAAGAAAGCAAATTCCTTCGGTGGGATTATTATATGTGAAGTTTGCGGAAAAATGTTTACTAAACAAGTAGACTTTTTTTGTCACTTTTCAATCAATCATCATTTCAGAGGGAAGAAATTATATAAGAACAAAACCAACCAAAAACAAAACGATAATACTAAAACTACAATTAATTATAAGACAATTCCTATTGATTTTAATATGATTGTGAAGGAGGAAATTGAAACAGGTGATTGTGAATTAAAAAAAGAGTTGCAGGACACAGATCATTTGAATAATTTTCAACCGAGTTTAGATGGAAATGTTATAAGTAACCAAACATGTTACTGCTCTAATATTGAAAACAATTCAGTAAATTGTGAAATGTGCTTTAAAAATACTCATGTGAGCTGCGATGCTAACAATAAGCCTTTTTCTTTTCCACATGAAAGTTCTTTTGATAAAAATTTTCATTGTTATACAAGCGAAAAGCCTTTTACGTGTGATATTTGTTTGAAATCTTTTTCACATAAAAGTCAATTAAATATACATATGCGTTACCACACAGGTGAAAAGCCATTTGAATGTGAAATTTGTTCAAAATCATTTAGAGAGAAGGGGACTTTAAAAAGGCATATGCGTTGTCACACAGACTCACCTTACAAATGTGACGTTTGTTTTAAATATTTTACAAAAGGTGCATATTTGAATACACACATGCGTTGTCACACAGGTGAAAAGCCATTCAAATGCGAAATCTGTTCGAAGTTCTTTAGCGTAAAAAGCTCTTTAAATAGCCATATGCGTTGTCATACAGGCGAGAAACCGTTCAAATGCGAAGTTTGTGTCAAGTCGTTCAGCGTAAAAAGCACTTTGAAGAGTCATATGCGTTGTCACACTGGTGAGAAACCGTTCAAATGTGAAATTTGCTTCAAATTATTCACAGAAAAAAGTCAATTAGTCAAACACACGCGTTCCCACACAGGGGAAAAACCATACGAGTGTAAAGTTTGCTCGAAATCTTTTGCACATTGTGAAAATTTAAATAGACACATGCGTTGTCACACAGGAGAAAAACCATACAAATGTGAAGTTTGTTTGAAATCTTATAGCGATAAAGGCAATTTAAATAAACACATACGTTGTCACAAGGGCTAAAAGTAGTTCATATGTTGAAGGAACCAACAGAATCAATGGGAAATGGCATTCGGTTTTCTTTAACCCTTTAACGGGGAACATTTTTTGAAATCAAAATGTTTATTACGTAGTATTTTGGAGACTATAATAGTTATTTATGTAATTAGTGGGATATGGACATTATTAACGCACGCATGTTAAGTTTGCACGAGGAGGCCGTAGGCCGAGTCTCGTGTATTCACCTAAGTTATCTAATGCCTAGGCTTTTGCTATATTGAACTGAACAGTACTAGTCAATACAGATCTAATGCCTAGGCTTTTGCTATATTGAACTGAACAGTACTAGTCAATACAGAAGGAACAATAACTTGGGATTCTGGGGAAAAAGTGAGGGGTAAGGTAACTGATGGGTTCTCATTTCTGTCTTATACAATATCAGGGCAACGAGAGTATCTTCAAAGGTTTTGTTGGAGAACGAGTAGCTCCAACATTAACAAGTCGTTCCAACATTGTGAAAATTAAATCATTTTCCACTTGTATAGTATAAATAGTTCCACTTTATCCTATAGCTAATTGTCATCATGAAATTTATGGAAAAGTCAATTATCTAACCTCATTTCAATATCAATATTGGTTTTGGCATCTGTCAAATTATGAATGATAAACATTCATCTCCTTAGGAGGTTTATTTTTTATAAGAACGTAGTAGACTAAGAATGACATTTATGTCACTTTTAAAAAATTAGACCCAAAAAAGTTATGAAATTTTTCATTTTAAAAAAGGTGTTGTAAAATAATTCCCTCCCAAGAAAGCTAACTTGAAATCTTTGATGATAAGGTTGAGTGTTACCTGAATCTACAAGAGAGCCCTTGAGTTGAAAGAAATAGTAAATAAATTTCACATAAATACAACCGGCACTCCAAGGGTAATGGAGAAAAGTTTATTGGCATTGGTATGTTGATGTTTAGAAAATTGTTACAATTGTGCCAGATAAGTTTTAGTTTTCGCTCATTTTTTAATTGGTTGTATATTTTTATTGTATGTAAAATATTTTGTTTTCTTGTAGTTTTAATTGGATATCCAGTGGACGTCCAAATAGTGTCCCAAGGATATCCCATGGATGCCCTTAGGCAACCAACCTAGACGTCCATAATATCCATTATGGATGTGTATTACATATGTGTGTTTTATGCTATAGGAGCAAAGTCACAGCTATGTTTTTTTTGGAATTTATAATCTGAAAAGGAATTGTTAAATCGCTTTAGTTAGATTTTGTTATTAACTAAATACAGGGTGTTTCTTAAGTAATCTAAAATATTATATGGGGCGCTTCGTTACTCAATTTTAAGACGAAAAGTTCATATAAACATGTGTGATAGGTGTTGTCGTTTATGAGATACAGGGTGTTGAATTTATTGTAATAAGTCAGTTCTGATTGTACGTGAAATTAATTTTTCCCGGTGACGCAACTGGTTTTTAGAAGTAATACGCAAAAACATGCTTATTCTAAGTGGCCTTTGTAGCAACGTTGACAAGTGTCAAATTTGAAAACCAACGCAAAAATCGTACATTTTTATTTGATTGACTCTGTGTTCAGTTAATAACGATGCCAGTGTTTACTAATGTTGAAATGGCTAATATGCATTTTTTGTACGGATTAGCGAATGGCAATGCCTTAGAAGCTAGACGTACGTATGCCCAGCGTTATCCAAATAATCGTTTACCATGTTCAGATACGTTTACTAAGTTACATATTCGTTTACAAGAAACTGGAACTTTTGCTAAATCGAAGAATATTATTGGACGACCCAGAACTGTGAGAAATCCCCAATTGGAAAACCAGATTCTTCAAATTATTGACCAACATCCAGAAACGAGTACAAGAAAAGTTGCAGATGAAGTAAATGTTAGTAACAAAACTGTTTGGAATATTCTAAAAGATAATTTATTGTATCCATATCACGTTCAACGTGTTCAACATTTGTTACCTACTGACTATCCATTACGCATACAGTATTGTCAATGGATTTTACGTGAAATCGCGAACAATCCGAATTTTGTTGCCAATATTCTATTTACGGATGAAGCCAACTTTTCTAGACATGGGATTATGAATTTTCATAATGACCACATATGGGCAGATGTAAATCCACATACCATAAGTGTAAAACGATTTCAACAAACATTTTCGGTCAATGTTTGGTTTGGCATCATCGATGATTATTTAATTGGACCATTTTTCCTTCCTGCACGGTTGACTGGTGAGACATATCTTCGTTTTCTAGAAAATGAACTTCCACTTCTTTTGGAAGATGTACCTATTATTATTAGAAGGCGCATGTGATTCATGCATGACGGAGCACCTCCACATTTTTCAGTGATTGTACGCGAGTTTTTAAATAATGTTTTTCCAAACCATTGGATCGGACGAGGATCTCCACACCCGTGCCCCCCTAGATCACCTGGACACAATCCTCTGGATTTTTGTGTGTGGGGATATTTGAAATCGGTTGTTTACACAACACTGATATTAAACGTACAAGATCTTCAAAATCGTATCATAGACGGCTGTAATGTTATTCGTAACAATCCTGGTATCTTCGAACGTATTCGACAATCCATTAGACATTAGACGAGCGGATGCTTGCATTTTAGCTGGAGGTGGACATTTTGAACATTTGCTCTGAAATGTATTATTTTTTCTTTATGTTTAACACATGTTGCTTGTAATAAAATAATAAAAAAATATAAATCAGTAGCGTCACCAAGAAAAATTAATTTCACGTACAACACCCTGTATCTCATAAACGACAACACCTATCACACATGTTTATATGAACTTTTCGTCTTGAAATTGAGTAACGAAGCGCCCCATATAATATTTTAGATTACTTAAGAAACACCCTGTATATTAAAATCAGATTAATGTTTTTAATTAAAATCAGTTACATTTTTTGTTTCAAATTACTGTTGAGTATTAAAACATTACAAATAAAATTTTTCCCTAAAACAATTCCAGGCTTTTCTTTGAATACGTGTATCTTCAAAAAAAGCTGTACAAACTTCTCGAACTGTTCCACAGGGTGTTAAGAAATTGGACTACAAATACATGGTTTGTTTTCACCCTGTATAAATAAGTTATCAACATTTTTGGAAACATTTTCTGGAGTTTGTTTTGTAATGATATTCATTATTTTAGATATTTAGTAATAGTATATATTTAACAATTTCCTCTATCAAGTGCATCGACTTCAGGTGTAGTATTATTGACTTGTGTATACTGTTTAATCAGCAATAACACTGTTGCTACCTGAAGTACTTTGCGCTGATAGATCGAATTTGATATAATGTTTTAGGTTAAATGAATTATTGTAGATTATTATAATTTGTGCATTCAACTAGTAGAGATGTAAATAAATTGGGTTTTTTTATAAAAATGAGTTTAAATTATTAAAGTCCGAATAAAGAGAAATTAGTTTATCACAGTTTTAATACCAAAGAATTTATCTACAATTTGGCGTAGAAACAATAGGGAACTTGCCAAAAAAATAAAATCATTTAAAAACAATTAAAATCGTAAGATATTATCATAAGGAACTTCGTAGAAAAAGAAAAATTCCAATAACGATTAAATTACCTGAGAAATAAAGGGTTAAAATTTGAATAATTTGAACTACTCTTAAAACGCGCTGCCATTGGTTGTGACGTCAGACCGCACTTTTCGAGTCAGGCGATTGTGAACCGACAATGCAAACAACACTTAAAAACTGAGAAACTGACGCTAACGATTCGAATTCGATAAAAAATCAATAATGCTTCAAATGGCTGTTTCTGCGGTTACCGATGCGCGAGGTGCGGTGTGACGTCACAGCCGCTGCCGCGCATTTTTCTTCGTTTGAACACACCCGGTGGCGATTCCAACTTTAATTATTTATTGTGAAATAAGTATTGCGATTTAAGGACTGATATTTGGTATAATGTGTTTTCATATATAAACACACATTTTAGTAGAATAAAAAAAAATGGGCAAGTTCCCTATTGAAATCGATGAAAAATTACGAAAGTTCTTGGAAAACGAACTTCAGCAAAATTTTAGGTGGCCGAGTTTTTTTGCTGGTGAGTGTAGTTTGTATCTCTGGTAATTCCCAATTGCTCGCAGCTTTCCGTTGTACAATTGCATATAGTTCAGTAAATGTAAATAGTGTATTTAAACTCCAGTGCTTCATTTCGGAAAGTGTCTTGAATGAATGGCCATATATATAGTTCATTTCCTCAACACGATTTGAAGGGAAACAAAAGAAGCTCCTTCAAATCGCTCAACGGTATTATAGCCACCTTTTAGAACCCGCGCATTCGGATCGGATCAGTAAACATCCGTCAGCTGACAACTTGCATTTCAAGAGAAGCAATACGCACTCTGGTGGCTTTAATGTAAACTAGTTTCTGTCACATTGTTTTCTAACCACACTTTCGTATCGTTTGTTTACCATTGATTTCTTATTAATTTAGTGCTATTCTTTAAACTGTTTTTAATTGATTTTCTTTTATCCCATTTCCCTCAATCGGCCAAAATTTTCCACGAATATTAGACAACATTTGGGGCCCTGAGTGTAGTAGGTTTATATGCTCAACAGTAAAAGTGGATTCATGCGACATCAACTAAACTAAAACTAATTTAAGATTAAGATTTAAATTTAAACTAAGACTTGTCAGCTGTTCATGCAACATAAATTAAGAAATTGACGAACCAATCGGAAATGCGCACTCTTTTCAATCATTTCGTCTAAACTTCCAATAGTAATCGAGCTGTCAGATAACTGAAGATAAATATTAAACCTAAACCAAACTTGTTCACGAAAAATATTGTTGCAAACTATACTAAATTTTCTAACATGTAATACAAGCTCATGTAAATAATAACTTACCACAAATCACCAGTTTGTGATTTGTGGTCAGGACTTGACGCATGCGCTGTGTCGAATTCATGTAAGAAATTAATTTCTTAGTTGAAATAAGTTGGCCATCTTTCTTAGTTTTAATTTAAATATTAATTTCTTAGTTCCTTGCATGAACATCTATTACATTACATGGTTTTATCTTCTTAGTTTTAGTTTTAAATTAATCTATATTTAATTTTTGCTTGCATGAATCCCCCTTAATACAGGATATTTCTTAGAGTAAAAATAATCCGAGCTGACTTAGAATTTTACTAATCGATGATAATTCACGTTTGGAATTTAAAATAACGTATTCTTCGGGAAAAGATTATTGTTGGGCGCTAGTTTTAGCAATTTATTAAAATCTTGGCTATAAAAGTTTCGTGATTTCATAATTTTTCTCGAGTTTTCTAAAAATTTAAACATACACGTGTTCGTTTCAAACGATTGAGATTTGAAAATCTTACGAACGGAAAATGAGTAGTTGAACCACTTGCAACAAAAGAAAAATCATGCATTTCAGGTAAGTCATTAATAACGAGTTTATTTTCAGGCCATTGAGTTCGGTAAAGTAATAACTAACTGGGGCCATGCCACCCATCGGGATAATACATTTAGAGTAAGCATGCCATAGGGGCTCGTGTAAGCGTATTCGTCCACCCATTAGAAAGAGATGCACAACCAGTTTGGTATTGCTTTCTCTTTCTAATAGTGCATATATTCTTAAAAGGTTAGTAGTGTAACAGTCTTCGCGTTAGAGAGAGACAGCATCACCAATTTCATTCGCCATCTCTTTTTATTGCGTGGACGCTTTCGACTATAGGTTGCATTCTCTATGTTTATTATCTGTATGATCCCACCACACATGGAGACAGTCTCCATGGATAAAGGTCAAATAAATATTTTAGTTCCCTTCCAAGCAATATATAGCGCTAGTGGCGGAATCATTTTGACGTTTGACAAGTATTGATATGAAACACTAACTAGTAGACAGCGCTTAATGTTTGGTTCTTAGAACATAAAATGTTCTAAGGTTTGGAGACTATTATTATAGCCATTTTTCTTTGACCTTAACGACACAAACTGGGTTAACAATACCATGACGTCACGGTGAACTTTTATGACGTAACGGTTTATAGAAACTCTTAAATAAACAAACACCTAACCTCCAATAAGATAACTACTCGTGTCAAACTATCTCCGTGAGCTGGTATGTGTGGTTGGTTAACTAATACGTTATAGTTCGGAATATTGACTCCTCAATCAATTTAGTGGCGAAGTGACTCTTCGGCACGCGTGCTAGGATAATGACGTTTAAACGTAAGTATCCCTAATACAATTTCGTGCTGACATGCACGCCGATGTTGAAGTGCAAGCTGTAAGCTTTTTCGGTGCGTGCCGAATTGTATCATGCGCATTTTATCATGGAAAAAATAATGAAGGTACCCTAATCCTATTTCACTTTATTATTTTTGTAAACAAACATACATTATTTTCTTATTGCGTTATTATATTGATTTGTTGTCTTTGATAAGTACTTGGTATCTAAGTATGGAGCGGAATATTATTAGTACTAATTTTTCACTACTTTTATTCACAGTTTTCAGGAAAATTCACAAGGTAAACTACGCATCCAAAATAATAAAATAGCAATAGGAAAGAAAATGCGCATGTGCAATCTCATTCAGGCTAACTGAATTGATAGGATTGAGGATGGGTATCCGTTTTGCAGCACGCGTGCCGAAGTGCCACTTTCACTTTGCTAGCAGATTGATTGATGAACCCGGTTTGTATGGTCAAGTTCAAAGAAAAACGGTTAAAAGCCTCCATGGGTTATCTCTGGTTTTAAACCGTACATAACCATAAAAATATTTCGATCTTGTGTTTATTCCATAAAATACTTCAATACTTGAAGTATTTTATGGTTTATTCCAGCAAAGTATGCGTGGTACGACTGATACTCCACTGGTGGTACATGCAAGAAAAAATCGTTTGTCTAAGAGAAATTAGTAAAGTTACCGGTAATCTTTTACCAAACGGTTGGAACGTATTTTGGACTAGTAGATGCATCGAATATGTGAACTTTTACTCCCACCACCGACTGCAACCAAGCTAGAAGTGCTTGCACCCTCATTATCTCTTTGCCATACAACAAGAAATTCTTCTAGCACCACTTGTACAAAAAAAAGAATACTCAATAAAAATCCATTGGAAAATGTGGAAAACTGGAACGAAAATTTAGCTTTCTTTCCTCATCGGTCATGTACGTGTTCTAAATTAAAATGAGGATTTGGATTTACACCGTCTCTGTCTACTAACACATTCGCTAAAATTAAATATTCCATCTCCTCATCATTTAATTCTGCCAATATTACAATTTCCAATTCCTCTTTGTTAGCAGTGAAAAAGGTAATTAAAACGGCAATATTTGGCAACAGATTTATTTAAGAATAAATTTTAAAAACAATATAAATTGTTAACAACAAAAAGACATGCACATGGCTAAAGTATTACTCACCAACCAACTTCACATGTCACCTGGCATTTTACAAAAATGACAACGTGCATGAAACTAACTTAAAAACTAAATACCACTATATAATTTTGTCAGGGTTGCCAACTTACAAACACAATGTTTAACACTCTTCCATATTTAATTTAATCAATCTACTCGTATTCTAGTAGAGTCCGTTTCAATAAGGAAGAAGCCACCTGAAGTTGCAGTCGATGCGCGAGGAGCGTATAAATGTAGCTCTTTACCAACGTTGCCAAGTGTAGTCCTAAACTGAAAGGGCGCCATCGAGTATCTCCGGTGGCGCTCGGCTTTCATGCGAAGCGCGCACGGTTTTTAACCTTCTATACGATATCATTAATGTGTGCAGAGATTAGCCCAGCGTAAGTGTGCTGGGCTCCTAACACAGAGGTACCAGGTTCGAGTCGTGTCCGAGGCAAGATATTTTTATTTTTATTTTTATTTTCTTATTGTTTTTTTCAAAAATTGACTAAAAATACGAAGAATTTTTCGATTCGGATTAGGGTAGGGGGTAAGGTAGGGTGGTTTTGGTTAGGTTATTATTGAAAATTATTATAATAATCTGTCAATTACACAATTCAATTTTTCGATTCGGATTAGGGTAGGGGGTAAGGTAGGGTGGTTTTGGTTAGGTTATTATTGAAAATTATTATAATAATCTGTCAATTACACAATTCAATTTTTCGATTAGGGAAAATGTATCTATGCATTTGTGAGTTTTCCTTTTTGTATGATAATTCTGTATTGTAAACTCGAACAATTTTCAGTACGTTTTGCTAAACATAATTTTAAAAATGACAAATATTGATTTCTTAACACATTGCTTTTTAATCAACTGTGATAAATATCATTATTAAAATATTTTTACTTTCCAAAACACAAACGTTTTAGTTTAGGACTACACTTGGCAACGTTGGTAAAGAGCTACATTTAAACGCTCGATGCGCGACCTTGATGTCAAAACAAGCGCCATATTTAAAAATTGATATTTTAATCTAAATCAGTAACGTAACGTTTTCACATTTTGTAGGGTAACACAAAATTAGAAGTATTAGAACCATATAAATAACTGCTAAGTGCATGAGACTATATGAATTATTAGCAGAATTCAATTATTTTTATAACAATCTGAATGCCTTGAGTAATATATTGGATTATTATACTTTCTTATTTGACTTAGGTACCGATTATTTTTTAAAGGAATTTGGATTCCATGTTCAGCTTCAGACTCCATAAAAGTTGCAACGTTTTTAAGAATCTGTCGGCCTTCACTGTGGATAACTTTTCAACTTTTCTTTTAACTTTTAACACCAACCACTTTTGTAGGAGGCATGGTTTTAGATCATAAAGATAAAGATAAAACACACAGCACTCACAAATAAACTAGCAGAACGTCTTAAAATATTCAAAAATGAAAAATATTCGACAGTAAATGATTGTTTCAAACACAACCTCAAATGTCAACAATTTAATTGCGGTCGGCATGAAACATCGCTTGTAATGCCAATGGCATGGAACGATCGCTCGACAGATTTTGACTTATGCGCAGGTCGGTACGCCAACTTCAGGTGGTTTCTTCCTTATTGAAACGGACACTTGTATTTACAATACCTAATATTTGCATCAATGTTTATTTTAAACAGTAAGGTTAGAAATAATGTCAAAGTAAAAAATAGGCTTTGCAATAACTGTTATTTTAGCGCCTGCTTTAATTTTCCACTAATTACGTCGCTCTATTAGTGCTTGCAGTTAAGTTGAACTTGCAATATCTCTCTAGTAATGGAGAGTTCTGAACCAGTAATTTCAGGTGGTTGAAACGGTTTTTTTCAACTGCGCGTGTGTATTAGTAACGTTATTGTAAATTAGTAGGTTTGTTCCAACACACAAATTGTAATCGTTGCTGAACACTGACCTATAAACAACAGGTCAGTGGTCAGTGGGAACAATCCAGTATCTCCAATAAACCAGGATACTAGCACTGTATCGAAAATTGTGAAACGAACATCCCATGTCTTGGCTATGTTAAAACCAATATACATCAAAATGCCAGAAACACAGGCAGAGAAAGTTAGAGTACAACATGATTTTTTTTGTAATCTCATTTCCGAAAGTTATTGGTTGTATTGATGGTTTTAACTTAGTGTTAATCAACGCTAAAAACTGGTTAATAACATAGGTGGTTATTAACATTGCGGATCTAGTAACCATAGGTGGCGCATGAGAGTTTGTAATATCTGGCAACACTGGTTGGAACAAAACGTTATACCACAGAACACCTATAGTTAAGGCTAGTTAAGGTGTTCTGTGGCTATACATAATCCTTTATCTATGGATTAGTCTTTTTTGGTTACCTATGGCAAGGGTTGTCTGATTACTACTTCAGCTGATATACTCACAGTGACTCACTACTGTTCACGAAGCTCGATAGCGCCAACTGCCGCCAACGCTCTAAATTGGCACTCGAACCTGAACGTTATCTGTGGTTGTCTCGTTGTATCTTTATACAATGCCTATGGTGCCAATCAGACCAATCAGTGCCTAGTGGTGGTTAGAACGAACAAAGAATACACCAGCAACCTGGTGTATTCTTTGGAACGAACCTTCTCTAAAGAGCCTCCCAGGTTGAGTAACAGTGTTTATAATTTTTGTCTGTTATTTAATTTATATACTTTGTTATTACTTTCTTATACATACTGCATTAGTTATTATTATGGAAACAAAGCAAGAAATTAAGGTTAATTTCAAGGAATGTATAGAGGAAAAAATCGATATCAAACAAGAATTCGATGAAGAGATTGATACCTTAAATTTTCAATGTAATTCATTTGGAAAAATTCTCCGTACAATTAAACAAGAGAAAACTGAAGATTTAAATATTGGGCCCATAATTAAAATCAATCCATACAAAATTAAAACTAAAAAGGAATATTCTAAAAGGAAACAAAGAAAGCCATCTAAGTTAAGAGGTGAGTATCAAGTTATTAATAATAACCATATTTCCGTATATAGTTACTATTAATGTAGTCGATGCTTTTATAAAAAATTTTTGAATTAATTCAGCAAAGCTGTATGTAAATATAATAACCTACAAATACTAGAAATTCTTCTTTGCCTCATAAAACTTTATTTCATAGTCTCAACTGTGAGTTGATGTAACATTGGGTTTTCAGGGAAGATATCTATACAGTATATTTTGTTACAATTTCTAGAGCATCCTTATTTCTATGGCCAAGGGTAGGTACCTTGAATTCTCTGAACAATTTATAATACCTAGGTAGGTATACTAGAAGAGTAAATAGACGTATTATCCTATACCAACATAAACATCAATTTCTAAGTTTATTTATTTATTTTGCTTGATTCCACAAATGTTACCATGTATTATTTAAATCTAATAACCATCCAATGACTTGAATTTCTTGCGGTTCCTCAATATGTTCATTAATAATTATTATATAATTGATATATGAATTTTAAGTTCACTCGTGAAAAGTTCGTTTTTAAAAAAATTCAAATGATTTAGAACAGCGGAACTTTATTAACGTTATGAAACAATAGATGTTATCGTTTATAAATTAGAAGTTAAAAAGCTGAAAATGCCGGCTTGTGCCTGGTTTTGTTATCTTCAAGTGGGGGAACGCTCCCAATTCAGCAACGTCAGCTATTCTGTGAGAACTCCAGGTTCATAACTCCTTCACCCTTAGATGAGAATCCGGGGTGCAGCAACTGGATTTGATACTTCTGCATCCCTCGTAGCTGGTTCCATATTTTCTGTATTGTAATATCTAAAGTAGTAGTAAACAGAATAAAGTACAATAATAGCAATTAAAACATATAAAATAAAGTCCATACACTAATATTGTTAACATGTTCAGGATTTTGAAAAATTTCATTAAAGTTTTTACTCTGAAAATCTAAAGAGTCTTTAAGGTTATTGAGTCTATCTAAATCAACACTATGTGGGTGTTGAATTTTAAGGGTTTTTCTTTCACAAATTTCAAATTATGGTTAGTTTTGGAAGTTCTATTATTTTTAATTCACTTTTTTCCAGTCTATAATTACGAAGCACTACGTTTTCTATTTTAACTATGCAATTTTTAACTAATTCGACTATAAAAGTTCCACACAATTGTTACGCCACTGCAGCTTGAGGAGAAACTGAAGTTTTTGAATGCTAACTTTCTTGATATCAACTGGAATGATATGACAGTTGTTCAGATTTTTGGAAAATTTTAACAATTATACTTCGCAAGGTACATGTTCTTCTTTAACTGATATTGTTGTCGATTCATGGCAGATAAATTCTTGATTACTAATTTCTTGACAGTCATTGTCAAAAGACATGAAATTTTGTTCATTGAGGATGAGGAATTTGGAGTTTCGTATAATTATATGATACATATTGTTTTTAGGAGTGAGTAAAGGAAAAAGTTGATATAGATCATAATTTTTGATTTCTACGATTGGTATTTCTACTATAAATATAATTTCATCCATTTTGCAGTAGCTTTTAATTTGCATTACTATTTCGAAATTAATAATATTTTCTGAATTTGGTTCAAATGCAGTTTAGAATTTGATAAGTCAGTATTAATAAGTTTTAGGTGGTGTAAAAGATCTTTTTGCTCTATTATAGGATTATGAAAAGTATTTAATTTAGAAAATGTGATAGCTGTTTAAATTCTCTCAAATATATCGTATATATTTTGATAGAGTGATTATTTGACATCTTTTATGTGAAAATGCTCTATAATTTGATAGTTTTGGGTTCGTGCTGTTTTTATTATATTTTCAATATTATTTATTTTGGATTCTAAGGTTATCTGATTTCTCGCTAGGACTTGAGTGCTGCTATTAAAAATATCAATAGATTCTTTTATGATAGTTACTTGATTTTTGACTAATGTTTTAATATTATTTTGATTTGTTGAAAGGGCTTCAATAGTTTGATCATATTTTTCGGCATCAATGCTATCTAGATTTCCGGTTATTCACTTTATTATTGAACCTAGACCATTTATTATTCCTCGTTTTGTTTTGAAATCTTGGTTCATCGTAAGAATTAATTGATTAATTTGAAGATTGATTTTATTTTCGATTGTAGTTACTAATTGAAATGAATTTGATATTTCGTCAGAAGCTGAAATATTGGAGTTATTACAAATTTCGCTTAAAAATAAGTTTTGTAATTTAATATGGTTATACTGTAATGATTTAAATTCGTTTAATATTTTTGATGTTTCAAATGTTTTTACAAATGACCAAAAGTCAATGATATTTTGACTGGTCCCTAATTTAAGAGATAATATACCAGGGTTATTGGTTACATTGTGGAAGGTTGGATTTATTCGTCCGATGTTGAAGGCTGTGAGGAACCTGCTACGAAATTTTTTCTTAATTCTTTTATGTGAACTATTTCTTTCTTATTATTTCTAGTATTTATTATCTCTATTCTATTCCTATCTAATAGGTTTAATTATCTTAAATGGACCTACAAATTTATTGTCCTTCTTACATCTATATTGAGAATTTCTTTTATAGACCAATTGATCTACCTGAAATTCTTCATTTTTGTCACCATTTACATTATGCTTCGATATTATTTTGGATTTTTTTGATTCTAACGATTCTTTAACTTTATTATAAACATGTTCTAATTTATTTTTATGATTTTCTGCATAATCTGAATAAAAGGTTGTTGGTAAAAATATTTCATTAGGATTCCTAGAATTAGTGTGACCAAATGTTAGTTCAAAGGGTGTGTATTTTGTTGCACTGTGAATGCTACTGTTGTAACCTAAAATAGCATAATTCAAATGTATTTTTATTTTATGTAATTTTAAAATTTCCTGAACGACTTCGTTATTAAATTCCGTACCATTATCTAAAATTAATTTTTCGGGTACACCAAATGAAGATATATATTTAATTAAAGCATTACTTATGTGAATCGCAGTTTTGGCTGTTACTTCGTAAGCTTGCGCAAATTTTGTAAACGAGTCAACAAGGGTTACATATATTTTGCTATTAAAAAAGAAAAGATCAATATGAACAATTTGAAATGGTTTAGAAGCTGTTTCGGTCAGCATTAATGGTGAATATGGGTTTTTTCTAGCATATTTGGTTTTTTGGCAAATATCACATGAATATATATATTTAGTGACTGATTCCTTTGTTACAGATACAATACAAATACAAAATACAATTGTAAATAAAAATCCCGTAAGAAAATATAAATGTTTGGTCTTCAAAATAAAATAATTTAAGACTTATTTATAATAATTAGGAAACTCAGTCACTGAGTAAAATGCCTGGTCAATTAAAAACTTTTTTACATTGTATGTAAATGCCAATGTCGATGTCAAGCTATCCTTTCCTATTATTGTTTGAATTTTATTATATAACTTGATGCCTATATAATCAGGTGAATTTTGCCCAATTTGTAGCCTTGAGAAGGCCCGGTGGAGATCCGTTTTTAACCTAGTATTATGAGAATGTAGCTCCTCATTCCTCTCAAACTTGTTTAAATTGTTATGAATGTAAAGAATTACTCTAAATATATATAGACTGGGTAATGTCAAAATTTGCGAGTCGACAAATAATTGTTTGCTAGGTATCCAATAATAATTTTTCTTCAATCGTTCAATAGTTTCTGAGATGCCTCGGTGATTAGTTTTACTTTCATGATGATTTTTTATTAATAAAATTTGCTCTTCTTTATCTTTCACTGTATTAACTAATTGCGTGCATCTAATTAATTTAGAACCCTTTTCTGAAAATTTAGTCAAATAAACTTCGTTAAACTGTCTATATAAACTTTCAGTATGGAAGTACATACAATAAGTTTTATTGTGCATAGTATAATCGCGCAAAAATTCAAAAATTAAATCGTTGTTATTTTCTGTGGCAATTTCTACTGTTATGATTTTATGGTGTACATAATTTTCTTGTTTGACGTCTAATTTATTATACAGGGTGTAACAAAAAGGCAGGTCATAAATCATACCACATGTTTTGGGGCTAAAAATAACTCGATCCAACCCAAGTTACCCTAGTACAAATGCGTATGCGAAAAAAGTTACAACCCTTCGAAGTTACCAAATAAAAATTGATTTTTTCAAATATTTCGACAGTTGTTCGACATATTATAATGAAAGTTGACAAGTGGCTTTCTTATGATAAGAGCATCTTAAAAAAAAATTAAGGAATTATTGCACTCCGTTAACAATTTATGGGAGTTGAGATCTCCTAAACCCTCCCCAAAATTTTTGTGTACGTTGCAATTTAATGCTTATTGTGGCACCATTATTCAAACACATTATTTTTGAAACTTTTTTGCCCCCTAGTACTTTTTACAATTATCAGTTTTTATCGAGGTACGGCCCTTTTTTCATTATGCTTCAAAAATTTCGAGTAACAAAAATTAAAGTCAATGAATTTTTTTCGAGGGTCCCACATTTTTGATTGAATCTTATTTATTTACAAATGTGTAGTTTTTATTAGATGTTCGAAATGACCCCCATTTTCTTGTAAACACAGTCGGCACCGTTCTACTAACGAAAACCGAATATTCTGGAAAAGCAATGGCTTCTGACGATATCTAATTGCAGCCTCAAGGATTCTATTCCTCAGTTGTTGTTCGCTCGTCATTTTTACAGCATACACCCTCGAAAAAAATTCATTGACTTTAATTTTTGTTACTTAAAATTTTTGAAGCATAATGAAAAATAGGCCGTATCTCGATAAAAACTGATAATTGTAAAAAGTACTAGGGGGCAAAAAAGTTTCAAAAATAATGTGTTTGAATAATGGTGCCACAATAAGCATTAAATTGCAACGTACACAATAATTTTGGGGGGGTTTAGGGGATCTCAACTCCCATAAATTTTGAGCCACTTGTCAACTTTCATTATAATATATCGAACAACTGTCGAAATATTTGAAAAATTCAATTTTCATTTGGTAACTTCGAAGGGTTGTAACTTTTTTCGCATGCACATTTGTACTAGGGTAACTTGGGTTGGATCGAGTTATTTTTAGCCCCAGAATATGTGGTATGATTTATGACCTGCCTTTTTGTTACACCCTTTATATCTGTCCAAAAACTAAAATTTTATTAACTTTATTATTGATAATTTCGTCAAGAATTTTTATTCCTTCGTTAGTCGTTTCGTTAGCTGTCGTGTGTTGTGTAGAACCACCAGCCTCTTGGTCAGGGGGTCTAATTTGTACATCAGATACTATATTGATATTTGATTGAGTACTTGATTGATTCTGTATATTAGTGTCGTCTACGGGATGTTCTGATAACTGTCTAAGAAATTGTAAAGTATCACTATCAATATCTCCGGGATTATTGATAATAGATTCATTTTCTAAAGCGTTTATTTTTATGCGAGAAAGAGCGTCAGCATTAGTATTGGTTTTACCCTTTTTATATTCTACATCATAATCAAATTCTTCGAGTTTTAGTCTCCATCGTACTAATTTAGAATTTGGTTCGCGTAATTTAAAAAGCCATACCAAAGGTTGGTGATCAGTTACTATTGTGAATTTTCGACCATATAAATAAGGACGGAAGTACTTACATGCCCAAACTATAGCTAATAGTTCTTTTTCTATTGTGCTATACCGTTGCTCTGAGTCATTTAAAATACGAGAGGCATAAGCAATGGGTTTGTCTGAACCAATAGGCACTTGTGACAAAATAGCGCCTAAAGCTACGTTTGATGCGTCTGTAGTTAAAATAATTTTTTTATTAAAGTCTGGGTATTGAAGAAGAGGGGCATTAGTTAATAAGTCTTTACAAGTATTAACAGTATCGATAAATTCTTGGTTATTAATGATTTTAGAACCTTTCTTTAAACATTGTGTTAAAGGTTTTGTTATTTTTGCAAAATCTCTAATAAATTTACGGTAATATCCCATTAACCCAAGGAAACTTTTAATGTCCTTCGTGGAATTTTTTATGGCTAAGATTTTATCAGGATTTGGTTTAACACCAGAGGGGGTTATAACATGTCCTAAATAGTTCACTTCTTTCCTTAAAAATTCCGATTTGTCCAATTGTATTTTGAAATTAGCTTCTCTTAGTCTATCAAATATTTGTCTAAGTCTCGTAATATGCTCTTGAAGAGACGTACTGTATATAATAACATCGTCAAGATAAACTAAACATGTCTCATTCTGCAAACCTCTGAGTATATTATCCATTACTCTTTGAAAGGTGCTTGGAGAATTTTTCATTCCCATAGGCATCCTTACGAATTCGTAATGTCCATTTTCAGCGGAAAATGCTGTCTTATGAATGTCATTTTCTTCCATTTGTATTTGGTAAAAACCGTTGACTAAATCAAGCGTAGTAAAATATTGACTTCTTCCTAATTGGTCAAGAATTGTACTAATTAAAGGTAGTGGATATTTGTCATCGACTGTTTTCTCATTTAATTTCCGATAATCGATAACCAATCGATATTTCTTTTTGTTAGATGCGTCTTTACGTTTTTCTACAATCCAAATTGGACTATTATAAGGAGATGATGAATGTCTAATAATACCTTGTGATAACATATTGTTAATTTGAGATTTAACTTCTTTTTTATAAACTTCGGGATATCGGTATGTCTTTGTATAAACAGGAGTATCGTCTGTTAGTCTAATTTTGTGTTTTACAGTATTTGTAAATAAAAGTGGAATTTTTTCACAGTAAAATATGTCTCTATATTCTTAACATAGGTCTTGTATTTTTTGCCTTTCTTCGGAATTACAATGATCTAATCGAATTTGATTTAAATTAATTTTCAATAACTTATCGTGATTGTTAGTTAAAATATCATTATTTGATTCTAATGTGTCTACAAAATTAATTTCCGTAAGATCCAATTTTTCGATAATAAATGGACCTGTTACAGTTATTACTTTCGGTTCACAGCTGGAGTTTGTGATAGATGTGTATGCAAAAAAATTTTCAATATTAACAAGAGCTTGAGGGCAATCTAATTGTTTATCAAATTTAATATATTTTATGTATCCTAAACCTTTCTCTATATTAACTGGTAACTTAACAATTTTAGTTGCTCTTTCCGGAATATCAAGTTGATAGTTATCTATTTTTATCAAATTTTTTGAATTAGCTCTTCCTTCACAATCATAATTTATTGGAATTTAAGTATTAGGTGTAATAATCAATTTATTATGTATATCAATAGATGCGCATAATTGTTTAAGTAAATCAATACCTATAAGTCCATTATATTTTTTACTAAAATTAAAAAGGTGAAATTTGTGCTTTTCCTTCACTTTAAAAATGTCAAAAAGAGGAATTTTCATGACTTCATTGTGAAAACTGATACTATGAGCTGTTTGAATACTAAAATCTTCGTGAAAAATGTGATTTCTATAAAATTTATATGCTAATTTGGGATCAATTAAACTTCTACTACTACCGGTATCTATTAGAAAATTTGCTTTTAATTCGGGAATAAAAATGTAAGGTAGATTGGATTTTAGTAAGTTGATATTTATTACGTTATTTCTTTGTTTTTCGAGCCCACGCGAAAATTTATATCTGTGTTATCAAAGTTGTACGTTGCATTTTGTGCGGGACCGTGAGAATGTATAACAAGTGTACTTATGTAATTTTCTTGTTCTAGATAAGGCTTGTGAATATCAGTTTCTTGATAATTTTTAGTGTGAAAATCTCTGCAGTTATTATTTTCCAAGAATTTATTATTAGCTGAATTTATATTTTCAGGATATTGAAATTCTTCCGAAAATTCAGATAAATGATTATTTCTGATACGTGTGTTACCAGAAGATGTATCCATTGGTTCTGGAATATATCTATTTCTATTATAACTTGAATTTCTAGATACTTGGGAATTTCTACCGAAATTATTTGGGTGTGGGTTATAATTTTGGAAATTATTATTTGGGGGTGATTGATTTTGTTGAGGAACCTAAAAAGGTCTTCGATTATAATTATTGGAATTATTCGGCTGAGTATTAGTATTATGTTGACGAAAATTATTATTATTTTGAATTGAACTATAATCGTTAACATTATGTCTGTTAAAATTGGGAGAAAATTGTCTGTTAGGAGGTGGAGATTGTCTGGAAGTTGACATATTATTTATTCTAGAGGTTGAGGGTGCCATTCTTTGAATTGGTCTAAAATTTTGAGAGTTCAAATAATTAGTTTTACGAGTACTATATAAAAAATTTTCTTCTTCTATTACCAAAGACGTTGCTTTTTCTAAACTGTCTGGATTTCTTAAGCGAATATTATTTTGTAATTGGCCACTTAGCCCACTAATAAATGTTTTTAAAGATAATTCATCATAACTTTCTAATCTAATACATTTTTCTTGAGCAGGAAGATGAGATGCTTTTATTTTTGATGCAATCAAACTCCTACAATGTTGACATCGCATGCCAAAATTATATGGGGTTTCATTTTTATGGGGATGTAAAACAATCAAGTCTTGAACGAGACAATCAAGATTTCTTTGATCTCCAAAAGTTAAATTTAATAATTTTTTAATATCGTCTCATCTAGTTAATTCGGTACGAGAACCTATTAAGCTTAAGGCCCTACCTGTTAATTTACCGATTATTGCACGTAAAATATAAGAATTAATCTGAGCATTTATATTTGTGGTATCTGCAAATTGAGCTATCAAACTTTCACAAGCATCTAAAAATACTCCAAATGTGTGAGTATTGCCATCAAATTGTAGTATAGTATCCACGTATAGTTTCAAAAGTGAATAATTAACATTTGCTACAGCCATCTCTGTATTTGAATTTTCAAAGTCTAATTGGTCTTCTACTGAGGATAAATTTTCAAAATTGATCGGGTTAAAATTAGAATTATTCAAATCCAATGATCGATACAAATCACTTAGATCTTCGATATCTGACATCAATTAATTACACATATATAAAAATTTAAAAATCAAAAATCACTCAAAAATCAACAGAAAAATATAAAAGGAATATAGTATGGAAGAACAAAAATTTCTTACCAGAGTAAATTGATTAGCTTCATTTATCTACCTAGTGCCAAAGTGGTTGAACGATGCGGTTTCTTCCTCTTAAGTTGGCTTATCTTAAATCTAACCGGACTCTGCGATGTTGGCTTCTTCCGGGGATAATTATTGCCAATGAACTATTGATATAAACCGGTTTGACACGATTTTTGTTGTCACTCCGTTTGGCAATCCTACTGACTGCGCCAATTTTAAGTTCACTCGTGAAAAGTTCGTTTTTAAAAAAATTCAAATGATTTAGAATAGCGGAACTTTATTAACGTTATAAACAATAGATGTTATCATTTATAAATTAGAAGTTAAAAAGCTGAAAATGCCGGCTTGCACCTGGTTTTGTCTTACGTTATCTTCAAGTGGGGGAACGCTCCCAATTCAGCAACGTCAGCTATTCTGTGGGAACTCCAGGTTCATAACTTTTGAATGAATGTTTATAAACAGGATGTGAATTTAAAAGTTTTGGTAATTCTGCATCTCGTTCTGCATTTTTCAGTGAATGTGACAAAACTGCTCATATTGAATATTTACATTTTTTGACAGCTGTTTTTTTAAATTTTTACTAAATAGGTATATTATGGCTGTTGTATTCAAGTGTGGTAGATAATGTGAAAAATTTTTAATGTGGATCAATTACGGATACTCTATGTACCTATTAGTTAAATAATGTTAACAAGATGGTGAATCATTGTCATGCAAAAAATAAAGTATAAGTGTTTAGAGCTTCCTATTGTCGTATCATTTGATATATAAATACTATTTATTCACAATCAGTAAGTAATATAGACATTTCTTACCTTTAAACGGTAGGGAAGTGACTCATTACTTACTTTCACTTCCACGCTATAGCCGGAAAAGTACTTTTTCGGCTAGAAGCGTGTGTCATTTTTCTTAAGTATGACAGTATTGTGTTAAGCTGGTTTTAAAAAAAGTTAATACCTTTCTTTGCTTTTCTACATAATTATTCCCTCAACCGCAGCTTCTTGTACTTCCGGAGGAGTACAGGTTAATTCAAAATAAGACATTATGTACTTTTTTGAGCAATTGAGCATTAAGTTTTTATTTAGCTGTATGAATGGACTATGGTCTTTATGTGCAACATTGAATAAAATAGTTTGGTTGTGATTGTAATTAAAGTTTTAGTTAAATCTTGAACATAGATAAAAAGCTCTCTATTAATGGCTCTGTAGCAGAATAGCGCTGGTCAAAATAGCGCAGGACAAAAAAGCGCTGGACAAAAACAACGCTCCATAAGATTGCACCGGTTGAAATATCCTTACAAAATCAACTATTACAACAGTAGGATGTGATTGAAAAATCAAGTTTCGCAGCTAAGCATCAACCTTCTTTTACAACAAACAATATCAGAATATAAGGAGCAGAAAACAAGTAAGAGCAACAATCAATATTTCTCATCTTACTTCAACACATATCGCTTCCCGTCCAACTGACACAGGTCAAAGTGTAAACAACTACTTGTCAGAGTCATATCTATTTAAAGTATAAAAAAATGCAATTTCACGTTGCTTGCCATTTCGGTAATTATATCTTTCGTGGAATAATGTAGCACCTTTTTTCTGAGACTTGCCAAATTGCATTTTTTTAGAATTTAAATAAATATGACACGTGACAAGTAGTTGTTTACACTTTGATCTGTGTCAGTTGGTCGGGAAACGATATGTGTTGAAGTATGATGAAAAATATTGATTGTTGTTCTTACTTGTTTTCCGTTCTTTATATTCTGATATTGTTATAGACAGTTACCAACACTTTGATCACTGTCAGCTGGTCGGGAAGCGATGTTGAATTGACGAATTGAATTAGGAAAACTATTGTTATGACTGTAATTTTTGAAAAATATGTTATTTCTAATTATGCTAATTTGGTACTATAGTCTATTTTTATGTATGAGATAGTAGTAAAATAAAGAAGCATAATTATCTTTGGGCGACTAGAATATCCAAGGGAGGATTTCTCCAAGAAGAACCTAGTGAAAAGTCTGCTGAGCCTGATAAGGGCTGCTGGTCTCTTCACATAAACGGCACAACCAAGAGCACAAAAAGCCTAAAGGCTGAGGTGCCGAGAACATCAATCTGGTGTGCTGATCCAATCAATCAATCAATCTTTGGGCGGCGCTATTTTATGGAGCGCAGTTTTTATCCTGCGCTGTTTTTGTCCAGCGCTATTTTGTCCTGCGCTGTTTTTGTCCAGCGCTATTTTGACCAGCGCTATTTATGTCCAGCGCTTTTTTTAACTAGCGCGATTTGACCAGCGCTATTCTGCTACAGAGCCAAAGTTTTAGTTAAATCTTGAACATAGATAAAAAGCAGTATTCGCTTGAAATTCGTAGAGGGAAGACGTATCGGGACGCTCTCTATTGATAGTTAACGGAATACTTTAAAATCGATTTAAACTCACTTAGTGAAAAGTAAAAAAAAAATAATTGTGTTAAAAACACCACAACGAAATGCCTTCCGAAAGCAGCGGATCCTCGTTCTCGGAAGAAGAAATGGAAATGGACGACAACGGACAATGACAAAAAATAAAAAGAAAGAAGAAACAGCGTAAAAAATCTTCAGATCCATCAAACCCAGCAAAAAGAGGCACAACACTCCTAACACAACAAGAAATTCAAAACATAATAATGGGCTCACATTCTTCTGAAAATACAACAAATCACTCTCAACCAAAAAACATCAATAACAAAAACCATCCAAAAAACTCTATCAACAACACATACAACTATTCATTACACATGAAAAACATCGCGAATCAAAACCATCGACATACCTTTTTCATATCAACGGATCAAGAATTATGAAGAGTACAATTTGCAAATTTTTGGAATACAAAAAATCCAAACAGTCCTGATGTGATATTAAAAACTAAAAGTGGTTTCATTCTAAAAAGTAATCAAGATAAGAATCACATTAAAACGCAACTGAAATCATTAGTTCAGTCAAAAGTGATGAAAGAATATAATGAAACAGATTCTAACCAAAGACCATCAAGAGCACACACATCAAGCAACACAACTTTCGCATGCGTCATATCATCAGTAGAATTGGATATCGAAGACACACATATAAAAGATCATCTTGTAAATAATTGAATAATTCACCGTTACTGTAAAATAATCACATCAAGGAAAACCGGAAAACTGACTCAACTCATCAGAATAGTTACGGGAGACTACTCATCATTTTAAAAACTATTAAGTCAAGGAGTCATCTTTAAAAACTACCATTACCCTGTTTATCAAAGAAAACATTGAAAATGGGTAAGGAAACCCCCCCAAAAATAAACAAACCTCTGAATAAAGTCCCTAAACTACATATTTTTGTTGTATACATTCACCATTCATCATTAATCGAAGAAACTATATTCACTAAGGCATCCATCTATGACTATTCAATAATCATTGGCGATTTTAACCCCAAGTCAAGCCTGTAAAATATCTACACCTCCTACTTATATCATGACAGGCAACCCAAGCACCACACCTGATATAATATTGTGCTCTAAAAATTTTTAAAATAATATCATAGATGTACTTGTAACCCCTGATCTAGGAAGCGATCATCTTGCTTTACAGTTTGATTTCAATCTGCAACTCGATCCTCACATTAATGATGCTAAATTGCCCAACACATCAAAATGTAATATACACAATGTAAATAAGAAAATGAAGGCAAATTATATGTCCAAATTATATTAAAAAATTCAATACTACATTATCAGAATTAGTGATAGAAAACTCACTTCACTTTTTTGAGAAGATCATCCAAGGAAGATTATATGAAGAACTAAATCATCATATTCCATCGCACCAGTTTGGATTTAAAGAAAAATCGTCAACAACCCACCCTTTCGCCATTTTAACATCCAATGTGCAGGCTGCAAGATTGGGAGGTCTAAAAGCGGCTGGAATCTTCTTGGATATAAAAAAAGCCTTTGACTCTGTTTGGCATAAAGGTTTATTATATAAACTGCATAGGATGAATTGCTCCCCCTTGCTAATTTGGATCATCAAATATTTTCTCTCAAGTCGCAGTTGTATGGTAAGAATCAATGGAACATTTTCCCAGTCATTCTCCATGCAACAAGGAGTTCCACAAGGCTCACCGCTATCTCCTTTATTGTACAACCTCTACTGTAATGACATATGTCAAAATGAGCTTACTTATAGCAAGTTACTTCAATTTGCAGATGACACAACGGTAATATCATATGGCAAAAATGTAACAAGGGCAGTGGATATATTACAGCGATAAGTTAATGATGTAGTAACTAGGGCCAATAGTTGGAGATTAACAAAAAATCCTGCTAAAACAAAACTTATAATTTTTAACCACAGGATTCAGGATAATTCTCCGACAATAACCATATTGAATAATATGATTAAACCTTCCCAATAGAGTATGGTTCTAGAATTATCAATAATTGTAAAAACCCGGCGAAAAACAATATAAAAGTAGGTGAAACAACCAGCATCTGGAAAATCACAAAAATGAGGCACCCTGGAAATCCAATGCATAACCCACCAAATAGACTTCTTTACAATAAAACTGGAATAGAACCTATAAATGACTTGATGAATTATTTAAATCCTTCTGCCTTGAAGAACACAACATCCGGCTGATTGAGCCTCACATTATGAAAATGCCAGAAAACGCTCAGCTCTGAAAACATGAGGAAAAAACTCTATTTGAAGAAATCCTGTTCATATTAAATTATTAAACAGTTTTCCTTCAATCCTTTCCTTCATCAGTATAACTTGTATATAATTGAACTTGTTGATGTATATAGCCTGTTGTAATATTGTTTTTTTTTGTATAGGTTTATACTTACAGAATAATTATGTTAGATTTAGGAAAAAAAGTATATACGAGGATATATTGAAAAATTCTTAGCCTACTATAAAACCAAACAAAATTTCAATGTCAAAATATTTTATTACACAACATATTCTCCTCTTAATTGGATACATTTATTACAGCGAACCTGCAACGTCTCTAGACCTTTAAAAAAAATGTTTCTTCCTCTGCAAACCAGACCTCCACAGCTTTTATTACCTCCTCGTTGGAAGACAATTTACGACCTTTTAAACTTTTTTTCAGTTGAGGAAAGAGATGATAGTCGGACGAAGCCAAATCTGGTTAATAAGGGGGGTGTTCTAGTAATTCAAACCCTAAATCATGAATTTTTTGCATAGCAACATGAGTTTTGTGTGCAGGGGTGTTGACCTTTGGATAGCTTTCCGCGTCTTTTCACTTCAATTTTTTCTCGTAGAGTGGTCAGTAATGTCGAATAGTAATCTCCAGTTATTGTTCTACCCTTATCCAAAAAACCAATCATGACTATTCCTTGGCAATCCCAAAAAACTGAAGCAAGAACTTTTCCAGCAGATTTTTGGACACGAAACTTCTTTGGTCTTGGAGAACCAGAGTGTCGCCATTCCATCGATTGTTGCTTTGTTTCTGGATCGTAGAAATGTGTCCGAGTCTCATCCATAGTAACAATTCGGTTCAAGAAGTCTACATCGTTTTCAAATCGAGCACAGATCGAACGCGATGCTTCTACCCTTTAGCTTTTGGTCAACATTCAAACATTTGGGGATCCATTTTGCAGCAATTTTTCTCATGTCCAAATTGACGTGAACTATATGATGAACGCGTTGGTATTAAATATTCAGTGCTTCAGATATCCGTTTAAGCCCAATTCGACGGTCTGATAAAATCATGTCATGAACTACATCGATATTTTCGGGGACTGACACAGAAATTGGCCTTCCCGATCGGTCATCATCTTCAATGGAAAATTTACCTCTTTTGAAGCTTGCAGTCCAATTTTTCACGTTCGCATACGAAGGACATCGATCACAAGGGTATTAAGCATATCTTCGTAAATCTGCTTACCTCTTAACCCTTTTAAATACAGTTACTTGATGATGGCTCGATACTCCAATTTTTCGATTTTCACAATTTCGGTGGACATCTTTTTTCTTTTAATTTATTGCGTAACTCTGGTTTACTTTTTTGACTTCAAACTTCACACCGACTCTTCTAATAAGTGCATGGAACTGGTCTAGGCTAACTAGATATCAATACATTCTCGTATGTAGACTATAAAAACATTGTAAATTGTGTGAAAGACTTCGGTGCAATAGTATCAATAAAGTTTATTTTTCTCTCTGAGCAAAAAAATTCAAATTTCGTGACAGAAAGAATATTTTATGACATAATTGTCAAAACCGATAAATTAATAATATTGCCTAGCAACAAATTCATTTTCTTAAAATTAATGTTTTTAAAAGCTTGTAATTAAGCGTTTGCGAATAAAATGGTATACATACCACGCGGGAAGGATCATTCCATCTACGGCTTTTAGCGACCCTCGGCGCTACGCGCCTTGGGTATCTAACAAAGCCTGGGCTGTAATGATCTACTTCCCCGCTAGGTATGTAATATACTATTACCTATTCTAAGAAGAATACAAATTTATATTAAAACAGAAAATAAACAATGTGTAACTATACATGTTAATAATCCAATATCGAGGGCAACTAAAATTCATTCTTTAAGTAATAAATAAATCTAAGCTAAGATAAATATTTCTATTAAATTAAATTCTCATACAACACAGCACCATTATTGGAATCAGTGACTTTTGCTGTATTTGGGATGAGAGAATCAATTTAGATGTTGGTTGTAAATAAAGTGTGTTGTCAGCATAGCAGGTTATTTATTTAGTCTGTTTAATGATCAAAGCTTGAATTAGTGTGCAAATGAAACTTTCATTTATTGTAAATGAAAAAAGTTGGCTTGTGGCTACTTGGTTGAAGTTTTAATTAATCATATTTTTTTTTGCTGAAGTATAATCTCAGCAGATGGTTGTTTCTTTATTGAAAAAGATTCAAATACAAAAAGAATTGATACTTTGTTTAGTTCCATATGAATAAATCTTCCTCTATAACTAATTTCAATTTCTTTTTAAATTTTGTTATCCCAATATATTTATTCATTGCAGGAAAATTATTAAATGGAAGTTATTTCAAATGGAATTCTCTAACTGGGATTATTATATGTGGAGTTTGTGGAAATTTTTACAAAAAGAAAGTTGAATATTTTTGGCATTTCTTTACTAATCATGGCTTAAAACAGCGGAAGATGTATATAAGTAAATCCAATAAAATAAGAATCAACAATATCAAAACTGAAGCTCCTGATAAAGAAATTGAACAAGAATTACAGGACACAATAAATCTTCAACATCAGCTCAACATTATTGATAATTTTAAGTCACCACTTGGACGTGAAGTTGGTTTAAGTGACAATATTTGTAAGTGTTTGAAATCTGACAGAGAGCCAAGTGAATGTAACATTTGTTTGAAACGTTTTCTAACCACAGACCATTCAATTGAAACTTCAAGCTACCCTACAGGAAAAAAATCATTCAAATGCAGCGTTTGCTCAAGACACTTCTCATCGAAACATAATTTAGGTATACATATGTGTATCCGTACAGGCGAAAAACCATTTAAATGTGAAATTTGCTTGAAATCGTTTTCGACTAAGAGTTATCTCAATTTACATTCACGTAGACATGTAGGAGAAAGCCCATACAAATGCAGCATTTGTTCAAAACATTTCGGATTCAAAAGTAATTTAGATGGACATTTGCGTATCCATACTGGCGAAAAACCCTTCAAATGTGAAATTTGCCTAAAATCTTTTGCACTGAAACGTAATTTAAAAACACATTCGCGTATCCATACAGGCGAAAAACTTTTCAAATGTAAAATTTGTTCAAAATCTCTTTCAAGTGCTCAACAATTAACGAGGCATACTCGAAGTCACACTGGCGAAAAACCTTTCGAATGTGAAATTTGCCTAAAATCTTTTATAGTGAAAATTGACGCAAAGAGACATTTGCGTATTCATACAGGCGAAAAACCTTTCAAATGTGAAATTTGCCTAAAATCTTTTGCACTGAAAAGTAATTTAAAACAACATTTTTTACGTATTCATACAGAAAAAAAACCTTTCAATTGTCAGATTTGTCCAAAGTCTCTCTCAACTGCTCGTCAATTAACAGTTCATATTCGAAGTCACACAGGCGAAAAACCTTTCAAATGTGACATTTGCCTGAAATCTTTTGCACAGAAAAAAAGTTTAAAAACACATTCGCGTGTCCACATAGACAAAAAACCTGTGATGTAGGGAAGACCACTTTAGTAGGTGGTCTTCCCGGACCTAAGGGGCACTTACAACTTGAATAAAACTATACCGTTCACTGGGAGAATGTTATCTTTATTTGGATACTTTACTAAACTCAGCTATACATAAGCTTAACATTACTCTCTATTTAAAATGTAATTAAATAAGAGTAGATCAATTTGAATAGAATAATTAGAATTTAATATAATGGAGTCATCTCTTCATCTGGTTCACAGCTATATATACAGTGTGACCCATTTTGTTTGGAAGCTTCCAAACAAAATGGGTCACACTGTATATATATAAGCTAAAAAGCGAGAAACGCATGTGATCGTTGCTGATCAATTAGGACACAAACGGGTAAATACTATTGAGGTAGGCAGCAATAAGGAAAAGTGTACTATTTTTAAATTTCCAAGCTTTCGTATTTCTTTATTTACATCTTCAGGGAACTACAAAGTGAGAAAAAACATAATTTATAAAACAGATACCATAAAATTATTAAACGAGTTTTAAATCCACGTGTTTGGGTGATTCTCGCATTTTAACTTTTATTTTATTTTTTAATATTTTAATATGTGACTATTAACTTGTGTTTGTATTTCGGACTGGACTTGTTCCTTTCTTTTTAAATATTAACTGCTTATCACTTCTCTTGATGTTAAGATCTAGGATTAACGTAAGATATAAAATTGTTGAAGCGGAACTGTTTATAAATTATTTTTTCTCACTTTGTAGTTCCCTGAAGATGTAAATAAAGATTTACGAAAGCTTGGAAATTTAAAAAGAGTACACTTTTCCTTAATGGTGCTTACCTCAATAGTATTTCTACTTTTGTGTCCTCATTGATCAACAACGATCAAATGCGTTTCTCGATTTTTAGCTTATACAGATTGCGTAAATTACATCAGAACCCTCGGATTACACAAGTACGACAGAAAAACAGCTGAAAGGGAGAGAAAGAATAATTATGCGTGGTCATTAGGGCGTGTACTTTGTTTCACCTTAGGGGTGTATACTTATTTCCCGAGACTGGCCGAATGCTCATTGCCCCCCTATTTTAACCGCTGTTGCCAGAAGCGCAGATTAATTTGTACAAATGATATTTTTGTCTCGTTATCGTTGACTTTTTTTCGAGGGTGAAAATACAGCATGTTTGTGCCAGCATTACGCCAAATAATCTTAGAGATATGAGATCAAATCTTTATCACAGATTTGGTTATTGTCTGGCACAGGAAGGTGGTTTATTTGAGCACTTAATTTTTATTTTTTCAGGAAGTTTATGTTTTATGGTTAGAATAGGTGTAGGTACCTACCTACTTATTTTATTTTTTCAATTTAATTTATTAATGGAAGGGTTTTTTAGTTTATTAATTATGGTTCTCTGAAGAAATGCTGTTTTATTTTCAAGTTACAATGGTTAAAATAATATCCTATTGAAGTTAGAAATTGTCAACTTGGTCTGAAATGATCATGTTGACAAAAATGAATTTTAAGGCGTACAGGTTACGTAATAACGATTGTATTTTTTTATTTCTTTAACACCCTCACTCCTTCCATGTTGGGAGCATACTGAATACCGCCGTTATACCACCAACTAGTGAATTTTCTCTGTAAAGGACCATTCGGCCAGTCTCGGGAAATAAGTATACACCCCTAAGATGAAACAAAGTGATGACCGCGCACAATTATTCTTTCTCTCTCTTTCATATATCCTTGTCGTACTTGTGTAATCCAAGGCGAGGGTTCCGATGTAATTTACGCAATCTGTATATTGAATCAATGGTAATATACAAATCGACATAATCAGTGTTTTCTTAATTAATAACCCATAGCCTGGTCGTCTAAGAGGGCTTATAGTGTTATAGTTGTATTTGGAATAATATACAAGACAACCTTTTTTAGTTATTTTATATTATAATTATTCAATAATCTAGTTTTGATCTGTCAACTTTGATATGTTAGAAAAATATAGTTTTGAATGACATTCTTTGAAATAAAAACCTAGAAAATTATTATTTTTCAATAGTTTTCAACGAGATCCCTGGAATTTTCCATAACCTCCATCTGAGGCTATCTGGAACTCTTGACGGTAAGGGCCAAGGGGCCGTGGAGTAAATCACGAAAAAATCTGGCGCCCGAGCTTTTCTTTCAGCTCCTGGAGCAGTATCTTTGAACGTTCGACCAAATGTGCTGGGAGTGGATTTTTTATGTTCGAGCAGTATCTTCGAAATCTCGAATGTTCGACTTGCAAACGAATGAATTTATCAGTCCCACATGGGAGTAAGCGAGTAGAATCTTGTGCAGAACGTCAGAAGAACAAACAAACACCAAACATAACCTGTGGATATAGCGAGATAGAGTAATTAATCACTAAGTTTTTTGATAAATAATACTACTGAACAAAAATGAACACAGATGAAGCTTTTATGCATCAAATAATTGATGATTTGCAATATGCTGAGGAAATGGCCGAAGATACGACAAGAAGGTTTTCTGATACACAAAATGAAAATAAACACAAACTACATACCTATAATCTTCTTCCTGTCACGTGCTCTTTACATTACCTACTCTACACAGTGTGTTTGGAAGATATTGCTATTTGAATTTTCGAGTACCGTTCGATTCGTGTGAATTCATTCGTACGAACAGAATCCATTCGACGTTCTCGCGAATAGTCGAACGTTCAAAGATACGGGTCCAGAAGAATTGCACCAAGGGTGTCCAAAGTGACGTGCTCAGTTGGTAGGAACCAAAGGCAGGCGAAAAACACGTCACAAATTCCAAAAAAGTTTTCAATATAAAATGCTAACTTATAAATATCAACCCATGTGACTTCTGTCATAACTGGACTATGTTGCCAAGCTCTTGAAATAGTATGAGAATCTAGTAAATGTCAAATGAAGTTATCAAATATTCTTCTTTTTATTTGGCTATAGGCTAGGTTTAGTTTTTGATAGTTACTGTATATAAACAAACTTGAACCTATTTCTGTATAAAAATTTTATTTGTATGTTAAAAGTACAGCACTAAGTAAGAAATTATTATTTTAAAACATGTTGAGCCTAAAAAGGTATGTATGAAATAGTTGGAAAATTCAAGATTCATTTTAATAAAAACAAATTCATATTGTGGTTTATTTTTCTTGGAAATCCACTGTGTGGAAGTGTGTCATATTTTAGGAAACTATGATTAGGAACATTCTACATTAAATAATTGTTCTTCCTCCAATTGCAGCAATAACATTTCTAAAGTGAAATGGATTATCTGTAAATAAATTGTGCAAATATAATTGCTAAGTATTATGAATAGTGTAACAGAATACAATAAATACAGTTGATTGAGTATAATATTAAACTCATACTTACTTGCTTCATAGATGCTGTAAATAGTCAGGAATAGATGAATAGTAAATACATCAACTATTGCAGTGTTATTAAGTTTCATTTATACGTTAAGTTTGACAACTCATCACTGCTTGTAAAAATTAACTCAGTTTTTCGCAGTTTTTTATAACAAGGAGATGAAATAATCGAAAAATTGAATGATCAATATTAAACTGTCACAACATAACCTTAAAAATGTCAAGACGTCAACTGTACCAGATAAACCATTTTAATCGCGGCAACAGCGCGCATTTTTGCCAACATATAAAGTTTTTAGTACGACTAATGTTAGTTTGAGTTTAATAATTAAGTAACCCACGAGTTGTATTACATATGAAATCAATTACGAAACCTTTCTTTAAGCATATATTCATATTTTTTGATAACATGCGACCTATAAATTTCAATATTTATTAGGATTAAGGCTGTAAAACATACTGATTGACAGCAGCAAAAGAATAACATAATTCAAGCGAACGTCTCTTTTTTGGCACTTTGATCACGTGGGTTGATATTTATAAGTTACGAACTATAAGTTCTCCGGTCCTTACACCGATAGATTGTTTTTTGTAGTTTATATTTTCACAGTTGTCAAGTGAAAAATATAAATAGAATATTACTCAACTAAAGCATATAATGATGCTATTATATTATATTCACGAATGCGCGAATAGGTCATATGCATATATGTTTCTGTTTGTTTTAATTGATTGATTGATCCTTAAAAATACCGAAAAAAACTATATTAATGACAAAAATATCATTAACTAGTAGGAAAAAAAAATAATTTTGTTAACTAATATTGGCAATTCAAACGGGTGGCCATGTTGGCGGGCTCTGTGACGTCAAAGTCCATGTCCAAAGTGAACATAGTCCATCTATACCTATAATTTACTGGTATATTCGAACAAATTAAACATGGAAAATATTAAAAAATCAGTTTATAAGTACTGCATAGTCCAAACTGCAATAATACAACAAAAACTACGCATCAGAAAGTATTTTTTCGTGCAATCGGACGCGAAATTTGAATATCACTTCCAAATTTGACATTTCTAAAATACTACAAAGACAAGGATTATTTTTTATTGAATACCAACAAATACATAAGTACTTATATTATTTAGTATGAATATTAACATTAATTGTACAGTTTGTATTATTACTTATATTTACTCCAGAGTTGATGCAAGAACTGTCAAAATATTTTGTATATATTGAAACATATCATTTCCATAGCACCCATTGTTAAATAAATTAAACTGCTGTTGATTTTAGAGCAATGATATATTAATTTACTATTATCTAGTTTAATAATTTTAACGATTGCACGAAAAATAGTGTGTATGCCATGGCCGCGAAACTTTTTAACGACCTCAAGATTATCTTGCCTCGGCCGCAAACGGCCTCGGCGATAACTGTTCTTTCGGTACGTTAAAAAGGTATTTCGCGTCCTAAGCATACAAATAACTATTTCTTGTGCCCAGGAATTCAAACATACGAATGAAGTGGTGTAAAGCTATGAAAAGGGACGAATTTAAAAATCAAAAACTTTGCAAAAATTTGTTTATACTTCTGTGAAGATCATTTTAATATAAGTGTATTTTTATTTTGATATGTGATATTGTTCAATAAATACTATCCAAACATTTGAGGTTATGTGCACTTTCTCAATCTTAGTAAAAGCTAATAAGCAGAAAACTGACGGTAAAACGTAAATTGAAAACATTAATACAAAACAGTTATTCAATTCCCTTGCTGCTTTTACGCCTCTAATCTCTGCAGACTTGAAATCGGGATGATTTGCGAAAAAACTTGTCATCATGAAGACATCTATCTTCGGCAAATTGTCGGATTGTGCCCTGACATATCCGGCTTCAGTCATATTGTATTTATTTTTAGTTTTCGAGTATGTTTTAGTAACTAATAATAAAAAGATAATAACAAAACACTTGTTACTTGTGAACTAAACACTTTAGAGATGTTTAATTTGCGGTTTGCTATTAATATAGTTAGAAATAAGTAAAAAGAGATCAGCTGGAGACTTTTTTACACGAAAATCTGCAAGGTAAGGTTAAAAATTTCTTGATAATTTACATGAGTTTTCGGTTTGTTTGGAAAAGTTTTTATGACATCCATTGGACGGCCATCAGGACCAAAATTGGATGTGAATCGTACAGCTTATGGAAGTCTAGTGTACATATATTGTACAACATGACAGAGGGAGCCACATGCCGCTTTCCCCTAGATGAAATGAAAAAAAGTACTCAAGAAACCATGGACATTCGGACCTGTTTTGGACACAGACTGGATATCCACTGGATGTCCTGTGTTATTAGGGGGTATAATGAGAAAGCAAAGTTTAATTTTGAAGTTGATTAATTACTTTTCAAGAGAAAGCGATGCTGGAATGCCGCTTTTACCGTTAAATGCAGTCCTGTTATCATAGATCTGAATGAACCGGACTTCTACAATGATGATGAAGATGATTTTGTCAGTAATGAAGCTTAGATTTTGCATATTATTTCATTAGATAATATGCTATTTCAGTTTACCTTTCTTATCCAATTGTTCGATCCTTTTTCCTGTTTTTTTTTGGGAGTTTTTTCAGAAATAAATTTATTTATTGTATCATTGAAAACAATTCTTAACATATGTCATTGATTATAATTTTGAGGTTAAGTGTAAAATAACATTCAGCTAATATAAGACAAACGTAAAACATCAGAATACGTCATCTATGACGTAACGGCAAATGATGGTTAAACAAACTACTGTGTTTCAATTTATTTGAATTCTTTACTCACATCAATTTACTTTGTACTGAAATTAATTTAGCAGATAATATAAAGGGTTGAACTCCCTAAGCATCTCGTCAACGGTTTAATATTTTTAAATGAAATTGATTATCCCCTTCTAAGGAGATCAAAGGAATTCAAAAATGTTATCAAATTTAATGTACCATTTCCAGTTAAACCGGAAATGCATATCAACTTTGTTATTTTAGATAGAACACCCTGTATATTTTTACATTTTTGAATTTCTTGTGAAATTCTGCATACAGTAAAACTTTCCGTTCATATTTTTATTGAATAATTGTGGCTTTAATCAATAATTTATCGTTTTTGACTTAGTTAGCCATGGACGAAATGTCAAACGGTGAGTAAAGCAAACTTAATTTATGGAAACATCCTAAAAACTTGGCAACATAACAATAATTTATTTATTTTAACAAAAAATAGCACAAATTAGGAAAATTATAATAAATGTTCAAAATTACGCCCTTCTGCTATTTGACAATATCCTAAACGGTCTTCAAATTATCGTAAAGAATCTTGCAAACATTCATTCGGCACTTGCAGCAATAAGTTTCGTATGCGTAAGTCATTTAAATTTGTGGGTCTACTTTTCTGTATACTTTATTTTTTAGATGACCCCCACAGAAAAAAATTGAGAGGAGTTAGATCAGGACTACGAGGTGGCCATTCGATAGCACCCCTACGCCCTATCCCCCGACCTTGAAAAACTTGATCTAAATACTGGCGCACAATTCTAGAATAATATGCAGGTGCACCGTCTTGCTGAAACCATATGTCTTCAGCAGGAATTAGTGGGTTATTTGGATGAGGATAAAGTCTTGCAATAGCGGGTACAATATTATTTGTTAATAAATCCAAATACCGATGTCCAGTTAGATTACCTTCAATGAAGAAAGGTCCAATAATATTATCGTCTATCATTCCTGTCCCCACATTTATTTTTTGCGGATACTGCGTATGTACCTACTTTCCTCATCCAACGGGGATTATTTTTAGACTTCTCCGAATAGGTGAAACCGCACCCTTACTAGGCCTTCCCACTCACAGAGTATGTGCTCCGCGGTTTCGTCTTCTTCCTGGCAAAACCTACATAGGCTGTCATCTGCTAGGCTAATTGTGTACATATGCTTCCTCAGCCTACAATGTCCGGTTAGCATTCCCACCATCATCCTCATCGTTTCTCGACTTTGACATAATAGGTCGCGTGACAGTTTGGCCGAATGGCTTTTAAGGAATAGTTTAGCGTGCCTTTGTCATGGGGTTTTATGCCACCAGCGCAGCGCCTGGTTGTTTATCCATTGGTGGTTAGGTTTTTTGCAATTCCACAGGAAGGTTCTGGCCCTATCATGACGTCAGTAGCTCCCTGCTTGGCTAATTCATCGGCCTTTTATTCCTTGGTGACCTGGCACCCAGGCTAGGGTCACTCTATTATGACTACCTAGTCTGTTGAGTGCCTTGCGACACTTCCCACACCAGATTTGACGTTGTCCGATATGAGCTTATCACCTCCAGTATCATCAACTCTTCTGCACAGCATTGCATCGCCATTACCTCTTCCTGAAAGACAGTGGCATGTTTCCCTAGGCTTATAGAGATTTACTACAAACGTACAATGTTGTTACTGTTAATGGAAAGAAGAATGTGTTAAAAAGGGTTAAAGACAAAGACAATCTTTTAATTTATGTTGTTCCAGAAGAGGAAATATTTTCGCGATTACTTGATATTCATATTAACTGTGGGCATGGTTCTAGGGATAAAATGATGTATGTAATACAGCATAGGAGATTGTGTCCTGGAAAATGTTGATAAAGTAGATTGGAATCCAGGCGATCCACCGAATTTAGTAACTGTTGTCACTGACATTAAAAACAGAATTCACAAATTAAGTTGGTAATGGGATCATTCAGTCCTGGTTCAATAGAACAGATCTTAGATTAGCAACATGAAAAATCATTTTATTTTTTTGCTATATTATTTTAGTTTCCTTTTGTATTATTTGTGTTTGAATAAAAAACAAACTAAATATCTATAGAGGTTTCCACTTCCACCTAGAGAAAAGGCGATACACTATCTGACGTGTCTGTAACGCATTTCATGAACCCCCAACGTCTACAACACGGCAGATTATGTTTGAAGGTTCGGTTTATCTGTGGGTTCGGTACACAACATGACCGGCGTTTTATGAAATGCCGCGGCAGACAGTGAATTGGTGCAGTTTTTCATGATATGCCGACGGTTCATGTGCTGCCTCGGATTTTCACGAAACGACGGATTTCGCTATGCGACCACGACATATACACATCAAGCGAAGAAGTACTTATAACAGGTGCAACAACTTAAAACTGCAACAGTATTGTGCGTAATGACGAAAATTATGCTGTTTTTATAGAAACAATAACGCTGTTTTGCAGCGTATGGTAGCCCGACAATAGGTCGGGATATCGGTCGCTCGTTTCAAGACAGGCATCGGCAAATACGACGTTACCCGAATCCGGTATACTATAGGTACGCTCGATACAAAAATGCTTCCCGGTATGAGAAAGAGCAAAGTTTAATTTCTCAATAAAAGAGATGCTGGAATGCCGCTTTTACCGTTAAATGCAGTCCACAACGTAATCTGAATGAATCGGACTCCCTCAATGATGATTTTGTCAGTGATGAAGCTTATACTTTGCATATTATTTCATTACATATGTATGCTATTTCAGTTTACCTTTCTTATCCGTTCGTTCCTTTCTCCTGTTTTTATTGGGAGTTTTTTCAGAAATAAATTTATTTATTGCCTCTATTTTCTCCCATACATATGTTTGTTTTGTATTCCTCAGGAATACTTACGAAACTGTTTCTCACAATGACACAGACGATAATTACTATACAATTTTAAAAAATATGAGTATATAGATATTCTATCTAATTTTAAATAACCTTTCGATTCACCCCAAAAATATAATCGTATAATACATTTTTAATACAGGGTGTATCATGAGGAACTGTACATACTCCTACCTCGTATGGACACCCCTATGCGGAATGTCAAATGGCCATTAAAAAGTGTCTGCTGCTCCCATATTTTAAAAATATAGAGGGGTAATTGTGAATTTTGACTGATATTTATTTTGATCATAACTTTTGAACCATGGAGACTAGATATAAGGAGCACAAACTTGTATAGGAAAAATCTCGAAAAAGTGTCCAGCGGTAAGGTACAAATAGTAGATGGCGCGAGAGTAGCTAGAGATTAAAATTACAGAGTGAAGTTTGCTGGACAAGTTAACCTAACAAAAAATGAAAATAGTGTTTATAAAGTCTTTATAAAAATTTACAATGTGAAAAACGTGTGGCCCTAGAGAGTTTTAGGGATAATTTTCTTACGTAGACAAACCAAATGAACTAGAATTTATTCGAATAGATCCTGCAACTAAGCAGATCAAAAACCATATACGTTTAAATGAGAATTTATCAATTACTGTAAGTATTCATGAATATATTATGGTTAAATAGGTATATTTGGTTATCTTTTTATATTTAACAATAATTAATTGTAATCTAATTGCAGGTTATTTTCCCTAATAATGAAGAATTGCTTCTAAGTGATGAAATTAGCTCATAATATAACAGTACTTGTGAATACTTAAAATATGTAGAAAGGTGGCCATTATGTGTTTGTACTCAAATTGACAACAAGTAAGATTAATTTATTTTTACATAACGAACAAATGAAGTTTTGATATTAATTTATTTTTTTTTAATTGCATCAATTTTCAGAAATTTAGAAACTTATAAATGTGCGATTGTTGGTGCACTGGCGGATCTGAGGGGGGGCCATGGCCCCCCCCCTTGATATTGGTTCAACAACCAGAGCCTGGATATGCACCTAAACCTTTGATTGGTTTTCAACAAAGAAAGAAGTTTTTCTTCGTTGAGGCGAATAAAAAGTTGGCTCCGATCTACTATTTCAGAAGATAGGCTATCTGGCTTAGCCATTATTAACGCCCATCCGGACATTGAGATCAATGAACAATTAGTTATTAACAGATTTGCCAACAGTGGCCCAAGGCATATGGATTTTGTTTTATAAATAATAATTTTGTTTTAGGTGTTTTATTTTTGGAAGTTTATTATTAGAATTGAGGATTTGGGTTTTTGTTTGTTTAGTCACATTTTTATCCATCTTATTTATGTTATTGTTCACTAGTTTCAGTTGTTTTCAGTATATTTTCAAACAGTGACCAAAGACATATCTTTCTGAACAATAATTTTATCAAGTTTTTGTTCCAGTTGTTTTATTTTGAGAGTTTATTATTTATTAGAATTGTGGAATTTTGTTTTTGCTTGTTTCGCCATATTTTGTTCAATCTTCAATCTTATTTATATTATTGTTCACTGGTTTCAGTTGTTTCAAATAAAGAAAATATATATATTTTTATATAATTGATTTCTATGGATTTTAATACTTTGGTTACAAATTTCCATTAACTCATGGCCCCCCCCTGAAAAACTCCCTAGATCCGCCAGTGTGTTGGTGATGATACATACTTAAAAAATCAACCAAATCCATGATGCAAACCTTGTCAAATTTTACAGAAACGCTTGCAGTTTTATAATTCAACCACAACTATTTTAAATAGAACAACTTGGACAATACAGCGTGCTTCAAATTTACTTAAGCAATGCAAGCGCCTAAAGAGTATGGTGAGTTTCATGAAATACAATTTTTTGGCTTAAAACAACATTTCAAACACAATTAATCAACTAAATTCAATGTAATGAAAATTTCACACTACATGCTAAAAACTTTATATTCATAACATCCTTTGCTAGGCCTCTTTATTCACTGATGCCTTAATTAACACTATGGTCAAAAATTCTATTACAATCAACTGAGAACATAAGGTGTTGCAATAAAAAAAACTTCTATGTTGTACAGTTTACAAAATTTTCATGGTCTACAAATTCTATAACTATTGACTTGCATAATTTTAAGTTTTTTATTATTTCTTTGCAGAAATTCTGACTGAGAGAAAAAATAATCAATGTCAGGTCTGAGTGTGCAAAGAAGTCAGATGCTATAGTGCAAGAAGCTGTTTTGCAATTACCAGAAGAATTTCATAATGTAGTAAATTTGTGCTTTGAAGCCGCAAAAAAATATATACAAGGTCGACGATGTTTATACGTTAGAGTGGGTTTACGAGTGCATGACAATCATGACAAATTATCCATATTTATTTATTATGAATACTTATATTAATTATTAAGTGTTATAACATCATGTACAAGTTGTTGAAGAATTTTCTATTATTTCATGCAAAATCATGCTATGTAAATTATTCTACATTGCTCACAATACACTCCAATAAATGAAATGAAACACTCAACTAGTTGCAAGTAAAAAAACTGTTTGAATATTCTCTCATATTTATTTACAAGGTTGGAATTGGAGTAAATATCATGTACGTAGATATAAAAAAATTCAACTCAACTCCATGTTTTAAAAGGATCTGTTCAATGCTTTACCATACGATATAAAAAATGGTATGGGTATGGGTTTAGAAATTTTTTAAAGGCGACTAAGAGATTATTTGATTGTCAGTGATTTTTCATTTTTGTGCTTATTTTAATATTATCAAATAAATGTGACTAGTTTGTTTTGTATAATTTTATGTATGGATGTAGTATTATTATTGTATTTATTTTTAGACATTTTTGAGCTTATGTTTACCTATATTCTAATGTAAACTGTTTTACATGTTTAGCATTATTTTTATCTACATTATGTATTTATACATTTTATAAGTAGTGACTAATATACCTAATTGTATTAGCTCTTTTGTAGCTCTACAAAGGAAACATTATATATTCTTCTTCTTGTCGTTTGGGCCTACTTAGGACCACGGGGCTCGTTTGAACTCTTCACAAGTGTCTTTTGCTTCCTTTTCATCCAGTATTCCTTCATTTTCATTATTATATTATGTACCATTAGTCTTTGATCTATTTTACTGAACATATAAATTTTCAATCCTTGTCCTTGCATGCCAGTACACCACACTCCTTGCAAACTGTTCTGGTCCATTTCTAGATTTTACTTTTAGCACAATGAGTATCTCATTTGAGTTTGAAATATCTTTATATAGTTTATTTTTCAAGCTATGATAACCAGTTATGGGACATGATGAAAACAGAGCCAATCACAAATTTGTATTTCACCATCATCTTGAATCTGTCGTTCTTGGAACTAAAATTGGTATTGGTTCTGACCATATAATTGGAATTATTTAAGAGACTTCTTTCTCATTGGATTTTCAATTAATACTTTTACTTGTAACTGCACAGTGACACATCAACCCCTTCTGAATTCTCTGTGGATTTAATTTATCCTTATTATCATTTTTGAGGCAATATCTGTAACAACAATAATCATTTATGGATGTGTACATATTATTTGTGCAATTATAGACAAATGTGTGGAATATTTTTTGTTTTCATTACTATTTTACAACAGAATTGCCTATATAATGATATTGAAGAAACTTACCTTTAACCAAACATAACACTAGCTACGCGAAATACTTATTTTTTCCTTGAAATTTGCTAAAACCAAGCATAAGAGGTAACCGAATGAAAATAAACAAACCCTCCATTTACATAACCTAAAATTTAGCACGTCAAATATGATTTTAATCTCTAGCCTCCCCAGCGCCACCACTATTTTCCTAATTTCGACGGACACTTTTTATATACAGAGTTTGTGCTCCTTATATCTAGTCTCCATGTTTTGAACGGTAATTTCGATTTGTCTCATATTTTGGTAAAACGTCGCTCTTTTTTTTCGGACCGTGATGGGAAACTCATGTTCGAATGGGCCATATTCCATGACCCAGACAGTGTTGGACTCATCCCAAGGGATGCCTACCAACCAAACCCACCTCAAAGCTCGCCGTTACTCCCGCCTCGGAATCACTACCCTAGCATACTTCGAGACGGGCGGCGGTCCCTCACACACACTCCGTCATCTTCTCCCTTCTATCACTCCTACCTCTTATCTCATATCAATTCCTTCTCTCCCCCTAATAATTCCTCCACTACGCCACTTACCTCCATCCATTCCTCCTCTCCCCTCAACATTATCTCCACCATGTTCTCCCAATACACCGCCTCCCCTAGTTCCTAGTTCTAGCATCTAAACACATGCCACACATCATCCTCCACTTCACACCTCTCGCAGACTCCAGTCTCTCTTTTCCCAATCTTGTGGAGTTACCCTACGCTCGACCCATGCCCAGTGAACACCTGTGTCAGAAGTAGTTCACCTCCCCAAATTTCCGGTCTATCCAATGTCACCTACTCCCAAACGCTTCTTTTAGCGCGCCCTCATACTTCTCCCATCTTTTCTCCATTTCCTCCTCAATACATTCCTGCATTTCCTCTATAGTCGCACCACTCCAGCGTTTGTTCCTAGCTCTAGCCTCTAGGTCCAATGGGTAGGACCTTGACAGCACCACTACTGCCAGTCTACCCACTGTCCTGTATCCCTGTATCACCCTCAGGAGTATCCCTCTCTGCACCCGCAGGAGTGGCCTAACCCTCGCATTCACCCCCGCTCTGTCACCCCACACTTCCGCACCGTACAGTATACTCTGCTCTACTGTCCTACCAATAACCCTCCACTTCCACTCTCCCGGCCCTTTCACATTACACAACAATCTCCCCAGCATTGTTGTTCTTACTTTTGCTTTCTGTGCCGCCTTGGACATGTGTGTTTTGAAGGATAATTGGCTATCCAACCACACACCTAAGTATTTCACAGACGAATTTTTCTTCCCTTCACCGTAACCGCAACTTCCCTCGTCTTGCTCCGTCCCTTCACTAGCAGCCCCACCGTCTTATCTTCCGCCACTTCCAGTCCATACCGCTCTACCTTCTCCACGACCTTCCTGCACATCCTCCCCGCCTTTCTTTTTATCTCCGCCTCTCCCTTTTCCGTACATACCAGACATACACCGTAATCTCACATCCCTCTTCACAAACTATCCCACAAACCTCATCAAACACACATTTCAAGAGCGTCGGTCCCAGAACCGAGCCCTGTGGCACTCCAGCTCCCGTCTCCTATCTCCTCTCTCTGTACTTCCCACTTCTCTACCGATCTTATCCCCTTCATTTTCTCCACTTCTCTAGTATCCTGGACTTCCCGAAACCTACCGTCACTCTACTATCACTTAATTAGCTGATTTATTCAAACTGGAAAAAAATCAGGACCGGTCTTGGAAAATTAGTTTGTTTTGTTCATATAAAAAATGTTACCCTCTATATGGATTTTCAAAACTCTAATAAGGATCTTACAAAGTACACTAATAGACATGATGATCTAGGTGGCCATGCATGGGGGACCCCGCGTCCTATCCACCTATTTCCGTAAGTTACATGAAGATGTTGGCGAACAGCAACTGAGAAATGTGATGATGCCCCGTCGTGCATAAAGTACATACCTCGATGGTGACATTGGCTAGTAGATTTGGCAAAATATTTTGCAAAAAATCTAAGTACACAGCACCTGTCAGTGATCTATTCAAAAAGTGGGGTCCTATTAGTTGTCTGTCTATTACTCCTATCGAAACATTCACTGAACATCTATACTGTGAACGAGATTCGCGAATCGCATGAGGATTTTCATCTGCCCAAATGTGGGAGTTATTTATTCCATCCCTTGTAAATTGGGCTTCGTCAGTGAATAGGGTCCTATACAATAAGCGATCATTATTCGCAATCCACCTAGCGAATTGCAACCGTGGGATTTAATCTCCTAGATGCAGTCGTTGGACCTGTTGGATGTGATAAGGGTGTAAATTATTGTCTCTTAAAACTCTCTCAACCTTTGAATGAGAAACGTCTAATTGTATGCCTACTTTCCTGGTAGTTACTTATTTTTGGATCTTCTTCGACTGCATCAAGAATATGTTCTTCTTGTAAACGATCTATTGCTCGTTCAGATTTTGATTTAGGAAATGTTCCATTTTCTTTTAAATAGTTAAACACTGATCCAAACGTTTGATGAATCGGAACTCGACGTAGTGGAAATAGTTTTTGATATTCTCTATTGGCAACCCTACCATTTCCGTCACAAAATTCGTAAATAAAAAGAATGTCCCCGTATTCTGCTATTGAAAATTGATGTGCCATTTTCCAATCAATTGAATTAATTTAAATCACTTAAAGTACCTTAAAATCAGAAGAAAACTGTTAAAATAGTGTAATACATAAACACAAACAAATAATAACTATGGAAAACGAAAAGTCAAATTATATACATACCTAAACAACTCCAAACAACGAAAATACCAAATCATGACAGCCTCCCAGGATACAATTGAATTTTCAATATCTATTAATAAGTGGTGAGAAGGTAGAAAACGAAAGTTATTTATCAATTTTTCTTGTTTAATTTTATTTTGCAGTTTCTCAAATTTTAATAAAATTGCCGTAGCTTTGTATTTTGATCAAAAGTACAATGACAATACCGATAAATCATTTAAGAAATGTTATACAGGGTGATGTTTTAGTATTATACAAAAGAGAGTACGTTTTGAAAGCCGATTCGGAAATGAATAAAATATTTGTATTGCTGTCAAAATACTGTCCATTATATTTCTTTTTCAAACAAAACAAAAAATAAATGGATTTTGAGCGATGGTTCGAGTGCAACCATACCAGGTCCGCTAGATAACACTAGCGCACTGCTATTTTGACACTGAAAGGCAGCCAAGTCTTTGAGGCGGTAATGGTTACCTCTCGCGGTATTTCATCCTTTCCACGATGAATTTCTAGGACTCTACCAAAATTCCATCGACTAGGCGGCAGATTTTCTTCTTTTACAATAACAAGAACATTTTCCTTCAGTGAACTTTGGTTAGTTATCCATTTCACACGCTTCCGAAACGAACTCTTTGCTCCATCTCTTCCAAAAATGAAACTTCATTTGCAGTATGTGTTGAAATACGGAGAGGTGATTTACAGGAAGTGTACTAACGTTGAGTTCTGGTACTGAGTTCAGCGGCTTGCCAACTAAGAAGTGAGCTGGTGTCAAAGATGAAAGGTTACCAGGCTCAGAAGATAAGAGAGAGGGTCTTGAATAGAGGAGTTCAATCTAAGGTCAGTGTAACCAACAAAAAGTGGTTTTTCTGACAAGAATGACAGTTAATGTCTACCATTCAAAACATAAGGTTTTTGCATGTTTTTTAACATTGTGAACATCTATATTGCTTTATCAAAACAATGAATACACCACCGAAGCGTGAATCTCAAAATTTAAAATGACGTTTTAGCTGGATAATCAACGCATCAATGACCAATAATTCCAGAAACTTTTGGTATGTCACCATTTCATTTCTGTTATTCTGTCACTAGTTACGTCAGATGTCAGTTTTATTTGTTTTTATCGACATTCGTTTAATCGTTCATGTTTATTTTCAATTAGACTTTTCTAGTTCTAGTTAGTTGTATCTCTTAATTCTTCTAATTGCTTTTCCAGTGACATCTGACATAACTAGTGACATAATGACAATGGAATGGAGTATTTCTAAAAGTTCCTAGAAATATTGGCCACCGATGCGTTGAGTATTCAGCTAAAACGTCATTTTAAATTTTAAGATTCACGCTTCGGGGGTGTATTCATTGTTTTAATAAAGCCATTTAGATGTTCGTAATGATAAAAAACCTGCAAAAATCTTATGTTTTGAATGGTAGACATTAACTGTCATTATTGTCAGAAAAGCCAGTTTTTGTTGGCCACACTGACCTTAGACTGAACTCCTCTATTGAGCACAGCTTCTATCTTCACCAAAAGTGTATACAAGCATTCAAATTTCGCCGATTACCCGTTTCAAGGGATGTTTGGTACAGCGTACACCTGACTTCCACAGCCCACCGAAATGTGGTGAGTATGGAGGAATAAACCAAGTAATACCATCATTTGACATTTTATTTACAACAAATTCTTGATTTAACTTGATAAAATTACCAAATTCACGCTGCTCTGAACTAGCTGCTACAAAGTTTTTTCCGTTAACAGAAAATACAATGGAAGGTTTTCCGCGATCTGCGAAATGACACTAAAAAGGATTCTTTAGAGAGGTCTGACACCAACTCCAATTGCGTATCGCTTTATTAACAAAACAGACGAACACACAAATATAAGATCTTGAAAACCAAGAAGAACGACCAAGTTTTTATTTAATTAATACTGGACCTGCATAGTCCACCCCTACAACCTCAAATGGTTGCCTTGACTCTAACCGCTCACGAGGCAGTTCGCCCATTATAGTTCCAGAAGGTTTTGCATTATACCTAAAACATCGAATACTCTCATATGCACAATTCTTCAAGCCAATGATCTGCCATTTACGGGCCAAAACTTATTTCGAACATTTGCTGTGGACCACATGCAATGCCAATAAGTATGTGTTCATTCTTCAAAATTAATTTTGTTGAATGATGCTTTTCTAATAAAATAATAGGATGTTTCTTTTCATACTTGAAATTGGAAATTATATTTGACATAAATTTCCGAAGATTAAAGTAACCCTGATGCAAAAAATATTTGATACGCCAATGCATATGCGCACCGCTTCTTCAACTGACTCACAACCACTAGAGTCCGACCACAATAACTTTGGGACACCACGTGGTCGCGGGTGTCCCAAATGTAATTTTGATACTAAATTTATTTTTAGGAATTTATTTCAAATATATATATCAATATATAAAAGTTAGCGACTTGATTTTTTTTTAAAAACTTTCTGAATGTATGGACTACATTTGACTCGATATATATGTATAAACATTTTCAATATTTCACATAGCTCGCCACAGGGTGAAGTTTTGGATGCACGATTTTGATAATTCCATTTTCCTAATTTTTTACGGCAAAAACTAAAAGTTTTTTTAAAATTTCTGAATTGCTATTAGATGCGCTCTCACCTTAAGTACAAGTGTACCAAAAATCAGAATTTTAAATTAATAACTTGAAATAATACAGCGATTTATTTTAAGAAAAATGCAGTTTTTCTAGTTCGAGCTCAGTGACCTTTAAGGGCTATTTTCAAAATCCGGTCCTACAAAAAAAAATTGTACAATTCGATTTCCTATGCCCTAGAGTGTCCTCTACAAGATGATGTAGGTTTTATTTAGTTATACCTTTGAATCACCTACCCCCTGAAAACAGCGAGTTAGCCGGGCGATTTTACTCCGCTATACCCCGGAGTGTCACTCGAGTGCTTTATCGAACGCGCTCCAAATATGTTATCATTAGAATAATACTGTATGTTATCTATGGTCTAAATGACATTTATTGGAACACTAGCACCACAGACAAAGAATATGTGGTTTGTGCATAGCACCCAATGAACTATTAATAGGGCATGTCCACGTGACGTCATGCCCTGAGGAATCTGACATGGAACATACAACATCTGATATAAACAAGCGTTCTTTGCTCAACACGTGGTTCTTAATAGTTATTTGATTTTGATTTAGTGCTTTTTTCGACATTGTTTTAGTTGCTTAGGTATTTTAAAAGTTATGTATGACTGTTTATAATAAAAAGGATCATTAAATCAATACAAAACAACCAAATTACAAATCTGAAATCTAACCAAATAATTGTTTTTCCTCAGGGGTATTGTCAACTGTCAGTTGATGGACATGCCCTATACTTGAAGGAGCGTCTAAATGTAGTACTCTTTACCAACGTTGCCAAGTGTAGTCCTAAACTAAAACGTTTGTGTTTTGGAAAGTAAAAATATTTTAATAATGATATTTATCACAGTTGATTAAAAAGCAATGTGTTAAGAAATCAATATTTGTCATTTTTAAAATTATGTTTAGCAAAACGTACTGAAAATTGTTCGAGTTTACAATACAGAATTATCATACAAAAAGGAAAACTCACGAATGCATAGATACATTTTCCCTAATCGAAAAATTGAATTGTGTAATTGACAGATTATTATAATAATTTTCAATAATAACCTAACCAAAACCACCCTACCTTACCCCCTACCCTAATCCGAATCGAAAAATTGAATTGTGTAATTGACAGATTATTATAATAATTTTCAATAATAACCTAACCAAAACCACCCTACCTTACCCCCTACCCTAATCCGAATCGAAAAATTCTTCGTATTTTTAGTCAATTTTTGAAAAAAACAATAAGAAAATAAAAATATCTTGACTCGGACACGACTCGAACCTGGTACCTCTGTGTTAGGAGCCCAGCACACTTACGCTGGGCTAATCTCTGCACACATTAATGATATCGTATAGAAGGTTAAAAGCTTTAGAACCGTGCGCGCTTCGCATGAAAGCCGAGCGCCACCGGAGATACTCGATGGCGCCCTTTCAGTTTTGGACTACACTTGGCAACGTTGGTAAAGAGTACTACATTTAGACGCTCCTTATACTTGATAGCACCACAAGTGATGCGAGCTTGAACTCTTGTGTATATTATCTCTGCTTGAACTTTTCAAGAAACTGAAAACCAAGAGACAACCAGTTTTATCACAAATCAGGTGATTTGTGAATTTTATTCCAGAGACTTAATTTATATACTTTGTTATTACTAATCCTTTATCTATGATTATTATTTTCTTACACATACTGCATAAGTAATAATTATGGAAACAAATCAAGAAATTGAGGTTAATTTCAAGGAATGTATGGAGGAAATGATCGATATCAAACATGAATTTGATGGAGAGATTCATACCTTAAATTTTCAAAGTAATTTATTTGGAAAAATTATCAGTTCAATTAAACAAGAGAAAACTGAAGATTTAAATATTGATCCCATAACTAAAATCAATCCATACAAAATTAAAACTAACATGAAATATTCAAAAAGGAAACAAAGAAAGCCATCTAAGTTAAGAGGTGAGTAAAATTTGATGAATAATTATGTATTCTGTATCAAGTTATTAATAATAACCATATTTCGATCCGTATATAGTTACTATTGATGTAGTTGATGCTTTTATAAAAAAATTTTCGAAGCAATTTATTCAGCATAGCTTTATGTAAATATAATAACCTACAAATATTAGAAATTCTTCTTTGCATCATAAAACTTTATTTCATAGTCTCAAAACTTGAGATTTTAACTGTGAGTTGATGTAACATTAGATTTTCAAGAAAGATGTCTTCACAGTATATTTTTTTGCAATTTCTAGAGCATCCTTATTTCTATTTACGAGGGTAGGTACCTTGAATTCTCCAAACAATTAATATACCTACTAGAAGAGTAAATATACCTATTATCATATGCCAACATAAAAATCAATCAGTTTATTTATTTATTTTGCTTGATTCCAGAGATGTTGCTATGTCGTATTATTTAAATCCGATAATCATCCAACGACTTGAATTTTTTTGTGGTTCCTCAATATGTTCGTTAATAATTATTATATAATTGAGATAAATGTTTAAAAAAGCAATTTATGTAATCTTTGACAATATACAAAATTTCATTAAGACATGAATGGATGTTTATAAACAGGATGTCAATTTAAAAGTCTCAGTAATTCTGCATTTTTCAATAAATGTGACAAAACCTTGTTTTTTGAATATTTACATTTTTTGATAGCTGTTATTTTTTATTTTTACAAAATATGTTATGGCTCTTGTATTCAACTGTGGTAGATGTTGTGAAAAAATTTTAATGTGGATCAATTAATACTGTATGTACCTATTAGTTAAGTAATGTTAACAAGATGTTGCCTGAATCGTTGTGTACTATAAAAAAAAATAAAGTATAAGTGTTCAGAACTTCCCATTGTCCTATCATTTGATATATAAATACCATTCACCTATTCTAATAAGAATACAAATGAAACTTTCATTTATTGCAAATGAAAAAAGTTGGCTTGTGTTTATTTTATCATTAATCAATCATAGTTTCTGTTGAAGTATAATCTAAGCAGATAGTTGTTTCTTTATTGAAAAAGATTCAAATACAAAAAGTATTGATACTTTGTTTAGTTCCATATAAATAAATCTTCTATAACTAATTTCAATTTCTTTTTAAACTTTGTTGTTCCAATATATTTATTCCTTACAGAAAAATTATTAAATGGAAGTTATGTAAAATGGAATTCTTCAACTGGGATTATCATATGTGACATTTGTGGAAATCTTTACAAAAATAAAGTTGAATATTTTAGTCACTTCTCTACTAATCATGGCATAAAACAGAGGAAGAAATATATAAATAAATTCAACAAAATAAGAATCAACAATATCAAAACTGAAGCTCATGATGAAGAAATTGAACAAAAATTATCGGACACAATAAATCTTCAACATCAGCTCAATGTTATTGATAAGTTCAAGTCACCACTTGGAGGTGAAGTTTGTTTAAGTGACAATATTTGTGAGTGTTTGAAATCTGACAAAAAGCCAAGTGAATGTAACATTCATTTGAAACGTTTTCAAACCACAGACCATTCAATTGAAACTTCAAGCTACCCTACAGAAAAAAAATCATTCAAATGCAGCGTTTGCTCAAGACACTTCTCATCTAAACATAAATTAAATATTCATTTGCATACACATACTAGCGAAAAACCATTCAAATGTGAAATTTGTTCGAAATCTCTTTCAACTGGTCAACAATCAACAGTGCATACTCAAAGTCACACAGGCGAAGAATCAAACAAATGCAGCATTTGCTCAAGTCATTTAGAATTAAAAAGTAATTTAGATGCACATTTGCATAACCACACTGGCGAAAAACCATTCAAATGTGAAATTTGCCCAATATCTTTTTCACTGAAAAGTAATTTGCAACAACATATGCGTATCCATACAGGTGAAAAACCTTTTAAATGTGAAATTTGCCTAAAATCGTTTACACTGAAAAGTAATTTAAAAAGACATTTACGTATCCACACGGGCGAAAAACCTTTCACATGTGAAATTTGTTTAAAATATTTTTCAACTGCTAAACAATTAACAGATCATATTCGAAGTCACACAGGCGAAAAACCTTTCAAATGTGAAATTTGTCCAAAATCATTTGCATGGAAAATTGATTTAAAGAGACATTTGCGTATCCATACTGGCGAAAAACCTTTCAAATGTGAAATTTGCCTAAAATCTTTTGCACTGAAAAGTAATTTGAAAACACATTTGCGTATCCATACAGGCGAAAAACTTTTCAAATGTAAAATTTGTTCGACATCTTTTTCAAGTTCTTCTCAATTAACAGTGCATACTCGAACACACACAGGCGAAAAACCTTTCAAATGTGAGATTTGCCCAAAATTTTTTACAGTGAAAATTGATTTAAAAAGACATTTGCGTATCCATACAGGCGAAAAACCATTCAAATGTGAGATTTGCCTGAAATCTTTTACACTGAAAAGTAATTTAAAAATACATTTGAGTATCCATACAGGCGAAAAACTTTTCAAATGTAAAATTTGTTCGAAATCTCTTTCAACTGCTCAACAATTAACAGTGCATACTCGAAGACACACATGCGAAAAACCGTACAAATGCGGCATTTGCTCAAGTCATTTCGAATTCAAAAGTAAATTAGATCTACATTTGCGTATCCATACTGGCGAAAAACCTTTCAAATGTGAAATTTGCCTAAAATCCTTTGCACAAAAAAGTACGCTGAATATTCATTTGCGTATCCATACAAGTAAAAAATCCTTTAAAATGTGATGTTTGCTTGAAATCTAAGGACAATTTTGTTAGCTCATACTGAAGAAAAATTTGCGACTATCACTTGAAATCGTTTTCAGTAAAAGGTGACTAAAGTTATCGAGTGGTAACCATTCAATTATCTTAAAAATTCTTCATATACATTTAGTGATTTTTTATTGTACAATATCATTCAACGTCTTACCCATATACGATGTGTGAAAGGAAAGTTGTGTTTTTTCTTTTAATTCTGCAACACCCCGTGGAAGTTATTAGAAGCATCCCATACAGCGCCGGATTAAGACTCTGAGAGGCCTGGGGCTAAATTTCGAAAAGGCCCTCTTAAGGGCACAGAAAATTAGGATTTTCGGTAAAACAGGAGAATAAATTACAATTTTTTAATGACAAGACATTGATTTCAGTTTATTGCAACAAATATAATAGATATTGTTTGTGATTCTTTTGTTATACATATAATATATGAATATAATTTAAAAATATTTTTTTCTTGACTTCGCTTTGGCAAAATCTGCAATTCAATCATCGAAGTCAAGTGTCGACCTAAGCAAGTCTTTTTCAATACTCAATCTTGCTAAAGGAGATAATCTCTCATTCCGCATTGTCGACCGAAACATGTTTTTAATCCGTTTCAAAACCGAAAAGCATCTCTCCGTCTCGCAATTAGCTATCGGTATGGTAACACTTGAACCATATAGAGCTTAATTATCCAATTTAGAACTTTTATAGGATTTAGTAGGTTATCATTTTCCTTGTCAAGTTCTTCTGAGCGACTTGAAATCATACCTTTCGGTTGATTTTTCAATCTAAATCACTTTTATAAGCTTCAACTGGTTCATTCACTCTTATTTGCAGCTCGGTTTCATCAATGACTATAATGACAATAAAGGCATAAGCTTTACTTTGCATTACTAGTTCAGCAACTAGTTTGTCGATTAAAACGAAGAATGTCTCAACTTTAAATTTATCAGTGCTAGATAATGTAGAATGTTACACGCTTCCATCTGCTAATGTTTTGACTAGTTATCATTAAACTGAGTTTAGGTGTTCGATACAACGCGCCTAAGCGTTTTAGCTATTTTTCCAAATTATGCAAACTTTTCACACAAGTCCTTAACGAAATCTACTATTTTACTGGCAGATATCAAATCAATTTAAACTTTTTGAAGGTATTGACTTGTAGCGTCAAAACGACTTAAAATGCAATCCCAGAAGACTGAAGCTTCTTTGATTTCCTCAGCTTTACGATCCTTGTAGTTGCTTATTTTTTCCAATGCGGTATGAGTACCTTCAACATTTTTTTCAAGGCCCTGATAGCGTCTGCACGACGTGACCATCTTGTCTTGGACAAGCTTTTCACATTAGAACTTTGCTCTAACAGTAGCTGCCATCGACCAGTCGAAATTGTGAAAAATACATATAACTGTTGCGATATTCCGAAAAAAGTTATACCAATAATGCATTCCTCAACGCTACACTCTCCAACTAGATTCAAAGAGTGGCCAGTGCACGGGACAAAGACTGCAAATTCGTTTTTTCGATAATGCACGCTTGGAGACCGTTGTATTTGCCTGACATATTACGAACAATACTATCACATTATTTTCGAAAGGATTTTCATAACTTTGTTTGTTTAAAAATGGCAAAAATTTAGTTTTGAAACTTGTATGGCATTGTATGAAATAATATTGAAGTAACATTGCCGCCCCAATGTATGTTTGAATAATATTTTCGTTCAAAATTTCATAAATCGTCTCCGTAATTGAAATTTATAAAAATTTTTCCTAAGCAATGCGATAGCTCCAGCTAGCCCCTCTCTTAATCCGGTGCTGATCCCATATTTACATTACGTTATAATGATATCCCCTATCTACATTTTCGTTTAAGAATCATCTCGACATCTTTGATATCAAAGAAAGTATGTACACAATTCTTAAGTTTGACGTAATTTTATTGATATGTATAATTCCTATAATGAAACAAGTAGGTACCTATGCTAACAAATACATATCAAAAAATTTGACAGAAGTACAAATACACGTTATTCTAGGTGATTTTGAGAGAATTGTTTGTTTAAGGGTTAATTATGTACTTATTTTTTTTTTAGTTTTCCCCTACTTATTTGAAATGTTTATAAAAACTCCTTACCTTTAAATGTGTGAATCTTTTTTTATATTAACAAACGTATCGGGATGATTCTTGAAGGAAAATGTAGAGAAGGGATAATAACGTAAAATGTAAATGGGATGTGTAGTGATTGTTTCTGATAAATTCCATAGGGTGTTGCAAATTAGAAGAAAAAACATAACTCTGTGTAAACACACCGTACTTAGATCATCACACCCACGACTATTAATTACTTACTTGTTATTACATTTTTTTTCGATTTTTCTGGCAGTGAATTTAAGGAGACTATTATTTGTGCTGCTTCTCTTATGTTTGGCGGAGTAACATACAATTCACTGTCTGATTCACTTTCCATATTAAAATTTCTAGTAATATAAAATAAAACAACAGTATAGTTATTGAAATTCTTGCAATTACCAATAAATTATTTAAAACGTCACTTTTGCTTTTGACATAACATCATACACACTAGATGAAAAACTGCATATAAAACAATCTACTCGTATATATACAACAGCTTGATAAATCATCATATAAGTATATCTTCATAGCCTGATGGTTTACGGCTCTGACTTGGTGTAATGAGGAATTTTAGACATTTGATCTACCTTTTCATTATCCACATCCATTATCCACACCTATTATTCACTGGTGCATAATGTACGTCATTATACTTGAAGAAACACACCTAAAATGTTAAAATTATCAAATAGTCGTGGCCAAAAGTTTAATTCAACGCTTATTTAAAATAAACTGAAAAGCGAGCTTTGGCGTTACTTACCATAATTAAATACATTTTAAGGATGCTTGTCTGCCCTTTGTAGAATCGAGAGGGTATTCATCTGTAAATGAAAGAAAAACCACATCTGAGCAAAACATGATTTGCTTGAATAAGGACTTTGACTTATTATGGTATAATGTGCTATTTATTTATTATATTAGTGATTACAATTACAACGGACCAAAAAATACTGAAAGACAGTATGCGGCATGAACGACACGCCTAAAATATTGGAATTCATAATTTGAAAAGATATTGTTAAATTATTTCAGTTAGATTTTGTTATTGAATATATTAAAATCAGTTTAATGTGCTTAATTAAAATCAGTTAGGTTTTTTTGTTTACAAAAGGTTAGAAACAATACAAATTTTAACAGGCACCCTTGAGTTTATGGTCTATTTTTTCGACGTTTAAAAGGTCGACCCTACTTTAGTGTTGGAATCAAAGAGTGACTGCAACACCGTGAACAAATAATCACAAGAATCCATCCATTGATTCTGAAAAAAAATTACGTTTAACTTTAGGAGGTGCGATAATTTTTGAAGGGTAGTGTTTCATATTGTTCGGATGGAAATTGACATTTAAATGCTATTTCTGTAAAATAATCATCTACATTGTATTTTCCTTGTATTGTTATTGGAAATAAATAGCTTCATCTGTGAACCACTTGGTTGTCATCTGTTTATTTTTATTTTCTCATTTAAAATATAAAATATACTCTTTTGTCCACGACCACTTAATATTTTACCTCTTAACAAAAGGTATATGGTACCCATATATCTACTAGAGTGAATTATGGTTCATAATTCACTAAAGTGAACTCATAATTCACGCTTCTGCATTCAAATAACATGCCATGACAACTCAATGCTCACAAAATTTTGGTACATAGGTGACAAGAGATGGGGGTACAATATGAAATAAACTATTAAATCTGCATATTTTGTTTAGGAAAATTGTTTCTGAAATATATCGTATCGATAAAATATCGAAATTTTTAGTATTGATACTTTTCATAACGGTATTTTTTAATATTGATATTTTTAAAACAATAATATTTATAACGGTACCTACGGTGTATCGATACTTTCCACAGTATTGCCCATCTCTATATGTCACATTTGACGTACTAAAATATATTAATTTTGACGTTAGAATTGTAAATAATACCAAATTATTACTTTCCGTTCTACACTCGCCTTATTTAATAAAGAAATCAAGGGTCGTGGACAAAGTATAGTATTCTACTCACAATTTACGGCTATTATTCACTCGGGTGCAACTGTCACCCTGCGTGAATAATTGCTATCATAAATTGCTCGTTTAATAATATACTATTTTTCACATTTGTCAAGTCATAATAAGTATGATATAATGAAAAACGTGGAAATATAATACACTGCGCCGCTAAATTAACGCATATTTTAAAAACATCTCAAAACTATAGTGAAGGTCACCAGTGGCGGCTCCTCGAAGGAGGCTAAGGAGGCTCGGCCTCCTCAACAATTTATCCAGCAAATAGCACCAGAAATATTTTGTTGATTATTCTTCATTTTATTTCCTGTTTATCTAATAATTTTCAAATTTAACAATTTATTCCCCGTTTTCACTAGTTATTTTTGAATCTGACAACGGTGCCCTGAGGCTAGATTCAACAAACATCTCAATACCGAAACACGTGTTGCTCAACAGAGTTGACGTTTCTTCGACCAGTCCGCTAATACCGTAAAAAATAGCGGACATGGCAACACTCTCAGATTGCTTGCCTCTAGCGGTCGCGATGATACACGAAGGCACATCGTGTTGCGTGCGTTTTCGACTTGACGATTAAAATATTATTCGAAAGTTTCCCAATACACTTTTAGATAACTTAGTTCTAAAATATAATTTTTTTTATAAAATAGCACTGCACAATGAATTATGCGTTGTATACTCGGATAGATATTTTCGGCCAGTACCTACGACAGTTACGCCGATATGATGAAATTTATGATAAATAATGAATGGCAACAAATTTTACCTCAGTTTTATAAACTACTTTGTTTGACAGTCACCATTCCTGTCACGTCGGCATCGGTGGAGAAATCATTTTCTATTCTCTAACGAATTAAAACTTACCTGCTAAATACAATGAGCCAAAATCGTTTATACAATTTAGTTTAATATCTATTGAAAAATATTTAGTAAAACGCTTAAAATAAAATACATTTTCTAATAATATTATTGATCATTTTTCGCAAACCAAAGACAGTGGGATTCCGTTAATATATAAAAAAAGTTGATAAAATTAATTTAAAAAAAACAAAATATGAAAAATTCCAAAATTAAAAATCCAAAAAAAACAAAAAACGAACAAAAAAAATTTGAGGAAACACAAAAAACGTGTCCTTTGTACCTTGTTTTCTAAGGCAGCTAATAGTGGCCGAAGATTCAGATTTTTTTTCAATTTTTCCTAAATAAAATCTGTCTCGCTTATTAGTTTCATATTTTACGATTACAAAATCACCCACCAACCAAATATCGTCTTGACTAACAGTCGCAGCAGTTTCGGTTCTAGATGATGGTTCTCCAATTTCGTAATCTCCCATATTTCCTATCTTTAACGTACCCTTGGAATTTTGTAGGCCAGGGGAAGGTGACACATTTGGTTCCAAAATTTCGAAGTCTGACTCACTCTCAGTCAGTTGAATATCTTCGATCCCATTGTTATTACTAACAATTTTCCGCTTTTTTGACATTCTTTTACTAGAAGAATTTTGTATCAACTTTTTTTTAGTTCCCTCGATTTTTCTTTTTGGGGTTTCCTTTTTTTTCTTTGTTAGCTTTATCGGTTGTTCCTCTGGAATTATAAGGTCACTGCTGCTAATGCTTTTTCCCGCTGCAACGTTGATTTTTTTACCCCTCTTTGGTGCTTGGGAAGGGCCAGATCTTAACTCATTTAAGTGGTTCACAATTACATCTGTCCAAGCTGTTTCTGCGTCAATATTTTGTGTGCTATTCTGCGGGATTTTTTTAAGGACTGCATCAGGATTAAATGGTGCAATTCCGCATGCTTTGAATCCTGCGATAGAATTTGTTCCCGATCTTAATCCAATATCATCAATTGCATCTTTAAGTAGTCTTGGAAAAAGTGTTTTAGGGAGCACACCTCTTTGTTTCAGCTTCCACTTTTCCAAACATTTTCTCCATGATGCTTTTAGTGTTCAAAAATAAGCCACTTCTAGAGGCTGTACCAGATGTGTCGAGTTTGGCGGAAGTAAGACAAACTTAATATGATTTTTTTCGCATTCCTTTATAACACTAATCGTTAGATGACTGTTTAGATTGTCTCCGATAAGCACTTATTCACCCACCAAATGTCTAAAATATGGCAAGACAATGGTATAAAACCAATCTTCAAAGAGATTAGCATCAAACCAGCCGCTTGGGGTGTGGTTATGCTTCGATCCCTCTACACCACCTTCAGTCCATCCTTGATAGGCATGTTTCGCCTTGTAGACAACATGGTGGAAGCATTGTAGGTACCATTAGCAGCAATAGCAAACATTACAGTTGTACTGGTTTTTGAATGATCGATAATCCTGAAAGCGTGTTTACTTCCCCTTTTTAATACAACTTTAGCTGCTCCCGGATCATCTACAAAGTTTGTCTCGTCGTAATTGACGATGTGCGAAACTGGAATATTTTTAAGAACTGTCTCCAAATTGGTGAAATAATCTTTAACTGTTTCATAACTCAATGCAGCTCTTACCCGCTTTGTATTTTCAGCAAGCTTTACAGTTATATCAGGATTGCGTTTCATAAAGCCTAAAAACCAGTGAGTTCCCGGTAAATTATCGCGAAATCTCTTCTCAATTAAACCTCGCCTATTCAGGTTCTGTTGCACAATATATCTGATATCAATAGGTTTTAAGGGAAATCCCCACTCTCCACACACTTGAAGTGCCTCAACCAGCTGTCTTTCACTCTTCTCATCCAGCGCTTGGGGTCTACCATATTTCAGTTTAACAGTACCATGAACGTGATTGTTAAGTGTCGTGTATGGTACGCCATATTGTTCTGATGCACTACGCATCGATAACTTTTTTTGCTTCACCGCCGCCACTGCTCTTTGTAAATAAATTTCTTCATAGTTTTCATTTCCACGAAATCCAAGTTTCTTTTTATAATTTCGAGGCATCTGGAATAATAAACATTTATGTTCTTAACCATAATACAATGGTGTCAATGGTACCTGTGATCAGTTAATCTCTAATTCCCCTTTTCCAAAGCACGCCAATGCCCCTTCTAAAAGTTTAATAGCAGAACCACGCCCAACTCTAATTATCTACTTACCCAAACCCATTCTGTTACGGTTTACCTACCTGATCGACTTTTCCCCCCGTACTGCCGTTTTTTTACATTATACTATCTAGATTTCAAATTTAATTTTTTTTTTGTTTAATTTTTCTCGATTGTGTTTTTAAAATATGTACTTTAATGAATAATATCTACCCAATATCAAAATTAGTCATCAGCTCTTATGCACATACAAACGTTTCGAAAACTTTAAAACCGTCTGTATTACTCGTACCTAATGAAAGATAATATTATAATTGTAAAAACTAACCTTACAAAATGCACATAACCACACTTCTTTACTCGTCGGTAGCGACTAATACACAAACTTGACCTTGTAGAGCGATCCAACATTTTTTATTTTTGGTCATGCGTCGTAAACCGTCTCGCTGTGACACGTAAGTCGACTGTACCCCGAGTGATCGACTTTCCCCCGTTTGACGGTACTTGTTCTCGATACCACCAATCACTTATTAATGTTTCTGTATGCGGTGGAGCATACGGAAACTCCAGTACTCCAGTACTCTTGCCAAACTTTTTTTACTTGATCGGATTTAAGAGCATCTCCTACATGTTTTTCATAATAAGATTTTGCTCCAGCCCATATTAGTTCTATTGTGTTAAACTGGCAATGATATGGCGGAAATCGTAAAACCTCATGCCAATGTTCACGCAATATTTCATCTACGGCGTATATTTTGGGTTTTTCGAGTGTTTTTGCCATTGATAGGAGTTCCGATTTAAGCATATTTGGTGAAGGATTTTTGTTACATTTTTCAAGCCATTCATAAATATCACTTTTCCGCCAAGATGAAGTAGGTTGTTTATTTAAAATTTTTGAATGATATGATGCATTGTCCAATACAATTGAAGATGGAGCATCCAAATTTAGTATTAATTGATCTTTTATCCATTTTTCAAACATTTCGCAATTCATATTGTCATGATAGAAAAAATTAAGCTTGCACTTGGAACAAATCCTGTTACAGAACCGGCATGTACAATAATAATACGCTTTCCCGTGCCACATCCTTTTTTTCTTTTAACGCTTTTTAAAAACTCATCTTGCCAAGATTTTGAGCCACTTCCATTTGAAAATATCCACGTTTCGTCTAAAAATACCACTTTTCTAAATTTTGATTTGTCATTTTCCGTATATTTTTTTTTAAAAACTTAACACGCTGCCTCACTATTTGTGGCTGCTCACATAAAAATCTTCGGTTAGTCTTTTTTGTAGCGGAACCCCAACTTTCTTATTAATTTTGACAATGATTTAAGTCCGATTTCCAAAACACCTCGAATTTTTAGGGCTTCTTTTAATACTGTAAAAGTTATATTGGTTTTTGTTCTATATAAATTATAAATAACATCTCAAACTTCCATTTTAATATTTTCGCGCAAATCCTCAGTCTTTGGCTTTCTTCGTTTGCATTTTTTAGTATTACTCGGTATTATATTATGCTTTTTTCATGCACAATTTTCTGCACAGTCCTTAAACTAATTCCCAGTGCTTTCGCTACTGTTTCCTGCACACTGGTTGACGAATTTCCACTTTTTCTTTCATTCTCGAAATAATCTATCAGATTAAGTACCATTTTTTTGCTTGAGGATGCAAAAAACCGGAAAATTGCTTCTTATTATTTATATTGTCACTTTGAATTGTCAAAGTCACAAAACTGACATATTTAAATGAAACTTAGCTGGTGAACAACTTTTTAGAATCGCTGAAAACTAAATACATATCCATTTTTTCCCGTCATAATTGCATACTCATGGATTTTCAAAATTTTTCAAAGGACAGCTATTTTTTGGTTATACTAAATATGTTGTTTACAATTTATTGAATTTCCGAAGCATATAAATAAAAATACGGGGATAATGAAAAAAATATGAAATTACAATATTTAATATCTTGTGTGTTGCCTCCCCTTGCCCTAATTACGGCTTCACATATTTTCGGTATGCTTAAAATTAGATTTTGAATTTCAACTTGATCAATCTGCTTCCACATTTCAGTGAGCCTTTTTTTTTAAAAGAAGCCGTCCCTTCGCCGGCACCACCTCAGCCTCGTGGATACTCCTAATGTTCTGACTACAGCCTATTCAGCCAATCTGTTCCCTGTATTAGCTTATACAAGTTCTTTACTGGTTGTAGAAGTCTTCTGGAGTCATTTGGGGTCTTCCATATAGTTTTTGCCTCCTGTGGTCCAGCGTCTTACAGTTGCATAATATGTGCAGAGCTGTTTCGGTGTCCTTTTTGCATCTTCTGCCTGTAAGGTCTCCGTTATACAGCCTTATTTTGCTCAGGTGCTCCTTTGTGGGAAAGTGTCCCGTCATGGAGACTAGATATAAGGAGCACAAACTTGTATAGGAAAAATCTCGAAAAAGTGTCCAGCGGTAAGGTACAAATAGTAGATGGCGCGAGAGTAGCTAGCGATTAAAATTACAGAGTGAAGTTTGCTGGACAAGTTAACCTAACAAAAAATGAAAATAGTGTTTATTTTTATAGAAGTTTTTATAAAAATTTACAATGTGAAAAACGTGTGTCGTAAAAAATTGGCCAACTAGAAGTGAAGTAAAAAATAAAAAAAATTACACACCCCAGCCCCCCTGTCTTATTTTCGAGCAACAGTAAGTAGTTGATGTAGGACTCTCGGGTTAGGTTTATTGTTTTCATTACAATTTTGCAACACAATTGCCTATATAATGATATTGAAGAAACTTACCTTTAACCAAACATAGCACCAGCTACGGGAAATACTTATTTTTTCCTTGAAATTTGCTAAAACCAAGCATAAAAGGTAACCGAATGAAAATAAACAAACCCTCCATTTACATAACCTAAAATTTAACACGTCAAACATGATTTTAATCGCTAGCCTCCCCAGCGCCACCACTATTTTCCTAATTTCGACGGACACTTTTTATATACAGAGTTTGTGCTCCTTATATCTAGTCTCCATGTGTCCCGTAAGAATCCCCGTTATGGTGCGTAGTGTGTTCCTGCTCATTGAAAGCAGTTCTTTCGCTACTTTTTCTGATAGTTCTTTTATAAATTTCTTCCCATGTGTTTGCTTGGGCGTATTCTTCCAGTGTTTTTTGTGTTGTTCTTTTACCCACCCTTTTAACCATGACCTAGTGGAGCATCTGGGGATGCCCACAGATGGTTCGGGTCCGTTCATCAGTGTTGACGATCCTGCTCTTGCAAGTTCGTCAGCTTTTTCATTGCCAGCGATTCCTTTGTGACCTGGGACCCACTCCAGTGTTACACTGTTCCGAGTCGCCAGTCTTCTAAGTTCTTCGTCGCATTCCCATACCAGCCGAGAGGCATATTTACCAAGCGAGACGATTCTTTCATATTTGCTCGATTTGCTGTATATACCCGCTCCGGTGCCGAGCTCATTCCTTGATCCGTCTGTATACCAGATCAGTTCATTCGCTCTGCTAAGTGGTGGTGCGTCCTCTTCCTCAAGCTCCTTTCGATCTTTGATGACAATCTCGAAGTTCTTGCGAAAGATATATCTGGCGGTCATATGGTCTATTGGAATTTTAAAAATGTCGTCATCCTCGTGCCTTATTTCTGTGTGTCCTCTTTCATGTGCCACGTCATGGTCTGATGGTTTTTACAGTCGGGTTAGAGTTGCCCTAGCTTCGCACATTATGACACAATGTAGCGGAGGAAGGTCTAGCATTGTTTCCAGCGCCGCTGTAGGAGTAGTCCTCATTGCCCCTGTAATGTCTATGCATGCAAGTCTTTGGACCTTGCTTAATTTTAACATCGCAGAGGTTTGTCTAATCTTTGGCCACCAGACCAGAGATGCCAGTGAGCCTTAATGCTACAGATCATTCAGGTTATCAGGTGGAGGCATTAAGGCTCTAACACTTCGACCCATGTTGTCCCATAAGTGCTTTATGGGGTTAAGGTCAGGACTTTTAGGTGGCCACGACAAAATTGAAATTTCGACTTCTTGGAGGTAATCTTGTACCACTTTTGCCGCCATTCATAAAAAAGATTATCCAATAAATGGGGCGTATTATGGTACCACATGTGGTTCTAAAATGTCTGTTATGTATCGGTCAGCAGTCAAACGACCTCCCTGAATCATAACCAGCTCCGTATGGGCCTCCAATCTAATGCCACCTAATACCATTACAGACCCCCCTCCATAGTTTACCGTTTCTACAATGTTGCATTGGGCGCATCGCTCTCCAGGGCGTCTATACACTCTCCTACGTCGATCATCACTAAAACGACAAAATCTGGACTTATCGCTGAACAATACATTGCCCCAGTGCTGGTGATTTTGGGCAAACTGGAGTCGCAGCCTTCGATGGTTTGAGGTTAGAAGAAAATCAGTTGCAGGGGTAATTTCTGCTTCTGCCAACCTTCTCCGCATGGTATCATGGCAAATTTGGTAATTACACCGACGAGAAAATTCTTGTTGCACTGAAGTGGTTGTAACAAATCACAAATCGAGTTCCTAAGTTCTTAATGCGTGCAATCGCAAATATCGATCTTGATTGTTAGTTGTAACCCTATTTTCCGTCCTTGTCCAGGTCTTCTTTCGTTACTACCAGTCTCCCTAAATCGTACTGTATAGCCCTGGATATCGTGGTTTGTGTCATTCCTAGACGTTGTGCCACTTCAACTTGTGGCAAGCCTCCTTCCACAAGTGCTACGGGAGTAGCACATTCCTACCCGGAAAGATTTCTCATCTTACGAGCGTTTTGAGTCATTTTGTGTTGTAATGCACATACAAAATTTTAATATTGCGTATACAAGTGTAAAAAGCAAACTAAGAGCAAATAAACTTAATATCTAAGGAATTTTGTTTAATTTCTATTTTGTAGTAAAAGTAATGTACCCACAGACATACGGGGTTGGGATAAAGTATGGAACCCTGTAAATATCTTTTAAACGAAAAGAACGATATTTATGAAAATTTGTAGGTAAGTGCAATGGAACAAAATGCATCTAATGTACATTTTTTTGTTAATAATATACTTCCGGTTTAACTGGAAATGCCATCAACTTCTTTAATTTAAATGGGACATCCTATATATTTTTACAGATTTTGAAAGAGCTTACATACTGAGTTTAGTGTAAAAAATTTTGTAAAAACGAGGAATATAGCACTTCCCAAACAGCAAAATATGTCCAGTGTACGTACATTTTAGACTCTTTTTAAGTCGTTACGTCCTTGTCCCATAGTAAACGAAATATGTATAAAATAAGTACGTACAGTAAAGGACATTGGTTGTAGGTACTATACGATATGCAGTAAGTACGTACTTAAGAGAAACTTTTAACGTACTTTGTGTACGTAGGAACGTGTATACAGAGGCTAAGGAAGCAGAGCAGGAAATAGCATGAATTGCCCGCGCATAGATGGCGCGCTATAAGAACGCGAAGACTACACCGACAGAGAGCTGACTGAGGCGACATCTGTGTAGAAGCAAGAATAAATTGTTCTTTGTCAACTATTTTATTTCTCTTAGGACTTTGATTGATAATTTTTTGTTGTTTTAATATGTTGATAATTTATTTTAATAGATATGTGACGCCGTTACGACTATCCTTTTTGGTAGACATTTTCTCAGGCTATGTTAAAGTAATATTACAGTGTAATAATTACACAAATATAAAATAGATCTCTGAAATTTTATATTCGTGTACACTTTAAAATAAGTGGTAGTAGTAAATTAGAAACTGAAAAATTAGTAATTATCTGTACGTACAGTGGACGAACATAGACAAAATACAAACGTATTATGTACATACATAATTCATAATTCCTGTACGTAATTTGGACATACTGCATTGTAGAAAATGTACTGTGTACGTACTTCGTACAGTGAAGTATGTATTCTGGACATAACTTTTGTCAGTTGGTAACGTACTTCAAACGTTTTGTGTACGTATCGATGCTGGTTGGGTTTAATCAACCTCCTTTGAGTTTTAGATAAACTAATTGATGTTGTTGGTATGCATAGTAATAAATAAACGAGTACTGTTCAGTACGTCTTTTGTTCTCCAAGTGTCAAATTCAAATTAACGGAAATAAATTTCACAATTTAGAATGGTTCATTTAAGTGAAAAAGAGCGTATTGAAATTTTAATGATGATCGGTTATGGTGATCGTGTTAGAACTCATGAAGAAGTGTGTCATATTTTTAATAATTTGTATCCGGGGAGAAATTCTATATCACGCTCAACAGTAACTAAAACATTACAACGTTTTAATACAACTGGGATGGTGAAAAATTTGCTAAAACCTGGAAGACCGCGGACTGCAACGAGCGAAACTGTTTAACAAAATATTGCAATCGGTTAAGAAGAATTACCTCAAACTTCCACCACAAATTTGGCAGTCACATTTCTCCAATGAATCCATCAAAAGTTGCCGTACTTCTTGAAGTTTAACAGCCTTATTAATAATAAATTTAGATTATTCTAACATGACTTTAAAATCAAACTAGTGAAAAAACATATTAATAAATACATTTAACATTATTATAACATGCTATAAGTACGCCCTTAGTAACCATTAGTTAGTATGGTGTTATCGTCTTTATTATTAATAAGGATGTAAAAGTTTTGTTGATTCTGGCAACATAACCTTTGACTTGTGCCCATATTAGCTCTATTGGGTTCAGCTCACAATGAAAAGGGGGTTAGCAATGTACAATAATCTAATCGATTACAAATTTTTTAAACTTTGCCTCACGATTTGCGAAATACATACCATGCACTTTCCTACGAACTGTTTTTAATTTAATTTCCAATGGTTTTTTTCCCCTTGTGAGGAATAGGTTCACCGAAGTTCCGGCATTTTCTCTCACGTAAAAATCTATAAATCGTTGATTCTCCTACTCCAAATCATATTGGCACAGTTCGTAATTATGTCGCGAACAGAACTTGTGGGGTTTTGGTGCACAAGAGCATCATGAACGTTCAGGATTAATGTTTATTCCCACAAAGAATATGTACTTTTGCTAACTCGTTGAATAGGAATTGGAGAAAAACTTGAACTTGAAGCCATCTTAATTAGACGAATAGACGTTACTTGCTAGTTGCCGAATACTTCAATACCTCAAATTTTATTCTATACAGGTACTTAGATTTAAATATTAACAGGAAATTGGGTTGTAACAGTTTAGGTCACGGGGCAGGTAGTTCCGTCGCGCCGCGCCTATGGTTTACAACAATTTTATGGTCCGAACCCCCGATCCGTGCTATCATCTTCATTGGGACAGACTATATACTGTTCTATTAAATCCACAATGTATTTTGTTGCCGATTTGTTTCTGAAAAAAACATTTATTGAAAGGGCAGAATACAAATAAAACTTTCATATTTTTTCAAATAAATATAATCATTTTTTTAATCGACCTATACAAAAAATGACATTTTACGTACTTATTTCCGGATGCAAAATGGTCTATTTTTACCGTTATTTTTTTTTCGTCCGCTGTGGTTACTATGGTTACTTGTGACAATAACTGTCATTTTGTGTTGTCAAATTAGTTATTTACGAAATTTGCTGAATTTTTCGTGTTAGTAACATCGTGGAGTGAACATTAGTGTTCATAATAATCAAGAATGGATAGTGATATGGATATCAGTAACACGCCTCCGGAGCTGCGGGAATTGGCAGCTACGGCCACGTTGGATTTACTTCCCCAGAAATCACGCTTTATATCTATATGAAAAACAATACAACACGTTCAAGGTCGACGAAAAAATGTAATATGCATCTCGGCGAAGAACTGTCTATTGTCTCGCCTGCTTGCTAGCCTCGGGTATCAACTTGCAGACTCGAGACAGTTTTTCGTCCTTGGTACATAAATAACTATTTGTAAGATTAAAGCAACATTTATTGACTATTAGGTATAATTTGTAGTAAGATTTTTAAATGTATTAAACCAGTTGTATTGTATTCTGAAATATAATTTGGTGTATTGCTGTTGAAATATAGTTTGTATCTACTTAACACGTGGGCTGAAAAGTCCCGGGCCTAACAAAGAAAACACGTTTTTTTGTTCAAAATTAGTTTCATTCATCAACGTAATCATTCCAGCGCCACTCTAACATTTCAATACCACTTTTGTATAACGATTTATCTTTTGCCTCAGAGATAACCTCTTCATTCGATCGAAATTTGTTACCGGCGAGCATTTTTTTATGTATGCGAACAGCCAGTAGTCGCTGGGATCTAAATCTGGCGAATACGGAGGATGTGGGAGCAATTCGAAGTTCAATTCATGTAGTTTTGTTATTGTTTTGATTGACTTTCTCTTGGCAGCACCACTGCTGAATGTACATGATATTGGTTGCTTCCACTGTCTATACACTCCTTTCAACATAAATACATTTACATATCAGCTGCAAACTGTTAAATAAACCTTCATTTATACCGGTTCCAAATGGTATTTTATTCAACAAATTAGTAAGAGTTAAACACAAAATTTTTTCATCTAGCCTAAAACTTCTTCCTCTAGGTTTTAAATGCTGCGTTCGGATTTGGGAGAGAATAAATGTGTATGCTGAGGGGATTAGATGTTTTGCTAAATCCTGAAAACTTGCAAACTTGTTGGCGATCACACATTTTTCCTTATAATCAAGAATTTATCTCAATAGTCTGTTCAATTTATTTGCAGATTGCACGACTGGATTTTGTTTAATGGAATTAAATGTGCCTGTCTTAGGAAACCAATTAGTATTTAACATTTGCTCGTATCTATTTTAAATAGTTTTTTTTAATAATAATATTCTTAGCTTAATGAAGAATTTACTTGGTTCAAGTAATTACTATAAACTAGTCAAAGCTTGGTATTGGATTCAAGAGACTCTCTCAAGGGTGGATCGACTCCATGTTAGTGTTACACTAGGTATGCCAGAGGACAGACTATAAGAACTAAGGGCGCCACTACCTTTTTAGACTTCGACGAAAAAATTAATTTAAATTAAAGAAAAGAAACCAGGGTGAGAAAGGTAGAAATACCTTGTAGAATTTAATTAAAAGTTGAAAATAAGAGTTACAAACTTACATGAACCCGGACACGATTCCCTACAGCTCTTACTGCCGGGTAGATAAAGAAATAAAAAAAAAGAAATTTAAAATATAAACTTTATTCTGCCATTGAGGAAAAGTAAGAATGGAAGAGTGAGAAACCTGTACTTTATGAAGGTACTTAGCTTAAACAAGGAGGTCTGGTAGAAACAGAAGAAACGAAAAATGTCTTGAAGTTGAACGAGAGATGTCTTGAAGTTGAAATTAGACATGGTTTGAAATGGAAATTAGATGCCTAGGGTTATCCTAGTGGTGTAACGGTATCCTCCTAGCAGTGTATCTTGGCAGCTGTAACCTGACAGCTGTGCTTACCTAGAAGTTCAAGTGGATTAGGGATATGTAGGAACTTGAATGTAATGGGGCACATAATGTTGGTTTAGCTTTTCAGGTAAAAAAGGAAGGCAGTTGTTTAAAATAACGAAATTTAAATTTACTGAAAGCTTTCCCATATTAAAACAGTAAAAATTATCAGCCAAATTAAAAAAAATACTAATGACCTGAAATAATTAATTATAGCAAAAAGTTATGAATAAACCTTTTCTAAAAAATAAAATGTTCAATGAAATGTGAAGCCGACACTGACAGGTTTTTATGAGAAAGGAATATTTGAAAAGGTTAAAATGCAAATGTTATCTATCTTTGAAAATAATTAGTTATTCTACAACACAGAATCTAGCAAATGTTTGCATTAAAAAAAGGTAACAGTGACTTATGATAAAAGATTTAGTTTAAAAGTAAGGTACAAGTATAAAAGAAATATAGGTGACCACGTGGTATGTGAATATTCGTCTATCTCTGTGAAAAAATAAGAAATGCACAAAAAAATTATCTCAGCCACTATAGAAAAAGCTTAATAAATATAAATTATAATTTTGGACTTACCACAGCAACTTAAGGTAAAATTGGAGAGACGATAAGGTATGTCTTTACTGTAATACTGTCGGTAACGGAAAGAGAGGGCGATCGTTTTCAAAAATGGAATCGGCAGTTGACATAATATGTCAATTGTCTTAACGGTAAACGAGAGTAGGAGAAATTTAGATCACAGAACTATAATTAATGGAAGTGGTTACTATGACGGCGAGCGGTAATTAGGGAAGTAATTTGGTAAAATCGAAACAGGTCGATAGGCACGTTACAGATTTACTACTTTCTCTGAAAATAGCTTGAATGTCCATTATTTTACACTTCTTTGCTGGATCAGCTTCAGTATGGATTATTCATATGTTGCAACTGATTCCAAAGTTTCTTCATTGGCTACAAAAAAAGAAAGTTTTGATTAAGTCTGTAAATTCAACTCGACTTCCACATTTCACCTACCATTTTCTAAAGTTAGGTAAGGTTAGAAAATATTGTAAGTAAAATCATGATAAGTGTATTAAATGTAGGTAATTACCTGGAAAGCAATGTCGGCCCACTTTACTAATTTTCTTTTGAACTTGACCAAAAAAAAACGGGTTTACCGAAAGTTAACCAGTCAATATTCTTGTATTCCAATTCATGACGTAACAGCTAACCAACCACACAAACCAGCTGACTGAGATAGTTTGACAGAGTAGTTATTTGGAGGTTAGGTGTTTGTTTATTTCAGGGTTTCCACAAACCGTTACGTCATAAAAGTTAACCATGACGTCATGGTATTGTTAACCCGGTTTGCGTGGTTAAGTTCAAAGAAGAATGACTTTTGGTTGGAGGGACTTGGCTAACCAATTGGTAGGTTCTACGTCACCGGTTTGGCGTAAAGTACCAAATACAGGTGATATCGTTTGATTCTCAGCTGCTACAGCTGATTGATGACATTGATATTGATGTATTCCATTCTATTATTACTAGACAAAAAAACTGACCAAATTTGAAGAATTTTAGAATATTGTTCTAAATACAATTCGTTCCAACGACTTTGTTTAATTACAAATAAAAAGCAAGACAAAAACTACTTTAAATGAGGATAGAGAGCTACAAATTCTGCAGATCTCGGAATATGAGGCGATTTCGGCACGCTTTGGTACCCCACTTTGGTTGGTCACGTATTACTGAAATTGGTAGCTTTCTATATCCTTGTCTAAAGTAGTTTTTGTTTTGATTTTTATTTGTAAATAAACAAAGTCGTTGGAAAGAATTGTATTTTTGGCCGGTATTCTAAAATTCTTCCAGTTTTGTCCGTTTTTTTCCTTTTTTTTTGTCTAGTAATGATGGAATGGAGTACATGAATGTCAATTTCATCAATCAGCTGTTCTAGTTGAGAACCAAACGATTTCGCCTGTAATTGGTACTTTACGTCATACCTGTTACGTAGAATCTACCAATTGGTTAACCAAAGTCCCTACCAACCAAAGCGTGCCGAAATCGCCTACGATTTGACAGACTAAAAAGGGTAACAAAGTTAGCTTGACGTCATCGTTTTTCGAAACGAAATCGATTGGTATCAGCGTTGCCACAGGTGGCCCGATTTGGCCAGATCTGGCCCTTTTTAAGACGGAGTGGCACTTTGGCACCTCTTTTCGAAATCTGGCCCGTTTTCCTGCCTGTCCACTGTGAACTGTTTCTCGTTCCTGACTGACTGAACTGAACACAGCCAATGACAGCCATGTCTCATGTCTTGCTGCTTGCTGCTGTTATTAGTGAATTAAAAAGAAGAACTTGACACTTTTTATTTTATGGTTATGGTTGGAGTTTGGTGTGGTGTTTGGTCATTAGTCCGGGGAAGTAAAGATATAAAATGGAAAAGATTTCCACCAGAGATTTGACTTTTTTAAACGAAAGTATATCTGTAGAGTAGGGAGGGTGAGTTAGGCCCACAGCACTTAGGCCACATGTGACCCATTGTACATCCTCCCGAGGAGTTGTCTTCCTAGGTCATTGTCCATCCTGTCCTTTCCAGGAAGGTGGATAGGTCACTAGGAGACATCTCCTTTATATCGGCAGGTGTAGTCCAAGACTCACCGAACGCACACTCTCTTATTGACGAAACTCCGGGCACTCGCATAAAACATGCCTAACAGATTCATCTTCCTGTTCACACATCCTGCATAGGGGTGTGTCCACTAGCCCCATTGTATGGAGGTGTTTCCTTAATTGACAGTGGCCAGTCAGAAATCCTACCGTTACTAAAGTATATGTAGTATAGACTCGAGCTTGGAATGCAGCATGCAAGCATAGATTGGAGCACGTGAAATGAAACAGTTTTTCGTCCATAACTTTTTTAGATTTGATTGTACAAAAAAATTGTAGGCATTTAAATTGTAGGGAATTTTATACCCTATAAGATGACGTAATGCAATATTTACAAAAAAATTTTTCCAACCCTCAATTTTTGAAAAATTGAAAAAAAATTTGCAATTTGATTTTTTAAGCGACAAATATAATCAGAATAGCAATAACGACTTCATAATATATGAATATATAGTAGTCCGGCACCTGAGAGTGAGATATATTTATTTTAAATTATTGACATTGGGGTATCCATCTTATATTAGGTACTTATTATAAGAATGGGCTTACTTAGCTTCAACTGATAGAGTTTTTGTAGAATGTTAGCATTTTGAATTTTTTTTTGTTCCTATCAGATGATATATTATATCATATATATTTTTTTAATGCGTTAACGTTGTGTTTTAATTTCAGTTGCTTCCAAAGTGTTTAGCTTTGTTAAAAAGTTTGAGTTTATGTGATTTTAGTTTGTTATGGATATTTTTTAACATAAATAAATAAATATCAAATATCTACATTTTTTATTGTATTTCTTCTTATTAGATGTCCGGTGCAGCCGCTCTGCGCTCGTTACCAGCGACAAATCTGGTCACGTGACACTATTTTGAATTTCCCGCGACTCGAAAAAGTAACGACAGAGACAATAGGTTTGTTCTCACAAGCATCACAGACAGTTCTTGACAATCCGGATTCGGCACACAGCCTCGAAAGCGTTCCTACAAAGATTTATGATTGATTGGAAATCCGCAGTACTGTGTTCACACACGATTTGTGGATAGTCTGCAAACTGTTTTGACAGTTTGCGGATCTTTTACAAGTAATAAGTCCGGATCATGCGCAGTGTTTTTTTAACATCAAATAAATTTTGATTGTCATATTTGTGTTGTGATTGTTTATATTTAACAATGAGTGATTTTGAGACATCTGATGATTCAGAACTCGTAAACAAAATTTGTGGTTAATTGAGGTTATATTCCCTTACTTGCCACAGATCACATACCTGCTAGGGTAGCCCATATATTTTCAATTGTCAACTCTTCATACAAACTGTTCCGGATCGATCAGAAACAGACATGCGTGTTAACATTAGTTTGAAAACTGTCTATTATTTGTCAGAGATTTTCTGTGAGAACAAACCTAACGTCAACATGGATACTTGCAGGAATTATCTCCAAATAAGGAAGATACAAGATACAAAATTATCTATACTAACAAAAACGAAACCAAAAAATGAAGAACAATCTTCAAAAAACTGCATATATCAGATATCTTGTGAATGCGACAAATTCTATTTAGGTGAAACATCTAGACTATTGAAAGTCCGAATAAATGAACATAAAAAGTATATCAAAGATAGGTTAAGTCAGGTATTTGCAAACATGCTTGGGAAGAGGGGCATGAAATTCAATGGGATTCGACAAAAATAATATTGAAAGAGCCCAATAATGAAAGTAAGTGCTTTAATACAACTAAATTCAGATAAATGTGTAGCTAGTATTTCAGCCGAATGTAGTAAAATTTTGTTACCAACGTTAGAAAGAGAAGTTTCCAATAATCAATTACCTACGTTATCAGGATAGCATCATAAGTTTTTATCCAGGTTTTCTTATGATTTATCTTTGGAATGGTTGTTAATCGATACACACTTCAATACACAAAATCACCAAACTGAGTTATACATATTTTGAAAACAAAAATAATCATACACAAAAAAGTAACAACAACGCGTTTTTATTATCAAAATTTCCAAAATAAGCGAAAAAAAGCGCTATCCCAATAATAACCGTTCCTGGAACGTGCACTTCACTGGATTCCATTTCTATTGGACTACATATCGTTAGAATGTCATAAAGTGAAATATTTTATTTCACATTTTACCAGAGGTGTGATGTACTATGAATGGACCTTAATGAAATTTGACAACAAAGTTTTGTAGTCTTAAACTTCAAAATATTATTGATTGTCTAGTTGTCAAATTTTTTCGTTGTGTCAGATAGGGACCAAAAAATTATTTCTATACTAGTTAATCTTGACAACGGTAGCTGGAACGCTACCGAAATAAAAAACATTATTGTGGTTTGATTCCCAAAAAAATAAGAAAAAAGGCAAAATTATCAGTTCAGAAACTAAAATGGAGTAGTTTAACACGAGTTCAGCTGTTTAACCGTAAAAAAAAGAGTTGACCCGAATTCCGAAAATCTGGCCCTTTTTATGCGTAAAATCTGGCCCGGAATTTTCGGAGCCTGTGGCAACACTGATTGGTATGTATTTGACAGACCAAAGTGGGGTACCAAAGCTGGCCGAAATCACCTCTGCAACCCAACTAATAAAACAGTAAAACACCATGAACTGAAACTGTATGCAAGTCTTATGATTGGCTGCTATTGTTCTGCAGTCAGATGTTTTTGATATCGTATGCTTGTGGCTTACGACCTGCGAAGCCGTACCAAAAGTATGGGCACAGAGTACACCATCTAACAAGAGACGAAAGCTTTGTCGGTTAGATGGTGTACTCTGTGGTATGGGCTGTACTTCTTTGGTTTAGAACGTACATAACCACAAAAAAATTTCGATCTTGTGTTTATATGGTGTTTATTCTAGCATGTTATCTATTGATTAAAGCAAAGCAGCAAAGTATGCGTGGTACTCCACTAGTGGTACATGCAAGAAAAACTCGCCTGTGGAGTTCGATCTCCTTGTATAGCCTCCGTGGTTTAGATCAGTTGGTTACCTATGGTTTAGATCACAGGTTAGCAGTGTTGTTCCTGCTATTACGTTCGTAATAGATCTATTACCTTTCAATTATATCTATTACCCTATTACGTTTTGATAGCAATCTATTACCTTTTCATGTATTATTTGGCAATGGCATTTGCGCTCAGGATCAGAACAAGTGAGGGCCAAAATTGACAATAGAGAAGAATACTAAATGATGGGAGGCCATTGCAATTTATAAGAAGAAGAAGGTAGTAAAATTAATGTGTCAGCTGTCAATTGTAATGTCGCATAATAGGTGTGCTCTTTTTGTCTCAGCTCACATCGGTAATGTGCTCGTTCTTTTTGATTTACTCACTTCGAAGTGAGCTGAGATTTTTCCTCCCCCTTCACCGATGCTGAATGTGTTGTAAGGGGGTATCAGTTAGACTTGAGTCGGAAATAAAGTGGTGGGGATGAAGAATTATTCGATTTTGTTTACATATAAACACACATAACCTAATTTTCTTTCTAATAATGGATTATTAGCCATAATAAAAAACTATTTTCTTTGAAACTTTTTTATACCAAAATCAAAATAAAACGTGCTTAACGGAGATATTCAGATTCCAGATGTTTATATGTTTTATGTCTCTTATTCACGCATGCGTCGGTAGATCGTGCGTTTCAATTGAGTAGTTCGTTCTTTTTGGTGCTTACTCACATCACTTTATCTCAGATCACTTTAACTTAAGTGAGCTGAGATCTCAGTCAAAAAGAACACACCTATTGTCATTTTGTCTGATTTGTCAATTACATTTTTTATTGAGCAGTTGGCAATCTATGAATCTATCGTACAAATGAAACTAAAAGCATCCCTCACGTTTGAAAGAGAAGTAATTAATAAACCCAAAAAAAAGAAGAAAAATAAAAATCTATTACCTGTTTTAGCATTCTATCAAAGACTACCCTTCTCTGATTCTATTACGTTTTTGCGTGGCATTTTGTTACCAAAAAATATTTCCTAGGAACAACCTTGTGTATAATATCTCTGGGAACAACGCTGCAGGTTAGATTTTTTGCTTAAAAATTGATAGTTAATAACTAGTTATTCTTTCCTTTTTATCATAAACAGTTATATATAACTGTTAAAACACCTAAGCAGCCAAAACAACGTCGAAAAAAGCACTGAATCAAAATCAAATAACTATTAAGAACCACGTTCCGAGCAAAGACCGCTTGTTTATTATCAGATGTTGTATGTTCCATGTCAGATTCATCAGGGCATGACGTCACGTGGACATGCCCTATTCTATTACGTTTTTGTGTGGCGGCATTTTGTTACCAAAAAATATTTCCTAGGAACAACGCTGCAGGTTAGATTAACAGTGACAGTTTTTATCATTTTCGTCTAATATTTAATTTATATCCTTTGTTTTTATTTTCCTACAGATACTGCATTAATAATTATTATGGAAATACAGCAAGAAATTATGGTTAATTTCAAGGAATGTATGGAGGAAATTATCGATATCAAACATGAATTTGATGGGGAGATTCATACCTTAAACTTTCAAAGTAATTTATTTGGAAACATTATCAGTTCAATTAAACAAACGAAAACTGAAGATTTAAATATTGATCCTATAATTAAAATCACTCCACACAAAATTAAAACTAAAATGAACAATTCAAAAAGGAAACAAAGAAAGCCAAGAGGTGAGTACAATTTGATAAGTATATATTTATTCTCTATGATAACCATATTTACCTATCTAGTTACTATTAATGTAGTCGATGTTTTTATAGAAAAATTTCAAAGCAATTGATTCAGCAAAGCTTTATGTGAATATAATAACCTACAAATACTAGAAATTCTTCTTTGCATCATAAAATTTTATTTCATAGTCTCAAAACTTGAGATTTCAACTGTGATTTGATATAAGAATGAATTTTCAAGGGAGATATCTTCACACTATATTTTGTTAAAATTTCTAGACCATCCTTATTTCTATTTCCAAGGGTAGGTACCTTGAATTCTCCGAACAATTAAGAGTAAATAGTCATATGCCAACATAAACATCAATGTCTAAGTTTATTTATTTATATTGCTTGTTTCCACAGATGTTGCCATGTCATTATTTATATCTAATAACCATCCAATGACTTGAATTTTTTTGTGGTTCCTCAATATGTTTCGTTAATAATTATTATATAATTGAGATAAATGTTTAAAAAAGCTATTTATGTAATCTTAGGCAATACACAAAATTTCATGAATGTATGAATGAATGTTTATGTCAATTTTAAAGTTTTGGTAATTCGGTATTTTTCAGTAAATGTGACAAAACTACTGATATTGAATATTTACATTTTTTAACAGCTGTTTTTGTTAATTTTTACTAAATATATTATGGCTGTTGTATTCAAGTGTGGTAGATATTTTGAAAAAATTTTAATGTGGATTTATTAAGGATACTTTATCCACCTATTGATTAAATAATATCAACAAGATGGTGAATTGTTGTGCACTAGGCACTTTCACAGGTAAGCTTCAGGTTCTGAACAGTTTTACAGTTCGGGACTTCCCATTGTCCTATCATTTGATATATAAATACTATTTACCCATTCTAATAAGAATACAAATTTATATTTATAACAGAAAGTGTAACTATAAATACATGTTAATAAGTCAATATTGAGGCAACTAAAATTAATTCTTCAATTTTCAAGTAATAAATAAATCTAAGCTAATATAAAAATTTCCATTAAATTAAATTCTCATACAAACACAGCACTGTTATTGGAATGAGAGAATTGATTTAGATATTGTTTCTAAACAAAGTGTGTTGTCAGTATAGCAGGTTATTTATCTAGTCTGTTTATTGATCAAAGTTTAAATTAGTGTGCAAATGAAACTTTCATTCATTGTAAGTGAATAAAGTTGGCTTGTGTTTACTTGGTTGAAGTTTTAATTAATCATATTTTCTGTTGAAGTATAATCTAAGCAGATAGTTGTTTCTTTATTGAAAAAGATTCAAATACAAAAAGTATTGATACTTTGTTAAGTTCCATATAAATAAATCTTTTATAATTAATTTCAATTTCTTTTTAAATTTTGTTATTCCAATATATTTATTCCTTACAGGAAAATTATTGAACGGAAATTATATAAAATGGAATTCTTCCACTGGGATTATTATATGTGAAATTTGTGGAAATCTTTACAAAAAGAAAGTTGAATATTTTTGTCATTTCTCTACTAATCATGGCTTAAAACAGAGGAAGATGTATATAAGTAAATCCAACAAAATAAGAATCAAGAATATCAATACTGAAGTTCCTGATAAAGAAATTGAACAAGAATTACAGGACACACTAAATCTTCAACATCAGCTTAATGTTATTGATAATTTCAAGTCACCACTGGTAGGTGAAGTTGGTTCAAGTGACAATATTTGTAACTGTTCAAAATCTAACAAAAAGCCAAGTGAATGTAACATATGTTTGAAACATTTTCTAACCACAGATGATTCAATTAAAAATTCAAGCTACCCTACAAGAAAAAAATCTTTCAAATGCAGCATTTGCTCAAGATACTTCCCATCTAAACATAAATTAAATATACATTTTCATACACATACAAGTGAAAAACCTTTCAAATGTGAAATCTGTTTAAAATCACTTTCTACTGCTCAACAAATGCGAGTATATGCTCGAAGTTACACAGGCGAAAAACCATTCAAATGTGACATTTGCCTAAAATCTTTAGCACAGAAAAGTAATTTAAAAACACATTTGCCTATTCATACAGACAAAAAACCTTTCAAATGTGAAATTTGTTTAAAATATTTTGAACTGAAAAGTAATTTAAATGAACATTTGCGTATCCATACAGGCGAAAAACCATTCAAATGTGACATTTGCCTAAAATCTTTTTCGCAGAAAAGTAATTTAAAAACACATTTGCGTATCCATACAGGCGAAAAACCTTTCAAATGTGAAATTTGTTTAAAATCTTTTGCACTGAAAAGTAATTTAAAAACACATTTGACTATTCATACAGACCAGAAACCTTTCAAATGTGAAATATGTTCAAAATCTTTTGGACAGTATCAAAATTTGAAATCACATATACGTAGCCATACAGGCGAAAAACCTTTCAAATGTAAAATTTGTTCAAAATCTTTTTCAAGTGCTCAACAATTAATAGTTCATACTCGAAGTTACACAGGCGTAAAACCATTCAAATGTGACATTTGCCTAAAATCTTTTGCAGAGAAAAGTAAGTTAAAAATACATTTGCGTATTCATACAGACAAAAAACTTTTCAAATGTGAAATATGTTCAAAATCTTTTACACGGAATCAAAATTTGAAATCACATATACGTAGCCACACAGGCGAAAACCGATACAAATGCGTCATCTGCTCAAAACATTTCGGATTCAAAAGTAATTTAGATGAACATTTGCGTATCCATACAGGCGAAAAACCATTCAAATGTGACATTTGCCTAAAATCTTTTTCGCTGAAAAGTAATTTAAAAACACATTTGCGTATTCATACAGACAAAAACCTGTGATGTAGGGAAGTCCACTTTAGTAGGTGCAGAGCCGGATCTAGGATTCTAGCGCCTGTGGCAAACTTTCAAAATGCGCCCTTGAAGTAGGTAATTCATTTTTCAATAAATACATGTTTTTTATATTCGACATTCACTGATTATATTTCGAAGAACTTTTTTATTAACGATAACCTCCCATATTTCTCATGACGTAATGAACAAAAACTCAATAAACAAAATTAATAGAAAAGGATAAAAAAACATTAATTTATTCTCAAAATGATACAAATACTTTTAAAAATAAATAAATGAGTGAACTAACTGAAAAATAATTCTAACAACAAATATTCTAACGTAAATAAATTATCTCATCAACAAAATAAATGAAAATAAACAATAATAAAAATCATTGATATATTCTTTGATAATCATAAACTAAAACCTAACTCTTTTGGTTTCTACAGGAACAATAATTCTAAGAGCAAATATTATCACAAAGTAGTTAAATGAATATGATCAATATCTTCTTTGGAACAAAATAAACTAGAACTTAACTTTTCTCGCTTTGGTTTCAGCGAAAACATCAATGATGTCATCATAAAATTCTAAACCGCTGGCAAATCTGTTTCTCTCTATTGATATAATTGCCAAATTGGCTAGCCTCTCCTGTCCAGTCGAGGACCATAAGTAAGTTTTCACCAGTTTTAATTTACTAAACGAACGTTCACATGTTGCTGTCGTCACTGGCAACGTCAAGAATATCCTGAGGGCTGTGTCCAGATTGGGATATATTGTTTGAAGCGATAATTCACGCATTTTCCGAAGAATATCAAGGGCATTCATTTTGTCCAGATCCGCAAACATTGCACATGCTTGAAATTTGAAGCTCTCCAATTCATTGACGAATTCATACGGATCCAAATCGGAACTATATTTTAATGCCAAATCCGCAGCTTCCTTCTTCAATTCACCAAGTGAAGACTCTTTTATTGATATTCCTTTCAAAAAATTAAAGTCTTCAGAAACTTCTGATAGCGCAGTGAATCTTTCTCCAAGTTGCATCGATATAGAGTCCAATACTTGACGGAGTTCCATTTTCAACAGACTTTTCCTATCTATGATGGAAGCCTCATCATTAGCTTCTTCTCCTGGCATTTTTGTTATTTTACGTTTTCTCTCCTCTCCAAAATTTGGTTCAATATTGATTGTTCCAGCAAAAGATTCTGAAGACTCTAATAGGGACTCAAAGAAATCAAATCTATAATTATGAATTTCATCAGATAGCCCTTTTATCATTTTTGCACCATCTCCAATAGATAATCTTTGGTTCTGTAGTGCCAGATTGATTTTATTAATCTTTAGAAGAACTTCATCCCAAAACAACAAGAAAACAATAAAAGTAAACTGCTTCATAGGCTTCAGCAAAAGCTTTGCTCCTTCTGATGTATCTCTATTCCAATTACTGCCATTGGACATTTCTTCAAGAATATCTATAACAGTTTTCATTTGCGTTCGTAAAGTATGAACGGAATTATATTTGGTCGACCATCGTGTGTCACTAGATCCCTTGATGCTTACTTTCAACTTATTTCTGAGTGAATCCCATCTCATAGTCGAACTCACAAAGAAGTTGAACACTTGCTGAACTGTTCCAAAAAAAGTCTTAATTTTGCGGGTGAAACCTGGGCAGCATGAACTCCAACTAAGTTCAGACTATGTGCTGAAAATATTTAGTCATTGGGCCGTCGAGCCAACTTTCAACTGACGTTGTATTCACATGTCATCGTCTAACGAAAAGGAAAGTCGGAAAAGGTGTCCGTTCCTGTCCAAATAGGGAGTATTCTGGTATAGATTAGGTTGCTTAACAAAATCCACCATGTTGGCATATGTAACTGATTAGGCCGCCATTGTTTGATTCTATGAATTTATTTGAAAAAAAAAACATATTCTAATGAACTTTTAAAAGTTTTGAGACCAGCATTTGTGTTACTGGAGAGTTTGTATACTATTTTTAAATATAAATGCAGCCATATTGAGAAAAATAATAAATGGCATAATTTCTTTTTTCGCTTTTTCCTAAATATTTTTGAGGCGCGTTTGTTTTTTGCCACAATATTGGTCCTGGTTTATCAAAAAATTGAACTTCGTTTAAGATACTTGTTTTGCTGGTAATATAAATGTGTATATTATATACTGTTCATAATTTACATGACTCAAACTAATCAGATTGTTAGTTAAAAATACTTCCATCTTTGGTCGAGTTTCAAAGAGTTCCACATTGCTTCCAAAATAAATTACTTAAATTATACTATTAGTTGTGGGAAAGTCACAAATCCAATACTTAAAATGAAGTTGGTTTGCGCAACGTTGGATTTGGTCTAATGCATAAGACTTTCAAAGTCAGTGCCGACGTCGTAACGACTCGAATTTCTATTCCCCATTTAGGTGCAAATTTGGGTCGTGACGTGGTCATTGGATACCAACGTTGGGTTCTCAGAGGAAAAGGAAGGGCTAAGCACCATCTCGACCTGGAAAATGAGCTTGAGGATATGAACAGGGCAATAATCGATGCATTTGAATCGAGCTGCCCTCTTCAAGAACAACGAAGCAGCAAACATGCACCCTGTGGAACAAACATCTGTCAGAATTAGGATCTCAAACCCGGGACCTTTTATTCTCGTCTGTGGCTCGTGTAGGTGGTGTCGACCTCGGGCGCCATCGAGTATCTCCGGTGGCGCTCGGCTTTCATGCGAAGCGCGCACGTTTCTAAAGCTTTTAACCTTCTATACGATATATTTGCGTCTCAGGACAAGAGCCAGGGAGCCTGAATCGGGTGGCGCCGGCAGTTGTCGATAACTGTCGGCTCAGATCTGTCTGGCTCCGGTGCGCATGCGTCCATAAAGCTTTTAACCACCTATACGATATGATGGATGTGTGCAGAAATTAGCCCAGCGTAAGCGTGCTGGGCTCCTAACACAGAGGTTCCAGGTTCGAGTCGTGTCCGAGTCAAGATATTTTTATTTTTTTTTTCTTATTGTTTTTTTTCAAAAATTGACTAAAAATACGAAGAAGGTTTGGTGGGGGTAGGATTGGTTAGGTAATTATTGAAAATTATTATAATAATCTGTCAATTACACAATTCAATTTTTCGATTCGGATTAGGGTAGGGGGTAAGGTAGGGTGGTTTTGGTTGGGTTATTACTGAAAATTATTATAATAATCTGTCAATTACACAATTCAATTTTTCGATTCGGATTAGGGTAGGGGGTAAGGTAGGGTGGTTTTGATTGGGTTATTATTGAAAATTATTATAATAATCTGTCAATTACACAATTCAATTTTTCGATTCGGATTAGGGTAGGGGGTAAGGTAGGGTGGTTTTGGTTGGGTTATTATTGAAAATTATTATAATAATAATAAATAATTTTCAACTCAAAAAGTTTTCAAATCACCTGTACGCAGACAACCAGCATTCCCTCCTTTGATTCGAGAGCCGACAGATACCGACAACTGCCGGCGCCACCCGATTCAGGCTCCCTGGCTCTTGTCCCGAGATGCGAGATGTTCTTTTCGGGGTGTTTGAACCAATGACATATTAAAGATAGACCAGCCTTCACATATTATTACGTACACAATGTTTTGGTCGCAACATAAATCATGGAAAGTACAACGCACAGTAGCGTATATTTCGAAAGGGTTCATTTAAACTATTTTATGAAAATTATTTACGTAATTAATTTTTTCGTTTGAATAAGTGGAAAGATCGTAGCTTATGGACAAGTTATTTTTTTAATATATACCTTTAAAGGTATCTTTTGACAATTCTAAGTCTTCTTCAGAAACCTGATAATAAAAAAAATAGACAATATTATTATGAAAACCAATGTTAAATCCCTCGTCTTATACCTATACTACGCTCATGCTACTATAACCTCACCTGTGAAATGACAGATTATCATTCTTATTCCAAGTATTTTCACACAATATACATTTTCTCACCATCATACCCGTCTTAAAATCACCTTAATAGACAAATATCAATCAGAAACCAAATAAAAACACAATTATAATTAAAATCTTATTGATAAACTTCACCAAAATGACAGAAGTAGTTCGAGGTTGCCAAGCTGAAAATTTATAAACTATTTTACTTATGGCATAAATAGAACATAAAAAATTGTAACCGAAAAACAAAAAGGTGAGCTGGACCGAAGGTTGGTCATACCTATCTTAAATGCTTTCCACTTTTTTCTTACGTTTTAATCAGAAAATTCTGCTAAAATCTAAAATATATTCATCAATTACGATTTTTGTTATACGAAATTTGGCATCATGTAAGAAGAGTCTCGTCCTAAATATGTTGGGGACAACCAAAATGTAAACAAGGCTTGTCTATCTTTAATACGTCATTGGTTTGAACCGTGCGCGCCCCGGATGAAAGCCGAGCGCCACCGGAGATACTCGATGGCGCCCGAGGTCGACACCACCTACACGAGCCACAGACGAGAGTGGACCTTTTTAATAAAGCAAAATTCGCCGGAGACTGGCAGAGATACACCGAGGTGAGAAACACCTACTACAAGGAAATTAGAAAGAGTATGGGCTGTATTTCTGTGGTTATAAACCATACATAACCACAAAAATATTTCGATCTTGTGTTTATTCCAGTAGTATATTTTGTTAGGTATACTGTGACCATATTACACCATGAATGGTAGAACTAGAATACTACAACAGTAACAGTTTGTAAAATTTTCGTCTGATATTTAATTTATATACTTTGTTACTGCTTTCTTACACATACTGCATTAGTAATTATTATGGAAACAAAACAAGAAATTGAGGTTAATTTCAAGGAATGTATGGAGGAAATAATTATCGATATCAAACATGAATTTGATGGAGAGATTCATACTTTAAATTTTCAAAGTAATTTATTTGGAAAAATTATTAGTTCAATTAAACAAGAGAAAACTGAAGATTGAAATATTATTGATCCCATAAGTAATATCAATATATACAAAATTAAAACTAAGAATTCAAAAAGGAAACAAAGAAAGCCATCTTAAGTTAAAAGGTGAGTAAAATTTGATGAGTAATATGTATTCTGTATCAAGTTATTGATAATAACCATATTTCGGTATATAGGTAGTTACTATTAATGTAATCGATGCTCTTATAAAAATTTTCAAAGCAATTTATTCAGCAAAGCTTTATGTAATTATAATTACTAACAATTACTAGAAATTCTTCTTTGTGTCATAAAACTTCATAACATAGTCTCAACACTCGAGATTTCAACTGTGAGTTGATGTAACATTGGATTTTCAAGGAAGATATCTTCACTGTATATTTTGTTACAATTTATATATATAGAGCATCCTTATTTCTATTTCCAAGGGTAGGTATGCCAACATAAACATCAATGTCTAAGTTTATTTATTTATTTTGCTTGATTCCACATATGTTGCCATGTTGTATTATTTAAATATAATAACCATGCAATGACTTGAATTTTTTTGTGGTTCCTCAATATGTTTATTAATAATTATTATATAATAGAGATGAATGCACAAAAATCTTTGACAATATACAAAATTTCATTAATTAATTCATTTGAAAGTCTCAGTAATTCTGCATTTTTTAATAAATGTGACAAAACTGCTTATATTGAATATTTACATTTTTTGATAGCTGTTATTTTTTATTTTTACGAAATATGTTATGGCTGTTGTATTCAACTGTGGTAGATATTGTGAAAACATTTTAATGTGGATCATATAAGGATATACTGTATGTACATATTAGTTAAATAATGTTAACAAGATAGTGAATCGTTGTGTACTATGCAAAAAATAAGTTATAAGTGTTCAGAACTTGCAGTTTACCTTTCACAGGTAAGCAGCAAGTTCTGAACAGTTTAACAGTTCTGGACTTCCCATTGTCCTATCATTTGATATATAAATACATACTATTTACCTATTCTAATAAGAATACAAATTTATATTAATAACATAAAATAAACAATGTGTAACTATACATGTTAATAATTCAATATCAAGGACAACTAAAATCCATTAAATTAAATTCTCATACACAGCACTGTTATTGGAATGAGTGACTTTGCTGTATGTATTTGGAATGAGAGAATTAATTTAGATGTTGGTTGTAAACAAAGTGTGTTGTGAGTATAGCAGGTTATTTATCTGTTCCCAGTCTGTTTAATGATCAAAGCTTGAATTGGTGTGCAAATGAAAAAATTTGGCTTGTGGTTACTTGGTTGAAGTTTTAATTAATCATATTGAAGTATAATCTAAGCAGATAGTTGTTTCTTTATTGAAAATGATTCATCAAATACAAAAAGTATTGATACTTTGTTTAGTTCCATATAAATAAATCTTCTATAATTAATTTCAATTTCTTTCTAAATTTTATATTTATTCCTTACAGGAAAATTATTAAATGGAAGTTATATAAAATGGAATTCTTCAACCGGGATTATTATATGTAAAATTTGTGGAAATCTTTACAAAAATAAAGTTGAATATTTTTGTCATTTCTCTACTAATCATGGCTTAAAACAGAGGAAGATGTATATAAGTAAATCCAACAAAATAAGAATCAACAATATCAAAACTGAAGCTCCTGATAATGAAATTAAACAAGAATTACAGGACACAATAAATCTTCAACATCAGCTTAATGTTATTGATAATTTCAAGTCACCACTTGGAGGTGGAGTTGGTTTAAGTGACAATATTTGAAAGTGTTTGAAATCTGACAAAAAGCCAAGTGAATGTAACATTTGTTTGAAACATCTTCTAACCACAGACCATTCAATTAAAAATTCAAGCTACCCTACAGGAAAAAAATTATTCAAATGCAGTGTTTGCTCAAGACACTTCTCATCTAAACATAATTTAAATATACATTTTCATACACATACTAGCGAAAAACCTTTCAAATGTGAAATTTGCTTAAAATATCTCAACTGCTTATCAATTAACAGTTCATGCTCGAAGTCACACAGGCACAAGCGAAAAACCTTTCAAATGTGACATTTGCTCAAGTAATTTCAGATTCAAAAGTAATTTAGATGCACATTTGCGTATCCATACTGGCAAAAAACCTTTCAAATGTGAAATTTGCTTAAAATATCTTTCAACTGCTTATCGACTAGCATAGCATATTCGAAGTCACAAAGGGGAAAAACCTTTTAAATGTGAAATTTGCCTGAAATCTTTTGCACTAAAAAATAATTTAAAAAGACATTTGCGTATCCATACAGGCGAAAAATTTTTCAAATGTAATATTTGTTCAAAATTTCTTTCAACTGCTGAACAATTAACAAGGCATACTCGAAATCACACAGGCGAAAAACCTTTCAAATGTGAAATTTGCCTAATATCTTTTGCACTGAAAAGTAATTTAAAAACACATTTTCGTATCCATACAGGCGAAAAACCTTTCAAATGTGAAATTTGCCTAAAATCTTTTGCACTGAAAAGTAATTTAAATGCACATTTGCGAATCCACACGGGCGAAAAACCGTTCAAATGTGAAATTTGCCTAAAATCTTTTGCAATGAAAAGTACTTTAAAAACACATTTGCGTATCCATACAGGCGAAAAAAAAATATTTCGCACAGAAAAGTGAGCTGAATATTCATTTGCGTATCCATACAAGTGAAAAATCCTTTAAAACGTGATGTTTGCTTGAAATCTATAAACACATTTATTTGTTAGCTCATACTGAAGAAAAACCTGCGACTATCACTTGTATTTTAAAATGGTATGCCTAAAGTGTAAGAAGAATGTTGATAAGGACATGGAGTGGTATTGACTTGTGATAGATGTAGTAGAGTGGTACATAGAGAATGTTCTGACCTCAATGCTTCAGAACTTGAAGTAATGGATCTGAAAGGTGAAAGACTTTTGCGTTACTATTGTGATGATTGTCAATTGGGAGTTAAATTGGTTCCTAAACTTATATCGAAAATTGACAATTTGGAATCCGAGCTAAATTCTCTTAGAAATCAGTTGGGCAACATTAATACTCTATCTGAAGAATAGATAATTAATGAAATACATGACAGACAGGTGAGAGCTCGCAATTTGATGTTTTTTGTAATGTTGCTGAGGATCCTGCAACCAGTAATACAATTGAGTGGGATTTGGAAAAAGTTCATTCTACTTATTATTGTTAGAATTATTACCCATGAGGGCTGTTAGAATTGGTAGTCGAAATAAGACCATTTTTTTTATTCATATTTCCTCACAGAGGTAAACACAGTTACCAGATTGTGGGGACTGTAATATATAATTAAAACTAAAAATTAAATTAATGTAATTCTTACAACTTAAGTAATTAGACCATTATAATTATTTTTTTTCAGTCGTTTCATGTCTTGTTCTTTAGTACATAATTGTCGTCTTTTATTATATATTCTGTGATATGCAAATATCACCCTGTATATACTTTAGTTGAGTAGGTTAAGTTATTGATTATAATGTAGAAATAAATTATTGTTATGCATTTCAGCAAGTTTATATTTTATATTTTAGATTTGCAAATAATAACATTTTTTTGTAAATTGCCATTTTGGGGTTTTAGAAGTAGGACAATAAAATTACATCTTCAGCTGAAAGGTTATAATACTTATCGAAAAACCAGCTTTTTACCATTGAATAGAAGAATATCACATGGCTTTCCTGCCACTCAAGAACTAATAAGTATAATATTATAAATGGATATGGATCGATTTTAAGATGGCAAACTTTAGTGTACCTATACTAAGTTGGAAATAATAGTCAGTGACATCAGCACTAGTTCAGAAACAGTACAATAAGAGCGGCACAAAATAATATTGTATATATTTCGAATTTATACTCTCGAAATGTCCAGCTCTTCTAACAGGTGACACATCAGCTTAACTTCCCTCTTCCCTTGCCTCGCTTGAGATACCTATATGCTAAAAATGAGTCACTGACTATTATTTCCGACCCATAGTATAGAAGAGTATGTTAAGAACCCGTCACGGTTATAGGTTATTGATCAATCAAACATTCTTCAAATGAACAAATAGTGTATTTGTTCTACTACAATAATTATTATAAAGTGCTTCACAAACGTGGCAAGAGAAAACTTAAGCTAACCTTACTCTTACAATAAATGTATAACATCGCTCCAAAAGCGTGAAATGAAATGATAGATGATTGACAACTTACATGGATACACTGTTGCCAATTCTACAAAATAAATTCTCAACACTCCTCCTCGATTTGACATTTACTAATGAGGTATTACAAAGGTATTAACAAAAATATACAACTAAAAACATGAAGCTTTATATAATACAAATTTCGTCTCTAAGTTTTGTGAAAAGTTCCGTACCTAGTGATTTGGTAAATATATCAGCTAAATTGTGTTCACTTGGTACATAATGTATCTCTATTTCTTTCTTACTAATCAAATATTTTAGATAATGGTTTTTAATATCGATATGTTTAGTTCTTTTCGAATTTTCATTGCTTTTGGACATTAAAATTGCGCTCTTATTATCACAATACAGAATCGTTTTGACAATAGTATTTAAATCCCCTAAAATACCGTTTATGTTGATTAGATCTTGAGCTGTTTGTGCTGCTGCCACATATTCAGCTTCCGCTGTTGATAAAGCCACGCAGGTTTGTTTCTTGGATGACCATGATATTGGGTTATTACCATATAAAATTACAGATCCACTAATAGTCCAGTAAATAAAGGCACCAACCTGTTCATCTCATTATTGTCGGACTTTTTTTTTGCAACTTGTAGGTATTCATGTGTAGATTACTCTCTGAAAATATGTCCTCCGCGGGATTTGCGGAAGGGGCTGGAAAATGGCCCATGATCCCGAAAATTCAGTTTTTGGCCGATATCTCCCGAAATATGACACTTAGAGAAGTGGGGTTTTGCTAGGAATGGAGAGCAGTTTATTATCTACAAAAATTATCCTTATCATTTTTGTCAAAAGTTTATCCGTTTTCGAGATAAACGGGCCCAAGCGTACCTTGGATTTCGAGCTGCTGCGCGGCGTCTCCGGGAGCACGCTCCGTGAATGTATAGGCATGGGAGGGCGGGCAAATTGGCCCATAACTTGAGTAAAAATGAATCTTTTTTCATGATTCAAAGTGCATATGAAAGTATTTCCACGATGCTATTTGATTGTTGTATGTATAATAGTTCGGTTTTAGTTTGAAGTGCTATTGGGTGTGTGGGATAAAGTTGATTTATTGTGTGGATTGAGCTAAGCGAGTCTGTTATTATGAGGGATTTTGGAATATTTTTAATTTGTATGTGGATAAGTGCTTGCAGAATGGCGTATAGTTCTCCAGTGTATACGCTGCTTGTTTCAGGTAACTTGAATTGTAGTGGGCTGTTTTGTATGTTTACTGCTGCACCTACGCCATCTGTGGTTTTAGATGCGTCTGTATATGCGAGACAGAATTCTGGATACTTAGCAAGTTGAGAAGCAAAGGCTTTTCTAATCAGGGTATGGGGTGTTTCTAATTTGTTATATATGTACAGAGAGGTGTCAGTGTAAGGAATCTTGATCGACCATGGGGGAGGGCATTTAATTTTGTTGGAGAGGAGAGGTGGTTTGATTTGGAGTTCAGTGAAAATTTGGCTAGCTCTTACATAGAATGGTTCTGGATCTGCTTTCTTGTTTGTCGGATATAGGGTTTTGTGGCGATTTGTGATCACGTTATTGTTTGTTGGATTCGGGTTTGTGTTGATAGATAGTGCGTAGGAAGCAGTAAGATATTTTCTCCGGAGTTGTAGAGGGGGTTCTCCGGTTTCGCACTGTAGACTTTTTACTGGACTTGTACGGAATGCTCCTGTTGCTATTCTTAGTGCTGTGTTTTGTATTGTTTCGAGCTGATTTAGAACTGTCTTCTTAGCTGTCGCGTAGACTATAGAGCCGTAATCTATCTGTAAGCGAATAAGAGCTTTATATATATATATATATATGCATCAGGCAGGTATAGTCGGATCCCCAGGTTTTGCTTGAAATTGTTTTCATAAGGTCTAGACCGTTTTGGCATGATTTTTTAACATGTAATATATGTTGTTTCCAGCTGAGTTTTTTGTCGAAAGTCATTCAGAGAAAATTGATGTTATCAACATAGTTTAGAGTAATGTTGTTAAGCTTCAGTTCTGGAGAGATAGGGTTATGTTTTTTGGAAAACAATATACATTTGGTCTTCTCTGTTGAAAATTGCAGGCCTGTGAGTTTAGACCAGTTATGTAGTTGGTTTAGAGTTTCTTGTATGCGCTTCTGAATTGAGTGGATATTCTTACCTTTGGAGAATATTACCAGGTCATCAGCATACAATCTACCTTTAACTGGCTTAGAATATTATTGATGGCAATCAGGAAAAGTGTTGAGCTAATGACTGATCCTTGGGGAGTACCGTTAGTTTGTTGTTTTAGGGATGAAGTGGTGCTATTGGTTCGGACTCGGAAAAAACGATTTTCTAGAAATTTATGTGTAAATTTTAAGATGTTTCCTCTGATACCCCATGAATGAAGAGTTTTAATGATGCCATGACGCCATGCTGTATCGAACGCTTTTGTGATATCGATAAAAACCGCAACGCAATCTTGCTTATTTGCAAAAGTTTCGTGGATCTCGGATTCCAAATCGATAAGATTATCTATTGTTGATCTATTTTGGCGGAAACCGCTTTGTTCTGTTACTAAAAAGTTTCTATCCTCTATTGTCCACAGGAGTCTCTTATTTATTATTTTTTCTATGATTTTGCAGAGTACGTTGGTAAGGGTCGGTAAGAAGTTATCTCAGTTCTTGAGCAGTTTGGCTTTGGTATGGGTGCGACCATGTGGATGGGAATATATTTTTTGTCCAGATCAGGTTATATATTTGAAGCAGGTATAACTTGGCGTTGTGTGGGAGTTTTTGTAGAAAGATTAGTGGCCCACTAAACATAAAAACATAACTTAAATGTAAATGTTATGTCACATTGTGACTTTGTGATGTTATACAGAGATGTGCTTGATATTACAGATACATTGCATGTATAGCACTTTGTGCCTCTTATAAATATTACAATGTAATGTTTATTGATAAACATTACATAAATGTAACATATTTAACGAAACTTCAATGTAATTTAATTACATATATTTAATGTGGCTCCAAAATATTTATCAATAACATTCCTATAATGTTACATATTGGTACCCTTTTATATTTCAATTTTATTTCGCGGTATACAGGGTGGAGCAGCATGGTATACCTTCATTTTTTTTATATTTACACAATTCTGGAATTTCAATCCTATTTTTTGGAAATGTAGAAAGAGAAGGAATACCATGAGATACTCACCTTCTGCCACAGAAAAAAAATTATCGAACTAGTTGAATGATGATGTCCAAAATTTAAATGCTACTGGGATATTGAATAAAAAATTTTATCTGCATAAAATATATAATATAACTTTAAAATTCCCATAAAAAAATATAGAATATATTGAAAAAAAGAAAACAAAAAATATTATTTAAAAAAAGTAAACATAAAGATATATAAAACAAGTAGTGTTGAACAAAAAATAACTTTTATCTCTATTACAAATCTTTCCTTTTCAGTCTTTGTTTCGCGAATCTCATCCACTCCATTGCAATCAGTTCGAACTGTTTATCAGTAGTCGAGCCATACACTTTTTTCGAAGATTCTGAAAAAAATATTATATGTACATATATGAGAGAGAGAGGTTGAAGAATAAATTAGTGGTGAGCACTTTAGTTTGAGTACCTATGTCGATGAAAATTCTAAATCCGACATTTCAAAATTTTGTTTTTGTCCAGTCCACGAGCAATACTGGGCAAGCTCATCCTCTATAATCTGCTGGACGCACCACCTAATCAAATTTTGATAATCAGATCCCTCGACCAGTACTAGTTTGTTCCTACACGGAAAGAAATGCTTTGATAAGGTGAATCAAATCGACTTATTGAAATAAGAAATTCCTTAATCTATGCCAAATAAATTAGTTCAATCTAAAATAGAATAAAACAAGAAAAAAACTGATAAATCTTAGTGTTTTAGGATTAATCTGTTAATTTCGTTGATGATTAATAACATTCAATTAAAACTAATGTCAGTAGATCCAATTTTCTTGTTTTTGCGCTAAAACTGCTAAATCACATCCATTTTTTGATAGGTACACCAAAATTTAGATTAACTACAGAAAACGCTTTTCTTAAACCAATCAAACATTAAAGATTGGATTGATGTACCTCCGCTGCTTAATTTTCGCAAGAAATTTACTCAAATTGACTCTTAGATTATATTATTTTAGCTTAATTATTGGATTATAGTTTTATCAAACAATAATATCCGATTTAAAAATCAGATCCAATTTGAGAAATTAAGATTCTTGGTCCTGGTACGATAAGTTCCATAATTACTATAATCTCAACAAGCATCATAATGAATTTTTTCACATGTTTCACTGTTGCATACATTTTCAAATAAAATCATTTAGGAATGAATTGCATGGCAGAAAGTTCTGGGGGCATTAGCAGTAAATACCTCTAGGTAGCTAGGTATATTAATTTGAAATATTTGAAGTTTTAACACAGCACACAGATTAATATATTAATGTAGTTTTGATCTATAGTTTTAATGGGATCAATAAAATGAATGCTTAATTTCTATTATATTTAGATAAATGTATTCCTGTCTATAGATTAAGTTATTCGTACAATTTACCGAAATTTAGAAAAAGAAGAGAAAAAATAAATAAACTGTCTACTGAAAACAATCAAATATACAATCTATCCAATTTTTGCTACGATTATCAAACATTTGACTAAATCAATAAAGATCTTCTAGAATCAAGCATTTATTTTGACAAAATCTGTAATATAAGGATTAAATTAAGCAAATAATTTTCTTTTTAACGGTTTTGGCTATTTGTGTGCGTGAATTTGGAAATGTTTATCATTTAGTATGTCCAGACCCTTCGTCTTCGTCAGGTCGCATACTTTTCATACTTTACTTATCAATTTTAACGGACGCGGGGGCGGGTGGTGAGTTGCGAACGTGTCTCAAGTTGTGCGCGCCGGAGGAAGAAACAAATCTAGTTTTTGGTTGGGTGAGAATATACTAATAACTGATCCCATTCTGTTTTGAGCGTTGTCTTTGTTTGATCCCTGGTAGTTTTTCTAGGTAAGTACAAAATAAACAATTTTTTCATGTAGACACTAATGAGTAGTGCAAAAAGGATGCCATTATTAATACTACACTACGTACAGTTTGTTTGTTTTTCCTGGCGATTGAAGGAAATGACTAGCGAGCCGTCAGGCGGATCCAAGATGGCAGCCAAAGTTAATTTCCTTACGATTTGGGTGAAATTTGGTATTTTGGGGTTATTGATGATCTTATATTAAAAATTAATATTGGTTTTGAAAAATTCAAAATGGCGGATTTAAGATGGCGACCAATTCCAAAGATCTAACTTGAGGATTTTGCCAAGACATTAACTAGTCCTAAAGTAACCATCCAAATTAAATATTTTCTTTTTTTTTAATAGCTGCTGCCTTGTATCAAGTTTTAGTAACTTGGCTCCCAGTCATTGTATTGATATTAAAAATTAAAGCATAATAATTCGAGTTTATGTTGGTTATACAGTTTTGTTACTAGCTTAATATTTTAATAAATTGCTTCCTTTTGGCACGCTCTAATACGTTCCTAACTTTGAATAAATACAAAACATTTTATTTATAACATTTTGCAGTAGTTACGTCAGCTCCATCAGAAGATAAAACTTGGCTATATCATCATTCTGAACCCTGATGGTCTGTAGTTGAAGAAAAGTGACAAGCAACGAAAGAAAGGCGGAATGTATCAATTGCGATCAAAATAATATAACCTCCCAGTTGGGTGAATGGCCAGCCTACATGGAAGAAAATGGTCAGAGACTGGTAAGCATTTTCTTTTTTTGTTTGAAACTCCAAATAAGACCAGTGAATAAATAATAATTGTATCGACAAAAAAATCCTTTTTTATTGAATTTATCATTATTATATAAAATTGTTTTGTTACAGATTGATATTGATTTGGACTTGCAATTTCCGGGAAAGTAAAATCAAGGACAAACAAAGTTTGGAATTATTAAAACGTCTAGACAATGAAGACCTAAACATTGGTAAGTAAAGCAACAAACAACTCTTTCGACTTTTTTTTTCATAATATGGATATAATACTACATACTACATATTCTATTTGGTTTGCAAACGTGACAAAGTTAAATTAATAAAATCAATTTGATTCCAAAAATATGCTATAAAGGTCCCAGTTATATAACAACAATTTTTTTTATTTTAGCAGCACGGGACATTTTGGTATTTAAACTATTGCATTCTAAAGATAAGGCAAGGAAGTGGAAATTCAGTAGGTATATCCGACAGTCGGCGTTTTAGTACTAGAGATTTCTGGTAGAAACGAACATTTTAGGGTTTTTTTTTGTAAAAAATTCTACTAATAGCATAGGGTATTACGAAATAAATAAAAAGCCCATACACATTTACACCCTAGCAGATGGTAGGAAAGTTGTGAAGGAAAGGTATCTTTAGTATGAAAGTATGCAAGGTAAACCTGCGAAAACAGTAGGGTTTTTGGAGTTGTTTTTTTTTAGTTTTTATGCAAAGAATCTAACCCTTAATTTGGTTCTTATCTGCTGTCTCAATTTTAGATTAATTTGCTTTCATATTAAGACTTATCATTTCCTTATCTACAAACTACTAGGTAAATTGTATATTATACAGCCTTTTGAGTAGTTATTTAGGTTATTACTAGTAGCTAGAATATAATAATTTAGTTTTCATTTCATTTTACTTCAGATTTGTACAATTATTCCAAATAAATATTAATTAAACGGAAACTTCGTTTTTTTTGGTAATATTTCCCCACCATCACCACGGCTAATAATGAAAATCAATATTACAGCCAGCAATCAAATATTGAATACAAATAATCAAAAGATTAGAAAATTTGAACTTAATTATTAGATTAAAACATTCGAAATTTAGATAAATCCGATTCATTTATTACTTAAAATTCAGATATATTACATCAAATTATTGCAAAAAGTAATAAAATTATTCGATGAATTCAATCCTAATTATTCGTAAATTTGCTACCGTTAGTAATTTTTTTTTCTATAATCAATCATATATTTAGCAAATATTATCTACAATTAACTTAAACTGATCTAAAAATTGCTTAATACAATTTAACACCTAGCTAAATTTAAGAAGATATAAATTATATTCAAGAATATTGTAGGCAAATTAAATTTTATTTTTGCTAATATTAATCAAATTTTTGTTGTTATTTAATGCAATTCGTTTACTGCTACTTATCATGGTTTGATTAATTTTAGCTTGACAAATAAATCAATCGAATCATTTATCGATATTAATCTAAATTTGGATTGGCGCTATATTGATCAAAAATTTGATTGTAATACTACCTTACTGGAATAATAGTATCCAAAATTTATTTCCGTGTATAGAATAATAAAAATATAAAAGAAAATCCCAAAACACAAACAAACTGAAATGACTGTAATTTTGAGTAGGGTAAATTTTTTTTGATAAAAAAAGTGAAGCATAATTTCAGTATACATACAACCAATATCTTCACACACTCCTGGTAGATTCAACTGAACAATAATGGTTGTTGACTAAAATTAAAAGTTGAAAATCCCATTGAACATAATGTTTGATCAAGACTATAACTTTTACAAACAGTACACCATATTTCATACAAAGAAGCACAGCTAGGATGAATGGAGAATTATAGCTTTTCAAAAAATGAAGATAGTGGAGCTTTATAAATTATATCCTATACTTATACCTCTAAGTAAATTATATGCGATAGAAAATGATGCTTTGTTAATACACAGTGTTTTGATTATGGTATATCTCATCATGTTCGGAGTTCGCATAATATATGCTTCCAGACTTGACTTCATTTTGAAACAAATTTAAAGTTCTACTCACCCTGTCGCTGTCCTCTTCAGATATTGTTCACACACGTTAACCGCCACTACACTTTTACTCATATTGAAGTGAGGATAGTAGTTCTTTATTTTTTGTTCAGTTGAATAACTTACGCTACGAATATTACGCTAAATAAGTCAATTCAAACGTATTGGTATTATATATTGTAAAAAGATGGAAGAGGAACACGCGATATATAACATAACCACTATGTATGAGACATATCTGGGCAACATAAAATCAACATTTTATATATTATTTAATGAATATTATTGGTTATGCTGTTTCGATATAATTTAAATTAAACTGGAAAACATTGTGTTGGAAACTTCATGACAACATTAATGCAATGTAAGTTTGCAAATATTGCAAAAGTTATCTCTGGAAAATGTTTTTGTTATGTATCATGTTTAGTGGGGAGTCGCCAGTCTTCTAAGTTCTTCGTCGCATTCCCATACCAGCCGAGATGTTACCTTAGAGCTCTGAAGTGCTTTAACGGCAGCTTGACTGTCACTGTAGATCCTGATCTCCCTGTTATTGTAGGCTCTCATGTTATTTGCCCTTGCACAAACAAGTATTGCATAAACCTCTGCTTGAAATACCGAGGGATATTTACCAAGCGAGACGATTCCTTCATATTTGCTCGATTTGCTGTATATACCCGCTTCGGTGCCGAGCTCATTCCTTGATCCGTCTGTATACCAGATCAATTCATTCGCTCTGCTAAGTGGTGGTGCGTCCTCTTCCTCAAGCTCCTTTCGATCTTTGATGACAATCTCGAAGTTCTTGCGAAAGATATATCTGGCGGTCATATGGTCTGTTGGAATTTTAAAAATGTCGTCATCCTCGTGCCTTATTTCTGTGTGTCCTCTTCCATGTGCCACGTCATGGTCTGATGGTTTTCAGTCGGGTTAGAGTTGCCCTAGCTTCGCACATTATGACACAATGTAGCGGAAGAAGGTCTAGCATTGTTTCCAGCGCCGCTGTAGGAGTAGTCCTCATTGCCCCTGTAATGTCTATGCATGCAAGTCTTTGGACCTTGCTTAATTTTAACATCGCAGAGGTTTGTCTAATCTTTGGCCACCAGACCAGAGATACCAGTGAGCCTTTATGCGACAGATCATTCAGGTTATCAGGTGGAGGCATTAAGGCTCTAACACTTCGACCCATGTTGTCCCATAAGTGCTTTATGGGGTTAAGGTCAGGACTTTTAGGTGGCCACGACAAAATTGAAATTTCGTCTTCTTGGAGGTAGGTAATCTTGTACCACTCTTACCGCCATTAATAAAAAGGATTATCCAATAAATGGGGCGTATTATGGTACCACATGTGGTTCTAAAATGTCTGTTATGTATCTGTCAGCAGTCAAACGACCTCCCTGAATCATAACCAGCTCCGTATGGGCCTCCAATCTAATGCCACCCAATACCATTACAGACCCCCCTCCGTAGTTTACCGTTTCTACAATGTTGCATTGGGCGCATCGCTCTCCAGGGCGTCTATACACTCCCTTACGGCGATCATCACTAAAACGACAAAATCTGGACTTATCGCTGAAGAATACATTGCCCCAGTGCTGGTGATCTTGGGCAAACTGGAATCGCAGCCTTCGATGGTTTGTGGTTAGAAGAAGATCAGTTGCAGGGGTAATTTTTTCGGCTTCTGCCAACCTTCTTCGCATGGTATCTTGGCAAATTTGGTAATTATACCGACGAGAAAATTCTTGTTGCACTGAAGTGGTTGTAACAAATCACAAATCCAGTTTCTAAGTTCTTGCTTGCAATCGCAAATATCGATCTTGATTGTTAGTTGTAACCCTATTTTCCGTCCTTGTCCAGGTCTTCTTTCGTTACTACCAGTCTCCCTAAATCGTACTGTATAGCCCTGGATATCGTGGATTGTGTCACTCCTACGTTGTGCCACTTCAACTTGTGGCAAGCCTCCTCCCACAAGTGCTACGGGAGTAGCACATTCCTACCCGGAAAGATTTCTCATCTTACGAGCGTTTTGAGTCATTTTGTGTTGTAATGCACATACAAAATTTGAATATTGCGTATACAAGTGTAAAAAGCAAACTAAGAGCAAATAAACTTAATATCTAATAAATTTTGTTTAATTTCTGTTTTGTAGTAAAACACAGACATACGGGGTTGGGATAAAGTATGGAACCCAGTAAATATCTTTTAAACGAAAAGAACGATATTCATGAAAATTTGCAGGTAAGTGCAATGGAACAAAATGCTTCTAATGTACATTTTTTTGTTAATAATATACTTCCGGTTTAACTAGAACCATCAACTTCTTTAATTTAAATGGGACATCCTATATATTTTTACAGATTTTGAAAGAGCTTACATACTGAGTTTAGTGTAAAAAATGTTGTAAAAACGAGGAATATAGCACTTCCCAAACAGCAAAATATGTCCAGTGTACGTACATTTTAGACTCTTTTTAAGTCGTTACGTCCTTGTCCCATAGTAAACGAAATATGTATAAAATAAGTACGTACAGTAAAGGACATTGGTTGTAGGTACTATACGATATGCAGTAAGTACGTACTTAAGACAAACTTTTAACGTACTTTGTGTACGTAGGAACGTGTATACAGAGGCTAAGGAAGCAGAGCAGGAAATAGCATGAATTGCCCGCGCATAGATGGCGCGCTATAAGAACGCGAAGACTACACCGACAGAGAGCTGACTCAGGCGACATCTGTGGAGAAGCAAGAATTAATTGTTCTTTGTCAACTATTTTATTTCTCTTAGGACTTTGATTGATAATTTTTTGTTGTTTTAATATGTTGATCATTTATTTTAATAGATATGTGACGCCGCTACGACTATCCTTTTTGGTAGACATTTTCTCAGGCTATGTTAAAGTAATATTACAGTGTAATAATTACACAAATATAAAATAGATCTCTGAAATTTTATATTCATGTACACTTTAAAATAAGTGGTAGTAGTAAATTAGAAACTGAAAAATTAGTAATTATCTGTACCTACGTACAGTGGACGAACATAGACAAAATACAAACGTTTTATGTACATACATAATTCATAATTCCTGTACGTAATTTGGACATACTGCATTGTAGAAAATGTACTGTGTACGTACTTCGTACAGTGAAGTATGTATTCTGGACATAACTTTTGTCAGTTGGTAACGTACTTCAAACGTTTTGTGTACGTATCGATGCTGGTTGGGTTTAATCAACCTCCTTTGAGTTTTAGATAAACTAATTGATGTTGTTGGTATGCATAGTAATGAATAAACGAGTACTGTTCAGTACGTCTTTTGTTCTCCAAGTGTCAAATTCTAATTAACGGAAATAAATTTCACAATTTAGAATGGTTCATTTAAGTGAAAAAGAGCGTATTGAAATTTTAATGATGATCGGTTATGGTGATCGTGTTAGAACTCATGAAGAAGTGTGTCATATTTTTAATAATTTGCATCCGGGGAGAAATCCTATATCACTCTCAACAGTAACTAAAACATTACAACGTTTTAATACAACTGGGATGGTGAAAATTTTGCTAAAACCTGGAAGACCGCGGACTGCAACGAGCGAAACTGTTTAACAAAATATTGCAATCGATTAAGAAGAATTACCTCAAACTTCCACCACAAATTTGGCAGTCACATTTCTCCAATGAATCCATCAAAAGTTGCCGTACTTCTTGAAGTTTAACAGCCTTATTAATAATCAATTTAGATTATTCTAACATGACTTTAAAATCAAACTAGTGAAAAAACATATCAATAAATACATTTAACATTATTATAACATGCTATAAGTACGCCCTTAGTAACCATTAGTTAGTATGGTGTTATCGTCTTTATTATTAATAAGGATGTAAAAGTTTTGTTGATTCTGGCAACATAACCTTTGACTTGTGCCCATATTAGCTCTATTGGGTTCAGCTCACAATGAAAAGGGGGTTAGCAATGTACAATAATCTAATCGATTACAAATTTTTTAAACTTTGCCTCACGATTTGCGAAATACATACCATGCACTTTCCTACGAACTGTTTTTAATTTAATTTCCAATGGTTTTTTTCCCCTTGTGAGGAATAGGTTCACCGAAGTTCCGGCATTTTCTCTCACGTAAAAATCTATAAATCGTTGATTCTCCTACCCCAAATCATATTGGCACAGTTCGTAATTATGTCGCGAACAGAACTTGTGGGGTTTTGGTGCACAAGAGCATCATGAACGTTCAGGATTAATGTTTATTCCCACAAAGAATATGTACTTTTGCTAACTCGTTGAATAGGAATTGGAGAAAAACTTGAACTTGAAGCCATCTTAATTAGACGAATAGACGTTACTTGCTAGTTGCCGAATACTTCAATACCTCAAATTTTATTCTATACAGGTACTTAGATTTAAATATATGAACAGGAAATTGGGTTGTAACAGTTTAGGTTACGGGGCAGGTAGTTCCGTCGCGCCGCGCCTATGGTTTACAACAATTTTATGGTCCGAACCCCCGATCCGTGCTATCATCTTCATTGGGACAGACTATATACTGTTCTATTAAATCCACAATGTATTTTGTTGCCGATTTGTTTCTGAAAAAAACATTTATTGAAAGGGCAGAATACAAATAAAACTTTCATATTTTTTCAAATAAATATAATCATTTTTTTAATCGACCTATACAAAAAATGACATTTTACGTACTTATTTCCGGATGCAAAATGGTCTATTTTTACCGTTATTTTTTTTCGTCCGCTGTGGTTACTATGGTTACTTGTGACAATAACTGTCATTTTGTGTTGTCAAATTAGTTATTTACGAAATTTGCTGAATTTTTCGTGTTAGTAACATCGTGGAGTGAATATTAGTGTTCATAATAATCAAGAATGGATAGTGATATGGATATCAGTAACACGCCTCCGGAGCTGCGGGAATTGGCAGCTACGGCCACGTTGGATTTACTTCCCCAGAAATCACGCTTTATATCTATATGAAAAACAATACAACACGTTCAAGGTCGACGAAAAAATGTAATATGCATCTCGGCGAAGAACTGTCTATTGTCTCGCCTGCTTGCTAGCCTCGGGTATCAACTTGCAGACTCGAGACAGTTTTTGTCCTTGGTACATAAATAACTATTTGTAAGATTAAAGCAACATTTATTGACTATTAGGTATAATTTGTAGTAAGATTTTTAAATGTATTAAACCAGTTGTATTGTATTCTGAAATATAATTTGGTGTATTGCTGTTGAAATATAGTTTGTATCTACTTAACACGTGGGCTGAAAAGTCCCAGGCCTAACAAAGAAAACACGTTTTTTGTTCAAAATTAGTTTCATTCATCAACGTAATCATTCCAGCGCCACTCTAACATTTCAATACCACTTTTGTATAACGATTTATCTTTTGCCTCAACATAGACCGCAGTGTCAGAGATAACCTCTTCATTCGATCGAAATTTGTTACCGGCGAGCATTTTTTTATGTCCGCGAACAGCCAGTAGTCGCTGGGATCTAAATCTGGCGAATACGGAGGATGTGGGAGCAATTCGAAGTTCAATTCATGTAGTTTTGTTATTGTTTTGATTGACTTTCTCTTGGCAGCACCACTGCTGAATGTACATGATATTGGTTGCTTCCACTGTCTATACACTCCTTTCAACATAAATACATTCACATGATCAGCTGCAAACTGTTAAATAAACCTTCATTTATACCGGTTCCAAATGGTATTTTATTCAACAAATTAGTAAGAGTTCTTCCATAGGGAAGGGCAAAAAATGTTCTTAGTAATCGATATCCTTTTCCGCTTGCTTTCATTTTTGTTAAACACAGAATTTTTTCATCTAGCGTAAATCTTTTTCCTCTACGTTTTAAATGCTGCGTTCGAATTTGGGAGCGAATAAATGTGTATGCTGAGGGGTTTAGATGTTTTGCTAAATCCTGAAAACTTCTTTGCTCTGCAAACTTGTTGGCGATCACACATTTTTCCTTATAATCAAGAATTTATATCAATAGTCTGTCCCATTTATTTGCAGACTGCACGACTCTAAGATACTGGATTATGTTTAATGGAATTAAATGTGCTTAAATGTCTTAGGAAACCAATTAGTATTTAACATTTGCTCGTATCTATTTTAAATAGTTTTTTTTTAATAAGCTTTACAATAGTATATAATTTGCATGTGCCTGAATTCAACGTTCATGTGGAGTTTGCTAACTGAATATTTATAATAGGACTATTGAATGAATAGGTAATTAACGGCTGAACAGTTTGAAAGTTTACAATATTTTTAGCTTAATGAAGAATTTACTTGGTTCAAGTAATTACTATAAACTAGTCAAAGCTTGGTATTGGATTCAGTTACCTTTTTGGCAATTTGACCACTTGTCTCTCAGAAGTCCTATCGCAAACTGTTTCATAGCTAGCATCTTCACTAATACCTTCAGCAACCACTGGAAAACTCTCAGATTTGTAACACTGTTCTCTCCTCAAGAGACAGATCCCGGCTAGAGACTCTCTAAAGAGTGGATCGACTCCATGTTAGTGTTACACTAGGTATGCCAGAGGGTTGACAGACTACAAGAACTTAGGGCGCCACTACCTTTTTAGACATCGACGAAAAAATGAATTTAAATTAAAGAAAAGAAACCAGGGTGAAAAAGGTAGAAACCCCTTGTAGAATTTAATCAAAAGTTAAAGTTAAGAGTTACAAACTTACATGAACCCGGACACGATCCCCTACAGCTCTTACAGCCAGGTAGATAAAGAAATTTAAAATATAAACTTTATTCTGCCATTGAGGAAAAGTAAGAATGGAAGAGTGAGAAACCTGTACTTTATGAAGGTACTTAGCTTAAACAAAGAGGTCTGGTAGAAACAGAAGAAACGAAAGATGTCTTGAAGTTGAAGTAGAGATGTCTTGTAGTTGAAATTAGAAATGGCTTGAAATGGAAATTAGATGCCTAGGGGTATCCTAGTGGTGTAACGATATCCTCCTAGCAGTGTATCTTGGCAGCTGTGCTTACCTAGAAGTTCAGGTGGATTAGGGATATGTAGGAACTTGAATGTAATGGGGCACATAATGTTGGTTTAGCTTTTCAGGTAAAAAAAGGAAGGCAGTTGTTTGAAATAATGAAATTTAAATTTACTGAAAGCTTTCCCATATTAAAACAGTAAAAATTATCAGCCAAATTAAAAAAATACTAATGACCTGAAAGAATTAATTATAGCAAAAAGTTATGAATAAACCGTTTCTAAAAAATAAAATGTTTAATGAAATGTGAAGCCGACTCTGGCAGGTTTTTATGAGAAAGAAATATTCGAAAGGGTTAAAATGCAAATGTTATCTATCTTTGAAAATAATTAGTTATTCTACAACACAGAATCTAGGAAATGTTTGCATTAAAGAAAGGTAACAGTGACTTATGATAAAAGATTTAGTTTAAAAGTAAGGTACAAGTATAAAAGAAATATAGGTGACCACGTGGTATGTGAATATTCGTCTATCTCTGTGAAAAAATAAGAAATGCACAAAAAAATTATCTCGGCCACTATAGAAAAAGCTTAATAAATATAAATTATAATTTTGGACTTACCACAGCAATTTAAGGTAAAACTTAAGGTAAAATTGGAGAGACGATAAGGTATGTCTTTACTGTAATACTGTCGGTAACGGAAAGAAAGTGCGATCGTTTTCAAAAATGGAATCGGCAGTTGAAATAATATGTCAATTGTCTTAACGGTCAACGAGAGTAGGAGAAATTTAGATCACAGAACTATAATTGTTGGAAGTGGTTACTATGACGGCGAGCGGTAATTAGGGAAGTAATTTGGTAAAATCGAAACAGGTCGATAGGCATGTTACAGATTTACTACTTTCTCTGAAAATAGCTTGATTGTCCATTATTTTACACTTTTTTGCTGGATCAGCTTCAGTATGGATTATTCATATGTTGCAACCGAATCCAAAGTTTCTTCATTGGCTACAAAAAAAGAAAGTTTTGATTAAGTCTGTAAATTCAACTCGACTTCCACATTTCACCTACCATTTCCTAAAGTTAGGTGAGGCTAGAAAATATTGTAAGTAAAATCATGATAAGTGTATTAAATGTAAGTAATTACCTGGAAAGCAATTTCGGCCCACTTTAGTCATTTTTCTTTGATCTTGACCATAAAAAAACGGGTTAACTGAAATTTAACCAGTCAATATTCCTGTATTCCAATTCATGACGTAACAGCTAGCCAACCACACAAACCAGCTGACTGAGATAGTTTGACAGAGTAGTTATTTGGAGGTTTGGTGTTTGTTCATTTCAGGGTTTCCACAAACCGTTACGTCATGAAAGTTAACCATGACGTCATGGTATTGTTAACCCGGTTTGTGTGGTTAAGTTCAAAGAAGAATGGCTTTTGGTTGGAGGGACTTGGCACACCAATTGGTAGGTTCTACGTCACCGGTATGACGTAAAGTACCAAATACAGGTGAAATCGTTTGATTCTCAGCTGATTGATGAAATTGACGTTGATGTTTTCCATTCTATTATTACTAGACAAAAAAACTGATCAAATTTGAAGAATTTTAGAATATTGTTCTAAATACAATTCGTTCCAACGACTTTGTTTATTTACAAATAAAAAGCAAGACAGAAACTACTTTAAATGAGGATAGAAAGCTACAAATTCTGCAGATCTCGGAATATGAGGCGATTTCGGCACGCTTTGGTACCCCACTTTGGTCTGTCACGTATTACTGAAATTGGTAGCTTTCTATATCCTTGTCTAAAGTGGTTTTTGTTTTGATTTTCATTTGTAAATAAACAAAGTCGTTGGAAAGAATTGTATTTTTGGCCGATATTCTAAAATTCTTCCAGTTTTGTCCGTTTTTTTCCTTTTTTTTGTCTAGTAATGATGGAATGGAGTACATGAATGTCAATTTCATCAATCAGCTGTTCTAGTTGAGAACCAAACGATTTCGCCTGTAATTGTTACTTTACGTCATACATGTGACGTAGGACCTACCAATTGGTTAACCAAAGTCCCTACCAACCAAAGCTTGCCGAATTCGCCTACGATTTGACAGACTAAAAAGGGTAACAAAGTTAGCTTATATCTAGTCTCCATGGTTAGCTTGATGTCATCGTTCTTCGAAACGAAATCGATTGGTTGGTATGTATTTAACAGACCAAAGTGGGGTACCAAAGCTGGCCGAAATCACCTCTGCAACCAACTAATAAAACAATGAAACAACATGAACTGAATTAAACTGTATGCAAGTCTTATAATTGGCTGCTATTGTTCTGCAGTCAGATGTTTTTGATATCGTATGCTTGTGGTTTACGACCTGCGAAACCGTACCAAAAGCACAGAACACCTTAACTACACAGAAGCGTCTTTCAAGCGATCTGACAAAACGAAATTTCCTTGCACATGCGCGAAGCTTGGCTTGTTACTTGTCAACCTCCAAATTTTTAGGAGTTGCTTGTTTTGAATTTGTAAAGTGAATGAAGTGTTTTGTATAATTTATTTTGAACAGTTTTTTTGGGACTTTAATGATTTGATTGTGTTTTGTGTTTGGTATTTTTCATATCTACTTCACGTATTGTACTTTTTATAAACGCGTCGTAAAAATGCCCAGTAACTGAAATTATTTTGGTAAATATCCAAGTTTTCCGTATGTATGTGTTGGAAATAAGTGAATGTAGATTGCTGATCAATATAAGGAAGCATTCAGAACAATTCGGTAGACAAAATTAATGTTCAAAATTATTTAGACATTCCTAGGGCGCTTTCTTTAAATGCAATTGAAACTGTCCCAATTTTAGTTCAGGAGCATAAATGCTAAGTACGGTCTACATAATTAAAACTATAAAATTGCGCGAACCAGCTTATCAGAGGTTTCCAAGGCAGATCACTTGAAATATAAATCAACCGACAGTTTGAATTTACCGCCCAGAAATGACATTAAACAAGCCAAGCTTTAAATCAAGGTCATGAAAATTTGATCCCAAAAGATCAAAGAGCCGCCGTCAAGTTGCGTTTCTGTATAGTTGAGGTGTTCTGTGCCAAAAGTATGGGCACAGAGTACACCATCTAACAAGAGACGAAAGCTTTGTCGGTTAGATAGTGTACTCTGTGGTACTTCTTTGGTTTAGAACGTACTTAACCACAAAAAATTTCGATCTTGTGTTTATATGGTGTTTATTCCACTATGTTATCTATTGATTCCAGCAAAGCAGCAAAGTATGCGTGGTACTCCACTAGTGGTACATGCAAGAAAAACTCGCCAGTTGAGATCGATCTCCTTGTATAGCCTCCGTGGTTTAGATCAGATGGTTATCTATGGTTTAGATCACAGGTTATCAGTGTTGTTCTTGCTATTACGTTCGTAATAGATCTATTACTTTTTAATTATATCTATTACCCTATTACGTTTTTATAGCGATCTATTACCTTTTCATGAATTATTTGGCAATGGCATTTGCTCACAGGATCAGAACAGGTGAGGGCCAAAATTGACAAAAGAGAAGAATACTAAATGATGGGAGGCCATTGCAATTTATAAGAAGAAGAAGAGACTAGAATGGTGGTAAAATTAATGTGTCAGCTGTCAATTGTCATGTCGCATATTGTCATTTTATCTGATTTGTCAATTAAATTTTTGATTGAGCAGTTGGCAATCTATGAATCTATCGTACAAATAAAACTAAAAGCATTCCTCACGTTTGAAAGAGAAAAGAGAAGTAATTATTATAATATTCCGTAATAGGAATAAAAAAGACACCAAAAAAATTCTAGCTATTTAACTTCTAAAGAGTCTGATATTTAATTTATATCCTTTGTTTTTATTTTCCTACACAAACTGCATTAATAATTATTATGGAAACACAGCAAGAAATTAAGCTTAATTTCAAGGAATGTATGGAGGAAATTATCGATATCAAACATGAATTTGATGGGGAGATTCATACCTTAAACTTTCAAAGTAATTTATTTGGAAACATTATCAGTTCAATTAAACAAAAGAAAACTGAAGATTTAAATATTGATCCCATAATTAAAATCACTCCACACAAAATTAAAACTAAAATGAAATATTCAAAAAGGAAACGAAGGAAGCCAAGAGGTGAGTACAATTTGATGAGTATATATTTATTCTGGTATTTGTAGGTTATTATATTCACATAAAGCTTTGCTGAATTAATTGCTTTGAAATTTTTCTATAAAAACATCGACTACATTAATAGTAACTAGATAGGTATATAATATGGTTATCATAGAGAATAAAGGTTGATGTAGGGCTCTCGGGTCTAGCATACTTCCAGAGATGATAAAAAAAAAATGTTCACGGAAATGTATTGGTGGATGATAATTTTTAATTTTACCAAAATCAGCCATCCCCATCCCCCCCCTAGAGGGGATGGGGGGGGTCGACACCGTGAAAAATTCGTAAAAATGCATTTTTAAATATGGAATCGAATTCTACGTATTTTTTTCACGTATAACCCTAAAATTTCATTTCAACAACTTTTTTTTTTAAAAAGTTATGCGGAAAAAATGTTTTAAAAAAATTGATAATTCCATAAATATAAAAATCTTTATTCCGTCTTTACGAATAAAAATAAAAATTTGATATTTGGCATATGTATATTTAACAGAATCACTAAACAAAATAACATAACTATCCATCCCCATCCCCCCCATAGGGGGGGGATGGGGGGGATTGACACCTTCAAAAATTCGTAAAAATGAATTTTTAAATATGGAACCAAATTCTACGTATTTTTTCACGTATAACCCTAAAATTTCATTTTAACAACTTTTTTTTAACATAGTTATGCGGGAAAAATGTTTAAAAAAAATCGATTATTTCATAAATATAAAAATCTTTATTCCGTCTTTACGAATGAAAATAAAAATTTGGTATTTGGCATTTGTATATTTGATGGAATAAAATTTGGGATAAAATAAATTATATGCAAATATCATACCATAGGGGTAGAGGGTGGGGGTGAGTTTGGGAAATATTAAGGTTGGAGTAATTTTGAGTGTGTCATAAAATTCTACACCCTTTGTTAAGTATGTATGCCAATTTTCATATTTTTTTCTCCATTATTGCCAAAGATATTTATTAAAACGTGTTTTGAATTTGCGGACTTGTAATTTTTTTTGGAAAAAATTTAAAACCTGTTGATTTCGAAATACGGGTTTGCATAAATTTTGCATAAATTTTTTTTTGGTTTCAATACTCACCATTAATCTTAGCTCGCAGTATTTTTTTTATTTTCAAAATATGACTCTAAATGGTTCAAACCCGTATTTCGAAATCAACAGGTTTTAAATTTTTTCCAAAAAAATTACAAGTCCACAAATTCAAAACACGTTTTAATAAATATCTTTGGCAGTAATGGAGGAAAAAATATGAAAATTGGCATACATGCTAAACAAAGAGTGTAGAATTTTATGACACACTCAAAATTACCCCAACCCTAATATTTCCCAAACTCACCCCCACCCTCTACCCCTATGGTATGATATTTGCATATAATTTATTTTATCCCAAATTTTATTCCATCAAATATACAAATGCCAAATACCAAATTTTCATTTTCATTCGTAAAGACGGAATAAAGATTTTTATATTTATGAAATAATCGATTTTTTTTAAACATTTTTCCCGCATAACTATGTTAAAAAAAAAGTTGTTAAAATGAAATTTTAGGGTTATACGTGAAAAAATACGTAGAATTTGGTTCCATATTTAAAAATTCATTTTTACGAATTTTTGAAGGTGTCAATCCCCCCCTCCCCCCCTATGGGGGGGGGGATGGGGATGGATAGTTATGTTATTTTGTTTAGTGATTCTGTTAAATATACATATGCCAAATATCAAATTTTTATTTTTATTCGTAAAGACGGAATAAAGATTTTTATATTTATGGAATTATCAATTTTTTTAAAACATTTTTTCCGCATAACTTTTTTAAAAAAAAAGTTGTTGAAATAAAATTTCAGGGTTATACGTGACAAAATACGTAGAATTCGATTCCATATTTAAAAATGCATTTTTACGAATTTTTCACGGTGTCGACCCCCCCCATCCCCCGAATCAGGTTCTGAACAGTTTTACATTTCAGGACTTCCCATTGTCCTATCATTTGATATATAAATACTATTCACCCATTCTAATAAGAATACAAATTTATATTTATAACAGAAAGTGTAACTATAAATACATGTTAATAAGTCAATATTGAGGGCAACTGAAATTAATTCTTCAATCTTCAAGTAATAAATAAATCTAAGCTAATATAAAAATTTCCATTGAATTAAATTCTCATACAAACACAGCACTGTTATTGGAATGAGAGAATTGATTGTTTCTAAACAAAGTGTGTTGTCAGTATAGCAGGTTATTTATCTAGTCTGTTTATTGATCAAAGTTTAAATTAGTGTGCAAATGAAACTTTCATTTATTGTAAATGAATAAAGTTGGCTTGTGTTTACTTGGTTGAAGTTTTAATTAATCATATTTTCTGTTGAAGTATAATCTAAGCAGATAGTCGTTTCTTTATTGAAAAATATTCAAATACAACAAGTATTGATACTTTGTTTAGTTCCATATAAATAAATATTTTATAATTAATTTCAATTTCTTTTTAAATTTTGTTATTCCAATATATTTATTCCTTACAGGAAAATTATTGAACGGAAGTTATATAAAATGGAATTATTCAACTGGGATTATTATATGTGAATATTGTGGAAATCTTTACAAAAAGAAAGTTGAATATTTTTGTCATTTCTCTACTAATCATGGCTTAAAACAGAGGAAGATGTATATAAGTAAATCCAACAAAATAAGAATCAAGAATATCAAAACTGAAGCTCCTGATAAAGAAATTGAACAAGAATTACAGGACACAATAAATCTTCAACATCAGCTTAATGTTATTGATAATTTCAAGTCACCACTGGTAGGTGAAGTTGGTTTAAGTGACAATATCTGTAAGTGTTCAAAATCTGACAAAAAGCCAAGTGAATGTAACATATGTTTGAAACGTTTTCTAACCACAGACGATTCAATTAAAAATTCAAGCTACCCTACAAGAAAAAAATCTTTCAAATGCAGCATTTGCTCAAAATACTTCTCATCTAAACATAAATTGAATATACATTTTCATACACATACAAGCGAAAAACCTTTCAAATGTGAAATCTGTTTAAAATCTTTTGCACTGAAAAGTAATTTGAAAACACATTTGACTATTCATACAGACCAGAAACCTTTCAAATGTGAAATATGTTCAAAATATTTTTCAACGAATCAAAATTTGAAGTCACATATACGTAGCCACACAGGCGAAAAACCGTACAAATGCGGCATTTGCTCAAGACATTTTGGATTCAAAAGTAATTTAAATGCACATTTGCGTATCCATACAGGCGAAAAACCTTTCAAATGTAAAATTTGTTTAAAATCTTTTTCAACTGCTCAACAATTAATAAGGCATACTCGAACTCACACAGTCGAAAAACAGTTCAAATGTCACATTTGCCTAAAATCTTTTGCAGAGAAAAGTAATTTAGAAATACATTTGCGTAACCATACAGGCGAAAAACCTTTCAAATGTAAAATTTGTTTAAAATCTTTTTCAACTGCTCAACAATTAATAAGGCATACTCGAACTCACACAGTCGAAAAACAGTTCAAATGTCACATTTGCCTAAAATCTTTTGCAGAGAAAAGTAATTTAGAAATACATTTGCGTAACCATACAGGCGAAAAACCTTTCAAATGTGGAATTTGTCCAAAATCTCTTGCACGGAAAAGTGATTTAGAGAAACATTTGCGTATCCATACCGGCGAAAAACCTTTCAAATGTGAAATTTGCCCAATATCTTTTTCACTGAAAAGTAATTTGCAACAACATATTCGTATCCATACAGGCGAAAAACCTTTCAAATGTGAAATTTGCCTAAAATCGTTTACACTGAAAAGTTATTTAAAAAAACATTTACGTATCCACACGGGGAAAAAACTGTCACATGTGAAATTTGTTTAAAATATTTTTCAACTGCTAAACATACAGATCATATTCGAAGTCACACAGGCGAAAAACCTTTCAAATGTGAAATTTGCCTGAAATCTTTCACACTGAAAATTGATTTAAAAAGACATTTGCGTATCCATACAGGCGAAAAACCATTCGAATGTGAAATTTGCCTGAAATCTTCCACAGTGAAAAGTAGTTTAAAAATACATTTGCGTATCCATACAGGCGAAAAACCTTTCAAATGTGAAATTTGTTCGAAATCTCTTTCAACTGCTCAACAATTAACAGCCCATACTCGAAGACACACATGCGAAAAACCGTACAAATGCGGCATTTGATCAAGTCATTTCGAATTCAAAAGTAAATTAGATCTACATTTGCGTATCCATACTGGCGAAAAACCTTTCAAATGTGAAATTTGCCTAAAATCCTTTGCACAAAAAAGTACGCTGAATATTCATTTGCGTATCCATACAAGTAAAAAATCCTTTAAAATGTGATGTTTGTTTGAAATCTAAGGACAGTTTTGTTAGCTCATACTGAAGAAAAATTTGCGACTATCACTTGAAATCGTTTTCAGTAAAAGGTGATTAAAGTTATCGAGTGGTAACCATTCAATTATCTTAAAAATTCTTCATATAGATTGAGTGATTTTTTATTGTACAACATCATTCAACGTCTTACCCATATACGATGTGTGAAAGGAAAGTTGTGTTTTTTCTTTTAATTCTGCAACACCCCGTGGAAGTTATTAGAAGCATCCCATACAGCGCCGGATTAAGACTCTGAGAGGCCTGGGGCTAAATTTCGAAAAGGCCCTCTTAAGGGCACAGAAAATTAGGATTTTCGGGAAAACAGGAGAATAAATTACAATTTTTTAATGACAAGACATTGATTTCAGTTTATTGCAACAAATATAATAGATATAGTTTGTGATTCTTTTGTTATACATATAATATATGAATATAATTTAAAAACATTTTTTTTCTGATTTCGCACTGGCAAAATCTGCAATTAAATCATCGAAGTCAAGTGTCGACCTAAGCAAGTCTTTTTCAATACTCAATCTTGCTAAAGGAGATAATCTCTCATTCAGCATTGTCGACCGAAACATGTTTTTAATCCGTTTCAAAACCGAAAAGCATCTCTCCGTCTCGCAATTAGCTATCGGTATGGTAACACTTGAACCATATAGAGCTTAATTATCCAATTTAGAACTTTTATAGGATTTAGTAGGTTATCTAAATCTAAATCACTTTTATAAGCTTCAACTAGTTCATTCACTCTTATTTGCAGCTCGGTTTCATCAATGACTATAATGACAATAAAGTCATAAGCTTTACTTCGCATTACTAGTTCAGCAACTAGTTTGTCGATTAAAACGAAGAATGTCTCAACTTTAAATTTATCAGTGCTAGATAATGTAGAATGTTACACGCTTCCATCTGCTAATTTTTTGACTAGTTATCTTTAAACTGAGTTTAGGTGTTCGATACAACGCGCCCAAGCGTTTTAGCTATTTTTCCAAATTCTGCAAACTTTTCACACAAGTCCTTAACGAAATCTACTATTTTACTGGCAGATATCAAATCAATTTCAATTTTTTGAAGGTATTGACTTGTAGCGTCAAAACGACTTAAAATGCAATCCCAGAAGGCTAAAGCTTCTTTGATTTCCTCAGCTTCACGATCCTTGTAATTGGCTATTTTTTCTAAGGCGGCACCTATTATTCACTGGTGCATAATGTACGTCATTATACTTAAAGAAACACACCTAAAATGTAAAAATTATCAAATAGTCGTGGACAAAAGTTTAATTTAACGCTTATTTAAAATAAACTGAAAAGCGAGCTTTGGCGTTACTTACAATAATTAAATACATTTTAAGGATGCTTGTCTGTTTATAACCAGGCTGGCCGCCCTTTGTCGAATCGAGAGGGTATTCATCTGTAAATGAAAGAAAAACCACATCTGAGCAAAACATGATTTGCTTGAATAAAGACTTTGACTTATTATGGTATAATGTGCTATTTATTTATTAAATTAGTGATTACAATTACAACGGACCAAAAATATTGAACGACAGTATGCGGCATGAACGACACGCCTAAAATATTCCGAACAACAGGAATAATGCGACTCTGAACGACAGTAGTCTTGACACGAACGACAGTGTCTAATATCTGAACGTCAGATAAAAAGGTCTAACTATTGTAATCAATAATTTATGGTTTTATTAAAAAACTCAGAAGGATATCCATTGAGAAATAATTTTTTTTTTTATTTATTTTTTAAACACCCATTTGGCATTTTTGTACATTACAATCTGGTCATGTAGACCAATGAGCAATTTTATTCTAACTTAATTTACTAGGTTTGAAAACTTAAACTAGGGTATACTCATCAGTATCTTCCTTAGGTTCTAACATATCCGTTTTACACTAAACTTAACGTGTTACAACGCACTTTACTCTGCTTTTGCACTTTCACTTAACTAACTCAAATGGTTTTGTCCTTTTAAGTCTTCTTTCTATCCCTGTGTTGTCTAGGAGCTGGATCGCCTCGACGTTCACATGTTGGTGGAGCCTTTCTTCATGGCTAATGGCAATTTGAGTAATGGTTTGTTCAATAGTTTCCATCTTCAGGTCTCTGTGAAGATCACTATTACGAATATACCAGGGAGCATTAGCTATATTCCTCAATACTTTATTTTGGAAACGTTGTATTATATTTAAGTTCGTCTGTTTGGTACATCCCCAAAGTTGTATACCATAAGTCCAAACTGGTTTTAATATTTGCTTGTATAGTAGCAATTTGTTATGTAGAGACAGAGTGGAGTTTCTTCCAATCAACCAATACATTTTTCTGTATCTGATGCCTAGTTCTTCTCTTTTCTTTTTAACATGTGCTTTCCAACGAAGCTTTGCATCTAGCGTTATACCTAGGTATTTTGCTGTGTTCGAGTATGGTACTATATTATTGTTTATGTTTACTGGTATATGTTGACATACTTTATTAGTGAAGTTAACATGTATAGATTTAGTTTCATTCAATCTAATTTTCCATTTTTTTGTCCAAATGTTTATTCTATTGACAGCTGTTTTTAATTTCTCTGTAGCTTCCTCATTGCTTCTTCCTACTGCTAATATAGCAGTGTCATCAGCAAAGGTAGCTAAGGTATTATTTTCTAACAGAGGTATATCACAAGTGTATAAAAGGTACAAGACCGGGCCCAATACACTTCCTTGAGGTACGCCAGCTTTAATTGGTTTTAATTCTGAATATGCTTCTTCTTGTTTTATTCTAAAGTACCTTTCCGAGATGTATGATTGCAGGATTTCAGAATATTGTTTTGGTAGGTATGATCGTAATTTATAGTTTAAGCCTTCATGCCATACTTTATCAAATGCCTGCGCTACATCCAGGAAAATTGTAGAGCAGATCATTTTTTCCTCTAACGATTTCTCTATTATATCTGTTATTCTGTGTACTTGATCTATTGTGGAGTGTTTATTTCTGAATCCAAATTGATGGTTAGGTATTAATTTTTTAGCTTCAATAATGGGTTTTAATCGTTTCAGAAGGAGTTTTTCGAACAATTTTGATATTACTGGTAGTAATGATATAGGTCTATAAGATGTTAGTTCGTGAGGAGGTTTTCCTGGTTTAGGGATCATAATGACTTCAGCCATTTTCCATAATCTAGGGACATATCTTAATCTAAAAGCAGCATTGATTAAGTATGTTAGTTTAACTATAGCTTTTCTTGGAAGCTGTTTCAATATTTCTCCAGTTATTAAATCAAAACCAGGTGCTTTTTTCGGGTTAATATTTTCTTTTATTTCAGTAATTACTTCTGTTGGTGATGTAAGTCTGATTGTTTCTTCTTCTTGAAACGGCTCATCCCAGTCTGGTACTTCTTCGTGATATTCATTTGGTTTAAATGTTTGTTCTAGATGATTTGCAAAAATTTTTGCTTTTGAGGTATTATTTCTAGCCCATTTTCCGTCAGTTTGTTTAATTGGGGGATTCTGGATTATTGGTCTTTTTAATCTTTTAGTGGCTTTCCAAAGAGAATAATCAGTGCTGCTATCATAGGTTAAGTCTCTCAGGTAAGAATTAATAGATTCATCTTTGATTTGCTGAATGTCTCTTTTTAATTGTTGGGTAGCATTATTTAATCTATTTTTATCCACAGGAGCTCTGGACTGTTGCCATTTTCTCCTAAGCTTTCTTTTTTCTGTGATTAGTTGTCTAATTTCTTTTGGGTAGTTGTTTCCTGCTACTCTAGCGTTTAATATGGGAGTATTTTCCCATGCTGAAGATTGGATATCATTAACAAGTATCTCAACTTCTAGTTCTAATTGCATTTTATTAATTAATGGAACTGATAGGTTAATTTTCTCTTCAAGGCAAAATCTAAAGCTTTCCCAATCAGTTAGCTTATTTACTAAGGTTGGACTATTTTGTTTTTTAATTATATTATCACTCAATGTTATTAATATTGGAGAATGATCAGAGTCCATATCCCATCCTTCTTCAACTTGCAGATAGTTGGTGGATATGTTTTTAATAATATAAAAGTCAATAAGATCAGGTACCTTATTTGGGTCAGTTGGCCAGTAAGTTGGTTTGCCTGTTGATAAATATTCACATTTAATTTCTTTGATTGCTTGAAGTAGCTCCCTGCCTTTAGTTGTAGTTAGCCTAGATCCCCAGTCAGTATGTTTTGCATTAAAATCGCCTCCTATTATAAATCTATTTCCTTGATTTCTCAGAAAATCTAAATACTGATATTTTTTAATTGAGTGTTTGGGAGGGCAATAAACTGCCGTTATGCAGACTTGGTAAGTTTTCGTTTTTACTCTTACAGATGTAGCTTGAAACTCTTCAGTCTTATATTCTAACTCTTGATAATGTGAAATATTTTCTTTAATTATAACAGCGCTACCTCCTTTAGCAGCATTTTCAGGATGAGTGGTGTGATATACCTTATAGCCTCTAAGTTTAATGTATGATTGATTGGTGAAATGCGTTTCTGATATTAGGCATACATCAATTTTATCTATATCTAGGACTGCTTGCAATTCTTGTTGATGTTGCAAAAGTCCATTAGCATTCCATGACATTATCCTAAGGTTAGTAGCCATTTCTTTGCTTGGGAATAGCTCCTTTATTGCTATGTTTAAGTCTGCTTAATCGCTCATCAAACTTATTGAGCATTTGTTTCTGTTCATTCAGTTGGCTCAGGATTAATTGCAGAGTTTGTTCTATGTGCATATTTTGTTGAGAAGTGTTTGTTTCATTTCTACTATTACCTAAATTGCCAGTTACCGCCTGGCTGTAGTTTCTAGATGTAGTATTAGTTTTAGATATTTGCATATTACTTACGTTCTGTGGTGGAGCAACTCGTTGGTTGTCGCCTTGTTGTTTGTTTCTAGTTGGTTTACTATGTAAACTTTTTGGTTTGATAGCGTTGGTTCTCATCTTTTGAATTTCCTTAGCTGCAATACATCCTCTATAATTTGCAGGGTGATTCTTGCCACAGTTAACACACTTTGGTTGTATATTACTTGGTTTCTCGCAGTCTTTTGTTAGGTGTTTACCTACGCATTTCACGCATCTTGCTTCCCTGTTGCAATATCTTTGTGTATGTCCAAATGCTTGACATTTTTTACATTGCGGAACTAACTTAGATTTTTTGATTGGTTGTACTTCAACCTTATAACCTAATATGTCAGTTATTTTGAAGATTTTGTTGATATCCTCATCTTGTCTGAAAGTCAGCATGAACATATTTAGTGGCTGCTTAGTCTTCCATTTTAGCTTATTAACTGCTTCTAATGCTTTATATCCTCTCTCACGAAGTTCATTGATAATTGCATTAGTTTCACATAAGTGATGAAGTTTGTCAACAATAACTCTAATCGGTCTATCTTGTTTATTCTCGTAGGAGTGCCATCGCCATCCCTGTTCATTAAGCACACTTGTTAATACTCTATAGGCCTCACTATTAGGAGCATTAACTTTAATATTATCATCATTAATTAACTTAATTTGAAATTTCGTTACATCTATATTTTTATGAAAACGATCAAACTCTTTCTTATCTTTCATTCCCTCAATAATTACAGGAGGAGGTAATTCAGACTTTTTTGGCTTGGGATTTTCCCTATTAATTCTGACGGATTGAGCTTGTTGTTGTGGAGGTGAGGGCGTTGTATTCAATTTCCTTTTCTTACGATTTTTGATTCGTATCCACTCCGTCTCTTTTGCTAAATCCTCTTCATCGGTATGGTATTCGATTTCTTCATTTTGTTCTGGTTGAGTTAACTTTTTATCTATCTCCATATATTTATTTGTCAACTCTGCTAGTTGATCTTGCATTTTTTTATTGTTTGCAATTAAATTTTTGACTGCATTTTCTGATTGTAACCAAGCATTGTACAATGCCTGTTCATTCTGGCTTCTCGCATAATTCTCTTGAAAAAGAGCATTATTTTGTTGTTGTGAAAATGATGTTTCACTTTGTATAATTGGTTGGCTATAAGCCATATTATTATATATTTATATTTACATTACTGGCGTACCTGTTTATTTACGTGTATTCTGGACTATAAAACTTTGTCACTGTTTATTGTTTTTATTTCACTTATCTATTAACTGAAACATCAATTAACTGATAACTGCTATCTTCAGCGCTGCCGGTTAACGATAGGTGTTTACGCTTCGAAACTCAAACAACCAATTGAGAGAAATAATTGAATAAATTATTATGTTCAAAGGTAAATTCGGTTTGCCGTGAGAAAAACTCACCTAATGTGTAATTCAGCAAGCACAACCAGAAAAGTCACAATTATTTTTCAATCACTTAGGTAACCAATTTTCAAATAGAAGAAAATCACATTCACTCGATAAAGCACTATGTTAAAATGAAGACGAAATATTATCTTCAACGCTGATGCTATCGATACAGATATTGTGTTTATGAACAAATACTAAGAGCTGACCCTTATTTTGTTTAGTCTATCGTGTGATTTATATTTCTCTCCAGAATCGGCTAACTATTTAATTTTTATGAAAGAAAGTTTGTTCTTTAAAAAAAATGAGTTCTTACATATGTCACTTCATAGATTGGACACAAAAAAGTCAAGAGATTTTTCATTTTCAAAAAAATCTTATAAACTCCCACCCCAGAGAGCTTACGTGAAGTCTTTTGATGATATCACCTGAATCTACAAGTTGAATGGAATAATAAATAAACTTCTCATAAATTTAACCGGCACACCAAAGGTAATGGAGGAAGGTATATTGGCATTGGTACCTATGTTTGATGTTTAGAAAATTGTTACAATTGTGCTAACAATTTCAAGATAAGTGGTTTTGAACTTCATAGTTTTTGCTAATTTTTAATAGATTGTATATTTTTTATATGTAAATGTTTTCTTGTAGTTTTAAATTTATGGGTGAATGACAGGCCTGTGTATTATGATTGTTTGTTTTAGGCTATAGGAGTAAAGTCACAGCTATGTTTTTTTTTGGAATTCATAATTTAAAAAGATATTGTTAAATTATTTCAGTTAGATTTTGTTATTGAATATATTAAAATCAGTTTAATGTGTTTAATTAAAATCAGTTAGGTTTTTTTGTTTACAAAAGGTTAGAAACAATACAACTTTTAACCGGCACCCATGAGTTTATGGTCTATTTTTTCGACGTTTAAAAGGTCGACCCTACTTTAATGTTGAAATCAAAGAGTGACTGCAACACCGTGAACAAATAATCACAAGAATCCATCCATTGATTCTGAAAAAAAATTACGTTTAACTTTAGGAAGTGCGATAATTTTTGAAGGGTAGTGTTTCATAATGTTTGGATGGAAATTGACATTTAAATGCTATTTCTGTAAAATAATCATCTACATTGTATTTTCCTTGTATTGTTATTGGAAATAAATAGCTTCATCTGTGAACCACTTGGTTGTCATCTGTTTATTTTTATTTTCTCATTTAAAATATAAAATATACTCTTTTGTCCACGACCACTTAATAATAAGTCAATATTTTACCTCTTAACAGAAGGTATATGGTAACCATATATCTACTAGAGTGAATTATGGTTCATAATTCACTAGAGTGAACTCATAATTCACGCTTCTGCATTTAAATAACATGCCATGACAACTGAATGCTCACAAAATTTAGGTACATAGGTGACTAGAGATGGGGGTACAATATGAAATAAACTATTAAATCTGCATATTTTTTTTCTGAAATATATCGTATCGATAAAATATCGAAATTTTTAGTATTGATACTTTTCACAACGGTATTTTTTAATATTGATATTTTTGAAACAATATATTCATAACGGTACGGTGTATCGATACTTTACACAGTATTGCCCATCTCTATATGTCACATTTGACGTACTAAAATATATTAATTTTGACGTTAGAATTGTCAATAATACCAAATTATTACTTTCCGTTCTACACTCGCCTTATTTAATAAAGAAATCAAGGGTCGTGGACAAAGTATAGTATTCTACTCACAATTTACGGCTATTATTCACTCGGGTGCAACTGTCACCCTGCGTGAATAATTGCTATCATAAATTGCTCGTTTAATAATATACTATTTTTCACAGTTGTCAAGTCATAATAAGTATGATAAAATGAAAAACGTGGAAATATAATACACTGCGCCGCTAAATTAACGCATATTTTAAAAACATCTCAAAACTATAGTCAAGGTCACCAGTGGCGGCTCCTCGAAGGAGGCTAAGGAGGCTCGGCCTCCTCAACAATTTATCCAGCAAATAGCACCAGAAATATTTTGTTGATTATTCTTCATTTTATTTCCTGTTTATCTAATAATTTTCAAATTTAACAATTTATTCCCCGTTTTCACTAGTTATTTTTGAATCTGACAACGGTGCCCTGAGGCTAGATTCAACAAACATCTCAATACCGAAACACGTGTTGCTCAACAGAGTTGCCGTTTCTTCGACCAGTCCGCTAATACCGTAAAAAATAGCGGACATGGCAACACTCTCAGATTGCTTGCCTCTAGCGGTCGCGATGATACACGAAGGCACATCGTGTTGTGTGCGTTTTCGACTTGACCAATAAAAGATTATTCGAATGTTTCCCAATAGATACACTTTTAGATAACTTAGTTCTAAAATATAATTTTTTTGATAAAATAGCACTGCACAATGAATTATGCGTTGTATACTCGGATAGATATTTTCGGCCAGTACCTACGACAGTTACGCCGATATGATGAAATTTATGATAAATAATGAATGGCAACAAATTTTACCTCAGTTTTATAAACTACTTTGTTTGACAGTCACCATTCCTGTCACGTCGGCATCGGTGGAGAAATCATTTTCTACTCTCTAACGAATTAAAACTTACCTGCTAAATACAATGAGCCAAAATAGTTTATACAATTTAGTTTAATATCTAATAAAAAATATTTAGTAAAATGCTTAAAATAAAATACATTTTCTAATAATATTATTGATCATTTTTCGCAAACCAAAGACCGTGGGATTCCGTTAATATATAAAAAAAGTTGATAAAATTAATTAAAAAAAAACAAAATATGAATAATTCCAAAATTAAATATCCAAAAAAAAACAAAAAACGAACAAAAAAAATTTTTGTGCAAGAGAAACTCTATACTTCCAAGTTGGTTCTTGCTGGGCAACAATTAATTTTGTTACTGAAGATAGCTGGTACGATCGCTGTGCAAAGGTTAAGTTAATTGGCTGAATAGTGTATATTTTTACAAAAACGTTTTTTGTCCAGCCTCCTCTCTTAGAAAGTTCACGAGCCGCCACTGAAGGTCACTAACCATATGTATCAAATCAGAAAACACAGAGGTTACCAAAATGTGAGACTACAGATATACCCGGAGAAAAGATTGATGGTTTCATTATTTTAATTAACATAAACGTACCTGGTATTTTTATTTTTGCAAAAATTCTGTAGTAAGTACATGTGGTGATCAAAGATTACAAAAACTATACAGCGTATCTTCGGAAGTTCTTACAGAATGGCAAACTTTTTTATACACTTGATTTCTCAGAAAATTTTAATATTGACAAATGTTTTTGTATCTTGAGAAAATTATTTTGACGTATTCAGATTTTGGGTGGTGTATGTCGGGTGAAAATAAAGCACAAAAGCATGACGATAGTAAATCAAATTTTTCTAAAAATATGGAATCTGAGTCAGCCATATTGAAGGACTTATAAATCTGAGATAAAAAGTTAAGTAAAGTTTTTTCCAATGATAATATTTTCTAAGAAATGCAGAAAATACGAGTTTTGTCAGTTGTTGAAGTTTTCTGTTTCGGATTCTATATTTTTAAAAAACTTTGATTTACTATCGTCATATTTTTATGCTTAATTTTCACCCGGTACCTATATACCAAATAAATTCTGAATACGTCAAAATAATTTTCTCAAGATACACATACATTTATCAAGATTAAATTTGTCTGAGAAATCAATGACAAAAAGGTTTCCATTCGGTAAGAACTTCCAAAAACACGCTGTATATAATCGTTATTCCGACATTTTTCAAGCCATTCATAAATATCACTTTTCCGCCAAGATGAATAAGTAGGTTGTTTATTCAAAATTCTTGAATGATATGATGCATTGTCCAATACAATTGAAGATGGAGCATCCAAATTTGGTATTAATTGATCTTTTATCCATTTTTCAAACATTTCGCAATTCATATTGTCATGATAGAAAAAATTAAGCTTGCACTTGGAACAAATCCTGTTACAGAACCGGCATGCACAAAAATAATACGCTTTCCCGTGCCACATCCTTTTTTTCTTTTAACGCTTTTTAAAAACTCATCTTGCCAAGATTTTGAGCCGCTTCCATTTGAAAATATCCACGTTTCGTCTAAAAATGCCACTTTTCTAAATTTTGATTTGTCATTTTCCGTATATATTTTTTTAAAAACTGAACACGCTGCCTCACTATTTGTGGCTGCTCACATAAAAATCTTCGGTTAGTCTTTTTTGTAGCGGAACCCCAATTTTCTTATTAATTTTGACAATGATTTAAGTCCGATTTCCAAAACACCTCGAATTTTTAGGGCTTCTTTTAATACTGTAAAAGTTATATGGTTTTTGTTCTATATAAATTATAAATAACATCTCAAACTTCCATTTTAATATTTTCGCGCAAATCCTCAGTCTTTGGCTTTCTTCGTTTGCATTTTTTAGTATTACTCGGTATTATATTATGCTTTTTTTCATGCACAATTTTCTGCACAGTCCTTAAACTAATTCCCAGTGCTTTCGCTACTGTTTCCTACACACTGGTTGACGAATTTCCACTTTTTCTTTCATTCTCGAAATAATCTATCAGATTAAGTACCATTTTTTTTGCTTGAGGATGCAAAAAACCGGAAAATTGCTTCTTATTATTCCTATTGTCACTTTGAATTGTCAAAGTCACAAAACTGACATATTTAAATGAAACTTAGCTGGTGAACAACTTTTTAGAATCGCTGAAAACTAAATACATATCCTTTTTTCCCCGTCATAATTGCATACTCATGGATTTTCAAAATTTTTCAAAGGGCAGCTATTTTTTGGTTATACTAAATATGTTGTTTACAATTTATTGAATTTCCGAAGCATATAAATAAAAATACGGGGATAATAAAAAAATATGAAATCACAATATTTAATATCTTGTGAGTTGCCTCCCCTTGCCCTAATTACGGCTTCACATCTTTTCGGTAAGCTTAAAACTAGATTTTGAATTTCAACTTGATCAATCTGCTTCCACATTTCAGTGAGCCTTTTTTTTTAAAAGGAGCCGTCCCTTCGCCGGCACCACCTCAGCCTCGTGGATACTCCTAATGTTCTGACTACAGCCTATTCAGCCAATCTGTTCCCTGTATTAGCTCATACAAGTTCTTTACTGGTTGGTTGTAGAAATCTTCTGGAGTCATTTGGGGTCTTCCATATAGTTTTTGCCTCCTGTGGTCCAGCGTCTTACAGTTGCATAATATGTGCAGAGCTGTTTCGGTGTCCTTTTTGCATCTTCTGCATGTAAGGTCTCCGTTATACAGCCCTATTTTGCGCAGGTGCTCCTTTGTGGGAAAGTGTCCCGTGAGAATCCCCGTTATGGAGCGTAGTGTGTTCCTGCTCATTGAGAGCAGTTCTTTCGCTACTTTTTCTGATAGTTCTTTTATAAATTTCTTCCCATGTGTTTGACTGGGCGTATTCTTCCAGTGTTTTTTGTGTTGTTCTTTTACCCACCCTTTTAACCATGACCTAGTGGAGCATCTGGGGATGCCTACAGATGGTTCGGGTCCGTTCATCAGTGTTGACGATCCTGCTCTTGCAAGTTCGTCAGCTTTTTCATTGCCAGCGATTCCTTTGTGACCTGGGTCCAACTCCAGTGTTACACTGTTCCGAGTCGCCAGTCTTCTAAGTTCTTCGTTGCATTCCCATACCAGCCGAGAGGCATATTTACCAAGCGAGACGATTCTTTCATATTTGCTCGATTTGCTGTATATACCCGCTCCGGTGCCGAGCTCATTCCTTGATCCGTCTGTATACCAGATCAGTTCATTCGCTCTGCTAAGTGGTGGTGCGTCCTCTTCCTCAAGCTCCTTTCGATCTTTGATGACAATCTCGAAGATCTTGCGAAAGATAAATCTGGCGGTCATATGGTCTGTTGGAATTTTAAAAATGTCGTCATCCTCGTGCCTTATTTCTGTGTGTCCTCTTCCATGTGCCACGTCATGGTCTGATGGTTTTTACAGTCGAGTTAGAGTTGCCCTAGCTTCGCACATTATGACACAATGTAGCGGAGGAAGGTCTAGCATTGTTTCCAGCGCCGCTGTAGGAGTAGTCCTCATTGCCCCTGTAATGTCTATGCATCCAAGTCTTTGGACCTTGCTTAATTTTAACATCGCAGAGGTTTGTCTAATCTTTGGCCACCAGACCAGAGATACCAGTGAGCCTTTATGCGACAGATCATTCAGGTTATCAGGTGGAGGCATTAAGGCTTTAACACTTCGACCCATGTTGTCCCATAAGTGCTTTATGGGGTTAAGGTCAGGACTTTTAGGTGGCCACGACAAAATTGAAATTTCGACTTCTTGGAGGTAGGTAATCTTGTACCACTCTTACCGCCATTAATAAAAAAGATTATCCAATAAATGGGGCGTATTATGGTACCACATGTGGTTCTAAAATGTCTGTTATGTATCGGTCAGCAGTCAAACGACCTCCCTGAATCATAACCAGCTCCGTATGGGCCTCCAATCTAATGCCACCTAATACCATTACACACCCCCCTCCATAGTTTACCGTTTCTACAATGTTGCATTGGGCGCATCGCTCTCCAGGGCGTCTATACACTCTCCTACGTCGATCATCACTAAAACGACAAAATCTGGACTTATCGCTGAACAATACATTGCCCCAGTGCTGGTGATTTTGGGCAAACTGGAGTCGCAGCCTTCGATGGTTTGAGGTTAGAAGAAAATCAGTTTCAGGGGTAATTTCTGCTTCTGCCAACCTTCTCCGCATGGTATCTTGGCAAATTTGGTAATTATACCGACAAGAAAATTCTTGTTGCACTGAAGTGGTTGTAACAAATTACAAATCGAGTTCCTAAGTTCTTAATGCTTGCAATCGCAAATATTGATCTTGATTGTTAGTTGTAACCCTATTTTCCGTCCTTGTCCAGGTCTTCTTTCGTTACTACCAGTCTCCCTAAATCGTACTGTATAGCCCTGGATATCGTGGTTTGTGTCATTCCTAGACGTTGTGCCACTTCAACTTGTGGCAAGCCTCCTCCCACAAGTGCTACGACAGTAGTACATTCCTCACCCGAAAGATTTCTCATCTTACGAGCGTTTTGAGTCATTTTGTGTTGTAATGCACATACAAAATTTGAATATTACGTATACAAGTGTAAAAAGCAAACTAAGAGCAAATAAACTTGATATCTAAGGAACTGATGAAGAAGTGTGTTATATTTTCAATAACTTGCATCCGGAGAGAAATCCTATATCACGCTCAACAGTAACTAAAACATTACAACGTATTAATACAACTGGGATGGTAAAAAAATTGCTTAAACCTGGAAGACCGCGGACTGCAACGAGCGAAACTGTTAAACAAAATATTGCAATCGATTTAGAAGAATTACCTCAAACTTCCACCACAAATTTAGCAGTCACATTTCTCCAATGAATCCATAAAAAATTGCCGTACTTCTTGAAGTTTAACAGCCTTATTAATAATAAATTCAGATTATTCTAACATGACTTTAAAATTAAACTAGTGAAAAAACATTTTAATAAATACATTTAACATTATTTTAACATGCTATAAGTACGCTCTTAGTAACCATTAGTTGGTATGATGTTATCGTCTTTATTATTAATAAGGCTGTGAAAGTTTTGTTGTTCCTGGTAACATAACCTTTGACTTGTGCCCATATTAGCTCTATTGGGTTCAGCTCACAATGGTAAGGGGGTGATATGTGATATGGATATCAGTAACACGCCTCTGGAGCTGCGGGAATTGGCAGCTACGGCCACGTTGGATTTACTTTCCCAGAAATCACGCTTTATACCTATATGAAAAACAATACAACACGTTCAAGGTCGACGAAAAAATGTAATATGCACCTCGGCGAAGAACTGTCTATTGTCTCGCCTGCTTGCTAGCCTCGGGTATCAACTTGCAGACTCGAGACAGTTTTTCGTCCTTGGTACATAAATAACTATTTGTAAGATTAAAGCAACATTTATTGACTATTAGGTATAATTTGTAGTAAGATTTTTAAATGTATTAAACCAGTTGTATTGTATTCTGAAATATAATTTGGTGTATTGATGTTGAAATATAGTTTGTATCTACTTAACACGTGGGCTGAAAAGTCCCGGGCCTAACAAAGAAAACACGTTTTTTGTTCAAAATTAGTTTTATTCATCAACGTAATCATTCCAGCGCCACTCTAACATTTCAATACCACTTTTGTATAACGATTTATCTTTTGCCTCAGCATAGACCGCAGTGTCAGAGATAACCTCTTCATTCGATAGAAATTTGTTACCGGCGAGCATTTTTTTATGTCCGCGAACAGCCAGTAGTCGCTGGGATCTAAATCTGGCGAATACGGAGGATGTGGGAGAAATTCGAAGTTCAATTCATGTAATTTTGTTATTGTTTTGATTGACTTTCTCTTGGCAGGACCACTGCTGAATATACATGATATTGGTTGCTTCCACTGTCTATACACTCCTTTCAACATAAATACATTTACATGATCAGCTGCAAACTGTTAAATAAACCTTCATTTATACTGGTTCCAAATGGTATTTTATTCAACAAATTAGTAAGAGTCCTTCCATAGGAAAGGGCAAAAAATTTTCTTAGTAATTGATATCCTTTTCCGCTTGCTTTCATTTTTGTTAAACACAAAATTTTTTCATCTAGCGTAAATCTTCTTCCTCTAGGTTTTAAATGCTGCGTTCGGATTTGGGAGAGAATAAATGTGTATGCTGAGGGGTTTAGATGTTTTGCTAAATCCTGAAAACTTCTTTGATCTTCAAACTTGTTGGCGATCACACATTTTTCCTTATAATAAAGAATTTATCTCAATAGTCTGTTCAATTTATTTGCAGACTGCACGACTCTAAGATACTGGATTATGTTTAATGGAATTAAATGTGCTTGTCTTAGGAAACAAATTAGTATTTAATATTTGCTCGTATCTATTTTAAATAGTTTCTTTTTAATAATCTCTATTATAGTATATAATTTGCATGTGCCTGAATTCAACGTTCATGTGGAGTTTGCTAACTGAATATTTATAATAGGACTATTGAATGAATAGGTAATTAACGGCTACCCAACTTCTCAAAATTTTACAATATTTTTAGCTTAATGAAGAATTTACTTGGTTCAAGTAATTACTATAAACTAGTCAAAGCTTGGTATTGGATTCAGTTACCTTTTTGGCAATTTGACCACTTGTCTCTCAGAAGTAATTTCGCAAACTGGTTCATAGCTAACATCTTCACTATTACCTTCAGCAACCACTGGAAAACTCTCAGATTTGTAACACTGTTCTCTCCTGATCCCGGCTAGAGACTCTCTCAAGAGTGGATCGACTCCATGTTAGTGTTACACTAGGTATGCCAGAGGGTTGACAGACTATAAGAACTTAGGGCGCCACTACCTTTTTAGACATCGACGAAAAAATGAATTTAAATTAAAGAAAAGAAACCAGGGTGAAAAAGGTAGAAACACCTTGTAGAATTTAATTAAAAGTTAAAAATAAGAGTTACAAACTTACATCAACCCGGACACGATCCCCTACAGCTCTTACAACCGGGTAGATAAAGAAATAAAAAAAGAAATCTAAATTATAAATTTTATTCTGCCATTAAGGAAAGTAAGAATGGAAGAGTGAGAAACCTGTACTTTATGAAGGTACTTAGCTTAAACGAAGAGGTCTGGTAGAAACAGAAGAAACGAAAGATGTCTTGAAGTTGAAGTAGAGATGTCTTGAAGTTGAAATTAGAGATGGCTTGAAATGGAAATTAGATGCCTAGGGTATCCTAGTGGTGTAACGGTATCCTCCCAGCAGTGTATCTTGGCAGCTGTAACCTGGCAGCTGCAGCACATGTGCTTACCTAGAAGTTCAGGTGGATTAGGGATATGTAGGAACTTGAATGTAATGGGGCACATAATGTTGGTTTAGCTTTTCAGGTAAAAAAGGAAGGCAGTTGTTTAAAATAACGAAATTTAAATTTACTGAAAGCTTTCCCATATTGAAACAGTAAAAATTATCAGCCAAATTAAAAAAATACTAATGACCTGAAAGAATTAATTATAGCAAAAAGTTATGAATAAACCATTTCTAAAAAAATAAAATGTTCAATGAAATGTGAAGCCGACACTGGCAGGTTTTTATGAGAAAGGAATATTTGAAAAAGTTAAAATGCAAATGTTATCTATCTTTGAAGATAATATAGGTATTCTACAACACAGAATCTAGCAAATGTTTGCATTAAAAAAAGGTAACAGTGACTTATGATAAAAGATTTAGTTTAAAAGTAAGGTACAAGTATAAAAGAAATATAGGTGACCACGTGGTATGTGAATATTCGTCTATCTCTGTGAAAAACTAAGAAATGCACAAAAAAATTATCTCAGCCACTATAGAAAAAGCTTAAGCTTAAACTTAAGGTAAAATTGGAGAGACGATAAGGTATGTCTTTACTGTAATACTGTCGGTAACGGAAAGAAAGTGCGATCGTTTTCAAAAATGGGATCGGCAGTTGAAATAATATGTCAATTGTCTTAACGGTCAACGAGAGTAGGAGAAATTTAGATCACAGAACTATAATTAATGGAAGTGGTTACTATGACGGCGAGCGGTAATTAGGGAAGTAATTTGGTAAAATCGAAACAGGTCGATAGGCACGTTACAGATTTACTACTTTCTCTGAAAATAGCTTGAATGTCCATTATTTTACACTTCTTTGCTGGATCAGCTTCAGTATGGATTATTCATATGTTGCAACCGAATCCAAAGTTTCTTCATTGGCTACAAAAAAAGAAAGTTTTGATTAAGTCTGTAAATTCAACTCGACTTCCACATTTCACCTACCATTTCCTAAAGTTAGGTGAGGCTAGAAAATATTGTAAGTAAAATCATGATAAGTGTATTAAATGTAAGTAATTACCTGGAAAGCAATTTCGGCCCACTTTAGTAATTTTTCTTTGATCTTGACCATAAAAAAACGGGTTAACTGAAATTTAACCAGTCAATATTCCTGTATTCCAATTCATGACGTAACAGCTAGCCAACCACACAAACCAGCTGACTGAGATAGTTTGACAGAGTAGTTATTTGGAGGTTAGGTGTTTGTTTATTTCAGGGTTTCCACAAACCGTTACGTCCTAAAAGTTAACCATGACGTCATGGTATTGTTAACCCGGTTTGCGTGGTTAAGTTCAAAGAAGAATGACTTTTGGTTGGAGGGACTTGGCTAACCAATTGGTAGGTTCTACGTCACCGGTTTGGCGTAAAGTACCAAATACAGGTGATATCGTTTGATTCTCAGCTGCTACAGCTGATTGATGAAATTGACATTGATGTATTCCATTCTATTATTACTAGACAAAAAAACTGACCAAATTTGAAGAATTTTAGAATATTGTTCTAAATACAATTCGTTCCAACGACTTTGTTTAATTACAAATAAAAAGCAAGACAAAAACTACTTTAAATGAGGATAGAGAGCTACAAATTCTGCAGATCTCGGGATATGAGGCGATTTCGGCACGCTTTGGTACCCCACTTTGGTCTGTCACGTATTACTGAAATTGGTAGCTTTCTATATCCTTGTCTAAAGTAGTTTTTGTTTTGATTTTTATTTGCAAATAAACAAAGTCGTTGGAAAGAATTGTATTTTTGGCCGATATTCTAAAATTCTTCCAGTTTTGTCCGTTTGTTTTCCACTTTTTGTCTAGTAATGATGGAATGGAGTACATGAATGTCAATTTCATCAATCAGCTGTTCTAGTTGAGAACCAAACGATTTCGCCTGTAATTGGTACTTTACGTCATACCTGTAACGTAGAACCTACCAATTGGTTAACCAAAGTCCCTACCAACCAAAGCGTGCCGAAATCGCCTACGATTTGACAGACTAAAAAGGGTAACAAAGTTAGCTTGACGTCATCGTTTTTCGAAACGAAATCGATTGGTATCAGCGTTGCCACAGGTGGCCCGATTTGGCCAGATCTGGCCCTTTTTAAGACGGAGTGGCACTTTGGCACCTCTTTTCGAAATCTGGCCCGTTTTTCCTGCCTGTCCACTGTGAACTGTTTCTCGTTCCTGACTGACTGAACTGAACACAGCCAATGACAGCCATGTCTCATGTCTTGCTGCTTGCTGCTGTTATTAGTGAATTAAAAAGAAGAACTTGACACTTTTTATTTTATGGTTATGGTTGGAGTTTGGTGTGGTGTTTGGTCATTAGTCCGGGGAAGTAAAGATATAAAATGGAAAAGATTTCCACCAGAGATTTGACTTTTTTAAACGAAAGTATATCTGTATCTGTAGAGTAGGGAGGGTGAGTTAGGCCCACAGCACTTAGGCCACATGTGACCCATTGTACATCCTCCCGAGGAGTTGTCTTCCTAGGTCATTGTCCATCCTGTCCTTTCCAGGAAGGTGGATAGGTCACTAGGAGACATCTCCTTTATATTGGCAGGTGTAGTCCAAGACTCACCGAACGCACACTCTCTTATTGACGATAACTCCGGGCACTCGCATAAAACATGCCTGACAGATTAATCTTCCTGTTCACACATCCTGCATAGGGGTGTGTCCACTAGCCCCATTGTATGGAGGTGTTTCCTTAATTGACAGTGGCCAGTCAGAAATCCTACCGTTACTAAAGTATATGTAGTATAGACTCGAGCTTGGAATGCAGCATGCAAGCATAGATTGGAGCACGTGAAATGAAACAGTTTTTCGTCCATAACTTTTTTAGATTTGATTATACAAAAAAATTGTAGGCATTTAAATTGTAGGGAATTTTATACCCTATAAGATGACGTAATGCAATATTTAAAAAAAACATATTTTCCAGCCCTCAATTTTTGAAAAATTGAAAAAAAAATTGCAATTTGGTTTTTTAAGCGACAAATATAATCAGAATAGCAATAACGACTTCATAATATATGAATATATAGTAGCCCGGCACCTGAGAGTGAGATATGTTTATTTTAAATTATTGACATTGGGGTATCCAACTTATATTAGGTACTTATTATAAGAATGGGCTTACTTAGCTTCAACTGATAGAGTTTTTGTAGAATGTTAGCATTTTGAATTTTTTTTTGTTCCTATCAGATGATATATCACTCGTATATCATATATATTTTTTTAATGCATTAACGTTGTTTTAATTTCAGTTGCTTCCAAAGTGTTCCAAAGCTTTGTTAAAAAGTTTGAGTTTATGTGATTTTAGTTTGTAATGGATATTTTTTAACATAAATAAATAAATATCAAAGATCTACATTTTTTATTGTATTTCTTCTTATTAGATGTCCGGTGCAGCCGCTCTGCGCTCGTTACCAGCGACAAATCTGGTCACGTGACACTATTTTGAGTTTCCCGCGACTCGAAAAAGTAACGACAGAGACAATAGGTTTATTCTCACCAGCATCACAGACAGTTCTGGACAATCCGGATTCGGCGCACAGCCTCGAAAGGGTTCCTACAAAGATTTATGATTGATTGGAAATCCGCAGTACTGTGTTCACACACGATTTGTGGATAGTCTGCAAACTGTCAAAACAGTTTGCGGATCTTTTACAAGTAATATGTCCGGATCATGCGCAGTGTTTTTTTAACATAAAATAAATTTTGATTGTAATATTTGTGTTGTGATTGTTTATATTTAACAATGAGTGATTTTGAGACATCTGATGATTCGTAAACATTCGTAAACAAAATTTGTGGTTAATTGAGGTTATATTCCCTTTCTTGCCACAGATCACCTACCTGCTAGGCTAGCCCATATATTTTCAATTGTCAACTGTTCATACAAACTGTTCCGGATCGATCAGAAACAGACATGCGTGTTAACATTAGTTTGAAAACTGTCTATTATTTGTCAGAGATTTTCTGTGAGAACAAACCCAACGTCAACATGGATACTTGCAGGAATAGGGAACTTGCCAAAAAAATAAAATCATTTAAAAACAATTAAAATCGTAAGATATTATCATAAGGAACTTCGTAGAAAAAGAAAAATTCCAATAACGATTAAATTACCTGAGAAATAAAGGGTTAAAATTTGAATAATTTGAACTGCTCTTAAAACGCGCTGCCATTGGTTGTGACGTCAGACCGCACTTTTCGAGTCGGGCGATTGTGAACAGACAATTCAAACAACACTTAAAAACTGAGGAACTGACGCTAACGATTCGAATTCGATAAAAAATCAATAATGCTTCAAATGGCTGTTTCTGCGGTTACCGATGCGCGAGGTGCGGTGTGACGTCACAGCCGCTGCCGCGCATTTTTCTTCGTTTGAATACACCCGGTGGCGATTCCAACTTTAATTATTTACTGTGAAATAAGTATTGCGATTTAAGGACTGATATTTGGTATAATGTGTTTTCATATATAAACACACATTTTAGTAGAATAAAAAAAAAATGGGCAAGTTCCCTATTATCTCCAAATAAGGAAGATACAAGATACAAAATTATCTATACTAACAAAAACGAAACCAAAAAATGAAGAACAGTCTTCAAAAAACTGCATATATCAGATATCTTGTGAATGCGACAAATTCTATTTAGGTGAAACATCTAGACCATTGAAAGTCCGAATAAATGAACATAAAAAGTATATCAAAGATAGGGAGTTCTTTAAGTCAGGTATTTGCAAACATGCTTGGGAAGAGGGGCATGAAATTCAATGGGATTCGAGAAAAATAATAATGAAAGAGCCCAATAATGAAAGACGAAAAATCAAAGAAAGTGCTTTAATACAACTAAATTCAGATAAATGTGTAGCTAGTATTTCAGCCGAATGTAGTCAAATTTGGTTACCAACGTTAGAAAGAGAAATTTCCAATAATCAATTACCTACGTTGTCAGGATAGCATCATAAGTTTTTATCCAGGTTTTCTTATGATTTATCTTTGGAATGGTTGTTAATCGATATACACTTCAATACACAAAATCACCAAACTGAGTTATACATATTTTGAAAACAAAAATAATCATACACAAAAAAGTAACAACAACGCGTTTTTATTATCAAAATTTCCAAAATAAGCGAAAAAAAGCGCTATCCCAATAAAAACCGTTCCTGGAACGAGCACTTCAGTGGATTCCATTTCTAGTGGAATACATATCGTTAGAATGTCTTAAAATGAAATATTTTATTTCACATTTTACCAGAGGTGTGATCTACTATGAATGGACCTTAATGAAATTTGACAACAAAGTTTTGTAGTCTTAAACTTCAAAATATTATTGATTGTCTAGTTGTCAAATTTTTTCGTTGTGTCAGATAGGGACCAAAAAATTATTTCTATACTAGTTAATCTTGACAACGGTAGCTGGAACGCTACCGAAATAAAAAACATTATTGTGGTTTGATTCCCAAAAAAATAAGAAAAAAGGACCGGAATTTTAAGAGCCTGTGGCAACACTGATTGGTATGTATTTGACAGACCAAGTGGGGTACCAAAGCTGGCCGAAATCACCTCTGCAACCCAACTAATAAAACAGTAAAATACCATGAACTGAAACTGTATGCAAGTCTTATGATTGGCTGCTATTGTTCTGCAGTCAGATGTTTTTGATATCGTATGCTTGTGGTTTACGACCTGCGAAACCGTACCAAAAGTATGGGCACAGAGTACACCATCTAACAAGAGACGAAAGCTTTGTCGGTTAGATGGTGTACTCTGTGGTATGGGCTGTACTTCTTTGGTTTAGAACGTACATAACCACAAAAAATTTCGATCTTGTGTTTATATGGTGTTTATTCTAGCATGTTATCTATTGATTCCAGCAAAGCAGCAAAGTATGCGTGGTACTCCACTAGTGGTACATGCAAGAAAAACTCGCCTGTGGAGTTCGATCTCCTTGTATAGCCTCCGTGGTTTAGATCAGTTGGTTACCTATGGTTTAGATCACAGGTTAGCAGTGTTGTTCCTGCTATTACGTTCGTAATAGATCTATTACCTTTCAATTATATCTATTACCCTATTACGTTTTGATAGCAATCTATTACCTTTTCATGTATTATTTGGCAATGGCATTTGCGCTCAGGATCAGAACAGGTGAGGGCCAAAATTGACAATAGAGAAGAATACTAAATGATGGGAGGCCATTGCAATTTATAAGAAGAAGAAGGTGGTAAAATTAATGTGTCAGCTGTCAATTGTCATGTCGCATATTATCATTTTGTCTGATTTGTCAATTCGCGAAAACGAGCAAAGGGTGCGACACCTACCGTCAAAATTTTATAGCTTTGGAATGGGGAAAACAAACCAAATCCCCATTAGAGTACGTGTATAGTGAGCAAGGTATTAATATCGTTTTCTTGATTTCTAGAAGAGTTTGGTGAAGTTTGTTTTATCAGAATACTTATTTAGACTCTAATAATGACCAGCAAGTGCAAGAGGTATATTGCTCTGTGCCGCAATGTAATCAGTAAAAAGATGCAAATGTATCAATACATAACTTCCCCACAGATCCAAAATTATGCAAAGTGTGGTAAAACATTTTAAAAATTAGGAAACATATTTCCGAATACTTGTCAGTGTGTATCAGGCACTGCTTAGAAACATATTATAAAGGTAGTTTCAATCATTTCAATAAAGTATTTTGATGTTCAGTGTTATTTATGCTTTGAAAACCTGTTCGCCTTCTACCATCGGCTGATTTCTGTCTCCAATGTTTTTTAAAATGTCCACCAAACCAATTTTAACAAGCACCATCTCTCACAAAACACCTTTATCGCCCAAAATTCGAAATTTAATCAAATGGACAGAAAAACAGAAATGGATTTGTTTATTGTTTTCCATAGAGAAATAATATTCTATGTTGTTTTCCCCATTCCAATGACAGCTTTGACATATACTGCAGCGCCCACTATCGGAAAAATTTCCGCGAATTACATTTTTGATTGAGCAGTTGGCAATCTATGAATCTATCGTACAAATCATAGACATGATTTCTCTATGGTACAAATGAAACTAAAAGCATCCCTCACGTTTGAAAGAGAAGTAATCAGTGATGGGTAATGTTAATAACCACCTATGTTGTTAACCAGTTTTTAGCGTTAATTAACGCTAAGTTAACAATTTAGGCGGCCACTTAAAAAAGAAGAATTTGTATAAAATTATATTTATATAATAGTTATTTATGTAACTAGTGTGTAAAGTAGCCTTTTTTTTGACGAATGTGAATATTGTCGCATGAGCCGCAGGCGAATGCGACAATCACATGAGTCGAAAAAAAGGTCTTTACACACGAATTGCATACAATATTTTTTCTACTAGGGAATATTTAATCAAAATACAAAAGTTTAAAAGTAATTTTCTTTACGCACTAGTGCGTAAAGAGACATACTTTACGCACTAGTGCGTAAAGTAAGTTAAATTTTTCTTTAGAAGAATCCATCTTTATTTTTATAATAATCTAAAATAACATCATAGTTTTCTAAAAATATTCAATTCTTAAATATAAAATACAATTGCTTACCCTAGGTATAGTCGGAAGATCTCAATTTAAATTTTAAATGTCAGATTCAATTCACAAAGAAATGTCAGTCACTCACCGCCAACTTATGCCTATTTACCGTATTATTTCCAGTACTCAATAATTATTTAACAATAATTATTAGGTTACTTTACCGAATTCTATAGGTTTCTATCTCCAATTTATGAAAAAAACTTAGATTTAATATCCGTTTATTATACCTATATTTTTATAAGACTGGATATCTATAACTACATCCATATTGGAATTTTTTCTTTACGCACTAGTGCGTAAAGTAAAACTCTTTACGCACTAGTGCGTAAAATAAAGTTTTGCGCACTCGAAAATGTGTCTAAAGTACGTACTTTACACACGGTAGTAGAAAAAAGCATTTTCTAGCCCGCGAGCATCAGGAGTTTGCGCAGTAATTTTCCATGTCTATTAAATAGCATTACGCAAACTCCTGACGTCCGCGACTGTCGATGACTTCTGAGCTCTGGAGCTTTTATTTACATCTCAAATATGCTTAAATTATGTCAAAATGTTTGTAATAGTGGACAGAACACAAATATCTAATAAACAATTTTTTTTGGTTAAAAATTGATAGTTAATAACTAGTTATTAACCAGTGACCGGTTAACAAAATTATTAACCGGTTAATACCCATCACTGGAAGTAATTATTATAATATTCTGTAATAGGAATAAAAAAGACACCAAAAAAAATTCTAGCTATTCAACTTCTAAAGAGGGCATCACTGAATAAACCCAAAAAAAAGAAGAAAAATAAAAATCTATTACCTTTTTTAGCATTCTATCAGAGACAACCCTTCTCTGATTATATTACGTTTTTGCGTGGCATTTTGTTACCAAAAAATATTTCCTAGGAACAACCTTGTGTATAGTGTATAATATCTCTGGGAACAACGCTGCAGGTTAGATTAACAGTGACAGTTTTTATCATTTTCGTCTAATATTTAATTTATATCCTTTGTTTTTATTTTCCTACACATACTGCATTAATAATTATTATGGAAATACAGCAAGAAATTGAGGTTAATTTCAAGGAATGTATGGAGGAAATTATCGATATCAAACATGAATTTGATGGGGAGATTCATACCTTAAACTTTCAAAGTAATTTATTTGGAAACATTATCAGTTCCATTAAACAAACGAAAACTGAAGATTTAAATATTGATCCCATAATTAAAATCACTCCACACAAAATTAAAACTAAAATGAGAAATTCAAAAAGGAAACAAAGAAAGCCAAGAGGTGAGTACAATTTGATAAGTATATATTTATTCTCTATGATAACCATATTTACCTATCTAGTTACTATTAATGTAGTCGATGTTTTTATAGAAAAATTTCAAAGCAATTAATTCAGCAAAGCTTTATGTGAATATAATAACCTACAAATACTAGAAATTCTTCTTTGCATCATAAAATTTTATTTCATAGTCTCAAAACTTGAGATTTCAACTGTGATTTGATATAAGAATGAATTTTCAAGGGAGATATCTTCACACTATATTTTGTTACAATTTCTAGAGCATCCTTATTTCTATTTCCAAGGGTAGGTACCTTGAATTCTCCGAACAATTAAGAGTAAATAGTCATATGCCAACATAAACATCAATGTCTAAGTTTATTTATTTATATTGCTTGTTTCCACAGATGTTGCCATGTCATATTATTTATATCTAATAACCATCCAATGACTTGAATTTTTTTGTGGTTCCTCAGTATGTTCTTTAATAATTACTATATAATTGAGATAAATGTATAAAAAGAATTTATGTAATCTTAGACAATACACAAAATTTCATGAATGTATGAATTAATGTTTATGTCAATTTTAAAGTTTTAGTAATTCAGTATTTTTCAGTAAATGTGACAAAACTGCTGATATTGAATATTTACATTTTTTAACAGCTGTTTTTGTTAATTTTTACTAAATATATTATGGCTATTGTATTCAAGTGTGGTAGATATTGTGAAAAAATTTTAATGTGGATCAATTAAGGATACTTTATCCACCTATTGATTAAATAATATCAACAAGATGGTGAATTGTTGTGCACTAGGCACTTTCACAGGTAAGCATCAGGTTCTAAACAGTTTTACAGTTCGGGACTTCCCATTGTCCTATCATTTGATATATAAATACTATTTACCCATTCTAATAAGAATACAAATTTATATTTATAACAGAAAGTGTAACTATAAATACATGTTAATAAGTCAATATTGAGGGCAACTAAAATTAATTCTTCAATCTTCAAGTAATAAATAAATCTAAGCTAATATAAAAATTTCCATTAAATTAAATTCTCATACAAACACAGCACTGTTATTGGAATGAGAGAATTGATTTAGATATTGTTTCTAAACAAAGTGAGTTGTCAGTATAGCAGGTTATTTATCTAGTCTGTTTATTGATTAAAGCTTGAATTAGTGTGCAAATGAAACTTTCATTTATTGTAAATGAATAAAGTTGGCTTGTGTTTACTTGGTTGAAGTTTTAATTAATCATATTTTCTGTTAAAGTATAATATAAGCAGATAGTTGTTTCTTTATTGAAAAAGATTCAAATACAAAAAGTATTGATACTTTGTTTAGTTCCATATAAATAAATCTTTTATAATAAATTTCAATTTCTTTTTAAATTTTGTTATTCCAATATATTTATTCCTTACAGGAAAATTATTGAACGGAAGTTATATAAAATGGAATTCTTCAACTGGGATTATCATATGTGAAATTTGTGGAAATTTTTACAAAAAGAAAGTTGAATATTTTTGTCATTTCTCTACTAATCATGGCTTAAAACAGAGGAAGATGTATATAAGTAAATCCAACAAAATAAGAATCAAGAATATCAAAACTAAAGCTCCTGATAAAGAAATTGAACAAGAATTACAGGACACAATAAATCTTCAACATCAGCTTAATGTTATTGATAATTTCAAGTCACCACTGGTAGGTGAAGTTGGTTTAAGTGACAATATTTGTAACTGTTCAAAATCTGACAAAAAGCCAAGTGAATGTAACATATGTTTGAAACGTTTTCTAACCACAGATGATTCAATTAAAAATTCAAGCTACCCTACAGGAAAAAAATCTTTCAAATGCAGCATTTGCTCAAGATACTTCTCATCTAAACATACTTAAATTAAATATACATTTTCATACACATACAAGCGAAAAACCTTTCAAATGTGAAATCTGTTTAAAATCTTTTTCACAGAATCGAAATTTGAAATCACATATACGTAGCCACACAGGCGAAAAACCGTACAAATGCGGCATTTGCTCAAGACATTTCGGATTCAAAAGTAATTTAAATGCACATTTGGGTATCCATACAGGCGAAAAACTTTTCAAATGTGAAATTTGTTCAAAATCTTTTACACGGAATCAAAATTTGAAATCACATATACGTAGCCACACAGGCGAAAACCGTACAAATGCGGCATTTGCTCAAGACATTTCGGATTCAAAAGTAATTTAGATGAACATTTGCGTTTCCATACAGGCGAAAAACCATTCAAATGTGACATTTGCCTAAAATCTTTTTTGCAGAAAAGTAATTTAAAAACACATTTGCGTATCCATACAGGCGAAAAACTTTTCAAATGTAAAATTTGTTCAAAATGTTTTACACGGAATCAAAATTTGAAATCACATATACGTAGCCACACAGGCGAAAAACCGTACAAATGCGGCATTTGCTCAAGACATTTCGGATTCAAAAGTAATTTAGATGAACATTTGCGTTTCCATACAGGCGAAAAACCATTCAAATGTGACATTTGCCTAAAATCTTTTTTGCAGAAAAGTAATTTAAAAACACATTTGCGTATCCATACAGGCGAAAAACTTTTCAAATGTAAAATTTGTTCAAAATCTTTTACACGGAATCAAAATTTGAAATCACATATACGTAGCCACACAGGCGAAAAACCGTACAAATGCGGCATTTGCTCAAGACATTTTGGATTCAAAAGTAATTTAGATGAACATTTGCGTATCCATACAGGCGAAAAACTTTTCAAATGTAAAATTTGTTCAAAATCTCATTCAACTGCTCAACAATTAATAGTTCATACTCGAAGTTACACAGGCGTAAAACCATTCAATTGTGACATTTGCCTAAAATCTTTTGCAGAGAAAAGTAAGTTAAAAATACATTTGCGTATTCATACAGACAAAAAACTTTTCAAATGTGAAATATGTTCAAAATCTTTTACACGGAATCAAAATTTGAAATCACATATACGTGGCTACAGGCGAAAACCGATACAAATGCGGCATCTGCTCAAAACATTTCGGATTCAAAAGTAATTTAGGTGAACATTTGCGTATCCATACAGGCGAAAAACCATTCAAATGTGACATTTGCCTAAAATCTTTTTCGCAGAAAAGTAATTTAAAAACACATTTGCGTATTCATACAGACAAAAACCTGTGATGTAGGGAAGTCCACTTTAGTAGGTGGTCTTTCCGGTCCTGAGGGAGCACTTACAACTTGAATAAAATGAATTTTTATTATGAGACTATCATTATTATTTTGAATATTGTTTTGTTATTTTATCAGAGTTCAAAATTTGTGAGGCCAAGACTGTCCCTTTGATGCCTTCAAAGAATTATAATGTTAATTGTAAAAAAAAAATATCATAGAAATAAAACAAACACATTCAAATTCAAATAAATGTTCAACAAATGAGACATTTGGTTTTTTATTTAACTATTCAAAAACATTCAAAATTATTAACACTTTCTGATTCTCTTACCCAAATTTCACTCATACACTCAGTCAATACTTATAAAAATTATAGAAAAGGTGGATGAAATCTACTTATCGATGGTGATATATTTCTATGGTTTGTTTTTATAATGCGACTCCGTTCAGCGATCGAAATTAAGCTCGGAAACATTCGGTAAAGAAGTCGATATTCTGTGAAAATATATGGATATTATGATATGATTTTTTTATTTTGCTGTGAATTTATCTTCCTTAATAGTCTAAGAGCTAGCAACGTTTTTGAGAGAGAATTTCAGGTAGGCCAGTTTTTTTATATGCTATCTCTGTCACTCTCCTGGAGGTCATACGGGCTATCTGGCTGGCGGTAGTGGTTGCGTTCATTAGTGCGCATCCTGCCTGTACAGGTAAAATATTAATTTTTCAAATCATTTTAAGAAGTTTCTTTTTTTTTATTATTATTTTTATTGAACTTTTTGCAATATGAATCTACTATTTCCAGATATTTGTATTGTTGTTTAAGCTGTGCCAGACGCTAAATTTGAATTAAAAAAAAAATTTTCAAAATATTTTAGTATGGATGACATTTTTATATGATGTTATTTAAGTAGCTTAAAACTTAAAATTAATTTGCCAAACAATAATTCGATTGTTAAACCTTAATAATACTTCTTGGTAACATGGATCATTTGAATGCATTACTAAAAATCTTGATAAATTTGGGTGTGGGGAATTATGAGCGACTTATAAACGTCAATCAAGTACACGAAATTCTAGGAAACTCTTTATCGAAAGCTCTATCGTGCTTTCATGTACTCACAGGATGCGACTACCCAGCAGCTTTTTCCGGAAGTTCTTAGAATAGTTAATTTGTCATATTAACGGAGCTCGTGATTCTTGGAACGTGATATGAAGTTCGGTTCCATCTGTTTTCAAACACTTATTGGTCTAAAAAATCAAATGATAATTTTGAAAAAAAATTTCGTAATTTTGATCCATCAAGCTTACCACCATGCGAAGCTGAATTGTATCAGCACTTACTACGCGATCGTTACGTCACAAAGTTTTGGAGAAATGCTCATTTAAAACATCCAATATCTCTATCACTTCAAGCTTCCGGCTGGACCATAAATGACGATAAATATGATTTTATCTGGTTTGTTGGATAGCAATTACCATCATTAGTTACCGGCATAATTATTAAAGGTAGAAATTAAAATAGTAATAAATTTCTTTGCCGAAAGATTATAAAATTTTTCATAATTTTACAGATAATAACTTATTACAAGACGATGATGACAATGAAAATGACAGCAGTCATTATTTTGATACCATCGTTATCCACAAATTAATTCAATAGTTTTTAATACTTTCTCTGTAATTTATTCGACAACTATTTCTAGACAGTGATATCACTTGGGTTGTTGTTTGATCGGCTGGTGGTATATATTTTTTTTGCGAACAAAATGGGACAACAGGCATCCAAGGAAGAAGTAATAATAGCTCAATCGGGTAACAGTGGAGGCCAAACAAATAATGCACAATTCAGTGGACTAAAGGAGGTACTAGAAATTATGTTTATCGCAATGGCTTTCCTTATCATAGTAGCATACTTATACCGAAAATGCAGAAAGATGGTGCAGAGAGGCATATAAGAGCGAGCCAAGAGTTAGTTTAGGAGGACGAAGATTATCTTTATTTTAGGTTTACAATTAGTATAAAATGTGGATAAATTGTGGATCTAGAAAGAAAGTTTCATAATTTTGCAGAAGAATTAAAAGTGTTCCATAGGAATTTATTAAAAGACAATACCGAAAGAAGGACTGATGGAAGTGTTACAAATCGTAAGTTTGAAACATTAGCTAAGAGTAAAATTATTTATAAGAAATTAAAAGAATTGTTTAATAAATCAGACATAGATTTTCGCACTAAAACTAATATTAAAGAATCTGCTATTACAATAGAAAAATTAATTAATGCAATAGAAGTTCATTTAGCAGAGAGGTTACAATTTCTGCAGCATACTGAGCAAACTGAAAAGGAAAATAATACCTATAATATTAGATTCAGATTGCTCAATTACCGAAATGGCTGAGAAATTTGATTTGAAAACCGCGGCAAGTCTGCTACCGGTTATGGACGGTTCTGAAACTGTAACCAAACAGTAAATTGATGCTATTGAATTGTACGATTCCATGCCTGATGCAAATGGTAGGGTATTACTAACCACCTATATTTTAAAGAAAAGTTTAAGTGAAATTGCAAAATTGAAATTAAATAAAACTTATACTGATAATGGGTCTCTAATAACTGACTTAAAGAAATATTTTATTACCAAAAAATCTGTAACATCTTTAGCCAATAAATTACATAATGCAAAACAAGGGCCCAAAACTATTGATCAGTTTGGGAAAACGTTAGAAGAGCTTTTAGCGGATCTAACACTTGCCCAAGCTGGCGATAATTTAAATGACAGTAGAATTTTAAATCAAGTTAACGAAAAGATCGCAATCAATACTTTTGCAAATGGGCTCAGAAATAATAATTTACAAATTATAATTAAAGCACGTAATTACACAAATTTAAGTCAAGCAATTCAAGGAGCGAAAGAAGAAGAAATAAATAACTGTTGCAAAAGTAATGACCAAATCTATCAGATAAGAGAATACAAAAATTTTAGAGGAAATACTTTCAGAGGGAATAGTAGTAGAGGAAATAAATTTATATCAAATAACATTAGAGAAAATAATTTTAGAGGCAATAATAGTGATAAAAATTCTTATAGGGGTACTAATTATAATTCAAATAATTTTAGAGGCAGGCATAATAATAATAAATAGATATAATTCTAGAGGTAGCAATAGAAGGGTATTTTATATAAATAGTTCTAATTCTACAGTAAGTAATGAAAGTTCAGAAAATCCTCATACATATATCGGAACCATTTTTTCGTGGCCAACCATAACTCACAAACTTGCCACAATATTTTTGCTCTGAATGTATTGAATTTTGTAGAATTATTTTATAAGAATAATAAATTAACATTTGTTATTAGATACAGGCGCTAGCGTGTAAGTGTAATTTTTAAAAATAAAGTAGTTATTAACGAAACGATTAATAATTCGTCAAAGAAAATGTGTATCAATGGTTTATGTGGGTCAGTAGTATCAGATGGCACGGTACACCTACATAAAATTAAACTTCGTCAGGAATTTCAACTCTTAGACGGCCTTGCGAGCGACATTGAAATGCACGGTATTTCCTCTATGATTACGGAGCTACGTTAGACTACGAAAAGTTTTTATTTTCATTCAATTTTTGTAATGTCAGACAAGTAATTCCTATAGTGTCGGAACAGTAAATGTACACTTCAATTCCGGGTAAAAAAAATGTCTAATTTAGAGGTTAAAGATACTATAAACAAAGAAGAAAACATTTTCTACGTAGACAACGGAAAAATCAAGAAATTATTTGATAGGACATTAATATTATTTATTAATTTGTAGACCAAACACGATATAACAAGGATTAAAAAAAAATATGGAACATTTAAAACAATATAGAAAGTCAGATCGAGACCTCAATACTAGGATAAGAGTATTAGTGAAAGATATCGATATTTTTGATGATCTTGACCAATCGGTAAATTTCCTTAAAGATATGGTTAAGTTATGTTTTGAAAATGAAAAAGGCATTTATCTCACACGCAGTCATGTAGATGCTGTGAGAACTGAATTTTTTATTAAAAAACTGGATAGTTATAACGTAAATTTTAAAATTGATTTAGATCTAGAACTTTCCAAGTATACTTGTTACTACATTGAAAACAAAAATAATATCAACATTCATTTGCTTAAAATATATCAACAAATTAAGAGTTATAGGGTGTTACTTGTACCTCCGTTCGATAGTGGGGTTCTAAAAGAAAAAGTGATTTCTTCTTTTCGTAACGAAGATTATGATTAATTGATTATTGTTTTTTTTTTTTTTTTTTTTTTTTTTTTTTTTATTTTATTTAGGTGCATCGATTTCTGTGATCATTAGCACCAGAATTTGAAGAACAAAAGGCTCATCGTTTTATATTGTAAAAGTTATCTTATTGAAGAGGTTAGCTGTCTTTCCTAAGAATTGTACTGCTTTATTAGTCTACCGTCAGCGCTTTTTGGAAATCTTACAAGAGTTTCCTAATTCAACAATTTTATATACAGACGGATCTAAAACATCAACCGGTACAAGCAGTGCTCTATCCATTGGTGATCAAACGTTTTCTTGGTCCCTGTCACCTTACGCATCCATATTCACAGCTGAACTTTATGCTATTTGGCAGGCACTTCAGTTTTGCAGTATGGCAATACTAAATCAAGAAACCATAATCATTTGTGACTCTCTCAGTGTCCTTAAATCAATTTCAAACCCATTTTCAGATGATCCACTAGTCAAGACAATAATATTTTCTATACATTACCTCCATAATATTGGTAAACAGGTTAAGTTCATTTGGGCACCAAGCCATATCGGAATAATAGGCAACGAAAACGCGGATACAGCAGCTCGTGGTGCGGCTGAGAAAAAGACGGTCGACGTTATGGTTTTGAGGGCAGATGACATAAAAGGGGAATATAAATCTCTATTGGAAGGAATGTGACAACAGGAATGGAATCGAGTGAACAACAGTCTAAAGTCAATAAAACCTTCTGGTGGTCCTTGGCGACCTCCAGAAGCACTGCCCAGGGCTGACAGAGTGAAGATTCAGAGATTGAGATTCGGGCATACAACATTAACGCATGCGTTTCTCCTAGAAGGACAAGATCCTCCGATATGTATCCGTTGTGGTGAATTGACCACAGTGTCACATATCATATGTGAGTGCCCAGGATATGGAAATATGCGGCAGATCTTTAACATATCTGAACATCTTGCAGACAATTTCACGAACGCCAACAAAATTCAAAATCTATTAAAGTACCTAAAATCAATTGATTATTGTTGTTTTTAAAGAAGAATTTTTAGTTTTAAGGGATGTTTTAGGGAAAATAGCGAAACAGGTTTGCGGAAAATCTTATAAAAAATGTATATTCGTCTCCGACGATACCAAAATTTTGGGAAGTTTGGTAATAGTATATTACGTAGCGTGTGTGTTAAGAAGCATTTTACGGCGAGTGCGTAATTCCGTGAGTGCGTAAAATGCTTTACAACACGAGTTACGTACTATACTTTACCTACGACCTACTTGTACTTGTATTTATACTCTTATTATTAATAATACTTGAACAACATCAACAATAGATTTTTTTAATAATTTTATTATATAACATTTAATTCCATAATACCTATTAATTATTATAATAATTGTTTATAGTAACATTGCAGTTATTGAACACAAATGGTAAATCGCTTCCTTTGCTTGTTGAAGCATAAGAAACAACATTTACATTAGAGGTGCATGGTAAACTTTCATCTCTATTACTTGCACCTGCTATAGCGGATGCTATTTTAGATGAATTGTTTTTTTTATTATTTAGGGAATTATCCACATAGCCCTCAGCTACGGTCGATGACTGCCATCCACCGTGTCTTTTTAAATCTAATAGATCGCCACCCGCGTCAACAAGAATAGTCGCAGACGAACGCCGAAAACAGTGTCCTGTATAAGATGCTGGGTTTGGTAGTTCCAAGTATGAAGCGATTTGTTTTGGTACGTTCCCTATTTTATTAATACCAACACACTGCCCGGTACATTTTCCGTTTACATAGTTTAGAAAAAAAGGTAATTCTGTAGCCTTATTCTCGGCAGAGCGAAGGTTAATATATTTTTTCACTTTGGGATAAAAAAATTCTGAAACTACAAAAGAACGTTGTCGCTTAGTTTTTGAATCAGGAAGTTCAATAACTAGATTTTTTCCTGTATCTTGAACATGCGATGGTTTTATATTTCGTAATTCTTGTTTTCTGCAGGCACCGCTTATACCAATTATAAGAACAACCTAAAAAAAAGTTAGCTCGCGTTTGACAGTTTTGTACAGTGCTGCATCTTATAAATAACACAGTGTATATAATTATCTATATAGTAAATTGAATACAATATATTTTACCTTAATAAACAAATATTTATCGTCTGGTGCATTTTCTAGGAAGTTATTGATGTTCTCGTTTGTTAAAATTTGGGATTTTTTAGGTTTATATCCGTCAGATTTTCTTTTAAGTAGGGCTTGTAATTTGGAATTTAGAAAATGGCGCTAATATTAAAGAGACTGATAATACTGGCTGTAATGCATTTCATATTTTATCTAAATTAATTAATTTAACACATAGAGGTACTATATTCGTTACACATTTGATTAAACTAAATTCTATAAATCCAGATGATGTTTCTAACGAAGGTCTTACTGCTTTACAATATGCGAGACAATATGCTCTTCGTACTGGAAATTTGAAAATGAAAATGCTGATCCAAAATATGACATCTACCGTATACATTTACTAGTTGGTGAAAATAACAATTATTTGCAAATACCTGTAGACATCTATATAACCAGAATAACAGAGCAGCTTAAAACCTGTAGCAAAACATTTTTAAAATTGTCTATTAAAGGAAATGTTTATATTATTAACAGCACAGAAAATTGCTTTGTCTGTAACATGTAATTATATCATATTATTCCCATGACCTTGGGAAATTAATCAAATAGTATGTTAAAAACATCTGGGGATAAATAATCTTAAATCTCAATTCTCCTACTTAGATTTATTTTATTTTAGTGAAATATATGAGTAGCATTCTATCTTGAGTTAAAATATGAATTTAGGTAAATTTGTAGGAAATTCTGGTACTGTGGTATTGCGGCCTCATCAGTCTCGACGTTTCTAAGCTCATTTCCTTTGAATCATCGATAGGAATCATCATTTATATTATTATTTTCTATGTATGAGTAAGTGCTAGTGGATAACATTTTTTATACGAGTCAAGTATCAAATTTGTTGTTTCAATTAATAGAAAAAATTGTTGAATGTATTTCGAAAACGAGTGGAAGTATGGGCCTGCTTTAGAACGATGTCGTTTATACCCATATTATTACTTTTGATGGAATTATTATCAACTTTGTGAAAAGGTAAGTACCTATATTTCATTTTTATATCTTCTACCATTATTTCCTCATCAGAAAACATGAAAAAAATTACCAAAAATTATTTTATTTACTATGCTTTCATTATACACAGAAAAAAAAAAGGTATTGAAGCAAACAAAATATATTTCAGTCAAACAAATTTGTTGTTTCAATATGGCGAGATAAAACTATTATTTAAAAGAAAACGCTAGTTTATTTGGATTCCGACAACAATATTTGTTTGATACAAGAAAACATTTAATGAAGTCAATTGCTATATTTCTTCCATTCAATTCTTCGGGCTCATTTAATGCAAGAATAATTTATTTTCATCTGAGAATTTATTCCACTATGTATGTATGTATTTTGGGGTAACATTCACTGAGACCTGAAAGATCTATTGTGCCCCCTTACTTCTACTTAGTTCCTGAGGAAAGTCTCAGAGACTAGTAGCTCCTTTAGTCCTATTTCCCCGAGGAATTTTAAGATATCTGCAGGCTTCAACTTAGGTAACTGTCCCTCTTCTATCCAGTAGTCTTCCAGGTGCTGTGCCCTAGGATTCTGAATTGCTGTGCAGTTCGCAAGTATGTGGTTGGAGGATTCTTCTTCCATTCCACAAAACCTACAATTTTCTTCCTCCACTATTTTGAGCTTTTTAAGGTGCCCATTCAGGCGACAATGTCCCGTTAGGGTTCCTGTTAAAACTCTTAGTGCAGTTTTGCTTTGACTTATGCATTCATTTGATCTCAACAGGTTGTAGTCACCCAGAAGAATCTTTGATTGCCTAAGCCCTACTAGATCTTTCCAATTGTCAGATCTTCTCTTTTCTATTTCAGTCCCCCTCTTCGCTAGTTCATCTGCTATTTCGTTTCCATCTATTCCAGTGTGTCCTGGAATCCACAGTAAGGTGACTATATTGTTCTCGCCTAGTTCATTAAGTTTGCCTAGGCATTCCCACACCATTTTGGAACTGATTAGGTACACAAGAACTCAGCGCTTTAATGGCTGCTTGACTATCAGACATTATGATAATCCTTTGCCTTCTATATCCTTTGTCAATATTGAACTGGGCACACTTTCGTATTGCGTGAATTTCCGCTTGAAAGATACTTGGGGTTTTTCCCAAGCTTTCAGAGTGTTTGGTTCCGGGCCCGTACACTCCTATCCCAGTTCCTTCTATTGCCTTTGAGCCGTCTGTGTACCATTGAATGGCATTCTTTCCAAGTCTGGTAATAATATTTGGATCCCATTCCTTCTTGTTGCTTAATTCCGTAACGAATTTCTTTGAAAAGTTATACTTTTTCATCATACCATCTTGTGGCATGTCCCAGGTTGTCTGATTTCTAAGAAGTGAAGAGGTGGTTTTCTTTTTAATGATTCCCTCTCTACTTAGTCTGTATCTTGTTCTTTCTGCAACACTCTCCACCACCATATTTATTGGTGTGAGGTTGAGAATCACTTCCTTTGCTGCCGTTGGGCATATACAGGCTAGTCTTTGAATTTTGGAGAGGTTTTCTCTCGTCGTCAAGAGGCTAGTCCTACTACTCCACGCAATGGCTCCATAAGTGATAATTGGTCTCACTATGGCAGTGTACATCCAGCTCAGGATTTTTGGGTTACAACCCCAGTTTCTCCCTGCCAGATTCCTGCACACCACTAGAGCCATTTTTGCTTTGTATGTAATCTCCTTCTCGTGTTTGTTCCACAGGAGTTTGCTGTCTAGAGTCAAACCTAGATACTTGACTTCTTGTCTCCATTCAACGTCGTTCCCATCAAGTTTAATGGTTTTGAGGTTGAGTTTTCTTTTCTTAGTGAAGGCTATCAAGATGGTTTTGGTGGGGTTGATGCTGAGTCCCACTTGCCTACACCAGCTATTTGTATAGTTCAGACCCTTTTGTACGATGTCACAAAGGGTGTTTTCAAATTTTCTCCTGGCTGTTATGACAATATCATCGGCATATCCTTGGCAGGATATTCCGAGGTCTGTCAAACCACACAGGAGTTCGTCAACCGTTAGACTCCACATTAATGGGGATGCTACTCCTCCCTGTGGGTATCCTCTGGTTGTGCATATGGAGACAATGTCTTTGCTCGTTCTCGTGTCTGCTACTCTGGTGGTGAGCAGTTCCGTCATCCATTTGGATGTTGTGCTGTCTATACCTCTTCTATTTAATGCTCTCTTGACAGCCTCATGTGGAGTATTGTCAAAAGCTCTTTCTATGTCCAAAAATGCACATACTACAGTTTCTTGGTTGTCTAAGGCACCTCGGATATCCTCCGTCAGTTGTACCAGTGCAGTCTCCGTAGAGGTAGTCTCTCTAGGATTTCCGTTCTAATATAGTTGTCAATAGCTTTTTCCATCATTTTAAGCACAAACGATGTTACGCTAATTGGTCTGAAGGATTTGGGATTTGTTGTGTCCCTTTTTCCAGCTTTTGGAATGAAGGTTACTATTGCCCTTCTCCATGCTTCTGGTATATAACCCAGTTCCAAACTACTTTGACTAATTCTAACCAAATGTGGAAGAATTTCGTCTTGTCCTTGCTGGAGCAATGCTGGGAAAATCCCATCTGCTCCAGGTGTTTTGAAAGGTGAAAAGGTGTTTGTTGGAGTAGGAGGTTGGGTTTGGTTGTGGATTGAACACAACACACTTTGGTACACACAAAGAAAATATATTCTTGTATAAATAATTGAATATCACTAGAACAAAACTAAATAAAATATATTATAACGCTCAGGCCTCTCACGGTGCTATCCGTAGTTATGCACGAGCACTACTGACGACTAGGGGTGAGAGCTTGTGGGTGAGACGGCGGCGGAGAGTCGGTGAGCAATCACCTACAAGGGAAAGCCGGAGGATGGCGCCACGTTAACCCTTTTAGGCTCGAAGTTCATATTTCAACACTCCCTCCCTTCGTGCCGATCTCGTGGTGCCTAACTACTGCGCCTCTGTTACTCTGTTTTCTTCTTTCCCTTCATCGTCTGAAACATCATTTTCGTCCATCCTTTTGAGGTTCGACGTTTCTGAAAATAAATCATGTTCATATTCGGATACGTTCGTCTGAAATTTTTTAATAAATTTATATATTAAAGATTTTGTCTCTGAGGTATTTAAAACTATCTAAGGCAAGGGGTTTAGTTAAAATGTCGGCTTCGTTTTCCGAGGATGGTACCCAAACGACGTTAACTTTCCCAGTCTGAACCCAAAATTTAATGTAATCTCCGTGGGTAACTTCAATAGGTTTATTTCTCCCAGTTAGCTCTCTTAATTTCAATGGTGTCAATATCATTATCAAAGTCTTTTAACTTGTTACTACCATCCATCTGAGTGCAATCAATTGCAGATTTATTGTCACACCAAACTTTCACAGGATACATGGTTTTGCCTACCATATCTCTTACAGCCTTGTCGAGAGAAATCAATTCTTGACAAACATCTGTCATTGCTAAGGTTTCGGCTTGACAGGTGGAGTGAGTGGGCTGTCTTTGTTTGTGGCTTCTCCAGGCCACAGTATCACCGAATAATTTGATGATATAGCCTCCGGTCGAGGAAGAGTCGCTACAGTCCCCGAAGCTAGCGTCTGTCATAGCTTGCATATCGTCTGTCTTAGCACGGAAAATTAACCCTAGGTCTGACGTTCCTTTGAGATAACGGAGCAATCTTTTTACGTCTTTCCAATTGTCCTCAGATGGAGACACTTGAAACCTAGATAGATAGTTCACTGCATAGGCAATGTCTGGCCTGGTAGCCCCAGCTAGGTATAAGTAGACTGCCTATAGCTTCTCGATAGGGTTTATTTGTTCTTACGTCTGATTCGTTTTGTGGTTTATCTCTGAGCTCCCTCTTTTTAACTTGTTTTGTCACCATGGGTGTCTTTTGAGGCTTACACTCTTCCATGCCGAAACGTTCTAAACATTTTTCTACATAATCAGGCTGGGATAGAGTAATTGTTTGTTTGTCTCTATCTCGGACTATCTGCATACCTAGAAAGTGCCGAGGCTCACCTAAGTCTTTCACCTGAAAGGTTGAGCTTAGGTGTTCTTTGGTTTCTGTGATTTTGTCATGATTGTTTCCTGTTAGAATCATATCGTCTACGTAAACTACTAGTATAACCATCTGATTATTTTTCCGCCAAGTGAAAAGACAGGGTTGGTTGATGTCTTTTTCAAAGCCTAGCTTTTGCATTTCAGCCGAGAAACGCTCGTTCCATTTCTTCGGACTCACTCTAAGACCATACAGAGCTCTTTTCAGTTTGCAGACCCTGTTCTTTCTGATCTCTGAGCTTTCTTCTAAACCGTCTGGTATTTCCATATATATTGTTTCATCGAGTGTTCCGTTCAGGAAAGCTATCTTCACGTCCATCTGGCACATCTCGAGATTTTCTTTGTTCGCCACTGCAAGAACCGATCTGATAACGGATAGTTTTGAGACTGGAGCATATGTTTCCTTGAGCTCATACTCATTAAGATCCTTGAAGCCTCTGATTACCAATCTACCTTTGAATTTTGTTTGACCAAATTCATCCAACTTTTTCTTAAAAATCCAGCGTGAATCGATGGTCGGTATTCTCTTGCCCTCTGATGTAAAAGGTCGATCGACAATCTCCCATACGTTGTTGTCCACCATGGATTGCATTTCCTCTTTGATCGCTGCAGACCATTCAGCGCTTTCATTGGATTTCATTGCCTCGTTGTAATTTATCGGGTCTTTGTTTGTTTCAGCAATGAACGCATGCTTCAGTTCATCTTCTGATCTGTGTCGGTCTTCAAAAAAGTGAGTAGACTGTTCTACTTCAGCTCTCTCTGAACCTATTGGTTGTTTTTCCATCTGAGATAGTTTTATATGTGTCCAGGTAGGTCTGTTTGTCTTGGCTGTTCTTTCAGGGTTTTTACGTCTCTTTTCCTGAATATGTGTTTCTGCGTTATCATCTACCTTTCTTCTTTTGGGTCTTCCCCCCTTAGATTTCACTTTCTCATCTGGAACTATTTCTGTCTTTGATTCTTCTGAATTTTCCAGCCAGTTTTTATCATTAATGTCAGTCATTATTTCAGAATTTTTGACTTTTCCTGCATCTGAAATTGGTACATATACATCTTTATACACCAATTTTTCATTGAACCTCACGTTTCTCGAGGTTATAAACTTTCCGGATTCGGGATGCCACAATACATATCCTGAATTTGTGTACCCCACCATGATAGTTCTAATTGCTCTCTCTGAAAATTTAGAACTTGGAATTGGTATTTTGGCATAGGCTAGGCAACCAAAACGTCTGATTTTATCAAGGTGGGTCTTTCCGTTTGGTAAGAACTTTTCTATGGGAGTTTTGAACTGTAAGTACTTATGTGGAGTCCTGTTGTAAATGTGAGTGGAAGCTTCTGATGCCAACATCCACATGTGCTTTGGCAATCCCGAGTCCAGCATCAAAGCTCTAATTCTCCATTGCAATGTCTTATTAAACCTTTCTGAAGTGCCGTTATGCTCTGGAGTATATGGTGGTGCAAAGTCTTCGTCTATTTTCTCACGTTTCATCACTTCAGAGAATTTTCCTGCTTTAAACTCCTTCGCGTTATCCGTTCTGATAAAACAAACCTTCTCTTCTTTCCCTAGTAGGTTTCTGGTGTGGGATAGGAATTTTTCCAAACAGTCGCCTGTTTCACTCTTATTTGTCACAGAGTATGCTTTGGCATATCTGGAATAATCGTCGATAAATGCAATTATAAACCTATTGCCACCAGGGAACGAAGCTGGCTTTATCGGTCCCATCACATCAGTGTGTAACCTCATCAATGGCTTGTCTGCCCTTAGCCTGGTCTCAGGGAATGGTAGCTTTTGCATTTTGGCTTTTATACAAACTTCGCAGTCTGATATGTCGTCATTGAATTTAACTTTCTTAAGTCGCTCTTCTGATTTCTGAAGTATTCTGAGATATATCAATGATACGTGTCCTAATTTAATATGCCATATCATTCCCTCGCTAATTTGGGGTTTTGTTTTTTCTTCTGAAATTGATTTCGGTAAGTTTTGTAAGAAGATTAATTTTTCGTCATCTGATTTGCGTTCGATATTTATGATTTCTCGATTCAGACTATTTGTCTCAAAATCGGAAATCTTATCTTCTGATTGTGTGAAGTTTTCGTCCATCTTGACGGGCTCGCTACTCTCCCTCCCAATCTCAGACGGACACTCTGGATTTGTTTTATTATTTCTGTCTGAATCTTCAATTTTCTCATCAAGCTCCATGATGTCTGTCTGAGATTGTTCGAGCAGCTCGTCCAAAGTGCCTATACGGGCTTTACACGAATACCTGTCATAACAGTTCGTCTGTGAGTTTGGTTCATCGCAAGGTTTATTAACTTTGAAAGTAATTGACTAATTTGGTTTTAGATAGGTACCTCTTAGATATTCTGAACCAGATTCTCTATCAAAAATACTCAGTGTCTGATTATCTAGGTAGATTCCTAGCCCTACATCAGCAAACCTTCTGAGAGATATTAAATTGTCTGAGATGTCATTTGCAGCAATTACATTAGATAATTTAATAATATCTTTTTTGTTAGTTTTTGATTTCAAGAAAAGGTCCCCTTTGCCGTCTATAGTTATATTAGCCGAAGGATTTTTGTTAGCGCTTCTGATTTTCTCGCCATTGCAAATTTTAAAATTATGCAAATACATACTTTTGTTTATTATATGATCCGTCGCTCCGGAATCAGCAATAAACTGTATTGAATCATCTGAGTTATAGGATGTATTTGGTTGAGAATTGTTACCTGTACGAAAAGCTCTCGAGTTGTTTTCTTTATATCTCCGTCCAAGAATGTTCCTTTTTCCGCTTCGTTTCTCCACGCGACCCTCTTTTACTCTGAATTTACCCCCTCCTTTACCTCTATCTCTGAAGTCCTTTGTGTTACCTGTATTGTTGGTGTTGGTATTATGTTTAGTGAAGTGTTGTTTAATATACCCATCCTTTGGATTTCTGCTGTTTGGGCAGTCATCTCCTTTGTGATTGGTAACTGCCTGACAGTAAAAACAATACCAGGCATTGTATTCTGCTAGAGGGCATTTTCTTGCAATATGGCCAAATTTGTTGCACCGGTAACATTTTGTTTGTTTGGCTGTTCTCTTATCTAACACAGCTGTCGCATTTGTCACAAATGCTTTTGCATCTGAACGTCTGGTCTCTGAGTTAGCACGTTTTTCCGCTTCTTGCTGTAACAAATACATTTTAATTTCCGATAAAGTCATATCTGAATTATTACTCTGACGTTTAGAATAGTTAACCGTGCTAAGGTTTCTATATACGTCTGAAACTGCTTGATAGAAGGCAGATCTCTTTTCTTCTTCGGACAGAGGCACAACGGTATCAAAAGATTCATATTCCTTTACTAATTTATCAAAGCGATCAATAAAGTCGTTTACATTTTCCTTATTCGTCATTTTCAAATTATACAATTGAGCTCTGATCGATGTTGAGGTTACGTTGGTCTCGGCTCGTCTGTTTTCTTTGATTTTTTGAATTATTTCGCCAGGGTCTTGTATTCCCACGACTTTGTTGTGATAATACTCGTCTATGTGAGATATAATTATATCCCTGGCATTCTTTTTAAGTTTAGTGAGTTCGTCTGGAGTGTAATTAGTTGTTGCTGTGTTGGGATATACTATATTGAAAAGATTGTTTGCTTCTAACTCTGAGTTTAAATGATCTTTCCAGATGTTCAAAGACAATTTTTTTGTTAATTTGTAGTCTCTCTTCAAGTTGTTTTTTGAATTTGAGTCAAAAGATCGTCTGATTTCTTTGAATGTCTGACTCATTTCGTTTAAAAATGTCGTCTGAATAAGGGGTGATTGTGTGTCATTTGATACTTGTGAGCTGTGTGAGTTGTCATTATCTCTGAAGGTAGAGTTAAATAAAGGAGGGTTTGTTGTTTCTGAACGTCTGATGTCGTCTCTTTTTGTAAGTTCCTTGATGACTTGAGCTAATGTGTTTGAGGCCATCGTCAAATCTTTGGCCACTTTTTCCTGAACTGCTAAGCTATCGCATAATTTATTTACAGCTTGGATCAAATCAGACCGCAATTTTCTGTCTGAGTATGAGTTCTGAGCCATTATAGGTACTTCGCTACTAATCAGTGGACGTCCAGGTGGTGTGAAACTTTGGTCTGAGTTCTCTGTAAAGGTAAACATTAATTCTGATTTGTTTGGTATATATTTCAATAATTGGTTACATTCTGAAAATATTTTTGACTTTATTTTTAAATGTAAAAGTGCAAAAATAACCAGATCTGGTTTCTTCTGATATAATGTTTACATTCTATTTACGAATAGAAAGCACTTTACCTTGGTTGTTAGTAGACCAAGCCCCATCTTGTGATGATGATTGTTCATGATGGATTTCGGCTACAACCTCTATATTATTGGGATCATCCTTCCTTGCGTCTGACGTGTCTATAAAAATACCAAACATTTGTCGGTTAATAACAAATTTTTAAAGAAATAAACTATACGTATAGAATAAGAATTTATTTTTGTAGTGGCTTGTTTTCCTTAATGACCGCACTGCTAGTCAAAAAAAAAAACTAAGCAAACAATGAGTCTTACGCATACTTTGGGCGTTCACGTGCTCCCTCCCACTCTGAAAAGGCGCACTGCAACCTGCTCATTGCGTGAAAGAGGGGCGGTCGCACACGTCAACACTTTCCAGATTTGCAAGTACAAATTGTCCTTTTTTTTTCGTTTTATTGTGCTTCCATTCACCTCTGAATGATTAAGAAACAACTTTTCTTATACATGGTATATATATGCGAATACCAAGTCCGGCATTGTCTCGTCTTTTCATCTGTTCGACAACTCTGAAGATTTTTATTTTTGATTTGCTTTTAGTCGCGAAATTAATTTCTCTTGTTTATATAAAAGGAAAACGTCTGATAAACTCCAATAAAGCTTCTGATTATAAAGTTGTAAAAAGTAAATACATTTTGTTTCCTATTGTTGGAAAAAAAAATACATTCTGAGATTGGTATAGGTATATTATCCCGAATAACCGAGCAGTACACGCCACGTGTATGTTTCACTCTTTTACGCATGCCCATTTCGCTTATCACTTGTTACAGCCGGCATTTTGTGTGTAATTTTCTATTCATGCTCAAAGGCTATTATGTATCTGTTTACCTATTTTTGTACATCTGAATTAATTTCTGAAAAATACTCTAAAAGACTTACTGTTACCTTCTGAATCTCTGTTCCTGTGTACCGGAAATAAACCCACACGTGCTGGTCCCAATAACCTGTTGGAGTAGGAGGTTGGGTTTGGTTGTGGATTGAACACAACACACTTTGGTACACACAAAGAAAATATATTCTTGTATAAATAATTGAATATCACTAGAACAAAACTAAATAAAATATATTATAACGCTCAGGCCTCCGTAGTTATGCACGAGCACTACTGACGACTAGGGGTGAGAGCTTGTGGGTGAGACGGCGGCGGAGAGTCGGTGAGCAATCACCTACAAGGGAAAGCCGGAGGATGGCGCCACGTTAACCCTTTTAGGCTCGAAGTTCATATTTCAACAGTGTTCATAGCCCATTTCAACCTATCGTTACTACAAATGTGCTTGGCCATTGTAGTACTTTCTCTCGAAGGCCTGTTATGACCTTCGAGAGGATTATCTCCTATGTTTGGGGTACTTCCAGGAAAATGAGTTTCTAGTAAGAGTCGCACTCTTTCCTCCTCATTTTCGGTATATTTGCCGTCTGGCTTCCTCAAAGCCATATCTGTGTTGACCCTACTTTTCGCCATGACTTTGTAAAGTCTTGCCGCAGCAGGTGTTGTGTTTATATCTTCACAGAATTTCCTGAAGCTATTTCTTTTAGCTTTTCTAATTTCCTTGTAGTAGGTGTTTCTCATCTCGGTGTATCTCTGCCAGTCACCGGTGAATTTTGCTCTATTAAAGAGGTCCCGGATTTGATATCTTAGTTCTGACATATGTTTGTTCCACCAGGGTGCATCTTTGCTGCTTCGTTGTTCTTGAAGAGGGCAGCTCGATTCAAATGCATCGATTATTGCCCTGTTCAGATCCTCAAGCTGATTTTCCAGGTCGAGATGGTGCTTAGCCCTTCCTTTCCTCTGGATATGTGCTAGAGTTCCTTTCAGACTGGTGTTATAGTTGTCCCAATCTGTTTTTCTTGGTTTTCTACGAAGGCTTACCTCAGGTATGCCTAGCTCTAACTTGAATGTTATGATACTATGATCGGAGAGAGATGGTTCACCCGATACTCTCCAATCTTTTACTATATGTTTTAGATCACGAGTTGCCAGTGTGACATCTAAAACTTCTTGCCTTACCCTTGTTACAAATGTGGGGGTATTCCCTATATTAAGGATATATTCTAAAAGTTGCTCACCTCTTTGGTTGGTGTTGCTGCTGCCCCAAACGGTGTTGTGTGCATTGGCATCACATGCTAGAAGTAGAGGTAGTTTCTTCTCTTCACAGTACTCCACCAGCCTTTGTACCTCTGGGGGTGGTGCTAGCCCATCTCCCTCGAAGTAGCATGATGCTATTACTATCTCCTTGCCCTCCTTCTTATGTTCGAGGTGTGCTCGAACTGGAACGAGGTCCCGAGTCATGTATTCTGAAAGACAAAAATAGTTAATATTGTTCCTTATCATAATACATGTTCTTGGTATATCACTACCAGTGTGATATACTATTTTAGCATCTTTACATGCTAATCCTCTTACCTGGTTATTATTGACCCAAGGTTCTTGGATCAAACACATCCCCCATTGGTCCTTGGTGAACAATATTATGATCTCCGCCGAAGCTCCTTTGGCATGGTGAGCATTAACTTGAGCTAAGTTAATTCCCGCCATCCTGTTGGTTATAATGGTTGTAATGTTTAAATCACTTCAGTGCTTTTTTGTTAGTCTAAAAAGATATTTATTATTTGTAATATTTTGTAATTTATATTTCAATATTCTTCTATTTAAAATGTAAATTAATATAATAAATATTGCACAATTCAAGTACCTATCTTCTTGGGTATTTCCCTCTTTCATCAGGGTGATGTCCCCTTCTGTAAGAGTACTGTCCCCTTCCTCCGACACAATCTCCATTCCCTCCTCGGACAGCGGCGACTCCTCCCCAAGGAGTCTGGTAATGTGTAGGCTTTCTACACTACCTGAGTCGCAACTGGCCTTGGAGGAAATGGAAGCCTTCTCCAGATCTCCTTCTTCTTCCTTTCTGAGGCCATGTACGGGGATTTTCCCAAACCGGTAATGGATGGTGAACCCGTTGTTCTTGATTTTTTGGCAAGGTAGATTGTCTATTCCTGCCCTCAAGACTAGGCCTTTGCCCTCTTCCTTAAGGTTGAGGACCTTCCACTGGTTTGTTTCCAAACCCTCGTTCTGCGCTTTGATCAAGCGAAGAAGCTTTCCTTCCTCTACGCCCTTGCTAACCTAACCCATCCAGCATACATTTCTTCTATTGGTCGTCCGCACTGAGGGATGTCTCAGGGTACGCACTAGGGAGAGCTGCCATTCTCACTAGCTTTGCTGCAGCTGCATAGTTGCCAGCTGAAGAAGGGATGGCTATTCTGTCCTCCATTTTCTTCTTCACCTGTACTTGCGGTGCCTGGGCTGTCGCCACTTCCCGCTTTCGTTTTTCTCCTTTAGGAGGGATGTTTTTCTCCTCTCCTTGTTTTTTGCGCTCTGTGGCCTTCTTTCTTGCTTCTTCCGGTGCAAGGCCCTGTTCAAGGAAGCGAAGATACCATCTTACCTCCGCTCCACTAAGTCCACGCCTTAGTGGGTCGTCCCTTCCTCCGGGTTTTCCCAGTTCAGGAAGTGAGGAAGTAACCTGCAGAGCCCCGCATGCAGGAGTAAGGGTATTTAAACTGGATGTCCCCAGGTATCCAGAGTCCGCATATTAGCGATCAAGCTTCCCCTTGACCACGCAGTCCTCGGCTTATGCTGTTCCACCTTGATTTTGGGGGTTTTCATTGTGGTCTCCTTCCACTTGGCCAGCTGTTTAAGGCAAGCCCCCACATCTAGTGAATATACCTCATCAACCACCTTCCACTAGATACGGTTTATATCAGGCAGGTTTCCACAAGCAGTCTACTGCTCCGACGACCCCGCTGACTCCGGCAACTGACCGGCTATCAACAAACTCATCGGGACAACAGTCCACTCTCCACGCTGAAGATCCTGATATCGGATTTCTGCATTCCACAGAGATCCGTTGAGCTGTCCTTGGTTTCACGTATTCCTCTTGAAGAGGAACAGCTACTCGGCTCCCCCACCAACGACCATGTCTCACAGCTCTTTAGGGGAGTATTCCACTATGGAAGCAAATAAACAATTTTATACATTCAAGAATATTAAATACTCTTATAAAACAAATATTTACTTGAATTTTAGAATACTCATTGTTTGGTTGAATACCAGATTGTTAAAATATAAAAACTGTTATTAATTTTGTTTAAATAATCATTTAATTTCAGAATTCGTGGTATTGAATCAAGAATATTGCTATTTGAAACAATTGTATAATTAGGAATTGATTGAAGAGTGTGGAACAAATATTTATTTAATTCAAAAAATATATTGTTTTTGTGATATTATTTTTGAATATGAAATGGAGAATAGTCATTTGAACCAAAGAAATAATTAGGTAAATTAAGAATTGATAGAATTCGTTTATAAATATAAAATACTTGCCTGAAGAATTTGAACCACATAAAAGTAACAAATATTAAGTAAAAATAACCATATAGGGATTCCTATTCATTTTTCCCGTAAAAACCCTGTTTCCGAAGCATTTCCAATGGACAGGAGTTGGATAAAAAATTAATTTTTCTTGACACTTTATTTATATATTTGCAATTACAATACTTTTAGATAATATCTAAATGTGCTACTAAGTCGATATTTTCCAATTAATATGTAGTTTCACTTCTGGAACTAGAAGGGGTTGATGACACTGGAGATGAATCTTCAATATACTTTAGAAGAGTAATAGTGTGTTCCTCCTCTTCTATTTTTCTTTTTTTGCTAGGTGTTCCATCCACATTTGACTGAATTATTATTGTTTCATCCTCTGTGATCTGAAAATGTAGTGAGTTTTACACATTGCAGTTATTTCATACCACATGATTTCAGAGGTCATCTAAACCCTTCATCAATTTAAGCAGATTGCCCAACAAATGAAATAACTACTCCATATAAAACGATAAATAGATTATTGAAATTCTTAATCAGAATAAATGAAATACTAAATCGAAACAAATGAAATACTGAATCGAATGAAGTTTAATACGTACTCTGGAATAGACATACTACAGGTTGTATCTACGTTAAGTATCAGATCAGACGAATAACTAGAAAAATATGCATTTTCAGTATTCAACACGTTTAAATAAGAAAGTAATTATGAAGCCTTCATTTAATGAAGTACATCTAGAAGAGGAGAACAACTTTTTCCAAGGCTTTACTGAAATTCCGTACTATTCGATTACAAAAAAAGGGGCCCTATGGGACCCGAGAAGAATTTTTTTTAACATATTCAAACATAAAAAATTGTTTTGGTCCCCTGCAAGAACCTAAACATAACCCTTGGCCACATTTGTATGTCCCATCTAGTGGAGAAAATAATTCTGAACAACTTTCTCATTACATGTGTTTCACTAAAAATGCATATTTTTCGATAGTAGTTCGCTATTCAAGGTACACCCTGTATAATATAAAAATAATCTCCTGATATTAGGTATAATTATGTATTTAATGTGTTATGATTGAAAGCATCTTAAAACATTACAACTTTGGACAATAAATTGACAATCAACTTACCTTCCAAAACACTTTCTAAGTCCTGTAAATTATGTTCTCTTACTTCTTCCATTTGCACACAGTGAGTATCACAGACATATAGTAGGGGAGCCCACGAGGCTAAATGGGGATTTACTCGAGCGTCGTAGAGACCTATTGGGATGCAAAGCTTAGATGATAAGAAGAAAAAAATGTTATATGATACATACCTTTACATCGGTGGGGGAAGCGGCTATAGATTTTTAAATATGTAAAAAAAAACTGTTGCATGGACATCCTCGAGCGCGTCAGATATTGATAGCATCAATGTCCTACGTATTTTTAATAATGTACGTATCTTAATCTGATCGTTTGCATGATGGCGGCCATTTTCATAATGTGCAAAAAAAATTCGCCATTTTGAAATACTCAAGCGCGTCAGATTAAGATATATATGGTTCATCTTTATGTTCTAAACGTACTGTCTCATAATCTGACGATTATCTAGATGGATTTGCCTGATCTGACAAAAAAAAATTAGAAAAACGGTTCACCTTAAAGGCCATCCCTGCTACTTCCCGCTAATTCCATTCCTGGGTGCTTAAAATTGTACTTATGACATTTTTGAGCTCAAAATATAATTTATGTGATATTTTGAGCTCGCTGAGTTCAAAGAAATAATATTTCTATGCATTTGAGCTCTCCCAGCTCGAAAGTCTGATAGAAATTTCATAGAACACTATTTTTGGAATTTTCAAACCGCAATAACTTTTGAATGGATCAAGCAATTTTCACGCCGTTGGCGCAATTCCACGCAGTTTTATCATCCTCATAAGTAATTTTGCAATTTTAATTGATCGAGCCACAAATTTCGGAGTAATCCCGAAAAAACACTTTTTCGGGTTTCTACCGTAAATTTGATTGTTTTTTGTAAGGTACTTTCTCCACAAAATACACATTTCAAATTAATATCACTCATATTAAATATTTATAAACTTTAATTCACACAAATAATATTTAAATAGCAAAAAAAGCCAAAACGTTGGAAACACGTTGTAAACAGTATGCCACAAACGAGTCTTTATGATCAGCTGTGATGGCGTCGTGGCAACAGAAACCAGAGTGGGGACGGAGTGAGAGAGTAATAGATAGAGAAAGAGAGAGAGGAATAGAAACGCGGAGAAGGAAATGTAGGCATCACGCAACTGCACGCATTTAACTTTATCGACGAATTTTTGTTATTTCGGCTTGCGGAAATCGTCAGATTATATATTTTTCATTATTCTTGAATTATTTCCTTCAAAATAAAAAAAAATTTAGCTACGCTCGAGAATGTCGAGATGACGTTTTTTTTTACAACTTTGTTGCCCTCCCCTTTTTTTACGTCACTCTCAAATTGTCAGATTAGTGGAATATACACTTTTTAGGATGTAATTAACTCACCCTACCTTAATCTGACGCGCTCGAGAATTTCTGATGGTCAATTTTTTTTTACTAATCTGATCCTGTATCCTTCACGGGCGGCCTTATATATGGACCTCATGTTTTGTGGAGGTACTTAACCGGGTACAAGGTATCCCCCTGTATATTAATCTGCCGCGCTTTAGTAAATCCCGAAATCCCCGCTTGGGCTCCCCTACTAATAGTTTAACAACGACACACGACGCACTACTGGATAGGATACTCGACTTGATGTCGGTCGGTAAACTTTTGCGTTCATAGAAATATTTCATTGGTTCGAATAATTTTTCAGACCGAAATTGAAAAAGAATATATTATTTGAGTGAAATAAGCCCATTTATTTCATTCCAAACAATGATTTTTGAGTGAAATGACCATGTATTTTGAAATCAAATAAATCGAAATACTACATTCAATCAAATCATTGCATTACTATGAATAATTTTCGAAACCTAAATTGAAATAAACCTATTATTTGAGTGAAATAAACCAATTTATTTCATTCCAAACAATAATGTTTGACTGAAAAGAATATTACTAAAACCAAGTATTTGTATCTCAAATAAATCGAAATACTATATTCAAACATTCCTTTTTTTCTGTGATTAGAGTTAAAAAAAATGTCTAATTTAGTGGTTAAAGATACTATAAACAAAGAAGAAAACATTTTCTACGTAGAAAACGGAAAAATCAAAAAATTATTTGATAGGATATTAATATTATTTTATTAATTTGTAGACTAAACACGATATAACAAGGATTCAAATAAATATGGAACATAAAAAAAGGTACAGAAAGTCAACTAAAGGAGGAGCAGGAGCACATGGAGTCGACTACCAAATAAATATATTGACATTATTTCTACTTGAAGCATATAAGAATGAAGAAGACTTTCGGCTTTCGACAGAAAATGATAAAGCCGGAAAGTTTGACGACGTCGTTCTGGAAACTACTAAAACTACAATTTTGCTACAAGCTAAACATAAAGTGGACCCTAAAAAGAGCCTAATCACCTACAATGATATATTTCCAACCGGAAAAAACAAAAACGAATTTAATATTTTTAAATATATAAAATCCTTCGCGGATATAAAAAACAACTTTAATAACCTCGACACGTTAATATTATGTACAAATACGGATATAACAAACGATATTAAACAAATTGTTTCAGAAAAGACAATGTCAGACAGTCACATATTTTCATTTTCCGATAAAAAATATTATTACAGCTTCGATAAGTCATGCAAAGATTTGAATCGTAACAAAGAAGATACCGATTTATTTTTACAAAAATTCCAATTAATATCCGTTTCAGATCGAGACCTCAATACTAGGATAAGAGTATTAGTGGAAGATATCGATATTTTTGATGATCTTGACCAATCGGTAAATTTCCTTAAAGATATGGTTAAGTTATGTTTTGAAAATGAAAAAGGCATTTATCTCACACGCAGTCATGTAGATGCTGTGAGAAGTGAATTTTTTATTAAAAAACTGGATAGTTATAACGTAAATTTTAAAATTGATTTAGATCTAGAACTTTCCAAGTATACTTGTTACTACATTGAAAACAAAAATAATATCAACATTCATTTGCTTAAAATATATCAACAAATTAAGAGTTATAGGGTGTTACTTGTACCTCCGTTCGATAATGGGGTTCTAAAAGAAAAAGTGATTTCTTCTTTTCGTAACGAAGATTATGATTATTTGATTATTGTTGTTTTTAAAGAAGAATTTTTAGTTTTAAGGGATGTTTTAGGGAAAATAGCGAAACAGGTTTGCGGAAAATCTTATAAAAAGTTTATATTCGTCTCCGACGATACCAAAATTTTGGGAAGCTTGGTAAAATATCTTAAGGTGCAAGCCCATGTTTCCGAACAAACCATCAGCTTCGACAACTTAACAGATAAAACACAAAAAGAAATTTTTGCCAAAAATTTTATTTTTCAAGGAAAACAAATTACTTTGTATGAACTAATACACCCAGAAACTTTGGATTTTAACGAAAATATTTTATGTAAATTAATTAACAATGATATTATTAACATTTTCGATTATAAGAACAAAGTTAATAATTACGTAAGAAGAACCCTTCGATGTGAAACAATGAATTTAAAAAGAATTTGCACCGAAAATGATTTGTGTGACGTTATAGTGAAAGATACTGAATCTATATTTATAGTAGACGGTCCGGGAATGGGAAAAACTACCTTACTTTCCAATTTACAAAAAATTTTGATTGAAAAATTTAATTATTTGATAATAAAAATCAATTTAAACGAATATACGAAAATATTCAGAGCTACTTTGCAGAGAAATAAACAAATTGATTTATTAGAATTTTTGAATTGGAATCAACTTGACGATTTTGAAAAACTAGTGTTTAATCTTCCGAAAAAAGTTGTAATATTGTTCGACGCCTTCGATGAGATCAGTCCCAATTATTCAGAATTAGTCCTTAACCTTATAAAATATTGTGAGCTTTCAAAAAATGTCAAAAAAGTTGTTATAACCTCGAGAAACCACTGCGAATACTACTTCGGTTCATTAAAATTTTCTTTAACTCCGTTTTCAATAGAAGATCAACAAAACTTTTTACTAAGTTATTGGATAGAAAAACTGCAACTAACAAATAACGAAGATTTACAAAAATGTGAAGAATTTACAAGAAAATTATTGACGAAAATAACAAACACCATCGGTAAAGATTCCTGGAATATTATAGGAATTCCCTTACAATCCCAGATTTTGGCGGAAATTTTCAAAAACGACTGTTGGGAATACATCACTTCCAACAATTTCAAAGCGGAATCTTTGGACAAGTTCAATATAGCAAAATTGTACGAACAATTCATAAAAGAAAAAAAAAATATTTATATGGACGAAAAAACAAATGTGAATTGTAGTATTTCCGTTAGTAATATGTTGAACAAGAAGTTCGATAGAGCAATCGACGAAGAACATACCAAGATGGCGTTAAAAGTCATATTCAATAAGTGCCAATACAAAAACTTTAAAATTTTAGCAGAAAATTCCGATGTAGACTGTTCTATGCAAGATTTTTCAGAAATGGGAATCGTTCAAATGAGCGGAGATAGTTTTCAATTCGTCCACAGAACCTTCGCGGAGTACTTAGCGGCAAAGTACATATGCAATTTTTTCAACCAAACTGATGGAATGGAAAAATCATTTTCAGACTTCTTAATCAGTGAAGTATTTTCATATGGGCGATACGAAATGCTTAGATCCTTCATGAACGGCATTTTAGAAGATCGTTCGATACCGGAGAATATTTTAAAAATTTTCAAAGACAATTCACCATTAAGATGGCACTATAACATGTTATTTCGTTTAGCCATAAGTCGACAATACAATTTACTAAAAATTATGCTAAAAGAAAGTAGAAATTGTATTTTAAAAGAAACTACCCGAAAGAGAGATTTATTAAGCGAATCTTTATTGAATTTTTCAATTTTCAAAATTTTATTAGATAAGGGTGCTAATATACATAAAATTTATTGTAACGGCGAAACCGTGCTGCATTTAGCAGCCGTCTACGATTCCGAAGAAGTTATCAACTATTTAATTAACAAAAATTTCGATGTTTACGCGAGAGACGACGAAGGAAATTCACCCTTACATTACGCCGCTGCTAATAACTCTGCTAAAGCTGTAAAGATATTATCGAAAACAGTTGGTAGCGATATAAAAAACAACTCTGGGAAATCTCCTCTGTTTTGCGCATGCGAAGGAGACGCCGTTGACGTCCTTCCAATTTTAATCAAAGCCAATTTTAAAATAAATGATAGAGCTCACAACAGTTTCACTCCTTTTATTTCAGCATGTTTTAACAAATCTTTTCGTTGTATAACTTACTTACTCGAAAACGGAGCTGATATAACAGCTACAGATAAAGAAGGCTCCAATGGTTTACATCATCTAGCAAATATAAGAGACATTTTGGATTTTAAGGAATTATACATCGAAACCACAAATAAAATTTTATTCACAAACTGTATCGATGTTAATAGTAAAACAAACGATGGCATGACAGCCTTGCATTACGCTAGCCATGCTGACAATGTTACGATGGCATTTTTATTGGTAAATAATAAAGCTGACATAGAAATTAAAAACAACGAAGGAGCCACTTCGTTTCTTTTGGCATGTTCAAAAAAATCGTTAAATTGCATACAATATTTGATTGAAGTAGGAGCAGATCTTACTACGGTCGATAACAAAGGTCGTAATGCTTTGTATTGTTTAGCTCTCCCTACTGATTTATATAAAGATATAGATAGAGGAATTCTAAATGAAAATTCTATCAATGTAGATGAAATTATAGGAGAAACATATTCTATAGTAGAAATGATGGAATTGTGTGCACTAGAAAGAACAGATGTTGCGAAGATTGGTAGAAAGGGTCGTTATGCTTCGTATTGTTCAGCAGTTTCTACTGATTTATATAAAGAAATAACGAGAAGAGTCCTAAAAGAATGTTCTGTATATATAAACGAAATTATAGCGGAACGTATGACTGCGATGCATCATGCTATTAAAGGAAAAAATCTTGCACTGCTTGAAATTTTATTAGAACATGGAGCTGATAAAGAAATCAAAGACAATAACAGAAGAACTTCGTTTCTTTTGGCTTGTTCTGAACAAGCTTTCGACTGTGCCATATTCTTATTAGAAAATGGCGCTAATATTAACGAGACGGATAACAATGGTTGTAATGCTATACATCTTTTAGCAAACAGTCGATTATATGATCGAACCAAAAATAGGTTACATATGAAAATTACCAAACAAATTATCGGTCGTAACTGTATTGATTTAAACAGCGTTTGTGGAGAAGGTATGACTGCGACGCATCATGCTATGAAAGGAAACAATCTTGCACTGCTTGAAATTTTATTAAAACATGGAGCTGATAAAGAAATCAAAGACAATAGCGGAAGAACTCCCTTTCTTTTGGCTTGTTCAGAAAAAGCTTTTCAGTGCGCCAAATTTTTATTTGAAAATGGCGCTAATATTCACGTGACGGATAATAGTGGCTGTAATGCATTTCATATTTTATCTAAATTAATTAATTTAACACATAGAGGTACTATATTCGTTACACATTTGATTAAACTAAATTCTATAAATCTAGATGATGTTTCTAACGAAGGTCTTACAGCTTTACAATATGCTCTTCGTACTGGAAATTTGAAAATGATAAAGCTGATCCAAAATAGTAGTAATAGTATACGTAAAAATTAAAACGTGATGGTTGAGGATGTTTTTTTTTCATTTGTAAATATTTGATACTAAAATTTATTTTTAAAGTGTTTTTCTTTTTCATTACATTCTGTGGAGAAACTACCGGGAATTAAACGTTTAAAAAGTTCAAAGATATTATCAATTATTCTTTTTTCGATAAGTTTGACAGATAGGCCAAGCAACGGAGCATGCGAGTATAGTAATTTTTGACAGAAATCCTAGTAGAAAACGGATGCTGCCATCATATAAAAGACATTATACGTAGTATCATTTTGGTATGTTTTGGACACGCAAAGGTTGTTTAGTAATTTGTTATAAACATTTAAGACAAAAAAACCTTCTTTTTTTAGTTTTTTTTGCATATAGCGTAAAACGTACAGAAGCAATCTCATTTTTCAAATCTGACGTTTCGTATTCGTATTTTGTTTAGTTCGGTTATTACTACGTCTTTTTACAAAATCAAAAATTGTATCAAAGTTATTGTTTTAACCTTCGTTTGAACCATTTTCAAGGTATTTTCTAAAAATTTTTGCGTATTTAAATATATTATTTTTATAAAATACTACTGAACATTAAAAAAATGGGATATTAATTTTCCAATTTAAACAAATTTTCATCTACAGTGAGAATTATTATTTTGAACACAGTGTATTTCTCTTTTTTGTTACTTTTGTTTTTTTTTAATTAAACGACTTCATCTTAAATATGAAATAATAACATAATAAAGATTATTATACCTAGTTTTTAAATATTTTCTCTTTTTAGTGTTAATATTAAAACAAAACCATGATTTAACGGTATATTTTATTTTACGCTTAATAAAATTGGAATACAAAAACAAGTAAAGGCGGATTCTCATGGATCCGATATCTGACGATACGATGATCCGACGAACTTGCTATTTGTCAAAGTGATTTGGCGCTGTTTTTCATCCGAAAATGTTATTGTTCGTACGACGTCGGATGATTGTTAAAATTATTTCAACTTTTGTCCGATATCGAATGTCTCCTAACCTCACTGTTCGTTTTTTGTGTAAAAGGTCGTTTGCCATTTCTGTGTTATTACATACTATGAAAATGAACGTTGTCAGCTCCAATAACGGAGAAAGCTAATTAACATATTATTTTTAACCATTTTACTGCTCAGAAGGAGACAGAGATAACGAACAAGAAAAATTTTGGGTCCGGGATGTTTATAAAAACCGAATAAAACAAGGGTCTAAAACAAATTGTTAAAGGAGATGAGATTATCGGATCCAGACAAATATTCATTCGGATCGTCGTAGCTTCGGATATCGTATGTACGAGAAATGCCAGCATTTGAATTCTTAAACCAATCACAAATCCATAACTTCAACCAATAGAATGATTTTCGTATCATCGTATCGTCGGATATCGGATGCATGAGAATCCGCCTTTAGTGTACGAATTAAGGATTCCATTTAACGTAGTCGCTATCCCCACCAAATTTTGTAAATTCTGGCCTGCTTGCGAAGAGAATCACCTAAAATTCATAATCTCAGTTATTGATGATAGCTCTCAAAGATATAGTTTGATTAATAAACACCGGCAACACTGTAAACAACATTCTATAAATTGTTAAAATGCAGTTACCATCATCTCCGAAAATGGCATCTAATATGCAGTAAAAAAATTGAGATAATGTACTTTGTGGAAGTGATTCTTAGAAAATTAAACCAAATACGCAATAGGTGAGTTGAAATAAATCTTCATATTTATTTTTATTGGCGATTATTTTGAAGCAATATGCTATTTTCACCTTGAATTCAATGGACGTGTTTGTGGTTTCCCATATTATTACTAACCAATTTCAATCATCATGTTGCCAAATTTATGTTGGCTGTAACCATTTTTACAGGCAAAAATGGATGGACTTGAAAATATTATAGGTAGAGTCCGTTTCAATAAGGAAGAAGCCACCTGAAATTTGCTTACCAACCTGCGCATAAGTCAAAATCTGTCGAGCGATCGTTCCATGCCATTGGCGTTACAAGCGATGTGTCATGTCGACAGCAATTAAATTGTTGACATTTGAGGTTGTGTTTGAAACAATCATTTGAATATTTTTCATTTTTGAATATTTCAAGACGTTTTGCTTGTTTATTTGAGAGTGCTGTTTGTTTTATTTGATCTAAATTCCCAAATATGTTTTGTTCAAACTATACATATGATATAAATACATTTTTAATATTCTAATTTCGTGTTACCCTACAAAATGTGAAAACGTTACGCTACTGATTTACATGAAAATATCAATTTTTAAATATGGCGCTGGTTTTGACATCAAGGTCGCGCATCGACTGCAGATTCAGGTGGCTTCTTCCTTATTGATTCGGACTCTACTATGAAGCAAGAAAAGTTTTTTTTCTCAGAAACTATTTTCAAAAAATAAAGTCTAACAAATAATTTGGGAATTCCACAGTGAAGAATTGCTGGGTCATCGCTATTTATCATACCAGTTTATAGCAAACGACAATAGCCTTATTGCAGGTGGAGAAACATATTCAGAAGCAGTAAGGAATTGCAATTAAATATTTGAAAGACCAAAGAAATGGTTTGCACAAAACAAATTAGCATCTGTGCGATTTGAGCGAATTTTCTTTTGTTTCCCTTCAAACCGTACTGTGTAAATGAGCTGCTTCACCATTCATTCCAGACTCATTTCGAAATGAAACACTGGATTTAATTTCACTAAGTAACATACAGCTGGTAGCAACTGGTGACTACCTGAGAGCGACACTTTTCTTACTTTCTTGGTAAAACACTTATACCTAACTGGCATGGGTTACGTGTGAAGCAATATAGGGGAGAAGCCAATGCTTCTCGCTTGAGTTCTGACGAGATACTGGTTTTTTGGGGTTGGGGCCACAGATAACATGTTGGGGCGATTAGCTGGTTGGAGAGTAGGGGTGGTAAGGGTCTGTTCCAGATATTGCTTTTGTGCAAGGTGCGAAAGAGAAGATGTATTGATTTGGTTCGTTGGACAGGGATGGCTAATTAATGGGTAGTACGTATTTAATATTGATTTTTGGTGGAGCATACGTTCGCTGTGAGAACGATTGCGACGTTGTCAAGAGTTTCCGTTTAGTTGAGATACAAAATAAAAGTTATTTTCTCAGTGAGAAATGTGAGTTTTCGAACAGCATCGAATAAAACAAAAACCAATGTCATACTTTTCAATAATATAATATTAAAAGAAAAGGCTAATATAGTTGAGTTAAATATAGGTAGATGTCTTTTCAATTGACAGATAATACAAAATTCTTAGGGGTATACTATTTATATATGAAGTTTTAAAATGGTCACAGGATATAGAAACTGAGCAGCATAATCCAAGGGCTAAGAACTGTCACTAAATATCTGGGAGCATCAAAGATTTTGCCAAATTTGAAACTATCTTAAGGTATGGACTAATTTTCTGGGGCAACGCTAAAAAAGTATTTGTTATAAAGAAAAGAGCAATTAGAATAATAAATTACATATAAAGACTCCCAGGTAGCAAGCTGACGTCATAATGACGTCTTTTATTGGTCATATTTGGTCGCTGACGTCATGGGACGAAATAATGACGTCATTAAGACAATCTTTTTATGACGTGAAAGTGACGTCAGTTAGTTGACGTCATTTAAACGTCATATTTGGTCAACTTATTGGACATTGAGAAACTTGATGTTAAGCTCGGTGTGACGTCACGACAGTGCTGTCAGTGTTGTTTATTAGAATATTCTATGAATAAATTCATTTTTTGCACATTGCAATTCTATTATATTGAAGAATGTTTTTCTTGTTATTTCATTTTTTAACTATTAACTACTGAATTATTCCAAAAAAAAACAATGCTTTTAGGAGGTTTTACTAAAAACAAATCTTAATTTATTTTAAATGTACCGCGAAAAAAAATTGGTAGTGGCAACCATGTGGCAACTCTGCCTTTTGCATTGGTAGAATAGCACATGCACACAAATAATATAGGTTAGAATTTTTTCTCTATGTTATGATGATTGTTTTTTGGTGTCGATTGTGCAAGATATTAACTGAAAAGTTGTGAATAAGCTTATTATTTCGTATGTCAAGACAATTAAAATGGCCCAATCAAATTTTGCCGTAATTCAATTTGACGAGGAAGGAGGAAATGGGTTGGCGGTAGTCCATACGAAATGGCTAACTCCAAGGGCAATATGGTGTGTTTTCCTCTAGTGCATTCAAGGTTTGTGCAATTTTACAAATTTTTATGGAAGTACTTGTTATTTTTTGTTAGGGTTTTTCAAGGTTTTTTTAACATAAAATATGTCCAATTAGTTGAGAACTATTTTTACTTGTATTATAATTATTTTAAAAATACTACAAATGGAATATAACTTGATTTAAGATCACAAATGGTTTTATAATTACAGTTAATGGGAAAGTATTAGTAATATAAACCTATTATTTTTACTTGTAGTTTTTTATTATCCTTACTCTTATCATCATGCTTCTAATTTCAGGTCATATTCCCGTCATTAAAATGACGTCTTCGAACGTCTAAAATATCATCTGAAAGGACGTCTATATGACGTCTAAAATAACATCTGAAAGGACGTCTCTATGACGTCAAAAATGTCGTCATTCGTCCCGGACTTATAGAGGTCATTTACACGTCATTCGTACGTCATAAAGACGTCTTAAATGACGTCAACGATGACCAAAAAAAAACGTCATTTTCACGTCAGCTTGCTACCTGGGCTGTATTTTTATAAAAACAGAGATATTCATTTTACCAATAGTGCAATGTCACACAATTACAACACAAGAAAACAGGAATTGTATTATCCACATCACAGAAACGGTCACTGAAAAATCTTTTTATTATATGGCAATAAAAATTCTTCAAAAAATTACCGCTACATATCAAAAACAAGCGATTAGTATATTTAAAAAAAAATAAATAAAAGAGTTCTTTATTCAGTTAGATCCTTATAATATATCCAGAAAAATTGTACGGGTTTTAGCTTCAGTTTATTTGTACTTTTTTTTCAGGAAATAATTATGCCACATCGTAATATATACAAAAAAATCTACAAAAGGTGGTGCTGGGGCTCACGGCGTTGACTATCAATTAGATATTTTAATCCTATTTTCACTAGAGGCATATCAATGTGGCGAAGAATTTTGGCTTTCGACAGAAAACGAAAAAGCGGGAAAATTCGATGATGTCGTTGTGCTTTTCTTTAAAATGACTTATATCTGGATCCTGTTAAATGAAACAACAAAACTTTTAATCAAGAGATTTATTCAAAAAGAGAACTTACATTTTATCAAATTTATATTTTGAACCCTGACTAAACGATAAATTTCTATCACAAAGGAATGATGTAATAACATTACGGTAAAATAGTACAGTTACTAGGAACTATGGTTACTAACCTATTCTTGGTTCATAGATGTAATATATGGAGAGTGCTACTAAAGTCGACACATACACCGCCGTCCGCCATTATTTTGGTGTAATATCTAAATTCACAAGTTCAAGCACATACTCAGTAAACACTAAACTGTTTACCCACCCCCACGCTGCCCACACTATTGCTAATATCCAAATGATATAATTAAACACAAAAACACAACACACTACTGAAACGGAGGGAAAGATTGTTATTTACGAAGATACACAGCACACGTGCAAATCTAAATAAGGGAAGCTACATCACATGAGCAGACTAAGATCACGCGCATGACAGTTTGTTGATTTATAACAAACAAGATTAACTATTAAACAATATTTTGCTCATTTGTATAACGTAGGTTTATAACAAACAAATGAATGTATTGAATGTTATAATGATATACAAAAAGATTTATTAACAGACACTGTACCATTTATAATAATTATCAAACCAAGTTATAATTATTAATTAAACTTAGTAATTATCATCGCGAAGTTGGCGTATTAGATGATTTGTTTATTATTAAAACATTTTATTCAAAATAAACAATTATAGCAGAAACAAATCTTCTATTATTTATTAATAAAACAAATCATCGGTAATGATTATAATAAATAAGCTTTTTCAATTATAAATATCAATACGTAATTATGAACAAATTTGACATTAACAAACATTCGATAATTATTACTGAGATTTTTCTTTCGGTGAAATAATAAAAACTGCACTCCACTTCTTACTGCGTGTTTTTATTCTTCTTATAACTGCGTAAATTTTCTGCTCGATCACGGAGCCGAAATATCGGTCACCGATTTTAGTGGTTTTACTATTCCACATTTTCCGGTGGAAAGTATTGAAGAAAATTTTGTTAGCAAACGATTTACGGTGTTACATTTCGCAGTTCTGGCTAAAAACTTGACATTGTTCAAATTGTTGATAACAGCCGGCTTGTATATTGAAGTAAAAGATTTTAACGGAAGAACTCCGTTGGTTTTGGCTGGTTTAGAAGGCGAGTTGACTTTGCTAAAATATATAATTGACAGCGGAGTAGATCTATTATCGTGTGATAATCAAGGATGCAACGTTTTGCATTATTTAGCTAAGCTAAAAGATATTGTTGATCAAAGTTTATATGAGCACGGAAAGAAATTTTGGATACTATTATTCCAGTAAGGTAGTATTACAATCAAATTTTTGAACAATATAGCGCCAATCCAAATTTAGATTAATATCGATAAATGATTCGATTGATTTATTTGTTAAGCAAAAATTTATCAAACCATGATAAGTAGCAGTAAACGAATTGCATTAAATAACAACAAAAATTTGATTAATATTAGCAAAAATAAAATTTAATTTGCCCATAATATTCTTGAATATAATTTATATCTTCTAAAATTTAGCTAGGTGTTGAAAGCAATTTTTAGATCAGTTTAAGTTAATTTTAGATAATATTTGCTAAATATATAATTGATTATAGAAAACAATATGACGAAAGATAGCAAATTTACGAATAATTAGGATTAAATTTATCAAATAATTTTATTACTTTTTGCAATAATTTGATGTAATATGTATATCTAAATTCTAAGTAATAAATGAATCGGATTTATCTAAATTTCGAATGTTTTAATCTAATAATTAAGTTAAACTTTTCTAATCTTTTGATTATTTGTATTCAATATTTGATTGCTGGCTATAATAATGATTTTTATTATTAGCCGTGGTGATAGTAGGGAAATATTACCAAAAAAAACGAAGTTTCCGTTTAACTAATATTTATTTGGAATAATTGTACAAATCTGAAATGAAATGAAAACTAAATTATCATATTCTAGCTACTAGTAGATAATAATCTAAATAACTTCTCAAAAGGCAGTATAATATACAATTTATCTAGTATAGTTTGTAGATAAGGAAATGATAAGTCTTAATATGAAAGCAAATTAATCTAAAATTGAGACAGCAGATAAGAACCAAATTAAGGGTTAGATTCTTTGCATAAAAATTAAAAAAAAACAACTCCAAAAACCCTACTGTTTTCGCAGGTTTACCTTGCATACTTTCATACTAAAGATACCTTTCCTTCACAACTTTCCTACCATCTGCTAGGGTGTAAATTTGTATGGACTTGAATATTTTTTTTATTTATTTCGTAACATCCTATGTTATTAGTAGGATTTTTTACAAAAAAATACCTAAAATGTTCGTTTCTACTAGAAATCTCTAGTACTAAAATGCCGACTGTCGGATATACTGAATTTCCACTTCCTTGACTTATCTTTAGAATTAACCACTCCCACCGGAGGACAGATTGCATGCAATAGTTTAAATACCAAAATGTCCCGTGCTTCTAAAATAAAAAAAATGTTGTTATATAACTGGGACCTTTATAGCATATTTTTGGAATAAAATTGATTTTATTAACTTAACTTTGTCACATTTGCAAACTAAATAGAATATGTAGTATGTAGATATATAGTATTATATCCATATTATGAAAAAAAAAGTCGAAAGAGCTGTTTGTTGCTTTACTTACCAATGTTTAGGTCTTCATTGTCAAGACGTTTTAATAATTCCAAACTTTGTTTGTCCTTGATTTTACTTTTGAAGTGTGGAACAATCTTAATCTCGAAATCTTCCCACTTTTCATGGAGTTTGTTAATTTTTCCCGGAAATTGCAAATCAAAATCAATATCAATCTGTAACAAAACAATCTTATATAATAATGATAAATTCAATAAAAAAGGATTTTGTTTGTCGATACAATTATTATTTATTCACTGGTCTTATTTGGAGTTTCAAATAAAAAAAGAAAATGCTTACCAGTCTCTGACCATTTTCTTTCCCACCCAACAGGGAGGTTATATTATTTTGATTGCAATTGATACATTCCGCCTTTCTTTCGTTGCTTGTCGCTTTCCTATTTTCTTCAACTACTGACCAGAGTTCAGAATGATGATATAGCCAAGTTTTATCTTCTGATGGAGCTAACGTAACTACTGCAAAATGTTGTAAATAAAATGTTTTGGTTTTATTCAAAGCTAGGAACGTATTAAAGCGTGCCAAGAAAAAGCAATTTATTAAAACATTAAGCTAGTAACAAAACTTTATAACCAACATAAACCCGAATTATTATGCATTAATTTTTAATATCAATACAATGACTGGGAGCCAAGTCACTATAACTGGATAAAACGCAGTACCTTTTGAAAAAAAAGGAAATATTTAATTTGGATGGTTACTTTAGGACTGGTTAATGTCTTGACAAAATCCTCAAGTTAGATCTTTGGAGTTGGTCGCCATCTTGAATCCGCGTCCGAACTTCTATAAGAAGTTTTCACTTCAATAAGATTAACAAAAGTTAGGTATGTATTTACTTCAACAAACTGTACGTAGTGTAGTATCAATAATTGCATCCTTTTTGCACTACTCATTAGTGTCTACTTGAGAAAATTGTTAATTTTGTACTTACCTAGAAAAACTATCAGGGATCAAACGAAGACAACGCTCAGAACAGAATGGGATCAGTTATTGGTATATTCTCACCCAACCAAAAACTAGATTTGTTTCTTCCTCCGGCGCGTACAACGTGAGACACGTTCACAACTCACCACCCTCCCCCGCGCCCGTTAAAATTGATAAATAAAGTACGAAGGGTCTGGACATACTAAATAATAAACATTTCCAAATTCACGCACACAAATAGCCATTACCGTTAAAAAGAAAATTATTTGCTTAATTTCATCCGTATATTATAGATTTTGTCAAAATAAATGCTCGATTCTAGAAGATTTTTATTGATTTAGTCAAATGTTTGATAATCGTAGCAAAAATTGGATAGATTGTATATTTGATTGTTTTCAGTAGACAGTTTATTTATTTTTTCTCTTCTTTTTCTAAATTTCGGTAAATTGTACGAATAACTTAATCTATAGACAGGAATACATTTATCTAAATATAATAGAAATTAAGCATTTATTTTATTAATCCCATTAAAACTATAGATCAAAACTACAATAATATATTAATGTGTGCTCTGTGTTAAAACTTCAAATATTTCAAATTAATATACCTAGCTACCTAGAGGTATTTACTGCTAATGCCCCCAGAACTTTCTGCCATGCAATTCATTCCTAAATGATTTTATTTGAAAATGTATGCAACAGTGAAACATGTGAAAAAATTAATTATGATGCTTGTTGAGATTATAGTAATTATGGAACTTATCGTACCAGGACCAAGATTCTTAATTTCTCAAATTGGATCTGATTGTTAAATCGGATATTATTATTTGATAAAACTATAATCCAATAATTGAGCTAAAATAATATAATCTAAGAGTCAATTTGAGTAAATTTCTTGCGAAAATTAAGCAGCGGAGGTACATCAATCCAGTCTTTAATATTTGATTGGTTTAAGAAAAGCGTTTTCTGTAGTTAATCTAAATTTTGGTGTACCTATCAAAAACTCAAAAACAAGAAAATTTAATCTACTGACATTAGTTTTAATTAAATGTTATTAATCATAAATGAAATTAACAGAATAATCCTAAAACACTAAGATTTGTCAGTTTTTTTCTTGTTTTATTCTATTTTAGGTTGAACTAATTTATTTGGCATAAATTAAGGAATTTCTTATTTCAATAAATCGATTTGATTCACATTATCAAAGCATTTCTTTCCGTGAGGAAATGGTGATAGAAGTGTTCGATAAAATTTGCGGCGATGTTGTTGATAGCGTTTGTAAAGAAGGAAAAACAACTTTGTTTTACGCAGTAAAAACAAATAATATTATTATGATTAAATATTTATTGAGTAAAGGAGCTAATAAAAAAGTTATTCGTTTTCAAAGAAGTTCTAAAAACGAATCGACTCGTACAAATTAACTCTTTAACCATTTATATAAAAAATGTCCTTACTTCATGTAATTTTTGGTGTTATTGTTATTTTTCCGTATTGTATTTTGTTGTATTTTGTTATATTAAAAAAAAACAATAAATCTATATACATGCTTGAAATGTTTTTTTTATTTTATCTAACCACTTGACGGGTTCTTCAGTGATCCCCTGTATACAAAATATTATAGATACGTCCCCGCTGATTTTTTTCCTATTTGTCCATTATTTGACCATTGTTGACCATGCGCTTATATTTGCGACCGAAACGCAAACTAACTTTTTGAATTTTACAAAATCGGAACTAAGATCTTTTTGACATTTTTATATATGGAAATCCACTAATAGGATCCCGTAGTCTTTATTAAAATTTTTCTTCTGAAAATTTGTACATTTCACTTTCGAGTAATATATTGCGAAAATTATTTTCAACTTTTTAGTTTGATCTGCTATAAAATCGAGTTTTTTCAAGGATAAATTATTTTATATTTACATTAATTTCTCTTTTCAGGAATTTAAGTAGAATAAAAATTAAATAAATGGAACATAAAAAAGTATACAGAAAGTCGACTAAAGGAGGAGCAGGAGCACATGGAGTCGACTACCAAATAAATATTTTGACATTATTTGTACTTGAAGCATATAAAAATGGAGAAGACTTTTGGCTTTCGACAGAAAATGAAGACGGTGGAAAATTTGATGATGTTGTCTTGGAAACTGCGAAAAAAACTATTTTGCTGCAAGCTAAACATAAACATCATCCTGAAGATAAAAAGAACTTAATCAATTTTTGCGATTTTTTTCCCGAAGGAAGAAAAAAAGACGAGTTTAGCCTTTGTAAATATATGAAATCCTTTTTAGAAATCAAAAATAATTTCAGTAATTTGGAAGAGTTAGTCTTGTGCACAAATAGAGAAATAACTAATAACAGTCGAGATGAAATACATAAAATTATATCTTTGAAAGATTTTAGTGATTTTGATATATTTTCGTTTTCCGACAAAAAATATTACAGCTTTAACCAAAATTGTAAAAATTTGTTACTTTCGAACTTCACCGAAGAATACGTCGACTTATTTATTGAAAAGCTGCGGTTAATTTGCATTTGCGATCAGAAACTCGATAATAGAATAGTGAACTTGATGAAATACATCAAATTATCTGACGACGATACTGAAAGTTCGTTAAATTTCCTTAAAAACCGAATCAAACTTTGGTTCCAGGATTCGAAAAAAACTTATTTCACTCGTTTACATTTTGACGCACTCAGAAGTGAACATTTTATTAAAAAACTAGAAAAAGCAAAAATACAATTCAAAGAAGAATCTATAGAGATGTGCTCTTATAATTGTTATCAAATACAAATCAAAGAGCTGCTTGATCTTCACTTACTTAAAATGTATCAACAACTGAAGAATTATAAATTATTAATAGTTAATCCTGAAGATAATCTAGAATTAAAATTAAAAACAATATCTTCTTTTTTATTAGACGAATATGTTTATTTAATAATAGTTGTGTTTAGAGAGGAGTTTTTTGGTTTAATTATGAAAGTTTTAAAAAATGTTTTAAAAGATATATCTGGTAAAATATATAAGAAGATTATATTCATCACTGACGATGAGATTGTATGGGAAACTTTAGAGACAATTTTAAATATTCAAATAAATTTAAGACATGAGAAAATTTTATATAAGCAATTAACTGAGGGTTCGCAGGCTAAAATTCTTTCCAGAAACGTTAAATTTCAAGGTAAACTAATTCCTTTAGTCGACGTTTTATTTCCTTACAATGAAATTTTCGATTATATCTTGGACGAATCTACAATTTTCAAATTATTTAAAAAAATAGATATAAAAATCGGCGAAAATAAAGAAAATAAAGTAAAATTTTACGTACCGGGAATATTTTATTGTGCCACTTATAGAAAATGTTACAACGAAGATGAATTTTGCGAGATAATCGTTAAAAATCAAATGCACAAAGTTTTATTAATCACCGACGGTCCTGGAATGGGAAAATCCACGCTTTTATCGAATCTACAAAAATTATTAATCGCCAAATACAATTATTGGGTTATTAAAATTAATTTAAACGAATACGGTAATATTTTTAGGAATTTACCCAAAACAATTACTTTAAAGGATATACTTAAAGATTTTGATGTTTTAGAACAACGCGTTTTTAATCTTTCTAAAAAAGTAATTTTATTGTTCGATGCTTTCGATGAAATTAGCCCGAAATATTCCGACCTAGTGTTAGACTTAATGAAAAATTGCAAATATTCCATCAATATAAGAAAAATTATTCTAACATCCAGACAAAATTACGAATCGGAAATTTCGAAAACTCTACAGTGCAGGACGTTTTCGTTGGTTAAATTTTCACCGGAAAATCAAGAGCAATATTTATACGATTATTGGACGGAAGAACAAGAATTAAATCAAATAGAAAAAAATAAATGCACAAAATTTATTCGTACGTTATTGTTGAAAATAAATATTTTCGTCAACTCTTGGAGTCTCATAGGAATCCCTTTACAAACTCGAATGATTGCCGAAATTTTTAAAAACGATTGTTTGAATTATATAAAGTCGACGTCCGAAACCGTCAGATCGGTCGATAAAATATATTTAACCAAATTGTACGAAGAATTTATCAAAGAAAAAAAAAATATTTATATCAACGAAAAAATTAATATTTCCGGCAACCCCGCCGTCGAAAGAATATTAAACGATAAATTCGATAGAGCCGTTAAAGTAGAACACACCAGCATAGCTTTGAAAGTTGTTTTCGACGAATTAAAACGTTTCGGCGTTGTCAGGGATCCTCCGTACGATCCGGAACTGTTGGAAATGGGAATTTTACAAAAACGCGGTGAAATTTTGGAATTTACTCATCATACTTTCGCTGTCTACTTAGTAGCAAAACACATTTGCAATTTACTCATCCAATCCTATATAGAAACAAGCGATTTATTATATTTAATCAACAAAGTATTTCGAGGTGAACACTACTTCACACTGTGCTCTTTCATGGACAATATTTTAGAAGGTCAAAATATTCCCAAGGAAATATTGAAACTAAGCGGTAAGCTTCTTAAGACATCCACCAGTCCTAGCTGTGTTAATTTAGCCAAAAATAAACATCACAATCTATTGAAAATGATCTTACAAGAACACGAAGATTGCACCGCAATTTTTAATATCAAAAGTATTTTAACAAACATTCTATCGAATTTTTCAATATTTAAATTAATGGTAGACAAAGGGGTAGATATATACCTGATAGATGCGGACGGGAAAAATCTATTGCATTACGCAACGTTAAACGGTTGCGAAGAAACTATCCAATATTTAATCAAAAATAATCTCGACGTAAACGCTCGAGATCTAGAAGGAAACGTTCCAATTAATTACGCCGCTGAAAATAATTCCGCTTCTATTGTAAAACTACTAATAGAAAAAAAAACCAACATCGACAATCAAAAAGAATCTCCGGTATTTTCGGCCGTCGCAAAAGATTCCGCCGATGCTCTATCAATTTTACATAATTCCGGGTATTCTATAAACATCGTGAATGAACATAATAGGATACCTTTTCTTTTAAGTTTCGAATGCTCCTCGTATAGATGTTTAGAATATTTTTTCGAAATCGGAATCGATGTTTCCGCTACAGACGAAGATAACCAAAATTGTCTGCATTATTTAGCATCGTCGTGCTTCGAACCGAATCAGGTTGTGGAAATTTTCAAAAATATCGTCGAAATAGATTTAACAATTTTAAGCAGATCCTCTAAATTCGGAGAGTTGCCTTTGCATACAGCTGCTAGATACGATAATATCGTACTGATGGAATTGTTTTTATCTACTCGTATCGACATAGAACAAAGAAATTCTTTTGGTAGTACCACATTTTTAGTAGCTTGTTTTAATAAATCAAAAGGTTGTGCTCAACTTTTAATTGATAGTGGTGCGGATGTAAAAGCAATGGATTTTAATGAATGTAACGCATTCCATCTTTTAGCGAAAAATCGATTATATATCGATAAAACTGAACCGTGTATGGAAGTTATCAAGCAAGTTATCGATCGTAATTGTATTGATTTGAACAGCGTTTGTGGTGAAGGTATGACTGCGATGCATCATGCTATTAAAGAAGAAAATCTTGAAATGTTTGAAATTTTATTAGAATATGGAGCTGATATAGAAATCGAAGATAATAACGGAAGAACACCGTTTCTTTTAGCCTGTTCGGAAAAATCTCCTTATTATGCCCTAATATTAATTAACAGCGGATGTAATATTAAAAAAACAGATAATGAGAATCGTAACGCGCTACATCTTCTGGCACAACATTATAATTTCTCGATACATCCTTCTTCGTTAATTGATAAAATAGTAAAATATTATTCTGTGGATTTAAATTTAATTTGTAAGGAAACCTGTTATCATGTTAATTGTATACAATTTTCAAAAAACTTTATCGATATAAACGCGACTTGTTCTCGTGGTTTAACTCCTTTACATTACGCGGTCAAAGCAAAAACCCTTACGATGACTACAACGTTAGTGGATAACGGGGCTGATAAAGAAATTAAAGACAATAACGGAAAAAGTCCGTTTCTTTTGGCTTGTTCAGAACAAGCTTTCGACTGTGCCATATTTTTATTAGAAAATGCCGCTAATATTAACGTGACGGATAATAGTGGCTCTAATGCATTTCATATTTTATCTAAAATATTTAATTTAACAGATATAGGACCTATATTTGCTGCAAATTTGATTAGACTGAATAGTATAAATCTAGATGATGTTTCTAACGAAGGTCTTACAGCTTTACAATACGCTTTTCGTACTAAAAATTTGAAAATGATAATATTACTTACCCAAAATAATGATGATGTTGATAATTGCAATAGTCGTAAGTTGAAAAAAAAGACGGAGAGATTGAAAAAGTTATTTTTATAAAAATATTTGTAAATGTTTGATATTAAAATTATATTTAAAGTGTTTTTCGTTTCTATGACATTGTTCCCCACATAGGAAATAGACGTCTATAGATGATGGTCCATCTTGTGAAATGGTCTAATAAATATCTAATAGAGATCTACGAAAAACAAAATCAGCTTAAATACCGATAACCACCCTAGAAAATGTCTAAAATAATAAATTGTGGCAATATATGCGAAGTGAAGTGAAGAAGTACACGTAAATTGTTAAAATTATCAAATAGTCGTGGACAAAATAAATAGTTCACGTCCATAACAAGTACACGAGATGTCCATATGCCATCCTGTCCATGTACAGAATCAATCAAGTTCAGGTCCATGAAAAGTCCATGAGCTGTCCATGGTTTATTTATTATGTCCAAATTTTTACAAGGTATATCCATTCTTAGTACGAAACGGACATCCATTGTATGATCGTGTGTTATCTGTGTAGACTTTATCTAATGGACGTCTTCAAGTAGACATATAAAAGACATAGCAAAAAAAAGACACTAAGACCTCTAACAGGTGTCTATAGAAGACATCTTTCAGACATCAAGTCATTAATTTGTAGATGTATATTCGACAAATATAATACATCTATTTCCTATATAGGTCCCTATTCCCAGTATACATTTTTGGCAAAATAGTTACACCCCCCCTACAAAAAGTCTACAACGTGATTGATGATGCAGATTTATATCAAGAACTGATAACAGAATTTCTTTCTTGAAGAAAACGGTATCAAATCCTCGCATTTCTTATTTAAACGATGATAAACGACCAAAAGAACACATTCGAGTGCAAAAAATTGCTTTAGATTCATTTATTATTTGTGTTTAGAACAGGTATTTGTATTTTATTTCAAAAATAGACGCCGATAAATATGTACTTACAATAAAATACAAAACATAGTTCAATTGTAATGAAGGTTTAAACAAAAAATTGTATTGTTTTATTTCATAGTTAAGTATAAATCTTCATCAAGTAAAAGCCTCATCTATTCAAATTACAAAAACTATATAAATTTCAAGATTTTTAACTACCAAATTATTTTCGGATCGATAGCAAGAGCTTTTTTAAAAAACCGTTTATTTATAAAAAGTACAATTTGAGTTTATGTGTGTTACTTTTGAAACTACTACAACAACTAACTATTTTAATTCTAATTTTTAATATGAGAAAAAGAAATGATAATTAATAAAACTGCAGTGTCCACATAATTCTTGGAAGGCCATGAACACAACGCATCTGCAATTCTTATCTTCTTATATGTGCATGTATCGTGGGAATACATAACTCCTCCGCTCTTAGAGAGAAATTCGGGGGGTACCAGGAGAATTTCGGGAACATTCTTCATCTTGAATTTTTCTTTGAAGTTTCTTCTTACATTTGTAAAACAAGCCTATGGCAATGCAAATACCAAGGCAAATATAAAGTATTATAGTCCATACACTCGCACTATGAAAATTAACTGGTTTTTCAAAAATTGTTTTTAAATTTTCTTTTTGAATTTTTAAAGAGTCTTTCAAAGTTTTGATTTGATCTAAATGAATGTCATTTAATTTTAGTGGTTTAATTTGAAGTATTGAGTTTTCCAGAGAAGGTAATAAAAAGTCTAGTTTCGGTAACTCAAAGTTATTGAACTCGCGTTTAACACTTTGGAATGTTTGGATTTTGAAATTTTTTATTTGTACGTAGCACAAGTTATTCAGTTCTAGCAACAGAGTACCTTTTAATAAAATAGCGTTTTTGGATTTACCACACATCACTACGGCTGGTTGAGGTTTTGGTAAAATGATTATCCATTTGTTGTCTTCAATCTTCTGAATTTTTTCTTCGTTTATTTCGACAGGGACGGTTTGGCAGATTGTTACATTCGGCATGTATTTAATCATGCGCACTTCACATGGTGTTGTTTGCTCTGTTATCTTCTTCGGAGGTTCCTCTTGGCAAATGAATTCACCTGAACTTATTTCTCGGCATTTTTCTTCGGTTGTCATATAATTTTGCTCATTTAGGAGTAGGTATTTGGATATTGGGATAATTACTTTGAAAGAATTTATCTGTGGTGTGGGTAAAGGATAAAGGTGATAATAGTCGTAATTTTTGCATTCTACTATAGGAATATCCAAAATGAAAATGATTCGGTTACCCTTGCTAAAGCCTTTTATATTCATTGTTTTTTCATAAAGCAAAATGTTTCCTAGATTGGGTTCAAAAGCTAATTTACTTTGACTCAAATGATTACTGATTGATTTTATTTCATATAATAGATCTTTGGGTTCAACAATTGAGTTATGAAATACATTAATTTTTGAGAATGTGATTGCAATTTCTAATGATTCTAACATGTCATATATTGCCTGTAATGCGATAGCGATTTCTGGAATTATTGACTGTGTGTAGATTTCTTTAATTAAATGATTATTTATCTGATTATTTACATCTATTGATTCTTTCAATTTATTTATTTTAGATTCTATTATATCTTGATTTTGCACTAACTGAGCTGTGGTTTTGTTGAATGTGTCTATTGATTTATCTAAGATAGTAATTTGTTCACCAATCAAAGTTTTGATTTTTTTCTGATTATTTGATATACTTTCAATAGCTGTGTCATATCGTATGGCATCGTTTTCGTCTAAGTTGCCTGTTATAGATTTTATTATGCTACCAAGAACATTTATTAATCCTCGTTTACTTCTAGAAATTTCAAGTGAAGGATTTAATCGATTTATCTGTTTTTTTTATTTGTCTTTCAAGTGTTAATGCTAATGTATAGTAATTAGTGGCTCCTGTTTTGAACATTTTTTCTATAGTTTGATTTATTGAAATATTATTGAAATAATTATTTATTTCTTCAAGTTCGGTTGATAATTTATTACTTTCTGAAATTATATTTGTGATATCAAAAATTTTAATAAAGGACCAGTAATTTATAATGTTTTGAGCAGAGCCTAATTTTAACGGAAGTAATCCTGGGTTGTCGGTTAGGTTATGGAACTTTGGTTGTCCGATTCCAAGGGTGTAACTGTAGGCATGGCTGAGGAACCTAAAACAATATTAGGTTTTCTCAGTTCTTTTATATGTAATATTTCTTTTTTCTTTTTGTTTTTTGTATTTATAATTTCTACGCGATTTCTATCTAAAATCTTTGTTATTTCGTACGGACCTAAAAATTTGTTTAGTTTTTTATTTCTTTCTTGACCTGGGTTCTTTTTGAATACTTTTTGTCCGATAATAAAATCTTGCATTTCGTCACCTTGAGAATTTGTTTTAGAAATAATTTTTTGTTTATTTATATCCAATTTATTACTAACATTCTTGTAAACATGTTCTAGTTTTTGTTTGTGTTTTTCTGCGTAATCAGAGTAAAAAGTGCGTGGGAGAAATATTTCGTTAGGATTTCTGCTATGGGTATGCCCAAATGTGAGTTCAAAGGGGGTGAAATTAGTGGCTGAATGGATTGAACTGTTATAACCAATTAAAGCATATTCCATTATATTAGTTTCGGAAGGATATGTTTCTTTCAGAATTCTTAGATGCTCAATAAGGGTTGAATGAAAGCGTTCTACGATTCCATTAGATTCGTGGTGACCTGGGGTAGTAAAGTGAATTTTAATTTTGTGTAAATTTAAGAGTTCTTTAACAGTTTCGTTTTTAAATTCGGTACCTTGATCAATTACTAGTTTTTCAGGAATTCCAAATGACGAAAAGTATTTTATAAGTGTATTACTGATATGGATAGCGGGTTTTCCGGCTATTTCATATGATTGAGCAAATTTGGTAAATGAATCGACTAAAGTTCAGTAGATTTTATTGTCAAAAAAGAATAAATCTATGTGAACTATCTGGAAAGGTTTTGAAGCGGTCTCTGTTAACAAAAGTGGAGAATAAGGAGGTTGTCTAGAATATTTTGTGCGCTGACACAGGTCACAAGAGTTTATATAGTCTGTAACAGATTTTTTTATACCTATCCAATAATAATTTTGTTTGATTTTTTCTAAAGTTTCTAATATTCCACGATGGTTTGTTTTACTTTCATGAAAATTGCGAACGAGCATAATTTGTTCTTCCTTTTCTTTTATTGTATTAATTCGTTTAGTACATTTATTAAGTTTTGGACCTTTTTCTGAAAATTGTTTTAAATAAACTTTGTTAAAAGCGTTATACAGGGCATCAGAATGAAACCATATACAATACGTTTTCTTTGCAATAGTGTAGTCTCTAAGAAATTCGAAAATTAGTGATTCGTTATTATGTTCTGGAATTTCTACGGTAACAATTTTATGATGTTCATAATTTTCGTTTTTTATTTTTAAAGTTGGGTAAGCTTGTGGAAATACTAATATTTGGTTTACTTTATTATTGATAATTTCATCTAATATTTTTATTCCGTCATTGGTGGTTGGCGAAGCTGTCGTATGTTGAGTTTCCGACATGCTTGCGGGTATGTTTTCTAAAGGAGTGATTGTTTCTGGTGTTTCGGAAATTTCTTGATTTTCTTCAAAAAGATTTGGAAATGGATTTGGTTCTAAATCGTCGTTTTTTGGTCCACGCATTGATTCTGCTATTCTTCGTAAGTAGTCAAATGATTCTTGATTGATATCTCCGGGATTATTGATTAAAGATTCGTCTTCTAACGCATTCAATGAAATCCGAGAAAGAGAGTCAGCTGCTCCATTTAATTTTCCTTTTCTGTACACTATTGTATAATCAAATTCCTCCAGCTTCAATCTCCATCTCAATAATTTAGAATTCGGTTCTTTTAAGTTAAATAGCCATACAAGTGGTCTATGATCGGTGATGATTTTAAATTTTCTGCCAAATAAGTAGGGTCTGAAGTATTTACATCCCCATACTATTGCTAACAATTCTTTTTCAATAGTACTATATCGTTGTTCCGATTCGTTCAATGTTCTAGATGCAAATGCTATTGGTTTGTCATTTCCAATGTTACCTTGCGATAAAATTGCACCTAAAGCAACGTTAGACGCATCGGTCGTTAAAATAAATTCTCTTGAAAAGTCAGGGTATTGTAAAATTGGTGGGTTAATTAATAAATGTTTACATGTTTCAAATGAATCTATAAAATCTTTGTCATGAATTATTTTAGCACCTTTTTTTAGACATTTTGTGAATGGTTTGGTAATTTTTGCGAAATCTTTGATAAATTTGCGATAGTATCCAATAAGACCTAAGAAGCTTTTAATTTCTTTTTGGGTTTTTGGAATTGGAAATAATTTTACAGTTTCTACTTTATCAGGGTTCGGTTTAACTCCATTTGGTGTTATAACGTGCCCAAGGTAATTCACTTCTTTTCGTAGAAATTGACATTTATCTAATTGTACTTTCAGATTTGATTGTCTTAGTCTTTCGAAAATTGATTTTAATCTTTCTATGTGTTCCTGTAAAGAAGTACTAAATATAACAATATCATCTAGATACACAAGACAAGTTTCGTTCTGTAATCCTCTCAATACATTGTCCATTACACGCTGAAACGTGGATGGAGCATTTTTCATTCCGAAAGCCATACGTTTGAATTCCCAATGGCCGTTTAGGGTTGAAAAAGCTGTTTTTGGAATGTCCTCTGGGTTCATTTCAATTTGGTGAAACCCATTGGCTAAATCTAATGTCGAAAAGTACTGACTTTTTCCAAGTTTATCTAATATGTCATTTATGTTTGGTAGAGGGTACTTGTCGTCGATAGTACGTTCATTTAGTTTACGATAATCAACTACAAGTCTCCACTTGCGTTTTCCTGATGAATCTAATTTTTTCGGTACTATCCAAATTGGACTAGACCAGGGTGAAGTGGAAGGTTGAATTATATTTTGATCTAATAATTTTTGTATTTGGTCTTTGACCTCGGGTTTATGTATTTCTGGAAATCGATAAGATTTCGTATAAATTGGTGAATCGTCTGTGAGATTTATTTTATGTTGAATTTTATTAGTAAAAGTTAAAGGTATTTTATCGGAATAAAATATGTCTCGAAAGTCATTACAAAGTTTTTTAATACATTGTTTCTCTTCTTCATTACAATGATCTGATTGAATTTTTTGTAAGTTTGATCAATACACTCATTCATTTCAGTATCGGTTTCCATTTTTTCTAAAAAATTTATTTCTCCTATGTCAATAATTTCTATATCAAAAGGACTTTGAATAGTGATTTTTATGGGGGTTTCTCTAGAGTTAGTAATAGAAGTTAAAGCAAAATGATTTTCAACATTCACTAAAGCACATGGTGATTCTATTTGGTTTCCAAAATTAATATAATTTAAATATCCTATTCCTTTTTCAACGGAAACGGGTAATTTAACAATTTGGGTCGTCCTTGCAGGGACAGTGATTACAAAATTATTTATTTTAAGTTTTCTTTTAAGAACTGATAATTTTTCTGGTTCGTATATTATTGGTATTTTGGCATGCGATGTAGATATTATTTTTTTATCTACGTCTACAGAAGCTTTAAGTTGTTTTAATAAATCAATTCCTATCAAACCGTCATATTTTTGACTGAAATCAAATAGGTAAAATTTATGGAATTCATTAACCTTAAAATTGTCAAAAACTGGTATATTCATAACTTTATTATGATAAGAAGTACTATGAGCCGTTTGAACTGTGAAATTTTCATCATAAATATATTCTCTATAAAATCTATCAGCTAAATTTGGATTCATAAAACTACGGGTACTACCGGTCTCAATCAAAAAGTTTGCCTTCAGGGAAGGTATAAAAATGTAGGGCAAATTGCATCTTAATAAATTCAATTGAATTACGGAGGATTCGGGTGAGGCGGATCCTTTCGAAAATTTTCATTAATATTGGGGTTAAATACATCCTTGTCTTGAATATAATTTTGAAAATTTGAATCGGGAAAATCGATTGGGTTCGAGTAATGATCATTCTGGGAAGAATAATTATTTTCATGTAAGTATTGCTCACATTCATGATCGTCACTTGATTGGTAAAATGGATTTTCAAATTCTTCTGCAACTTGATTATGGAGTTCTGTTGAAATAAATTTATTTTGTGGTCGTGTTCGGGTATTGGATGAAGAAGTATCCATTGGTTCTGGCTTATATGAATGTTTTGAAATGGTAGAATTTTTTTGTGCAAATCTGTTTTGATTAAATGATGAATTTTGCTGAATATTAGGGGTTTGTAGTCTGAATTGGAAGTTATTCTGAAAAGGTGGTCTAAAATTATTTTGGAAATTTGGGGGTGAAAATCTATTTTGGGAATTGGACATGGCTAAACCTTGAAATTGCGGTTGTCCATTTCTGGGGTTAGACATATTTGGGTTGTGGGAATTATAAAAATTAGGTTGTGTACGCATTGGTAAGTATTGATTATTTGAGTTAAATTGTGATTGAAAGTTTTTGGGTCTTTGATTGGTAGATGAAACTATTCTCTGAGAGGGTTTAAAATTATTTTGTAGATTAAGAGAATTGCTACGGTTTTGGCTGTATAAGAAGTTTTCTTCTTCTACAACTAATGACATTGCTTTTTCCAAACTGTCAGGATTTCGAAGTCTAATATTATTTTGTAAATATCCTGTCAATCCGCGAATGAAAGTTTTCAAAGCTAAATCATCATAACTCTTAAGTCTAATAACCTTTTCTTCCGGCAAAAAATTAAGACAATTGATTTTCGATACTATTAAACTACGCGCATCTTGGCATCTCATACCAAAATTGTACGGAGCTTCGTTTTTATGAGGATAAAGTGTAATTAAATCTTGAATTAAACAGTCTAAATTCCTTTGATCACCAAAGCATAATTGCAAAGAGTCTTTTATCGAAGCCCAGCTTCGTAACTCAATTCTAGAACCGACAAGTATTAATGCTCTACCTGTGAGTTTACCAATTATTGCTCTTAATATATAACTATTCAATTGAGGATTTGTTCTATCTTGAAAATTATTTATTAAACTTTCACAACTATCTATAAATATTCCGAGTGTATGAGGGTTGCCATCATACTGAGGAATAGCGTCTACGTTTAATTTTAAAAGCTGAAATTGAGCCATTTCTGTTTCTTCTAAAACTATCCTATCTAAACTATCAGCTAAATCTTCTACGTTTGAATTACTCATAAAAATATTTCGATTACTGATTTATATTTATTATTGGTTTTTCTAAACCTTTTATATTCCTTGTATATATTGCCAAATTGAAAATTGGATAAAATATTAAATGGGAAAGGAATGCAAAATAAAATGACTTACAGTATAATCTTCAATAAGTTCATTAGAGTTGATTTTCTTAACTTCTAGGTGGTTACCAATTGAATTTGGGCTATGTTGGTCCCTCTTCCTTGGCGTGGGCTGATTTTGGCGATTTTGTCCCCAATCAGACCGGTAGCTGGAACTCAGCGATGGGTGTCTGACTTCACAACTTATAGCACTTTTTCTTTTTAAACAGTTTTTATTATAACTCCGCGTCTGTTCGTAAATGATTGAAACCAACCGGAAAATCACGATTTTTGTTGTTTTTCCGTCGAACAATCCTACTGACTGCGCCAATTATTTTCGGATCGATAGCAAGAGCTTTTTTAAAAAACCGTTTATTTATAAAAAGTACAATTTGAGTTTATGTGTGTTACTTTTGAAACTACTACAACAACTAACTATTTTAATTCTAATTTTTAATATGAGAAAAAGAAATGATAATCAATAAAACTGCAGTGTCCACATAATTCTTGGAAGGCCATGAACACAACGCATCTGCAATTCTTATCTTCTTATATGTGCATGTATCGTGGGAATACATAACTACCACAAAGTGTGAAATTCTCATTACCAGTTTGACTGCTTTAAGGTAATACAACGTCCAAAAGCCTCAAGCTCATAAAAACGTGTTTTAACCGAACTTCTCTCGAAACTGACAAGAATATGCCAAGTGCCCTTTCTCTTTTAGGTCACGTGCGGGCTTAAAGGATCAAAATACACTGAAAAGAGTCATTTATTTGATACATACAAGGTAAAAGTGTATGCAAACGTCACACTGATCTGTTTATTTCGTTTATATTTGACAGCGATTTTAAGTATTGTGACTTTGAAATGGCGTTTGTTGTTAACAATCCGTCCAAATGTGATAAGCGTTCGGTCATTCAATTTTTGTGTGCTGAAGGTGTGCAACCGTTGCAAATTTATACGCGAATGCAAGCAGTGTATGGAAACGCATGTTTTGCATATCCAACTGTGAAGGAATGGTGTCGAAAATTTAAGAATGGAGAAGAGAGGACGAATGATAAGCCACGACCAGGTGCATTGATTACTGCATCAACAGACAGGAATGTGGCATGTGTGGAAGGCCTGATTAGAGAAAATCGTCGAATTTCAATCAGAGCAATTTCAGAAAATGTTGGTGTGAGTATAGGATCTGTCCATAGTATCGTACACAAACTAGGTTACCTACCTCTATCATTATTTATATTTGGGATTTTTTTTCCTTTTTCTAAATCCTGACCCATACTATCTCTAATGTATTGCCCCTCCCTACTTCATTTTAAACCCTTAAAACTTATGAAATAAGACAGGAAAGCTCTTATTATGGAACAGCTTTTGAAATAGTTCGAGAGATTTGTTGTTCTCTTCGATATAATCGAATTTTGCCAATATATAGGCGTAAAACCATTGGCGTAGCAAATGCATTTTTTGTAAAAACTTTTAACTGACAAAAATCATTAGAACGAATTTGTACTTATGATAGTTTTCTTTATCTAAAATTTCCGGTTTTCTATTTTTTGTGGATATGCCTAGAGACGCCGCTGTAAAGGTTTTGGAGCTGTTAATTAAATCCCTCCGTACATAGAGGTTAAGAGCGTAGTCGTTCTATCCTAACGATAATACTCTATACGGACAATAATTTTAGATGTTTAGATATTACTTAGGCTGACTTAGGACATGGAACACTACCGAAAAGTTTTCTTTGAAGATAATATTCTTGGAAAGTCTCTATTGCAAAAATATTATCTTCCTTTTTTGAAAATAAATGATGTCAAATTACAGTTTCGACATTTATTGTGTCTTGAACATCAAACTCTCTTCCTTGGCGGATCCACTTTAACTAAATAAATATTTATCGAATTTTAACATTGCTATTTTTGAGGAACTGTACTAGTAAAGAGGATGTTATGTAACGTTGACCCAAGTTATGTATTCCCACGATACATGCACATATAAGAAGATAAGAATTGCAGATGCGTTGTGTTCATGGCCTTCCAAGAATTATGTGGACACTGCAGTTTTATTAATTATCATTTCTTTTTCTTATATTAAAAATTAGAATTAAAATAGTTAGTTGTTGTAGTAGTTTCAAAAGTAACACACATAAACTCAAATTGTACTTTTTATAAATAAACGGTTTTTTAAAAAAGCTCTTGCTATCGATCCGAAAATAATTGGCGCAGTCAGTAGGATTGTTCGACGGAAAAACAACAAAAATCGTGATTTTCCGGTTGGTTTCAATCATTTACGAACAGACGCGGAGTTATAATAAAAACTGTTTAAAAAGAAAAATGCCGAGAAATAAGTTCAGGTGAATTCATTTGCCAAGAGGAACCTCCGAAGAAGATAACAGAACAAACAACACCATGTTAAGTGCGCATGATTAAATACATGCCGAATGTAACAATCTGCCAAACCGTCCCTGTCGAAATAAACGAAGAAAAAATTCAGAAGATTGAAGACAACAAATGGATAATCATTTTACCAAAACCTCAACCAGCCGTAGTGATGTGTGGTAAATCCAAAAACGCTATTTTATTAAAAGGTACTCTGTTGCTAGAACTGAATAACTTGTGCTACGTACAAATAAAAAATTTCAAAATCCAAACATTCCAAAGTGTTAAACGCGAGTTCAATAACTTTGAGTTACCGAAACTAGACTTTTTATTACCTTCTCTGGAAAACTCAATACTTCAAATTAAACCACTAAAATTAAATTACATTCATTTAGATCAAATCAAAACTTTGAAAGACTCTTTAAAAATTCAAAAAGAAAATTTAAAAACAATTTTTGAAAAACCAGTTAATTTTCATAGTGCGAGTGTATGGACTATAATACTTTATATTTGCCTTGGTATTTGCATTGCCATAGGCTTGTTTTACAAATGTTAGAAGAAACTTCAAAGAAAAATTCAAGATGAAGAATGTTCCCGAAATTCTCCTGGTACCCCCCGAATTTCTCTCTAAGAGCGGAGGAGTTATGTATTCCCACGATACATGCACATATAAGAAGATAAGAATTGCAGATGCGTTGTGTTCATGGCCTTCCAAGAATTATGTGGACACTGCAGTTTTATTAATTATCATTTCTTTTTCTTATATTAAAAATTAGAATTAAAATAGTTAGTTGTTGTAGTAGTTTCAAAAGTAACACACATAAACTCAAATTGTACTTTTTATAAATAAACGGTTTTTTAAAAAAGCTCTTGCTATCGATCCGAAAATAATTCCCATATATACTCGAATTGTTTAAGAAGTTACACATTGTTTATGAAAATTTAATCTTTGACGAACCAAAATAATGATTTAAAAAAATGTATATTATTTAACAAGCATATATTAGTAGTATTCTTTTTACCCAAATTAACTGAGAATAAGTAAGAATCTTAGTTAGTTAGTTGCTCAGTTTAAAATGACCATTTTTTTTACCTTCAACAACTAAGTTTGAACTGACATTTTAGTGAGATACTTACTTCAGCTGAGCTTGTATTTTATGAAGCTTTCAACTGAGAAAGAGCTTTTTGAGGTTAAGGTGTTTTGTTTTTAAATTAATCTCATAAGAATCTATGGTCATGTCAGAAAACATCTGGCCGTGGTTTGTGGTTTGGCGAATTTGTGAAATCTATCTGTTCATTCATTTTAATAAGAATCAAAGGTTTGACAAATAAGTGTAATTTCAGCAATGAGAAAATGTAAACACTCGAGTTTATAAGGTTATGTATTTGAGTCGGAATGTTCTTTTTAGCCAGAAAATTATACCGAATTTATCTTAGATCTTAGAAGAATCTAAGCTCAGTTCGACTCAGTTGTGGCATCTTTTAGCGGTAAAAAGAATACTACTAATGATGGCTATTATACACGAAGGTGTGCCATAAACACCTAAGTGAATATTAGCCATTATAGGTAAGCGAGTAGAATACTATCCATCACTATTTATTACCTGTTTATAAATGAATTTATTTTATTCTTTTTTCTCCAACTCAGGAAGGGATTGTAGACTTTCGTATACCTATAATTCTTCTGGCAAATTAATTCAAGGATTCTATTTATTACCTACTCTTCTCTTATTTTTGGCGGGGTAACATTCATTTCAGTTTTTTGAATATTGAGGAACCATTTTTTTAAAAATAATTTCGATGATTCTTTAACAATTTTTGTACTCGTTGACTAGACTATTTATTTCCTGAACTATTAAAACAAATGACGGTTAATTTAAAGGTTGTCCTTTATCCTAATTACATTTGTATTTTTCCACCGATATTTTTTCCTCTGGTAAATTAGAATATTTTGTTACCGATAACGACACAACGGCTTGGGAAGTTATAGGGAAAAAAGGAAAGGACGGCAAGAATAATGAATGGATCCTCGAAAGGTTTCGTTTTCATTATCCTTTATCAACTTACCTGCGAATGGATGTATTTGGAATATATTCTAAGTACTATTTATAACTAATATTAATAACATATTAGCACCAAGTACTCCGACTGTTATAAATAGAACAATAATTGCTTGGATTACATCTCCGGGAGTTAGTGCTGAGAAAAACGTGATTTGTAAATAACGAGGATGATTACAACTACTATTAGTTAGAAACGGAGCTACTAGAATAACTAGTAGCCTTGTGCATTTTATCGAACATTTGAACCCTTTTCTTCTTTTATCTACAAAAAAATTTGACAATAAGCTATTTAATCAAGTAGGTATAGATAATGGACGCACCGGAATTCGGTCCCGCTACCTGCGGAAGGGACTACCTGTAACGGATTAAATTCGAAGTGTGGTCACACCAGCGAAAATGCGATTTCAGAATTGGGTCCCATGTACCTACTATTTGTTTAACCTTCAGTGGGCACCGTGGGGTTCTATAGACCCCAGCAGTCCTATAATTGTGGCTAACTGTTAAATTAGAACACCTATTTCCGCGTGGCTCTATGTAAATTCAAGTTAGGGTATGTCCCACCTCTAGCCTACAGTACACAATACAATTTCAATTAGTTATCAGTGAGCAGCGATTTGAAGTGCGTGTGGGGTCATCAAGACCCCAAGGTGCCTTTTATGTAACATCATTTAATTAATATTATTGTGAGTATTATTTATTAATTTATTTATACAGTTTGCCATATTCATGCACGTTTTAGTTGAAAATGGATAATGGGAAGAATAAAGTTCTTTCTGAAAAAGAATTGGAGGAAGAAATGAATAAATATATGTTAGAGGAAAGTGAAGAGGAAAGATATAGTGAAGAGGAAACAAATGATTCGGAATTAGATGAAGATTACGTAGAAGAACAAGAGGTTTCTGATACCGAACAAAGTGAGAATGACGAAGACACAGAATCTACATCCAGAGGACCAAAAAATAAAAATATTTTAGTTGGTAGAGGTAAAAATAAGTACAAGTGGTGTACAGTGCGACCGGAAAATAGAGGCAGACGACCTAAAAAAAATATAATAACTTATATGCCAAACTTGAAAGGAGCTGCTTGTAATGTCAAAACTCCCCTTGAGGCTTGGTCATTACTTTTTGATGATGAAATATTAGAAAAAATTATTGCTCATACTAATGAACATATTTCAAGACGAAGAAATGTAATACGCCAGGTGCAGTCGTATCATCGTTTTACAGACTCCCGAGAAATTCGTGCTCTAATCGGATTATATTACCTAATTGGACTAAATAAATCAGCACATGCAAGTCTCGAAGAATTGTGGTCGATCAAATATGGAACATCATTATACAGAGCAGCAATGTCTGTCAAGCGTTTTAAATTTTTAAGTTCGTCATTACGTTTTGATGACCAGGGTACTCGAATAGAAAGGCGCACAAATGATAAATTGGCACCAATCAGAGAAATATGGGACAAATTTATACGAAACTGCCAAAAGTACTATACGCCCCATGCATATTGCACCATTGATGAGCAATTGATGGGCTTTAGAGGTAAATGCCCGTTTCGTATCTATTTAGCCTCAAAACCAGATAAGTACGGAATAAAAATTGTAATGATGAATGATGCTAAAACGTGGTATATGATAAACGCCATTCCATATATAGGAAAGGTACAGACGGAAAATGGTGAACTAGTTTCTTCATACTATGTCAGGAAGCTCTCAGAACCTATATATGGAACCAATCGCAATATCACTGTAGATAATTGGTTTTCTACAGTCGATATTTTTGAAAAAATGCTGGTGGAACACCAAATTACAATGATTGGAACACTAAAAAAAAATAAGCCTGAAGTGCCTCTCAGCAAAACCACAAATTATTATCGACTATAATCAAACTAAAGGAGGAACAGATACTTTTGACAAACTCTGTCACAGTTATACTACTGCAAGGGCAACTCGAAGATGGCCAATGAGATTTTTTTACGGTATGTTGGACATGGCTGGTATAAATTCATCTGTGTTACTTTATATAGCAAAAAATTATGTTAAATCCAACAGAAGAATGTTTCTAAAAGACCTTGCCTTTCAGCTAATTGAACCATTACTAAGGTACCGCTTAGAAGTTCCGGCTGTGAGCAGAATAGTAAAAAGCCATATTCGAGATATTTTAGAAATTCCAAACATTCCTCAACAAAACAGAATATTGCAAAAACGTGTGAGATGTGCTTTTTGTCCTAGAAAAATGGATAAAAAAACAAAAATGCTGTGTAATAAGTGCAATCGTGCTATATGTGATGACCACCGTGCCCAAGTGTGTTCTGGCTGTTTGGACTAAAACAGTATTTTTTTCAGTGTAGCTTCAACTTATGTTTTAAATTTCTAAAATTATTTTTGGTTTTTCTTATAATATGGGTATTTAGTTTTATAAATAAATAGAAAAAAAAATTTCTCCTTTTTTTTTATTACTGGGGCATAATAAAAAGACTTGCTATATATTTTATTGGTAAAATTATACCTTAAGTTCAAAAATGTTTCTTAATTCTAAAGTTTACGTAAATAAAATATTATTTTTATATAACACCTTTCTGTTTTCATATTCATCCTCGTTTAACATGTTTTTTCTTACAAAAGTTACGTAGGACAATAAAAAATATGATATAAAAATTGGGGTCGCAGAGACCCCATGATGCCTTGTAATGCATTAAAAATTAAGGTGCCCACTGAAGGTTAATTTGACTTTTATTTTCCTTCACATTTTTTTGGGCTTAGGACCAACAGTACACACTTATTGTTGTTGTACTGGCATGTTTAAAAATTTACGCTAAATGCGTATCGTCAAAAATAAAAACAGTACGTGAAATAATAACCCAATCAAACCTACCCCTACCAAACCACCTTCGTATTTTTAGTCAATTTTTTTGTAGAATGAATTATAATAATTTTCAATAATAACCCAACCAAACCTACCCCTACCAAACCACCTTAGTATTTCTAGTCAATTTTTGAAGAATAAATTATAATAATTTTCAATAATAACCCAACCAAACCTACCCCTACCAAACCACCTTCGTATTTTTGAAATCTACCTGCTTCGACAGCGGACCGAATTACGAAATCACCCTTTCGGATTTGGACAAGGTCCCTGTGAGCAGGTAGCCCTTTTGCTAGGTACCCGGACCGAATTCCGAAACACCGTAGATAATGCATCACGAACAAATGGTTTTATTATCGCCTAAACGGCTTCGTAATAGTACATTTATCAGTAATCCTTTATTACTTTGGAATTAAGTTCATTTCTGTGTCTATCATGCAATAGCTCACCCTGTACGTCAATTCAACTAATTCCAAATTCATGTTGAAATCAATTTATAAAATTGCCAAACCATCAACAAAAATTTAATAGAATCCGAATTAATATTTCAGCTCCTACCTCTATCCAAAGTATACATTTCCTGGCCTAATTGTAGCGAGCAAAGTCGTACTTTTCCTCCCAAGTATACTTACACATTTTACGTACATTAGTATAAATAATTATTACTCTACCACAAATTAGAAATATGTAGGATGCAAGTATCAAAATACCGTGCCCATAAGCTATACCGTGCCTACTTCTTAGTTTTACTTCTTTAATAAATTTTGTTTGTTAGTTTCATAAATAAATAATTTTAAAATGACTTCTTATTTGAACACAACCACAACACAACACACACACACACACACAAAACTGACAAAACACCCAAGGTCTCTAATGTACACAGGCTGCCTACTAACTTTCACCCAATCAGAAGCTCGATTAAAAGGAGCGGAGATACGTCATCGTGCCTGCCCAATTCGAACTGCTCTGTAGGTTTGTTATTGAGACCATAGATAACCTACTATTGAGAATTCACTTTAAAATAAATAATTAATTTTTTTTTCTACCACCAATCTAAGCTAACCTAAGTTAAACTTAGCTAAGTTAGCGTTTGTTTTGCCAATGAAGTTAGATTTACTAAGATCAACTGACCTCCCCCCTTGCCTCCGCTAAGTATGCCGGATTTTAAACTAGCAAAATTTCTTAGCCAAGTTTAATTGCGAATGCAAGAAAAGTCACTCATTTTTGACATCTGCTAAATATTCTAACTTCTCACTTTATAAAAACATATTTGGCGCTCTTTTAATAGAATCCGTTTTGAATGTCGTCTGCGGTGCCGAGAAGAGGCGGAGACACCGAAAGGTGGGCCTACTGGTCCTCGCAAGGAAGTGGCGGCAGCAGGACCAAGCCGGGCTACGCACGAGAATGATGGTCCCAGTGGGGTCAAGCTTGCTGCCATCAAAGGGGGGACAAAAAGGATTCGGGTGGCTGACACGCCGCCAGAGGCCATACCGTCCCTCAAGAAGGCGTGTACTGCGCCTGCTGAGCATAAGTCCTACGGGCAGCGAGCAGCGACCTCAAGGTGGCCATCATTTGCGAGGGCCACCCGTGTGCGATAATCCACGCGCTTTTCCTCGAGGAGATGTACAAAAGCCTGGCACCTCGGTATCAAGCTTTGAGGGACACTCATTTACCCGGGGAGCTTTAATGGTGACCTGTACAGACGGAGGCTCTCTGGCTTGGTTTAAAAAGGCCGTGGGCAGGGTTATGCTGGAGGGCTTGACGCTCAAGTTTATTGAGCAGTCGGTACGAGAAAAAAGAAAACGGGGAAAAGAACGTAGCGGACGTAACGGTCAGAGCCGGCAAGGTTATCAACACAACGGAAAACTACTATTGTTACACGAGTCGAAAATGGCTTAAATCTGCCGGGTAATCGAACAAATTATGGCTAGGCCACTTCCAAGTCTGATTAGCCCTTGAATTTAAAGAAAATCGGCAAACTATTATTCCAACGAGAATAAAAAATTATAAAAGGATTGTATCACGGAGCTGGAAAAAAACGATTTAAATCTGCCGGGTAATCAAACAAATTATGGCTAGGCCACTTCCAAGTCTGATTATCCCTTGAATCTAAATTAAACCGGCAAACTATTATATTTAAAAGGTACCCGAGTTTTGACACACAGAGTAGAAACAAAAGAAACCGGAATAAAATGAAAATGCCCCAATTCACATAAATCCTAAGTGTATATTAACGATCTGTGAAGAAAAAAATTGGAAACTCAATATAGAACCGAAGAACAAGTACTAGTCAATAAGAAAATATTCACGGTGGTAATAAAATAAAATTCTACGGCAAATCTCCTTTAACTATAAATCTTTATTCTTAAAACTATTAAAATAAGAAATAAATAAAATTCTTCAACAAAAAAACGGAAAGGAAAATTTTCCAGATAAGAATTCACGCTGCTTAAACTATCTCAACGGCGGTACGACAATTTCGAAATTTTAAGTGTATTACTAAAATATTTTTACCTTTCAAAATCACCCACTTTATCCCGGAGTTCACACTTTCCGGGCACTTCTCGGAACCACGGAAACGGTTTTCTTTTTTATTACACGGTCGGGTACTCGGTCTCTCGGGTCTTCACTTCTTTACTTCCTCTACTACTTCTCTTCTTCACTTCTCCACTTCATTTTATATTCTCATTATAGGTGTTAAACTTTAATTATGTTTAACAAAAAGTTTGCCATATACTGAATGTCTTTCGAAATGAATTAAAAGGTATATATACCAGACGTCCTTTTCGGTTGGAAAACTTTAAATTTTTGAAACTACTAAAATTTTATAAAATTCAAAATCGTGTACCTCCGGACTAATAATTAAAAATATAACGGTAATAAAAAAAAATCTATCCGGAAAGTAAGTAACGAGTTATATAGTTACGGAAAAAAAATAAAACTAAACCTTAAATCGGTGACCCCTATACCCCCTTTCAATATTCAGTTGCAAACACATATCGATAGCGTAGATTTCTGCCTGGAATACAGAAGCAAGATTCCCCAACAGTGCGTGGAAGTTGCACCTGGGTCTAGCACACCCCCTTTTCTTCGGTAAAAAAAAAATTAATGAACGAAAGTGCAACTTTCGGTCATTACATTTTTTTTCACATAACATCTCATTATCGATAAACAGAAAAAGAACAAAAATACCAAATGTCCAGTTAACGGGGATCCAGGATTTAGCGGCCTCTTTACATGGAACGTCGGTGTCGGATGGAGTGGTCTGGAAGGCGAGGTCCTCTTCCACGGAACGACTGACGTCGATATGACCTGGAGCAGCGTTCGGCTACTTCCAGCCTGGGGGGGGGGATCGCTCGACATCGATGCTGCACTGGGTGGCAGTGTCCTGTATTCGTCGGGGTTGGTTGGCACGGGCGACTAGGTGGGTTTGTACTGCCACCGATCGGATACGGGGGCCGTGTCTATCACACGGGCAATCTCGGGTTCATCCGGCCAACTTGTCCACAGCGGGAACAAAATAAAATGTATGGTCGGCTGCAGATTTCCCGGCGGTGACCTGAGGTTCCACACCTCCAACAGAGGTCGTCCGTCAGAGTGATGAACTTCCTAGGTTCCTTTGGAGGTTGCTGTTGTATCTTCCTTGGGATCTTTTGTTATACACAGTTTCCAAGGATCGGACATTTCTGGTTCTCGGAAATCATTTATGTCCCAGAAATGACGGTATAGACGGTCTTCCTTTATGCAGTAGTCCGGAGACTTCTCTGGATCCTTCAGGACCTCTTCTTTCTTGTTCCGCTACCACGAACATTCCTCGGTTACATCGGTCAAACAGAGAGCAGACTGTGGATCGGCCTCGGTGGTCATTGGTAGCGGGTTTCTGGACAAAGCATCGGTACACGGTTTAGCGCACCTTTACGGTATTGTATCTCGAAATCATACTGTTGCAGAAAAATACTCCACCTCGCTAGACGTCCCGACGGACTAGATATGGAATGCAGCCATCTAAGAGATTGATGATCGGTAACAAACGTGAAATGGTAGCCCTCTTAGTAAGGACGCATCTTTTCAATCCTCCAAACAATTGCAAGACATTATTTCTCGGTGACGGAGTAGTTTTTCTCGGTAGGACTCAGGGTGCGACTTGCATACGCTACCACGTGTTCATGACCATCCTTCTGCTGGGTAAGGGCTATTCCCAAGCAATATTCGGAAGCATCGGTCTGTAGGATAAACGGTACGGTAAAATCAGGACAACTTAGAACGGGTGCTTCAGACAGACATGTTTTAATCAAAGCGAAAGCGGTGTCTTGCTCTTCGGTCCATTTCCATCGCTAAGATTTGCGGAGCAATTTTGTTAACGGAGCCACCTTTTGAGAAAACGATGGCACAAACCTCCTATACCAGGAAGCAGCTCTCAATAATCTTCTCAGTTCTCGGATGTTTCTCGGGGCTGCATTAACGGTTTGCTCCTTGTCATCCCCTAACACCAGGGAGGACGCAGAGACTTCGGAATCAGATCTTCCTTTATTAACCCCTAACAACACCGGGAAAAATTCGGAAACTTCAACAACGGATTGCTTCTTGTAAAGCCCTAACTCCAGGGAAGACGCAGATACTTCAGAAATACTTTGCTCCTTGTCAACCTCTAACTCCAGGGAAGACGCAGAGACTTCAGAAATAGTTGGCTCCTTGTCATCCCCTAACACCAGGGAGGACGCAGAGACTTCGGAATCAGATCTTCCTTTATTAACCCCTAACAGCACCGGGAAAAATTCGGAAACTTCAACAACGGATTGCTTCTTGTAAAGCCCTAACTCCAGGGAAGACGCAGATACTTCAGAAATACTTTGCTCCTTGTCAACCCCTAACTCCAGGGAAGACGCAGAGACTTCAGAAATACTTTGCTCCTTGTCAACCCCTAACTCCAGGGAAGACGCAAAGACTTCAGAAATAGTTGGCTCCTTGTCAGCCGTTAGCACCAGGGAAGACGGAGAGACTTCAGAAACGGACTGCTCCTTGTCAACCCCTAACTCCAGGGAAGACGCAGATACTTCAGGAACGGACTGCTCTTGGTCAACCCCTAACTCCAGGGAAGACGCAGAGACTTCAGAAACAGGTTGCTCCTTGTCGGCCCCTAACTCCAGGGAAGACGCAGAGACTTCAGAAACAGACTGCTCCTTGTCAACCCCTTACACCAGGGAAGACGCAGATACTTCAGAAACGGACAGCTCCTTCTCAACCCCTAACACCAGGGAAGACGCAGAGACTTCAGAAACAAACAAATTTCGGAAACAACTTCTTTCACCAACACTAGGGTGGGTATCTTTCTTACAGATGATTGGGACATACGCATCGTATGAGTTCACGACCTCTAATATTCCAACCGGACTGGCTAATTGTGAACGCTGTACTACTTCATTTTTCACGTATATTTTTCCGGTTCCTAACTCCAGCCGGAAATCATACTTTCGGAGGACATCATGTCCTAATACCACGTCGGTTATTAGTCTAGGGAAAGGCTCCAACGAACCCTCCATAGTGACGTCATTGGTCTTCCATATAAGTTCATATCTGTCGGTGATAGAGACTAAATTTCCGTTAGCTAAACGGGCCTTCGTACCTTGACGGGCGGTTGTTTGCTTTCTTTGGGAAAAAATCTTAGCTACTGGATCACCAATATATGATTTCGATGCTCCGGTATCCAACAATGCCCGGAACTTGTGATTTTCAATTTCGACGTCTACATGCGGTCGGGGGTCGTCCACTTCTGCTAGCGGTTCGGTATGAGAGACAAAGATTTGCGGAAGCTGTGTCGGTCCCTCTTCGGTACAACTTCGGATTAGTTTTCCTGCCTCCTGCAGGAACAGTCTCTCGTAAATACTCCTTCTTTTTGGCAACGACAACAAAATATCTTCGGCGGGTTTTGGCAGTTGTTTCGGTAGTGTCCAGACTCACCACAACGAAAACAAGTGATCGGACGAGAAGATGATCCAGACGATTGAGAAGTGGCGTCAGACGGCGGATGACGGGGAGTACCAGTCGGTGGCGGTTGATTGGGACCGGCGATGGGCTCTCTGGATGGACCACGAGTTGAGTTGTGAGATGGTCCAAATCTGGGTGACCTTATAGGCTGAGGTCGGACTTGTCCACGCTTCAGTCCACTGTGGCTGGGTACATTTTGGAGTTCCTTCCTGAGGAGCTCATACTCCCTGACCACCTGACAAAAAGTGGAGAAATCGCCAAAGTCCCCTTTTCGGACTTGCAGACGGTATTCCGTCAACAGATTGCGGTACAGCCAAGCCAACTGTTGTTCGGAAGTTAGCTTACCATGGCGTCGCATCAGAGTTTGTAGCTCTGTTATGTATGTTGCGGCGAACTCATTCCTTCTTTGTAGACGACGACTTATCTCGGCTTCCAAGTCGTCTTCGTAATTTACGGAATAGAAGAAAATGCGGAAATCGCTTTCGAACTCTTTCCAGATGGAGTATCGGCTTCGGTTATTTCGGTACCATAGTGCGGGTTCACCGGACAGTAATTCTGGTAACACCGGAAGCAAATTGTCCTTCTGGACATTCTTTGCTGTGCATATTTCTTCAATTCTCTCTATAAATGCGGCCGGGTTTCCCCGGTTTCCAAAAGATACCTTCCAATCATTTACATTTATCGGTGTAGTTGCCATAGCGGTTGGAACGGTTACGGTATCGGATCGGTCAGAAACGGGTCACAGAGTTATATTTTCTCGGTATTAATACCCTCGTTTCTTAGTAAACATACCCAGCTTACTCGATGGTCTGAGCCTTCTTCCACGGAACTTACGGTTGGTACTATAGGAACGGATTCTGATTTTTCAGTTTCTTCCTGATCGTACAAAACGGGCAGGCCGAGATCGTCGGAGTTCCTTCTTGACATTATCCTTTTTTTCTCTCCTCAAGCTCCTCTTGCTTCCTTCTTCTCAAATAAAAATCAACAATGGAGGGAAGAAAGAGAAAAAAATCTAGCACCGGAAAAAAATATAAATCAAAATGGAATAACGGTCCCTGTTCAAATCAACAATTCGACAGAAAACAAACCAGTAAAAAAACAGTATAAACGGTCCACTAGCGATACACTAAAAAAAATATCAACAGCAGTATAAAACAGTTCCTGCTATTATCAATAAACAGGTCCTGCAATAATACGGTAGAAACAAAACGGAATCAAACGGTTTCTTCTATAATCAACAATCAGGTCCCTGCTCAAAGCAACAATAAAGAAAAAAAAATCTAAAACGGAATCAAACGGTCACTGTTTAATCAACAATCGGGTCCCTGCTCGGGCGCCATTTTTGTAACGCATTTACTACCTTCTACACGGCACTATGGACACCCTTGATGTTAAATAATTAATCGGAATGCTCGGGCGCCAGATTTTTATCGTGGTTTGCTCCACGGCCCCTTGACACTTATCGTCAAGAGTTCCAGATAGCCTCAGATGGAGGTTACGGAAAATTCCAGGGGTCTTGTTGAGCTATTTTAACTACTAATTACCAAATTGCTATTACTACTCTGTGGTCGATTTTATGAATACTTCTCCAGGTACGAGCAAAAAGAAAACGGGGAAAAGAACGTAGCGGACGTAACAGTCAGAGCCGGCAAGGTTATCAACACAATGGAAAACTACTATTGTTACACGAGTCGAAAATGGTTTAAATCTGCCGGGTAATCAAACAAATTTTGGCTAGGCCACTTCCAAGTCTGATTATCCCTTGAATCTAAATTTAAAAAAATTAATATTGTATTTAAAATGTACCCGAGCTTTGACATACTGAGTAGGAACAAAAGAAACCGGAATAAAATGAAAATGCCCCAATTCACATAAATCTTAAGTGTATATTAACGACCTGTGAAGAAAAAAATTGGAAACTCAATATAGAACCGAAGAACAAGTACTGGTCAATAAGAAAATATTCACGGTGGTAATAAAATAAAATTCTACGGCAAATCTCCTTTAACTATAAATCTTTATTCTTAAAACTATTAAAACAAGAAATAAATAAACTTCTTTAACAAAAAAACGGAAAGGAAAATTTTCCAGATAAGAATTCACGCTGCTTAAACTACCTCAACGGCGGTACGATAATTTCGAATTTTTAAGTGTATTACTAAAATATTTTTACCTTTCAAAATCACCCACTTTATCCCGGAGTTCACACTTTCCGGACACTTCTCGGAACCACGAAAACGGTTTTCTTTTTTATTACACGGTCGGGTACTCGGTCTCTCGGGTCTTCACTTCTTTACTTCTCTACTTCCTCTACTACTTCTCTTCTTCACTTCTCCACTTCATTTTATATTCTCATTATAGATGTTAAACTTTATTTATGTTTAACAAAAAGTTTGCCTTATACTGAATGTCTTTCGGAATTAATTAAAAGGTATATATACCAGACGTCCTTTTCGGTTGGAAAATTTTAAATTTTTGAAACTACTATAATTTTATAGAATTCGAAATCGTGTACCCCCGGACTAATAATTAAAAATATAACGGTAATAAAAAAAAATCTATTCGGAAAGTAAGTAACGAGTTATATAGTTACGGAAAAAAATAAAACTAAACCATTAAATCGGTGACAACAAAAATAACTCGTTACATATCTTGTGAAATGATATACCATCAAATGGAGGTATTTTTTTGGAAATCGAGATCCACCAAAATCTCCCACTAGTATCTATTGACATGATTTCAAAAAGCATTGTGGCTGGGCCCAAGTGTGACATTAACCCACATTTTTAATGCCCTCTTGTCTTATTTTTTTATGCAAATTGTGCAGTTTTTACAAATTTTCTTTATATTCTTCGTTACATAATTTGAGGTATAAATAGTACGGGTATATATATTCTTCTGCATATGCTGAATGTGACAAAGGTTTTCATGAGTGTCCTTGATAAATTCGATAGTAAATTTCTCTGATAATATTATTTTTTCTATTTTTTTCCTTTTTTTATAAAAAATGTTTTTTTTTAATATTAATTTATCTTTTGACATTTGTATTTCTTCATTATTCTCTTGATCTTTCAAAATACCTTCCAATGTTTTCTTCTATGTTTTCATCTGGATCTAGAATGAGAAGTGACAACATGTTGGCAAGAAGTAACGACACCCCACCATACCAAATCCAGCTAAACTGGGATGGGTTGGAAGCATGCAGTCAGGAAGGAACGTTGGTGTGGTACACTGACGGATCAAAGACTGACATTGGAACAGGTGCTGGAGTTCATGGTGCTAGACCCAGGTGCAACTTCCACGCACCGTTGGGGAATCTTGCTTCTGTATTCCAGGCAGAAATCTACGCTATCGATATGTGTTTGCAACTGAATATTGAAAGGGGGTACAGGGGTCAAAAGATCCTAATTCTCTCCGATAGTCAGGCAGCATTAAAATCTTTAGTATGTCCTCAGATCAGATCTAGAGTGGTCTGAAATTGTCTACAGAAACTTAAAACCCTGGCTAACCATAATAGAGTTACTCTTAAGTGGGTCCCGGGGCATAAGAGCATTGTAGGAAACGAAAAGGCAGACATCCTAGCAAAGCTGGGGTCTGAGACAGCATTTACTGGTCCTGAACCAGTATTTGGAATATCGAAAATTGGTGCACGTGGTTGTATATCTAGGTGGACTCAAACTAAACACCAGTCGTACTGGAGACACGTGCCAAAACAGGAACACAACAAACTCCTTGTCAAATAACCCCCGGAGACGCTGACCAATGAAATACTAAACCTTAGCAGGGCCCAAATAAGGATAGTGACGGGTTTACTCACTGGAGAGGAACCTATCTGTCGGTTGTGCATGGAAGAGGAGGAAACAGCCTCTCACATTATCTTTGATTGCGAAGCATTATCTCACTGGAGACATAGACTCCTAGGACTAGAATATCGAAAGGAGGATTTCTCCAAGAAGAACCTAGTGAAAAGTCTGCTGAGCCTGATAACGGCTACTGGTCTCTTCACATAAACGGCACAACCAAAGATTGAATTTTTAACTTATTTCGGTGTATATTCCCTTTTTGGTATCGTTATCATGGATACCTCTACTTGTTTAGCTTCTATCAAAAGAAATATTTCAAATAATGTGTTTATACGCTTAGGAGTATATATTATGTACTTATACTCATATAGTCATATGAATGATACTTATGTCTTTGAGAAAAGTCACATAAGTTGTCACATAAGTTATCACTTATATCCCCACCCTATTCTTATGAAATTGTTTTATTAAAAATAAACATTGCAAATTCATAAATTAGTTACAACGACAAGATTGTAATACTATTTTTTTCCAATAAGATGAAATAATAATTATTCTTAAATAGAAATTGCGGCCTCTGAGAATTCTTAAAGTTCGTTTCAAAGGAGTTGATAGCACAGAGCGCCTATAATAAACGGAAAACGAAGGTCGGGTGTCTAAAAAAATGTTATCACTTATTTATGTTTTACATTGTATCTGGACTAAGAAGAAAGAAATTGTGACCAGGTAATCGGTCAAATAACAATAGGTGATGAAATGCAAATGAAGCATACGCAGTGAACCATACAGTCCATAGTCGTAGAACAGAGGGTTATTTATGATTTTTGCTTAACGTTTATTATAATTAATAGGTATTATAATCAAAATACAAAGTAATTGTGCACTATAAGATTTATATACACACATATTTTTGTAAAAAATAAAAAAATTATCACAAATTATTGCAGGTGAACATTACTTTAACTATAATATATTGTATTATAATATTATGTGTATGTATTTTTTATTGAATAATTATTATTAGTTAAGTATAAATATAATACCATTGAAATGTGTGTATGCTGGCAATTATTGGCACACGCTGTTAATACGCATGATGACAGTCACTAAGAATCACTAAAATATTGATTTGATATAATTATATATGATGCAGAGATTTTAAAAAAATTACCCATTTTTATTTTACAGGTATGATGACCAATATTTTAGTAAAAATATAAGCACAAAATTCAACAATTCGCCATCTTAGCTCAAACGCCAATCAGAAGAGAGTGACGTCGTATACTTTCGCAAATTTGACCTTGATATTTTGTCTTTCGTCCGAACCATAGATAAGTCCAAACTATCTATGGTCGGAACTACTGTTCTGTTTTGAATTTCCTTTGTTTGTGTGATTAAAATTATGTATCAAAATAAACTTCTAACCTGCAAGCTGTCAAGTGTTTGAAGTTTGACGATTTTACCAATGACATAAAACAGTCTGTTTCAAGTTCTAAGAATAACACAGATCACCTATAAATGGTATTTACGAATTGTTGATGTCACAGACAGACGCCATTACCATTCTTGCGTTTTGGCGCAGAATTTAAAATGCATTTTTAAAAGGTAAATTTCTCCCCTAAAAACTTTTTTTTTTTCAAAGGAATAACATTTATGGTAGATAAAGTATATATGCGAAAACATCGTGGAGCAGTTTTTGAAAATCAGTCATCATGCCTATTGCGACATTACTGCTAACAAGCAAATAATTATTGCTTGGTTCATATTTTAAGTGATTGGAAACATTTTTATGATTATTAATAAACTCACTTTTGTCGAGTTAACATGTGGCATTATTGTATACCCTCAATGACCTAGCCTTGGAAGAACCTTTATTCACTAAATATAAATAGTACAAAAAAACCATTATATTACACTATACAGCATTATTAACTAAATTCTTAATCAGAAAAATCTGAAGAATCGTCTTGTCCTAACTTAATAATTAACGGTTCGATCTCTGTACTTTCGTCGATTAAGTCGTCAAGATCCCACATTTTCCCCTCCTCAGCTATAACATGTTTTATAACACTTTGCCAGTTTTCGGCAGTCACATTTCTCCAATGAATCCATCAAAAGTTGCCGTACTTCTTGAAGTTTAAAAGTTTTGATGTTCCTGGCAACATAACCTCTCACTTGTGCTCATATAAGCTCTATTGGGTTCAGCTCACAATGGTAAGGGGGTAAGCAATGTACAATATTACTTCTACCTTTTGCCTTCTCTTCGATTACAAATTTTTTAAACTTTTCCTTACGATTTGCGAAATACATACCATGCACTATTCTACGAACTGTTTTTAACATCGTCGTCAATTTCTAATGGTTTTTTCCCCGTGTGAGGAATAGGTTCATCGAGGTTCCGGCATTTTCTCTCACGTAAAAATCTATAAATCGTTGATTCTCTTACCCCAAATCATATTGGCACAGTTCGTAATTATGTCGCGAACAGAGCTTGTGGGGTTTTGGTCCACAAGAGCATCATGAACGTTCAGGATTAATGTTTTTTCCCGCAAAGAATATGTAGGTACTTTTCCTAACTCGTTGAATAGGAATTGGAGAAAAACTTGAACTTGAAGCCATCTTAGTTAGACGAATAGCGTTAGTTCACTAAACATTTTTATTTCCTAAACTCACCAGAGGGCGAAACAAAGCTCCGCGATTGCGCATTGTGTACCAGCGTTTATCAATCGATCAGCTGAGAGGTACAACAGCAACAAGTATTATTTTTATTTCATTATTTGTGTTTGGTAGTTTGATTTGTGCGTTAAAATTTTTGTGTTATTCTTTCATTTGAAATCCGCAGCTTTTTTTGTTATTTAAAATTTAAAGCTTATTAATTGAGAACTTTTTCGATATGATTTTCAATTGTTGCATTAAGTGTTGTAACAATTATAACAAGGATGCCGAAATGCATATTTTTCCAAAAGAACAAGTGGTAAGCGAAAGAAAAAACTAAAATTTTTTAATATAATTTAAGTATTTTACCTAGGTAATTATATACTTAGTGTTAATAAAAATAATATTCTGTAGAAGTGTTTTATTTCCTTTACATATCGCTTGCTTTCCTTAATCGAAATGTTCAAAAATTAACCTGAATATTGATTTGAAGTGAAACTTTTAAACATTCCGCCAAATCTTTAGTCGGTGTTATTTCCTAAACCCGCAAGGTGGCGCTGTCCGCAGTGTTCTATAATAATGTGAACAGTTTCCTATCTATCTCGTTATATATAATCCTTTATCTATGCTATATACAGGTACTTAGATTTAAATATTAACAGGAAATTGGGTTGTACCTGTATAGGTCACGGGGCAGGTAGTTCCGTCGCGCCGCGCCTATGGTTTACAACAATTTTATGGTCCGAACCCCCGATCCATCCTATCATCTTCATTGGGACAGACTATATACTGTTCTATTAAATCCACAATGTATTTTGTTGCGGATTTGTTTCTGAAAAAAACATTTATTGAAAGGGCAGAATACAAATAAAACATTCATATTTTTTCAAATGAATATCATTATTTTTTTAATCGACCTAGCTCAAAATAGTGGAGGAAGAAGATTGTAGATTTTGTGGAATGGAAGAAGAAACCTCCATCCACATACTTGCGAACTGCACAGTACTTCAGAATCCTAGGGCACAGTACCTGGGAGACTACTCGATAGAAGAGGGACAGTTACCTAAGTTGAGGCCTGCAGATATTCTAAAATTCCTCCGGGAAATAGGACTAAAGGAGCTACTAGTATCTGAGACTCTCCTCAGAAACTAAGTAGAAGTAAGGGGGCACAATAGATCTTTTAGGTCTCAGTGAATGTTACCCCAAAATACATACATACATCATATCGAAGTAAATATGTCTCTCAATAAGTAAACTGTAAAGCGTTAACGAATCAAAGTTAATACAGCTTTCAACAGGTAAACTGCAAAGCGTTATCAAATCGGAATAATTATGATTTTAGCGGCGGTGAAAAGTAACGATAAAAATAAGTTATTTCAATGAACAATAATAAATACTTGCAATCACTCTAACTATTGCCATAAAACAATATTTATTATTAGTACCTCGTTATGGAATTTTGAATTCGGAGAATTGACTGTACCGAACTATAATCATGTTCTCAACTTACTTTTTTTTTCCACAGATAAGTTTTTTTTTTATCTCAAACCATTCGTTTGTCAATATTTTTATCACTTCAAATAGTCCTTAATAATTCTTGTCAAACTTAGCTAAGACTATTTCCCGATTGCTGAAATACTAGCTCACCCATCTTGATAACTTTGTTACGTTGTTTGGTATGGATTCAATCAATGTTTTTTTTTAGTCTGGTAGATCACCGTTTACTCTGGTTAATAAATAAACATGCGAAAATACCTTGGTGTTTGGTTCCGAAGGAATAAAGGTTGTTCGTAATTTAATATTAAAGCTTAGGCAATCAAAGATTCTTCTGGACTAAGAGTTTTAACAGGAATCCTAACGGGACATTGTCGCCTGAATGGGCACCTTAAAAAGCTCAAAATAGTGGAGGAAGAAGATTGTAGATTTTGTGGAATGGAAGAAGAAACCTCCATCCACATACTTGCGAACTGCACAGTATTTCAGAATCCTAGGGCACAGTACCTGGGAGACTACTGGATAGAAGAGGGACAGTTACCTAAGTTGAGGCCTGCAGATATCCTAAAATTCCTCCGGGAAATAGGACTATAGGAGCTACTAGTATCTGAGACTCTCCTCAGAAACTAAGTAGAAGTAAGGGGGCACAATAGATCTTTTAGGTCTCAGTGAATGTTACCCCAAAATACATATACATACATACATACATACAATCGACCTATACAAAAAATGAAATTTTACGTACTTATTTCTGGATGCAGAATGGTCTATTTTTGACGTCATTTTCTTTTCGTCCGCTGTGGTTACTATGGTTACCTGTGACAATAACTGTCATTTTGTGTTGTCAAATTAGTTATTTACGAAATTCGCTGAATTTTTCGTGTTAGTAACATCGTGGAGTGAATATTAGTGTTCATGATAATCAAGAATGGATAGTGATATGGATATCAGTAACACACGCCTCTGGAGCTGCGGGAATTGGCAGCTACGGCGCCACGTTGAATTTACTCCCCCAAAAATCACGCTTTATAAAAACAATACAACACGTTCAAGGTCGACGAAAAAATGTAATATGCACCTCGGCGAAGAGCTGTCTATTGTCTAGCCTGCTTGCTAGCCTCGGCTATCAACTTCGTCCTTGGTACATAAATAACTATTTGTAAGATTAAAGCAACATTTATTTACTATTAGGTATAATTTGTAGTAAGATTTTTAAATGTATTAAACCAGTTGTATTGTATTCTGAAATATAATTTGGTGTATTGCTGTTGAAATATAGTTTGTATCTACTTAACACGTGGGCTGAAAAGTCCCGGGCCTAACACGTTTTTTTGTTCAAAATTAGTTTTATTCATCAACGTAAACATTCCAGCGCCACTCTAACATTTCAATACCACTTTTGTATAACGATTTATCTTTTGCCTCAGCATAGACCGCAGTGTCAGCGATAACCTCTTCATTCGAGTGAAATTTCTTACCGGCGAGCATTTTTTTATGTCCGCGAACTGCCAGTAGTCGCTGGGATCTAAATCTGGCGAATACGGAGGATGTGGGAGCAATTCGAAGTTCAATTCATGTAGTTTTGCTATTGTTTTGATTGACTTTCTCTTGGCAGGACCACTGCTGTCTATACACTCCTTTCAACATAAATACATTTACATGATCAGCTGCAAACTGATAAATAAACCTTCATTTTTACCGGTTCCAAATGGTATTTTATTCAACAAATTAGTAAGAGTTCTTCCATAGGGAAGGGCAAAAAATGTTCTTAGTAATCGATATCCTTTTCCGCTTGCTTTCATTTTTGTTAAACACAGAATTTTTTCATATAGCGTAAAATCTTCTTCCTCTACGTTTTAAATGCTGCGTTCGAATTTGGGAGAGAATAAATGTGTATGCTGAGGGTTTAGATGTTTTGCTAAATCCTGAAAACTTCTTTGCTCTGCAAACTTGTTGGCGATCACACATTTTTCCTTATAATCAAGAATTTATATCAATAGTCTGTTCAATTTATTTGCAGACTGCACGACTCTAAGATACTGGATTATGTTTAATGGAATTAAATGTGCTTAAAAAGAAATTTGAAATATAAACTTTATTCTGCCATTGAGGAAAAGTAAGAATGGAAGAGTGAGAAACCTGTACTTTATGAAGGTACTTAGCTTAAACAAAGAGGTCTGGTAGAAACAGAAGAAACGAAAGATGTCTTGAAGTTGAAATTAGAAATGGCTTGAAATGGAAATTAGATGCCTAGGGGTATCCTAGTGGTGTAACGATATCCTCCTAGCAGTGTATCTTGGCAGCTGTAACCTGGCAGGGTATCTTGGCAGCTGTAACCTGGCAGCTGTGCTTACCTAGAAGTTCAGGTGTATTAGGGATATGTAGGAACTTGAATGTAATGGGGCAGATAATGTTGGTTTAGCTTTTCAGGTAAAAAAAGGAAGGCAGTTGTTTGAAATAATGAAATTTAAATTTACTGAAAGCTTTCCCATATTAAAACAGTAAAAATTATCAGCCAAATTAAAAAAATACTAATGACCTGATAGAATTAATTATAGCAAAAAGTTATGAATAAACCATTTCTAAAAAATAAAATGTTTAATGAAATGTGAAGCCGACTCTGGCAGGTTTTTATGAGAAAGGAATATTCGAAAGGGTTAAAATGCAAATGAAAAGTTCAATAAAAATAATAATAATAAAAAAAAAGAAACTTCTTAAAATGATTTGAAAAATTAATATTTTACCTGTACAGGCAGGATGCGCACTGATGAACGCAACCACTACCGCCAGCCAGATAGCCCGTATGATCTCCAGGAGAGTGACAGAGATAGCATATAAAAAAACTGGCCTACCTGAAATTCTCTCTCAAAAACGTTGCTAGCTCTTAGACTATTAAGGAAGATAAATTCACAGCAAAATAAAAAAATCATATCATAATATCCATATATTTTCACAGAATATCGACTTCTTTACCGAATGTTTCCGAGCTTAATTTCGATCGCTGAACGGAATCGCATTCGGCTATACAGTCGCAAGCGACGTCGCTAGTTTAAATGAACGGAATATCACCCCTGACCTTTAAAGTTAAAATATCTTTTTTTATATAGAAACAAACCATACAAATATATCACCATCGATAGGTAGATTTCATCCACCTTTTCTATGAAAGTATTGACTGAGTGTTTGAGTGAAATTTGGGTAAGAGAATCAGAAAGTGTTAATAATTTTGAATGTTTTTGAATAGTTAAATAAAAAACCAAACGTTTCATTTGTTGAACATTTATTTGAATTTGAATGTGTTTGTTTTATTTCTATGATATTTTTTTTACAATTAACATTATAATTCTTTGAAGGCATCAAAGGGACAGTGTTGGCCTCACAAATTTTGAACTCTGATAAAATAAAACAATATTCAAAATAATAATGATAGTCTCATCATAAAAATTCATTTTATTCAAGTTGTAAGTGCTCCCTCAGGACCGGAAAGACCACCTACTAAAGTGGACTTCCCTACATCACAGGTTTTTGTCTGTATGAATACGCAAATGTGTTTTTAAATTACTTTTCTGTGAAAAAGATTTTAGGCAAATGTCACATTTGAATGGTTTTTCGCCTGTGTGGCTACGTATATGTGATTTCAAATTTTGATTCTGTCTAAAAGATTTTGAACATATTTCACATTTGAAAGGTTTCTGGTCTGTATGAATACGCAAATGTATTTTTAAATTACTTTTCTCTGCAAAAGATTTTAGGCAAATGTCACATTTGAATGGTTTTTCGCCTGTGTGAATTCGAGTGTGAACTCTCAATTGTTTAGCAGTTGAATGAGATTTTGAACAAATTTTACATTTGAAAGGTTTTTCGCCTGTATGGATACGCAAATGTGTATCTAAATATTTTTTGAATCCGAAATGTTTTGAACAAATGCCGCATTTGTATGGTTTTTCGCCTGTGTGGCTACGTATATGTGATTTCAAATTTCGATTCTGTGTAAAAGATTTTGAACATATTTCACATTTGAAAGGTTTCTGGTCTGTATGAATAGTCAAATGTGTTTTTAAATTACTTTTCCTTGCAAAAGATTTTAGGCAAATGTCACATTCGAATGGTTTTTCGCCTGTATGGATACGCAAATGTCTTTTTAAACCAATTTTCAGTGTGAAAGATTTTAGGCAAATGTCACATTTGAAAGGTTTTTGGCCTGTGTGACTTCCTGTATGCCTTGTTAATTGTTGAGCAGTTGAAAGAGATTTTGAACAAATATTACATTTGAAAAGTTTTTCGCCAGTATGGATACTCAAATGTGTTTTTAAATTACTTTTCCTTGCAAAAGATTTTAGGCAAATATCACATTCGAATGGTTTTTCGCTTGTATGGATACGCATATGTCGTCGTAAATCACTTTTCAGTGAAAAAGATATTAGGCAAATTTTACATTTGATAAGTTTTTCGCCTGTGTGACTACGAGTATGAACTGTTAATTGTTGAGCAGTTGAATGAGATTTTGAACAAATTTTACATTTGAAAGGTTTTTCGCCTGTATGGATACGCAAATGTGCATTTAAATTACTTTTGAATCCGAAATGTCTTGAGCAAATGCCGCATTTGTATGGTTTTTCGCCTGTGTGGATACGCAAATGTGTTTTTAAATTACTTTTCAGTGCAAAAGATTTTAAACAGATTTCACATTTGAAAGGTTTTTCGCTTGTATGTGTATGAAAATGTATATTCAATTTATGTTTAGATGAGAAGTATTTTGAGCAAATGCTGCATTTGAAAGATTTTTTTCCTGTAGTGTAGCTTGAATTTTTAATTGAATCATCTGTGGCTAGAAAACGTTTCAAACAAATGTTACATTCACTTGACTTTTTGTCAGATTTTGAACAACTACAAATATTGTCACTTGAACTAACTTCACCTACCAGTGGTGACTTGAAATTATCAATAAAATTAAGCTGATGTTGAAGATTTAGTGTGCCCTGTAATTCTTGTTCAATTTCTTTATCAGGAGCTTCAGTTTCGATATTCTTGATTCTTATTTTGTTGGATTTACTTATATACATCTTCCTCTGTTTTAAGCCATGATTAGTAGAGAAATGACAAAAATATTCAACTTTCTTTTGGTAAAGATTTCCACAAATTTCACATATAATAATCCCAGTTGAAGAATTCCATTTTATATAACTTCCGTTCAATAATTTTCCTGTAAGGGATAAATATATTGGAATAACAAAATTTAAAAAATTGAAATTAATTATAAAAGATTTATTTATATGGAACTAAACAAAGTATCAATACTTTTTGTATTTGAATCTTTTTCAATAAAGAAACAACTATCTGCTTAGATTATACTTCAACAGAAAATATGATTAATTAAAACTTCAACCAAGTAAACACAAGCCAACTTTATTCACTTACAATAAATGAAAGTTTCATTTGCACACTAATTCAAGCTTTGATCAATAAACATACTAGATAAATAACCTGCTATACCGACAACACACTTTGTTTAGAAACAATATCTAAATCAATTATCTCATTCCAATAACAGTGCTGTGTTTGTATGAGAATTTAATTTAATGGAAATTTTTATATTAGCTTAGATTTATTTATTACTTGAAGATTGAAGAATTAATTTTAGTTGCCCTCAATATTGACTTATTAACATGTATTATTAGTTACACTTTCTGTTATAAATATAAATTTGTATTCTTATTAGAATGGGTAAATAGTATTTATATATCAAATGATAGGACAATGGGAAGTCCCGAACTGTAAAACTGTTTAGAACCTGATGCTTACCTGTGAAAGGTAAGCAGCAGGTTCTGAATACTTATACTTTATTTTTTGCATAGTGCATAACAATTCACCATCTTGTTGATATTATTTATTCAATAGGTGGATAAAGTATCTTTAATTGATCCACATTAAAATTTTTTCACAATATCTACCACACTTGAATTTGAATACGACAGCCATAATATATTTAGTAAAAATTAACAAAAGCAGCTGTCAAAAAATGTAAATATTCAATATGAGCAGTTTTGTCACATTTACTGAAAAATACCAAATTACTAAAACTTTAAAATTGACATAAACATTCATTCAAATATTAATGAAATTTTGTGTATTGCCTAAGATTACAGAAATTGTTTTTATACATACTGAGGAACCACAAAAAAATTCAAGTCATTGGATGGTTATTAGATATAAATAATATGACATGGCCACATCTGTGGAAACAAGCAATATAAATAAATAAACTTAGACATTGATGTTTATGTTGGCATATGACTATTTACTCTTAATTGTTCGGAGAATTCAAGGTACCTACCCTTGGAAATAGAAATGCTCTAGAAATTGTAACAAAATATAGTTAGATTAGATTAGATTTTATGAGGTGGCTTTCGGCCTAATCCACTGCGACCTTTTCAGATATATTGTGGTCCTCTCAAACTCTAGATTACATTCTCCAGCCTGACTCTTTTTAAAAAGTCTATTAGCGTGGAGACTGAACCTTCCATATAGCTCTCTGCCACTGGCTTTTCTTCGCCTAATGCAAAAAACCGCACATTTGCCAGGCTATCGCACTGACATAGAATGTGTTCCGCAACAAAATATAGTGTAAAGATATCTCCCTTGAAAATTCATTCTTATATCAAATCACAGTTGAAATCTCAAGTTTTGAGACTATGAAATAAAATGTTATGATGCAAAGAAGAATTTCTAGTATTTGTAGGTTATTATATTCACATAAAGCTTGGCTGAATTAATTGCTTTGAATTTTTTCTATAAAAACATCGACTACAATAATAGTAACTAGATAGATAAATATGGTTATCATAGAGAATATATATTACTCATCAAATTTTACTCACCTCTTGGCTTTCTTTGTTTCCTTTTTGAATATTTCACTTTAGTTTTAATTTTGTATGGAGTGATTTTAATTATGGGATCAATATTTAAATCTTCAGTTTTCTTTTGTTTAATTGAACTGATAATGTTTCCAAATAAATTACTTTGAAAGTTTAAGGTATGAATCTCCCCATCAAATTCATGTTTGATATCGATAATTTCCTCCATACACTCCTTGAAATTAACCTTAATCTCTTGTTGTGTTTCCATAATAATTATTAATGCAGTATCTGTAGGAAAATAAAAACAAAGGATATAAATTAAATATCAGACGAAAATGATAAAAACTGTTTGAACTGTTACTTGTGATCTAAACCATAGATAACCAACTGAATCTAAACCATAGATAACCAACTGATCTAAACTCTGATCTAAACCATGGAGGCTATACAAGGAGATCGAACTCCATAGGCGAGTTTTTCTTGCATGTACCACTAGTGGAGTACCACGCATACTTTGCTGGAATCAATAGATACCATTCTGGAATAAAAACCATATAAACACAAGATCGAAATTTTTTTGTGGTTATGTACGTTCTAAACCAAAGAAGTACAGCCCATACCACAGAGTACACCATCTAACCGACAAAGCTTTCGTCTCTTGCTAGATGGTGTACTCTGTGCCCATACTTTTGGTACGGTTTCGCAGGTCGTAAACCATAAGCAAACGATATCAAAAACATCTGACTGCAGAACAATAGCAGCCAATCATAAGACTTGCATACAGTTTCAGTTCATGGTGTTTTACTGTTTTATTAGTTGGGTTGCAGAGGTGATTTCGGCCAGCTTTGGTACCCCACTTTGGTCTATCAAATACATACCAATCAGTGTTGCCACAGGCTCTTAAAATTCCGGGCCAGATTTTACGCATAAAAAGGGCCAGATTTTCGGAATTCGGGCCAACTCTTTTTTTTACGGTTAAACAGCTGAACTCGTGTTAAACTACTCCATTTTAGTTTCTGAACTGATAATTTTGTCCTTTTTTCTTATTTTTTTGGGAATCAAACCACAATAATGTTTTTTATTTCGGTAGCGTTCCAGCTACCGTTGTCAAGATTAACTAGTATAGAAATAATTTCTCGTGCAACCGGACGCGAAGTCAGTACTTCGCGTTCTCAACACAGTCCGCGAAATTCAATTTCGCGGCCGTTACCCATAGCAACGGCTGCGAAACCAAACGTCACTTCCAAATTTGAATATCACTTCTAAATTTGACATTTCTAAAATACTACAAAGACAAGGATTATTTTTTATTGACTACCAACAAATACATAAGTACTTAAGTATATTATTTAGGATGAATATTAACATTAATAGGGAACTTGCCAAAAAAATAAAATCATTTAAAAACAATTAAAATCGTAAGATATTATCATAAGGAACTTCGTAGAAAAAGAAAAATTCCAATAACGATTAAATTACCTGAGAAATAAAGGGTTAAAATTTGAATAATTTGAACTGCTCTTAAAACGCGCTGCCATTGGTTGTGACGTCAGACCGCACTTTTCGAGTCGGGCGATTGTGAACAGACAATTCAAACAACACTTAAAAACTGAGGAACTGACGCTAACGATTCGAATTCGATAAAAAATCAATAATGCTTCAAATGGCTGTTTCTGCGGTTACCGATGCGCGAGGTGCGGTGTGACGTCACAGCCGCTGCCGCGCATTTTTCTTCGTTTGAATACACCCGGTGGCGATTCCAACTTTAATTATTTACTGTGAAATAAGTATTGCGATTTAAGGACTGATATTTGGTATAATGTGTTTTCATATATAAACACACATTTTAGTAGAATAAAAAAAAAATGGGCAAGTTCCCTATTGTACAGTTTGTATTATTACTTATATTTACTCCAGAAGTTGAAGCAAGAACTGTCAAAATATTTTGTATATATTGAAACATATCATTTCCATAGCACACATTGTTAAATAAATTAAACTGCTGTCGATTTTAGAGCAATGATATATTTATTTACAATTATCTAGTTTAATAATTTTAACGATTGCACGAAAAATAGTGTGTATGCCATGGCCGCGAAACTTTTTAACGACCTCAAGATTATCTTGCCTCGGCCGCAAACGGCCTCGGCGATAACTGTTCTTTCTGTACGTTAAAAAATTATTTCGCGGCCTAAGCATACAAATAACTATTTTGGTCCCTATCTGACACAACGAAAAAATTTGACAACTAGACAATCAATAATATTTTGAAGTTTATGACTACAAAACTTTGTTGTCAAATTTTATTGAGGTCCATTCATAGTAAATCACACCTCTGGTAAAATGTGAAATAAAATATTTCATTTTATGGAAATGGAATCCAGTGAAGTGCTCGTTCCAGGAACGGTTTTTATTGGGATAGCGCTTTTTTTCGCTTATTTTGGAAATAAACGCGTTTGTTGTTACTTTTTTGTGTATGATTATTTTTGTTTTCAAAATATGTATAACTCAGTTTGGTGATTTTGTGTATTGAAGTGTGTATCGATTAACAACCATTCCAAAGATAAATCATAAGAAAACCTGGATAAAAACTTATGATGCTATCCTGATAACGTAGGTGAACGAAAGTGGGGTAATTATGCCCCATTCCCATTTGGGGTCGACTAGACCTTAGTCGAGACACTTTGGAATTAACGTGATTACCAATAAAACACAATGTCTATGTTCACCAGTTTAATTTCCACACGCATATCGGGAATTTATAGCTTCACAATAGTAGAACATTTACGGTCTAGCAATTTCTCATAGTGATCCAATAATAATACGTAGGGTAGCGAATAGCACAAAATCCACAAGCACAGGATACAAAAAAAGGGAGCAAATTACTTAAACCACGTTACGATGAGTGAAACCACACTAATAATCACCCACGGAATCATCTTCATTAAAATAACCTAAGTAATTAAAGGTAGAGAATGACCGGCGTTTTAGGGTGCATTTCATATTTATATGACGAGTGACGTCAGGGGGTATCGGAGAGAGAGAATTGGCCCTCATTGGCCGTTTGCGAAATTTCCAGTGTACTGGTTTTGGACACCTGTATCGATTCAGCTTCTTTTTTGCTGACACGACACGATGTATGTTTTGAGCGACACGGGCTGGAATTATATTTTTGAGAAGGGGTTAAGCGGATTTACATTGGAAAACGGACGCTCCAGTGGCGGCGTGGTTTGCATACAGAATTTATTATTATATTTTTGGGGTTTCTCAGTTCAAATTGTACTCTGCAATTTGAACATACTGGGGGCACCAGCGTGAAAATATGAATTTGTGCAAATAAGGGCGAAGCAAGTAACCGAATTTGCAGTAACAACATCGCGTAAAAAGTGCAACGGGGTTGGCGCATGTCGGGGAGTGCTTCGAGCATATTGAAGATCACTAGGGGAAATGTTATGAGTGTAACTATTGACATGTTGGACTTCTGAGGTTAACAAACCTATTCGTTCAATCCAAAAACCAAAAAGGGCAAAACTAAAACTGAAACAAAAATGTAACCAATCCTTTGACAAAATGATAATAAGAACCGGGAATCTTTCTACTTACGCCTACTAACGCGCGAGAGGGATCAACACGTATAACAAATGCTCCATGAACGTGAAAGAGAGGCATTCACTTCATGAGCTTAAGAGAGAGTATCACCAATAACAAATGCTCCATGAATGTGAAAGAGAGGCATTCACTTCATGAGCTTAAGAGAGAGTATCACCAATAACAAATGCTCCATGAATGTGAAAGAGTGGCATTCACTTCATGAGCTTAAGAGAGAGTATCACCAATAACAAATGCTCCATGAATGTGAAAGAGAGGCATTCACTTCATAAGCTTAAGAGAGAGTATCACCAATAACAAATGCTCCATGAATGTGAAAGAGAGGCATTCACTTCATGAGCTTAAGAGAGAGTATCACCAATAGTGAGTACGGAGCACTTTAACAAAAATGTGTGAGTGTGTGGAACGCTTTAACAACGGTATGTGTAATGCTTTAACAAAATTATGTGTGAGGAGCGCTTTAACAAGCTCGGCAAGGGATTGCCTTGGCAAACTAACAAAAACACAATCGTATGTTTTATACTAAATATCCAGCAGGATATAAGAGAAACAAGAAAAAGGGAAATCTTAAAACTATTTTGATGAATTATATACATACCCACATAGCATTGAAAGAAGATTCATATGCCAAGTATATGCCTTCAAAGTCCTGTAAAAGATGTTCGTTTCGGTACATGATTAGCATATGCTGACCACATACTGTTTGAGCACATCCCTGTACATACATCCATAGCAAGTGCTAAGAATTTTAGATTTTAACTTGTTCTTTTCCGTAGATCTTTCGCATATGAGTCGCACATCCATAAAAGGCCACCCAAAGTTTGTTTTTTTAATTATATATTTAGCATATAATAATGATTTACCATTAACTAAAGTCCTTTTTAGTACATTCAGCGCATATGCTAAGTATATACCTTGAAGAATATCAGAAGTATTTTATTTTACAGATATCCTAAGCATATGATAAGGATAATCAATAAGGTCAGGAAATTTTACATCAGATCTTTAGCACGTTTTACATACATATATGAATAATTATTTACTATTTTTGTTTAATACATTCAAAGCCATCATTGGTGTTGTACCCTTTTATTTTAAATATTCAGCATCTGCCGATATCAGAATTAACTCAAAAGCCCATCCTTAGCATGTGCAAAATATAAGACATGGAATATTATTTGGTACATTTAACGCAAATTCTACGCATATATACCATAAAATAAAGTCAAAGGTGAATATATACCTTTAACATGCGAACCAAAATACATACGCTCAATCGTTTGGTGGTCGTTTTGTAGTTACTTAGTTTTGTTTGGTAGTATCTAGTTTGTTTATTAAGAAGTAATAAGAGAATTTTGGATTCAAAATTTCAAAGTTAGGGTGCCAACTTCAAGCAGGTTCCTTTATATATGAAGAACTACTAATACTGCACGATGAGGACGATTCATCTCCGGAAGACAAGGCTTGTCCTTCCCCGCGCCATACTTCGACCGGACTCTTTAATCTGAACGCATCCGAGTTCTGAACACACCCGTCACTTGTCATTGTTAGGGTAGACCGTATTTCCCGTATTCATTTTTGTTGCTGTGGAATTTTGGGTAGGGTTGCTTGGCCTCTGGAGTTTTTTTACATTTTTTGATTAGTTTTTATGTGTCTTTTGTTGTATAATTATTGAAGATTAACATAGTAGACCTGATAAAAACCTTTTTGGTTGAAGCCAAGGAAAGGATAAATTTGGGGGACAGAAAGAAGACTAAAGCTTTAGCCGATGAAATAGAGAAAAGCTTGATCACCCCTACATATTTAGTACCTAAAAATATTAATTATTTCACATCTTTTAATGTAGATACAATCTTTAAAAGTATATGATAATAGAGCTATGTTGTAAAGTGGTGTTTACATACCAAATGGCCTTAGTTATAGTTTTTTACCTGGACGCCACAAAAAAATTTCCGAACGGCATGCGTAAGTGCGACTTTTCGCACGCTTTCCACATGCCCATGGGAAAGTTATGTTGCAGCTTTATTCATGCAAGGCATGAGAACAAGATATCCTTAACACTTACTACAAGAAAGTCTTTAATAACATGCTATGAAGTTAACTAGGATTTGAAAAGAACCTGCCATAACACTTATTGGCAACACGGTATTCGTGCTGGGTGCATGCTCAGTATTTGACAAGAGTATCTTTGGTACATTCTATGAACCTGAATCGCATGTGATAAGGGCGGCACAGTACCTATTTTTAGCAGGTGGCGTTGTATCCTTTTAGTGCACATGCTAAGGATGGGAATAGATTGTACCTACCCACTAAACATAGGATATCCTATGGATATCCATATAATATCCACGATATGGACATGGAGACAGATAGGACATCCAATGGATGTCTATTTACCATTAGTACAATGGATATCCGTTTAGAGACATTCACTGGACCTTCAGTTGTCGTTCATCACTGGACGTGAAGATTTATTTGAATGATGGTCGGCCATTGGACATCCATTGTTCATCCTTCGGTCGAATCGAGATATACACTCATTAAAAATGTACTAGGTCCGCTATATTTTATACTTATACCTTCCATCTGCTACTCGAATAATTTTTTACACTCGTAATGGGTACCTATTATATTTTTAGTTTCATGTAATGAAAAAAAAAACTAATTGAAGGTAGCAAAAGCTTAGACCAGTGCGGCTAAAGGAAGTGGCATTACCTACATAAAATGTCTATTTGTATCTGATTTGGAAGGAGGAAGAGTGAATAAGGCCGAACATCTGTGGTTTCATAAAAATAAATGATAATTTGATGTTAGACTGTGTAGACAGCTCTTGTACAAAATATATCCAGTTCATGTCCTCAATGTATGCAGCTCATGTCCTATAGTATATTATTCACGATTCAGTTATAATGATGGCTATTATTCACCATGGTGCGAGTATAAATAATAGCCATTATATGCGAGTAGAACACTATATTTTGTCCACGACTGTGAATTACCAGTTTGTATACATTTTTTTGTCAAACTAAAACACTATACTTTATTACCAAAAACTACTAATTACTAATATTTACTTCTTATGTTATTCAACAGATTATATATTTAATAAGTATTTCATTATTTAAAACGTCTCTTTTACTTTTGACATACATCATACACACTAGATAAAGAACTGCATGTAAAACGATCTACTCGTATATATACAACAGCTTCATAAGCTATCACATGTATCTTCATAGCATGGTGGTTTAAGGCTCTGACTCGGTGAAGTGAGGAATTTTAGACATAGGATCGAATCCCCGTCGCGGTGAAAATTTTAAAATAATAAATTGTGGCATTTGTAAAAATATGAAATATCTGCAATACATGGGAAGTGAAGTATCTATTACTTGTGAAATGTTAGAATAATTATCAAATAGTCCATATTTTTACAAGGAATATCCATTTTTGCCCATAGGATATCCTTCTGGACTTGAACGGATATCCTATGGATATCCCTTATGTCCAATGTGGATATCCATTGGACATCCATTGTATTTTCATATGTTATCTGGGTAATAACATCTTTATAACATGCTTGTTGGCACTTTGAGTTTTTTAGTGCTGGGTACATACTCAGCATCTTATAAGAACATCTTTGATTACATTTCTAATAACCTGACCAGCATGTGACCAGGGCGCAACACAATCTATTTATAGCATTTGTTTTGGTATTATTTGAGAACATGCTATGCACATCCATGTTCTTTTGAAAATATTCCACGCATATGCTAAGGATGTCAAATTGCTATGTGGGTATGTACAAATGAAAGAATTAACTCTCAAGGGATTTGTGGAGGAGTATAATCATTCATTGGGAGGGGAATTAACTTTACAATTGGCCGGGCAAATTCACCTGCAGACGTTTTGACCTGTACTGATCGGATTTTTCCGTCTTTACCAGGATTGATTGATACAATACGGCCGAGGGGCCACCTAAGAGGGGGGGAGTCATCGTCTTTCACGAGTACCATGTCATTTACTTTCAGGTCTGTACTGGGTTTTTTCCACTTTGTGCGTTGCTGTAGGTGATTTAGATAATCGATTGACCATCTTTTCCAAAACTTTTGTTGTACGATCGTACACTGTTGCCAGAACTTGAGTCTATTGGGGGGTGTTAGGGAAACATCTTTATCGGGTAATGCCATTAATGGGGCTCCGATAAGAAAGTGCCCAGGAGCTAGGGGATTCAAATCATTTGGGTCGGTGGACATTGCAAACAAGGGGCGAGAGTTTAAAATAGCTTCTATTTGCGATAGAATTGTGGCATATTGCTCGAACGTATATGAGGAATTAGGCAGTAATTTATATAAAAGGGACTTAGAGCTTTTGATGCCTGCTTCCCAAAGTCCTCCCCAGTGGGGGGATCTTGGAGGGATGAATTTCCATTGAATGGACGACGAGAGAAGGTAATCATATATTGGGGAAAATTTATGCACGAGAAATTGGGTCAAATCTTTGAGATGATTGGACGCGCCTACAAAATTTGTAGCGTTGTCGCTATATATTGCAGAGGGCAATCCTCGCCGGGAAGTGAACCGTTTTAGGGCAGCTGTAAATGCCTCTGATGAAAGGTCAGAGACGAGTTCGAGATGGACGGCTTTTGTTGCGAAGCAGACGAATAAGGCTAAGTAACATTTGGTAATAGGTGCTTTTTTGAGTGTTGATGATTTAATCAAAAACGGGCCACCGTAGTCGATACCAACAGTTTCGAATGGTTTGGAGGGGGAAATACGACTTTTTGGGAGGGAGGACATAAGCTGTTGAGCAGCGACTGCCTTGAAACGATGGCACATGTGACAATTGTGTATGATGCGCTTGACTTCTCTAAGGCCATCTATTGGTCAAAAGCGTAATCTGACATTCGATAAAACATTCTGAGGTCCACTGTGACCTAGTCGACAATGCTCATGTTTCAACACAAGCGTAGTAAAATGGCTACAAGAAGGTAGTAAAATTGAGTGTCTCTGTTGAAAGGAAAGATCAGAATTATTGAGGCGACCACCGACTCGTATAATACCGTCCGGATCAATAAATAAATTCAAAGAATCGAGTTTTTTGTCAGAAATAATACGGTTGCTCTGGATACAGTTTATTATCTTGGGAAAATATTGTTTCTGTACATGTTTAACTAGGAAAGTAGTCGCATTGGCAATTTCAATGCTCGATAGGGGAAGACAGCTGTTTGTGCGGGTTTTTAACATGGTTGCAAATTTAAAAACATAGGCCATGGAATTTAATAATTTGGGGAGCGATGACGACCGGCTAATAAGAGAAGTATACCGATCAAGTGGAGGAACTGTTGCAATTAGGGCTCTTCTTTTTTCTTCAGGGAGAGTATGCATAGGGGAAAACGTGTCATACCTTTCAGTGTCGTTATTTGATTCATAAAGGAACTGGGGTCCAGAAAACCAGAAAGTACTCGGAAATTCTAGTGGGTGACCACGTGACAATAAGTCACAAGGATTCAAATGACTTCTAATATGCCTCCATGAGACAGTGGGGGTCAATTCTTGAATTTGACTTACGCGATTACATACAAAAACTGACCATCTTGTGGGGGTGCTTTTTATCCATGAAAGAGCGATCTGGGAATCGGTCCACAAGATAGCGGAGGAAATACTTAGTTGTGATTCTAACATATCCTTCACACGGGCATATAACTGTGCTAATAATGTCATACCGCACAGTTCTAGTTTTGGGATCGTTAGTGGTTTCTTTCAAGGGGTGACTCTCGATTTGGAGACAATCAGTTGAGATGATGCAGAACCATCAGCATATAGTGCCCTGAGGTATAGGGAGGCTCCATAGGCTACAGAGCTACTATCACAAAATCCATGGAGTTCTAGAGAGAGAAGTATTTTATCGTGAAGGGTATATCTGGGAATTCGTAATGTTGATAGTTTAAAAAGACTGTCAAGAAATGTTTTCCAATCTTTTAGAATAAGGGTGTCGGAGACAGGAGTGTCCCAGGGTATTTTTGATTGCCAAAGTTTTTGAAGAATGAGCTTACCTTGGACTATAATGGGGTTTATTAAGCCTAGGGGGTCGAAACATTGAAAGACAATGGACATTATCTTCCTCTTTGTGATTAAAAGGTCGATGTCAACTGTGGGAGTGGAGATTTGTAACAGATCATTTGTTGGGTTCCAATAAATTCCAAGAATTTTGCTGGGGTTCTCGTCTAAATTGAGGTCTTTACCTGAAGGTGAGTCAGGGAAATGGGAGTCTCGAATTTCACGTGAATTTGAGCAAAACTTGTGAAGATGAAAACCAGCTTCGGAAAGAATTTTATTCAGGGAGAAGTAAAGAGCTTCAAGTTCTGGGAGAGTGTTTGCACCACTTAAAATATCATCAACGTAGGTTTGGGTTAGGAGAGCGTTTTGTGCCTCTGGAAATTGGGGATTGCGGAGAGCGATTTCTTTCAAGACGCGGCAAGCTAAAAATGGGGCACTTGTTTGTCCGAAGGACACAGTAGACATTTGTAAACATACGAAGTCATCAGAGGGGGAGTCTCTCCAAAGAGCGTTTTGAAGAGAGTGAAATTTGGGATGTAATTGTACTTGCCTGTACATTTTCTCGATATCAGCGGTGAGCGCATATTTATAGTTTCTAAATCTGATTAAAATGTCCAGAAGCTCTGGTTGGACTCTGGGACCTTTTAAAGAAATATCATTCAGGGATACTTGGGTGGAAGATTTTGACGAATAGTCGAACACAATGCGAATTTTTGTACTGACAGTGTTTTCTCTTAGCACACATAAATGGGGAACGAAGTATTTGTGATCGAGGGAGGGAGTTTGCAAAGTTAAAGGGACAAATTTGCCATGCCCTAATTCTGCATATTCGAACAATAATCTTTTATATTCGGTTTTTATTTGGGGGTCTTTGGAAAGCCTTTTTTCGAGAGAGAGAAATCGATGTTTGGCAGTCATAAAAGAGTCGCCAAGGAGTTTGTGTGAATTTTTACCAATTAATGGAAGATCAACTTGAAACCTGCCATTTGAGAGATTCGTAATAGACGATTTAAAAATGTTTTCAGCTTTTATGTCATCGTCAGACAAAGGGTTATGATTTGCGACCTCTTCTTGGGCCCAAAATTTCTCTAACATAATTTCCAAGTGGTTTTCGGGAGAGGGTTCTTGTGAAGATACATGAAATGAGTTTGATAGTCATAAATTATTTGTTGCCAAGCATTGGGGAGGGACAACTCCGGACACTACCCACCCAAGCTGAGTAGAGATTAAGGAAGGAAATTGTTTACCTAAATTGCACAAACCTGGTTTGAGGAGGGAATAGTAAACATCTGCACCAAGTAATAGGTCAATTGGAGAAGGCTTATCAAAGTCATAGTCGGCTAATGAATTTTTAACGATATGGGGGGGTATAGGAAGCTGCGCTGCGTTAATTTGCACTTGAGGGAGGGGTTGTGTGATTGTATCGACAATTGCACAGGTTACGTCACAATTAAAACTTCTATTTACCAACGAATGGAGGGTTAAGTCGGTCATTGAATTAATTGTTTGATGACTATTAAAAATACCTGAGACTACCAATGGTTGATAATGAGTGTCATAGCCCAACGTCTCAGCTAGTGATTTACATAAAAATGAATTTTGACTTCTTGGGTCGAGAAGAGCGCGGGCAATGATAGGAGGGCCATGTTTTGGGTACAATTCAACCTTCGCAGTGGCCAGTAGTACGTGACTACCATTCACGTTAAGCATAGTCACCTGAGAGTGAGGAGAGTTGTTATGATTCTGTTGTGATTGGTTATATACGGAAGGAGAGTCGTTTAGATTATTTGAAACGTGAGCATTTTGAGATTGCGGGGTTGAAGTGTTTTGGGCACTTCGGAATAATGAAGAGTTAGCTGCACTATTATGGTTGCGATTTGAGCGGTTGAGAGACTGAATTGCCACATTGCTTTTAGGAGATGGGGATTGCGAATGCAATAAAGTGTGATGTTTGCGGTTACAAATAGAACACAATTTGGGGGAAGTACATTCGGGTAATAAATGCTTGAAACCGAGGCATCCGAAACATAATTTTAGAGATTTAACAACTTTATAGCGATCTTGTACTGCAAGTGCGCCGAATTCCGGACACGTGTAAATTTTATGATTGGAGTCATTACAAACCGAGCAACCGCGGTTTAGCGCATTGAAATTTTCTGTTCCCAATGAGTTATGCGAAACTGAAGAATTACTTATTCCATTGACATTGTTCATACCGGATGAAAAATCTATTCCGCTTGAATTGGATAACATTGACGTGTTAGGAAAAGAATCTTTATTGACCGTGCTACTGGTAGATGAATTTTGACTTGATACTAGTGTTACTCTGTTAGACCGAGGGGTTGACGACGCCACTGGATTACCGCGAGATGAGCTCTTTAAAGGTTCAGGGTGAATGTCTTGAACGAACAAATTTTCCAAGACATTACATCTTTTATCAAGTAATTCAAATAATTTATCGCATGTGAAAAGATTTTGTGTATCTTCGCTTTCTTCGATGGTTTTCTTAGTTTGAAAATCTAAATTTACTAAGCAATAAATGATTTATTAACGCGTCGAATAGTTCAGACTTGTCGAGATTTAAATTTAAAAGAGAATTAACAATTGATTTTGCATCTGCCGTAAATGTTCTCAATTGATTAGCGTTACAGTTTTTTGTACAGTATTAAGAGTAAATAATTTTAACAAATGGGCAAACACAACCTGCCGTGGATTATTGTACCTAGAATCAAGTAAATTCAGAGCAATGTGCAAATTGGAGTCATTAACCTCTAATTGGGAAATCAACGAAAGAGGTTCATTTCGCAAAAACGATTTTAAATAAAATAAACGTTCAGTATTGGACGATAATTTACTATTATTAATTATTAAGGCTTCGAAAAGTTCTTTAAAGGTTCTATAATTTAAACAATTCCCATCGAAAATAGGAATTTCAATGTTGGGCAATTTTATGTTGCGTCCAACAGGTTGGGGGTTGACAACTGGAAGTGGAGTATTCAATTTCTCATAAGAGTTCTGAAGTTTACATTTAATGTCGATATATTTTTCTTCTATTGCCGTCCTGTCTATAAATTCTGTGTCTAAGTTTTCTGATTCAATTTCAATGGCTGATTGAATTTCGCAATATTTTGAATAATAATTTTCTAAATTTACTAGCCTATTCTTAAATTGATATTTATCTGTTACATTGAGATTGCATTCATGCCATGTTACTAGCTTCGTAATTAAAGATTTATAAACGCTTCTTTGCTTTTTTAGGGTGTCCATTGTGATTGAAATTAAATTACAACTGTAAAATAAATGCTTACAGCGAAAATTGTTTAGTGGCGTAGCGTTGCACTTTCAACAAATAAATTAACATTTTACACATACCAATAAATCAAAAATAATAAAACACACAGGGTTATATTTATTTAAATACATTTAAAAGGGAAGGCGGAGATAGTGGTTGCCTTTGAAGAGCCTGCTCTGTCTGGAACACAGCCTATAAAAAACAAGAACAAAAGAAGTCAGCACTCGCAGAGGCTAGACTTTCTCCTTCTCAGCGATACATAAACAATACACCTACTAAATAAATAAATGCTAGCACACGCCACTGTCGGAAACACTCAAAGGAAGTTTTATTACTTTTTCTTTGCTATGAAGGGGAAAACTTTGCAAATTGCTCCAAAATGCACCGAAAAAATATATATAAATAAATATATATAAATAAACTCTTACATTGAATCACACTTACAGAAAAATGAACATTTCTTTTAAAAAAATGAAAGCTTGAAACTTACAGTTACATTGATTTGTATATATACACCATATACACACGTTGAGGATTCTTCTTCCTCTTCTCCATCTCAGGGTGGCGTTGAAAAAGTTCATCATTATTTAATTGTCTATAAATATTTGCTTGTGCTGGGATCGATTCAAAATGTAGTTACTCAATCCACCACTTTTGAACCGACACAGGCAGTCCAACACATCATTCCACAAGCTGCACTTTCGAAAAACCAATATTTAAATTAACTTTTTCACTTGTCCATAGGGTTGTCTTCTTATTATTTAATCCGGCTCGAAGGACCATGAACGAAAGTGGGGTAATTATGCCCCATTCCCATTTGGGGTCGACTAGACTTTAGTCGAGACACTTTGGAATTAACGTGTGATTACCAATAAAACACAATGTCTATGTTCACCAGTTTAATTTCCACACACATATCGGGAATTTATATAACATTTACGGTCTAGCAATTTCTCATAGTGATCCAATAATAATACGTAGGGTAGCGAATAGCACAAAATCCACAAGCACAGGATACAAAAAAAGGGAGCAAATTACTTAAACAACGTTACGATGGGTGAAACCACACTAATAATCACCCACGGAATCATCTTCATTAAAATAACCTAAGTAATTAAAAGTAGAGAATGACCGGCGTTTTAGGGTGCATTTCATATTTATATGACGAGTGACGTCAGGGGGTATCGGAGAGAGAGAATTGGCCCTCATTGGCCGTTTGCGAAATTTCCATCAGTGTACTGGTTTTGGACACCTGTATCGATTCAGCTTCTTTTTTGCTGACACGACACGATGTATGTTTTGAGCGACACGGGCTGGAATTATATTTTTGAGAAGGGGTTAAGCGGATTTACATTGGAAAACGGGTGCTCCAGTGGCGGCGTGGTTTGCATACAGAATTTATTATTATATATTTTGGGGTTTCTCAGTTCAAATTGTACTCTGCAATTTGAACACTATTAAAAGTTTAAGCCTTGTGTCATATATGTATCTTGACGATAAAAAGATGTTTCATTTTCCTTTGCAAATTTCAAAGCCTCCAGAATGTACTGATCTGTTGATGACAAAATGCCTAGTCGGCGTTTCCCAACTCGTGCCCGTTATTACCTGTCCCCGAAAATCACTGACCAACTCGTGCCCGTTCAAAAACCAGGTAGAAAATTAATACACCAACTCGTGCCCGGGTGCATCGGAACTGCGGTTTTTAATTCTTATTTATTATAATTAAATATTCAAGACCTACATACACAGTTGTCATTTATTTGAAATAAAACTACTATAAAACGTATTAATTAAATATATTGCACATAAAAAACTTAGAACTACCTACACATTATTAATACTATTATACCATGATACTGTTTTAACGAAAGTAAATGTTGATATCTTTTTATTTTTAAAATTATCTATAGTCTTTTTTAGGAAATCATGTTTTTTCCTTGTTGCATTTCTCACGATTTTAGTATTATCTACACTGCGACATTTAATGTAAGTCTCTTCCTGAATTCTTAGCAATACCTCAACGAAAACAAATAATGAGGGATGTGCATTATAAAATGAACTATTTAAATGGCTGTGAAATGATTCACATGCATTTGTGGTTCTGTGTATACTAGCTGATGCTTCTGCCCATATATTAGGAGGAAAACGAGCCTCTTTCGATATATAGTTTTCCACTAAATAATCAGCAAACGCACACAATCTTTCGTCGTTGGGTTGGGTTGGGTTGGGTTGGTAATTTGAACAGGTAAATTTTTCAATCGAGCACGAGTTAGGTATACAGATTATTGAGACCTTTACTCTTGTACCTTTTAAGGGATTAGTGGGCATGAGTTGGGATGCGTCCTGCCTAGTTCTTTTAAAGAGAGGACGACATACACATAAAGCAGAAAAACCATTCAAATGTGATATTTGTTCAAAATCTTTTGCACCTAAGAGTACGCTTTAAAATGTGATGTTTGCTTGAAATCTATAAACACATTTGTTAGCTCATACTGAAGAAAAACCTGCGACTGTCACTTGTACTTCAAAATGCCTAAAGTGTACGAAGAATACTGATAAGGTCGGAGTGGTATTGACTTGTGATAACTACATGTGGTAGAGTGGTACATAGAGCATGACCTCAATGCTTCAGAACTTAAAGTAATGGATCTGAAAGGTAAAAGACTTTTGCGTTACTATTGTGATGATTGTCAATTGGGAGTTAAATTGGTTCCTAAACTTATTGCGAAAATTGACAGTTTGGAATCCGAGCTAAATTCTCTTGGAGCTCAGTTGAAGAAGAGATGATGAAATACACATGACAGACAGGTGAGAGCTCGTCATTTCATGTTTTTTTTAATGTTGCTGAGGATCCTGCAACCAGTAGGTAATAAGTACAATTGAGAGGGATTTGGAAAAAGTTGATTTTATTGTTAAAAATATTACCCCTGAGAACTTACAAGTTATGAGGGCTGTTAGAATAATTTTAACCAATTATTGGTAACGGAGTAGTTGTTGCTCCTTAGTTGAACGGCCACTGTTTTTGAAAAATATTATTTTTCAAAAATTCATAGAGCGTTGAATATTTATAATTATTCTTTCGACATCTGTTGATACATTCACTCTATTAAATACGACAATATTACAGGAAACTGTAATAAGATTTATTGTTTCGAGCCTACGTGGCTTGTTGTCAAAAATTTAAGGTTTTTGGTTTGCGATTGGAAGTGAAGATGTCGCTACCGTCATAATCTTTACATTTCCGTTACTGGAAGACATGTATTGATTGTGATTGAAGTGTACTCTTCAGTCCGGGATTGGAGATTCTCGGACGGACACCACATACCTTGTACTGATGAGGCGCAAATACGCCGAAACCGGTCTACAAGTTGTGTTGTCCCTTCTAATCGCAAACCAGAAAGGTTGGTTTTAAAATATCTTGTAGATATACCAACCCCGTTTGACTTTGGGGTGTAATTCAATATCCGGCGGTGCATATTGCACGGGAAGTAGTTGTCGCTCCTTAGTTGAACGGCCACTGTTTTTGAAAAATATTATTTTTCAAAAATTCATAGAGTGTTGAATATTTATAATTATTCTTTCGACATCTGTTGATACATTCACTCTATTAAATACGACAATATTACAGGAAACTATAATAAGATTTAATAATAAAGACTTACCTTGGGGTCTTTTGGTAACAATGCAGGGGCATATTAGGCAAAGTCTTATTGTCACATCCAAAAACACAACACTGAAACACCATTTTAAATAGTTTAAACACAGTACAAAAAACGACACACAATTTTCTCTATTTCCACTTCCAAAATCAGGCAAAACCTAACCAAGAAAACAAATTAAACGCCCGTGTCTACCTGTCGTCCAAGAGCGCGTTCGAAAACTATTACCCTGGGTAGAGTGTTACCCGAGTAGAGTAAAGTCACGTGACATTTTTTTGTTTAATGGAAGGGATAGAGTAACTTAACCGAGTAATATTTCGAACGCTTATAAAACTTCAACTGTTTACTGCACATAACCTGTATTTTATCAGCTGTTAAGTATCATTGTTTTTTAAATAAAAAAGCTTTATAGGTATATTATTGGAGTAATTTGATATGTTAACCCACTTTGGAGCCACGCTCTATCAGCAAGCGCAGCGACGCCTTGAACAAACGCGCTGCTGCCCAAGACGGTAGACTGTAGTGAAGTTCTTTTCCCTGGTCAAACCCAAACGAATAGTAGGGTGAAATAAAATACCCTTGGAATAAAAGTATCTATTACTATTGCAAACAGTGGGTTGTAAGGCCACAGCAAGCAAACCCCACCGGCTAAAGTGCCTTTACAAAGTTTAAATTAAACACTCACTAAAATTTAAAATCACAACTAATGGCTAGTCCAAAACCTGGCCTGTTTTTTATACTCACCAGAAAATGGTGTATGACTATAAACTATAAACTCTTGTTACACTGAAATGGCGTCGTAGAAATAGAAATTAATTGGAATTAAATGATTTTCTCGTAATGAGATTCGGAAAGAAATTTTACTTGACAAATATATTATCTGTCACACTGACACTTTTTCCGATCCAGTCAATGACGGCGTGAAATGAATATATTATTATTTTGAAGGAATATGAATTCCGAACAATGGGGTGTTAAACTTAACAAAAATATGATGTTTTCTCTATGTTAATAGTTAGTGGTGGACAAAATCATAATGGGAATCGAATATTTTTAATATTTTCATTCTCACAAGGTTTTTATGCCGATTTGAAAATTCAACTTTTGGACGATTTAAATAATCCGCCATTCATAATGTGACGTATGCTCACTAGAACAGAAGTTAGCTACATAAGGGTTGACATAGGACCACAATTCTGATGTGATGAAGTACTTATAGGTTATACTTATGTCATATTGCTGTTATAGTGACTTAGGAATTGTTTTTTTTTCCTCCCATCATCGAGTGTTGGGTATAATTTGTCCATGTCACTTTCAAACTAAAAACCAAACATACACACACGTATACAATTACTTACATAAAAATTATCTTCACAGAAATAGTAATTAGTTTTAGTCCGTTTATATTTGCTTCTAGCAGCCTCAAACCAAATTTTCTTTTAACTGTTACTGCAGGCACAGTTACAAACTTTTTATCAGGCGTTGTAACTGTTGTGCTCGTGCAGTATGATACAAAACAAGATTTATACGATATTGACATTATTCCAACATGAAAAATTGTGGAGAAAAACTAACTAAACTCAACCAAAAAAGTATTGACAATTTTTTTATAATACTGAAACGTCAAGCTTGAATAAAATGTAAGCAAAACCAAAACACTCAAATATATTATAGACTTTGACAGTTCTTCTTACTTCAAATTCGAATGGCCTTTTTGAAACTGGTTATTAGTTCATAAAACATCTAAATCAGAAATATTTAGTGAAGTGACGTATCTGTAGTGGAAGTTGCAAACATTTAGGAATTCTTAATTTCCAGTTTTCTCCTAAAATATTCGGTTTAAAAAATTTGTAAATTAATTTTTGCAAAGTAGTACCAACATATTTCAATAAAATACCAAAAGCCGGATATCGGTTTAACACCCCATTATAATAATATGAGTGTCGACGAGACAAAAAATGGTAGTTTGTACAACTAGTGCGCAAAGCTAGGTTTGCGGCACTCGCCTTACGGCTCATGCCACAAACTTCTGCGCTCGTGGGAAAAGTGATTTGCGTACAAGTTGTACACAATTTTTTTTCTACAATCACATTTATTAATGAAATAAAATCATAAATTTATATACCTAGGTATTTTATTAAAACTTTGAACAGAAAGAACATACAAAATGAAAATTTAATATAGAAAAATCAGTTGAGTGTATGTTTAATAGTGAATAATGAATAAATAAATAATCAAATAAATAGTTTACTTATTTTTGGTTTCAATTTAAAATTTTTACCCCCAGAAATCCACTAAGTTTAATAAATATGTTGAATTGTCAAAAAAAGTTGACAGGTCATAGGTAGCTTTGTTTGACATTTCGGTGCGGAAAAGTGCCATAGCGTGTACTTTTCGCATTACTTTTCCAACAGTTATCAAAAGAATTAAAAGAAAAGGCCTGCTTTGCGTATAAAAATTTGTGCAGAAAAGCGTGTTTTGCATAGTGGTTGTAGGAAATAGTAGTTTGTACAACTAGTGCGCAAAGCGTCACTTTTCCCACGAGCGCAAAAGTTTGTGGCACGAGCCGTGTGGCGAGTGCCGCAAATCGAGCGAGTGGGAAAAGTGATTTGCGTACAAGTTGTACACAATATTTTTTCTACAACCACATTTATTGATGAAATAAAAACAGAAATTTATATACTTAGGTATTTTATTAAAACTTTGTACAGAAAGAACATACAAAATGAAAATGCAAAACACGCTTTTCTACACAAATTTCTATACGCAAAGCAGGCTAATTCTTAATTCTTTTGATAACTGTTGGAAAAGTAATGCGAAAAGTAGACACTATGGCACTTTTCCGCACCGAAATGTCAAACAAAGCTACCTATGACCTGTCAACTATTTTTGACAATTCAATATATTTATTATACTTAGTGAATTTCTGGGTGTAAAAGTTTTAAATTGAAACCAAAAATAAGTAAACTATTTATTTGATTATTTATTTATTCATTATTCACAATTCACTATTAAACATACACTCAACTGATTTTTCTATATTAAATTTTCATTTCGTATGTTCTTTCTGTACAAAGTTTTAATAAAATACCTAAGTATATAAATTTCTGTTTTTATTTCATTAATAAATGTGTGTAGAAAAAATATTGTGTACAACTTGTACGCAAATCACTTTTCCCACTCGCTCGATTTGCGGCACTCGCCACACGGCTCGTGCCACAAACTTCTGCGCTCGTGGGAAAAGTGACGCTTTGCACACTAGTTGTACAAACTACTATTATGCATACATACATACATAAAATAACTGAATAAAATGACAGTTGATAATTTAGTAGATTGAGGTTAAGAGGCTTCGAGTAAAATAAATCTCCTCGATCAATTTTGATGGGTACATTTGAGTGCACTCGAGTAAAGTACGCTCCACTTTTCGAACAGCTTACTCGATGTATAGCTCCACTCACACTTCCCCTGTTTTGAGTACGAGTGACATATCGTACGCTTTACCTTACCCGGAGTGTCACTCGAGTGCTTTATTGAACGCGCTCCAAATATGTTATCATTAGAATAATACTGTATGTTATCTATGGTCTAAATGGCATTTATTGGAACACTAGCACCACAAGTGATGCGAGCTTGAAATTTTCAAGAAACTGAAAAACATAGACAAAATAATATATTATTTCTCTATGCTGAAAAAGTCCGATAGTGCACAAGGAGACAACCAGTTTTATTACAAATCAGGTGATTTGTGAATTTTATTCCAGGTGATTTGTGAATTTTATTCCAGAGACTTAATTTATATACTTTGTTATTACTAATATATAATCCTTTACCTATGGTTATTACTTTCTTACACATACTGCATTAGTAATAATTATGGAAACAAAGCAAGAAATTAAGGTTAATTTCAAGGAATGTATGGAGGAAATTATGGATATCAAACATGAATTTGATGGAGAGATTCATACCTTAAATTTTCAAAGTAATTTATTTGGAGAAACTATCAGTTCAATTAAACAAGAGAAAACTGAAGATTTAAATATTGATCCCATAACTAAAATCAATCCATACAAAATTAAAACTAACATGAAATATTCAAAAAGGGAACAAAGAAAGCCATCTAAGTTAAGAGGTGAGTCAAATTTGATGAATAATTATGTATTCTGTATCAAGTTAATAATAATAACCATATTTCGATCCATATATAGTTACTATTAATGTAGTTGATGCTTTTATAAAACATTTTCAAAGCAATATATTCAGCATAGCTTTATGTAAATATAATAACCTACAAATATTAGAAATTCTTCTTTGCATCATAAAACTTTATTTCATAGTCTCAAAACTTGAGATTTTAACTGTGAGTTGATGTAACATTGGATTTTCAAGAAAGATGTCTTCACAGTATATTTTTTTGCAATTTCTAGAGCATCCTTATTTCTATTTACGAGGTTAGGTACCTTGAATTCTCCAAACAATTAATATACCTACTAGAAGAGTAAATATACCTATTATCGTGTGCCAACATAAACATCAATGTCTAAGTTTATTTATTTATTTTGCTTGATTCCAGAGATGTTGCCATGTCATATTATTTAAATCTGATAATCATCCAACGACTTGAATTTTTTTGTGGTTCCTCAATATGTTCGTTAATAATTATTATATAATTGAGATAAATGTATAAAAAAGCAATTTATGTAATCTTTGACAATATACAAAATTTCATTAAGACATATGAATGAATGTTTATAAACAGGATGTCAATTTAAGTCTCAGTAATTCTGCATTTTTCAATAAATGTGACAAAACCTTGTTTTTTGAATATTTACATTTTTTGATAGTTGTTATTTTTTATTTTTACAAAATATGATGGCTCTTGTATTCAACTGTGGTAGATGTTGTGAAAAAATTTTAATGTGGATCAATTAATACTGTATGTACCTATTAGTTAAATAATGTTAACAAGATGCCTGAATTGTTGTGTACTATGCAAAAAATAAAGTATAAGTGTTCAGAACTTCCCATTGTCCTATCATTTGATATATAAATACCATTTACCTATTCTAATAAGAATACGAATGAAACTTTCATTTATTGCAAATGAAAAAAGTTGGCTTGTGTTTATTTTATCATTAATTAATCATAGTTTCTGTTGAAGTATAATCTAAGCAGATAGTTGTTTCTTTATTGAAAAAGATTCAAATACAAAAAGTATTGATACTTTGTTTAGCTCCATATAAATAAATCTTCTATAACTAATTTCAATTTCTTTTTAAACTTTGTTGTTTCAATATATTTATTCCTTACAGAAAAATTATTAAATGGAAGTTATATAAAATGGAATTCTTCAACTGGGATTATCATATGTGAAATTTGTGGAAATCTTTGCAAAAAGAGAGTTGAATATTTTTGTCACTTCTTTACTAATCATGGCATAAAACAGAGGAAGAAATATATAAATAAATTCAACAAAATAAGAATCAACAATATCAAAACTGAAGCTCCTGATGAAGAAATTAAACAAAAATTACAGGACACAATAAATCTTCAACATCATCTTAATGTTAATGATAATTTCAAGTCACCACTTGGAGGTGAAGTTGGTTTAAGTGACAATATTTGTAAGTGTTTGAAATCTGACAAAAAGCCAAGTGAATCTAACATTTGTTTGAAACGTTTTCAAACCACAGACCATTCAATTGAAACTTCAAGCTACCCTACAGGAAAAAAATCATTCAAATGCAGCGTTTGCTCAAGACACTTCTCATCTAAACATAATTTAAATATACATTTGCATACACATACTAGCGAAAAACCATTCAAATGTGAAATTTGCCTAAAATCTTTTGCACTGAAAAGAAATTTAAATAGACATTTACGTATCCATACAGGCGGAAAACCTTTCAAATGTGAAATTTGCCTAAAATCTTTGACACGGAAAAGTCATTTAAAAAGTCATTTGCGTATCCATACAGGCGAAAATCTAAAACTTGAATGTGAAATTTGTTCAAAATCTCTTCCAACTGCCAAACAATTAATGCTTCATATTAGAAGTCACACAGGCGAAAAACCATTCAAATGTGAAATTTGCCCCAAATTTTTTGCACAGAAAAATAATTTAAAAACACATTTGCGTATCCACATGGTCGACAAACCTTTCAAATGTAAAATTTTTTCAAAATCTCTTTCAATTGGTCAACAATCAACAGTGCATACTCAAAGTCACACAGGCGAAGAATCAAACAAATGCAGCATTTGCTTAAGTCATTTAGAACAAAGTAATTTAGATGCACATTTGCTTATCCATACTGGCGAAAAACCATTCAAATATCTTTCAACTGCTCAACAATTAACAAAGCATACTCGAAATCACAGAGGCGAAAAACCTTTCAAATGTGAAATTTGCCCAATATCTTTTTCAGTGAAAAGTAATTTGAAACAACATATGCGTATCCATACGGGCGAAAAACCTTTCAAATGTGAAATTTGCCTAAAATCATTTACACTGAAAAGTAATTTAAAAACACATTTACGTATCCACACGGGCGAAAAACCTTTCACATGTGAAATTTGTTTAAAATATTTTTCAACTGCTAAACAATTGACAGATCATATTCGAAGTCACACAGGCGAAAAACCTTTCAAATGTGAAATTTGCCCAAAATCTTTTGCATGGAAAAGTAATTTAAAAACACATTTGCATATCCACACTGGCGAAAAACCATTCAAATGTGAAATTTGTTTAAAATATCTTTCAACTGCTCAACAATTAACAGTGCATATTCGAAGTCACACAGGCGAAAAACCTTTCAAATGTGAAATTTGCCTAAAATCTTTTGCACTGAAAAGTAATTTAAAATCTCATTTGCGTATCCATACAAGCGAAAAACCTTTTAAATGTGAAATTTGCCCAAAATCTTTTGCACTGAAAAATAATTTAAAATCACATTTGCGTATCCATACAAGCGAAAAACCTTTCACATGTGAAATTTGCCCAATATCCTTTTCACTGAAAAGTAATTTACAACAACATATGCGTATCCATACAGGCGAAAAACCTTTCAAATGTAATATTTGCCTAAAATCTTTTGCACTGAAAAGTACTCTAAAAACACATTTGCATATCCATACAGGCGAAAAACTTTTCAAATGTAATATTTGTTCAAAATCTCTTTCAACTGCTCAACAATTAACAAGGCATACTTACTCGAAATCACACCGGCGAAAAACCTTACAAATGTGAAATTTGTTTAAAATCTCTTTCTCAACTGCCCAACTATTAACAAGTCATACTCGAAATCACACAGGCGAAAAACCTTACAAATGTGAAATTTACGTTACATTTTTTGCAGTGATAGTTGACTTAAAAAGGCATTTGCGTATCCACACGGGCGTCATACAAATAGTTTAAAATATTGTGATAAAACTAAAACCTTGGAACCTCACCAACTTTTAATAATGTGAGTTTAATAATAGAAACAAATTAAAACTAGTAGGTATAAAATTCCTTGAGATCGTAGAAAACGTGTACTCTCAGAAACTCCTTACATATCTTTGTAAATTTACTATATAATTTTTAGTTCTCGCCATTCTTTATAGATAGCCTATTAAACATTTTAATTGACTGGAACCTATATTATTTGATATTTCTAGACAGCCTGAAATATGGCATACTATTAAAAGTTTAAGCCTTGTGTCATATATGTATCTTGACGATAAAAAGATGTTTCATTTTCCTTCGCATATTTCAAAGCCTCCAGAATGTACTGATCTGTTGATGACAAAATGCCTAGTTCTTTAAAGAGAGGACGACATACACATAAAGCGGAAAAACCATTCAAATGTGATATTTGTTCAAAATCTCTCAACTGCCCAACAATTACCTATAGATAGGCGACTCTAGCCTTCCCACGCAAACTTGATACTAGCATCACGAGTGTTGCGAGCTGGAACTAATGGCACCAGCCGCCAATTTCAAACATTTCAATTTTATTTATTTGTATTTTATTCTTTTTTTTTATTTGAAATTTTTAGCACACAAAATTAGTAACTAAAATTACATTTTTGATTGTAATATAAAAGTACTCCACTCAATTTTACTTCATATTCAGAAAAATGTATTCAAATTATGAAACAAAATTAAATTTCAATCAATTTGTGAGCTAAAACTTTGGACGTTTGGAATTAAATAAGAACACATGTATATTATGCACATAATTTTATTTTATTATTTGTTTAACACTTAGTACCTTTTTCTTTTTTCCTTTTAAAGATAAAAATCTATGATATGCCATTTTTTTAAGTATGTCGTTGTCTTTTTTATTCACTTGAATTTGGCGTTTTAAAATTGAATTTATATTTTTAAAATACGTGTAAATAAAAAAATTTAAAATGGTGTCAATATAAGTGTCAAACAAATCATGTTACTTACATAAAAATGGATTATACATTTTTTTTTAAATAATGTAGCAATTTTTTGTTTTAGGTCATTAGCTAAAATAAATTTGTGTATATAATTATTAAATAAACTACACATGTTAGAAAACATTCTTCGTAATTGTGTTTTTGTTTAAAATATGACAATTTGGCCCATATTCCATTTCTAAAATAAATGTATGCTCCTCTGAAGCAGAAGATGACTGAAGTTGATTCATGCAGGTTGAGCAATTTCCATTTCTTTTTTTAATACTCCTAGCTACATACCCTACAATATAGGCATGTGTTGCAATAATAGCATTATTTTCAATGTTTTCAAATTGCAACTCGCAGTCAAAATTCATGTCATCATTATCATCTTCAGTAGGAGCAGCATTATCATTATTTAATAACAATAATTTCAGGGAATTAAGTGAATCGGTTTCATCATTTTCGCAATTACAATTTGATGAGAGATTGGAAGCAAAATTATTGATAATTAAGGTTTTAAAACTAGCAATAAAGGAGTAGCAAGTAGGATTTATGTTTCTTATTCCGTGGCTCCTTATACAGCCAAAAAAATTTTCCAGAGTATCTTGATTAATACGCCTTAGACACAAATATTTAAACCCTATTCCCTGCAATTTGTTCCATATATATATATATAAGGCCATTCAACGTCATTCCCCAATTTTTAATGGATGGTGGAACTTTTGCACCTTTTGGTGTTAAAAATGTCATGTCCTCAAATACAGAGATACACTCTTACCAAAATGCTACATGGGGTGAATTTGGCTTTACAGCGCATCTCAAGATTTTGCCATGGTCAGCTTCATAATATATGTTGACCCATTGAAACTGTCAAAGAGCTGGTCCATAAAAGACAGAAATGTTGCAGTGTCCTCTGCGCATTTAGGTAGTAAACCATCTTGTCCTAAAAATATAAAATTACCATTTAGTACTTAAATCAAATAAAAATAGATTCAAAAATAATTACCATATTCAACAGTCCATCGCATGGTAGATGAAATAACTCTGTGTGAAAAAACTTGTGCTGCATGTTTAACCTTCATTTTCTTTAGTTTGTGTTTATACACATGAGCATCGGTCAGCTTGTAGCACATCCTTGTGTTAAAATCGCCCTCATCCATTTCCTACAATTTTACAAGATGTGACCAACTTGCCTCTTTAACAGTGTTTTGATTTTAAACATTGGCATTATAATCAACCAAGTTGTTTCGAATGCCCTTTAATAAATGGGGTGGGTCATATATGGCCACTATTTCCTGCTGACCTACTTGAAAAATGTCTAAGCTATCTCCTGATGGACTTGGGGATTCCACTTTCATTTTTTTAATGCAATTAACATTAACAGAATATTGATCACAAACTGTGCATATTATAATTAGACCTATCTCCTGAAGTGCCAAAATAGTTTTTTTTAACAATAACTTAAGCTTGTCCGAATTTATTCCACCTTGGCTAAAATGAAATGATATTGGCTGCTTCCATTTTTTACGAAGGCCCTGGACCTTAAATACCAAAGCATGATCTGCAAAATGCATGCTCTTTTCCTTATAAAAGAGCTGAAATCCAACTGCACTGTCCCATTTTTTGTCATAGGCTTGGTTCAACAGATATCTCATCAAATATTAAAGAACAGTGTCTATCCAAAAAATTCAATTTTTCAACAGAATCATGTAGAACTTTCATTATTTTTGGGTTTATACCAACATCAAACTAAATCGTATTTAAAAGATTCATTAAAGTCTTTCTAGATGGCAAAGCAAATGTAAAGCGAAGAACTTTATATGCCTTTGGACCCTGTTTTAATAATGACAAAGCAAACACTTTGTCGTCAAACACGTCTGCCCCTTGCTTTTTTTTATAGCATTTTGATTTGGCAATTAATGAAGTTTAATGCTCTTTGATTCATTTTTGTCTTTAAAAATTCAGTTGATTGTGTATATCTCATTGCTTCAGTGAGACGTTCTTTGTTTGAAGAATTTTTAAAATTCAAACGACGGGAAATATTTTTTAAATCTTTAGCAACTAAATATAATTTTCATGCCTTAAGCGGTCAAATCTGTAACTTTGCTAACTCCAATTGTCTTCAAAATGCTAGATCTGCTTTTGGCACCTTCAGCTGTAAAAACATTTATTAGATTAGATTATTTATTACAATACCCTTTTTAAATTTGTTGCTAGGCCTTAATAATCAAAAATTAAGAACTAAATATAGTTTTATCTTTGGGAACTGGAGTTTTATATGTGCCTTGGTCTACTCTTGGGTCTACTTCTGTAAATAAAAAAATATTATATTAGGTCAAATCTATAAATGTTTATGTTTGTTTTTTTTATTATTTTTGTGCAGGTAACAAAAACAGTTTACTAAACAAGTTTATCTAATTGAAATACCAGCTCTCCACTTCTTAAAATTCCAAAAATTAAACATTTTTAGATACTTTAATTGAAAATAGTTAATTGTTTGATTAAGTTTTTTCTAAAAACATTCTAAAATTACCTTCGAGATGTAAAGTTGGAACTGCACTACATTTTAAATTGGTTCGATTTCAATTATTTGGATACTTAGAGTCTTCTGTAAAATGAATGTCACATACTCTAAAAGTGTGCCTTATTCTTCTATCTGAAATATCTAATAGGTCCGGTCTGTTCAGTGATATGCACCATTTTTCCCTTATCTGTAAAAAACATAGGTTATTAATAATTATGGTTAAAGTAAACAAGTTTAAATGGATATTAAAATAAAACCTTGGTTAAATTAGGTAATTAGGATTTATACCTAGGTAGGTATTTACTAAATATGAACTGTTTTGCGAATATGTGAAACTGTTTATAGGGACAACACGTTGTATAAGTATATTAAACAAACATGTTCAGCGACGGTTGATGTAGGGCTCTCGGGTCTAGCATACTTCCAGAGATGATAAAAAAAAATTTTTTTCGGAAATGTATTGGTGGATGATAATTTTTAATTTTACCAAAATCAGCCCCACTGAGGGGGGATGGGGGGAGGGGTCAACACCGTGAAAAATTCGTAAAAATGCATTTTTAAATATGGAATCAAATTCTACGTATTTTTTCACGTATAACCCTAAAATTTCTTTTCAACAACTTTTTTTTTAAAAAAGTTATGCGGAAAAAATGTTTTAAAAAAATTGATAATTCCATAAATATAAAAATCTTTATTCCGTCTTTACGAAGAAAAATAAAAATTTGATATTTGGCATATGTATATTTAACAGAATCACTAAACAAAATAACATAACTATCCATCCCCATCCCCCCCATAGGGGGGGAATGGGGGGGGGTTGACACCTTCAAAAATTCGTAAAAATGAATTTTTAAATATGGAACCAAATTCTACGTATTTTTTCACGTATAGCCCTGAAATTTCATTTTAACAACTTTTTTTTTAACAAAGTTATGCGGGAAAAAAATCGATTATTTCATAAATATAAAAATCTTTATTCCGTCTTTACGAATGAAAATAAAAATTTGGTATTTGGCATATGTATATTTGATGGAATAAAATTTGGGATAAAATAAATTATATGCAAATATCATACCATAGGGGTAGAGGGTGGAGGTGAGTTTGGTAAATATTAGGGTTGAGATAATTTTGAGTGTGTCATAAAATTCTACACCCTTTGTTAAGTATGTATGCCAATTTTCATATTTTTTTCTCCATTATTGCCAAAGATATTTATTAAAACGTGTTTTGAATTTGCGGACTTGGGAAATATTAGGGTTGGGTTACTCAAGGATAAGTTTCCATTCATTTTTTCATTTGTGGGCTTATTTCCACACCACCTGATATATCAATTTTCGAAGTATTACTTAATTTATCCAAAATAAATAAAATTGCAAAATCTTAAAAATGTGTCTGTCATCTTCAAAGACTTTTTTTCATTGCTTGTCCGTATGCGTGTTCTAGCTTTTGCTATTCATTTTGGGCTAAGTTTATTTGCTTTTCTGGAAAATTAGTATAAAGAGGTAAAGCCGCGGCGCGTTTTTTTTAATGTGGTATCCCCCATAGGCCTATTCCACAAATAAATAAAAACAATATCAAATCCTATAAATTAAAAAATATAACAAATATTAGAAAAATGAAAATATTAAAAAAAAACAACAACTTTGTAATAAAAACAACATAAATAATAATATATATTCAGGCTACCATGGAATAAATTTCAACACATTAATTGATTTGATAATAATATAATGATAATAATACTACATAGTAATGAAACTTGTTTTTTCTCTGAGAATGCCATCTACCCCCTCCTCATTTTTCATATTTTTCTTCTTTGCTTCGTATGGGTTTTTATTTAATTTTTAAATGTGCATTTCACTGATCGGAACACTCATGACAGTCGCAGTCGTCTATTTCATTATATGTTCTTTTCATGGGCCGCTTTCCTAATCCAGGATATACTCGAGCTATATCATTGAGGTATCTTAAAAATTTATCTTTGTCGCTGGTGTGTTCCGATAGGATGTTTTTTCTGTACATCCATTCACCAATATATTGGTCCACCGTAGATACTTTATTTGTAGTTCTTAAATGTTCTTTCAAATCTCGCCAGTTTCTTTCAATTGTATTTGTATGATCCCTGTATGGTTGCATACCTGGTGCCGGCGGTGCGAGTTCTGTTTTTTCTAGACAAGCCTGACTGAATCTTCCAGCAGGTGCCCAATGAATTTTTTTTTTATCATCTCTGGAAGTATGCTAGACCCGAGAGCCCTACATCAACCCCATTTTAAATGGTTTAAACACAATACAAAAAACGACACACAATTTTCTCTATTTCCACTTCCAAAATCAGGCAAAACCTAACCAAGAAAACAAATTAAACGCCCGTGTCTACCTGTCGTCCAAATATGTTATCCATAGAATAATACTGTATGTTATCTATGGTCTAAATGACATTTATTGGAACACTAGCACCACAAGCCACAAGTGATGCGAGCTTGAAATATTCAAGAAACCACAGATTATAGAAACTGAAAAAGTCCGATACACAGATAACATATCACAGTATACTGTGCGTCCGATCCATAGAGAAATAATATGTCCGATCATAGATTACCGATAGCACAGAACACCTTAACTTAACTTAACTACTATAGTTAAGGTGTTCTGTGCCGATAGTGCACAAGGAGATAACGTGGAGATAACCAGTTTTATTACAAATCAGGTGATTTGTGAATTTTATTCCAGAGACTTAATTTATATACTTTCTTATTACTAATATATAATCCTTTATCTATAGTTATTACTTTCTTACACATACTGCATTAGTAATAATTATGGAAACAAAGCAAGAAATTAAGGTTAATTTCAAGGAATGTATGGAGGAAATTATCGATATCAAACATGAATTTGATGGAGAGATTCATACCTTAAATTTTCAAAGTAATTTATTTGGAGAAACTATCAGTTCAATTAAACAAGAGAAAACTGAAGATTTAAATATTGATCCCATAACTAAAATCAATCCATACAAAATTAAAACTAACATGAAATATTCAAAAAGGAAACAAAGAAAGCCATCTAAGTTAAGAGGTGAGTAAAATTTGATGAATAATAATTATGAATTCTGTATCAAGTTATTAATAATAACCATATTTCGATCCTTATATAGTTACTATTAATATAGTTGATGCTTTTATAAAACATTTTCAAAGCAATATATTCAGCATAGCTTTATGTAAATATAATAACCTGCAAATATTAGAAATTCTTCTTTGCATCATAAAACTTTATTTCATAGTCTCAAAACTTGAGATTTTAACTGTGAGTTGATGTAACATTGGATTTTCAAGAAAGATGTCTTCACAGTATATTTTTTTACAATTTCTAGAGCATCCTTATTTTTATTTACGAGGGTAGGTACCTTGAATTCCCCAAACAATTAATATACCTACTAGAAGAGTAAATATACCTATTATCGTATGCCAACATAAACATCAATGTCTTAAGTTTATTTATTTATTTTGCTTGATTCCAGAGATGTTGCCATGTCGTATTATTTAAATCTGATAATCATCCAACGACTTGAATTTTTTTGTGGTTCCTCAATATGTTCGTTAATAATTATTATATAATTGAGATAAATGTATAAAAAGCAATTTATGTAATCTTTGACAATATACAAAATTTCATTAATACATGAAACTTATCTTTTCACACACGGAAAAGGTTTTTAAAAAAAAAGATTTATTTATTGAGACAATATAATAAATATGTTACAAGATTGGAAGTAGATTCTAGACTGAATAATAAGGTTAAACAATTACTAGTATTAAAAATAAAACATAAGCAAAAACAAAGTTAGCTGAAATTAAAGATACTGACTAAACAATTTATTTATGCTACACTGAGAAATATAACTATATAACACCTCCCCCCATTAGATTGAGGCTCCTTCTGGAAGCTGAATTTTCTTTTGCTGAAGTTCTATGGATATTTCTTCTGACACCCTTGTGTTTGGTTTTTTCTTCAAGTAGCCAAATAATAACTAATGCTATACCAGGGTATAAAATGATGGTCCATACGCTGGGAATATGTAGGTTGAATTTTTCTTTTTCTAGAGACGATATTTCTTTCAATTTCAAATTTTTCAAATTTATTTCCATAGGGGACATATTAATTTTGTTGAAATTTGCCTGAAGCTTATTAAGTACAAGAGTTGGCCAAAGGTTTTTTCTTGAAATGTGAGTTTGTTATTTTGAAAAATGATCTTGCAGGGAGAGTTTTTGATTAAGTAAATTCCTCTCAAATTTTTAATTTCTGTATCTTGTGTACATTTGATTATTAATGTTTCTTCGATTGGAAATATTGCTAAATACTGGTTTATATCTGGAATAACTTCTAAATGATTTTTTAAAATTTTGATTTTTGAGTATTCACAGCTGGTTGAGTTTCCTGTTAACAATATTTGTTCTTCGCATAGCTGTTTGTTATTGTCTTGAAGATATACTTCGTGTACAAATGTCGTTTAGAGATTTTATTTGATTTTCAGTTTTTAACAAATATTTGGAGCTTGGTATTGGTAATATTAAAATTAATAGGAATATACAGTGCTATTCAAAAGTCCCCTCCCCCCCTCGTATCTTTTGAACGGCTACACTTACATTAATAAAATTTGAAGTGTGAAAATAAAGTGTTGTAAACTTCTCTACAAATGGTAACAGGTGATGTAATAGCAATAGATGACGTCACAGTGCCACTCTGGCCAATAATTTTAAATAGGACCTTATGGCAAGTGATATCTCGTTTGAAAGGCATTGACATTGGCTACATAGCCATATTAATTTTGTTTGGGTTTAAACTAATTTTGATGGATAAATTAAATAAATACCAAAATTATTGAAATTATTTTTTTAAATTTAATTAATCAAATATCAACAATGGATTCTTATAGCAAGTGTTCGAAATGTACTCCGTCTACTACCTGACAGTAATACATCCTATTAGTAAACTCTTGTCGTACTCGTTCGAATGCATTGCATTGCATTCTTCAATAATTCTTTCTTTCAAAACGCCAATGCTATCTGGTGCCGTAGTATAAACCTTGGATTTTAAGTACCCCCCATAGAAAAAAATCAAATGGTGTCAGATCTGGTGACCGAGGTGGCCATTCTATAGGACCTCGCCGGCCGATCCATCATCTACCTCGATATTCTTCATCCAGGTAACGTCTTACCATAATAATGTGCAGGAGCACCATCTTGTTGAAATGTTATTTCCAGATGGCCAAATTCATCTGGATTATCTTCCAGAATTTCAAGAATTAATGGCTCAATTGCATTTTGTAACATCTCCAGATACACTTCACCGCATAAATTTGAATTTAGGAAAACAGGACCAACTATGTGGCTTCCCAAAATAATTGCCCAAACATTGAATTTTTCTGGAAATTGGGTATGTTGTTCACGAAAGGTGTGAGGATTTGTGTCACCCCAATACCTTACGTTTTGTGTATTCACATTTCCATTGAGGCAAAAAGTACTTTCGTCACTAAAACAAATTATTTTTGTGTAATATGGGTTTTGACTAATTTTATTTGCCATACATTCACAGAATTCGAGTCTTCTGTAGGGGTCGTCATCCGAAAGGTGGTGCACCATTTTTAACTTGTATGGATGAAATTTATTTTTAGCCAACACTCTCTGTACTGTACTTTTACTTACTTCACAGATAGATGCAACTTCAGTTGAAGAGGAAGTAGGGTTTACTAGAGTTCATATAATAGCCTTCTTGGTGTGCGTCATCGTTTGTGACGTATATCAGGGTTTTAGGCATGTCGTTTATTATATTTGCTATATTGACATATAGCTAACCTTAAATTTGATAAATAAAATGATCAGGATCGTATTCAGCCATATTCGAAAATGATATGAAATTAATAATACTTGGGATATCAAAACACTGCAAAATAAAACAAATTGTATATTCAATTTACATATTAAAATAACTTTACATTAGTAAATATAGTCCTGCAAAAGAATTATACAGCCTGTTCAATTAAGTCTGCACCATATGGAACCCTATTTTATTCTAAAGTTTTATGGAAAAAGGTATTCTTCACTTATAATTCTTATTGTTAGTGAATTTCATTGTTTTATTTGTTTAAATGTGGCCACTGTCTTCATTAAAATATGTACAGGTGGTGTATTGAAAATTTATGTATGTATGTATTTTGACATTCACTTATGCCTAAAAGATCAATTGGGCCCTCTTACTTCTACTGAGTTTTTGAGGAGAGTCTCAGGAGTGTTGTCAAAATCTCCTTCTATGTCCGAAAATGCACATACTACAGTTTCTTGGTTGTCTAAGGCACGTCGGATATATTGAAAATTTAACAAAATAGATATTATTCTATAGCTTTTTGAAGCTACGACCACTTGCTCTGCCGTTGAATAGCTTCTTTCCAAACACTAACTAGAGTATTCTATCTTCAGTTACATGTTCAGTAGAAAACAAACATGAACATAGTAAATAGTCAAGAAACCAACCAACTAAAAAAAATTAAAAAGAAGAGGATTATGAAAGTTCAATTTTCGCAGTCATCTTCCCATAAGTGTCAATCTGATTCACATTCCGACTAATTCAAGTCAACAATTACAGGCAAAGTATCACTAGCGTCAATAATTTTTGCTGTTTCCCAATATTCCTCTATAATGTTTTGGGTATGCCTAACATATTTTTTCCATTTTTCTGGTGTAACCTACAATAATATAATTCAAATAATAGGAAATTTTTGTTCCAACTGAATTTTGATTTTTGTTCGGGTTTTCTGGTTTTCCCCCGCCCCGAATAGTTGACATTGTAACTAGATTTCTGACTTTTTGATACTCAAAATGAGTTGAGCCATAACTGAAGAAGCGGAACATTATGAGTGATTAAGTCTAACTAATCTATAAAACAGCACGCTTACATTAACACTGTTTATCCTTACCTCCTACAATAAATTACATACTTGTATTCTTTATCCAGTATATGTTTCTTCATAATTTCATCTTTCATGCTAGATGCTGGAAAAGGTATACACCTTTCTTGTAACCAACTAATTAAAGATTGCTTAGTCCAAGATGAATTAGGGATTTTTTCAACTAAACTTGAATGATAAGATGCATTGTCCATTATTATTAAAGAAGGTTCTTCTAAATTCGGCAGGAGCGGTTGTTCAAACCATTTTTTGAAGTTATTCGAATTCATCGAATCATGATAGTCTCCAGATTTACTCCCACTTTTGAAAATCAAACTACAATTTTCGACAAAACCATTCTCAGAACCTGCATGTAAAATAATGTACCGTACACCTTCACCACTCGTCTTGCTTACTGCCTTAGTGCTACCATCTTGCCAACTCTTGCGAAAACTACCTTTACTAAAATCCAGGTCTCGTCCAAAAAAACAGGCTGTAGAGGGTAAGGAGAACTCTCATTGTTCTTGAATTATCTCAGAAAATGTAATCTTTTTTGAGCTACATGTGGTTGTTCCATAAGATAGTTTCTATTGGAAATACTGCAATTTAGCCATCTGAATTTTAGTTCCCTTTAAACATTAGCCATTGAACCAACAGACATGTCGATTCCATCCTTATCAATGAGTTTTTTATTCAGTGTATGTAGAGTTACATGTTCACCTAAAATAAATAAGTAAACTGTCAGGGTGAGTAAATTTCAAAATAGGGAAATAATATTGTTCAAGGTTGATTTTAAACTTATATTATAAAATCTCTGCTACAACGAAGAATTAGTCGAAGTAATCTGAAATATGATATTAAGGGCGATAACATAAACAAACCAATATTCGTGCCGATAGTGTAAACAGTTCGTCTGGGGCCTCACAAATAATTCGGGGGTTGATCATAGTACTTTATGCTTTCGATCATATAAGAAATAAAGACCAAAATTGCGTATAACGTCTTTTTCATAGCAGCTCGAGTAACGTTGGTTCCTGGTTTCTTAATAAGGAAGGTATTATTATTAAATAGAACAGAGTTAAATAAAGCTTGATAAAAGAAAGTGTGGTGACTGTGAGAGTTAAAGAAAACGATCTCCAATAGCCTAGGTGAGTTTTTCTCACGGGGTAACCAATTTCATTTATTGTGATTATTATTATTTTTATATTTTAATGATTTGTTGAGCTATTATAATTTTAACTATTTAATGATTTACTCTTGAAGTTGACAAATCCTTTTATACATATTTATATTAAATAATTGTTTGACAATTCATTAATTTTATATCTGAGATTACAAACAATACATTAATTGAGGTACGTCGCGAGTTGACCCTTCGTACTTCGCTAGTTGAAAGGAGTGGATACTTTGCGAGTTGACCCCTAGTATCTTAGTGAAGGCCTATTACACTGTTTATCATGATAAATACTCCGGACTAGCAATTTTGTGCTCTTGGAGAGGTATTTCGCAAGTTGACCTTTAATACCTATGACCCGAGAGGCGTTTGAACGTTATTATGTGTTATTTGTACATTTCTTTTAAATGTATCAATCTAATTATCTTTGGTTTTGATATGTGAACTATAGATCAATTATATTGATATATTGTACGTTTGTTGTTGTAACCCAATTTCCATATCTCTTATGAACTGGTTACTCAGGTACTTTTATTTCATTTTCAGAGGTGTCATCTCGAGAGAGCGCTGTTCCTGACAACCGCCCCACCTTTGTTTTTATTTATGTTAATTTAGTAATCGTTAATTTACCATTTTAATATTTTGTTTTGCTTTTATTATACTTTGTTTGCTTTAGTGAATTACTTTATTTAAATTTTGCTCGGACTAATCATTTTATACCTCTCATAAAACAAACAATATTAATGAATAAAAAATACAAAAACATTTTTTAATAACACACTTTTATTAGGAAATGCACTAAAAAGTGAATAATAATTTTTTTTAATTCCTCATTCACTCTTTCTCACTATGATTAAAGTAGGTGGCGCAATCTATAAAATGTGACTACTAGTTTTAAACAAACATTTAATATGAGCTCTCGAATATTTTACTTACATACTTTTATTTTTAGTGAGAAGTAATGAACGAAAAATTTTCTAAGTTAATTAAAAAAAATAATTTTTAACTTTTTAGTGCATTTCCTAATAAAAGTGTAATTTGAAAAGTTTGTTTTATATTCTCTGTGTTATACTGTTTAGTGTTAGGCTCTTAATTCCATTAAATTTTTTTATCCAAAACTTTAAAAAACATGTATTGTCACCAAAAATGTGATCGTGTGCAAAATTTAAATGAAATCGGTTAGGTAAAAGAAGGTAAAAAGTGGATTGCAAGATTTGATCTAGACAAACAGAGAAGTGAAGTTAAATAAAAGTGTGTAAAAATGGTTCACTCATCGGACTAATTAAAAATTACTAGTATCAAAAATAAAACATAAGCAAAAACAAAGTTAGCTGAAATTAAACATACTGACTAAACAATTTATTTATGCTTCACTGAGAAATGTAACTATATAACAAGTTATGTATTCCCACGATACATGCACATATAAGAAGATAAGAATTGCAGATGCGTTGTGTTCATGGCCTTCCAAGAATTATGTGGACACTGCAGTTTTATTAATTATCATTTCTTTTTCTTATATTAAAAATTAGAATTAAAATAGTTAGTTGTTGTAGTAGTTTCAAAAGTAACACACATAAACTCAAATTGTACTTTTTATAAATAAACGGTTTTTAAAAAAGCTCTTGCTATCGATCCGAAAATAATTGGCGCAGTCAGTAGGATTGTTCGACGGAAAAACAACAAAAATCGTGATTTTCCGGTTGGTTTCAATCATTTACGAACAGACGCGGAGTTATAATAAAAACTGTTTAAAAAGAAAAAAGTGCTATAAGTTGTGAAGTCAGACACCCATCGCTGAGTTCCAGCTACCGGTCTGATTGGGGACAAAATCGCCAAAATCAGCCCACGCCAAGGAAGAGGGACCAACATAGCCCAAATTCAATTGGTAACCACCTAGAAGTTAAGAAAATCAACTCTAATGAACTTATTGAAGATTATACTGTAAGTCATTTATTTTGCATTCCTTTCCTGTTTTACATTTTATCCAACTTACCCATATAAGGGATATACATTTTTTCAATAATAAATAAAAATCAATAATAAATATAAATCAATAATCGAAATATTTTTATGAGTAATTCAAACGTAGAAGATTTAGCTGATAGTTTAAATAGGATAGTTTTAGAAGAAACAGAAATGGCTCAATTTCAACTTTTAAAATTAAATGTAGACGCTATTCCTCAGTATGATGGCAACCCTCATACACTCGGAATATTTATAGATAGTTGTGAAAGTTTAATAAATAATTTTCAAGATAGAACAAATCCTCAATTGAATAGTTATATATTGAGAGCAATAATTGGTAAACTCACAGGTAGAGCATTAATACTTGTCGGTTCTAGAATTGAGTTACGAAGCTGGGCTTCGATAAAAGACTCTTTGCAATTATGCTTTGGTGATCAAAGGAATTTAGACTGTTTAATTCAAGATTTAATTACACTTTATCCTCATAAAAACGAAGCTCCGTACAATTTTGGTATGAGATGCCAAGATGCGCGTAGTTTAATAGTATCGAAAATCAATTGTCTTAATTTTTCGCCGGAAGAAAAGGTTATTAGCCTTAAAAGTTATGATGATTTAGCTTTGAAAACTTTCATTCGCGGATTGACAGGATATTTACAAAATAATATTAGACTTCGAAATCCTGATAGTTTGGAAAAAGCAATGTCATTAGTTGTAGAAGAGGAAAACTTCTTATACAGCCAAAACCGTATCAATTCTCTTAATCTACAAAATAATTTTAAGCCCTCTCAGAGAATAGTTCCATCTACCAATCAAAGACCCAAACACTTTCAATCACAATTTAACTCAAATAATCAATACTTACCAATGCGTACACAACCTAATTTTTATAATTCCCACAACCCAAATATGTCTAACCCCAGATATGGACAACCGCAATTTCAAGGTTTAGCCATGTCCAATTCCCAAAATAGATTTTCACCCCCAAATTTCCAAAATAATTTTAGACCACCTTTTCAGAATAACTTCCAATTCAGACTACAAAACCCTAATATTCAGCAAAATTCATCATTTAATCAAAACAGATTTGCACAAAATTATTCTACCATTTCAAAACATTCATATAAGCCAGAACCAATGGATACTTCTTCATCCAATACCCGAACACGACCACAAAATAAATTTATTTCAACAGAACTCCATAATCAAGGTGCAGAAGAATTTGAAAATCCATTTTACCAATCAAGTGACGATCATGAATGTGAGCAATACTTACATGAAAATAATTATTCTTCCCAGAATGATCATTACTCGAACCCAATCGATTTTCCTGATTCAAATTTTCAAAATTATATTCAAGACAAGAATGTATTTAACCCCAATGTTAATGAAAATTTTCGAAAGGATCCGCCTCACCCGAATCCTCCGTAATTCAATTGAATTTATTAAGATGCAATTTGCCCTACATTTTTATACCTTCCCTGAAGGCAAACTTTTTGATTGACACCGGTAGTACCCGTAGTTTTATGAATCCAAATTTAGCTGATAGATTTTATAGAGAATATATTTATGATGAAAATTTCACAGTTCAAACGGCTCATAGTACTTCTTATCATAATAAAGTTATGAATATACCAGTTTTTGACAATTTTAAGGTTAATGAATTCCATAAATTTTACCTATTTGATTTCAGTCAAAAATATGACGGTTTGATAGGAATTGATTTATTAAAACAACTTAAAGCTTCTGTAGACGTAGATAAAAAAATAATATCTACACCGCATGCCAAAATACCAATAATATACGAACCAGAAAAATTATCAGTTCTTAAAAGAAAACTTAAAATAAATAATTTTGTAATCACTATCCCTGCAAGGACGACCCAAATTGTTAAATTACCCGTTTCCGTTGAAAAAGGAATAGGATATTTAAATTATATTAATTTTGGAAACCAAATAGAATCACCATGTGCTTTAGTGAATGTTGAAAATCATTTTGCTTTAACTTCTATTACTAACTCTAGAGAAACCCCCATAAAAATCACTATTCAAAGTCCTTTTGATATAGAAATTATTGACATAGGAGAAATAAATTTTTTAGAAAAAATGGAAACCGATACTGAAATGAATGAGTGTATTGATCAAATTTTAAAATCAAATTTACAAAAAATTCAATTAGATCATTGTAATGAAGAAGAGAAACAATGTATTAAAAAACTTTGTAATGACTTTCGAGACATATTTTATTCCGATAAAATTCCTTTAACTTTTACTAATAAAATTCAACATAAAATAAATCTCACAGACGATTCACCAATTTATACGAAATCTTATCGATTTCCAGAAATACATAAAGCCGAGGTCAAAGACCAAATACAAAAATTATTAGATCAAAATATAATTCAACCTTCCACTTCACCCTGGTCTAGTCCAATTTGGATAGTACCGAAAAAATTAGATTCATCAGGAAAACGCAAGTGGAGACTTGTAGTTGATTATCGTAAACTAAATGAACGTACTATCGACGACAAGTACCCTCTACCAAACATAAATGACATATTAGATAAACTTGGAAAAAGTCAGTACTTTTCGACATTAGATTTAGCCAATGGGTTTCACCAAATTGAAATGAACCCAGAGGACATTCCAAAAACAGCTTTTTCAACCCTAAACGGCCATTGGGAATTCAAACGTATGGCTTTTGGAATGAAAAATGCTCCATCCACGTTTCAGCGTGTAATGGACAATGTATTGAGAGGATTACAGAACGAAACTTGTCTTGTGTATCTAGATGATATTGTTATATTTAGTACTTCTTTACAGGAACACATAGAAAGATTAAAATCAATTTTCTAAAGACTAAGACAATCAAATCTGAAAGTACAATTAGATAAATGTCAATTTCTACGAAAAGAAGTGAATTATCTTGGGCACGTTATAACACCAAATGGAGTTAAACCGAACCCTGATAAAGTAGAAACTGTAAAACTATTTCCAATTCCAAAAACCCAAAAAGAAATTAAAAGCTTCTTAGGTCTTATTGGATACTATCGCAAATTTATCAAAGATTTCGCAAAAATTACCAAACCATTCACAAAATGTCTAAAAAAAGGTGCTAAAATAATTCATGACAAAGATTTTATAGATTCATTTGAAACATGTAAACATTTATTAATCAACCCACCAATTTTGCAATACCCTGACTTTTCAAGAGAATTTATTTTAACGACCGATGCGTCTAACGTTGCTTTAGGTGCAATTTTATCGCAAGGTAACATTGGAAATGACAAACCAATAGCATTTGCATCTAGAACATTAAACGAATCGGAACAACGATATAGTACTATTGAAAAAGAATTGTTAGCAATAGTATGGGGATGTAAATACTTCAGACCCTACTTATTTGGCAGAAAATTTAAAATCATCACCGATCATAGACCACTTGTATGGCTATTTAACTTAAAAGAACCGAATTCTAAATTATTGAGATGGAGATTGAAGCTGGAGGAATTTGATTATACAATAGTGTACAGAAAAGGAAAATTAAATGGAGCAGCTGACTCTCTTTCTCGGATTTCATTGAATGCGTTAGAAGACGAATCTTTAATCAATAATCCCGGAGATATCAATCAAGAATCATTTGACTACTTACGAAGAATAGCAGAATCAATGCGTGGACCAAAAAACGACGATTTAGAACCAAATCCATTTCCAAATATTTTTGAAGAAAATCAAGAAATTTCTGAAACTCCAGAAACAATCACTCCTTTAGAAAACATACCCGCAAGCACGTCGGAAACTCAACATACGACAGCTTCGCCAACCACCAATGACGGAATAAAAATATTAGATGAAATTATCAATAATAAAGTGAACCAAATATTAGTATTTCCACAATCTTACCCAACTTTAAAAATAAAAAACGAAAATTATGAACATCATAAAATTGTTACCGTAGAAATTCCAGAACATAATAACGAATCACTAATTTTCGAATTTCTTAGAGACTACACTATTGCAAAGAAAACGTATTGTTTATGGTTTCATTCTGATGCCCTGTATAACGCTTTCAACAAAGTTTATTTAAAACAATTTTCAGAAAAAGGTCCAAAACTTATTAAATGTACTAAACGAATTAATACAATAAAAGAAAAGGAAGAACAAATTATGCTCGTTCGCAATTTTCATGAAAGTAAAACAAACCATCGTGGAATATTAGAAACTTTAGAAAAAATCAAACAAAATTATTATTGGATAGGTATAAAAAAATCTGTTACAGACTATATAAACTCTTGTGACCTGTGTCAGCGCACAAAATATTCTAGACAACCTCCTTATTCTCCACTTTTGTTAACAGAGACCGCTTCAAAACCTTTCCAGATAGTTCACATAGATTTATTCTTTTTTGACAATAAAATCTACTGAACTTTAGTCGATTCATTTACCAAATTTGCTCAATCATATGAAATAGCCGGAAAACCCGCTATCCATATCAGTAATACACTTATAAAATACTTTTCGTCATTTGGAATTCCTGAAAAACTAGTAATTGATCAAGGTACCGAATTTAAAAACGAAACTGTTAAAGAACTCTTAAATTTACACAAAATTAAAATTCACTTTACTACCCCAGGTCACCACGAATCTAATGGAATCCTAGAACGCTTTCATTCAACCCTTATTGAGCATCTAAGAATTCTGAAAGAAACATATCCTTCCGAAACTAATATAATGGAATATGCTTTAATTGGTTATAACAGTTCAATCCATTCAGCCACTAATTTCACCCCCTTTGAACTCACATTTGGGCATACCCATAGCAGAAATCCTAACGAAATATTTCTCCCACGCACTTTTTACTCTGATTACGCAGAAAAACACAAACAAAAACTAGAACATGTTTACAAGAATGTTAGTAATAAATTGGATATAAATAAACAAAAAATTATTTCTAAAACAAATTCTCAAGGTGACGAAATGCAAGATTTTATTATCGGACAAAAAGTATTCAAAAAGAACCCAGGTCAAGAAAGAAATAAAAAACTAAACAAATTTTTAGGTCCGTACGAAATAACAAAGATTTTAGATAGAAATCGCGTAGAAATTATAAATACAAAAAACAAAAAGAAAAAAGAAATATTACATATAAAAGAACTGAGAAAACCTAATATTGTTCTAGGTTCCTCAGCCATGCCTACAGTTACACCCTTGGAATCGGACAACCAAAGTTCCATAACCTAACCGACAACCCAGGATTACTTCCGTTAAAATTAGGCTCTGCTCAAAACATTATAAATTACTGGTCCTTTATTCAAATTTTTGATATCACAAATATAATTTCAGAAAGTAATAAATTATCAACCGAACTTGAAGAAATAAATAATTATTTCAATAATATTTCAATAAATCAAACTATAGAAAAAATGTTCAAAATAGGAGCCACTAATTACTATACATTAGCATTAACACTTGAAAGACAAATAAAAAAACAGATAAATCGATTAAATCCTTCACTTGAAATTTCTAGAAGTAAACGAGGATTAATAAATGTTCTTGGTAGCATAATAAAATCTATAACAGGTAACTTAGACGAAAACGATGCCATACGATATGACACAGCTATTGAAAGTATATCAAATAATCAGAAAAAAATCAAAACTTTGATTAGTGAACAAATCACTATCTTAGATAAATCAATAGACACATTCAACAAAACCACAGCTCAGTTAGTGCAAAATCAAGATATAATAGAATCTAAAATAAATGAATTGAAAGAATCAATAGATGTAAATAATCAGATAAATAATCATTTAATTAAAGAAATCTACACACAGTCAATAATTCCAGAAATCGCTATCGCATTACAGGCAATATATGACATGTTAGAATCATTAGAAATTGCAATCACATTCTCAAAAATTAATGTATTTCATAACTCAATTGTTGAACCCAAAGATCTATTATATGAAATAAAATCAATCAGTAATCATTTGAGTCAAAGTAAATTAGCTTTTGAACCCAATCTAGGAAACATTTTGCTTTATGAAAAAACAATGAATATAAAAGGCTTTAGCAAGGGTAACCAAATCATTTTCATTTTGGATATTCCTATAGTAGAATGCAAAAATTACGACTATTACCACCTTTATCCTTTACCCACACCACAGATAAATTCGTTCAAAGTAATTATCCCAATATCCAAATACCTACTCCTAAATGAGCAAAATTATATGACAACCGAAGAAAAATGCCGAGAAATAAGTTCAGGTGAATTTATTTGCCAAGAGGAACCTCCGAAGAAGATAACAGAACAAACAACACCATGTGAAGTGCGCATGATTAAATACATGCCGAATTTAACAATCTGCCAAACCGTCCCTGTCGAAATAAACGAAGAAAAAATTCAGAAGATTGAAGACAACAAATGGATAATCATTTTACCAAAACCTCAACCAGCCGTAGTGATGTGTGGTAAATCCAAAAACGCTATTTTATTAAAAGGTACTCTGTTGCTAGAACTGAATAACTTGTGCTACGTACAAATAAAAAATTTCAAAATCCAAACATTCCAAAGTGTTAAACGCGAGTTCAATAACTTTGAGTTACCGAAACTAGACTTTTTATTACCTTCTCTGGAAAACTCAATACTTCAAATTAAACCACTAAAATTAAATGACATTCATTTAGATCAAATCAAAACTTTGAAAGACTCTTTAAAAATTCAAAAAGAAAATTTAAAAACAATTTTTGAAAAACCAGTTAATTTTCATAGTGCGAGTGTATGGACTATAATACTTTATATTTGCCTTGGTATTTGCATTTCCATAGGCTTGTTTTACAAATGTAAGAAGAAACTTCAAAGAAAAATTCAAGATGAAGAATGTTCCCGAAATTCTCCTGGTACCCCCCGAATTTCTCTCTAAGAGCGGAGGAGTTATGTATTCCCACGATACATGCACATATAAGAAGATAAGAATTGCAGATGCGTTGTGTTCATGGCCTTCCAAGAATTATGTGGACACTGCAGTTTTATTAATTATCATTTCTTTTTCTTATATTAAAAATTAGAATTAAAATAGTTAGTTGTTGTAGTAGTTTCAAAAGTAACACACATAAACTCAAATTGTACTTTTTATAAATAAACGGTTTTTAAAAAAGCTCTTGCTATCGATCCGAAAATAATTAACATGAATGAATGTTTATAAACAGGATGTCAATTTAAAAGTCTCAGTAATTCTGCATTTTTCAATAAATGTAACAAAACCGCTTATATAGAATATTTACAATTTTCACAGATGTTTATTTTTATTTTTACAAAAGATGTTATGTCTGTTGTTTTCAACTGTGGTAGATATTGTGAAAAAATTTTAATGTCTATCAATAAAGGATACTGTATGTACTTATTAGTTAAATAATGTTAACAAGATGATGAATCGTTGTGTACTATGCAAAAAATAAAATATAAGTAATAAGGACATTGATAATTGTTCGAAAAAATTTTATGACAGATTTCGAAAGCTTGTTGCTTGGAAACAGACCGACGCCGTATGCGTATGTTATATCATATTTCTAGCCTATTGTATTTATTAGACAAGACCCAATACCAAAGATCACTTCACTTGATTTATTAGTATACAAGACTCTTTAACAAAGATGGAATATACTTTCGAACACGTGTCGTTTTGTTTATATCATCGGTAATAAAATATATAATATACGACCAAGCTTGAAAAGAAGACAGGGCACGTTAAGGGTTTTTGAAAGGTGAAGTGGACTGTCTAGGAATTAGATTATTTTGGAATGTTTAGTCTATGTATAGCCGTTGTACTGAAACCAGTAAATTTGGATAGTTACAGTATCACCGAGTTTTATTATTATTATAAGTTACCTTCCCAATCTTACAAAGCAGCGGTGGGATTTTTCTAAAATCAGTAGCGACTATTTGTCGGTATAGTTAAAATTATTATATGTCATGACTAAATCTAAAAAGCGAAACCCCTCGTCGTCGACAAGTGATAGTGAAAGTTCGAATGCGAGTTCCGATAACAGATCAACGAAGAAACGAACAATAAAACGGTTAAGAAAGGAAATAAGCAAATTAAAAGGGCATACGACGAGCATTCGTGCGGGGGACGAATTTTTAGTGCCGACTTTTGACCCAAATCGGGATAATGTGGTTGTGAATAAGTGGCTAAATAAAGTAGATACGTAGTACGACTCGAGCTGGAATGAAATTAAAACATCAATGAGCCTTTATTTCCGTAAGTCTGTTCCATTTTCTAATTTATTGAAAAACGCTGCTAATTACGAAACTAAACCAGGTCAAAACTTATGGGATTATTGTTTCAAGAAAATGTCTAAACTAAGGGCACTTAATATAGACATACCTGATGCGTATTTGATTGATGCAGTGATAGGTGGTATTAATGACGAGAATATATCGCGAACCGTTAGGGCCGCACAACACAAGGATGCCAACGATCTTTATGCTTATCTTAATACCGTGGGTGACATGCCTAACGAAATAAAGAGTTTTAATGCGGACAATGCAAAATATAAATCTTCAATCTCGACTAGTTCTAATCGTAAAATTTTTGATAATTTAAACGTTTTTTGAGACGCATATAAAGTGCTACAATTGTGGTAAATTAGGTCACATTTCAGTTAATTGCAGAAAACAACGCCTGGAATGTACAAACTGCAAAAGACTAGGTCATACTTGAGAAAAGTGTTATTTAACCAAGAAAGAAATACTTACATCAGGTCGAGTTGATAGCAAAGGACATGCACCCTAATATATTTTTACAGCATGCTCCAATTTCTGGCAACTTTGTGTAGTTTTATGGGCACCTATTTAAATAGTAGATCCCTTTGTGAAATAACCATTACTATACAAGGGGTTTCAGCACGAGTAAACGCTATAATTGTTGTTTATTGTTTATGGATTGTTTATTTATTTACAATATCCTACGGGATATACTTTGCCCATTTTGATAATAAATAGTTATTAAATTAGAGTGTGAATTTTTGGAAGTATTCTTCAATGTTGATTGCTATTTAATCGAGAGGATATTGTTTTATATTTAGTGAGGGTTTCTGTATATACATAGCAGTTATTATTATCGATAGCTGTATGATTAGCGGGAACTGGAGCGTTTGTAGTTTTATTGTAATTATGGCAATTTATGCAATATTGGTTTGTTTTTGGACAGTCTTTAAGTTGATGATTCTGTGCACACAGAGGGCATAAGAAAATAGATGAATTACAATTTTTTGAAGTATGGTGGTATCCGGAACATTTGAAGCAAAGTCGCTAATGTGTTTTTTGTTGGCAACGTGCCTATAAGCGAACGTCGCTAATGTGTTTTTTTTGGCAACGTGCCTATAAGCGAACGTCGCTAATGTGTTTTTGTTGGCAACGTTGTTGTTTGACATGTAGGGGTGGTTTTTGGAATTTTTCGGTAAAGCCACCTTAAAGCAACAAATTAGCAACAAAATATGCCGCCTGGTTTGTGTCGCTAGCTCGTCTGACTCCCGAGATATCGCAGTTGGCCACCGTAACTTAATACTGCGCGAGGGTGAGTTTGACATGTAGGGGAGGTTTTTGGAATTTTTTGGTAAAGCCACCTTAAAGCAACAAATTAGCAACAAAATATGCCGCCTGGTTCGTGTCGCTAGCTCGTCTGGCTCCCGAGATATCGCAGTTCGCCACCGTAACTTAATACTGCGCAAGGTTAAGTTTGACATGTAGGAGTGGTTTTGGAATTTTTCGATAAAGCCACCTTAAAGCAACAAATTAGCAACAAAATATGTCACCAGGCTCGTATCGCTAGCTTCCTCCGTTACCGAGATATTGCACTTGGTCACCCTAAGTTAATATTACGGTAGGGGACCACGCGTTTCTCGGCAACGGCTGGAGCAACAAAATCAATTATTTAGTAACAAATTAGCATCAAAATATGCCGCCTGGCTCGTGTCGCTAGCTCGTCTGGCTCCCGAGATATCGCAGTTGACCACCGAAACTTAATACTGCGCGAGGGTGAGATGACATGTAGGGGTGGTTTTTGAAATTTTTTGGTAAAGCCACCTTAAAACAACAAATTAGCAACAAAATATGCCGCCTGGTTTGTGTCGCTAGCTCGTCTGACTCCCGAGATATCGCAGTTGGCCACCCTAACTTAATACTACGCGAGGGTGAGTTTGACATGTAGGGGAGGTTTTTTGAATTTTTTGGTTATGCCACCTTGAAGCAACAAATTAGCAACAAAATATGCCACCAGGCTCGTATCACTAGCTTCCTCTGTTACCGATATATTGCACTTGGCCACCCTAAGTTAATATTACGGTAGGGGACCACGCGTTTCTCGGCAACGGCTGGAGCAACAAAATCAATTATTTAGTAACAAATTAGCAACAAAATAGCAACAAATTATGAGCCGGGTCCGGAACGTGCCCTCCAAAAAGGCCCCCGTAACTTAATATACGTGTGCAAATGAAACTTTCATTTCTTGCAAATGAAAAAAAGTTGGGTTGTGTTTACTTCGATGAAGTTTTAATTAATCATATTTTCTGTTGAAGTATAATCTCAGCAGATAGTTGTTTCTTTATTGAAAAAGATTCAAATACAAAAAGTATTGATACTTTGTTTAGTTCCATATTAATAAATTTTCTTCAATAACTAATTTCAATTTCTTTTTAAACTTTTTATTCCAATATATTTATCCTTTACAGGAAAATTATTAAATGGAAGTTATATAAAATGGAATTCTTCAACTGGGATTATTATATGTGAAATTTGTGGAAATCTTTACAAAAATAAAGTTGAATATTTTTGTCATTATTCTAGTAAACATGGATTAAAACAGAGGAAGATGTATATAAGTAAATTCAACAAAATAAGAATCAACAATATCAAAACTGAAGCTCCTGATGAAGAAATTAAACAAAAATTACAGGACACAATAAATCTTCAACATCATCTTAATGTTAATGATAATTTCAAGTCACCACTTGGAGGTGAAGTTGGTTTAAGTGACAATATTTGTAAGTGTTTGAAATCTGACAAAAAGCCAAGTGAATGTAACATTTGTTTAAAACATCTTCTAACCACAGACCATTCAATTAAAAATTCAAGCTACCCTACAGGAAAAAAATCATTCAAATGCAGCATTTGCTCAAAATACTTCTCATCTAAACATAATTTAAATATACATTTGCATACACATACAAGCGAAAAACCATTCAAATGTAAAATTTGCCATAAATCTTTTACACGGAAAGGAAATTTAAAAAAACATTTGCGTATCCATGAAAAACCTTTCAAATGTGAAATTTGTTTAAAATATTTTTCAACTGCTGATCAATTAAAAGGGCATACCCAAAGTCACACAGGCGAAAAACCATTCAAATTCAAATGTAAAATTTGCCTAAAATCTTTTGCACTGAAAAGAAATTTAAATAGACATTTACGTATCCATACAGGCGAAAAACCTTTCAAATGTGAAATTTGCCTAAAATCTTTGACACGGAAAAGTCATTTGCGTATCCATACAGGCGAAAATCTAAAACTTGAATGTGAAATTTGTTCAAAATCTCTTTCAACTGCCAAACAATTAATGCTTCATATTAGAAGTCACACAGACGAAAAACCTTTCAAATGTGAAATTTGCTTAAAATCGTTTACACTGAAAAATACTTTAAAAATACATTTGCGTATCCACACAGGCGAAAAGCCTTTCAAATGTGAAATTTGCCCAAAATCTTTTGCACACACGAGTAATTTAAATGCGCATTTGCGTATACATACAGGCGAAAAACCTTTCAAATGTGAAATTTGTTTGAAATATTTTGCACTGAAAATGGGTTTAAAAAAGCACTTACTTATCCATACAGGCGAAAAACCTTTCAAATGTGAAATTTGTTTAAAATATTTTTCAACTGCTGATAAATTAAAAGAGCATACTCGAAGTCACACAGGCGAAAAACCTTTCAAATGTGAAATTTGCCTAAAATATTTTGGACTGAAAAGTAGTTTAAAAAGACATTCGCGTATTCATATAGACAAAAAACCTGTGGTGTAGGGAAGTCTACTTTAGTAGGTGGTCTTCCGGTCCTGAGGTAGCACTTACAACTTGAATAAAACTATACTGTTCACTGAGAGAATGTTCGCTTTATTTGGATACTTTACTTGACGCAGCTATACATAAGCTTAACATTACTCTCTATTTAAAATGTAGTAATTAAATAAGATTAGATTAATTCGAATAGAATAATTAGAATTGAATATAATCTGGTTCACAGCTATACATATATAGATATGGTTTTAATTGTTATTCTATTAATAACAATCCCACACGTTATTATTAAATTTGATTGCTATGTAATTTTATTTATTCTGTTATTTTAGTTTTAATACTTACCTTAATTTTTATCGGTCTAGCTCAGTCGGAATCGATGCGAGTAGCGACCTCAAGGTGGCCATCATTTGCGAGGGCTACCCGGACAATATCCTCACCAAGGAGCAGTGTTGGATAATCCACGCGCTTTTCCTCGAGGAGATGTACAAGCCTGGCACCTCGGAACCAAGCTTTGAGGGACACTCGTTTGCCTGGGGAGCTTTTATGGTGACCTGTACAGACGGGGACTCTCTGGCTTGGTTTAAAAAAGCCTAAAAGCCTAAAACCGTTTACACGGAAAAGTAATTTAAATGCACATTTGCGTATCCACACGGGCGAAAAATCTTTCAAATGTGAAATTTGTTCCAAATCTTTTTCACGAAACCATTCAAATGCAGCATTTGCTCAAGACACTTCTCATCTAAACATAATGTAAATATACATTTAGTAGTAGTAGTATTTATTCTGTATTATAAATATTATTATTTACAAATATTCGTCATACAAACAGTTTAAAATATTGTTATAAAACAAAAGCATTAAAATCTTTGAACCTCACCAACTCCTAATTTAATAATAGAAACAAATTAATGCTGCAATTCTGTGTAAAAATCTTGGCGATCGTAATGACCTATATGACTCGTAATATCGGAACGGGTTCAATTGCAATTCTATATGATTTCTGTAAGTAACAAGAGATCGTAACTTTTTCGATTTATCGTAAATATTTACAGATACAAGTTAGGTGTATGTAAGCTGTAAATAATATGAATAATAATAATTTTCATTCATGTTGTAAGAAGATGAAGACAAGTAAGTATTTAGTTTGTTCTATATCCCAGCAAACACAAATGTGTCAGTCAGTAACCGAGACGATTTATGTTATATCTGTTTTACCATTCAATTTGTTTTTCATTAAAAAGTACGTCGATGATATATAAACTCCTGGACAAAATTAACGCAGCACTTTAATTATTCTAAATATTTACAATAAAAACACAAAATAAAACTTAGTTAAATTGAAACAATAATGAATACCTAAAAATTAGTCGAATATGACCTTAACATGACCTTAATTTGCCTTATTTTTCCTTTAAAAATTTGTTTTTGCTGAAAATGTATAATTAAGCTATCATGCTTTCAAATTGAAAAAAGAATATGTGAAACACAATAAATGAATTTTGGTGAACCCTAATACCGTGTAGGGCCTCCTCTACTTCTTATTACTGCATTCATGCGTCGAGGCATGCTTGATATTAAATGTTCAACAAACGCTTGCGGAATAATCTCCCATTCTTCAATAACGGCCTCTATAAGTTGGTTGTGATTAACAACAGGAGGTCTAAGACTTCGAATCTTCTTTTTGAGATAGTCCCATAGATGCTCTATAGGATTCATGTCCGGACTGTTAGGTGGCCACTCTAATAAAGGTATATTAACATCATTTAGGTAACCAATAACCTGTCTTGCCACGTGGGGACGAGCGTTGTCCTGCATGAATAAAAAATTAGGCCCAACAAATGGAGCAAAAGGCATTACATGTTCGACAATAATGTTATCTAAGTAATATTGGGCATTCATAGACCTCGTACGTATAGGGACTAATTCCGTACGAGCATCGAAGCAAATTCCTCCCCAAAACATTTTAGAGCCACCACCAAAAGGTACTAAGAGAGATATTACAGCTAGCAAACCTTTCTCCTCGTCTTCGCCAGACACGCTCACGTCCATCTGAAGCTTTAAGGCTAACTCTGGTTTCATCGGAGAACATAACCCGTTTCCAATCATTGATGGTCCAATTCTGATGTAGTCTTGCAAAATTCAATCTCTGAACTTTGTGTTCTCTGGTAAGCAAGGGCTTTTTGGCTGGTCTTCTATTGCTCAATTCTGCTTCATGTAAACGTTTTCTAACCGTTCGAGATGATATAGCGACGTTGCGAACATCCGCTAATTCATTTTTTAACAGATTGCTGGTAACTCTCCTGTCTCTGAGAGCACGTTGTCTCAAAAAACGATCATCAATTTGATTAGTGCAACGTTTTCGCCCTTGTCCTGTTCTTCGAAGGTACGAGCCTGTTTCATTATGACGTCTCACTACGCGACTGATACTGGAATGATGTCTTCCTAATAAACCAGCAACATGTCGCATTGAATATCCTTCATCCAGAAGAGTCAATGCTCGCACTGCCTCCTCTATTGACAAATTTCTTTGGCGGTTCATTTTTCTTACTTGTTTTACTCGCAAATGAACTTCCAAACATGCATATGATAAAAACAATTACAAACAAACGCTTGCTTCTTACAGAAATTTTGTTTTAATCAACACTTTTTTAAAAAAATTTTACACAGTTTTACTCTAAAATGAAGTTTAATATGAATTATTGTCAAAACAAGGTATTATGTGACACTAGCTAGTTTAAATAACATCTGTCAGTATCAAACACGGTCCATAGCCTACTTGTCGTGCACTAAGTTAACAATAAATAAAGATTATTGAGAAAAATATGAGTGGTGCGTTAATTTTGTCCAGGAGTTTATATCTCTTCCATGCAATGAAATAGATAATATCTACTTCAATACATTTGATCCTTATATACAATTCACTATTGAAAAAGAAAATTCAGAACAATCTATACCTTTTCTTTACACCAAATTCATAAGAGACAATAATAATAAAATTTCGATCGACTGGTATAGAGAACCAATAAGTTCAGGAAGATATATTAATTACCATTCATATCATTCATGCAACACAAAAATTAACTTGATCAAACAGATGAAAAATAGAGTTCTTCAAATTTCATATCCAAAGTTCCACCAAAAAAATCTAAAAATATTTTATAATCTTTTTCACGAAAACTCATATCCTCCATATCTTTTCAAACGAATATTATATAATACATTTGACCGAAATTCTGACAGTACTAATTGTTTACGCTATTTTCATAATTCAAGAAATTAAGCAAATAAGTTTGAAGACACGGTAATGTGCCCAGAATTATTTCTGCTAATTTCATTGCAAAAGGTAGTACGGCGAGTACCGCACAAAGTCTAGTTCGAAGCGGTATCCAATATACGGTCGTCCTACACAAGGCAAATTTTAGATTTAAAATTTTATTCGGTTGATATCAATTTAACTGCTCAAAATATTAGAACTGACAATATTAACCGTCCAATTTATGTGTCTTTACCATATATAAAAACAGTCACACCTAAACTTTCAGGAATATTTAAGAGACATAATATCAAAATTGCAAACAAACAACATCTGACAATCAAATCAATCTTCAGTGAAATCAAAGATAAAACACCGATAAATAAATTAACTAACATAGTTTATGAAATTCCTGTTGTTTTTTATTTGTTTTTTATATTAAGCACAAGCTTCTGGTTGATATTTTATTATTATATGAAACATACATAAACTACATCGTTACATTACAGTACAGGTTATGTGGTTATTATTTTGACTGATAGTTGACTTCGTCTTCTTTTTTATTGACTACACTACCGAGTTGCCAAGTGTTTTGTTTTAGCATGTTGCAGACTACTTTCCTAACATACCCTCCTAATCAAAACATGCTAAATATTTATTTGAATTTTAGGAAACTATCTTGTTTTTAAAATAATCAAATTTTACACGTTTTAGAGGTTTTGTAAATATGTCTGCAGTTTGTTGGTCTGAAGGACAATAATTTATATTTAGAAACCCGTCTTTATCTTTTTCTGTAATAAATTTGTAGCGAACATCTATGTGCTTACTACGCTTATTAAACACTCCAGTTTTTATTAAGCACATGGCACTTTGATTGTCAATGTTCCAATTAATTTTTACTCTCTGTCCGGTTAGTTCATGTATCACCTCACTTAAGTACAAAAATTCTGTTGTACATTCCGCTGCTGCGACAAATTTTGCTTCTGTAGAGGAGGTAGTGACCAGTGATTGTCGTCTGGAGCACCATGCTACTGGTCCACCACCATAGAGGATAATATATCCTGTTGTGCTTCTCCTGGTTTCAGCATCTTCAGCAAAATCAGAATCACAATAGGCTTCAATAGTGCTTCGACTCGAACCACTTTTGAATTTTATACCGGTTTCAATAAAATTGTTCCATTTAGAAACCGTAAACAACGTTTAATATTAGTTACCGAACAGTTACTCGGATTTTCAACGAATCTGCTGCAATAGTTCACGGCAAACGATAGATCCGGACGTGTACGGTTGCTTAAGTAGAGCAAGCTTCCAACAGCTTCTCTAAAAGGAAATTTTATGTTATAGGATTTATTAGTGTCCGAAATTTCATAATTCTCCAATGGAGTAACTACACTTTTAGATTTAACATATTGAACCGTTCGAGGATTTGCTGAGAGTAGTTTTGTTGTTTTATTTTTAAACAATCCAGCACTTTTTCAATTTTGATTCCCAAAAATGAGGTTAGACTTTGGTAAACAGTAGCGTCAAGTTCACTTATTATTATTTTTCAATTAGGCTTTCAATTTTTGTAGAATCACTACTTGTAATGTAGCCATCGCATCGTCTACATATATAGCTAATATTAGGTCTTTAGTGTCATTAACAAAAATGCACTGTTCAGAGTTTAACTGAGTTAGTCCGTTTTTTTTAAGAAGTTTGTGAAAACTTGATTCCAAATTATTGGGGCTTGTTTAAGGCCATAGAGGGATTTTTAAAGTTTACAGACCTTGTTCTTTTCATTATAGCCTTCAGGTATTTCCATCAAGATGTTTTCTTCTAGTTTCCCATGAAGAAATGCAGTATTTACATCAAACCCAATGTAATCCCAGTTATTGACTGTTGTTATAGCTAGGATTGTTTTATTTTTATCAACTAAAGTCCATGTTCCATTTTTATGATGTGCATCTTTTTCTTCTTTTATTGCTTTGAGCCAGTTTTCTTTATTTTTTCCTGTAATGGCTTCTTGGTAAGTTAGTAATGCATAGTCATGAGAGGGGTCAAGTTCGTAATTTTCTTCTAAATATTTTGGTTTGACTCCAAGGTTTTTCCTTTTTGATTTTCTTATTTCTTGTTCTTTAACATCAACTTCACTCTCTGAGTTTGAATCTTCATAATTTTTCTCTATGTTATTTTCTTCTTCTTCTTGGTTTTTATTACTTTTGTTGTTATCATTTTCATCATATTCAAATATCTTGATTTTTATTGTATTTTTAGATTCTTCATTGAATTCCACATCTCTATGTATTTCAATTTTTCTCTCATTTTGGTTCCAGAGCCGATATCCATTGTTTGAGTATCCTATCATCAGAAGTTTTTTATTTTTCTTATCTAATTTTGAGGTTTTTTGTAGGTTTTTGGCATAAGTATCTGAACCAAAGACCCGTAGATTATTTAGTTTTGGTATTTTACCCTCCCACTTTTCAAAAGGAGTACAATTCAATGATTCTGTAGGAGATCTGTTGTGTAAGTAGGCTTCACCCCACATTTCTTTATGTTGTTCTGACTCAAGTATTAGGGATCTGGTTTTGTCTAGTAAAGTGCGGTGCGGTTATCATAGCCGGAAATTTTCTTTGTTTGTTAGTTTCGTAATTTCACCTATTGTTTCAAAACTCATTTTAGCAGCCATTTTATGATCACTGTTTATTTGATATCGTTTTCAAGTTTTTATTGGTTATCCACGTGTTCACTGTGCACATAGGTTTTCTGAGATTTTATTGCGTGGAGGTATCTTCGTTGCGAATATCTATTTCTGGATGAGCACTGGGCCCATAACCTGTTGTTTTTTATATTAAGCACAAGCTTCGGGTTGATATTTTATTATTTTATTAAATATACATAAACTACATCGTTACATTACAGTACAGGTTATGTGGTTATTATTTTGACTGATAGTTGACTTCGTCTTCTTTTTTATCAACTACACTACCGAGTTGCCAAGTGTTTTGTTTTAGCATGTTGCTTTCCTAACAATTCCTTGCTTGAACTGTGATAAAAAATACATTGGTCACACTAAAAGGATATTAACCAATCGAATTTCCTCTCACAAAAGCGATAGTAAATTGTATTCTGATAGATGTGCCCTCGCTGAACACGCATTTTATGAAGGCCATTCAATTGATTATCAATCAGCCAAAGTTTTAATCACAGAAAATAATTATAAAAAACGTCTATTTTTAGAAACCGCTTTTATTTCACAAGAAAATAATTGCATTAATAAAAAAACTGACCTGAATAGCCTTAGTGTGATGTATGCCTATCTCTTAGATTTTGAAAAACAATCTGCAAAATTTAAATTCCAATCAAAATTAACTTTATTCGAATAGACCTTAATATCAGTAATAAAAAACGTTTTATTGAATGTCATATGGTTTTTTGAGTTTAATTTATAATGAACGTTTATGTCAAAAAAAAATTTTATATATTTTTACAATTATACCGACATCCTCGTTTAAATAATGTAAGTAGATTTATACATTAATTTATATTATAATTTGACCATATAGCTTAATAATTTTCAGTCCTTGAGAATGAATATGTTATATTCGAAAGCTTGCAATACATTTTAAAAAGAGTACCTACTCTTTAGTATTTACATAAAAATAATATATAACAGAGGAGGAACGATTTTTATATAAACCATTTGTATATTTTTTACGTAGTATTTATGTAACAAAATCTTTATAAATTTTGTTATAAATTCTCAATAGTTATATTATAAAATGTTTTATATATTGGATATAGGTACTTATCTAATTTCATATGTATTCAAAGGTGCGTACTGACTTGAGCATTTTTATGCACACAAACAATGTGTGTGAAAATTTGCTCTAGTCAGTACTGCCTAAAAATCTTGTCGATTGTCGTTTTTTAAAGAAAAATCAAAAGGATTGTGTGCTCAGCTTGGACGGGTTTGTCGTTGTAAATTTGTGTGTGTATTATTTCTTGTTTAATTTTAAAATAATCAGTATATTATTCTTAATTTTGTTGAGAAAAGTGGGTGTATTTAATAAAAAAACCATAAGTACTTAACAATTTTGTTATTTACAATATTACTAGAAATAAAGTACATTTAAACAAATTTAAAATGGAGTGGACCAACGAAAAGACGTTGCAATTAATCGATGAGTACGAAAAACACCCTATATTATGGTACGCCAAGCATCCACAAAATTTTTCAAGGAATTTAAAGTCAGATGCTGGGGAGAGAATTGCATATAACTTAAAAATGGACTAGCATGAACTTAAGTGAAGTAATAATATCGAAAAATCAAATAAATGAATATTTAGCTCTGCTCAACTGGAGCACATATTCTTGCGCACAAATATGAACTTGCAATTAAAATTTATGTCAAAACTAAAATAACTCGCACGAACGTATTTGTGTTTGTGTGCATAAAGATGCTCAAGTCAGTACGCACCTCAAGATGTAAATTCTGCTACATAAATATATTAAAAAAATTATATATATATATATTACGTAACATTTGCTATCGCCATACACGTACTTCGTCTTATGACTTGCAAAAGAAGAAGAAAATTATAACCTTTAAATTGTAACAAGTCATCCGAGTCGAGCAAAGCTTTACCCGCGCAATCACCCACGCTACCCACAATTGTGTATATTTTCTTTGACCCACAACCTGCCACAACTATTAATAATTAAAAAGTTGATCTGTGAGTATGATAACGTTTTTGTCTGTGTGCTTGTGTTTAGAGGATTGAAGAACACATTATGTAAGTAGGTACTATTATAATTATTATTATTATCAGAGACATATATATTTTGAACAGACACGCACGTGGATAAGGCTGAGTAAGCAGACACTCCAGAGGGAAAAGAAGGGTGAAACAGTAACCTTTCAAAACAAGGGATAGTGTTAGTTTTTTTATTATTTTTTTATATTTTTTTATCATTTAGTTTTTGAATATTTTTTACATTATTGTATTGTCAATAAAATAAATGTAGTTATATGCATCCATTTGTTGTTGTTTTTTTAGTAACTACGAACATCCACCAGCTACTAAAAATTCCAAATATAGACAAATACCATTTACAAAATATAAATATATATATATATATAAATATTAAGTTGCTTTATTATGTTTGAAATATTCATGAGGTAAGTATTGAATAATAATTTCTTTTTTCTTTTGACCCTCAATAGGTGCAATTCTGTAAGCAAATGTTAAATTTTAACGTACGGTTAAAAATTAGACAATCTTCTAACTCCATTTTACTATGCTATACGCATAATAATCTTTAAAATATGAACGGAAACACCTTAATTGGACACCAAATCTGTTAAAATTCAAATCCTAATCTTGACTATGTATAGATTAAAACATTCCTAATAGCGTAAACTTCGTTAAATATAACGGCTTGCCGTTAATTTTTAACCACTTCTTATAGAATTGACCCTATCGATAGTAAAAATATTGTATTTCATTTCATCTATGGAAAATAATATTGTTTTAACAGATTTTTTCTCAATTAATTTTTAGGTGAGAATTTCACTGAATTTTTTCGTAGATCCAATGAAATAAAATATTTTAGGTACGATGTGAGACAAAAGTAAAAATAGGTAACTTTTGTTACATCTATATTATGTAATATTTAATACATAAATATTCTCTAGATATTATCTCATTTTTACATATATATTACCATTGTCTAAGAAAATTTTTTAGGCAATGGTAACACTCAAATAAATAATATTGTGAATAGTTATGATAGATTACTTGATTTAGTTATATCAAATATGTATGAGTTATGTTGTTAGTCGTAATTTACCACCTATTGTAAATGAAGATTTGTATCATCCTTCTCTACACATACAAATTAATTCTATTCTTAATAATGAACACGTGTTTTCGCCTAATATACTTTATCAACATTTTTGTAAAAATTGATTGGTCATATTTACAAAAATTTGCTAATATCAATTTTATAATATTTTTTATTCCTATTTATTTGATCTGTATGTCCCAGTCTTCAAAGTCTTTCAAGCGCAAATTTCCTCCATGGTTCAATAAGCTGCAATTATAAATGGCATGAAAAAGAAGGATAAACTTTTTAATAAATGTAAACATAGACATGATATTGACGCCTTTTTCATGAATACAAGATTTTATGTATGTATTTATGTATGTATGTAGCATCCCCATTAATGTGGAGTCTGACGGTTGACGAACTCCTGTGTGATTTGACGGACCTCGGAATATCCTGCCAAGGATATGCCGATGATATTGTTATAACAGCCAGGGGAAAATTTGAAAACACCCTTTGTGACATCGTACAAAAGGGTCTGAACTATACAAATAGCTGGTGTAGGCAAGTGGGACTCAGCATCAACCCCACCAAAACCATCTTGATAGCCTTCACTAAGAAAAGAAAACTCAACCTCAAAACCATTAAACTTGATGGGAACGACGTTGAATGGAGACAAGAAGTCAAGTATCTAGGTTTGACTCTAGACAGCAAACTCCTGTGGAACAAACACGAGAAGGAGATTACATACAAAGCAAAAATGGCTCTATAATGGTGTGCAGGAATCTGGCTGGGAGAAACTGGGGTTGTAACCCAAAAATCTTGAGCTGGATGTACACTGCCATAGTGAGACCACTTATGGAGCTATTGCATGGAGTAGAAGAACTAGCCTCTTGACGACGAGAAAAAACCTCTTCAACATTCAAAGACTAGCCTGTATAGTGTAAATGCTCGTTCTCGTCTCTGTTACTCTAGTGGTGAGCAGTTCCGACAACCATTTGGATGTTGTGCTGTCTACACTGTATTGTTGTATCCCGTCTGGTGATACTGATATTTGGTATTGTTTATTATTATTTTGTATAATTATACTCATTAATTATATAGTAGTTTTTATTCAAGACCTCTAAGTACTACTGCACATACATATCTCCTAGACTTATGACAACTGACTGTTGATTAATGACATGATGTGATCCTGATCACGATCCTAATCCTACATCCCCTTTCAATAGTTACTGACATTGTATACACTGCTATTTATAAACTTGATTCAAAGTTGGAGGAGGTTTAGAAATACGTCCTGATGACGTCACATTTACTTTTTGGATAATTCTCCTCTCCAAATCTGAATTTTCAGACGAATTTTCAGTTACCTCAATTATTATACATTCTTTGTAGTTATCACTAAGTTCACTCTCTGTGTCTGTATCACTGTCACTAGCATCACTTTGATTTTTAATGTGATTCGGTGTTTCTTCTTGCTCTGTAACTTCTATAGAATCACTATTATTTTCTATATTCGCACTTTCACCTAAGTCGTCTTTCTCTAGCTCTATATAATACCTAATTCCTTCACTGCTAACTGTTTCTTCGTCTATACCTACTTCTTTCCCTTCTGCCAATGAATAGTGATTCTCCTGAGAAATCTTTGAATATTTTTTTTTAATGAATTTACGATTTCTGGTAAGAATGGAACCATTATTCATTTGCACTTTGTAACATCTATCTCTAAGCTTAGCTAATATTAACCCAGGAGACCAGTTACCATTTGGTTCTTTTTGTACATAAACTTTTTCATTTGGGTTCAATTCTGATAAATGTCTTTTGCCTTTGTTATAGTGTTTTTGTTGTTGAAGGTAAAGTTTAACTAAAGTTAATGTGAAGACCATAAAATAAAGCAACGTTGTCAGATATATTTTCTAAAATTGTTGGGCTCACTATACAAATGATTTCCATTACTTCAGTAAACTGTTAGCTCGTGATGTTCTCAGAAAGCTAGTTTGGAAATATTTTAAAAAAATACATAATATAAATTTATTAGTAAGCATTAAAAAAGTCGCTCGAAATTGCTTTAAAAAGAGAAATTAACTAAAACTACTTTTTGTATGCCTACTATATTTAAGAAAATTTCGTATATCTGGCAACGCTCTGGAAACTCATCTCACGTGTTCATGAAGTTCCGAGACAATACAATCATCAAGTACATTATTGTTTATATTATAACGGAGTAACGGATCGCTTACTACGCGGGCTACTATACCTAGAAGATATGCGCTCCGCAGTTGGCCTGCGATATTAGAGACATATTAGTATCGTATGTCGATTCAGGGGCGTGTGTGAATTTTGTTTTAAAGAAATATTTAAAATAATAGTAGTAAATGTCTAGTACCTATTTCTTGGTCGAGTGAGTTTAGTGAATTGATATCAATATAATATTTATTTGTTCGTAGACGTTAGGGTGAGTTTTAAGATTATAATTTATTTGTAATTAATTAGAATGGCATTTTGGAGACCATTTGAAACGACAGTCCAAGATGATGCGCGGGAATCTAATAATTTGGCGCCACAAACAAATGCAAATGACTTAGCAATAAATGATAATGATGATAGGGCCGAATTTAAAAACAAAGATTTACATGTTCAGTGTCAACGCGTTGTTTTAAATATGTACGCGTGTTTGAAAAAAGAAAATTCTGTAATTTCTGATAATGCGGTTATCGCGAGAATTCACGAATTAATTTGAATTACATTTGAAAAACATTATTTCAGAATACTCGAATTTATAAAAAAATTTATGCACGCCATTGGGCGGCTTTTTCCTTCAAGGGGATTAAAAATATGGGTCTTCACATTAACTTTAGTTGAACTATACCTGTTTTCTATGAATTCTTTTTGCTTTTGATGAATTTTGCCTATTGTTGGTTTACACTCAGATTTTGTTATCATTAAGTTTGATCTTAATTTGCGTGACATTAACAACTCAGCTGGGGTTATATTGTCAAATAGAGGTGTTGATTTATCGTGTAGAAGTCCAATATATAAGTCTTTTTTATCATCAAACATTTTTTTTGAACATTCTTTTAGCTGTTTGTGTCGTTCAGCCATACCATTTGCCTGTGCATTTGTGGGAGAAGTGATGATATGTTCAAACTCCCACTCTTTACAAACATTTTTAAATTCTTTTGAAGTTAATTGTGGCCCTCCATCACTAACTAAAATTAACGGTATACCGTGACGAGCCAAATTTGATTTTAGTGTTTTAATGATTGAATTACTAGTTGTATTATTTCCTAAATCCTCACATTCTATGTAGTCAACAACAAGCAAATACTTACGCCCTTTTATTTCAAATATGTCACATGCTATTTTTTTCCACGGCAATAACGGAATTTCATGTGATTTTAGAGGTTCCCTCGGTTGAGAATTTGCATAAGTTATACAATGGTGACATAAAGATATTTTATTTTTAATTTGTTCCGTCATACCCGGCCAAAACAAAGATTTTTGCGCGAGTTTAATACATTTCTTTATACCTAAGTGGCTATAGTGTACTCTATTTAGCATCTCCTGCTGCAGTGTTTTTGGAACCACCAAACATTTTCCTTTAAAAATTAATCCCTCCATTATTGTCAGTTCTGATTTATAAGGAGAAAATATTTTAACATGATCTTTGAGTTTTTTATTTGTATTAGGCCAGCCGTTTGAAATTACTTTTTCAAGATCTCTCAACACCGGATCTTTTTCAGTTCCTACCTTAAATTCTTCAATTTTTTCTTGAGTTGCATTTAGTTCTAAACTTATCTGACAAACCTGACTTTCCAGATCCTCATCTAGTTCATTATTTTCATTGTCAGTGATTAAGTATGCGCGTGAAAGAGCATCTGCCAGAACTAGATCTTTTCCACTTTTAAATTTGAGCCCAATGTAAAATTTTTGAATTTGCAACATCATTCTTTGTAGCCGCATAGGGCGTTTATTCAACGGTTTTTTAAAAATAGCTAACAGTGGTTGGTGGTCTGTTTCAACAGTCACCCTTTGTCCATATACTATACGTACTGTTAAAATCTGTTTAAACCAAAACATATTGCATAAAGTTCCTTCTCAATTTGCGCATATTTTATTTGCGTATCTGTTAGTGCTTTGGAAGCATATGCACATGCAATAAACAAGCACCCACTTCTGATTTTGAGGCATCCACAGAAATTACTACTTTTTTTCTTGGATAAAAAAATTTTAATGCTGGCTCAGTTATTAAACTTTCCTTCAATTTTTTAAAATCCTCTTCGTGTTCATTTTCCCAGTTAAATTCAACATCTTTTTTTAAAAGAGCACTTAAGGGTTTTATCTGAAAAGTTACTAACAAATTTGTTTACATATGTCAACATTCCCAACATTCGTTGGATATCCTCTTTATTTTTTGGTTTTGGCAATTCACTGATTGCCTGTATTTTGGAAACATCTGCAGCTATATACCCTTATCTGAAATTTTATGTCCCATACATTTAATTTCTGATTCACCGAATTTACATTTACTCAAGTTAAATTTTATGTTATTACTTCTTGCTTTCTCTAGAACCTTTCTTAATCTTTTATCGTGTTCCTGCTTATTTCTATCCCATAATAACAAATCGTCTATATACATATCTGCATCCTCAATATCACCAAAAATATTTCTCATTCTATCTTGAAAAATTTCTGGTGCACATTTTATACCACCATACCCACCATAAGGAGTGCCAAATGTGCATAAATTAGAGCTCTGTTCATTTAAAGGTATTTGGTAGAATCCGTTAGTTGCATCAAGAGTGCTAAACACAGTAGCCCCTGCTAAATTACTTGAAATTTCCTCAAAAGTTGGAATTTTACAAAATTCTCTTTTTATAACTTTATTCAAATCTTGGGGATCTATGAAAATTCTCAAATAACCGTTAGGCTTTCTAACTAATACTAAAGCATTTACCCAATCTGAGGTGCCATCCACTTTTTCTATGATATTTTGTTTAACCAAATCATCTGAAGATTCTTTTAATTTTTCCCTCAAGGGGAAAGCAACTTTTCTAATTGGGTGTATAACTGGCTTACTATTAGGTTCTATTTCAATATTACACTATTCTGTTACACACCCAATTCCTTTAAATACATCCCTAAAGCTATTTATTATATTTTCATACTGATTTTGAGTCGTAACTTTTTTAATTAAATTTAATAGCACACATAATTTCAGTCCTAAAATAGTTGGAGTGTTGCCTTCAACTACAAAAAACTCTAAATCATACAATCTTTCATTTTTATAACCCTGCAACTGACACTTACTCAATAAAGCTAACGGGTCTCCTGTGTAAGACTTCAATTTAATGTCAGTTTCTTTAATTATTTTGGGGGATAAACCTAACCTCTTAAATAAGTTAAATGACATAATATTTACCATTGCACCTGAATCAATTTTCAATTTAATAATTTTATCATTTATTTCTAAATTTGTAGTCCATTCATTTGTTTCACCTGTTCTTACAAAATCAACCATACCTACAAATAAAGTTTCTTCTTGTCCTGGGCAATTCTCATTTCTTTCTTCTGTAACTTCATTTACTTTGTGGTTTTTATTTTTCAAACAATACTTGCCAAAATGATTTTTATTATGACAGTAGTTACATACTTTACCAAACGCTGGACATTTATTTATAAGGTGACTTGTTCCACATCGAGAACAACTTGATTTTTGTTTGTAAATTTTGCTTCTTTGTTCTTGTTTGGTATTTATGTTGTATAACATCAACTGTAGTGGAACCTTCAGTAATCAATTCATTTCTTTTCTTTGAAATCTCAAATATAGTACATTTTTCTACGATTTTGTCTAGACTTGCAGTATCATCTCCTTGCAACAGCTTTTCTCTGTTCTCCGAATTATTTATACCACAGATTATCATTGTTTTGGTGAGTTCTTCTTGTAAACTACCTAATTTGCATTTCATTGCCATATTTTTGAATTCAGTGACAAACTGGTCCAATGTTTGTCCAGGTTGCTGCTTATAACAGAAGAATTTATAGCGTTCATATGTTACGTTTTCTTTGGGAAGAAAATGTGCTTCAAATTTATCCAACAATATTTTCCATTTATTTTTCTGGTCCTCGGCAAAAGTAAACGTTGTGTAAATTTTGAACCCCTCTTCTCCAATAAAATGTAACACTTGGGCACATTGTATTGCCCCATCTTTTTTGTTTATTTCGGTAGCTACTAAATAATTCTCAAATCTTTGCCTCCATACCTTCCAATTTTCAGCAATGTTGCCGGTCATCGGCATGGCAGCAATACCTCTGCTATCACCCATTTTGATAATCAGTTTAATTTATTAAGTTATTGCAGCATCCGAACATATTTTAACTGCACTGCGCCATGTATTGTTGTATCCCGTCTGGTGATACTGATATTTAGTATTGTTTATTATTATTTTGTATAATTATACTCATTATTAATTATATAGTAGTTTTTATTCAAGACCTCTAAGTAGAGTCCGTTTCAATAAGGAAGAAGCCACCTGAAGTTGGCGTACCGACCTGCGCATAAGTCAAAATCTGTCGAGCGATCGTTCCATGCCATTGGCGTTACAAGTGATGTTTCATGTCGACAGCAATTAGATTATTGACATTTGAGGTTGTGTTTGAAACAATCATTTACTGTCGAATATTTTTCATTTTTGAATATTTCAAGACGTTCTGCTAGTTTATTTGTAGTGTTGTGTGTTTTATTTGATCTAAAACCATGCCTCCTACAAAACTGGTTGGTGTTAAAAGAAAAGTTATCCACAGTTAAGGCCGACAGATTCTTAAAAACGTTGCAACTTTTATGGAGTCTGAAGCTGAACATGGAGTCCAAATTCAAAAAATCATCGGTAAGTCAAATAAGAAAGTATAATAATCCAATATATTACTCAAGGCATTCAGATTGTTATAAAATATATGGAAGAGTACCTATACATTACTTCAAAAATAATTGAATTCTGCTAATAATTCATATAGTCTGCTGCTGCTGCTGCAGTTATTTATATGGTTCTAATACTTCTAATTTTGTGTTACCCTACAAAATGTGAAAACGTTACGCTACTGATTTAGATAAAAATATCAATTTTTAAATATGGCGCTGGTTTTGACATCAAGGTCGCGCATCGACTGCAACTTCAGGTGGCTTCTTCCTTATTGAAACGGACTCTACTACTGCACATACATATCTCCTAGACTTATGACAACTGACTGTTGACTAATGACATGATGTGATCCTGATCATGATCCTAATCCTATATACACCTCTTCTATTTAATGCTCTCTTGATAGCCTCTTGTGCAGTGTTGTCAAAAGCTCCTTCTATGTCCAAAAATGCACATACTACAGTGTCTTGGTTGTCTAAGGCACCTCGGATATTCTCCGTCATCATCAGTTGTACCAGTGCAGTCTAGTCCTAGTTGTCCATGGCGTTTTCCATCGTCGTAAGCACAAACGATGTTAGGCTAGTTGGTCTGAAGGATTTGGGGTTTGTTGTCTCTCTTTTTCCAGCTTTTGGAAGGAAGGTTACTACTGCCCTTCTCCATGCTTCTGGTATATAACCCAGTTCCAAGCTACTTCGACTAATTTCGTCTTGTCCTTGCTGGAGCAATGCTGGAAAAATCTCATCTGCTCCAGGTGCTTTGAAAGGTGTTCATAGCCTATTTGAACCTATCGTTACTACAAATGTGCTACCCAAAACTATTACCAGAGACAACCAAGAGACGGCCAAGTACATGAGAATTATTGTTTTATTGACAAATAAAATAGTCCTGCTAGCTCTATTCTTGCTTAGCTCATAAGTTTAGGGCATGTCACATCTTTGTCTTATTTTTGCTAAGCTAGTAAGCGCAGATGGCAGTAGGAGCATGGAATTTTTGATACAACGTCAAACCTTAGAAAACAAAGTTTGTTTGATGTTCTAAGCGGTAAAAGACGTAAAAGTGACGTGCATCATCCGTTTTTGTCGTTTTGATGTGTTTGCTTAACTTTGTTTTGTTTGTGGTGATTTACTAAATTTAATGTAATTTTAACATTTAACAATTAACGCTCTTATTTATAAACTTTGTAACAGTGGGTTGCTTTACAATTATTTTAGACTTAAGTTTGGTGATTAGTTTGTGTGTTAACTGTTTTCTATCGCTATCGATGGCTAGTGAAGGTAGAGTAAAGACTGTTACATTTTTATTTATTCAATTATTTTGACTCGGTATGGCTTCAGTGCGACGTTGGATTGCTTGTGGAAGCAGTGCAGACGATACAATAATGATGCTACATCTACAAATATAATAGCATAAAAGTATACAAAGCAAACTAGTCACAGCTATTTAATAAAAAAAAACAAAAAAATGTTTCATTTACACCCATGTTGTTTCATCTCAACCCGTCGCTGCTGCAAAAAAATGTATTTATTATAACAAGAAATATAATGTTTACCTAGTCCAATTGTGCGCAACAAATCAACCGCTCTATTCCTTTTGTGCCATAAAAAGTGCGTTTCTATAGAGATAAGAAATATATTGTCCTGTCAGTGATTGTCAAAATAAAAAGATTGAAGTGCCAAAAATGATTCTCTTTCCATATTAATTAAAACAACACGTCCTAGTCTAGTAGTGATTCTACGTAGCAGCAGCAACATTCATCTCAATCAAATAAAATAATCTTTAATGTTGAAAATCCCAACATTAAATTGGTCCTTCGAGCCGGATTTGAACCTATAGCTCAAGAGACTTCGCACAGCTTGGTAACTGGGTGAGAAAATTCTAATTTTACTTCAACTTTTGCACTGTGTCAATACGAATTCATTGGTGAAGCAAGAACTCAAAGTCAAAGTTTTATTTTACTTGTTTATTTCGTTTATTTCACGTTGAAACATTACCGCTACCTATCCACAGTTCCAATAGGTGCTTTACAGGACAATAATTCAAGACCCCCAAATGTTTAGGACCCCCAATACCCCCAAATGTTTAGGACCCCCTGTTTAGGACGCCCCAATACCCCCATGTTTAGGACCTCCAAATTTACACTCACCCATCATTATTTTTAAAATTAAAAAAACTTTTGTCAGAGTCTGGGCGCGAACTATCAACCCTCGCGTTCGAAACTATGCGCCTAACAAATGTGGTTATTAACTTTCATACGATTAGAATGATAGGAGAGGTATAAAAAAAATAATATGATTGAGCTTGGTTTGAAGTGAAATATACATGATATTAGGTAATCTCTAGTATGCATAGGTACAATTTAAACAAAGTACATCAACAAAATTCGAGTGCAGATATACAGAGTATATCAAAAAATTGTAAATAAATCGTTATATCTTTTAAAAGATTTATAATATTAACAACTAACACCAGAGTATAGTAAAAGAAAATTTATAAATAAATCATATCGTTTAAAAGGTCGCTCAGGATAGTAAAAAAATGTAACATATTAAAAAATAAAAATCTTATTGTTGAAAAGTTCACAATGGCAATAATACATTAATTATATACGAAATGAATGTATTATTGGAGATTCTTTAATACTTTGCTATGACCATCCTGTTATAAAAATCCTATCCGCCAAGGCCAATTAATGCAGTCGCAAATTAGTGTTTATTATGTAAGTATGCAAGGTCATTAGATAGTTCATTATTTTAAAAAATCTTAAATCTGTGTATATACATATGTATACCGATAGGAGGTAATAAGTAGTGTAGGTAGTAATCATTAATTGATCCACCTAAGTGTAGAATTTTTGAAACAATAGTTTGTTTAGTTGTAGAAAAGTGTTACTTAAACGTTTTAAACTTGAAAAAACTTGGAATTGTAAACAAAAATTAATAATTGGTTTGTGTACGGCTGAATGTAATCAAACAAGACCACTGAGAAAATTTCCTGAATATATAGATAATAATTGGTTTCATGAATTAGACCCATTAGATGAAAGAGAGAGATATATAGCGGATATTTTTTACCTCCACGACGACGACGAGGAGATCAGGTCTAATATTAGAAGAAAATATTTAAGAGACCGTCAGTCTTACAACATCCTTAGATGAAGAATAAGAAAAAATTAACATAAATATCAAAAGAATGACTTTCTTAAATTTAAACTTTATTATTTTGGTTGCCGTTTCAAATAATATGCTGTACACAAATGTACCAGAGAATGCAAAACATGTTGCAATATGTTTTGATATGAAAGATACAAGGGAAGACTGTAATCGAACAACATGGAGTTTGTTAAGTATAACAAAAACAAATAATGGTCACCTCTCTGTATACCATATTGAAATTCCAGAAACGAATCTATCATATTTTAATTACAAATTAAAAATAATATTTAACGACAATTCCGAAGGTGATCAAACCCAATGGCAGAATGTGATTATAGATGATATTCCTATGGATAAGGCAAACATAAGCGAAAAAGTCGATAAATTGTACATTTTAACATATATAGTTTTAATTTTATTAATTATTATTGTCATGTATAACTTACTTAAAATGGTTAAGGTATTAACACAATATAAGTTTTACTCAACGGTTTGTAGTAAATAAATAAAACAAGTTAATTAAATAATATTCTTTTATTTTTCATCCATTATAAAATATTCATATAAGGTAAAAACATTTGTTAAAGCATAAATACATGGATTAATCTTATGATAAAAACATTTTGGTGTCAAGGCTGCTAATGGTGGATTTTCAAAATTCCTATTTTGTTACCCGCTAAGGATCAAGTAGTCAACTTAATTTTTAGCAAACAGCATTTAGACCTATATCATGCAGGTCCACAAACTGTTCTGTCACATACTAGGCTTCGCTATTGGCCTCTCAATGGCTTACGAGCAATTAAAAAACTCACAAGAAATTGTGTAGTTTGTTTTTGTTTGCGAGCACAAGTTGCTCAACAAATAATGTCAGATCTTCCAAAATTCCGAGTAAATTTTTCAAAATCATTCGCAAAGGTTGGCGTCGATTTTGGAGGTCCGATGCTTATCAAATCTTCTTCATTACGGCAAGCTAAGCTTGTTAAATGCTACTTCGCTGTTTTCGTGTGTATGGCTACGAAAGCTACACACATCGAAGTTGTTTCAGATCTCACAAGGGATGCGTTCATTTGAACGCTCAAACATTTCATATCTCGAAGAGGTAATCCTTCTGTTATATTCACTGACAACGCCACAAACTTTCAAGGGTCAAGAAATGAAATCAAAGAATTTTACAACTTCTTCAAAAATGATAAAAATAATAAAAACATTGGGGATTATCTCTCTCTTAGGGAAATTCAATGGGTATTCATTCCTCCCCGTAGTCCACATTGGGGTGGACTGTGGGAGAGTTCGATTAAAAGCACAAAGTATCACATTAAAAGAGTAATTGGGGATTCTCATTTTACCTTTGAAGCACTAAGCACTATCTTGTCCCAAATAGAGGCAATTCTCAATTCAAGACCGCTTTGCGCTCTTTCAAATGATCCTTTAGACCTAGACGTTTTGACGCCAGGTCACTTCCTCATAGGTTCAAGTTGGACGTCTTTTCCAGAAAAATCTTTGGAAACTACAAACTCTAATAGACTTCCAATGTGGACAAATATGACAAAAATTCAACAGACTTTCTGGAAAAGGTGGTCAACTGAATATCTTAATCAGTTACAGAATAAACCAAAATGGCTAGTTCAGAAAGAAAATATAAAGGTCAATGACCTTGTCCTCATAAAGGAAGACAATATGCCTCCTCTAAAATGGCCGAGAGCCCGAGTTACGGAAATCATTCCGAGCGCAGACAACAAAGTTCGCGTCGTCAAATTACGAACGGAAAACTTTGAGTTCACTCGCTCTATCGCAAAAATATGTCCTTTGCCTTCAAACGAGTGATGGTCCTTCGAATTGGTATTTCTCTCTTCTTGAAGCAAACGCTTCAAAGGGGGGAGTATGTTGGAATTTCATCTCAACCCGTCGCTGCTGCATAAAAATGTATTTATTGTAACAAGAAATATAATGTTTTCCTAGTCCAATTGTGCGCAACAAATCAACCGCTCTATTCCTTTTGTGCCATAAAAAGTGCGTTTCTATAGAGATAAGAAATATATTGTCCTGTCAGTGATTGCCAAAATAAAAAGATTGAAGTGCCAAAAATGATTCTCTTTCCATATTAATTAAAACAACACGTCCTAGTCGTTCGTGATTCTACGTAGCAGCAACTTTCATCTCAATCAAATAAAATAATCTTTATTGTTGAAAATCCCAACAACCCACTTTTTGTATTTTTCAATAAACGATGTTTTTTTAGTTTTGTGTTTTTTTTTTAAATGAAAGAAATGAAAAAATACAACAAAAATAAACGAAGGCATACGCGCGGTTTTTTAAATTTTCTGAGAAGCTCCAGCGCCATGTCAACTCACTGCATAGTCCAGTAGACCAATTCATTATTGTAGAACAAAAACTTAACATGTAATTGGCCGTCTCTGCTATTACTAACTTTTCCTGAACTGATGTTTTGTTTTTGTACTAGAATTTTACCGATATTAGTAACTACACACAACACCAATAAAAAACCATGTCTAGTATTAAAAATAGCTGTGTTAGAAGTTGAAATGCTATCAAAAAAGAAGTATTTCGCAAGCACTTGTTTAATTTCCAGCTTGATGTGACATCTAGCTTATTTCAGTATATTAAGTCAGTCACAAGATACCTCGTTTTTTGGTCTAGATCAGGTAGGCATCACATCAAGAAACAGTTTAATTTATAACAGTAATATAAAGTATAGGTAAGTGGAGTATTAAAACACAGATAATGAACATTAGTATAAATGTTATTTTGTTTGACAATATCTCTTTCAGTTTTTTACGAATTCATTTTCCTAATGTTGGTATAAAATAATGAATATAAGATGCTTAACAATGCTTAACATTCCCAAATAGCAAAATAATGGCCTTATGAAACTAAACTAGTTTATAAGGGTGTTCTTATGCCGAATTAAGGATTATTTGATCACTTCTTTATAAAATACGTATAAAATTGTTTAATTTTTTACCTACAATGGCGTCGATAACCCCGTTATAAATAGTTTAGAGAACAAATTAGTAGTATTGTGGACAAACTCATTACAGTTTCTGTGATATAACTACTAAATAAAATATTTTTATAAGTGCACCCTTAAGAAAACACTAAAGAACTAAATGGTCACAAATTTCCGCAATATATAAAATTAACATATCCTTAACCTCAAATAAGTAGGTATTATTGCATTTATCATTAATATCATATCCTATAATTCCTGAATATAATATAATACGGATTTATCAACCTGGAAAAAGTTAAAAAGGAGTGAACATTTCAAAAGAAATGTAAAAAAAGATATTTTTTCAACAGTCTCGACTATTATTTATTCACACTGTAAGCTGAAACTAAAAATCTCAACTATAACCAAGAAAATTTGCAGGTTTTGTTTCAAAAAGGAGATAAATGACAAATGGATCGCCGCAGTAAGATTTGTTTTGTCCATTACGTCACACCCATGGAGACTAGTTATATCTAAACCATTTTTCTTTGAACTTAACCACGCAAACCGGGTTAACAATGCCATGACGTCACGGTTAACCTTTATGACTTTAGGGTTTGTGGAAACCCTGAAATAAACAAACATCTAACCTCAAATAAGATAACTACTCTGTCAAACTATCTCGGTGAGCTGGTTTGTGTGGTTGGTTAACTGTTACGTCATGGTTTGGAATACAAGTCGAGGAATATTGAATGGTTAACTTGTAACGAGTTATTTTTTTCTTGGCACCGATTTAATGTTTTTTTTTCTTCCTAACACATATTACTATTTTATTTTACCTTTTGGTTTTAGATAACTCGTTACTTACTTTCCGATTCCCTTTAGTTACCGAATCATATATTTTTTTTTATATTATTACCGTTATATTGTAGTTTTAGTATTTTTAGTATTAATCCGGAGGTACGCAAATTTATATTCAATCATAAAATCTAGTCGTTTCCAAAGTTAACATTTTTCAATTGAAAAGGACGTTCGGTATATATACCATTTAATTTAATTTAATTAATTCCGAAAGACGTCTGGTATATGACAAACTTTTTTTGTAGTTTCTAAATAAAATTTTACTAATGAGAATATAAAAGGTGAGAAGAGTTTAATTCGTGGCTCTCCGCGCTCAGCTCTCGGCTCTCAGCTTGCACTGGTTCTATTTAGAATAATTTTGATACCGTTTTTCGTTTTCCGTCCGTCCGTATTGAGTAGTGTTCCGATCCGGCTCCCGGAGTTATTAATTAACAGACATTAAATTTTTTTGACGTGTGAAAGTGAATTCCGACACCGAAGCCGTTTGAAACAAGGTAAAGATATTTTAATACTCACCGTTTATCCGAAATTTTCGTACCTCCGTAAACTAGCAATAAATTCGATATTTATTTTACTTCACTGACCGATTGATTTTTTTATTTTACTTTGTTCATTTTTTTCAAATAACCGGCAATATTTAATTAGTGTGATTTGTTTTGGGGCAAACTATTTTCATGATAGTAAGGAAGTGCTTGGCAACATGGCTTCTGACGAAGCAGTTTATAAAGAATTAGATCGGCTTAAGAAATCTGATTTAATAGAGATTTTAATTACCAAAAAGGTACCAGAAACCATAAAGATTAGTGACAGTGCTAAGAAGATAGTGGAAAATGTTGAAAATATTAAGCGAAGCGATATTTCTACAGATTCTGGAAGTGTTACTAGTTTAAGGTTAGATTTAACGAAACTAAAATGTGACTTGAAATGTGCTGAAGTTGAAGTTGAATACCTTAAGGCTCTAAATAAGGAGTTAGTAAAAGGAAGTGAACATCAAGAAACCATAATTTCATTGCTACAATCCAAAATAAATAATTCATATAATGTGCATGATGCCAAATCTACAAAATATACAAATCAGCTTGATTTAAAGGCAAACAAGCCAACTACTTTATGCAGAGATCCGAATAGACTTGATATTAATACAGGTGAAAATAATCGCAATAATACTAGTCAACCTCCATATAATTCTGTATTAAGCTCTTGCAGCTACTCCAAAGCAGCTACTAAGAAAAGTACTTCATCATCAATTTTTTCTCCACCCCCTTCCACTTCTAGAACAGTGGACAATGACCTGATCAAGTGTCAAGAAAATGTGATGGCATCTATTGTTAACTTAGACAAAGAGACACCAAATGGTAACCAATCATGGCATATGGTAACTAAGAAATATAAAAAAAGGAATCAACGAGAACCAATAGTGGGCACCAGCACTGAAGGAGCTGCTGGTACTATAAAAGGTGTACCAAAGTTTGTTGACTTGCATGTGTACAGAGTTGATCCAAAAACAGATGTTGCAGCTATGGAAAATCTCTTAAAACCCAACTTTCCTGAGGTAATATGTGAAAGTATACAATCTCGTTATCCCAATGTGTATGCTTCGTTCAAAGTTCGAATTTACCAAGAGCATTTTAAACAAGCAATGGATCCTACGGTTTGGCCTAAAAATGCATGTGTAAATAATTTTTTATATCTTCGGGGCCCCTCCAAGTCCCAGAGGTAATTTTTAATCCTAAGTTAATTCTGTTAAATGTACAAAGCCTAAATGAAGATTCAATTTGTGATATTATACTTGAAATTAATAGGTACAAACATATTTACATCCTCTGTCTGACCGAATTATGGGAATGCCCTGATTCAGTGGGGCAAATATGCATTGAAGGCTTTAGTTTAGCAAGCAGTTACTGTCGTGATGCCACAGTTAGAGGGGGTGGTACAGGAATCTGGGTTAGAAATGATATAAAATACAAACATGTTAATGTCAGTCAATTCTGTATTGATAAACATTCAGAATTTTCCTGCACTTCCTTCAGAGATAACCAGAATAATACCTATATATTATAATAAATTGTTACAGGTCACCGTCAGGGAATGTGAATGTATTTTTATCTAATCTTGATAACCTCTTAAGCTCTATATATAAACCTAATATATATTTTATAGTATGTGGCGATTTCAATATTGATACGAGAACCGTGAATACGGATCATACGAAATTGATAAATACACTGTCAATTTTTAATATTAGTAATAATCTTGTAAAATGGCCGACTAGGGTTACTTGCAACAGCATTACAACGATTGACAATATATTTGTTAATTTTCAGAGCTCATCCTTAACTTGTGTTCTTGACAACACTGTATCGGATCATAGAACTGTGTATATGGAGATTACTAATGAACATACTGCTGAACCGCTTTTTTGCGAGAAAAGAATATTTACAGATAGTACCATTAATCACTTCATTAATAGTCTTGTTACTGAGGACTGGTCTCAAATATATGGCAATTTGAACACAAATTATGCATTTAATACTTTTATGAATATTTTTCTTTATCATTTCAATGTTCATTTTCCTTTGCGGCGAAAAAAGGTTGAACGGGGTAAAAAAAAGTGGATAAATATGGATGTTCAGGAATCCAGTGATAATTTGAAAAATATACATGCTTTATCAAGGGCTGACCCTCAACTGAGAGAATTTTATAAACAACAAAAAAAAGAACATATCAAACTCTTACAATCCACCAGAAGGAAATATTATCAAAATTTAATCTCAACTTCAGAAAACCCCACAAAAAGCGCATGGAAACTTGTTGCAGATTTTACAAAAAATATTGGTAGTGGTAAAGTACAGCGTATCGCACTACTGGATGATCAAAATAACTTGATTGAAAATCCTTTAGAGATTGCAAATATGTTTAATGTATTTTTTAAAAATGCTCCTTACGACATAGTTTCAAATATATCGTGTGATCCTAAAGGCGTAAATTTAGAGTATAGTGATAAGTTAAACCTTAAACAAGAGGCTTTTCTTTTGTGCCCATACAACAAAGATGAATTATATGAACTTCTAATATTTAAGTTAAAAAATAAAAGATCCTATGGTTTTGATGATATACCAGCATTTTTGTTAAAAAAAGTTCTGCCATTTATAATGTCTCCTCTAACATATTTAGTCAATCTGTCCTTTGCAAATGGCGATTTTCCGGATTACATTAAAACTGGGAAAATTACTCCAATATATAAAAAAGGTGAGAAGAGCAGTACTTCAAACTATCGACCAATTACTGTCCCTTCAATATTTTCAAAAATATTTGAGTATAGCTACCTGAAGAGACTTAATACCTACTTACAGTGTCATAATATTATTATAAGCAGCCAGCATGGTTTTCAAGAACGTAAGTCAACTAGTAGCGCTATTCATTCATTTTATGAATGTTTAACTAATCTATTGGAAGCAGGGGAATGTCCTGTTGGTATATTCTGTGATCTCAGTAGAGCATTCGACTGTGTTGATCATAACATTTTATTGGAAAAGCTAGAAAATATTGGTATCAGAGGGATATCTTTGAAGTGGATTGAGTCTTATTTGTATAACCGCTTACAATATGTTAGTATACCTAATTTAACGGATAATTGTATTGGTAAGAGTGATTCGGGTTATGTGTGCAATGGTATTGGTGTTCCACAAGGGTCTGTTTTGGGACCTATCTTGTTTTTGCTTTACATAAATGACATTGTAGATATAAGCTCGACCACTCACTTTACTTTGTATGCAGATGATACGTCGGTCCTTATTTCGGATAAATCCAATGTCGCTTTAGAAAGGAAATGTAATAATCTTTTTTCCAGCTTATACAGTTGGTTTTGTAAAAATTCACTTCACCTCAATGCGGAAAAAACTCAAATGGTTCATTTTCACTATAGGCAAAAGCAAGTACAAAAAATGAATATAAAACTTAATAATGAACAAATAGAACATGCTTCTTCAGTGAAATTCTTAGGTTTATTTATTGATGAATTCCTAAATTGGAAAAAACACTGCGATACTGTGATCTCAAAACTAAACTCAGTTAATTATCAGTTTAGAAACCTTCGATCGGTTCTAACAATTAAACAGCTGGTAATGTTGTACTATGCTCAAGCGGAATCTCGCCTACGGTATGGTTTATGTTTTTGGGGAATTAGTACTAGCTTTAATGATGTCTTCATAGCTCAAAAGAGGATCATTCGTTGTATTGCTGGTATTTCTCGGAGCACTAGCTGCCATGGTTATTTTAAAAAGTTTGAAATTTTAACATTGTCGTGTTTGTATATTTTTGAGTTGTGTGTGTTTGTTTATACTAAAATAAAATATCTTAAGACCAATGAACAAGTCCATAGATTTAATACAAGACATTGTAATGATCTACATGTACCTTTATCTAAGGGAAATATTCATTTTAAATCTCCGGCTATACAAGGTCAACGGTTTTATAATAAATTACCCTTAACCATCAGAAACTGTACTACACTAATAGAATTTAAAAAAGTGTTAAAATCATTTTTAATTGAACGTTGTTTTTACTCCACAGAAGAATTTTTTAACTCGTAAATAATGTATGAATAATTATAATTTATTTGTTTCTTCGTATTATGGTTGAAATTTTATCAGATATTGTTTAGTATAATTTGCATGTCAATTTTAGATTAGGATTAGGATTAAGTTTTCATTGTGACTAATTCTATACAAACTTTGTTGTTTGTCAAAAAGAAAATAAAGAATTATTATTATTATTATTATTATTATTAATGATAAAGAAGTTAAATTTTTTTTTATGTATCCCGGATTTTAAATGTAACTTGCTGTCCAGTTGAAGCTCGTTTCCGTTCTTTTTTTTTTGTTGAATAAAAGTTTATTTGTTCTAAAATTGGGTTTTTTTTACATTGCTAAATAGGTGATTGATAGTGAATATTCGCCGGCTCTCCATTGAGGGTACTACAATTTTACGTGTTTTATTTACAGGACTTTTATATTCAGTTGATACTATTGTGATATTTCAATTTTACTCCCGAGTTTTATTCTTACTCTGTGTGTCGATAAGTAGAATCATTTGAACCGTATTAAAATTAATTTATTTTATTAATGTTGAAATAGTAGTATACCGTTGTAAATTATAAATCCAAAGGGTGAATCGAACTTGTCTTGTGGCTCTGTTACGCTTGTTCGTTTACCCGGCAGATTCGAAACGTTTTTTTCTTCCGTCCCAAAAACCGATATATTTGTTTTTTTTTTTTTCTATATCCGTGATTTTATTTGTCAAATCCAAAGGGTGGATCGAACTTGTCTTGTGGCTTAGTTACGCTTGTTCGATTGCCTGGTAGATTTGCCACCGTGTTGGACAATCTGGTCAGCTCAGACTTTTACGGCCGTCCTTTCTACTCCCCTTTAGTTTGTCAGTCCCTATATATATATTTATAACTACAATAGACCACAGAGTAATATTATATAACAAAGGAAAGATATTTATTTATTCCGTCAGTAAATCATTAGTTGAAACTAAACCGATATTTGATTCATCCGGGTTGTAAATTTGAGATTAGTTGATTAAAGTTAGTTCAGCAAGACCCCTGGAATTTTCCGTAACCTCCATCTGAGGCTATCCGGAACTCTTGACGTTTAGGGTCAAGGGGCCGTGGAGCAAACCACGTTAAAAATCTGGCGACCGAGACTTGAACCGAAATGTAGCTTCGAGGGTGTCCATAGTGACGTGTAGAAGGAGGTGAACGCGTTAAAAACTTATAGTTAACTCGGTTTGTGTGGTCAAGTTCAAAGAAAAATGGCTCTCTAGTCTCCATGGTCCCACCGCATGTGTGACATTAGTTTTGACAGATGACCATTATCAGCTGGTTGATATTGTTGTCTACGGAGACGTGTACAAAAAATTTGGAAGAAAAAATAATAATTTAAAAAGAAATGAATTGCATGGATTCAGTTATCTAGATTTAAGAGACAGAGAAATTATTAAAAATGCTTTTATATATTTCTACTTTTTAATATGTGTGATCAAAAGTTGAGTGGATATTTATTATTTTTGTCTGGTTTCCACTGAGATGTTGGTCAATTGCAATTATGTCACTTTTTGATGGATATTCATATTTTAAATTTGATTTTGTTTTAACTTTCTTCGTTGAATAAAGACGTAACTGAGGGTCTATATTTTTATTTACATTAAGTTTTGATTTTTCTGGGAAGTTATATTCTTCTTGATTTATATTGGTAGAATGTTATCAAGAGCTTTCTCTTTAGATTTAAAATTTTTCTTTTCATTGATTCCTAAAATAATTTCGAGTCTTGGTTTTATTTCATTTTTTAAATGCTCATTTTCACTTACAATTTCACTAGAACCTTGAAGGATAAATGCTTCAATATTTTCTACCTCATTCAGCCTATTATTTGGTTCTGGTGTTGAATTGACCCTATCAGAATGTTTAAGAGTCTGTACACAAGTATGAATATGTTTACAAATGTTAAAGCTTATTAAATTGTCTTTACATGTACATTTAAATGAATGTACACAAATATCACAATCAGGACACCGCAATTAGGTACACGCATATTTCATATTTTGCTTAGATATTAATTTATAATAGTGAAGTTGATATCAAAAATAACTAATAATAGGGAATAAACCAGTTTTCATTGGAAATTACTTCCAAGTTTTAAAATAAAATTCAAATTTTATTGCAGTTTCCGACCACCACCCGAGGATTTCCGAACGCTACCGATGATACGTGTGATGTCATACCATGTGATTACTTTTGTTGCATTGCATTAGGTTATGTGTAGTTTTGTGTTTATATTGTATTTTAATTAACTATTAATTGCTTCATCGACGTAAAAATATCATTTATATGTTTGTTTGAGACCATTACGTGTTTGTGTGCTTTTTTCTTATTTCTAAAAGTCAACGTAAAGTGGAAAGTGGACATAAATATTCGATATTTCCGAGGATATTTTAAAACTTTTAGAAGAAAATATTTTATTTACTAGTTCAGTGTTCAGTGACGCATAGCTTGCAACCACAATGCCCTTCTCTTAAGTGCATTTTTGCTTGCGCCACCAGGTAAAGTAACAAATATTTTGTTTGGAGTTTTAATAGTCGTAGATTTACACTCTGGAACAATGCACTACTTGTAATACAAAGTTTTTTTTTTCGGCTTTATCCATTTTTAAAGCTTTCAGAAACAAATTAGGTAACAAGAACTCAGAGCGTGATACACGAATAAGAACGTAAACAAATGACGTCACTCCATAGGGCAGCCATCTTTATGACGTAAAGCGCGTTTTGGCTGACTTTCAAATTTTATGATTTTTAAAGTCGTTTTAAAAGTAAAGTTTATATTTTTTTGAAAAAATAGGCATGCAAGGTGTTAGCATTTGGTCGAACGTTCAAAGATACGGCTCCTCTGATCTGTTGTAAAGTGCAGCTTCGAGACACTCTATGATGACACTATTCTGTTATTTTTGTTTCTTCATCCTTATCTCTGCGTTTCTTAAAGATGCTTGTTCCTTATACAATGGTCGCCGAAAACCGATTTACAAGATTGCCACACGTAGCAAAACTTAAGGGAAATCCAATGCGTGTGCCGTATCAATATCACTAATTAAATTGCCTAGAAACAACCCCACCAAGAACAGCAACAAATATTAAGGCAGGATTGGTATAACTCGGGTGACTTGGGCCCCTCGCCTACGGCCCCAAACGCAAACGTCACCCTGCGTGAATAATGGCTATCATAAATTGCTCGTTTAATAATATACTGTGATGTATTTTATTTTATTATTATTTATATTTAATACATTAAAAATAATGTATTGATTATTATTTTAATTTTATTGGCGCCAGTACCTACCATAAATAGATACAAATGTTTTTTTGATTTTTAGAATATACCAATTAAAAATCATATACCTCAGCTCTCAGGATCTAATACGTGAGTCGAACGATTTGTGGATCAAACTATAGAGAATGAATAAAAAAAATCAACACTGAATATAACTATTTTAGTCTGTCAGAGCTTTTATTCTCAACAAAATTATCTAAATAACTCTGAAATGAATATTTTTTTATAGCATATCTTTTAATTCATGGCGAGCTTAAATTTTATTAGGGATGATGAGAAAATTTCAATTACTTTTTATCAACTATCAATTTAATCCCCAAACAATGAATTAAGTACCAACCTACCCACTGTCCGCTCTTCAAAATTTGAATTTCAAAAATATACTGCGTAGTGCTGATATTAAACGCAATCTCCTTCAAACTGCTGCAAACGTATTGCATGCAACAATGCCTCTGGACCAGCCTCTACGTTATTACGAAATATCAGCTATCAACAACTATATTCGTTCTATTCAAATATTAATGTTATATTATGGATTTTACCTCCGTTACTGTCACTTCATTTTTTCATGTGTGTTCAAGTTTGCTTGAATCCTATCCATTACTTTTCAAACTCTATACAGCTATAGAGTAAAACTCTCACCAAACAACTATTCTCGCCTTAAATATCTCCTTCCAATTCATTTTATCATATATATTATTCTAATAATTTAATTAATCTCCTTCTTTCAAAAATTAATGTTCGTGCAATCGCACGCGAAGTCAGTATTTCGCGTCCCCAGCACAGTCCACGAAATTTAATTTCGCGGCCGTTACCCATAGCAACGGCTGCGAATCCAAACATCACTTCCAAATTTGACATTTCTAAAATACTACAAAGACAAGGATTATTTTTTATTGAATACCAACAAATACATAAGTAATTATATTATTTAGGATGAATATAACATTAATTGTACAGTTTGTATTATTACTTATATTTACTCCAGAAGTTGAAACAAGAACTGTCAAAATATTTTGTATAATATATTGAAACATATCAGCCCATTTACTTGTGGCCGGCCCTGGCAAGTAAAGTGAATTAATGTGTAAAATATTACACCGTTGTAAAACTCAAATTTTCGAGCTGCGACGAGTCTATTTTACATAAAAGTCACACAGACAAATAAACGAAGTAACAACAAGTGAAAAAGTATAAAAAAGATAGGTAAATTCTTAATAATAACAAAAATAACAAGTTTTTGATAGTCACTGATAGGATACATAACCTCCGACAAAAGGTCGACTTGAGTCGTGTCTCCTTCCGCAGTGACTGAAAAATAGGCAACACAAAATACGTTTAATAAACTGATTAAGAAAAGGAACAGTACCGGCTTAAACTAAATTGGAGGAAAATGCCACTTTGTAGTGAAACTGATACGGACGAAGAATACAAAAGGAAGAGAAGAGAATTAGACGATAGTTTTGGAAGAAGTAAAATTACTAAACGTTCACCTGCTAAAGTATACGAAGACAAAGAGAACACAATGATTTCAATGATGAAGGATCTCATGTCAAAAAACAATGAACTGATGGACGAGATCAAACAAGTAAGGAATGAAATTAGGGAAAACAACGTACAAATACGCGAAATAAAAAAAGAAAATGAAGAATTGAAAACAGAACTAATAACTTTAAATCAAAAAGTAGAAGTGCTTGAAAAATCAACAAAAAGAAAAATTTAATAGTCTCTGGTATCAAGCTAGAAGCATATGATGATAAAACACTGAAAGCAGATATGGAACATTTTTTGGAGAGAGAGTTGCAAGTGGCAGTCAAACTACGAGGGGCTCAAAAATTGGAGAAAAAGTTTGTATAATTGAAGTTGATTCCTTCACAGACAAAGTAGATATATTAAGGAATAAAAACAAATTGAAAAACCTACGGGACCGGATATTTATTGACTCTGATCTCACCAAGAAAGAACAGGAAATACAAAAAATAATAAGAACGAGTGCAAAAGAAGAAAGAGACAAAGGAAATCAGGCAAAAGTGGGTTACAAAAAATTGTTTATCAATGGAATATGCTGGAAATGGGATGATGAGCAAGGGAAACTATTGGAGATTTCAAAAACCCGGAATCAAAAAAACTACTAGGAACACGGGAAACAAAGGACATGCAACGGGAAACGACAAAGGCTATGGAAAAGGTTAAGAAAGTTGTACAAAAAGAACAAAAAAATAAGGAGAGCAGTGAAAGGGTACAGAAAACGCAAAACAAAAGAGGACAGTCATGGAAAATAGGCACTTGGAATATCAGAGGAATTAATGGAAAAGAGGAAGAACTAGCAGCAGAATTTGAAAAAACGGATATAAAAATATTAACACTTACTGAAACAAAAAAGAAAGGACAAGGAGTGACTGAAATTGGAAATGGACATACACTACTGTATAGCGGTGTACCAAACAGTATGTGGGCGCAAGCCGGTGTAGCAATAATAATAAGAAATAGTTTCATTAGCAATATAAGTGAGTGGAACATGATATCCGAACGAATAATGACGGTGACAATTAAATTAATGAGGAAAGAAACGTTAACCCTAATAGTAGCATACGGACCAAACGAAAATGAGAAAAAAGAAGTGAAGGAGAATTTTTGGTACAGTTTACAGAGGAAGTGGATAGGATAACAGATGAATATATACTAATTGGAGACATCAATGGTAGAGTAGGAAATGACGCGATATCAAGTAAGGGAGCTGTTGGATGTTTTGGGGAAAATACAAAAAATACAAATGGAAATATGATTATCGATTTTTGCATAATGAACGACCTAGTGGTTGCCAATACCTTCTTTGAACATAAGCAAATACACAAATTCACCAGGGAAGTTGAATCAAGAAACGAAAAATCAATTATCGATATAGTCTTGGTGAATAGGACATGCTTGGGAAAATTGAAGGACGTTAGAGCCAAGAGGGGGTACGAAGTCGGCACAGACCATTACCTAGTAGAAGTAAAGCTCAAAGAAATGAACACCGTAGATGCAAAACAAACTATGAAAAATGAAAAAATAAGCAATATTAAGAGCCACAAATTACAACAGAGGAACATAAGACTGAAATATCAAAATCTAATAAAAGTAGAAGCAGAAGCACATTGGTTTAAATTTAAAAATGGATACATGGAAAATAAATGGAAATTTTTTAAAGAAACGCTAATCAAAGCTGCCGGGGAAGCATGTGGAGTAACAAGATACATAAGTAACAGGAAACAAACTTCATGGTGGAACAATGAAATAAAGACACTTACAAAAATAAAAAAGATAGCCTGGAAAAAATATCTTGGAACAACGAAAAAAGAGGACTATGATAAATATAAAGTAATAAGAACGAAAGTAAAACAAGCAATTAAGAAAGCTAAGAGTCAGGCGTGGGAGAGCTTCGGGCACCGAATGGAGACGCAAGGTAAAGGAAACGCGAAACTTCTATACAGAACACTAAAAACTTTAAAGAAGGGGAAAAGCTCAAATCAAAGATTCATAAAAAGTAAAGATGGCAAGCTCCTCACAGCAGAAGAAGACATAAACCGAAGGTGGTTCGAGTATTACTCTGAGCTATTGGAAGGTGATGCACAAAATAGTCAACCAAGAGAAAAGCTCGTTAAACTAATACAAAATGAGGGACAATTAGACATTGGAATGGAAGAAATAGAGTCGGCAATACAAGCAATCAAAATTGGTAAAGCATCCGGAGCGGATAACATAAAGCCGGAAATGGTAAAATTCATGGGAGCACAAGGGAAGGAAATGCTTCTGGATATATTAAATTTAATATGGAAAGAGAAACAGATCCCAGAAGATTGGAAAGTTGGTGTTATAATTCCAATATACAAAAAAGGAGATATTGCAAATTGCAATAACTATAGAGGAATCACGCTGTTATCTGTAGTAGGTAAACTATACGAAAGGATCATAGAGAGAAGACGAAGAAACGAAATAGAGACTACATTGCAAGGAAATCAAGCTGGGTTCAGAGCAGGACGAAGCACGCAGGACTGGATATTTAGCATCCGACAGATTATGGACAGAAACTCTAGCAAGAAGAGGAGTCTCGAATGGATTATTGCAGGCTATACAAAGTATATACGACAGGACAAGCAACATAGTAAGAGTAGGGACAAAAAACACAAAAAACTTCAACACACGTAAAGGAGTAAGACAGGGAGGAATATTAAGTCCCATACTTTTCATTGCAGTGATGGATGAAATATCACAAGCATGCGGAAAGGATAGAAAAGGAGTTAGTGTAGGAGTACGGCAGCTAAAGCCAATAATAATCAAAGACCTGCTGTACGCGGACGACCTGCTACTTGTAGCAAATAATAAAGCCGAGCTAGAAAAGGCGATAGAACTCTGGAACAAATATCTCAAAGAATACGCGATGAGAATCAACTTCAATAAAACCGAGATAATGACAGTATCCAGGAAACACGAAGATATACAAATCAACATAGATGGATACACAATGAAGGCAACAGAAAGCTTGAAATACTTAGGAGCCATATTAGAAAGTAACGGCAACTTGGAATCAGATGTAAATAATAGAATACAAGCCACATCTAAATTATTCAATGCACTGAAAGGAGTATTTTTAAACAAAAGGGAAGTTAATAAATTAACTAAAATAAAGATTTATAAAACTGTTTTTGTACCCACCTTAACGTATGGAAGTGAATCATGGATACTTACCCAAAAACTAAAATCAAAGATCATTGCAATGGAAATGAAAATACTGAGAAAAATAGAAGGAGTAACGAAGCTAGACAGATTAAAAAACGATGAAATTAGGGCTAGACTTAAGGTGGATCCTATAATATCAAAAATAGAGCAAACTCAACTAAGATGGTTCGGACACTTGACAAGAATGGACGAAGATAACATAGTTAAGCAAATATGGGAGGATTGGGAGGCAGGTTGGGACGGAAAGAAGAAAATAGGTAGACCTAAGAAAAACTGGAATCAAGAAATAGGTGAAGTACTGAAGGAAAGAGGAACTTCTTGGGCGGAAGCAAAGAAGATAGCAGAAGATAGGAAAAGATGGAAAATATACTGCGGAACCCGCAACCCCGACACCTAACGGTACAAGGGGAACCGATGTATATATATATATATATATTGTTATGGTATGAACATACCCAAAATAAATCATTTAAAAATAATCATAAGGCAATACGACCAACTCTGTTATTTGGTTACTTAGTTAAATAAATTCATCACAATAAAAGAAATATAATAGAAATAAACTAATAAATAAGTCAAATTAAAACATGAAAAACTGATAATATTAATAAAAATAAATAACATTCTTTATAATAAGTTTTGGCAAGCACTATATTCTAAATTATTAATCAATTTCAATAAACCCTGTATAATCGAAGAATTTAAGCTATAAATTGACAGATGAAAACAGGAGTACCAACTTCAAGCAAATCGTGTAAAATACCAACCTAAATTTTAAGGTTATAAAAGATATAAATACAAATTTTTGACCACTGCAATGATAAAAACAATAACATAAAAATGAAACAAACACCATATAGTAACTAAAACATAATTTCATTTGAATAAACTTACAATAATTTTAAAGATTGGAAATATCAATTTAGTAACAAACTTTTAAAATGAATTTCATTGCTTGAAATAAAACAAAAGAAAGTTTGTTTAGAAAACAAATGAAAAAATCAACAACTTGCATAAATTTCTCCGAAGGAAAAAGACGTAGAAAAATTTGAGTTGAAATTAAAAGTAAAAATCTTAATAAAACTATATAAAATATTCAAAAGATTAATAATATATTATTTATATAAACATAATTATAAGGAGTCAGTGATACCTATAATTAATAAAAGTAAAATAAGTAAGAATACTTACAAAGTGCCGGTAAGCGTACATCTACCTCTGAATTTATAATTTTAATCAAGACGATCTGATATATCTGGCATAGTTTTGTCGATATAACCAAGAAATTTTCCACAACGAACAGACTGTGTAAAGTCCACCGTTTTTTTGAAGAAGGAAAATACCGGATTTAATCCTCAGCTGACAGTCTGTATATTCTGCAGGCCTTTCCCACATTTTCCAACCCATTGGAAACCTTCGAATTTGAAGAGAGAATAAAAGTATAAACTAACAAACATTCAGGTACCTACCTACTGTTCATATTAATTTTAAGTTTTTTTTTATGTAGTATATAGTATATTACACTCCAAGGGCCGAAAGTTGAAATCTCGGTCCTGCGCGTCATGATGCGCCGAGGCGAAGTTGAACTTTCGTCCCTGCTATGAGGGACGAAAGTGCGTACTTTCGACCGAGGTATGAAGAAAAATTGTTTGCTTATTAGAATTAAATTGTTTGCTTAGATATAATTAGATAAAAATACTTACAGAACATTTGATAAAATCAATTCGTTAGATTAACGTTTTCATTAAGTTTCATAACAGTCATATTCCAAGAACAAAGTAAATAAATTTCTTCTTTTTTTTACTAGATAAATAGTCTATTATAATTAAGGTCACATAGCCACGTAATTGAATTTAGTTCTGTGAGTATAGTTAAATAGTGTGCCTGAATGAATGAATGAATGAAAATTTAGATAAATAAGAATTGGAGTAACTGTATAAATTGTATAATTTGAATATTTTATTATATAAAAAAAAACCTAATAGTTCAATAAAAGATAAAACACTTATCCAATAGTACAGGTGGCTGTTTTGTTTAATGTCTATGATTCAATTGCAGTAATATACTTTAGTGCCAACTTTCAACACGAAGGCCAAAGAACAGTCGGTCGGTCTTCAAAAATTTCAATTTGACCTCACAATAAAATATTCCCTGAGAGTATAAAAAATATACAAATAATAATATAATAAAATAAAAATTAAGAGTCTCATAAAATAGTCGAGATAATCATTAATGGCGCCCAACTAAAATATAAATAAAATTTTAAATAATAATAAATATAAAAAAAAGGTAAGTATTAAACACTATAATAAACAAAATTTATACATATTAAATTTATATAGAAAGCATACTTACCATAACCGTAACAATATATACATTGAAACATATCATTTCCATAGCACACATTGTTAAATAAATTGAACTGCCTATGATTTTAGAGCAATAATATATTTATTTACAATTATCTAGTTTAATAATTTTAATGTACTTATATATAATATATGCTCTACAGGCCTTGTAGACCCAGGGCAGTTATTTTTCTCCACTCCTCTCTATTCTTAGCTTTCTGTTTCCAGTTTCGTATTTTCAGTTTATTTATATCAGACATCACACTTTCAAACCATCTTTTTTTAGGCCGCCCTCTTCTTCGTTTGCCAATAAGAGTCCGGTAAAGAGCCATTTTTGTCATTCTTTCTTTGTTTAATCTTTCTACGTGTCCCAACCACCTTAACCTGTATGTTTTTATTCTTGATGTTATCTTTGATTATCCATATAACACGTATATTTCTTCATTCGTTCTCCTTCTCCAGCCTTCAGGTGTTTCTATTCCACCGAAGATTGCTCTAAGAATTTTACGCTCCCAGCGCTCCAGCTTTTCTTCCTGTTTTTTTGTTAGAATCCATGTTTCACTTTCGTATGTTACAGTGGGTTTTATAATGGTATTATATATTCTTATCTTCATCTTTCTTGAACAGTATTTTGATTTCATCAGTGACTGGAGCATTCCAAATTTTCTGTTGCCTTTCGTGATTCTTGACTGTATTTCTTTTTCTTCGTGTGCATTGCTAGATATTAGTACTCCCAAATAAATAAATTCATGTACCCTTTGGAAACTGTAGTCTATTTCCCTTGTCGTTTTTACAATCAGATTTTCGCCAATACTTCCAGTAGGTATCTCCAAGGACCATATATTTTGTTTTTTCTTGATTAATTTGCAGCCCTAAAATGTTTGCTTGTTCTGCAAGATTTCTTGTAATTTTAGTGAGCTCTTTCTTTGATTTTGCCAATACTGTCAAGTCGTCTGCATACGCAATACACTGCGATGTTCGTTATTATAGATTGTACCATCTGTTTTTACTTTAGATCTTCTGATAATGGCTTCGAGTGCTAAGTTAAATAAAACAGTTGATAGCGGATCCCCTTGCCTTACACCATTTCCGACCCTGAAGACCGTTGATTTGTACCCATTCCAAGTTATTTTGTTACCTGTGTTCAAAAGAGTCATTTTTGTTAACCTGATCAATTTGCCTGGTACTCCTAACCATTTCATAGCGACGAAAAGTTGGTCTCTGCTAACTGTATCATACGCCTGCTTAAAATCTATAAATAGAGCATGTAATTCCGTTTTATACTCATAGCAGGTCATTTGAATTTCCTTTAAAGTGAAAACCTGGTCTGTTACCGACCTGTTGCTCCTAAACCCTGCTTGGTACTCCCCTAGTATATTCTCAGCGTATTTATTCAAACGAGCTCTCATTAGTCTTGCCAGGATTTTATACACTGAATCTAATAAAGCAATACCTCTGTAGTTGTCACAGTTTGTTCTATCTCCTTTTTTGCACAGAGGGCTTATCAGAGCTATATTCCACTCCTCTGGTATTTTTTCAGAGTGCCAAATATGTTTTATAAGCTCGTATATTTCACTTATAAGTTTTGCGCCTCCTCCTTTAATCATTTCTGCTGTTATTTCATTTTCTCCTGGGGCTTTGTTATTTTTTAGATACTTTACAACTTCTTCTACTTCTTGCCTTGTAGGCTCTTCTACCTCCTCATTGAAATCTTGATATCTTTCATCGTTGTTCGGATACTGATCGCACTTTTATCTTTATTGAGTAACTCATTAAAATGTTCCTTCCATCTTTGTACAACTTCTGTAGGTTCTGAGATTAGCTGTCCTCCCTTATTAGTTTTGTAATAAATATTTTTTCCTTGATATCCAGATCTTATTCTCCTTGTTTCCTGATAAAAATTTTTAAAGTCTCTATTTTTGAAATTTTCTTCTACATTTCTGAGTGTTTTCTCCACCGCTTCCCTTTTTTTCCGTCTACATACTGCTTTTAAATCTTTCCTCAATTTTTTGTATTTGTTTTTAACATCATCGTCGTGATTTCTTAATAACAGTTGTCTTGTTTTACTATTCTGTTCCTCTAATTTTTTACACTCTTCGTCAAACCAGTGTTTGGTTTTGTTCTTTGCCTCCTTCTTCGGTAAGATATTTCCATTCGCTTCTTTTATTGCTCGTTTTATCTTATCCCATTTTTCCCTGACTCTGTTAGTTGCGATATATCTGTGAGTCCTTTATTGATCTCTACTTCGTATTTTCTTCTTACCATTTCGTTTTCCAAACCGTTTGTGTCGTACTTCCTTCCTTTAGCTCTATTTTTATTATTTTTCACAATTTCTGTAAAATCCATTTTGCAATTTACTTTTAGCAAGAAATGATCAGTGTCCGTATCTGCTCCTCTCATACTTCGCCGACTTCGGTTATTTCTGTTCCCAACTGTTTAGTTTCTTGTAACGCCAACACATCTATGCTATAATTAAGAAAGACATTTACAAGGTTTATAAGGCTTCCTGGCGAGAAAGTCCCTCTTACATTCCAGCTTCCCATAACTAAGTCTTTACTTTTTTTTATATATTTTGTGTTTCTTACTGTTGTTTTCATTATTTTTTGTTCATTACCATGTCCATCGCCGTTTCCGTCGCTGTTGACTGAAATCTTATCTTTATTTATTCGTTTTTTCCATTGGTTCGTATTATTTTCCTCACTTGTTCCTCGAATCTGTTTTGTACCGGTGATCTTTCATTTATTGTCCTTTTTTGACTGCTGGCTCCTTCTCTTCCATCGTTTTTTTCTTCCTCGCATTGACCGGTGCCTTTCACCCTGTACAATTCGTTATGTATTATTAACTTGTATCTTAATTGTACTATGTCGCCTTTACTCCTTGCTTCCTTCATTTTTATTATAAGCTTCCTCCTTTCCTCTTGGACCTCCTTTGGGTAATCTTCATCAATCCATATATCTGTGCCCTTCAGGCTTCTGGTGTTCTGCAAAATCATTGTTCTTGTACTTTCCCTGTTCAGTTTTACCATTATTGGTCTTTTCCTTTCTGTGTTGTATTTGCCAATTCTCCGTACTATGTCTATATCTTCTTTCACTGCGATTTTTACTCCCATCTCTTGTATTACTGTGCATATTTTGTCTTTTGTTTCGTTCTCATTTTCCTGTTCTTCATCTACTATTCCTTTTATAATAATACATACATACATACATGCATACATACATACATAAAATAACTCTGAATAAAATGACAGTTAATAATTTAGTGGATTGAGGTTAAAAAGGCTTCGAGTAAATCTCCTCGATCAATTTTGATGGGTACATTTGAGTGCACTCGAGTAATGTACGCTCCACTTTTCGAACAGCTTACTCGATGTATAGCTCCGCTCACACTTCCCCTGTTTTGAGTACGAGTGACATATCGAACGCTTTACCTTACCCGGAGTGTCACTCGAGTGCTTTATCGAACGCGCTATAAATATGTTATTAGAATAATACTGTATGTTATCTATGGTTTAAATGACATTTATTGGAACACTAGCACCACAAGTGATGCGAGATTGAACTTTTCAAGAAACTGAAAACCAAGAGACAACCACAGACCACTTACCCTATAGACAACCCGCGCAGGTTACAAGACCTTGAACGAAAATATAGTTTCAATCCTGATCATCGGATGTCGCTAGTAGTCTGAGTAGGCAAATATCATAGCTCACGATTGTAATGCTGGTTGCCATAATCGGGAGTTCTCTTGTTAAACGAATCTAAAGTGATGTCGCTGTTAAGGTGTGGTTCCATTTTATTGTTGTTATTGTCAGTTGTGACTTGTTTTTGTTTTTGCTTACCGTTGTTTGAACTATTTACTTTTTTTATTATTACCAGTTGTGTGTGCTTACTACAAGTAATAGTGATTATAAAAATAGACAAAATGCCTTCATTCAAAAAGTGTTGCGTTCCTCATTGCGTTAGTGGGATACAGTGTTGTTCCTAGGAAAAATTTTTTGGTAACAAAATTACACGCAAAAACGTAAATGAATGCCGTAGAATGCTAAAAAAGGTAATAGATTTTTATTTTTCTTCTTCTTTTTATACACAATGTAGAGGGGTTTATTCAGTGATGCCAGCTCCTTGGAAGTTAAATAGCTATAGATTTTTTTTGTATATAAGTTAATTGTGGTTTGTAGTTTAAATTTCTATGTACTTCTAAGTGTTAAGATACTTTGTTAGATTTGTATTATTGCAACGAATAAATAAAACAAGAAAATTTGTAATTGTTTTATTTTTTCCGTACTCTCACGTTATTCTTATTGGGTTTGAATTTCGCGCCATCGTTGGATTTGAATTTTGCGCCATTCTTGTTACTTTTGACGCAGAACAACAGATGGATCTTGACGCTCCTAAAATTGTAAGTTGCCTACTAAGCAGGTGCCAGAAACTACTAGCGACATCCGATGATCAGGATTAGAACTATATAATGGGTACGACGTTCTATAACGGGCGTGGGGTGTCTATAGGGTAAGTGGTCTGTGGAGACAACCAGTTTTATCACAAATCAAATCAGGTGATTTGTGAATTTTATTCCAGAGACTTAATTTATATACTTTGTTATTACTAATATATAATCCTTTATCTATGGTTATTCTTTTCTTACACATACTGCATAAGTAATAATTATGGAAACAAAGCAAGAAATTAAGGTTAATTTCAAGGAATGTATGGAGGAAATTATCGATATCAAACATGAATTTGATGGAGAGATTCATACCTTAAATTTTCAAAGTAATTTATTTGGAAAAATTATCAGTTCAATTAAACAAGAGAAAACTGAAGATTTAAATATTGATCCCATAATTAAAATCGATCCATATAAAATTAAAACTAAAATGAAATATTCAAAAAGGAAACAAAGAAAGCCATCTAAGTTAAAAGGTGAGTAAAATTTGATTAATAATATTTGTATTCTATATCAAGTTATTAATAATAACCATATTTCGATCCTTATATAGTTACTATTAATGTAGTTGATGCTTTTATAAAACATTTTCAAAGCAATATATTCAGCATAGCTTTATGTAAATATAATAACCTGCAAATATTAGAAATTCTTCTTTGCATCATAAAACTTTATTTCATAGTCTCAAAACTTGAGATTTTAACTGTGAGTTGATGTAACATTGGATTTTCAAGAAAGTTGTCTTCACAGTATATTTTTTTGCAATTTCTAGAGCATCCTTATTTCTATTTACGAGGGTAGGTACCTTGAATTCTCCAAACAATTAATATACCTACTAGAAGAGTAAATATACCTATTATCATATGCCAACATAAACATCAATGTCTAAGTTTATTTATTTATTTTGCTTGATATCAGAGATGTTGCCATGTCATATTATTTAAATCTGATAATCATCCAACAACTTGAATTTTTTTGTGGTTCCTCAATATGTTCGTTAATAATTATTATATAATTGAGATAAATGTATAAAAAAGAAATTTATGTAATCTTTGACAATATACAAAATTTCATTAAGACATGAATGAATGTTTATAAACAGGATGTCGATTTAAAAGTCTCAGTAATTCTGCATTTTTCAATAAATGTGACAAAACCTTGTTTTTTGAATATTTACAATTTTGATAGCTGTTATTTTTTATTTTTACAAAATATGTTATGGCTCTTGTATTCAACTGTGGTAGATGGTGTGAAAAAATTTTAATGTGGATCAATTAATACTGTATGTACCTATTAGTTAAATAATGTTAACAAGATGTTGCCTGAATTGTTGTGTACTATAAAAAAAAATAAAGTACCTATAAGTGTTCAGAACTTCCCATTGTCCTATCATTTGATATATAAATACCATTCACCTATTCTAATAAGAATACAAATGAAACTTCCATTTATTGCAAATGAAAAAAGTTGGCTTGTGTTTATTTTATCATTAATTAATCATAGTTTCTGTTGAAGTATAATCTAAGCAAATAGTTGTTTCTTTATTGAAAAAGATTCAAATACAAAAAGTATTGATACTTTGTTTAGTTCCATATAAATAAATCTTCTATAACTAATTTCAATTTCTTTTTAAACTTTGTTGTTCCAATATATTTATTCCTTACAGAAAAATTATTAAATGGAAGTTATGTAAAATGGAATTCTTCAACTGGGATTATCATATGTGAAGTTTGTGGAAATCTTTACAAAAAGAGAGTTGAATATTTTAGTCACTTCTCTACTAATCATGGCATAAAACAGAGGAAGAAATATATAAATAAATTCAACAAAATAAGAATCAACAATATCAAAACTGAAGCTCATGATGAAGAAATTGAACAAAAATTATCGGACACAATAAATCTTCAACATCAGCTCAATGTTATTGATAATTTCAAGTCACCACTTGGAGGTGAAGTTGGTTTAAGTGACAATATTTGTAAGTGTTTGAAATCTGACAAAAAGCCAAGTGAATGTAACATTCGTTTGAAACGTTTTCAAACCACAGACCATTCAATTGAAACTTCAAGCTACCCTACAGGAAAAAAATCATTCAAATGCAGCGTTTGCTCAAGACACTTCTCATCTAAACATAATTTAAGTATACATTTGCATACACATGCAAGCAAAAAACGTTTCAAATGTAAAATTTGTTTAAAATCCTTTTCAATTGCTCATAAATTAACAGTTCATACTCGAAGTCACACAGGCGAAAAACCATTCAAATGTGAAATTTGCCCCAAATTTTTTGCACAGAAAAATAATTTAAAAACACTTTTGCGTATCCACATGGTCGACAAACCTTTCAAATGTAAAATTTGTTCAAAATCTCTTTCAACTGGTCAACAATCAACAGTGCATACTCAAAGTCACACAGACGAAGAATCAAACAAATGCAGCATTTGCTCAAGTCATTTAGAACAAAGTAATTTAGATGCAAATTTGCATATCCACACTGGCGAAAAACCTTTCACGTGTGAAATTTGCCCAATATCTTTTTCACTGAAAAGTAATTTGCAACAACATATGCGTATCCATACAGGCGAAAAACCTTTCAAATGTGAAATTTGCCTAAAATCTTTTACACTGAAAAGAAATTTAAATAGACATTTACGTATCCATACAGGCGAAAAATCTTTCAAATGTGAAATTTGCCTAAAATCTTTGACACGGAAAAGTCATTTGCGTATCCATACAGGCGAAATTCTAAAACGAATGTGAAATTTGTTCAAAATCTCTTTCAACTACCAAACAATTAATGCTTCATATTAGAAGTCACACAGACGAAAAACCTTTCAAATGTGAAATTTGCCCAAAATCTTTTGCATACACGAGTAATTTAAATGCGCATTTGCGTATACATACAGGCGAAAAACCTTTCAAATGTGAAATTTGCCCAAAATCTTTTGCATACACGAGTAATTTAAATGCGCATTTGCGTATACATACAGGCGAAAAACCTTTCAAATGTGAAATTTGCCTAAAATCTTTTGCACTGAAAAGAACTTTAAAAACACATTTGCATATCCATACAGGCGAAAAACTTTTCAAATGTAATATTTGTTCAAAATCTCTTTCAACTGCTCAACAATTAACAAGGCATACTTACTCGAAATCACACCGGCGAAAAACCTTACAAATGTGAAATTTGTTTAAAATCTCTTTCTCAACTGCCCAACTATTAACAAGTCATACTCGAAATCACACAGGCGAAAAACCTTACAAATGTGAAATTTGCGTTACATTTTTTGCAGTGATAGTTGATTTTAAAAGACATTTGCGTATCCACGGGCGTCATACAAATAGTTTAAAATATTGTGATAAAACTAAAACCTTGGAACCTCACCAACTTTTAAGAATGTGATGGTTTAATAATAGAAACAAATTAAAACTAGTATAAAATTCCTTGAGATCGTAAAAAACGTGTACTCTCCTAGTAGGAGTCGCGACACTTGGGCCAACCCCCTCCACTTTCCATTTAGCCGATGGCGGGTAGGAGTCTCGGTGGCGACATCTACATGCGGGTAGTCTATGGGCCGGTGGCCTGCGGGTAGGAGTCTGCCGATGGCGACATGCGGGGGGGGGGGAGGGGCCGTCCGCCATTTTTTATCCATGCGCTTGGGGCGAAATATCAAAATCAAATTGTACAAAAATCACAATTTCATGAAAATCCTTGATATTACGACGACCCTGACTAAAAACATTCACGTTAAAACGTCACATGTGCCGTAGGTGCGAATATCATGATTAATAAATGTACGGGCGTCACAAGGCAAAAGGGCCTTAACGTGAAAGGCAGGTATTTGTCAGCACCCTCGTACTAAAAGTCAATCATAGCAAACTCGAAAGGTATTAACGGCTATTCGTGAATCATATACAGGGCGGAGTTTGAATGGTAGGACTTTAGCAAACGGCTGATATATATACGTGAATCATATACAGGGCGGATAATCTTTGAATGGTAGGTTGATTTTAGCAAACGACAAGGTCTTAACGTCTAGTATATACGCGAATCACCCATTATATAGAGGGTGGATCTTTCACATTATGTGACGCTCTAGTAACATCAGCATATACAGAGTGTAGCGAAGAGTACAAAAATGGAGCCAACTCAAACGTCACATGAAACGTCGATGCTGCATGTCAAATGTCAAACATCACATGTGACGTCTATGCTGAAGTGTGACAAATAAGGGGCAGACAGAGAACGCATCGATAGATCCCGTACGATGATACACCGTAAGTTGTGACGTAATCGGATCCGTTACGATGCTAACAGTGCGATGGTTGGTTGAAAGTAGCTTGGAGTTTTATGCTGTTATTAATGTTTCTGCGATATACCAGGCTGGTTAAAAGATTTTAGAAATTGCTGCCAACCCCAAAACGTCACATCGTCACGTGCTACGTTGTCACGTCACGTTGTCACGTCAAACGTCACGTTGTCACGTCACATCGTCACGTGCTACGTTGTCACGTCAAACGTCACGTTGTCACGTCAAACGTCACGTTGTCACGTCACATCGTCACGTGCTACGTTGTCACGTCACGTTGTCACGTCACATCGACACGTCAAACGTCACGTTGTCACGTCAAACGTGTGCGGATAGGAGCGCTCTCTTTTGACTTCGAAAGAGTACATACATTGGATGGTGAAGATATTTTTTAAAAAGTGAGGTTATGAAACAAATAGAAAATCTTATTGGATGGAAGACGTCGTCAGACGTGGAGCAGACTGGGTGTCGCCTGCAAACAAAAAACGTCACATCGTCACGTCAAACGTCACGTTGTCACGTCACATCGACACGTCAAACGTCACGTTGTCACGTCAAACGTGTGCGGATAGGAGCGCTCTCTTTTGACTTCGAAAGAGTACAGACATTGGTTGGTGAAGATATTTTTTAAAAAGTGAGGTTATGAAACAAATAGAAAATCTTATTGGATGGAAGACGTCGTCAGACGTGGAGCAGACTGGGTGTCGCCTGCAAACAATTACCTTACTTATAAGACGTATCCAACCATGTTCAACAAAACAGAAGAAAAAATGAGATCAATAATGTTTTTGTCAAGACATGTGTAATATTAGTATCTGTCTTTGTTTTAAAAATTTTCTTAAAAATTGTAAGACGAAAATTTGAATCTTCATGTAATATAAAAGTTGATGGTGTTTCAATTTATTTATAATGGTAATACAGTATTTGAAAACCAGTGGCGGAGGCGTCTTTTCGATACATGAATATAGTCCAGAGGCGTGACAGGGGTGACAAAGTTACCTGCTGCACACGGATCAAATTTGCAAACATCAATAATGTGTGGAAAAACACCGTGGCATTTTTAGCAGAAATTCCGCTTTGACCCCGAACGTAAATGTAGTCTGCTTCTTGCTGCTGGACCATTTAGAACACATTGTTCCAAAGCAATCATGTGAGAATGTATTTTATAATAATTATATTGAACCAAAACTCTATCGAAGACATATTTTCCCAGGCAACAGATGTGAGCATTCCATTGACAGCCATACTTTTAAAAACACTACCTACTGCAATGAGTTTCTTGCAACTGGAACATCTTTGATATTCAATGCCCCAACCTTTTAACTGAAGATTTAACAAAAATTATTATCAATATTTTAAAAATAAACTCTGCAATTAGCTTATCTACCACATACCTTTAGTTACAACATTAAAAAGTTTTAACCACAAGTATAATTTTATCCGAAACATGATAAGACATATGGTCAGTTGTTCTCAACCAGATTTTGTCTTTTTAATACTAAATGATAAATTTATTGTGACTGAACCTAACCACTGCTATGAAGCGTTTCTTCACACATAATTAGGTAAAATAAAGAGATCTCCGGATCATAATTTCAAAGTTCTTTCGGTAATTTGATTCTCCGTAAATAACAGATTTTCCGCAAATACTCAAGGAACCCAAAAATTCTCGAATGAACACATTTTTTCAAAGCAATACCGGGGGCTTAAAAGTAACATTTATACATGGCGACTCAAAGTAACAAATATTACTACACGAATTTCTATACAGGGGCTTAAAAGTAACATATATTTATGGCGACTCAACAAATGAAATATTACTACGAATTTCTATACAGGGGCTTAAAAGTAACATATATTTATGGCGACTCAACAAATGAAATATTACTACGAATTTCTATACAGGGGCTTAAAGTAACATATATTTATGGCTACTCAACAAATGAAATATCACTACGAATTTACCGGGGGGGCTTGAAAGTAACATACGATATACATGGGCAAACTGATGCTTTGGTACGTGGTGCGTCGCCCTAATGTTGACAAGAAAAATCGTCTATAATCAGTACGCCTGCCTGGGGGACTCTAGTATTCGATATACACTGGAAAATCAAAGTTGACCGTTTCGTATTACATGTGCTTCAAACTCATTTTCCTCATTTTGAAAACAAGTTGGGTCACTCATGAGGTTAATTAGGATGCATGACTAAAACACAAGTTAACAAGACATTTTTTTTATTTAAATATTTTAGCTACAGTTTCATGAACATTTTCGCGCACTTTCAATAGATGCTTTGGCGCTTTAGTAAAGTATTCAAGTGTAGACTCTTCCGAAAAACTTTCAAAAATACCCACCATGATTAAGTCTCCGATGGTTTTACACTCAAATTCATCTTTATAATGAGTTACTTGTAGATTATGAGGTATATGATGTTGCATAACTGCTAGAGAGGGATCATAAATTTGCTCATTGTGTTCTATCCAGAAATGTGGCGTAATTTTTATGCCATTTGAATAGACCTTTGTACCTAGACATAATTCGGTTGTTATCCCGTATTTTGAAGCTACTTCATGGAAAATTAAACTTCCGGCTAGACACACCCCGCAATAGTTTGCTCGAATAAACTCCTGCTCAATACAACACTTAATGAGGTTGAGTTTAACGTACTCACGCTTGGGATCTGTGAAAGTCATCTGCTCAAGTGATCAATGATGAATGACGATCTGTTTGGATAATTGTACTTTTAAACCCTGGTGGCCAATTATTATGGAACGACAAAGAATTTATTACCATACGACGTTATCTAACCACAACCGATAAGAGAATGAAAACATCTTTGTGTAATTGTTTTTTTAAATTTTCAAGACTAATTGTAGGACGTATGAAATATTTTGCGCACCTCTTTCCACAGCCAACCCAGGAGGCAATAATCAGAGATTATCGGAGGTGTTTAAGGCTTCGTTTTAGGATTCCCCATTGGAAATACTATACAGCAGAACTGTATAATATTACCAATAGGCCTACCGGCTAAGTAGTCTTAATAAAGACCCATATCCTCGTCTTCTGTCTGTGACAGGTCCCCAAAATCGGGAGCTTTTAACATTTACTCGTTATTTCTTTTTGAATTTCAGGTGTCCAATTCGAAATAATTGTAAAGACACACAGTTTCCCAAATTGGAAGGTTTAACATTCACTCGTTATTTCTTGTTGGGTGTCCAATTCGAAAATGTAAAGGCGTGAATACACAGTTTCCCAAAATTAATTGGGAGGTATTCTTCTAACCCTCAATCACTCGTTATTTCTTGTTGGGTGTCCAATTCGAAAATGTAAAGGCGTGAATACACAGTTTCCCAAAATTAATTGGGAGGTATTCTTCTAACCCTCAATCACTCGTTATTTCTTGTTGGGTGTCCAATTCGAAAATGTAAAGGCGTGAATACACAGTTTCCCAAAATTAATTGGGAGGTATTCTTCTAACCTTCAATCACTCGTTATTTCTTCTTGAATTTCAGGTGTTCAAGTCGAAATAATTGTAAAAGACATACACAAAACTGGAAGGTTTAACATTCACTAGTTATTTCTTGTTGAATTTCAGGTGTTCAATTCGAAATAATTTTAAAGACATACAAGTCCCTGGGAGACTGCGAGGATACGGTACTAAGCTGAATAAATTTTAAACAGGTGATTTTGTCTACCGTTTTATTTCCTTAAACCCATACGGTACAGAACCATGATCCGAAAGAAACTTTCTTTTCAGGGAATTCGGTTGATATTTTTTGGTTATTGTTTTTGTTATTACCTCGTGTGCAGCTGATCGCTGTATTCGACTTGATGTTATGTAGACAGGTGAACCAGGATTTAGTATCATCTCTTTAATGGTATCGAAATTAACGGTCTTTCTTGCCTCAATTGTCAGAGAGATTCCTTTTACTTTACAGCAGACTTTTTCTTTTTGATCTTTGGTGGACCAGAATTTGTACGCATAGTTCTTTGGCCCACCGCTTACAAATTCCGTAATGTACGATCCACGGCCCTCTGTTTCAAGCTCATCAGTCATATCTCCGATAAACTCTCCAGTTGGAATGCTATATTCATTAGGTCTTGAGATGTATATGACTGAATCTGTATCATAATATAAGACCTTCTGATCAACTTTTTCGAGATAACTGTAAAGTTTCAAACGAGCTAAAGCCGTTACATATGCCGCAACCACAACATTAACGGTTGGTAGAGAATCATAGGCCTCTTCTTTGTATTCCCAATTGACAATTAAGGTCTCATCACCGATTGGAAGTAGTGTATTTACAGATATCGAGGGATCGGATATCATTTTGAAAAATTCAGCGGAAGTATTGACAATTGATGTTTTTGTCTGGTTCTCGCGTTGACCAAACTTACCCCAAAACGAGTTGAGCATAAGTTTAGCTAATGAACGAAGCCCTGGGTTATTGCAAATTTTAGAAAATTCTAGTTGAACAGCCTCCCTCTGCAAAAACCGTTCAATATACTCATCTTTTTCCTCTGGAGTTTGACAAGTTTTGGGCCAGTCAGATGCCTCCTGTTTAATTTTGATAAACTTATTCATCATCTCCGTAAATAATCCAGTATTCGTTTTACTGAGCTGTATTGATTCATAGGACCAAATTTCCTGGATATTGCGAATTTTGTATCCCATTTTCACAGCTTTAACTACCTCTTCTAGCACCCACGTGCCTGTGAGGGTTCGTTGATCCTCTGTGTGACAGCACTCCTCAGGGTTGAATATTTCACTGCATGAGCGACATAGGGTGAACATTAACTTGCCGTTCATCTTTTGTGGTAGCACAGGGTGAAAAATATTTGTAGGGGGTAGAATCGAGCATTTGATTAGCCCACAAATTGAAGAAAGGTTAATTGATGAACATTCAGCACCTACAAAAACTCGAGGATGTCCTACAGGGAATTTTCCATATTTACAAGCCCAGGGATAAAGAGAACGGACATCAGAATAATTAATTTTTTCATTCTTCTTGGCTTTATAATATGAGTAGACGTTTCCTGTGCGACCCCCGTAAAATGCGTCACGAGGATTGAGAGGATAGTTAGACAAAAGTGGATGGGTCTCTGTATATGTTTGAATTTCTGGGGTCATTATTTTTCTAAAGTCACACTCCCACATTTCAATAACTTCATACCCCAACGACTTTAATCTTTCGACCTTAGCTTGTGTAGCCTCGTATCGAATGTTTAAATTCTCAGAGGGGTTGTCTTTGAGAGGTTTATCTCTCTGAAAGGTAAAACATCTGGGGCATCCGTGGTAGAAACAACCTTGAAACTCAAAAACTTGATTAGTTTCGGGACAGAATCCATCAACCTTAACTCCAGCAAGTAATGCTTCAGGACCTTTCGCAGCGTGTTGAATATGTGACTGTCTTTGATGTTCCTCCCAAAGTAACCACTGAATAGCAATTTTGGATTGATTATCCCTTAAACGATACCCATTCTTTGGAATAATACCAATGGTGTTTGGTTTTAGGATGTTGCGCCTAAAGACTTTATTGCAGGCTGAAGCGATGGTAGTAGCTTCCATAAAAGGACATACATCAGTTTCAGAAAGCATAAGTTCTCTGAATTTAAGACTAGCCTTAGTCAAAATATCTACATCAGAAATGCAATATTCGATGATTTCCTTTTGAAAATCGAAGACATAATTCTCTGAAAGCCTATTGTTATACCACTGTATAAACTCTTCCTGTTCTTTTTCAGTTTTAAAATTGTCCAGAGAATAAAACTCGATAGGGGGCATAGGTCCTACGTATTTCTGATTTTGAGTGGTATTGAATAAATGAGGAAAATAACCCTTTTTCAACTCTGAAAAGCCGAAAGATTTCGGAAGACCTGACAATGCCATTGGAAAATAAGATAGTGAATCAATGAATTTGATATTACCGACAGACATTGAAATTAATTTTGTTCCACGCATAATAAGATCGGGTGTTAGGTCTGTTTTTGTTAAAATATAATTAAATACGAACTGATGGTCGAATCCACCGCCGTTGTGGGCGAGAACAGTAACTTTTTTAAATTTCTTACGATTTGTCAAAAGGTGATGCATGAATGGTGAAACGGGGTCATCACATTTTAGTACTTGTAAACGAAGGCCACATTTTTTACAAATTTCTGCAGAAGACTCAATACAATTATCGCAACATTGTCGAAATACACAAAGATTAGGTTCATGCAGAAGAGAACCGTCAGCGTTAACTTTTTCCTGTCGGGTTTCAAGATCGTAAAATACAAAAAGAAAATCTTTAGCTGGCGGCGAACCAGTATCGGGTTGGATATAACAAAGATGATTGGATGGGGAATGTTTTTTGCAAATTTTGCAGAAGATCTCTCCACAGGTATGAGGTCTGTTTGCTGGAACAACTTTGAAACATTCCTCACAACGTCGTATCTGTGAACAAATACCATATTGCAAATGCCTATCGAGACACACTTGCCCCCGGAAAGATCTCTTGCAAGAATCGCATTTTATAGACAGCACTTCATTGGGGCAAGAAGGCGATTGTTGGCATCCTGGGCAGGTTCCCACACAACGGTGATATTTCTTATTGTCATAAGGTATGTGACATTCTTCGCAGTAATAACCGCAACAGAATGCGGCGGTCAAAGAAGTAATGACGTTGTAGTGACCATTGTGGAAGAGTAAATTCAGATGAGGACCAACACCATTACTTTTGAAAATAATGTCACGCCCCTTACTATTATAATCATACACGATTATCTGGTAGGTGGCAAGAAACCGTTGAAATTGCTGGAGTTCAGGTATTCCAGCCCCTTCTTCAGGTATTGAGACATCGGCACTTGTCATCAATTGTTGGGCTCTTTGGCCCTGCAGCTTCCCGGTATCTTTCCGCAACTTTTTATATTCAATATCTTTGTCTACGTATGCTTTTGCAACAACAAGAGCACGAGGTAAACACAAATTATCTTTATTATTTATCGAAACAATGCCGCGGCGATTAGCACATTCTTCGTTAAAAGAATTGTACTTTGTACCGCGACCTTGTCCCTTGGGCATTCGTACTGAAGTAACCCCTAAACAGAAAGTTTCCGTATTCAAACCAGTAGAGTTGGATTGATATATGGCAGAAATTTTCTCCCATACATCATCAACTGTCACCTCCGAAGCAGACTTAAAACGCATCCACCCCTGACCTCTTGCAAAGTCTTTGGAACAAAAGGTAAAACCCACATAATCAGTAGGTTCAACATCTTCTGTTCCCTTGAGAATAATTTGGGTAATTGCGTCTTTTACCCACCCTGTTGGTTCTATACCGTGGGGAATATTCTTAATTTTGAACTCCAGAGTTCTACCCTGAACGCCAAAACGGCGAATATTTTTTTTGAAGTCTTTCATTATTAAAAACTTATCCATCGCTGAATCAATTTCGAAAGGGTGAAAAATTTTTAAAATCAAATTCGACAACAATCTGAAGGTAAAACTGTTTTAGACTTACCGCAACTGATAGGACACGACCGAACACGATGATGACTGAAAACATAAATGAATTTTCAGGTGCTGCATCTCTATTTATAGAGGAAAAATGATGTCACGTGATCTATTTCAGAAAAGATGAATAATACTTTATTAGAAGTAACATATGTTTTAAATAATATTTTATCAGGGAATCGCTATGATGATTCATTTATAAATATATTGATGTTACTTTCCGAGTTTAAAACTAAATAGTTTGTGTGCGATTAGATAACCTTACTTTTGCGGTAGTATCAGCTATAAAAACGACCATGTGAACCGATAATAAAACAATTTCATTAGATAATATTGCATAATCTTTTTTTAAAATGTACAGTTCTAAAGATAATTTGTGGTTGTGAGTGTGGTTTTTAGTAGAAGAGTTAAAACAGATATTTTTGTTTATCAGCATAATGATTAATAAGGGATACCGAATTCAAAATTATAGGCATAAGATATTCAAATAGCATGTAACAATTGTACAAAAAATGACGTGTGCAAAAAGCGTGGCGTGTGCAAAAAGCGTGGCGAGTGCAAAAACATGAGAACTCGTCATGACTTGTAAAAGCGGAAATAGCTAGGAAAAATCAAAGGTGTTGCACAGCTTTCGAGTCGAACACACTGCACCGTTGTGTTTGTACATATGTTTAGAATTTCAAAGTAATTAGACCGAAATTTATTTAGTTGATAACCGCCAACTATTGGTTCTGAAGAGTAAAATAGCATTACATTTTTATTTTAAATATCCGCTGGTTACATTGTAAAATATTACAAACCACAGTATTGTTTTCAATAATAGAAATAATCAAGTTTTCCTGAATAAGCAAGCCTTTTATCATGTAAATTTAAGAATTTCAAAATCCATGGCCGACTACTCAATCCATGATTTTCTCTGAGGTCATTAGCGAGCTACCTTTGAGTTATCATGATAGTGTTTGAGAGAGATATCTCATTGTTAACATCTTTGTGAGAATAGCTAACGATGTTCCGCCGTTTGAACATATCATTCCCTTAGAAGATAGGAGTGAGGGTTTTGTTGTGAATATTTAAATAATGATCTAGTAAATCATTATACGTATTACCTTCAGAATTCAAACGGATTTCTAGCCGTTATAGTACGGCGATAGAGAGTTTACTTTTTATGGTGGCTTGAATCCCTCCTAACCTTCGAGAAGAATAGTCTCTAAGCAAATTTGCTAATCAAAATGTTTTGTATTTTAAAAGATTCATTATATTTATTTGACGTTGATAATTTTTTGGTGAAAATTATATTTCCTAACCACTTTTGATGTTTTTATTAACTTGTTGCTGTTTTTGTATTTTGTTTTATTTGCAGTTGGTAATTTTCAAAATTTCCTAAACCACTTTTGTTGTTTTTCACTGTTTTGTATTTTTAAAAGTTTTGCTGTTGGTAATTTTCAAAATTATATGTTTTTATTTACTTGTTGCTGTCTTTTTGTATTTTAAATGTTTGCTCTTGTTAAAAGTTTCTCTCCTTAAAATTACAGGCTCACTTATGTGTCTAGTTTATAATAAGTATTTTTTTGATAATCTAGACATGTTTATACGTAATAACTAGGATTGGTAAAAGTATTAAAATTATTTTGATTTCTCTTATTTTTTATTGGAACTGTAACATTTATTAAAAACATATTTTATTAGTAACATTTATTAAAACATATTTTTTGATTGCTCTTGGGATTGATACACCACCGCTTGGTCTCCGTCGTTCATTCGGGGCTGTAACACAATTTTTAATGTATTAACTGTTTTAAGTAATAAAATACTTTACCTCAACACATACACCTCCAAATGGTCTCTGTAGCTGATTCGGGGCTGTAACGCTATTGTAATAAAAATAGTTTACCTCAATGTTAAGGCTGGTTGGGGCTGTAACATAATTTTGTATTAATAGTGAATTAAAAATATGTTTGCTCTTGTTTTTTATCCCTAGAAGTACAGGAAAGGGATAGGTAACTAGTGTCAGTTATATAAAAGTGTCTAGTTTAAATAAGTATTTTTCTGATGATCTAGACATGTTTATACGTAACAGCCGAAGCAGCTTGAAGCTCACTAGTTTTCTCGGCCGGGAGAAAAAGAGGATCTAGGATTGGTAAAAAGGTTTTATTGAAAAAACATTAAATTGTCTTCTTTTATTGGGGCGGCTGTATTACAATATAATAATGTAATAATTATTGTTTTAAGTAATTAATAAATACTCTACCTCATCACGTGATGGTCTCCTGGCTTATGATGGACTGTAACACAATTTCAATGTATTATTGTTTTAAGTAATACAATACTTTACCTCAATATATACACATCCGCTTCTATCCCCTCATAATCCTCGGGAGTCCAGTGGAGGGGTCTATAACACAACATTTTTAATGTATTAATTGTTTTGAGTAATACAATACCTTAACGCCCACACCACCACCGATGACGCCTCTGGGTTTGGAACGTACCAGATGCTGTACCCCTGGTACGATCCCATCCCCAACATACCCTCGGGCCTCCGTAGGAATATCGGAGATGATCCTAGCACAATCACCAATACTTACACTCAACTCTGTTGGTAGTCGCATTCTTATGACTGCTTCTAGGTTTTCTGAAAAAAATATGTCAACACAGTATTGGGAAAAGTAGAATTCGATAGATGGCGCTCTGAAATGTCAATGTCATTTTAGCAACGAGTAAAACAAATCAGCTGCCGTAAGCCCTTTGATATTTAAGTGGTTTTATTTTGCTGTTTTAGTTATTTTCAGTGTGTGTTTTGAAAAACTTTTGCTTTTTCTTTGATTGTGCTTTAGTAATTTGTGTTGTTAAACTAAATTTTGACTCCTGATATTTTTATTTTTGGAGTAATAGGTGTTCAACTTTTTAAGTGTTACCGGGAGTGTTAATTATGTTAATGTTTGTAAATTTTATTGTGACTTACCTTTTGGATTTCTTCATTGTGAATACTGTATGTATTGAATAAATAAAAACACTTCTTATTTTTGAATTTGGTTTTAATTATTTTTGTACAAACGTAATGCAAAATTTATGAACTAATGGTCGCGCGTGGTCGTGGCTTGACTGTGGTAGTTTTAAGGAAGGTACTGCATTTAAAAGAAGATAGGTACTTTTTCTTACCAAGACCTGAAGAATATGTTACTCATTTATATACTGTTCACCTTTACAAATATAAACTATACCATCCACTATTAACTTATAACTATTACACACTTGGTACTAACCTTGACTATAGTAGTCTTCCCTTTTAAAATGTAAAGAACACACGGACATATACTATCTGTAACTGGTTTCCCCATTTTTACTTTCGTTGCCCTAGCCTTTCTTTGAGATATATTTTCCATAACTCCAAACGTATTTTCAATATTTACCATTCTTCACATGGGAGGAAATTTATGGAAAGATAAATCGGGATTTTTCCCTTTACGGCTAGTGCAACCAAATCCACAACAGTTTCGATTATGCAGCGACATAATTCAAAGTATAAAACTTTAAAAAAGGTACAAAACATTGCAATCAAACTTGATCTGCAATGAAAACAAAAAATAGAATAACATAACCTCTTCCATAATATCTCTGATTATTATAAGAATATTACCTCAGAAATGATGACAGTTGAGTTGAATAGAAAACCACAGTTTTAAGCTTGTCACTGACACAAAATTAAACAGATAAAGTACGAATTTACGGTAATTACGTTGACTAAAATATAATACAAAAACAATGCAAAACGAATTATTTTACTCGTTGCGACAACTACAATTTTTTCCGCCAGAGGTCTCACTGAATTCTACTCCGCCCAATTATGAAGATTTGTATTATTCTTACCCATTTTTGCTGCTGTTTACTTTTTGTCCTTCTTTTTATACTGTGTATGTAGCTTTCAAGATGTACACTCGCCGATTATTGATATGGAACTGCCGTTGTCGTGTTGTCAGAGCATATTTATATCGTTTTGAAATATTTTTTATCAACTTCACGAAGTTATGGTAGACTAATTAACTTTGTAGAATTTCATCTCATATCAACAACTAACAGATGCTAATATTACACATGTCATGGTAAAACACATTGATTTCATTCCCACATCAATTTGGGGTGTTAACATCATAACTGTCTCGATTACGACAAATGTGTCATAATTGGTGTGTTCTCAGAGCATATACATTCACCCTTCATCAAACCCCACACCTTTTTGTCCGCTAGCGGAATGTTAAAGTAATCTGCATAATCACACATGGTAAACACATTGATTTCCAGAGTGTTTCAATAAAAACCCCACGTTTCTTTAAAAAACTTTATTTATAATGGTAATACAGTATTTGAAAGCCAGTGGTGGAGGCGTTGTACATCAATTTTGAAAAAAATTATTAAAATTCTAAATCATTTACAATTTTATGTTTGTAAAAATAAATGTATTCCCTAAGAGCATGAGACAATAAATTATCGCTAGCTTCACAAAATGCAAACAATAAATCCAATTTACTTAGTTGACAATTAGTACTTATTTGCACAACATTTTTAACAATTTTTATCAAATTCCGATAGTATGAACAAAAATCCAGTGAGTCTAAAAATGCTATACGATGCAAAATAACACTTTTATTGATGCATACAATCTGATGCACATCGTTTTCACTCAAAAGGAAATTGATTTCATGCTTGGTAATTTACAAAAATCTTATGTCATCGTACACTAGTTCACGAACAGTACAATAGTCTCCACATTGAATTTCTACAGGATCATATGTATTCCACGATTCAGGCATTGGACCATTAATGAACTCGTTGTTTTCCTATATTGCGATCAGCGTCATCCATTCGAAGGAGCTGAAGGAAATTTTTGTCGGTTTATCTGTGTATGACAAAGCAATTGCAAAACCAGAAGTTCTGTCAACACAGTATTATGAAGATTTGTATTATTCTTACCCATTTTTGTTGCTGTTTAACTTCAAAACTTTTTGTCCTTCTTTTTATACTGTGTATGTTCATCAGGGAGAGGGGTATGCCACTATCTTTTGTTTTCTAGTCAGTGGTAAAGTATCCATGCTGATATCCCATAACCACAAATGTGCAACAATGTATCTTATCAATTTTAAATTTTATTAGATACAGTTTTTTGTATTAAATGATGACGTGCGAATACTTAGTTCGTTTTAACCTATTAAGTGAAAATTTCGGTATGGATATTCATCTGAATGTTTATCCAATTGTACAAGACGATTGTCAAATTTATATAAATATGGATATTAACAACCATAGATTTCATCACCATCTTATTTTACGAGATAATCACGGAACCGGTGATTTGCTATAAATCCATTATTAGATTGCCAATTAATTCGCGCATATAATTTTATATAGATGGGAACGAAAACGAACGTATTTACGGAGATTACTTCTTTTCCGGGGACCATGAAGTAACTATCACACCAACTATAGATTTAAGCGAAGGCTTCATCAGTTCCGAACCCTCAGAAGAGTAGTAGCTTAAGTTTGTGAGCTTCTGCTTTTTCAAGTTCTATCCTCTTAATAAACACTATGAACCCCAAGCTGCCCTTATTGTAGCCTAGCTCTCCATCTGGGGATAGCTGTAAACCTCCGGTCCATCATATGAATTTCTCATGTACTGATCCTCTCAGCCGCTCTCGCATCGTTTGAAAAAACAACTCAATGTTTTTCTCCAATTTTACTACGTACCCTCAACTTCTCAACCACAAGTATTCTTATTGCTGAAGGACAGTCTTTATTAAGACTACTTAGCCAGTAGGCCTATTGGTAATATTATACAGTTCTGCTGTATAGTATTTCCAATGGGGAATCCTGAAACGAAGCCTTAAACACCTCCATAATATCTGATTATTGCCTCCTGGGTTGGCTGTGGAAAGAGGTGCGCAAAATATTTGCCCATGTATATCGTATGTTACTTTCAAGCCCCCCCGGTAAATTCGTAGTGATATTTCATTTGTTGAGTAGCCATAAATATATGTTACTTTAAGCCTCTGTATAGAAATTCGTAGTAATATTTCATTTGTTGAGTCGCCATAAATATATGTTACTTTTAAGCCCCTGTATAGAAATTCGTGTAGTAATATTTGTTACTTTGAGTCGCCATGTATAAATGTTACTTTTAAGCCCCCGGTATTGCTTTGAAAAAATGTGTTCATTCGAGAATTTTTGGGTTCCTTGAGTATTTGCGGAAAATCTGTTATTTACGGAGAATCAAATTACCGAAAGAACTTTGAAATTATGATCCGGAGATCTCTTTATTTTACCTAATTATGTGTGAAGAAACGCTTCATAGCAGTGGTTAGGTTCAGTCACAATAAATTTATCATTTAGTATTAAAAAGACAAAATCTGGTTGAGAACAACTGACCATATGTCTTATCATGTTTCGGATAAAATTATACTTGTGGTTAAAACTTTTTAATGTTGTAACTAAAGGTATGTGGTAGATAAGCTAATTTGTAACGAGTTATTTTTTCTTGGCACCGCTTTAATGTTTTTTTTCTTCTTAGCACATATTACTATTTTATTTTACCTTTTGGTTTTAGATAACTCGTTACTTACTTTCCAATTCCCTTTAGTTACCGAATCATATATTTTTTTTTATATTCTTACCGTTATATTGTAGTTGTAGTATTTTTAGTATCAATCCGGAGGTACGCAAATTTATATTAAATCATAAAATTTAGTCGTTTCCAAAGTTAAAATTTTTCAATCAAAAAGGACATTTGGTATATAAACCATTCAATTTAATTTAATTAATTTCGAAAGACGTCTAGTATATGACAAACTTTTTTGTAGTTTCTAAATAAAATTTTACTAATGAGAATATAAAAGCAGAGAAGAGTTTAATTCTCAGGTCAGCTCTCAGGTTCTCAATCCGTGACTCTCAGCTTGCACTGGTTTTACTTGAAATAATTTTGATACCGCTTTTCTTTTCCGTCCGATATTTAGTAGTGTTCCGATCCGGCCCCCGGAGTTAGTAGTTAACAGACATTAATTTTTTTTTTAACGTGTGAAAGTGTATTCCGACACCGAAGCCGTTTGAAACAAGGTAAAGATATTGTAAGAATCACCGTTTCTCCGAAATTTTCGTACCTCCGTAAACTAGTAATAAATTCGATATTTATTTTACTTACCTGGCCGATTGATTTTTTTTGTATTATACTTTGTTCATTTTTTTTAAATAACCGGCACTATTTAATTAGTGTGATTTGTTTTGGGGTAAACTATTTTCATGATAGTATAATTAATGATAAAGAAGTTAAATTTTTTTTTTATGTATCCCGGATTTTAAAATGTAACTTGCTATTGAGTTGAAGCTCGTTTCCGTTTTTTTTGTTGAATAAAAGTTGATTTGTTCTAAGATTGGGTTTTTCTTTAGATTGCTAAATAGGTGATTGATAGTGAATATTCGCCGGCTCTCCATTGAGGGTACAATTTTACGTGTTTTATTTACAGGATTTTTATATTCAGTTGATAGGTACTATTGTGATATTTCAATTTTATTCCCGAGTTTTATTCTTACTCTGTGTGTCAATAAGTAGAATCATTGGAACCGTATTACAATTAATTTATTTTATTAATCTTGAAATAGTAGTATACCGTTGTAAATTATAAATCCAAAGGGATATTCGAACTTGGATGTGGCTCAGTTACGCTTGTTCGTTTACCCGGCAGATTTATAACTTTGTTCCCTTTACTCCGTAATCAATATACAATTTTTGTGTCATTTTCCGGATTTTATTTAAATCCAAAGGGATATTCGAACTTGGATGTGGCTCAGTTACGCTTGTTCGTTTACCCGGCCGATTTATAACTTTGTTCCCTTTACTCCGTAATCAATATTCAATTTTTGTGTCATTTTCCGGATTTTATTTAAATCCAAAGGGATATTCGAACTTGGATGTGGCTCAGTTACGCTTGTTCGTTTACCCGGCAGATTTATAACTTTATTCCCTTCACTCAGTAACCGATATACAATTTTTGTGTCATTTTCCGGATTTCATTTAAATCCAAAGGGATATTCGAACTTGGATGTGGCTCAGTTACGCTTGTTCGTTTACCCGGCAGATTTATAACTTTGTTCCCTTTACTCCGTAATCAATATACAATTTTTGTGTCATTTTCCGGATTTCATTTAAATCCAAAGGGATATTCGAACTTGGATGTGGCTCAGTTACGCTTGTTCGTTTACCCGGCAGATTTATAACTTTGTTCCCTTTACTCCGTAATCAATATACAATTTTTGTGTCATTCTCCGGATTTTATTTAAATCCAAAGGGATATTCGAACTTGGATGTGGCTCAGTTACGCTTGTTCGTTTACCCGGCAGATTCACTCCGTATTAGTAACCTGATCGGCTCAGACTGTTAAGTCCGCCCCTCTCTTCTCCCCGTTAGTTTTTCAGGCCCTATAGATTTATAACGACAATAGACCACAGAGTATTAATATTATAGCAAAGGAAAGATATTTGTTTATTCCGTCAGTAAATCATTAGTTGAAACTAAACCGATATTTGATTCATCCGAGTTGTAAATTTGAGATTGGTTGGTTAAAGTAAATTCAACCAGACCCCTGGAATTCGCCGTAACCTCCATCTGAGGCTATCCGGAACTCTTGACGCTAAGAGTCAAGGGGCCGTGGAGCAAACCACGTTAAAAATCTGGCGCCCGAGCATTTCGTTGTAAGATTTTATGTCAAGGGTGTCCATAGTGACGTGTTAGTGTGGCAGAAGACCACGGAAAGGAAGTAAACGCGTTACAAAATGGCGCCCGAGCAGGGACCCGATTGTTGAAAAACAGTGACCGTTAGATTCCGTTGAAGATTGTTTTTTTGCGTATTGTTGATTAGGGCAGGGGCCTGATTTATTGATTTATTAGGAACCGTTATTTTTTTTTTCTTTCTCGTTTCCATATACCGTATTAGAGCAGGGACCCAACTGTTGATTAGAAGGAACCGCTTTAGTCCGTTTTCGAGTTACCGTATAATTACAGAGAGCTGAGTGTTGACAGGGACCGTTATTGGAAAGTCCTTATTGCTGATAATAACAGGAACTGTTTTATTCCGTTTTTGATTTTTGTTTTAATGGTTTAGCGAATTGTTGCTGGACCGTTTTATATTTTTTTTCCTACCGTATGGTTGATTAAAGAAAGACTGTTAATTTTTTTTATATATAAGAAGAACCGTTTTGCCGGTGTTAAATTTTTTTTGTTATTGTTGTTTGAAACAAGGAGCTTGAGAGAAATTGAAAGGCTAATGTCAAGAAGGAACTCCGACGATATTGGCTTGCCCGATTTGTTCGATCAGGACGAAACTGAAAAATCCGAATCCGTTCCGACAGTACCGACCGTCATTTCAGTGGAGGAAGGCTCAGACCATCGAGTAAGCTGGGTATATTTACTAAGAAACGAGGGTCTTAATACCGAACTAGCAAAGAGAAATCTATCAGTTGCTGGAACCGTTCCGGAGAAAAGAAGGAGACTGGTACGATTTTTAAGGCGAGAAAATATTTCTCCGCAACCCGTTTCTGACCGATCCGATACCGTAACCGTTCCGACCGTCATGGCCATCCCACCGATAAATGTAAATGATTGGAAAGTATCTTTTGGAAACCGGGGAGACCCGGCCGCATTCATAGAAAGAATTGAAGAAATATGTACCGCAAAGAATGTTCCGAGAGATAATTTGCTTCCGGTACTACCCGAATTACTGTCTGGTGAACCCGCACTATGGTACCGGAACAACCGAAGCAGATACTCCACCTGGGAAGAGTTTGAAACCGATTTCCGCATTTTCTTCTATCCGGTAAATTATGAAGAGGAATTAGAAGCAGAAATAAGCCGTCGTCTGCAAAGAAGGAATGAGTCCGCCGCAACATATATAACCGAGCTACAAACTCTGATGCGACGCCATGGTAAGCTAACTCCCGCACAACAGTTGGCTTGGCTGTACCGCAATCTGTTGCCGGAATACCGTCTGCAAGTTCGAAAAGGGGACTTTGACGATTTCTCCACTTTTTGTCAGGTGGTAAGGGAATATGAGCTCCTCAGGAAGGAACTCCAAAATGTACCCAGCCACAGTGGACCGAACCGTGGACCCGTTAGACCGCAGCCGATAACACCAAGATATGGACCGTCTCACAACTCTACTCCTGGTCCGTCCAGAGAACCCGTCGTCAGTTCCCGCCAACCGTCATCGACCGATACTCCTCGCCGTTCGCCGCCTGACGCCACTCCTCAAGCGTCTGGATCATCTTCCCGTCCGATCACTTGTTTCCGTTGTGGCGAATCCGGCCACTACCGGAATAATTGTCAAAACCCTCCGAAAATTTTCTGTTCACGCTGCCGTAAAGAAGGCGTATTTTCCAGAGACTGTTCCTGCAGGAGGCAGGAAAACTAATCCGAAGTTGTACCGAAGAGAGGCCGACACAGCTTCCGCAAATCTTTGATTCTCATACCGAACCGCCAGCAGAAATAAACGACCCCCGACCGCACATAGACGTTGAAATTGGAAATCAGAAATTCCAAGCATTGTTAGATACAGGAGCAGCAAAATCATATATTGGTGATAAAGTAGCTAGGACATTTTCCCAAAAGAAGCAAACTACCGCCCGTCAAACAACGAAGGCCCGTTTAGCCAATGGAAATTTAGTCTCCATCACCGATATTTATGAGCTGACATGGAAGATCAATGACGTCAATATGGAGGGTTCGTTAGAGCATTTCCCCGGATTGATAACCGATATTGTTTTAGGACATGATGTCTTACAAAAGTATGATTTCCGTCTGGACTTGGGAACCGGAAAGATATACATAAAGGATAAATTAGTGAGGCGTTCACAATTAGCCAGTCCTGTTGGAATATTGGAGGCCGTGAACCCGCTTAGGAAAGAAATCGAGGCCGATGTACCGATAATATGTAAGGAAGATACCCATAATCGTCTTACTGAAGACCGCCGTTCTGAAAATCAGTCTGTTTCCGAAGTCTCTGCGTCTTCTCTGGAGTTAGGGGTCGATAAAGAGCAGTCCGTTTTCGAAGTCTCTGCGTTTTCCCTGGAGTTAGGGGTTGACAAAGAGCAGTCCGTTTTCGAAGTCTCTGCGTCTTCCCTGGAGTTAGGGGTTGACAAAGAGCAGTCCGTTCTCGAAGTCTCTGCGTCTTCCCTGGAGTTAGGGGTTGACAAAGAGCAGTCCGTTCTCGAAGTCTCTGCGTCTTCCCTGGAGTTAGGGGTTGACAAAGAGCAGTCCGTTCTTGAAGTCTCTGCGTCCTCCCTGGAGTTAGGGGTCGACAAGGAGCAAATTGTTCCCGAAGTCTCTGTGTCCTCCCTGGAGCTAGGGGTCGGCAAGGAGCAATCCGTTGTTGAAATTTCTGAATTTTCCCCGGTGTTGTTAGGGGTTTATGAAGAAAAATCTTGTGTTGAGGTCTCTGAGTCTTCCCTGGTGTTAGGGGTTGACAAAGAGCAAACCGTTCTTGAAGTCTCTGCGTCTTCCCTGGAGTTAGGGGTCGACAAAGAGCAACCTGTTTCCGAAGTCTCTGCGTCTACCCTGGGGTTAGGGGTTGACAAGGAGCAAACCGTTTTTGTAACATCTGCGTTCTCCCTGGAAGATTTAGGGGATGACGAAAAGTATGTTTGTATAGGCTGTCCGTTGGAAACCATAGTTCCGCTTACCGAAAGTAATTTATCAAAAGAGCAGACAGACAGATTAAACACCTTCCTAGACCAAGAGTTACCGAAATTTGAATCCTTACGAGGTCCGACGACACTAGTTGAGCATGAAATCCGATTGCTGCAACCCCGTCCGATTAAACAAAGATACCGACCCCAGAATCCGAAAATGCAGGAAATCTGCAATGCTGAAATAGATGCCATGTTGGCAGAGGGAGTGATCGAACCTTCTACAAGTCCGTGGAGTTCTCCAATAGTCATTGTGAAGAAGAAAGATGGGAAAAACCGTTTTTGTATCGATTTCCGAAAAGTTAACGAGGTAACAATGAAGGATGCTTATCCTCTTCCGTTTATTAATGCTATTCTAGATAAATTGCGTAAAGCCAAGTATATTTCCAGTTTGGATTTGAAGAGTGGATATTGGCAGGTTCCGTTAACGCCCGAAAGTAAACCTATTACCGCATTCACCGCACCGGGACGTGGATTGTTTCAATTCACGGTTCTTCCCTTTGGTTTACATTCCGCACCTGCTACATTCCAGAGACTGGTTGATAGATTAATAGGTCCAGATCTAGATCCTTACGCTTTTGCGTATCTGGATGACATCATCGTTCTGGGAGAAACATTTGATCAACATCTGGAAAACCTGTCCGAAGTGTTCCGCCGATTACGAGGGGCACAGCTGAAACTTAATCCGGAGAAATGTCATTTCTGTCTACCGTACATGAAATACTTAGGACATGTAATTACTGGAGATGGAATCCGTACCGATCCCGACAAGGTAGAAAGTATTGTGAAATTTTCAGCACCGAGAAATATCCGAGAACTGAGAAGATTTTTGGGAGTTGCATCCTGGTATAGGAGATTTGTGCCATCGTTTTCAGAAAAGGTGGCTCCGTTGACAAAATTACTCCGTAAGTCTCATCGATGGAAGTGGACTGAGGAACAAGAAACCGCTTTCGCTTTGATTAAAACCTGTCTGTCAGAAGCACCCGTTCTAAGTTGTCCTGATTTTACCGTACCGTTCACCTTACAGACCGACGCCTCCGAATATGGTTTGGGAATAGCCCTTACCCAACAGAAAGATGGCCACGAGCACGTGGTAGCGTATGCAAGTCGCACCCTGAGTCCTACCGAGAAAAACTACTCCGTCACCGAGAAAGAGTGTCTTGCCATTGTCTGGGGGATTGAAAAGATGCGTCCTTATTTAGAGGGCTACCATTTCACGGTTGTTACCGATCATCAATCTCTTAGATGGCTGCACTCCATATCTAGTCCGTCCGGACGTTTAGCAAGGTGGAGTATTTTTCTGCAACAGTACGATTTCGAAATACAATACCGTAAAGGTGCTCTAAATCGTGTAGCCGATGCCTTGTCTGGAAATCCACTACCAATGACCGCCGAGACCGATCCACCGTCGGCACTTTGTCTAGCCGATGTAACCGCTGAATGTTCGTGGTACCGAACCAAGAAGGAGGAGGTCCTTAAAGACCCAGAGAAGTTTCCGGACTACTGCATCAAAGAAGACCGTCTATACCGTCATTTCTGGGACATAAATGATTTCCGAGAACCAGAAATGTCTGATCCTTGGAAACTTTGCATCGCAAAACCCGACCGAACCCGAGTCCTGCATGAAAACCATGATGCTCCAAACGCCGGACACCTAGGGATTGCTAAAACCATCACCCGAATTGCGAAACTGTACTATTGGCCAGGAATGTTTAGGGACATCACCAAGTACGTAAGGAGATGTCTACAATGTCAAAAGCACAAACCTTCGCAACAAAAGCTCCCAGGTAAGATGCAGCCATCAGCAACCGGCCGGCCGCGCACAAAGGTGGACTCCAGGGCATTCATTACCCTGACGGAGGACCTTTGTTGGAGGTGCGGAGCCTCTGGTCACCGTCGAGAAAGCTGCAGCCGTCCGTATATCCTGTTCTGCTCCCGCTGTGGACGAGTGGGACGGATGTCCCGAGAATGCCCGTGCGACCAGCCACCTCCCCTTACCCGATCGATGGCCGTCCAGGTCCATCTGGTCGACAATTTCAAACCGCCACGCCAGAAGCAAGACGCCGCCGTCCAGTGCCGCCTAGACCCCGAACGATCCCGGACCGCTCAGGAAGTAGCCAGACGCTGTTCCAGGACATACCGACACCAGTCGTCCCAAGGAAGAGGACCTCATCTTCCCAACTGCTCATTCCGACACCGACATTTCAGGCGGTGAGACCGCTAGATCGAAAGTTATTTTTTTTGTTGGTTTGTAACCACTTTTTGTAAAAAACCACATGGTGGGTTGAAAAAAAATGTAATGACCGAAAGTTGAACTTTCGTTCATTCATTTTTTTTTACCGAAGAAAAGGGGGTGTGTAACGAGTTATTTTTTCTTGGCACCGCTTTAATGTTTTTTTTCTTCTTAGCACATATTACTATTTTATTTTACCTTTTGGTTTTAGATAACTCGTTACTTACTTTCCAATTCCCTTTAGTTACCGAATCATATATTTTTTTTTATATTCTTACCGTTATATTGTAGTTGTAGTATTTTTAGTATCAATCCGGAGGTACGCAAATTTATATTAAATCATAAAATTTAGTCGTTTCCAAAGTTAAAATTTTTCAATCAAAAAGGACATTTGGTATATAAACCATTCAATTTAATTTAATTAATTTCGAAAGACGTCTAGTATATGACAAACTTTTTTGTAGTTTCTAAATAAAATTTTACTAATGAGAATATAAAAGCAGAGAAGAGTTTAATTCTCAGGTCAGCTCTCAGGTTCTCAATCCGTGACTCTCAGCTTGCACTGGTTTTACTTGAAATAATTTTGATACCGCTTTTCTTTTCCGTCCGATATTTAGTAGTGTTCCGATCCGGCCCCCGGAGTTAGTAGTTAACAGACATTAATTTTTTTTTAACGTGTGAAAGTGTATTCCGACACCGAAGCCGTTTGAAACAAGGTAAAGATATTGTAAGAATCACCGTTTCTCCGAAATTTTCGTACCTCCGTAAACTAGTAATAAATTCGATATTTATTTTACTTACCTGGCCGATTGATTTTTTTTGTATTATACTTTGTTCATTTTTTTTAAATAACCGGCACTATTTAATTAGTGTGATTTGTTTTGGGGTAAACTATTTTCATGATAGTATAATTAATGATAAAGAAGTTAAATTTTTTTTTTATGTATCCCGGATTTTAAAATGTAACTTGCTATTGAGTTGAAGCTCGTTTCCGTTTTTTTTGTTGAATAAAAGTTGATTTGTTCTAAGATTGGGTTTTTCTTTAGATTGCTAAATAGGTGATTGATAGTGAATATTCGCCGGCTCTCCATTGAGGGTACAATTTTACGTGTTTTATTTACAGGATTTTTATATTCAGTTGATAGGTACTATTGTGATATTTCAATTTTATTCCCGAGTTTTATTCTTACTCTGTGTGTCAATAAGTAGAATCATTGGAACCGTATTACAATTAATTTATTTTATTAATCTTGAAATAGTAGTATACCGTTGTAAATTATAAATCCAAAGGGATATTCGAACTTGGATGTGGCTCAGTTACGCTTGTTCGTTTACCCGGCAGATTTATAACTTTGTTCCCTTTACTCCGTAATCAATATACAATTTTTGTGTCATTTTCCGGATTTTATTTAAATCCAAAGGGATATTCGAACTTGGATGTGGCTCAGTTACGCTTGTTCGTTTACCCGGCCGATTTATAACTTTGTTCCCTTTACTCCGTAATCAATATTCAATTTTTGTGTCATTTTCCGGATTTTATTTAAATCCAAAGGGATATTCGAACTTGGATGTGGCTCAGTTACGCTTGTTCGTTTACCCGGCAGATTTATAACTTTATTCCCTTCACTCAGTAACCGATATACAATTTTTGTGTCATTTTCCGGATTTCATTTAAATCCAAAGGGATATTCGAACTTGGATGTGGCTCAGTTACGCTTGTTCGTTTACCCGGCAGATTTATAACTTTGTTCCCTTTACTCCGTAATCAATATACAATTTTTGTGTCATTTTCCGGATTTCATTTAAATCCAAAGGGATATTCGAACTTGGATGTGGCTCAGTTACGCTTGTTCGTTTACCCGGCAGATTTATAACTTTGTTCCCTTTACTCCGTAATCAATATACAATTTTTGTGTCATTCTCCGGATTTTATTTAAATCCAAAGGGATATTCGAACTTGGATGTGGCTCAGTTACGCTTGTTCGTTTACCCGGCAGATTCACTCCGTATTAGTAACCTGATCGGCTCAGACTGTTAAGTCCGCCCCTCTCTTCTCCCCGTTAGTTTTTCAGGCCCTATAGATTTATAACGACAATAGACCACAGAGTATTAATATTATAGCAAAGGAAAGATATTTGTTTATTCCGTCAGTAAATCATTAGTTGAAACTAAACCGATATTTGATTCATCCGAGTTGTAAATTTGAGATTGGTTGGTTAAAGTAAATTCAACCAGACCCCTGGAATTCGCCGTAACCTCCATCTGAGGCTATCCGGAACTCTTGACGCTAAGAGTCAAGGGGCCGTGGAGCAAACCACGTTAAAAATCTGGCGCCCGAGCATTTCGTTGTAAGATTTTATGTCAAGGGTGTCCATAGTGACGTGTTAGTGTGGCAGAAGACCACGGAAAGGAAGTAAACGCGTTACAAATTGCAGAGTTTATTTTTAAAATATTGATAATAATTTTTGTTAAATCTTCAGTTAAAAGGTTGGGGCATTGAATATCAAAGATGTTCCAGCTGCAAGAAACTCATTGCAGTAGGTAGTGTTTTTAAAAGTATGGCTGTCAATGGAATGCTCACATCTGTTGCCTGGGAAAATATGTCCTCGATAGAGTTTTGGTTCAATATAATTATTATAAAATACATTCTCACATGATTGCTTTGGAACAATGTGTTTTAAATGGTCCAGCAGCAAGAAGCAGACTACATTTACGTTCGGGGTCAAGCGGAATTTCTGCTAAAAATGCCACGGTGTTTTTCCACACATTATTGATGTTTGCAAATTTGATCCGTGTGCAGCAGGTAACTTTGTCACCCCTGTCACGCCTCTGGACTATATTCATGTATCGAAAAGACGCCTCCGCCACTGGTTTTCAAATACTGTATTACCATTATAAATAAATTGAAACACCATCAACTTTTATATTACATGAAGATTCAAATTTTCGTCTTACAATTTTTAAGAAAATTTTTAAAACAAAGACAGATACTAATATTACACATGTCTTGACAAAAACATTATTGATTTCATTTTTCTCTTCTGTTTTGTTGAACATGGTTGGATACGTCTTAATGGATAATTTGCGGTAATTGTTTGCAGGCGCCACCCAGTCTGCTCCACGTCTGACGACGTCTCCCATCCAATAAACTATTTCTATTTGTTTCATAACCTCACTTTTAAAAATATCTTTATCAACCAATGTCTGTACTCTTTCGAAGTCAAAAGAGAGCGCTCCTATCCGCACACGTTTGACGTGACAACGTGACGTTTGACGTGTCGATGTGACGTGACAACGTGACGTGACAACGTAGCACGTGACGATGTGACGTGACAACGTGACGTTTGACGTGACAACGTGACGTTTGACGTGACAACGTAGCACGTGACGATGTGACGTGACAACGTGACGTTTGACGTGACAACGTGACGTGACAACGTAGCACGTGACGATGTGACGTTTTGGGGTTGGCAGCAATTTCTAAAATCTTTTAACCAGCCTGGTATATCGCAGAAACATTAATAACAGCATAAAACTCCAAGCTACTTTCAACCAACCATCGCACTGTTAGCATCGTAACGGATCCGATTACGTCACAACTTACGGTGTATCATCGTACGGGATCTATCGATGCGTTCTCTGTCTGCCCCTTATTTGTCACACTTCAGCATAGACGTCACATGTGATGTTTGACATTTGACATGCAGCATCGACGTTTCATGTGACGTTTGAGTTGGCTCCATTTTTGTACTCTTCGCTACACTCTGTATATGCTGATGTTACTAGAGCGTCACATAATGTGAAAGATCCACCCTCTATATAATGGGTGATTCGCGTATATACTAGACGTTAAGACCTTGTCGTTTGCTAAAATCAACCTACCATTCAAAGATTATCCGCCCTGTATATGATTCACGTATATATATCAGCCGTTTGCTAAAGTCCTACCATTCAAACTCCGCCCTGTATATGATTCACGAATAGCCGTTAATACCTTTCGAGTTTGCTATGATTGACTTTTAGTACGAGGGTGCTGACAAATACCTGCCTTTCACGTTAAGGCCCTTTTGCCTTGTGACGCCCGTACATTTATTAATCATGATATTCGCACCTACGGCACATGTGACGTTTTAACGTGAATGTTTTTAGTCAGGGTCGTCGTAATATCAAGGATTTTCATGAAATTGTGATTTTTGTACAATTTGATTTTGATATTTCGCCCCAAGCGCATGGATAAAAAATGGCGGACGGCCCCTCCCCCCCCCCCCCCGCATGTCGCCATCGGCAGACTCCTACCCGCAGGCCACCGGCCCATAGACTACCCGCATGTAGATGTCGCCACCGAGACTCCTACCCGCCATCGGCTAAATGGAAAGTGGAGGGGGTTGGCCCAAGTGTCGCGACTCCTACTACTCCTTATTCTCGTCTGTGGCCCGTATAGATGGTGCCGACCTCGGGCGCCATCGAGTATCTCCGGTGGCGCTCGGCTTTTATGCGAAGCGCGCACGGTTCTAAAGCTTTTAACCTTCTATACGATATCATTAATGTGTGCAGAGATTAGCCCAGCGTAAGCGTGCTGGGCTCTTAACACAGAGGTACCAGGTTCGAGTCGTGTCCGAATCAAGATATTTTTATTTTTATTTTCTTATTGTTTTTTTCAAAAATTGACTAAAAATACGAAGAATTTTTCGATTCGGATTGGGGTAGGGGGTAAGGTAGGGTGGTTTTGGTTGGGTTATTATTGAAAATTATTATAATAATCTGTCAATTACACAATTCTATTTTTCGATTCGGATTAGGGTAGGGGGTAAGGTAGGGTGGTTTTGATTGGGTTATTATTGAAAATTATTATAATAATCTGTCAATTACACAATTCAATTTTTCGATTCGGATTAGGGTAGGGGGTAAGGTAGGGTGGTTTAGTTAAAAAAGTGTATGGAAAGCGAGGAGATGTTCTTTTCATAGAGAACGACACGGGGTGTTTGAACCGTGCGCGCCCCGAATGAAAGCCGAGCGCCGGAGATACTCGATCGGCACCACGTATACGGGCCACAGACGAGAGTCTACTCCTTACAGATCTTTGTAAATTTACTATATAATTTTTAGTTCTCGCCATTCTTATCATAGATAGCCTATTAAACATTTTAATTATTGACTGGAACCTGTATTATTTGATATTTCTAGACAGCCTGAAATATGGCATACTATTAAAAGTTTAATCCTTGTGTCATATATGTATCCTGATGGTAAAAAGATGTTTCATTTTCCTTTGCATATTTCAAAGCCTCCAGAATGTACTGATCTGTTGATGACAAAATGCCTAGTTCTTTAAAGAGAGGACGACATACACATAAAGCGGAAAAACCATTCAAATGTGATATTTGTTCAAAATCTCTCAACTGCCCAACAATTATACCTATAGATAGGCGACTCTAGCAACGAGTGTTGCGAGCTGGAACTAATGGCACCAGCCGCCAATTTCAAACATTTCAATTTTATTTATTTATATTTTATTCTTTTTTTTTATTTGAAAGTTTTAGCACACAAAATCAGTAACTAAAATTATATTTTTGATTGTAAAATAAAACTACTCCACTCAATTTTACTTCATATTCAGAAAAATGTATTCAAATTATGGAACAAAATTAAATTTCAATCAAATTGTGAGCTAAAACTTTGGATGTTTGGAATTAAATAAGACCACATGTATATTATTCACATAATTTTATTTTATTATTTGTTTAACACAAAGTATCTTTTTCTCTTTTCCTTTTAAAGATAAACATCTATGATATGCCATTTTTTTAAGTATGTCCTTGTCTTTTTTATTCACTTGAATTTGGCGTTTTAAAATTGAATTTATATTTTTAAAATACGTGTAAATAAAAAAATTTAAAATGGTGTCAATATAAGTGTCAAACAAATCATATATGTTACTTACATAAAAATGGATTATAAATTTTTTTTAAAATAATGTAGCAATTTTTTGTTTAAGGTCATTGCCTAAAATAAATTTGTGTATACAATTATTAAATAAACTACACATGTTGGAAAACATTCTTCGTAATTGTGTTTTTGTTTGAAATAGGACAATTTGGCCTATATTCCATTTCTAAAATAAATGTATGCTCCTCTGAAGCAGAAGATGACTGAAGTTGATTCATGCAGGTTGAGCAATTTCCATTTCTTTTTTTAATACTCCTAGCTACATACCCTACAATTTAGGCATGTGTTGCAATAATAGCATTATTTTGATGCATGACGTAGTCATGATTTGAGATGGATATTTCTGGAATAAAAATGGGCTGACTTTCAAATTCTATTGGGCCATTGTTAGTTATTACTTCGAAGTCTGTGATAATTTGACAGGATGCCGGAATTGTGGCGAGAAAGGTGCCAATGTAGTTCAGGATTTCTTCTTGCTGGTAACATTTTAGTCTGATGGGTGTTTTCTTGGGAAGGACCACAATCCACTGATTGGAATTTTCGAGTCTCTTGAATAGTTGCTAAGAATTGCTAATAGGTATTTGATGACAGTTGGAGGTGCTCTTGAGGTCTAGAAGTTGAATTTCGCACGGGCTATTGGAATTTACAAGTTGTAAGCTGACTTCTCCACACATATATTCTTGTCTAACTAGTTGTGTGCATGATTCGTCCAAAAGTTTGTAGTACAATTTATTTTTTATTACATATTTATTTTGAGGGATTATCACCTTTAACTGACTCTCACTCTGAATAGGGATAGGATACAAATGATATAAGTATAAATCAAAAGGATGTGCTATGGGTACACGTAAAATATATGTTATTTTATTTTTTATTATGTAATATGATACTTTAATTAAACTTTCAAATATCGGAATGTTGCTCATTTTTAATTGTATGGGCAATTGGTTTTCTCTGAGATTTCTGTATATATCTTCTAAAAGCTTAAATAATTCGCTAGGTTTTATTATGCTAGGATGCATAATTCCAACTTTTGCAAATGATACTGAATTTTCTATGTCTTGTAAAATTGAATTAAGCATTTCGTACATGTTTAAAATTTGGAATATTACGTCTTTTATATAGGTATTTGCTTCAAAATTAGCTTGGTTACTTAGATAAGAGTCAATAGTTTCTAGTTTGCGATCTAATAAGATTTTATTATGGTTTATTTGTTGAACAGTTTTATTAAAGTTATCGATTAAAGAGACTGCTACGGAATTTTGAATTTTTATTTGATTAGCTAGTTTATTTTCGTTTTGTTGAAGCTGCCCAATAAGGTTATCGTAACGCTCTCCATCACTTGCGTCTAAATTTCCACTAATAGTTTTGAAAACTGAGCCAAGACCATTGATTAGGCCTCGCTTGGTTTTTGATTAAATTTTGTCGAATTTTGTAGATAGTGTGCATTTTCTTCTTGCAAAACGAATTGCATTGCTTCGCTTAGCGATGTTGGTTTCATGCAGCGAATGGTGGTACCCAATGGTTCTTTTAACCCAGAAAGAAAAGTTTTTAAGGTTAAATTTTGATACAATTGTCGTTTTAAATTTTTACCCTCTTCCGTCAATTCATGTAAACCTACATAACTACAAAGCAAGTTCAGAATGTGTAAACACCTATCATAAAATAATTGTGGATTTTCATTAGAATTTTGTCTTAGCATTACGAGATCCCTGTTTAGACAGACTTCATCTCTTTGATCTGAGAAATTTCTTGTTAAAACATTTTTTAATTCATTCCAAGTATTACATGTTTGAATATTAATTACCGTTCTAGCTTTACCTTTTATTTTGGCAATTATAGAATTCAACAAATAAACGTTCTGAAAATTATTAGGATTCGCTCTATCAACAAAATTATTGATAATTGTTTCGCTAATAGAAATAAATCTATTCAAGTCATTTGGGTTCCCATCAAAATCGGGGATACAATTTGAATATTCCCATTTAAAAGGCTGTAGGGCCATATTTATTTGATTATTATCAGTACTTTTTAAATTTGTCGAGTTTGAGTCATGTAATGGTTTCTAAAATTAAATTATCGAGTGCTTCACTTAATTCGTTTACAGTTACTTCAGAATTCATAAATTGTACTTACAGAACAAAGAAGACGATTTTAAACATGCCTTACTAGATTATAAGAATTCACAGATGGATTCTTGCAGAGTTTGGGATAAATTGGTCCCAAATCTCGTCGAATGCTTGGTAGTGGCTGGAACAGGTCCTCTATGGACGGATGAGTAATCCAAAGGTATGGTATCTCACTGAACAACTCACTTCCACAAAAGTTCAAAATTTTGATTTAGTGTTCGATTTATTTCGGTAAATCGTTAAAACGAAATCGCACATTCGATATGTTCGACCCGAAATATCCTACTGACTGCGCCAAATAAGTCACCACAGGTGAAAAGTTCCTTTTTAAAAACTTTATTAATTTATTTATTACAATTTATAATATTCTCGACAATAAAATATGTGTTTTCTATTCAATGGTTAATTACTGACTGACTGTTCTCTGTCTTTTACCTAGGAAGTAAATTATTTAGTATAAGCAAAAATAATATAGTGTGTCAGCTTTTTATATATGATATTCTGGAAAAGGGATGACATAATTCGTGCCTACCTGTCGTCCAAATATGTTATCCATAGAATAATACTGTATGTTATCTATGGTCTAAATGACATTTATTGGAACACTAGCACCACAAGTGATGCGAGCTTGAAATTTTCAAGAAACTGAAAAACATAGACAAAATAATATATTATTACTCTATGCTGAAAAAGTCCGATAGTGCACAAGGAGACAACCAGTTTTATCACAAATCAGGTAATTAGTGAATTTTATTCCAGAGACTTAATTTATATACTTTGTTATTACTAATATATAATCCTTTACCTATGGTTATTACTTTCTTACACATACTGCATTAGTAATAATTATGGAAACAAAGCAAGAAATTGAGGTTAATTTCAAGGAATGTATGGAGGAAATTATCGATATCAAACATGAATTTGATGGAGAGATTCATACCTTAAATTTTCAAAGTAATTTATTTGGAGAAACTATCAGTTCAATTAAACAAGAGAAAACTGAAGATTTAAATATTGATCCCATAACTAAAATCAATCCATACAAAATTAAAACTAACATGAAATATTCAAAAAGGAAACAAAGAAAGCCATCTAAGTTAAGAGGTGAGTAAAATTTGATGAATAATTATGTATTCTGTATCAAGTTATTAATAATAACCATATTTCGATCCGTATATAGTTACTATTAATGTAGTTGATGCTTTTATAAAACATTTTCAAAGCAATATATTCAGCATAGCTTTATGTAAATATAATAACCTACAAATACTGGAAATTATTCTTTGCATCATAAAACTTTATTTCATAGTCTCAAAACTTGAGATTTCAACTGTGAGTTGATGTAACATTGGATTTTCAAGAAAGATGTCTTCACAGTATATTTTTTTACAATTTCTAGATCATCCTTATTTCTATTTACGAGGGTAGGTACCTTGAATTATCCAAACAATTAATATACCCACTAGAAGAGTAAATATACCTATTATCATATGCCAACCTAAACATCAATGTCGTAAGTTTATTTATTTATTTTGCTTGATTCTGCGATGTTGCCATGTCCTATTATTTAAATCTGATAATCATCCAATGACTTGAATTTTTTTGTGGTTCCTCAATATGTTCTTCAATAATTATTATATAATTGAAATAAATGTATAAAAAGCAATTTATGTAATCTTTGACAATATACAAAATTTCATTAATAAATGAAACTTATCTTTTCACACACAGAAAAGGTTTTTTAAAAAAAGATTTATTTATTGAGACAATGTAATAATATGTTACAAGATTGGAAGTAGATTCTAGACTGAATAATAAAGTTAAACAATTACTAGTATTAAAAATAAAACATAAGCAAAAACAAAGTTAGTTGAAATTAAACATACTGACTAAACAATTTATTTATGCTACACTGAGAAATATAACTATATAACACCTCCCCCCATTAGAATGAGGCTCCTTCTGGAAGCTGAATTTTCTTTTGTTGAAGTTCTATGGATATTTCTTCTGGCACCCTTGTGTTCGGTTTTTTCTTCAAGTAGCCAAATAATAACTAATGCTATACCAGGGTATAAAATGATGGTCCATACGCTGGGAATATGTAGGTTGAATTTTTCTTTTTCTAGAGACGATATTTCTTTCAATTTCAAATTTTTCAAATTTATTTCCATAGGGGACATATTAATTTTGTTGAAATTTGCCTGAAGCTTATTTAGTACGAGAGTTGGCCAAAGGTTTTTTCTTGAAATGTGAGTTCATTATTTTGGAAAATGATCTTGCAGGGAGAGTTTTTGATTAAGTAAATTCCTCTCAAATTTTTAATTTCTGCATTTTATTTATTCAAATAATACAAAAATATGCCTAGATACACAGAAAAAGAGCAGCATCTTATTTTGAAAGGTATCAAATATTTTCAATTAGAAAAATAAGCTGGTAAACCATTGATACCTTTAACTTCAGTGCATTAAGTAAGTATTTTTTATATAACAATAAGTGAAATTAATATAAATCAAGTTAATCCTATTTCATTAGGATAGTGAGAAAGAGTGAATGAGAAATTTAAAAAAATTATTATTCACTTTTTAGTGCATTTCCTAATAAAAGTGTGTAATTAAAAAAGTGTTTTTGTATTTTTTATTCATTAATATTGTAGACATGTCGATTCCATCCAAATCAATGAGTTTTTTATTCAGTGTATGTAGAGTTACATGTTCACCTACTATAAATAAGTAAACAAACAATATTAATGAATAAAAAATACAAAAACACTTTTTTAATTACACACTTTTATTAGGAAATGCACTAAAAAGTTAATAATAACTTCTCTCATTCACTCTTTCTCACTATCCTAATGAAATAGGATTAACTTGATTTATATTAATTTCACTTATTGTTATATAGAAAATACTTACTTGGTGCACTGAAGTTAAAGGTATCAATGGTTTACCAGCTTCTTTTTCTAATTGAAAATATTTGATAACTTTCAAAATAAGATGCTGTTTTTTTTCCGTGTATCTAGGCATATTTTTGTATTATTTAAATAAATAAAATGCTAACAATAAGATTAATATTCACTTTCCATAAATAATCATAAACAACAAAGTACAGACTTGACGAGAACTGTCAGTGGGACATTGGAAAAAGACGTAAGCTACGAAGGGAACTTCTACATAGTATTTTGAACGATATAAATTCGCCCGATTGATAGGTCGCGCTTGCACGTAAACTAAACATCAACCAATCAAATTTTTCTGTCAAAGATTAGGGTTAACGTTTGTAATACGTCTAAACAGTTCATTATTGTGATATTTTGATTAGGATTAATCACAGACCTGCTTTTTTTCCATTTCTTTCACCGTAATGTATTAGAAGGACATTAACAATCAATGACGCACACCAAAAAGGCTATTATAAGAACTCTACCATTTCAGCAACTATATCAATTTTGTTATCATCACTAAATGTTGGTCGACCAGATCGTTTGGCATCCTGAACACTACCTGTTGCTTCAAACTTGTGAAGAAGCTCCCTCAAATAAGTTCTCGAGATATGGCGATCTGGGTATCTCTTATTAAATAAACGTTCCGCTTCATGGAGATTCTTTCCAGATTTACCAATTATTAAGATGAGTACGTACCATTTTGCCTATGTAAACTATTAAACGTCTCGTTAAACAATAATAAAATTAACATTTAAAATTTCTAATTAATTACCTCAATGGTTTGTTAAATGTTTGAGTTTAAAGAAGTTTAAGTTAAGTTTGTTACGTTTGCTTCGTATAGCTTATAAAAAAATTTATAGTGTAAAATACATTGAAGTTTTTAAGTTTTCATTTAGTAATGTACAATTAAAATGAGGCATTATTTTTATACTCACGAATTAATAAATTTAAAGGTTACACTCGGATAGACAATGTGACAGTATAATATTAATAAAATTTCAATTTAAATGATAATGGGAAAAATTTCAATGTTTGTTTATGTTGAGAAAATATAAAAGATGTAAAAATTATTTATTTGTCAAAACTGACAGAATTGTTGAAATATTGATAATTATTTGACAAAGTAATATAAGTAAATGAGAAGAAAATCAACCAATGTAAAGATATGGAGTGACAAAAATTGATTGGTTACTTTATAAAAAAAAAGAGTTTTGTTGGGGAAGAAAAGTCAAGAAGGAAAAAAGTCAGAAGTTAAAATATTTTAAAATTTTGAGAGAATAGTAGAAATTATATAGATAAAGAAGAGATTTGTGCGAACAAATCAACAAAATTTGGAAGAGAAAGAACAATAGAATTTATATAGATGAAGAAGAGATTTGTGTGAACAAATCAATGAAAGTTAGAAAAATTTAAATGGTAATTTGGAAGATTTTATGTTAATTTGGTTGGATGGTGAAGAAGTGTACATTTGAAACAATTTGTTGAAACTAAAAGTTTCATTTTGGACTATAGTAAGAATTTGAATTTATATATTTTTAAATTGTCAAAAAGTACATTATATATAGTTTGTATATAGCTGTTTTCTTTTGGTATGAACTTGCTCCTTTAAAAAAAAAGAATTATAACAAAATAAATATAATAAAAAATAAGTTAAAGTATTTTTATTTATATGTGGTAGTTTAAATAATAATTTATAAAATTCATTACAATATATATATATACATCATTTTGAGTTTATCTTAGAATAAAGTAATTTCATTTTTTCTCAATGATTATGAATATAATTATTAACTAGCTGCCGATCAATATCTAAGTCAAAAGAAGAGTTAATTTCTAAATGTCCCGTCATAATTTCGTATGCTTTTAGCTTGGTTGTAGAGTAGATGCTGTTGTTATATACTAAAAGTGCATAATTAATTTTTATTTCAATGGGTTCTTTCTTAAATTCATTTTGATTATTTAGAAGTCTAATATGTTCAATAATTGTCGAGTGAAATCGTTCGGCAATGCCGTTTGATTCCGGATGCTGTGAACTTATAAAGTGTATCTTTATTTTATGAGTGTCTAATAAATCTTTGACTAAGCTATTTTTTAATTCTGTTCCATTATCAGATATTATCTGATCTGGTATACAATGGTGGGTGAAATATTTAATTAAATTATTGACAATTTCTATGCCTTGAGCACAGTTTTTAGTTTTTAAAGTTTTCCGTATTTCGAAAAAGAGTCTATAATAGTTGAAAATTTTGTGTCTTCTAGGGTTATAGTATCTAAGTGAATTATTTGGAAACGTTTGACGGCTGTTGGAGTTACGTTAAAAAGCGGTTTCAAAGGTTTCCTATCATATTTTGTTGCTTGGCATATATCGCATTCGTTAAATGTAGGTTTGAATAGACGATCTTTGATTTGGCCAATATTAACGCGTTTTTATATTATTTTCAGCTTTGTCTTATCCTCTATGATTTCGTTCACCTTCATGATAATTTTGGATGACTTCTTTTATTTCGTTTAACTGGGAATATCGATTAACTTTTTGTTACACTTAATAAATGAAATCTGTGAATTTTTAAAATAAGTTTGTAAAACTGTACTAAATTTTTCATATAAAGGATCTTCAAAGTAGATATGATATTTTAATTTTGGCACAACATAATCTTTTACAAAATTTATAACATCTTGTTCAAAATTATTTTTGGAAAATTGTACGAGAATTCTTTGTTTTAAATCGGATAGCTTAATAATCGTTGGTGCTGCGGGTTTAAAATTTACTTCAGAGATTATTATTTGATTTTTTCCTACATTTACCTACTAGAGATTCCGAAATTGGTGTTCCTACTACAAGATTTTCCAAATTTGTGTGAATAGTATTGTTTTCATCATCAATATCGTCGTTTATTTCTTCTGCTTCTACGATAAGTGATTCGGTTTCTACATTATTAATTTGAAAAGTACCTAAGTACTTGCAAATTTGTCATTAAATTTTTCCATATAGGCTAATAAGTTTTTGGGGTTATTTTCGGACGAATTGACTTCATTTATATTTAGTTGTGTGCGTGACAGACAATCACTATTGGTGTTTAATGCACCTTTTTGTAAACTATATCATAGTCGTATTCTTCGAGTTTCAGACGCCATCTAACTAATTTAGAACTGGGGTCTTTTAAGGAAAATAGCCACTGAAGCGGCTTGTGATCAGTTACGATAGTGAATTTCCTACCAAAAAGATAGGGGCGAAAATATTTTACGGCCCAAATAATTGTAAGGAGTTCCTTTTCAATTGTTGAGTAATTTACTTCGGAATCCTTAAGTGTTCTACTAGCATATGCTACAGGTAAATCAGATCCGATTTTTCCTAGGCTAAGGACAGCGCCTAGAGCGAAGTTGCTCGCATCTGTCGTGAGATTAAATGGTTGAGAAAAGTCCGGATATAGGATCATTCATTAACATATTTTTACATAATTTAAAACAATTAATATAATCAGTATCGTTAATGTTAATTACGGCATTTTTCTTTAAACGGTTAGTTCATGGTTTAGTTAATTTTGAAAAATCTGCTACAAATTTTCTATAATATCCAAGTAATCCTAGAAATGCTTTAATTTGTTTGATAGTTTTTGGAATTGGAAAATTTTGAATGGCACTTATTTTATCGGGATTGGGCTTAACGCCTTCTGGTGTTACGATGTGTCCCAAATAAGCGACTTCTTTTCTTAAAAATTCAGATTTATCAATTTCGACTTTGAAATTAGATTCACGTAATCTTTTAAAATATTAATGTGCTCTTGTAAGCTTGTACTAAAAACTATATTGTCATCGAGATATACTAAACATTTTTCGTTTTGAATACCTCTTAAAATGTTGTCCATTACTCTCTGGAAGGTTGCAGGCGCTCCTTTCAGACCGCATGGCATTCTAAAAAATTCCCAGTTGCCATTTTCTGTAGTAAAGGCCGTTTTGGGGATATCTTCTTAGGCCATCTGAATTTGGTGAAATCCAGAGGCAATGTGTTCTGTACGAACCTTGGTTATATCAAATTTAAATTTTTCCGCATACATTGCATTAAAATTTGGACTGAAGTTTTGTCCGTATTCGTCGAACAATTCTACTTCTATTGGAGCACTTAAATCTACTTTAAAATATGACTCGGACGGATTTAAAATAGTGCATAAAGCTTGACTATTTTCCGCTTTAGTGAGACATTCCAGAATTTCTAGTTTTCCTATTTTGGTATAAGGTATAATTATATCGCCATTATTGGTATTTTCAATATTTAATTTAATTATTTGTTCTGTGCGTGGAGCCACTACTATACAATTCGTGTTTTCGAAGTTTATTTTGAAATAATTTATTTTAATTTTACTATTAGGTGGAATTAAAACGTTATTCACTAAATCAATTGTTGCATTTAGTTTTTTAAGATTATCTAAACCTAATAAGCAATCGAAATGATTGTGAAATTTAAATATACAATATTCTAACCAAATTTTATTTCCTATTTTAAATATTTCTGAACATGGAATTGTTGTACAATATTTTTGTTGACTTGTACCGAGAGCTTACGATACTTTGAAGGGTTTTTGCATGATAGATTTTGAGAAAAAAAAAATTCTGTAATTTTTGAAGTTACAAAAGATTTTGTGCTGCCGGTGTCTATCAAAACTCTTAAATTTTGTTCAGGAATTCACTTTCAGAATGAATCATATATTGAATAGTTCTACGTTTCTGTTGTGTCCGAGGCTGTTTCCTCTAAAAAACGATTTTCATATTCAATATGACATTCAGTACCTATTGTAGATATTATGTAATTCTTCGGAAATGAAATATTTCCTTTGATTTGTGAATTGTTTTTGACTTTGCCCATTATTTCTATTTTGAGCGGTGAATGGGTTATATGTATTTGCTGTAGCTATTCTCATTAGAGTACCTAGGTTTTGGAAAATTTTGGTTTTGATTTGGTTGAAAAACGTTAATATTCCTAGTTTGAATATTTGTTGCTCAACTCGTACTAGGTAAATTATTTGAATTAAAACCTCTGTTAATTTGTGCCTGAGTTTGAGTATTACTTAAGTTGAATTTTTTATTAAATTGAGGCTGATAATTTTGTTGTACATTTGGAGTGTATGTGGGTCTTTGTATTTGATTATTTTGGAAATTATCTTTGTTTTGTGGTACAAAATTATTTTTTTGCCTAGGTTTAATAAAAGAATTTTTTGAATAGTTATTATTATTATTACTTAAATATATTTGACAGTCATTCGCTAGAACATTTAAGGCAGTATTTAAATCACTAGGGTAAAGTGCCTAACGGTTCCTTTAATCCACGTAACAATACTCTTAGTGCTAAATTCCTAAAATAATTGCCTAATAATAATATGACTTGTTCATTGCCAGTTGAACGTGTCATTAATAATGATGTCTGCAAGTTTAAAAGATGCTGTATTCTGTTGTAAAATTCAAAAGGGGATTCATTTCCTTGTGTTAATTCTGAAATTTCTATGCTTAGAGTATACACATCTCTTTTATCTGCGTAAGTATTCAATAAAGCATCCTTCAAATTTTGCCAATTAGTTATACTGCATGCAAAAATATTTATCGCTGCTTGACCTTTAATTTTTTACAAAATGCTAGACATTAAGTATTCGTTTTGAAAATCCCCTATATCCACAGGGTTGTGAAATTTATATACTAATTTTTCTGAAATTTCGATAAATCTAGTTAATAAGGCATTATCGCCATGGAAATCCAAATATTCCTTTTGGAATTGTGGTACTACGTTACCTGTAGGCATTTTGAAATTTGTATTTAAATTAATTTTATATTTATTAATTATATCTTTACTTAAATTAGTTTGTGAGTCAGAATCTAAATCAGAATCAGACATAAGGTACTTACATCAGAAACAGGACTGCTTTCTCCATCTAGTCGAACTTGTAAGCAGGGAATTGGCAATATTCGTTTGGAATTCTTCTTCTTAACAGGTTGAACCTATCTTCTAGTTGAGCTACTCAGTTCACTTAACTAAGAGTCCCAAATTTCACTTTTTTAGGTATGTTAACAAATCGTTGAAACGAACCGGTGGTTATTTACGCTAACGCCCGTTTAACATATCCTACTGACTGCGCCACTTATATTTTCACACCCGGAAAAGGCTTTTTAATAAAAAGATTTATTTATTGAGAAAATATAACAATATGTTACAAGATCGGAAGTAGATTCTAGACTGAATAATAAAGTTTAACAATTACTAGTATCAAAAATAAAACATAAGCAAAAACAAAGTTAGCTAAAATTAAACATACTGACTAAACAATTTATTTATGCTTCACTGAGAAATGTAACTATATAACATGAATGAATGTTTATAAACAGGATGTCAATTTAAAAGTCTCAGTAATTCTGCATTTTTCAATAAATGTAACAAAACCGCTTATATCGAATATTTACAATTTTCACAGATGTTTATTTTTATTTTTACAAAATATGTTATGTCTGTTGTTTTCAACTGTGGTAGATATTGTGAAAAATTTTTAATGTCTATCAATAAAGGATACTGTATGTACTTATTAGTTAAATAATGTTAACAAGATGATGAATCGTTGTGTACTATGCAAAAAATAAAGTATAAGTAATAAGGACATTGATAATTGTTCGAAAAAATTTTATGACAGATTTCGAAAGCTTGTTGCTTGGAAACAGACCGACGCCGTATGCGTAGGTCTGTTGCCTAAACAACAAGCTTGAGAAAGTTGCCATAAATTTTTTGAGCATTTATCAATGTCTGAGGGTTATTCAGATAAAATTTTTTTTGCTAATTACAGAAAAAAAAATCGTGACTTTTCGAAATATTAAATATTTGAAACTTCAAAATCGAAATAAATCAATATGTGTCCATAGCAACGTGTAAATAGCACTTGGTCTGTTATCAGTGTAATGTTGACATGATTGGGTGGAATTGTTCATATGATAAAAAATGAGGAAATTTGATTGGTTCTTGGAACTGCCAAAAAATGTTCAGTATAGCAGGTTATTTATCTAGTCTGTTTAATGATCGAAGCTTGAATGAGTGTGCAAATGAAACTTTCATTTCTTGCAAATGAAAAAAAGTTGGGTTGTGTTTACTTCGATGAAGTTTTAATTAATCATATTTTCTGTTGAAGTATAATCTAAGCAGATAGTTGTTTATTTATTGAAAAAGATTCAAATACAAAAAGTATTGATACTTTGTTTAGTTCCATATTAATAAATTTTCTTCAATAACTAATTTCAATTTCTTTTTAAACTTTTTATTCCAATATATTTATCCTTTACAGGAAAATTATTAAATGGAAGTTATATAAAATGGAATTCTTCAACTGGGATTATTATATGTGAAATTTGTGGAAATCTTTACAAAAATAAAGTTGAATATTTTTGTCATTATTCTAGTAAACATGGATTAAAACAGAGGAAGATGTATATAAGTAAATTCAACAAAATAAGAATCAACAATATCAAAACTGAAGCTCCTGATGAAGAAATTAAACAAAAATTACCGGACACACTAAATCTTCAACATCATCTTAATGTTAATGATAATTTCAAGTCACCACTTGGAGGTGAAGTTGGTTTAAGTGACAATATTTGTACGTGTTCAAAATCTGACAAAAAGTCAAGTGAATGTAACATATGTTTGAAACGTTTTCTAACCACAGACGATTCAATTAAAAATTCAAGCTACCCTACAGAAAAAAAATCTTTAAAATGCAGCATTTGCTCAAAATACTTCTCATCTAAACATAATTTAAATATACATTTGCATACACATACAAGCGAAAAACCATTCAAATGTAAAATTTGCCATAAATCTTTTGCACTGAAAAGAAATTTAAATAGACATTTACGTATCCATACAGGCGAAAAACCTTTCAAATGTGAAATTTGCCTAAAATCTTTGACACGGAAAAGTCATTTAAAAAGTCATTTGCGTATCCATACAGGCGAAAATCTAAAACTTGAATGTGAAATTTGTTCAAAATCTCTTTCAACTGCCAAACAATTAATGCTTCATATTAGAAGTCACACAGACGAAAAACCATTCAAATGTTACATTTGTTTAAAATCTTTTACACTGAAATGTAATTTAAAAACGCATTTGAGTGTCCACACGGGCGAAAAACCTTTCAAATGTGAATTTTGCCCGAAATCTTTTGCACAGAAAATTAATTTAAAAACACATTTATTACGTAATCATACAGACCAGGAACCTTTCAAATGTGAAATTTGTTCAAAATCTTTTTCACAGAATCAACATTTGAAATCACATATACGTAGCCACACAGGCGAAAAACCATATAAATGCGGCATTTGCTCAACACATTTCGGATTCAAAAGTAGTTTAGATGTACATTTGCGTATCCATAATGGTGAAAAACCTTTCAAATGTGAAATTTGTTTAAAATATCTTTCAACTGCTCATCAACTAAAAAGCCATACTCGAAGTCACACAGGCGAAAAACCTTTCAAATGTGAAATTTGCCTAAAATCTTTTACACTGAAAAGTAATTTAAAAACACATTTGCGTATCCACACGGGCGAAAAACCTTTCAAATGTGAAATTTGTTTGAAATATTTTTCAACTGCTCAACAATTATCAGTGCATATTCGAAGTCACACAGGCGAAAAACCTTTCAAATGTGAAATTTGCCCAAAATCTTTTGCATGCACGAGTAATTTAAATGCGCATTTGCGTACACATACAGGCAAAAAACTTTTCAAATGTAATATTTGTTCAAAATTTCTCTCAACTGCTCAACAATTAAGAAGGCATACTCGAAATCACACAGGCGAAAAACCTTTCAAATGTAATATTTGTTCAAAATTTCTCTCAACTGCTCAACAATTAACAAGGCATACTCGAAATCACACAGGCGAAAAACTAAAACCTTTCAAATGTGAAATTTGTTTAAAATATCTTTCAACTGCTCAACAATTGTTAGATCATATTCGAAGTCACACAGGCGAAAAACCTTTCAAATGTGAAATTTGCCTGAAATCTTTTGCACTGAAAAGTAATTTAAATGCACATTTGCGTATTCACACGGGCGAAAAACCTTTCAAATGTGAAATTTGTTCCAAATCTTTTTCACGAAATCAAAAATTAAAATCACATATACGTAGCCACACAGGAAAAAACCATTCAAATGCAGCATTTGCTCAAGACACTTCTTATCTAAACATAATGTAAATATACATTTAGTAGTAGTAGTATTCATTCTGTATTATAAATATTATTATTTATAAACATTCGTCATACAAACAGTTTAAAATATTGTTATAAAACAAAAGCATTAAAACCTTTGAACCTCACCAACTCCTAATTTAATAATAGAAACAAATTAATGCTGCAATTCTGTGTAAAAATCTTGGCGATCGTAATGACCTATATGACTCGTAATATCGGAACGGGTTCAATTGCAATTCTATATGATTTCTGTAAGTAACAAGAGATCGTAACTTTTTCGATTTATCGTAAATATTTACAGATACAAGTTTGGTGTATGTAAGCTGTAAATAATATGAATAATAATACTTTTCATTCATTTTGTAAGAAGATGAAGACAAGTAAGTATTTAGTTTGTTCTATATCCCAGCAAACACAAATGTGTCAGTCAGTAACCGAGACGATTTATGTTATATCTGTTTTACCATTCAATTTGTTTTTCATTAAAAAGTACGTCGATGATATATAAACTCCTGGACAAAATTAACGCAGCACTTTAATTATTCTAAATATTTACAATATAAACACAAAATAAAACTTAGTTAAATTGAAACAATAATGAATACCTAAAAATTAGTCGAATATGACCTTAACATGACCTTAATTTGCCTTATTTTTTCTTTAAAAATTTGTTTTTGCTGAAAATGTATAATTAAGCTATCATGCTTTCAAATTGAAAAAAGAATATGTGAAACACAATAAATGAATTTTGGTGAACCCTAATACCGTGTAGGGCCTCCTCTACTTCTTATTACTGCATTCATGCGTCGAGGCATGCTTGATATTAAATGTTCAAAAAAAGCTTGCGGAATAATCTCCCATTCTTCAATAACGGCCTCTATAAGTTGGTTGTGATTAACAACAGGAGGTCTAAGACTTCGAATCTTTTTTTTTGAGATAGTCCCATAGATGCTCTATAGGATTCATGTCCGGACTGTTAGGTGGCCACTCTAATAAAGGTACATTAACATCATTTAGGTAACCAATAAACTGTCTTGCCACGTGGGGACGAGCGTTGTCCTGCATGAATAAAAAATTAGGCCCAACAAATGGAGCAAAAGGCATTACATGTTCGACAATAATGTTATCTAAGTAATATTGGGCATTCATAGACCTCGTACGTATAGGGACTAATTCCGTACGAGCATCGAAGCAAATTCCTCCCCAAAACATTTTAGAGCCACCACCAAAAGGTACTTTAGGAGAGATATTACAGCTAGCAAAACTTTCTCCTCGTCTTCGCCAGACACGCTCACGTCCATCTGGAGCTTTAAGGCTAACTCTGGTTTCATCGGAGAACATAACCCGTTTCCAATCATTGATGGTCCAATTCTGATGTAGTCTTGCAAAATTCAATCTCTGAACTTTGTGTTCTCTGGTAAGCAAGGACTTTTTGGCTGGTCTTCTATTGCTCAATTCTGCTTCATGTAAACGTTTTCTAACCGTTCGAGATGATATAGCGACGTTGCGAACATCCGCTAATTCATTTTTTAACAGATTGCTGGTAACTCTCCTGTCTCTGAGAGCACGTTGTCTCAAAAAACGATCATCAATTTGATTAGTGCAACGTTTTCGCCCTTGTCCTGTTCTTCGAAGGTACGAGCCTGTTTCATTATGACGTCTCACTACGCGACTGATACTGGAATGATGTCTTCCTAATAAACCAGCAACATGTCGCATTGAATATCCTTCATCCAGAAGAGTCGATGCTCGCACTGCCTCCTCTATTGCCAAATTTCTTTGGCGGTTCATTTTTCTTACTTGTTTTACTCGCAAATGAACTTCCAAACATGCATATGATAAAAACAATTACAAACAAACGCTTGCTTCTTACAGAAATTTTGTTTTAATCAACACTTTTTTTTAAAAACTTCACAGTTTTACTCTAAAATGAAGTTTAATATGAATTATTGTCAAAACAAGGTATTATGTGACACTAGCTAGTTTAAATGACATCTGTCAGTATCAAACACGGTCCATAGCCTACTTGTCGTGCACTAAGTTAACAATCAATAAAGATTATTGAGAAAAATATGAGTGGTGCGTTAATTTTGTCCAGGAGTTTATATCTCTTCCATGCAATGAAATAGATAATATCTACTTCAATACATTTGATCCTTATATACAATTCACTATTGGAAAAGAAAATTCAGAACAATCTATACCTTTTCTTTACACCAAATTCATGAGACAATAATAATAAAATTTCGATCGACTGGTATAGAGAACCAATAAGTTCAGGAAGATATATTAATTACCATTCATATCATTCACGCAACACAAAAATTAACTTGATCAAACAGATGAAAAATAGAGTTCTTCAAATTTCAGATCCAAAGTTCCACCAAAAAAATCTAAAAATATTTTATAATCTTTTTCACGAAAACTCATATCCTCCATATCTTTTCAAACGAATATTATATAATACATTTGACCGAAATTCTGACAGTACTAATTGTTTACGCTATTTTCATAATTCAAGAAATTAAGCAAATAAGTTTGACAACACGGTAATGTGCCCAGAATTATTTCTGCTAATTTCATTGCAAAAGGTAGTACGGCGAGTACCGCACAAAGTCTAGTTCGAAGCGGTATCCAATATACGGTCGTCCTACACAAAGCAAATTTTAGATTTAAAACTTTATTCGGTTGATATCAATTTAACTGCTCAAAATATTAGAACTGACAATATTAACCATCCAATTTATGTGTCTTTACCATATATAAAAACAGTCACACCTAAACTTTCAGGAATCTTTAAGAGACATAATTCGCGAAAACGAGCAAAGGGTGCGACACCTACCGTCAAATTTTTATAGCTTTGGAATGGGGAAAACAAACCAAATCCCCATTAGAGTACGTGTATAGTGAGCAAGGTATTAATATCGTTTTCTTGATTTCTAGAAGAGTTTGGTGAAGTTTATTTTATCAGAATACTTATTTAGACTCTAATAATGACCATCAAGTGCAAGAGGTATATTGCTCTGTGCCGCAATGTAATCAGTAAAAAGATGCAAATGTATCAATACATAACTTCCCAACAGATCCAAAATTATGCAAAGTGTGGTAAAACATTTTAAAAATTAGGAAACATATTTCCGAATACTTGTCAGTGTATATCAGGCACTGCTTAGAAATATATTATAAAGGTAATTTCACTCATTTCAATAAAGTATTTTGATGTTCAGTGTTATTTATGCTTTGAAAACCTGTTCGCCTTCTACCATCGGCCGATTTCTGTCTCCAATGTATTTTAAAATGTCCACCAAACCAATTTTAACAAGCACCATCTCTCACAAAACACCTTTATCGCCCAAAATTCGAAATTTAATCAAATGGACAGAAAAACAAATGGATTTGTTTATTGTTTTCCCCATTCCAATGACAGCTTTGACATATACTGCAGCGCCCACTATCGGAAAAATTTCCGCGAATATCAAAATTGCAAACAAACAACATCTGACAATCAAATCAATCTTCAGTGAAATCAAAGATAAAACACCGATAAATAAATTAACTAACATAGTTTATGAAATTCCTGTTGTTTTTTATTTGTTTTTTATATTAAGCACAAGCTTCTGGTTGATATTTTATTATTATATGAAACATACATAAACTACATCGTTACATTACAGTACAGGTTATGTGGTTATTATTTTGACTGACAGTTGACTTCGTCTTCTTTTTTATTGACTACACTACCGAGTTGCCAAGTGTTTTGTTTTAGCATGTTGCAGACTACTTTCCTAACATACCCTCCTAATCAAAACATGCTAAATATTTATTTGAATTTTAGGAAACTATCTTGTTTTTAAAATAATCAAATTTTACACGTTTTAGAGGTTTTGTAAATATGTCTGCAGTTTGTTGGTCTGAAGGACAATAATTTATATTTAGAAACCCGTCTTTAACTTTTTCTGTAATAAATTTGTAGCGAACATCTATGTGCTTACTACGCTTATTAAACACTCCAGTTTTTATTAAGCACATGGCACTTTGATTGTCAATGTTCAAATTAATTTTTACTCTCTGTCCGGTTAGTTCATGTATCACCTCACTTAAGTACAAAAATTTTGTTGTACATTCCGCTGCTGCGACAAATTCTGCTTCTGTAGAGGAGGTAGTGAACAGTGATTGTCGTCTGGAGCACCATGCTACTGGTCCACCACCATAGAAGATAATATATCCTGTTGTGCTTCTCCTGGTTTCAGCATCTAGTGTTTAGATTCGAACCACTTTTGAATTTTATACCGGTTTCAATTGTTCCATTTAGAAACCGTAAACAACGTTTAATATTAGTTACCGAACAGTTACTCGAATTTTCAACGAATCTGCTGCAATAGTTCACGGCAAACGATAGATCCGGACGTGTACGGTTGCTTAAGTAGAGCAAGCTTCCAACAGCTTCTCTAAAAGGAAATTTTATGTTATAGGATTTATTAGTGTCCGAAATTTCATAATTCTCCAATGGAGTAACTACACTTTTAGAATTTAACATATTGAACCGTTCGAGGATTTGTTGAGAGTAGTTTTGTTGTTTTATTTTTAAACCATCCAGCACTTTTTCAATTTCGATTCCCAAAAATGAGGTTAGACTTTGGTAAACAGTAACGTCAAGTTCCCTTATTATTATTTTTCAATTAGGCTTTCAATTTTTGTAGAATCACTACTTGTAATGTAGCCATCGCATCGTCTACATATATAGCTAATATTAGATATTTAGTGTCATTAACAAAAATACACTGTTCAGAGTTTAACTGAGTTAGTCCGTTTTTTTTTAAGAAGTTTGTGAAAACTTGATTCCAAATCATCGGGGCTTGTTTAAGGCCTTAGAGGGATTTTTGAAGTTTACGGACCTTGTTCTTTTTATTATAGCCTTCAGGTATTTCCATCAAGATGTTTTCTTCCAGTTTTCCATGGAGAAATGCAGTCTTTACATCAAACCCAATGTAATCCCAGTTATTGACTGTTGTTATAGCTAGGATTGTTTTATTTTTATCAACTAAAGTCCATGTTCCATTTTTATGATGTGCATCTTTTTCTTCTTTTATTGCTTTGAGCCAGTTTTCTTTATTTTTTCCTGTAATGGCTTCTTGGTAAGTTAGTAATGCATAGTCATGAGAGGGGTCAAGTTCGTAATCTTCTTCTAAATATTTTGGTTTGACTCCAAGGTTTTTCCTTTTTGATTTTCTTATTTCTTGTTCTTTAACATCAACTTCACTCTCTGAGTTTGAATCTTCATAATTTTTCTCTATGTTATTTTCTTCTTCTTCTTGGTTTTTATTACTTTTGTTGTTATCATTTTCATCATATTCAAATATCTGGATTTTTATTTTATTTTTAGATTCTTCATTGAATTCCACATCTCTATGTATTTCAATTTTTCTCTCATTTTGGTTCCAGAGCCGATATCCATTGTTTGAGTATCCTATCATCAGAAGTTTTTTATTTTTCTCATCTAATTTTGAGGTTTTTTGTAGGTTTTTGGCATAAGCATCTGAACCAAAGACCCCTAGATTATTTAGTTCTGGTATTTTACCCTCCCACTTTTCAAAAGGAGTACAATTCAATGATTCTGTATGAGATCTATTATGTAAGTAGGCTGCTACTCGATGGGCTTCACCCCACATTTCTTTATGTTGTTCTGACTCAAGTATTAGGGATCTGGTTTTGTCTAGTAAAGTGCGGTGCGGTTATCATAGCCGGAAATTTTCTTTGTTTGTTAGTTTCGTAATTTCACCTATTGTTTCAAAACTCATTTTAGCAGCCATTTTATGATCACTGTTTATTTGATATCGTTTTTAAGTTTTTATTGGTTATCCACGTGTTCACTGAGCACATGGGTTTTCTGAGATTTTATTGCGTGGAGGTATCTTCGTTGCGAATATCTATTTCTGGATGAGCACTGGGCCCATAACCTGTTGGTTTTTATTTGTTTTTTATATTAAGCACAAGCTTCGGGTTACATTACAGTACAGGTTATGTGGTTATTATTTTGACTTCGTCTTCTTTTTTATTGACTACACTAGTTGCCAAGTGTTTTGTTTTAGCATGCTGCTTTCCTAACAATTCCTTGCTTGAACTGTGATAAAAAATACATTGGTCACACTAAAAGGATATTAACCAATCGAATTTCCTCTCACAAAAGCGATAGTAAATTGTATCCTGATAGATGTGCCCTCGCTGAACACGCATTTTATGAAGGCCATTCAATTGATTATCGATCAGCCAAAGTATTAATCACAGAAAATAAATATATATGTCTCTGTTACTATTTTGAACAGGCACGCACGTGGATAAGACTGAGTAAGCAGAGACTCCAGAGGGAAAAGAAGGTTGAAACAGTAACCTTTCAAAACAAGGGATAGTGTTAGTTTTTTATTATTTTTTATATTTTTTTATCATTTAGTTTTTGAATATTTTTTACATTATTGTATTGTCAATGTTAATTAAATAAATGTAGTTATATGCATCCATTTGTTGTTGTTTTTTTAGTAACTACGAACATCCACCAGCTACTAAATATTCCAAATATAGACAAATACCATTTACAAAATATAAATATATATATATATATATATATATAAATATAAGTTGCTTTATTATGTTTGAAATATTCATAAGGTAAGCATTGAATAATAATTTCTTTTTTCTTTTGACCCTCATCGATAGTAAAAATATTGTATTTCATTTCATCTATGGAAAATAATATTGTTTTAACATATTTTTTCTCAATTAATTTTTAGGTGAGAATTTCACTGAATTTTTTCATAGATCCAGTGAAATAAAATATTTTAGGTACGAGGTGAGACAAAAGTAAAAATAGGTAACTTTTGTTACATCTATATTATGCAAAATTTAATACATAAATATTCTCTAGATATTATCTCATTTTTACATATATATTACCATTGTCTAAGAAAATTTTTTAGACAATGGTAACACTCAAATAAATAATATTGTGAATAGTTATGATAGATTACTTGATTTAGTTATATCAAATATATGAGTTATGTTGTTAGTCGTAATTTACCACCTATTGTAAATGAAGATTTGTATCATCCTTCTCTACACATACAAATTAATTCTATTCTTAATAATGAACACGTGTTTTCGCCTAATATACTTTATCAACATTTTTGTAAAAATTGATTGGTCATAAATTTACAAAAATTTATTAATATCAATTTTATAATATTTTTTATTCCTATTTATTTGATCTGTATGTCCCAGTCTTCAAAGTCTTTCAAGCGCAAATTTCCTCCATGGTTCAATATGCTGCAATTATAAATGGCATGAAAAGAAGGATAAACTTTTTAATAAATGTAAACATAGACATGATATTGACGCCTTTTTCATGAATACAAGATTTTATGTATGTATGTATGTATGTAGCATCCCCATTAATGTGGAGTCTGACGGTTGACGAACTCCTGTGTGGTTTGACGGACCTCGGAATATCCTGCCAAGGATATGCCGATGATATTGTTATAACAGCCAGGGGAAAATTTGAAAACACCCTGTGTGACATCATACAAAAGGGTCTGAACTATACAAATAGCTGGTGTAGGCAAGTGGAACTCAGCATCTGGCATCTGGCAGGGAGAAACAAGGGCTGTAACCCAAAAATCCTGAGCTGGATGTACACTGCCATAGTGAGACCAATCATCACTTATTGAGCCATTGCGTGGAGTAGTAGAACTAGCCTCTTGACGACGAGAGAAAACCTCTCCAAAATTCAAAGACTAGCCTGTATATGCATAACAGGAGCAATGAGTACATGCCCAACGGCAGCAATGGAAGTGATTCTCAACCTCACACCATTACATATGGTGGTGGAGAGTGTTGCAGAAAGAACAAGATACAGACTAAGTAGAGAGGAAATCATTAAAAAAAAAACCACCTCTTCACTTCTTAGAAATCGGACAGCCTGGGACATGCCACAAAATGGTATGATGAAAAGGTATAACTTTTCAAAGAAATTAGTTACGGAATTAAGCAACAAGAAGGAAAGGGATCCAAATACCTTTACCAGACTTGGAAAGAATGCCATTCAATGGTACACAGACGGCTCAAAAGCAATAGAAGGAACTGGGATAGGAGTGTACGGGCCAGGAACCAAACACTCTGAAAGCTTGGGAAAAACCCCAAGTTACTTTCAAGCGAAAATTAACGCAATAAGAAGGTGTGCATCATACTATCTTGTGGCATGTCCCAGTTTGTCTGATTTCTAGGAAGTGAAGAGGTGGCTTTTTTTAAATGATTGCCTCTCTACTTAGTCTGTATCTTGTTCTTTCTGCAACACTTTCCATCACAATATGTAGTGGTGTGAGGTTGAGAATCACTCCCATTTTTGCCGTTGGGCATGTACTCATTGCTCCTGTTATGCATATACACTATACAGGCTAGTCTTTGAATGTTGAAGAGGTTTTTTCTCGTCGTCAAGAGGCTAGTTCTTCTGCTCCATGCAATAGCTCCATAAGTGATAATTGGTCTCACTATGGCAGTGTACATCCAGCTCAAGATTTTTGGGTTACAACCCCAGTTTCTCCCAGCCAGATTCCTGCACACCATTATAGAGCCATTTTTGCTTTGTATGTAATCTCCTTCTCGTGTTTGTTCCACAGGAGTTTGCTGTCTAGAGTCAAACCTAGATACTTGACTTCTTGTCTCCATTCAACGTCGTTCCCATCAAGTTTAATGGTTTTGAGGTTGAGTTTTCTTTTCTTAGTGAAGGCTATCAAGATGATTTTGGTGGGGTTGATGCTGAGTCCCACTTGCCTACACCAGCTATTTGTATAGTTCAGACCCTTTTGTACAATGTCACAAAGGGTGTTTTCAATTTTCCCCTGGCTGTTATGACAATATCATCGGCATATCCTTGGCAGGATATTTCGAGGTCCGTCAAACCACACAGGAGTTCGTCAACCGTCAGACTCCACATTAATGGGAATGCTACTACTCCCTGTGGGCATCCTCTGGTTGTGCAGATGGAGACATTTTCTTTGCTCGTTCTCGTCTCTGCTACTCTAGTGATGAGCAGTTCCGATACAACCATTTGGATGTTGTGCTGTCTACACTGTATTGTTGTATCCCGTCTGGTGATACTGATATTTGGTATTGTTTATTATTATTTTGTATAATTATACTCATTAATTATATAGTAGTTTTTATTCAAGACCTCTAAGTACTACTGCACATACATATCTCCTAGACTTATGACAACTGACTGTTGATTAATGACATGATGTGATCTTGATCACGATCCTAATCCTACATCCCCTTTCAATAGTTACTGACATTGTATACACTGCTATTTATAAACTTGATTCAAAGTTGGAGGAGGTTTAGAAATACGTCCTGATGACGTCACATTTACTTTTTGTATAATTCTCCTCTCCAAATCTGAATCTTCAGGCGAATTTTCAGTTACCTACCTCAATTATTATACATTCTTTGTAGTTATCACTAAGTTCACTCTCTGTGTCTGTATCACTGTCACTAGCATCACTTTGATTTTTAATGTGATTCGGTGTTTCTTCTTGCTCTGTAACTTCTATAGAATCACTATTATTTTCTATATTCGCACTTTCACCTAAGTCGTCTTTCTCTAGCTCTATATAATACCTAATTCCTTCACTGTTAACTGTCTCTTCGTCTATACCTACTTCTTTCCCTTCTGCCAATGAATAGTGATTTCTTTGAATATTTTTTTTTAATGAATTCACGATTTCTGGTAAGAATGGAACCATTATTCATTTGCACTTTGTAACATCTATCTCTAAGCTTAGCTAATATTAACCCAGGAGACCAGTTACCATTTGGTTCTTTTTGTACATAAACTTTTTCATTTGGGTTCAATACTGATAAATGTCTTTTGCCTTTGTTATAGTGTTTTTGTTGTTGAAGGTAAAGTTTAACTAAAGTTAATGTGAAGAACATAAAATAAAGCAATGTTGTCAGATATATTTTCTAAAATTGTTGGGCTCACTATACAAATGATTTCCATTACTTCAGTAAACTGTTAGCTCGTGATGTTCTCAGAAAGCTAGTTTGGAAATATTTTAAAAAAATACATAATATAAATGTATTAGTAAGCATTAAAAAAGTCGCTCGAAATTGCTGTAAAAAGGGAAATTAACTAAAACAACTTTTTGTATGCCTACTATATTTAAGAAAATTTCGTATATCTGGCAACGCTCTGTTCATGAAGTTCCGAGACAATACAATCATCAAGTACATTATTGTTTATATTATAACGGAGTAACGGATCGCTTACTACGCGGGCTACTATACCTAGAAGATATGCGCTCCGCAGTTGGCGATTCAGGGGCGTGTGTGAATTTTGTTTTAAAGAAATATTTAAAATAATAGTAGTAAATATCTAGTACCTATTTCTTGGTCGAGTGAGTTTAGTGAATTGATATCAATATAATATTTATTTGTTCGTGGAGTTGAGTGAATTGATATCAATATAATATTTATTATTTGTTCGTGGAGTTGAGTGAATTGATATCAATATAATATTTATTATTTTTTCGTGGAGTTTAGTGAATTGATATCAATATAATATTTATTTAATTGATTTAAAAACGACACACAATTTTCTCTATTTCCACTTCCAAAATCATGCAAAACCTAACCAAGAAAACAAATTAAACGCCCGTGTCTACCTCTCGTCCAAATATGTTATCCATAGAATAATACTGTATGTTATCTATGGTCTAAATGACATTTATTGGAACACTAGCACCACAAGTGATGCGAGCTTGAAATTTTCAAGAAACTGAAAAACATAGACAAAATAAAAAATAATATATTATTTTTCTATGCTGAAAAAGTCCGATAGTGCACAAGGAGACAACCAGTTTTATCACAAATCAGGTGATTAGTGAATTTTATTCCAGAGACTTAATTTATATACTTTGTTATTACTAATATATAATCCTTTACCTATGGTTATTACTTTCTTACACATACTGCATTAGTAATAATTATGGAAACAAAGCAAGAAATTGAGGTTAATTTCAAGGAATGTAAGGAGGAAATTATCGATATCAAACATGAATTTGATGGAGAGATTCATACCTTAAATTTTCAAAGTAATTTATTTGGAGAAACTATCAGTTCAATTGAACAAGTGAAAACTGAAGATTTAAATATTGATCCCATAACTAAAATCAATCCATACAAAATTAAAACTAACATCAAATATTCAAAAAGGAAACAAAGAAAGCCATCTAAGTTAAGAGGTGAGTAAAATTTGATGAATAATTATGTATTCTGTATCAAGTTATTAATAATAACCATATTTCGATCCGTATATAGTTACTATTAATGTAGTTGATGCTTTTATAAAACATTTTCAAAGCAATATATTCAGCATAGCTTTATGTAAATATAATAACCTACAAATATTAGAAATTCTTCTTTGCATCATAAAACTTTATTTCATAGTCTGAAAACTTGAGATTTTAACTGTGAGTTGATATAACATTGGATTTTCAAGAAAGATGTCTTCACAGTATATTTTTTTACAATTTCTAGAGCATCCTTATTTCTATTTACGAGCTAGGTACCTTGAATTCTCCAAACAATTAATATACCTACTAGAAGAGTAAATATACCTATTATCGTATGCCAACATAAACATCAATGTCTAAGTTTATTTTGCTTGATTCAGAGATGTTGCCATGTCGTATTATTTAAATCTGATAATCATCCAACGACTTGAATTTTTTTGTGGTTCCTCAATATGTTCTTCAATAATTATTATATAATTGAGATAAATGTATAAAAAGCAATTTATGTAATCTTTGACAATATACAAAATTTCATTAATACATGAAACTTATCTTTTCACACAGGGAAAAGGTTTTTAAAAAAAAGATTTATTTATTGAGACAATATAATAAATATGTTACAAGATTGGAAGTAGATTCTAGACTGAATAATAAAGTTAAACAATTACTAGTATTAAAAATAAAACATAAGCAAAAACAAAGTTAGTTGAAATTAAACATACTGACTAAACAATTTATTCATGCTACACTGAGAAATATAACTATATAACACCTCCCCCCATTAGATTGAGGCTCCTTCTGGAAGCTGAATTTTCTTTTGTTGAAGTTCTATGGATATTTCTTCTGGCACCCTTGTGTTCGGTTTTTTCTTCAAGTAGCCAAATAATAACTAATGCTATACCAGGGTATAAAATGATGGTCCATACGCTGGGAATATGTAGGTTGAATTTTTCTTTTTCTAGAGACGATATTTCTTTCAATTTCAAATTTTTCAAATTTATTTCCATAGGGGGCATATTAATTTTGTCGAAATTTGCCTGAAGCTTATTTAGTACGAGAGTTGGCCAAAGGTTTTTTCTTGAAATGTGAGTTCGTTATTTTGGAAAATGATCTAGCAGGGAGAGTTTTTGATTAAGTAAATTCCTCTCAAATTTTTAATTTCTGTATCTTGTGTACATTTGATTATTAATGTTTCTTCGATTGGAAATATTGCCAAATACTGGTTTATATCTGGAATAACTTCTAAATGATTTTTTAAAATTTTGATTTTTGAGTATTCACAGCTGGTTGAGTTTCCTGTTAACAATATTTGTTCTTCGCATAGCTGTTTGTTATTGTCTTGAAGATATACTTCGTGTACAAATGTCGTTTAGAGATTTTATTTGATTTTCAGTTTTTAACAAATATTTGGAGCTTGGTATTGGTAATATTAAAATTAATAGGAATATACAGTGCTATTCAAAAGTCCCCTCCCTCCCTCGTATCTTTTGAACGGCTACACTTACATTAATAAAATTTGGAGTGTGAAAATAAAGTGTTGTAAACTTCTCTACAAATGGTAACAGGTGATGTAATAGTAATAGATGACGCCACAGTGCCACTCTTGCCGATAATTTTAAATAGGACCTTATGGCAAGTGATATCTCGTTTGAAAGGCATTGACATTGGCTACATAGCCATATTAATTTTGTTTGGGTTTAAACTAATTTTGATGGATGAATTAAATAAATACCAAAATTATTGAAATTATTTTTTTAAATTTAATTAATCAAATATCAACAATGGATTCTTATAGCAAGTGTTCGAAATGTACTCCGTCTACTTCCTGACAGTAATACATCCTATTAGTAAACTCTTGTCGTACTCGTTCGAATGCATTGCATTGCATTCTTCAATAATTCTTTCTTTCAAAACGCCAATGCTATCTGGTAACGTAGTATAAACCTTGGATTTTAAGTAGGTACCCCCCATAGAAAAAAATCTAATGGTGTCAGATCTGGTGACCGAGGTGGCCATTCTATAGGACCTCGCCGGCCGATCCATCATCTACCTCGATATTCTTCATCCAGGTAACGTCTTACTGCACCATAATAATGTGCAGGAGCACCATCTTGTTGAAATGTTATTTCCAGATGGCCGAATTCATCTGGATTATCTTCCAGAATTTCAAGAATTAACGGCTCAATTGCATTTTGTAACATCTCCAGATACACTTCACCGCATAAATTTGAATTTAGGAAAACAGGACCAACTATGTGGTTTCCCAAAATAATTGCCCAAACATTGACTTTTTCTGGAAATTGGGTATGTTGTTCACGAAAGGTGTGAGGATTTGTGTCACCCCAATACCTTACATTTTGTGTATTCACATTTCCATTGAGGCAAAAAGTACTTTCATCACTAAAACAAATTATTTTTGTGTAATATGGGTTTTGACTAATTTTATTTGTCATACATTCACAGAATTCGAGTCTTCTGTAGGGGGGAAAGGTGGTGCACCATTTTTAACTTGTATGGATGAAATTTATTTTTAGCCAACAGTCTCTGTACTGTACTTTTACTTACTTCACAGATAGACGCAACTTTAGTTGAAGAGGAAGTAGGGTTTACTAGAGTTCATATAATAGCCTTCTTGGTGTGCGTCATCGTGTGTGACGTATATCCGGGTTTTAGGCATGTCGTTTATTATATTTGCTATATTGACAAATAGCTAACCTTAAATTTGATAAATAAAATGATCAGGATCGTATTCAGCCATATTCGAAAATGATATGAAATTAATAATACTTGGGATATGAAAACACTGCAAAATAAAACAAATTGTATATTCAATTTACGTATTAAAATAACTTTACATTAGTAAATATAGTCCTGCAAAAGAATTATACAGCCTGTTTAATTAAGTCTGCATCATATGGAACCCTATTTTATTCTAAAGTTTTATGGAAAAAGGTATTCTTCACTTATAATTCTTATTGTTAGTGAATTTCATTGTTTTATTTGTTTAAATGTGGCCACTGTCTTCATTAAAATATGTACAGGTGGTGTATTGAAAATTTATGTATGTATGTATTTTGACATTCACTTATGCCTAAAATATCTATTGGGCCCCCTTACTTCTACTGAGTTTTTGAGGAGAGTCTCAGGAGTGTTGTCAAAATCTCCTTCTATGTCCGAAAATGCACATACTACAGTTTCTTGGTTGTCTAAGGCACGTCGGATATATTGAAAATTTAACAAAATAGATATTATTCTATAGCTTTTTGAAGCTACGACCACTTGCTCTGCCGTTGAATAGCTTCTTTCCAAACACTGAATAGAGTATTCTATCTTCAGTTACACGTTCAGTAGAAAACAAACATGAACATAGTAAATAGTCAAGAAACCAACCAACTAATAAAAAAATTAAAAAGAAGAGGATTATGAAAGTTCAATTTTCGCAGTCATCTTCCCATAAGTGTCAATCTGATTCACATTCCGACTAATTCAAGTCAACAATTACAGGCGAAGTATCACTAGCGTCAATAATTTTTGCTGTTTCCCAATATTCCTCTATAATGTTTTGGGTATGCCTAACATATTTTTTCCATTTTTCTGGTGTAACCTACAATAATATAATTAAAATAATAGGAAATTTTTGTTCCAACTGAATTTTGATTTTTGTTCGGGTTTTCTGGTTTTCCCCCGCCCCGAATAGTTGACATTGTAACTAGATTTCTGACTTTTTGATACTCAAAATTAGTTGAGCCATAACTGAAGAAGCGGAACATTATGAGTGATTAAGTCTAACTAATCTATAAAACAGCACGCTTACATTAACACTGTTTATACTTACCTCCTACAATAAATTACATACTTGTATTCTTTATCCGGTATTTTATGTTTCTTCACAATTTTCATAATTTCATCTTTCATGCTAGATGCTGGAAAAGGTATACACCTTTCTTGTAACCAACTGATTAAAGATTGCTTAGTCCAAGATGAATTAGGGATTTTTTCAACTAAACTTGAATGATAAGATGCATTGTCCATTATTATTAAAGAAGGTTCTTCTAAATTCGGCAGGAGCTGTTCTTCAAACCATTTTTCTAAGTTATTCGAATTCATCGAATCATGATAGTCTCCAGATTTACTCCCACTTTTGAAAATCAAACTAAAATTTTCGACAAAACCATTCTCAGAACCTGCTTGTAAAATAATGTACCGTACACCTTCACCACTTGTCTTCCTTACTGCCTTAGTGCTACCATCTTGCCAACTTTTGCAAAAACTACCTTTACTAAAAGTCCAGGTCTCCTCCAAAAAAACAGGCTGTAGATGGTAAGGAGAACTCTCATTGTTCTTGAATTCTCTCAGAAAATGTAATCGTTTTTGAGCTACATGTGGTTGTTCCATAAGATAGTTTCTATTGGAAATACTGCAATTTAGCCTTCTGAATTTTAGTTCCCTTTAAACATTAGCCATTGAACCAACAGACATGTCGATTCCATCCTGATCAATGAGTTTTTTATTCAGTGTATGTAGAGTTACATGTTCACCTAAAATAAATAAGTAAACAAACAATATTAATGAATAAAAAATACAAAAACATTTTTTTAATTACACACTTTTATTAGGAAATGCACTAAAAAGTGAATAATAATTTTTTTTCATTTCTCATTCACTCTTTCTCACTATGATTAAAGTAGGTGGCGCAATCTATAAAATGTGACTACTAGTTTTAAACAAACATTTAATATGAGCTCTCGAATATTTTACTTGCATACTTTTATTTTTAGTGAGAAGTAATGAACGAAAAATTAAATTAATAGTTTTTAACTTTTTAGTGCATTTCCTAATAAAAGTGTAATTTGAAAAGTTTGTTTTATATTCTCTGTGTTATACTGTTTAGTGTTAGGCTCTTAATTCCATTAAATTTTTTTATCCAAAACTTTCAAAAACATGTATTGTCACCAAAAAAAGAAGGTAAAAAGTGGATTGCAAGATTTGATCTAGACAAACAGAGAAGTGAAGTTAAATAAAAGTGTGTAAAAATGGTTCACTCATCGGACTAATTAAAAATGTCAGATGCATAGAAAAGATTTTTCTACATACCTTCACTAAACATTCTGTAGATACGCGTCCTAATGACATGCTCGTGTTTCTCTCGGATTGTGGGACCCTTCGACATTTTGACAGACTTACTCATTTTAGTGGTATACTTACTCTGAATCACTGTGAATGCCATTTTTTGTCAAATTTACTACAGTCGGCAAGGATATTCCCAATGCATCTGAAACGCGCTGAAACACAATAGATAAAAATAAAATATTTAAACAATCCTAATGAAATAGGATTAACTTAATTTATATTAATTTCACTTATTGTTATATAGAAAATACTTACTTGGTGCACTGAAGTTAAAGGTATCAATGGTTTACCAGCTTCTTTTTCTAATTGAAAATATTTGATAACTTTCAAAATAAGATGCTGCTCTTTTTCCGTGTATCTAGGCATATTTTTGTATTATTTAAATAAATAAAATACTAACAATAAGATTAATATTCACTTTCCATAAATAATCATAAACAACAAAGTACAGACTTGACGAGAACTGTCAGTGGGACATTAGAAAAAGACGTAAGCTACGAAGGGAACTTCTACATAGAATAGTATTTTGAACGATATAAATTCGCCCGATTGATAGGTCGCGCTTGCACGTAAACTAAACATCAACCAATCAAATTTTTCTGTCAAAGATTAGGGTTAACGTTTGTAATACGTCTAAACAGTTCATTATTGTGATATTTTGATTAGGATTAATCACAGACCTGCTTTTTTTTCCATTTCTTTCACCGTAATGTGTTAGAAGAACATTAACAATCAATGACGCACACCAAAAAGGCTATTATAAGAACTCTACCATTTCAGCAACTATATCAATTTTGTTATCATCACTAAATGTTGGTCGACCAGATCGTTTGGCATCCTGAACACTACCTGTTGCTTCAAACTTGTGAAGAAGCTCCCTCAAATAAGTTCTCGAGATATGGCGATCTGGGTATCTCTTATTAAATAAACGTTCCGCTTCATGGAGATTCTTTCCAGATTTACCAATTATTAAGATAGCTGCTACTTTGTCGGCTTGAGTACGTACCATTTTGCCTATGTAAACTATTAAACGTCTCGTTAAACAATAATAAAATTAAATATTTAAGCTTTTTAGAAAAACTTTGCAAAGCAACAAATGCTATTAAATTAAAAACATCAATTTTTTTGACAACTAACCAGAGGCGGGCTGAAAAATCTTCAATATTTAAATGTGAAATAATAATTTTGGTATTTATTTAATTTATCCGTCAAAATTAGTTTAAACCCAAACAAAATTAATATGGCTATGTAGCCAATGTCAATGCCTTTCAAACGAGATATCACTTGCCATAAGATCCTATTTAAAATTATTGGCCAGAGTGGCACTGTGACGTCATCTATTACTATTACGTCACATGTTACCATTCGTAGAGAAGTTTACAACACTTTATTTTCACACTCCAAATTTTATTAATGTAAGCGTAGCCGTTCAAAAGATACGAGGGGGGGAGGGGACTTTTGAATAGCACTGTATAAAAAGTATTCTATTTGATTTTTTCTTAGTCTACATGTTATATCTAAAATTGATTCAAAGTTTAAAATATTCTCATATTTTAATTCAAACGGAAGTTGCAGTTTGTAATATGAAGATATTTTTTGCAATTCTGTAAATAATTCTTTCCACTTAATAATACTCGGGTGTAATGTTCTTAGTTTGCAAAATGTTAAAGAATCTTCTACAGTTTCCATTACATCTAAAATAACGTTATAGATAATTAAAAGTTCGTTAATCATATCCTTGAGATATATGAGGTTTTCATATTCGGCTTGAAAGTCTAACAAGATTTTTGACTAAAGCAGTATTTCATTATTTTGAATATCTTGAATAGTTTTATTAAAATTATTTATTATTTGATTACTGTAAATATATACAATAAATAATTTGATTATATGTACCCTAAACTACATGTTATAAAATAAATATTTAATTCCGTTTTGGGGATATCTTCTTAGGCCATCTGAATTTGGTGACAAGATCCAAAGTAGTAAAGTACTGATAACGACCTAGTTTGTCTAGTAGGGTAGTTATATTAGGTAGGAGATATCTATCTCATAAGGTTATTTCATTAAGCTTGCGATAGTCTATATCTATAACAACTCTAAATTTTGGTTTACCTGAAGAAACTAATTTTTTTGGAACAACCCAAATGCTACTTGACCAAGGTGAGCATGAAGGTCTTATAATATCTAATATTTTGATCTAACATATTTTTGATCTGACTTTGAACTTCTTTTTTATATATTTCGGGATACCTATATGACTTAGAATAAATAGGTACCTCATTGGTGTCGGAATACTCTTTTATTAATTTAAGGATAGCTTCGCGCTCTTCTTTATTCATGTGTTCTGTACGAACCTTTGTTATATCAAATTTAAATTTTTCCGCATACATTGCATTAAAATTTGGACTGAAGTTTTGTCCGTATTCGTCGAACAATTCTACTTCTATTGGAGCACTTAAATCTTAAAACGTTATTCACCAAATCAATTGTTGCATTTAGTTTTTTAAGATTATCTAAACCTAATAAGCAATCGAAATGATTGTGAAATTTAAATATACAATATTCTAACCTAATTTTATTTCCTATTTTAAATATTTCTGAACATGGAATTGTTGTACAATATTTTTGTTGACTTGTACCGAGAGCTTACGATACTTTGAAGGGTTTTTGCATGATAGATTTTGAGAAAAAAAAAATTCTGTAATTTTTGAAGTTACAAAAGATTTTGTGCTGCCGGTGTCTATCAAAACTCTTAAATTTTGTTCAGGAATTCACTTTCAGAATGAATCATATATTGAATAGTTCTACGTTTCTGTTGTGTCCGAGGCTGTTTCCTCTAAAAAACGATTTTCATATTCAATATGACATTCAGTACCTATTGTCGATATTATGTAATTCTTCGGAAATGAAATATTTCCTTTGATTTGTGAATTGTTTTTGACTTTGCCCATTATTTCTATTTTGAGCGGTGAATGGGTTATATGTATTTGCTGTAGCTATTCTCATTGGAGTACCTAGGTTTTGGAAAATTTTGGTTTTGATTTGGTTTAAAAACGTTAGTATTCCTAGTTTGAATATTTGTTGCTCAACTCGTACTAGGTAAATTATTTGAATTAAAACCTCTGTTAATTTGTGCCTGAGTTTGAGTATTACTTAAGTTGAATTTTTTATGTGGGTCTTTGTATTTGATTATTTTGGAAATTATCTTTGTTTTGTGGTACAAAATTATTTTTTTGCCTAGGTTTAATAAAAGAATTTTTTGAATAGTTATTATTATTATTACTTAAATATATTTGACAGTCATTCGTTAGAACATTTAAGGAAGTATTTAAATCACTAGGGTAAAGTGCCTAACGGTTCCTAATAATAATATGACTTGTTCATTGCCATTTGAACGTGTCATTAATAATGATGTCTGCAAGTTTAAAAGATGCTGTATTCTGTTGTAAAATTCAAAAGGGGATTCATTTCCTTGTGTTAATTCTGAAATTTCTATGCTTAGAGTATACACATCTTTTTTATCTGCGTAAGTATTCAATAAAGCATCCTTCAAATTTTGCCAATTAGTTATACTGCATGCAAAAATATTTATCGCTGCTTGACCTTTAATTTTTTACAAAATGCTAGACATTAAGTATTCGTTTTGAAAATTTCCTATATCTACAGGGTTGTGAAATTTATATACTAATTTTTCTGAAATTTCGATAAATCTAGTTAATAAGGCATTACCGCCATGGAAATCCAAATATTCGTTTGGAATTCTTCTTCTTAACAGGTCGAACCTATCTTCTAGTTGAGCTACTCAGTTCACTCAACTAAGAGTCCCAAATTTCACTTTTTTAGGTATGTTAACAAATCGTTGAAACGAACCGGTGGTTATTTACGCTAACGCCCGTTTAACATATCCTACTGACTGCGCCACTTATATTTTCACACACGGAAAGGGCTTTTTAATAAAAAGATTTATTTATTGAGAAAATATAATAATATGTTACAAGATCGGAAGTAGATTCTAGACTGAATAATAAAGTTTAACAATTACTAGTATCAAAAATAAAACATAAGCAAAAACAAAGTTAGCTGAAATTAAACATACTGACTAAACAATTTATTTATGCTTCACTGAGAAATGTAACTATATAACATGAATGAATGTTTATAAACAGGATGTCAATTTAAAAGTCTCAGTAATTCTGCATTTTTCAATAAATGTAACAAAACCGCTTATATAGAATATTTACAATTTTCACAGATGTTTATTTTTATTTTTACAAAATATGTTATGGCTGTTGTTTTCAACTGTGGTAGATATTGTGAAAAAATTTTAATGTCTATCAATAAAGGATACTGTATGTACTTATTAGTTAAATAATGTTAACAAGATGATGAATCGTTGTGTACTATGCAAAAAATAAAGTATAAGTAATAAGGACATTGATAATTGTTCGAAAAAATTTTATGACAGATTTCGAAAGCTTGTTGCTTGGAAACAGACCGACGCCGTATGCGTAGGTCTGTTGCCTAAACAACAAGCTTGAGAAAGTTGCCATACATTTTTTGAGCATTTATCAATGTCTGAGGGTTATTCAGATAGAAATTTTTTTGCTAATTATAAAAAAAAAATCGTGACATTTCGAAATATTAAATATTTGAAACTTCAAAATCGAAATAAATCAATATGTGTCAAAAGCAACGAGTAAATAGCCCTTGGTCTGTTATCAGTGTAATGTTGACATGATTGGGTGGAATTGTTCATATGATAAAAAATGAGGAAATTTGTTTGGTTCTTGGAACTGTCAAAAAATTTTCAGTTTAGCAGGTTATTTATCTAGTCTGTTTCATGATCGAAGCTTGAATGAGTGTGCAAATGAAACTTTCATTTCTTGCAAATGAAAAAAAGTTGGGTTGTGTTTACTTCGATGAAGTTTTAATTAATCATATTTTCTGTTGAAGTATAATCTAAGCAGATAGTTGTTTTTTTATTGAAAAAGATTCAAATACAAAAAGTATTGATACTTTGTTTAGTTCTATATTAATAAATTTTCTTCAATAACTAATTTCAATTCCTTTTTAAACTTTGTTATTCCAATTTATTTATTCCTTACAGGAAAATTATTCAATGGTAGTTATATAAAATGGAATTCTTCAACTGGGATTATTATATGTGAACTTTGTGGAAATCTTTACAAAAATAAAATTGAATATTTTTGTCATTTCTCTACTAATCATGGCCTAAAACAGAGGAAGATGTATATAAGTAAATCCAACAAAATAAGAATCGACAATATCAAAACTGAAGCTCCTGATGAAGAAATTAAACAAGAATTACAGGACACACTAAATTTTCAACATCAGCTTAATGTTATTGATAATTTCAAGTCACCACTTGGAAGTGAAGTTGGTTTAAGTGACAATATTTGTAAGTGTTCAAAATCTGACAAAAAACCAAGTGAATGTAACATTTGTTTGAAACGTTTTCTAACCACAGATGATTCAATTAAAAATTCAAGCTACCCTATAGTAAAAAAATCGTTCAAATGCAGAGTTTGCTCAAGACACTTCTCATCTAAACATAATTTAAATATACATTTGCATATCCATACAAGCGAAAAACCATTCAAATGTAAAATTTGCCTAAAATCTTTTACACTGAAAAGAAATTTAAAAAGACATTTGCGTATCCATGAAAAACCTTTCAAATGTGAAATTTGTTTAAAATATTTTTCAACTGCTGATCAATTAAAAGGGCATACTCGAAGTCACACAGGCGAAAAACCATTCAAATTCAAATGTAAAATTTGCCTAAAATCTTTTGCACTGAAAAGAAATTTGAATAGACATTTACGTATCCATACAGGCGAAAAACCTTTCAAATGTGACATTTGCCTGAAATCTTTTGCACAGAAAATAAATTTAAAAACACATTTGCGTATTCATACAAACCAGAAACCTTTCAAATGTGAAATTTGTTCAAAATCTTTTTCACAGAATCAACATTTGAAATCACATATACGTAGCCACACAGGCGAAAAACCATATAAATGCGGCATTTGCTCAAGACATTTCGGATTCAAAAGTAGTTTAGATGTACATTTGCGTATCCATAATGGTGAAAAACCTTTCAAATGTGAAATTTGTTATAAATATTTTTCAAGTGCTCAACGCTTCACAAGGCATACTCAAAATCACAAAGGCGAAAAACCTTTCAAATGTGAAATTTGCCTAAAATCGTTTACACTGAAAAATACTTTTAAAACACATTTGCGTATCCACACGGGCGAAAAACCTTTCAAATGTGAAATTTGTTTGAAATATTTTTCAACTGCTCAAAAATTGACATATCATACTAGAAGTCACACAGGCGAAAAACCTTTCAAATGTGAAATTTGCCTAAAATCTTTTGCATGCACGAGTAATTTAAATGCGCATTTGCGTATACATACAGGCGAAAAACCTTTCAAATGTGAAATTTGTTTAAAATATTTTGCACTGAAAATGGGTTTAAAAAAACACTTACGTATCCATACAGGCGAAAAACCTTTCAAATGTGAAATTTGTTTAAAATATTTTTCAACTGCTGATCAATTAAAAGGGCATACTCAAAGTCACTCAGGCGAAAAACCTTTCAAATGTGAAATTTGCCTAAAATCTTTGACACGGAAAAGTCATTTGCGTATCCATACAGGCGAAAAACTTTTCAAATGTAATATTTGTTCAAAATTTCTCTCAACAATTAACAAGGCATACTCGAAATCACACAGGCGAAAAACCTTTCAAATGTAATATTTGTTCAAAATTTCTCTCAACTGCTCAACAATAATTGGTTGAAAGGTTTTTCGCCTGTGTGACTTCGAGTATGCCTTGTTAATAATTAACAAGGCATACTCGAAGTCACACAGGCGAAAAACCTTTCAAATGTGAAATTTGCCTAAAATCTTTTGGACTGAAAATTAATTTAAAAAGACATTTCCGTATTCATATAGACAAAAAACCTGTGGTGTAGGTGGTCTTCCTGGTCCTGAGGTAGCGCTTACAACTTGAATAAAACTATACTGTTCACTGTTAGAATGTTTGCTTTATTTGGATACTTTACTTGACGCAGCTATACATAAGCTTAACATTACTCCCTATTTAAAATGTAGTAATTAAATAAGATTAGATTAATTAGAATTGGATATAATCTGGTTCACAGCTATACATATATAGATATGGTTTTAATTGTTATTCTATTAATAACAATCCCACACGTTATTATTAAATTTGGTTGCTATGTAATTTTATTTATTCTGTTATCTGAGTTTTAATACTTACCTTAATTTTTATCGGTCTAGCTCAGTCGGAATCGATGCGAGTAGCGACCTCAAGGTGGCCATCATTTGCGAGGGCTACCCGGACAATATCCTCACCAAGGAGCAGTGTTGGATAATCCATGCGCTTTTCCTCGAGGAGATGTACAAGCCTGGCACCTCGGAACCAAGCTTTGAGGGACACTCGTTTGCCCGGGGAGCTTTTATGGTGACCTGTACAGACGGGGACTCTCTGGCTTGGTTTAAAAAAGCCTAAAAGCCTAAAATCGTTTAAACGGAAAAGTAATTTAAATGCACATTTGCGTATCCACACGGGCGAAAAATCTTTCAAATGTGAAATTTGTTCCAAATATTTTTCACGAAATCAAAAATTGAAATCACATATACGTAGCCACACAGGAAAAAACCATTCAAATGCAGCATTTGCTCAAGACACTTCTCATCTAAACATAATGTAAATATACATTTAGTAGTAGTAGTATTTATTCTGTATTATAAATATTATTATTTACAAACATTCGTCATACAAACAGTTTAAAATATTGTTATAAAACAAAAACATTAAAATCTTTGAACCTCACCAACTCCTAATTTAATAATAGAAACAAATTAATGCTGCAATTCTGTGTAAAAATCTTGGCGATCGTAATGACCTATATGACTCGTAATATCGGAACGGGTTCAATTGCAATTCTATATGATTTCTGTAAGTAACAAGAGATCGTAACTTTTTCGATTTATCGTAAATATTTACAGATACAAGTTTGTAAGCTGTAAATAATATGAATAATAATAGTTTTCATTCATTTTGTAAGAAGATGAAGACAAGTAAGTATTTAGTTTGTTCTATATCCCAGCAAACACAAATGTGTACATTACATAAAAATAAATTACTAAAAATATTTGCCAACTCAGTAACCGAGACGATTTATGTTAGGTATATCTGTTTTACCATTCAATTTGTTTTTCATTAAAAAGTACGTCGATGATATATATATCTCTTCCATGCAATGAAATAGATAATATACCATTCTACTTCAATACATTTGATCCTTATATACAATTCACTATTGAAAAAGAAAATTCAGAACAATCTATACATTTTCTCTACACCAAATTCATGAGACAATAATAATAAAATTTCGATCGACTGGTATAGAGAACCAATAAGTTCAGGAAGATATATTAATTACCATTCATATCATTCACGCAACACAAAAATTAACTTGATCAAACAGATGAAAAATAGAGTTCTTCAAATTTCAGATCCAAAGTTCCACCAAAAAAATCTAAAAATATTTTATAATCTTTTTCACGAAAACTCATATCCTCCATATCTTTTCAAACGAATATTATATAATACATTTGACCGAAATTCTGACAGTACTAATTGTTTACGCTATTTTCATAATTCAAGAAATTAAGCAAATAAGTTTGACAACACGGTAATGTGCCCAGAATTATTTCTGCTAATTTCATTGCAAAAGGTAGTACGGCGATTACCGCACAAAGTCTAGTTCGAAGCGGTATCCAATATACGGTCGTCCTACACAAAGCAAATTTTAGATTTAAAATTTTATTCGGTTGATATCAATTTAACTGCTCAAAATATTAGAACTGACAATATTAACCCTCCAATTTATGTGTCTTTACCATATATAAAAACAGTCACACCTAAACTTTCAGGAGTCTTTAAGAGACAATATCAAAATTGCAAACAAACAACATCTGACAATCAAATCAATCTTCAGTAAAATCAAAGATAAAACACTGATAAATAAATTAACTAACATAGTTTATGAAATTCCTTGCTTGAACTGTGATAAAAAATACATTGGTCACACTAAAAGGACATTAACCAATCGAATTTCCTCTCACAAAAGCGATAGTAAATTGTATCCTGATAGCGATGTGCCCTCGCTGAACACGCATTTTATGAAGGCCATTCAATTGATTATCAATCAGCCAAAGTATTAATCACAGAAAATAATTATAAAAAACGTCTATTTTTAGAAACCGCATTTATTTCACAAGAAAATAATTGCATTAATAAAAAAACTGACCTGAATAGCCTTAGTGTGATGTATGCCTATCTCTTAGATTTTGAAAAACAATCTTTGCAAAATTTAAATTCCAATCAAAATTAACTTTATTCGAATAGACTTTAATATCAGAAATAAAATTTAAAAAAAAAACGTTTTATTGAATGTTATATGGTTTTTTGAGTTTAATTTATAATGAACGTTTATGTCAAAAACATTTTTTATATATCTTTACAATTATACTGACATCCTCGTTTAAATAATGTAAGTAAATTTATACATTAATTTATATTATAATTTTACCATATAGCTTAATAATTTTCAGTCCTTGAGAATGAATATGTTATATTCGAAAGCTTGTAATACATTTTAAAAAGAGTACCTACTCTCTGGTATTTTCTTGCCACATCCCCACATAAATTTAATCGTCTCCGTTACATAAAAATAATATATAACAGAGGAGGAACGATTTTTATATAAACCATTTGTATATTTTTTACGTAGTATTTATGTAACAAAATCTTTATAACTTTTGTTATAAATTCTCAATAGTTATATTATAAAATGTTTTATATATTGGATATATCTAAAAAATATTGTATACATTGAATATACTTATCTAATTTCATATGTATTCAAAGGTGCGTACTGACTTGAGCATTTTTATGCACACAAACAATGTGTGTGAAAATTTGCTCTAGTCAGTACTGCCTAAAAATCTTATCGGTTGTCGGTTTTTAAAGAAAGATCAAAAGGATTGTGTGCTCAGCTTGGACGGGTTTGTCATTGTAAATTTGTGTGTGTATTATTTCTTGTTTAATTTTAAAATAATCAGTATGTTATTCTTAATTTTGTTGAGAAAAGTGGGTGTATTTAATAAAAAAACCATAAGTACTTACCAATTTTGTTATTTACAATATTACTAGAAATAAAGTACATTTAAACAAATTTAAAATGGAGTGGACCAACGAAAAGGCGTTGCAATTAATCGATGAGTACGAAAAACACCCTATATTATGGTACGCCAAGCATCCACAAAATTTTTCAAGGAATTTAAAGTCAGATGCTTGGGAGAGAATTGCATATAACTTAAAAATGGACGAGCATGAACTTAAGTGAAGTAATAATATCGAAAAAATGAAATAAATGAATATTCAGCTCTGCTCAACTGGGGCACATATTCTCGCGCACAAATATGAACTTGCAATTAAAATTTATGTCGAAACTAAAATAACTCGCATGAACGTATGTGCGCGCAAAGTGTTTGTGTGCATAAAGATGCTCAAGTCAGTATGCACCTCAAGATGTAAATTCTGCTACATAAATATATTAAAAAAATTATATATATATATATATTTATTACGTAACATTTGCTATCGCCATACACGTACTTCGTCTTATGTCTTGCAAAAGAAGAAGAAAATTATAACCTTTAAATTGTAACAAGTCATCCGAGTCGAGCAAAGCTTTACCCGCGCAATCACCCACGCTACCCACAATTGTGTATATTTTCTCTGACCCACAACCTGCCACAACTATTAATAATTAAAAAGTTGATCTGTGAGTATGATAACGTTTTTGTCTGTGTGCTTGTGTTTAGAGGATTGAAGAACACATTATGTAAGTAGGTAGGTACTATTATATTATTATTATCAGAGACTGTGTGGATATGATTCTTCTCTTTGATCAGAATATTTATCCTTTGGTTAGTTAAAGAAAACAACTTATTTTAATAGCTTTTTCTATTAATTTTATTTATCATGACAATACAAAATTAGTGGACTGTATATTGACAGCTATGTCATAAAAAAATAAAAACCATGGTGATAGCACCCTAGGCTGGTGACTATATTTAAAACAGGAACTAGATAAAAAAGATTGTTCATACCGCCGCCCTTGAAAGTACTGCGGTATCTTTCAATAATTTAAATGCTGGGTACATAATGTAAATTTTCATCACTGACACAAGCAAGTCCATTTTTGACTGCGAATGTCCGTGATATAGGTGGGTCTATGGAAGTCCTTGATCTTCATCAGATATGGGGAGAGGGCACACATTGACAACACTTCGTTTTAAAATATTGCCGTTCGAGGTACGTACACTAACAACACGTGTGATACCGTCCTTGCCTGGGTGTAGACTCACTATCCTTCCGGTTGTCCATTTGGATGGTGGATTGTTGTCATCCTTCAAAAGAACCAAGGATCCTTGAAGCTTTTCCATATCGGTTTTGAAACGCCATTTTGAACGCTCGTGGAGTGTATGTAGATACTGGGTAGACCATCTGCGCCAAAAGTGTTGAACCATGGATTGTAACATCTGGTATCTCGTGAAGTGGTTCATCGGTGTTGTTTGAATGTCAATGTCAGGTATGAGGTTAAGAGGATGGCCAACAAAAAAGTGTCCAGGAGTGAGGGTTTCGAGGTCGTTAGGGTCATTAGTTATTGGTAAGGGAGGTCGAAAATTTAACACCGCTTCCACCTGAACCATAAAAGTATAAAATTCCTCATAAGTAAGGGGGTTTTCGTCAGATACTATACGACGTAAATGATGTTTGAAGGATTTTACCGCACTTTCCCACAAACCTCCAAAATGCGGAGAACCAGGGGGATTAAAATGAAACTGAATCATATTATTTTTGGCATAGGTTTCAAATTCAGTTGATTGATAAAGTTTATAAATTTCACGTAGCTCGCTATTTGCCCCAATAAAGTTGGTGCCATTATCGGAATATAAGTGCTGACATAAACCGCGGCGAGAGACAAATCTTTTAAGCATGGCCAGGAAACCTTGAGAAGTCAAATCGGTAACCAGTGCCAAATGCACTGCTCTAGTAGCCAAACACACAAATATGCATAGATAGGCTTTGATGAATTTCCGGTTACGCAATTTCGAATCTTTTATCATAAAAAATCCAGCATAGTCCATGCCGGTGTGAAGAAATGGTCTTGATGGGTTAATTCTTGGTTCAGGTAAATTTCCCATAAGAGTATGTAAAGGTTTAGGGTTTTGTTTATAGCAAGTTATGCATCTATGAATAACATATTTTACAGCTGATTTTCCCTGTATGGGCCAAAATTTTTAGAACGTGAATATATGCAGGCTCCAAAAGCATTAATGGAAGAGTCACTGAATCCGTGAACTTCAAAAGCAACAAATGTTTTGATTGTGACTTGGCGGGGAATTTTGAAATAATCAACTAAGGATAAGTGATGGGTAAAGTTTTTCCATACTCGGAAAATGTCTGTGGGTACAGGATCATCCCAAGCGATTTTAAGTAACCATAATTTCTGTAAAAGGATTTTGACTTGTAAAACCATAGGTCCTAAAAGGCCAAGAGGGTCGAAAATCTGTGAAATAAGTGAAAATATGACACGTTTAGTTACAGGTGTAGAGTTAAGATCGATGTTAGAGTTGTAGATGAAAATATCTTGTTCGGAATTCCAAGATATGCCTAGGGTTTTATGGTGATGAGATTCATCAAGTGTTAAGGATTTAGTTATTTTACTTATCACCAAGGCTGGTATTTTGATAGAAACATTATCATGAGTTGATTTTATTTTGAGTTGAGTTCGTTTAGAAATATTGGTGCACTTTTCGCTAATTCCTGAAACGGACATTTTAATAGGCTCAAAAGGTAAGTTTAACCTTTCAAATAAATTCTGAGTGACAAAATTGGATTGACTTCCATTGTCAAGTATGGCCTTACATACTATAGGCTGATGGTTTTTGTCAAATACCTCAATAAATACGGTGGAGAGTAAGACAAATGAGTTTTGGTTTGCATTAGAACAATATACATTTTGAGAGTGGTTATCTTCAATATTTACATTGTTTACATTGGGTAGAATTCGAAGATTCTCGTGTGATTGAGAGGTAGTTGGATTGTTTGAAATGGAGAATCGTGAATGAGTGGTGCTATTAGTATGAGCGTTATAGTTTGGGTGTTATCATGGCATGGTCATGTGTAGCAATGAATGATGCTTGTTTTTACAGGTCTTGCAAGTATAAGTAGACTTGCAATCACTTTGGAGGTGTCCTGGACGCAGAGAATTGGTGCATAAGTTCGCACGTTCTGCCTCCGAAAACCTATTACTTATAGGTAAGTCAATAAATTTTCGGCATGAATATATAAAATGACTGTCTTTGCATAGTGGGCATGAAATAGTGTTGTTGTTATGGGAAAGTAATGTTTTACGTTCGTATTTTTGAGGTTTATCAGATACAAAAGGTTTTTTAGTATTCAATTTGAAGTCAAGAGATTCCAAAAAGCCACAACGTTGAGATAAAAAAGTTATAAAATCTTGAGTTGAAGGATTATCCATATTTCTTGAGAAATGTTCCCATTCTTTACGACTATTATAGTCCAATTTTGAGGTATGTAAATAAATTAAAATGCTGCTCCATTGGTCTACAGGTTCATTTAAGTTCTGTAAAGATTTAAAATGATTTTGAAAACTGTCCAGAAGTTTTCTTAAACTGAGATGAGAATCATCTTTCACTTGGTTGAGTTCAAAAATACATTTGATGTGCGAGTGCACGATTGCCTTTTTGTTTTCGTATCTTTCCTGCAGAAGGGACCAAGCAGTAGCATAGTTATTCTCGGTTGTGGCTAAAGAGTTGATTATTTGAATAGCTTCTCCCTGTAAACTGGATCGTAGATAATAGAATTTTTCAATTCTATTGAGTTGAGAGTTTTTCTCAATGAGCGTGATAAAAGTATCTTTAAAATTGGTCCAAGTATCATAGGATCCGCTGAAATTAGGTAGTGGTATAGGGGGGAGACGTGAACCGTACTGACAATGTGCCGATGGCAGTGCTACTTGCACTGAAGAGCCAGTAGAGAGTGCACTTGGGGCAGCCTGAGCGGCATTAATTTAGTTTATAGTCAATTTTGCATTGGAAATATTCGTGAAATATAAATTTTCAAATGATTCGTATTCTCGATCCTGATCCTTTATTTCTTCATATTCATTATCTAAACAGAGTTTCTCAATTTGACTTAGGACATGCTTAAATTCATCAATCAAAGGTTCAATCCTATTTAATCGAGTGGTCAGGTCTATCAACAAAATAGGATTATTTAAATCATCGCATTTCAATTCCAAAAAGGTTTGAAATCTATTTATTTGGTTAGTGACAGCGTCGCGACGAGCTACGAGATCATTATAAATGTCAATTTTTTGACGACTGTCATCTTGATGGTTACCCCTTTTTGATTTAGGCATCTTGAGGGATAACGATACGGATTAGTTGAGAAATAAAAGTGTTACACCCACGGTAGGTCAAATTGCTACACTTATAGCGTATCGGAAGGATCGATATAGCGGTTAAAATCACTTAAACGCGTTAAAAAATGGCTCCAAATGTGTGGATATGATTCTTCTCTTTGATCAGAATATTTATCCTTTGGTTAGTTAAAGAAAACAGCTTATTTTAATAGCTTTTTCTATTGATTTTATTTATCGTGACAATACAAAATTAGTGGACTGTATATTGACAGCTATCATAAAAAATAAAAACCTTGGTGATAGCACCTTAGGCTGGTGGCTATATTTCAACAGGAACTAGATAAGAAAGATTGTTCATACTTCTCTAAATCAACAATGGTTTCAGAAGTGAAGTTTCTATCAGGATTGACAAGAAGCAATTGTCGATTTAGAGAATTATTTTACTTAATTTAGTGAAATTCTCAATTCTATTTTTGATCTGTTATGAATAGATTTCGAAAAGCAAAGGTTAAAACAATCATTATGCAACCGGTAAACTTAACGAGAACCAAACTTCCAGAGTTTCAAGTTTATAGCTAGTTTTCTTCACTATTGTTTAACGCATAACGCATTTTTTACAAAAATGATTCATACTCTTTGTATGTATGTATGTATTTTGGGGTAACATTCACTGAGACCTAAAAGATCTATTGTGCCCCCTTACTTCTACTTAGTTCCTGAGGAAAGTCTCAGAGACTAGTAGCTCCTTTAGTCCTATTTCCCCGAGGAATTTTAGGATATCTGCAGGCTTCAACTTAGGTAACTGTCCCTCTTCTATCCAGTAGTCTCCCAGGTGCTGTGCCCTAGGATTCTGAATTGCTGTGCAGTTCGCAAGTATGTGGATGGAGGATTCTTCTTCCATTCCACAAAACCTACAATCTTCTTCCTCCACTATTTTGAGCTTTTTAAGGTGCCCATTCAGGCGACAATGTCCCGTTAGGATTCCTGTTAAAACTCTTAGTGCAGTTTTGCTTTGACTTATGCATTCATTTGATCTCAACAGGTTGTAGTCACCCAGAAGAATCTTTGATTGCCTAAGCCCTACTAGATCTTTCCAATCGTCAGATCTTCTCTTTTTTTCGGCTTTACCTATTTCTTCCAATATTACATTGGAGCTGATTCCGCAAAAAGGTTCCGGCCCCCAAAAGGGTAATTCAGTCCCCCTCTTCGCTAGTTCATCTGCTATTTCGTTTCCTTCCATTCCAGTGTGTCCTGGAATCCACAGTGAGGTGACTATATTGTTCTCGCCTAGTTCATTAAGTTTGCCTAGGCATTCCCACACCATTTTGGAACTGATTACACAAGAACTCAGCGCTTTAATGGCTGCTTGACTATCAGACATTATGATAATCCTTTGTCAATATTGAACTGGGCACACTTTCTTATTGCGTGAATTTCCGCTTGAAAGATACTTGGGGTTTTTCCCAAGCTTTCAGAGTGTTTGGTTCCGTGCCCGTACACTCCTATCCCAGTTCCTTCTATTGCTTTTGAGCCGTCTGTGTACCATTGAATGGCATTCTTTCCAAGTCTGGTAATGGTATTTGGAACCCATTCCTTCTTGTTGCTTAATTCCGTAACGAATTTCTTTGAAAAGTTATACTTTTTCATCATACCATCTTGTGGCATGTCCCAGGTTGTCTGATTTCTAAGAAGTGAAGAGGTGGTTTTCTTTTTAATGATTCCCTCTCTACTTAGTCTGTATCTTGTTATTTCTCTCCACTCTCCACCACCATATGTAATGGTGTGAGGTTGAGAATCACTTCCATTGCTGCCGTTGGGCATGTACTCATTCCTCCTGTTACGCATATACAGGCTAGTCTTTGAATTTTGGAGAGGTTTTCTCTCGTCGTCAAGAGGCTAGTTCTACTACTCCACGCAATGGCTCCATAAGTGATAAGTGGTCTCACTATGGCAGTGTACATCCAGCTCAGAATTTTTGGATCACAACCCCAGTTTCTCCCTGCCAGATTCCTGCACACCATTAGAGCCATTTTTGCTTTGTATGTAATCTCCTTCTCATGTTTGTTCCACAGGAGTTTGCTGTCTAGAGTCAAACCTAGATACTTGACATCTTGTCTCCATTCAACGTCGTTCCCATCAAGTTTGATGGTTTTGAGGTTGAGTTTTCTTTTCTTAGTGAGGGCTATCAAGATGGTTTTGGTGGGGTTGATGCTGAGTCCCACTTGCCTACACCAGCTATTTGTATAGTTCAGACCCTTTTGTACGATGTCACAAAGGGTGTTTTCAAATTTTCTCCTGGCTGTTATGACAATATCATCGGCATATCCTTGGCAGGAAATTCCAAGGTCCGACAAACCACACAGGAGTTAATGGGGATGCTACTCCTCCCTGTGGGCATCCTCTGGTTGTGCAGATGGAGACAATGTCTTTGCTCGTTCTCGTCTCTGCTACTCTGGTGGTGAGCAGTTCCGACATCCATTTGGATGTTGTGCTGTCTACACCTCTTCTATTTAATGCAGCCTCATGTGGAGTGTTGTCAAAAGCTCCTCCTATGTCCAAAAATGCACATACTACAGTTTCTTGCTTGTCTAAGGCCACTCGGATATCCTCCGTCAGTTGTACCAGTGCAGTCTCCGTAGATCTGCCTGCCCAATAAGCGAGCTGATACGGGTGAAGAGGTAGTCTCTCTAGGATTTCCGTTCTAATATAGTTGTCAATAGCTTTTTCCATCGTTTTAAGCACAAACGATGTTAGGCTAATTGGTCTGAAGGATTTGGGGTTTGTTGTGTCCCTTTTTCCAGCTTTTGGAATGAAGGTTACTATTGCCCTTCTCCATGCTTCTGGTATATAACCCAGTTCCAAACTACTTCGACTAATTCTAACCAAATGTGGAAGAATTTCGTCTTGTCCTTGCTGGAGCAATGCTGGGAAAATCCCATCTGCTCCAGGTGCTTTGAAAGGTGAAAAGGTGTTCATAGCCCATTTCAACCTATCGTTACTACAAATGTGCTTGGCCATTGTAGTACTTTCTCTCGAAGGCCTGTTATGACCTTCGAGAGGATTATCTCCTCTGTTTGGGGTACTTCCAGTAAAATGAGTTTCTAGTAAGAGTCGCACAAAGCCATATCTGTGTTGACCCTACTTTTCGCCATGACTTTGTAAAGTCTTGCCGCAGCAGGTGTTGTGTTTATATCTTCACAGAATTTCCTGAAGCTATTTCTTTTAGCTTTTATAATTTCCTTGTAGTAGGTGTTTCTCTGCCAGTCTCCGGTGAATTTTGCTCTATTAAAGAGGTTTGAGATCTTAATTCTGACAGATGTTTGTTCCACCAGGGTGCATCTTTGCTGCTTCGTTGTTCTTGAAGAGGGCAACTCAATTCATAGATTATTGCCCTGTTCAGATCCTCAAGCTCATTTTCCAGGTCGAGATAGTGCTTAGCCCTTCCTTTCCTCTGGATATGTGCTAGAGTTCCTTTCAGACAGGTGTTATAGTTGTCCCAATCTGTTTTTCTTGGTTTTCTACGGAGGCTTACCTCAGGTATGCCTAGCTCTAACTTGAATGTTATGATACTCTGATCGGAGAGAGATGTTTCACCCGATACTCTCCAATCTTTTACTATATGTTTTAGATCACGAGTTGCCAGTGTGACATCTAAAACTTCTTGCCTTACCCTTGTTACAAATGTAGGGGTATTCCCTATATTGTGAATATCAAGGTTTTTATTAAGGATATATTCTAAAAGTTGCTCACCTCTTTGGTTGGTGTTGCTGCTACCCCAAACGGTGTTGTGTGTATTGGCATCACATGCTAGAAGTACAGGTAGTCTCTTTTCTTCACAGTACTCCACCAGCCTTTGTACCTCTGGGGTGGTGCTAGCCCATCTCCCTCGAAGTAGCATGATGCTATTACTATCTCCTTGCCCTCCTTCTTATGTTCGAGGTGTGCTCGAACTGGAACGAGGTCCCGAGTCATGTATTCTGAAAGACAAAAATAGTTAATATTGTTCCTTATCATAATACATGTTCTTGGTATATCACTACCAGTGTGATATACTATTTTAGCATCTTTACATGCTAATCCTCTTACCTGGTTATTATTGACCCAAGGTTCTTGGATCAAACACATCCCCCATTGGTCCTTGGTGAACAATCTTGTGATCACCGCTGAAGCTCCTTTGGCATGGGGAGCATTAACTTGAGCTAAGTTAATTCCCGCCATCCTGTTGGTTATCTTCTTGGGTATTTCCCTCTTTCATCAGTGTGATGTCCCCTTCTGTAAGAGTACTGTCCCCTTCCTCCGACACAATCTCCATTCCCTCCTGGGACAGCGGCGACTCCTCCCCAAGGAGTCTGGTAATGTGTAGGCTTTCTACACTACCTGAGTCGCAACTGGCCTTGGAGGAAATGGAAGCCTTCTCCAGATCTCCTTCTTCTTCTTCCTTTCTGAGGCCATGTACGGGGATTTTCCCAAACCGGTAATGGATGGTGAACCCGTTGTTCTTGATTTTTTGGCAGGATAGATTGTCTATTCCTGCCCTCAAGACTAGGCCTTTCCCCTGTTCCTTAAGGTTGAGGACCTTCCACTGGTTTGTTTCCAAACCCTCGTTCTGCGCTTTGTTCAAGCGAAGGAGCTTTTCTTCCTCTACGCCCTTGCTTCTTGGGAGGAAGATCGTAGCGGTATGCATTTTTGGGATGTCGTCTTTCACTGTAATGTTGCCATAAATGAAATAAAGAAATGTTGGTGGGAAGTTTTTTATGTAGCTCGAAAAAACGTTTCTTAGAAATGTTTTTAAAATGAATCAGGTACGTCTCTCGAAAACAATGCAATAGAAACGATACAGCGCGGTTGTTACAATGTAATCTTGAAATGTTTCAATAAGGCATTAAAACAAACTTTTCCCAACATCCCCTCAATGTTTGTGGTTACTGGGTGGTATTCCTGAACCAAATTAATCAATTACTATAATAAGATAATAGTTCAAAATCGTAATTATTTCTTCCATGTGTGACATCGATACAAATTTTATCGCTAAATTTTTTTAAATTATATTCCTGAAAGTCGGTCATAATAATTAAAATAAAATCTTCAGGTTTGAACAAATCATCAGACATACCCTGTCCTTTATAAAAAAGCACTGGGTTCTTTGTTTGCATTTTCATTTTCTCTACCCAAAGCTTAACAGTGACAGCATCATTCTGATGTTTTCTTGTTGAATAATTTATTAAAAAATCTCTTTTAATATTATGCAAATCTGTTCTATTAATGAGATGAATTCTTTCAATGCTCGATTCGGGAACGGAAATTCTAACATCTTTTAAAATTCTATTAAATGTTACACCTTCTGCTAATTTTCCTATAACAAAATGTAATTATTAAATTATTTTCTATATTTTATTTAACAACTCAGATACCTATATACCTACTTAATAATGTAATTCAAACTAGTAAAAACTTATATGAGTAGGTATTCAATTATTAATACACAAACTTGTTTTAATTAGTTAATAATCAAATGCAATTTATAAAAACATACTACCTATATATTATTTATTTCGGAAATCTTACCAGCAATTTTATTTCGATCTTCATTAGGTAATTCAACTTTTCCAAGTTCAGACGAATGTCCCATAATATATGCTCTGGAAAGTATGTAACCTCTACCTTCTGCCCAGAAGATACAATCATTCTGGATGGACATGCAAAGGCAAAGCCAATTTTATTTGAACCTGAATATTTAAATGATGTCTTCCTCTCCTGAGTGTTAATTATCCTTGGCATATAAGATCTATGACATGTATAGTACATTCGAACTCTACCATCTTTCAACGGTTTCTTTCCATTGTCCAAAATGTACATTTATTTATTTTTTGAACATTATTTTTCCATTGCTCAAACTCTGCCAAAAAAATTTATATTAATCCTAGAATATGTAAGTTATACTTAAAACTTAAACCTTTAAGGAAAATGAAAAGGATTTATTCTCACCAGAAAAGTCATCAGATGTAAGTTCTTCCACAGTTACGTTAACAGCATGAACATTTTTTAAATGTTTATGTAGTTGAATGTAGGACTGGCAATATTCTGAGCAGTTAGAACACTGAATTCTTTTAGATTCTAAGTGAACTTTGGAATGTTCTACCAAATCCTTCTTTTTAGCAAATTCTTTGTTACAATTTTTACATTGTAAATTTAATTTTACTACTAAATGTTTTAGCAATCCAATTTTAATTCAGATTTATCACACTGCATTTTAAAAACTGATAAAAATAGTTTAGATTGGGTGATTTGTGGTTTAGATAATATTTAAAATCGGAATATGGAGGGAAAGAGTGTAAAGCAAACTGTCATCTGTCAAAAGTAATGTCACACATGCGGTGGTGACGTAATGGACAAAACAAATCTTACTGCGGCGGCCGGCGATCCATTCGTGATAAATGCAGCACAAAAGAACGGACCCGTATCATTGAACGTTCGACTATTCGCGAGAACGTCGAATGGATTCTGTTCGTACGAATGAATTCACACGAATCGAACGGTACTCGAAAATTCAAATAGCGATATCTTCCAGTGGCGATTGTGGCGAACAACTTTGTAGATCTTATGTGTCATTTTTTGGTAAAGTGTAGTGTAGTGTATTGTAAAAAGTATCTACGTGACAGGAAGAAGATTACATGTAGTTTGTGTTTATTTCCATTTTGTGTATCAGAAAACCTTCTTGTCGTATCTTCCGCCATTTCTTTGTTTAGTATTATTTATCAAAAAACTTAGTAAGTATCATTATCGCTATGATTTCTCTATCTCACTATATATCCACAGATTATGTTTGATGTTTATTTGTTTTTCTGACGTTCTGCGCAAGACTCTACTCGCTTACTCCCATGTGGGACTGATACGACTGATAAATTCATTTGTTTGCAAGGGTGTCTTTTTCACATTTTTCGTTCAAAGACTTGTTATACTAATTATGACTGTGCCGAACCTTCAAGTCCTCTAAAATTCGATGCGAAGAGAAATGTTTTTGACAAGATATATTTTACTACCAAACGATCATAATTTAAGATATTTTCCAAGACGAGAAGTCATAAAATTTTTAATTTCTGTTGTGTATTATGCAGAGATAATATACACAAGGTATTATGTGTGTTTCTGTTCCCTAACCTCACTTACCTAACATACTGTCAAATGAGCTAGCAACCAATAAAAAAACATGAAATGAAAGTGTATGCAAGACTCATGATTGGCTGTTATTGTTCTGCAGTCAGATGTTTTGGGTACACATTTGAGACTGGCGCCATCTACAATTACCAAAAATTGAATTACATGGAGTTCGATCTCCTTATATAGTCACCATGGTTCGACTATTCGCGAGAACGTCGAATGGATTCTGTTCGTACGAATTAATTCACACGAATCGAACGGTAGTCGAAAATTCAAATAGCAATATCTTCCAAACACAGTGGCGATTGTGGCGAACAACTTTGTAGATCTTATGTGTCATTTTTTGGTAAAGTGTAGTGTAGAGTATTGTAAAAAGTATCTACGTGACAGGAAGAAGATTACATGTAGTTTGTGTTTATTTCCATTTTGTGTATCAGAAAACCTTCCTGTCGTATCTTCCGCCATTTCTTTGTTTAGTATTATTTATCAAAAAACTTAGTAAGTATAATGATCGCTATGATTTCTCTATCTCACTATATCCACAGATTATGTTTAATGTTTATTTGTTCTTCTGACGTTCTGCGCTAGACTCTACTCGCTTACTCCCTTGTGGGACTGATACGACTGATAAATTCATTCGTTTGCAAGTCGAACATTCGACATTTCGAAGATACTGCTCGAACATAACAAATCCACATGAAATACGTAGAAGCATTTGGTCGAACGTTCAAAGATACGGCTCCACTGATCTGTTGTAAAGTGCAGCTTCGAGACACTCTATGATGACACTATTCTGTTATTTATGTTTCTTCATCCTTATCTCTGCGTTTCTTAAAGATGCTTGTTGCTTCCTTATGCAATGGTCGCCGAAAACCGATTTACAAGATTACCACACGTAGCAAAACTTAGGGGAAATCCAATGCGTGAGCCGTATCAATATCACTAATTAAATTGCCTAGAAACAACCCCATCAAGAACAACAACAAATATTAAGGCAGGATTGGTATAGAATTACATTTGACGTACTCCTGAAATTTATTAATTTTGACGTTAGAATTGTCAATAATACCAAATTATTACTTTCCGTTCTGCACTCGCCTTATTTAAAAGAGAAATCAAGGGTCGTGGAGAAAGTATAGTATTCTACTCGCACATGAAGTGCAGCCAGCATAATGTCGGCTTTGGTAGTTTCGGCCGTAATCCGAGCATTTCGAAGAGATATTTCTACTTGCATGAACCACAACGCAGGGTCAGCCCTGGAGAATGCAGGCATTTTAGGGGTTCGGTAACTTTCAACCCGCTGTGCTGTTAAATTGGCTGTTAATTGCTGCTCAAAGTGCTCGACGCGAGCTTACGCTGCTCTCGACTCATCAATTATTACCTTAATCTGATCGTTAGACAGTGACATTATGTTATGAAGTCAATCAGTACAGTGCAAATTAAAAGCTTTGCGTGGATGCAATGTAATTATTTTATAATGGAAATTTTACCTTAATGGCCCTGCAATCCAGTAACGAAAATAATTTGTAATAATACAGTACACTATTAAAAACAGTTATGAAAAATATCAACGTTTTTAGAGAAAATGTACATATAAGGTTTAAGAGAAAGCATATATACAGTTTAAGAAAAATAGATATTTATATATAGGTATTATTATAGATTGAATCATGATATAATTATTTTAATAAAAATTCGAGATGTCACAATTATAACAAACTAGAAACAACTTATAGAAATAAAATATACAATTAACAATGAACAATTCATACACACCCTGTAGGTAAAATTCATATAGTAATAGATGTTGGCATTAATTATAAAAAGGTAGATTCATAATAACAATTATTTGAAGTATACTGTCCAGAGGATACCCAATCGGAATATAATGTTTGTATGTCACTTTTGTTAGATGGTTTAATTTAAAAAAGAAAAATTTTAATAATGTGTAAGATAAGTTATAAAGATACTCTGATTTAGTTTATGTTAAAAATATTAATTAATGATATTGTGAATAACAAATTTAATTAAAATGTCATGATCGAAGTGTCAAAGTGAAATTAAAGAAGTATTTACATGATTAATAATAAAAAAAGGTAGGTTGGTAAGACATTGTGGAAGGAAGTAAATGAAGGTTTTCAAGACAGGTTGCTAAGGGGAAACTAAGGAGGTTGTTGACGGGGTGACGCAGAAAGGGGTCACAGAAAAATTTGATAAAAAGAATTTGAATTTTTTCTTCTGGAAAAAGAAACCAGGGGATACAAATAGCAAGGTGCTACAGACAGGAGAACGAGAGTTCCTGTATGTGAAGAGATAAATTTCGAGATCGTCGGAAGTTGAGACGAGTTGTGGATAATAACTTACCACAAACCAAACTTCGATTCTTCTGAATTGGTGAGATAACCACTTAATCAAATATTATTTGCATTGTGCATATTTGTACGAGATATATTAATCACATAGATTAATTTGAACGAGGTTCCAGTATCCAGACGCTGAAAAGAAAAATTATAAAATATTATGTGTGGTTTGGTCTTATGAAAGGTTAAGTTTTGCAGTATATTCAAAGTGATTTGAAGTGCATAGATACGAGTTATTTATAGGTTGTATTATGTAGAATAGAACTTTATACTTACCAGAGAATTTGATATCAAATTTTTACTAATACTCGCAAGGTATATAACGTAAGTTTTTTTATTTCGTTTTCGATACATTGATCTTCTTTTCAGTTTTCATATAGATTAGATTCCAGCCGGTAGAGCCGATCAGCTGTTTATTCGGTTAAATCGGAAAACCGTGTTCCGTATGTTTATTTGATGAGTTGCAAGTATTGGTAGTAAAAAAAATTGCATAATTAATTTATGATTTTATATTGTCGTTTGTACTAATCAAATGAGTTATTGATAGCCGTAGAAATTTTATTGTGGTTTAAAATATATATTGTTGCATTAAAACAAAATCAGAGTAAACTCATAAATTTCATTTCACGATTGGAACTCCATCTACGAACCGATATCTCTACTATCCCTGAAACACGACCTTGAGGTGAGTAGTCGATTCTCTGACGGAGAAGCCGTGGCAAAAATAAAATATCTTTTCTTGGTAAACATAAAACGAACCACACCAAAATAAAACAAAATAGTAACACACAAAAATAAAATATATAATAGTATACACTCTTCAATATGCATGCATAAGCGACTTCTCGAGAATTTTAATTATTATTGTACATAAAAAATAGTGAAATTAACAAATTTCAGAAAATACTTAAATTTATAAAGCCTGACCTGTTCTAACACAAACGACCTTTTAAACTTCACTGCTGATTTGAGAAATCAATAAAATTAACGTTGGGACGCGTTCTGCAACCAATCTTGCTTTCCGTTTGTTGGGTTGCCTATGTCAAATCGTTGCTATCGATTTATTTTCATGGGCCGTTGTCGAATGAAAACACGATGACCATGGAATTGCCGGGAACAGTGATCTTTCCCCCACCGTTTACGAGATATTGGCGGGAAATGTCATGCAGGCGACGTAAATGAGGTTATAAAGACTTACATATATGTTGAAAACTCTTGTGAAATCGTCTTTCCTCTGCGTCCTGATTGCACTGGATGCCACAAATGGAAGCACATACGAAGCGGTCACAACACAGGTTGAATTGTCTGGTTATTTTTGCAAAACTGCTCTCATAGATATGGCGCGCAAATGCACTAAACTTGTGTTTAATTACACAAACAATGGATGACTTAATTAACTATTTATTTCCTCACTACATAAAATATATAATATCATATTCGTGCTATACATGTGTATCAGTTCCCAGTTTTTATGATCTGTCATTTCTTGACTTGACAACAGATCACATTCTACTGCAGTGGGATTCTGTGTCATGTTGTTACCAACAGTCGCAACAAAACGACACTATTCGTATTCCGTGCACCATACCATATGACTATTTGCGACGAACGGACCTAGACTCACTCGCTTAAAAACGATACCTCTTGACATCTCGAGATAGAGACAAACACATGTTGTTTTGCATTATGGTAAGAAAGAGGGAAAGAAATAGAAAATGTTTTGGAACTTTTTAACGTGTTTTGTTCGAAAATACATTTTTCTCACGTTTTGTACAGAATTTACAACCTCTTGTGCGTTACTTTATGACCCATTGTTTGTATCCTAAAAAACTTCGGCGTGAACTAATAAATATAATCCGTTGTAAAATATTCTCAGAATGTTGAAGAGTTAATTTGCAAGGGCCGAAAATGGATTTGCTCTCATAAAAAATTCAAGAGAAAGTATATAAACAACACTAGAGTATTTTATCTATAATAAACAATTCCCAGAAGCGTTCGGGGGTCATATAAGTACTCCTTCATTTTCCAAGATCGTGTGAGCATTACTGAAATCAAGATTTTATGGGTGCTCCTACGCGAGCTTTCCTACAAGGAAATATCATTTTTAAAACACAAAATTTTAAATTACAAATATTTCAAATCAGACAAAAGAAAACAAAAATATTGAGATCTGAGGAAAGTGACAAGATTTCTTATGCTGTTTTCTTATGCTAACGGCCGTTTGCACCGACTTCTTTTTAAAGGACCGTTAGGCTAAGTGTCCTTTAAAGTACCGTTAACAACTTTTGTGTTTTGCGCCAACTTTAAGAGACTCTTAAAACGTCCATTAAAGCAGTATTAGCTAACTGACCAAGTTTCTTCCCTTAAACATATTTAATTGTTTCTTAACCTTAAATAGGTACATATGAAATTTTTTTTTTATTAATATAAGAGCCTGGAGATTTGTGAAAATGGAAAATTTTGAAGAGGTCCTGATAGAGGATTTTCTAGAAGATGATTTAGAAGTCCTTGATATGGGCTACCCAAGGCTTCTTAGTCCCAATTATTATGAAGAGATGTACCAAATGGACAAAACCTACAGTTTTGACTTTTAACTCAAATTGAGAATCAATTGGAGTACCCAGATAATTTGCTTTACTGTAAATATTTTATCTTTCATATTAATTTCAATAAAAAATTGTATATACATGCAGTGTCTTTTATGTGTACCCCTCTATAACTCTTTTTTATACTTTAGGAATTAAGGTGTAACTTATTAATTTAATTAAATTGAAAACGGAGGTAAAAAATAAAAGTAGAGAAAATAACTGGGTTAAAAAATGTTTAATGAAGGAGTAAATTTCAAATCTAATTTATTGCAAAGCTCTTTGAAATAAAACAAAAATTCTTACATAACTCAACAAACTACATTCTAAATAAATCAGGTAATGTGAAGAATAGTATGTAATTAACTGTGTTAAATGCAAATTTATTGTTTTATATTATTTCTTATTTTAGATATAATACGTTAATTTATATTGTAAGACTTTAAGTTGTCTCTATCGAAGAAATATAAATACTACGTCAAAACTAAGATTTGACAGGTTGTCAGATAAAATTTATAATTGGAAATATTGAAACGATAGAGGCAACCGAATTTGAGTACTACTACTACTAATACTTCTGCTACAACTACTAATACTACTGTTGTTAAAATAATAGAGTGTGTACTGCAAATCCAGCCAAATTCAGTTTCGTTTCAATCCATAATTTTAACAGGTAACAATAGACAATATATTTTTATATTGGAGGGCTATAGTAAAAAGATGACTTACTTCCCTGGGGCTAAAATTCAGCCCCATAATTATTTTTGCTTCTGCGGACATGTTAGAAAAATCGATCTTTTATAAAATCACCACGACCATTGACATATAATAAGGAAAACTAAACATTCAGAAAGTTTTATTGATGTGCAAAATGTAACTAAAACGAATCTGCTCTGGCTTTGGCAAAAATTATTAAAATTAAAGGTATTTTAAGGCATGTGTTTTAAATTTCTATGTATATGGATTTAAGGTTAAAAACAACAAAAAAGCAGTGTTCCAACAGAACTAACACAAAAGCCACTGGATTCTTGCGACGTTGCCATAATGTAACGAAGATAAAGAACCCTTAGCTAAAGATTTGATAAAATGTTTCGGTGCAAATCATTTGAAACTTAAGTGGCAATTAAAATTAAAGGTTCATTTGTTAAATAACAGTTAATAAAAAGTCGGTGCAAATGGGTGTAAATGGTGACAATTTATCTGATGAATACAAATTATTCTATAGGCTCATTTTTACAGTTCACTTTAAACAACCAATTATAATTCAGTATATAAAATTTTGCGAAGTCGCCTAAACTCTTACCAACATTAAATAAACGCAAAGCAGAGCAAATTTTTAGGATGAGTAATACTTCACAAATCTTTCCGAAGGTAAAGCGATAGTGACACAGAATACCAAAATAACACGAGACCCTAAATCGTCCACGCCGATCCTCGCTCTGCGCATGCCTACGTTTAAAGCATGGTTTTAAAATTCGCGGGTATCAACGGAATTAAAACTCATTCATGCGAAGCGCGCACGGTTCTAACACCCCGTGTCGCTCTCTGAAAAGAACATCTCCTCGCTTTCCATACACTTTTTTAAATATATTCCTAACCTAAACCACCCTACCCTACCCTACCCTAATCCGAATCGAAAATTATAATAATTTTCAATAATAACCCAACTAAACCTACCCCTACCAAACCACCTTCATATTTCTAGTCAATTTTTGTAGAATGAATTATAATAATTTTCAATAATAACCCAACCAAACCTACCCCTACCAAACCTTCTTCGTATTTTTAGTCAATTTTTGAAAAAAACAAAAAATAAAAATATCTCGATTCGGGCACGACTCGAACCTGGTACCTCTGTGTTAGGAGCCCAGCACGCTTACGCTGAGCTAATCTCTGCACACATCAATGATATCGTATAGGAGGTTAAAAGCTTTATGGACGCATGAAAGCCGAGCGCCACCGGAGATACTCGATGGCGCCCGAGGTCGGCACCACCTGTACGGGCCACAGACGAGAATTTTATTTACACTATATTAACATGCGCAAAGACAGGATCGGCGTGGACGATTTAGGGTTTCACAAAATAACTAGAAGTGGTAACGACATGTCGAAGAGGAGTTCAGTCTGAGGTCAGAGTAGCCAACAAAAAGTGGTTTTTCTGACAAGAATGAAAGTTAATGTCTACCATTCAAAACATAAGGTTTTTGCAAGTTTTTTAACATTGTGAACATCTATATTGCTTTATCAAAACAATGAATACACCCCCGAAGCGTGAATCTCAAAATTTAAATTGACGTTTTAGCTGGATAATCAACGCATCAATGACCAATAATTCCAGAAACTTTTGGTATGTCACCATTTCATTTTTGTTATTCTGTCACTAGTTATCAGTGATGGGTAATGTTAATAACCACCTATGTTGTTAACCAGTTTTTAGCGTTAATTAACGCTAAGTTAAAAATTGTTTGAAATTAACCACGGTTAACAATTTAGGCGGCCACTTAAAAAAGAAGAATTTTTATAAAAATATATCCCGCGAACATCAGGAGTTTGCGCAGTAATTTTTTCATGTCTATTAAATAGCATTACCCAGACTCCTGACGTCCGCGACTGTCGATGAATTCTGAGTTCTGGAGCTTTTATTTACATCTCAAATAAGCTTAAATTATGTCAAAATGTTTGTAATAGTGGGTAGAACACAAATATCTAATAAAAAATTTTGTTTGGTTAAAAATTGGTAGTTAATAACTAGTTATTAACCAGTGACCGGTTAACAAAATTATTAACCGGTTAATACCCATCACTGCTAGTTATGTCAGATGTCAGCTTTATTTGTTTTTATTGACATTCGTTTAATCGTTCATGTTTATTTTCAATTAGACTTTTCTAGTTCTAGTTAGTTGTATCTCTTAATTCTTCTAATTGCTTTTTCCAGTGACATCTGACATAACTAGTGACATAATGACAGAAATGGAATGGAGTATTCCTAAAAGTTCCTAGAAATATTGGCCACCGATGCGTTGAGTATTCAGCTAAAACGTCATTTTAAATTTTAAGATTCACGCTTCGGGGGTGTATTCATTGTTTTAATAAAGCCATGTATATGTTCGTAATGATAAAAACCTGCAAAAATCTTATGTTTTGAATGGTAGACATTAACTGTCATTATTGTCAGAAAAACCAGTTTTTGTTGGCCACACTGACCTTAGACTGAACTCCTCTATTGTCGCTATCGACATGTTGATATCAACATGACACAGAATCCCACAGCTGACTCCACTTCTCGCACAGAACATGAAGAGAGAGCCTCACGAAAAGAGATGGGTATATAATATCCCCACAACATTTGGTGTGTCTTTTTTACAGAATTTGCTCGAGCAATTCAGTTGCTCTGGTCACTTGAATGATTTTGCGTATTCTTTTTAGACGCTCGTTTTGAACAGAGCTGAACTATCGCTTTCCCCCTTGCCACTAACTGCACTACCTCTAGAGGGGGCTCGGATCTGATTAATTGCTCTGTTCAGTTGATCATAACCTCAAACCATAGACAAAATTATATAACATTTCTCTATGCCACAAACCATAAGGAAAACAACCAGAACTTGATTTATTTTGAAGCGGTTTCAAAATGTGTTGGCGCTTATATGGAAACACCAATAATTTCATCACCATTTTATAATACTCTTTCCACCATTTATTATTTTTGCGCATTATTTTTAGGATTTCCTGCTCACTTTGGTTACCCGCTCAGGTTGAAAATTATCTCAACAGAGCTGAACCAGTGCTGTTCCTGCTATTACGTTAGTTAATAGTTATAGATCTATTACCTTTCAACCATATATATTACCCTATTACGTTTTGATAGCAATCTATTACCTTTTCATGAATTATTTGGCAATGGCATTTGCGCACAGGATCGGAACAGGTAAGGGCAAAGATTGACAAAAGAGAAGAATAATAAATGATGTCCTGTAGGATGGGAGGCCATTGCAATTTATATGAAGAAGAAGAAATTAAAATGTTGTATTCCCATTTTTTGATTTGGCTGTTTTGCGAAGCGTTCGTGCTCTATGAGTGTGGTAGGTGTGTTTTGTGGTATATCGTAAAAATGTAGCGTCGGCTGTCATGTCGCATATTGTCATTTTGTCTGATTTGTTAATTAAATTTTTGATTGAGCAATTGGCAATCTATCGTACAAATAAAACTAAAAGCATCCCTTACGTCCGGAAGAGAAGTAATTATTATAATATTCTGTAATAGGAATCAAAAAGGCACCGAAACAAATTCTAGCTATTTAACTTCCAAGGAGCTGGCATCACTGAATAAACCGCTAAAAAGAAGAAGAAACATAAAAATCTATTACCTTTTTTAGCATTCTATTACGTTATTGCGTGAAATTTTGTTACCAAAAAATTTTTCCTAGGAACAGAATACTGTAAAAAGAACACAACAATTATTTCGTCAATCCAAGTGCCCAGGCCCATAGACATTAATTTATCAGAACACTTAATTTATATACTTTGTTATTATTTATATATAATCCTTTATCTATGGTTATTACTTTCTTACACATACTCATACTGCATTAGTAATAATTATGGAAACAAAGCAAGAAATTAAAGTTAATTTCAAGGATTGTATGGAGGAAAATATCGATATCAAACATGAATTTGATGGACAGATTCATACCTTGAATTTTCAAAGTGATTTATTTGGAAAAATTATCAGTTCAATTAAACAAGAGAAAACTGAAGATTTGAATATTGATCCCATAATTAAAAACAATCCATACAAAATTGATACTAAAATGAAATATTCAAAAAGGAAACAAAGAAAGCCATCTAAGTTAAGAGGTGAGTAAAATTTCATGAATAATTATGTATTCTCTGTATCAAGTTATTAATAATAACCATATTTCGATCCGTATATAGTTACTATATTAATGTAGTTGATGCTTTTATAAAAAAGTTTCAAATCAATATATTCAGCAAAGCTTTATTTAAATATAATAACCTACAAATACTAGAAATTCTTCTTTGCATCATAAAACTTTATTTCATAGTCTCAAAACTTGAGATTTCAACTGGGAGTTGATGTAACATACTAAATTTTAATGTGGATCAGTTAACGATAAATAATGTTAACAAGATGATGAATCGTTGTGTACTATGTAAAAAATAAAGTAGGTATAAGTGTTCAGAACTTGCTGCTTACCTTTCACAGGTAAGCAGCAAGTTCTGAACAGCTTTACAGTTCTGGACTTCCCATTGTCGTTAATAATTCAATATCGAGGTCAACTAAAATTCATTCTTCAAGTAATAAATAAATCTAAGCTAAGATAAATATTTCCATTAAAATAAATTCTCATACAACACAGCACTGTTATTGGAATTGGTGACTTTTGCTGTATGTATTTGGAATGAGAGAATCGGTTTAGATGCTGGTTGTAAACAAAGTGTGTTGTCAGTAGTAATAAGGACATTGATAATTGTTCGAAAAAATTTTCAAAACCTTCTTGCCTAAGCAACAAGCTTGAGAAAGTTGTCATAAATTTTTTGAGCATTTATCAATGTCTAAGGGTTATTCAGATAGAAAATTTTTTGGTAATTATAGAAAAAAAGAATCATGACATTTCAAAATATTAAATATTTGAAACTTCAAAATCGAAATAAATCAATATGTGTCCATAGCAATGTGAAAATAGCCCATGGTCTGTTATCAGTGTAATGTTGACATGATTGGGTAAAATTGTTCACATGATAAAAAATGAGGAAATTTGATTGGTTCTTGGAACTGTCAACAAATTTTCAGTATAGCAGGTGATTTATCTAGTGTAATGATCGAAGCTTGAATGAGTGTGCAAATGAAACTTTCATTTCTTGCAAAAGAAAAAAAGTTAGCTTGTGGTTACTTGGTTGAAGTTTTAACTAATCATATTTTCTGTTGAAGTATAATCTAAGCAGATAATTGTTTCTTTATTGAAAAAGATTCAAATACAAAAAGTATTGATACCTAAGTACTTTGTTTAGTTCTATATTAATAAATTTTCTTCTTTAACTAATTTCAATTCCTTTTTAAACTTTGTTATTCCAATTTATTTATTCCTTACAGGAAAATTATTAAATGGAAGTTATATAAAATGGAATTCTTCAACTGGGATTATTATATGTGAACTTTGTGGAAATCTTTACAAAAATAAAGTTGAATATTTTTGTCATTTCTCTACTAATCATGGCCTAAAACAGAGGAGGATGTATATAAGTAAATCCAACAAAATAAGAATCGACAATATCAAAACTGAAGCTCCTGATGAAGAAATTAAACAAGAATTACAGGACACACTAAATCTTCAACATCAGCTTAATGTTATTGATAATTTCAAGTCACCACTTGGAGGTGAATTTGGTTTAAGTGACAATATTTGTAAGTGTTTGAAATCTGACAAAAAACCAAGTGAATGTAACATTTGTTTAAAACGTTTTCTAACCACAGATGATTCAATTAAAAATTCAAGCTACCCTATAGTAAAAAAATCGTTCAAATGCAGAGTTTGCTCAAGACACTTCTCATCTAAACATAATTTAAATATACATTTGCATACACATACAAGCGAAAAACCATTCAAATGTAATATTTGTTCAAAATCTCTTTCAAGTGCTCATAAATTAACAGTTCATACTCGAAGTCACACAGGCGAAAAACCTTTCAAATGTGAAATTTGCCTAAAATCTTTTACACAGAAAAGTAATTTAAAAACACATTTGCATATCCATACAGCTGAAAATCTAAAACTTTTCAAATGTGAAATTTGTTCCAAATCTCTTTCAACTGCCAAACAATTAACGATTCATATTCAAAGTCATACAGGCGAAAAACCATTCAAATGTTACATTTGCCTAAAATCTTTTGCACAGAAAAATAATTTAAAAACACATTTGAGTGTCCACACGGGCGAAAAACCTTTCAAATGTGAATTTTGCCTGAAATCTTTTGCACAGAAAGTTAATTTAAAAACACATTTACGTAATCATACCGACCAGAAACCTTTCAAATGTGAAATTTGTTCAAATTCTCTTTCAACTGGTCAACAGTTAACAGTGCTTACTCAAAGTCACACAGGTGAAAAACTGTACAAATGCGGCATTTGCTCAAGTCATTTAGGATTCAAAAGTAATTTAGATACACATTTGCGTATCCATAATGGCGAAAAATCTTTCAAATGTGAAATTTGTTTAAAATTTCTCTCGAGTGCTCAACAATTAACAAGGCATACTCGAAATCACACAGGCGAAAAACCTTTCAAATGTGAAATTTGCCCAAAATCTTTTGCATTGAAAATTGATTTAAAAAGACATTTGCGTATCCACACGGGCGAAAAACCTTTCAAATGTGAAATTTGTTTTAAATATCTTTCAACTGCTCAACAATTGACAGATCATATTCGAAGTCACACAGGCGAAAAACCTTTCAAATGTGAAATTTGCCCAAAATCTTTTGCACTGAAAAGTAATTTAAATGCACATTTGCGTATACATACAGGCGAAAAACCTTTCAAATGTGAAATTTGTTTAAAATATTTTGCACTGAAAAGTGCTTTAAAAAAACATTTACGTATCCATACAGGTGAAAAGCCTTTCAAATGTGAAATTTGTTTAAAATATCTTTCAACTGCTCATCAATTAAAAAGGCATACTCGAAGTCACACAGGCGAAAAACCTTTCAAATGTGAAATTTGCCTAAAATCTTTCACACTGAAAAGTAATTTAAAAACACATTTGCGTACCCATACAGGCGAAAAACTTTTCAAATGTGAAATCTGTTTAAAATATCTTTCAAGTGCTCAACAATTAACAAGGCATACTCAAAATCACACAGGTGAAAAACCTTTCAAATGTGAAATTTGTTTAAAATATCTTTCAACTGCTCAACAATTGTTAGATCATATTCGAAGTCACACAGGCGAAAAACCTTTCAAATGTGAAATTTGCCTAAAATCTTTTGCGCTGAAAAGTAATTTAAATGCACATTTGCGAATCCACACGGGCGAAAAACCTTTCAAATGTGAAATTTGTTCCAAATCTTTTTCACGAAATCAAAAATTGAAATTACATATACGTAGCCACACAGGAAAAAACCATTCAAATGCAGCATTTCCTCAAGACACTTCTCATCTAAACATAATGTAAATATACATTTAGTAGTAGTAGTATTCATTCTGTATTATAAATATTATTATTTATGAACATTCGTCAACAGTTTAAAATATTGTTATGAAACAAAAACATTAAAACCTTTGAACCTCACCAACTCCTAAGAATGTGATGGTTTAATAATAGAAACAAATTAATGCTCCATGTGTAAAAATCTTGGCTATCGTAATGACCTATATGACTCGTAATATCGGAACGGGTTCAATTGCAATTCTATATGATTTCTGTAAGTAACAAGAGATCGTAACTTTTTCGATTTATCGTAAATATTTACAGATACAAGTTTGGTGTATGTAAGCTGTAAATAATATGAATAATAATAATTTTCATTCATTTTGTAAGAAGATGAAGACAAGTAAGTATTTAGTTTGTTCTATATCCCAGCGAACACAAATGTATATATTACATAAAAATATATAACAGAGGAGGAACGATTTTTATATAAACCATTTATATATTTCTTACGTAGTATTTATGTAACAAAATATTTTTAAATTTTGTTTTATATTCTAAATATTTATATTATAAAATATTTTATACATTGGATATACTTATCTAATTTTATATGTATTCAAGATGTAAATTCTGCAACATAAATATATTTAAAAAATTAAATATAATTATTACATAACATTTGCTATCGCCATACTACACGTACTTCGTTTTATGTTTTGAAAAAGAAGAAGAGAATTATAAGCTTTAAATTGTAATAAGTCATCCGAGTCGAGCAAAGCTTTACCCGCGCAATCACCCACACTACCCACAATGGGGCCATTTAGGTCAATTAAATGTTTACATTATTGGTTAAAATTCCAATAAATCCGCTCCATTTATAGTTACCCTGAAAAAATTAAATCGATTGAATTAAAACTATCCGATAAATTGGAATGTAAAGTTAGCTCCGCCCCTTGATCGCGAAAGGCGCTAACGTGACGTCACATCAGCCGTGGAGCTCGGCAGTATCGACGTTCCAGGCGTAGTGACTAGTGTAATAATTAATTTGTTGAACGGCTTTGTACGCAAATCTAATCATCCGAAATGGTCTCGTTAGAAAAAGGTTTTTTAAAAGGCGATTCTGGCAATTTGCCGATGATGTATGTAATAATGGTTATGCAGTATTTTAACCAAAATAAGGACTATACCGCAGAATTAAGAGGTGTGAAAATGGAAAAGTACCTAACTGTTCGCAATCGTATTCGTTATCGTAAACGTAAATGGGTACTATTTATTAGCAGGCGAATAAAATTTAAAAAATAAACACGTGAGGTCGTATACAGGGTAGGGTGGTGATAAAATTGGAATATAAAGAATATTTGTGGAGGTGGAATAACCTAAATAGCTCTCGCGCGCTTCAAACAAAAAAATCAGCCTTATCAATTCATGTTATGCGATTTTTTTTATGTACTTGGATATAGCTGTTTTTAGGCTCAATTTCATTTCAGATCTGCAAGAACGACTTATGGTGAAAACGCTATTGGTTATGTTCAAGTGAAACAAGACCAATCTTATTGTTTTGTTAAAGCAAAGATCATTCCAGAACATAAAATAAAATCTAAAAATTATAATGTTTCGTGTAAAATTCATACGATTAAAAATTGTGTGAAAGAAGTTTTATACCACGAATGTCCCGCGTGGCCTGCTGTGGCCTTCTTAATGTGGCTACACCGAAGAGTAGAGGATCCTTCTCTTACGGAAAAAACTTGCTACTGGAAAAAGTCTAACTTGGCTGCAGCATCAACAACGAGAAAATTCTTCACAACAATACTTTGATCCCTTATTAGAAACAAATGTAGTACCTACGTCGCATAGCTTTCTGTCAAAGTTTTCCAACCTTCAAATCGTTAGGTAACGAAATAAAAAGTTTCTCATGAGTTTTTACGGTAGTACTTTGACAATCTGGTACTATGCAATACTTGTATTTGCTCTTTTTGTCACTCATTATATAATTATTATTGATTAAAAACAAACATAAACGTCAACTAACATGCAAAACTTGCCGAAAATACCGAATTAAACCAATAACATTCACACGTTAAGTGTACTCGGCTATATGAAGCCGCCGGGCTCGTCGCCAGTAGGCTGATTTCATGTCACAGCCTGGACACGCCCCATTTCAAAGCTGACCATATTTTAACACTGAATTTGAGGGTGAAGTCGGTTGGATAAAATTGTGATTTTTTGGCAATTGTCTTTTCGAGTAGAGAACTTTTCAAAACTAAAATAAAAAAAAAATCGAAAATGGCCCCATTGTCTTTTCGAGTAGAGAACACCAGCTACTATAAATATTCCAAATATAGACAAATACCATTTACAAAATATAAATATAAGTTGCTTTACTATGTTTAAAATATTCATAAGGTAGGTATTAAATAATAGGTATAGTTACAATAATTCCTTTTTTCTTTTGACCCTCATCGATACTAAAAATATTGTATTTCATTTCATCTATGGAAAATAATATTGTTTTAACAGATTTTTTCTCAATTAATTTTTAGGTGAGAATTTCACTGAATTTTTTCATAGATCCAATGAAATAAAATATTTTAGGTACGGGTTGAGACAATAGTAAAAATAGGTAACTTATTTTGTTATGTAAAATTTAATACACAAATATTATCTAGATATTATCTCATTTTTACATATATATTACCATTGTCTAAGAACATTTTTTAGACAATGGTACCACTCAATTACATAATATTGAGAATAGTTATGATAGATTACTTGATTTAGTTAGGTATATCAAATATAGGTATTCAATATGATTTTTTACTTGACAGCTTTAATATCGAGAGTCTTGAGTTCCGAAGGTTTCTTGCTTCTCTGTCATGTTTCTTATTCAAGCTTGTACATTATTGTCTTATTGACTGTCTTTTAATTAATAGGCAACGCCTAATGTTTTACAATAATAAAGCGAGAACTAATCTCTTACTGAGATCACCTGTATTCAATATGTGTAATACTTTCAATAAAGTTTGCAATGAGTGCGATTTGTTTTTTCACAGTATCAACCACATTAAACTTGTAGCAGGTAAACTTATGTAATATTTAATTTTGCTTTGTTTGCATTTTACTTGTATTTTATTTTTTTTATTCTGTATATTTATACAGTATATGTATTGTTTATATCGCTCGTATTACTGTTCTTATCGTTTTTATATTTAATCCAAACATACATGTACTTATTGCCCTTTAAAGGGATTGTAAATCTGATGGGTGATAAAATGCTATTATTATTATGAATCAACCATCCCCAACCATAAGGGCGGGGTTGGGGTAACTTTGTGAAATAGTCGTAAAAATAAATTTTTATATTTGGAATCAAATTCTACGTAATTTTTTACGTATACACCTAAAATTTCATTTTAATATCTATTAAAAAAAAAATTAGTTATTTAATGAATATAAAAATGGCTATTGTTAGGAGTATATAGGAATAAAATTTTGTTATTTGGCATTTATGTATATTTAACAAATAAATAATATTTGGAATACAAAAAAATTACACGCTTATTTCATACAATAAGGGTAAAGGGTGGGGGTGAGTTTGGGAAATATTAGGGTTGGGGTAATTTTGAAAGTCATCGAATTTTAAACCCTTTTTTGAGTACGTATTATAATTTTTATATTTTTTTCTCTATTATTGCCAAAGATATTCATTAAAACGTGTTTGAAATCTGTGGAATTTTCTTGAAAAAGTTAAAGAATAGTTTGTTATTTTTTCCACATTATTATTTCCACACCAGCTAATATATCAATTTTTCAAGTATTAAGCACATGCGGAGGATGATGCCAATGTCAACAAATCCCTCTACTGTTGAAATTTATCCAAAATCAATAAAATTGCAAAACCTTAAAACACGGTTTGTCATCTTGGAAGACTTTTTTTTCATTGATTGGCCGTATGCGTGTTCTCGCTACTCTGTAAAAAATACAACATAAATAATCCTATTATATTTCGAGGCTAACATGGTATAAATTTTAACAAATTAATTGGTTTGATATTTAATATTCTCCACTGACGCTTTATAGCATTATGATTGAATTCTATCTGTACTGGCAAATAATTTTTAAAATAAAAAAAAATATTACAAAAGAGTATCAATAAATACATAGATATCTAAAACCAGATTGGTTTTATGGAAAATGGTCCACTATATACCCCCACTATCAAAGCCAGAATTGAATATACAAACCTAGGCTCCCAAGAAAACATAGTGCTGCTATTTTTCTACGAATTACTAGAGCCTTTGATGGAGTTAGACACTGTGGTATTTTCTAGAAACTATATTAAATAATGTGTCCAGAATACTTGCTATTAATCCTGAAAGCTACCTTAGTTATAAAAAACTGCAAGTAAAAGTGAATTAGTTTTTCTCCAAAAATGTATACCTCAACATGAAGTCCTCCAGATTTGAAATCACACGAACACATTCAAATTTGCAAATATACATATTGCAGAATGTAGATGTATGTGTGTCCAGAATACTTGCAATTAACTCTGAAAGCTACCTTAGTTATAAAAAACTGCAAGTAAAAGTGAATTACAGTTTTTCTCCAAAAATGTATACCTCAACATGAAGTCCTCCAGATTTGAAATCACACGAACACATTCAAATTTGCAAATATACATATTGCAGAATGTAGATGTATGTGTGTCCAGAATACTTGCAATTAACTCTGAAAGCTACCTTAGTTATAAAAAACTGCAAGTAAAAGTGAATTACAGTTTTTCTCCAAAAATGTATACCTCAACATGAAGTCCTCCAGATTTGAAATCACACTAACACATTCAAATTTGCAAATATACATATTGCAGAATGTAGATGTATGTGTGTCCAGAATACTTGCAATTAACTCTGAAAGTTACCTAGAGCACTTCAAGTAAAAGTGAATTACAGTTTTTCTCCAAAAATGTATACCTTAACATGGAGTCCTCCAGGGCTTCCCACTGTCCCCATTGCTCTACAACCTATCTGTACTGTTACATATTTGATTTCACACCAAAACATTCAAATTTGCAAACATACATAATATTGCAGTATGTGTAGATGACATTGCTATGATCAGTCATAATAATCTCAAAATAACAGTGAATGAGCTACAATAACATAACAAAATAGTGAAATGGTTTTAGAGGTGTAAGATGCGTTTAATAACAATATATGTTTAATCAACAGGCACAACTTACTAATGATATTAGTTTATGCAAAGGTTTTCCATATAAAGTACTTATATTTAAATAGTACATATAATACAGAGAACGTTATTACTTTATTCTAATACAAAAATTACCATTCACGGTTTCCTAATTACGCAAATTGCAAAATATAGATATATTCATACTCTGACCAATATGAACATACAATTTTATTTTTATATTTGTTACAGATTGTTAGAACCGTCGCAGACTGTTTAATGTAGGGTTGCCAACCGTCCTCCAGCCAGGAGGACAGTCCTCCTTTCGATCTAAATGTCCTCCGTCCTCCGTAGGTACCTCAGAGGACGCAGTTTGTCCTCCCCTACTGACCCCTACACTAAAATGTTCTAAAATTCCATAAATAGAATTTAAAAAAAAATTAAGATTTTATTTATTGGCGCACGACCTGGCAAACTGGCCACGTCGAATGTTGTGTTAACTGGCAACCACAGAACACCTAGGTTAGGTCTGGCAACGCTCAATAATTTCGCAGGTGCGGTTCGCCTGTTCGCCGGTACTTTTTATGTTTTCGGAGTATTTATTTGAATCTTTTTATGAGCCGCGTTAAGGCATTTCCACTTGTTTTTTGTCGTTCCTTTGCGAATTTTGCTGCATGGTCGTAGTACGGACACTTATTTGGACCTTTGGTTTGGAGTGTTACGAATACTACAATCTTTAGGTAAGTTCGTTTGTTTTCAATTAAAGTACCTACCTAGTTAAACATGGATTTTTTTTACATTTTAGTTACTTACTTAGTAAGTAAAGTCATTTTATGATTTTTATTTAATATACTTTTTGTTATTGTTCAGAAAAACGTTGAAGTTTATTTTTGTTACTTTATTAATATATGTTTTGTAAAAAACGATTTGTTGTATTTTCTGGTTACTGAGAAATTTGTAGTTATAGATCAATTAATATTACTTATTACATATATTTTTTAAGAGCTAGAAAATTCGTAGTGTCCTGTCTTCATGTCCTCCTTTTGCTCTCTTCCGAGTTGGCAACCCTAGTTGAATGTCTTCATACATATGTTCACTGGGCTGTTCAGAGCTAGGTACCTACATGTATATGAAGTGTTTTGGATTCTGGTATGAGATTATTGACGGATTTCAAGTTATATATTTAATCACAAAATTCTCTTTTCTCAATTTCCAATATGTTTGTCATTTGAAGACCAGTTTCTTTGAAAATTACATCTGCGGACTCTGGATACCTGGGGACATCCAGTTTAAATACCCTTACTCCTGCATGCGGGGCTCTGCAGGAGTGGACTTCAAGCTTCCCTACCCAAGCAGCATTATTCTGACTTCCGACCTTAACTGGTTTGTAGAGTAACTCATTGTGTCCAGAAAGAATTGTAAACCAAAGAACCCAAGCCGTTTTTAATTCGAATAAAAACCACTTTTAAAAAATGATCCATTTTTAGGTTAGCAGTGAGGATATTGTTGAGAGGTCAGGATTTTAAAAAATGACTGGTCGTATTTTCGTCGCTTTAAGCAACGTCCGCTAGGTTGGCCTTGCGGTAGTTGTAATATTTAGTCATTCGGCCGTCGAGCCAACTTTCAACTGACGTTGTATTCACATGTCATCGTCTAACGAAAAGGAAAGTCGGAAAGGGTGTTCGTTCCTGTCCAAATAGGGAGTATTCTGGTATAGATTAGGTCGCTTAACAAAATCCACCATGTTGGCATATGTAACTGATTAGGCCGCCATTGTTTGATTCATGAATTTATTTGAAAAAAAAACATATTCTAATGAACTTTTAAAAGTTTTGAGACCAGCATTTGTGTTACTGGAGAGTTTGTATACTATTTTTAAATATAAATGCAGCCATATTAAGAAAAATAATAAATGGCATAATTTCTTTTTTCGCTTTTTCCTAAATATTTTTGAGGCGCGTTTGTTTTTTGCCACAATATTGGTCCTGGTTTATCAAAAAATTGAACTTCGTTTAAGATACTTGTTTTGCTGGTAATATAAATGTGTATATTATATACTGTTCATAATTTACATGACTCAAACTAATCAGATTGTTAGTTAAAAATACTTCCATCTTTGGTCGAGTTTCAAAGAGTTCCACATTGCTTCCAAAATAAATTACTTAAATTATACTATTAGTTGTGGGAAAGTCACAAATCCAATACTTAAAATGAAGTTGGTTTGCGCAACGTTGGATTTGGTCTAATGCATAAGACTTTCAAAGTCAGTGCCGACGTCGTAACGACTCGAATTTCTATTCCCCATTTAGGTGCAAATTTGGGTCGTGACGTGGTCATTGGATACCAACGTTGGGTTCTCAGAGGAAAAGGAAGGGCTAAGCACCATCTCGACATGATCTCGACCTGGAAAATGAGCTTGAGGATATGAACAGGGCAATAATCGATGCATTTGAATCGAGCTGCCCTCTTCAAGAACAACGAAGCAGCAAACATGCACCCTGTGGAACAAACATCTGTCAGAATTAGGATCTCAAACCCGGGACCTTTTTAATAAAGCAAAATTCGCCGGAGACTGGCAGAGATACACCGAGGTGAGAAACACCTACTACAAGGAAATTAGAAAAAGTATAGGGCATGTCCATCAACTGACAGTTGACAATACCCCTGAGGAAAAACAATTATTTGGTTAGATTTCAGATTTGTAATTTGGTTGTTTTGTATTGATTTAATGATCCTTTTTATTATAAACAGTCATATATAACTTTTAAAATACCTAAGCAACTAAAACAACGTCGAAAAAAGCACTAAATCAAAATCAAATAACTATTAAGAACCAATTATTGTTGAGCAAAGAACGCTTGTTTATATCAGATGTTGTATGTTCCATGTCAGATTCCTCAGGGCATGACGTCACGTGGAGATGCCCTATTTCTGTGGTTATAAACCATACATAACCACAAAAATATTTCGATCTTGTGTTTATTCCAGTAGTTTGTTAGGTATACTGTGACCATATTACACCATGAATGGTAGAACTAGAATACTACAACAGTAACAAATTGTAAAATTTTCGTCTGATATTTAATTTATATACTTTGTTACTGCTTTCTTACACATACTGCATTAGTAATTATTATGGAAACAAAACAAGAAATTGAGGTTAATTTCAAGGAATGTATGGAGGAAATTATCGATATCAAACATGAATTTGATGGAGAGATTCATACCTTAAATTTTCAAAGTAATTTATTTGGAAAAATTATTAGTTCAATTAAACAAGAGAAAACTGAAGATTTAAATATTATTGATCCCATAATTAATATCAATCCATACAAAATTAAAACTAAGAATTCAAAAAGGAAACAAAGAAAGCCATCTAAGTTAAAAGGTGAGTAAAATTTGATGAGTAATATGTATTCTGTATCAAGTTATTGATAATAACCATATTTCGGTATATAGTTACTATTAATGTAATCGATGCTCTTGGTGAAGATATCTTCACTGTATATTTTGTTACAATTTATATATAGAGCATCCTTATTTCTATTTCCAAGGGTAGGTACCTTGAATTCTCCAAACAATTAATAATACACTAGAAGAGTAAGTAGACATATCCTATGCCAACATAAACATCAATGTCTAAGTTTATTTATTTATTTTGCTTGATTCCACATATGTTGCCATGTTGTATTATTTAAATATAATAACCATGCAATGACTTGAATTTTTTTGTGGTTCCTCAATATGTTCATTAATAATTATTATATAATAGAGATGAATGCACAAAAATCTTTGACAATATACAAAATTTCATTAATTAATTCATTTGAAAGTCTCAGTAATTCTGCATTTTTTAATAAATGTGACAAAACTGCTTATATTGAATATTTACATTTTTTGATAGCTGTTATTTTTTATTTTTACGAAATATGTTATGGCTGTTGTATTCAACTGTGGTAGATATTGTGAAAACATTTTAATGTGGATCATATAAGGATATACTGTATGTACATATTAGTTAAATAATGTTAACAAGATAGTGAATCATTGTGTACTATGCAAAAAATAAGTTATAAGTGTTCAGAACTTGCAGCTTACCTTTCACAGGTAAGCAGCAAGTTCTGAACAGTTTAACAGTTCTGGACTTCCCATTGTCCTATCATTTGATATATAAATACTATTTACCTATTCTAATAAGAATACAAATTTATATTAATAACAGAAAATAAACAATGTGTAACTATACATGTTAATAATTCAATATCAAGGACAACTAAAATCCATTAAATTAAATTCTCATACACAGCACTGTTATTGGAATGAGTGACTTTGCTGTATGTATTTGGAATGAGAGAATTAATTTAGATGTTGGTTGTAAACAAAGTGTGTTGTGAGTATAGCAGGTTATTTATCTGTTCCCAGTCTGTTCAATGATCAAAGCTTGAATTGGTGTGCAAATGAAAAAATTTGGCTTGTGGTTACTTGGTTGAAGTTTTAATTACTTAATCATATTTACTATTGAAGTATAATCTAAGCAGATAGTTGTTTCTTTATTGAAATACAGTCAAATACAAAAAGTATTGATACTTTGTTTAGTTCCATATAAATAAATCTTCTATAATTAATTTCAATTTCTTTCTAAATTTTATATTTATTCCTTTCAGGAAAATTATTAAATGGAAGTTATATAAAATGGAATTCTTCAACCGGGATTATTATATGTAAAATTTGTGGAAATCTTTACAAAAATAAAGTTGAATATTTTTGTCATTTCTCTACTAATCATGGCTTAAAACAGAGGAAGATCTATATAAGTAAATCCAACAAAATAAGAATCAACAATATCAAAACTGAAGCTCCTGATAATGAAATTAAACAAGAATTACAGGACACATTAAATCTTCAACATCAGCTTAATGTTATTGATAATTTCAAGTCACCACTTGGAGGTTTAAGTGACAATATTTGTAAGTGTTTGAAATCTGACAAAAAGCCAAGTGAATGTAACATTTGTTTGAAACATCTTCTAACCACAGACTATTCAATTAAAAATTCAAGCTACCCTACAGGAAAAAAATCATTCAAATGTAGTGTTTGCTCAAGACACTTCTCATCTAAACATAATTTAAATATACATTTTCATACACATACTAGCGAAAAACCTTTCAAATGTGAAATTTGCTTAAAATATCTTTCAACTGCTTATCGACTAGCACAGCATATTCGAAGTCACAAAGGGGAAAAACCTTTTAAATGTGAAATTTGCCTGAAATCTTTTGCACTAAAAAATAATTTAAAAACACATTTGCGTATCCATACAGGCGAAAAATTTTTCAAATGTAATATTTGTTCAAAATTTCTTTCAACTGCTGAACAATTAACAAGGCATACTCGAAATCACACAGGCGAAAAACCTTTCAAATGTGAAATTTGTTTAAAATATTTTGCACTGAAAGTTGAATTAAAGAGACATTTACGTATCCATACAGGCGAAAAACCTTTTAAATGTGAAATTTGCCTGAAATCTTTTGCACTAAAAAATAATTTAAAAAGACATTTGCGTATCCATACAGGCGAAAAATTTTTCAAATGTAATATTTGTTTAAAATTTCTTTCAACTGCTGAACAATTAACAAGGCATACTCGAAATCACACAGGCGAAAAACCTTTCAAATGTGAAATTTGTTTAAAATATTTTGCACTGAAAGTTGAATTAAAGAGACATTTACGTATCCACACAGGCGAAAAACTTTTCAAATGTGAAATTTGTTTAAAATGGTTTGCACAGAAAAATAATTTAAATTTACATTTTCGTATCCATACAGGCAAAAAACCTTTCAAATGTGAAATTTGCCTAATATCTTTTGCACTGAAAAGTAATTTAAAAACACATTTTCGTATCCATACAGGCGAAAAACCTTTCAAATGTGAAATTTGCCTAAAATCTTTTGCAATGAAAAGTACTTTAAAAACACATTTGCGTATCCATACAGGCGAAAAAAAAATATTTCGCACAGAAAAGTGAGCTGAATATTCATTTGCGTATCCATACAAGTGAAAAATCCTTTAAAACGTGATGTTTGCTTGAAATCTATAAACACATTTATTTGTTAGCTCATACTGAAGAAAAACCTGCGACTATCACTTGTATTTTAAAATGGTATGCCTAAAGTGTAAGAAGAATGTTGATAAGGACATGGAGTGGTATTGACTTGTGATAGATGTAGTAGAGTGGTACATAGAGAATGTTCTGACCTCAATGCTTCAGAACTTGAAGTAATGGATCTGAAAGGTGAAAGACTTTTGCGTTACTATTGTGATGATTGTCAATTGGGAGTTAAATTGGTTCCTAAACTTATATCGAAAATTGACAATTTGGAATCCGAGCTAAATTCTCTTAGAAATCAGTTGGGCAACATTAATACTCTATCTGAAGAATAGATAATTAATGAAATACATGACAGACAGGTGAGAGCTCGCAATTTGATGTTTTTTGTAATGTTGCTGAGGATCCTGCAACCAGTAATACAATTGAGTGGGATTTGGAAAAAGTTCATTCTACTTATTATTGTTAAAATTATTACCCATGAGGGCTGTTAGAATTGGTAGTCGAAATAAGACCATTTTTTTATTCATATTTCTTCACAGAGGTAAACACAGTTACCAGATTGTGAGGACTGTAATATATAATTAAAACTAAAAATTAAATTAATGTAATTCTTACAACTTAAGTAATTAGACCATTATAATTATTTTTTTTCAGTCGTTTCATGTCTTGTTCTTTAGTAAGTACATAATTGTCGTCTTTTATTATATATTCTGTGATATGCAAATATCACCCTGTATATACTTTAGTTGAGTAGGTTAAGTTATTGATTATAATGTAGAAATAAATTATTGTTATGCATTTCAGCAAGTTTATATTTTATATTTTAGATTTGCAAATAATAACATTTTTGTAAATTGCCATTTTGGGGTTTTAGAAGTAGGACAATAAAATTACATCTTCAGCTGAAAGGTTATAATACTTATCGAAAAACCAGCTTGTTACCATTGAATAGAAGAATATCACATGGCTTTCCTGCCACTCAAGAACTAATAAGTATAATATTATAAATGGATATGGATGGATTTTAAGATGGCAAACTTTAGTGTACCTATACTAAGTTGGAAATAATAGTCAGTGACATCAGCACTAGTTCAGAAACAGTACAATAAGAGCGGCACAAAATAATATTGTATATATTTCGAATTTATACTCTCGAAATGTCCGGCTCTTCTAACAGGTGACACATCAGCTTAACTTCCCTCTTCCCTTGCCTCGCTTGAGATACCAATATGCTAAAAATGAGTCACTGACTATTATTTCCGACCCATAGTATAGAAGAATATGTTAAGAACCCGTCACGGTTATAGGTTATTGATCAATCAAACATTCTTCAAATTAACAAATAGTGTATTTGTTCTACTACAATAATTATTATAAAGTGCTTCACAAACGTGGCAAGAGAAAACTTAAGACTAACCTTACTCTTACAATAAATGTATAACATCGCTCCAAAAGCGTGAAATGATAGATGATTGACAACTTACATGGATACACTGTTGCCAATTCTACAAAATAAAAAATAAATTCTCAACACTCCTCCTCGATTTGACATTTACTAATGAGGTATTAACAAAAATATACAACTAAAAACATGAAGCTTTATATAATACAAATTTCGTTTTGTGAAAAGTTCCGTACCTAGTGATTTGGTAAATATATCAGCTAAATTGTGTTCACTTGGTACATAATGTATCTCTACTTATTTCTTACTAATCAAATATTATAGATAATGGTTTTTAATATCGATATGTTTAGTTCTTTTCGAATTTTCATTGCTTTTGGACATTAAAATTGCGCTCTTATTATCACAATACAGAATCGTTTTGACAATAGTATTTAAAACCCCTAAAATACCCTTTATGTTGATTAGATCTTGAGCTGTTTGTGCTGCTGCCACATATTCAGCTTTCGCTGTTGATCAAGCCACGCAGGTTTGTTTCTTGGATGACCATGATATTGGGTTATTACCATATAAAATTACAGATCCACTAATAGTCCAGTAAATAAAGGCACCAACCTGTTCATCTCATTATTGTCGGACTTTTTTTTTGCAACTTGTAGGTATTCATGTGTAGATTACTCTCTGAAAATATGTCCTCCGCGGGATTTGCGGAAGGGGCTGGAAAATGGCCCATGATCCCGAAAATTCAGTTTTTGGCCGATATCTCCCGAAATATGACACTTAGAGAAGTGGGGTTTTGCTAGGAATGGAGAGCAGTTTATTATCTACAAAAATTATCCTTATCATTTTTGTCAAAAGTTTATCCGTTTTCGAGATAAACGGGCCCAAGCTTACCTTGGATTTCGAGCTGCTCCGCGGCGTCTCCGGGAGCACGCTCCGTGAATGTATGGGCATGGGAGGGCGGGCAAATTGGCCCATAACTTGAGTAAAAATGAATCTTTTTTCATGATTCAAAGTGCATATGAAAGTATTTCCACGATGCTATTTGATTATTGTATGTATGATAGTTCGGTTTTAGTTTGAAGTGCTATTGGGTGTGTGGGATAAAGTTGATTTATTGTGTGGATTGAGCTAAGCGAGTCTGTTATTATGAGGGATTTTGGAATATTTTTAATTTGTATGTGGATAAGTGCTTGCAGAATGGCGTATAGTTCTCCAGTGTATACGCTGCTTGTTTCAGGTAACTTGAATTGTAGTGGGCTGTTTTGTATGTTTACTGCTGCACCTACGCCATCTGTGGTTTTAGATGCGTCTGTATATGCGAGACAGAATTCTGGATACTTAGCAAGTTGAGAAGCAAAGGCTTTTCTAATCAGGGTATGGGGTGTTTCTAATTTGTTATATATGTACAGAGAGGTGTCAGTGTAAGGAATCTTGATCGACCATGGGGGAGGGCATTTAATTTTGTTGGAGAGGAGAGGTGGTTTGATTTGGAGTTCAGTGAAAATTTGGCTAGCTCTTACATAGAATGGTTCTGGATCTGCTTTCTTGTTTGTCGGATATAGGGTTTTGTGGCGATTTGTGATCACGTTATTGTTTGTTGGATTCGGGTTTGTGTTGATAGATAGTGCGTAGGAAGCAGTACCTAAGATATTTTCTCCGGAGTTGTAGAGGGGGTTCTCCGGTTTCGCACTGTAGACTTTTTACTGGACTTGTACGGAATGCTCCTGTTGCTATTCTTAGTGCTGTGTTTTGTATTGTTTCGAGCTGATTTAGACTTGTCTTCTTAGCTGTCGCGTAGACTATAGAGCCGTAATCTATCTGTGAGCGAATAAGAGCTTTATATATATATATGCATCAGGCAGGTATAGTCGGATCCCCAGGTTTTGCTTGAAATTGTTTTCATAAGGTCTATACCGTTTTGGCATGATTTTTTAACATGTAATATATGTTGTTTCCAGCTGAGTTTTTTGTCGAAAGTCATTCAGAGAAAATTGATGTTATCAACATAGTTTAGAGTAATGTTGTTAAGCTTCACTTCTGGAGAGATAGGGTTATGTTTTTTGGAAAACAATATGCATTTGGTCTTCTCTGTTGAAAATTGCAGGCCTGTGAGTTTAGACCAGTTATGTAGTTGGTTTAGAGTTTCTTGTATGCGCTTCTGAATTGAGTGGATATTCTTACCTTTGGAGAATATTACCAGGTCATCAGCATACAATCTACCTTTAACTGGCTTAGAATATTATTGATGGCAATCAGAAAAGGTGTTGAGCTAATGACTGATCCTTGGGGAGTACCGTTAGTTTGTTGTTTTAGGGATGAAGTGGTGCTATTGGTTCGGGCTCGGAAAAAACGATTTTCTAGAAATTTATGTGTAAATTTTAAGATGTTTCCTCTGATACCCCATGAATGAAGAGTTTTAATGATGCCATGACGCCATGCTGTATCGAACGCTTTTGTGATATCGATAAAAACCGCAACGCAATCTTGCTTATTTGCAAAAGATTCGTGGATCTCGGATTCCAAATCGATAAGATTATCTATTGTTGATCTATTTTGGCCGAAACTGCTTTGTTCTGTTATTAAAAAGTTTCTGTCTTCTATTGTCCACAGGAGTCTCTTATTTATTATTTTTTCTATGATTTTGCAGAGTACGTTGGTAAGGGTCGGTAAGAAGTTATCTCAGTTCTTGAGCAGTTTGGCTTTGGTATGGGTATTACAATCGCCTGCGACCATGTGGATGGGAATATATTTTTTGTCCAGATCAGGTTATATATATTTGAAGCAGGTATAACTTGGCGTTGTGTGGGAGTTTTTGTTTCTATAGCTGTGATTACTGATTTATATTGTTCATTTAATGATAATAGTAAGTGGCATACCTTGTCTTCCTCCTCCAGTTTTGATCCTGAGTTTTCTAAATCTCTTATAATGGTGTCAAATATTAAAAAATGATCTTCTAGCTTTTCGCCTCGCCTCAGCTTCAATTTCAGCAGTTTACGTTTGAAAGTTAGCTTTGTGTACAGACTTTTTCTTTCAAATATGTTTTCTAGTGCTTTAATCATTTCTTGGGTAGTGTTGGCACCTTTAACCAGATCTAAATGCTTGTCAGTTAGACATTGTACTATTTGTTGGGTACGTGTAATACAACTTGAAAATACTACAGCATGTAACTACAAAATGTTGGGAACGTTTAATACAACAGCATGTATTCGACTTAAAAAAAATACCAAAAGTCAAAGTGACTTTTTTTCTCGGAGCCGATCGCATTGACTGGGCATGCAAAGTATAGTTGCCAAATCACATAGAAAATAATAAAAGTTTGTTATGAATGTTTATATACCTGATAATAAAGGTTTATACATATCGACCCCCTTGGAAGGCTTTCCGTTCAACATAACACCACTATACCGGAAGTACACAAATTTTTGATACGGTTCGTTTAAATACGCCACTGATTGTTTTTACGTTCACCACGCGAACAATTGAGTCTTGGCCGGGAAACACTTCGGTAACACGTCCTACCTTCCAATTCATAGGAGGTGAGTTTTCATCCTTCAATAGTACTAGAGCGCCGACTTCGATGTTGTCATATTGTTTGTTCCACTTGCTGCGTTCTTGAAGTGTAGATAAATACTGCCTAGACCAGTGACACCAAAAGCACTGAGCTTGCTGCTGAAGTCGCTTATATAATGAAAGACGATTTGCAGAAATGTCTTCAAAAGATGTCTGTGGAATTGCAGTAAATGGTTCGCCAATGAAAAAATGGGATGGGGTGAGGATTGATAGATCATTTGGATCATTGGATAAAGGCAATAATGGTCGAGAGTTTAGGATACTCTCAATCTGTACGAATACCGTGTTCAAGCGTTCATAAGTTAAATGCTCGTTAGCTAGAATTCGTTTTGCATGATACTTTGCCGATTTGACGCATGCTTTCCACAGGCCGCCAAAGTTAGGCCCATAAGGTGGAGAGAAATGCCATCTAATATTATTTGAAGAAAAGTAATCATTTAATTTAGAATTACCCTTAATTTTTGTTATAACGGTGCGCAACTCCTTTTCAGCACCAACAAAGTTAGTACCGTTGTCAGTGAAAATATCTTTACAGATGCCTCTGCGTGAGACAAAACGTTTTCAACTGTTGAGAAATGACTCGCTGGAAAGATCTCCAACTAGTTCTAAATGAACCGCCTTGGTTACAAAGCTCACATATATGCATAAATAGCACTTAACTAATGTTTTATGTTTGGCCTTGCCATCCTTTACTAAAAATGACCCTGCTAGATCTATTTCAGTAGTAAAAAATGGGCGTTGAGGTTTGAGACGTTCCTTGGGTAAATTACCCATGAAATATTACCCATGAAATATTTCGTATCTATAGGTTTGACCTTAAAGCAAACTATTATTATATATTTTATTTTATGTATTACTTTTATTTTATTTTGGTGTGGTTCGTTTTATGTTTACCAAGAAGAGATATTTTATTTTTGCCACGGCTTCTCCGTCAGAGAATCGACTACTCACCTCAAGGTCGTGTTTCAGGGATAGTAGAGATACCGGTTCGTAGATGGGGTTCCAATCGTGAAATGAAATTTATGAGTTTATTCTGATTTTGTTTTAATGCAACAATATATATATTTTAAACCACAATAAAATTTCTACGGCTATCAATAACTCATTTGATCAGTACACACGACAATATAAAATCATAAATTAATTATGCAATATTTTTACTACCAATACTTGCAACTCACCAAATGAAAATACGGAACACGGTTTTCCGATTTAACCGAATAAACAGCTTGCCACGTTTTTTTTGTAGTTACCTATTTAGACCCCACTAGCGGTCTCTCTACTGGCAAATTATGCCCGAGCTCAGCCGTAGAGGGTAGAAAAAAAGTGAGCCGCGCCACCGGCTTAGACGGTTCAAGCCGGAAACCCCTAGGTCTTGTAGGCACTAGCAGAGCCACAAGATAAGTTACCAAAAAAAATAAAATATAAAAAAATATATGGTGAACCAAATAAATAAAACTATGACTGAGATACGTTAAATTACTTTACTTAACAAACAAATTAATCGAGTGAAGTTGAACTTGTCTAACAAATTTAAAACAAAATTAAGTCAACATAAATACAATATTACGCACAAAGAGATAATACTATAGGATAGAAGAAAAAAAATAATTCGTATATAGCGTACGTGTGATCACACTAAATTTAGTTTTTCGTGAAATAAATAAAACAATATTTAGATAAGCTTATCTGATTCTGAAGTCACTTCGGAGTGTGAACCTTTTCTTCCTTTTCTTTTGAGCGCGTTCTAGATGCTCAGTATGCAGTATGGTTGAACTTTCAGATGAAACTGCTGAAGTTGGGATCCTCCAATACTAAGAAAAGGTAGATCTTCCTGATGAGTACAGGGATGGATCCTCCAGGAAAGAAAAACCCTAGATAATTCAATTTAATTAGAAAAGAAGATTACAAAAAAAAAATCAATAAGAAAAGTAACTTCAACAACACTTAAAAGCCAAAGTTAAATTAAAATTCACAATTTGATTAGAAAGGAAAATTACAAAATGTCTATTTTAAAGTGGCTTTAACAACAATCAAAAGCCAAAATTGAATTAAAATTCAGTTACCAAAATAATATACCAAAGTAGAAGTTACTACTAAAATTACGTACAGATCAAATCACAGTAAAGTAATATAACAGTGTTCAAAGCGAATAACGTTGCAAATTCCCAATAAAATAAAGTACCTTAAGTTTTACTTATAAACTGAAGAGCTTACGGAGGTTACTAGTAAATACTTACATCTCCAATTCAAAGTAAGTAAGAGTGAATAACAGTGAAAATTGATAGAATAAAATATACTTAACGTTTTACTTAAACAAAAAAAATGAACATTTAAAGAGAGTTATAGTAGACACGAATTTATAGTTTAAAATGATCGAAATTAATTGATTCAACAGCAATTACGTTGATAGTACACATGAAATATAGACAAAATAATCGACTCACCTAGATGTTATAGGGTTTTAAGTCAAACACTGTTTGGTTATGGAACGGCACCTGCTAATCGACAATGGCTTCCCTCAAATAAATCCCGCAAGCGGTAATTCTAACTTGACACCAAAATCCAAAAATATCAACTACTGAGGTAAGATAGAATAGTCAACTTAGAAATAAAATGGTTTTGCTTCAAAATCCAATTAAGATGGCCCAAATACAGCCAGATATGATAGTAAAACCGTGGAGTTCGGCTCACTTGTTAACATCACCTCCAAAAACCAACAAGTCCTCTTCCAATGCCGGAAATCGCAAAATGAGACGGAACTGACTTCCCACAAGAATATTCGCGAGTCTACATTCAACACTAAAAATCGCGTTCGTCCGTGTTGATAGTTAGCCTCACCTTACTCAATCTCCAGTCATCAATAAAAATGCCTTAGACATTAACGAAGGAATCTTGCCAAAATAAGGTATGCGACACTATTTACAGCAAACAATAGACTTGTAACTTAAGGTATGCAACACTATTTACGAGTACTTGAGAAATAGAAAATTATCAGACATATAATTATAATGGAACTGTAAAAGAATAAAAAGAGCACGTTACAAGCTGATCGGCTCTACCGGCTGGAATCTAATCTATATGAAAACTGAAAAGAAGATCAATGTATCGGAAACGAAATAAAAAAACTTACGTTATATACCTTGCGAGTATTAGTAAAAATTTGATATCAAATTCTCTGGTAAGTATAAAGTTCTATTCTACATAATACAACCTATAAATAACTCTTATCTATGCACTTCAAATCGCTTTGAATATACTGCAAACCTTAACCTTTCATAAGACCAAACCACAAATAATATTTTATAATTTTTCTTTTCAGCGTCTGGATACTGGAACCTCGTTCAAATTAATCTATGTGATTAATATATCTCGTACAAATATGCACAATGCAAATAATATTTGATTAAGTGGTTATCTCACCAATTCAGAAGACTGGAAGTTTGGTTTGTGGTAAGTTATTATCCACAACTCGTCTCAACTTCCGACGATCTCGAAATTTATCTCTTCACATACAGGAACTCTCGTTCTCCTGTCTAGCACCTTGCTATTTGTATCCCCTGGTTTCTATTTCCAGAAGAAAAAAAATTCAAATTCCTTTTATCAAATTTTTCTGTGACCCCTTTCTGCGTCACCCGTCAACAACTTCCTTAGTTTCCCATTAGCAACCTGAGAACTTGATTTGCCAACATGATTTCTTCTAAATCTAAATGGTCCATAGCAAAACTATAAATATACACTTAAATTTTAAACAAAAACAGAAGGATCCATACAAACAAACAAAAATAGGTTATGTTTATAAACAGTTGCTAAAACTAACAAAAACACACATGCGCATGTTTCACCAGTTCACATCACCCATCGCTTGCTCTTCATCAAGTGAAGAGTGATGTGAAAGATCCTTGCATCAAAAATACGAAACTGTCAATTTTTCACGTGATGTGATCGTTCATCAGTTCGTGAATCGTGGTCCTGTCTTGAAAACCTTCATCTCCTTCCTTCCACAATTTCTTACCAACCTCCCTTTTTTTATTAATCATGTAAATACTTCTTTAATTTCACTTTGACACTTCATGACATTTTAATTAAATTTGTTATTCACAATATCATTAATTAATATTTTTAACATAAACTAAATCAGAGTATCTTTATAACTTATCTTACACATTATTAAAAATCTTACTTTTTAAATCAAACCATCTAACAAAAGTGACATACAAACATTATATTCCGATTGGGTATCCTCTTGACAGTATACTTCAAATAATTGTTATTATGAATCTACCTTTTTATATTTAATGCCAACATCTATTATTATATAAATTTTACCTACAGGGTGTGTATGAATTGTTCATTGTTAATTGTATATTTTATTTCTATAAGTTGTTTCTAATTTGTTATAATTGTGACATCTCGAATTTCTATTAAAATAATTATATCATGATTCAATCTATAATACTATACAACTGCGAAGCACCTTTCGCACAATATTTCGGCCATTTATTGGCCAAAACCTCATTCTTACCGCGAATTAAGGGTTGGTTCACTAAAAGTTACTTTTTAAAAAGACTTTATTATAAATAATGATAAACCCTGTTTTACTTACAAATACGAACTAACTAGATATTGGATTACAACTTCGTTTATATAGTAATATAATATGCTGATAAAATATTTATAGAAAACAATTTAATAAGCTAAATATTGTCGACTAGCCTAAATAAAGTATTAAGAGTATTGGTAATGTATATATTTAATAACTAAGAATTAATGAATGTAACTTCTCCAAATGAATTTAAGCATGTCCAAAGTCAAATTGAGAAACTCTGTTTAGATAATGAATATGAAGAAATAAAGGATCAGGATCGAGAATACCACTACCTAATTTCAGCGGATCCTATGATACTTGGACCAATTTTAAAGATACTTTTATCACGCTCATTGAGAAAAACTCTCAACTCAATAGAATTGAAAAATTCTATTATCTACGATCCAGTTTACAGGGAGAAGCTATTCAAATAATCAACTCTTTAGCCACAACCGAGAATAACTATGCTACTGCTTGGTCCCTTCTGCAGGAAAGATACGAAAACAAAAAGGCAATCGTGCACTGGCACATCAAATGTATTTTTGAACTCAACCAAGTGAAAGATGATTCTCATCTCAGTTTAAGAAAACTTCTGGACAGTTTTCAAAATCATTTTAAATCTTTACAGAACTTAAATGAACCTGTAGACCAATGGAGCAGCATTTTAATTTATTTACATACCTCAAAATTGGACTATAATAGTCGTAAAGAATGGGAACATTTCTCAAGAAATATGGATAATCCTTCAACTCAAGATTTTATAACTTTTTTATCTCAACGTTGTCGCTTTTTGGAATCTCTTGACTTCAAATTGAATACTAAAAAACCTTTTGTATCTGATAAACCTCAAAAATACGAACGTAAAACATTACTTTCCCATAACAACAACACTATTTCATGCCCACTATGCAAAGACAGTCATTTTATATATTCATGCCGAAAATTTATTGACTTACCTATAAGTAATAGGTTTTCGGAGGCAAAACGTGCGAACTTATGCACCAATTGTCTGCGTCCAGGACACCGCCAAAGTGATTGCAAGTCTACTTATACTTGCAAGACCTGTAAAAACAAGCATCATTCATGCACACATGCAACCAAATCATATGAAACTTCTCAATCGACCATGCCATGATAACACCCAAACTAACGCTCATACTAATAGCACCACTCATTCACGATTCTCCATTTCAAACAATCCAACTACTTCTCAATCACACGAGAATCTTCGAATTCTACCCAATGTAAACAATGTAAATATTGAAGATAACCACTCTCAAAATTTATATTGTTCTAATGCAAACCAAAACTCATTTGTCTTACTCTCCACCGCATTTATTGAGGTATTTGACAAAAACCATCAGCCTATAGTATGTAAGGCCATACTTGACAATGGAAGTCAATCCAATTTTGTCACTCAGAATTTATTTGAAAGGTTAAACTTACCTTTTGAGCCTATTAAAATGTCCGTTTCAGGAATTAGCGAAAAGTGCACCAATATTTCTAAGCGAACTCAACTCAAAATAAAATCAACTCATGATAATTTTTCTATCAAAATACCAGCCTTGGTGATAAGTAAAATAACTAAATCCTTAACACTTGATGAATCTCATCACCATAAAACCCTAGGCATATCTTGGAATTCCGAACAAGATATTTTCATCTACAACTCTAGCATCGATCTTAACTCTACACCTGTAACTAAACGTGTCATATTATCACTTATTTCACAGATTTTCGACCCTTCTGGCCTTTTAAGACCTATGGTTTTACAAGTCAAAATCCTTTTACAGAAATTATTGTTACTTAAAATCGCTTGGGATGATCCTGTACCCACAGACATTTTCCGAGTATGGAAAAACTTTACCCATCACTTATCCTTAGTTGATTATTTCAAAATTCCCCGCCAAGTCACAATCAAAACATTTGTTGCTTTTGAAGTTCACGGATTCAGTGACTCTTCCATTAATGCTTTTGTAGCCTGCATATATTCACGTTCTATAGATTCTTATGGCAATATTTCTGTTCATCTACTAACTGCTAAGAGCCGCGTAGCTCCTTTAAAAGCCGTAAGTTTACCACGTCTTGAACTATGTGGTGCCTTAGTCCTATCTCGATTAATGAATAAAGTCATAAAAGCTTCAAATTGTCAACCAAACAAGGTGTACTATTACACTGATTCTACTATTGTTCTCTGTTGGCTTTCTTTAGAGCCTAGACAATTGAAATCATACGTCTGTAATAGAATTTCAGAAATCCAGCAAATTACTGATCCGAATACATGGTATCACATTTCGTCTGCTGAAAATCCAGCGGATATTATATCTCGGGGCATGAGTCCTCAGGAACTCAAAACCTGCTCTATGTGGTGGCATGGTCCAGCATTTTTATCCAAGCCAACGGAATTTTGGCCCAATAATACTCATATCTCTAATTACAAACGTAAAAAACTCGATTCTGAAACCCTAGAATTGAACCCTAAATCTATTTTGCTCATTTCTTCAAGATCGAATTTTTCATTATTTGAAAATTTTTCTGACTACAATAAACTGATTAATATGAGACTGCTTACTGCCTACGATTCATTCAAAATTTGAAATTATCAAAACATACCCGTCAAATAGGACAATTAACACTTTTTGAACGTGAACACGCATTAACTACCCTAGTTACCATAATTCAAGGTGAAATATTTTCTAAAGATTTAGTACAATTGAAAAACAAAAATTACTTAAAGCCTCAAAGTAAATTGAAAGCCTTGAACCCATTCATTGACAAAACTGGAGTTTTGCGAGTCGGTGGTAGACTCCAACATTCCAATCTTAACTATCAAGCCAAACATCCTATAGTTTTACCAAAGAGTCACATTTTCACTTATTTAATCATAACTCACATACACAAAATAAACTTCCACCCCGGTACACAATCTACTCTCTCTTTTGTGAGACAAAAATGTTGGCCCATACAAGGAAAATCAGCTGTAAAATATGTTATTCATAGATGCATAACTTGCTATAAACAAAACCCTAAACCTTTACATACTCTTATGGGAAATTTACCTGAACCAAGAATTAACCCATCTAGACCATTTCTTCACACCGGCATGGACTATGCTGGATTTTTTATGATAAAAGATTCGAAATTGCGTAACCGGAAATTTATCAAAGCCTATCTATGCATATTTGTGTGTTTGGCTACTAGAGCAGTGCATTTGGCACTGGTTACCGATTTGACTTCTCAAGGTTTCCTGGCCATGCTTAAAAGATTTGTCTCTCGCCGCGGTTTATGTCAGCACTTATATTCCGATAATGGCACCAACTTTATTGGGGCAAATAGCGAGCTACGTGAAATTTATAAACTTTATCAATCAACTGAATTTGAAACCTATGCCAAAAATAATATGATTCAGTTCCATTTTAATCCCCCTGGCTCTCCGCATTTTGGAGGTTTGTGGGAAAGTGCGGTAAAATCCTTTAAACATCATTTACGTCGTATAGTATCTGACGAAAACCCCCTTACTTATGAGGAATTTTATACTTTTATGGTTCAGGTGGAAGCGGTGTTAAATTCTCGACCTCTCTTACCAATAACTAATGACACTATCGACCTCGAAACCCTCACTCCTGGACACTTTCTTGTTGGCCATCCTCTTAACCTCATACCTGACATTGACATTCAAACAACACCGATGAACCACTTCACGAGATACCAGATGTTACAATCCATGGTTCAACACTTTTGGCGCAGATGGTCTACCCAGTATCTACATACACCCCACGAGCGTTCAAAATGGCGTTTCAAAACCGATGTGGAAAAGCTTCAAGGATCCTTGGTTCTTTTGAAGGATGACAACAATCCACCATCCAAATGGACAACCGGAAGGATAGTGAGTCTACACCCAGGCAAGGACGGTATCACACGTGTTGTTGGTGTACGTACCTCGAACGGCAATATTTTAAAACGAAGTGTTGTCAAGGTGTGCCCTCTCCCCATATCTGATGAAGATCAAGGACTTCCATAGACCCACCTATATCACGGACATTCGCAGTCAAAAATGGACTTACTTGTGTCAGTGATGAAAATTTACATTATGTACCCAGCATTTAAATTATTGAAAGATACCGCAGTACTTTCAAGGGCGGCGGTATGAACAATCTTTCTTATCTAGTTCCTGTTTAAATATAGCCACCAGCCTAAGGTGCTATCACCATGGTTTTTATTTTTTAAGATATAGCTGTCAATATACAGTCCACTAATTTTGTATTGTCATGATAAATAAAATCAATAGAAAAAGCTATTAAAATAAGCTGTTTTCTTTAACTAACCAAAGGATAAATATTCTGATCAAAGAGAAGAATCATATCCACACAGTCTCTGATAATAATAATATAATAGTACCTACTTACATAATGTGTTCTTCAATCCTCTAAACACAAGCACACAGACAAAAACGTTATCATACTCACAGATCAACTTTTTAATTATTAATAGTTGTGGCAGGTTGTGGGTCAGAGAAAATATACACAATTGTGGGTAGCGTGGGTGATTGCGCGGGTAAAGCTTTGCTCGACTCGGATGACTTGTTACAATTTAAAGGTTATAATTTTCTTCTTCTTTTGCAAGACGAAGTACGTGTAGTATGGCGATAGCGAATGCTATGTAATAATTATGTATAATTTTTTAAATATATTTATGTAGCAGAATTTACATCTTGAGGTGCGTACTGACTTAAGCATCTTTACGCACACAAACACTTTGCGCGCACATTCGTTCATGCGAGTTACTTTAGTTTCGACATAAATTTTAATTGTAAGTTCATATTTGTGCGCGAGAATATGTGCTCCAGTTGAGCAGAGCTAAATGTTCATTTATTTCATTTTTTCGATATTATTACTTCACTTAAGTTCATGCTCGTCCATTTTTAAGTTATATGCAATTCTCTCCCAAGCATCTGACTTTAAATTCCTTGAAAAATTTTGTGGATGCTTGGCGTACCATAATATAGGGTGTTTTTCGTACTCATCGATTAATTGCAACACCTTTGAATACATATGAAATTAGATAAGTATATCCAATGTATAAAATATTATATATATATATCCAATATAATAATAATAATAATAATAATAATATTGCTTTATTTAGAGGTAAAATCAGTATAAAATATATAATTTAAAGCAAATAATTTAAAGGAATTTAAAGTAAATAAATAAAGCCAAGAGCCGATAAGTTAACACTTGTTTCGGCAAGTAGATACAAATATAATTTACCAATAATATAAGAAACATAATAAAATTAAAACTAAAACTATACTAATACAATAAAATTTAAAATATATAGATAAAAAGATTATAGATTATAAATAAATAGATTATAGATCATTATTAAAATCTTATAAAATATAATTATTGTTTAAATATAAGAATATTAAAATTTCAGAATATAATAAAAGCGTAAAATATCAAAAGTAGGAACCTACATATTACACAGAGTCTATTATATTATATGAATGCACGAAGTTTACCAGGATATGCATAATCATAATGTATGAAAAAGAAAATCGATTCCGACCATTTATTTTTTTTATTTTTATTTTTTTATATCAACGAAAATTCTAGTAAATCAATAATAATGTGGCGTTCCGTAGTAAATAAATACTCTTTTAATCGTTTTTTAAACTGGTTCTTATTTTTAATTTTTTTCATTTCTTCAGGGAGGAAATTATATAATTTTTTTGAATAATAAGAATAGGATCGTTGTGAAATTGACTTTCGAACGATGGGCAAAACGGTATTTAATTTGTTTCTAGTATTGTAAGAATGTTGTGAATATTCCTTGTTTTCAGAGAAGTGAAATTTAGTGTTAATCCAAAAATAAAATAGTTGCCTCATATCCATAATTTGAGTTTCTTTGTAAAGTTTGTTAGATGGGTATGTATGTTTTTTCGACATAATAAGTTTTAAAAATCTTTTTTGAAGAACTTCTAAAGAATTAATATGCACTCGGAGAGCGCCTCCCCATATAACAATACCATATCGTAAATGACTTTCAACTAGTGAGTAATATAGGGTTTTCATTATGTTTGGTGGTAAGTATTTCTTTAGGTATTTAAATTTATATAGAATTATTTGAAGTTTTTTAATAACATAATTTATATGAGTATTCCATTTCAGGTGTTGACCTATAAATATTCCCAAGTATTTCATTTGTGTTACAGAATTAATTTTGCTATTATTTGAAGCATTGGGTTCAGTAATGTCGAGTTGTTCAAAAGGGGAATTCCCAGGTTTATTACAGCTGAAGGGTAGAAAGTGTGTTTTCTCAATGTTAATAGTTAAAAGTTTGTGGTCAAACCAATTTTTTAAATTGCGGAAGCCGGCTTCTGCTAGATTTTTAATTCTTGCCATGTATTTGCTTCGAAAAATACAGCTGTGTCGTCGGCCAATGATCTCACCTGCATTCTTTAAAGAAAATATTTTATTAACATATAGGTTAAAAAGTATTGGTCCCATTACTGTGCCTTGAGGTATTCCATATTCAATGTTTTTTTCATCACTTAGTTCTGTCTCTAATTTTACCACTTGGGTTCTATTGCTTAGATAACTCCGTAGAAGTTCTAAACAATTTCCCCTTATGCCTATCTGTTCGAGAGTTTCTATAAGTAGAGTGTGACTAACCGTATCGAAGGCTTTAGCTAAGTAAATAAATATACAAAGGCAAGGCTTTGCTTCCTCCAGGGCAGTATGTATTTTGTTTGTTAAAAATAAAATAGTATCTTCTGTTGAAGTTTTTTCTTTAAATCCAAACTGCCTTGGTGATAGCAATCCAAATCTATTGATAAACGGCATCATTCTAAAACATTTTATAATATAACTATTGAGAATTTATAACAAAATTTATAAAGATTTTGTTACATAAATACTACGTAAAAAATATACAAATGGTTTATATAAAAATCGTTCCTCCTCTGTTATATATTATTTTTATGTAACGGAGACGATTAAATTTATGTGGGGATGTGGCAAGAAAATACCAGAGAGTAGGTACTCGTTTTAAAATGTATTACAAGCTTTCGAATATAACATATTCATTCTCAAGGACTGATAATTATTAAGCTATATGGTCAAATTATAATATAAATTAATGTATAATAGTATTTTATGCAACGATCATGTAATGATAGCCATTAAGACACGAGCATGTTGTAGGATACGAAACGAGCCGCAGGCGAGTTTCGTATATAATATGCGAGTGTATTAATGGCCATTACATGAAAGTTGCATACAATATTTTTTCTACTCCGATTAATAAGAATTATTTAATTAATAATTATCATTTATTATAAAGAACAAGAACAATGAAAGGAACTTCAACAAATAAATTTTACAAATTGTACAACAAATAAATTTAAAACTTTTGAACATAATAATATTAATTCTTTAATCTTCTTTGTGCATATATAAATTATTTTAGTTTAATTAATTTTGAATATAGTTACTTTTGAAAATGAAAATTATTTGACAGCTGTCAAATTAAGTGTCACTTAATAGGTCTGTTCGCCTGCAATAAAAGTGTAGCATTGAGCTATATAATTTTGAAAAATTCAGGTCTATCTGTGAAAAAATGCGTGTAAAATTGCTAAATTTGGGACTATCTATGTATATTGCATTTGTATACTGCAAGAAGCGTTAAAACATAATTAAAATAAACAAAATCGTATAGCTCAGTGCTACACTTTTATTGCAGGGAACAGACCTAATATAATTAATTTCAGAAATGTCAACCAGGTATCCATGGCTATATTAAATATTTTGCGAATGTCGCATTCCTATTGGCTTAAAAATCTGTATCATAATGAAAATTTGTATCATAATGAATATCATTATGATACAGATTTTAGTCTTTTAATACGTATATTATAAAACAGGAGTAGAAAAATTTACTTACATTATTTAAACGAGGATGTCAGTATAATTGTAAAGATATATAAAAAATGTTTTTGACATAAACGTTCATTATAAATTAAACTCAAAAAACTATATAACATTCAATAAAACGTTTTTTTTTAAATTTTATTTCTGATATTAAAGTCTATTCGAATAAAGTTAATTTTGATTGGAATTTAAATTTTGCAAAGATTGTTTTTCAAAATCTAAGAGATAGGCATACATCACACTAAGGCTATTCAGGTTAGTTTTTTTATTAATGCAATTATTTTCTTGTGAAATAAATGCGGTTTCTAAAAATAGACGTTTTTTATAATTATTTTCTGTGATTAATACTTTGGCTGATTGATAATCAATTGAATGGCCTTCATAAAATGCGTGTTCAGCGAGGGCACATCGCTATCAGGATACAATTTACTATCGCTTTTGTGAGAGGAAATTCGATTGGTTAATGTCCTTTTAGTGTGACCAATGTATTTTTTATCACAGTTCAAGCAAGGAATTTCATAAACTATGTTAGTTAATTTATTTATCGGTGTTTTATCTTTGATTTTACTGAAGATTGATTTGATTGTCACATGTTGTTTGTTTGCAATTTTGATATTATGTCTCTTAAAGACTCATGAAAATTTAGGTGTGACTGTTTTAATATATGGTAAAGACACATAAATTGGAGGGTTAATATTGTCAGTTCTAATATTTTGAGCAGTTAAATTGATATCAACCGAATAAAGTTTTAAATCTAAAATTTGCTTTGTGTAGGACGACCGTATATTGGATACCGCTTCGAACTAGACTTTGTGCGGTACTCGCCGTACTACCTTTTGCAATGAAATTAGCAGAAGTAATTCTGAGCACATTACCATGTTGTCAAACTTATTTGCTTAATTTCTTGAATTATGAAAATAGCGTAAACAATTAGTAATGTCAGAATTTCGGTCAAATGTATTATATAATATTCGTTTGAAAAGATATGGAGGATATGAGTTTTCGTGAAAAAGATTATAAAATATTTTTAGATTTTTTTGGTGGAACTTTGGATCTGAAATTTGAAGAACTCTATTTTTCATCTGTTTGATCAAGTTAATTTTTGTGTTGCGTGAATGATATGAATGGTAATTAATATATTATCTTCCTGAACTTATTGGTTCTCTATACCAGTCGATCGAAATTTTATTATTATTGTCTCATGAATTTGGTGTCAAGAAAAGGTATAGATTGTTCTGAATTTTCTTTTTCAATTGTGAATTGTATATAAGGATCAAATGTATTGAAGTAGGATAGTATATTATCTATTTCATTGCATGGAAGAGATATATACAGTGCTTTTCAGATAAAAGTATCCACCTTCAATAACTTTTGTAATACTGGTATTTAGAAAAAATCCAAAAACACGTCAATTTATGTTGGAAGAGGCAAGCATTATGGCTTATTTAAACTTACTGGAAAAGCCACCCCCTCACCCCTAGCAGCATCCCCTTTATTTTTTTAAATTACTTTTCATATTTTTTATGTAAAATTTGGATACTCCTCTTTGAGCTGATTTCAAAAATGTATAATATTTGAAGGTTAAAGTGGTTAGTTTATGAGATAAACAATTTTTCTTTTAAGAGCACAAATTTTACTTATTATTCACTTTCACCTTATTTGCCTGTACTAAAATGGGTTGTACAACAGTTCAAACTCTTTAATCTTTTTAACTGTGCTATTTATTCTACTTAAAAAATCCAAGCAACAAAAAACTCTACTTTTTATTAAAGTTTGACATTGTCAACTAGAATTTTTAGTCACTATTGATAGTGTAATTTGATACATTATTTATTTTGTTTCTCTGAAATGGTTTACTCTTTGAAAGAAAGAATTGAAATTGTAGGTTTATACTACCAAAATAATAATTGTGCAAGAGCTGCTGCTAGAATATTTAACGAATTACATGACGGAAGACATGCAACTCATAAGTATGTAATTCAACTGATGGAGAAATTTACCACAACAGGGTCTGTTTGCAATAAAGTGCATAAGCCAGAGGGACTCGTAAATAACGAAGCAATCCAAGTGGCAATTTTAGGGCAAGTCAGCTAAGAGGCTCAACAACCCCAATCGTTGTCAACAATAAGTAGAGCGATCGGTGTTTCATCTTCTACAGTTTTCCGAGCTCTACATAAATTCAAGTACCACCCATACAAAGTTAAGTTGGTGCAGGAGTTGAATGAAGATGATTTTGATCGTCGTCTAGAGTTTTGCGAATCAATGACGCAAATTATCAATAACAATCCACAATTGTTAAACAATATTTGCTTTTCTGATGAATGCTCATTTTCATTAAATGGCTTAGTAAGTAGGCATAATTGTAGATATTGGGCTGAAAGTGATCCACATATTATGCGTGAATTCCATACACAACATCCCCAAAAGTTAAACGTTTGGTGTGGTATCCTAGGTGACCACATTGTCGGACCTTTCTTCATCAACGGAAATTTAAATGGTGAATCATATCTTGAGTTACTCAGGGAAGGGGTTGACCCACGTATTACAACAATAATAGAAAATGATGATAACCTTTCCGAAGATTTACTGGTATTTCAACAAGACGGAGCTCCCCCACACTATGCTATGCCTGTCCGACAATTTTTAAACGAAACATTCCCCGCTCGTTGGATAGGTAGAAGGGGGCAGATGATGGAGTGGCCACCTAGGTCACCGGATTTAGCACCCCTAGACTTCTTTTTATGGGGGTATTTAAAAACAAAAGTTTATGCTACCCAACCAGAATCTCTGGATGATTTACGAGAGAGGATAGAAAATGAATGTCGACAATTAAATCCAGCCGTATTAAGCAATGTCAGAGAGGCATTTCAAAATAGATTATACCATTGTATGGAAGTGAATGGTACTCATTTTGAACACTTATTGTAACTTCATAATAAATAGCACAGTTAAAAAGATTAAAGAGTTTGAACTGTTGTACAACCCATTTTAGTACAGGCAAATAAGGTGAAAGTAAATAATAAGTAAAATTTGTGCTCTTAAAAGAAAAATTGTTTATCTCATAAACTAACCACTTTAACCTCTTGCACAATTATTATTTTGGTAGTATAAACCTACAATTTCAATTCTTTCTTTCAAAGAGTAAACCATTTCAGAGAAACAAAATAAATAATGTATCAAATTACACTATCAATAGTGACTAAAAATTCTAGTTGACAATGTCAAACTTTAATAAAAAGTAGAGTTTTTTGTTGCTTGGATTTTTTAAGTAGAATAAATAGCACAGTTAAAAAGATTAAAGAGTTTGAACTGTTGTACAACCCATTTTAGTACAGGCAAATAAGGTGAAAGTGAATAATAAGTAAAATTTGTGCTCTTAAAAGAAAAATTGTTTATCTCATAAACTAACCACTTTAACCTTCAAATATTATACATTTTTGAAATCAGCTCAAAGAGGAGTATCCAAATTTTACATAAAAAATATGAAAAGTAATTTAAAAAAATAAAGGGGATGCTGCTAGGGGTGAGGGGGTGGCTTATCCAGTAAGTTTAAATAAGCCATAATGCTTGCCCCTTCCAACATAAATTGACGTGTTTTTGGATTTTTTCTAAATACCAGTATTACAAAAGTTATTAAAGGTGGATACTTTTATCTGAAAAGCACTGTATATATCATCGACGTACTTTTTAATGAAAAACCAATTGAATGGTAAAACAGATATAAGATAAATCGTCTCGGTTACTGAGTTGGCAAATATTTTAGTAATTTATTTTTATGTAATATGCACATTTGTGTTTGCTGGGATATAGAACAAACTAAATACTTACTTGTCTTCATCTTCTTACAACATGAATGAAAATTATTATTATTCATATTATTTACAGCTTACATACACCAAACTTGTATCTGTAAATATTTACGATAAATCGAAAAAGTTACGATCTCTTGTTACTTACAGAAATCATATAGAATTGCAATTGAACCCGTTCCGATATTACGAGTCATATAGGTCATTACGATCGCCAAGATTTTTACACAGAATTGCAGCATTAATTTGTTTCTATTATTAAATTAGGAGATGGTGAGGTTCAAAGATTTTAATGCTTTTGTTTTATAACAATATTTTAAACTGTTTGTATGACGAATGTTTGTAAATAATAATATTTATAATACAGAATAAATACTACTACTACTAAATGTATATTTACATTATGTTTAGATGAGAAGTGTCTTGAGCAAATGCTGCATTTGAATGGTTTCGTAAAAAAGATTTGGAACAAATTTCACATTTGAAAGATTTTTCGCCCGTGTGGATGTATGTATGTATGTATGTATGTCTTTTGGGGTAACATTCACTGAGACCTAAAAGATCTATTGTGCCCCCTTACTTCTACTTAGTTCCTGAGGAAAGTCTCAGATACTAGTAGCTCCTTTAGTCCTATTTCCCCGAGGAATTTTAGGATATCTGCAGGCTTCAACTTAGGTAACTGTCCCTCTTCTATCCAGTAGTCTCCCAGGTGCTGTGCCCTAGGATTCTGAATTGCTGTGCAGTTCGCAAGTATGTGGATGGAGGATTCTTCTTCCACTCCACAAAACCTACAATCTTCCTCCTCCATTATTTTGAGCTTTTTAAGGTGCCCATTCAGGCGACAATGTCCCGTTAGGATTCCTGTTAAAACTCTTAGTGCAGTTTTGCTTTGACTTATGCATTCATTTGATCTCAACAGGTTGTAGTCACCCAGAAGAATCTTTGATTGCCTAAGCCCTACTAGATCTTTCCAATTGTCAGATCTTCTCTTTTCTTCGGCTCGGCTTTACCTATTTCTTCCAATATTACATTGGAGCTGATTCCGCAAAAAGGTTCCGGCCCCCAAAAGGGTATTTCAGTTCCCCTCTTCGCTAGTTCATCTGCTATTTCGTTTCCTTCTATTCCAGTGTGTCCTGGAATCCACAGTAAGGTGACTATATTCTTCTCGCCTAGTTCATTAAGTTTGCCTAGGCATTCCCACACCATTTTGGAACTGATTACACAAGAACTCAGTGCTTTAATGGCTGCTTGACTATCAGACATTATGATAATCCTTTGCCTTCTATATCCTTTGTCAATATTGAACTGGGCACACTTTCTTATTGCGTGAATTTCCGCTTGAAAGATACTTGGGGTTTTTCCCAAGCTTTCAGAGTGTTTGGTGCCGGGCCCGTACACTCCTATCCCAGTTCCTTCTATTGCTTTTGAGCCGTCTGTGTACCATTGAATGGCATTCTTTCCAAGTCTGGTAATGGTATTTGGATCCCATTCCTTCTTGTTGCTTAATTCCGTGTGGATACGCAAATGTGCATTTAAATTACTTTTCCGTGTAAACGATTTTAGGCTTTTTTAAACCAAGCCAGAGAGTCCCCGTCTGTACAGGTCACCATAAAAGCTCCCCGGGCAAACGAGTGTCCCTCAAAGCTTGGTTCCGAGGTGCCAGGCTTGTACATCTCCTCGAGGAGAAGCGCGTTGATTATCCAACACTGCTCCTTGGTGAGGATATTGTCCGGGTAGCCCTCGCAAATGATGGCCACCTTGAGATCGCTACTCGCATCGATTCCGACTGAGCTAGACCGATAAAAATTAAGGTAAGTATTAAAACTAAAATAACAGAATAAATAAGATTACATAGCAATCAAATTTAATAATAACGTGTGGGATTGTTATTAATAGAATAACAATTAAAACCATATCTATACAATGCGTCCATAAAGTAACGCATAAATTCATTATTAGCTAAATAAACAATAATATTAAAAATTCCTGAAACAGGTCATTTTTGATTTTAATTTACTGTTTTTTCAAATTATAATGTTATTTACAGGGTGAACCATCTTCGTGTGATGACGTCATCGCCATTTTTTTCAAGTGGAACACCCCAATTTTTTTTCGATTTCCGGATTTCCCTTGATGAGCTGATTCCAAAAATGTATAACACTTTCTTTCAAATTGGTACAGGGTGGAAAAAAATACACAAATTGTAATTACATAATTATGAAATTACTGTGATTTACTACCAAAAAGAAGCAAAAGAAAATTTACAATAAATGTTCAAATTGTTCTCCATTGACTGCTAGACAATGACAGAAACGGACATTACATTCTTCTTTAACATTTTGTAGCATAGCGGGTGTTATGTTCTGCATTTCTTGCCTGATTCGGTCTTTTAGATCACGGATATTGTCAGGTCTGTTAGTATAAACTTTAGATTTTAAATAACCCCATAAAAAGAAGTCTAATGGGGTAAGATCAGGGGATCTAGCGGGCCATTCCACTGTTCCCCTTCTTCCTAACCACCGTTGTGGAAAGGTCCTGTTTAAAAACTCGCGCACAGTTACAGCGAAATGTGGCGGTGCACCATCCTGTTGAAACCAGATTCCACGGTCTAGATTGTTGGGTATTTGAATATCAGGAAAAAGCTGGATCAGATCAGGAATCATTGTATTTTGTAGGAAATCCAGATACAATGCTCCTGTTAAATTTTCGTCAAAAAAATATGGACCAATAATTGTATTTCTCACAATACCAGCCCATACGTTGATTTTTTGTGGTCTTTGCGTATGGCATTCTTGTATCCAGTGTGGATTTTCATCAGACCAATAACGGGTGTTTTGCCTATTAACATGCCCGTTCAAATAAAACGTTGCCTCGTCCGAAAATAAAACGTTGTCAGTGAAATTATTTTGGTTCATCATATACTCGCAGAATTCAGTTCTTCGGTCAAAATCGTCTTCAGACAATTCATGGATAAGTCGTACTTTATAAGGATGGTATTTTACCTTTTTAAAAATGTTTGCTACTGAAGACTTTCCAATACCTAAATCCCTAGATAATCCTCGCACTGTGCAGTGTGGATTTTCTATTGCCGACAAAATTATGTCTTCTTGAATATTTTCATTAATTTTTGTTCTACCGGGCTTTGGTGCATCCCTCACATGTCCTAATTCTCTGTATTTTTTCTCTATTCTGCTTACAGTAGATTGTGAAATGGGTTCACGATCTGGGTGCATCTCATGAAATAATCTGCATACCTCTTGTTGACTCCGCATCCTGTCGCCAATACCAATCATCATTAATATTTCAATCCTCTCACTTTCGGTTAACCGCATTTTGTTAAAGAAGTTGCAAAATTATGATATGATAAATTTCTTTGTAGATAGTTTTCACATAAACGTACCTTGTTTACAGAGTTAACAATAACAGAAATGTACTTTAACGTTGTTGACAGTTTTTACCGGCAAATGATAAAAAATGACAGAAAAAAATTTCAAACAATAAAAATTTTAGTCGAGGGGCTTGGATCACTAAGCTGTTAAATACAATGTTAAAAATTATACGGGGTGTTTAAAGTAGTAGTAAGTAAATACGTAATTTCATTAAATGTGTTTATTACGTTTATTCTTTTATTTCTTATTTTGTAGGTAATTTAATTTTTTTTATTTTCCCCCACCCTGTACCAATTTGAAAGAAAGTGTTATACATTTTTGGAATCAGCTCATCAAGGGAAATCCGGAAATCGAAAAAAAATTGGGGTGTTCCACTTAAAAAAAATGGCGATGACGTCATCACACGAAGATGGTTAACCCTGTAAATAACATTATAATTTGAAAAAACAGTAAATTAAAATCAAAAATGACCTGTTTCAGGAATTTTTAATATTATTGTTTATTTAGCTAATAATGAATTTATGCGTTACTTTATGGACGCAGTGTATATGTATAGCTTTGAACCAGATTATATTCAATTCTAATTATTCTATTCGAATTAATCTAACCTTATTTAATTACATTTTAAATAGAGAGTAATGTTAAGCTTATGTATAGCTGCGTCAAGTAAAGTATCCAAATAAAGCGAACATTCTCTCAGTGAACAGTATAGTTTTATTCAAGTTGTAAGTGCTACCTCAGGACCAGGAAGACCACCTACTAAAGTGGACTTCCCTACACCACAGGTTTTTTGTCTATATGAATACGCAAATGCCTTTTTAAATTACTTTTCAGTCCAAAAGATTTTAGGCAAATTTCACATTTGAAAGGTTTTTCGCCTGTGTGACTTCGAGTATGAACTGATAAATGTCGAGCAGTTGAAAGATATTTTAAACAAATATCACATTTGAAAAGTTTTAGTTTTTCGCCTGTGTGATTTCGAGTATGCTTTGTTAATTGTTGAGCAGTTGAGAGAAATTTTGAACAAATATTACATTTGAAAATTTTTTCGCCTGTATGGATACGCAAATGTGTTTTTAAATTACTTTTCCGTGAAAACGATTTTAGGCAAATTTCACATTTGAAAGGTTTTTCGCCTGTATGGATACGTAAGTGTTTTTTTAAACCCATTTTCAGTGCAAAATATTTCAAACAAATTTCACATTTGAAAGGTTTTTCGCCTGTATGTATACGCAAATGCGCATTTAAATTACTCGTGCATGCAAAAGATTTTGGGCAAATGTCACATTTGAAAGGTTTTTCGCCTGTGTGACTTCGAATATGCCCTGTTAATTGTTGAGCAGTTGAAAAATATCTCAAACAAATTTCACATTTGAAAGGTTTTTCGCCCGTGTGGATACGCAAATGTATTTTTAAAGTATTTTTCAGTGTAAACGATTTTAGGCAAATTTCACATTTGAAAGGTTTTTCGCCTTTGTGATTCCGAGTATGCCTTTTGAAGCATTGAGCACTTGAAAAATATTTATAACAAATTTCACATTTGAAAGGTTTTTCACCATTATGGATACGCAAATGTACATCTAAACTACTTTTGAATCCGAAATGTCTTGAGCAAATGCCGCATTTATATGGTTTTTCGCCTGTGTGGCTACGTATATGTGATTTCAAATGTTGATTCTGTGAAAAAGATTTTGAACAAATTTCACATTTGAAAGGTTCCTGGTCTGTATGATTACGTAATAAATGTGTTTTTAAATTAATTTTCTGTGCAAAAGATTTCGGGCAAAATTCACATTTGAAAGGTTTTTCGCCCGTGTGGACACTCAAATGACGTTTTAAATTACATTTCAGTGTAAAAGATTTTAAACAAATGTAACATTTGAATGGTTTTTCGTCTGTGTGACTTCGACTATGAACTGTTAATTGTTGAGCAGTTAAAAGAGATTTTAAACAAATTTCACATTTGAAAGGTTTTTCGCCTGTATGGATACGCAAATGTATTGTTAAATTACCTTTCTGTGCAAATGATTTTAGGCAAATTTTACATTTGAATGGTTTTTCGCTTTCATGTGTATGCAAATGCATATTTAAATTATGTTTAGATGAGAAGTGTCTTGAGCAAACTCTGCATTTGAACGATTTTTTTACTATAGGGTAGCTTGAATTTTTAATTGAATCATCTGTGGTTAGAAAACGTTTCAAACAAATGTTACATTTACTTGGCTTTTTGTCAGATTTCCAACACTTACAAATATTGTCACTTAAACCAACTTCACCTCCAAGTGGTGACTTGAAATTATCATTAACATTAAGATGATGTTGAAGATTTAGTGTGTCCGGTAATTTTTGTTTAATTTCTTCATCAGGAGCTTCAGTTTTGATATTGTTGATTCTTATTTTGTTGAATTTACTTATATACATCTTCCTCTGTTTTAAGCCATGTTTACTAGAATAATGACAAAAATATTCAACTTTATTTTTGTAAACATTTCCACAAACTTCACATATAATAATCCCAGTTGAAGAATACCATTTTATATAACTTCCATTTAACAATTTTCCTGTAAAGGATAAATATATTGGAATAATAAAGTTTAAAAAGAAATTGAAATTAGTTATAGAAGATTTATTTATATGGAACTAAACAAAGTATCAATACTTTTTGTATTTGAATCTTTTTCAATAAAAAAACAACTATCTGCTGAGATTATACTTCAACAGAAAATATGATTAATTAAAACTTCAACCAAGTAACCACAAGCTAACTTTTTTTCATTTGCAAGAAATGAAAGTTTCATTTGCACACTCATTCAAGCTTCGATCATTAAACAGACTAGATAAATAACCTGCTATACTGAAAATTTTTTGGCAGTTCAAAGAACCAATCAAATTTCCTCATTTTTTATCATATGAACAGTTCCACCCAATCATGTCAACATTACACTGATAACAGACCAAGGGCTATTTACACGTTGCTATGGACACATATTGATTTATTTCGATTTTGAAGTTTTAAATATTTAATATTTCGAAATGTCACGAATTTTTTTTCTATAATTAGAATACTCAAAAAAATTCAATTAAATGTTCATTTTTATTCTTTAATTACAAAACTCGAAGGAACGGCAAACAACCGTTCAATACGAAAAACAGAGAATAAGTGTCCTAAAACTAAAATCCCTTTCTTAATCTAAATTTCGCCATGTGTTTCCCATTGTTTCCCATGCTAACAAAATAACTAAAGTCTAGTCTAGCCTGTCAGACCTCTTGACACATATCTTGAGTAATTGCGTCGTAAAATCCAAAATTTGTATACACTTCAGAAATTGTCTATTATCGATGTTTTCGTTGATAATGGGCGCATTGGGCGCCATGGGTAACGAATAGGCTGTATGAGTAACACATGGGCCGGCTGTACGCTGACAAGTACATACAGTATCCTTTATTGATAGACATTAACATTTTTTCACAATATCTACCACAGTTGAAAACAACAGCCATAACATATTTTGTAAAAATAAAAATAAACAGCTGTGAAAATTGTAAATATTCTATTTAAGCGGTTTTGTTACATTTATTGAAAAATGCAGAATTACTGAGACTTTTAAATTGACATCCTGTTTATAAACATTCATTCATGTTATATAGTTACATTTCTCGGTGAAGCATAAATAAATTGTTTAGTCAGTATGTTTAATTTCAGCTAACTTTGTTTTTGCTTATGTTTTATTTTTAATACTAGTAATTGTTAAACTTTATTATTCAGTCTAGAATACACCGGCAGCACAAAATCTTTTGTAACTCCAAAAATTGCAGTAATTTTTTTTTCAAAATCTATCATGCAAAAACCCTTCAAAGTATTGTAAGCTCTCGGTACAAGTCAACAAAAATATTGTACAACAATTCCATGTTCAGAAATATTTAAAATAGGAAATAAAATTAGGTTAGAATATTGTATATTTAAATTTCACAATCATTTCGATTGCTTATTAGGTTTAGATAATCTTAAAAAACTAAATGCAATAATTGATTTAGTGAATAATGTTTTAATTACACCTAATAGTAAAATTAAAATAAATTATTTCAAAATAAACTGCGAAAACACGAATTGTATAGTAGTGGCTCCACGCACAGAACAAATAATTAAATTAAATATTGAAAATACCAATAATGGCGATATAATTATACCTTATACCAAAACTAGAAACTAGAAATTCCGGAATGTCTCACTAAAGCGGAAAATAGTCAAGCTTTATGCACTATTTTAAATCCGTCCGAGTCATATTTTAAAGTAGATTTAAGTGCTCCAATAGAAGTAGAATTGTTCGACGAATACGGACAAAACTTCAGTCCAAATTTTAATGCAATGTATGCGGAAAAATTTAAATTTGATATAACAAAGGTTCGTACAGAACACATGAATAAAGAAGAGCGCGAAGCTATCCTTAAATTAATAAAAGAGTATTCCGACATATTTCATGTCGACGGTAATGTTAAAGCCCCACTGTTACGCCCATGACTGGTTCCAAGCGTTAACGGCCAACCGTCAGCAGTTGCGCATACTATCCGGCGTGTCATCACTTCTCTACAATGCCTCGTATAGAGCGCACGCACTATTTTCCGTTTTTATATATATTTATTATGTAGAGTTATTGTACTAAGATTATTGTTTAATCCATTAAAAGTATTTTTGAATATTACTACAGTCCACAAGTTATTTTTCATCACAAAGTAGTGACCTAACACAACATAAAATTTGGTCCTTCCTTAGAAGAGAAGACGACCATACCTGTAAGTCCTTTCCATTTTATTGACACCTTTTAAATATTTTACCACCTGTACTCGAATTTTGAATTTTCGTTTTTAATTTTTATTTTTTGGCCGATTCATTATGCCAAATCAAGACCATACTATGGCCGATAATATTGCTACAAAAAAGCAACAACGAAGACTGTTGAAATCAAAATTAACGAGATTTCAAACGTTTTTAAATTCCATTGATATTTTAAATTTAACGGACTCACTAGTAAAAAATGTTGAGCTTAGATTAGAAAAATTAGATAGTCTACATGACGACTTTGATGAACTCCAAAATGAAATAGAATTGGCCACAGAAGTCGGAGAGCCCTAGGGAGCAAACATCTCCAAGACAGACAACACGATAATGACTCTCTAAGCAACACAGCACCGAAATAGCGACCAGAAGCACCCCACCAACTGTACAAACGACAAGACCAAATCGACAATTGATGTACAACTTGGAAGATAAAGATCAACATGGAGAGAACAAAGAAGTGTACTTCAAGAAAAAACGTATCCTGCAGACAACGCACAGGAGGTTATTTCAAATGGTCCCAGTATTGGGATCTTGGAAACCGGCTTTGTATCTCTTATTGTTTCCGAGATCCCAATACTGGGACCTTTTGTAATGACCATTCTGTCTTATTAGAAACTATTACCTCTATGGACCACGTCAGCCACGCAGTAGGTTAAGCAAGACAAGCAAGAGGATGACTAGCCAGACTTATCGGAAGATTCAACCTGAACCTATAGATACATAATATCATCAGAGCAATCCTATTACCCATCTTGATGTACGCCTGGGCGACACACAGCAAGTCCAATCCCAACAATACATCAGCCTGAACAAGCAGTCAACACCCACTGGTACATCTGGAATAATCAGCTGTACTAGTAGAAAATCCTAGTAGTCACGCAATCCACTGCAAGACAATTTGAAGAGATAAGGACCCTCCCAAGCGCCCAAGCAAAGGAACTCACGGACTACACTAGATAAGGTAATATCAGTTATCCATGATCAAGGAAGCATGTCCATTAAAAGATTTGCAGGGTTTCCATCCATAATCCTTTTCAGTCACAGTATGTCGACTAAGTATTGATCCTTCTAGAGGTTATGAACACACACTGGATGCCAGATATCCTAGAGGACCAGCAGGAGGAAAGTTCCCAGCACTACCCTGAAGTGAATAAGATAACCGCCAGACTCTTTTACATAACCTGGAAAGGATCATGGTAAAACCAAGCAGTGAGGAATGACGTCCCATCGAGACGAGATGGGGGGTGGAGGAAGCTCTTCCCGGAATAGATGCATTCTGGAAGGGGCGGGTTAGAATTGGTATGTGTATGAACCTCACAATTTAAAAAATGTATTTCATCTAAAAATTATTGTTGCACTTTGAAAAAAAATTTAACAAATTAGTAAGGTGATCATCTCTCTTGTGTAACTAATTTATGTATTTAAAATGAATCTTTTTAATAAAATAATTTCCAAAGAGTTGTGGTGGCATTATTCATTTTATTCATGATATCCAATATAAGTAATTCAGGAAGCATTTTAAATGTGTGTAATACAGTTTTATAAAAATTACCAGGAACAAATTTAATAGTTGTTATTTAATCGAAAGGTAGCTCATCTGATTAATAATTTTATTAGCCATAGAGGTTGGCAAGCTAAAACAAAATAGTAAATATTAATTTGGATTCATTAGAAAATGAATCACCAATATACTAATAATTACAATATACAGGGTGATTCATTAAGAATGTCCAATCTCTGAACTGTAGATTCTAGACCTCAAAATATGATGATTCTGCTCAACATGCCTTATGCAAATATTGCTAGTTTCCGAGATACGGGGTGTTCAAAGTCTAAATTTAAATTTTGATTTTCGCAATAATTTTTCATGTTTTCACAATTTCTTTTTGAAAATTGGCAATTTTACGTTTTTTGGCATGAGGAATCATAATTTGCACTCTAATTTAACATTGCTAATAGAGGGCGCTAGTTACACTTGTTTGAGTTAATTAAATCAAAGTAAACTTTTTTTGGGCTAAACTTACAACTAGAATAATAAAAAAATATTAAAAAGCGTTAAATTCTACAAAAAAAAGGTACTCTTCTTTGATTCGTGTAACTCAATCGGTTATCGAGTTATTTGCTTCAAAAAGTTCAATAAATTTAAATTTTTTCATAAAAAATTTTTATTATTCCTTAAATATGTAACAATAACGAATTTGTAAACAAAAATAAAAAACTTCAAAGCAAATGCTCAAAATGCCCACCATTTACTTTCAATATACTTTATGATCCGCTTTCATGAAGATCTCTTAATATCAAAATCACATTCGTGAATTAAGCAGTGGTTTAATTTTTCGTTTTTTTTTTAAGTAGGCTTATGTCACTTTTAGACTGTTTGTGTAGAAGCAAAAATTGGATGATAATAAGAATAAGTATAATACATTAGTATACCATTTATTAACAATTTAGTAATTAACAAGTGTAATAGTTATTTATCAAATAATGCCTAGGCATAACGATTTTTTCCAATAATGAGATGCGAGATATGATTTGTGTGTTTGCTCAGTCAAATTATAGTGGTCCAGCTGCGGCTCGAAGATATTCACAATTATACCCAAATCGAAGGCAACCCAATTACAAACTGTACCGAAATCTTTACAACCGCTTTGGTGAAATGGGGTCTTTACGCTCTAAAACTGAGCATGGTGCTACAAAAAAAATCACTGCCGATGAAGAAGATGAAATTTTAATTTGTGTTACGGAGAATCCAGACAAAATACGTGGTTTTTGCACGACGGAGCACCACCACATTATTCTTTACAAGTTCGTCAATACTTAAACGAACAGTTTCCGCATCGATGGATTGGTCGTGGAAGTGAGTTTGCTTGGCAACCAAAAGGCCCTGATTTCAATCCTTTGGATTTTTCTATTTGGTCGCAAATGAAGGCATTAGTTTACAAAGAAAAAATTACTTCTCTTCCACTACTGCGACGGAAAATAGAAGAAGCCGCGGATGTACGAGTAATTAAAAATAATAGACAAGGTTTATTTGATATTAAGAGATCTTTACGAAAGCGGATCATAAAGTGTATTGAAGTAAATGGTGGGCATTTTGAGCATTTGCTTTGAAGTTTTTTATTTTTGTTTACAAATTTGTTATTGTTACATATTTAAGAAATAATAAAATTTTTTATGAAAAAATTAAAATTTATTGAATTTTTTAGAAGCAAATAACTCGATATAACCGATTGAGTTACACGAATCAGAGAAGAGTAACTTTTTTTTGTAGAATTTAACGCTTTTTAATATTATTTTATTCTTTTAGTTGTAAGCTTAGCCCAAAAAAAGTTTACTTTGATTTAATTAACACAAACAAGTGTAACTAGCGCCATCTATTAGCAATGTTAAATTAGAGCGCAAATTATGATTTCTCATGCCAAAAAAACGTAAAATTGCCAATTTTCAAAGAGAAATTGTGAAAACATAAAAAATTATTGCGAAAATCAAAATTTAAATTTAAACTTTGAACACCCCGTATCTCGGAAACTAGCAATATTTGCATAAGGCATGTTGAGCAGAATCATTATATTTTGAGGTCTAGAATCTACAGTTCAGAGATTGGACATTCTTAATGAATCACCCTGTATATTGATTACAGTGTTATAATTGAGTCAATAATTCGCATATATACCTACCGTCATTCAAAGAATAGGTTATATTTGCACTTCTTTTCTGGGCTGTGGTCATATATCTTTGGATTATTTCACCAAAATATTAAACAAAATGGCCTACCTTAAAAATAGATCCAGGTTATCAGAATCTTATATCACTCTTTCATATTGTAGCTAGTGACAACATTCTAGAAGGCAATATGTAGGTAGTTGCTATTGTAACCTAAAAATCATATAAGACTATGAATATTCAATGTTGATAAAACATTTTAGAACAAATTATTGCTACATTACATCTTTTTTCCTTGATACTATTCCAAATACATATATATTAAATAGTTCCATAATTACTAAGTAATTAAATTTTGTGGTATAAACATACAAATAAAACTCTAACTATTTCATACATACCTTTTTAGGCCCAGAAATAATTCAATAGGTTTTAAAATAAAAATTTTTTACTTAGTGCTGTACTTTTAACATACAAATAAAAGTTTTATACTGAAATAAGTTCAAGTTTGTTTACATACAGTAAGTATCAAAAACGAAACCTAACCTATAGCCAAATAAAAAGAAGAATATTTGAAACTTCATTTGACATTTACTAGATTCTCATACTATTTCAAGAGCTTGGCAACATAGTCCTGTTATGACAGAAGTCACACGTATTTTAAAAAAAAATCTGCAAGCAAGAAATTTTAATGACCGTGTTGTCATAGACTATGTTGCCAACAATGCAAATGTTAGCTTAAGAGTCGCTAGTTTAGATTTAGCCTTGCCTAGAGGAAAAATTCGGCGATGTTTAAAGAGAAATTCAATACGACCATTTAAACCGAAATTTCCCCACACTTTAAGGGCAGGTGATACAGAAAAACGCATGGAATATTGTTTGTGGGCTCAAGATGAGTAGGTACCTTAATTCAAGAAAATTCTTAGTCAGTTTTATGTTTAGTGATGAAGCCACGTTTACCACCAATGGCGTAGTAGAAAATCCTAAATGGGTAATAAATTGCAAAAGCCAATATTCTGAAAAGGTGAATGTTTCGTGCGGAATTTTAAAAGACAGGATAATAGGTCCATTCTTTTTTGAGGGTAACATGAACGCCAATGACTTCATGGAATTCTTGGAAGGTGAGTTATCCGCAGTGATTGACGAACTGCCACTAGCAGAAAGAAGAAATTTGATATTTCAGTTATATTGTTGTTCTGTACACTCTTCTAGGATTGTCAGGCAGTGGCTTAACGAAAAATTTCCAAATGGTTGGATAGGTCGCGGTAGCGAGTTGATCGAATGGCCTCCTAGATCGCCCGATTTAACTATATTGGATTTTTATCTGTGGGGTCTTTTGACACAAAAAGTGTATAAGACACGTCCAAGGAATAGAGCAGAACTGTGTGACAGAATACGACAGGCGTGTGCTGGAATAACGCCACATGAAATAAAAAAAGCGCTAAGACATAGTCGCAAACGATACGATAAATGTGTGGAAATTAACGGGGGTCTAGTCGAGGCTACAAAAATGAAGAATTAAATTATTATTAGGTAGTTTAATAATTAAAATGTATTAATTTGTATTTTCATCACATCAGCACAAGTTTACATTACTTTCAGAAGCTATAACTCCAGAACGGGATAAGGTATCGGCTTAGAATTTTTACAGTGCAATATGTTTGAGTCCTAGTTTTTGTTTACCATGTTGCCATTTTTAAAATGTGTCTTCATTCTTAGTAAAAAATTAATTGAAAAACAACTTTTTCCAAATTCATGTAGTGATAACTTTGTTGTTAATAAAACTTTTTTTATAAAATTTATATTTGTGATTATTCTGAATCCAGTGATGTAGTCATATTTGAGAAAAAAAAATGCCTAATATACTTTCGTCTTTTTTGGCAAAGAAAAATTAACGTAGAGTGCCTTGAAAATAGCTATTATGGTATGAAAATTTGTGCTCAAATACTGTTTTTGATACTGAATCTAACAAAAAAGACTAAATCAAAATCGGTTGAAAAATGCGGATTTTATAGGGGTGCTTCCAAACAAAATGTGTCACACTGTATATGATGACAATATATATAATCAAAATCCCTGTTACCATTAAATGGTGTAGGGTACATGTTAATGTCTGTATTGTTAACAATATATTTTAATAATGTCTGTACACGAATTTTGCCCATACTTTTTTGTTCTTTGCTAGCTAGCGTCTTGGCCGCTAACCATGTTATCTCTCGTTTCTTCAATATTTCTCCTAATACTCCATCCCATGTTTGCCTCGGTCTTCCTCTTTTCGTAGCTCTTTGTACCTTGGATTCTCACACTTGCTTGACAGGTCTCTTATCACTCATTCTTTGGAGATGCCCCCACCAGGTTCTATTTCGAGGTCTTCTATTATTTTTGTATTTCTCAGTTTGTCTCTTTTTGTGACACCCCTGACTCTTCTAAGATACTTCATTTCTACGGCCTGAATTTGACTTTTTTGCCGCTGTGTGAGGACCCATGATTCACATCCAAATGTAAGGATTGGTCTAAATATGGTTTTATAAACATTCATCTTCGTTTTCTTTGATATTTCTTTTTTGTTTATAAATGACCTATTCATTGAATAGTATAATTTCAAAGTATTTTGTATCCTTTTATTAATTTCAATATCTTGTTTTCCGTTTTCTTGAATTTCAACTCCTCAACTCAAAATTACAAGAGACTAACGACAAAATTATCTCAAAAGCTAACGAAAATGAGAAGAATTGCCAAACCTAATACCTACAAAGATATTTAACAAAAATAAACAGATTCAAAGTAAAACAAAAAATAAATACCGACCTGAACCGATTAAAAGTGCTAATAAAAATCGTAAAACTGCAAAAATTGTAACTCGACACTTCAATACCACTGAGGATATTCACTTATCAAATATAAAACGTCCTAAACAAAAACCATATACTTTTATTACAGATTCGTCTCAATTGGACAAGCAACAGTAGAAATTAAAGACATCAGTCATAATCTAGGAATTTTACCAATCAAAATGTTAAAAACAATAACGATGAAAAATTTGAAAATCTAAATATTCACTCCACAACAATAAGAAACAAAAGAAGATTAATAAATGGATTTGGTTCTTTGATAAAAGTCATAAGCGGCAATCTCGATTCTCAAGATGAGAAAAAATAAATTCAATCTTAGAACATTTAAAACAAAATCAAGCAAATCTCAAAAATCAAATTAAAATGCAATACAGTGTGTCAAATAATAAATAATTTTAATAAAACTATTCAAGATATTCAAAATAATGAAATACTGCTCAAGTCAAAAATCTTGGATATAAAAGATATGTTAGACTTTCAAGCCGAATATGAAAACCTCATATATCTCAAGGATATGATTAACGAACTTTTAATTATCTATAACGTAATTTTAGATGTAATGGAAACAGTAGAAGATTCTTTAACATTTTGCAAACTAAGAACATTACACCCGAGTATTATTAAGTGGAAAGAATTATTTACAGAATTGCAAAAAATATCTTCATATTACCACCGAATATTAATATTCGGTGATATTACAAACTGCAACTTCCGTTTGAATTAAAATATGAGAATATTTTAAACTTTGAATCAATTTTAGATATAACATGTAGACTAAGAAAAAATCAAATAGAATACTTTTTATACAGTGCTATTCAAAAGTCCCCTCCCCCCCCTCGTATCTTTTGAACAGCTACACTTACATTGATAAAATTTGGAGGGTGAAAATAAAGTGTTGTAAACTTTTCTACGAATGGTAACATGTGACGTAATAGTAATAGATGACGTCACAGTGCCACTCTTGCCAATAATTTTAAATAGGATCTTATGGCAAGTGATATCTCGTTTGAAAGGCATTGACATTGGCTACATAGCCATATTAATTTTGTTTGGGTTTAAACTAATTTTGACGGATAAATTAAATAAATACCAAAATTATTATTTCACATTTAAATATTGAAGATTTTTCAGCCCGCCTCTGGTTAGTTGTCAAAAAAATTGACGTTTTTAATTTAATAGCATTTGTTGCTTTGCAAAGTTTTTCTAAAAAGCTTAAATATTTAATTTTATTATTGTTTAACGAGACGTTTAATAGTTAACATAGGCAAAATGGTACGTACTCAAGCCGACAAAGTAGCAGCTATCTTAATAATTGGTGAATCTGGAAAGAATCTCCATGAAGCGGAACGTTTATTTAATGAGAGATACCCATATCGCCCCATCTCGAGAACTTATTTGAGGGAGCTTCTTCACAAGTTTGAAGCAACAGGTAGTGTTCAAGATGCCAAACGATCTGGTCGACCAACATTTAGTGATGATAACAAAATTGATATAGTTGCTGAAATGGTAGAGTTCTTATAATAGCCTTTTTGGTGTGCGTCATTGATTGTTAATGTCCTTCTAATACATTACGGTGAAAGAAATGGAAAAAAAAGGCAGGTCTGTGATTAATCCTAATCAAAATATCACAATAATGAACTGTTTAGACGTATTACAAACGTTAACCCTAATCTTTGACAGAAAAATTTGATTGGTTGATGTTTAGTTTACGTGCAAGCGCGACCTATCAATCGGGCGAATTTATATCGTTCAAAATACTATGTAGAAGTTCCCTTCGTAGGTTTCGTCTTTTTCTAATGTCCCACTGACAGTTCTCGTCAGGTCTGTACTTTGTTAATGATTATATTAATCTTATTGTTAGCATTTTATTTATTTAAATAATACAAAAATATGCCTAGATACACGGAAAAGGAGCAGCATCTTATTTTGAAAGTTATCAAATATTTTCAATTAGAAAAAGAAGCTGGTAAACCATTGATACCTTTAACTTCAGTGCACCAAGTAAGTATTTTCTATATAACAATAAGTGAAATTAATATAAATCAAGTTAATCCTATTTCATTAGGATTGTTTAAATATTTTATTTTTATCTATTGTGTTTCAGCGCGTTTCAGATGCATTGGGAATATCCTTGCCGACTGTAGTAAATTTGGCAAAAAATGGCATTCACAGTGAGTCAGAGTAAGTATACCACTAAAATGAGTAGGTCTGTCAAAATGTCGAAGGGTCCCACAATCCGAGAGAAACACGAGCATGTCATTAGGACGCGTATCTACAGAATGTTTAGTGAAGGTATGTAGAAAAATCTTTTCTGTGCATCTGACATTTTTTATTAGTCCGATGAGTGAACCATTTTTACACACTTTTATTTAACTTCACTTCTCTGTTTGTCTAGATCAAATCTTGCAATCCACTTTTTACCTTCTTTTTTTGGTGACAATACATGTTTTTGAAAAAAGTAGTAAGTAAGTAAAAAAAAAGTAGTAAGTATGTAAGTAAAATATTCGAGAGCTCATATTAAATGTTTTTTTTTTATTAGTGAACCATTTTACCTATTTAAAGCACGCCTCAGCGTGTTTAAATCGAACTTTCAAAACCGCGCGTTATTTAAAGTTACCATGGCAACATCAACAACTCGAGAAACGAAGTCTAAATGACAATTTTTTTATTATTGATCTGACAGGAGTACTTTGTAACGTCAAAACCTTTATTCGAACAATATTTAACAATTTCAATTTTTTTTATACGCATCAGAAGATTTTTGCGGTATTAACCGCGATTCTGCTTTACTACTTAAAAAATCGATATTAGAATTCATTTTTATGCACTTCGGTGACAACAATAAATCTTAAAGACAAAATGCAAATTAGTTTATGTTTTTCTCATTTCCATGACAACGAATTCAACCATTTTCCATTATTAGTTCTTATTTCCATTTCTTGTTGTTGTAGTAGTAATAGATACCAGTATATATTTATAATTTCAAAGAGCACCAATAAAAAAAATAGCGTAAAGTATTCGTGGATAACTGGTCTCTAAAACACTTGCTCTATTTCGAGCACTCCGGCTTCGCCGTCGTGCTCGAAAAATCGCGCGTGTTTTAAAGACCTTAATATCCACTTATACTTTAATATACTAGTTTAAAACTAGTAGTCACATTTTATAGATTGCGCCACCTACTTTAATCATAGTGAGAAAGGGTGAATGAGAAATGAAAAAAAATTATTATTCACTTTTTAGTGCATTTCCTAATAAAAGTGTGTAATTAAAAAAATGTTTTTGTATTTTTTATTCATTAATATTGTTTGTTTACTTATTTATTTTAGGTGAACATGTAACTCTACATACACTGAATAAAAAACTCATTGATCTGGATGGAATCGACATGTCTGTTGGTTCAATGGCTAATGTTTAAAGGGAACTAAAATTCAGATGGCTAAATTGCAGTATTTCCAATAGAAACTATCTTATGGAACAACCACATGTAGCTCAAAAAAGATTACATTTTCTGAGAGAATTCAAGAACAATGAGACCTGGATTTTTAGTAAAGGTAGTTTTCGCAAGAGTTGGCAAGATGGTAGCACTAAGGCAGTAAAGAAGACGAGTGGTGAAGGTGTACGGTACATTATTTTACATGCAGGTTCTGAGAATGGTTTTGTCGAAAATTGTAGTTTGATTTTCAAAAGTGGGAGTAAATCTGGAGACTATCATGATTCGATGAATTCGAATAACTTCGAAAAATGATTTGAACAACAGCTCCTGCCGAATTTAGAAGAACCTTCTTTAATAATAATGGACAATGCATCTTATCATTCAAGTTTAGTTGAAAAAATCCTTAATTCATCTTGGACTAAGCAATCTTTAATTAGTTGGTTACAAGAAAAGTGTATACCTTTTCCAGCATCTAGCAAGAAAGATGAAATTATGAAAATTGTGAAGAAACATATACTGGATAAAGAATACAAGTATGTAATTTATTGTAGGAGGTAAGGATCAACAGTGTTAATGTAAGCGTGCTGTTTTATAGATTAGTTAGACTTAATCACTCATAATGTTCCGCTTCTTCAGTTATGGCTCAACTCATTTTGAGTATCAAAAAGTCAGAAATATAGTTACAATGTCAACTATTCGGGGCGGGGGAAAACCAGAAAACCCGAACAAAAATCAAAATTCAGTTGGAACAAAAATTTCCTATTATTTTAATTATATTATTGTAGGTTACACCAGAAAAATGTAAAAAATATGTTAGGCATACCCAAAACATTATAGAGGAATATTGGGAAACAGCAAAAATTATTGACGCTAGTGATACTTCGCCTGTAATTGTTGACTTGAATGAGTCGGAATGTGAATCAGATTGAGACTTATGGGAAGATGACTGCGAAAATTGAACTTTCATAATCCTCTTCTTTTTAATTTTTTATTAGTTGGTTGGTTTCTTGACTATTTACTATGTTCATGTTTGTTTTCTACTGAACGTGTAACTGAAGATAGAATACTCTAGTTAGTGTTTGGAAAGAAGCTATTCAATGGCAGAGCAAGTGGTCGTAGCTGCAAAAAGCTATAGAATAATATCTATTTTGTTAAATTTTCAATATATCCGACGTGCCTTAGACAACCAAGAAACTGTAGTATGTGCATTTTTGGACATAGAAGGAGCTTTTGACAACACTCCTGAGACTCTCCTCAGAAACTAAGTAGAAGTAAGGGGGCCCAATAGATCTTTTAGGTCTCAGTGAATGTCAAAATACATACATACATAAATTTTCAATACACCACCTGTACATATTTTAATGAAGACAGTGGCCACATTTAAACAAATAAAACAATGAAATTCACTAACAATAAGAATTATAAGTGAAGAATACCTTTTTCCATAAAACTTTAGAATAAAATAGGGTTCCATATGGTGCAGACTTAATTAAACAGGCTGTATAATTCTTTTGTAGGACTATATTTACTAATGTAAAGTTATTTTAATATCTAAATTGAATATACAATTTGTTTTATTTTGCAGTGTTTTCATATCCCAAGTATTATTAATTTCATATCATTTTCGAATATGGCTGAATACGATCCTGATCATTTTATTTAACAAATTTAAGGTTAGCTATATGTCAATATAGCAAATATAATAAACGACATGCCTAAAACCCGGATATACGTCACAAACGATGACGCACACCAAGAAGGCTATTATATGAACTCTAGTAAACCCTACTTCCTCTTCAACTAAAGTTGCATCTATCTGTGAAGTAAGTAAAAGTACAGTACAGAGAGTGTTGGCTAAAAATAAATTTCATCCATACAAGTTAAAAATGGTGCACCACCTTTCGGATGACGACCCCGACAGAAGACTCGAATTCTGTGAATGTATGACAAATAAAATTAGTCAAAACCCATATTCCACAAAAATAATTTGTTTTAGTGACGAAAGTACTTTTTGCCTCAATGGAAATGTGAATACACAAAATGTAAGGTATTGCGGTGACACAAATCCTCACACCTTTCGTGAACAACATACCCAATTTCCAGAAAAAGTCAATGTTTGGGCAATTATTTTGGGAAACCACATAGTTGGTCCTGTTTTATTGAATTCAAATTTAAGCGGTGAAGTGTATCTGGAGATGTTACAAAATGCAATTGAGCCGTTAATTCTTGAAATTCTGGAAGATAATCCAGATGAATTCGGCCATCTGGAAATAACATTTCAACAAGATGGTGCTCCTGCACATTATTATGGTGCAGTAAGACGTTACCTGGATGAAGAATATCGAGGTAGATGATGGATCGGCCGGCGAGGTCCTATAGAATGGCCACCTCGGTCACCAGATTTGACACCATTAGATTTTTTTCTATGGGGGGGAGTACTTAAAATCCAAGGTTTATACTACGGCACCAGATAGCATTGGCGTTTTGAAAGAAAGAATTATTGAAGAATGCAATGCAATGCCTTCGAACGAGTACGACAAGAGTTTACTAATAGGATGTATTACTGTCAGGAAGTAGACGGAGTACATTTCGAACACTTGCTATAAGAATCCATTGTTGATATTTGATTAATTAAATTTAAAAAAATAATTTCAATAATTTTGGTATTTATTTAATTCATCCATCAAAATTAGTTTAAACCCAAACAAAATTAATATGGCTATGTAGCCAATGTCAATGCCTTTCAAACGAGATATCACTTGCCATAAGGTCCTATTTAAAATTATCGGCCAGAGTGGCACTGTGACGTCATCTATTACTATTACATCAGCTGTTACCATTTGTAGAGAAGTTTACAACACTTTATTTTCACACTCCAAATTTTATTAATGTAAGTGTAGCCGTTCAAAAGATACGAGGGGGGGAGGGGACTTTTGAATAGCACTGTATATTCCTATTAATTTTAATATTACCAATATTCCTCCAAATATTTGTTAAAAACTGAAAATCAAATAAAATCTCTAAACGACATTTGTACACAAAGTGAAACTTTTCAATGTCCTTCCTATCTTCAAGACAATAACAAACAGCTATGCGAAGAACAAATATTGTTAACAGGAAACTCAACCAGCTGTGAATACTCAAAAATCAAAATTTTAAAAATTCATTTAGAAGTTATTCCAGAAATAAACCAGTATTTATCAACATTTCCAATTGGAGAAACATTAATAATCAAATGTACACAAGATACAGAAATTAAAAATTTGAGAGGAATTTACTTAATTAAAAACTCTCCCTGCAAGATCATTTTCCAAAATAACGAACTCACATTTCAAGAAAAAACCTTTGGCCAACTCTCGTACTAAATAAGCTTCAGGCAAATTTCAACAAAATTAATATGTCCCCTATGGAAATAAATTTGAAAAATTTTAAATTGAAAGAAATATCGTCTCTAGAAAAAGAAAAATTCAACCTACATATTCCCAGCGTATGGACCATCATTTCATACCCTGGTATAGCATTAGTTATTATTTGGCTACTTGAAGAAAAAACCGAACACAAGGGTGCCAGAAGAAATATCCATAGAACTTCAACAAAAGAAAATTCAGCATCCAGATGGAGAGAGGGGGAGGTGTTATATTTCTCAGTGTAGCATAAATAAATTGTTTAGTCAGTATGTTTAATTTCAGCTAACTTTGTTTTTGCTTATGTTTTATTTTTAATACTAGTAATTGTTTAACTTTATTATTCAGTCTAGAATCTACTTCCAATCTTGTAACATATTTATTATATTGTCTCAATAAATAAATCTTTTTTTAAAAAACCTTTTTCGTGTGTGAAAAGATAGGTTTCATGTATTAATGAAATTTTGTATATTGTCAAAGATTACATAAATTGCTTTTTATACATTTATCTCAATTATATAATAATTATTGAAGAAAGCAAAATAAATAAATAAACTTAGACATTGATGTTTATGTTGGCATAGGATAATAGGTATATTTACTCTTCTAGTAAGTAGGTATATTATTTGTTTGGAGAATTCAAGGTATCTACCCTCGTAAATAGAAATAAGGATGCTCTAGAAATTGTAAAAAAATATACTGTGAAGACATGTTTCTTGAAAATCCAATGTTACATCAACTCACAGTTAAAATCTCCAGTTTTGAAACTATGAAATAAAATTTTATGATGCAAAGAAGAATTTCTAATATTTGTAGGTTATTATATTTACATAAAGCTATGCTGAATATATTGCTTTGAAAATGTTTTATAAAAGCATCAACTACATTAATAGTAACTATATACGGATCGAAATATGGTTATTATTAATAACTTGATACAGAATACATAATTATTCATCAAATTTTACTCACCTCTTAATTTAGATGGCTTTCTTTGTTTCCTTTTTGAATAGTTCATGTTAGTTTTAATTTTGTATGGATTGATTTTAGTTATGGGATCAATATTTAAATCTTCAGTTTTCTCTTGTTTAATTGAACTGATAGTTTCTCCAAATAAATTACTTTGAAAATTTAAGGTATGAATCTCTCCATCAAATTCATGTTTGATATCGATAATTTCCTCCTTACATTCCTTGAAATTAACCTTAATTTCTTGTTTTGTTTCCATAATTATTACTAATGCAGTATGTGTAAGAAAGTAATAACCATAGGTAAAGGATTATATTATATATTAGTAATAACAAAGATCGACGTGAAGCTAGCTCCTAGCTCCAAACGCAGATCTGCGACAAGTGACTGAACCGGCAACAGCGCACAGATGTGCTGGTTTATAATAGTCAACTGATGATTAGCAGTGAACTATACGGGGGGAATCGAATTCTCACAATAAACAAAACCTATATTGAAGCACTTATTTTATTTAAGTATTAAATCAATGATATTATATATGAAACAAATTGTGTTTTTACCCATAAAACGTTATATTTTAACAGCAAAAAAATGTTTCTCTCCTGTATCTACGTATATTGTTGATGTCCATTGGAAAAAACATCAGAAATAGATTGATAAACCGATAGTCTTTAACGTGACATATTCAAAAATTACTGACAAACGTTCCAAGGGTGAGCAAAAAAATAAAAATCAGTTTTCTTAAAAAATATACTTTACTTTATTTTCTCTCCTGTATCTACATATAATGATGTCCATGGAAAAAAAAATCAGAAATAGATTGATAAACCGATAGTCTTTAACGTGACATATTCAAAAATTACTGACAAACGTTCCAAGGGTGAGCAAAAAAATAAAAATCAGTTTTCTTAAAAAATATACTTTACTTTATTTTATCTCCTGTATCTACATATAATGATGTCCATGGAAAAAAAAAATCAGAAATAGATTGATAAACCGATAGTCTTTAACGTGACATATTCAAAAATTACTGACAAACGTTCCATGGGTGAGAAAAATAATAAAAATAGGTTTTTTTAAAAAATATACTTTACTTTATTTTCTCTCCTGTATCTACAGATATTGATGTCAATCCTCCACCGATTTTTCGCAAAATAATGAATTTGTTCCACCATTTAGCCGCGCCCTGCATAAGTAAAACCTTCTGAAATTTATTTTGGATAAACTTTTGCAAATAATTAATGTATATAAACAAAACAATTTTCTCAAGAACCAAGTTACATTTCAATTATACAATGGATCTATTTATTAGGAATCTGATAGTGCAGTATTTGCAGTTTTCGAGGAAAAGGAAATATAAATTCATGTGAGAACAATAGATACTGTAGATCACTAAAGTCGGATGGAGTTGGGTATCCGTTTCAAATAAATTCAATTATTGAAATAACTATTTAAAATACAAAATGCCATTTGATATTTCAAATGATTTTTAAAACTTTTTGCGTTTTAAATGTACAGTGTAAAAAAGTACACGGTATATACCTACCATACCTACCCCTATTCAATATTCTCAATCTTATCAGTGTAACCTGATCCACCGATAACAGTCAAGAAGGGTTTTACTGGGGTTCGCCCCAGTGTATTGTCTTTAGACCGACGAGTATAATATCAATAATAAAATGGTGAAACAAATTGATTATTTTGCGAAAAATTTACTTTTTACCAAAATCCTATCAAATCGGTGGAGGATTGACATCAATATCTGTAGATACAGGAGAGAAAATAAAGTAAAGTATATTTTTTAAAAAAACTTATTTTTATTTTTTTTCTCACCCTTGGAACGTTTGTCAGTAATTTTTGAATATGTCACGCTAAAGACTATCGGTTTATCAATCTATTTCTGATTTTTTTTTCCATGGACATCATTATATGTAGATACAGGAGAGAAAATAAAGTAAAGTATATTTTTTAAAAAAACTGATTTTTATTTTTTTTCTCACCCTTGGAACGTTTGTCAGTAATTTTTGAATATGTCACGTTAAAGACTATCGGTTTATCAATCTATTTCTTATTTTTTTTTTCATGGACATCATTATATGTAGATACAGGAGAGAAAATAAAGTAAAGTATATTTTAAAAAAAAACTGATTTTTATTTTTTTTCTCACCCTTGGAACGTTTGTCAGTAATTTTTGAATATGTCACGCTAAAGACTATCGGTTTATCAATCTATTTCTGATTTTTTTTTCCATGGACATCATTATATGTAGATACAGGAGAGAAAATAAAGTAAAGTATATTTTTTAAAAAAACTGATTTTTATTTTTTTCTCACCCTTGGAACGTTTGTCAGTAATTTTTGAATATGTCACGTTAAAGACTATCGGTTTATCAATCTATTCCTTATTTTTTTTTCCATGGACATCATTATATGTAGATACAGGAGAGAAAATAAAGTAAAGTATGTTTTTTAAAAAAACTGATTTTTATTTTTTTTCTCACCCTTGGAACGTTTGTCAGTAATTTTTGAATATGCCACGTTAAAGACTATCGGTTTATCAATCTATTTCTGATTTTTTTTCCATGGACATCATTTTATGTAGATACAGGAGAGAAAATAAAGTAAAGTATAATTTTTAAAAAAACTTATTTTTATTTTTTTTCTCACCCTTGGAACGTTTGTCAGTAATTTTTGAATATGTCACGTTAAAGACTATTGGTTTATCAATCTCTTTCTGATTTTTTTTTTCATGGACATCATTATATGTAGATACAGGAGAAAGAATAAAGTAAACATCGATATATGTAATAATTCATACGATTGTTTCGGAGCAACTATAGTATGGCGAAACAAAACAATACTTCAGTAATTATGTTTGCTGGTAATTTTTTCTCAAAATAAAGCAGAGAAAATTAATTATTTCATATGTAAAATATAAACCCATACGTTCGATAACATATGCCCCTCGTAAATACGGTCGAATCTCAGTGGCTGAGCGGTCGAGCGGTGTTGCCAGATCAATTTTACCCGTTTGGAGCTAGGAGCTAGCTTCACACCCGTATAACATCGTATATAAATTAAGTCTCTGGAATAAAATTCACATTCTCGTCTGTGGCTCGTGTAGGTGGTGTCGACCTCGGGCGCCATCGAGTATCTCCGGTGGCGCTCGGCTTTCATGCGAAGCGCGCACGTTTCTAAAGCTTTTAACCTTCTATACGATATCATTAATGTGTGCAGAGATTAGCCCAGCGTAAGCGTGCTGGGCTCTAAACACAGAGGTACCAGGTTCGAGTCGTGTCCGAGTCAAAATATTTTTATTTTTATTTTCTTATTGTTTTTTTCAAAAATTGACTAAAAATACGAAGAATTTTTCGATTCGGATTAGGGTAGGGGGTAAGGTAGGGTGGTTTTGGTTGGGTTATTGAAAATTATTATAATAATCTGTCAATTACACAATTCAATTTTTCGATTCGGATTAGGGTAGGGGGTAAGGTAGGGTGGTTTTGGTTGAAAATTATTATAATAATCTGTCAATTACACAATTCAATTTTTCGATTCGGATTAGGGTAGGGGGTAAGGTAGGGTGGTTTAGTTAAAAAAGTGTATTGAAAGCGAGGAGATGTTCTTTTCATAGAGAACGACACGGGGTGTTTGAACCGTGCGCGCCCCGAATGAAAGCCGAGCGCCACCGGAGATACTCGATGGCGCCCGAGGTCGACACCACCTACACGAGCCACAGACGAGAGTAAAATTCACAAATCACCTGATTTGTGATAAAACTGGTTATCTCCTTGTGCACTACAGTGATGGGTAATGTTAATAACCACCTATGTTGTTAACCAGTTTTTAGCGTTAATTAACGCTAAGTTAAAAATTGTTTGAAATTAACCACGGTTAACAATTTAGGCGGCCACTTAAAAAAGAAGAATTTTTATAAAATTATATTGCGATAAACGCCGTGACTAGAAGTACATCGGATGTACGAATTTATTTTGTACATCGGCTCGTGCGTTGATCGAAGCGCGCATTCAAATAATATGTCAAATAATATAGCCTAAAAAAGCTTGTCTTTTGTCTGGTTTGTTTATATTATTTTGGAATTTGGATCTTGGGTCATACATAATAATATACTTTTGTTTCTGACTTGAAATAAAATATAAGTTGTGTTTATAAGTTTCCAGGTTTTGTGATCTAGGTACTTTATTAGAAATAAAAATGAAAGTAGGGGCGATATTCAACAGTGAGAAAGAATTTGTGACGGAATTAAAAAAATGGGAAGATGAAACAAAAAGTATTTATTACAAAAGACGTAGTACAAATCTGAAGACCGCAAGAAATAAAGGTGTGCATAGACATATTAATCCCAGTCTGCCCTATCAACTTTTATTTTGTTGCATACATGGTGGAAAAAAAGTTCAAAAACAAACCACAGATAACACTCGCAACACAAGGTAAGATAGTTTAGCTTCTGTATAAACATCTTGCAACAATTTCAGTACTTTTTCTCTTCCCAGGACCTTTCAAAAAAATTGTCCAGCAAATATCAGATTAATTGTTTCTGAAGATGGTAATCATCTAACAATAGCTAATACCAATTTTAATCATAATCATGAAACACCAGAGGTAAGTGTGGGAACTTGTTACAATGTTTAGAATGTAACTTTAAATTTTTACTCCGAAGCCTCTTGGCTCAAAATCACAACAATACTTAGTTGTATGAAAAATATCCCCTGTCCTTGTGCACAGTGTAACTCTACATTAGATGATCGACCAATTATATGTGCATCATGTTTAAAATCATATCATTTATTTTGTGTAGCAAAGAAACAAGTCCCAAAAAAAAGAAATTGGATGTGTAGATATTGTTCAGAGTGAAGATACATACCAACAAGATGTAATTCATTTCTGTAAATTTTATATGTACCTAGTTATTATTCGCTTTTAAATGTTTTAAATTTTTTTTAATACTTTTGTTACATGCATTTTTTTCCTAAAAACCTTTATTCATAAGTATTAAGTTTTAAAGCAGAAACAGAAATTCGTTATCATGCAAATATTAAAAAGGAAGATTCAAATTTAGGAAAATCCAGCTTATTTAACTTTATTAAATATTTTCCGACACCTTTTTGGTTCAGATAATAAGTATGTACCTCTATTCGTTTTTGGCACATTTTGTTACTTCAGTAATAATTGCTGATACCTATATTTTAATACTAAAACCTAGCTGCACCATCTTTATAAAAACCTACCAATTTTAATAAGTTTGTCTCGTAATTGTGTATAACCTGTTATAAAATGAAAACTATCCTATAAGTTCTTCATTCATTATTCTGATGTACGAATCAAATATCGCTCTTACTTTCATTTTTATTTCTAATGAGATACCTACCTATAATACATTAATTAGGTATCACACAATAAACAGACATCTATGTTTGCAAAATCCAAAATAATATAAGCAAACCAGACAAAAGACAAGCTTTTTTAGGTTATATCATTTGGTCTGTGGGTTATATTATTTGACATATTATTTGAATGCGCGCTTCGATCAACGCACGAGCCGATGTACAAAATAAATTCGTACATCCGATGTACTTCTAGTCACGGCGTTATATAAAAGCATTTTCTAGCCCGCGAACATCAGGAGTTTGCGCAGTAATTTTTTCATGTCTATTAAATAGCATTACGCAGACTCCTGACGTCCGTGACTGTCGATGATTTCTGAGTTCTGGATCTTTTATTTACATCTCAAATAAGCTTAAATTATGTCAAAATGTTTGTAATAGTGGGCAGAACACAAATATCTAATAAACAATTTTTTTCTGGTTAAATTTGATAGTTAATAACTAGTTATTAACCAGTGACCGGTTAACAAAATTATTAACCGGTTAATACCCATCACTGGTGCATGGCCACCTCTACACTAGGTGGCCATGACTGGTGCACTATCGGACTTTTTCAGTTTCTTGAAAATTTCAAGCTCGCATCACTTGTGGCTTGTGGTGATGTTATCTGTGATGTTATCTATGATCTGTGCTACATAGCTCGATAGCGTGCTCATGGCCACCTCTAACACAGTGTTGTAGGTGGCCATGGCGTGCTCCCCGAACACACCCACGTCTTTGACTGGTACCACAAATGTTTTGTGAATGGTACAACAGTAACAGTTTTTATAATTTTCGTCTGATATTTAATTTATATACTTTGTTTACTTTCTTACACATACTGCATTAGTAATTATTATGGAAACAAAACAAGAAATTGAGGTTAATTTCAAGGAATGTATGGATGAAATTATCGATATCAAACATGAATTTGATGGACAGATTCATACCTTAAATTTTCAAAGTAATTTATTTGGAAACATTATCAGTTCAATTAAACAAGAGAAAACTGAAGATTTAAATATTGATTCCATAATTAAAATCAATCCATACAAAATTAAAACTAAAATGAAATATTCAAAAAGGAAACAAAGAATGCCATCTAAGTTAAGAGGTGAGTAAAATTTGATGAGTAATATGTATTCTGTATCAATTTATTTATAATAACCATATTTCGATCCATATATAGTTACTATTAATGTAGTTGATGCTTTTATAAAACATTTTCAAAGCAATTTATTCAGCAAAGCTTTATGTAAATATAATAACTAACAAATACTAGAAATTCTTCTTTGTGTCATAAAACTTCATTACATATAGTCTCAAAACTTGAGATTTCAACTGTGAGTTGATGTAACATTGGATTTTCAAGGAAGATATCTTCACAGTATATTTTGTTACAATTTATAGAGCATCCTTATTTCTATGTCCAAGGGTAGGTATTGTTGAATTCTCCCAACAATTTATAATATACTAGAAGAGTAAATAGACATAATATTATCCTATGCCAACATCAACATCAAATAACTAAATTTATTTATTTATTTTGCTTGATTCTACATATGTTGCCATGTTGTATTATTTAAATATATTAACCATGCAATGACTTGAATTTTTTGTGGTTCCTCAATATGTTCGTTAATAATTATTATATAATAGAGATAAATGTATAAAAAGCAATTTATGTAATCTTTGACTATATACAAAATTTCTTTAATACATGAATGAATGTTTATAAACAGGATGTTAATTTAAAAGTCTCAGTTATTCTGCATTTTTTAATAAATGTGACAAAACCACTTATATTGAATATTTACATTTTTTGATAGCTGTTATGCCAATTAGACCGGTTGTTTCTTTTTTCACAGCACCATCATTTAAAATTTCAAAGATCCTCATAGATATCATTTCTAAATATTGCTCATTTAAACTTCAATTTTCAATTAAAAACTCAATAGAATTAATTAATAATATTCAAGATATAAAACTTACTCATACTTCTAAATTAATATCGTTTGATGTAACAAATCTATTCACTAGTATACCTCCTAATGAAACTATAACCCTGGTCAATAACTTGCTCACACACAATAATGTTAATCCTATAATTCATTCTGATATCATAAATTTATTAAGTGTTTGTTTAAATCAAAATTATTTTCATTTCAATGGAGAGATTTATAGCAGTAAAGACGATTTAATTATGGGCAACCCTCTCAGTCCCCTATTAGCAGAAATTTTCATGGATAATATAGAAAAAATAATTCAGAACACAAACGTAGCTATGATAACCAAAAATTAGATTCCAACTACTCAAATCATTTATTAGCAAACCAACACACTTTCGACTCAAATTTTGAAATTTTGCATGTAGAACCTAAATCCTTGAAATTAAATCTTTTAGAAGCTCTTGAGATAAATAAAAACAAATATTCAAATAACCTTCTTAAGGACCAAATAGATATCAACAATTCTCCCTTATTAAACCTTTTTACTTAGAAACTTCCTGTACGATTGTTGTGAATGAATTTCCAGGTAAACCTGTTTAATACTTTAGTTAATCCCATATTTTTTGCTTTTTATTTCCAAGTAAATAGATTATAATACTTTTGTCAATGCACTGTATATAAATTAAAAACTTTTCATGATACCTCCATTCGTTTGAGAAAGCTACTGTGTAGCAAAACGTGTCACAAGTTGTATTTGAACATAGTTCAATTGTAATGAAGGTTTAAACAAAAAATGTTATTGTTTTATTTCATAGTTAAGTATGAAACTTCATCAAGTAAAAGCCTCATCTATTCAATGTTATTTTTATTTTTAAAAAATATGTTATGGCTGTTGTATTCAATTGTGGTAGATATTGTGAAAAATTTTCAATGTGGATCATATAAGGATACTGTATGTACCTATTAGTTAAATAATGTTAACAAGATAGTGAATTGTTGTGTACTATGAAAAAAATAAAGTATAAGTGTTCGGAACTTGCGGCTTAGCTTTCACAGGTAAGCAGCAAGTTCTGAACAGTTTAACAGTTCTAGACTTCCCATTGTCCTATCATTTGATATATAAATACTATTTACCTATTCTAAGAGAATACAAAAACAAATATTTCCATTATATGAAATACAACACAGCACTGTTATTGGAATGAGAGAATTGATTTAGATGTTGGTTGTAAACAAAGTGTGTTGTCAGTATAGCAGGTTATTTATCTAGTCTGTGAAATTATCAAAGCTTGAATTAGTGTGCAAATGAAACTTCCATTTATTGCAAATGAAAAAAATTTGGCTTGTGGTTACTTGGTTGAAGTTTTAATTAATCATATTTACTGTTGAACTATAATCTAAGCAGATAGTAGTTTCTTTATTGAAAATGATTCAAATACAAAAAGTATTGATATTTTGTTTAGTTCCATATAAATAAATCTTCTTCTATAATTAATTTCAATTTCTTTCTAAATTTTATATTTATTCCTTACAGGAATATTATTAAATGGAAGTTATATAAAATGGACTTCTTCAACTGGGATTATTATATGTGAAATTTGTGGAAATTTTTACAAAAAGAAAGTTGAATATTTTTGTCATTTCTCTACTAATCATGGCTTAAAACAGAGGAAGATGTTTATAAGTAAATCCAACAAAATAAGAATCAACAATATCAAAACTGAAGCTCCTGATAATGAAATTAAACAAGAATTACAGGACACAATAAATCTTCAACATCATCTTAATGTTAATGATAATTTCAAGTCACCACTTGGAGGTGAAGTTGGTTTAAGTGACAATATTTGTAAGTGTTTGAAATCTGACAAAAAGCCAAGTGAACATAAAATTTGTTTGAAACATGTACTAACCACAGACCATTCAATTAAAAATTCAAGCTACCCTACAGGAAAAAAATCATTAAAATGTAGCGTTTGCTCAAGGCACTTTTCATCTAAACATAATTTAAATATACATTTGCATACACATACAAGCGAAAAACCATTCAAATGTAAAATTTGTCTAAAATATCTTTCAACTGCTTATCAACTAACAGTTCATACTCGAAGTCACACAGATGAAAAACCTTTCAAATGTGAAATTTGTTTAAAATATTTTGCACTGAAAAGTGGTTTAAAAAAACATTTACGTATCCATACAGGTGAAAAGCCTGTCAAATGTGAAATTTGTTTAAAATATCTTTCAACTGCTCATCAACTAAAAAGGCATACTCGAAGTCACACAGGCGAAAAACCTTTCAAATGTGAAATTTGCCTAAAATCTTTTACACTGAAAAGTAATTTAAAAACACACTTGCGTATCCATACAGGCGAAAAACTTTTCAAATGTAATATTTGTTCAAAATTTCTCTCAACTGCTCAACAATTAACAAGGCATACTCGAAATCACACAGGCGAAAAACCTTGCAAATGTGAAATTTGCCTAAAATCTTTTGCACTGAAAGTTGATTTAAGGAGACATTTACATATCCACACAGGCAAAAAACCTTTCAAATGTGAAATTTGTTTAAAATCTTTTGTACAGAAAAGTGATTTAAAAATACATTTTCGTATCCATACAGGCGAAAAACCTTTCAAATGTGAAATTTGCCTAATATCTTTTGCACTTAAAAGTAATTTAAAAACACATTTGCGTATCCATACAGGCGAAAAAAAAATATGTTGCTCAGAAAAGTAAGCTGAATATTCATTTGTGTATCCATACAAGTGATAAATCCTTTAATACGTGATGTTTGCTTGAAATCTATAAACACATTTATTTGTTAGCTCATACTGAAGAAAAACGCGACTGTCACTTGTATTTCAAAATGCCTAAAGTGTACGAAGAATACTGATAAGGTCGGAGTGGTATTGACTTGTGATAACTACATGTGGTAGAATGGTACATAGAGCATGACCTCAATGCTTCAGAACTTAAAGTAATGGATCTGAAAGGGAGTTAAATTGGTTCCTAAACTTATTGCGAAAATTGAAAATTTGGAATCCGAGCTAAATTCTCTTAGAAATCAGTCGGGCAACATTAATACTATATCTGAAGAATAGATGATTAATGAAATACATGACAGACAGGTGAGAGCTCGTAAATTGATGTTTTATTAATGTTGCTGAGGATCCTGCAACCAGTTATATAATAGGGTATTTGACAAATTTTTAAAAAGTGTTTTAAATGATATATCGCACCCTTAAAATTAAAGCGACACATCTCAAAAAATTAAATTGTTGGTAAATTGAGAAAAACCGTTTGTTTAAACAAACCTCTTTTACTTTTATCCGTTTTTAGTCAGGGCAATTAGGTTACATAGTTTTTTTATTTAAGAAAATAATACTTACATGATCACATTGCAAGAATTTTCACAAATTTTTTTGATTAACGAATAACTAGAATAAGAAAACACAAATTTTTACAAAATAAAAAATATAATAAACTTCTTTTTGAACAAGAAACAGTAAATTAAAAGATATTACTTATACGAAATAATTATAAAATCGATGTATAGAAATCTACATAAAAAGATGGTATTAAATTTTTGGAAATAAGATCTTTCAAATCTTTTTTTTTATTTTCGCTCAATTCAGTTCTGCTGTTGTAAGCTGCTGGAAGAGTGATTTCTTCAACAGAAAACTTTTTTTTTCGTTTGTTCTTGTTTCGTATTGAAACTTCTATGTAGTTTTCCTGACTATAGGATGTCTTGTAGAAAAAACTTAATGGATTTTCTTTTTTAAATTGTAGACATTTTATATCGTTCCAGCGAATATTATTCCCTTCAATATCTACATTAAAATTATATCCGCAATCTTCCTGGAGCCGCTTTACGTCGTAAAAAAAATCAAAAGTTAATTCTTTTACGGTAAAAGGTGGTTTTGTTTTGCGGGCATTTTTTATTAAAGTTACATATTGATGTGGCGAATAAATTGGACCTGATTTTAAATTTCTTTTTACCTCCTTTTCAATAATGCTATGGACATTGTCCCCTTCGTTTTGAGAGTGGCCTTTTATTAAGAAATTATGGTTTAAACTTTTAATATTATATTTGTGAAGCGCATAAATATAAACACTAGCAATATATTTATTTTTGTTTTGGCCACAACAGTTGTCGGAATAAAATGTTATATCCAGGCCTTCTTTTACTAAATCGCTGTTGTTAGAGAACAATGTGTCAAAATAATCTAAAATACAGGATCCAATTTCGATGGCTCCTCTTTTAGCCTCCGCTTCATTCCAATAAAAGCAGTGTACATTCTTATAAGCACGTTGATCCCGTTCTTTTACGGTTTCATTTTTTTTTTTCCAATTCAACAATAGTGAAATTATAAGTGTTCAATTTTGACTTGTAAAAAAACGCTGATGTATCACCTCTTTGACATTGTAATATGGCCTGAAGATCGTAAACTACAACTTTACTGGTCTTCGATATCCTAACTCGATCTTCATGTTTCTGCTGTCTACATAAATTTTTCTGCTCAATATGAGTCTGGTACTGCTCTTCTAATTTTGCTTTGGCTTCTCCAATGGCATTATTATATGAAAGACACAGATCACATTGGTCTTTCTTGGGTTGAAAGAATCCAATGTTAAATTCTGTCGTAAAAATCTTATAATAAGTACAGTATTTTCCAGCATCTTTATTATTGGTTTTTTGGTTTTCCTGAAAATCCCTATACAAATCTGCTATGGTTTTGCTTCCATCTATGAACTCACGTTCCGTGTTTGCTCTCAGATAATGTGACTCCATTCTGGGGATAGAGTTTATATGATTCTTAATAGCTTGCACTAACTCTTCATCAAGTTGGGGATGACTATCATGTTTTCCTCTATTTTCTTCTTTCAGAAATCCATTTTCATCTAGTTTTGATGAAACGCTACGAATCATTCTATCTGTGATATCCAATGTATTTCTGAAGAATGTCTTACAAACCCTAATTGGCTTTTCATTTATTGTAAAGTAAAAAGCTTTGTTAGCATTTCTAGGTCTTTCGGCATTTGTGTATTTGTATTTTGGCATAACATTTCTCATGCATGCATGAATAAATGATCTTTGTAGGCCTAAATCTCCAAGGTCCCAAAAATTCTGAAAAAGTGATATACGAGTCTCAGTATCAATATTTTCAGCGCATTTAAGTCTACACTGTTCTTTACAAGTTGACTTCATGCTCCGAGCAGGGATATCTCTATTTGATTTAGACATAGATTTATATGCTTTTCCTGAATTTCTCAACTTCTTTGCAAGGTTTTGTTTCCACATCTTAGGATTTCTGGTGCGCTTCCTTCCCTTCTGAGCAGTTTTTTGAACTGGACTTGAGTCACGGGAGGTAGAAGAAGAACTACTAGAGCTACAGGTACTGCAGGATCTACTAGAACTACTAGAACTACTGGTTTTTCTCTGTTTTATCAAGTTAGCTTTTTTGTTGTTTTCTATTTCATAAGTTGGATCAGAATCCGTGTGATCCACATCACTTTCGTTGGAATAAATTGGTGATATGTGATAATCATGGGTATCTGTTCTTTTGATGCGGATGTTTACTGAGTTACTTGAGTCCCGTGAACACCCTGCATCGGCAACTTCTGTTGAAGGTACATCAGCAGGTACCTACAATTAAAAATTACTTTACATAACGAACAAAAAAAAAATAGCTAACGTATAAAAAATAATCATCCTAGCCGATGCTACTTACCACTGAATTCTCACCGGCGTTATTATGATTGGTCATGGGCTGTAAAACTGTAGACACCTAAAATAAGAAAAAATTATGTAAATAAGTAAAAATTTAAAAAAAGAGAACAACAAATTTTATTAGGATAACAAGAAGTATTTACCACTCGAGTCAAATTATCCCCATCTGGTAGAAATCCAAATTTTGGCTTGTTGGGATCTTCAGGGCTCTCATTCAGCATTTTCATAATTCTGGAGGCTCTGCTGTCTCCCATTTTTAAAATTCTGAAATCCGAAAATGTAATTCAATACTTAGTAATAAAATGAATTTTTTAAAAATATTTGTCATATTTTGTTAATATTTAATTGTAAATTGCACTAAATAAAAAAAATGTGGTAACAAAAGGTAATATTTATCAAAATTTCAATTGAGAAAAGACTTAACTCTAATAAAGATAACATTGTTTACCTTACAATACAATAATAAACTGACATATCTCTAAATAAGCCACAGATATTTTATTTGTCATTTGTCACATAACCAAATACTTCTTTATTTTAATAAAATAAAACGTAATATTTACCTGAACTTTTAGAAATAAAACGACACAATTATAAATACGCACATAATCACTCGTGAACATTTGGCATAAGACTAAAACGATACTCTTTATTACTAAAAGAGCAAGCAAAATGTTCTGGCGGGAAAAAGACCTAGTCAGGTATCTGTAAATTGTGAGTAACTTTTCGACGTCAGGTCCGGCGGCAGCCAACAGATAGCGCTTTTAAGAGCCACTTTATGACTAAAACCAGAAATATCCAATTTCTGAGTTGTGTCACTTTAGTTTTAAGGGTGCGATATATACCTCTAATTTGATATGCAAAATTATTACAATAACTTTTTTCTATTATTATTACATTTAAAATCAAGTTTTCAAATTTTCGGTTTAAATTTCCCGCTAAAACGCTCATTACCAATATGGCGCTGCACTGACGTCATGCCATAGTAAACTTGTATTATTATTATTATTTAGTTTTTATTTTTATTTTTGTGTTATCCAGCACTTTATAAAATGTCTGTAGAAAACAAGAAAATAAAAATACTAGGGTTCTGCAAGCTACAACAATGTAAATTAAACGGCGGTAGTCGGATTAATTTAATTCTTATAACTTCAGTAATTAGACCATTATAATTATTTTTTTCAGTCGTATCATGTCTTGCTCTTTAGTACCTAATTGTTTTTTATTATATATTCTGTGATATCCAAATATCACCCTGTATATACTTTAGTTGAGTAGGTTAAGTTATTGATTATAATGTAGACATAAATTATTGTTATGCATTTCAGCAAGTTTATATTTTATATTTAGATTTGCAAATAATAACAATTTTGTAAATTGTCATTTTGGGGTTTTAGAATAAAGACAATAAAATTACATCTTCAGCTGAAAGGTTGTGTTTTTCGTTATTTTATAATATCTAAAAACCAGCTTTTTACCATTGAATAGAAGAATATCACAATTCTTTCAATTGTTTTTTCCTTTTAGTTTTATTTTCAATTACCTTTAGTTCTTTAGGTAAGCTGTTAAAAACTAGAATCGCTTTGATATAACATTTTTTTTTGACTTATTGTTGACGATCTCTTTGGTAATTGTATGGATTTATTTCTAGTTGTGCTTGTTGATTTTGTATATAATTTAAAAAAAAATCATAATGATATAGTACTGATTCAAGTGCAAATTCTTGTTCAATTGTGCACGGTGGATTTTCATGTATATAATTATTTTTAGAAGTCGGTTTTGTCTTCTTTGCAGTAGAGAAATTTGTGTAGTGTAAGGCACCACCCCAGTGGCCCTTATACTGAGAGAACCGGCTGTGGAAGCCTCTCGGACATGGACACACCGAGGTCTTGGGATCAACAATGCAGAAACTGGGTGGTAAGAAAAAAGAGGGTGTCCTAAACCAAGGCACTGACTATATGATTGCCAGACCCATATTCAGAGAGGAAATAGAGATCAAAGATGCAGAACAGGTGAATGATGAAGATGAAGCCATCTTCATTTTTACCGATGGATCAAAGAGTGCGGATGGCACGGGGGCAGGGATATACTCTGGATTTGGACGTAAAAGAGTACATAAGACTCAGAGACGAATGTAGTGTGCTGCAAGCAGAGCTAGCAGCGATAGAGAGGGCAGCGATACTACTACAGGAGAAAGAAGGATAAAACAGCAAAACCAGCCGTTATTTTCACCGACAGTCGGGCTGCGCTGAATGCGATGACGTCCACAACGGTGGGATCGAGGTCGGTAATGAGCTGTCGTCAAGCCCCGTCCTGGATACGCGACAGAAGGGTGAGTCTATGCTGGGTCCCTGCGCACAGTGGTGTGGAAGGGAATCAAAAAGCAGATAGACTTGCAAAGAAGGGAGCGAAGAAGGGACAGGGCAGAAGCGTTAGCCAGACCAAGACCACCGATTCAACTACTGAAGGACACCATAGAAAATATAACAGCGAGAGAAGCGATTGCTTCACTTCGCGACAGCTCTGGCCAAAAATAAACAAGGAAAGAACGAGAGAGATCCTAGAATATAGAAAGGACTCAATACAGAGACACTGGGCACATTAGGGGCAAGACTCCGGAAAATCAAGGTAAAACTGGATGATCTGTGCAATGAATGCGAGGAAGAGAAGAGACGGTGGAACATCTCATGTGTCTATGCCCTGCCCTGGCAGGTAAGCGCCAGAGGTATTTGGGGAGTACACGACTTGAGAGTCTAGGAGAGGCAGCAGAGATGGACATCGGAAATTTGAATAATTTTATAGGAGGATGGAAATGCCTAAGACAAGGAACTAAAGGAAATATATAAAGGACAAAGGATAGGTAAAAACAGGATGGCTCAATACCATGAGCCAAAGGGTATCACTATGGGCCTAGGGCATCTGAGTGGACCGGGGCCGGAACTGACCTATGGTCGCCCATATAACCTAGGCACCACCCCAAGCTGTGATTCAAAAGCTGAGTACACTATGAAATAGTGCACAATAAATTATCATTAAAGTTTTGTAATTCATGATTCATTTTGTTTTATTTAATATATTGCCTATATTGTAATGTTTTTCTTATTTATTTAAAACAGAGTTTTCTTACGGTGGGATAAAATTATACACACACTATGGCTAACTACTACTGATTTATTGCAGAAACACTTACACACTATAATAAACTTAATTTATGTACACACTAGGTACTTAATGTCTGCTAATTTATCTACACTCGGTATAATTATTGTCCTAATGTATCTTTAACACTTAAATATTGCACTATATTATATTCACTATTCGATTCACTGTAGTTCACCGATTCACTGTTTACTGAAAACTTACTAAAAACTGTCCGACTCACTCAAAAACGTAGGTATACGGGGTTGGGATAAAGTATGGACCCAATTAAATATCTTTTAAACGAAAAGAACGATATTTATGAAAATTTGCAGGTAAGTGCAATGGAACAAAATGCATCTGATGTATATTTTTTGTTAATAATATACTTCCGGTTTAACCAGAAATGCCATCAACTTGTTTAATTTAAATGGGACACCCTATATATTTTTACAGATTTTGAAAGAGCTTGCTATTTTGAAAACATACATACTGAGTTTAGTGTAAAAAAAATTGTAAAAACGAGGAATATAGTACTTTAAACAACTCCCTTTGAGTTTTTTGCATTAGAGCAAAAAACTATTTAGATAAACTAATTGATGTTGTTTGTATGCATAGTAATAAATAAACGAGTACTGTTCAGTACGTCTTTTGTTCTCCAAGTGTCAAATTCTAATTAACGGAAAAATTTCACAGTAAATGAGCTATGAGAGTTTCGCCTCATTTTGGCTCTTTTAACATGGGAATCTCCATAAGAAAATCTAAGGTTCATTCTGCTACTTTTTGTCTCATTTTGGAGTGGGGGTAAAACTCAATCTACGCATGCGCTACGGTATTAGATAGGTGACGTCATAGGGGTAATGACAAAAATAATGAAAAAATTCCAGCTACCCCCTTTCATCCCCCAAGCAGCACCCCTCGTACTAAAAGTTTACCAATCATAGCTAACGACATCTTGTTTTAAAGGCCTTATCATCTAGTGTTTAATTAAAATAATGAAAAAATTCCAGCTACCCCCTTTCATCCCTCACGCAGTACCCCTCTTACTAAAAGTTAACCAATCATAGCAAACGACGTCTCGTTTGAAAGGCCTTATCGTCTAGTGTATAATTAAAATAATGAAAAAATTCCAGCTACCCCCTTTCATCCCCCCAAGCAGCACCCCTCGTACTAAAAGTTTACCAATCATAGCTAACGACATCTTGTTTTAAAGGCCTTATCATCTAGTGTTTAATTAAAATAATGAAAAAATTCCAGCTACTCCCTTTCATCCCTCACGCAGTACCCCTCTTACTAAAAGTTAACCAATCATAGCAAACGACGTCTCGTTTAAAAGGCCTTATCGTTTAGTGTATAATTGAAATAATGGAAAAATTCCAGCTACCCCCTTTCATCCCCCACGCAGCACCCCTCGTACTAAAAGTTAACCAATCATAGCAAACGACATCTTGTTTTAAAGGCCTTATCATCTAGTGTTTAATTAAAATATTGAAAAAATTCCAGCTACCCCCTTTCATCCCCCAAGCAGCACCCCTCTTACTAAAAGTTAACCAATCATAGCAAACGACATCTTGTTTAAAAGGCTTTATCGTCTAGTATATAAAATAATTCTTAAATTTTAGCTACCCCTCGTAGTTAACCACGACGTCTCGAAAGGCCTTAACGTCTAGTATATACTTTTATCCCAATACCCACCTGTTTGGCATTCCTAAATTTCAATGGACCCAAATTCCAGTACCATCCTTTTTTTTTTGGCCCACCCCCCAAATGTTCAGGACCCCCAAATATAGGCCCACCCCCAAATGTTCAGGACCCCCAAATATTGGCCCACCCCCAAATATAGGCCCACCCCGAAATGTTTAGGACCTCCATATTTAACCACCCACCCACTCCCCAAATTCCAATACTTGGCCCACTCAAATATAGGCCAACCCCCCAAATGTTTAGGACCCTAAATATAGACCCACCACAAATGTTTAGGACCCCCAAAATCCATATAATTGAAAAGTTCATTCAGGTATTTAAAATTAATTTTATACAGAGTATATCAAAAATTCATAGTGAAGATATATGGTGTATATAAAAAAAAAAAATTAGAGTGCAGTTATAACACCAATTATAACACCAATTAATTATCAGGACACATGAAAAGGTCTCATCTTCACAAAACCTGTAGTTAATAATATGTACAGTGCAAAGCGCATAAAGAAATTATGGAATGTATGATAGTCTAGGAGGAATCGGCGCATGAGTACCGAAAACTATTTGACCTCAATTTTTTTATGCGATCCTCTTCAAATTGCCCTCCTTATGATATAAATGCATGTTGCCATGGCGCAACCCGGTGCCATATTGTTTAAACCGAAATTGTTTAAACAATTGCAAGGAATTGTTATTTTTCAACCGGACAAATTTTTTTTATATTCTTTATTGAAATACCAATAAAAAAGGTCCTATGACTTTTAACGATAAAGTTAATATTTTTAAAGATATGAATTTTTAAAGGTTCGAAAAATCTCAAATTTAGGTACTTTCGACCCATGAAAAATATATTAAAAAAAAACATAATGTCTAAGTAATATTTTTTTTTAAATTCTCTATACAATTGTTAATAATATTGTTAAAAGAGATTTAAAAAAATTTCATTGTTTATATCTTTTTTTTAATTGTTAATTACGCGCGCTCACAAGTATGCGTCGCTTACCTTTAAGTATCGCTGTCTCTCTCTGACTCATGCGTTGCATCGGCCTCTCTGTCTAGAATCATAATTTATCATTTATCTTCAGTATATATATAGTATAGTATATTATCATTAGTATTATTAGTATATATAGTAATTTTTGCCTTTATATCAACAATAATAATAATAACAAAAAAGTAATATAAACTGAGAAAAAAGTTATTTTAATTACATGTTTCGATTTATGCTTAAATAACTTTTGAAAAATTGATTTCAGAAAAAAATGTATTAAAATCAAATTGTAGATAATTTAATTATTAATAACATTGCTCTCTTTAACAATCTTGATAAAGTTGATAGTTTTCAAGATAAATGATAAATAATGATTCAAGACACAGAGAGGCCGATGCAATGCATGAGTCAGAGAGAGACAGCGATACTTAAAGGTAAGCGACGCATACTTGTGAGCGCGCGGAATTAACAATTAAAAAAAAGATATAAACAATGAAATTTTTTAAATCTCTTTTAACAATATTATTAACAATTGTATAGAGAATTTAAAAAAAAATATTACTTAGACATTATGTTTTTTTTTAATATATTTTTCATGGGTCGAAAGTACCTAAATTTGAGATTTTTCGAACCTTTAAAAATTCATATCTTTAAAAATATTAACTTTATCGTTAAAAGTCATAGGACCTTTTTTATTGGTATTTCAATAAAGAATATAAAAAAAATTTGTCCGGTTGAAAAATAACAATTCCTTGCAATTGTTTAAACAATTTCGGTTTAAACAATATGGCACCGGGTTGCGCCATGGCAACATGCATTTATATCATAAGGAGGGCAATTTGAAGAGAATCGCATAAAAAAATTGAGGTCAAATAGTTTTCGGTACTCATGCGCCGATTCCTCCTAGACTATGAGGGTATACTAGCATTTACTTTCATTCGATCCATTTTGTTATGTTTATTCTTTTGTGCGATAAGATGGTCCTATACCATTGAGATATGCATCGATTGAACTGCGATATACCCGCTATGTTGAAAGATGATTGGGTGGTAACTATATATGGGGTTTGTCAATTGTCACCAACTAAAGAAGATATTTTGTGACACATTAGATTTTGTGACACATTTGATTTAGTGTTAAATAGGTTTCTAAAGGATGTATAAAAAATAGGCGTCAATTTTAATAATTTTAATTTTAGAAAAAACTTTTTATTTATAGATCATCATCTTTCCCAGTTCGATGGAAATATACCCGCTCGATCGAAAGTAAGTATATATCATTTTTCAGGTGATAATACCTCTAACGAAACGAATCAACAAAGGTATTCACAGGATTATTTAAAAACAATAGTCATAATTTTTATTTTAGAAAAAACTTTTTATCTAGTTGCAATAGAATTGCGGAAGCTTCAGATCTGGTTAAACAAGCCGATATATGTAGGACAGACAATCCTAGATCTTGCTAAAACTACAATTTATGATTTTCACTATGGATACATGATTGATGCTTTCCCCAGCTGCTCAGTCATGTATACGGACACTGACTCTCTGATTTATGAGCTCCATCAAGACCCTTACGAAGTTATGAAGCGTGACTGTCATAGGCGATTTGATACAAGCGACTATGCTCTTGAAAATATATATGGCATTCCTCTGGTTAATAAGAAAGTCTTGGGGATGATGAAGGATGAGAATAGTGGTGTTCCAATGACTGAGTATGTGGGCCTTCGTTCGAAACTCTACTCGACCAGAATCTTAGTAACTGATGATAGTATTGCTAAGAAAAAGAAAAGGTTAATTGATGAAGGGTATGATGAGGATGAAATAGAGTCTGAACTCATGAACTTGGGTGTGACGAAGAAAGCTAAAGGAGTAAAGTCATCTGTTGTGAAAACTGTGATTACGCATGAAGATTATGATGAATGTCTCGATACGTGGAAACAAAAAACTGTAGTTCAAAATCTGATTCGATCGGAAAAACATCAGGTGTACTCCACTGTCCAACATAAGGTTGCCCTCAGCCCAGAGGATGATAAACGTTACTTGGTTCCTGGAACGGATAACACCCTACCCTGGGGACACTATTCAATAAGTGATAATAAAGTTGATATAGAGTGACATTGAGTTATTTAGATGCTAGTTTACATTTACTTACTTTACTAGTTTTTAGTTTAGCCTCGATAGCTCTTTTCTGGGTTACACACACACACACACACTTCAACTATCGATTTTTTTGGTATCATTGTTGAGAAAATGGAATTAAAGGATTTGGGGGGGATAACCCACAACTGCGAGTCTTTAAATTGACATGGACATCAATTCTGCGATGCTGCTCAACTATTTGGACCGTCTTGATTATATGTAATAATAGCTAATAAAAATTTTAATATTGAACAGGGGTGAAAGTGGTTTTCCGTAGGCCTATCGAGGTTGCCTTTCCACAAATAAAAAAGGCTACGCGCCATTGCCTTACCTCATAAGTCTTTGAAGGGGGGCTTAAAGGTGGTGTGGAAATAGACAAAACGCTCAAAGAATAAACTCCAAGCCGATTATGTTACATATATCTTTTCAGAACTATTATGAAAATTTGCGAACCATCAATAGTAGTATGAGATATCTGATCATATTTACTTTTTTCTATAGGTAGGTACAGTGGAAAGCAGTAGAAGCTGTATATCATCTACTGAAGATCATCTATATATGTTGATGAATGAAAAAAAAAATTTATAAAAATCAATGAAATAAAAATTATTACAAGTGTCTATTGTTTTTAATATCTCTACCCGTAAATACCTTTGTGGTTTCATTTCGTTGAAGGCATTACCACCCGAAAATGTTATAGTTACTTTTAACTTAGCAGCTATATTTCCATAGTTCACCAGCAGTTGAAAACAACGATGATGTATAAATAAAAAGTTTTTTCTAAAATAAAAATTATGACTATTGTTTTTAAATAATCCTGTAAATACCTTTGTTGATTCATTTCGTTAGAGGTATTATCACCTGAAAAATGATATATACTTACTTTCGATCGAGCGGGTATATTTCCATCGAACTGGGAAAGATGATGATCTATAAATAAAAAGTTTTTTCTAAAATTAAAATTATTAAAATTGACGCCTATTTTTTATACATCCTTTAGAAACCTATTTAACACTAAATCAAATGTGTCACAAAATCTAATGTGTCACAAAATATCTTCTTTAGTTGGTGACAATTGACAAACCCCATATATAGTTACCACCCAATCATCTTTCAACATAGCGGGTATATCGCAGTTCAATCGATGCATATCTCAATGGTATAGGACCATCTTATCGCACAAAAGAATAAACATAACAAAATGGATCGAATGAAAGTAAATGCTAGTATACCCTCATACATTCCATAATTTCTTTATGCGCTTTGCACTGTACATATTAACTACAGGTTTTGTGAAGATGAGACCTTTTCATGTGTCCTGATAATTAATTGGTGTTATAATTGGTGTTATAACTGCACTCTAATTTTTTTTTTTTATATACACCATACGGTGCGGTGGAATAAGTGTTACCCCCCCCCTATTAACTACTCTATTTTTATATCTTGAGAAAAAAGCTCAAACAGGTCAATTTTTATATTAAACGTAGTATGTTATGACATAAAAGTTTCGAACCTGACATAATCCCTCTTCATGGGAGTGTCATCCCTTCGATTTTTTTAAATGAGAAAGAGCATCATGCGACACCTCATTTGAAACCTATTGAAACACTGATTTCAAAAATGTTTAACACTTTGGTTCAAAAATTAACAGAGTCTGAATTATGCGAGATTAACGGATTATGAGTAAGTCACTGTCGATTTTTTCTCAAACCGTAATTGTCTTTTTTCGTTACCTAGCAAATTCATTATCATCAGTTGTCACTGTCAAATATTTGACAGTGACATATTGAAATAATTCCAGTTTTGTTACTACATGAAGATAAGTTTGTTTATTGTGAATGATAAAAATGGTACAACTCCTCAATTTACAAGAAAAATGCGAAATGATTGTTATTTATGGCGAAGCTGGTCGTTATTATCATGAGGCGGTCAGAATTTTTAATGAACGTCTTCCTGACCGCCCAATAGACCGACATTATTTTAAATAGTGACTTACTCATAATCCGTTAATCTCGCATAATTCAGACTCTGTTAATTTTTGAACCAAAGTGTTAAACATTTTTGAAATCAGTGTTGCAATAGGTTTCAAATGAGGTGTCGCATGATGCACTTTCTCATTTAAAAAAATCGAAGAGATGACACCCCCATGAAGAGGGATTATGTCAGGTTCGAAACTTTTATGTCATAACATACTACGTTTAATATAAAAATTGACCTGTTGCTTCTAAGACTTTGTGATAGACGTGACAACCTCGCGCGTTCCGCCGATACAACGAGAGTGGCCTTGGCCACGGTGGCGACGGCACCCGGTATGTGAAGGGGGAAATAGACCAGAGTGAAAAAAGACTTCACGTAAACAACTCGTATATGTTATGCTTGTACTTACGTACCAATTGTTGTTACAGCTTTTAATAAATATGTTACTCCTACAAAAATAAATCATTTAAATACATGGTCCATCGATGCCTGATATTTCCAGTGAATATTTGGAAACAGAAACCCGAATTAAGTGAACATAATCGAGAAACTACTGTTGCAACTGTGGTTCGTTTGCCGGCTGAAAGAAGTTTACCGCCTTTTTTGCGACTTCTGCATGGTAACAGGTCAGTGCGTTCCATTTTATCAAATTTCTTACCTTCCTATCATTACAAAGATAGATTCGATTTGTTTACTATTTTTTTCTGGGAAATAACCTTTATTTTAATTACGAAAATAGTGTAATTCTTGACTATTTTTTCTTTAGTTTTTTCAAACATTAAGCTCAATTTACAAGGTTTTTTATCTTTATTGAATTAATTTCAGGAAAATAGTGTAACTTTTGACTATTTTTTCTTTAGTTTTTTTGAACCTTAGTCCTAACCACGTAGGTACTTGCATTTTTATTGATTAAATCTCCCGAAAATAGTGTAATTTTCGACTATTTTTACATAACTTAAGCCCAGTTTACACAAGTGTATACATTTGTTGGATTTACTACCACAGAAATAGTGTAATTTTTGACTATTTTCTTTCTGCATTTTAATATTAAACTTAATTTACGTATTTGCATTACATTGATTTGGTTTTAATGAAATAGTGTAACCTTTGACTATCATAATCTTAATATATTGAGAGTCTACATATCCAAGGTGAATTATTATTTTATAAAAATAGTGTTTTGGCTGCATTACTCCAGGTTGTGCTTTCAACGAATAATTAATATACTATAATTACTTGTGGCTATGATCGTTAGTAACCTTATTTATATTTGATCCACCAGTAGCATTAGACTAGTAGACTTTCTTACAGCACCTATTTAACCAATATAGTACGGGCGCTCCGCTGCAAAAAGTGTTAATTTAAATTTTCTTTGATTATTAATATTTTTGCGGCAATATGAGTGATCTCAAATTACTTACGGCCCGTCGAGGCATTTTAAAGGCCTCTCTCACACGTTTTGAAACCTTTTTAAATAAATTTATCAGCGAAGAAAATAAAAATGTCATTGATCTACGACAAAGATTAGACAATATTGTACCGTTATTGGAGGAATTTAACAACCTACAACTTGATATTGAAATCGCATCGTCGGGTGATGATGATGAGATTCAAATTGATAATGATACCCGCGAACAATTCGAAAATACATATCACACGGTCGTCGCTAATGCAAAAAACTTTATTAAACCATTAAATATCGTAGTTAAATCTCAATCAGTCAAATCTACTTCCGGAGGTAGCGTAGCTTCGACTCAAATTCAAAATGTTAATAATCCTAACCAGGGTCCTTCAAACAACCAGTTTTCGGATCCCCTTACCAATGATCTTCTTCAAGGCCTGCTATCACAAAATTCAACCATGAATATAGGTCTTAAGTTACCAGACATCAACTTACCCAAGTTTGATGGCGCAATAGATGACTGGCTTTGCTTCAGAGACACTTTCAGATCAGTCATCCATGAAAAATCCAACTTGTCAGGAATTCAAAAATTTCATTATCTTCGGCTAGCCTTGAAGGGAGAAGCTGCTGAAATCCTACGGGACATGCAAATCTCGGAAACCAGCTACGATTTAGCTTGGAGAATTCTTCTTGACCATTATGAGGACTCTAATGCTTTGATAAACCATCACATTAGAACACTAATAAACATCTCTCCAATCACAAAAGAATCACATTCCAATATAAAATCACTACTTATGCTTATCAATCATAACATAACTGTTCTTAAAAATCTAGGTGAACCCACCGAACATTGAGACTCCATAATTATAAACTTGATGTATCTAAAATTAGACATACGCAGCAAACAGAAGTGGGATTCCAAGTGTTTAAAGCTGACGAAACCTCTCTTAAGGGATTTTACCGAATTCCTAACGAATCGTTACAAACTCCTACCCAAATTTTCTAAGGACACCTCTTCTTTTCCCTCACAATCTTCCTCGGTTAACCCAAGGAGCAAAGGTAGATCCTTAACAACTACAAGCGGATCAACCTGTCCGCTATGTAGTGAAGCCCACGTCATATTGAATTGCTCTAAATTCACCTCCTTTTCTCCAAAGACACGCTACGATGAAGCAAGACGCTTAAATCTGTGCATTAACTGTTTGCGCGACTACCATCCGCAAGGTGAGTGTAGGTCAAGTAAATGTAGAAAATGTAATAAACCACACCATACCCTGCTGCATTTCGAATTCTCAAAGCCCAAACCGCAAGGCAAAAAACATGTTCCCAACGAACAGCCGAGCCAAGAATTAGGAGCTAGTCAACCTAATTCAAACATTCCTTCACCTTCCTCTAGCTCACAGATTTATTGTTCGTTCAGTAACAATTGCATTGTCTTATCAACCGCTTTGGTTACAGTCCAGAACGTGCATGGCATACCCGAGCAATGTCGCGTTCTACTTGATTCTGGCTCTCAGATCAACCTTATCACCAAATCCTGTGCCAACAGATTGGGTCTTAAATCCGAATTAATCCAGGGGACTATTACTGGTATAGGAAACCAGGCTTCAAAAATCAGCTCCAAGATCAACATCAAGTTAGCTTCCCGAACTTGTGCCTTCAATGTCGAGTTGTCCTGCTTACTCATGGAAGACATAACTTCTAATCTTCCATGTGTCACATTTGATAAGGCTGCACTGCAAATCCCACCTAACTTAATTCTAGCCGATCCTATGTTTAACGTTAGTTCAGAAATTGATATTTTGTTGGGAGCAGAAATATTTTGGGACCTTCTCTGTGCAGGCCAAATTAAGCTTGGCGTAAATTTCCCCACTCTCCAAAAAACCACATTAGGATGGATAATTTCGGGTCCTATTTCTCTACCACGGAAACTTGAAACCAATTCTGATCATTCAGACACAAACCTGCACGCTGTATGTTTCTTTACCCAAGAAACCATTCCCTATCAAACTTTGGAGGAGTTGAATAATAATGTTCAGAGGTTCTGGCAGATTCAGGAACCACCCGTTAAAAAGGTGCACTTGGCCCCTGAAGAACAATTATGTGAAAACCATTTTCTAAAAACTCTTGCCCAGGATGATTCAGGGCGATTTATTGTCAAGTATCCTTTAAAGGAACCCACAAATGTACTCGGAGAATCTCGGTCCATAGCCGAAAGGCGTTTTCATTATTTAGAAAATAAACTCAACAGAAATCCTAGCCTTAAAAATCAGTATTCTAAATTCATACATGAATATACCCAGCTGGGGCATATGTCACTTGTGTCAGACCCATTTTTCATGCCATCGTATTACCTTCCCCATCATTGTGTGATCAAGGAGGATCATTCAACTACCAAGCTCCGTGTAGTTTTTGACGGCTCCTCAAAAACTTCAACCGGTTATTCTCTGAATGATATCATGATTTCAGGACCAACAATCCAAAACGATCTATTTTCTATTCTGTTGCGTTTTAGAAAACATGCTTACGTTCTCACTGGTGACATAGAGAAGATGTATAGGCAAGTCCTAATAGACAAGGATCAACGCAATCTCCAATGTATTCTTTGGCGCGATGATCCAGCTCACCCCTTATCTGTATACCAATTAAACACCATCACGTATGGCTTAGCTTCCTCTTCTTTTTTGGCAATTAGATGTCTTCACGAAATTGGCCACCAATTGGCTGCTAAAAATCCTTCAATTAGTTCCATAATATTAGAGGACTTTTATGTTGACGACCTCCTCACAGGTGGGTCATCTTTAGCTGAGGTTACTAAAATAAAGGAAGAAATCTCAAGCGCACTCTCCTCTTATGGATTTCCACTCAGAAAGGTAAGGTCTAACCTGAATGGAAATACATATGACGTCGATAATCAACCCTCTCTAACAGTTGATTTGTGTTCGAATGAACCCGTCAAAACGCTAGGTCTTCTATGGCATTCTGATGTAGATACTCTAACTTATTCAGTAAAATCTAATCCCCGTCAAGGTTGTGTAACAAAAAGATCCATTCTTAGCCATACGTCCCAAATATTTGATCCTTTGGGATTACTCTTACCATTCATTATAACCGCCAAAATCATTTTACAGAAACTTTGGCAATTACACCTTTCTTGGGATGAATCGGTACCTTTAGATCTCCACAGTAAGTGGACAACATTTCAAACAGAAATTTCTCATCTCAATATTATTTCCTTACCAAGGCATGTCATGTCTAACAATTCTAAATTCATTGAATTGCACGGATTTGCCGATGCTAGCCAAATCGCTTATGGAGCAGTCATTTATGTTAAATCCGTAGAGGAAAACGGCTTAGTGCATTGCCATATTCTTTGTTCCAGAAACAGAGTAGCTCCTTTAAAAACCTTAACGATCCCAAAACTGGAGCTATGCGCAGCCTTACTTTTAGCAGAGCTTGTCCAAAAGGTTGTAAATGCCATGAAACTAGATATCCAAGGTATTTATTATTACACTGACTCTACTATAGCCCTTTCCTGGATTAAGGCGTCGCCACACATGTGGAAGGTTTTTGTTGCCAACCGCGTATCACAAATACAGAGTCTAAGTAATCCAGATCAATGGTTTCATATAACGACAGAAGCTAATCCCGCCGACTTGTTGACTAGAGGCATATCACTCTCAGAATTAAAAAATTCTAAGCTATGGTGGTACGGTCCTGATATAGTAAAAAACCCAATCTATCAGCAACAAGTTCCACCTTTGTCTGAAATTAACATTTTTGACCTGCCCGAGATCTGTCCTAAGGCAATTACATTATCCGCCACTGCAACCACGGACTTCCATATTTTTCCTTATCTAAACAAGTTCTCAAATCTGAACCGACTTATAAGAGTATTTGCTCACGTTTTAAGATTCTGTCATAATTTAAAAAACAAGAAGAGTAGAACTATCGGCTGTTTGCTCCCAGGAGAATTGGATGATTCTTTAAGTCAGCTGATAAAAATTGTTCAGTCTGACCATTTTTCAAAGGAGATATCCGAAATATCAAAAAATGGTATAATTCCTAATAGTAGCCCTGTTTTTAAACTATCGCCTTTTCTGGATGACTCTGGAATTCTGAGAGTAGGCGGAAGGCTCAAACTCTCAAACTTCAATTTCTTCAAAAAACATCCCGTTCTTCTTCCTAAAAATCATAACCTTTCAATGCTTGTTGCAAGGCGAGAGCACGTAAGATTGTTACACGCCGGTCCTCAACACACACTTGCTTCCTTAAGAGAGAGATTTTGGCTTCTTAATGGTAGAAACACCGTTAAAGGAGTAATTCGCGATTGTACCGTTTGCTTCAAATGGAATGCCAAACCTGTCACGCCCGCGATGGGAGAGCTTCCCATAGAAAGGGTGTCCCCTTCTAGACCCTTTTTATTCACCGGCATCGATTATGCTGGACCCTTCAAATTGAAGGACAGAACCACAAAAAACTACAAATTGACTAAGGCCTATATTTGCCTATTTATTTGCATGGCTACCAAGGCCATACACTTAGAGTTGGTAGGGGATCTGAGCACCGACTTGTTTTTAGCAGCCCTTAAACGCTTCATAGCTAGGCGCGGAAAACCTAACGTTATTAACTCCGATAATGGCACGAATTTAGTAGGCGCCTCAAATGAAATAAGATCTTTTCTAAAAGGGGCTTCAAGAGAAGTCGCCGACAACCTATCTGTTGAGGGCATAACTTGGAGGTTTATACCTGCTAAGGCTCCACATTTTGGGGGCATATGGGAAGGAGGGGTTAAATCCGTCAAGCATCACTTGCGTCGCATAGTAGGAAATACACCTCTTAACTATGAACAATTTTCTACGGTTCTTGTACAAATCGAATCAGTTCTTAACTCCCGTCCACTATATCCTTCCTCTGATGACCCTAACGACCTTTCTCCTCTCACGCCCTCGCACTTCCTGATTGGCGCATCATTGGAAGCTATTCCAGAACCAAATCTAGTATCAATTCCTGACAATCGACTCAAACAATTCCAATTAGCACAAAAATTGGTTCAACAGTTTTGGCGAAGATGGTCGAAAGAATATATTTCTCAATTGCAACCAAGAAGCAAATGGGCCCGCTCCAGTCAAGACACCCTCCAGCCTGGTCTTTTAGTTCTCATCCAGGACGACAATTTGCCTCCTCTTCAATGGAGATTGGGCCGAATAATCGAGGTCTTCCCTGGTAAAGACGGCATCATACGCGTTGCGTCCGTGAAAACTTCATTGGGTATTCTCAAAAGACCCGCTGTTAAGTTATGTGTGCTTCCCAATCAAAACTTTAAAGCCTCGTCTGGAGGCTTTCAAGGGGGGCGATATGTTGCTTCTAAGACTTTGTGATAGACGTGACAACCTCGCGCGTTCCGCCGATACAACGAGAGTGGCCTTGGCCACGGTGGCGACGGCACCCGGTATGTGAAGGGGGAAATAGACCAGAGTGAAAAAAGACTTCACGTAAACAACTCGTATATGTTATGCTTGTACTTACGTACCAATTGTTGTTACCGCTTTTAATAAATATGTTACTCCTACAAAAATAAATCATTTAAATACAGACCTGTTTGAGCTTTTTTCTTAAGATATAAAAATAGAGTAGTTAATAGGGGGGGGTAACACTTATTCCACCGCACCGTATATCTTCACTATGAATTTTTGATATACTCTGTATAAAATTAATTTTAAATACCTGAATGAACTTTTCAATTATATGGATTTTGGGGGTCCTAAACATTTGTGGTGGGTCTATATTTAGGGTCCTAAACATTTGGGGGGTTGGCCTATATTTGAGTGGGCCAAGTATTGGAATTTGGGGAGTGGGTGGGTGGTTAAATATGGAGGTCCTAAACATTTCGGGGTGGGCCTATATTTGGGGGTGGGCCAATATTTGGGGGTCCTGAACATTTGGGGGTGGGCCTATATTTGGGGGTCCTGAACATTTGGGGGGTGGGCCAAAAAAAAAAGGATGGTACTGGAATTTGGGTCCATTGAAATTTAGGAATGCCAAACAGGTGGGTATTGGGATAAAAGTATGTACTAGACGTTAAGGCCTTTCGAGACGTCGTGGTTAACTACGAGGGGTAGCTAAAATTTAAGAATTATTTTATATACTAGACGATAAAGCCTTTTAAACAAGATGTCGTTTGCTATGATTGGTTAACTTTTAGTAAGAGGGGTGCTGCTTGGGGGATGAAAGGGGGTAGCTGGAATTTTTTCAATATTTTAATTAAACACTAGATGATAAGGCCTTTAAAACAAGATGTCGTTTGCTATGATTGGTTAACTTTTAGTACGAGGGGTGCTGCGTGGGGGATGAAAGGGGGTAGCTGGAATTTTTCCATTATTTCAATTATACACTAAACGATAAGGCCTTTTAAACGAGACGTCGTTTGCTATGATTGGTTAACTTTTAGTAAGAGGGGTACTGCGTGAGGGATGAAAGGGAGTAGCTGGAATTTTTTCATTATTTTAATTAAACACTAGATGATAAGGCCTTTAAAACAAGATGTCGTTAGCTATGATTGGTAAACTTTTAGTACGAGGGGTGCTGCTTGGGGGGATGAAAGGGGGTAGCTGGAATTTTTTCATTATTTTAATTATACACTAGACGATAAGGCCTTTCAAACGAGACGTCGTTTGCTATGATTGGTTAACTTTTAGTAAGAGGGGTACTGCGTGAGGGATGAAAGGGGGTAGCTGGAATTTTTTCATTATTTTAATTAAACACTAGATGATAAGGCCTTTAAAACAAGATGTCGTTAGCTATGATTGGTAAACTTTTAGTACGAGGGGTGCTGCTTGGGGGATGAAAGGGGGTAGCTGGAATTTTTTCATTATTTTTGTCATTACCCCTATGACGTCACCTATCTAATACCGTAGCGCATGCGTAGATTGAGTTTTACCCCCACTCCAAAATGAGACAAAAAGTAGCAGAATGAACCTTAGATTTTCTTATGGAGATTCCCATGTTAAAAGAGCCAAAATGAGGCGAAACTCTCATAGCTCATTTACTTTTCACAATTTAGAATGGTTCATTTAAGTGAAAAAGAGCGTATTGAAATTTTAATGATGATCGGTTATGGTGATCGTGTTAGAACTCATGAAGAAGTGTGTCATATTTTTAATAATTTGCATCTGGGGAGAAATCCTATATCACGCTCCATATATGTCATGCTCAACAGTAACTAAAACGTTACAACGTATTAATACAACAGGGATGGTAAAAAATTTGCTAAAACCTGGAAGACCGCGGACTGCAATGAACGAAACTTAAACAAAATATTGTAATCGATTTAGAAGAATCACCTCAAACTTCCACTAGAAATTTGGCACTAAATCATGGTATCAGTCGACGTTCTGTAGTCTGTATGTTATCTATGGTCTGTAGTCCCCCGTGTTTCCTGGGCAAATTATCCCCTGGGATATTACCCAATAAAGGAGAAAGAAGAAGAATTATTCACTATCTAGTTATTGTTTACGCTGAAGGTGGAGGATCATTTAAAAAACTTACCTTAATCACCTTGTTAGTGGACGAGAAATTTCAATATTCTGTGGAATGCCAGATTATTCTATTACTTTCTTACACATAGTGCATTAGTAATTATTATGGAAACAAAGAATGAAATTAAGGTTAATTCCAAGGAATGTATGGAGGACATTACCGATATCAAACATGAATTTGATGGAGAGATTCATACCTTAAATTTTCAAAGTAATTTATTTGGAAAAATTATCAGTTCAATTAAACATGAGAAAACTGAAGATTTAAATATAGTACCCATAATTAAAATCAACCCATACAAAATTAAAACTAAAATGAAATATTCAAAAAGGAAGCAAAGAAATCCATCTAAGTTAAAAGGTGAGTAAAATTAGATGAGTAATACCTATGTATTTTGTATCAAGTTATTAATGATAACCATATTTCCGTATATTAATTCAGCAAAGGTTTATGTGAATATAATAACCTGCAAATACTAGAAATTCTTATTTGCATCATGAATCTTTATTTCTTAGTTTTTAGAAGTCTCAAAACTTGAGATTTCAACTGTGAGTTGATGTAACATTGGATTTTCAATGAAGATATCTACACAGTACCTATATTTTGTTACAATTTCTAGATTATCCTTATTTTCTATTTCTAAGGGTAGGTACCTTGAATTCTCCAAACAATTAATATACTAGAAGTATTATCCTATGCCAACACAAACATCAATGTCTGAGTTTATTTATTTATTTTACTTGATTCCACAGATGTTGCCATATTATATAAATCTAATAACCATGCAATGATTTGAATTTTTTTGTGCTTCCTCAATATGTTCTTTAATAATTAATATATAATTGAGATAAATCTATAAAAAGCAATTTATGTAATCTCTGACAATATGCAAAATGTCATTAATACATGAATGAATGTTTATGAACAGAATGCCATATGAATAGGTATTTATGTTTTTTGACAGCTGTTTTTTTTAATTTTTACTAAATATATTATGGCTGTTGTATTCAACTGTGGTAGGTAGATATTGCGAAAAAATTTTAATGTAGATCAATTAAGGATACTTTATCTACCTATTGGTTAAATAATATTGACAAGATGGTGAATTGTTGTGTACTATGCAAAAATTAAGTATAAGTGTTCAGAACCTGCTACTTACCTTCCACAGGTAAGCATCAGAATCTGAACAGTTTTGCAGATCTGGACTTCCCAATGTCCTATCATTTGATTATATAAATACTATTTACCTATTCTCATAAGAATACAAATTTATATTAATAACGGAAAATAAACAATGTGTAACTATGCATGTTAATAATTCAATATCAAAGTCAACTAAAATTCATTCTTCAAGTAATAAATAAATCTAAGCTAAGATAAATATTTCCATTAAAATAAATTCTCATACAACACAGCACTGTTATTGGAATCAGTGACTTTTGCTGTATGTATTTGGAATGAGAGAATTGATTTAGATGTTGGTTGTAAACAAAGTGTGTTGTCAGTATAGCAGGTTATTTATCTAGCCTGTTTAATGATCAAAGCTTGAATTAGTGTGCAAAATAAACTTTCATTTCTTGCAAATGAAAAAAGTTGATTTGTGGATACTTTGTTGAAGTTTTAATTAATCATATTTTCTGTTGAAGTATAATCTAAGCAGATAGTTGTTTCTTTATTGAAAAATATTCAAATACAAAAAGTATTGATATTTTGTTTAGTTCCATATGAATAAACATTCTTCTATAAGTAATTAATTCTAATTTCTTTTTAAATTCCGTTTTTCCAATATATTTATTCCTTACAGGAAAATTATTAAATGGAAGTTATAAAAAATGGTATTCTTCAACTGGGATTATTATATGTGAAGTTTGTGGAAATCTTAACAAAAATAAAGTTGAATATTTTTGTCATTTCTCTACTAATCATGGCTTAAAACAGAGGAAGATGTATATAAGTAAATTCAACAAAATAAGAATCAACAATATCAAAACTGAAGCTCCTGATAAAGAAATTAAACAAGAATTACAGGACACAATAAATCTTCAACATCAGCTCAATGTTATTGATAATTTCAAGTCACCACTTGGAGGTGAAGTTGGTTTAAGTGACAATATTTGTAAGTGTTTGAAATCTGACAAAAAGCCAAGTGAATGTAACATTTGTTTGAAACATCTTCTAACCACAGACCATTCAATTAAAAATTCAAGCTACCGTACAGGAAAAAAATCATTCAAATGCAGCGTTTGCTCAAGATACTTCTCAACTAAACATAATTTAAATATACATTTGCATACACATACAAGTGAAAATCTGTTCAAATGTGATATTTGTTTAAAATCTCTCTCAACTGCTCAACAACTAACAGTTCATACTCGAAGTCACACAGGCGAAAAACCATTCAAATGTGATTTGTGCTTAAAATGTTTTTCAACAAATGGAAATTTAAATGTCCATTTGCAAACTCATACTAGCGAAAAACCATTCAAATGTGATACTTGTTCAAAGTCTCTTTCAACTGCTCAACAATTAACAGTTCATACTCGAAGTCACACAGGCGAAAAACCATTCAAATGTGACATTTGCCTAAAACCTTTTGCACAGAAAAGTAATTTAAAAACACATTTGCGTATTCATACAGACAAAAAACCTTTCAAATGTGAAATTTGTTTAAAATCTCTTTCAACTGCTCAACAAGTAACAGTTCATATTCGAAGTCACACAGGCGAAAAACCATTCAAATGTGACATTTGCCTGAAATCTTTTACACAGAAAATAAATTTAAAAACACATTTGCGTATTCATACAGACCAGAAACCTTTCAAATGTGAAATTTGTTTAAAAACTTATTCACAGATTCAACATTTGAAATCACATATACGTAGCCACACAGGCGAAAAACCATACAAATGCGGCATTTGCTCAAGACATTTCGGATTCAAAAGTAATTTAGATGCACATTCACGTATCCATACGGCCAAAAAAACCTTTCAAATGTAAAACTTGTTTAAATCTTTTGCAATTAAAAGTAATTTAAAAACACATTTGCGTATCCATACAGGCGAAAAACTTTTCAAATGTAAAATTCGTTCAATATCTCCTTCAACTGCTCAAGTATTAACAAGGCATACTCGAGGTCACACAGGCGAAAACTCATATTCAAATGTTACATTTGTACAAGACATATTCATATAGACAAAAAACATGTAATGTAGGGCGAAATCCACTTTAGTAGGTGGTCTTCCCATATTTACAACTTTAATAAAACTATACTGTGCACTGAGAGAATGTTATCTTCATTTGGATACTTTACCAAATTCAGTTATACATAAGCTTAAAATTACTCTCTATTTAAAATGTAATTAAATAATAGTAGATTAATTCGAATAGAAATTATAAGAAATGAATTTATAGAGTCATCTCTCCATCTGATTCACAGCTATATATTTTAAATTGCCCCAGATTGGGTATGACAATTAATATGGTTTAACTGTTATTTTATAATAAAAATCTCACACCTTATTATTTTTTTCGATCTATCACAGTCGGGAATTATCGAAATGTATTATTTGTTTTTTTTATAGTTTGATATGAAATTTTATGTTTTTGTTATTTTTATGAGACTATATTATTATTATTTTGAATATTGTTTATTTTATTTATAGGTTATCTCAGGGAATTATTTTTTTCTTTTGTGAGTTCAAAATTTGTGAGGCCAACTCTGTCCTTTTGCCTTCAAAGAATTATAATGTTGGTAGCCTATGTAAATTGTGAAAAAATATCATAGAAATAAAACAAACACATTCAAATTAAAATACATGTTCAACATATGAAACGCTTGGATTTTTTTTATTCAACCATTCAAAAATATTCAAAATTATGAACATTTTCTGGTTCACTTACCTAAATTTCACTCATACACTCATGCCCGTTTGCACCGCATTTTTTAAGTATTACTTAAAGTTAAGTAGAACTTAAGATTCTCATTTTGTTTGCACCGGCCGTTAATCTATGCTTAACATAGCAAAGCAATTCTTAACTTTAATAAGTCCCAGTCTGTCGGGTACTTATAAGTAGTTAAATCTTATTACAGTTTCCTGTAATATTGTCGTATTTAATAGAGTGAATGTATCAACAGATGTCGAAAGAATAATTATAAATATTCAACACTCTATGAATTTTTGAAAAATAATATTTTTCAAAAACAGTGGTCTACAAGTTGTGTTGTCCCTTCTAATCGCAAACCAGAAAGGTTGGTTTTAAAATATCTTGTAGATATACCAACCCCGTTTGACTTTGGGATGTAATTCAATATCCGGCGGTGCATATTGCACGGAAAGTAGTTGTTGCTCCTTAGTTGAACGGCCACTGTTTTTGAAAAATATTATTTTTAAAAAATTCATAGAGTGTTGAATATTTATAATTATTCTTTCGACATCTGTTGACTTAAGTAGTTCTTGGCGATAAATCGAGAATATAAACCTTGAAATAACCTCAATTTTTTGTGTGCAACTTGCAATATTTTGTTGGGTGGTATATTCCCAGGTAGCAAGCTGACGTCATAATGACGTCTTTTATTGGTCATATTTGGTCGCTGACGTAATGGGACGAAATAATGACGTCATTAAGACAATCTCGTGAAAGTGACGTCAGTTAGTTGACGTCATTTAAACGTCATATTTGGTCAACTTATTGAACATTGAGAAACTTGATTTCTGAATTATCTGTTTGATATGGCTAAACAAAAATGAATTATTCGTGCTATCATTAATATTTTATTTAGAATGGCCAAGCAAAATAAAAACTATGCATAAATAATATAGATATATGCGACTATACTCTATATAATAGGCAAAATAAAAACATTTCATCATTCACTGTAATTCACTTCTCACTGCGCGTGGAGTGAATTTATTTCTTATTTAATTGTTTTAAAAATTTGGCTACTTGGAATCTTATCTATGCTTGAAATCATAGATAACATACTGCTTGGAATATCGCCATTTATGGTAAGTGTGTCATTTCATTCCCACCGTAAAGGTCGGTGTGACGTCACGACAGTGCTGTCAGTGTTGTTTATTAGAATGCTTAGATTAATTTTTTGCACATTGCAATTCTATTATATTGAAGAATGTTTTTCTTGTTATTTCATTTTTTAACTATTAACTATTGAATTATTCCCAAAAAAACAATGCTTTTAGGAGGTTTTAGTAAAAACAAATCTTAATTTACTTTAAATGTACCGCGAAAAAAAATTGGTAGTGGCAACCATGTGGCAACTCTGCCTTTCGCATTGGTAGCACATGCATAGGCACACAAATAATAGAGGTTAGAATTTTTTCTCTATGGTATGATGATTGTTTTTTGGTGTCGTTTGTGCAAGATATTAACTGAAAAGTTGTGAATAAGCTTATTATTTCGTATGTCAAGACAATTAAAATGGCCCAATCAAATTTTGCCGTAATTCAATTTGACGAGGAAGGAGGGAATGGGTTGGCGGTAGTCCATACGAAATGGCTAACTCCAAGGAAAACGGAGGTATTTTGGCCGCCATTTAAGGACAGATCTTTATTTAATAAAGCACTAAAATTTGGCCAGGAAATAATGATCAGTGACTTGTTAATAATGGATTTGAGAATAAACGATATTTTTGAGGACGATTTAGTTATTTTAGATATTATTGACCATGGATTTTCTAGATATACACGGTCAGATTATTTTCACGAATTACCTCACGCCTTCACTGGTGTAATCTAAGAAAAGTGCTGACTGCAACTACAGCATATTATATTATATTATATTTCCTTATCTATGAACACTCTTGTTTCAGTAATTAACAATCTCGTTAGATTCTTTTTATTTCTCATACAGTTAAGACCATAATTTAATAAAATCATTTTGTAGAATTTAATAATTTGTAAAAATAAATCTTTTTAAAAACGACTTCGGCATTCTCGATAAGTTATTTCACGAAATGGACGAATTGAATTTTTATAAACGGTTTAGGTTAACAAAACAAACAGTTTTACAAGTATTAATTCAAATTGAAGAACGTTTGGAATTTGATAATGATGTGTAAGTTGTTGTTAATTTCTGTTAAATATTGAAAAACATAACAGTGTGGTTCCATTATTTTTTGGAAAAAATAGTGTGTCACCTATGAACCAGCTGCTAGTGACACTTCGTTTCTTTGCTTCATCTGGTCATCTTGTATCTATTGCTGACTTTGGAGGGATGCACACATCAACGGTTTCAAGGATTATTGTCAGAGTATCTGCTTCGCTTGCAGGATTGAGTCATCAACACATAAAAATGCCCGAAACCCTTGAGGAGATACAGCAAGTGGAAAACGATTTTTTTGCTGTTGCTTCGTTCCCTAGAGTTATAGGAGCAATCGATTGTACACATGTTAAAATACAATCGCCTGGTGGAGACGATGCTGAAGTTTTCAGGAACAGTAAAGGCTACTTTTCCTTGAATGTTCAAGTCATATCAGATGCGAGGCTGCACATTTTGGATCTTGTGGCCAGCTCATGATGCTACAATTTTTAATAGTAGCAGAATACGAGCTCGAGTAGAGAATGGTGAATTTCAAAATTCATTCTTATTAGGTAATTTTGTACAATAACAATTTAATTACAAAAAATACAAGTGTAATTTTTGTAGGTGATAGTGGTTACCCACTAAGACCGTATCTCTCAACTCCATTACCCAATACTGTTACACGAGGTGAAAATTTATACAATGATGAATTCCATATCAGAACTCGAAATATCGTTGAACGTCTATTTGGTAATTGGAAACGGAGATTTCCTGTGTTGGCATATGGAATGCGTCTGAACATCATGTCTGTAATATGTGCAACTGGCGTTCTTCAAAATATTGCGAGAAAAATGAATGAAATCCCATATAGCACACATCATCCAATGGATATCCATTTTAGGTCCAAATGTCCATGGACATTATATGGACGTTCAGTGAATGTGTTTTTATGAATATTTCCTGTACGTTCAGAATTGTACGTCTTATGGATGTTCAATGAACTTATAAAACTGGACATTTTCTTGAACATCCATATTTGTGTGTTTATGTATGTCCATATCATGTATATGTAGAACTGGATATAAATTGTTCGTGCACAGTTTGTACGTTTATGTACTTTCAATGGACCAACAATATTGTATTAAACAAGACCATTCATAATTGTACGTCTTTGTTTGTCCAGTGAATGTATAATATTGGACCAAATTAGAACGTTCGTAACTGTACATTCGGGATCGTCCAAAGGATGTATAGAACTGGTTCTAAAGTGTACGTGAACAATTAGTACGCGAACAATTTTGTATTTATACTTTATTACACGTAGGTAATTTTATACCCAAACAGCAGGATGTCCTTAGGACGTCCATATTGAGTCCTAAGCTGGTCCCAACGTCCCAGACCTAATTTGTACGTACTAGGGACGTTCTGATTTATATGTATTAGGGGGTATGCGGTGAATTTATCGAAAACAATTTATCGAATGACAATCGACAGAATGCAATTTATCGAAAAACAATTTATCGAATAAATAATTTATCGAATAGGTACCTGCCAACCTAATGGTGATAAAATACGAAGGTGGTTTGGTAGGGGTAGGTTTGGTTGGGTTATTATTGGAAATTATTATAATTTATTCTTCAAAAATTGACTAAAAATAGGAAGGTGGTTTGGTAGGGGTAGGTTTGGTTGGGTTATTATTGGAAATTATTATAATTTATTCTTCAAAAATTGACTAAAAATACGAAGGTGGTTTGGTAGGGGTAGGTTTGGTTGGGTTATTATTGAAAATTATTATAATTTACTTTACAAAAATTGTCATTCGATAAATTCACCTATTCGATAAATTGTTTTTCGATAAATTGTATTCGGTCAATTGTCATTCGATAAATTGTTTTCGATCAATTCACCTAGATCCGCATTAGGGACGTTCCAATTAGAAAATCATTATTTACAATTTGTTGGTATATAATAACCAAAAAATATTTATTCTAAGTCTTTCAAATTTAGCACAATTATTTCTATTCATCAAATGCGCATGCATGGCAGCACATTGGCTACTTCGCCACCCACCGCCTCGGTTATCTAAACCATATGTTATGTGTGATCCAAACTATGCGTCAGTCACCATTTTGGTTGTTTTGTATATATAGTTTCTGTGTATATAATAATATAATCTTTGGTATACCTAGTTTTGTGTTGTGATCAACAAGTTTTGTGATATTGTGCATAAACATTTTTGATGTGTTTGTTGAACCCCCTGGAAAACGTGGCACGCGTGCTAGGATAATGATGTTTAAACGTAATTATACTTCTATTGTACATGTCCTCCTAGATCACCCTGTAGTGTACTTCTTATCACTGCTGTGCTCGCAAGTTTAAAGATAATTAATAACCACCTACCTGGCCCGTACCTAGTCCCGTCATTATACTTCTTGCGCTGTATCTAGTGATGAGCAAAGCAAGACCAAGACTCGAACAATCTTGGTCTTGGTCTTGCTTGTTCAGTCTTGGTCTTGCTCAAATCTGTCTGGTCTCGGTCTTGGTCTTGGTCTTGCTTACCTCTTCTTGGTCTTGGTCTTGTTGTGTTTTGTTTAGTCTTGGTCTCGCCATAATTTCTTAACGAACATCTTTCAAAACATTTTGTAAACATTTTATTTTTATTCAACAAACATTCTTAAACCTAAATTTACTATCTTTGAATTAAAAAAAGTTCATTAAGATATTTCTTATTGTTATTCAAAGATGGATTGTGAATAGATAGTTGAAAATCAATCATTATTTTGTAAAATACTTTATTTTATTGCACTTTAGAAATATAAATATTCTATTAGCTCATTAATGTCATTTTTATTAATTTATTATGGATGCCCATGAATTAATACAGAGCAACCATCGAGCTGACTCGTTGTTTAACCGATTGCGATGTTTCCGAATCACAAGTGATGCTTTGGAGAATAGCCGTTCAGCTGGGACCGATGTAGCTGAAATCGACAAAAAGTCGCGAGCCATTTTCGCCAAAATTGGAAATTGCAGCTCGTGACGTTTCCACCAGTGCAGTGGGTCTTCATTACTCGCAGCTCTTGGTTCTTTCAAGTACTGCTCAAGTTCTTTCTTCGATGATTGAGAACCCATCGAAGAGGATGGAGGTGAATACAATTTGTTGAAGTCTATGGCATCTTCATCATCATGATTCTCTTCCCTTGTATCCATTGGTTCTTCTACAGGTTCTCGCTGTCGATACTCTTCATACAAGCTTTCAAATTTTTTCAAGCTTTCATCCTTTATTTCCCTTCCCCAAGACGACAAATCGAATGTCTCAGCTTTATCCTGGATTTGCTGTTGCGTATTTAGTCTTGGTCTTGCATAGTCGGTCTTGGTATTAGTCTTGTTCTGGTTCATACTGTCTTGGTCTTGGTCTTGTGAGTAGAAGAATGGTTTTGGTCTCGGTCTTGGTCTTGCTTTTTCGCAAGACCAAGACAGCAAGACCAAGACCACTTTTGCTCATCACTAGCTGTAACGTGCACGATAAGCAGTGAATCGTTAAATTATAAATAAAATTTTGAAGTGTGTGCTTAAAATCATCCAGCAAGGAAAGCAGAAGGAGCGTTTAGAATTCGCAGGAAAATGAGACGGTTGGAAGAGAAACTTAAAAAATATGAATCAAGTAAGTAAAATTTTAACCGCATCAACCCTTTATTATTTTTAGTTGAAAGAGAACCACCAAAATGTCAACTTACAAGACGAATAAGACCAAAGGAAATAGCATTCTCCTCTACTTGTCGAAATCTATGATTCATGCAATCCGATTTTATCGATAAAAATAGTCGATAGGTACTAATATGTTTACCTTTTTTCTTTCCAAGCGATAAGCCGGCGAAAAAACGTATTTAAATGGTTTGGAGTTTTGTATTGATAGATAACTGTGAAATATACAGTGTCTGTAGAAAGTATCATGGAAACGAAATGAATTTACATCGGCTTTATACATCTCTGTGAAATATACAGAGATAACAGATTAATGTTTTAAACATTGAGTGAATTTTCACTCTACGACTAAACTCATTAACTGACGAGCCTATACCTATACGTAAAATAAACTGGGCCACAATAAGATACCTTTCGAATTAAACTCTTATACACCCCGTCATATATACAGGGTCTAAAAAACAAAGCTAGAAATACTTTATAGGCTTCTGTGAAATAGACAGGGCCGTAGTAATGTCAATTTGTCTATAGAACAGTTTTTCTTCAAAGGCTCAGATTCTGACTCATCCACGTCATCGACCACCAGTAATGTGTGCAGTGGATCGGAACATGGTTCTAGCAGCAGCAATGGCGAAGTGGACATAGATAACATGACACACATTCTTGGAGAGGATCCCTCTTGGGAAAAAACGTACGGAGCAGAAATATATGGCAGCCTAGCAAGCAGATGGACTAGCTACTTGCGGCAAGGTATAGAAAAGGAAATCAAATCAAAATTGTTTGACAGTCGACAGATTCCAAGCAATTGCCTTCCCTTGGAAGCCCGCATACGGGGTTCAAGCAATGATCCCAACAACAGATGCAAAAAAAGACGCATTTGTCATGGGATACTTACAGAACCAACTAGGTAAAGGTATCAGTGCATTAGGTGCTATATTTTTTTTTTTTTTCGGGCCGAGATGGAAAACTCATGTTCGAATGGGCCATGTCCCATGACCCAGACAGTGTTGGACTCATCCCAAGGGATGCCTACCACCAAACCCACCTCAAAGCTCGCCGTTACTCCCGCCTCGGAATCACTACCCTAGCATACTTCGAGACGGGCGGCGGTCCCTCACACACTCCGTCATCTTCTCCCTTATATCACTCCTACGTCTCATGTCATATCATTTCCTTCTCTCCCCCTAATCATTCTCTCCACTACGCCACTCACCTCCATCCATTCCTCCTCTCCCCTCAACATAATCTCCACCATGTTCTCCCAATACACAGCCTCCCCTAGTTTCTGCTCTAATTTTACCAGCTCCTCCACGTTCTTCCAGCATCTGAACACATGCCCCACATCATCCTTCACTTGACATCTCTCGCACAATCCAGTCTCTCTTTTCCCAATCTTGTGGTGGTACCCTACTCTCGACCCATGCCCAGTGAGCACCTGTGTCAAGAAGTAGTTTACCTCCCCAAATTTCCGGTCCATCCATTCTCTCCTACTCCCAATCCCTCCTTTTAGCGCGCCCTCATACTTCTCCCATCTTCTCTCCATTTCCTCCTCCAACCATTCCTTCATTTCCTTTACAGTCGCACCCCTCCAGCGTTTGTTCCTGGCTCTAGCCTCTAGGTACAATGAGTAGGATCTTGACAGCACCACTGCCGCCAGTCCACCCACTGTGCTGTATCCCTGTACCACCCTCAGGAGTATCCCTCTCTGCAAACGCAGGAGTGGCATAACCCTCGTATTCACCCCCGCTCTTTCACCCCAGACTTCCGCACCGTACAGCATACTCTGCTCTATTGTCCTACCAATTACCCTCCTCTTCCACTCTCCCGGCCCTTTCACATTGCACAACAATCTCCCCAGCCTTGCTGCTCTCACTTTTGCTTTCTGTGCCGCCTTTGCCATGTGTGTTTTAAAGGATAATTGGCTATCCAACCACATTCCTAAGTATCTCACAGACTCCTCTATCCGAATTTTCCTTCCCTTCACCGTCACCGCAACTTCCCTCGTCTTGCTCCGTCCCTTCACTAGCAGACCCACCGTCTTATCTTCCGCCACTTCCAGTCCGCACCGCTCTATCTTCTCCACAATCTTCCTGCACATCCTCCCCGCCTTTCTTGCTATCTCCGCCTCTCCCTTCGCCGTACATACCAGACATACATCATCCGCATACACCGTAATCTCACATCCCTCTTCACATACTATCCCACAAACCTCATCAAACACACATTTCCATAGCGTCGGTCCCAGAACCGAGCCCTGTGGCACTCCAGCTCCGGTCTCATATTTCCTCCCTCTAGAGTCCACTATCACCCGCCCCGTCAGGTAGTCCTCCACTAAGTTAACTAGCCCTTCCCCTACTCCAAGCCTCAGCAACGCACCCAACTCCGCCCGTTTGCTGACACTGTTGAACGCGTTCCCAACGTCAAAGAATACGAGAAGGGCCAATCTCTTGTTCCTCCAATTGCCCTCCCTAGCCTTTTCCACCAAGCCCATCACCCTGCCCAGAGCCGAGATACATGATTCCCCCTTTGTAAACCCGTGCTGGTTTTCCCTAAAACCCCCATTTCTACCAACTTCCTCCTCAATCCTATTTTTTATTATCCCCTCCATCAATTTACCCATACCACACAGCAGACTGATAGGCATGTAGTCACCCGGCCGATTCCCCTCTCTACCCGCCTTTTTCAACAGTATTACCCTGGCCACCTTCCATGCTTCCGGAAACTCTTCCTCCCTCAACTTGAATAGTTCCCAAAAGTATTCCTCTTTGTCTTCCAACATCCTCTTTACCATATCACCTCTCAGGCCATCTATCCCTGTAGCTTTCCTTACCTTAATGTTCCATCCTCCCTCCTGTACTTCCCACTTCTCTACCGATCTTATCCCACACTTTTTCTCCACCCCTCTAGTATCTTGGACTTCCCAAAACCTACCCTTCACTCCTCCTTCTCCCACATTGAACAATTTCCATATAATCTCCCTCTCCCAATCCTCCTCAAGCACCTCGTTCCTATTTCCACCCATCCATTTCACCGCTATTTCATACGCCTTTCCCCATGGATTGTTTTCCAGTTCCCCCACCCAAGCAGCATTTGGACGTTGCTAGATAGTTATATAACGTTGGGCTAGACAACCCAACGTTGGCATCCAACGTTGTAATGACGACGTCACGACCCAAATTTGCACCTAAATGGGGAATAGAAATTCGAGCCGTTACGACGTCGGCACTGACTTTGAATGTCTTATGTATTCGACCAAATCCAACGTTGAGTAACGTTGCGCAAACCAACTTCGTTTTAGGTATTGGATTTGTGACTTTCCCACAACTAATAGTATAATTTAAGTAATTTATTTTGGAAGAAATGTGGAAGTCTTTGAAACTCGACCAAAGATGGAAATATTTTTAACTAACAATCTGATTCTTAGTTTAAGTCATGTAAATTATGATCAGTATATACATATTTTTATTACCAGCAAAACAAAAATTTTAAACGAAGTTCAATTTTTTGATAAACCACGGCCAATATTGTGGCAAAAAACAAACGGGCCTCAAGAATTTTTAGGAAAAAGCGAAAAAAAAAATTATGCCATTTATTATTTTTCTTGATATGGCTGCATTTATATTTAAAAATAGTATACAAAGTCTCCAGAAACACAAATGCTGGTCTCAAAACTTTTAAAAGTTCATTAGAATATGTTTTTTTTTAAATAAATTCATCGTGAATCAAACAATGGCGGCCAAATCAGTTATCAGTTACATGCCAAAATGGTGGATTTTGTTAAGCGACCTAATCTATACCAGAATACTACCTATTTGGACAGGAACACCTTTTTTCCACACCTAATTGCGCCCTTTTCCGACTTTCCTTTTCATCAGACGATTAGTAAACGTTCAAATGACGGTATGTGAATACAACGTCTGTTGAAAGTTGGCTCGACGGCCCAATGACTAAATATTCCAACTACCGCAAGGCCAACCTAGCGGACGTTGCTTAAAGCGACGAAAAGACGACCAGTCCAGTCATTTTTTAAAATCATAACCTCTTAACAATATCCTCGCTTCTAACCTAAAAATGGATCATTTTTTAAAGGTGGTATTTATTCGATTTAAAAACGGCTTGGGTTCCTTGGTTTACAAATTCTTTCAGGACACATGCTACTCTACAAACTAGTTAATGTATATATCATTTTAGAACTATGTCAATAGATAAAACCATTTGGAGGTAAACACGAAAACAAACCTGTGTCAACGCGGAATATAGTTAACACTGTTAAATGTTTATGTTTGTCTCATAATAGTTTCTAGAAAGGTTTACAATTACTGAATAATATATAAGACTTACTAAATTAAAAACACCATCAAGGACAAAGACAACTATTCCAAACTCACTTGATGGTTATTTGGTAAATCTATAAGGCTAGCTAAGTTGTATATATAGATCTCTTTCTGTGAAATGTCAATGAATGTCCAAACGGCTCCTGTTTTGTTTTCTTAATTCGGACATGTTTATATTTTATCAGACAAAAATCTATAATTAATACATAAATAAAAAATGAGGTTAGGTTGTAGATTGTGCCATTGACATATAAAGATTATATTATTATGTCAATGGATTGTGCGAATATTTGAACTACTTTTAAACGTCCGCCCGTAGGTCAAATAATAGGAACATAAAGTTTTAGGCGTGTTTTTATGACCAAAATTGTAACATGCGGATCTAAACGTTCTTAGAACGTCGTCTTGTTCCAGATTAGTCCAAAGACACGAAAAAGGTAAAAATGAACGTTGAGCGAACGTTGTCTGTCTAACAAAAAATAACGTTCGATTTGCTGACGTCGAGTAGTCGTTGGCCCAATCGACTTCGAAGTTCCAACGCCGGATTAAGTTATGAACTGACGTTATCGGTGAACGTTGATGAAAACAACTAAATAATACCCAAAACCAACGTTGATTTAAGTAATCATTAAGTCGGAAGTCAGAATAATGCTGCTTGGGCAGTAACTCCTCCCACTTCCCTCTTTTTTCCCTCTCCACCCTACGCTCTAGTTCCTTCTTCTTCTCCTTGTATCTCCCTTTTCCCTTTATCCTTCCCCTCAGCATCCGTCTCCGTTCTTGCTTACACTCCTTCCACAACTTCTGTATCTCCTCATTCCACCAGTAATTTGCCCTCCGCTCACGTCTATTGCCACTCTTCCCCTTTCTTTTACAGCCCTGTATCACATCGTACAATTTCTCCACATCATGCCCAAGTCCCCTTTCTATCTCCCCCCTTAGCTTCCTCCTCATACTCTCTGCCTCAGTCTTTGTCCACTTCCATCCCCTCTCTTCCAATAATTCCTTTCTCTCTTTCCTTATATCCGTCTCTACATACCTATGTAAACTCAAGCTCTCCTCATCTTCCAGCACCCTCCAACTACTCACCCTTTCCCACAGCCATTCATCACATGCCGTTATATCGATGAATGACGAACCACCGTCACTCCTCATGAAGGTGGGCAGTAGTCCATCATTCAGCACCGCCAACCCGTTGGCTGTCAAGACTTCCTCCAGGATCTCTCCTCTCCTGTTCGTTTTCTTCCCTCCCCATACAGTATTCTTCGCATTGAAGTCCCCTGTAACCATTCTCCCCATGATCGTCCCTTTCCCTTTTGACACCCTCATATCGTCCTCCAATCCTGTTATGCTCCTCTCATATTCCTCCAGGCTGACATTTGGGCTTATATACACACTGTACACCACCATGTCTCCCATTCGCACTACCACCCATCCGTACCCCTTCCTCACTTCATCCACCCTCATTCCATCTCCCACCACTCTTATTCCTGCCTCTCCTGTATCGTCCATAATCCATCCTTGCTTTTCCACATACCTAGCATTTATCTCAGAACCACACACCACATCCACTTCTCTCCTGAAAATCACTTTATATATCATGCGCTATCTTGCATTTCCCTAAATTTATCTGCAACACCCTCCATCCATCCCCTACAATCTTTCTACCCGCACCCTGCTCCCCCCTTCCTCCTATTTGACCAGACTCATCCCCTCTAAGGGGTCCAGAGGGTCCCTCCCATTTTTTCCATCGTCCTCATGTACTCCTATCCTTCCTCTACTGCATTCTGTCTCCCCTGGCTTGTGTCCCCTTTCCCCATATACCCTACAAAGGAAAGCCTGGCGACAATCCCTGGCCATGTGCTTCTCACTCTTACATAGTCAGCACTTACTTTTTACCTCAATTCTCATCAACTTACACCCTGCTACTTTGTGTCCCTTCACTCCACATCCAAAGCATCTGCCCTCCTCTCTACCCTCTATAATAGCTACCCTATTTAACCCCAATCTAATCTTCCTTTTCTCCAGTAAGGCTTCCGCTTCTTCCCATTCCGTCCTTACCACCGCCATTTTCATCCCGTTCCTCTCCCCTACCACTTTAACTACCCTTGCTCCTTTCCCAATCATTGTTTCTATTTCCCTAACCAACCCTTCTTCCTCCATCCACGGGTCTATCCCCACCATCTTGATAGTATTTGTTCCCTTCCCAGCTTCCACTGCCCTAGCTCCTGTTACCTTTTATACCTCCCTCAGAATTCCCCTCACCTCAACCCCCTTCTTTGCCGCTATAACCACATCCCTGTTTTTCGAAACCCTGAGTCTATCGACCCACTCCCCTTTCATCTCCCCCAGCCCCTTCTTAATTTTTTCAATCCCCTCCTGACTGATTTCCCCGATATCCTTTAGTATTACGGCCTCATTTATTTCCTCCTTTTCCCTATCAGCATAAACTATTACTTTAATTTTCCTATCACCTATAACCCATGCTACCATCTTCCTTAGCACCTCCACCTCCACATGCTCAAGCATGTGTAGCCCAACGCTGGCCCCGCTCCCCACCTCCCCGAACAGTCGAGTCATCATCTCAAACACCTTCCTCTCATCCCTACAATCTCCCTCTATCCGACAGATCAACTCCTCCGCATTCACCCGAGTCCCTTTCCTTTCCGTAGTGCGTACCTCTTTCACCCACTCCATTTCCTCCCCTTTTTCTCCCAGCATAGGGTACCTATCCCTAAACATCCTCTGCATTCCCTTCTCCATTCCACTATCTTCCTTGGTTACCCATACCACTTTAACTTTTTCCTCTCCTATTGTTGGATTTCCCACCCTCACCTATATTCCCTCCCCGTTTTTACCATCCCATCTCTTATCCCTAACCTCCTTCCAATCTTCCCAGTCTCTTTGCCCCTCCTCCATCCGAGTTTGCATTCTCTCCTTCCTATCCGCCTCACTCCTCAACCTCTCCAGTTCCCTGACCCTCCCCTCTGCCGCCGACTTCTGTTCCTCCAAGCTTTTCACCCTCTCCTCCAGCAGCCTCACCATCTCCTTCAGTCTATCCACACTCTCCCTCTCTTCCTCCTTCCCATTTTCCACTTTCTCCCTTCCTTTCTCCTTCTGTTTCCTCTTCTGTTCCTTATTTTCTAGAGGCGATACCTGCTTCCTTTTAACCCCAGTATCACTACACTGGCTTGTCTCACCTGCTTTATCAGGCGTTCGTTTCAACACTTTTGAGTTACCAAAAACTAACTCTTCTTCCTCCATTACTTCCTTTCCTATAATTTTTTCACTATCCATAACACATCCCACGAGTAGCTAGGGAATTGAAAGTCCACCACCACAGAGCCCCGCTTGTGCTGGTAAGGCTGGGTACTCCGGGAGGTCGCCAGGTATCCCGGAGGCACCGTTTATGACTGACTTTCACGCAGCCATTCATCCATTTTCACGGTAGCTAACAACGTAGATTACGGATTATTTTATCGAGGTTTACTCCTCTAGGCTTTTTGTCACGGTTGCCTCCGGACGCAGTGGCCTCCGCTGCTCACAATCACACAACATATCTGCCTCCCCTATGCTGCTGGTTTTTTATCGAGGTTTACTCCTCTATTCCTTTTGATCCGCGAGCAATTATTCGGGTTCCCATACTGGATCCTTATTCATTGCTTATCCCGAGGGTTGGTCGGTCATGAGGCCCTTACAGCTCGAATAGCACGGGTCCCTTGACTGACCACGCCCCCTGGAGACACCCTATGAGCCATTGGGACGCGCCGTGTCGGGTAGGACAACCCCTCTACGGAGACTTGTATGAGAGATTAGGGGTGCATCACTTCCAGCCTCCCTCATCCAAACCTCCGAAGCACGGAGGTGCAGTGCTATCTAAAACTCTAGATAGCACGGAAGCAAACCCCAATACCCCAGACCCAAACCTAGTAGACCTTGTTGAGGCAGGGAAGATGCTATGTTCTATTCACCATGCTATGACCAATCACAGGAAGTTCCAGCTGTACCCAAACTTCAATAGCAAAATCTTAAAAATAGCATCTGATCAAAACAGAGATAACATGCTATTTGGAGAGGACTTTGGAAAAAAATGCAAATCGGCAAAGAATCTGGAACTATCAGCTAAGGAAATGCGAGCTTCTAATCCCTCGAACTCAAAAAATTTCAAGGGCTACGCCTCCAAAAGCCGATGGAAACAAGGAAAGAAAGGGGGGAAAACCAACTACAATGGCAACAAGACGTTAGCATTCAAGAAAACATACGTCAGAAGCAACCAGCCGAGAGCGAAATACAGAGGCGACCAGTACAAGTACAGGCGACAGGAGGGGACCACATACCAATAGAGGTAACTTTAGAGACCAAGTATTCTGGGAGAATAAAGCTGTTTTATAATGAATGGGAAAAAATAACAACCAACCAACAAATACTTGGTTGGGTAAAGGGATACAAAATACCGTTCACTAAAAGGCCCTATCAATATACACCGACTAAGCCACAAATATTCAGTAAAAAATCAGAAAAGCTTTATTCGAACAGCATACAACGCCTCATTACATCTGCGGCTATAAAACGTGTCCAAAAATGCAAAGGTCAATTTCTTTCAAAGTATTTTTGAGGAGAAAATCTAATGGCGAGTACAGATTCATATTGAATCTCAAACAATTTAATGCTTTCTTATCTCCTCCTCACTTCAAACTTGAGGATATTCGAACAGCAAAAAATCTTATGTTCAAAAACTTATTCCTAGCATCCATATATTTGAAAGATGCTTATTTTTTAGTACCCATCGCCCAAAAGTACAAAAAGTTTTTAAGATTTGTATTTAAAAATTCAGTATTTGAGTTCCAGTGCCTCCCCTTTGTTCTATCTACAGCGCCTTACGTTTTTACAAAATTACTAAGGCCTGTAATAAGGCATCTCAGGGAGCGAAACCTAATGTCTGTTTTTTACTTAGATGATGCACTACTTATAGGCAAAAATAAAACATAGTACTTTGAAAACATATCTCGTACTACCGAGATTTTCAGGAGATTAGGGTTTTTGATAAACTCGGATAAAAGCTGCTTGTATCCAACACAAAAAATACAATTCTTAGGTTTTAATTTTAATACAAAAACAATGACAATATAACCATCAAGAGACAAAAGGCAAAAAATTCAAATTATGATTAGTAAAATATTAAACCAAAAGAAAACTACGATAAGGCGTTTTTCAAGATTCATTGGACATTTAATCTCTATATGCCCAGCCACTCGTTATGGGTGGTTATACACCAAAGGGTTCGAACGACAAAAATATTTCGCTCTAAAATTGTCCAATGGGAATTACGATGAAGCGATGGAAATCACTTGTAGTTTAAATAATGACTAAATGTGGTGGTTAAAAAATATTAATAATCTCGAAAATAACATTAAAAGTCCAAGCTATCTTTACCGATGCTTCCAAAACAGGATGGGGCGCCATTTGCAATGGGAAGGAAGCAAGGGGTTGCTGGGAGTCAAATGATACAGAGAAGCACATTAACTTCTTAGAACTGAAGGCAATACTGTACGGGTTAAAAACCTTTGCCAAACACTTATGCAATTGCCATATCTTGCTACGGGTAGACCACAAAACAGCAATCTCATATATAAATAAAATGGGAGGTGTCACATACAAAAAACTTAGTAAAATAGCAAAGGAGATATGGCAATGGTGCGAAGGGCAGACCCGGAAGCGTAATTCCGAACCATAGTGCAGTACAGAGCGCCACATAACATTAAATATTCTATACTCAACTCTGGTTTGTACAACGCAAATGCGCGAATACTTACTCCAAATACACGTGCGATTCAGAGCATAACAGAGAATAACAAGTAAAATAATTATGATCTACTTTAGAAAAGTGAAAAAAAATACTAAAAAATCAAAATCAACACGGTAGATACAAAATAACGAATGGAAACATATAACGAAGGTAAACAAAACTATAATAAGTAATTTAAAATCATTTTTTGGGCCAAATTTTGTCTACAATACAGAAAAGAACTCCCTAATATTTATACAAAATTTCAGCAAAATTCGATAATATTGTTAGAATTGCACATGTTAATGTATTTTGGCGCTTGGTTTGTTTTCTTCTATATTTTGAGCTAAATTATGTATTATTTTTTTCTTCTTTGCTTTCTTTTCCGTATTTAAAGTAATTTCAGAGTTAGGTGGACGCCCTGCTTGAATCCGTTTAGAACCTTTAGGCAAACCTCTATTTTTCCTTCTTGAAATAGAAGTAGGTTGAACTTTGATGTTTTTGGATTTTTTGGATGTAGCCTTTTCAATAATAAAACTTAATGCTTGTGCGGGTGTCTGGATATTCTTTAGAGATGAAGCAAAACGCTTTATTGTAGCGGTAGATGAAGGGTGGGGATTTTCTTTTAGGATATCAATAATTCTTAAAAATTCTGTTTTGACTGTTTCCACTGTATTTTCGTAGAATGTGTTATTTTCGTTCACATGAATTACTTCTACACCATTTCCTTCATTTGTTTGATTTTCACAATTGTCATTTAAAAATACTTGCTTTTCAGTAATATTTATTTCGTTTCTTTTTTCATTTTCCTTTTCTTCTTCCAGTATATCATCAAAAAAAGTATCAGGGGTAGAATTGTCTCCCAATGCCAAAGCGGCCAGTTTTATTCTGTCAGTTTTCAACAAACGGGATGATGAGGAACATGCTATATGAAATTTTTGCTCTATTACACATAAATGTTTACAAAAACGACCACCTCTGCCTGAAGGACAGTCGCAACAAGAAATATCAGCATGTACTGTATAAAGTGTTCCATTCTCAGATTCAGATTCTACTTGAAATGTGGTATCAGTTAACTGATATATTTTGGATATGTTTTGAGGTTTTTGACAAAACTAAGTACGTAATTTCCAATCCACGGCACCGAGAATTACTAAACTCAAACAATCTTCTTTTGTGATATTCCTCAAAAGTTTTTGATATAAAATCTACCAAAGCACAAGCAAAAACCTTACACCTTTGCAACACGTCATCTTTAAAAATGCGAATTGACGCCTCACAATAGTTATTTGTGTCGTTTCCTCGTGTAATTTCGTGATGCCTGGATGATAAACACCATTCTGACCGTCTTTCCCAAAATTGTTTAAAATGTTGCTTTAACTGACTGTTGCAACTAACTCGATCATCTAAAAGTAGTTCATTCATGAAATCTTCAGCCTCTTCTTTTGACGGTGCATATAATATTCGACGAAACAAGTTCATTACATCTTTTCTATGATTATTTGGACTTTTATGTTCATTTTTCCAGATCCATCTCCACATTGTTTGGCAAACATGAAAAATACAGAGTAATAATCTAGAATCAGGAAAAACAGTACCAAGACCTCTTCTTTCAGCAGCACTGTCGTCTGTCATAATTACTTTTGGATTTAAAATTTTATTACATTCATTTTCCAAAGCATACTTAATAGATAAAAAGGCCATAGTATAATTTGATTCTGTCTGAGCATTATGTAAGACTGTAGCTAGCGGAAGTGCACCAGCCTTAGTAACTACGAACATAAAAGTAACACATGTACTTGCCTCATCACAAGAACCACTAGAATCGACGAAAATAATTTCCTCAGCGTATCCTTCAAGAAATGCTCGCTTCATAATGGGGTGTTAAACTTAACAAAAATATGATGTTTTCTCTATGTTAATAGTTAGTGGTGGACAAAATCATATTGGATATCGATTATTATTAATATTTTTATTCTCACAAGGTTTTTATGCCGATTTGAAAATTCAACTTTTAGACGATTTAAATAATCCGCCATTCATAAAGTGACGTATGCTCATTAGAACAGAAGTTAGCTACATAAGGGTTGACATAGGACTACAATTCTGATGTGATGAAGTATTTATAGGTTATACTTATGTCCTATTGCTGTTATAGTGACTTAGGAATTGTTTTTTTTCCTCCCATCATCGAGTGTTGAGTATAATTTGTCCATGTCACTTTCAAACTAAAAATCAAACATACACACACGTATACAATTACTTACATAAAAATGATCTTCACAGAAACAATAATTAGTTTTAGTCTGTTTATATTTGCTTCTAGCAGCCTCAAACCAAATTTTCTTTTAACTGGTACTGCAGGCACAGTTACAAACTTTTTATCAGGCGTTGTAACTGTTGTGTTCGTGCAGTATAAAACAAAACAAGATTTATACGATATTGACATTATTCCAACATGAAAAATTGTGGAGAAAAACTAACTAAACTCAACCAAAAAAGTATTGACACAATTTTTGTATAATATTGAAACGTCAAGCTTGAATAAACTGTAAACAAAACCAAAACACTCAAATATATTATAGAATTTGAAAGTTCTTCAAACTTCAAATTCGAATGGCCTTTTTGTAACTGGCTATTAGTTCATAAAACATCTAAATCAGAAATATTTAGTGAAGTGACGTATCTGTAGTGAAAGTTGCAAACATTTAGGAATTCCTAATTTCCAGTTTTCTCGTAAAATATTCGGTATAAAAAATGTGTAAATTAATTTTTGCAAAGTAGTACCAACATACTTTAATAAAATACCAAAAGCCGGATATCGGTTTAACACCCCATTATAACAATAATTATCATAGGTTTTTCAGTGATGTATATTTGAACACCCAGGTGAAGTAGTTCTTGTTTTTTTTGCTTTAAAACTTCTATGACACTAGTTTCATTGCGATTACCATACTGAATTCTGCGCCAATTTTCATACAAATGATATATTTGTCTATTGGTAGGATTTATTTGTGAATTAGGATGCTGGTGTCATTTCCGATTTAAAATACGATAAAAACTGTTGTTTTGTTTCATCATTACAACGAAGTAAACGGAATGCTTGGGCTACATAAAGACGATGTGAATGTCTATAATCTATTTTAATAACAACATTAAGTCCTGTTTTTAGCAAAGGATCATTTTTCACTGTATTTCTGTTAATTTTTTTTAAATTTGAAGTCAATATTTGCAGAGCATTTTAAGTTTCGCGCAGTATTATTTTTTTTACTTTTATTTAGACTTGAATGTTGACACAAAAATATTTTACGAAATTCGAACCGCACAGCATTAGGAAATCGTCGCTTTGTAATCCAATTTGTATTTGTCAATTGTGAAAAATGTTTAACCCATTCGTCACATTTCTTATCATAAGTCTCATGACACAAAAGTTTGCACTGCAAAAACTATCATTTTCAGTTTTTGTAGAAAGCAGTTTATATTCATCGCATAAAGTATTTAATAACTTAAGTACTTCTTTTTTCCTCATTTTGTTGTTTAGGTACAACAAAACAACGGTTACCACTAAATACCATTAAAAACAATAGCTAATAGAACATAAACAAACCGCGCAAATTAGTTAAGCGCAAGACATTTTGTTCCAAAGGAAAACAATCGTTTATCTAATGTTTACTTTGTTGTACTGAATTGTCATTTGAAAAGGCATACCAGCGCGTCGCGACTTGCAAACCCCCACGCAATACAGAACGCATCTTGTCCGCACCGCGCTGGGGTTTGGAAGACGATAAACGGCGTTATTAAATAACAAATCCAAGTTTATTTCAGAACAATGTTGCTCTGAAATCAACGGGGGTTCGGAACTACGCGACCGGGCTTGGGTATAAAGACAACTCTTACCTGTCTCCACTGCTCAGGAACATATCTGCTTGCCAAGCAGGCCTGAAAGATATGCACTAAGATTGAACCAATAGCGTCCCAGCACTGCTGAAGCAGAGCCGGAAAGATTTGATCCTTCCCCGGAGATTTGTAGGGGCTAAACGTACGTATAGCCCAAGTACTCCGCTCGTGGGTAACTATTTCTTTACCCAGAATATAGTCGCTCTTACATGGTCGATTTGTTTCCACACGCCCCATGTCAGGACCCTCCTGCGACTAGCAGCTAGCGTAAACGTTCTACATTTATGAACGACTTTTGGGTAAAATATGAACCATAGAGTATCTATGATATGAACGCTCGGGCGCGTCTACTCTGTAAATCTTAACGCAGCCCTGGTACAACTGTACCACAAATCACCTACCTAGAGCAAGGATGTTAGATGGTTGGGTAATCTGTGGTTAGATGAGAATAGGATTGATTAAAAACTGAAAAGTGTCAGCCGAGTTTGATGACGTCACTGATTACCCATGCGCGAATTATGAAACTGTGAAATTCGTGGTGTTATTTATTTATTTTTTTAATTTTAATAACAAAAAAATAAAGTATTTAATATATGAATAGGCGTAAATGATATGATGATGGTTTTTATATACTTTTTGTCATAAGATGTCTCCCTCGAGATCAAAATTGACCTGTCCGATAGAATTAGTGCAGATTTTCTAAAACTCTATTTGTTTAACAGAAACAACGTCTGTTCCCTTTTTAATGTGACACATTCTATTATAATCAGATTATAATATATAAGATGTATACCTACCTAAAAGTAATCTCTTGAATAGTAACTGGCTTTTAAGTCTCTGTAAACACACTAAATATGGACTAAATAACTCACCAATTACTAACTAAATAATACTAATAATAATAATAATGAATCAACGCAAAAAATAAGGAAATACACAACTTTATCAACAACAACGTGCAACAAGTAACGGCTACGAGTTCCGTCTTAGAAACAGCTGTTGCAATAATTATAAATAGTTACACTTATTACAATACAGTTCAAAATCTGTCTTTGCTTAATACACGTAGAAAGAGAAGATAAACATATGATTGATGGAACAATAATGTCGACAAAAGAACGTTGCTGTGACGTCACTGGTTACCCAAATGGCTTGCGTTGCTCTTATGGAATTAATCCATCCTATTCTCATCTAACATCCTTGTACCACAGAGTACACCATGGTGTACTCTGTGCTTGTACCTAGAGTAGGTGATTTATGAACTGTACAACACATTTATAACACCGAGTATTCGGTTAGGTTAGGTAGTAGTATTCGGTGGATTATAAAAAGGTACAACACATAGAGAAATAATATATAATGAGAGTTGTCGATCCTGTATTAACAGTTGGCATCACGTTGATCGAAGCGCACCAGGAAGGGCTGTTGGAACTAATTTTTAAAGGCGGGATATTTAAATTAGTTAGTTTGGATTTTGGGTAGGTGAATTTTGAAATTTGTCTAAAAATTGTTTATTATATAATTATTTCATTAGAAAAAATAAAATAAAATTCCATTTTTTCTAATGAAATGATTATAATTAAACAATTTCAAGACACAATTTAGATAAATAAGAAATCAAGACACATTTAAAATTTTTATTAAACTGCACTACTAAAATTACATTATATTTAAGAAAGTTAATCCAATATCATATCCAATTGTACATTATTTTAAAATAATTGACAAAAAAACAAATATTTTTATAAAAAGGAATTAAAAACTAGGTAAATTATCCATTTCTATGAAGACAGGAACAGTCTGAAACCAAAAAAATTAAACGCAGTACATTAAGTTACAAAGAAAAAATAATTATTTTTGTTTGTTACACCTCTCACCATCATTAGTGTCAGAATAAAATACGCTTTCGTTTTACAGGCAATACAGTATTTTCAAAAGCTTGGGTATTATTATTATGTCCAGCTAGGTACTTGTAAATGCATTATTATTGAAATGATCTTCACACAACCTTTGATCTTTGGATGTATAAGGACGTTCTAAAATTTTGTACTACTGTTGATTAATATCAGATGGAGACTTGAAAAATATTTTATGCACGACCGGGCGAAAAAGTCCAGATTATAAATACGTTTAGCGGGCGTAAAGTGTCACTTTACCGCCCGCGGACTACTTTACCGCCCGGACCTTATCGTATATTCTCTTAGATTTGGCGGGTAGTAAACTTAATTTTGCATCTTCTGCTGCCTTAAAAATTTCCGGTGGTGTTCCGGAAACTATTTCATCGTCACTACTGTCCATTACATAAACAAAATATATAAAACTTCTTCGAAAATATACTAAGAAACTTGCAATAAGTGATGTCGACTGTAAATAAAAATGACGTCTACCTATTCTTGTCCTATTGACTTGGTTGCTATGGTAACGCGTATAGGTATATAGATTATTGTTTTATCATCTTATTAGTTTCAATAAGACTTATTTTTATTTAACTATACAAATGATTTGGTAGATTGTTATCCAGGGTGAGTTATGATAATATCGAGGTATAAAATTTATCCAACTTGAAACATTTATAATAACCTTCTCACAAAAGGTGAAAAATAGAAAATAAAATATATTTATTAATAAGCTATCATTAATACGGTCGTGCGTAAAATTTTGTATATTTATTAATAAATGACTATTAAAACGGTCGTGCATAAAATATTGTATGTATTTCAGGCGTAAACAGCGTTTATGGACCTTACGTGTTAATAGCCCTCGCCTTGCGGCTCGGGCTCTTACTTACACGTTGCGGTCCATAAACGCCTGTTTTACGCCCTTGATACATAAATAACTATTATTCTTAAACTCCAAATTGCGAAGTGGCCAACAATATTTGCTATTACAATTTTTTGCAATACAACTATGACGAATTATACCTGGTGATGACATTTTAAAGGTTCACTTACATTTATTTCCTTTATTAGAACTAAAATCCTGAATGAATTTAAAACTAAACTAATCTTAAATCCAACTCACCTCATCACAAAGATAATATACACAACCTCATCATCCATTACTAATTTTTGACACTTTCACTTTGACTTTGACAAACAGAAGTCAGATTCACACCAACCAATATATGATTGATTTTGTATATTTTCATTTTTAATGACTTAGAAGTTAATATACAATGATATTTTATAATATTTATCAACATTAAAGGCGAAATGTTGGAGTGTAATGTAATTTATGATATTTTAAACGATTTTATTCTATTCTGCTTGTGTAAGATGTCTTGTAGTTCGCGCGACCGCAGCGACTCGATGCGCGGGTCAGTTGAGCAGAAACGCTATGCTTTATATCGCCTATACTTCAATCCGTCTCTTTTATTTTGTCTATGGTACAACAGTAGAATAACAGCATAGACAAAATATTATATATTATTTCTCTATGGATTAACAGTTTTTATAGTTTTCATCTGATATTTAATTTATATACTTTGTTATTACTTTCTTACACATACTGCATTAGTAATTACCTATTATGGAAACAAAAAAAGAAATTGAGGTTAATTTCAAGAAATGTATGGAGGAAATTATCGATATCAAACATGAATTTGATGGAGAGATTCATACCTTAAATATTCAAAGTAATTTATTTGGAAAAATTATCAGTTCAATTAAACAAGAGAAAACTGAAGATTTAAATATTGATCCCATAATTAAAATCAATCCATACAAAATTAAAACTAAAATGAAATATTCAAAAAGGAAACAAAGAAAGCCATCTAAGTTAAGAGGTGAGTAAAATTTGATGAGTAGTATGTTTTCTGTATCAGGTTATTGATAATAACCATACTTCCATATATATAGTTATTATTAATGTAGTCGATGCCAGAAATACCAGAAATTCTTATTTGTGTCATAAAACTTCATTACATAGTCTCAAAACTTGAGACTTCAACTGTGAGTTGATGTAACATTGGATTTTCAAGGAAGATATCTTCACAGTATATTTTGTTACAATTTATAGAGCATCCTTATTTCTATTTCCAAGGGTAGGTACCTTGAATTCTCTGAAAAATTAGTAATATACTAGAAGAGTAAATAGACATAATATTATCATATGCCAACATAAACATCAATGTCTAAATTTATTTATTTATTTTGCTTGATTCTACATATGTTGCGATCTTGTATTATTTAAATATAATAACCATGCAATGCGACTTGAATTTTTGTTGTGGTTCCTCAATATGTTCATTAATAATTATTATATAATAGAGATAAATGTGTATAAAAAGCAATTTATGTAATCTTTGACAATATACAAAATTTCATTAATACATTAATGAATGTTTATAAACATGTCAATTTAAAAGTCTCAGTAATTCTGCATTTTTCAATAAATGTGACAAAACCACATATTGAATATTTACATTTTTTGATAGCTGTTATTTTTTATTTTTACGAAATATGTTATGGCTGTTGTATTCAGCTGTGGTAGATATTGTGAAAAAATTTTAATGTGGATCATATAAGGATACTGTATGTACCTATTAGTTAAATAATGTTAACAAGATAGTGAATCATTGTGTACTATGCAAAAAATAAAGTATAAGTGTTCAGAACTTGCGGCTTAGCTTTCACAGGTAAGCAGCAAGTTCTGAACAGTTCTGGACTTCCAATTGTCTTATCATTTGATATATAAATTCTATTTACCTATTCTAATAAGAATACAAATTTATATTAATAACAGAAAACAAACAATGGGTAACTACATGTTAATAATTCAATATCAAGGACAACTAAAATACATTAAATTAAATTCTCATGTAATACAGCACTGTTATTGGAATCAGTGACTTTTGCTGTATGTATTTGGAATGAGAGAATTGATTTAGATGTTGGTTGTAAACAAAGTGTGTTGTGAGTATAGCAGGTTATTTATCTAGTCTGTTTCATGATCAAAGCTTGAATTAGTGTGCAAAATAAACTTTCATTTCTTGCAAATGAAAAAAGTTGATTTGTGGATACTTTGTTGAAGTTTTAATTAATCATATTTTCTGTTGAAGTATAATCTAAGCAGATAGTTGTTTATTTATTGAAAAATATTCAAATACAAAAAGTATTGATATTTTGTTTAGTTCCATTTAGATAAATCTTCTTCTATAACTAATTTAAATTTCTTTTTAAACTTTGTTATTCCAAAATATTTATTCCTTGCAGGAAATTATGGAAGTCATATAAAATGGAATTCTTCAACTGGGATTATTATATGTGAAATTTGTGGAAATCTTTACAAAAAGAAAGTTGAATATTTTTGTCATTTCTCTACTAATCATGGCTTAAAACAGAGGAAGATGTATATAAGTAAATCCAACAAAATAAAAATCAACAATATCAAAACTCAAGCTCCTGATAAAGAAACTAAACAAGAATTACAGGACACAATAAATCTTCAACATCAGCTTAATGTTATTGATAATTTCAAGTCACCACTTGGAGGTGAAGTTGGTTTAAGTGACAATATTTGTAAGTGTTCAAAATCTGACAGAAAGCCAAGGGAATGTAACATTTGTTTGAAACGTCTTCTAACCACAGACCATTCAATTAAAAATTCAAGCTACCGTACAGGAAAAAAATCATTCAAATGCAGCGTTTGCTCAAGATACTTCTCATCTAAACATAATTTAAATATGTATTTTCATACACATACAAGTGAAAAACCTTTCAAATGTGACATTTGCTTAAATCTTTTGCAGAGAAAAGTATTTTAAAAATACATTTGCGTATTCATACAGACAAAAAACCTTTCAAATGTGAAATATGTTCAAAATCTTTTACACGGAATCAAAATTTGAAATCATACATATTACTCATCAAATTTTACTCACCTCTTAACTTAGATGGCTTTCTTTGTTTCCTTTTTGAATATTTCATTTTAGTTTTAATTTTGTATGGATTGATTTTAATTATGGGATCAATATTTAAATCTTCAGTTTTCTCTTGTTTAATTGAACTGATAATTTTTCCAAATAAATTACTTTGAATATTTAAGGTATGAATCTCTCCATCAAATTCATGTTTGATATCGATAATTTCCTCCATACATTTCTTGAAATTAACCTCAATTTCTTTTTTTGTTTCCATAATAGGTAATTACTAATGCAGTATGTGTAAGAAAGTAATAACAAAGTATATAAATTAAATATCAGATGAAAATTATAAAAACTGTTAATCCATAGAGAAATAATATATAATATTTTGTCTATGCTGTTATTCTACTGTTGTACCTTTTTATAATCCACCGAATACTACTACCTAACCTAACCGAATACTCGGTGTTATAAATGTGTTGTACAGTTCATAAATCACCTACTCTTGGTACAAGCACAGAGTACACCATGGTGTACTCTGTGGTACAAGGATGTTAGATGAGAATAGGATGGATTAATTCCATAAGAGCAACGCAAGCCATTTGGGTAACCAGTGACGTCACAGCAACGTTCTTTTGTCGACATTGGTGTTCCATCAATCATATGTTTATCTTCTCTTTCTACGTGTATTAAGCAAAGACAGATTTTGAACTGTATTGTAATAAGTGTAACTATTTATAATTATTGCAACAGCTGTTTCTAAGACGGAACTCGTAGCCGTTACTTGTTGCACGTTGTTGTTGATAAAGTTGTGTATTTCCTTATTTTTTGCGTTGATTCATTATTATTATTATTAGTATTATTTAGTTAGTAATTGGTGAGTTATTTAGTCCATATTTAGTGTGTTTACAGAGACTTAAAAGCCAGTTACTATTCAAGAGATTACTTTTAGGTAGGTATACATCTTATATATTATAATCTGATTATAATAGAATGTGTCACATTAAAAAGGGAACAGACGTTGTTTCTGTTAAACAAATAGAGTTTTAGAAAATCTGCACTAATTCTATCGGACAGGTCAATTTTGATCTCGAGGGAGACATCTTATGACAAAAAGTATATAAAAACCATCATCATATCATTTACGCCTATTCATATATTAAATACTTTATTTTTTTGTTATTAAAATTAAAAAAATAAATAAATAACACCACGAATTTCACAGTTTCATAATTCGCGCAAGGCCACACGCGCATGGGTAACCAGTGACGCGCCCGAGCGTTCATATCATAGATACTCTATGGTTCATATTTTACCCAAAAGTCGTTCATAAATGTAGAACGTTTACGCTAGCTGCTAGTCGCAGGAGGGTCCTGACATGGGGCGTGTGGAAACAAATCGACCATGTAAGAGCGACTATATTCTGGGTAAAGAAATAGTTACCCACGAGCGGAGTACTTGGGCTATACGTACGTTTAGCCCCTACAAATCTCCGGGGAAGGATCAAATCTTTCCGGCTCTGCTTCAGCAGTGCTGGGACGCTATTGGTTCAATCTTAGTGCATATCTTTCAGGCCTGCTTGGCAAGCAGATATGTTCCTGAGCAGTGGAGACAGGTAAGAGTTGTCTTTATACCCAAGCCCGGTCGCGTAGTTCCGAACCCCCGTTGATTTCAGAGCAACATTGTTCTGAAATAAACTTGGATTTGTTATTTAATAACGCCGTTTATCGTCTTCCAAACCCCAGCGCGGTGCGGACAAGATGCGTTCTGTATTGCGTGGGGGTTTGCAAGTCGCGACGCGCTGGTATGCCTTTTCAAATGACAATTCAGTACAACAAAGTAAACATTAGATAAACGATTGTTTTCCTTTGGAACAAAATGTCTTGCGCTTAACTAATTTGCGCGGTTTGTTTATGTTCTATTAGCTATTGTTTTTAATGGTATTTAGTGGTAACCGTTGTTTTGTTGTACCTAAACAACAAAATGAGGAAAAAAGAAGTACTTAAGTTATTAAATACTTTATGCGATGAATATAAACTGCTTTCTACAAAAACTGAAAATGATAGTTTTTGCAGTGCAAACTTTTGTGTCATGAGACTTATGATAAGAAATGTGACGAATGGGTTAAACATTTTTCACAATTGACAAATACAAATTGGATTACAAAGCGACGATTTCCTAATGCTGTGCGGTTCGAATTTCGTAAAATATTTTTGTGTCAACATTCAAGTCTAAATAAAAGTAAAAAAAATAATACTGCGCGAAACTTAAAATGCTCTGCAAATATTGACTTCAAATTTAAAAAAAATTAACAGAAATACAGTGAAAAATGATCCTTTGCTAAAAACAGGACTTAATGTTGTTATTAAAATAGATTATAGACATTCACATCGTCTTTATGTAGCCCAAGCATTCCGTTTACTTCGTTGTAATGATGAAACAAAACAACAGTTTTTATCGTATTTTAAATCGGAAATGACACCAGCATCCTAATTCACAAATAAATCCTACCAATAGACAAATATATCATTTGTATGAAAATTGGCGCAGAATTCAGTATGGTAATCGCAATGAAACTAGTGTCATAGAAGTTTTAAAGCAAAAAAAACAAGAACTACTTCACCTGGGTGTTCAAATATACATCACTGAAAAACCTATGATAATTATTGTTATAATGGGGTGTTAAACCGATATCCGGCTTTTGGTATTTTATTAAAGTATGTTGGTACTACTTTGCAAAAATTAATTTACACATTTTTTATACCGAATATTTTACGAGAAAACTGGAAATTAGGAATTCCTAAATGTTTGCAACTTTCACTACAGATACGTCACTTCACTAAATATTTCTGATTTAGATGTTTTATGAACTAATAGCCAGTTACAAAAAGGCCATTCGAATTTGAAGTTTGAAGAACTTTCAAATTCTATAATATATTTGAGTGTTTTGGTTTTGTTTACAGTTTATTCAAGCTTGACGTTTCAATATTATACAAAAATTGTGTCAATACTTTTTTGGTTGAGTTTAGTTAGTTTTTCTCCACAATTTTTCATGTTGGAATAATGTCAATATCGTATAAATCTTGTTTTGTTTTATACTGCACGAACACAACAGTTACAACGCCTGATAAAAAGTTTGTAACTGTGCCTGCAGTACCAGTTAAAAGAAAATTTGGTTTGAGGCTGCTAGAAGCAAATATAAACAGACTAAAACTAATTATTGTTTCTGTGAAGATCATTTTTATGTAAGTAATTGTATACGTGTGTGTATGTTTGATTTTTAGTTTGAAAGTGACATGGACAAATTATACTCAACACTCGATGATGGGAGGAAAAAAAACAATTCCTAAGTCACTATAACAGCAATAGGACATAAGTATAACCTATAAATACTTCATCACATCAGAATTGTAGTCCTATGTCAACCCTTATGTAGCTAACTTCTGTTCTAATGAGCATACGTCACTTTATGAATGGCGGATTATTTAAATCGTCTAAAAGTTGAATTTTCAAATCGGCATAAAAACCTTGTGAGAATAAAAATATTAATAATAATCGATATCCAATATGATTTTGTCCACCACTAACTATTAACATAGAGAAAACATCATATTTTTGTTAAGTTTAACACCCCATTATGAAGCGAGCATTTCTTGAAGGATACGCTGAGGAAATTATTTTCGTCGATTCTAGTGGTTCTTGTGATGAGGCAAGTACATGTGTTACTTTTATGTTCGTAGTTACTAAGGCTGGTGCACTTCCGCTAGCTACAGTCTTACATAATGCTCAGACAGAATCAAATTATACTATGGCCTTTTTATCTATTAAGTATGCTTTGGAAAATGAATGTAATAAAATTTTAAATCCAAAAGTAATTATGACAGACGACAGTGCTGCTGAAAGAAGAGGTCTTGGTACTGTTTTTCCTGATTCTAGATTATTACTCTGTATTTTTCATGTTTGCCAAACAATGTGGAGATGGATCTGGAAAAATGAACATAAAAGTCCAAATAATCATAGAAAAGATGTAATGAACTTGTTTCGTCGAATATTATATGCACCGTCAAAAGAAGAGGCTGAAGATTTCATGAATGAACTACTTTTAGATGATCGAGTTAGTTGCAACAGTCAGTTAAAGCAACATTTTAAACAATTTTGGGAAAGACGGTCAGAATGGTGTTTATCATCCAGGCATCACGAAATTACACGAGGAAACGACACAAATAACTATTGTGAGGCGTCAATTCGCATTTTTAAAGATGACGTGTTGCAAAGGTGTAAGGTTTTTGCTTGTGCTTTGGTAGATTTTATATCAAAAACTTTTGAGGAATATCACAAAAGAAGATTGTTTGAGTTTAGTAATTCTCGGTGCCGTGGATTGGAAATTACGTACTTAGTTTTGTCAAAAACCTCAAAACATATCCAAAATATATCAGTTAACTGATACCACATTTCAAGTAGAATCTGAATCTGAGAATGGAACACTTTATACAGTACATGCTGATATTTCTTGTTGCGACTGTCCTTCAGGCAGAGGTGGTCGTTTTTGTAAACATTTATGTGTAATAGAGCAAAAATTTCATATAGCATGTTCCTCATCATCCCGTTTGTTGAAAACTGACAGAATAAAACTGGCCGCTTTGGCATTGGGAGACAATTCTACCCCTGATACTTTTTTTGATGATATACTGGAAGAAGAAAAGGAAAATGAAAAAAGAAACGAAATAAATATTACTGAAAAGCAAGTATTTTTAAATGACAATTGTGAAAATCAAACAAATGAAGGAAATGGTGTAGAAGTAATTCATGTGAACGAAAATAACACATTCTACGAAAATACAGTGGAAACAGTCAAAACAGAATTTTTAAGAATTATTGATATCCTAAAAGAAAATCCCCACCCTTCATCTACCGCTACAATAAAGCGTTTTGCTTCATCTCTAAAGAATATCCAGACACCCGCACAAGCATTAAGTTTTATTATTGAAAAGGCTACATCCAAAAAATCCAAAAACATCAAAGTTCAACCTACTTCTATTTCAAGAAGGAAAAATAGAGGTTTGCCTAAAGGTTCTAAACGGATTCAAGCAGGGCGTCCACCTAACTCTGAAATTACTTTAAATACGGAAAAGAAAGCAAAGAAGAAAAAAATAATACATAATTTAGCTCAAAATATAGAAGAAAACAAACCAAGCGCCAAAATACATTAACATGTGCAATTCTAACAATATTATCGAATTTTGCTGAAATTTTGTATAAATATTAGGGAGTTCTTTTCTGTATTGTAGACAAAATTTGGCCCAAAAAATGATTTTAAATTACTTATTATAGTTTTGTTTACCTTCGTTATATGTTTCCATTCGTTATTTTGTATCTACCGTGTTGATTTTGATTTTTTAGTATTTTTTTTCACTTTTCTAAAGTAGATCATAATTATTTTACTTGTTATTCTCTGTTATGCTCTGAATCGCACGTGTATTTGGAGTAAGTATTCGCGCATTTGCGTTGTACAAACCAGAGTTGAGTATAGAATATTTAATGTTATGTGGCGCTCTGTACTGCACTATGGTTCGGAATTACGCTTCCGGGTCTGCCCTTCGCACCATTGCCATATCTCCTTTGCTATTTTACTAAGTTTTTTGTATTTGACACCTCCCATTTTATTTATATATGAGATTGCTGTTTTGTGGTCTACCCGTAGCAAGATATGGCAATTGCATAAGTGTTTGGCAAAGGTTTTTAACCCGTACAGTATTGCCTTCAGTTCTAAGAAGTTAATGTGCTTCTCTGTATCATTTGACTCCCAGCAACCCCTTGCTTCCTTCCCATTGCAAATGGCGCCCCATCCTGTTTTGGAAGCATCGGTAAAGATAGCTTGGACTTTTAATGTTATTTTCGAGATTATTAATATTTTTTAACCACCACATTTAGTCATTATTTAAACTACAAGTGATTTCCATCGCTTCATCGTAATTCCCATTGGACAATTTTAGAGCGAAATATTTTTGTCGTTCGAACCCTTTGGTGTATAACCACCCATAACGAGTGGCTGGGCATATAGAGATTAAATGTCCAATGAATCTTGAAAAACGCCTTATCGTAGTTTTCTTTTGGTTTAATATTTTACTAATCATAATTTGAATTTTTTGCCTTTTGTCTCTTGATGGTTATATTGTCATTGTTTTTGTATTAAAATTAAAACCTAAGAATTGTATTTTTTGTGTTGGATACAAGCAGCTTTTATCCGAGTTTATCAAAAACCCTAATCTCCTGAAAATCTCGGTAGTACGAGATATGTTTTCAAAGTACTATGTTTTATTTTTGCCTATAAGTAGTGCATCATCTAAGTAAAAAACAGACATTAGGTTTCGCTCCCTGAGATGCCTTATTACAGGCCTTAGTAATTTTGTAAAAACGTAAGGCGCTGTAGATAGAACAAAGGGGAGGCACTGGAACTCAAATACTGAATTTTTAAATACAAATCTTAAAAACTTTTTGTACTTTTGGGCGATGGGTACTAAAAAATAAGCATCTTTCAAATATATGGATGCTAGGAATAAGTTTTTGAACATAAGATTTTTTGCTGTTCGAATATCCTCAAGTTTGAAGTGAGGAGGAGATAAGAAAGCATTAAATTGTTTGAGATTCAATATGAATCTGTACTCGCCATTAGATTTTCTCCTCAAAAATACTTTGAAAGAAATTGACCTTTGCATTTTTGGACACGTTTTATAGCCGCAGATGTAATGAGGCGTTGTATGCTGTTCGAATAAAGCTTTTCTGATTTTTTACTGAATATTTGTGGCTTAGTCGGTGTATATTGATAGGGCCTTTTAGTGAACGGTATTTTGTATCCCTTTACCCAACCAAGTATTTGTTGGTTGGTTGTTATTTTTTCCCATTCATTATAAAACAGCTTTATTCTCCCAGAATACTTGGTCTCTAAAGTTACCTCTATTGGTATGTGGTCCCCTCCTGTCGCCTGTACTTGTACTGGTCGCCTCTGTATTTCGCTCTCGGCTGGTTGCTTCTGACGTATGTTTTCTTGAATGCTAACGTCTTGTTGCCATTGTAGTTGGTTTTCCCCCCTTTCTTTCCTTGTTTCCATCGGCTTTTGGAGGCGTAGCCCTTGAAATTTTTTGAGTTCGAGGGATTAGAAGCTCGCATTTCCTTAGCTGATAGTTCCAGATTCTTTGCCGATTTGCATTTTTTTCCAAAGTCCTCTCCAAATAGCATGTTATCTCTGTTTTGATCAGATGCTATTTTTAAGATTTTGCTATTGAAGTTTGGGTACAGCTGGAACTTCCTGTGATTGGTCATAGCATGGTGAATAGAACATAGCATCTTCCCTGCCTCAACAAGGTCTACTAGGTTTGGGTCTGGGGTATTGGGGTTTGCTTCCGTGCTATCTAGAGTTTTAGATAGCACTGCACCTCCGTGCTTCGGAGGTTTGGATGAGGGAGGCTGGAAGTGATGCACCCCTAATCTCTCATACAAGTCTCCGTAGAGGGGTTGTCCTACCCGACACGGCGCGTCCCAATGGCTCATAGGGTGTCTCCAGGGGGCGTGGTCAGTCAAGGGACCCGTGCTATTCGAGCTGTAAGGGCCTCATGACCGACCAACCCTCGGGATAAGCAATGAATAAGGATCCAGTATGGGAACCCGAATAATTGCTCGCGGATCAAAAGGAATAGAGGAGTAAACCTCGATAAAAAACCAGCAGCATAGGGGAGGCAGATATGTTGTGTGATTGTGAGCAGCGGAGGCCACTGCGTCCGGAGGCAACCGTGACAAAAAGCCTAGAGGAGTAAACCTCGATAAAATAATCCGTAATCTACGTTGTTAGCTACCGTGAAAATGGATGAATGGCTGCGTGAAAGTCAGTCATAAACGGTGCCTCCGGGATACCTGGCGACCTCCCGGAGTACCCAGCCTTACCAGCACAAGCGGGGCTCTGTGGTGGTGGACTTTCAATTCCCTAGCTACTCGTGGGATGTGTTATGGATAGTGAAAAAATTATAGGAAAGGAAGTAATGGAGGAAGAAGAGTTAGTTTTTGGTAACTCAAAAGTGTTGAAACGAACGCCTGATAAAGCAGGTGAGACAAGCCAGTGGAGTGATACTGGGGTTAAAAGGAAGCAGGTATCGCCTCTAGAAAATAAGGAACAGAAGAGGAAACAGAAGGAGAAAGGAAGAGAGAAAGTGGAAAATGGGAAGGAGGAAGAGAGGGAGAGTGTGGATAGACTGAAGGAGATGGTGAGGCTGCTGGAGGAGAGGGTGAAAAGCTTGGAGGAACAGAAGTCGGCGGCAGAGGGGAGGGTCAGGGAACTGGAGAGGTTGAGGAGTGAGGCGGATAGGAAGGAGAGAATGCAAACTCGGATGGAGGAGGGGCAAAGAGACTGGGAAGATTGGAAGGAGGTTAGGGATAAGAGATGGGATGGTAAAAACGGGGAGGGAATATAGGTGAGGGTGGGAAATCCAACAATAGGAGAGGAAAAAGTTAAAGTGGTATGGGTAACCAAGGAAGATAGTGGAATGGAGAAGGGAATGCAGAGGATGTTTAGGGATAGGTACCCTATGCTGGGAGAAAAAGGGGAGGAAATGGAGTGGGTGAAAGAGGTACGCACTACGGAAAGGAAAGGGACTCGGGTGAATGCGGAGGAGTTGATCTGTCGGATAGAGGGAGATTGTAGGGATGAGAGGAAGGTGTTTGAGATGATGACTCGACTGTTCGGGGAGGTGGGGAGCGGGGCCAGCGTTGGGCTACACATGCTTGAGCATGTGGAGGTGGAGGTGCTAAGGAAGATGGTAGCATGGGTTATAGGTGATAGGAAAATTAAAGTAATAGTTTATGCTGATAGGGAAAAGGAGGAAATAAATGAGGCCGTAATACTAAAGGATATCGGGGAAATCAGTCAGGAGGGGATTGAAAAAATTAAGAAGGGGCTGGGGGAGATGAAAGGGGAGTGGGTCGATAGACTCAGGGTTTCGAAAAACAGGGATGTGGTTATAGCGGCAAAGAAGGGGGTTGAGGTGAGGGGAATTCTGAGGGAGGTATAAAAGGTAACAGGAGCTAGGGCAGTGGAAGCTGGGAAGGGAACAAATACTATCAAGATGGTGGGGATAGACCCGTGGATGGAGGAAGAAGGGTTGGTTAGGGAAATAGAAACAATGATTGGGAAAGGAGCAAGGGTAGTTAAAGTGGTAGGGGAGAGGAACGGGATGAAAATGGCGGTGGTAAGGACGGAATGGGAAGAAGCGGAAGCCTTACTGGAGAAAAGGAAGATTAGATTGGGGTTAAATAGGGTAGCTATTATAGAGGGTAGAGAGGAGGGCAGATGCTTTGGATGTGGAGTGAAGGGACACAAAGTAGCAGGGTGTAAGTTGATGAGAATTGAGGTAAAAAGTAAGTGCTGACTATGTAAGAGTGAGAAGCACATGGCCAGGGATTGTCGCCAGGCTTTCCTTTGTAGGGTATATGGGGAAAGGGGACACAAGCCAGGGGAGACAGAATGCAGTAGAGGAAGGATAGGAGTACATGAGGACGATGGAAAAAATGGGAGGGACCCTCTGGACCCCTTAGAGGGGATGAGTCTGGTCAAATAGGAGGAAGGGGGGAGCAGGGTGCGGGTAGAAAGATTGTAGGGGATGGATGGAGGGTGTTGCAGATAAATTTAGGGAAATGCAAGATAGCGCATGATATATAAAGTGATTTTCAGGAGAGAAGTGGATGTGGTGTGTGGTTCTGAGATAAATGCTAGGTATGTGGAAAAGCAAGGATGGATTATGGACGATACAGGAGAGGCAGGAATAAGAGTGGTGGGAGATGGAATGAGGGTGGATGAAGTGAGGAAGGGGTACGGATGGGTGGTAGTGCGAATGGGAGACATGGTGGTGTACAGTGTGTATATAAGCCCAAATGTCAGCCTGGAGGAATATGAGAGGAGCATAACAGGATTGGAGGACGATATGAGGGTGTCAAAAGGGAAAGGGACGATCATGGGGAGAATGGTTACAGGGGACTTCAATGCGAAGAATACTGTATGGGGAGGGAAGAAAACGAACAGGAGAGGAGAGATCCTGGAGGAAGTCTTGACAGCCAACGGGTTGGCGGTGCTGAATGATGGACTACTGCCCACCTTCATGAGGAGTGACGGTGGTTCGTCATTCATCGATATAACGGCATGTGATGAATGGCTGTGGGAAAGGGTGAGTAGTTGGAGGGTGCTGGAAGATGAGGAGAGCTTGAGTTTACATAGGTATGTAGAGACGGATATAAGGAAAGAGAGAAAGGAATTATTGGAAGAGAGGGGATGGAAGTGGACAAAGACTGAGGCAGAGAGTATGAGGAGGAAGCTAAGGGGGGAGATAGAAAGGGGACTTGGGCATGATGTGGAGAAATTGTACGATGTGATACAGGGCTGTAAAAGAAAGGGGAAGAGTGGCAATAGACGTGAGCGGAGGGCAAATTACTGGTGGAATGAGGAGATACAGAAGTTGTGGAAGGAGTGTAAGCAAGAACGGAGACGGATGCTGAGGGGAAGGATAAAGGGAAAAGGGAGATACAAGGAGAAGAAGAAGGAACTAGAGCGTAGGGTGGAGAGGGAAAAAAGAGGGAAGTGGGAGGAGTTACTGGGGGAACTGGAAAACAATCCATGGGGAAAGGCGTATGAAATAGCGGTGAAATGGATGGGTGGAAATAGGAACGAGGTGCTTGAGGAGGATTGGGAGAGGGAGATTATATGGAAATTGTTCAATGTGGGAGAAGGAGGAGTGAAGGGTAGGTTTTGGGAAGTCCAAGATACTAGAGGGGTGGAGAAAAAGTGTGGGATAAGATCGGTAGAGAAGTGGGAAGTACAGGAGGGAGGATGGAACATTAAGGTAAGGAAAGCTACAGGGATAGATGGCCTGAGAGGTGATATGGTAAAGAGGATGTTGGAAGACAAAGAGGAATACTTTTGGGAACTATTCAAGTTGAGGGAGGAAGAGTTTCCGGAAGCATGGAAGGTGGCCAGGGTAATACTGTTGAAAAAGGCGGGTAGAGAGGGGAATCGGCCGGGTGACTACATGCCTATCAGTCTGCTGTGTGGTATGGGTAAATTGATGGAGGGGATAATAAAAAATAGGATTGAGGAGGAAGTTGGTAGAAATGGGGGTTTTAGGGAAAACCAGCACGGGTTTACAAAGGGGGAATCATGTATCTCGGCTCTGGGCAGGGTGATGGGCTTGGTGGAAAAGGCTAGGGAGGGCAATTGGAGGAACAAGAGATTGGCCCTTCTCGTATTCTTTGACGTTGGGAACGCGTTCAACAGTGTCAGCAAACGGGCGGAGTTGGGTGCGTTGCTGAGGCTTGGAGTAGGGGAAGGGCTAGTTAACTTAGTGGAGGACTACCTGACGGGGCGGGTGATAGTGGACTCTAGAGGGAGGAAATATGAGACCGGAGCTGGAGTGCCACAGGGCTCGGTTCTGGGACCGACGCTATGGAAATGTGTGTTTGATGAGGTTTGTGGGATAGTATGTGAAGAGGGATGTGAGATTACGGTGTATGCGGATGATGTATGTCTGGTATGTACGGCGAAGGGAGAGGCGGAGATAGCAAGAAAGGCGGGGAGGATGTGCAGGAAGATTGTGGAGAAGATAGAGCGGTGCGGACTGGAAGTGGCGGAAGATAAGACGGTGGGTCTGCTAGTGAAGGGACGGAGCAAGACGAGGGAAGTTGCGGTGACGGTGAAGGGAAGGAAAATTCGGATAGAGGAGTCTGTGAGATACTTAGGAATGTGGTTGGATAGCCAATTATCCTTTAAAACACACATGGCAAAGGCGGCACAGAAAGCAAAAGTGAGAGCAGCAAGGCTGGGGAGATTGTTGTGCAATGTGAAAGGGCCGGGAGAGTGGAAGAGGAGGGTAATTGGTAGGACAATAGAGCAGAGTATGCTGTACGGTGCGGAAGTCTGGGGTGAAAGAGCGGGGGTGAATACGAGGGTTATGCCACTCCTGCGTTTGCAGAGAGGGATACTCCTGAGGGTGGTACAGGGATACAGCACAGTGGGTGGACTGGCGGCAGTGGTGCTGTCAAGATCCTACTCATTGTACCTAGAGGCTAGAGCCAGGAACAAACGCTGGAGGGGTGCGACTGTAGAGGAAATGAAGGAATGGTTGGAGGAGGAAATGGAGAGAAGATGGGAGAAGTATGAGGGCGCGCTAAAAGGAGGGATTGGGAGTAGGAGAGAATGGATGGACCGGAAATTTGGGGAGGTAAACTACTTCTTGACACAGGTGCTCACTGGGCATGGGTCGAGAGTAGGGTACCACCACAAGATTGGGAAAAGAGAGACTGGATTGTGCGAGAGATGTCAAGTGAAGGATGATGTGGGGCATGTGTTCAGATGCTGGAAGAACGTGGAGGAGCTGGTAAAATTAGAGCAGAAACTAGGGGAGGCTGTGTATTGGGAGAACATGGTGGAGATTATGTTGAGGGGAGAGGAGGAATGGATGGAGGTGAGTGGCGTAGTGGAGAGAATGATTAGGGGGAGAGAAGGAAATGATATGACATGAGACGTAGGAGTGATATAAGGGAGAAGATGACGGAGTGTGTGAGGGACCGCCGCCCGTCTCGAAGTATGCTAGGGTAGTGATTCCGAGGCGGGAGTAACGGCGAGCTTTGAGGTGGGTTTGGTGGTAGGCATCCCTTGGGATGAGTCCAACACTGTCTGGGTCATGGGACATGGCCCATTCGAACATGAGTTTTCCATCTCGGCCCGAAAAAAAAAAAAATATAGCACCTAATGCACTGATACCTTTACCTAGTTGGTTCTGTAAGTATCCCATGACAAATGCGTCTTTTTTTGCATCTGTTGTGGGGATCATTGCTTGAACCCCGTATGCGGGCTTCCAAGGGAAGGCAATTGCTTGGAATCTGTCGACTGTCAAACAATTTTGATTTGATTTCCTTTTCTATACCTTGCCGCAAGTAGCTAGTCCATCTGCTTGCTAGGCTGCCATATATTTCTGCTCCGTACGTTTTTTCCCAAGAGGGATCCTCTCCAAGAATGTGTGTCATGTTATCTATGTCCACTTCGCCATTGCTGCTGCTAGAACCATGTTCCGATCCACTGCACACATTACTGGTGGTCGATGACGTGGATGAGTCAGAATCTGAGCCTTTGAAGAAAAACTGTTCTATAGACAAATTGACATTACTACGGCCCTGTCTATTTCACAGAAGCCTATAAAGTATTTCTAGCTTTGTTTTTTAGACCCTGTATATATGACGGGGTGTATAAGAGTTTAATTCGAAAGGTATCTTATTGTGGCCCAGTTTATTTTACGTATAGGTATAGGCTCGTCAGTTAATGAGTTTAGTCGTAGAGTGAAAATTCACTCAATGTTTAAAACATTAATCTGTTATCTCTGTATATTTCACAGAGATGTATAAAGCCGATGTAAATTCATTTCGTTTCCATGATACTTTCTACAGACACTGTATATTTCACAGTTATCTATCAATACAAAACTCCAAACCATTTAAATACGTTTTTTCGCCGGCTTATCGCTTGGAAAGAAAAAAGGTAAACATATTAGTACCTATCGACTATTTTTATCGATAAAATCGGATTGCATGAATCATAGATTTCGACAAGTAGAGGAGAATGCTATTTCCTTTGGTCTTATTCGTCTTGTAAGTTGACATTTTGGTGGTTCTCTTTCAACTAAAAATAATAAAGGGTTGATGCGGTTAAAATTTTACTTACTTGATTCATATTTTTTAAGTTTCTCTTCCAACCGTCTCATTTTCCTGCGAATTCTAAACGCTCCTTCTGCTTTCCTTGCTGGATGATTTTAAGCACACACTTCAAAATTTTATTTATAATTTAACGATTCACTGCTTATCGTGCACGTTACAGCTAGTGATGAGCAAAAGTGGTCTTGGTCTTGCTGTCTTGGTCTTGCGAAAAAGCAAGACCAAGACCGAGACCAAAACCATTCTTCTACTCACAAGACCAAGACCAAGACAGTATGAACCAGAACAAGACTAATACCAAGACCGACTATGCAAGACCAAGACTAAATACGCAACAGCAAATCCAGGATAAAGCTGAGACATTCGATTTGTCGTCTTGGGGAAGGGAAATAAAGGATGAAAGCTTGAAAAAATTTGAAAGCTTGTATGAAGAGTATCGACAGCGAGAACCTGTAGAAGAACCAATGGATACAAGGGAAGAGAATCATGATGATGAAGATGCCATAGACTTCAACAAATTGTATTCACCTCCATCCTCTTCGATGGGTTCTCAATCATCGAAGAAAGAACTTGAGCAGTACTTGAAAGAACCAAGAGCTGCGAGTAATGAAGACCCACTGCACTGGTGGAAACGTCACGAGCTGCAATTTCCAATTTTGGCGAAAATGGCTCGCGACTTTTTGTCGATTTCAGCTACATCGGTCCCAGCTGAACGGCTATTCTCCAAAGCATCACTTGTGATTCGGAAACATCGCAATCGGTTAAACAACGAGTCAGCTCGATGGTTGCTCTGTATTAATTCATGGGCATCCATAATAAATTAATAAAAATGACATTAATGAGCTAATAGAATATTTATATTTCTAAAGTGCAATAAAATAAAGTATTTTACAAAATAATGATTGATTTTCAACTATCTATTCACAATCCATCTTTGAATAACAATAAGAAATATCTTAATGAACTTTTTTTAATTCAAAGATAGTAAATTTAGGTTTAAGAATGTTTGTTGAATAAAAATAAAATGTTTACAAAATGTTTTGAAAGATGTTCGTTAAGAAATTATGGCGAGACCAAGACTAAACAAAACACAACAAGACCAAGACCAAGAAGAGGTAAGCAAGACCAAGACCAAGACCGAGACCAGACAGATTTGAGCAAGACCAAGACTGAACAAGCAAGACCAAGACCAAGATTGTTCGAGTCTTGGTCTTGCTTTGCTCATCACTAGATACAGCGCAAGAAGTATAATGACGGGACTAGGTACGGGCCAGGTAGGTGGTTATTAATTATCTTTAAACTTGCGAGCACAGCAGTGATAAGAAGTACACTACAGGGTGATCTAGGAGGACATGTACAATAGAAGTATAATTACGTTTAAACATCATTATCCTAGCACGCGTGCCACGTTTTCCAGGGGGTTCAACAAACACATCAAAAATGTTTATGCACAATATCACAAAACTTGTTGATCACAACACAAAACTAGGTATACCAAAGATTATATTATTATATACACAGAAACTATATATACAAAACAACCAAAATGGTGACTGACGCATAGTTTGGATCACACATAACATATGGTTTAGATAACCGAGGCGGTGGGTGGCGAAGTAGCCAATGTGCTGCCATGCATGCGCATTTGATGAATAGAAATAATTGTGCTAAATTTGAAAGACTTAGAATAAATATTTTTTGGTTATTATATACCAACAAATTGTAAATAATGATTTTCTAATTGGAACGTCCCTAATGCGGATCTAGGTGAATTGATCGAAAACAATTTATCGAAAAACAATTTATCGAATAGGTGAATTTATCGAATGACAATTTTTGTAAAGTAAATTATAATAATTTTCAATAATAACCCAACCAAACCTACCCCTACCAAACCACCTTCGTATTTTTAGTCAATTTTTGAAGAATAAATTATAATAATTTCCAATAATAACCCAACCAAACCTACCCCTACCAAACCACCTTCCTATTTTTAGTCAATTTTTGAAGAATAAATTATAATAATTTCCAATAATAACCCAACCAAACCTACCCCTACCAAACCACCTTCGTATTTTATCACCATTAGGTTGGCAGGTACCTATTCGATAAATTATTTATTCGATAAATTGTTTTTCGATAAATTGCATTCTGTCGATTGTCATTCGATAAATTGTTTTCGATAAATTCACCGCATACCCCCTAATACATATAAATCAGAACGTCCCTAGTACGTACAAATTAGGTCTGGGACGTTGGGACCAGCTTAGGACTCAATATGGACGTCCTAAGGACATCCTGCTGTTTGGGTATAAAATTACCTACGTGTAATAAAGTATAAATACAAAATTGTTCGCGTACTAATTGTTCACGTACACTTTAGAACCAGTTCTATACATCCTTTGGACGATCCCGAATGTACAGTTACGAACGTTCTAATTTGGTCCAATATTATACATTCACTGGACAAACAAAGACGTACAATTATGAATGGTCTTGTTTAATACAATATTGTTGGTCCATTGAAAGTACATAAACGTACAAACTGTGCACGAACAATTTATATCCAGTTCTACATATACATGATATGGACATACATAAACACACAAATATGGATGTTCAAGAAAATGTCCAGTTTTATAAGTTCATTGAACATCCATAAGACGTACAATTCTGAACGTACAGGAAATATTCATAAAAACACATTCACTGAACGTCCATATAATGTCCATGGACATTTGGACCTAAAATGGATATCCATTGGATGTTGTGTGCTATATGGGATTTCATTCATTTTTCTCGCAATATTTTGAAGAACGCCAGTTGCACATATTACAGACATGATGTTCAGACGCATTCCATATGCCAACACAGGAAATCTCCGTTTCCAATTACCAAATAGACGTTCAACGATATTTCGAGTTCTGATATGGAATTCATCATTGTATAAATTTTCACCTCGTGTAACAGTATTGGGTAATGGAGTTGAGAGATACGGTCTTAGTGGGTAACCACTATCACCTACAAAAATTACACTTGTATTTTTTGTAATTAAATTGTTATTGTACAAAATTACCTAATAAGAATGAATTTTGAAATTCACCATTCTCTACTCGAGCTCGTATTCTGCTACTATTAAAAATTGTAGCATCATGAGCTGGCCACAAGATCCAAAATGTGCAGCCTCGCATCTGATATGACTTGAACATTCAAGGAAAAGTAGCCTTTACTGTTCCTGAAAACTTCAGCATCGTCTCCACCAGGCGATTGTATTTTAACATGTGTACAATCGATTGCTCCTATAACTCTAGGGAACGAAGCAACAGCAAAAAAATCGTTTTCCACTTGCTGTATCTCCTCAAGGGTTTCGGGCATTTTTATGTGTTGATGACTCAATCCTGCAAGCGAAGCAGATACTCTGACAATAATCCTTGAAACCGTTGATGTGTGCATCCCTCCAAAGTCAGCAATAGATACAAGATGACCAGATGAAGCAAAGAAACGAAGTGTCACTAGCAGCTGGTTCATAGGTGACACACTATTTTTTCCAAAAAATAATGGAACCACACTGTTATGTTTTTCAATATTTAACAGAAATTAACAACAACTTACACATCATTATCAAATTCCAAACGTTCTTCAATTTGAATTAATACTTGTAAAACTGTTTGTTTTGTTAACCTAAACCGTTTATAAAAATTCAATTCGTCCATTTCGTGAAATAACTTATCGAGAATGCCGAAGTCGTTTTTAAAAAGATTTATTTTTACAAATTATTAAATTCTACAAAATGATTTTATTAAATTATGGTCTTAACTGTATGAGAAATAAAAAGAATCTAACGAGATTGTTAATTACTGAAACAAGAGTGTTCATAGATAAGGAAATATAATATAATATAATATGCTGTAGTTGCAGTCAGCACTTTTCTTAGATTACACCAGTGAAGGCGTGAGGTAATTCGTGAAAATAATCTGACCGTGTATATCTAGAAAATCCATGGTCAATAATATCTAAAATAACTAAATCGTCCTCAAAAATATCGTTTATTCTCAAATCCATTATTAACAAGTCACTGATCATTATTTCCTGGCCAAATTTTAGTGCTTTATTAAATAAAGATCTGTCCTTAAATGGCGGCCAAAATACCTCCGTTTTCCTTGGAGTTAGCCATTTCGTATGGACTACCGCCAACCCATTCCCTCCTTCCTCGTCAAATTGAATTACGGCAAAATTTGATTGGGCCATTTTAATTGTCTTGACATACGAAATAATAAGCTTATTCACAACTTTTCAGTTAATATCTTGCACAAACGACACCAAAAAACAATCATCATACCATAGAGAAAAAATTCTAACCTCTATTATTTGTGTGCCTATGCATGTGCTACCAATGCGAAAGGCAGAGTTGCCACATGGTTGCCACTACCAATTTTTTTTCGCGGTACATTTAAAGTAAATTAAGATTTGTTTTTACTAAAACCTCCTAAAAGCATTGTTTTTTTGGGAATAATTCAATAGTTAATAGTTAAAAAATGAAATAACAAGAAAAACATTCTTCAATATAATAGAATTGCAATGTGCAAAAAATTAATCTAAGCATTCTAATAAACAACACTGACAGCACTGTCGTGACGTCACACCGACCTTTACGGTGGGAATGAAATGACACACTTACCATAAATGGCGATATTCCAAGCAGTATGTTATCTATGATTTCAAGCATAGATAAGATTCCAAGTAGCCAAATTTTTAAAACAATTAAATAAGAAATAAATTCACTCCACGCGCAGTGAGAAGTGAATTACAGTGAATGATGAAATGTTTTTATTTTGCCTATTATATAGAGTATAGTCGCATATATCTATATTATTTATGCATAGTTTTTATTTTGCTTGGCCATTCTAAATAAAATATTAATGATAGCACGAATAATTCATTTTTGTTTAGCCATATCAAACAGATAATTCAGAAATCAAGTTTCTCAATGTTCAATAAGTTGACCAAATATGACGTTTAAATGACGTCAACTAACTGACGTCACTTTCACGAGATTGTCTTAATGACGTCATTATTTCGTCCCATTACGTCAGCGACCAAATATGACCAATAAAAGACGTCATTATGACGTCAGCTTGCTACCTGGGAATATACCACCCAACAAAATATTGCAAGTTGCACAGAAAAAATTGAGGTTATTTCAAGGTTTATATTCTCGATTTATCCCCAAGAACTACTTAAGTCAACAGATGTCGAAAGAATAATTATAAATATTCAACACTCTATGAATTTTTGAAAAATAATATTTTTCAAAAACAGTGGCCGTACAACTAAGGAGCAACATCTACTTTCCGTGCAATATGCACCGCCGGATATTGAATTACACCCCAAAGTCAAACGGGGTTGGTATATCTACAAGATATTTTAAAACCAACCTTTCTGGTTTGCGATTAGAAGGGACACCACAACTTGTAGACCACTGTTTTTGAAAAATATTATTTTTCAAAAATTCATAGAGTGTTGAATATTTATAATTATTCTTTCGACATCTGTTGATACATTCACTCTATTAAATACGACAATATTACAGGAAACTGTAATAAGATTTAACTACTTATAAGTACCCGACAGACTGGGACTTATTAAAGTTAAGAATTACTTTGCTATGTTTAGTATAGATTAACGGCCGGTGCAAACAAAATGAGAATCTTAAGTTCTACTTAACTTTAAGTAATACTTAAAAAATGCGGTGCAAACGGGCATGAGTGTATGAGTGAAATTTAGGTAAGTGAACCAGAAAATGTTCATAATTTTGAATATTTTTGAATGGTTGAATAAAAAAAATCCAAGCGTTTCATATGTTGAACATGTATTTTAATTTGAATGTGTTTGTTTTATTTCTATGATATTTTTTCACAATTTACATAGGCTACCAACGTTATAATTCTTTGAAGACAAAAGGACATAGTTGGCCTCACAAATTTTGAACTCACAAAAGAAAAAAATAATTCCCTGAGATAACCTATAAATAAAATAAACAATATTCAAAATAATAATAATATAGTCTCATAAAAATAACAAAAACATAAAATTTCATATCAAACTATAAAAAAAAACAAATAATACATTTCGATAATTCCCGACTGTGATAGATCGAAAAAAATAATGTGTGAGATTTTTATTATAAAATAACAGTTAAACCATATTAATTGTCATACCCAATCTGGGGCAATTACAAATATATAGCTGTGAATCAGATGGAGAGATGACTATAAATTCATTTCTTATAATTTCTATTCGAATTAATCTACTATTATTTAATTACATTTTAAATAGAGAGTAATTTTAAGCTTATGTATAACTGAATTTGGTAAAGTATCCAAATGAAGATAACATTCTCTCAGTGCACAGTATAGTTTTATTAAAGTTGTAAATATGGGAAGACCACCTACTAAAGTGGATTTCGCCCTACATTACATGTTTTTTGTCTATATGAATATGTCTTGTACAAATGTAACATTTGAATGAGTTTTCGCCTGTGTGACCTCGAGTATGTCTTGTTAATACTTGAGCAGTTGAAGGAGATATTGAACAAATTTTACATTTGAAAGGTTTTTCGCCTGTATGGATACGCAAATGTGTTTTTAAATTACTTTTAATTGCAAAAGATTTAAACAAGTTTTACATTTGAAAGGTTTTTTTGGCCGTATGGATACGTGAATGTGCATCTAAATTACTTTTGAATCCGAAATGTCTTGAGCAAATGCCGCATTTGTATGGTTTTTCGCCTGTGTGGCTACGTATATGTGATTTCAAATGTTGAATCTGTGACGTATATGTGATTTCAAATGTTGAATATGTGAATAAGTTTTTGAACAAATTTCACATTTGAAAGGTTTCTGGTCTGTATGAATACGCAAATGTGTTTTTAAATTTATTTTCTGTGTAAAAGATTTCAGGCAAATGTCACATTTGAATGGTTTTTCGCCTGTGTGACTTCGAATATGAACTGTTACTTGTTGAGCAGTTGAAAGAGATTTTAAACAAATTTCACATTTGAAAGGTTTTTTGTCTGTATGAATACGCAAATGTGTTTTTAAATTACTTTTCTGTGCAGTTTTAGGCAAATGTCACATTTGAATGGTTTTTCGCCTGTGTGACTTCGAGTATGAACTGTTAATTGTTGAGCAGTTGAAAGAGACTTTGAAAAAGTATCACATTTGAATGGTTTTTCGCTAGTATGAGTTTGCAAATGGACATTTAAATTTCCATTTGTTGAAAAACATTTTAAGCACAAATCACATTTGAATGGTTTTTCGCCTGTGTGACTTCGAATATGAACTGTTAATTGTTGAGCAGTTGAGAGAGATTTTAAACAAATATCACATTTGAATAGATTTTCACTTGTATGTGTATGCAAATGTATATTTAAATTATGTTTAGATGAGAAGTATCTTGAGCAAACGCTGCATTTGAATGATTTTTTTCCTGTACGGTAGCTTGAATTTTTAATTGAATGGTCTGTGGTTAGAAGATGTTTCAAACAAATGTTACATTCACTTGGCTTTTTGTCAGATTTCAAACACTTACAAATATTGTCACTTAAACCAACTTCACCTCCAAGTGGTGACTTGAAATTATCAATAACATTAAGCTGATGTTGAAGATTTATTGTGTCCTGTAATTCTTGTTTAATTTCTTTATCAGGAGCTTCAGTTTTGATATTGTTGATTCTTATTTTGTTGAATTTACTTATATACATCTTCCTCTGTTTTAAGCCATGATTAGTAGAGAAATGACAAAAATATTCAACTTTATTTTTGTTAAGATTTCCACAAACTTCACATATAATAATCCCAGTTGAAGAATACCATTTTTTATAACTTCCATTTAATAATTTTCCTGTAAGGAATAAATATATTGGAAAAACGGAATTTAAAAAGAAATTAGAATTAATTACTTATAGAAGAATGTTTATTCATATGGAACTAAACAAAATATCAATACTTTTTGTATTTGAATATTTTTCAATAAAGAAACAACTATCTGCTTAGATTATACTTCAACAGAAAATGTGATTAATTAAAACTTCAACCAAGTAACCACAAATCAACTTTTTTCATTTGCAAGAAATGAAAGTTTATTTTGCACACTAATTCAAGCTTTGATCATTAAACAGGCTAGATAAATAACCTGCTATACTGACAACACACTTTGTTTACAACCAACATCTAAATCAATTCTCTCATTCCAAATACATACAGCAAAAGTAACTGATTCCAATAACAGTGCTGTGTTGTATGAGAATTTATTTTAATGGAAATATTTATCTTAGCTTAGATTTATTTATTACTTGAAGAATGAATTTTAGTTGACTTTGATATTGAATTATTAACATGCATAGTTACACATTGTTTATTTTCCGTTATTAATATAAATTTGTATTCTTATGAGAATAGGTAAATAGTATTTATATATCGTCGGCGTTCTGGCAAAAGTCGTTAAGTCCAAATTTGAAGTTTTGAGAAAAAAGGGTCAAAAGTTTTAATTTTGAACGAGATATTGAACCAAAATTCCATTTTGCTTAACTGAATCATAATAAGGTCATCATAATATTTGACTGAGAAATACTTTTGTGGGAGTATTAGAGAAAACTTTCAAAAAGTGCATATTGCTTGAAAATCGACAAAAATGGACTTAATGACTTTTGCCAGAACGCCGACGATATCAAATGATAGGACATTGGGAAGTCCAGATCTGCAAAACTGTTCAGATTCTGATGCTTACCTGTGGAAGGTAAGTAGCAGGTTCTGAACACTTATACTTAATTTTTGCATAGTACACAACAATTCACCATCTTGTCAATATTATTTAACCAATAGGTAGATAAAGTATCCTTAATTGATCTACATTAAAATTTTTTCGCAATATCTACCTACCACAGTTGAATACAACAGCCATAATATATTTAGTAAAAATTAAAAAAAACAGCTGTCAAAAAACATAAATACCTATTCAATATGAGCAGTTTTGTCACATTTACTGAAAAATACAGAATTACCTACCAAAACTTTTAAATTGGCATTCTGTTCATAAACATTCATTCATGTATTAATGACATTTTGCATATTGTCAGAGATTACATAAATTGCTTTTTATAGATTTATCTCAATTATATATTAATTATTAAAGAACATATTGAGGAAGCACAAAAAAATTCAAATCATTGCATGGTTATTAGATTTATATAATATGGCAACATCTGTGGAATCAAGTAAAATAAATAAATAAACTCAGACATTGATGTTTGTGTTGGCATAGGATAATACTTCTAGTATATTAATTGTTCGGAGAATTCAAGGTACCTACCCTTAGAAATAGAAAATAAGGATAATCTAGAAATTGTAACAAAATATAGGTACTGTGTAGATATCTTCATCGAAAATCCAATGTTACATCAACTCACAGTTGAAATCTCAAGTTTTGAGACTTCTAAAAACTTAGAAATAAAGATTCAAGATGCAAATAAGAATTTCTAGTATTTGCAGGTTATTATATTCACATAAACCTTTGCTGAATTAATATACGGAAATATGGTTATCATTAATAACTTGATACAAAATACATAGGTATTACTCATCTAATTTTACTCACCTTTTAACTTAGATGGATTTCTTTGCTTCCTTTTTGAATATTTCATTTTAGTTTTAATTTTGTATGGGTTGATTTTAATTATGGGTACTATATTTAAATCTTCAGTTTTCTCATGTTTAATTGAACTGATAATTTTTCCAAATAAATTACTTTGAAAATTTAAGGTATGAATCTCTCCATCAAATTCATGTTTGATATCGGTAATGTCCTCCATACATTCCTTGGAATTAACCTTAATTTCATTCTTTGTTTCCATAATAATTACTAATGCACTATGTGTAAGAAAGTAATAGAATAATCTGGCATTCCACAGAATATTGAAATTTCTCGTCCACTAACAAGGTGATTAAGGTAAGTTTTTTAAATGATCCTCCACCTTCAGCGTAAACAATAACTAGATAGTGAATAATTCTTCTTCTTTCTCCTTTATTGGGTAATATCCCAGGGGATAATTTGCCCAGGAAACACGGGGGACTACAGACCATAGATAACATACAGACTACAGAACGTCGACTGATACCATGATTTAGTGCCAAATTTCTAGTGGAAGTTTGAGGTGATTCTTCTAAATCGATTACAATATTTTGTTTAATGGCTTGAGTAGTTCATGACGTCACGACAAACTGTCAAAAGTACCTCTCCCTTCCTACCACTTCAGGTCGTAGTTTGTGGGCACCAACATTTTATGAAAGGAATGGGTGGCAACACCGCTAGATGGTCTCTTTCGATGAGATAATCTAGCTTGGGCATTACATTTAAACTAAAGAGTAAACCATAGAGAAATATAATATAATCTTTTATTTTGTCTATGGAGTAGACAAAAATTTTGTCCATGCTATAGAAATACCATATATTTTGTCTATGAGAAATACTTTATTCTGTTATTATTGAACATTTATGCCCGGTTGCAAGAACGCTTATTAAAATTGATGAATGATTAACGGCTAATCAATGGTTCATCAATGGAATAATAACTCGTTAATTGTCCATTAATCAACCATCATTCACACATCAAAATGTAACGGATACCTGCAATGATGAACAATTAATCGCTCATTATCCACAATTTGCGTTGCACGAACGATAATTTATCTGTTGATGAACCATTAACAAGCCGTTAATCATTCATCATTGTAATGGAAGTTGGTTTGTCAATTATTCAATAATCAATTTGACAGTTGTCGTAAAAGTTCTTATTTATTTATTGTAATTCGTTAATTCAATTTTTCGTTGCACATTTTGAATCACAGGGTAAGTTTACCTAACTGGAATAATCTATTCTAGTATTTAGGTACATAATGGAATCCGATTTATCGGACCTTTTCTATTTGGAAAACGAACCTCCACGTAGACATCCCAGGCAAATCGCAATGATATCCTTTGATTATATAAAAATGGTGCTGTGGATTGCATCCACCTTAAAAATACAATCACCAACAAAATGATCTGGTGGAAAATGTCGAACAGTTTGAAGATGCGATGTACGAAGAAGAGTTGGATCATGTGAATAATCCGAATAATAACGCCAATTACGATACTCGAAACGGAAATTATTTTCAATAGATAATAATATTTAATTTTTTTTTGGATCTCTTCATTTTCTCAAAGTTTAAACGTTGAAATAAAATAATTTAATTTATTCAAATCTTCATTTTATTTGAACTAATTTCAATATACATTCGTGACGCGTTTCGCTAACACAGTAGCTTTCTTCCTTTTAACAATTTTTATTGTGGTTTTATTTGGCTGCGATGTCAGCACTATCCTCTTGCTGTTGCTGTTGCTACAAATATACATTCAAAATATATTTTCAAATTAATGAGAAGTATTTTTGTAAGTACACCCTTTACTCAGCCGCAGCAGTTTGAGCGTCCTTCAGTTTTAACTGATGTTTTCTATACGTACCTATTTCGCTGGAAATAATCTTGGTATTTAACTAACAATTTTTATGAATGAAATTTAAGTGCTTACATTTCCTTCGGCGATCTTTTCTTATGTTCCTTTTCAAAGTTTCGTATAGACTTTTTAAATGTTTTGCAGATCTCCCGCCTGATTCTGCAGATCAATTAGAATTTTTGGTTATAGAATGAAAAAAAAATTTAAATAAGAATGTACTATTTCATAATCCTTGAGAATAAGGTATATTATAGTAGTAGATATTAATTATACCATATTAAAAATTTACTCACTTCACAACCAAGGATAGCAGTAATTACTTCTCGATTTTGGTGAAGTTTTTGCGCTTCAGTATTTTATCCATTACGGTTAGTATATAATACAACGTAGATTGCAAATTTACCGTACACATAACTGTAGAATCCAAAAAACAAACCACAAAATCAAAATAGTTTAATATAAAAATATGACTTATAACAATATTATGACAGCAAACGTCACCGTTTCACAATGTTGCTACATCTTCCGACAATTAATGATCAATCACATGATGAATGATTAATAAGAGCTTAATTTTTTTCGTGCAACCGGATTCCCATTGATGGTTCATCATTTTTTAATCAACCATCACATGATGAGAGATTTGATTAGCGTTCTTGCAACCGGGCATTAGGCTATTGAGATTTGTCGTTACATCTCAAGTTTTTTCATGAACTGTTTATTACATTTATTTACAAATTTTAGGTGTAAATATCGTTTAGCTAATTGCATGAAACTGATTTACCAATACTGCATTATATTATTGTTTAGACTGCTCAATTTTATGGAAGGAAAGAATTCAATGTTATTATTCAAGAATTGTCATTATAACCCGATTTTTACAAATAATATTGTATACATTTATCTGAAATGGCGAAGATTCTTGGAACTGTTGATCTTTTTATCATTGGTGACTTATTAGTTAGATACTCAACTCCAATAGATCACTACTGCAAACATGTATCCTCTGACAGCCACATATCTCAAAAACATTCTTCATAGCCTTTCAACTTATTCAAAGAATTGGATAAACTACAGGTTTAGATAAATATATAAAACGCATTCTTTACAATTTATTTCAAATTTCTGATTGGAAGACCCTTTATATGTTGCGGATCTACCAATTCAGGCAACATACAATTAAAATAAAAATGAGTTAAATCTGGAAGGGCTTTCCTCCAAAAGTTGTCATCCCTGTATATCTGAAAATAAAATATTTTTAAGTAAGTGAGGAAATATAATTATCAATTCATTGTTGCAGACTTATGCAGTCTACATAAAAACGAAATAAATAATACATAAAAGTAAATTCAGTTGATTTAAAGCTATTACGTTAAAATGTTAGAGTGAACTTGTAATGTGAAGTGAACAAATATATATCTTTTACCTTCTCAGTTAGTAAACCAAATGGACTCCAAATACAAAAGATACACCACTGGCGATTTGTAACAGCAAGTTGTCCCTGTATTTGGTAGAAATAATTGTGGTTTCTTTTCAGTTTCAAATGCCCATCAACAACTCTGGCAAACTTTATTTTATTCTGCAGAATGGCTTCCATTGGAGACATTGTTGAGATGGAAGATGGACATTTAATTTCAATGATTCCATCCTCTCCAATCAGACCATCAGGACTGGCTCCTAAATAATGTTCCCTTGGATGAATATAAAATCCACTTTTTTTAATATCTATATTTAATTTTTCTTTTAGTTCATTAATGGCTATCGGTTCACTTTTATTGCCATATCTGGTGGCTTTGTTGCCCATAAAATTGCTGTAAAGCAAATTTTTTACCAAATTGGCTGTTGATAAGGCTTTTCTTCTTTTACAAATTCTTCCAAAATTGGATGCAGTCAATCTTATTGAGCGCTCCTGTATCCATAGTGGATTTGCACTTTGTCCCACAGTATCAAGTGCTATTCTATTAATTTGTTCCTCCGATTTCTCTATGGATTTCAAAAATTCCTCTTTTTTATTTTTATACAGCTGATCATCCAATGCCAGAATTTGAATATTCGCATCAGGACCATAATCTTTGTCTGGTATATTATTTTTTCTACACTGCCTTCGTATATGCTTTTTTACTTTCTTTATTGGTATTTTCTTTTTTCTATCCATATATTTTTTTGTGAAGCTTTTTGGACTTGAGCGCACTAATGCTCTGTGCATCTCTCCATAATAATTCCCTTTACTATTAAATGATAGGGCTGCTGCTTCACATCTGGTTTTGTACGAGCCTCTGAGAGAGTAGTTGACTCGTTCACCTCCAACAAATTTGCAAACAACACTATTAAATTGCTCAGCAATATTATTATTCATATTTAATATCAGACTACCAGCATTATCTATGAGTCTTTGCAGAGGTATTTGCAAATCTTGATCAATTCCACATTCCCGCATGAGTGGCATAAGGTTTTTTTCGTCAGATGAAGGCTCACATTTAAAATAGCCTATGTTTTCACATCCAGAATGTTCTCCAAAAATATGGGATGGAATATTTTTTAGATCATTCTGGAGTAAACGAACATTCTCCATGAGGGCATTAGATTAAGTAGAGGAATTGGTACAGTTCTGGGAACTGTCTGTACATAAGGTTCGATATCCTCTCTTACTTTAATTTCTAATTCATTTTTGAAGGATCCTACGGTATTGAATGAGTTTGGGAATTTACTCAAAATATATGACTGATTAATAATACGAATATTATTGATACATACCTCACTTCCAAGCTCAAGGAGTTTTAGCCCTAGGATTGCTCCCCTACCTAATATAGGTTTATTTAAACCTTCAATAACAATTATTTCAGAATAATGACTCCTCCCACATAGCAATTTGACATCCTAAGCATATGCGTGGAATATTTTCAAAAGAACATGGATGTGCAAAGCGTGTTCTCAAATGATACCAAAACAAGTGCTATAGGTAAATAGATTGTGTTGCGCCCTGGTCACATGCTGGTCAGGTTATTAGAATTTAATCAAAGATGTCCTTATAAGATGCTGAGTATGTACCCAGCACTAAAAAACTCAAAGTGCCAACAAGCATGTGATAAAGATGTTATTACCCAGATAACATATGAAAATACAATGGATGTCCAATGGATATCCACATTGAACATAAGGGATATCCATAGGATATCCGTTCAAGTCCAGAAGGATATCCTATGGACATCCATTGAATATCCGTTTCGTACTAAAAATGGATATTCCTTGTAAAAATATGGACTATTTGATAATTCTAACATTTAACAAGTACTAGATACTTCACTTCCCATGTATTGCAGATATTTCATATTTTTACAAATGCCACAATTTATTATTTTAAAATTTTCACCGCGACGGGGATTCGATCCTATGTCTAAAATTCCTCACTTCACCGAGTCAGAGCCGTAAACCACCATGCTATGAAGATACATGTGATAGCTTATCAAGCTGTAGATCATTTACATGCAGTTTTTTATCTAGTGTGTATGATGTATGTCAAAAGTAAAAGAGACGTTTTAAATAATGAAATACTTATTAAATATATAATCTGTTGAATAACATAAGAAGTAAATATTAGTAATTAGTAGTTTTTGGTAATAAAGTATATAGTGTTTTAGTTTGACAAAAAAATGTATAAAAACAGGTAATTCACAGTCGTGGACAAAATATAGTGTTCTACTCGCATATAATGGCTATTATTCACTCGCACCATCGTGAATAATAGCCATCATTATAATTGAATCGTGAATAATATACTATAGGACATGAACTGGAGACATTTAGGACATGAGCTGCATACATTGAGGACATGAACTGGATATGTTTTGTACAAGAGCTGTCTACACAGTCTAACATCAAATTATCATTTATTTTTATGAAACCACAGATGTTCAGCCTTATTCACTTTTCCTCCTTCCAAATCAGATACAAATAGACATTTTATGTAATGCCACTTCCTTTAGCCGCACTGGTCTAAGCTTTTGCTACCTTCAATTACTTTTTTTTCATTACATGAAACTAAAAATATAATAGGTACCCATTACGAGTGTAAAAAATTATTCGAGTAGCAGATGGAAGGTATAAGTATAAAATATAGCGGACCATCATTCAAATAAATCTTCACGTCCAGTGATGAACGACAACTGAAGGTCCAGTGAATGTCCCTAAACGGATATCCATTGTACTAGTGGTAAATGAACATCCATTGAATGTCCTATCTGTCTCCATGTCCATATCGTGGATATTATATGGATATCCATAGGATATCCTATGTTTAGTGGGTAGGTACAATCTATTCCCATCCTTAGCATGTGCACTAAAAGGATACAACGCCACCTGCTAAAAATAGGTACTGTGCCGCCCTTATCACATGCGATTCAGGTTCATAGAATGTAACAAAGATACTCTTGTCAAATACTGAGCATCCACCAAGCACGAATACCGTGTTGCCAATAAGTGTTATGGCAAGTTCTTTTCAAATTCTAGTTAACTTCATAGCATGTTATTAAAGACTTTCTTGTAGTAAGTGTTAAGGATATCTTGTTCTCATCCCTTGCATGAATAAAGCTGCAACATAACTTTCCCATGGGCATGTGGAAAGCGTGCGAAAAGTCGCACTAACGCATGCCGTGCGGAAATTTTTTTGTGGCGTCCAGGTAAAAAACTATAACTATAGACATTTGGTATGTAAACACCACTTTACAACATAGCTCTATTATCATATATTTTTAAAGATTGTATCTAAATTAAAAGATGTGAAATAATTAATATTTTTAGGTACTAAATATGTAGGGGTGATCTAGCTTTTCTCTATTTCGCATCGGCTAAAGCTGTAGTCTTCTTTCTGTCCCCCAAATTTATCCTTTCCTTGGCTTTAACCAAAAAGGTTTTTATCACGTCTACTATGTTAATCTTCAATAATTATACAACAAAAAACACATAAAATTTAATCAAAAAATGTAAAAAAACTCCAGAGGCCAAGCAACCCTACCCAAAATTCCACAGCAACAAAAATGAATACGGGAAATACGGTCTACCCATGGGTCTACCCTAACAATGACAAGTGACGGGTGTGTTCAGAACTCGGATGCGTTCAGATAAAAGAGTCCGGTCGAAGTATGGCGCAGGGAAGGACAAGTCTCGTCTTCCGGAGATGAATCGTCCTCATCGTGTAGTATTAGTAGTTATATATAGAAATGTTACACACACGAAAATTTTACTTTTAAAATAGCTTTAATTTGAACGAAAATAACTAATAGGCATGATGACAGTCATTAAGAATCACTAAAATATTGATTTGATATAATTATATATGATGCAGAGATTCTAAAAAAATTACCCATTTTTATTTTACATGTGTGATGACCAATATTTTAGTAAGAATATAAGCACAAAATTTAACAATCCGCCATCTTAGCTCAAACGCCAATCAGAAGAGAGTGACGAAGTACTTTCGCAAATTTGTCCTTGATATTTTGTCTTTTGTCCAAACCATAGATAAGGCCGAACTATCTATGGTCCGAACATCTGTTCTGTTTTGAATTTCCTTTGTTTGTGTGATTAATGTATCACAGGGTCCGTTCCGAATTACGCATGTAACGCATAAGCTGAATTACTGTTGCACGGCGCTTCGAAATCGTTCCGTTTTAATAATGTGCATGAAGCGCTATAGTTATTCGGAACGGTTGTATACGCATTCTGCCATCGTTGTCACTTAATACTACCTTCATTTGCTCTTTCCATTTCATTTTTACTTAAAAATAAGGTTATAATTTCATTACTTTCATCTATTAAAACTGGAAACTCATACAATGTTGTTTCTGTCAAGCCCTCCATAGTCAAGTTGGTATCCATTAGGGTTGTGATCAGAGATAATGTTGTGATTAGGGGTTGTCTCTGTGGTCTCTGCCATTACCTGTGTTCAGTTGTGTTTCGAATTACGCATAAGACGCATAGATTGCATAAACGCATCAACTGCCTCATGTCAAGAGAAGAAGCAGTCAGTGCGCTGGAAGGAGCGTAAAAATTCAGTACGGTTAGTACAACATTGCAGAAGTCTCAGCGCTATCAATACGCGCATTGATTAAATCGGAACAATTTTCTATGCAGTCAACGCGCTTTATGCGTAAATCGGAATGCACCCACAATAAACTTGTAACCTGCAAGCTGTCAAGTGTTTGAAGTTTGACGATTTTACCAATGACATAAAACAGTCTATTTTATGTTCTAAGAATGACACAGATCACCTATAAATGGTATTTACGAATTGATGATGTCACAGACAGACGCCATTACTATACTTGCGTTTTGGCGCAGCATTTAAAATGCATTTTTAAAAGGTAAATTTCTCCTTTAAAAACTTTTTTTCTAAGAGAAATAACATTTATTGTAGATAAAGTATATATGTGAAAACATCGTGGAGCAGTTTTTCAAAATCAGTCATCATGCCTATTGCAATAAAATGATGAAATTTTTATATTGTTTATTTTATAAATGTTGTAAACGTAATCAAACAAGTAAAAAGAACAAGATACACATGTTTCGTTCGAATTTATATAAAAAATAGTGTCGATGTAGCATCTTCTTCTCGTGACGTTCACATTTCTCCTCCCTCCTTTGGATTGATCTTCGTCCGCGAAGTCTCAGGGGTATTTTCGATAATTTCTTGTAGAATTTGAACTTGGGCAGGTGACAATTTCGGTCCAAAAAGGATTTTTGATATTCTCTTTCTTTTCTTCATAAAAATAGTTACCAAAAAGACTGAAACAAATATTATTAATAAAAGTGCAGTAATGCTGACTCCGGTTGGAATAGGCGGTAAAACTTCGGTTTCTTCTATCGGATGTAGTTGGCCATGGGTTTCGGGAATTTTCAGTTTTTCAATGTCTAAACTATGGTCGGGCATCAATTTGATGGGAACAATATCTGGTAACGATATTTCGTGAATAGTCTTTTTGCCGTAAATAATTCCTTCTATTGTTATTGGCTCGTTGGACATTAGGAGGCTGCTGACTTTAATTTCTTGATCTTGAATTTTGGTTGGGTGAACGATCCCTAACAAAATCGCTCTGCTAGATTCTATATAAAAGTTTTCAGTTACAATGGTTTTCGTGCAATTTTTAATATTGGGTAATTGACATCTGGATTTAATGAATTTTGTACAGACTATGTATTCCGCTTCTCCTCTACATTCTTCGTACCATTTATTATTGGCGTAGAAAGATGTAGGTGGTATAATCATAACGTGTTCATTATTAGGGATGGGGTAAATTCTATGGGTAAGAAAGGTATTGGTGTGGAAAATTGGGATTTTTATTATTATGAGCATTGTGTTCAGAGTTACACAGACTAATGTCTTGGAGGATTCTATTAGTTCGTAGGGGTGTTCGTCATTTATAAGTAGGGCGTTTCTAGAATAGATTTTAATAAGTTCAATTTTTAGTGTTTCAAGTTCATTCAAAGTAAATAGCTCAATATTTGAAAGATTTAATTGAGATAAAGTAATGGTTCGAATGAGTTTCAATAAGAATTCATTAGTATTATCAAGATTTATAATTTCATTATGAAGAATGATGTAACCATCAAAATCAGCTGATAATTTATGAATTGCAGCTGAGATTACAAGATTATTATTATTAATTTTTTTTAATAAGTTATTGAATCTCGTATCAAGAGATTGACCAAAGGATATTTGATTATTGAATTTTCTTATTATTTCGTTTTGTTTTAATTCTATAGCGGTTATATGTGTTTTGAGTAGGTCTAGGTCAGTGTCGTCTGGATTACCGGTGACGTATTTTATTGCAGTACCTAGGAAGTTGAATAAACCTTTTTTCTGTTTACGCGTGATTTTATGCAAATTATCTTTTGCTTCTTCGAGTAAATGGGAATATTGGGAAATTAATGCTGTAAGCGGGCTATTTTTTAGGGGAATTTTAAAATAAGTTTCAGGATTTGCGGATAAAATTTCTTCTAATTTATCTAAGTCTATGTGTAAAATGTGGCGGTGATAGTGGGATATTTCTCTCGAAAATCCGATTTCTTCAGCATAGTAACCATTGTTCGGGATCTCATGGATTTTGAGAGGATGTCCCAGGGATAGGATTGTCCTCCTGCAAAAATGTATCTCCTTGAGAATTTTTATTCCTTATTTTACGTAATCGTTTCACATATTTTAAATGAGTACTAGTTTGGTTTCGTTTGTTTGTTTTACCTATAATTTTTGTTTTGTTTTGTTTTTTAGTATGAATTTGAGTATAGGGGGCTTGTAGTTTCGATTTGTGTTTTTTCTTTGTAACGTATATGGTTTGTGAAGTATTAATGTCGGGTATAGGTTCGGCTTTTTGATTCTGTTTATCTAATATTTCTTGCCTTTTCCCTTTTTGTTTTTGGTATAAGCTAGCTAAAAAGGGTTGTAATTCGTCCTTATGTTTTTGATTATATGTTTCGTAAAGGGGGAGATCAAAATCAAAATGTATCTCTTCGGCATAGGGTCCATAAAGGATAGAAAACGGAGAGAAATTTGTGGCACTATGTATTGATTGGTTATAGATTAATACAGCAAGCGTGAAAATATCGTCAATGGGGTCTTGGGGATTTTGTTCACGTAGAGTTCTAAGTTTTTCTATAAGTGTTGAATGGAATCTTTCAACGGGCGAGTTAGATGAGGAATTGTTAACTGTTGTAAGGTGAATTTCTATTTTGTGAAGCTTTAAAAACTCTTTTATTACTGCAGAGTTAAACTCTGTTCCATTATCACAAACGATTTTTCGGGGGTAATTATGGTGCGAAAAGTAATGCTTCAATTTACTTAGAATTGAAATTGATGTTTTATCTGGAACTTTGTAACACTGAGCGTATTTAGAAAAGGAATCAATAATTGTAAGAAAAATATTCTTATTGCAATGAAACAAATCTAAGTGTAAGATGTCGAAAGGTTTTTGACCAAGAAGAGGTCCTAATTGGGGTAATTTATAAGGATGTCTTTCGTATTTATTTTTTAGACAGATTTCGCATTGATTAATGAAATCGGAAATAGTAGTTTGCATAGATGGCCAATAAAGTTGTGATTTTAGGTGTTTATAAGTTTCTACAATTCCATTATGATTATCGGTGTGATATTTCCTAACACATTCTATTTGTTTTTCCTTATCCTCAATATCAGATAAAATTTTATTACAAAATATAGCTTTGACAGTTGAATTAATGTTTTCCCTAAAGTAATTACAAATAAAGGTTTTAAAATCATGGGGCGATTTTATTGCAAATTTTTGGCTAGGTTTTAAAATTTGTTTGAAGGCATCTGTAATTTCTGATTTCCAGTTATCTGTAACTGTTATAACGTACCTATGTTTATTAAATATTTTTTTGTAAATTATTTCATAAATTTGAGATTGTGGTGTTATAATAATTTGATTATTGGATAAATTTATTGGTTCTTCTGAAATTTGAATTCCGGTAATTGGGTGTTCAATGTCAGAATGTCGTGTATTATCGGTAGTTATTCTGTCAAATTCGTCTAAAAATTCGTCTGCGTCAATATCGATTTCATCTGGGGGCTCTGCTTGGTTTGAACTGATTGTGTCCAATGCGTTAATTTGTATGCGAGAAAGGGCGTCAGCTACTTGATTTTCTTTACCTTTTCTGTATTTCACTTCAAAATTATAATCTTCAAGTTTTAACCTCCAGCGTGCTAAGCGGGAAGTTGGGTCTTTAATTTTATAAATCCATACTAGGGGGTTGTGGTCTGTTTCTACTATAAATTTTTGGGAATATAGGTAAGGACGAAAATGCTTGCATGAATCAATTATGGCTAATAGTTCCTTTTCGACTGTTGAATAATTTTGTTCAGCGGAATTCAATGTGTGTGAGTAGTACGCGATGGGGTGATTATTTTGTGATAAAACAGAACCGATAGCAATGTTTGATGCATCGGTAGTAAGAGTAAAGGTTTTTGAGAAGTCAGGGTATTGAAGAACAGGGGCATTACTTAACAACTGTTTGCATTTTTCAAAACATTCTAGATATTGAGAGTTATTAATATCGATTACAGCTCCTTTGCGGGTGCATCTGGAAAACGGGGAAGTAATTTTTGCAAAGTTTGGGATGAATCGGCGATAATAGCCAATAAGTCCTAAAAATGATTTGATTTCTTTAATAGTTTTTGGAAGCGGAAACTTTTGGACGGCTTCTAGTTTGATAGGGTTCGGTTTTATTCCTTGAGGGGTGACGATGTGACCAAGAAAGGCAACTTCTTTAGTAAGAAATTCAGATTTATTTAATTGTACTTTGAGATTGGTTTTTCGGAACACTTCAAAAATTTTGGCAATATGTACGAGGTGCTCGTGTAATGATTTGGAGAAAATAATAACGTCATCCATGTAAACAAAACAAAATTTGTAAAGGAAGGGTCTGAGGATATTATCCATCAATTTTTCGAAAGTGGAGGGAGCATTCTTCAATCCAAATGGCATTCTTAGGAATTCAAAATGACCATGAGGAACGGAAAAGGCTGTTTTTTCTATCGAATTTGGGTGGACTTCAACTTGGTGAAATCCCTGAGCGAGATCGAGGGTTGTAAAATAAGTAGCTTTACCTAAATTGTCAAGGATTTCGTCGATTTTTGGAAGGGGATACTTATCATCTATAGTGTTCTCATTGAGTTTACGATAATCGATTACCATACGAAATTTCTTTTCTCCGGATGCGTCTGCTTTTTTTGGTACTATCCATACTGGAGCAGAATAAGGAGATATAGAGGGTCTAATTATTTTGTTTTCTAATAGCTCATTTATTTGTTTCGTAATTTCATCTTGCATCGTTTTTGGATGTCTAAAACCTCTAACGTATATTGGATGCTCGTCTCGAGTTCTAATTTCGTGCTTGATGGCAGAAGTAAAACTCAAGTCCGATTTTTTATCATAAAAAATGTGAAATTTTTTGCAAAGATTTAAAATTTTTTGTTCTTCTTCAGAATTCAAATGCTGAGTTCTTATTAATGTCGAGTCAAAGTTCGTGGGACCGTTTGAAATTTCATAATTATTAAGATTTTCAACATGTACCGTATCAAGTTGTAATGGACTTGGTAATATGATTTTGTCTACATAGCCATCAGTGACTGTGTGAATAGATTCAGGAATTTTTATGTTATTTATTTTCATTTCCGGTAATATTATGTCACCGTGTGAAATATCTACTGGGATTTTATTGTATAAAGTAGAAAAAGGAATTGTTATATTCAATTTTCTTAATGTCAGCGTTTTATTTTCATAGTCGATTAAGGCATTCAAGCGTTCTAAGTCAAAATTTCCGAGTAAAATATCAAAATCTTTACTCCAGTCGGCTATTCGAGCATCTATTGGTTCGTTAATGCCGAATTCTTCGAACAATGATGTTTTGATATTAAAAAAATATTTATTAGTTAATTTCATAGAAGTCAATAAAAATGGTTTTTCATATTTATGTAATGGGTTGAAATAAGTAGAAGCTTTTGGTGAAATAATACTATCTGATCCTCCTGAATCAATCAGTACCTTTAAACCAGTTTTTGGCATAATGAAATAGGGTAGTTGGGGGCAATTTTTGATATTATTCAAACTTATAGAGGAGGAGGATCGTTGGTTGGACCTATTTGAAAATCCAAATCCAGAATCTCTTCGTCATTTTCAGAATTATTTATAGAAAATTTTGGTTGTTCCTCTGTGGTAGTATTAACATTAAAATGGTGAGTCCTTCTGGTAGAAGTACTCATGGGTTCATTTCTAGAATTAATGGTTTGTACTCCACTCATCGGAGAATGGTATGAATTAATTTGGGGGTTCGTGGAGTTTCTATGAAGTGGAGAGCGATTGAAAGATTGAAGATCATTATTTCGAGAATTGTTGGGTTGAAAATTATTTCTAGGAGCATTTGTATTGTTTCCTGGGAAGTTTGTATTATTTCTATAAAAATTTGTATTATTTGAAGGAGCGTTTCGGAATGAATTGAAATTCGGTTGAGGATGACTGTTGAAATTTCGTTGAGTATTATTACGAGAATAGTTAGGTCTTAAATTTGGTGGTAAAGCTAAATTAATAGGTTTGTTTGTTGACGAAAATGGTTTTTTATTTTGTTGACCTTTCAAAAAATTCATATACTGCTGTTGGTTTTTGTGGTTATCATAAGCAATACATTTTTGAAGGGCTTCTTCTAGGGAAGTTATTTGGAAGTGCGATAAATATTCACAATAGGGTTCGTTAATTCCCGTACAAAAGGTTTTCAATGCAATATTTTTGAAATAAGGAGTTTTGAAATTCACAGTCGGTTCATTGTCATTTAGTGTTATGTGCTGCAATAAGTCATTCAAATTATTTGATACTCTCTGGTGGTATTGGTCATAGTTTTCGTAAGTTTTTTGAACAGTCGTAGATAGTTGTGTAACTAGTATGTCTTCGGATCGTCTGTCACCGTATTTAGAAAGTAAAGCGGGTCTTATGTCAGCCCAAATAGTTTTATTCGAATAGTTTAGAAAATTTCTGGGTTCACCTTTGATACGAGAAACAATGTTTGCATTTAAAATGAATTCTTGGGGTGCAGTTAAACTTTGATCAATGAAAAACGCGATTAAATTATCAACAGATTTAATAAATGTGGAAATATTATCGTCTTCTTTGGAAAATTCTGGAAGAGTTGCGCAAAGGCTAGCAATATCACTATTAGTTACAGGCATTTCTTTACAATTAATGTTTCGAGATTCTTCAGAAAATGATTCTTCAGTAAATTTTTGAGAAAATCGAGAACTATTTGTATTTTCAGAATTGTTTAAACTAATATCAGCTAATAATAAATGTAAAGTTTCGTCAGTAATGTCGTTAAAAATGCTCATTAATAAAAGGAAAATTAGGATAAGTACTTACAATAGGATGAACACGAATGTTGCCCTCTGCATGCCAATTTTCACTGAGTTCGATGAATCTTCGTTAAACAACTGAAGTTGACCAGGAAACGTAGGGGTTTCTGTACGAAAATCCTGTTCGCAGCGCCAGAAATGTTACACACACGAAAATTTTACTTTTAAAATAGCTTTAATTTGAACGAAAATAACTAATTGCAATAAAATGATGAAATTTTTATATTGTTTATTTTATAAATGTTGTAAACGTAATCAAACAAGTAAAAAGAACAAGATACACATGTTTCGTTCGAATTTATATAAAAAATAGTGTCGATGTAGCATCTTCTTCTCGTGACGTTCACATTTCTATATAAAGGAACCTGCTTGAAGTTGGCACCCTAACTTTGAAATTTTGAATCGAAAATTCTCTTATCATTTCTTAATAAACAAACTAGATACTACCAAACAAAACTAAGTAACTACAAAACGACCACCAAACGATTGAGCGTATGTATTTTGGTTCGCATGTTAAAGGTCTTTGACTTTATTTTATGGTTGATGCGTAGCATTTGCGTTAAATGTACCAAATAATATTCCATGTTTTATATTTTGCACATGCTAAGGATGGGCTTTTGAGCTATTTCTGATATCGGCAGATGCTGAATATTTAAAATAAAAGGGTACAACACCAATGATGGCTTTGAATGTATTAAACAAAAATAGTAAATATTTATTCATATATGTGTATGTAAAACGTGCTAAAGATCTGATGTAAAATTACCTGACCTTATTGATAATCCTTATCACATGCTTAGGATATCTGTAAAATAAAATACTTCTGATATTCTTCAAGGTATATACTTAGCATATGCGCTGAATGTACTAAAAAGGACCTTAGTTAATGGTAATAAATCATTATTATATGCTAAATAAATAATTAAAAAAACAAACTTTGGGTGGCCTTTTATGGATGTGCGACTCATATGCGAAAGATCTACGGAAAAGAAGAAGTTTAAATCTAAAATTCTTAGCACTTGCTATGGATGTATGTACAGGGATGTGCTCAAACAGTATGTGGCCAGCATATGCTAATCATGTACCGAAACGAACATCTTCTACAGGACTTTGAAGGCATATACTTGGCATATGAATCTTCTTTCAATGCTATGTGGGAGCTATTGCTACATATTAAATCAGATTTAAAAGTACCTTTAACTTTTAAAGTTTCACCTGATGGGCCAGTAACATTTTTATTACAAGTATTCAAATTTGATGTATTTAGAAGATGCGCAGGAAAACAAGTAACATCTGCACCAGAGTCTATAAGAAAATCAAACTTTTTACTTAGACTACTTATATATATAGACACAGTCCATGCTTTAACGGTACCCACTTGGTTAACTTGTATAGAGCCTAAAAATAATTCAGAATTTTCTACTTCACCTGTTTCTTCTTCTTCGATGTTTAGTTGTCTTATTTTTGATGAGCGACAAGCTACAGCCCAATGACCTAGCTTGTTACATGCCTTACATATTGATTTATTTGCTGGACATCTCTCTCTGGGGTGGCTTTCTAAAAAGAAAAATATACACTTTCTTATTTCAGTTCTCTTCCCCTCCCTTTGATAGTGTTGAGGTTTAGAAACTGATTTTAAGCTATGGCCATGAATATTAGGATTATTAAAGCTTCTGGATGCTACTGAAACCGCTTGAATGGGTGTAGGGCTACCATAAATTTATTTATTTTGTGAAGCTTGCATTTCAGCTTGTTTAACTGCGAGGACACAGTCTGCTAACGTTAAATTAGCTTGAAGTTGAAGTCTTTCACTGGTTTTTTTATCTGACATCCCAACTACAATTCTGTCTCTTATGAGTTCATCTTTTAATGGACCATAATTACTATGTTCAGCTAGGCTGTGCAGGCTAGTAATAAAGGATTCGATGGACTCCCCAGGCTGTTGTGTTCGTGAGTTGAATTTGAATCTTTCGAATATAGTATTTCTACGAGGAATAAAGTGTGCTTCAAAGCTGTCAAGGATTTCCTTATATGTATTTGGAGCATTACGGAATTGGACCATTATTTCTTCTGCTTGTTCTCCCATTACATATATTAAGATATTTATTTTTTCTTCATCTGACTTCTTATCTTGTCCTGAGACCGACATGAACCTCTCAAAGCGCTTACGCCACTGGGGCCATGATTGTGGCGAATTAAAATTGAATTTGTCTGGTGAGGGCACCTGAATGGGGATGTTATTATTACTAACGTTAAAGGTTGGAATATCGTCTGAATCACTCATTTGGATGCTTTTATATCAGGGATGGTTCTTTCGACACCTGGGCTTTCGTTAAACCGCTGCCACCATGTTTAGTTACGAATAACAAACTCTTAAAACTGTTATAACTTTATTCAAAGCTATTGAATCAGAACGTCAAAAATATCAATTCCTGACATTTCTATCTCACTAACTCAACTATCAACTATATCTATATGTCTAACATAACAGTTTGTACGTTTATGTACTTTTAATGGACCAGCAATATTGTATTAAACAAGACCATTCATAATTGTACGTCTTCGTTTGTCCAGTGAATGTATAATATTGGACCAAACTAGAACGTTCGTAACTGTACATTCGGGATCGTCCAAAGGATGTATAGAACTGGTTCTAAAGTGTACGTGAACAATTAGTACGTGAACAATTTTGTATTTATACTTTATTACACGTTTCTTCTTGACATTAGTCTTTTACTCTCCTCAAGCTCCCCCTACTTCCTTCTTCAATAACAAATCAACAATGGAGGAAAGAAAGAGAAAAAACAAATATAGTACCGGTAGAACGGCCACTTTTCAAATCAACAGTACGGAAAAATAGTGAATCAAAAGGGAATAACGGTACCTGGTTCAAATCAACCATTCGGCTGCAAATGACCCAGTAAAAAAAATATAACCAGTCCAGCAACAATACGCTGAAATAATCAAACAGTTCCTGCTATTATCAACAACCAGTTCCCTGCAATAATACGGTAACACCAAAACTGGAATAAAACGGTTTCTACTTATCAACAGACAGATCCCTGCCCAAATGAACAATCAAAAAAAAATCAAAATGGTCTCTGTTCAATCAACAAACGGGTCCCTGCTCGGGCGCCATTTTGTAACGCGTTTACTTCCTATCCGTGGTCTTCTACCACACTAACACGTCACTATGGACACCCTTGATGTTAAATAATTAATCGGAATGCTCGGGCGCCAGATTTTTATCGTGGTTTGCTCCACGGCCCCTTGACACTGATCGTCAAGAGTTCCAGATAGCCTCAGATGGAGGTTACGGCGAATTCCAGGGGTCTTATTGAGCTATTTTAACTACTAACTACCAAATTGCTATTACTACTCTGTGGTCGATTTTATGGATACTCCTCTAGGTACGAGCAAAAGAAAACGGGGAAAAGAACGTAGCGGACGTAACGGTCAGAGCCGGCAAGGTTATCAACACAACGGAAAACTACTATTGTTACACGAGTCGAAAATGGTTTAAATCTGCCGGGTAATCAAACAAATTATGGCTAGGCCACTTCCAAGTCTGATTAGCCCTTGAATTTAAAGAAAACCGGCAAACTATTATTCCAACGAGTTAAAAAAAAATTATAAAAGGATTGTATCACGGAGCTGATAAAAACGAGTTAAATCTGCCGGGTAATCAAACAAATTATGGCTAGGCCACTTCCAAGTCTGATTATCCCTTGAATCTAAAATAAACCGGCACACTATTATTTCAAAAAAAAAAATGTAAAAGAATTGTACCACGGTAATGGAAAGAAACGATTTAAATCTGCCAGGTAATCAAACAAATTATGGCTAGGCCACTTCCAAGTCTGATTATCCCTTGAATCTAAAATAAACCGGCAAACTATTATTTCAAAAAAAAATGTAAAAGAACTGTACCACGGTAATGGAAAGAAACGATTTAAATCTGCCAGGTAATCAAACAAATTATGGCTAGGCCACTTCCAAGTCTGATTATCCCTTGAATCTAAAATAAACCGGCAAACTATTATTTCAAAAAAAAATGTAAAAGAATTGTACCACGGTAATGGAAAGAAACGATTTAAATCTGCCAGGTAATCAAACAAATTATGGCTAGGCCACTTCCAAGTCTGATTATCCCTTGAATCTAAAATAAACCGGCAAACTATTATTCCAAAAAAATGTAAAAGAATTGTACCACGGTAATGGAAAGAAACGATTTAAATCTGCCAGGTAATCAAACAAATTATGGCTAGGCCACTTCCAAGTCTGATTATCCCTTGAATCTAAAATAAACCGGCAAACTATTATTTCAAAAAAATGTAAAAGAATTGTACCACGGTAATGGAAAGAAACGATTTAAATCTGCCAGGTAATCAAACAAATTATGGCTAGGCCACTTCCAAGTCTGATTATCCCTTGAATCTAAAATAAACCGGCAAACTATTATTTCAAAAAAAAATGTAAAAGAATTGTACCACGGTAATGGAAAGAAACGATTTAAATCTGCCAGGTAATCAAACAAATTATGGCTAGGCCACTTCCAAGTCTGATTATCCCTTGAATCTAAAATAAACCGGCAAACTATTATTTCAAAAAAAAATGTAAAAGAATTGTACCACGGTAATGGAAAGAAACGATTTAAATCTGCCAGGTAATCAAACAAATTATGGCTAGGCCACTTCCAAGTCTGATTATCCCTTGAATCTAAAATAAACCGGCAAACTATTATTTCAAAAAAATGTAAAAGAATTGTACCACGGTAATGGAAAGAAACGATTTAAATCTGCCAGGTAATCAAACAAATTATGGCTAGGCCACTTCCAAGTCTGATTATCCCTTGAATCTAAAATAAACCGGCAAACTATTATTTCAAAAAAAAATGTAAAAGAATTGTACCACGGTAATGGAAAGAAACGATTTAAATCTGCCAGGTAATCAAACAAATTATGGCTAGGCCACTTCCAAGTCTGATTATCCCTTGAATCTAAAATAAACCGGCAAACTATTATTTCAAAAAAAAATGTAAAAGAATTGTACCACGGTAATGGAAAGAAACGATTTAAATCTGCCAGGTAATCAAACAAATTATGGCTAGGCCACTTCCAAGTCTGATTATCCCTTGAATCTAAAATAAACCGGCAAACTATTATTTCAAAAAAAAATTTAAAAGAATTGTACCACGGTAATGGAAAGAAACGATTTAAATCTGCCAGGTAATCAAACAAATTATGGCTAGGCCACTTCCAAGTCTGATTATCCCTTGAATCTAAAATAAACCGGCAAACTATTATTTCAAAAAAAAATGTAAAAGAATTGTACCACGGTAATGGAAAGAAACGATTTAAATCTGCCAGGTAATCAAACAAATTATGGCTAGGCCACTTCCAAGTCTGATTATCCCTTGAATCTAAAATAAACCGGCAAACTATTATTTCAAAAAAATGTAAAAGAATTGTACCACGGTAATGGAAAGAAACGATTTAAATCTGCCAGGTAATCAAACAAATTATGGCTAGGCCACTTCCAAGTCTGATTATCCCTTGAATCTAAAATAAACCGGCAAACTATTATTTCAAAAAAAAATGTAAAAGAATTGTACCACGGTAATGGAAAGAAACGATTTAAATCTGCCAGGTAATCAAACAAATTATGGCTAGGCCACTTCCAAGTCTGATTATCCCTTGAATCTAAAATAAACCGGCAAACTATTATTTCAAAAAAATGTAAAAGAATTGTACCACGGTAATGGAAAGAAACGATTTAAATCTGCCAGGTAATCAAACAAATTATGGCTAGGCCACTTCCAAGTCTGATTATCCCTTGAATCTAAAATAAACCGGCAAACTATTATTCCAAAAAAAAAATGTAAAAGACTTGTACCACGGTAATGGAAAGAAACGATTTAAATCTGCCAGGTAATCAAACAAATTATGGCTAGGCCACTTCCAAGTCTGATTATCCCTTGAATCTAAAATAAACCGGCAAACTATTATTGCACAACAAAAAAAAATGTACAAAAGATTTGTACCCGAATTTTGACACACAGAGTAGAAACAAAATCAACCGGAATAAAATGAAAATGTCCCAATTCACATAAATCTTAAGTGAATATTAACGACCAGTGAAGAAAAAAAATTGGAAACTCAATATAGAACCGGCGAACAAGAAAATATTCACGGTGGTAATAAAATAAAATTCTACGGCAAATCTCCTTCAACTATAAATTTTTATTCTTAAAACTACTTGAACAATCAATAAATAAACTTCTTCGAAAAAAAAACGGAAAGGAAAATTTTCCAGATAAAATTTACACTGCGTAAAATATCTCAACGGCGGTACGACAATTTCGAATTTTTAAGTGTATTAATAAAATATTTTACCTTTCGAAATCACACACTGTATCCCGGAGTTCACACTTTCCAGTACTCCGGACACTATCGTTACGGGAAAAAAAAAACACGCGGTAGCTCGTTTCGGTTTCAATCTCGTCTTTTTCCTCTTTACTAATTACTCCCGATCACTCTCTCTGATTACTCACGATCACTCTCCCGAAAATTTCAAAATCTTCATTTTTATATTCTCATTATAGGTGTTAAACTTTATTTATGTTTAACAAAAAGTTTGCCATATACTGAATGTCTTTCGGAATTAATTCAAAGGTATATATACCAGACGTCCTTTTCGGTTAGAAAATTTTAAATTGTTGAAACTACTAAATTTGATAGAATTTGAAATTGTGTACCTCCGGACTAATAGGTACTTAAAAATATAACGGTAATATAAAAAAAATCTATTCGGAAAATAAGTAACGAGTTATATAGTTACGGAAAAAAAAGCAATAAAATTAAACCTTAAATGAGTGACACCAAAAATAACTCGTTACACACCCCCTTTTCTTCGGTAAAAAAAATTAATGAACGAAAGTGCAACTTTCGGTCATTACATTTTTTTTCCACATTACATCTCACTATCTATATACAGAAAAAAAAAATACTAAATGTCCAGTTAACGGAGATCCAGGATGTAGCGGCCTCTTTACATGGAACGTCGTCGTCGGATGGAGGGGTCTGGAAGGCGAGGTCCTCTTCCACGGGAAGACTGACGTCGGTATGACCTGGAGCAGCGTTCCAGGCTGGGGGAAGATCGAGGCTGCATTGGGTGGCAGTGTCCTGTGTTCGTCGGGGTTGGTTGGCACGGGCGACCAGGTGGGCTTGTACTGCCACCGATCGGCTACGGGAGCCGTGTCTATCACAAGGGCAATCTCGGGACATCCGTCCCACTTGTCCACAGCGGGAACAAAACAAAATGTAGGGTCGGCTGCAGCTTTCCCGGCGGTGACCTGAGGTTCCACACCTCCAACAGAGGTCGTCCGTCAGGGTGATGAACTTCCTAGGTTCCTTTGGTCTGCGTGGCATGTCGGTTTCTGGCGATTGCTGTTGGGGATACGGTCGATGATACAACATCCCTTCCATGGTCCGGATCATTGCTGGAATGTTGCCCGAACTCCATATCCTCCGTCTGTCGCTGATGGGGATGGGATCTGTAACGTCTGGATCGCTGGTGGCTTCCAATTGGAGGCTACTTGGATCTGTCAATACTAGCATGTCCTGCATCTATTACAAAAAAACAGAAGGTTAACGGTCAATGAAAATTCGGAGAACAGAAAAAAAAACGGAAATTCCAGTAACCAGTCTTACATTCTAACTTAAGTAAGCCGTTGCACGGCGGAGCTTATGGCATCGGCGGAATCATCACAGAGACCCTTTGCCCCTACCGGTCGTGAATCCTCGCCCGATACCATTTGTTGGGGTCTGATCCCTTTGGCCGTAGACATTGGGCCCTCTCAGCCCAGAGTTTTGGTCACGGTTGGGACCGGGGTGTCGCAGCGGCGAAGTCCATGACTTCCCAGCCTCTCATCCTCAGGTCCATATCAGAGGACCCTGTATCCGGGAAAATTGAGGGAGTTGCTGGCTCCAGCATTTCCCACGGTACCTGGGACGGCGGACGTGGAGGGTCATGCTCGAGGGGTGTATAGGAGTGGTACACCCCAGTGGTATATTGGGAGATCTTCTCCCGCACCTCCACCTGTTCTCTATTCTCTCCCTGGTCTTCGGGGACGTTGGTCTCTCGTTCATAGAGGGTGCATACCAAGAGCTTCTCGGTATACACCCCCGGGGCGGGTGGATTCGGCGACCTTGGGGGTGTGTGCCCGGGACTATACGGTGTAAGACCAAAAGTTTCATCGAATGCCTCCTCGAATTCTCGGGACGTGGCATCCTCGTTCCAACGCCACCAATCGTCCTCATCGAAGAGGTCATTGATTGACAGCGGGGAGCCCGGGGGCGTGCTGTCGGCGGTCAGGTCTATCATTTCTGTCCCATCGGGGCCTAGCGGAATCAACGGCGGTGGTAGGTCTCGGTCGTCCATTCTATGGATAAAAAAAACAGTACTTTTTACTCATGGGCGGGTTTTAAATCTTTAACATGTACACGATTACACCGTTTTCCTTTTTCGTCCCGCAAGTCATATACAACCGGGGAGATGACACGTATGACTTCATACGGTCCGGAATACTTCGGGGAGAGTTTCGCGGCGACATGATCCACGGCGGAGGATAGTGTATGCTCCTTCTTCATAACTTTATCTCCTATAGTGCATTTCCAGTCTCGACGGCGCAGATTATAATTACGACTTTGGCTGGTAAATGCTCGAGACAGGTTCAGGCGAACGAGGTCGAAGCACTCTCGCAATTTTTCGACTCGCAAGAGATGCGGCTTCGGATCTTCTTCGGTAGGGTCGTCCACTCCGGCGTCTTCTTCTAGACTTCCCTCGGTATCCTTTTCAGCCTCTTTTCGGAAGGATTTCGGTGTCTCGGGTTCTCTCCCAAAATTTAGGAAGGCAGGTGTGAATCCAGTCGAGTCGTGTCTTGAGTTATTCATTGCAAACTTCAAGTCCGACAACCTTACATCCCAGTCTCGGTGATCTGCTTCGCAATATTGCGCAATCATTGTTTTCAGGGTGCGGTTGGCTCGTTCTACTGGATTCGCTTGCGGTGTATACGGCGGAGTAAAACGGTGTCGGATTCCCAACCCTCTCAGCATATCCTTGAACAGCTTACTGTCATACTGAGTTCCATTGTCGGTCAGTACGGTCCGCGGGCATCCAAATATCGTCAATATTTCCTCGTAAAAAGCGGTACTTATGCTACTGGCAGTAGCATTCCTTAACGGTTTACATTGTACCCATTTAGTGAATCGGTCTTGAAACATAATGATATAACAGTTCCCTTTTTTACTTCTGTGTAACGGTCCAATTATATCCGAGCTAACGGTTTCCCATGGTTGCCGGTTTGCGGATGGTTGCATCTTCCCTGGGAGCTTTTGTTGAGATGGTTTGTACTTTTGACATTGCAGACATCTCCTTACGTATTTGGTGATGTCCCTGAACATTCCTGGCCAATAGTACAGTCTCGCAATACGGTTGATGGTTTTCGCTATCCCTAGATGTCCGGCGTTTGGAGCATCATGGTTTTCCTGAAGGATTCGGGTTCGGTCAGGTTTTGCGATGCACAGTTTCCATGGATCGGACATTTCTGGTTCCCTGAAATCGTTGATGTCCCAGAAATGACGGTATAGCCGGTCTTCCTTTATGCAGTAGTCCGGAAACTTCTCTGGATCCTTCAGGACCTCTTCTTTCCTGTTCCGGTACCACGAACATTCGGCGGTTATATCGGTCAGACAGAGTGCAGCCGGTAGATCGGTTTCGGAAGTCATTGGTAGCGGATTTCTGGACAAAGCATCAGCCACACGATTTAGAGCACCTTTACGGTACTGTATCTCGAAATCATACTGTTGTAGAAAAATACTCCACCTTGCTAAACGTCCGGACGGACTAGATATGGAGTGCAGCCATCTAAGAGATTGATGATCGGTAACAACCGTGAAATGGTAGCCCTCTAAATAAGGACGCATCTTTTCAATCCCCCAAACAATGGCAAGACACTCTTTCTCGGTGACGGAGTAGTTTTTCTCGGTAGGACTCAGGGTGCGCTACCACGTGCTCGTGACCATCCTTCTGCTGAGTAAGGGCTATTCCCAACCCATATTCGCAAGCGTCGGTCTGTAGGATGAACGGTACGGTAAAATCGGGACAACTTAGAACGGGTGCTTCAGACAGACAGGTTTTAATCAAAGCGAAAGCGGTGTCTTGCTCTTCAGCCCATTTCCATCGCTGAGATTTGCGGAGCAATTTTGTTAACGGAGCTACCTTTTCTGAAAAGGAAGGCACAAATCTCCTATACCAGGATGCAACTCCCAAGAATCTTCTCAGTTCTCGGATGTTTCTCGGGGCTGCATGAACGGTTTGCTCCTTGTCATCCCCTAACACCAGGGAGGACGCAGAGACTTCGGAATCAGATCTTCCTTTATAAACCTCTAACAACACCGGGGAAAATTCGGAAACTTCAACAACGGATTGCTCCTTGTCAACCCCTAATTCCAGGGAAGACGCAGAGACTTCAGAAATAGTTTGCTCCTTGTCAACCCTTAACACCAGGGAAGACGCAGAGACTTCAGAAACGAACTGCTCCTTGTCAACCCCTAACACCAGGGAAGACGCAGAGACTTCAAGAACGGACTGCTCTTTGTCAACCCCTAACTCCAGAGAAGACGCAGAGACTTCGAGAACGGACTGCTCTTTGTCAACCCCTAACTCCAGGGAAGACTCAGAGACCTCGGAAACAATTTGCTCCTTGTCGACCCCTAACTCCAGGGAGGACGCAGAGACTTCAAGAACGGACTGCTCTTTGTCAACCCCTAACACCAGGGAAGACGCAGAGACTTCAGAAACGGTTTGCTCCTTGTCAACCCCTAACACCAGGGAAGACGCAGAGACTTCAAAAGCAGACAAATTTCGGAAACAATTTCTTCCACCAATACTAGGGTGGGTATCTTTCTTACAGATGATTGGGACATCCGCATAGGATTCTTTTTCGTATGAGTTCACGACCTCTAATATTCCAAGCGGACTGGCTAATTGTGAACGCTGTACTACTTCATTTTTCACGTATATTTTTCCGGTTCCTAACTCCAGCCGGAAATCATACTTTCGAAGGACATCATGTCCTAATACCATATCGGTTATTAGTCCAGGGAAATGCTCCAACGAACCCTCCATAGTGACGTCATTGATCTTCCATATTAGTTCATATCTGTCGGTGATAGAGACTAAGTTTCCGTTAGCTAAACGGGCCTTCGTACCTTGACGGGCGGTTGTTTGCTTTCTTTGGGAAAAAATCTTAGCTAGTTGATCACCAATATATGATTTCGCTACTCCGGTATCCAACAATGCCCGGAACTTATGATTTTCAATTTCGACGTCTACATGCGGTCGGGGGTCGTCCATTTCTGCTAGCGGTTCGGTATGAGAGACAAAGATTTGCGGAAGCTGTGTCGGTCCCTCTTCGGTACAACTTCGGATTAGTTTTCCTGCCTCCTGCAGGAACAGTCTCTGGAAAATACTCCTTCCTTACGGCAACGTGAACAGAAGATTTTCTGAGGGTTTGGACACTGATTTCGGAAATGTCCAGACTCACCACAACGGAAACAAGTGATCGGACGGACAGCTGATCCAGACGGTTGACTAGTAGTATCAGGCGGCGAACGGCGAGGAGTATCGGTCGGTGACGGTTGGCTGGAACTGGCGACGGGTTCTCTGGACGGACCAAGAGTAGAGTTGTGAGACGGTCCATATCTTGGTGCTATCGGCTGCGGTCTGACGGGTCCACGGTTCGGTCCACTGTGGCTGGGTACATTTTGGAGTTCCTTCCTGAGGAGCTCATATTCCCTTACCACCTGACAAAATGTGGAAAAATCATCAAAGTCCCCTTTTCGGACTTGCAGACGGTATTCCGGCAACAGATTGCGGTACAGCCAAGCCAACTGTTGTTCGGGAGTTAGCTTACCATGGCGTCGCATCAGAGTTTGTAGCTCTGTTATATAGGTTGCGGCGGACTCATTTCTTCTCTGCAGACGACGGCTTATCTCTGCTTCCAAGTCTTCCTCGTAATTTACCGGATAGAAGAAAATGCGGAAATCGGTTTCGAACTCTTCCCAGGTGGAGTATCGGCTTCGGTTATTCCGGTACCATAGTGCGGGTTCACCGGACAGTAATTCTGGTAACACCGGAAGCAAATTGTCCCTCTGGACATTCTTGGCCGTGCATATTTCCTCAATTCTTTCTATAAATGCGGCCGGGTCTCCCCGGTTTCCAAAAGATACCCTCCAATCATTTACATTTATCGGTGTAGTTGCCATAGCGGTTGGAACGGTTACGGTATCGGATCGGTCAGAAACGGGTTGCGGAGAAATATTTTCTCGCCTTAAAAATCGTACCAGTCTCCTTCGTTTCTCCGGAACGGTTCCAGCAACTGATAAATTTCGCTTTGATAACTCGGTATTCAATCCCTCGTTTCTCAGTAAATATACCCAACTTACTCGATGGTCTGAGCTTTCCTCCACGGAAGGGACGATCGGTAGCTGGGCCGGTACTGTAGAAACGGATTCGGATTTTTCAGTTTCGTTCTGATCGAACAAATCGGGCAAGCCAATATCGTCGGAGTTTCTTCTTGACATTAGTCTTTTACTCTCCTCAAGCTCCCCCTACTTCCTTCTTCAATAACAAATCAACAATGGAGGAAAGAAAGAGAAAAAACAAATATAGTACCGGTAGAACGGCCACTTTTCAAATCAACAGTACGGAAAAATAGTGAATCAAAAGGGAATAACGGTACCTGGTTCAAATCAACCATTCGGCTGCAAATGACCCAGTAAAAAAAATATAACCAGTCCAGCAACAATACGCTGAAATAATCAAACAGTTCCTGCTATTATCAACAACCAGTTCCCTGCAATAATACGGTAACACCAAAACTGGAATAAAACGGTTTCTACTTATCAACAGACAGATCCCTGCCCAAATGAACAATCAAAAAAAAATCAAAATGGTCTCTGTTCAATCAACAAACGGGTCCCTGCTCGGGCGCCATTTTGTAACGCGTTTACTTCCTATCCGTGGTCTTCTACCACACTAACACGTCACTATGGACACCCTTGATGTTAAATAATTAATCGGAATGCTCGGGCGCCAGATTTTTATCGTGGTTTGCTCCACGGCCCCTTGACACTGATCGTCAAGAGTTCCAGATAGCCTCAGATGGAGGTTACGGCGAATTCCAGGGGTCTTGTTGAGCTATTTTAACTACTAACTACCAAATTGCTATTACTACTCTGTGGTCGATTTTATGGATACTCCTCTAGGTACGAGCAAAAGAAAACGGGGAAAAGAACGTAGCGGACGTAACGGTCAGAGCCGGCAAGGTTATCAACACAACGGAAAACTACTATTGTTACACGAGTCGAAAATGGTTTAAATCTGCCGGGTAATCAAACAAATTATGGCTAGGCCACTTCCAAGTCTGATTAGCCCTTGAATTTAAAGAAAACCGGCAAACTATTATTCCAACGAGTTAAAAAAAAATTATAAAAGGATTGTATCACGGAGCTGATAAAAACGAGTTAAATCTGCCGGGTAATCAAACAAATTATGGCTAGGCCACTTCCAAGTCTGATTATCCCTTGAATCTAAAATAAACCGGCACACTATTATTTCAAAAAAAAAAATGTAAAAGAATTGTACCACGGTAATGGAAAGAAACGATTTAAATCTGCCAGGTAATCAAACAAATTATGGCTAGGCCACTTCCAAGTCTGATTATCCCTTGAATCTAAAATAAACCGGCAAACTATTATTTCAAAAAAAAATGTAAAAGAATTGTACCACGGTAATGGAAAGAAACGATTTAAATCTGCCAGGTAATCAAACAAATTATGGCTAGGCCACTTCCAAGTCTGATTATCCCTTGAATCTAAAATAAACCGGCCAACTATTATTCCAAAAAAAAAAATGTAAAAGAATTGTACCACGGTAATGGAAAGAAACGATTTAAATCTGCCAGGTAATCAAACAAATTATGGCTAGGCCACTTCCAAGTCTGATTATCCCTTGAATCTAAAATAAACCGGCAAACTATTATTGCACAACAACAAAAAATGTATAAAAGATTTGTACCCGAATTTTGACACACAGAGTAGAAACAAAATCAACCGGAATAAAATGAAAATGTCCCAATTCACATAAATCTTAAGTGAATATTAACGACCAGTGAAGAAAAAAAATTGGAAACTCAATATAGAACCGGCGAACAAGAAAATATTCACGGTGGTAATAAAATAAAATTCTACGGCAAATCTTCTTCAACTATAAATTTTTATTCTTAAAACTACTTGAACAATCAATAAATAAACTTCTTCGAAAAAAAACGGAAAGGAAAATTTTCCAGATAAAATTTACACTGCGTAAAATATCTCAACGGCGGTACGACAATTTCGAATTTTTAAGTGTATGTATTAATAAAATATTTTACCTTTCGAAATCACACACTGTATCCCGGAGTTCACACTTTCCAATACTCCGGACACTATCGTTACGGGAAAAAAAAAAACACGCGGTAGCTCGTTTCGGTTTCAATCTCGTCTTTTTCCTCTTTACTAATTACTCCCGATCACTCTCTCTGATTACTCACGATCACTCTCCCGAAAATTTCAAAATCTTCATTTTTATATTCTCATTATAGGTGTTAAACTTTATTTATGTTTAACAAAAAGTTTGCCATATACTGAATGTCTTTCGGAATTAATTCAAAGGTATATATACCAGACGTCCTTTTCGGTTAGAAAATTTTAAATTGTTGAAACTACTAAATTTGATAGAATTTGAAATTGTGTACCTCCGGACTAATACTTAAAAAATATAACGGTAATATAAAAAAAATCTATTCGGAAAATAAGTAACGAGTTATATAGTTACGGAAAAAAAAGCAATAAAATTAAACCTTAAATGAGTGACACCAAAAATAACTCGTTACACATTAATTGCTATAAGAAACAAAGTGGGGCTTAAAACCGAACCTTGGGGAGTTCCATTTTCTTGTGTTTTAAAGTTGGAAATTGTTCCATTCACCTTCACTTGAAAGTTCCTATTTGAAAGAAAGTTTTTGATAAAAGCTAGTATATTGCCTTGGTATCCCCAGTTTTGAAGGTTTAGGAGGATTTTGTGGTGCCAAGCTCTGTCAAAATTGTGATTTAGGTCAAAGTAAACTGCTAGACATTTTTGTTTTTTGTTGAAGGCTTCGTGTATTTCACTTTCTAAGTCGATGATATTATCCAAAGTTGATCTATTAGCTCTGAATCCAGATTGTTCGGGTATAAGTTGGTAGTTTGCTTCAAGGCACCAAAGTAATCGTCTATTAATTATTTTTTCAAATAGCTTACATGCGTTGCATGTGAGTGCTATCGGCCTGTATGATTCTGGTAATAAAGAGGATTTGTTGGGTTTTAAAATAGGTATAACTATTGCCTTCTTCCAAATTGCTGGAAATGTGTGGTTGGTCCATATGGAGTTAAATATTCGCAGTAGAAGTTTCTTAGCGCTGATTGGTAAGTTTTGGAGAAAGATAGCAGGTATATCATCTGGGCCTGGTGATGTATTTCTCATCGAGGATAAAGCGTCTTCAAATTCTTCCTCTGTTATCAGGGCGTTTATTGGATGTGAGTAGTCCTCTATATGTATGTCTAGTTTCTCTTTATTCGATTTATGGTTGAGAAATTCTGCATCATATATTTCGTTGCTAGAATTTCGACTATATAGTTTTGCAAGTTCTTCAGCAATATCTGCATTATTTGTGGTGATGTCATTGCCTTTCTGTAGTGCTTTAATTCCGTAGTTAGTTGAACATCCAGATATTTTTTTGACTTTTTTCCATACCGTTGAAATAGGGGTAGAGCTGTTTATTGATTCTACATATTTTTGCCATGAATCTTTTTGTTGGTTTTTGATGACTAGTCTTGAGTAGGCTTTACGTTTTTTGTATTCTGTGAGGTTATCCGTAGTTTTGTGTTTTCGGTAACGATACCAGGCGTGCTTACTTTCTTTTATTGCTTTCTCACAATCGTTGTTCCACCACGGTACGGGATTATGTCTTCTTGTGTGACGAGTCTTGCCTATTTCTTTATCGGCTGCATTTAAGATTATATCGTTGAAGCTGTTTATCCAGGTGTTAATGTCTGTTGAGAACTTAGTATTAGGTATGTTGTTTTCAATATTTGATGCAAACCCTTCCCAGTTTGCTCTTTTTAAATTCCATTTTGGTAAAGGATTGATGATTTGAGTTGCCGTATTATGATTTAGGTTTTTTATAAGTAAAGGAAAGTGATCACTGTCATGTAAACTATCTAAAACTTGCCAGTCAAGTTGCGTTACTAGATTTGGAGTGCACATAGTTAGGTCTATGGCCGAGAAGGTGCCATTAGATGTGTTGAAACGAGTCATACTTCCATTATTTAATAAAGCAAGGTTTGAGTTGTCTATAAAGTGTTTCAATTTTCGACCTCTAGCATCTATTTTTGTGTGAGCCCCAGGAGTAGTGGTGACCATTGAAGTCTCCCAGAATAATGCGGGGATTAGGTATTTGATTGAGAAGCATTTCCAACTCGTTTTCCTCCAACGCAACATCTGAAGGTAGGTATAGATTGCATATATGTAGTTTTGATTCCTCTATTCGCACAGCTATTGCTTCAAGGTTTGTTTGGAGATTTAGTGGTGTTGTTTTTATATTAGATTTTATATAAATTGCAACTCCCCCGCTTGTGTAGTTTTTAATGATGTGTGTTTTGTCTTTTTTGAAGTGCGTTTCTTGAAGTGCTATGATGTCTGGTGCGTATTCGGATAATAATAACTTAAGCATATTTAGATGGATAAAATATCCATTTAAATTCCACTGTAGTATAGAATTGAAGATTAATTTTAGGTTTCATAGGTGCTGTCACTAGAGGTATCGATTTCCAGATGTTTTTCTAGTTTTTTCCTCAATTTAGTGCAGCGAATTTTTATGGTTCTTTCTGTTAAATATGGATAAACTTGTAGGAGCAATTCGATTAATCCTTGTATGTTTGAAGTGTACTCTGCAGCTAAGTTTAATGCGTCTGTATCCTTTAAACCGTATGAGTTTTCAAGCAGACATTTGAACTGATCGATGTTGAGTATAGGAGGGTGGGATTGGTTTTCAAAAAAACTGGTTGCTGCTGCGATGTGTTCTGGTTCGATTGTGAATTTATTTTCGGATGTACTTTGCTTTCTTGCTTTAGGTGGACGTTTTGGCGTTTTAAAGTCTTTGTTTATATCATCAGATGGTGGGAGTTCCTCACTGGATGGTGATACGGCTTCCGAGTGTGTTCGTTTGTAAGATAATTGTTTGTTCAGTGTACTATCATCTACAAATTTTTGCTCTTCTGGACTGTTGGCGGTAGTCGTCGGGAGAATTAAAGATCCGGGTCGTAAGATGATTGTGGAATTTTGTGACGTTGAGGTGTTTGCGTTGGAAGTAAAAGTGTTTTTAGAGTTTGTGTTTGGGGTGGAGGATTTATCGGTGTCAGAATTTATTGGCTGTACGGATGGCGTATGCAGTGAGTTGTTTGAGGAAGTGGAAGCCGCTGGTTCGTTAGAAGCAAGCTGAATATTTGGGCAATGCGATGCTTGGTATCCAGTGAGTTTGCATTTGAAACAGCCTTGGCTTGTGTAATGAATATGCAATAAGAAGAATTATCGTGGCGGATATCCAGGAAGTCAGGGATTGAAAGGTTAACAGGTGGTGCAATATATACTTGACGTCTAAAACTTAAAATGTGTGTATATGCTGGATCTGTTGCGCCAATTCGCAAAAAAGATAGTGGAGATAGTAATTTTAGTCCTATATTTTCGAGCTCTGTAGAAATAGTTTCGCGCGGAATTGTAGGGCATACGTTGGATAAGACTATTCTTTCCGAGGGAGTTAATAGTCTTCTAGCTTTGATTTTTTCTCCATTAACGGTAATTTCTCCTTGACGTTGTAGGAAATTGTCGACACAGTTTTTGTTCGAAAGATAAACGCATACTCTGTTGTTTGATATCCTTGAGGAAAAAAGGATGTTTTTTGGTTCTACGAGTGGTCCCAGTTCAAGAAGATAGTCCTGAAGTTTTGCTGCGTTAATGGCGTTGAAAATAATTGCTTGGTCTTTAGCAGGATATTTTATCGTTGTTTGACTTAAAACGTTGGAATATGATTTGTGCATTGTGTTGGTAGCGTTTGTAGAATTTTCGGGTGGTGGATCAAGTCCACAATTATCAGGTTCCATTTTCGTTTGATTTATAGCGAGTTTTCATCATATATATTTATGTGTGTATATGAAATGTAGGTACTCACAGTTTTATTAGTTTGTCACTACCGGTTTTTTCACTGGTAATTAAAAGCAGATTAGAAACCAACAAATTAGTTTGTCGATATATACGTCCGTTCTGTTTCGCTGCCAAAACGGTGGGTACTCCAGTGAATAAATTAAAAACGGAAATTCCATTTGTTTTGAATAAAAACATCAACAATTTCAAAAATGACAGTAATGACACTGCTGACAGCTTAAAACGGTATTGGGAAACGTTGACAAACAGTTTTATTCCTGACGTCATTAACCGACCAAGAAAATAGACCGTTTTAAAACTGTTTCAAAACAGTTTTTCAAGAAAAAATGCGTCTGTAGACACGACGTCATGCACTTTTGCGGGTTAAGACGGATTCTCATGCATCCGATATCCGACGATACGATGATACGAAAATCATTCTATCGGTTGAAGTTATGGATTTGTGATTGGTTGAAGAATTCAAATGCTGGCATTTCTGGTGCATACGATATCCGAAGCTACGACGATCCGAAATAATATTTGTCTGGATCCGATAATCTCATCTCCTTTAACAAATTGTGATAGACCCTTGTTTTATTCGGTTTTTATAAACATCCCGGACCCAAAATTTTTCTTGTTTGTTATCTCTGTCTCCTTCTGAGCAGTAAAATGGTTAAAAGTAATATGTTAATTAGCTTTCTCCGTTGTTGGAGCTGATAAACGTTCATTTTCATAGTATGTAATAACACAGAAATGGCAAACGACCTTTTACACAAAAAACGAACAGTGAGGTTAGGAGACATTCGATATCGAACAAAAGTTGAAATAATTTTAACAATCATCCGACGTCGTACGAACAATAACATTTTCGGATGAAAAAAAGCGCCAAATCACTTTGACAAATAGCAAGTTCGTCGGATGCATGAGAATCCGCCTTTAGAGACACGGTTTTATGCGTTGTTTCGCTTCCAGTTGTTTGGTGTATTCCATAGACAAAATAAAAGTATTATTTCTCTATGGTGTATTCTTTGCTCCTTGGTATAGATATGAGCTGTGTTCGATTTGGTCATAGGGTGCTGGAGCGAAGTGAGAGCGGCGTATCAATCACGTGATACCTGTAGTTTGGAGTGAGAAAGTCTATCTCGAACGCGTTGGAGTAGATTTGAGTATTTGAGAGTGTTTAAAAACAATGTAACCTCACTTCTTTTATAATTTATTTATTTTGTTGTTCGTCTTTTATCATTTTTAAGACCAAAGCTGAGAGAACTTAATATTGGGTTGCTTTGATAAATATAACTATTTAAATAATATAATTATAGTTTGTTTAAATAATTTGCATAGTTTGTTGTTGGTAAGTACAGCCAGAAGAATTAAGAGGAGAATTAAACATTGCTTTAATGCTTTTGTTCCGAATACGAACGCACAAAAACGAGCGCGGGGTGCGCCACACTTTTCGTTCCAAAGGGGCATCTCGAACGGTTTTGGAGCGAAAAGAGCTTACGGAGTGAAACGAGTGTGCAAATTGAACCCACCTATGGTATAGATCATAGATAAAGATTACATTTTCGTAATTTCCTATCTTACACATCTGCATTAGTCAAGAAATTAAGGTTAATTTCAAGGAATCTATGGAGGAAATTATCGATATCAAACATGAATTTAATGGAGAGATTCATACCTTAAATTTTCAAAGTAATTTATTTGGAAAAATTATCAGTTCAATTAAACAAGAGAAAACTGGAGATTTAAATATTGATCCTATAATTAAAATCAATCCATACAAAATTAAAACTAAAATGAAATATTCAAAAAGGACACAAAGAAAGCAATCTAAGTTAAGAGGTGAGTAAAATTTGATGAGTAGGTACCTATATTATGTATTTTGTATCAAGTTATTAATAATAACTATATTTTCGTCGACGCTTTTATAAAAAATGTTCAAAGCATTTAATTCAGCGAAGCTTTATGTGAATGTAATAACCTCCTACAAATACTAGAAATTCTTATTTGCATCATAAAACTTTATTTCATAGTTTTAGAAGACTCAGAACTTGAGATTTCAACTGTGGATGTAACATTGGATTTTCAATGAAGATATCTTCACAGTATATTTTGTTACAATTTCTAGAGCATCCTTGTTTCTATTTCCAACTTGATTTCCAAGGTTGAATTATCCGAACAATTAATATACTAGAAGAGTAAATATATGTTTTATCCTATGCCAACATAAACACCAATGTCTGAGTTAATTTATTTATTTTGCTTGCATATTATTTAAATCTAATGACCATTCAATGATTTGAATTTTTTGTGGTGCCTCAATATATTATGTTCTTTAATAATAATTAATGTAATCTTTGACAATACACAAAATTTCATTAATACATGAATGAATGTTTATAAATGTCAATTTAAAAGATTTGGTAATTCTGCATTTTCAGTAAATCTGACAAAACTGCTCATATTGAATATTTACATTTTTTGACAACTGGTAGATATTGTGAAAAAATTTTAATGTGCATCAAGTAAGGATACTTTATCTACCTATTGGTAAAATAATATTGACAATATATGGTTAATTGTTGTGTACATACTTTGCAAACAATAAAGTAAAAGTGTTCAGAACCTGCTGCTTACCTTTCACAGGTAAGCAGAAAGATCTGAACAGTTTAACAGTTCTGGACTTCCCATTGTCCTATCATTTGATATATAAATACCTCGATAAATACTATTTACCTATTCTCATAAGATTACAAATTTATATTAATAACAATTAATAACAGAAAATAAACAATGTGTAACTAGACATGTTAATAATTCAATATTGAGGGTAGCTAAAATTAATTCTTCAAGTAATAAATAAATCTAAGCTAAGATAAATATTTCCATTATATGAAATTCTCATACAACACAGCACTGTTATAGGAATCAGAGAAATTTGCTGTATGTATTTGAAATGAGAGAATTAATTTAGATGTTGGTTGTAAACAAAGTGTGTTGCCAGTATAGCAGGTTATTTATCTAGTCTGTTTAATGATCAAAGCTTCAATTATAATTGTGCAAATGAAACTTTCATTTATTGCTAATGAAAAAAGTTGGCTTGTGTTTAGGATGAAGTTTTAATTAATCTTATTTTCTGTTGAAGTATAATCTAAGCAGATAGTTGTTCCTTCATTGAAAAAAAATTCAAATACAAATTCAAAAAGTATTGATACTATGTTTAGTTCCATATAGATAAATCTTCTATAACTAATTTCAATTTCTTTTTAAATTCTGTTATTCCAATATATCTATTCCTTACAGGAAAATTATTAAATGGATGTTATATAAAATGGAATTCTTCAACTGGGATTAATATATGTAAAATTTGTGGAAATTTTTACAAAAATAAAGTTGAATATTTTTGTCATTTCTCTACTAATCATGGTTTAAAACAGAGGAAGATGTATATAAATAAATCCAACAAAATAAGAATCAACAGTATGAAAACTGAAGCTCCTGATAAAGAAATTAAACAAGAATTACAGGACACGATAAATCTTCAACATCAGCTTAATGTTATTGATAATTTCAAGTCACCATTTGGAGGTGAAGTTGGTTTAAGTGACAATATTTGTAAGTGTTCGAAATCTGACAAAAAGCCAAGTGAATGTGACATTTGTTTGAAAGGTTTTCTAACAACAGACCATTCAATTAAAAATTCAAGCTACCCTACAGGAAAAAAATCATTCAAATGCAGCGTTTGCTCAAGATACTTCTCATCTAAACATAATTTAAATATACATTTGCATACACACACAAGCGAAAAACCATTCAAATGTCAAATTTGTTTAAAATCTGTTTCAACTGCTCAACATTTAATAGTGCACACTCGAGGTCACACAGGCGAAAAACCATTCAAATGTGACGTTTGTCTAAAATATTTTTCGCAGAAAATTCATTTAAAAACACATTTGCGTATCCATACAGGCGAAAAACCTTACAAATGTGAAATTTGTTCAAAATCTTTTTCACAGAATCAACATTTGAAATCACATATACATAGCCACAAAGGCGAAAAACCATACAAATGCGGTATTTGCTCAAGACATTTCGGATTCAAAAGTAATCTAGATGCACATTTGCGTATCCATACAGGCAAAAAACCTTTCAAATGTGACATTTGCTCAAGTCATTTCATATTCAAAAAAACTTTAGATGTACATTTGCGTATCCATACTAGCGAAAAACCTTTCAAATGTAAAATTTGTTCAAAATCTCTTTCAACTGCTCATCAATTAACAGTTCATACTCGAAGTCACACAGGCGAAAAACCATTCAAATGTTACATTTGCCTAAAATCTTTGACACTGAAGAGTAATTTAAAAACACATTTGCGTATCCATACAGGCGAAAATCCTTTCAAATGTGAAATTTGTTTAAAATATTTTCCAACTGCTCATCAATTATCAAGGCATACTCGAAGTCACACAGGCGAAAAACCATTCAAATGTGACGTTTGCCTGAAATCTTTTGCACAGAAAATTAATTTAAAAACACATTTGCGTATTCATACGGCCAAAAAACCTTTCAAATGTGAAATTTGCCTAAAATCATTTGCACAGAAAAGTAATTTAACAATACATTTGCGTATCCATACAGGCGAAAAACCTTTCAAATGTAAAATTTGTTCAAAATCTCTTTCAACTGCTCATCATTTAACAGTCCATACCCGAAGTCATACTGGCGAAAAACCATTCAAATGTGACATTTGCCTGAAATATTTTACACAGAAATGTAATTTAAAAACACACTTGCGTACTCATATAGACAAAAAACCTTTGACGTAGGGCGAAGTCCACTTTAGTAGGTGGTCTTCCCGGTCCTGAGGGAGCACTTACAACTTGAATAAAACTATACTGTTCACTGAGAGAATGTTGTTATTATTTGGATACTTTACTAAACACAGCTATATACTTAAGCTTAACATTACTCTCTATTTAAAATATAATTAAATAAGAGTAGATTAAAATTGAATACAGTCGAGTCATATCTCTTCATCTGGTTCACAGCTATACAGTGCTATTCAAAAGTCCCCTCCCCCCTCGTATCTTTTGAACGGCTACCCTTACATTAATAAAATTTGGAGGGTGAAAATAAAGTGTTGTAAACTTTTCTACGAATGGTAACAGGTGACGTAATAGTAATAGATGACGTCACAGTGCCACTCTGGCCAATAATTTTAAATAGGACCTTATGGCAAGTGATATCTCGTTTGAAGCATTCACATTGGCTACATAGCCATATTAATTTTGTTTGGGTTTAAACCAATTTTGACGGATAAGTTAAATAAATACCAAAATTATTGAATTTTTTTTTAAATTCAATAAATCAAATATCAACAATGGATTCTTATAGCAAGTGTTCGAAATGTACTCCGTCTACTTCCTGACAGTAATACATCCTATTAGTAAACTCTTGTCGTAGGTACTCGTTCGAATATGTCAGCTGAAATTGCATTGCACTCTTCAATAATTTTTTCTTTCAAAATGCCAATGCTATCTGGTGCCGTAGTATAAACCTTGGATTTCAAGTACCCCCATAGAAAAAATCTAATGATTATAGATCTGGTGACCGAGGTGACCATTCTATAGGACCTCGCTGGCCGATCCATTTACCTCGATATTCTTCATCCAGGTAACGTCTTACTGCACCATAATAATGTGCAGGAGCACCATCTTGTTGAAATGTTATTTCCAGATGGCCGAATTCATCTGGATTATCTTCCAGAATTTCAAGAATTAACGGCTCAATTGCATTTTGTAACATCTCCAGATACACTTCACCGCTTAAATTTGAATTTAGGAAAACGGGACCAACTATGTGGTTTCCCAAAATACCTGTCCAAACATTGACTTTTTCTGGAAATTGGGCATATTGTTCACGAAAGGTGTGAGGATTTGTGTCACTCCAATACCTTACATTTCGTGTATTCCCATTTCCATTGAAGCAAAACGTTCTTTCGTCACTAAAACTAATTGTTTTTGTGTAATGTGGGTTTTGACTAATTTTATTTGTCATACATTCACAGAATTCGAGTCTTCTGTCGGGGTCGTCATCCGAAAGGTGGTGCACCATTTTTAATTTGTATGGATAAAATTTATTTTTAGCCAACACTCTGTGTACTCTACTTGTACTTACTTCACAGATAGAGGCAATTTTGGTTGAAGAAGAAGTAGGGTTTACTACCATTTCAGCAACTATATCAATTTTTTTATCATCACTAAATGTTGGTCGACCAGATCGTTTGGCATCTTGAACACTACTTGTTGCTTCAAACTTGTGAAGAAGCTCCCTCAAATAAGTTCTCGAGATAGGGCGATCTGGGTATCTCTCATTAAATAAACGTTCCGCTTCATGGAGATTCTTTCCAGATTCACCAATTATTAAGATAGCTGCTACTTTATCGGCTTGAGTACGTACTACTTTGCCTATGTAAACTCTTAAACGTCTCGTTAAACAATAATAAAATTAAATATTTAAGCTATTTAGAAAAACTTTGCAAAGCAACAAATACTATTAAATTAAAAACGTAAATTTTTTTGACAACTAACCAGAGGCGGACTGAAAAATCTTCAATATTTAAATGTGAAATAATAATTTTGGTATTTATTTAATTTATCCGTCAAAATTAGTTTAAACCCAAACAAAATCAATACGGCTATGTAGCCAATGTCAATGCCTTTCAAACGAGATATCACTTGCCATAAGGTCCTATTTAAAATTATTGGCCAGAGTGGCACTGTGACGTCATCTATCACTATTACGTCACCTGTTACCATTCGTAGAGAAGTGTACAACACTTTATTTGCACCTACAAATTTTATTAATGTAAGTGTAGCCGTTCAAAAGATACGAGGGGGGGGAGAGGACTTTTGAATAGCACTGTATACAGTTATGTGATCAATTAAGTTGTCATCATATGGGAAACTTTTTTTTAATAAGTTTCATGGAAAAAAGTTATTCTTCAAAGTTCTGCATGGTCTAAAACTTTAAACACAACTGTCAGATATCAATTTTTTTGAGCCGTTTGTCAAAAAGTTTGAATTTTTGAAAATAACGACAATATTGCTATAAAGAAAAGATGATCATAATGGAAAACTATAATCCAATATTATCCATTTGCCATAAGAAAACATTAGGCAGTTTTCGAAGGTGTCCACTTTCTGACGCTTAACATAAACATATACGTTAACTCAGCCGCTATTTGACAGATGCCCAAAAAGTGTTTTCATTGATTATTTACGTCTACAGATAAACATTTAATCTAGGATGCCCTGACAAATTATGTACAGTACCTATAGCAATTTGTGTATAGAACGATATTTAATGTAGAATACACTGTCGACAAGAAGTGGCAGCTCTATTAACTTGTGACGAGAAAATTGAAATAGTTTCGATTGTGGGAGATTATTATAAAACTCATCCAGAAGCAGCAGCTATTTTTAACAACAGACATCCCAATAAAAATATTCAGCAATCGACAATTACAAGAATTGTAAATAAATTTAAAACTTCTGGAAGTGTTAATAATAGTTTTAATAAAAAACGCCAAAAGCGAGTTGCCAATATGAAGACACGGAATTACAAATGACGCAATAAAAAGTATTTTTTCGTGAGATACCGTTGATGTGAAGTCGGTTACAGAGCGGTTATACCCCCACCAAAGAAATTTTAAAGGTTGTTATCGTTCATGATCTCTCGCGAAAATCAACCGGTTAACCCATTTAACAAATACTCCCATTTCTGACATTTCATTTGCAATTTTTTGCCATAAATGGGATTTAACAGTTTTCCTATCATCGAACTTATCAGCATACATCGTACGCAATTTTAAAAATAATTCTGTGGCTTCTACATCCTCCTGTGTTGGTCTTTTTGAAGTCCAAATTTTATTAATTTTTTCACCACTAAAATTATTACTAATTTGGCTTGTTCCTGGTTGTGGATCTTGAAACCTGGTGCTGGCCGAACCTTCCTGTCTCAGTTCTTCGATACACTGATCTGCTTTGAGGGGATTTGAAAATATTTGAAATGTTCAACTTCAGCCAATACTAAAGAAAGTCCCATAACACACCATTCAACAACTCGTTTGCTGTTAATATATCAACAATAACGTGAAAATTTTCACCTCGATTATTTAACATCAATTCTACTTGTTCCTCTTGTTCCATTGCAAATTGAAGTAAATCAAAGTAATTATATATTATTATCTACCTAGATAAATAATTGTATTATCTAACCTCCGTGGATATTATACATAAAATAATGAATTATCTTTGATATTATACTGAAATTTCAATCAAATTAATAATTTTCAAATGTCACTCCTGTCAATTAAATTTCTATAACCGCCAGTAACCATACTCCTAGGTGCGGGAACTGAAACAGATCCCGTTTTATAACTTATTGCGTCACAAATTACGTCATTAACATACTCCCCTATTACCGTTCTTTCGCAAAAATGCAGTGGGAACTGAATAACAGTTCCCGTTATATCAACGGGATCTCGGGAAAAAATACCTAAAGTACAACATCCTGAAATGTCATTGCGAAAATGAATTTGGTAAACGAACCACTAAATGTCTAGAAAGAGAAGGTGGATATATTGAGGCTTGGGTGAATTGATGCAAAATACGCATTAACTATTCAAATGCAATAAAATATTGTTACAGAACTTATTAATAAACGGAAAGGTTATATATTGTCATGTTTTTCAATAAAATAACAATAAACAAAGTTTATTTATACCAAAGTTAGTATTTCATGACGTATGGATAATATTGGATGTCTAACAATAGTTTTCCATTTTGATAAACTTTCCTCAATAACAATTGTCGTTATTTTCAAAAGTAAAAGGTACTTTTACTCCTGAGTAAAATTTATATTTTTTGACAAACGCCGTTATACCGGTTAAAAAAATTCATATACGATGGTTGCGCTTTGAGTTTTAGACTACGCAGAACTTTTTATAAGGAATAACTTTTTTTCATAAAACTAATAATAAAAAAGTTTCCCATATGATGCCGACTTTAATTGGACACACTGTATATATATATTGTAATGTTATGATCTATATATTTTTTATTTTACTTTATTTTATTTTATTTATACCTTATTACAATTTAAAAACTTTTATTTCACTTAGGTATACCCATAATATTGTTAATATTTATTATTATGAAATTTTGAATCAACTATGTAAATACACCAGATATTTTTCTTTTAATTTTTAACTAAGAATAAAATTACCTTGATTCAAAAATTAATTTTTGTTACGCCTATGGAAAACACTTCTTAACAACCTAACCTACAGTTGGTTCGGTGGATCTTTTCCCATGCGTCATCATTCATATACAAACGCAATACATCAATACATTCCAGTAACACGTAGGTCGTAGATTGATGGTTTAATTAGAATGTGGCTAAAGTGACGGTGAACGTTAGTTATTATTGTATTGAAGCTGGTGTAATAATATTTACTTACCACAATAATTCGAACACTCAGGTATAAGTTAGTCTAGTCGTTATAACAACTGTTTTTGAAATAAATTTATATACAAGTGGCAAAAAAATGGACAAAAATGTAGAATAAAAATGTAAACAAAGTCTTTCGTCTGTCAATGTACAAATTCAAGTTTAAACCACAGAACTTCTGTTGTGTGGGTTACACCTATCGCCGACATTCATCATATGGCTATCTCTGTTTGTTATATTATGTTGTAATGGAACAAACGGTTTCATTTCGAGGGTTTAGATTCTGTGAGTAGAAACGAGACGTACTATAAAAAGTAGTATGTGAATAGTTTCATACATGGGAAAAGATTCACCGAACGAACTGTAACCAGACCACGTGTAGAAATTTCAATATCGATGGCTTGTGTGTTGGGTTGCAAACAGCTCAGTTCACAATTGGGTGCGTTCATCTGAATATATTAAGGATCGCTCCCGAGGTAGCGCTACCAACCCCTCCATTTATTCTTCTCCAGCGCTCTATGATTCTGATGAACGTTTCAGATTTTGTGATCAGTGATCACCACTTGCTATTATTATATTTTATTTGTGTTGGTTGGTTAAAAGCGTTATTTAATCGCAATACCTCGTAGGTGACTGTCCAGTTTGTTAAGATAAGTTGGTGGTGCTCTGTTGTGTCTTCACAGATATCGTGCTATTTTTATACAAAGTAAGTAAAAGAAAATATTCTTAGCTTTATAATTACAATCGACTTGATATTCTACTGGTTTGTCTTTATTTTCCTTAAAAATTTCTGTTTCAATTAGCCAATATCATCTTTTTATTTACAGTTAGTAGTTACGAGGTACTGCGACGACAAAGTATTCACAGTTACAAGTTACTGCGATGTGCTCCCGAGGATAAAAATTAATGAAAATGGTTAGGTACAGCCCAAACATGAACAGCAAGAAAACAAAGAAAATTTTGCTGGTGTGGGTAACCAAAATGTGTCTCAAGTTTCCGAAATAAATGATATTTTTTATGAAATGTTCAGTCCTGAAGATTTCTCTGAGATTATTAATAATGCCGAATTAATTTTTGAAGAGGGGTATTTTTTTCACAGGAAGAAATGGTTCATAATGATGCTGAAAAAAGAGGCCCAGAAGGAGCGAGAAATAATAATGAGGAAATGAAAACAAATGAGGTGGTCAGAAATTTTGAAATAAGTGAAATGATGAAAAAATGGTTTTAACCCTTAACTACTGACACCTATTTTTTGGCACAAACACTGACACGGAGTCTGCTAGACTCCTCATATATACGTCCCCCCTTCATTTGTTCAACATACTTCACTATGGTTTATCTATTAAAATGGCTTGTTGGTTTCATTAATATGAAGGGAAAATAGTAAAATAATCTCCATTGATTGAAAATGAAACAAAATTATTTAAATAACCAAATGTTACTTTTTTGAGATCAAATTACTGTCAGTTAATTAACGTTAAAAATCGGGTTGATAAAAAAATAAAATTCTTATTTCCTAATAAACTCAAATGCCATAATATATTAAAATGAAAACAGAACAAAATTGAACACTGCTTGAGCAGAAATAAAAAAACTGGCGAGCACTAAACACTACAAACGATTTTTGTTATATAGATTCACTACAACATGCGAAGCAAACTTTCCGGGAACACTGAAGACATATCGGTTTTCTACAAGTAACACAAGCATACGCTGTCTTCCTCTTCAATTTGGGGGGACATATGTGGCAGTATTTTCTGATCTGGAGGACTCCATCTTGACTTTGAGGTTCTGGTTCTGATGTTACTTGAAGAATGCGCTGAATTAATTCTTTCAGTTGCCGCGGTAAATACAAATTCCTTTGTAATCTCTGCTGTAAGTGGTCTTTTATTAGCTCAAACGCCAATTCCTTCACATAGGTTAATCGTGTCATTGCCTTTTCTTGGTGTGAGGCGTACATAATGTATGAGTTCCCGCTTGCGATATCAAGTAGTTTGAAAAATATGGCCATAGGCCATCGGCGAGTGCGACGACTACACGTATACTTAGCACATTTCTCATCCATGGCATCTACACCACCTTTGGTCAAATTGTAATAAGCTATAATTTCTGGCTTTCCACTTTCGGGATCCAAACTTTTCTGGTGGTGCATAGTGGATACCAAAATGACCGCCTTATTCTTTTTTGGCGTATAAGACACTAATGTTGTGTCTTTAGTAAAACCATAAATAGTGTCACCAACTTGACGATTTTTGTTAGGTAAGAATTCGGAGGGTATTTCCCTTTTATTTTTTTTCATGGTTCCTACATAAGTCAATCCATTTTTCAGCAAGATATTTGACAGCTCTATTGAAGAGAACCAATTATCCGCAGTAATGTTTATATTCGTGTTATAAAGTGATCTGGATAATCGTACAACTGACTGAGTAGGCTTGTTAAGTTTTTGCTCGTTTGGTTCCAAGCCACGACCATCGCTATCTTTTCCGGCATATATATATGCGTTGTATAGGTAGGTGGTTCTTGCATCTGTCAAAGCCATTATTTTGATGCCATATTTCTCAGGCTTCGATGGAATGTACATCTTGAATCTACAACGGCCCCTGAATCCTACTAACATTTCATCAATGCAACAATTAGCACCAATCTTGTAAGATGTCCTTATACGCTCCACAAACATATCGAATACTTCACTGATAGCTGCAGTGGGATTATTTATTTTTCTCTCTTCCCTATCATCTGGATTGTCGAAGCGCAGTGCAGTGAGTAATACTTGAAATCGTTCCCTAGACATGGTTGCTCTAAAAATTTCTCGGCCTGTACCATCTGTTGCAAATAAGCTTCTTACATCTTCGTCGTTAGATTTGAAGATTGCAGTGTATAACAATAATCCAAGAAAAGCTTTCAACTCTGTTTTTGTTAGATCAGAGAGTTCTGGCTTCTTTTCTCGCTAATACGTAAGTCTCATTTTGGAGAGTTTATTATTGGTCCAAGTCAATATAACATCGTACATATCGTCAGTTAATAATTGATTAAAAAACGCAGAAGGTCTTGTCGTATTTTCTATAACGGCACGGGTCTGAGGTAATCGAACTAAATTACGGGCAGGATGGCGGACATTTCTTACGGGTTCTACCGCGCTCCACTTGAATTTATTCTTGCCATAGAAATATTTTTTCCTTCTTTTACGAAGGGGGGAGTCAGTCTCAGATTCATCATCACTGGAGCTCATAGAATTGAACTCCACAAGATTAGGTTCAGGAAATTCGTTTTCACTTTCCATCTCCAATTCACTCTCGCTATCATGATCACTAGCTAAAAATACATTTTCATCCGGTTCCACATCACTGCAGTCAGTATCCAAGTCATCTAACCACTTATTCACAGTCTCTTCGAAATCACTGTCCGTGGGTTTAACTGCTTTTGAAGTACTAGCCATGATGTACTATATCACTTTTGTAACGTTGTTACTGACACGGAGTCTCACAGACTTCTCTGACAATATAACTCGCCCAAGGTCAAATTAAATTTGGGGAAATTTTAACACGAGCACTCTCAGCTGAAACTAGGAAGGTACTGAAGGTTACAGCTATCCAATTGTAACGCGCTAGGAGAGATGGCAATTTATGGGCGTCGAGGAGTCTGGTAGACTCCTGTCAGTAGTTAAGGGTTAAATAACCAAAAAGAGAACATATCAAGAAGGATCTCGCAATGAGGACAAATATTTCAAAATAATCCAAGAAGATATAGTTTTAAATAACCAACAAGAGAACCATAATAATGACGCTGAAGAAACAGATCAAGAAGGACTTAGCAATAATGAGGAAATAAGAATAAACGATGCAACCATGATTTTGAAATGATAGAAGAAGAAATTATAGTTGAAAATTCAAGTAAAAAAAGAAAAATTGAAGTAAATAAAAGGAACTTGAATAAAAAATTGAAAATGTCTGGGAAAGCTTATTTAGGTTTTAGTAAACCCAGAAACAAAAAAAACATTCCATGACACAAATAGAGAGGAGAGAAAAATTAAACAACGATGTTGTTTGTTATTGTAAGATCAGATAAAGGAAATGTTACAACATCAATGTATAAAGATCAATACATTGAGTTATCAGAATAGTTATTTGTATGCTTAGGCCACGAAATACCTTTTTAACGTACCGAAAGAACAGCTATCGCCGAGGCCGTTTGCGGCCGAGGCAAGATAATCTTGAGGTCGTTAAAAAGTTTCGCGGCCATGGCATACACACTATTTTTCGTGCAATCGTTAAAATCATTAAACTAGATAATTGTAAATAAATATATCATTGCTCTAAAATCAACAGCAGTTTAATTTATTTAACAATGTGTGCTATGGAAATGATATGTTTCAATATATACAAAATATTTTGACAGTTCTTGCTTCAACTTCTGGAGTAAATATAAGTAATAATACAAACTGTACAATTAATGTTAATATTCATCCTAAATAATATACGTACTTATATGTATTTGTTGGTATTCAATAAAAAATAATCCTTGTCTTTGTAGTATTTAAGAAATGTCAAATTTGAAAGTGATATTCAAATTTGGGAGTGACGTTTGGTTTCGCAGCCGTTGCTATGGGTAACGGCCGCGAAATTGAATTTCGCGGACTGTGTTGAGAACGCGAAATACTGACTTCGCGTCCGATTGCACGAGAAATCTTTTAAATGACAATGTGTGTGTGTGATTAAGTTTTATTGGCACTAGTTTTCACCCAACCAACTGGCCAGTCAATTTGTTATAAGTTCTCTCCTCACAGAATTAGGGTTAGTAATTACATTGTATTCGATTACATTACATTTTTCTCTTCTAGTGGTTAGTACTTTTATGATTATTAACTTTCAGCTCTTGTTCCTTTTTTTTTAAAATGACAATATCTACTATAATAAAATCAATCGTGATCCAACATCTACTATACAACAAAAAGCTAACATATTTATTTCAAAATTAAAAAATTGTAAATTACTAACAAAAGAAACAGAAACAGAAAAGAAACAATTTATAGCTCTTTAACTCCAAAATTTTATTCTATACCTAAAATCCATAAAGAAATACTTGCAATGCTTCCAATGGGGTGTTAAACTTAACAAAAATATGATGTTTTCTCTATGTTAATAGTTAGTGGTGGACAAAATCATATTGGAAATCGATTATTTTTAATATTTTTATTCTCACAAGGTTTTTATGTCGATTTGTAAATTCAACTTTTGGACGATTTAAATAATCCGCCATTCATAATGTGACGTATGCTCACTAGAACAGAAGTTAGCTACATAAGGGTTGACATAGGACCACAATTCTGATGTGATGAAGTAGGTACTTATAGGTTATACTTATTTCATATTGCTGTTATAGTGACTTAGGAATTGTTTTTTTTCCTCCCATCATCGAGTGTTGAGTATAATTTTTGTCCATGTCACTTTAAAACTAAAAATCAAATATACACACACGTATACAATTACTTACATAAAAATGATCTTCACAGAAATAGTAATTAGTTTTAGTCTGTTTATATTTGCTTCTAGCAGCCTCAACCAAATTTCCTTTTAACTGGTACTGCAGGAACAGTTACAAACTTTTTATCAGGCGTTGTAACTGTTGTGTTCGTGCAGTATGATACAAAACAAGATTTATACGATATTGACATTATTACAACATGAAAAATTGTGGAGAAAAACTAACTAAACTCAACCAAAAAAGTATTGACACAATTTTTTTATAATATTGAAACGTCAAGCTTGAATAAACTGTAAACAAAACCAAAACACTCAAATATATTACAGACTTTGACAGTTCTTCAAACTTCAAATTCGAATGGCCTTTTTGTAACTGGCAATTAGTTCATAAAACATCTAAATCAGAAATATTTAGTGAAGTGACGTATCTGTAGTGAAAGTTGCAAACATTTAGGAATTCCTAATTTCCAGTTTTCTTGTAAAATATTCGGTATAAAAAATTTGTAAATTAATTCTTGCAAAGTAGTACCAACATACTTTAATAAAATACCAAAAGCCGGATATCGGTTTAACACTCCATTATATCTTGTGTCGATGCTCCTACATTGGAAATTGCATAATTAATTACTGATATACTTACTAATGCTATAATAAACAAAATAACTACTTTACTAAGGATACAAGACTGTCTGTGTAGAACACAGCGGATCAAACCAACCCAAATCCAAGGTGTGAGATACCGTGCTGAGGGATGAATGGCACTAGGGTCAAATAGTGTCACGAACGGTTCCTCTAGAGCACCGCGCGAAACCCTAGTAGTAATCCAACCTTAACCCTGTGCAGGGGGCACCGCAGGGCTGGACACACCCCTTCCCCCTTAATTTAAAATGCCAACAGCGCACATGACCGCCAGAACTTCGACATTGTCATCAAAGATCGAAAGGAGCTTGAGGAAGAGGACGCACCACCACTTACCAGAGCGAATGAACTGATCTGGTACACAGACGGATCAAGGAATGAGCTCGGCACCGGAGCGGGCATATACAGAGCAAGTCGAGCAAATATGAAGGAATCGTCTCGCTTGGTAAATATGCCTCGGTATTTCAAACAGAAATCTATGCAATACTTGCATGTGCAAGGGCAAATAACATGAGAGCCTGCAACAACAGGGAGATCAGGATCTACAGTGACAGTCAAGCTGCTCTTAAAGCACTTCAGAGCTCTAAGGTAACATCTCGGCTGGTATGGGAATGCGGCGAAGAACTTGACTGGCGACTCGGAACGGTGTAACACTGGAGTGGGTCCAAGGTCAAAAAGGAATCGCTGGCAATGAAAAAGCTGATGAAAAATGAAAGATCAGGACCCGAACCATCTGTGGACATTCCCAGATGCTCCACTAGGTCATGGTTAAAAGGGTGGGTAAAAGAACAACACAATAAACACTGGAAGAATACGCCCATGCAAACACATGAGAAGAAATTCATAAAAGAACCATCAGAAAAGTAGCGAAAGAACTGCTCTCAATGAGCAGGAACAAACTACGCACCATAACGGGGCTTCTTACGGGACACTTTTCCACAAAGGAGCACCTGAACAAAATATTTATTTATTTATTTTACGGGCAAGCCCAATTCCATATAAAGAAAGTGAGCATGAACATTTTTTTTTACATAGTAGATCAAACTACAAATATAGTATACATTTACATTATAAATACAATAATAAAAAGACAATTTAATAAAAACGGTAAAACAAAAAAATATTAAAATTTTAAAATTTTGCATGTGCAGCATAAACACTAGGTACTAATATATAGTACAAAACAAAACTATGACAATTACATCCGTTACATTCAAATGTTCAGTTGAGTCAGGTGGTTCTTAAATTGAATAATAGAGTTGCTGAAAATCTGTAACCTATTGAGAGAATTAGCTAGTCTCATGGCTCTCGGTAAAAATGAGTGAAAATCATAATTGTAACGATGGAAAGGCACATTAAAATGTTCTCACCTGCCTAGTTGAGCGAAGTGGCACGGACAGGCAGAAGCTGTGGACAGTTACTAATATAATTTAAGATGTTAAATAGCAATAAAAGGTCTTTTTGTTTTCTGCGGCTCTTGAGAGAAGAGATGCCCAATTGATGCTGCCATGAATTGTAATCCCGATAAGCATTAAGCTTAAATGCTATATAGCGAAAAAAATTGTTTGGAACTTGTTCAATCCTCTTTATTTTAGTTGAGTAGTGAGGAGACCAAACAGATGAGCAGTAATCGTGATGAGACCTAACTAACGAAAAGTAAAGAACTTTAATAGAATGTATGTTGGTGAATTCACGAGTTGTTCTTTTTACAAAACCCAACATTTTCATTGATTTTTGTATGGCATTAGTGATGTGACAATTGAAACTAAGGGAGCTATCGAGAGTAATTCCTAAATCCCTAATCTGATTGACAGTATCGAGCAACTCACCATTAATGTGATAATTAAATGCTATTGTATGATGTGTGCGATGGAATCTAATTACATGACATTTACTGGTGTTAAGATCCATGCCATTACACGAGCACCAAGTAGACAGGTTATTCAGTTGTACTTGCAACAGTGAGGCATCTACACAATTGTTAACGATTTTAAAACATTTCAAGTCATCTGCAAATAAAAGGGCGGTGCTCTCATGAAAACCGTTGGTAATATCATTGATAAAGAGATTAAAAAGTAATGGACCCAAAGTGAGATCCCTGGGGTACTCCAAAAGTAACAGAAAATGCATGAGAATAGAAATGATTTACTCGTACCTGTTGAGTTCTGTCAATTAAGTAGCTATTTAACCATTGCAACATGGAACCACATATGCCATATGCATTAAGTTTCTGGACCAAAAGCTCATGGTTTACGACTCTGTCAAATGCCTTGGAAAAGTCGGTGTAAATTGAATCAACTTGTAAATAGGGCTGTATAACGGAGACATTACATGCAGAAGATGCAAAAAGGACACCGAAACAGCTCTGCACTTATTATGCAACTGTGAGACGCTGGACCACAGGAGACAGAAACTGTATGGAAGACCCCAAATGACTCCAGAAGACTTCTACAACCAACCAGCAAAGAACTTGTATGAGCTAATACAGGGAACGGATTGGCTGAATAGGCTGTAGTCAGAACACTAGGAGGATCCACAATAAGCCCAGGAGGCTGAGGTGGTGCCGGCGAAGGGCCGTCTCCTTAAAAAAAAGAATTAATTTGAATTTTCACAATCCTTTAACGATTTTCAGCTTCCAAACAACTATGTTATTATAAGTCTAGATGCTCAATCACTTTTCACAAATATCTCTTGGCCTTTAGTTGAAAAATCTATCAATCTACATTGGAATACTATTAATAACCATTGTTCAATTAAAAAACAACACTTTTTAGAAATCACTAAATTTATTTTTGATAACACATGTTTCAGTTATAACAAACAATATTATAAACAAATTTTTAGATCACCTCTTCGGTGCAAACGGCCGTAACTTATTTTTTTTTAATGCACTAACCCTTCCACATTACTCGGCTTTTATAGAAAGAATATTTTTTTCCTTTTTTCAAATCTACCGATTTCTGCCGACCCAACCCAACCGATTAATTGGTAGAGCTACCGATTTGTGACTGTAATGTGTAATGTAATGAGGATACTGGGTGTAGTAGGATAGTAGAAGGGCCTCTGACTAGGTGGTGCTGCTGGTCACTTGGTGGGTCATCCCCCAGGAATAAAACAGCTACCTGTTTCACTGGGACATGTTCTATTTAATATTTACTATACATTAACCACTAACACTAATTGACTACTCTTAGATTACTACTTAGAATGAATGATACTGACTGTAATCATCCTTTCATGAATGACCATCATAATGACTTAATAATACTAATGAATCAATAATGAATTAATAATGAATTAATAATGAATACTTAAAATACTATTGTTACCTATATATACAAAGAGTCAAGTTCACTATAAGTAAACATACATGATACTAGATAATGTTTATTTGCTTTGACATTGACTCGTACGTGTAACCTTTATATTTATTATTTATAAAACAATTCGTGGTTTATTGGAATTAGCTGAAGGGAATTTATTCGATAATATTTTAAATAATTAATGACTTAATGTTTAGGCCGAAAGGCATCACACCTTCCCCTTTTACAAAAAGAATAAATTCCGTTGAGCTTCCTTTCCCCCTAATGAAATGAATTTACAATTATCCTAAAAATAAATGGTAGATGGTTATTAAATAATGTCACTAACCTACGATTACATAATATATTCATAAATAAATGAATGTTCATTGCCTTTAAAAATTGTTTACGATCACTTAGTTGTTTATTTATTTTCACTTCAATGTTTTGAATGTTTGTTATAACACTTTTGTTTATTATTCGGAAATGTTTATAAACTCACTCGCACTTTCAATTTTACAATTTTAATTCATTTCACAATAAGGATGGATTCTGTTTTTGTGTATTTCTTTTATCACACCTGATTCTAATTTAATTTTACAGTTAACATCACTCACCTCTGTGACTGTAAATGGACCTATATATTGAGATTCGAATTTGGTTCTATTTTCCCTCTTTACTAACACTGAATCCCCTATTTTAAAATCAACTGGATTAGCTACCTTACTATTTTGACTTTGTCTACTCAGTTTATGTTTGGTTAAATATTTCTCTGCTCTCTGATGAGCTACCTGCAGTTTATATTTTAACTCATTCTGATATTCATCAATATTATAGCATGGTTCGATCTCGTTTGTTAGATTCTCGGGTAAGTTAGCACGTCTACCGAACAATAATTCAAATGGCGTATAACCATGATACGAGCTTGGAGTCGTATTATAACAATAAGCAAATAGTTTACACCATTCATCCCAATCATCCTTACTTTCATTTATAAAGTGTCTCACATACTCATTAAGCGTTCTATGTAATTTCTCACAACCTCCTATAGATTGATGATGATATGCTGTTGAGTAATTATGCCTAATATTTAACATTTTAGTTAAAGCGTTGAATATTTCATTTTTATATTCTGTGCCTAAATCTGTCCTAATTTGTTTCATTAGACCGTAATTTGGTATGAAATTTTCAAAAATTCCACGAGCTATCGTGTTCGCTTCTTTGTTTTTAACTGGAATTATTACTGCATATTTCGTTAATTCACATAACATTGTGATGCAATAACGGTTACCATTTTCACTTTGTGGAAAAGGACCGACCGTATCTATATATGTTATATCCCATGGTTTTTCTGCTGTATCCGTTAATACAAATTCTTCCTTGTGATTATTCTTTGCTTTATTGACCTGACACTTGTGACATTGCTTAATATATTTTCTTACATCTTTTTCCATGTTTTTCCATCTAAAATTCGCTCTTAATTTTTTCAATAGCCTGTTATTTCCTACATGACCTCCAAATAAAGGATCATTATGATAAGTTTCTAAAATCTGTTGCTTTTCTTTTTCTTTTTCCACCATCTTAGGTATATCGCAAATACATATTTGTACGTTTTTTAACGTATTGTTTCCTTTTTCCATAAACTCTTTTATAGTGCACTGTGTGAAAATAATATCATTCATATAAATTTTCATCCTTTTTATACCATTATTTACCGCTAGCTTATCAAGCTGAACTAACGTTTGACCTAAATCAAAGTTAACTATATCGGTATTTAATAAGGCTTGGCTAAATCTCATCCTGTTTTTGATCCGTATGTTCATCCTTAACGAAACACGGTTATTTTCAAATTGCAGAATTGGTAATTTATGCGCCTCTAAATTATTCAGTACTTTATATACTGCTGGCTTGCGAATATCTTCCTTTATTTCTGTGGAAACTATTTTATCTTCTCCTATAGGCTGAGCTTTATTCTGACGAGTTTTTGACCTCGTTATTGCTAAAATGTGAGCATTGTCAATGTACAAGTCTTTTAATTCATTTATGGATATCCTTGAAATACTGTCCGCATAATTTGAATTTCCTTTCAAATATTGTATTTCGAAGTTGTATTCTTCTAGGTCTAGTCTAATTCTCGTAAGTTTCGAAGTTGGGTCTGTCATCGAAAAAAGATGTGTTAACGGCTTGTGATCCGTTTTCACAATAAAATGTGTAGAACCATATAAATAACACTTAAAATGATTAATTCCCCAATGGATAGCTAACAGTTCTTTCATGATTATAGGTTTATTTAATTCACTTTTCTTAAAACCTCGCGATGCATAAGCTATAGGTAGATCTATACCTTCGTATTCCTGGCTAAGTATTGCAGAACACGCAATATTTGAAGCATCTGTTGTCAATATAAATTTTTTATTGAAATCTGGATATTTCAAAATAGGCGGCTGAATTAATGCCGATTTTAGTATTTGGAATGATTTTTCGCAGTCTTCCGACCACTCGAATTTCACATTTTTCCTAGATAATTTATTGAGAGGTATGCATATTTCAGCGAAATTTGGAATGAAACGTCTGTAATAGTTACAGAATGCTACGAACCTTTTAGATTCTTCTGAATTTTTGGGCACTGGATACTTCTCAATGACTGAATATTTTGCCTTATCGGGTAGAACCCCTTCGCTGGACAAATTGTGTCCTAAATACGTTACTTCTCGCCTGAAGAATTGACATTTTTGTGGATTTAATTTAAGGTTGAATTTCCGACATGTGTCAAACACCCTTTCGAGATTACTTAAATGATGATTTTCTGACATCCCTATTACGACTATATCATCCATATAAAGAAATGCTTTTTCTGGAGTTAATCCTGAGAATGCTATGGACATCATTCTTGAAAAACTATTTGGACTTATATTTAAACCAAATGGTAATCTTGTATACTGAAAAGACCCTTTTTCTGTACTAAAAGATGTATATTTCCTTGAAGATTGTTCTAAGGGAATTTGATGAAAACCTGACATAAGATCTATGACTGAAAACCATTTCGACCTCCCTAACTGATCTAAGATCGAATCTATTCTGGGTAATGGAAATTTATCTGTGACTATTTTCTTGTTCAATTGCCTGAAATCTATACAAAGTCTCCAAGACTTCTCTCCATTGATTGCCTTTTTGGGAACAAGTAAAACTGGACTGTTATAATCTGAGATTGAAGATTCGATTATACCTTGTTCTAATAACTTTTGGACCTGATTATTAAGTTCTGAAGATTGAGAATGTGGCGTGCGATAATTTTTAATATATACTGGAGTATCATCTTTTACCAATAGCTTTTGCTCATAAAAATTATTATGCGTTAAAATGTCGTTCTTTAAAGCAAAAATGTCTGAAAAATTCTCACAAAGATTTATTAGCTTATCCCTCACGTATTCTGGTACCTCTAAATTTAATGTTTTTCTTAATTCTTTCAACCTATTCTTACTTTCATTCTTCACAGCATATACATGAAATAAATTTAAATCCAATATTTTAATATTGTTTGTATTTATCGACTTGCTTTCATAATTTGTGTTTAAAATTCTGACATAAGGATTAGTTTTTGATATAATAGATCTTGCTATAAATATTCCTGGTAATAGTTCTTGTTGCTCAACAACTTTATCTTGTCTTAAGTTTTTGAAACTTTCTACCAACCGATAGACTTCACATCTAGGCGGTATTGCCAAAGTATCATATTCAGGATTGTCAAGAATTTCTAATGTTACTGTATTCCTAGATTTACAATCTATGTATAATTTTAATTCTGAATAATCTAAAATACAATTATAATTTCTTATGAAATCCCTACCTAGAATTCCATTCGTAGGTATAGGAAATTCTTCCTCAACTACATGAAAACAATGTTGAAATGCTATACCCTTAATAAAAAGAAAAGTTTCTATTGTACCCAAAGTTTTAATTTCTCCCTGAGTTATTCCTTTAATATTTAAGATTTGTGTTGTCTTTATTAAGTGATGTGGAAAATTATCTGAAATTTTTAATAACGATATATCTGCACCTGTATCTAATATAAAAGTATCTATATTATCCGATATGTCAGTTTTAATTTGCACAAAGTTTGAAAGAGTTAAATCAAAGTTATAAATGTAATGATTATTATTATGCAAGTTATTTAAAATTTTGGATTTTTCACCTTTCTTTTTCAAAACCCCAATTCTTTCTGTTCATCTTCCACTCTCGTCTCTCCACTCTCACACATTCTTACATTTCTATATTTATTATCATTGTTAAACCTATTGTTAGGCTTGTTCCTATATTCTTCTGGTTTCTCCCTGTAACCAGTAAATCTCCTATTGCCTTGATTGGCGTGAAATTTCCTACTGTTATCGTAGTTATTTTTCCTATGGAAATTATTTTCTCCATTATGATTTACATAAGAGTGTCTTCGCTGAGGAAAATAGGTATTTCGCTGTGGAAAATAGGTATTTCCTGACACAAACTTATTTCTATCTGCCTTATAATGCAGAACACTTCCTGTTGACTGATTGTTTCCCACATTAATGGAAACCAATTTAGTCATCACCTCTTGCGGTGTCGTAAAATTCCCAGCTGCTATAACGGTTTTTATCCGCTCTGATGCTGAGTTGTCGATCAGTGATTTTACTGCTGCTTCTGTTGTATACTTAGTTGCTAAATGTACTGGCATTCCTTCTGCCAAATACGCGGCTTGTAACTGATCTGTTAATTTCTCCATCTCTGAAGCATACTCAACTATATCCTTATTGTTTTGTCTTAATTTGCTTAATTTAGCTCCTACTAAACTAGCACTATCTCCCTTTAGTCCCTTTTTAAGGGTTCCTATAATTTCTACCAACGATTTTTCGGTGGTGATTAGATTCCTGGCCTTTCCAGTTAGCCTAGTGTTCACAAATAGTACAGCATTCTCCTCATGCTCTGCTGCACCAACCTGTAGCAAACTTATAGCATCTACAAAAGATTGCAATTTGCTTATATCCCCATTAAATTCATTTATTACGCGTAATTAATTGAGACGGAACTTCATACTGACAATCTAACACTTGAAATGCTTTCTCTACCTTTTCTCTAATTTTGTTAAAATATAAAATACATGTACTCTGCTGATTCTCCTCTAACTTATACCAATTCTTATTTATTAACTTAGAGAAACTATTAAATGAATCACACAACTTATTTATTATATCTATATGACTATCTGAGCTTTTTGGAACCTCCTTTTTTAACACACGCTTACTATTCCTACGTATATCTTCTAAAATTAAATTCAATCTAATCTCAAATTCATCCCACGTTACTGCATTTCCATCACTCGAGGACATTTAAAATTCATTGTCAATAGAAATAAAAATATGAAATATCAATTATCAAAAAAAAAATTTTAGCCACAAAACAGAATATACCCTTAAAGTTTACAAAAAAATAATATTCTCACCATCCTACAGATTTAGCGTGCTTTGCTGTAGATTTCTTCTTATCTCCCTCTTCATTTGTCTTCTATGATTCTTATATATAGACCATCCAAATTGTAGTACCAAAACAACCACAATAATGTAGATAAGAATCTTCACCTCCAGATCTGCTTTGAGTTCCTCTTCTTGTACTATAAAATTACTGTTGACCACGCCATTTTCTTGGACCGCTTGTTTCGTTGCTTTACCACCCATTGTTACAGAACTCCAATTGTTTGCAGGATCGCCATGTAATGTGTAATGTAATGAGGATACTGGGTGTAGTAGGATAGTAGAAGGGCCTCTGACTAGGTGGTGCTGCTGGTCACTTGGTGGGTCATCCCCCAGGAATAAAACAGCTACCTGTTTCACTGGGACATGTTCTATTTAATATTTACTATACATTAACCACTAACACTAATTGACTACTCTTAGATTACTACTTAGAATGAATGATACTGACTGTAATCATCCTTTCATGAATGACCATCATAATGACTTAATAATACTAATGAATCAATAATGAATTAATAATGAATTAATAATGAATACTTAAAATACTATTGTTACCTATATATACAAAGAGTCAAGTTCACTATAAGTAAACATACATGATACTAGATAATGTTTATTTGCTTTGACATTGACTCGTACGTGTAACCTTTATATTTATTATTTATAAAACAATTCGTGGTTTATTGGAATTAGCTGAAGGGAATTTATTCGATAATATTTTAAATAATTAATGACTTAATGTTTAGGCCAAAAGGCATCACATGACAACTATCTACCGATTTAAGGTGGATTCATGTAACATCAACTAAATTAAAACTAATTCAAGATTCTAAGAATAGTTAGCTGTTCATGCAAAATGAATTGAAAAATCAATGAACCAAACGCACATGCGCTCTCTTTTCAATCATTTGTCAAAACTTCCAATAGTAATCGAGATGACAGACAGCTCAAGATAAATTTCAAACGTAAACCAAATTGTTTACGAAAAACATTGTTATAAACTATAAAAATATTTAATACAAGTTCATGTAAACAATAACTCAACACAAATCTCCAGTAGGGGATCTGTGGTCAAGACTTGACGCATGCATTTGGTGTGTTCGTTTTACAAAATTTGCTCGAGCAATTCAGCTGCTCTGTTCACTTGAATGATTTTGCGTATTCTTTTTAAGCGCTCGTTTTGAACAGAGCTGAACTATCGCTTCCCCCCTTGCCACTAACTGCACTACCTCTAGAAGGGGCTTGGTTCCGATTACTTGCTCTGTTCAGTTGATCGTAACCTCAAACCATAGACAAAATTATATAACATTTCTCTATGCCTCAAACCATAAGGAAAACAACCAGAACTTGATTTATTTTGAAGCGGTTTAAAAATGTGTGAGCACTTATATGGAAACACCAATAATTTCATCACCATTTTATAATACACTTTCCTCTTTCCTCCACTTATTATTTTTGCGCATTCTTTTTAGGATTTCCTGCTCAGTTTGGTCGGTTTGTTCGAGCAGTATCTTCGAAATCTCGAATGTTCGACTTGCAAACGAATGAATTTACAAATAAACACAAACACCTGTGGATATAGCGAGATAGAAAATCAGCGATCATTATACTCACTAAGTTTTTTGATAAATAATACTACTGAACAAAAATGAAGCCAGATGAAGCTTTTATGCATCAAATAATTGATGATTTGCAAGATGCTAAGGAAATGGCGGCAGATACGACAAGAAGGGTTTCTGATACACAAAATGGAAATAAGCACAAACTACATTGTAATCATCTTCTTGTCACGTACTTTTTACATTACGCTACTCTACACTTTACCTAATGACACATAATATCTACAAAGTTTTTCGCAACTGTAGTTGGAAGATATTCCTATTTGAATTTTCGAGTACCGTTCGATTTGTGTGAATTCATTCGTACGAACAAAATCCATTCGACGTTCTCGCGAATAGTCGAACGTTCAAAGATACGGGTCCTGGTCCTCTGATCAACAAAAGGACGTCAGACACATGCGCAATGAAAATATTCCGTTTCAACAATGCCACGAATAATCCTATGAATTGTCAGAAAAAACGTTCCAACAAATTTTCTGATTCGTACATGAATGTGTCGAAGGATTGTCAAACTAATCAGCGATTCAACACTTGTACAACTTGTCAGCACATGCGCATTTGAGAAGGCTCTTTTCGTTCGTAGAATCGTGCTGTTTGTTATTGTGTCAAGTTAGGTTAGATTTATAATGATTTGTTTATTTTTAATAAAAATACGCATTCTAAGGTAAAAATTTTTGAATTTCAATGAGTGATTTAGAAAGTGATGATAATTCGGAAATGTCCCATTCATCAGAAGAGGAAGATATTTTGAATCATCGCACAAAAAATATTTGAAAACTTCCCACTTTATCTCGTTTTTCTCTGTAAAAATCTAAGAATAATTTAGTGTTGTTTGCTGTCCACTTAATTTCCCGTTCCACTTCATGAGGGTTTAAGTTAGGTCCTTCAATAATTATAAATTCGGATAATTCGTTGTTTTCCTCCATAGGGCATGTCCACGAGACGTCATGCCCTGAGGAATCTGACATGGAACATACAACATCTGATAATAAACAAGCGTTCTTTGCTCAATACGTGGTTCTTAATAGTTATTTAATTTTGATTTAGTGCTTTTTTCGACGTTGTTTTAGTTGCTTAGGTATTTTAAAAGTTATATATAACTGTTTATAATAAAAAGGATCATTAAATCAATACAAAACAACCAAATTACAAATCTGAAATCTAACCAAATAATTGTTTTTCCTCAGGGGTATTGTCAACTGTCAGTTGATGGACATGCCCTATTGCGTTTTTCGTTCAGTTTTGATGGTTCACTTCTTCAGTCTTCTTCACTTTTAACTTTGCGTTCCAACAAGTACAAGTCACTGACACAAAAATGTACTAATAAATTGACTGACATGCGCACTTGTTACTTTACGAACGCATCCAAGAACGAGTCAGTTCCACCACAGAGTACACCATCTAAGAAGAGGCGAAAGAAAGTAGTTTTCGTGTTCGCAAATTTGTGTAACCATGCGTGAATTAATTAGTTTATCTGTCAATGTCAAGTCGTCACTTCCGTTCCTTCCCCTCAGTTCACCGTGTTACCGGTTTGTCAGTAATTACTGACTTTTTTGGAAATGAATTATCCTGCCAGGCGTTATCTGAACCAAGATACTTGTAATAATATTTTTTTATTTGGTTATTTAACGTTGGTCTATTTCTGAAACTGGAGCTAATCACCGACGCCGGGAGCACTCTACCCCTAACCGGAAATTTTGCCGAACCCACTGGTGTTCCAACCAGTGGTAGGGTTCTTTATCTAGCCCAACATTCATGCACTCGTCTCGTCTCCTCCGAAAGACGGCATACCTACATTATACCTCGTGCTCATTGGTATAATGCCTGCGAGCTGTGATATGCTACTCCGCTGCAGGCTGTATGGGCTATTTACACGACGGTCTTCCCAATGGGTCACCCATCCAAGTACTAACCGAGCTCGACATTGCTTCACTGCAATTATCGTATCAGAGGCGCTTCACTACAGTGCTGGGCCGACGCCCCCTTGAAATAATAGTTATGTATGTATCAAGGGCGCAAAATAGGCATTTATGACTTGTGGCGTGAATAATGTCATAGGTACATACCAAAATTATATATTATACTCAGTATATTCGTATAAGTTTCTCTAGTAATTTCATATTGATCTATTGGCAACACTGTCGGTTCAGCTTAGTAAACAATTGTTTTTGCCTCCAATTGGTGACGGAAAATTATTGAAACTGATGGATTTCAATAAACGTCATTCCTACTATTATTTTAAAAGATTTTCATATTTTTGATAATTTCTATATATTGTCTAAGGACATTTTCTAGAGTTCATTTTTGATATTCATTCATGAATAAATTTCCAGGTAATTTCTTTAAATGAATAAAGAATTTCAGGTGAATAATGATTATCTACCTAGGTGAAAAATGAGCTACTTCTCATGAGACCCATGAGATGAATAATGTTTTCTCATGCTAGTATTTAAAAAAAATATTCTATAGTCTTAACTCATCAACACTACTATTTTTCTTAGTGTAGTTATGGTTTTACTTCAAACCAATACTCATGTTATTTTTCTCAGTGAATCAGGTGGTTTATGTTTCAATGCCTCGACGTATTTCCGCTCAATATCGTGTAAGTCCGACTTCAAAGGAACCGACAAAGCTTTCGTCTCTTGTTTGATGGTGTACTCTGTGGTTCCACATCAGAATGGACATGAAAGAACAAACTGTTTTGAAAGAACATCTGTTTTGAAAATGTTATGCCTCATTTTTTCAAATCTACCAACTTTTCACGACCAAACTTACCGATTTTCAAATTTTCGGGCTGGCAACACTGCACTGAAATAGATTTGCTTAGCTTGCGTCTCAAATTGCCACTTGTCCAGCGAATTGATATACCTAAGGTATAATACCTTATTCTATGGAATTGATTACGAATGTGGCCTAACAGTAAGGCTACATTCGTAATCAATTCGCTGGCCAAGTGGCACTTTGGCACGCAAGCTAAGCAAATATATTTCAGTGTGATCGTTCACGGTTCACAACGCAATTTGACGTCAGAGTTGAAGTTGAAGTCGTCGAAATTTCTTGCAAGCTGCAAACCATGGAGACTAGATATATCTAGTCTCCATGCTGCAAACTTTCACTTCAACTTGCACCATACTTGCACTTCGTGCCGGCTATGGGACATGCGCATTAATTTTTGTTATTTATTTTTTGATATATCTGACATCTGTCTGATAGTTTGACATTAGTCTCCATGGACCTTAGAACATTATGTTCTAAGCCATGGACCATATGTTGAAGGAATTTAGGTACGTCGCGCTTGCGTTAAAGTCGACTTTGAAGTATGTTTGAAGTGCCAACTGGCCAGCAACTTGTGTATATTATTTCTGCTGGCCAGCCAATTGATTACGAATGTAGCTAGAGTTGTTATCGTTTTCGTATGATATTTAATTGATATACTTAGTTATTACTTTCTTACACATACTGCATTAGTAATTATTATGGAAACAAAGCCAGAAATTAAGGTTAATTTCAAGGATTGTATGGAGGAAATTATCGATATCAAACATGAATTTGATGGAGAGATTCATACCTTAAATTTTAAAAGTAATTTATTTGGAAAAATAATACAAGAGAAAACTGAAGATTTAAATATTGGACCATTAATTAAAATCAATCCATACAAAATTAAAACTAAAATGAAATATTCAAAAAGGAAACAAAGAAAGCCATCTAAGTTAAAAGGTGAGTAAAATTTGATGAGTAATATGTATTCTATATCAAGTTATTAATGATAACCATATTTCTGTACATTAATTCAGCAAAGCTTTATGTGAATTTAATACCCTCCTACAAATACTAAAAAATCTTATTTGCATCATAAAACTTTATTTCATAGTTTTAGAAGTCTCAAAACTTGAGATTTCAACTGTGAGTTGATGTGACATTGGATTTTGAAGGAAGATATCTTCACAGTATATTTTGTTGAAATTTCTGGAGCATCCTTTATTTCTATTTCCAAGAGTAGATACCTTGAGTTCTTCGAACAATCAATATACTAGAAGACTAAATAGATGTATTATCCTATGCCAACATAAACATCAATGTCTAAATTTACCTATTTATTTATTTCGCCACAAATGTTGCCAAGTCATATTATTTAAATCTAATAAGTAACCATCCAATGATTTGAATTTTTTTGGGGTTCCTCAATATGTTCTTTAATAATTATTATATAATTGAGATAAATGTATAAAAAGCAATTTATGTATTGTAATCATTGACAATATACAAAATTCCATTAATAAATGAATGAATTTTTATAAACAGAATGTCAGTTTAAATTTTTTTGGTAATTCTGCATTTTTCAGTAAATGTGACAAAACTGCTCATATTGAATATTTAGCTACATTTTTTGATGGCAGTTTTTTTTATTTTTACGAAATATGTTATGGCTGTTGTATTCAACTGCGGTAAAAATTTCAATATGGATCAATTGAGGATACTTTATCCTCCTATTGGTTAAATACTATTAACAAGATTGTGAATATTGTTGTGTACTATGCAAAAAATAAAGTATGTGTTCAGAACCTGCTGCTTACCTTTCACAGGTAAGCATCAGGTTCTGAACAGTTTTATAGTTCTGGACTTCCCATTGTCCTATCATTTAATATATAAATACTATTTACCTATTCCATACATGTTAATAACTCAATATCGAGAGCAACTAAAATTCATTCTTCAACTAATAAAGAACTCTAAGTTAAGATAAATATTTCCATTATATGAAATTCTCATACAACACAGCACTGGTATTGGACTTTTGCTGTATGTATTTGGAATGAGAGAATAGATTTAGATGGTGGTGTAAACAAAGTGTGTTGTCAGTATAGCAGGTTATTCATCTAGTCTGTTTAATGATCAAATATTGAATTAGTGTGCAAATGGAACTTTCATTTATTGCAAATGAAAAAAGATGGTTTGTGTTTGCTTGGTTGAAGTTTTAATTAATCATATTTTCTGTTGAAGTATAATCTAAGCAGATAGTTGTTTCTTTATTGAAAAAAAGTATTGATATTTTGTTTAACTCTATATAGATTAATCTTCTTTTATAACTAATTTCAATTTCTTCCTAAATTCTGTTATTCCAATATATTTATTCCTTACAGGAAAATTGTTAAATGGAAGTTATATAAAATGGTATTCTTCAACTGGGATTATTATATGTGAAGTTTGTGGAAATGTTTACAAAAATAAAGTTGAATATTTTTGTCATTATTCTAGTAAACATGGCTTAAAACAGAGGAAGATGTATATAAGTAAATTCAACAAAATAAGAATCAACAATATCAAAACTGAAGCTTCTGATGAAATTAAACAAGAATTACCGGACACACTAAATCTTCAACATCAGCTTAATGTTATTGATAATTTCAAGGCACCACTGGGAATTTGTTCAAAATATTTTTCAACCGCTAAACAACTAATGGTGCATATACGAAGTCATACAGGCGAAAAACCATTCAAATGTGACATTTGCCTAAAATCTTTTGCACAGAAAAATAATTTAAAAACACATTTGCTTGTCCATACAGGCGAAACACCTTTCAAATGTGAAATTTGCCTAAAATCTTTTGCACTGAAAAGTAATTTAAAAACACATTCGCGTATCCATACAGGCGAAAAACCTTTCAAATGTGAAATCTGTCTAAAATACTTTTCAACTGCTCAACAATTAATAAGCCATACTCGAAGTCATACAGGCGAAAAACCTTTCAAATGTGAAATTTGCTTAAAATCTTTTGTACTGAAAAGTAATTTAAAAATACATTTGCTTATCCATACAGGCGAAAAACTTTTCAAATGTAAAACTTGTTCAAAATCTCTTTCAAGTGCTCAACAATTAACAGTGCATACTCGAAGTCACACAGGCGAAAAACCATTCAAATGTGACATTTGTTCCAAATCTTTTTCACATAATCAACAGTTGAAATCACGTATACGTAGCCACACAGGCGAAAAACCATACAAATGCGGCATTTGCTTAAGTCATTTTGGATTCAAAAGTAATTTAAATGCACATTTGCGTATTCATACAGGCAAAAAACCTTTCAAATGTGAAATTTGTTCAAAATCTTTTTCACAGAATCAACATTTGAAATCACATATGCGTAGCCACACAGGCGAAAAACCATATAAATGCGGCATATGCTCAAGACATTTCGGTTTCAAAAGTAGTTTAGATGTACATTTGCGTATCCATACTGGCGAAAAACCTTTCAAATGTAACATTTGTACAAAATCTCTTTCAACTGCTAAACAATTAGTAGATCATAGTCGAAGTCACACAGGTGAAAAACCATTCAAATGTGACATTTGCCTAAAATCTTTTACACAGAAAAGTAATTTAAGAACACATTTGCGTATCCATGCAGGCGAAAAACCTTTCAAATGTGAAATTTGTCCAAAATCTCTTTCAACTGCTCAACAATTAACAGTGCATACTCAAAATCACACAGGCGAAAAACCATTCAAATGTGACATTTGTTCAAAATCTCTTTCAACTGCTCAACAATTAGTAAGGCATACTCGAAGTCACACAGGCGAAAAACCATTCAAATGTGATATTTGCCTAAAATCTTTTGCACAGAAAATTAATTTAAAAACACATTTGCGTATCCATACAAAATGTAAAATTTGTTCAAAATCTCTTTCAAGTGCTTATCAATTGATAGTTCATTCTCGAAGTCATACAGGCGAAAAACCATTCAAATGTGACATTTGCCTGAAATCTTTTGCACAGAAAATTAATTTAAAAACACATTTGCTTATTCACATTGACAAAAAACCTGTGATGTAGGGAAGTCCACTTTAGTAGGTGGTCTTCCCGGTCCTGAGGAAGCACTTACAACTTAAATAAAACTATACTGTTCACTGGGAGAATGTTATCTTTATTTGGATACTTTACTAAACTCAGATATACGAAAGCTTAACATTACTGTCTATTTAAAATATAATTAAATAAGAGTAGATTATCTTCTGTAAGTTCTTTGTGGCATTACTTATTCTTTTTTCTTAGTTTTTTGGGAATCAAACCACAATAATGTTTTTTATTTTTTATTTCGACGTTTCGATAGCGTATCAGCTACCGTTGTCAAGATTAACTAGTATAGAAATAATTATTTGGTCCCTATCGGACACAACGAAAAAATTTGACAACTAGACAATCAATAATATTTTGAAGTTTAAGACTACAAAACTTTGTTGTCAAATTTTATTAAGGTCCATTCATAGTAGATCACACCTCTGGTAAAATGTGAAATAAAATATTTTATTTTATGACATTCTAACGATATGTAGTCCACTAGAATTGGAATCCAGTGAAGTGCACGTTCCAGGAACGGTTTTTATTGGGATAGCGCTTTTTTTCGCTTATTTTGGAAATTTTGTTAATAAAAACGCGTTTGTTGTTACTTTTTTGTGTATGATTATTTTTGTTTTCAAAATATGTATAACTCAGTTTGGTGATTTTGTGTATTGAAGTGTGTATCGATTAACAACCATTCCAAAGATAAATCATAAGAAAACCTGGATAAAAACTTATGATGCTATATCCTGATAACGCAGGTAATTGATTATTGGAAATTTCTCTTTCTAACATTGGTAACCAAATTTGACTACATTCGGCTGAAATACTAGCTACACATTTATCTGAATTTAGTTGTATTAAAGCACTTTCTTTGATTTTTCGTCTTTTATTATTGGGCTCTTTCAATATTATTTTTGTCGAATCCCATTGAATTTTATGCCCCTCTTCCCAAGCATGTTTGCAAATACCTGACTTAAAGAACTCCCTATCTTTGATAAAAAGTATAATTCAGATAAATGTGTAGCTAGTATTTCAGCCGAATGTAGTCAAATTTGGTTACCAATGTTAGAAAGAGAAATTTCCAATAATCAATTACCTGCGTTATCAGGATAGCATAAGTTTTTATCCAGGTTTTCTTATGATTTATCTTTGGAATGGTTGTTAATCGATACACACTTCAATACACAAAATCACCACATATTTTGAAAACAAAAATAATCATACACAAAAAAGTAACAATAACAAACGCGTTTTTATTAACAAAATTTCCAAAAAAAGCGCTACCCCAATAAAAACCGTTCCTGGAACGTGCACTTCACTGGATTCCATTTCTAGTGGACTACGTATCGTTAGAATGTCATAAAATAAAATATTTTTCCTACGATCACTACCCAAAGTAGACTTTTGCACACTCAAATCTAACCGCAAAGTTGATGTTTTCCGCGATCTGTCATAATTGACATTATTTACGCTCTAGAGCGTACTTTTCCGCTCGCCTGTTTTCATTTACAATAAACTAAAGAAAGGTAGTAAATAATAGATATATTAAAACAAAATGTAGAGCAGTCCGAATATTTTAGTTGAAATATTAATATTTGAAGATATTTCGAACGAAATTAAACCTTATTTCATAAAATTTACCTACTAAAAATATAACAGTCAGAAAGTAGGTAGTACATTATACACCTAATGTCAAATTAAAAGTAATAACATTATCCAGCGCTTATTTTTACGATACTCCAAAGGTAAATGCTTCAATCAGGTGATTGGTATGAATACTGTGGGCAAAGTACCAAGCGAAATAGCCATCAGTTTCTTAAAATTGCCCGATAAACATTTATTTACTGGTCATTGCTTTCGACGAACGTCGGCGACATTATTAGTAAATGGTGGAGGCGACTTAATTCAGCTTAAAAAACATGGTGGGTGGAAGAGCAGTAATGTGGCTGAAGGATATATCGCCGAATCCATTAGTAATAAAATAGATACCTTCCAAAAAATTTCTGGGAACGCAGCAGTACCAACTAGCCAAGAACTTTCGATTCCTTCTATATCTGATATTGCAGAAAAAGATTCAGAAGATATTACGCTACCTTCGACTTCTTCAGGTCCTGGGATGAATATTAAAAATTGCCAAAACTGTACATTCAACTTTAATATTGTAGGCAATTAATAAAAATAATAAGTAATTGTTACATGTTTTCAACATCACATTCTAATAAAGTGTACTTTTCATGTTTTTTTAAATTATTTGTTTAAAAATAAGGTGATCGTAGAAAAAATCTTGTGTGCAATTCGAGCAGAAAGTGCGTTGCCGCTTTCGGCAGATTGCCCGCGCTCCGCTACGCGTCGCGCGGGCAACTCTCTGCCTCAAGCGGCAAAGTATCACTTTCCGCTCTTAATACACAAATAGCTATTATTTCACATTTTACCAGAGGTGTGATCTACTAAGAATGGACCTTAATAAAATTTGACTACAAAGTTTTGTAGTCTTAAACTTCAAAATATTATTGATTGTCTAGTTGTCAAATTTTTTCGTTGTGTCAGATAGGGACCATACTAGTTAATCTTGACAACGGTAGCTGGAACGCTACCGAAACGTCGAAATAAAAAATAAAAAAACATTATTGTGGTTTGATTCCCAAAAAAATAAGAAAAAAGAAGAGTATACTAATTAGAATATATATAGTCATCTCTTCATCTGGTTCACAGCTATTAGTATTAATAAACAAAATATTTGAAATGCTGTTTTTGCTTTCACTTATGCATTCATTTGATCTCAACAGGTTGTAGTCACCCAGAAGAATCTTTGATTGCCTAAGCCCTACTAGATCTTTCCAATTGTCAGATCTTCTCTTTTCTTCGGCTTTACCTATTTCTTCCAATATTACATTGGAGCTGATTCCGCAAAAAGGTTCCGGCCCCCAAAAGGGTATTTCAGTCCCCCTCTTAGTTACAACTTCATTTTTACCATAATTGGTATGATGCAGTGGCGGTCATATACACTTTGAGAGGGGAGGGCATGGGCGATTGTGTGATACGACTGAACCACGGTAAAAATACACGGTTTGCTAACTTGTCGACTCAAATTGTGCACGCTCTGCGCATGACGTCACCTTGGAATCAGAATCAGAAATTGTTGGATATAGTTGTACGGGTTTAGTTTGTTTTTACTGAGGTTCTAATATTTCTATCGATATATTATATGAAAATAATAATGCAATTTTTTGAGGTCCAAGTGAAGTTTTTATAAAAAACTGACAATTCTATTCTATTTTTTTTCAACTAACTGACAAATCATAAAAATCAAATTATCATTAAAATTATACACATAGTGAACAAAAAGTGAACATAATGTAGGTATTTCTAGCATCCTCCCACCGCATTTGTCACTTTCTTGACGTTCAAAATTTTCAAACTTCGTCATTAAATCTTCTTGGTGGTTGAACTTTTCTTCCACTTCTTTTGAAAATCTGTCTAGTCTCATGTTCTGGTTCTTCTTTCAATCTATACTCTTTAAGTTTACTATGTTCTGGTTTTTCTTTCAGTCTAGGTTCGTTAAGTTTAACCTTTTCTCGTAAACCTGCTGTATCTTCTGCAGATGTCACTTCTAATGGGTACAATTTTTGTACTGGTCTAACAATGGTCCCAGTTCCAGTTCGCAGCTTCACAACACGTAGGTATCTTTTTGTCTTTTCCAGGATAGGTTTCTAATACAAGACCTAGCGGCCAATGTAGTCTCTTCTGTTCGGATCCAATTAGTACAACTTCTCCCTTTTGTATCGATTGGGTTTCTTTAGAATTTCGAATCAGTATCAGCTGACTAAGATATTCTGATCTAAATCTTTTTTTTTAAATCCTCTTTCAGTTTCAGTCTATACTTCAAGTGTCTATTCGGGGTACTGCTATCTACTTCATCCAAATCTTTTGTCTCCACTGTCTGAATGTCTTGTAGAAACATGGCTGGAGTAAGAGGTATCAAATCATCCTTGTCTTCGGACACATATGTGAGAGGTCTTGAATTTATAAGAGCTTCACGTTCACATAAATTTGTCTGTAGCTCCTCATAGCTTAATGAAATTCTACCCAATGTTTTTCTTAATAATTGTTTGAGCAACCGTGTATCAAGCGCTCCCACCATCCTCCCCACCATGCTCCTGTAGGAGTATTGAATAGCCATGAAATTCTTTCAACGTTACTAATTCATTAATTTTGTTCCAGTCTAGGTTCTTCAATGCATTTTCACTTCCTACAAAATTTGTTCCATTATCACTGTAGGTACTTAGATTATTTTTGGTCTTCCTCTTCTACTAATAAATGTTCGTAAAGCTTGCAAGAAACTATTTGTTGACAGGCTAGACACAAGCTCCAAATGAACTGATCTGTAGACCGCACATGTAAAAATACAGACCCATACCTTCACATTATTTCTGATAAATAGTGGACCAGTCAAATCCACACCAAATATCGCTGTATCTGCAATTCGATTTCTTGGTAGAGGTAAACTGGGCGTCTTATAATGTTTTGTTTCAAGTCTTCTGCAAATCACACACTTGTGAATCACCGATTTAATTGTTTTTATGCCTCGTACTATCCAAAATTTCTCTCTCAATACACATAGTAGACCCTGAGTACCAATATGACATAATTTCCTATGATGATGCTCAATCATTCTTTTGACCACAGGGTGATTAGATGGAAGAATCATTGGAAATCTGAAATAATTTGTATCTTCTCGCTCAGTAATTCTCGTTTTTAGTCTTAGTATGTCTTCATCATCTGCTCCATGGTTTGAAAAGGAGGTATCCGAATAAGTGTTCCCCGACGAGCAATGTTGCCAAAGGTTTTAACCAATCAGAAACAATTATTTTTTGACAGACATATTACAGTTTTATTTTGTAGCTTGTAGAATCTAGTGATCTAGTCATTTTTCTTTGAACTTGACCACACAAACCGGGTTAACTATATTGACCAGTCAATATTCCTCTACTTATATTGCAAACTTTGGATCCAAACCATGACGTAACAGTTAACCAATGGCCACCGTTGTAGATGGTTAACCAAACACACAAACCAGCACACAGAGATAGTTTGACAGAGCAGTTATCTTATAAGAGGTTACTTGTTTATTGCAGCTGTGGGATTCTGTGTCATGTTGATATCAACATGTCGATAGCGACAATTGATGTCGACATGTCATTACCACTTCAAGTTATTTTGGTATTCTGTATCACTATCGCTTTACCTTCGGAAAGGTTCGTGAAAGTATTAAGCGGGATTTATAGTTTGACGTACTGTAAACGTAGACGCACTGTGAAAAGATCAACTATCAGAATTTACGTACCTTGTTTATAAAGGAACGTAAGTGCATGATGTAACGTAAGGGAAACGGACTGGAGTGCGTTCTTACATCCGGCCAATCAAAGGAAATAATTTTGTGTGATGTCAGCGTGGCTATCAGCTGTCATTTAATGTTGTGTTTTTGAATGTATAATACAAAATTTAAAGCTCAAAATAACATAGGACACAGGTTGAAGATGATTTGTATAATTTCTAGGTTAGTTTGAATGTCGCGAGTACGTTACCTCTGCCCATTCGCAAAATTTCCGTTCCGTTTATTTATAACTGCAACAATTTTCACATACCGTTCGTTACGTATCCAGTGCGTCTACGTGTGGTATACGTTTACAGTCCGTCAATCTATAAATCCCGCTTTACTTATCCTAAAAATCTGCTCTGCTTTGCATTTATTTAATGTTGGTAAGAGTTTAGGCGACTTCGCAAAATTTTATATACTCAATTATAATTGGTTGTTTAAAGTGAACTCTAAAAATGAGCCTATAGAATAATTTGTATTCATCAGATAAATTGTCACCATTTAGCCTAAAAAAACAGCATTAGAAATCTTGTCACTTTCCTCAGCTCTCAGTATTTTTGTTTTCATTTGTCTGATTTGAAATATTTGTAATTTAAAATTGTGTATTTTAAAAATGATATTTCCTTGTAGGAAAGCTCGCGTAGGACCACCCATAAAATCTTGATTTCAGTAATGTTCACACGATCTTGGAAAATGAAGGAGTACTTATATGACCCCGAACCCTTCTGGGAATTGTTTAGCATAGATGAATACTCTAGTGTTGTTTATATATATAATCCATTTTCGGCCCTTGCAAACATTCTGAGAATATTTTACAACGGATTATATTTATTAGTTCACGCCGAAGTTTTTTAGGATACAAACAATGGGTCATAACGCATCACAAGAGGTTGTAAATTCTGTACAAAACGTGAAAAAAATGTATTCTCGAACAAAAGCTCCATAACATTTTCTATTTCTTTCCCTCTTTCTTACCGTAATGCAAAACAACATGTGTGTGTCTCTATCTCGAGATGTCAAGAGGTATCGGTTTTAGGCGAGTGAGTCGAGGTCCGTTTGTCGCTATAAAACGACAAACAGTCATATGGTATGGCGCACGGAATACGAATAGTGTCGCTTTGTTGCGACTGTTGATAGCAACAGAATCCCACTGCAGGGTTTCCACCAACTGTTACGTCATAAAAGTTAACCGTGACGGCATGGTATTGTTAACCCGGTTTACGTGGTTAAGTTCAAAGAAAAATGATGGTCCGGACCATAGACAAAATTATATATTATTTCTCTATGGTCCGGACCATTATGTATTATCTCTATGATTATTTCTCCATGGTCCGGACCATAGATAACCAACTGGTCCGGACAGGAGCGTCTGAATGTAGTACACTTTACCAACGTTGCCAAGTGTAGTCCTAAACTGAAAGGGCGCCATCGAGTATCTCCGGTGGCGCTCGGCTTTCGTGCGAAGCGCACGGCTTTTAACCTTCTATCGATATCGTTAACGTGTGCAGAGATTAGCCCAGCGTAAGTGTGCTGGGCTCCTAACACAGAGGTACCAGGTTCGAGTCGTGTCCGAGTCAAGATATTTTTATTTTTATTTTTATTTTCTTATTGTTTTTTTCAAAAATTGACTAAAAATACGAAGAATTTTTCGATTCGGATTAGGGTAGGGGGTAAGGTAGGGTGGTTTTAGTTAGGTTATTATTGAAAATTATTATAATAATCTGTCAATTATACAAAATTCAATTTTTCGATTCGGATAAGGGTAGGGGGTTAGGTAGGGTGGTTTTAGTTAGGTTATTATTGAAAATTATTATAATAATCTGTCAATTACACAATTCAATTTTTCGATTCGGATAAGGGTAGGGGGTTAGGTAGGGTGGTTTTAGTTAGGTTATTATTGAAAATTATTATAATAATCTGATTTCTTAACACATTGCTTTTTAATCAACTGTGATAAATATCACTATTAAAATATTTTTACTTTCCAAAACACAAACGTTTTAGTTTAGGACTACACTTGGCAACGTTGGTAAAGTGTACTACGATTAGACGATCCTGGTCCGGACTCCAGACTGTCATTAATGTCAACTTGTCTATCATAAAAGTGTTTTATGTTGTCTGTTGATGTTGATAGTGTAGTGTTGATGGAAATTCTGTAGCAATGTTGGTCGGTGAAAAATATTTGCTGTAGTTTTTTCCGTTAAAATGGTTCGAAAATGTTTAGTTTGTGAAAAAACACGGAATAAAAACATAGCACGGTCATTTCATAGGTAGGTTAGAGGTTATGTCAAGAAAATAGCATATAAAATTTGCACTGCTTTGTTAATTTTTCAGTTTTCCAAAGAAATATTCTAGACGAGTAGCGTGGATAGAACATTTAAACTTAACAGAAAGAGATCTGCTTGAGTCTAAATATACATTTGTTTGTTCAGACCATTTTCAGTCAAAAGATTTTTATACTAACTTGAGAGGTCAGCGTTTCTTGAAATTTAAGGCTGTGCCTAAAAAGTAAGTGACAGTGGCTTTAAATTAATAAACCAATAATTATATTCTGCATGTATATTTTTAAAATATATAAAAATATGTTTATTTTAGGTTGATACCTGTGGTAGCACCCAGTCCAAATGAATCTCTAAATGTGTTACCTACTGATGAATGTGATTTAAATACTAATTCTGAATCACCCAATGAATCCAATGATTTATATACTCAGGTATGCATAAATAATAATAATAATGTTTATATATAAAGTCAGTAATTATAGGACATAAACTTATCATAATGTTTTTGTTAAATTTTTTCAGAAACGGTTTAAAATGTATATAGAATGTATTTTCTGCAAGTTACAGTTTTACAGTTTGTGCACTAAAACTTAACTTGTTATTTTTCATTAAAAAAAAATTAGTAGTGTAACCTCAAAATATGAAGAGAAAAAAATATTAGAAATAAAATTATCCACACAATCTGACGTTTTAAAACAGATCATTGGTTAATTTATCCTGAAGGGCAAGGAAAATGATTGAAGAGGGTATACAGTGTTGAAAAATGACGGCATAAGTTAAAAAACTGCAACTTTAAATGCCAATAGGAAAGTAACAAAAAGTTTGCACCAACAATGGGGCTATGTTTAGTGATCCTGAGGATATGGTTTATAATTTAGTATCAATGTTTTTATCAAAATTCATAAGGTTGTGTTCTATACAATGACCATAGAGTCTATACATTGCTAGGTTATTCTTTCCAGAAGTTTAGTTTCAATGGGAACCCGAGTAGAAATCATTTTTAAATGTTTTTCACCATCTCATATACAGAAATTGCCATAAATGTTTCCACCAAGTAGGTGGTAGGTGTGTTAAGTAGGTATATAGATATAAAAAAATGGTTTTTAGGAAGAAAAAAAGGTATTTTGTAATATTGATATTGAGCAACAACAATATGACTTGAATTCTGGAAATCCAATTGAACAGCACATTAATACTACTCCAAATTTTGAATACTGCAATGTTTTAGTAAAAAAAGAGATGAATAGTGATAACAATAATGAACAACTAAAATGCACAACAAATAAAAAGAAGAAACAAAGGAAATTGAAGAGTAAGTATAGTTTTCATGGGAAAATAAAAAAAATTGCTGTTAACTAATCCATATGCATGCTAATATTTCTGACTCAAGCATGTGTGCAGGGTAAATTGGATCTTGTTAAGAAATGAGCAAGTAATTGGCTTGAAATTGTTCAAAACTAATTAAGTGAATATTTCTAGGTATGTACGAATTCAAATGAAGACAAAGTACTAAAATATAATATACAACCACACATATTACCCAATATTACTAACTTCCTCTATCAATTACATTTAATTCCGAGATTTTTTTAAACAATTTTTGCAAAGGGAAAGGTTGATGTGTTTTTTGCAAATTAGTTTGTCGCAATTGTTTCTTTTGGTTGTCCTTTTTTTTGGACAATCTTCTCATTATCCTTTTCGAATTGTTGTCAATTTAGTATTTTTTCCCTAGACTCCAAGAAACAACTGAAGCTTCTATTTTTTAAAAATATATGGTTTTATAGCAATTTGAGGTGTTCTTAAGGTGCGAATCATCTTCAAAAAATAGACTGTAATTCATTGATTACAGTTATTCCGTACATTTTTGTCAGCGCATAACTTCTGAACTAGACATAACATCGAGAAGCGGTTTGAATTGAACGGCTAAGAGGAACCCAACTTTTTACCAACACATACGGATTTAGTATTTTTTCCCTATAATTTATGAAAAAATATGAATTTTCTGTGTTTAACTTGCATAGTTTAAATTAAACATCCTGTATGTTTTATACTTACAATCGGATTGGCTGAAGTGTCGACTTTCTGTAAATGTATAGTTTAGTAATTATTAATTTGAACTAAAATTTATGGGTATATGACTTTAAATGTTGTCTCTATACATACACATATTACAATCAAACGCTTCTCGATATCTCAATCAGTTTACAAGTTATGGGCTCATCAAATGTGTCGGAATTCAAATGATCTCCCAGTATTGTCTGTTCTTGTGCAAAATAATAATTTCGATCATAAATGAAGAGTACAAAGTTAAATCATAATAATAATAATAATAAACGTCATTTATTGGTACAACCAAATGGCCATTGACGGAGGTCCTTCAGCCAGTATTATTTACATTATTTAAGAGAGAGAGAGAAGTATACTTTATTGATACCAAAGCATCAACAGGCCATCGACCGAGGTCTTTCAGCCAATTTACAAAATATATACATACATACTATATTCAGAGAAAAACTAAAATCATTATACAATGTAAATAAACAAGATCCATTATATATCTAATAATAAAAAAAAAAAAAAAAAAAATAAGATATTAAGTGGCATTATTGCTGTGATATATAGATAATTTCTTCAAACAGAGTTTTCTGTGGATGTCTTCTACGAAGACCATTTTTAGGCATCTCTAGAATGTGAGGTTGAATCAATTCGATGTTTTTTTCTTCTAGAGAGAAGGATTTGAACAATTTTTTGAATCTCTCATTTATTGGTTCTATTCCCGTCTTGCTATAAAGGAGTCTGTTTGATGGATTATGTAGTGGATTATCAGGATGTCTCATTTTAGAGATTTTTCGAAGACTGGTTGTCTCCCCTACTTTCATGTGGTTTCTAGGCGGATTTTTACAATTATATAGTATTGTAGAACCATATTCCATCATGGGTCTACAAATTGTTTTATATATGTTGGCAGCTGTTTCAATAGTAATTCCTTCATTCTTATATGTCAAACTTCTGAAGTGTTTTGCTCTGGTTATCATTTTCTTTTTCATACCTGACGTGTGGTGATTGTAGTTTAGTTTGTTGTCTATTTCAATTCCCAAATATTTCACATATTGGGAGGGTTGAATTAAATGGTAGCTTATCTTTATTGTCGGAGAGTTATCATGTATTTTGTGGTTGAATATTATTAATTTTGTTTTAGAAGGATTTATTGTTAGTCTCCATTTATTTGTCCATGTTACTATATTATTTACATGTATTTGTAATCGGTTTATTGTTGTTGATAAGCTTTTATCCCAGGTTATCACCGCAGTATCATCCGCAAATTGTAGCACATTAGTATTATTCAGTTCTTTTTCACATATGTCACTGCAGTAAAGATTGTATAGTATAGGAGACAGCGGCGAACCCTGTGGAACTCCTTGTTTCATTGAGAATACTTGAGAACATACACCATTAATTTTTACTGTGCACTTACGATCTGTGAGAAAATTGTGTATAATTTTTAGCAGCGAAGGAGAACAGTTCATCCAGTGTAGTTTGTATAATAATCCGATATGCCATACAGAATCAAAGGCCTTTTTGAAATCTAAGAAAATTCCGGTAGTCTTCAGCCCTTGCAATTTTGCAGCCTGAACATTGGACGTTAATATTGTAAGTGGGTGGATTGTTGATGATTTTTCTTTAAATCCAAACTGGTGTGATGGAATATGTTGGTTTAGTTCTTCATATAATCTTCCTTGAATAATTTTTTCAAAGTTTTTACCAATTACAGGGAGTAGAGTGATAGGTCGGTAATTTTGGGGTAATTTGTGGTTAGCATTAGGTTTAGGAATAATTATTACAATGCCCTTTTTCCATTCGTCTGGAAAAAGATGAGTTTTCATGCAATAGTTATATATCTTTCTTATTTCTTTATGAATATCCGGATCTAGTTGTCTAAGAATTTTACGACTAATCGAATCGTTGCCTGGTGCTGTGTTTTTTCCTTTATATAAAACTTCATCATATTCATCTTCTGTGATGATTCGGAGGGTATTCGGGTTAGGATTGTTCTCAAAACCATTTGTAAACCAATTATTCACCTCTTCCAGATTTTCTCTATCATAATCATTGTTTTCACTAAATTCATAGGTTTCTTTAAAGTACTGTGCAAAAGCATTACATTTTTCTTCATCAGTGTTGTATGAGTGGCCATCAAATTCTAATTCTGAAATTTGTTGTGTGAATGATTTATATTTTGATAGTTTTTTTATTTCATTCCAGTAGGTTTTCCCTTTCATAGAGTTGATATTATTGCATGCTTGGATCCATTTGTGTTGTTTAAATTGCGATATGAGTATTTGAATATCCTTGTTAAGTTTGTTAAATTGTGCCTTCAATTCATCCTCATCCTTGTTTTGAATCTGCCTTTGTAATTGTCTCTTTAGCTTGATCAGTGATAAAATGAAAGGTGGAAGTTTGTAATTGAAGGGGGATTTTTTTTGTTTTGGAGAGTTGTCTATTATTAGTTTGGATAATGTAGTGTTGAAATTTTTTATATAATTTGGACAAATATTATGTTGTGCATTTATGAATTCCTTCATTTTACTATTTACTTTTTGTACATTACATTTTGCTATGTTAGGCATTTTATCATTAATGCTATTAGGATCAAGCTGTAGATTAAAATCGAATTGTATAGCTAGATGATCGCTACCTAAATCTGGGGTTACAAGTACATTTGTGATATTGTCTATGATATTCTTAGAACATAATAATATATCTGGAGTTGTGCTTGGGTTTCCTGTCATGATAAATGTAGGGGGTGTGGGTATTTGGCAGAAATTGGAGTTTTGAAGGAAGCATTTGATTTGCTTTTTACGAGGGGGGCTTGAATTTGAATGGTGAATATATACCAGAAAAATATGTAATTTAGAGTTTTTGTATGGAAATGAAACATGTATGCAGTTGTTGAGGGGGTTATTTATTTTTGGAGGATTTTCTTTACCCATTTTTAATGTTCTTCTGGACTGTATAAGGCTGCCTCCTCTGAAATTTCGGTTCAAGATATTTCCTTTTTGTTGAATAATAGACCAGTTATTGTGTGGGTTAATGAAATTTTCATTTTTGGTTTCCACACACATAATGCTGTCAATATTTTGGTTTTGTATATAATTATATATCAAATATATCTTTGGTTCAAAGCTGTTGATATTTGAGTAGAGAAATCTTACCCTAGGAGCCATTATCTTGAAATATTGTAAGTCCTTCTTGTGGCATCGTTGGTGAATCATTGGTTGATTTTTCTAGGTCGAACATGAGAATAAACAGTCGATTTCCACTAAATACTGGTGTAGTATCAATATTATAAAGATGTACAAATCTCTTTTTAAGTTTAATTATGAGTTCTTGTCGATCACTATTTTTAGGATTATTTAATTTATTGGTGTACGTTTCTATAATATGATCATGATATGTCATTGATGAGTGCACTCTACTTGTGCTAGTAATTTCTGATGGCATTTCAGAAGATTTTTTGTTCATTGATTTGATGCGTGCGTTCGGAATTCCTTCAATAGGTTTAGTTGGTCTATTAGGACATTTAGGTGACCATGCTTGGTGATCATCGGCTTCACATGATGAACATTTTTCTGGAAGAGGGGAGGTGCAGTTTTGTGTTAAATGTTTTCCTTGACATTTCCTACAACATGTTGATGTGGTGCAATTCTCTGTAGTATGGGTAAATAATAAACATTTGGAACATGGAATAGGAGAGGGTTCTGGTGGTTGGCTAGGGTATACGGGATAGTGGTAATTTTTAAAGAATACTCCTTCGCTTAATAGTTTTTGGAATGATGAGTAATCTCCTGTAATTATTCTGATCAGTGGTGTAAGTTTCCCGGTTTTCCTTGAAGTTATTCTTTTACAGTATCTGTGATTTATTCCTTTATTTGAAAGGTGCTCTTTTATATGTGTGTCTTCAATATCCAGTTCTACTGATGATATAACACAGACAAAAGTTGTGTTTTTTAGTGTGTTTGGTGTTGATTGGTTTTGGTTGGAATTCGTTTCTTTGAATTCTTTGACCACTTTTGACTGGACTAATGATTTCAGCTGTGTCTTAATGTGATTCTTATCTTGATTGCTTTTTAAAATGAATCCACTTTTAGTTTTTATAATCACATCAGAGGAGTTTGGATTTCTTGCATTCCAAAAATTAGCAAATTGTATTCTTGATAATTCTTGATTTGTTGTTATAAAAAAGATATATTTATAGTTTTGATTTATGATGTTTCTCATTTGTAATGAATAATTATATGTGTTATTATTTGCATTTTTTTGATGGTTTTTAATGTGGTCGTTTTGTTGTAGAATGGTTGCTTGAGATTGTTCTGTTGGATTTCCGGAATAGTGCGGTCCTACTATTATGTTTTGTATTTCTTGTTGTGATAGTTGTGTGCTTCTTTTTGATGGGTTTGCTGAATTTGATGCTCCGCGTCGGCGTTTTTTCTTCCTCCTCACTTTTTGCCACTGTCCATTGTCATCTATTTCCATTTCTTCTTCCGAAAACGAGGATCCGCTGCTTTCTGAAGGCATTTCAGCGTTTTTCTCGTTTTTTTTATCTTTTTTCCTTTATTCACTAATAACTTAAATTTAACTTTTTTCAACTTAATTTGATTTTAACTACTATCGTTAACAAAGAGCAGGCTGATTTACGTCCTTTCTCTATGAATGTTAGACGAATACTGTACATTATTTAATATAATAGACTTAATAGTAATAAAAGTAACATTGTGTGTATAAAAAAAAGAATATAAATAACTAAATAATTGAAGAAAGAAAAAAAATCCAAAAGATAAAGAAACAAAAAGTTAAAAAGATACTGTTAGAATTTTCGCTTCATTATTTTTCATTTTCCTTGCTATTTACCACTTCCCAAACTGTCTTATGAGAATATTTTCGTTTCGACTGTTATGTGTGATGTCATTCTATGCATAGTACAGTCGGTAGAAGCAAACATGAGCCCTGGGTGGGCGTGTTCATGTTGCTGTAGTTGTATTTTGATAGTAACAATCGAGATTTTGAATCGATAACCAAATATCGATACCATATGTGGTAACTGTCAAGAGATATGTAAACTTAGTCAAATTTAACTCTAAATATCAATAAAAAAATTTATATTGGACCAAAAATAAAACTACTATCTGCCCTTAATGTATATATTTTCAAATTTCATGTAAAAATTGAATAATTATCCTCGCATTAACAACACTGACACTAAAATTGATTTATGTTGATAAAATCACTCGGTCATATTATTTCGATTATGTTAACAATTACTAATGTACAATCGTTAACATTATCTCCGGATTGGCTCGTTGCGATGACCTTTCTTTTAGTTCGCATATTTTCCGGGGCTCATGTTTGCTTCTGTTAACTGTATGTTCATTATTTCTTTATTATGCATCCGCTTGGAGAAAGTTTGGGACAGAGTTGTCAATCTACCCTTTAATGGCTGTAGAGTCCGTTTCAATAAGGAAGAAGCCACCTGAAGTTGCAGTCGATGCGCGACCTTGATGTCAAAACTAGCGCCATATTTAAAAATTGATATTTAAATCTAAATCAGTAGCGTAACGTTTTCACATTTTGTAGGGTAACACAAAATTAGAAGTATCAGAACCATATAAATAACTGCTAAGTGCAGCAGACTATATGAATTATTAGCAGATATAAAGGAGATGTCTCCTGGTGACCTGTTCACCTTCCTGAGAAGGACAGGATGGACGATGACCTAGGAGGACAACTCCTCGGGAGGATGTACAATGGGTCATATGTGGCCTAAGTGCTGTGAGCCTACACTCACCCTCCCTACTCTACAGATACAGATACGGGTCTTCTTATTGGCTGGTATATTATATGGCCATACTCGAGTATCGGTCTACAGATACTTTTGTTTATGTGTGCTGCAGTTTTCTTGCTTTTGCCCATGTTTTGGTAAGTTATGCATCGAAAGTGTTTTCCTCGGCTAATACATTTTTTCTTTGCTATCTCTACGTTTTTATTAAAGTTAAGTTTATTGTCGATAGCCATACCAAGGTACTTTACAGTTGATGTACATGGAATTATGTTGTTGTTAATATAGATGGTGTTTTATGTGTTGGTGTATGATTAAAGATTATTGATTGAGATTTCAAAGGGTTAAGCATCATTGTCCACCTGTTGAACCATTTCTCTGTTCTGTTCATTAATGTTTGCAGTTCTTTAATTGTCTTTTTGATGGTGTTATTATGACTAATTAACGCAGTGTCATCTGCATACTGCAATATGTATTTTTGCATATTTATGTGCTCTGGTTCTAACCCAAAGTTGTATAATATGTCATTACAGTAAAGATTGTAGAGCAGAGGAGAAAGTGGGGAGCCTTGCGGGACTCCTTATTGAGGTATAATAAAACATGTGAAAAACTGTTGTTAATTTTTATATGTATTGTTCTGTCACTGAGGTAATTTTTTATTATTAGTAGCAGGTATTCTGGGCACTTCATTTGTTGTAGTTTGTACAACAATCCACAGTGTCATACACTGTCAAAGGCTTTGTTAATGTCTAGGAAAATAGTAGCACTATGTTCTCCTTGCAGCTTATAGGTTTGTATATTCGATGTCAGGATTGCTAGTGGGTGTATGATTTATCAATCATATAATTTACAGGAATGGACACAATTTTGCAAAAAAATTTTCAATTTTTTGAAAATTAAGGGTTGAAAAAAAATTTTTTTAAATATTACATTATGTCATCTTATAGGGTATGAAATTACCTACAATTTTGATGCCTACATTTTTTTTGTGTGATCAAATCTGAAAAAGTTATAGACGGAAAACCATAGCATTTCACGTGCTCCAAGCTGTACTTGCAAGCTGTATTGCAAGCTCCAGCGGGATTTTCTCGAAAATCTAGGAAAGTAGTCTATAGTAGATGTACTTTCGTTTAAAAAAGTAAAATCCACCTTTCCAAACTATTTCACTTCATATCCTTACTTCCCCGGACTACTCGCCCTAGTGCAGACAGGTTAAACAGAATTTAATTACTCTTTAAATTTTTTACAGAACATATCAAGAAAACAAATTCTCTTGGTGGGATTATTGTATGTAAAGTTTGTGGAAAAATGTTAACTAAAAAAGTAGACTTTTTTTGTCACTTTTCAATCAGTCACAGTTTCAGAGGGAAGAGATTATATAAGAAGAAAACCAACCAAAAACAAATCGATAATACTAAGACTACAATTAATTATAACAATACAATTCCTATTGGGTTTAATGTAGTTGTAAAGGAGGAAATTGAAACAGTTGAACGTGAATTAAAAAAAGAGTTGCAGGACACAGATCATTTGAATAATTTTCAACCGAGTTTAGATGGAAATGTTATAAGTATTCAAACATGTTACTGCTCTAATACTGAAAACAATTCAGTAAATTGTGAAATGTGTTTTAAAAATACTTATGAGAGCAGCGATGCAGACAAAAAGCCTTTTTCTCTTCCACATGAAAGTTCTTTTGATACAAATTTTCATTGTCATACAAGCGAAAAGCCTTTTACGTGTGATATTTGTTTGAAATATTTTCCACATAAAAGTCTGTTAAATACACATATGCGTCACCACACAGGCGAAAGGCCATTCAAATGTGACATTTGTTTGAAATCGTTTGGAGAGAAGGGAGTTTTAACTAGGCATATACGTAGTCACACAGGGGAAAGACCATACGAGTGTAAAGTTTGTTCAAAATCTTTTGCCAAGGGTGAAAGTTTGAAGAGGCACATGTATTGTCATACTGATGAAAAACCATTCAAATGCGAAATTTGCCCAAAGTCATATGCAGAGAGAGGAACTTTAAATATACATGTTCGTTGTCACACAGGGGAAAAGCCATACGAATGCGAAGTTTGTCTCAAGTCTTTCAGCATAAAAAGCACTTTAAAGTATCATATGCGCTGCCACACAGGTGAAAAACCCTTCAAATGTGAAATTTGCTTTAAAGTATTTACTGTAAAAAGTCAATTAGTTTCACACATGCGTTTTCATACAGGCGAAAAACCGTACGAGTGTAGAGTTTGTTTGAAATCTTTTAGTCAGAGTTCAAATTTGAATAGACACAAATGCTTTGTTAGACGGGGGAACAAGCTTACAAATGTGAAGTCTGTTTGAAATCTTATAGTACTAAAGACAATTTAAATAAACACGTTACAATAAAAGTAGTTAATATGTTTAATGAACCAACAGAACCTTTATGGAAAATGGTTATGTTTCTTTTAAGACTTTGTTTAACCATCCTTTGCCGTTACGTCATAATCGGTGACGTATGCTGTTTTACGTTTTACGTCTTATTGGTAATTCAATATAAACGATACTCTATCTGGTGGCATAAAACGGAACTATTTCTTTGTACATTATTATTTTATAACCCTGCTTCTCTTTTAGTCTAGTCAACATATGTGCCTTTTAGGTCTAAGTTTTTAGCTCGCCTCGGAAAATTATGATCGAGGTGTCATTCGATTCGTCATCGCATTTAGAAACTTTTTGAAAAATTTGGAGTTTTGATTGCAAAAATTACTAAAGTTATAAACAATTTAGTAAAAAAAAAGGGTGGGTTTGTTTTTTACGAATATCTCAAAAAGTATTCAAAATTTTCGAAATTTGAAAAAAGATCCATAAAGAGAAAGAAATTTCCTAAAAAAAAGTCCTACCTCCCGGAACTCTAGGACCAATATTTATAATTTTTCTAGAGGGTTGAAAATACGGCCGAAAACGGCAACTCTCGCTTGCGTAGGCTCCACCCACTTTGGACCTTTAATGAATAAATATTATTTAAACTTATTAAATATAAAAATTAAGAAATTAAAAAATTCAGGCACCTATAGGATAGATCAATGAACAATAATCCGGCGATCAAAAATTTTTATCGCGATTTTTCAATTAATTATCCATTAATTAATTATTAATTTTTTGTAGCACGAACATCAACATTGAAAGTACGATAGTTGTTAAACTATTAACCTGGGATTTTTTTCCTTTTATGGAGCTATCATACAAAGGCTATAGAAAAGATTCCCGTTGGAAAAATTAAAAAATTGTTAATTTTCATTCTGTTATTAACAATTTACTTAAGTTAAAAATTATCAACCTCGATTAAACATTGAAAAAAATATTTTTTTATAATAATGCTATTGGTCCGTTTTCTTATGATCATAAGCTACTTAAAAATGATTTTTAATCATTTTTATCCCATATTTTTTAAAAAATTGTTATAAACAAATGCGTTGCTTATAAAATAATCATAAAATTTTTTTTGATAACATAATCTTTGATGGAAATTATGATTTAAAAAAAAAACCGTTCTTTAAAAACATTTTTTTATTGCTTAAAAACGCATTTGTTAATTAACTATTTTTTTTAACCACTTGTTATGAAAATTAAGGAACGATTTTTTTTTTAAAATCATTATTTATCTTGTTCTTCGATATCTTTAATTGTTTATACAATAAACAATAAAATTTATTTTTTTTAACTCTAAAAAATACCGTAAAAACAGCCCAGTATCCGTTTTTGGGAAAAAATTGATTATAAAAAAAATATTTTTTTCAATGTTTAATCGAGGTTGATAATTTTCAACTTAAGTAAATTGTTAATAACAAAATGAAAATTAACAATTTTTAATTTTTCCAACTGGAATCTTTTCTATAGCCTTTGTATGATAGCTCCATAAAAGGAAAAAAATCCCAGGTTAATAGTTTAACAACTATCGTAATGTTGATGTTCGTGCTACAAATAATTGTTAATTAATTAATGGATAATTAATTGAAAATTCGCGATAAAAATTTTTGATCGCCGGATTATTGTTCATTGATCTATCCTATAGGTGCCTGAATTTTTTCATTTCTTAATTTTCATATTTTAAATAATATTTATCCATTAAAGGTCCAAAGTGGGCGGAGCTTACGCAAGCGAGAGTTACAGTTTTCGGCCGTATTTTCAACCCTCTAGAAAAATTATAAATATTGGTCCTAGAGTTCCGGGAGGTAGGACTTTTTTTTAGGAAATTTCTTCCTCTTTATGGATCTATTTTCAAATTTCGAAAATTTTGAGTACTTTTTGAGATATTCGTGAAAAACAAAACCACCCTTTTTTTTACTAAATTGTTTATAACTTTTGTAATTTTTGCAATCAAAACTCCAAATTTTTCAAAAAGTTTCTAAATGCGATGACGAATCGAATGACACCTCGATCATAATTTTCCGAGGCGAGCTAAAAACTTAGACCTAAAAGGCACATGTTGACTAGACTATTTGCCGTATATGCTGAACACGACCCTTTCGAAACACACTCCCAATCCAGTAACTTTTAGTGGTGTGGTTGAGGTTTTCTAAAATGCTCCTCCTAGTTTAAAAACAAGGTAATAGTACTTGCATATACAATACCTATTAGCTTCAATGTTTATTTTAAATAGTAAGGTTAGAAATAATGTCAAAGTAAAAATAGGGTTTGCAATAAGTGTTATTTTAGCGCCTGCTTTAATTTTCCACTAATTACGCCGCTCTATTAGTGCTTGCAGTTAAGTTGAACTTGCAATATCTCACTAGTCTTGATTGGGAATCGGTATGGCACGGTATTATCGACACCTTTCAGGACCCGCGCATCGATTCGGATCAGAACAGTGAACATTTTTCAGTTGACAATTTGACATTGTAAAAGAAAAATAGCAAATTAATTGATAAAAATGGATAGTTCATCAGATAATTCAGAAAATAAAAAGGCACACCTAGATATTGGATTCGTGATACTATTACGGAAAAAAATTACGATGAATTTTATCATGTAAATCATTACTTCTTCGGTGACGGCAGTCATTTTCAAGAAATGCACACGAATGACGATGACACTGACAGTCTGAATACAGAAAGTTAATTTGGCCGACGAACCTTGCGTCAAACGTATAGGGCAACACCATATATTAAAGAAAATAGTCTTGCCAATAGAGAGATATTGCCAATTGCAATACCACATTCGGTGCGGTTTGGAAATAAGAACTATTGCCATCACTATCATTTAATAACGTAGGGCTGCGTTATGTAGGAAGTGACATAAACCTGTCTTTTTCTGTGTATACTTATAATTTAAAAAATAACCAAAAACCAAACAACCTTACTATTTGCATATTTAAAAAAAATTAAAGGAATGAAATATGGTTGAAGCTCTCGAAGCGGCGATCTTATAGCTGGAGCTAATGATGATGATACTGAATATGTGATTTTGCACAATATACTTGGAGTGGAGCAAAACCAAAATAGAAGATCGCTAAGGCTCTATTATTGAATTCGATTTGGTAAATATGCAGAAATCCGATGCGATTTGTTCTAATTTGTCAACTGCGCAGGACAATTACGTGCCGTATTTACAATAACACTCAACGGTACGTAACCGTAAATTACGCGAAGCGCTAACGTTATTAGCGTTAGAGACGTAAAAAAGTGAATCGCGCATGTAATAAACATCAAAATACCTCAAACGTTATTACCGCAGACCATTTTTTAACAAGCAATATCTCTCTAATAACACAACGGTACGTAACCGTAAATTACGCGAAGCGCTAACGTTATTAGCGTTAGAGACGTAAAAAAGTGAATCGCGCATTTAATAAACGTCAAAATACCGCAGACCATTTTTAAACAAGCAATATCTCTCTATTATATTAAATATTTCCTATTTACGTTAAAGTGATATTTGTTAATACAACGATACATTACAAATGCATGTAGACAGACACTATATAATTGTCAAAACTCATGTATTTGAATGCTAGTTAGTAAACACCACAGAGTACATCATCTAACAAGAGGCAAATTTGTGTGCACATGCGTGAATTAATTAGTTTATCTGTCAATGTCAAGTCGTCACTTCCAACAGAGTACACCATCTAACTGACGGAATTCAATAAACATCATTCCTACATTATTTTAAACGATTTTCATATATTTTGATCATTTCTATATACCTATTGTCCAAGGACATTTTCTAGAGTTAATTTTTGATATTCATTTCATAAAATGAATAAGTTTCTAGGTAATTTCTTTGAAAAAATAAAGAATTTTATTATTAACCTTATTATTTACCTAGGTTAAAAATGAGCTACTTCTCATTTTCAGATATGAGATGAATAATACGGTGTTTTCATGTTGGTAGTTAAAAAAATATTCTATAGTCCTAACTGGGAGGGATGCTCATCGACACTATACTATTTTTCTTAGTGTAGGTATGGTTTTACTTCGGATCAATACTCGCGTTACTTTTCTCAGTGAATCGGGTAGTTTATATTTCAATGCCTCGACGTATTTCCGCTCAATATCGTGTAAGTCCGACTTCAAAGGAACCGACAAAGCTTTCGTCTCTTGTTAGATGGTGTACTTTGTGGTAATCACTCACTTTTGTGAATCCTTATCGATTTCTGTGTCTCAACCGCCACACACCGATCCGAAGCAAACCGCTCGCTCCAACCTATTTGTGTAGGAATCAAAAAGTTCTATTGAGCCGTGTTGTATACCGACACGGACCGTGTCGATTCAGTGTGTGACCTGCTTAACCCTGTGGTTTTTTCATTTTTCATTGAATGTCTGAATGTGTTCATATGAAACTAAGCGCCATTATAGGTACCGTTAAGTATTTTTTTCGTTACGATGAAATTGTCCATTTGAACAAGATTTTACTCCTTGCTCTCTACAACTTTCCCCTAAACTCGGGTGTCAAAATAAAATTTCATCCTTCCGATAAAGTTTTTATGAAAAGAAATTCAGTATACATTTAAAACTGTTTTTTTTATTGTAGTGAAATAAATAATTCCTCTTATCTTATAAATACAGTATAAATCTTGTTTATTTTATGAGTTACGTATATTGAAAATTGCATCTGTTTCATTATATTGTAGTTTGATAGTTTATCCTATTTTTTGAATAAAATGTTGTGAAATAATGATGTTTACTTTGTTTACTGTTCCACACATGGGAGCCAAAAGCTGCCATTTTCAGATGCCGATACTGTTATTTTATTGCAATGTGAAAATTAGACATCCCACGCCAGTTGCCGCACATGTCTATTTTGCATTGATTCGATTGGCTATTTTGTTGATAATCTTTAGGGCCGATCCTACAGCTTATCGCCATGATATATAGTTCTGAATTCATTCCTACTACCCATAGAGACTAGATATAAGGAGCACAAACTCTGTATATAAAAAGTGTCCGTCGAAATTAGGAAAATTGTGGTGGCGCTGGGGAGGCTAGCGATTAAAATCATGTTTGACGTGTTAAATTTTAGGTTATGTAAATGGAGGGTTTGTTTCATTCGGTTACCTTTTATGCTTGGTTTTAGCAAATTTCAAAGAAAAAATAAGTATTTCCCGTAGCTGGTGCTATGTTTGGTTAAAGGTAAGTTTCTTCAATATCATTATATAGGCAATTGTGTTGCAAAATAGTAATGAAAACAATAAACCTAACCCGAGAGTCCTACATCAACTACTTACTGTTGCTCGAAAATAAGACAGGGCTGGGGTGTGTAATTTTTTTTATTTTCAACTTTACTCCTAGTTGGACAACTTTTCACCACACACGTTTTTCACATTGTAAATTTTTATAAAAACTTCTATAAAAATAAACACTATTTTCATTTTTTGTTAGGTTAACTTGTTCAGCAAACTTCACTCTGTAATTTTAATCGCTAGCTACTCTCGCGCCATCTATTATTTGTACCTTACCGCTGGACACTTTTTCGAGATTTTTCCTATACAAGTTTGTGCTCCTTATATTATCTAGTCTCCATGTTACTACCTCTTGGTAAATTTCAACTTTGAACAGAAGCATCTTTTTCATTACTAACAGACATATTCGTAGGTAAAGTTGAGAGAATGTTCGGATACTATAATTTGTTACCAAAATTGACAGCATAAATGAGATGACGTTTATTCCCATATCAAGAAAAACAGAATTATCTTTTTTGAAATTGTAAAATGTGTTGCCGACATTTAGGGGCATCACTCTTTTAATCTAAAATATATTTCACTAATGCTAAGACCTTTTATGTTTTTCAATTGATTAAAAGTATGTAAATAAACCAAATAAAGTATTACGTAAATGAAAATTTTATTGCAATTTGATTCAACAAAGAAATCTAAGTTTTTCTATCTAAACACACGTGTATGTTATGAGATTTTCATTACGTGCATGTTATTGTTAAATGTCACTTACAAGCAATGTTGTCAGTGCGATTTTTGACGTTTACAGACATGGGCGTAGAAAATAGTATATTACGTAATAAGAGTTGTAAGTAACCCATTACGCACGAAGTGAAAAAGTTTACGCACGAAGCCGCGCAGTGGCGAGTGCGTAAATTTCACGAGTGCGTAATGGGATTACAACTCGTGTAACGTACTATACTTTTTCTACGCCCATCTATTTTCTTCTGAGTGCTCATAATTTCATCTTTTTCACTACTAACAGTCATATTCATATAGGTAAAGTTGAGAAAATGTTCGGATACTATAATTTGTTACCAAAATTGACAACATAAGTGAGATGACGTTTTTTCCCGTATCCAGAAACATCGAATTATTTTTTTTGAAAGTGTAAAATGTGTTGCCGACATGTAGTGGCATCACTCTTTTAATCTAAAATGTATTTCACTAATGCTAAGAGCTTTTATGTTTTTCAATTGATTAAAAGTATGTAAATAAACCAAATAAAGTATTACGTAAATGAAAATTTGATTGCAATTTGATTCAACAAAGAAATCTAAGTTTTTCTATCTAAACGCACGTGTATGTTATGAGATTTTCATTACGTGCATGTTATTGTTAAATGTCACTTACAAGCAATGTTGTCAGTGCGATTTTTGACGTTTACAGACATGGGCGTAGAAAAAAAAAGTTACACTTCTCGAACACACTGCAATTCCATAAGTCGTAGGAAACAGTTTTTGAATTTACGCAATCAAAATGGAATTATATTATCTTGATCAAACAATATCATTGGTCTACCATCAACAATAACATCATTACAAAAAAGAGTTTTTCTTTATTTAGTCAAACTTCTGCATGGGATGAGGATATGCTTGCAATAAAATTTTGTAACCTACTTCTTCACCTAGCTATTCTTATTCATCTATATAAACTTCCTCTTCGTGTTGTAGAGGTTCTCAAGTACTTCCATAATAAGATATTGCTAATATAAGATTCAAAATAATAAACAAGTATTTTACCTTGCATATTAAAACAAAAACTCCATTGACTAAAGATCCTACTTTCAGCACAAAACCAAATTCAAAATATTTGTAGGCATGTAAAAACTTTTGAAAGCCTCTATCTTTGGTGTAAAAACTGTGTCAAAATACCAAATAACTATTAACTATTTATATCCATATCTAGTTCATCCACTTCTGAAATGTGGTTAAAATCCAATAAAGGTTTTCAAAGAAACACAAAGTCAAACCATCCTGTATGCATAATATATAAAACGGATAAAATGAAATCGACGAAAAACTCTTGAAAACCGTTTACCATCATTGAATATACAATACAAAACTGACCAGAAGATTGAATTCATGGAGACTATCTAGCTCCATGATTGAATTGTTTGCCCTGCCTGGACGGCCATATTAGGTCACGTGATCTGGATTGCCTAATTACGTGGAGTTTTCTGTATCACTCGTCAATAACAATTGTTACTGTGGTTAAGTACCGCACGCCACCGTTTAGGCGTACATTCCGCTTGTGTATATTATCTCTGATCTGGATCATAGATACCATGATCTGGATTGCCTAATTTAGGCGGCCACTTAAAAAGAAGAAGAATTTTTATAAAATAATTATATTTGTATAAAAGCATTTTCTAGGAGCGACTAAATGTCAGACGGCGATCCCCAATATGCGCGTGCGTTAGCGACTTTGCAACGTTGCCAATTTTACCTTTTCCTTAAACGCGCGGGAAATATAAATTCCATGTCAGTTAGGAGGCCAGAGCTTGTATATTTTTTTAGTCGTAGAAATGCGTATATAACAATGTGAAAGTCATGATAGTAAATATAGAGCAAAAGCCAAGTTATGTTCATGATATGGTTATACTGTTCTAAAATTTCTTATTTAATTTCAGAAATGTTGAATAGTGTGAATAAATATTTATTACAATAATTACTGTAACTTTAGTAATGAAAAATTGTAATTAACATAAACAGCTATAATTTTGATTCTACCTTTGCAAGAAACCTTTTTTTATAATAAAAAAAAATAAAATTCTTTCAACGGGTTAAAGTCCTACGTATTTAATTACCTCTTTTATGCCAAATCGAAGATATTCTGTAGTAGGGAACTGAAGAATAGTGGAAAACGGTATTTTGGCGCGTTTTCCAGCTTAAAACCTTATTAGGGACATAAAACGCATTTGTTATAAATATGACTTAACTGTTTTGAGTCCTCTCTGTTGAGAATAAATGATATGTTCCTTTGGTATATTTTATGTAAAAATATACTTAAAGTACCAAAACGAGGTGAAATTACTCGAAAAAAAAATGTTTGTACCTGTATCTTATTTTTGCGTAAATATAATACCTATACGAAGTTTCAATACACGCTCAATGTTCCACAACAAAATGAATACCATAACTGACCATAACCTAGAAACTTTTTTTTACAGATTGTAACGAGTTATTTTTTTTATCATGTTGGATCTTCTTTTCTTTTTCTTTATATAACTCGTTACTTAATTCCCGACTTAAATTTCTTGTACCTTTTTTTAGTATATCTGCATTACTGTAATTATTTATTTTATGGGTAATTCAAAAGACATCCGAGTTAAAATATAAAAATGTTCATTAATTTCCATTTTCAAAATTTAAAGACTTGAGGACATACGGTATATAAACTATTTTAATTAAATCGAAAACCGTCCAGTATATTAGGAACTTTTTGTTGCAAGTAAATAATATTTCGCTAATGACCAGAAATTGTAGGGAGGAATGAATATATAAATTCGGAAGCAAAACGGCTGAAGCTCTCTCGATTCTTACCGTTCTTCATAAGAATTAAAACAGTACCGATCGTGATATATATTTCCGCTAGCCCGAGTTCGAGTTTTGTGAATTTTAATAGTGCCCGACCGTCCGAGCCCTAAATTTTATTTTGAGTAAGTTACTTGCTTTATAATATAAAATTACCGTGTGTAGCAACAGTGAGGAAAATTATTTTAGTAAAGCCGGGGAAATATATTTGGATTAGTTAAAAATATAAAATTGATTTTTGTTAAAATTTTAGTACCGTATTTCAGTGAATGGGTTTTTCTGTAACCATAGATAAGAAACTTGATGTTTAGTTTTTATTTAGTGTTTTCTTTTAGGAAAGGTTTTTTTTTTGTAAGTAAATTAGTTGAATATTTAATATAAGAAACAGTTAAACGGGATTTTAGATTTTATCTTCAGATCACAGTTCTTATACCCGTTGTCCTACCTTCTGACCAAATTTATAATATAACTTTTGTACGTTAATTTGAAATTAAGAAAAGCTGATTGTGAAACAGAGCAGAGGCCTAGCCACCAGCTGTTTCCCTTTCAGCCGGTTATAACTTCACTTTAAGCTAATTTTGATTTATTTTATTCCCAAATTTTTAGTTTCGTTTTCCGATAATTTGGTATTTTAAAAAACTTATTGTGGAACAGAGCAGAGGCCTAGCCACCAGCTGTTTCCCTTTCAGCCGGTTATAATTTCAGTAATTTGGATTTATTTTGTTCCCAAATTATATAGTTTAGTTTTCCGAAAATTTGCGATTTTAAAAACTGATTGTGGAACAGAGCAGAGGCCTAGCCACCAGCTGTTTCCCTTTCAGCCGGTTATAATTTCAGTAATTTGGATTTATTTTGTTCCCAAATTATATATAGTTTAGTTTTCCGAAAATTTGCGATTTTAAAAACTGATTGTGGAACAGAGCAGAGGCCTAGCCACCAGCTGTTTCACTTTCAGCCGGTTATAACTCCAGTTTAGGCTAATTTTGATTTATTTTATTCCCAAATTTCTAGTTTCGTTTTCCGATAATTTGGTATTTTAAAACAACTGATTGTGGAACAGAGCAGAGGCCTAGCCACCAGCTGTTTCCCTTTCAGCCGGATATAATTTCAGTGTAAGGTAATTTTGATTTATTTTATTCCCAAATTATATATAGTTTAGTTTCCCGATAACGTGTGATTTTAAAAACTGATTGTGGAACAGAGCAGAGGCCCAGCCACCAGCTGTTTCCCTTTCAGCCGGTTGTAGTTTCAGTTTAAGCTAATTTTAATTTATTTTACTCCCGAATTACAAATAGTTTCGCATTCCGATAATTTTGAAAACTGATTGTGGAACAGAGCAGAGGCCTAGCCACCAGCTGTTTCCCTTTCAGCCGGTTATATATTTAGTCTCTTTCTTACCTATCCCGCTTAACCATTCCTACTGTGAAGATAGTTTTATTTTGCTTATCCCGATAATAGGGTTTTGGGTTTTGTTCCTCTTTCCTGTAAGTTTTGCTCGCTGTTTGCTTATAACTGCTTACACCGCTTTATCCGTTGCTGATCGCTAAACTATCTTGCTTACATACGTGCTACCGGCAGGTTTTGCATGTGCTCTACTGTATATCTTCATTTTGTTTGGTACTGTTGAAAGTATATATAATTTCTAGAAGGTATTATTAGTGTATATATATTTAGTCCCTGTAAATATACATATATTGAATCCATTTCTTTTATATATATAGGAATTTAGTACTGTGCTGGTATATTGTCCGGCCCTGTATATATTTGAAAATATAGCAAATCAATATAATCAGTGTTTTCTTAATGTCCTGTAGTATAATTATCTAAGAGCTATAGTGTTATAAAAGTATTTAATTCAACGAGACCCCTGGAATTTTCCGTAACCTCCATCTGAGGCTATCTGGAACTCTTGACGTTAAGGGTCAAGGGGCCGTGGAGCAAACCACGTGAAAAATCTGGCGCCCGAGCATTTATTTAACAGCAATTTGCATCGAGGGTGTCCAAAGTGACGTACTTGTGTTAAGAACCTGTAGGAGGAGGAAAAACACGTCACAAGATTTGGCAATGTCGTAAATCGCGCACGCGCATATTAGGGATCGCCGTCTGACATTTAGTCGCTCCTGCATTTTCTAGCCCGCGAACATCAGGGTGTCTATTCACTAAGAAGTGAGAGCTCCTAGGAGAGTAGACTATTATAAGTGCGCATGCACTCTCTCTTGAAATTGAAAATTATGAGATAGCGTGCATGCGCAATTTATAAGAGTTTACTCATGTTAGCGATATACTTACTATATGTTTTTATTTTACGTAATCATAGCAACATGAGTTTTATAAAGATCAAGTCAGAAACAGTGACAGATATAATTTTTGTAGTACATTTTACGTTAAAGATATTAAATACATTTTCAACTAAAAGTGTTTATTTGCTCTGAAAATACAATAGGTTATGGGCCCAGATATGCTAATAACTGCTGGTTCAGAGTAAATATAAAGATAGTACCAAGAATTGTGTCGTTGGTCTGAAGACTACGCCAAAATAATACTTTCGAGTGTGTTATTTTTCAAAGTACATACGTACAGCCAAACACAATAGAGTATAATGGAATTTTTCAAACACGTAAAACCTTTAGAAGGTCAGTCAGATTGGCCAATATGGAAACGTAAAATAAGGGATCTGCTAGACTATCATGAAGGTGCCCTTGACGTTATTGATGGCAAGTTAGTCAAGCCTGAAGAGCTAGAAGGTACTCAATCAGAGGCTGCCATAAAAGAGCACAAAGCCAAATTAGATGTTTTCAGAAAGTCGAACAGTTATGCCAAGTCCATGATTGCGAGTTCTGTTACTGATGCTGTTTATCAGAAAATAATGGATCAAGAGACTGCGTTTGGGGTTTGGAATACATTGAAGCAACAGTTTGAGGCATCAACAAAAGATCAGTTATACAAGATTTGTGCTGATTTTTTTTTGTTTAGTTGGAATGATGAAGAGGATGTTTCCATGCACATCGCAAAGTTAAAAGCTCTTTGGAATGAATTAAACATAGGTCTTAAAGCAAAAAACGAGAATGCTCTACCTGATTTACTGGTGGTTTGTAAGACACTAGCTATTCTGCCTAATTCTTTCATTACTTTCAAATCAAGTTGGATGTTTTTGAAGAATGAAGATAAAACTTTTGAAGATTTGACAACTCAACTTTGTTCATTTGAAAGAAATTTTATGAAACAACAAAGAGAGAGTTCTGTTTCACAGGAGGCTTTAGCTGCAGATGCAAATCAAAAATTTAAGATTAAAAGTAAAGTTAAAAATAAGAGTAACTTTATAACTCATCATTCAAGTAGCTCTCGTAAAAATAAGTGTAATTATTGCCATTCTGTTGGACATTGGGTTAAGGATTGTGAAAAATGTCTGATAATACAGGACTTATGATAGAAGCCCTTTCGGTTGACATTCCTACAGATTCGTCTACTTGGTGGATAGACAATGGTGCTACAAAACATGTGACAAACACCGATTTGTATTATATTGATTTCAAGAAGTTTGAAATTCCATATGCTATAAGATCAGCAGGAAAAGAAGTCCTACTTGCTGTAGGTAGTGGAACGGTTGAAGTAAAAAACTTTATCACTGGAGAATTATTTTTACTTAAAGATGTATGGTATGTTCCTAATCTATGTAGAAATCTGTTTTCTGTGTTAGCAGCTCAAGATAGAAATCCAAGAAGTTTATTCAAATCTACAGCAACAGAGTGTTGGCTTTCGAATCAGGGAAAGCTAATACTATCTGGAAACAGAGAAATCGGTGGCACATTATTCAAAGCAACAATAAAATCATTAGAACCTGAAGAAAATCCTGAGGTAAATATTGTTGATAATAGACTGCAGCTGTATCATGAGAGATGGGGCCATCAAGATATAAGACACGTGCAATCAAAAATGCAAACAGAGTTGCATATAAAAACAGATAAATCAGAAAAACAGTTATGCGAGCCGTGTATATATGGAAAGGCACACAGGCTACCATTCGGTGAAAGAGAAAAATCGACAAAACCAGGAGAGTTACTATCAGCAGATGTATATGTGGACCTTTTGCAGAGTCATTTTCCAAGAAGAAGTATCTGGTAATTTTTAAGGATAGTTATACAAAGTTTCGATATGGCTATCTGATGACTCAAAAATCAGAAGTAAAAGAAATACTGAAAAAGGTTCTTCAACATGCAAAAACTATAGGCCATCCCATTAAAGAACTGATAAGCGATAATGGTGGTGAGATGGATAATAAAGAAATTAGAGACATTCTAAGTGCAGAAGGAGTTATACAGAGACTGACAGCCCCTTATACACCCCAGCAAAATTCAATTTGTGAACGTGATTTTCGCACAACTATTGAAATGGCAAGAACTTTTAAATATTCAAACAAGAATGTAGTTTTTCCAGAGGCAATGTGGGCTGAGTTTGTAACAACATCCCTATATATTTTAAATAGAACAGGCAAATAATCTGTGGATGGTGTAAGTCCTTACGAGCTTTGGTTAGGAAAGAAACCAAGGATTAAACATTTAAGAATTATTGGATCAGTCTGCTATGCCCACGTTCCTGCCCAGAAACGTAAGAAAATGGACAAAAAATCTATAAAAGGATACTTAATCGGCTATGACGGGGATGAGCGTTATAGAATATGGGTAAGAGAAGAGAATAAAGTCATTGTTAACAGAGATGTCATATTTGAAGAAAAGATAAATCCATGCGAATATGTGAAATTGCCATTAAAAGACATAGAGGTTCAAACTGAGGGAAATAAATCTGACCAAGATGTGTCTCATGAGAGGGACAATTCTCTAGAAGATGAATTAGAATCTGAAGAAGTGTCTGGCAGTGATGAGTCTGAACCAGAAGCAGAGGCAAGCGAAAACCCACTCTCACAGATTTCCAGAAGTTTAAGAGACCGTTCAAAGTTGTCCAAACCTACACACTTAGCAGATTATGTTTTGTATGGAGAAGAAGCAGTTTTTCAAGTCACCACACCTGAAACTTATGAAGACGCTCTGAGTGGAGAGAATAAAGAACATTGGCAGAAGGCAATGGACGGTGAAATAAAATCCTTGAAAGAAAACCATACCTGGGAACTTACAAGTCTACCTAAAGGATCCAGAGTGATACCATCTAAATGGGTATATAAAGTTAAGATAAATCCAGATGGTACAATAGACAAGTATAAGGCAAGACTTGTAATAAAAGGTTTCAGCCAGAAGTATGGAGTGGATTTTAATGAGACTTTCAGCCCAGTGGCTAAGCTAACCACAATACGAGCCATGTTAAGCATTGCAGCTACAGAAAAGATGAATCTTATACAGTTTGATGTGTGCACAGCCTTTTTATATGGTGAACTGGATGAAGATATATTCATGGAGCAGCCAGAGGGCTATACTGATGGGACCAAGAGAGTATGTAAGCTCTTACGGAGTTTATATGGGCTCCGCCAGGCTCCAAGATGCTGGAATAAAAGGTTCAACACTTTTCTCAAAGCAGCAGGATTTAAGGCGAGTGAAACTGATCCATGTCTGTATATAAGAGGTTGTCAGAATCGAAAACTAATGGTGGCATTGTTTGTGGACGACGGGTTAGTAATGGCTAATGATCCGAAAGAAGCGGAATTCTTCCTGAATGAGCTGAAGGATGAATTTAAAATTACTGTTAAACCAGCGTCCTACTTCCTAGGTTTTGAAATTGAACATTTTGAAGACGGTTCAATTAAAATCTCTCAACAAGCATATGCAAGAAAACTATTAGATCGTTTTAATTTTAGTCAATGCAAACCAGTGTCAACGCCTATGATAAAGTTGGAAGCAAATAATCAAGAAAGTAGTGATCAAACTCATAACTTTCCATACAGAGAAGCTGTAGGGGCATTGATGTACTTAATGGTTGGCACTAGACCAGATTTAGCCTACACTATTAGTGTATTGTCAAGAACATTAGACTGCTCAAGCACAGAAGATGTATCTAGACTAAAAAGAGTTTTTCGGTATATAAAAGGTACACTTACTTTTGGAATATGTTACAGATCAGATGGAAGTACCAAGTTAGATTGCTACAGTGATGCAGATTTTGGAGGTTGCAATAAAACTGGTCGTTCCACTACAGGTGTTGTAGTTACATATGCAGGAGGTGCAGTTTCATGGATAAGCCAAAGACAACAGTTGACTGCTACATCAACAACTGAGGCAGAACTAGTAGCAGCTAATGAGGCAGTTAAAGAAATCATATGGCTGTCGAGACTATATGAAGAGATGGGTTATCCAAAACAAGTTCCTACTCTGTTAATAGACAATCAGGCAACTATACGACTTTGCCATAACCCAGAGTACCATCATCGTACCAAGCACATAAAAATAAAGTATTTTTTTATTAGAGAAAAGGTATTAGAAGGTGTTCTCAAGGTTCATCATATCGCAACAGAAGCCCAGGTAGCGGACATTATGACCAAGCCACTTCCGAGACCAAGGCTAGAGAGTTTGAATGGAAAGATGGGACTTTCCTCAAACATTTAGCAATTCCCATTTGATTTTTTTTTATTCTAGTTTTCATCTTATTTTATGCATAGATAAAGTAAAATAAAAAAGGGAAAGTATTGTAGTTAGCGATATACTTACTATATGTTTTTATTTTACGTAATCATAGCAACATGAGTTTTATAAAGATCAAGTCAGAAACAGTGACAGATATAATTTTTGTAGTACATTTTACGTTAAAGATATTAAATACATTTTCAACTAAAAGTCTTTATTTGCTCTGAAAATACAATATACTCTCCTAGGAGCTCTCACTGTTAGTGAATAGACACCCAGGAGCTTAGAGGATCTAGTCTCCATGGCCAGGAGTTTGCGCAGTAATTTTTTCAGATCTAATAAATAGCATTGCGCAGACTCCTGACGTCCACGACGGTCGATGACTTCTGAATTCTGGAGCTTTTATTTACATCTAAAATAAGCTTAAATTATGTCAAAATTTTTGTAATAGTGGGCAGAACACAAATATCTAATAAACATTTTTTTTGGTTAAAAATTGATAGTGTTAATAACTAGTTATTAACTAATGACCGGTTAACAAAATTATTAACCGGTTAATACTCATCACTACGGCGTTACATCATAAAAGTTTACCGTGATCACGTCATGGTATTGTTAACCCGGTTTGCGTGGTTAAGTTCAAAGAAAGTTGGCTAAAGTATGCCTAGTACCATATCATATGCTTTGTACCATAGACAAAATATTTCTCTATGTTTTGTACCTACTACCACTACCCTACACCCTACACCTGACTCAGAGATACCTGACCACAGACCACTTACCCTATAGACACCCCACGCCCGTTATAGAACGTCGTACCCATTATATAGTTCTAATCCTGATCATCGGATGTCGCTAGTAGCTTCTGGCACCTGCTTAGTAGGCAACTTACAATTTTAGGAGCGTCAAGATCCATCTGTTGTTCTGCGTCAAAAGTAACAAGAATGGCGCAAAATTCAAATCCAACGATGGCGCGAAATTCAAACCCAATAAGAATAACGTGAGAGTACGGAAAAAATAAAACAATTACAAATTTTCTTTTTTCATTTATTCGTTGCAATAATACAAATCTAACAAAGTATCTTAACACTTAGAAGTACATAGAAATTTAAACTACAAACCACAATTAACTTATTACAAAAAAAATCATATCTAGCTATTTAACTTCCAAGGAGCTGGCATCACTGAATAAACCCCTCTACATTGTATATAAAAAGAAGAAGAAAAATAAAAATCTATTACCTTTTTTAGCATTCTATTACGTTTTTGCGTGGAATTTTGTCACCAAAAAATTTTTCCTAGGAACAACGCTGTATCCCACTAACGCAATGAGGAACGTAACACTTTTTGAATGAAGGCATTTTGTCTATTTTTATAATCACTATTACTTATAGTAGCTACACACAACTGGCAATAATAAAAAAAAGTAAATAGTTCAAACAACGGTAAGCAAAAACAAAAACAAGTCACAACTGACAATAACAACGATAAAATGGAACCACACCTTAACAGCGACATCACTTTAGATTCGTTTAACAAGAGAACTCCCGATTATGGCAACCAGCATTACAATCGTGAGCTATGATATTTGCCTACTCAGACTACTAGCGACATCCGATGATCAGGATTGTAACTATATTTTCGTTCAAGGTCTTGTAACCTGCGCGGGTTGTCTATAGGGTAAGTGGTCTGTGTACCTGACTGCACCTGACACTGCCAATGCCAATGCGCCGTGTATATTATCTCTGAATGCGCCTAAATGTATTCTCGTCTGTGGCTCGTGTAGGTGGTGTCGACCTCGGGCGCCATCGAGTATCTCCGGTGGCGCTCGGCTTTCATGCGAAGCGCGCACGTTTCTAAAGCTTTTAACCTTCTATACGATATCATTAATGTGTGCAGAGATTAGCCCAGCGTAAGCGTGCTGGGCTCTTAACACAGAGGTACCAGGTTCGAGTCGTGTCCGAGTCAAGGTATTTTTATTTTTATTTTCTTATTGTTTTTTTCAAAAATTGACTAAAAATACGAAGAATTTTTCGATTCGGATTAGGGTAGGGGGTAAGGTAGGGTGGTTTTGGTTGGGTTATTATTGAAAATTATTATAATAATCTGTCAATTACACAATTCAATTTTTCGATTCGGATTAGGGTAGGGGGTAAGGTAGGGTGGTTTAGTTAAAAAAGTGTATGGAAAGCGAGGAGATGTTCTTTTCGGGGTGTTTGAACCGTGCGCGCCCCGCATGAAAGCCGAGCGCCACCGGAGATACTCGATGGCGCCCGAGGTCGACACCACCTACACGAGCCACAGACGAGAGTCCTAAATGTGTTCTGAAAGGTCTATAGATATTATTTCTGGTCTATAGACATGGTTCGAAAATGTTTGGTTTGTAAAAAAACATGGAATAAAATGATAGATCGGTCATTTCATAGGTAAGCTAGAAAGAGGTTATAATGGTTATAACTATAAAAACCTTGCCTGTCTTGATATATTTTTTAGGTTTCCCAAAGAATATTTTAGACGAGTAACGTGGATGGAACATTTATACATAACAGAAGGAGATCTTCTAAAATCGAAAGATGCATTTATTTGTTCAGACCATTTTGAGCTAGAAGATGTTTATAGTAACTCAATAGGTCAGCATTTCTTGAAATTTAATGCTGTACCTAAAAAGTAAGTGACTGGAGGATTAAAATTAAAAAACAAATAAATATATACGACATTTATATATATTTTTATAAGAATATAATTATTTCAGGTTGATGATTGAGGAATCACTTAGTCTAAATGTATTACCTACTGTTGAATGTGATGTAGATACTACTGCATTATTGAATGAATCAAAAAATACATTTGAGGTATGTAAGGTAGTACCATAGAAGGAATCTAAAAAATCCCTTGCAATCTACTAAATACAAATTACCATAACCCTTTCTACCTAGTTTTGGTGATAATGTTGAGTATAGGTGAAATGAATGCAATTTCATAATTGTTGAAGACTTTTTCAAAATTATGGTGTGAAAATGGATATAAAAGAATATTTTTCAGGAACAAAAAAAGTTATTTTGGAATATTAAACAAGAACCATTTGACATTTATATTGGAAACTTTTCAAATCCAATTGAACAGCACGTAAGTGCTGGTCCAAATTTTGGAGAATGTGATGTTTTAGTTAAAAAAGAATTGAAAAGTGATAATAATGAACAAAAACTAAAATGCACTACAATAAAAAAGAAGAGGCAAAGGAAATTAAAGGGTAAGTGATATTTATGTACTTATTCTTTAATTTTTGTGACAGCAGAAATAAACATTTTTGTGATATTTTGTGAATTAAACTTCTGATGACCACATAAAAGGCAAAGGCAAAGTCACATTATATAACCCCACCAAATAAACATCTACATTTACCAAAGAAACAAAGTTAAACACCTTCTATACCTAAATTACTATTTGTTCGTACAAATTATGGAACTAATTGACATCAAACTAAAAATTAGCATTCTACTAGTGAAATTTATACAAAAACACACAAAGAGGATCAGTTTACACAGTTTAATTGTTACGTGGTGTGCACATCATTGATTTTCTTGTAACACACAAACTGATAACATTTTTTCTTAGTTTTTTTGTCTAGATTTTCGTGACAAATAGCATAATAGCCACCTTTCACCCCCAGATGCATACTGTCTAGGAGGTCCTTTCAGCAATTTCAGAGTCAGTAATCATATAAACAGCATTTTTTATATATTTTGGTAGAGCCACGTGGTCATCAGAAGGTTAAATAATGATTGCAAGAATATGACCAAATTTGGAAACAAAAAAATTGTCAAATACATTTTAAGGACTGTTTTAAATTTCTTGCAGAACTAATCAAGAAAGGAAATTCTTTTGGTGGGATTATTATATGTGAAGTTTGTGGAAAAATGTTTACTAAACAAGTAAACTTTGTTTGTCACTTTTTAACCAGTCACCGTTTTAAAGGGAGGAAAGTATATAGGATCAAAACCAACCAAAAACATACCAGTAATGTTAAAAACACAATTAATTATAATACAATTCCTATTGATCCTAATATAGTTGTAAAAGAAGAAATTGAAATAATTGATCACACATTTAACACAGAGTCGCAGGAGACAGATCATTTGAATAACATTGATGATTTTAAATCATGCTCTAATGAAAATATTATAAGTAAAGATGTTAATACTGAAAACTGTGATACAGATAAGAGGACTTCATCTTTTTCACATAACTGTTGTGATAATAAAAACTTACATCGAAAAGAAAGGCCACTTACGTGTGATATTTGTTCAAAATATTTTTTTCACAAAGATCGGTTAAAGGTACATATGCGTCTCCATACAGGTGAAAAGCCATTCAAATGCGAAATTTGTTTGAAATCATTTATAGAGAAAGGAACTTTAAATAGGCACATGAGTTGCCACACAGGGGAAAAAACATACAAATGTGACATTTGTTTTAAATATTTTACTAAAAGTGCAAATTTGAATACACACATGCGTTGTCACACAGGTGAAAAACCATTCGAATGCGAAATTTGTTTGAAATCATTTAGAGCGAAAGACACTTTAAATAAACATATGCGTCGTCACACGGGAGAAAAACCTTTCAAATGCGAAATTTGTTTGAAATCGTTTAGTTTAAAGGGTACTTTAAATTTACATATGCGCTGTCACATTGAGCAAAGACCATACGAATGTAAAGTTTGTTCAAAATGCTTCACAAAGAGTGAAATTTTGAATAGGCACATGCGCTGTCATACAGGTGAAAAGCCATTCAAATGCGAAACTTGTTTGAAGTCATTTAAAGAGAAAGGAACTTTAAATAGGCACATGAGTTGTCATACAGGTGAAAAGCCATTCAAATGCGAAACTTGTTTAAAGACGTTTAAAGAGAAAGGAACTTTAAATAGGCACATGAGTTGTCACGCAGGGGAAAAGCCATTCAAATGTGAAGTTTGTTTGAAAGCATTTAATTTGAAGAGTAATTTAAATAAACATATGCGTTGTCACACAGGGGAAAAACCATATGAATGTAAAGTTTGTTTAAAATCTTTTGCTCAAAGGCATAATTTAAATGCACATTTGCGTTGTCATAATGATGCAAAACCATTCGAATGTACAGTGTGCCTAAAATCGTTTAGAGGAAAGGACGCTTTAAATAGACACATGCGTCTTCACACAGACGACAAAGCATTGTTATGCGAAATTTGCTTTAAATTATTTACCGAAAAAAATCATTTAGTTACACACATGCGTTCCCACACAGGAGAAAAACCATACGTTTGTAAAATTTGTTCAAAATCGTTTACAACGTGTGTCAATTTGAATAAACACATGCGTAGTCACTCAGGTGTAAAGCCATTCAAATGCGAAATTTGTATGAAGTCCTTTCGAGAGAAAGGAACTTTAAATAGGCATATGCGCTGTCACACTGGGGAAAAACCGTTCAAATGTGAAGTTTGTTTAAAATCGTTTACTCAAAGCAATAGTTTAAATTCACATTATTTACGTTGTCACGATAACGAAGAAAAACCGTTCAAATGTATCGGTTGCGTAAAATCGTTTAGAGAAATTGAAGCTTTAAATAGACACATGTGCCTTCATACATGAGACAAAGTGTTGTAATTATTGTTGGATAACACGAGGTATTCAGCAAAACAAGTTTCTTATAAAGATTTATTTTTCAATAGTGTTATACAAAAGCCAATGTCAAACGAAGGCGCCTAAAAGAAAAATGAAGTTATTGAATATGCGCCAACAAAAGTAACCTACTGTCTATAATACATGTAAAAAGATACATCTTACCTTCTAGACATTTATTACAATTTCTGTTCAATATTTATATTATACTTATATTAATATTTGGAGATCTAAGTGCGACGTAAAATTAACAGATTCCCTCCTTTTGTTTGACAGACGACATTTTATTACAGAACGTTGATAACACATGGAACACAAAATTTGTGACATTCGAAAATAATTATAAAATATACAAATATTCTCAACACAAAGCATTGTGATGTGAAATTTGCTGTAAAATATTTACAGAAAAAAGTCAATTAGTTATACACATGTGTACCCACACATCAGGGGAACAACCATACAAATGTAAAGTTTAAATATCTTCTATAAGTTCCTTGTGGCATTACCAGTGGCGGATTACCGCACAGGCGCATGAGGCGCCTGCCTGGGGCCTCAACAAAGCAGGGGGCCTCAGAATTGTTGGCCTCATCCTCGAAAAAATGTTTACTGTTTCTTAATAAAAAACGTTATAATTTTTTCTGCCTTGTACATTTTAATGGATCCATTCCCCTCAAGTAAGGTCAATAAGGGGGCCTCAAAATCGAGTTGCGCCTGGGGCCTCACAATATCAAGATCCGCCACTGGGCATTACTTATTATTTTTTCTTATTTTCTTTGGGAATCAAACCACAATAATGTTTTTTTATTTTTTATTTCGACGTTTCGGTAGCGTTCCAGCTACCGTTGTCAAGATTAACTAGTAATGAAATAATTTTTGGTCCCTATCTGACACAACGAAAAAATTTGACAACTAGACAATCAATAATATTTTGAAGTTTAAGACTATATAGTCTCCATGTTTAAGACTACAAAACTTTGTTGTCAAATTTTATTAAGGTCCATTCATAGTAGATCACACCCCCGTTGAAATGTGAAATAAAATATTTTATTTTATGACATTCTAACGATATGTAGTCCACTAGAAATGGAATCCAGTGAAGTGCACGTTCCAGGAACGGTTTTTATTGGGGTAGCGCTTTTTTTCGCTTATTTTGGAAATTTTGTTAATAAAAACGCGTTTATTGTTACTTTTTTGTGTATGATTATTTTTGTTTTCAAAATATGTGGTGATTTTGTGTATTGAAGTGTGTATCGATTAACAACCATTCCAAAGATAAATCATAAGAAAACCTGGATAAAAACTTATGATGCTATCCTGATAACGCCGGTAATTGATTATTGGAAATTTCTCTTTCTAACATTGGTAACCAAATTTGACTACATTCGGCTGAAATACTAGCTACACATTTATCTGAATTTAGTTGTATTAAAGCACTTTCTTTGATTTTTCGTCTTTTATTATTGGGCTCTTTCAATATTATTTTTGTCGAATCCCATTGAATTTTATGCCCCTCTTCCCAAGCATGTTTGCAAATACCTGACTTAAAGAACTCCCTATCTTTGATATACTTTTTATGTTCATTTATTCGGACTTTCAATGGTCTAGATGTTTCACCTAAATAGAATTTGTCGCATTCACAAGATATCTGATATATGCAGTTTTTTGAAGATTTTTCTTCATTTTTTGGCTTCGTTTTTGTTAGTATAGATCTCAATGTATTGCTAGATTTGAAGCTAGTTCGAATATTGAATTGATTACCAATTTTCTTAATTCTTTCTGATAAACCCTTAACATACGGTATTGTCAAGTTTTTAAAAATTATGTTAGCTGAATTATTAATATTATTGTTATTGTTATGGGGTATTAACAATGAGCCCTTCTCTATATTCTTAATTTCTTTATTTACAAATTCTGCCGGGTAATTATTGGCATTTAAAACATTTTTCAGCAAAGTTTTTTCCTTTGTAAATTGATTATCATTAGAACAAATGATTCTTGCCCTATCGTATAAAGATTTTACTATTCCTTTTTTAACGCTTATAGAATGATTTGATCCAAAATTCAAATACCTATTAGTGTGTGTTGGCTAACGGTAAACACTTGTTTCATACCCTGTAGGTGTTTTATTGATAAGAACATCTAAAAATGGCAAAAAATTGTTATTTTCAATTTCAAATTTTATAGATTTTTCTCCTTCATTTATATTTGTTAAAAAATCATTCAGAGATACTAAGTCATAAGGCCATATTGCAAAAATGTCGTCTACATATCTCCACCAGACGATTGGTTTTAATTTTTGATTATTTACTATTTTGGCTTCAAAATGTTCCATGTAAATATTCGATAGAATTGGTGAGAGGCATGAGCCCATGGCAAGACCAAAAAACATTTTCCTACATAATTGCTCATCCCTAGAAAGCTTCTTAGTTCTGTTGCATTTTCTGGGCTTTTCAAGTTAATTATGCTGTTTACTTTGATTGGATCTGGGTGTATGCCGTCTTGTGAAAAAAATGTATCCAATAAAGTTTTTTTTTGAATCTCTGCTTTTTTTATGGTTAAATTATTATCATTTATGGTTCTAAGGACTTTTTCTAAAGCTATATCATGTTCTTGATTGGATTTTCCAAAAATTAAAATGTCGCATCACTTCTGTTGATTAGGTACACCTTTTTTTTTGTAGTATTTGACTTATTGTATTTTGAAACATCTGTGCTGCTGAATTGACGCCAAAACTGAGTCTTTTGTATGGAAATAAACCAATGTGTGTAGAGAAGGCGGTTGTGTATCTTGAATGTGGTGTTAAAGTTAACTGATGGTAGCCATCTTTTAGATCAATTTTGCTATTTATAACCGATCCATTCAGTTGGGTTATGATTTAATCAATTGTTGGTGTTAATATGTCTTTCTCTCATGATTGCTTTGTTGGGTTTTTTCATGTCTACACATATTCGAATATAGTTTGGGAACAATGACTATTTGAGATACCCATGGTGTGATGGCTCCTTCTACTCGTTCAATTATACCTTGTTGTTCTAATCTATTTAGTTCTTGTTCCACTAGTGTTCGTAGGTGAAACGGTACACGTCTATCTTTGGTGTCTACAGGTTGGGAATTTTGATCTATGTGCATGGAGTTTAATTTGTATATCCTTTCGCTTTCCAACTCCCTGACAAATTGATGGGTTGTTGTTTTACGTATTTTATATCAAATTTGATGAAATTGTAATCAAGTTTAAATCTCATGAAGATTCGTAGCTTAGTAGTGTTTCAGAGCTTACCTTCTATAACATGTATTTCTGAATTTATTTGGTTGTTTTTATGGCTTAGTAGTGCAGGAAATTTGCCAATTGTTTTCAGTTTTTGTTTTTGACAGTATGGAAATATCTTACTTGTGTCAGGTTGTAAATTTTTTTTGATTATTTCCTTCCTATTATTATTTTGACCAATCGCTATCAAGAATTGGTATGTCAAATATAAATTTTACGTGGAAAAATTACTTAACAACTGTCAACTGTCAAAATCGAAAAAAGTTTGACATGTTATTTTAATTGTAATTTAAAATCAGTTTGAAGTAATTACCTTTCCTTCCTTGAAAGTTATATTGTTCTTATTATTTTAATAAAAAAAAATGTATTAAAATGAAATGTTTATTTAACTCAGGAAATAATCTTACCAAATATCCCTCGTGCATCTAATTTTTCCTGTGTTGCATAATTTATCGAGTTATTTATCTGTAGAGTTTTGTTGCTTGTTGGATTTCGGTTTGTTCATTTGTCTAAACGTTGTTGATTATTTAGTGCTCTGTTTTGCTTTGCAATGCAGACTTTTGCAGTGTCCCTTTTTTGAACAGTAGTGACATGTTATATTGAATGCTGGATAAGTTTCTTTGCCTCTGGAATGCCATTTGTTTCCGCAATTGTTGCAAATCTTGTTTGATTTTGATGATTACTGTTATCTTGATTGTGTTCAGAGCTTGTGTACTTTTTGTTAGCTTTTATTTTGTTACATTGTCCAGTTATGTGTAAGTTTACCATTTGGTTGACTTGAACATCAGTTATTTCAAAAACTTGTGTAGGAATTAAAAAGTTCTACTGAGCCGTGTCGTACCGACGCGAGCCAAGTCGATTTTGTCGTTTGAATGTGCTCATATGAAACTATATGCACCATTATATCGTTCAGTATTTTTATCGTTTCTATCAAATTGTCCATTTGAACTAGATGGTGATCCATGCTCTTTACACCTATCCCCTAAACTCTGTATCAAAATGAAATTTTATCACGATACAGATTTTATGAAAAGAAATTCAGTATGTATACATTTAAAACAGTTTCTTTTTATTGTAGTGGAATAAATAATTCCTCTTATATTACAAATAATACACTATAAATCTTGTTTATTTTATGAGTTGTATATTGAAAAATGTATCTAACTTAATGTTCTGTTTCATTATATTGTAGTTCAATATAGTTGATCCTATTTTTTGAATAAAATGTTTTGAAATAATGATGCTTACTTTATTTACTCAGATTTTGGCCGGTCCCACACATGGGAGCCAAAAGCTGCCATTTTCAGGTGTCGATACTGCTATTTTATTGCTATATGAAAATTAGACATCCCATGCCAGTTACCGCACATGTCTATTTTGCATAGAATCGATTTGTCATTTTGTTAATAATCTTTAGGGCTGATCCTACAGCTTACAGTTATAACCCTGGTAAATTTCTACTTTGAACAGCCTGCAGGTAGATATCACATCTGCCAATTTGCAAAACGGAGAATATAACACAAATTTACCTAACTTTTCTTTATCAAGATCATTGTGATCGGTTAATTTTTACGCCTTGCTCCATTGACTGCCTTAGTTCGTGAAATTACTTAGAGTAACCATAGGTGCGTTCTTTTTGACCAAGATCCCACCTCAAATAGGAGCGGCTAATAGTGAATTCGACTGGCGGCATTAGTGAGCATTAAGCGGTACTGAAAGCACGCTCTCTTAGTGCTGGTTGTTCGACTGACAAAGTTCTGCACTGGTTTTGAAAATATTTATGTTCGTCTCGGATATGCAACAATTTAGTGCGGTCCTAGTGAGAATTCATCTGGCTTGCACTCGGTGCGGTTTTTTAGCACTCAGTGCAAAATTTTACAACTGTGCTGCTAATGCAGTCCTAGAAGAGCAGTCCCAGTCGAATCAACGTCGCTTTAAGAACTGCACTGGTGTACCCCGCATTTCTCTAGTGCCACTTGATAACTCCACCGAATCCGAGCTAGAGCAACTTTTACATGGCATTGAGAAAATACGTGTGGGACTGGGATAGGCCGTGCACTCGGATCATGCTCCCAAGTCGTATTTGCCATAAATCACAAAACATACCCCTTAGAAGTGTAAGCTATATAGAAGCGAATGGTTCCATGTTTTTTGTTTAGCGAACTACGGTGAGAGGTGCTGAAGACATTGACAAATGACACTTGATAGGTGGTGAATGGTTCAGATATAGAACACTGTAAACAAAGGTGTTCTCGTCCGCCATTTTGGTGTCTTTTTGTACGTTGACGTTGTGTTGGTCAAGTATTTGGCATGAGATACGGTATTTCTACGCAGAGACGTGGCTAGCATCCATTCATTGCACTTTCTCAATTTTCCGGTGTTAATAGTCTGAAGGAAAGTTGGGAAAATAAAATGTTCTGTTCAATATCAAACATTTTTCAACACAATATGTCAACTCGACACATCACAAAACAATAAAATTGAGGCAACAAAATGGCTGATAAGAATATTAATCTCTTTAGTGCCTTAGTTCAGAAGGAAAGCAGTGCCTTCTGCTAAATGTTTCATATACTAATAATACGAGAGATTTTCAAATATATATATAAAATTTTGTTAAAGGTCTGTTCCAACAGCAATCAAAAACGGTCAGAAATTATTAGAGAATAACTGGTCATAGCAAATAACGACTATTCTCTGATCGTTTCTGATTGCTGTTGGAACAAACTTATATTAATCGATTTGGCTTGTGAAAGCTCAAGTAGAGACAGTTTTTAAATTCATCAGATTACTGATGCAAGGCAACTAGGTACAACAAATTTGACTGTTTGAAATAAAACAATTTGGCGACTCAAAAATCAAACACAAACAAAACAAACTGGAACACAACACAAATGACGAAATAATGAGAGATGAAAACTCTTGCCAAGCGACATGACATAGTGACAAATGACAAGTATGACGTTGAAGTCACACGCCATGCCAACTGCCCCATGCAGCGCCTTTCGTACCTAGTAGGTATTCGCTAAACCAAAAACATGGAATTGTCAATGCATATTTAACTTACACTTCTAAGGGCCATTCGCACCGATTATCCTTAAGGGCGCGTTTTATCGAACACCTAAACTCGGTTTAATGATAACTGATGTATTTGATGATAATAAATAAATCAATATGTCACAGTCTAAACACCAGTTATCATTAAACTGAGTTTAGGTGTTCGATACAACGCGCCCTTAATGTCATACTTGACTAAGTGACACTTATAATTTACCCTTAACTAAGTGGGAGATACCATTTGACAACGCCGCAATTTTTTAAATATTCTTTTGTAGAAGATCTTGTCAAGAATTAACGTTAGTCGTTTGATATTAGTTGCTAGTGAATGAATAGGTATAATCTTAATAAAGCTGGGGTAAAATATAATTTCACTTACAAATCATAAGGATATTCTAATTCTGCTTCAAGATAATTATTGTGAGCAGTTTCCTTCGTCATTCTAAGTAAATCTGAGAAAAAACGTTCTAGGATCGAATGTATTGAAATAATCATTCCTTATAACTATCTAGGTATGCCGTATTCAATTATATCAATGATTTCTAAATCGTCATCATCTTCTAACATTTCCATTTCGACAAGAAAAATTAGGTACAAATACAAAGACGATGATCTACCCTAAACTGTCATGAATAAACTGAAATAAACTTCAAAATTAGTATTTCGAGGTTAAGTAGAATTTCAAGCCGAGGATATTCCGAGCTTAGTTAAGGTATCCTTAACGCCGCGATAAAGGATGCCTTTAAATACGGTGCGAACGACTAAGTGCCACTTAGTGGATTTAAGTGACACTTTTAAGTTTAACCGGTGCGAATGGCCCTAAGGGGGTATGTTTTTTTGGCCATAAATGTAGCTCTCTTTACCAACATTGCCAAGCGTAGTCCTAAGGTTAATTTATCGAGAAGGGTATGCATATTCGCCCTTCCCATTCCATATAACTTCTTCTATCATTTTCCTTGTCCTTTTGGATAAATTAACCTTTGAACTACGCTTGGCAGCGTCGGCAAAGAGAGGTACTCATAATTCAATACCCATTCTTTAAATTTTGTAAAATCCGTGCAGTTGAATCTGTAACATAAGCAGTCGACTATTTTCTACTTTGCAAGTACTAATTTCTTCTCACATCGCCGAGAGTTCTCGGTGCAGCATACAAATTTGAGAGTTAAGATTATATCTCAAACTCGTTGGTCTGGTCGAAATGATGCATATGTTACGCATTAGAAAAGTAGTAGTCTGGAATTCATTGCCGAGAGCAGAAATGAGAAACCGACTACGCGATCTGAAGCTACAGGATTGCAGCGTTTAGAAACAGCAATACTAGTAATATTGTTTGGAATGTAATTTAAGATCGTTTCGATCATGGAGACTATATAAGGAGATCGAACTCCATGTATTTCAATTTTTGGTAATGGTACCATTCCAAAAACATCTGACTGCAGAACAATAACAACCTTGCATACATTTCCAGTTCATGGTTTTTTATTGGTCGCTAGCTCATTTGACAGTATGTTAGGTAAGTGAGGTTAGGGAACAGAAATGAAAAATTTTAAGAGTAAGAAATCCGTTTTTGTACCCCTCTTAAAAAATATCGAAAACTGTGATCGTTTGATATTGAAATAATTAGTTCCATTCTGTGCTGCTGAATGTGTTTATGCTTTTACGTGATGAAAAATACGAATATCTATTGTCGTATCTTTTCTTCTGTATGGAACTTTTTAAGACATTTAAATGCACAGCAGAGTTATAAAGAGTATATTAAGTGTTTAAAAGAAAAATTTGCAGAATTTAAAATACACTTTTTGTGCAAGTATACCTATTCTAAAGCCGATTATAAAATAAATTCAATAAATAACAAATTCCATGACAGAAATACACCTTGCCCATTTGAAACAATTTTGGTTCGTACTTTTAGTTTTTATCATTCACTATAGTTCATTTAAAAACCAGGAGGAGTAACTCGAAAAGCCTTACTCACACCAATAAAAGTTACCAGATTAGTTACTAAAGGGTGCGTTCCGAGAAAGTTATAGTCAACAGTCGTGTTCCAAATCTATTAAATATGCCTTGATGAACGAAGCTGTACTCGAAGTAGAAGGATTCATAATTGCAGATATTCAATACAATTGCTTACTCAAGGTTTTAAAGGAACAGTTTTAACGAAATAGAGTGGAAACTAAGTAAAAATAATAAAATAACAATAGCGGATGCAATGACAAAAATAAGCATATGACAAAAATAAGCATATTCATCTGTCAAAAATGGAAATTAATAAATTATCAGCTGATGTCAATGCTACGAAGTGTTGTGTGAAACTGAGCGGAATCTGACCAATCAAGTTTTATCCCCAGAAGAAATGCTGTTATTAACTCTGAGGTTTTACTCCACTGGATCATTTCTGCAAACTTAAACCACTAAAGCTTTATATTGACACTTGCCCAACTTATCTAATAGATCAGTTATGCTGGGTAACGGATATCTATCATCGATAATTTTCGCGTTTAGCTGCGTGCCATTTTTGTTGTCCTGATGCATCGAGTTTTTTGGGGACCACCCATATTGGTGATGACCACGGTGAATTACTTGGTCGAATAATATTAGATTCTAACATTTTTTTGATTTGATTTTGAACTTCGTTTATATAAATAGTGTCTGGCGAATACGTGATTACGAGTACAAAAATAGATGAAAATGTTATGCAAATTCCTAAAATGAAATTCCGGCCAACTATAATTATTGTAGTCGATTCTTCTTATATTTTTCACAAACCGCGCAAATAAAATCATCCGGAAATTGCTCGTCCAATCTTCGTGTTTTATCACATTTACATATTTTTTATGCATAAATAATAAATCCATCGATTGCAAAACGAACACTGTACCCAATCATCAAACGAATTTCCTCTCCATATACACTACCCCGATGTAGATTTCTGCACAAACAATTCGAGGAAATTTTTCCGATAGCGAGCGCTGCAGTATATGTCAAAGCTGTCACTGGAATGGAGAATTTTGGGGGATAAAGGTGTTTTGTAAGAGATGGTGCTGGTTAAAAATTAGTTTGGTGGACATTTTAAAATACATTGGAGACAGAAATCGGCCGATGGTAGAAGCCGAACAGGTTTTCAAAGCATTAAATAACACTGAACATCAAAATATTTTATTGAAATGAGTGAAATTACCTTTATAATATGTTTCTAAGCAGTGCCTGATACACACTGACACGTTTTCGGAAATATGTTTCCTAATTTTTAAAATGTTTTACCACACTTTGCATAATTTTGGATCTGTTGGGAAGTTATGTTCTGATACATTTGCATCTTTTTACTAATTACATTGCGGCACAGAGCAATATACACATGCACTTGCTGGTCATTATTAGAGTCTAAATAAGTATTCTGATAAAACAAACTTCACCAAACTCTTCTAGAAATCAAAAAACCGATATTAATACCTTGCTCACTATACACGTACTCTAATGGGGATTTGGTTTGTTTTCCCCATTCCAAAGCTATAAAATTTTGACGGTAGATGTCGCACTCTTTTCTCGTTTTCGCGAATAGTCTTCTAAATTATCTGAATTTTCTTATAAGATTGATGATATTCCTGGAACTGTTTTGGGGGCTGTAAATTTTCCAAATTGAAACTAAGATTATCGATAATTTTTTAGAAAACATTAAAATGAAAACTACGCAATTAAAATCGTCCGTTTGAACTGAATGGCTGATCTGGAACGTATTCCACGATTGCTTATCGAAATTAAAAAAATCTAAGAAAATATTCAAGAATTTAATTGATTCTACAGTAGAACTTCCGGAGGGATTTAAAAAAGAAAACGCTTAATTTTCGATATCCGCGACAGCTAAACACAAATGGTTAGAATTTATTAAAACTGGAATCAAAATTATTATGCTGTAGTAGTGATGTAAAATGCCCGGACATTTATAAGTCAGGGCAAATGCCCAAAATCCATAAATGCCCGGGCATTTATGCGTGTTTAAGATATATCGGTCTCAAACATAATTAATTTATATTAGTGTCTCTCTGTCGGTGTTTGAGTGACATTATGAGTATAAATACTACATTAACATAATTTAGTTTTACATTGCGTATATAGAATTATAGAGATATAAAGTATTTTTAACCCAAATAAAACGGCTCTGTAGCAGAATAGCGCTGGACATAAATAGCGCTGGTCAAAATAGCGGTGGTCAAAAACAGCGCAGGACAAAAACAGCGCAGGACAAAAACAGCGCAGGACAAAATAGCGCTGGACAAAAACAGCGCAAGACAAAATCAGCGCTCCATAAAATAGCGCCGGTTGAAATATCCTTACAAATTCAACTATTACAGTAGAATGTGATTGAAAAATCAAGTTTAACCGCTAAGCATCAACCTTCCTTTACAACAAACAATATCAGAATATAAGGAACAACAATCAATATTTTTGATCATACTTCAACACATATCGCTCCCTACCAACTGACAGATCAAAGTGTAAACAATTACTAGTCAGTGTCATATCTATTTAAAGTCTAAAAAAATGCAATTTCACGTTGCTTGTCATTTCGATAATAATATCCTTCGTGGAATAATGTATCACCTCCTTTCTGAGACTTGCCAAATTGCATTTTTTTAGACTTTAAATAAATATGTCACTGACAAGTAGTTGTTTACACTTTGATCTGTGTCAGTTGGTCGGGAAGCGATATGTGTTGAAGTATGATGAAAAATATTGATTGTTGTTCTTACTTGTTTTCCGTTCCTTATATTCTGATATTGTTATAGACAGTTACCAACACTTTGATCACTGTCAGCTGGTTATGACTGTAATTTATGAAAAATATGTTATTCCTTTCCTAATTATGCTAATTCGGTACTATAGTCTATTTTTATGTATGAGATAGTAGTAAAATAAAGAAGCATAATTATCTTTTGGCGGCGCTATTTTATGGAGCGCTGTTTTTATCCTGCGCTGTTTTTGTCCAGCGCTATTTTGTCCTGCGCTGTTTTTGTACAGCGCTATTTTGACCAGCACTATTTTGTCCAGCGCTATTCTGCTACAGAGCCAATAAAACAGGTTTTTAAGAAAATGTTAAATTGGAAGGAAGTGTGCTCTTTAATAATGGCCACAATTAGGAGTGAATTTCATTATACAGGCAAACAGGCTAATACTCAAAATTGTATAGGAATGCTATATATATGATATAAAAGTATAATATTATGTACATTAATGTAGCAAAATATTTCATTTTATGCATTAGTTTTCAGTATATTTTTAAAATTGAAAATCTATTTACTGGTTTACTACTTGCGTGTTTATAGACTAAAAAAACTGTCGCGTTTCATGTTTTAGATGTGGTTGAATGTTAGATCTTTTAGGCTTAGATATTCATTTTATTGTTTATTCTGTTGCATGTTTTACAGATAGGCTATTTATTGAATCAGACACGATTTAACTATATATTTATTGGCACAAACTTACCAACAAAAGAAAATTCTACCTAAATTATATAGGGAAGAAAACAAAACTGTTCATTGACTTTATGATTATGAATATTTTTGTGGGACTAAAACTTCAAGCAGTATAAATAAATATTATTTTGCTACTATCCAGCCACTTCACAGAAATAGACCGACGTTAAATAAACCAAATAAAAAAAAAGGAGCTCAAATAATTACTACAAACAAAATATGCACAGTGAAACCTTTTTTTCATAAATGCCCAGTTTTTGGGTGCTTAAAACTGCTTTGGGCAAATGCCCATTTAGAAATGTCCTGCCCACTGGGCATTTGCCCGGCCCACATCACTATATGCCGTAGCATGATAATTGGTGCTTTTTAATGTCCTGATGATGATTGTTGAAAATGATGGAAGAATCTATACTCGACATCACGCATATCCGGTTCTTACGACCTTTCGCAAACAAAAAAGAGATATATCAATTAAAGAATTAGATATCCACATTTTAGTACTATCTTGAAGATCCGCGAGAGTAACGTAATCTTATATTTCTAGATACCTAATTGAAAGGTGTCGTGAATTTTTGATTACACGGTAATTTATAATTATAGTTTGTAACTTATAAATATCAACCCACGTGACTTCTGTCATAACTGGACTATGTTGCCAAGATCTTGAAATAGTATATGAGAATCTAGTAAATGTCAAATGAAGTTATCAAATATTCTTCTTTTTATTTGGCTATAGGTTAGGTTTAGTTTTTGATAGTTACTGTATATAAACAAACTTGAACTTAATTCAGTATAAAACTTTTATTTGTATGTTAAAAGTACAGCACTCAGTAAGAAATTATTATTTTGAAACCTATTGAGCCTAAAAAGGTATGTATATGAAATAGTTGGAAAATTCAAGATTCATTTTAATAAAAACAAATTCATATTGTGGTTAATTTTTCTTGGAAATCCACTGTGTGGGTGTGTGTCATATTTTAGGAAACTATGATTAGGAACATTCTACATTAAATAATTGTTCTTCCTCCAATTTCAGCAGTAACATTTCTAAAGTGAAATGGATTATCTGTAAATAAATTGTGAAAATATAATTGCTAAGTATTATGAATAGTGTAAGAGAATACAATAAATACAGTTGATTGAGTATAATATTAAACTCATACTTACTTGCTTCATACATGCTGTAAATAGTCAGGAATAGATGAATAGTAAATACATTAACTATTGCAGTGTTATTAAGTTTCATTTATACGTTAACATTGACAACTCATCACTGCTTGTGAAAATTTACTCAGTTTTTAGCAGTTTTTTATGACAAGGAGATGAAATAATCGAAAAATTGAATGATCAATATTAAACTGTCACAACATAACCTTAAAAATGTCAAGACGTCAACTGTACCAAATAAGCCATTTTAATCGAGGCAACAGCGCGCATTTTTGCCAACATATAAAGTTTTTAGTACGACTAATGTTAGTATGAGTTTAATAATTAAGTAACCCACGAGTTGTATTACATATGAAATCAATTACGAAACCTTTCTTTAAGCATATATTCATATTTTGTGATAACATGCGACCTATAAATTTCAATATTTATTAGGATTAAGGCTGTAAAACATACTGATTGACGGCAGCAAAAGAATGACATAATACAAGCGAACGTCTCTTTTTTGGCACTTTGATCACGTGGGTTGATATTTATAAGTTACGAACTATATTTTTAAGCTGCCCAAACCAATTTTCTATGGGTGCGTTGCTGAATCTTTCTCTACTTTCATCGCTTATGATGTTAGACCATAAAGGAAGGAAAGGCAAATATTTTTTTAATACTACATTAATTATTTCCGGATTAAAATACTCGTTTTGAGTAACAGAAACGCTACAAGGCTCAACAAATTCATTAAAAATACTTTTAAAATATTTATAATAATTACTATTTTCGAAATTAGTTTTGCCTTTTTTTTGCTATTAATATTTACTTCTATTATTTCATCAAACTGTTCATTACTATTTTAAACTATTTTCTGCTTCTGTCGATCTAATTTTTGATAAGCAAATAATTAAAAAGTTCTTGAACCAAATTCCCGCTTCTTCTAGAGACTCGACAAAGAATAATGACAACAAAGTACTTTTTAAAAAAAATTCAAGTTTTTTATCCTTTACGATTTTATTTGTGTCATTTACTATTATTTTTATAAAATGGCAACAGCAAATTTAAAAAAAAACGGTTGGTTTCAGAGAGGAAGTTCTAGAGGCATAACAAAGATAGATATAGTCAGTCAATGATTCCATACCAATGAGTTGACGAATAACCGCGTTCATAAGTGCAAAACTAAAATCTGTAACAATTGTGGAAAATAACGGCCATTTACAAATTATCAATAATTACATAGTCCTTAACATATTCCATCCAATAACCAATACTCCGTGCATCATGTTGGTCGGTAACCATTTCATAGATAGGGCATACAAATTGTTTTTCCGGAATAGTAAACAATACTAACACTGGATATTGAGCGGTTCTCTTTAAATATAGCTCTAATGAAGCTCTCCTCCTTTCCACAAAAGCATTACCATTTGTAGTAGGACTATCTTGACTGGACATTTTTATTTTAGTCATACCTAAAATGTAGCAATTGCTTAATGTTTAGTTAATGTAAAAAATTGTAGAAACTAACCTATGGCACTTTTCTTGGGAGCAGGTGGAATAATCCTACCAACTTTCAAATATTTATCAATAAGTTCATCATGCAAACCCAGAAAATCACTAAATCTTCTTGAAACCAAAAGTTCCTTCTTTTTAAACATTGGCATATTTATTCTTGTTGTTATCCTATATGCCATGTAAGCTCCCATACCTTTTCCTATTTTTTGTGGTTTAGTAATGCTTATTTCTAGAAATTCATCTTCTTTTTCCAATTCCTCTTGGGGAGTTACCTACATTTTCAAAATACACAATAGGTAGTGGTTAATCTGATATATTAAGGTGACATAATATTCATATCCTTGTTCAAAGTTATCATAAGTGAGTAAGTGTTGCACACATTTGAGGGTAGATTGTAGATTAAACACTATAATATCTCCAAAGTTGTAACAGAAATAAAAATTATTTGAATAGGTAGGTATGGGAAAATTGTATAATGTATAAGTAGATATTAGATAAAATTAATATAAAATGAAGGTTTACAAATTTAAATACGTTACCTGTCCCGTACTTGGAGATATATTGGAATGATTATTAATGGGAATATTTTCAAGCGATTCCTTAATTTCAACGACGTCTAATTTAGCTGGTAATAATACTGGATCCTATAAAGACAATATATTTTTTGAGAATTACTAGCTAGAAAAAAAATTACTTGATGGGCTGAAACAAAAAGATCGTCTTCGGTCCCATTGCCGAGTATATTTTCAAATAAAGGGGGAGGTACTACTGGATTAGCCATTATTTAATAACAAAATGATTAATCAACGAGTTTTAACACTAATCAACCTTTATTTTTTGTGTAGTTAGCACTAATATAATAGTTTATTATAATATTTATCTCCAAAGCCAAACCTAATCTTTTTTGACAGTTGGGATGAACAGGGGGAAACTGGCTGTCAAATGTCAATTAACAAACCACAGACATAGTATAGGTGGGTTCGATTTGAAAACGCTTTTCACTCCGAAACCGTTCGAGATGCCCCTTTGGAGCGAAAAGTTCGGCGCACCCCGCGTTCGTTTTTGTGATTTCACTCCTAAAGCCCTACCATACAGAAATAAATATAATGAGAGTTGTCGTCTTGTCGATCCTGTATTAACAGTTGGCATCACGTTGATCGAAGCGCACCAGGAAGGGTTGTCGGAACTAATTTTTAAAGGCGGGATATATAAATTTGTTAGTTTGGATTATGGGTAGGTGAATTTTACAATTTGTCTAAAAACTGTTTATTATATAATTATTTCAATAGAAAAAATAAAATTATATTTCATTTTTTCTAATGAAATGATTATAATTAAACAATTTCAAGACACAATTTAGATAAATAAGAAATCAACACACTTTTAAAATTTTTATTAAACTGCACTACTAAAATTACATTATATTTAAGAAAGTTAATCCAATATCACATCAAATTGCACATTATTTTAAAATAATATTTTGTCTATGAGCCCTACCTCGACAAGGTGGCACGATCGGAATGGGCATGCGTGTTACAAACTTTCCTCTGATTTTTAGGGTTTATTATATTATTGTTTTTTTTATATAATCGACATATTATTATTCAGAAGCAAAACAATGTTCAATTCTCCTGTTAATTCTTCTGGTATCGTAAAATACGTCCTAAACGGACTCGAACAATACTTTACATACCATTTAAGATAATAAGGCTGTACTTACCAACAACAAACTATGCAAATTATTTAAACAAACTATAATTATAGTATTTAAATAGTTATATTTAGTAAGCAGCCTTTAAATCAAAGTAACTCAATATTATGTTTTCTTAGCTTTGGTCTTAAAAATGATAAAAGACTGGAACAACAAAATAAATAAATTATAAAAGTGAAAGAAGTGTGGGCACATTATTTTTAAACACTCTCAAACCCGCTCCAACTCGTTCGAGATAGATGTTCTCACTCCAAACGCTTCGGTATCACGTGATTGATACGCCGCTCTTACCCCTTTCCAGCACCGTATGACCAAATCGAACCCACCTTAGATGTGCTCTCACATACATAATACCATGGAGACTATATGGAAACTTCTCCATGCATAATACCAATAGAAAAAATATATTATTTCGAGCGCTCAAAAAGAGCACACCTATTATTACGTTTGGTGAATGACATGGGACATAAATATGCTAGCTCAGCAAACGCGTTTTTCCTTAACTAATTCTGTGGTTGCCATATAATTGCATATAATATAGTGCAAAAGACCATTAAAAACTTTAAAAATGAACCCAGCTTGACTATAACTACCAAGTAGACAGTATTCGATTTGAACTACTGAAACTTCTAATCTCCTGGGCTGATAGTCTTTGATCGTTTGCTATCCATTGTTATGTCATTTATTCCTGGTTTTATAAAGTAGAGTTAAATTTTAGATATCTTAATGTACTCCGAAGATTAACTGGTGTTTGTTTATTTCGGTGTTTCCACAAACCATTACGTTTTATGATAAAAGTTTACCGTGACGTCATGGCTAAAGTATTCCTTACATAGCAAAAAATACACCATAGAGTAATAAATAATTATTTATTACACCATTGGATACACCAAACAACTATTCTTTGCATGTGTCACGGTATAAACATACATGGCATACATCACAAAGCAACCACAAATTTCCAAAAAAAAATGAATGAATTAATTAATATTGAATTAAAAATTGTACAGGGAGAATAAGAGAACTTTTTCAACATGATGGAGACTTTCAACATTCTTCTGCTGTATCTTTTAAAAGTGAATTGATGGCAGCCCGATTATTTTGACCTTGGTCACAAATAACCTTAAGGCCAACTCTCCGGCATTCTCTAATTACATCAACCAGCAATTTTTTAAGCTCTAGTCCTTTGCTCGGCCCATTAGAAAATGTATATCCTATTGGCTGCTTCCAGCTACGAAATATTCCCTTTATGAAAAATACATTTGCATGGTCAGCTAATATCGGTTACCTTAGAACCCCATTGTCCTGTATACCTTCAATACAACCCTCCTTGACATCATACTGTACGTTGGTGCTAAGCGATATTTCGTCAAATAATACAGCACAATATCTTTCATGTATTTTCATTTTTTTAACTGGACCTTCCAAAACATCAAACATTCTCTTGTCCACTCCAGTTTTAAAGGGAATTTTATTTAAAAACTTTGTAAGTGTACCTTTACTTGGCAGTGAAAAATTTTTTGACAGTAGCTTGTAGCCTCGGCCTCCACATTTTAGCAGAGACAGTGCAAGAATTTTCTCATCTACTGAATACCTTCTTGCCCGTGGTTTTTTTAGCTGATTTTTAACTTGACACATTATGAAGTTATATGTGGTAGTATTTACATATTTTGTTAAATTAATAAAAGTACCAGATTTAGAAATATTTTCTGCATGAGCTAGTCTTGTCTGGAAAGATGTAACTTTTTTTGCAGATTATTCGATAATGAACAGTACTTCATCACACTTTTATAGAAATGTTTGCATCGAGGTGTAAGCTGCTTTTGCCTTGTTACTCCTATTGTACCAAGGATGTGTTTATATTGGCGAGAACCTCCTGAAACGAAAAGAGTAAATTTAACGTTTTTAATAAATATATACTGATAAATTAATAATACTTTAAGATTAAGTTTCATAGTATTAATATAAAAACGTTTCTGAATTAAAAATACTGGTAACTCCTATGTATGTCTTGAGAGCAATAAATTTAAGAAGAGCTTGCAGTACCTATTTTCCAAATTTACCTTCTCTTTTTCTCTTAGATCCAACAATTCAAGATACAGATGGTTGATTACTCTGTTGATTATCAATTTCACCCAGAGGTGTTGAAAGTTCAGGAGTTGTAATAATCTCTTGGAAATCTAAAATATAATAGTTTTGCTCTTACATCTCTAAGCTTGGCTTTAATTTAAACGTGTGTAAAGGTATATAATTCAATTTCTTCAATCTTTGACTTATTGAATTCATTTTCCATTATCGCTAGATTTCAAACATTTAGACAACAATAAATTGATTTAAATTGCTATGATATTTAAGAATAAAAAACGAAATGGAAGATTACTCATATCAAATTTTATTTAATCTAATAACATCACATACCTTTTGAAGTACTAACTCTTAAATCAGTATTGCTTTCTAACAAACAATAATCGTGGTCAGTAAACGTTGATGCTGAGGTTGATGCATTTTTATTTTCGTGGTCTTGCAGAATTACATTATTTTCTAAAAAATAAAAATATAAGATATATAAATGATGTCTTCTATAAGTTCCTTGTGGCATTACTTGTTATTTTTTCTTATTTTCTTGGGAATGAAACCACAATACTTATGTTTTTTTTTTTTTTTTTTTTTTTTTTTTTTTTTTTTTCATTCCCAAGAAAATAAGAAAAAATATAAATGATGGCTAAAATAAGATAAAAATATAAGTTAAAAAGTTTAACCCTGAGGGGGCAATCACAAATCATGAGAAAATATAATTGTCCATACTCCATACTTGGCAGTGGAGCGAGTATATAGGGAAAAATTAAAACAATTTTTTTTGTAGTCTTCCTCCACACAGAAATTGCAAACATTTATTAAGCATTTCCATGAATATATCTGTTTTATTATGATTGTTATTGAATTGTTAGATGAAGATTGATGCTAACTTACCAGGACTCGAACCAGGAAGATAAGCTGTTGGTACTGCATTAACAACAAGCCCTCTACGTGTACCTGGCACAATACAGCTTTTTTTAAAGTGCCTTTCACAAACTTTAAACGATTTATATACATTGTCTTTACTAAGACTACTTAACTTAACATTATTGATATTTTGCAACCATAGATTAAAAAGCTGAGGTTGAAACTTTGGAAATCGATGTCTTCTGCTATGAGTGTCTTGGCAATTTGGAACACAACATTTCCTGACGTATTTAGGCATAGTTTTTCACATAATATAAATCTTTCAATGAAAAATAACTAATATATAACGAAATTCACAAAATTGAACAAAGAAATCAGAAATTATAAACAACGCAATCAATATGTCGAAAAAATACGAACAATTTGACAAATGACATTGGAAATGTCGGGTCGGGAATGATATGAAATATGACGCTTTCGACAGGATCGTCTAAATGTAGCTCTGCACCAACGTTGCCAAGTGTAGTCCTAAACTAAAACGTTTGTGTTTTGGAAAGTAAAAATATTTTAATAATGATATTTATCACAGTTGTGTTAAGAAATCAATATTTGTCATTTTTAAAATTATGTTTAGCAAAACGTACTGAAAATTGTTCGAGTTTACAATACAGAATTATCATACAAAAAGGAAAACTCACGAATGCATAGATACATTTTCCCTAATCGAAAAATTGAATTGTGTAATTGACAGATTATTATAATAATTTTCAATAATAACCTAACCAAAACCACCCTACCTTACCCCCTACCCTAATCCGAATCGAAAAATTGAATTGTGTAATTGACAGATTATTATAATAATTTTCAATAATAACCTAACCAAAACCACCCTACCTTACCCCCTACCCTAATCCGAATCGAAAAATTCTTCGTATTTTTAGTCAATTTTAGAAAAAAACAATAAGAAAATAAAAATAAAAATATCTTGACTCGGACACGACTCGAACCTGGTACCTCTGTGTTAGGAGCCCAGCACACTTACGCTGGGCTAATTTCTGCACACATTAATGATATCGTATAGAAGGTTAAAAGCTTTAGAACCGTCGCATGAAAGCCGAGCGCCACCGGAGATACTCGATGGCGCCCTTTCAGTTTAGGACTACACTTGGCAACGTTGGTGCAGAGCTACATTTAGACGCTCCTCTTTCGACATGACCTTGCGACGCAAGCGCTAGCAGTGGGTGGGCCAGACCCTAACATTTTTTTGACAGTTCCATTCATGTTTCTTCATGGTTGCTTTGTGGCATACATGTGTTGCGCCCTGTGGTTGTGCCTAAGTATGTTATCTGTGGTTGTGCCTACTGTGGGTGGTTATCTATGCTGGTGCATACCCTACATCACCCTACATGCACGAAAAAATCGTCTAGGCGCCTAAATGTGTTCTGAAAGGTCTATAGAAATGAGGGAAGTTCTTAAAATCCACCGGTAGATTCTATCGATAGATGTCTGTGATATGTCAGATAAATGTCAGGTAGAATGTAGTTGATCTATCGGTAGACGATTATAAGAACGTGATTTGTGATTAGTATTGACGCATAGACGCAAATAAACTTTTATTCTTTGTATTAATTTTTAATTCGATATAATACAAAATTTCACCTCATGACGTACGTATTTAGGTCCACCATCACTTTAAACATTTCACCATTATAGGATATTTCCATTTGACCATTTCATAATCCATTTTTATTAACAAAAAAAATAATGTATAAAATTTTTGACACAACAAAACAACTAAACTCAATAAATAAAGCTTATTAATTAATTATGATTGATGATGATTGTGCATTCCCCTTCCAAATCTACCAGATTTATCGAGTCTCAAGCAGTATGTTATCTGTGGTCTCAAGGTAGAAAGAAGTTCGATAGAACTATCGGTGAATTTAAGAACGCTGGGATGATTCTCTCGACAATCTATCGGTAAATTTAAGAACGGCTTAGGTAGACACCGTATTTACCGATAGATGTATCGGTGAATTTAAGAACTTGTCTATGTTTCGAAAATGTTTGGTTTGTAAAAAAACATGGAATAAAATGATAGATCGGTCATTTCATAGGTAAGCTAGACGGAGTTTATAATGGTTATAACCACAAAAACCTTGCCTGCCTTGATATTTTTTTTAGGTTTCCGAAAGAATATTTTAGACGAGTAACGTGGATGGAACATTTATACATAACTGAAGGAGATCTTCTAAAATCGAAAGATGCATTTATTTGTTCTGACCATTTTGAGCTAGAAGATGTTTATAGTAACTCAATAGGTCAGCATTTCTTAAAATTCAATGCTGTACCTAAAAAGTAAGTGACTGGAGGCCCAAAAATTAAAATACAAATGAATATATAAACATTTTTATATTTTTTCAACACATACCTATAAGAATATAATTATTTCAGGTTGATACTTGAGGAATCACTTAGTCTAAATGTATTACCTACTGTTGAATGTGATGTAGATACTACTTCTGCATTATTGAATAAATCAGAAGATACATTTGAGGTATGTATAAATAACCATTAATTTTTATTTTATTATTGAAAAGTATAGTTCCATAGAAGGAATCTAAAAAATCCCTTGCAATCTACTAAATACAAATTACCATAACCCTTTCTACCTAGTTTTGGTGATAATGTTGAGTATACCTACTCTTTTAAAATTTTGGTATGTAAATGGATGTAAAAGAATGTTTTTCAGGAACAAAAAAAGTTATTTTGGAATATTAAACAAGAACCATTTGACGTTTATATTGAAAACTTTTCAAATCCAATTGAAAGGCACATAAATGCTGGTCCAAATTTTGAAGAATGTGATGTTTTAGTTAAAAAAGAGTTAAAAAGTGATAATAATGAACAAAAACTAAAATGCACTACAATAAAGCAAAAGAGGCAAAGGAAAGTAAAGGGTAAGTGATACCTATATATCTATTCTTTAATTTTTATGACAGTTTGAATACAAATTTTTGTAATATTTTGTGAATTAAGCTTCTGATGACCACATCAAAATTAAGACAAAGTTAAACACCTTCTATATCCAAATTAGGATTTGTTCAAACAAATTATTAAACTAATTGACATCAAAATAAAAATTAGCATTCTACTAGTGAAATTATACAAAAACATATAAAGAGGATCACTTTACACAGTTTATGGTACAAAGATTCAATTCAAGTGCTGGGCTGTTGAGCACCTCCCAATCCAATGAATGAAACAGTTTAATTGTTACATGGTGTGCATATCATAGATTTTTTTACTGTAAAATGTTTGTTACACACAAACTGATAAAACTTGTCATATTTTTTCTTAGTTTTTTTGACAAGATTTTCATGACAAATAGCCTAATAGCCACCATTCACCCCAGAAGCATACTGTCTAGGAGCTCCTTTAAGCATTTTCAGGGTCAGTAATCATATTAACATTATTAACAGCATTTTTTATATAGTATTTTGGTAGAGCCACCTGGTCATCAGAAGGTTAAATATTGATTGAAATATGACCAAATTTGAAAACAAAAAAATTGTCAAATAAATGTTGAGGACATTTTTAAATTTCTTGCAGAACCAATCAAGAAAGCAAATTCTTTCGGTGCGATTATTATATGTGAAGTTTGTGGAAAAATGTTTACTAAACAAGTAGACTTTGTTTGTCACTTTTTATCCAGTCACCGTTTTAAAGGGAGGAAAGTATATAAGATCAAAACCAACCAAAGACAAATCAGTAATATGGAAAACACAATTAATTATAATACAGCTTCTACTGATCTGAATGTAGTTGTAAAAGAAGAAATTGAAATAATTGAACACATATTTAACAGAGAGACAGATCAGTTGAACAATGTTGATGATTTTAAATCATGCTCTAATAAAAATGTTATGAGTAACCATATTAATACTGAAAACTGTGATACAGATAATAAGACTTCATCTTTTTCACAAAATAATACAAATTTACATAAAAAAGAAAGGCCCTTTACATGTGATATTTGTTCAAAATCTTTTTTTCACAAAAGTCAGTTAAATGTACACATGCGTCTCCATACAGGTGAAAAGCCATTTGAATGCAAAATTTGTTTGAAATCATTTAGAGCGAAAGACACTTTAAATAGACATATGCGTCGTCACACGGGAGAAAAACCTTTCAAATGCGAAATTTGTTTGAAATCGTTTAGTTTAAAGGGTACTTTAAATTTACATATGCGTTGTCACACAGGGCAAAGACCATACGAATGTAAAGTTTGTTCAAAATGCTTCACAAAGAGTGAAATTTTGAATAGGCACATGCGCTGTCATACAGGTGAAAAGCCATTCAAATGTGAAATTTGTTTAAAGCCGTTTAAAGAGAAAGGGACTTTAAATAGGCACATGAGTTGCCACACAGGGGAAAAACCATTCAAATGTGAAGTTTGTTTGAAAGCATTCAGAGTGAAGGATAATTTAAACATACATATGCGCTGTCACACAGGGGAAAAACCATATGAATGTAAAGTTTGCTTTAAATCTTTTACTCAAAGCCATTGTTTAAATGCACATTTGCGTTATCATAACGATGCAAAACCATTCGAATGTACAGTGTGCCTAAAATCGTTTAGAGGAAAGGAAGCTCTAAATAGACACATGCGTCTTCACACAGGCGACAAAGCATTGTTATGCGAAATTTGCTTTAAATTATTTGCCGAAAAAAATCATTTAGTCACACACATGCGTTCCCACACAGGAGAAAAACCATACACTTGTAAAATTTGTTCAAAATCTTTCACAAAGTGTGACAATTTGAACAGACACATGGGTTGTCATACAGGTAAAAAGCCATTCAAATGTGAAATTTGTATGAAGTCATTTCGAGAGAAAGGAACTTTAACTAGGCATATGCGCTGTCACACTGGGGAAAAACCTTTCAAATGTGAAGTTTGTTCAAAATCTTTTACTCAAAGCAATAGTTTAAATTTACATTATTTGCGTTGCCACAATAACCATGAAAAACCATTCAAATGTACCGCTTGCCTAAAATCGTTTAGAGAAATTGAAGCTTTAAATAGACACATGTGTCTTCATACAGGAGACAAAGTATATAAACACGTACGTTGTCACAAGGGCGAAAAGTAGTTCAAATGTTGAAGGAACTCGCAGAATTTTAATGGTAAATGGATTTCGGGATGTTTTTTCAAAAATTAGGTATATTATTTGGTACGTGGTTGGAGAATCAAGACAAAGTCAAGAAATATCCGCACCCTGAACCCAAGGTTGTATTGAACCCCCTATATAAAGATTTTAATTGGGTTTTGTGTTTCATTTACTAAAGTAGTTTGTTTCTATTGTGTTGAAATAAATCTTTTATCTTATACATACACTATAAATATTGTGTCAAAAAATAACATTTTTGTACGAATGTCAAAAAAAACTTGACATTTCTGCATCTCTATTGATGCGTAAATGTTTTTTTTTACCATGAAAAATAGTATATTGTGCAACAAGTTGGAAAAGTACTTTACCACATGTTGCACACTATACTTTTTCTACAACTGTACAAATTTAAAGAATATAAGTAAAGTAACTTAATTTTTATTTTTATGGTTTAGTAAAACAAAAATAACAATAAAGTATCCTATCTCTAAACTGTAAAATAATTTTATTTAAAATTATAGTTTATGGTGAAATTTGTACAATTTTGTATGGTCAAACCCGGGACGTCATTTCTTTTTATTAAATTCTCTGTTGTAGGGTTTCTTTCTACTTGATGGGATGAGGGGTATGTAAATAACCGGTTGACAAGTGGATTACTCTTTATTCATGGGCACAAACAAAACACACTGATTTTGTAAAAGAAAAAAATAACAATTAATAAGTTTTGTCGTAGACACGACCACGCGTGCATACATGAATGAAATGAATGACAATTGACTCTTGTGACTTGTGACATGACAGACATCACACTATTATTGAGTTTATCACTGGTCCGTGGTACATGAAACCATAGAACATTATACCAGTTGTATGGTACGTTACACTGTTATATTAATAGTAGAAGTTGAGAGTTGATTCATATATCTTTGGCGGAGTATTACTAAAATCGTCACTACTGTCAGTATCCATATAGTATATGTCTTGTTAAAGCACGATTGAAACTATCTTTATTCACAATCGGTACTTTTCCAGATAGAAGCATGTGTCACTTTTCTGAAGTATGACAATATTGTGTTAAGCTGGTTTTAAAAAAAAGTTAATACCTTTCTTTGCTTTTCTACGGAATTATTCCCTCAACCGCAGCTTCTTGGACTTCCGGAGGAGTACAGGTTAATTCAAAATAAAACATGTACTTGTTTGAGCAAAAATTAAAATTTCGTGACCTAGAATGAATATTTTATGACATAATTGTCAAAACCAATAAATTAGTAATATTGCCTAGCAACAGATTCGTCAAGTTCTTTGTCGAAAAAAATATTGAATTGTGATAACAAATTTTCTTGAAACTAATGTTTTAAAAAGCTTGTAATTAAGCGATTCTGAATTAAATAGTATACATACCACGCAGGAAGGATCATTCCATCCACGGCTTTTAGCGACCCGAGGCGCTACGCGCTCTATATAACAAAGCTTGGGCTGTAATGATCTACTTCCCCGCTAGGTATGTAGGTAATATACTATTTCGAATTTAAAAACTTATAATCTGACAGTTTTGTGACAACTAAGTAGGTATTTAATGATGACGCAGTAGCCTACTAAGTTTTTCACGATTTTATTTGACTCGTTATATAAATGTATGTGGCGTGAACAAAGTGCCGTGAGAAATAATATTTCTCACAGTATATGAGCAATATTTGGTTTTGAAATTAAGTAAGGTATGAGAAAAACGTCACTTTTCATAGCAGATGTAGAAAAAATACTTTTCACTGCCAAGATAATTAACAAAATAAACATGAAATTTTACATTTTTGAAAGATTTATTTTTAACAGAGTCAATTTACTAATTGATTATTCATCAATTTATCATAAAACAATTTCATTTATTGGAATAATAATTGATGGTAAAGTTTGAACAATTACTTTCAACATAAATTCCCGAAGATGTTCCATATTGCTGCTGATAAGAAACGTTAGATTTTTCTTGAAGAGTTGATTCCACAATTTTATCATATATTTTTATTTGTTTGGTAAAAGATGGACATGCAATTCAATATTTTGCTAGAAATCTCAATTTTGTTATTCAAACTATCTGCTATATATTATGCTTCTGCTACGGAGGCAGATTTCCAGCCACCGTGACGTTTTATGGATGTATTGTTGCCCCCCCGCATTTAAAAGCGATAACTTATCGGGACAAAAAACCACGTCAAGATGTATTGGAAGTATTAAAAAATAAACTCCGAAGTTCCATGACCGAGGACAGATTAAATGTTTTAACTCTCCTTAGTTTAGAGAGTGATGTTTTGAGGGAAACAGAGACTTCGACGATATTATCGATACGTTTATTGATGTGAAAATCAGACGAAAAACAATTTAGCTTGTAGGTACTAAAATTATTTTAGTTGTTTTGAATAAATTTTATGTTAGCAAACTTATTTAGTTGCTTTCTTCTTTACCTTCACCTTAATAGAAAATTTCAACAAACGATTTGAGTGCCTCCACCACATGCTCTACCTATGGGCCGCCGAAGTCTAAATCCGGCGCTGATGTGAGTATCAATTTATCAAGAAGGCTTATAGTTTATATGCGTAGCAACCGGTAAACAAGTGAAACGTGTTTATGTGGTGATTGTGTTCTAATTTCTACCTTGTAGGGTGGATTATTCAAGTAAGTAAACAGAACTGTTAGATTCAATCGGATGTAGGGGAAGGGTGTACAAAATGACATAGTCGGGTAAAATGACACAGTGCTTGTATATACTGGACTCATCGTTCGGGAGTGTTCGGAAACGAATATGTTATTGTGGCGTGGGTTCCAGCAGAGCCACCTATACTTACAGGTGGCTCTGGTTCCAGTCATGCCAGTTCACATTTTGTTCCGCTTCATCGGTCATAGAGGAAGAACGTCCGATTTTTCAATATTTGACATCAAAAAGTTTTTGGCGCGCTATATTAAAATCTGCACAACATTTTTAGTGTGATAAATTGGTAAGTTAAAATAGTATGTATGATAAGTTACGAGAATTATTGCTTTTATGTTTGCATATATCAAATTAAGTTAATAAGTTATATATTGTTTTGTAAAAAATTGTATTTGTTTGAATTAGGTTTGCGTGGGGTATAATGACATACTTATGTGTAAAGAGGGCAAAATGACATGCTATGTCATTTTACCCGACCATACATAATAAAAAAGAATGTGCCTAACAAATGGATAAAAATGCGGTTTTTTTTTACAGATTATGCCGCGAAATTACACAAGATAGACCAACAGGCAATCATGGGATGCTGATTCTATGCTGAAGGCAAGCTGTTAATAAGGGTGGAATGGGGTGGCTCAAGGCATCAAAACTTTACAATTTACCTCAAGCAACCCTAAGGAGACATGCTTTGCAAAAAAAATTACAGAAAGGGGAAAAACGACTGGGCAGATTTAAACTGACATTACCCATAGAAATAGAAAGGCAGTTGGTTGAAAATTCAAAATTGCTATAGTCGAGGTTCTTTGGACTAACAAGACGGGATGTTTTAGAGTTAACCTATAGTTTAGCAGTAAAAAATGGGTTTTAGCATCCTTTTAATAACCAGAAAACGGCCACTGGAAAGTACAGGTTAAGAGAATTTCGCATAAGAATTCCAGATATAATACTGCGTAAATCCGAAGCCACATCAGCAGCAAGAGCGCAGGCATTTGATAAACCTCAAGTGGCTCAGTTTTTTAAGGTGCTAGAGGACATCATGCAAAAGGAAAAGATTGGTCCCCTGAAGATATATAATGCAGATGAATCTGCATCACTTACCGTATAGCGCCCGCAGAAAGTGTTTGCTACAAACGGTAGGAAACAAGTAGGTGCAATTACCAGCGCCGAAAGAGTTTTGCACGTCACGGTTGTTTGTTGCTTGTGTTCTAACGGGAGCTATATTCCGCCTGCCCTAATTTTCCCGCGAAAAAATATGAAAAAGGAGTTAACTGACCATACAACAATAGCATACCTAACATTAGGGCAAATGTGGTATTATTTTTAACAGCGTTAGTTCACGTTCAGGGCCAAACCGGTGAGTTACAAACATGTCTTGTACTCTTAGACTCAGCTTCTCAGTCTAGCTTTATTACCAAGGAATGTTGTGAAAGACTCGGTGTGGATTGTTCTTCGGTGAATATATCAGTCATCGGTATTAACCAGGTCACTTCCACCTTTGACAAAATGTTGACGTTTCGGCTCTTGAAATACCCAGTCATCTTCAACTACTGATCCGAGGTTTGCAACAGTAGAAAAAATAGACATTCTTCTAGGAGCCAGTATCTTCTATAATTTAATGCGCATAGGTCAGGTTCGTCTAGGGGTAAACAAACCTATTCTTCAGAAAACCGTTTTCGGATGGGTTGTCTCAGGTTCAACTTATCCAAGCATTTCTTCATAAACTGCTTGCAATCATGTGTCCAACGTTGATCTTCAGAGCCAACTAAAGTTGTTTTGGGAAACGGAGGAGGTCAATTCAGAGAGTCAGGTTGTGTCCAGCGATGATCGACAAGCGGAAGAGATCTTCCAGAAAACTACTTGTCGCAATCCTTCTGGCAGGTTTATTGTGCAAATCCCATTCAAACAACCGCCGTCACTCCTGGGCAACTCTCGAATCACTGCGTATCGAAGGCTAAAATTAATACAATGGAAATTAGCAAAAAACCCCATTATGACCACTATGTATACCGATTTTATGCAAAACTACCTAAACATATGAGCCCTAAACCTTGCAACTCAAAACTCTTATTTTTTACCCCATCACGGAGTTTTTAACGAAAACAATCAAACTACGGTACGAACCGACTCCGGCGTTTTCCTCATTAGATCGGGACTGCACGCTGGCCATTCCATTTGGGTTATACCAACTTCGTTCAAATATACCGAGACAATGCGGGCGGTATGAGGGCGTGCATTGTAATACATCAATGTGAAGTTGTCACCAATAAATGGTGCATATGGAACAACATAATCTTGTAGGATCTCATTTATGTACCTATCTGCAGTCACAAAACCTCTAGGGATCATGTACAATTCTGTTCGCGCCTCTGAAGATATTCCAGCCCACACCATATACTTATTAACTGAATCCCCTTGAAAACTTACTCTAGTGCTAAAAGTGCACTCGGCATATCGTTCACCTACTCTTCTCCAGACTCTTTCGCGACCATCTGGGGATCTTAAGCAAAATCTGGATTCATCGGTAAACAACACAAAGCTCCAGTCCTATGCATTCCAATTTTGATGCTCCCTTGAGAAATGTAATCTGGCTACACCATGTTCTCTGGAAAGTTCTGGTCCTATAGCGGGTCTTCAAGATCTCAGATTGGCTTCATTCAACCTTCTTCTAACTGTTCGTTCACCAACATTTACGTTCCTGACATGTTCAAGGTTGTTTTTAATCTCTACAGCAGTTGTATGACGATTTCTTAGTGCTGAAGATATCATAAAACGGTCATTTCGATGAGTAGTTCTTCTCTGGGGACCAGTTCCAGGACGTCAAGTGTAAGCTCCCGTCTCTATAAAACGTGTAAATACACGTTGCGTGATACCCCAAATCTGTTAGCCACGTAAATTTAACTTCTTCCGTTTTGAATAAGAGCAACAATAAATGCAACAGTTTCTGCGCTTAAAGACATCTTGAAATTCACACTAATTGACATAAGCAAGTAATAAACCATATAACATAAATAAACACTTAACTCAACCTCAAATGTCATCGTGAAAATCACTAAAAATGCATAGCCTACTGGGACCGCAGAAGTAAGTGCAAGATGATAACTTTTATAGAGATTTTCGTACAATACTTAAATTATGTTCAATTTGGGAAGACATTTCTTGATGAAATATCTGCAGAGTATTCTACTAAACCGTGTACATTATTGGAAAAACCGAATTAAAAAATTAATGCATTTCATCAAAAATTATCGGGGTGCCCGTTTTTCGTGCCGGTGAGTGTATATAATTTGGAGTTGGATTTATTTTTTATAGCAGTATATACCTACTTGAGTTTAGTAGTGATGGACAACGCGGAATATCAATTCTATGATGATCAATTCGATGAAAATGTCAAAGTATCATACAGATGTCCGCAGTGGCGGATTTAGGCTTCCTGCCGCCCTTGGCCCGGTATAAAACCATGAGAAAACCAGTGAACGTGTTTGACTTTTATCCTCTCAACTTAAGTGACCCTCCTCTCTGAAATCTGCCGCACCTAGGTCGCGGCCTATATGGCCTATTTATAAATCCAGGACTGATGTCATGTCAGATATATCAAAAAACAAATAACAAAAATTAATGCGCATGTCCCATAGCCGGCACGAAGTGCAAGTCGAAGTGAAAGTTTGCAGCTTGCAAGAAATTTCGACGACTTCAACTCTGACGTCAAATTGCGTTGTGAACGATCACACTGAAATAGATTTGCTTAGCTTGCGTGCCAAAGTGCCACTTGACGAGGGAATTGATTAAGAATGTAGCCTTGCCCGTTACCTAAAAGCGTTGATTGATGAGTTTATATTGTCTGAAATAAGAACAATATGCATTAAACATTAAAAAAAATCGATTTTGTGGGTTAGGCCATTATTGCGCTGATAGCCTCATATTATGTATACCTTGTTTTTAAACTAAGAGGAGCGATTTGAATTTAAGTTGGCATTTCTGCTGCCTAGTGATTGGTCAGATTGTCACCAGTTTCACACAGCTCTTTTGATACCACTGACACTGACATTTGTCAGTTTTGTGTTTTATATAAAAATAGTCATTAGTTCAATCATTACTACCACGTTTGTTGTTTAATGTTTATTTTTAACAAAGTATTATATTTTACCCAAGGTATTTGCTATTTTTATTATTTATTCCCTTTCATGAAAAACATCCATGCTTCTTTTTTCTTGTTAATAATAATTTTAAATACATTGCAGTACTATATTATGGTATTTTTCGATAACGAAACTTCTGTTTACTTTTAGTTTTGCTACACCAAAGCCTCAAATGTTAAAAAAAAATTAATCATACAATTGCCTTTCTATATTCTAATTAATCCTCAAACTCTTTTTTACATAAACTACCTATTATAACCTTACATATTTTCATAATAATGTGACATTTGGTTACTACTTTCGCAATGACCTGTGGCCAATCAACATTCGATATTTAGACATGCCTTGATCCCTCATTGGCCACGACAACATCGAGCAATACAATACATATTTCACGTAATTTTCATTTGGTTCAAAAAGTCTGAACACGATCCTTTCGGAACACACTCCCAATCTAGTAACTTTTAGTAGTGTGGTTGAAGAATCCTAAAAGGCTCCTCCTAGTTTAAAAACAAGTTATATAGATTGCCTCGATAATTTCACAGATATTACAGTGTCTTCATGAAAGTATTTCACATTCAATTCATCAGGAAGAGTGGCACACATATTTTCTTTCTTTTCTTGGATTATTACAAAAGCTAAATTTAAATTTTTACAATTTGAGGAGAATTTAAAAAACAGCGCACGTGCAATGTTCCATTATCAAAACTTTTCCCAATAAGCCCTCTGGTTCACTACAATAACAAACATTAACAGACAATAAACCACCTTAGTTTCTAGATTAAAAGCAGGTCATGGCGTTTGTCCGGAATGTCTCTTTAAAATCGGACGTAAGCATGATCCTTGGTGTGTGGTGTGGTCAAATAGGTAACTTGCTACATATTTTATTTCAATGACTAATAAAAATAAAACCAATTATTTTGACTTATATCAAGAACTAATTAAACTAAATTGGTCTGCACCTATTTCACTACTTATAAAGATACTTAGTAAATAATATTACCTAGCTTTAAAAATAAGCAACCTTCAATGACATTTTTTAAAACATTCAAAATAATGTTATAAAGTGAAAAACGTTGTATACATACACTACCAATAGAAGTTAGTTAATAGTATATTATTAAACGAGCAATTTATGACAGCCATTATTCACGCAGGGTGACGTTTGCGTCCCGAGCCGTACGCGAGGGGCGCAAGTCACCCGAGTGAATAATGGCCATAAATTGCGAGTAGTATACTATACTTTGCCCACGACCCTTGATTTATTTATTAAATATAATGCGAGTGTAGAACGTAAAGTAATAATTTGGTATTATTGACAATTCTAACGTCAAAATTAATAAATTTCCTGAGTACGTCAAATGTGACATATAGAAAAGTATCGATATACACCGTACCGTTATAAATATATTGTTTTAAAAATATCAATATTAAAAAATACTCTTATGAAGAGTATGTATCAATACTAAAAATATCGATATTTTATCGATACGATATATTTCAGAAACAAATTTCCTAAACAAAATACAGATTTAATAGTTTATTTCATATTGTACCCCTATCTCTAATCACCTAGCGAAATTTTGTGAGTGTTGAGTTGTCATTGTAACGTAAAGATAGTTGCTTTTATTATAATTCTAAAGAGAATATGTATGAATGACAATTCAATAATTAATTGATTAATTCAATTGATTTGACACACGATGTCTATACTTTACATCTTCCTTTCTTTGTAAACTAAATATAACTTAATAAAACTCATAAGATAATATGGTAACGAATTCAAGTAGTATTAACGATCAAGTCTAGTCATTAAAGATCAAGTCTATTTATCGGTTTAATCACTCTTCCAAATCTTGATAACCTTAATGCTGTCGCTGGTTGAGCCAGGTTCGTGTTCTGCAAATGATTGGAAGTGTTTGGTGAAGAGCTTGTTGATGCTGGGATTGAATTGGAAATAGCTGGTGATTGTTCTTGAGCTGGAACCTGTTGTACCGGTTCATCTGTGTATTCAGTATCTGGAACTACTACTCTGTTGCTGGTGATGTTCGCTTTTGTCTTGTGCAGATGACTGAAGTTTCTACGTAGGGTTTGGCCTTGATCAGTTTGAATGATTACCGATCTTGGTAGACCTTCAGGCTTTTCTATTACTCTTGCCCCTTCCCATTGGCGATGAGCAACTTTGTGTTTGATTTTTTCGTTAATTTCAAAATTGTCAGGCCTTTTGGTGTGCTTATTACTGTAGTCTGCTTGTTTTCCTCTTAATCGTTTTAGTTCAGCTGTGACTCCTTGTATTATTTTTGGTTTTAGGTTACTGTCTTTTGTAGGTAATGGAGATCTGGTTATTCTGCTGTATAGACGTTGGTTGGGTGAACCGAAAATGTCGTTTCTTGGTGTATTTCTCCAGTTTAATAAAGCAAGTTGAACATCGGATTTGTCTATACTACATTTTTTCAACATGTTCTTGGCTACTTGAACGGCTTTTTCAGCGAGCCCATTGCCTTGATGGTGATGTGGACTGGATGTGACATGGTTGAATTTCCACTCTTTTTGGAAGATCTTGAACTCTCGAGACATGTATTGTGAACCATTGTCGGTTTGTAGCTCTTCTGGTATTCCATGTACAGCAAACCATATTTTCAGTTGTTCTATGACTTCATATGAAGTCTGACCTTTTAGCTGTTGAAAATCTAAATATCCAGAGTAACTGTCACATATTACGATGTAAGTTTTTCCTTTTAATTCAAATAGATCAGATGCAACTATTTGCCATGGAAGTGTGGGGATATTTTTGACTAGCACTATATCTTTGATATTGTCTCTTTGTGTTTGTTCACAGACAGGGCAGGTTTTAACTAGTCTTATGATGTCGTCATATTGTCCCTTCCAGTAGAGAATTTGTCGTGCTCTTCTTAAACAACTTTGTATACCTACGTGTCCTTGGTGAATATTCCTTAGCATTTTTGGGATCTGTGATTTTGGTACTATAATTTTATTTCCTTTGAAAATTATTCCCTTGAGATAGCTCAGTTCTTCTTTAAAGTTAAAATAGTGTTGTAGTTCTATTGGAAGTTCACCGACTTTCTCTGGAAATCCTTGTATTATTGTCTGAAGTAGTAACTGTAAATGTGAATCTTCCTTTGTAGCCTTAATTAACTCCTCTTTTGCGTCAAGTGACATAGGTAGTATTACTGCAACTTTCAAATTTTCTTCTTGTTCATATTTCAGATTAGATGCATCACAGTCTCGACTAAGAAAGTCTGCTAAGGGTATTTCTGTGCCCTTTTTAAATATTACTTTTGGAGCGTATGGTGCAAGATTAAATATTATCCGTTGCAATCTCGCTGGAGCAGATTGTATGTTTTTCTTGAAAATTGTCTCAAGTGGCTTATGGTCTGATTCCACTGTCAGTTCTTTACCATAAACGTATTCGTGAAATTTCTTACATCCAAACTGTATAGCGAGTGCTTCTTTTTCAATTTGTGGATAATTCTCTTCAGATTTTGTTAACGCTCTTGCTCCATAGGCGATTGGTTGTCCGTCCTGAAGAAGTGCAGCGCCAAGATTTTTTGAACTTGCGTCAACGCTTAATGTTACAGGTTTGTTTACATCGTATAGTCTCAATACTGGAGGACTTTGAAGAACTTGTTTTATTTTATTTAACGCTTCTTCATGATGAATTTCCCATATAAAGCTTGTATTTTTGTGTAACAAATCTCTCAGTGGATTTGTTAGGTCAGACATTTTTGGAATAAATTTATTTAGGTATGTGATCATTCCTAGTAGTCTTTGTAGTTCAGTTTTGTTCGTTGGTGTCTTCATTGCTTGTATAGCTTCTACTTTTTCTGGGTCCGCTTCCAGTCCGTCTGCTGAAACAATGTGACCAAGGAATTTTATTCTTTCCGATTCAAAAATACATTTATTTTTATTAAGTTTGAAGCCTGATTTCTTCAGTGTTTTTATGACTTCACTGACGGTTTCTTGTAGTTCTTCTCTACATTTTGAATATATAAAGATGTCATCGATTGACACTCTCACATTTTTAAATTTACTGAGCAAATTTGTTAAAATTTCTTGGAATATTTCAGGTGCTGATGATACTCCAAAAGGAAGTCTCTTGAAAGAATATCTTTCCCATGGGGTAGCGAAAGTTAATATTTTTTGTGTTCTTTCTGAAAGTTTAATTTGCCAGAATCCTTTTGTGCAATCTAATAGTGCGAAGAATTTAGAACCTTTTATATCAGCTGAAATTTCCTCTATAGTAGTAAGTGGAAAATGCCTTCTGAGTATGTTTTTGTTTACATCTAATGGGTCTATACATATTCTTATTTTGCCTTTTTGTCTTACAATTACCATAGGACTTACAGCCGGGGTAGGCTCTGTTTCTGGTTTTATGACATCTAATTTCACCATTCTGTCAAGTTCTTGCTTCACCTCATCTCTTATGGCATATGGAATTCTTCTTGACTGTTTAATTTCTAGTTTTGGGTTCTCAATTAGGTCAATATCATACTCATAATTTTTATAACAGCCTAAGCCTTCAAAGATATCATCTTCACATCTATTTTCCTTCAGTGTTTTCACCCTTGCGATAAGCTCTAACTTTTCACATGTATCAAGTCCTAGGATTGGTGTAACCCTTTCTTCAACTACCTTGAATATAATGTTGTTCACTTCATTTTTTATTTTACAAAGTAGCTCTGCTTCGCCTAGAACTGACATTTTATCTTCAGTGTAACTTATCAAATTTTTTGTTCGGCTTGGTTTCAGACTTGCCTTCGTTTTGTTCATTATGTGTCTCGGTAACACGTTGCATTGTGCTCCTGTATCTAGTTTGGCAGTAAATTTCACGTTACCAACTTGTATTTTCTCTGTCCAGTCTTTCTTTTCTCCGGAATTTATAGTTGAAATGTATACCTCATCTTCAGAACTATTTGAGTTTTCTTCTACTGCATTCACTCTATTTTTCTGCCTGGGATGTTTCTTATTACTGCGGCACATATTCGCAAAATGACCATTTCTATTGCACTTAGTACACGACTTGTTAAATGCTGGACATTCTCTGCATTTATGGTTTGTACCACATCTTTTGCAGTTAAAATATTCATTTTGTTTATTTTTGACACCTTTATTTCTTACCGCTAATACTTTATCTGCTTTGTTTTTACCTTCGAACTCGTCTAGTTGTTTGGAAGCTTGTTCACTAGTTTTACAGATTGTTATGGCTTTGTTCAAGTCTAGTTTATCTTCTGTTAACAATTTCTCTCTTACTTGATTCGATTGGATTCCAAATACTATCTTGTCTTTTAGCATTTCGTCGAGTAAATAGTCAAATTCGCATTTGCTTGCCTGAGTTTTTATTCTGGTTAAAAATTCGTTGAATTGTTCATCTTCGTTTTGTACAATTTTGAAAAATATATATCTTTCAAACGATATATTTGTTTTTGGTGTGAAGTACTCCTTAAACTTGTTTTTAATGATATGCAAGTTATTTTTGTCTGCGTCGCTAAGGTTGAAACTGTTGTATATTTCGATCGCTTCTGAGCCTATCACTGCCATAAATGTTGCAGCCTGGACTTCGGCTGGCTTTTTATCAAGTTGAACAGCGATTGCATACCACTCAAACTGTTGTAACCACTTTTTCCAGCACGTTGATTTTTCCGAATCAATTTGTAGGTTAGCTGGTGGTTTTATTCCAGATACTGCATCGTTCGTAGCCATTTTACAACTTTCTAACGTATTTTCTTTTATTCTGACACCATGTAACGTAAAGATAGTTGCTTTTATTATAATTCTAAAGAGAATATGTATGAATGACAATTCAATAATTAATTGATTAATTCAATTGATTTGACACACGATGTCTATACTTTACAGTCATGCCATGTTATTTAAATGCAGAAGCGTGAATTATGAGTTCATAATTCACTCTAGTAAATTATGAACCAAAATTCACTCTAGTAGATATATGGATATTATACCATATACCTTTTGTTAGTAGGTAAAATATTGACTTATTATTAAGTGGTCAAGGACAAATAATAAATAATAATACAATTAAAACAAAGTAAATATAACAAAAATAATAATATGTAAATTTTCTTGGGACCTAATACGCAAAACAAGAACCAAAAATAGAATTACACATCCGCCTCTTTTCCTTAATCTCCATGACATTACTCTCGTCTGCTGCCCGTGTAGGTGGTTTGGACTTCGGGCGCCATCGAGTATCTCCGGTGGCGCTCGGCTTTCATGCGAAGCGCGCACGGTTCTAAAGCTTTTAACCTTCTATACGATATCATTAATGTGTGCAGAGATTAGCCCAGCGTAAGCGTGCTGGGCTCTTAACACAGAGGTACCAGGTTCGAGTCGTGTCCGAGTCAAGATATTTTTATTTTTATTTTCTTATTGTTTTTTTCAAAAATTGACTAAAAATACGAAGAATTTTTCGATTCGGATTAGGGTAGGGGGTAAGGTAGGGTGGTTTTGGTTGGGTTATTATTGAAAATTATTATAATAATCTGTCAATTACACAATTCAATTTTTCGATTCGGATTAGGGTAGGGGGTAAGGTAGGGTGGTTTTGGTTGGGTTATTATTGAAAATTATTATAATAATCTGTCAATTACACAATTCAATTTTTCGATTCGGATTAGGGTAGGGGGTAAGGTAGGGTGGTTTTGGTTGGGTTATTATTGAAAATTATTATAATAATCTGTCAATTACACAATTCAATTTTTCGATTCGGATTAGGGTAGGGGGTAAGGTAGGGTGGTTTAGTTAAAAAAGTGTATGGAAAGCGAGGAGATGTTCTTTTCATAGAGAGCAACACGGGGTGTTTGAACCGTGCGCGCTTCGCATGAAAGCCGAGCGCCACCGGAGATACTCGATGGCGCCCGAAGTCCAAACCCCCTACACGGGCAGCAGACGCGAGTCATGACATTACGTCTTCTTTATCTACAAGAGAGGAAAAAAACAAAAAAGGGAAAATGGACTATCCCAGACGCCTGTGAGGGCATTCCCATAAAATGGAAAAATATACCTGCACTGGCCAAATGCTGTAAATGTGAAGGCCATAATATCGAGAGACATATACGTGTCAACGTCAACAATATTTGTGTTGAAATGAGTGGAAATACTGGAAATATTGAATAATGATTGAATAGTTATTATTATCTATTTATTATTATATTATTTTAAATTTTGTGCTGTAATTTGTTTGGATAGAAATGGTTCGTAAATGTTTAGTTTGTAAAAAAGCATGGAATAAAATGATAGATCGGTCATTTCATAGGTAAGCTAGACGGAGGTTATAACAACGAAAACCTTGTCTGCCTTGTTAATTTTTTTTAGGTTTCCAAAGGAATATTTTAGACGAGTAACGTGGATGGAACATTTATACATTACAGAAGGAGATCTTCTAAAATCGAAAGATGCACTTATTTGTTCAGACCATTTTGAGCTAAACGATGTTTATACTAACTCAATAGGTCAGCATTTCTTAAAATTTAATGCTGTACCTAAAAAGTAAGTGACTGGGAGATTCAAATGAAGAAACAAAGATATCCGACATTCATATGTTTTTTAACACATACCTATGATAATATAATTATTTCAGGGTGATACTTGAGGAAGCACTTAGTCTAAATGTTTTACCCACTTTTGAATGTGATGTAGATACTACTTCTGCATTATTGAATGAATCAAAAGATACATTTGAGGTATGTATAAATAACCATTAATTTGTATTTTATGTGTAAAGTAGTTCAATGAAAGGAATTTAAAAAATTCCTTGCAATCTACTAAATACAAATTACCATAACCCTTTCTACCTAGTTTGGGTGATAATGTTGAGTATAGGTGAAATGGATGCAATTTCATAATTGTTCAGGACTTTTAATGTTTTGGTATGTAAATGAATATCAAAAAATGTTTTTCAGGAAGAAAAAAAGTTATTTTGGAATATTAAACAAGAACCATTTGACCTGTATGAAAATTTTTCAAATCCAATTGAACAGCACATAAATGCTGGTCCAAATTTTGAAGAATGTGATGTTTTAGTTAAAAAAGAGTTTAATTTTGATGATAATAATGAACAACTGAAATTCACTACAATAAAAAAGAAGTGGCAAAGGAAATTAAAGAGTAAGTCATATTTATGTATAGATAATGCAGAACAATTATAGTTATTCTAACACTTTATAAGTTTTGGAAAATATTTCTCAAAAACAGTGATTGTTCAACTAAGAAAATACAACTACTTTTTGGGCTATAGGCACCAATGGCTATTGAATTACACTTACACAACATAACTTGTAGACTAGTTTTGGTGTATTTGTGCCTCATCGGTATAAGGTATATGTTCTCCATCCGAGAGCTCTAAGTGCTTAATCCCAGATTGAAGAAAACACTAAAATCACCATCAATACATGTCTTCAAGTATCAGAAATTAAAGTTGTGACAATATTCACCTCCAACTGCAAACAATAATTTGAGATTTGACAATAAGCCATATGAGCTTGAAACAATAAAGTATTATTACAGTTTCTTGCAGTAAAATATAATTATATTTATTCTGTGATGTCTATTGGTAACTCATTCATACAACAATATTACAGAAAACTGTAATAATTATTTTTTGATGTTTATGTATCCTTTAATTTTTGTGTAAGTTTGAATAGCACAATCGTCATCTTTTACCTCATATGCATACTCAGTGGCGGATCTATGGGGTTGGCTACAGGGGCTTTAGCCCCTCCAAGCCACCTCCCGTGTGACCCACTAAATAACAGCCAACATAATTTAAAAATGTCTTGAGAGAAAACATGGTACTTATATTACTTTTCTCCCTATATCTACAAGAAAATAATGCCGGCAACACCGCTTGCTAATAGGCGTAAACAACGTAAACACGTAGATATCTAATTGTCATATTGCACTCCGCAGTTTAATAATTATTAATTTATTGGTATTTAATGTGTATAGATATTATATTATATAATAAATACAAAAAATATTTTATTACCAATTATTATTTTTTATTGATTTTTTTAATCTGAAAATGTAAAATTTTTGAGTTTTTGATATTCCCTATTGTCAATCAAGTCCCCCCCCCATGAGAACATCCTAGATCCGCCACTGTGCATACTGTCTAGGATTTTCAGAGTCAGTAATCATATAAACAGCATTTTTTATAAATCTTGATAGATCCACTCTATCAGACATGCATCTATTAATGGTTTTATTCATTCCATTCCTAATTATTCCAAAAACAATAGCCTTCTTGACATATTTTGTTATAAAGAATAAATTAATTAACTGCTGCCAAATCATGTCGATGACCAGGTGGGGTCAGTTGGTAACCACAATTGACAAGGTTTGTTTTCTAGATTAATTTAATTTCAACAAGCACTATCTTCAAAGACTGTAGAAAGGAGAAAACCCAGCTAAAAAAAGATCTAAATTGAGAGAAATATTGTGAAAAAACACAAATGGGGTCGCTAAGTGACCCTGCCTGGTCATCAGAAGGTTAAATAATGATGAATGATGAAAGAATAACCAAAATTGTTGAACAAATTATGAGGACTTTTTTTAAATTTCTTGCAGAACTTATCAAGAAAGCAAATTCTTTAGGTGGGATTATTATATGTGAAGTTTGTGGAAACATGTTTACAAAGAAAGTAGACTTTTTTTGTCACTATCTAACCAATCATCTTTTTAGAGGGAAAAAATTATGTAAGACAAAAATCTACAAAAAACAATCCAATAATATTAAAAATACAATTAATCATAATACACCCTATGCTGAGCTGAATGTAGTTGTAAAAGAAGAAATTAAAATAATTGAACACAGATTTAACAGAGAGACAGATTATTTGAATAACGTTGATGATTTTAAATCATGCTCAGATGAAAATGTTATAAGTAAACATATTAATAATACTGAAAACTGCGATACAGATAAAAAGACTTTATCTGTTCCACAAAATCATTGTATTAATACAAATTTACATCAAAAGGAAAAGCCTTTTACTTGTGATATTTGTTCAAAATCTTTTTTACACAAAAGTCAGTTAAATATACATATGCGCTTCCATACAGGAGAGAAACCATTCAAATGTGACATTTGCTCGAAATGTTTTTCACAGAAAAGTCATTTCAATGTACATTTGCGCAGCCACACAGGTGAAACACCATTCAAATGTGACATTTGTTCAAAGTCATTTAGAGAACGAGGAACCTTAAGTAGACATATGCGTTGTCACACAGGGGAAAGACCATATGAATGTAAAGTTTGTTCAAAATCATTCACAAAGGGTGAAAATTTGAATAGGCACATGCGCTGTCATACAGGCGAAAAGCCATTCAAATGTGAAATTTGTTTGAAGTCATTTAGAGAGAAAGGAACTTTAAATAGGCATATGAGTTGCCACACAGGGGAAAAACCATACAAATGTGACATTTGTTTTAAATATTTTACTAAAAGTGCAAATTTGAATACACACATGCGTTGTCACACAGGTGAAAAACCATTCGAATGCGAAATTTGTTTGAAATCATTTAGAGTGAAGGATACTTTAAATAGACATATGCGCTGCCACACAGGGGAAAAACCATACGAATGTAAGGTCTGCTTAAAATCTTTTACAAAGTGTGTAAATTTGAACAGGCACATGCGTTGTCATACTGGTGAAAAGCCATTCAAATGCGAAATTTGCTTAAAGTCGTTTAGAGAGAAAGGAACTCTAACTAGGCATATGCTCTGTCACACAGGGGAAAAACCATTTAAATGTGAAATTTGTTCAAAATCGTTTACTCAAAGCAATAGTTTAAATGCACATTTGCGTTGTCACAATAACGGTGAAAAACCGTTCGAATGTACTGTTTGCCTAAAATCGTTTAGAGAAAATGAAGTTTTAAAAAGACACATGCGTCTTCACACAGGCGACAAAGCATTGTTATGTGAAATTTGCTGGAAATTATTTACAGAAAAATGTCAATTAGTTACACACATGCGTTCCCACACAGGAGAAAAACCATACACTTGTAAAATTTGTTCGAAATCTTTTACAAAGTGTGAAAATTTGAATAGACATATGCGTTGTCACACTGGGGAAAAACCATACAAATGTGAAGTTTGTTCGAAATCCTTTAATGATAAAGGCAATTTAAATAAACACATACGTTGTCACAAGGGCGCAAAGTAGTTCAAATGTTGAAGGAACTTGCAGAATTTTAATGGGAAATTGATTTAGAGATTTTTTTTCCAAAAATTGATACGTGGAGTACCAGGGCAGGCTCAAGAGATGTCCGCACCCTGAGCAAAACTTGTATTGAATGCCCCCTATAAAGATTGTTTTTATTTTAATTGGGGTTTGTGGTTCATTTAAAGTAGTTTGTTTCTATTGTCGTTGAATAAATTATATACTTTTATCATTTACTAATACACTATAAATATTGTTTTTCTTATAAGTTATATTGAAAAATGTATATATAGACCAGGGTAGAAGCCTTTGAAAAATATTAAAAAGTAAAAAAAAATAATAGTAGGATGAAACCCATTGGAAAAGGAGGAGATGAATATTATAAAAATGAAAGGAAAAATAATTTACGGGCGATCTGAGGTCGGGAAGGGGAATAGGTTGAGTTTTTAAAGGTAAAAAACGGTTTATCTCGATTTCGGGTAAAACTACAAGTCCTATGGAAAAAATTCGAATGGCAAAGTTGTAGGTAATAAAAAGATCTACTTTTGTATTCACACTATTTTCACGTAACCTCAAAATTTATGTGGAAAATTAAGAAAACCCTGTTTTAGTTTTTTTATTTTTATCTTCTACAAAAAAATATTTTTCTTCACCAAATTGGTGAAAACTTACCTTTTTATGTTTCAAATTCACTGTAATTTATTTGATTTGAAATATTTATTTTTTCACCTTATTTTGACTTAATATCGAAAAAGCACCATAATTTTCAATCGAAAATTCACCCGTCAAAATATCAGCTTTTTTCCAAAAGTTGGTGTGTTTTCTGTTCGTTGAAATCTCTACTTTTCGATGTTGTGAAAAAAAAAATATTACTATAGTAAATCTCAGAAAATGCAAAAAATATTGTAATCAAGTCAATAGTACGATTTACATTTATTTTTATATTTATGAGATTTTCTAAGACATAAATGTAATTAGAATTTAATAAATCGAATTTTTAATTGAAAAAAATTGTAGCAGTCACATTTTTTACATGAAATTGTATAAAAATGGCATTAAAAAAAATTTTTGAATTCGCGTTTTTTTCGATTTTTGTTCGAGTTTACTATAGTAATATATTTTTTTACACCATCGGAAAGTAAAGATTTCAACGAACAGAAAGCACACCAACTTTTTGAAAAAAACTGATATTTTGTCGGGTGAATTTTCGATTGAAAATTATGGTGCTTTTTCGATATTAAGTCAAAATAAGGTGAAAAAATAAATATTTCAAATCAAATAAATTACAGTGTATTTGGGACATAGAAAGGTAAGTTTTCACCAAATTTCTTAAAAAAAAACTTTTTTTGTAAAAGAAAAATTAATTTTTTAAATTTTCCACATAAATTTTGAGGTTATGTGAAAAAAGTGTGAGTACAAAAGCTGTAGATCTTTTTATTACCTACAACTTTGCCATTCGACTTTTTCCATAGGACTTGTAGTTTTACCTCAGATCGCCCGTAAATTATTTTTCCTTTCATTTTTATAATATTCCCCTCCCTTTCCAATGGGTTTCATCCTACTATTATTTTTTTTTTGTTTCAAAAATTATCGACCCTGGTCTACTAGGTGAATGTTTTGTTTTATTATATTGTAATACAATATTTTCAATAAATTGTTTTGAAACAAAGATGTTCATTTATTTGTCAAAGTAAATATGTATAGAGATTACCTCGATAATTTGATAGAAATATTACAGTGTCGTCCTAAGCGTATTTCACTTTAATTATCAATATGAGAGGCATCCATTTTCTTTCCCCTTTTGGATTACTGCAAAAATCATATTTAAATTCTGATAATTTTCGGACAATTTAAAAACAGCGCACGCGTAATATGGGCCTTCATAAAATAAATGAGCTGATTTTAGGCGGTGAACCGGTAATAGATTTGGTTGTCCTCAGGGTTTTCCTTTTGGTTTTAGTCCTATGCATGTGAACTGTAAAATGTTAACCTAAATGGGGACTCCGCCCAAATGCATTTGCTAACGATTTGGTTGAGTTTGTGGGAGTCCTGCGACTCACCATAGAGAAAATGCGACTCACGGCCAGTGTCACTACGAATGACAGTGAATTTAGCGAGTCGGTTCGGCCGTTAGTCGGTTGATCGCGGCGTGCGGACACACAGGCCTATTCTGTATCTAAGTGGCAGTCAAGCAACTTTATAGCAACTTTAGGTAGTAACTTTTTAACCACTTTCAATAAAATTGCTATTCTGGTGACTACTAGTCATACTTTTCCACTAACAAGTCTGACAACTGAGAAAAGTGAGGTAAGAAGAATATTTTGTTATTAGTGTTCAAAAGTTCATAGATAAAGATTAGTTTAGTAAAGTGGTGACGCCCTGATAAAATTAGAGGATGCTTCTTTTCGAAGCTAAATCTCGAATTTGACAATCTCCCACTAACCCTTAAAAAGCCAGAGTCGTCAATGAATGGCTTTAAACTAAGAATTTTTCATAAATGTTTATTTTATTATCCCTTATTTGCTCAAAATCCTCGGAAAAACAATTTTCTTGTATATGAATAAACATTGTTTTAAGCGATTGATCGATTTCACTTTTTATTAAAGGCCCATACTTACGGTCATTTCTACATTTTTATACATTATTAACAGAAGTAGAGGCAATACTGAATTCACGTCCCATTTCTCACACCATTAACGCCTAGACATTTAATCATCGGGCACCGGTGTATTTTATTCATTTCATGATCTAACAAAATGTACATAATCTACGGATCCATATTCCTACCAGCTGCTCAGAAACAACTATAAATTAACTTTCGTAACCACTAGTTGCCTATATAGAATATCAATTGAAGACAAGTGGCAACCTAACCACTGACCTTGTTCTAAAGCACTTGCTCAGTAGCAACTTTGCGATGTCGACAGTGCAGTGCAGCGGGCGACCCAAGACTTAAAATTTTTAAACCCGGACTACACATGAAGCCCGGCCTGGACGTTCCTCGGACACCCTCTAAACTAGGACAAATCCGGGGAAACCCTAGCTGCAGCTGATGATCTTAGCAATCGATGCTGCATAAAAAAACCAACTATGAACAATAAAATTACCATGTCGACACTCGGCATCGAGCGTCAACTAATAATAAGGACTATTTTTTAAAAGTAGAAAGTGAGGCTCCTGTATGAATGGATTATTCTGTGCCTCCATCTTTGTATTAAAATCGCCCGTTCAATTTACTTTCAATCGTGAAATTTGTTTACAGATATATGCAGTTTGAATCTACACACGTACCATCGTACGAAAGCACCCTGGTGTCACGCACACTTTTCTTTTTTGAAAACTCATTATAATGACTTTTATCTCATTATAATGACTTTTTTCTCATTATAATGACTTTTTTCTCATTAGAATGGCTTTTTTCTCATTATAATAACTTTTTTCTCATTATAATGACATTTATATTTTCTAGATTAGGTATAACAAAGGTATTTTCGAATCTTTTAAATGATATGGAGGAGTTCTTGCAAAGAAGAAATATTTCCAAATCTGTTATTGAGGAGATTATTTCTCAAAAGGTGAATGGTGGATTTTTGATTTGTTTGAATTCATTTGGTCACAGAATAGCGCTCTGGTTTGTATAAATATAAAACATATCTAGTTTTATATATCAGTGCTATTATGTGATCAACTGAGTATTACATACACAACTGAACTTCTATTGAAATTGTATATTTATTGATTACCACATATCACTAGGTAGATACCTTCTACCGTTGAGTGAAAATTTCACTCAACGCTTCTACTGTATTTATATTTTAGATTGATGAACATGTTTTTTTCTATAGAGTCCAAGAATCTTCAATATTCTCTTCACTGTTGATGAACTTATACTCTGTTTGTGATATAAATTCAAGAAAGCCGTAATTTCTTTATAACTAAGACCCAATAAAAAGTAATATGCAATATAATAGTCCACCATTTAATTAATAAATGATTTGAATAGAACAAAATCATAAATGATAATCCCAAAACATCACCTAAGAAAATATAAGCTCAAATATATAAGTCATTATAATGAGAAAAAAGTCATTATAATAAGAAAAAAGTCATTATAATGAGAAAAAAGTCATTATAATGAGAAAAAAGTCATAATAATAAGAAAAAAGTCATTATAATGAGATAAAAGTCATTATAATGAGTTCTCAAAAAAAGAAAACTGTGCGTGACACCAGGGTGCTTTCGTACCATCGCAAGGGTTGGAAACAATTTAAAAAAAAACAAACCAAAAATCATTCAACTGTAAAAATTAGAATTGTATTTTCTACAAGTGTAAAGTCATTATTAAATTTTTCAGTCTCCTACCGAGTAAGACCGTCATCTTGGTTTAAATAGTAGCAGACCAACTTGTGAGAGGCGCTAGTGAACGAATGCTCTAGTCAGTTATCGATTTGAACTACTAAAATTTCCAAACCACTGTTAGTCTATGATTTGACATTTATGTTGATTGCTGCTTGGTGGCAATTTAGTAAATAATATTTTAAAATTTTTGTTCTTTAGTTATGTTTTTTGTACAGAAATGGTTCGAAAGTGTATAATATGTCAAAAAACATGGGATAAAATGATATATCGATCATTTCATAAGTAAACTTCTCAAAGGTTATGTCAAGAAAAATGTTCACTGTATTTTTTTATAGGTTCCCAAAGGAATATGTTAGACGAGAAACGTGGATGGAACATTTATACGTAACAGAAAGTGATCTGCTAAAGACGAAAGATGCACTTGTATGCTCGGACCATTTTGAGTTAAAAGATGTTTATACTAACTTCAGTGGTCAGCGTTTCTTAAAATTTAATGCCGTGCCTAAAAAGTAAGAAGATTAAAAAAAAATTAATGAAGATATCCCACATTTATATTTTTAACATACCAATACATGATTATATTTTAGGTTGGTAATTTTGGAAGTACCAAGTCTAAATTCATCTCAAAATGTATTACCTACTATTGAAAGAGATGAAGATAAATCTTCAATATTGAATGAGCCAACAGATACATATATTGAGGTATATATTATCTAATCAGGTTTTTATGTGTAAAGTAGATCAATAATATTTTTGCCAAAACTGGTATGTATATATTTCATTCCAGTACTGCAGTTGCAATGGACAAATTTTAAATTATCCTTGCAATGTTCTAAATATAAATTACCAAAAATCTTTTTACCTAGTTTAGGTGGTATGTTGAGTATCAGTTAAATAGATGACAAGAAATAAATATTTGTATGATTTCATAATTGTTGACGAATTTAGTAATTCTTGTATGTAGATGGATGTAAACAATGCTTTTATTTAGGAAGAAAAAAAGTTATTTTGGAATGTTGACATCAAACAAGAGCCATATGACCTGTATCTTGAAAATATTTCAAGTCCAATTGAACAACATGTAAATGCTAGTCCTAATTTTGAAGAATGCAATGTTTTGGTTAAAAAAGAGTTGAATAGTGATAATAACAATGAACATACTGAACAGGATCTACAATGCTCAACAAAGAAGAAGCAAAGGAAGTTAAAGAGTAAGTAAATTTATCTATTTTTTATTGCGTAATTTTGAATAGAATGTTCTACATTAATTATTGAAATAATATAACCAAAATGGTATATAAAAGCTCGGGTAAAAGTAACTTGGTGTCAATGGCCATAATTATAAACAAATAAAAAAAAATTAAATTATTGTTATGCTAGGAAAATCAAACCATAGTCTTTTCTTATATTTTTATTTCAACTTGTAGAGCTCCAGCTATTGTTATCAAGAATAATTACATATCTTTTTTTTTAATTTGTCCCTCTATCACAAAAATTTGAAAATTTCTTTGAGAGTTTTAATTGCAATCTACTCTGGTACCTAGTATAATTTTTTAAATAAATTGATTTTGGGGTTAAAGTAAAGTTTTAATTTTAAGAAATAACTAATGCATCTGAAGAGCTCAATATTTCGTTTTATAGATTCATTGATGGTTTTAAAGCACATCATTTTCTTAACAGCATATTGTTGCGCTATCTAGTGATGAGTTTCGAAAGTAGGTCTAAAGTATAGAAACAGGCATCCTGAGAAAGGAATCATTATGCTGCCATCTACATTTCATTAATTCTAGAGGTGAGGTATATGGATTTCATAATTCATACTCTTCTACTTTGCACACCACTAAATAACGCTAGAAGATACTCCAAGGGAATTAGCCACCTTTAAAACTATCAATTATTGTAATTGGTGTACTGCATTTCATTTGTAGTTATTTAGTTCTTTTTTGATTTTTGTTGAAAAAATATTTTAAATTTTTGAATTTTAATTTTTGTTTGTTGTTCATTGTAGTGTTTATATTTGGAATTATTTTATAAAGCCAATTTTACTTACAATGTCAGAAAGAAAATCCTTAATACCTATGATATCCTGTTCAATGTTGAATATTTTATGTCTATTATCCTGAAGGTATTCTCAAACCATTGCAAACAGGATATTGCATAGACAGGATATAACCTTAGTACTTTTGGTATGAGAACTTTAGTACATTTGTTATGACTCCTGCATCAGAGAGAAAAATTAACTGAATACTTAGAATGTGCTAGCTTCTTATTTTGGATATCTAGTTTTACTAAAATATTTTAGAACAGATGGCTTATTATACGTTGTGGCTAAATATGATAAAGATTTTATTTTAATATTCCATATAATATAACAAACAAAATAAAGAATATGTATATGACAAGGAACATACAATTTTACATACCTACAGGCTGTGAAATAAGAAATTGCAGTTTATTGTATCCCACGACGAGCTTACACCTGTTACACCCGAAGTGAGCAGCATTGCACCATTGACTTTTTATAAAAGATTCTAGGTGAACAACCCCAATATTGATACAATCAACTTACAGTTTTCTGGGAGCCAAACAATATAAACCTAGATGAAATATCTGAATTGCTTCTAAGCTGGAAATTCTGGTACTGTTGGCAATACTTGACACTGAACACTGTTTACATTGTCACTACACTAACACTTTGCACTATCTTACGCACGTTTCGATAACCAAGTTATCATCTTCTGAGACTAAAGGTAAACAGTTAAGAAGGTTAAGTACAGTTTTGTGAGTAAAGTATTGGATTTGTTGATGTTTTATCTAGAAAATAGAAAACAGTCTGTGAAGTATAAGAGTTTATTCTTAGAAATGGCAGATGTGGACTTGAGAGTACCTATTGGGAAATTACTTTTACTACTTTACATTAACAACATAGTGTGGCAGATGACACAATTCTATACTTTGCTGGTAGTGCAGACGAGATACAGAAATGTTTAAATGAAGACCTAACTCAACAGCTTCAAGTGGTTATGAGAAAATGATTGCTATTGGGCAAAAAATTACAATAAATGTTGAAAGTGTTGAGAGAGTATTTAAATGTAGATATTTGGGAGTTATGTTAGATCCAGAATTAAATCTACATGAGCATAGTAAGTATAGTATGTATACAAAGGAAAATTGCAACTAAAATATATTTTTCTACTACCGTGTGTAAAGTACGTACTTTAGACACATTTTCAAGTGCGTAAAACTTTATTTTACGCACTAGTGCGTAAAGAAAAAATTCCAATATGTATGTAGTTATAGATATCTAGTCTTATAAAAATATAGGTATAATAAACGGATATTAAATCTAAGTTTTTTTCATAAATTGGAGATAGAAACCTATAGAATTCGGTAAAGTAACCTAATGATTATTGTTAAATAATTATTGAGTACTGGAAATAATACGGTAAATAGGCATAAGTTGGCGGTGAGTGACTGACATTTCTTTGTGAATTGAATCTGACATTTAAAATTTAAATTGAGATCTTCCGACCATACCTAGGGTAAGCAATTGTATTTTATATTTAGGAATTGAATATTTTTAGAAAACTATGATGTTATTTTAGATTATTATAAAAATAAAGATGGATTCCTCTGACGATCTCTTAGATTACTTGGCAAATACACCACCAAATAGATGTGGCACGGAATATTCATATTATTAATAATGGAATTCGTTTGTTGTTTATATTTTGATTATAATTTCCAAATCATTTATAATATATCTTATTAGAAATTAATAATAGCGTTAAAGATTCTTCTATAGAAAAATTTAACTTACTTTACGCACTAGTGCGTAAAGAAAATTACTATTAAACTTTTGTATTTTGATTAAATATTCGCTAGTAGAAAAAATATTGTATGCAATTCGTGTGTAAAGACCTTTTTTTCGACTCATGTGATTGTCGCATTCGCACTAGTTACATAAATAACTATTCCTGAATAGAGTAGCTAGTAAATTTCTCAATTCGTAAGTATATTCAGGGTGGTCCTTGAGTAATTGTACATTGAAGTACAGTACAATCTTCACTTTAAATTATTGCGATTTAAACCAACTAGCTTTAATAAAATGTTGATAGTAAGAGAGATACAGGGTGTTGAAACATAAAATTTTAATTTTTGTTTTTTAAACTAACTTTAACGCCTTTTGACGGTGGGGGATTTGAGAAATCATAATTTTGTAACGATTTTTATCGTCACATATGCCACGTATGCGCCATAAATGTACGCTAAACTTTTTTGCTGTTTAAATTAGTGCTACTTTTGTAAAAAAAAATATTGAAGCCACATCATTTTAACAAAAAAAGGTATATCTGTTAGTATCCGAAATCTTAACGATTTTAGAGATACTCACATTTCTGTGATTAACCATATGATTATTATTTAATTGAATTATATTTGAAAAATGTAGATGTGTGTGCGATAATTATTTTTTTTTTCAGTATTAATGTGAACAGTATTAGAGTAGGTTGTTACGGTTTGAAGAAACTCATAAAATTCCATACATTATTTTCCATTATTTTAGATTAAATTAAGAGGATAAACAATTACCACTGCTATCAATCAAGTAACGAAAACTATTTTCAATTATTTATTAACCTTTCACAATGTTTACATTGTCATTTACAATAGAGGTTGACCTTGAGAAAGAATCTTCTTCTCTTCCACAATCTTCAAATTAGCATCATTTTGCCTACCTTGGTTATGGTTTAGTTGACCAATTGATCACCACTAATTCCCTAGTAATGGAACTGACACTTTCCTTGGGTTTTTTTTTGCTTTGGTCGTAAAAAAGGCTGGTTTTCTTTGGACCATGTGGTCTCAGTGAATTTCGATTGAAATCGGATTTTTTAAAGCCAAAACTGGAAAAGTAGACAAAGTATTTTGTAAAATATCATAGGCTTATTCCCACGTTTGTGGATTTGGTATGCGGTGAATTTATCGAAAACAATTTATCGAATGACAATTGACCGAATGCAATTTATCGAATAAACAATTTATCGAATAGGTGAATTTATCGAATAGGTGGCAGGTACCTAATGGTGATAAAATACGAAGGTGGTTTGGTAGGGGTAGGTTTGGTTGGGTTATTATTGAAAATTATTATAATTTATTCTTCAAAAATTGACTAAAAATACGAAGGTGGTTTGGTAGGGGTAGGTTTGGTTGGGTTATTATTGGAAATTATTATAATTTATTCTTCAAAAATTGACTAAAAATACGAAGGTGGTTTGGTAGGGGTAGGTTTGGTTGGGTTATTATTGGAAATTATTATAATTTATTCTTCAAAAATTGACTAAAAATACGAAGGTGGTTTGGTTGGGTTATTATTGAAAATTATTATAATTTACTTTACAAAAATTGTCATTCGATAAATTCACCTATTCGATAAATTGTTTATTCGATAATTTGTTTTTCGATAAATTGTATTCGACCAATTCACCTAGATCCTTCCCACGTTTGTGGATTTATATACTTTACTACCTACCTTCCTGAAAGGCCAAATTTCAACTACGGTAAGTCATCATCATCAACTATGATTTTCCCTTTTACATCGTTATAACCAACCAAGGGTTTTCAGGCCTTCTTTTATTCTACCTCACTGCTACCCAGCAAACTTTCTGGATCGCACATCCTACAACCTCCTAGGGACGGTAATTGATGCATGACCTCCCAGAGGTGCTCGATGCATATAAGATATAAGAGGATATAAGAGAGGGTTTTGCTCGTACGTAATTATTATTGTGGATAAGAAGAACACCTACACCTTGAAGCTGTATTCCTTAAAACAAGTAAGATCTAATCTTTACTTTCTGTAATCGTAAATAGTCCTGCCTGAGTTGGTGTGCTTCCTAGACTGTGCCCTTTGGTGTCTTAACTCTAGCTCAAGCTACTTTATATGGGATTGTCTAACCCTCTTTTAATTCACGTATCGCTGCGGTTTAGTTGTTTTATCTTAAAATGTTTTAACTTATATAGTAGAAGTACTAGTTTCATAAATTTCAACCATATTTTTCAGTCTTCATAATTTAAAACCTGTAAACCAAATAGTACTACTTGGGAATTATCTTGTATGGTTCAGCACTATTTTTGTTCAAATATATATTCATCACTTTATTTCTTCAACTGTATCTATACAATAATAGAATAGGAATGGACACTCTGATTAAATACATACATTGAACTAGAGATTTTTGATAAACCCACCCCACTCTCCGAAAAGCATTAAAGTAAATAGCTAGCCAGCATTTGATATAAAATTTAATATCACTGAGAAGATAACTCCAACCCTTACCTGTTTCAATTGGGGTAAAAAGGGAGTTATAAACATAACAAGGTATAGTAGCAGTTAACCACAAAAATATGTAAGGTACTTTAAACTGAAGTCGTAATTAAGGCAAATTTTATTTATTAAAAAAATTAAGAAAAAGTAAACTACACAAATATTGTGATAACTTTAATATTTTCTTAAGTAAAATGTTCGATATTTTCTCCATTTTCTTCGATTCATTTATCCATACGTTTCATAAAAGATCGTCTCATCTTAAATAACGTTAAATAAGACAATGCTTCTATATTTATTTCTTGCCAAAGTTCGTCGCTGGTATTTATGACATTTTTATTAAAAATTTGCTTCATTGCGCCCCATACACCGAAATCGAGAGGATTAAATTCTGGGCTACGTGGTGGCCAAGGGAAGGGGCTACCGCGACCAATCCAGCGTTCAGGAAAGTTAGTATTTAAATATCTTCTGACTTCTCTCGCATAATGTGGCGGTGCACCATCTTGCGTAATCAACATATTTTGTATCAAATTCAGTGGCTATTGAATAGATCAATGAAGTTATTTTGCAAGAAATGTAAGTAATTATCACTATTCAAATTATAGGGTAACTCGTATGGACCTAATAAATAGCTACCGTTGAAATTTCATCTCAACCCGCCGCTGCTGCATGAAAATGTATTTATTATAACAAGAAATACATATTGTATAGCCGAATCGTGCGTTTGTCATAATTAAAGTGCAGTTGTATAAAGATGAATAAAAATGTCATTATGTTACTTCTTATTAAAAACATCAAATAAAATACTGAAGTGTCAAAAATTATTCTTTTTTTCGTACTAATTCACAACACGTTCCAGTCGCTCTTGACTAACTACGTAGCAGCAGCAATATTAATTCCTCAATCCTATAAAAACAATTTTGAATGCTGAAAATATCAACGCAGCTACGAATGATCCTACATACATTTATTTTAAATTTATGTTGGAATAGTATATTATACACAAGTAAAAGACTATACTTTCTCCACGACTATGCATAAAAAAATTCATTCCATTGGGAATCGAACCTCGATCGCCTGCGTAAGAGTCAAGTATCTCTACCACTGAGCTATCAACCACATTTATTCATTAAAATGTAAAAAACATAAATATGGGTAACTCATATTTTTAATAGAAACATTTAAATTTTCAAATGAAATTAAAACATTAGGAATATTAATAGAGATAACATAAATATACATAATTAAACATATTAAATCTTCACTATCGCTACTGTTGTCCATTTTGTTCTCTATATTGGATTTACCCTTCCCCTTCTTGAATAACTTGATGTGCACGTTAGAATTCACCCTTTCTCTTCTTGAAAAATATCTAATACTTTGTAACGCGCACATCAAGTTATTCAAGAAGGAGAAGGGTGAATCCAATTGTTATTTTTATTATTAAATATTATCACTTTTTTAAGAGGCCCAAAGTCATGATGCTACTTGGGATGTGATTCGACAAATTTACCAGATTATTTAGTGAATTGTTTATAATGTTTCTTTTTTTCGGGCCGAGATGGGAAACTCATGTTCTAATTGGCCATACACGTGACCCAAACAGTCTCGGACTCATCCAAACCCACCTCAAAACTCCAGCCTCGGAATCACTACACTAGCATACTTCGAGATGGGCAGCGGTCCCTCACACACAGTCCGTCATCTTCTCCCTTCTATCACTCCTACCGCTCATATCATATCAATTCCTTCTCTCCCCCTAATCATTCTCTCCACTACGCCACTTACCTCCATCCATTCCTCCTCACCCCTCAACATTATCTCCACCATGTTCTCCCAATACATCGCCTCCCCTAGTTTCTTCTCCAATTTTTTCAGTTCGTTCTCGTTTTTCCAGCATCTAAACACATGCCCCACATCATTCTCCACTTCACACCTATCGCACACTCCAGTCTCTCTTTTCCCAATCTTGTGGAGGTACCCTACTCTCGACCCATGCCCAGTGAGCACCTGTGTCAAGAAGTAGTTCCCCTCCCCAAATTTCCGGTCCATCCATTCTCTCCTTCTCCCAATCGCTCCTTTTAGCGCCCTAATACTTCTCCCAACTTCCTTCCGTTTCCTCCTCCATCCATTCCTGCATTTCCTCTATAGTCGCACCCCTCCAGTGTTTGTTTCTGACTCTAGCCTCTAGGTCCAATGAGTAGGACCAAGACAGTACTACTGCTGCGAGTCCACCCACTGTCCAGTATCCCTGTACCACCCTCAGGAGTATCCCTCTCTGTACCCGCAGGAGTGGCCTAACCCTCGCATTCACCCCCGCTCTTTCACTACACACTTCCCCACCGCACAGCATACTGTGCTCTATTGTCCTACCAATTACCCTCCTCTTCCACTCTCCAGGCCCTTTCACATTACACAACAATCTCCCCAGCCTTGCTGCTTTTACTCTCGCTTTATGTGCCGCCTTCAACACGTGTATTTTGAAGGATAATTGGCTATCCAACCACATCCCCAAGTATTTCATAGACTCATCCATACGAATTTTCCTTCCCTTCACCATCACCGCAACTTCCCTCGTCTTGCTCCGTCCCTTCACTAGCAGTCCAACCGTCTTATCTTCCGCCACTTCCAGTCCGCACAACTCTATCTTCTCCACAATCTTCCTGTACATCCTCCCCGCCTTTCTTTCTATCTCCGCCTCTCCCTTTGCCGTACATACCAGACAAACATCATCCGCATACACCGTAATCTCTTCACATACTATCCCACAAACCTCATCAAGCACACATTTCCAGAGCGTTGGTCGCAGAACCGAGCCCTGTGGTACTCCAACCTCCGTCTCATATCTTCTCCTTCTAGAGTCCACTATCACTCGCCCAGTCAGGTAGTCCTCCACCAAGTTAACTAGCCCGTCCCCTACTCCAAGCTTCAGCAACGCACTCAACACCGCCTGTTTGCTGACACAGTTGAACGCGTTCCCAACGTCAAAGAAGAATTTGTTGTTCCTCCAATTGCCCTCCCTAGCCCTTTCCACCAAGCCCATCACCCTGCCCAGAGCCGAGATGCACGATTTCCCCTTCGCAAACCCGTGCTGGTTTTCCCTAAAACCTTCTTCCCTTCTTCAGCAGTATCACCCTGGCCACCTTCCATCCTTCCGGGTACTCTTCCTCCCTCAGCACCCTGTTGAATAGTTCCCAAAAGTATTCCTCATTGTCACCCAACCACCTCTCAGGCCATCTATCCCTGGAGCTTTCCTAACTTGAATGTTCTTCCCTTCCTCCTGCACTTCTCTACCGGCCTTATCCCCCTCATTTTCTCCACCACCCTAGTATCCTGGACTTCCCGAAACCTACCCTCCACTCCTCCTTCTCCCTCATTGAACAATTTTCCTATAATATCCTTCCCCCAATCCTCCTCAAGCACCTCGTTCCTATTTCCACCCATACTTTTCACCGTTATCTCATACGCCGTTCCCCGTGGATTGTTTTCCAATTCCCCCAGTAACTTTTCCCACTTCCCTCTTTTTTCCCTCTCCCTCATACGCTCCAGTTCCTTCTTCTACTCCTTGTATCTCCCTTTTCCCTTTATCCTTCCCCTCAGCATCCGTCTTCGTCGGTCTTGTTTACACTCCCTTCACAGCTCCTCTATCTCCTCATTCCACCAGTAATTAGCCCTCCGCTCACGCCTATTGCCACTCTTTTCCTCTCTTTTACAGCCCTGTATCACATCGTACAATTTCTCCACATCATATCCAAGTCCTCTTTCTATCTCCTATTTTAGCTTCTTCCTCATACTCTGCCTCATCCTTCGTCCACCTCCATCCCCTCTCTTCCAATAATTCCTTTCTCTCTTTCCTTATACCCGTCTCCACATACCTATGTGAACTCAAGCTCTCCTCATCTTCCAGCACCCTCCAACTACTCACTCTTTCCCCCAGCCATATCGATGAATGACGAACCCCGTCACTCCTCATGAAGGTGGGCATTCAGCACCGCCAACCCGTTGGATGTCAAGGCTTCCTCCAGGATCTCTCCTCTCCTGTTCGTTTTATTCCCCCCTCCATACAGTATTCTTCGCATTGAAGTCCACCTCCCCGAACAGTCATCATCTCAAACACCTTCTTCTCATCCCTACAATCTCCCTCTATCCGACAGATCAACTCCTACGCATTCACCCGTGTCCCTTTCCTTTCCGTAGTGCGTACCATTCCACTGTCTTCCTTGGATACCCATACCACTTTTACTTTTTCCTCTCCTATCGTTGGATTATTGTGGACCTGGCACACGATTAAAGGAAAGACTACGAAAAGGGGACTTGGGAAATACAATCGAATCCCATTAGACGTACAAAACATAAATAAAATGTATTCATATAAATTACAGATTAAAGCGTGGATATACAGGGTGATTCATAAGTAATGGGCCAAATTGTGAATCTACGTTCAGACGGCCAAAATAATAATATTTTCATTAACAATAATGGGTCTTAGTCTGCTCCTTACTGAGGTACAGGATGTTAAAGCGAAAAAATAAAATAGATTTTTGTTAATAGATCAGCTACTTTTCTACATAATGACTTGAAAATTGGGTATGAACTAGTTTTTGTAAGGGTAAACAAGAATGTATGAGAGGATTTGAGTTAACTCGTAGATGTCGCCACATGCGCCATATGAATTAGATGAAATCAGCTACAAATTTTTTATCGCTCATTATTTTTCAACTTACTTATTTAATTTGGATAGTCCCATTATTTCTGTAGAAAAAAGCTATACTTCTTTGATCTTCAAAATATTAACGATTTTCGAGATATTTGAATTTTACTAATTCACTACACTACATTTCACGGTGGTCGACGTAGCATTAATCTGTTAAGACACAAGCATGCCATGGAATGTTGACATTTACCTAACCGTAATTGATAATTGGTAATAATATTAAAATAAAACACATTTATTGTACGCCAGTTAATAAAACGAAGACAGCATTAGAACAGACTTGAACTAGGACCACTTACAACTCTTATCAAAACCTACTTGTTAAAGTTGTGCGAAGTTAAATTAAATTTAAGCTTAATTATGACCTACTGTAAAAGGTTTTCAACATGGCCACCACCAGCATTTATACACGCATTTAACAGTTTGGTTAAGGATTGTCTGACTTTAAAAAATGTAGCAGGATTATTTCGTATTGAATTGGCTGCATCTTGAATTCTATTCCATAACTCGTCTCGTGTATTTATAGGTTCAGCTTAGACCATTGATTTCATGTAACCCCCCACATGAAAATCAATTGGATTAAAGTCGGGACTGCGAGGTGGCCACTGAAATTCACTACCACGTCCAATCCAACGGTGAGGGAATGTTTCATTCAGATGTTCGCGCACAGCAAGTGAAAAATGTGGAGGAGCACCGTCTTGCATGAACCACTTATTTCTTCTTAGTTGTAAAGGAAGATCTCCCAAGAGGTCGACTAAGTCATTATTTAAAAAATTCAAATATGACTCTCCATTTAAATTAGGAGGTAATTCAACTGGGCCCAGTAATGTTTTGCCTATTACACCGCACCACACATTTATTTTAAACTCGTGCTGGAAATGTCTATCTTTTTTTAAACGAGGGTTTTCGCGGTTTCCCAGGCATGACTATTTCGCCAATTAAAAACTCCGCATCTGGTAAAGGTTGCTTCATCCGTGAAAATAATGTTATTTGGGAATGTTGGATTATTATTCAATTTTTCTTTTAGCCACTGACAAAATTGAACTCTGATTCGATAATCTCTTGGATGTAAATTTTACACAGGTGTAAAATGATAGGGATATAAATTTTCCTTGGGCAAAATGTTAATCACGGACGGTTGGCTTATTCCAATAGCTGTAGACAATCGACGAGTGCTTATTTCAGAATTTTGCGCAATTCTTACCAAAATTTCATCTTCTTGCTGCTGAGTGATAATTTTAGGACGCCCTGTATGATATTTTGGACGAAATGAACCTGTTTCACCCAATCGATTATAAATATTTTGAAATATCTTCCGGTTTGGCTGCCTTCTGTAAGGATACATTTCACGATATTTTCTGGATGCTGCTTGCCCAGAAAAACGTTCTTGTGCGTAAACGCATAACACGTCTCTCATTTCTTCGTTTGAAAAGTGATTATGTCTCGGCATTTTTATTTATGTTAGGACAAGAGAATGAATCAGTTTACTTAACAATAAAATGTTTTAAGCTCTTCATTAAACGTCAAAGCTTTACTACACACGTTGTTACTGTCACTGTCAACATTCCATGGCATGCTTGTGTCTTAACAGATTAATGCTACGTCGACCACCGTGAAATGTAGTGTAGTGAATTAGTAAAATTCAAATATCTCGAAAATCGTTAATATTTTGAAGATCAAAGAAGTATAGCTTTTTTCTACAGAAATAATGGGACTATCCAAATTAAATAAGTAAGTTGGAAAATAATGAGCGATAAAAAATTTGTAGCTGATTTCATCTAATTCATATGGCGCATGTGGCGACATCTACGAGTTAACTCAAATCCTCTCATACATTCTTGTTTACCCTTACAAAAACTAGTTCATACCCAATTTTCAAGTCATTATGTAGAAAAGTAGCTGATCTATTAACAAAAATCTATTTTATTTTTTCGCTTTAACATCCTGTACCTCAGTAAGGAGCAGACTAAGACCCATTATTGTTAATGAAAATATTATTATTTTGGCCGTCTGAACGTAGATTCACAATTTGGCCCATTACTTATGAATCACCCTGTAATCAATTACTAAATAACACATTAATAGCATTTTCAATAACACATAACAGATATATTCATTACCCAATGAAATACTACGCATTTACTTATGACTCTACTTACATGATGATAACAACTTACCCACGATTGTGTTATTACGTCAATAAAATTTTTAAGTCGCTAGGGATCCGAAACCGTCTTGTGACAACTTTCGAAGGTGTTTAGAATGTGATCATTGCACTGTCCTAACATAATTTAAAGTTAACAACTGAGTCCATCTTTGTTAATACGTCTATGGGCTTTCCAAGAGCTTCAATTTTTTAGGTGCCGATTGCTATGTGCATGAAAAGTGGACAACCCACGGCACTTGCTGCACGTGTCCATTTTTGCATTGAATCGATTTGCCATTTTGTTGATAATATTTAGGGCAGATCCTATAGCAAACAATTATCACCCTGTTAGTTCTAAATTGATTCCTACTGTCTTTTTGAGAAATCTCAACTTTGAACAGAAGTCCAGCTTGCAACTAGATCACAACTGCCAATTTGCAAAATAGAGGATATTATACAAGTATATCTATACCTATATAACTTCTTTATCAAGATAATTGTGATTTGTGATCAGTTTATTTTCACGCCATGCTGGTGATATTTGTTTCAAATCTCTTAAAGAGTATAGTTTATCTCAAAGTATATCGTCTTCGCTTTTGCCGGCAATCATCTAAATACGACCTTCTTAAAATAATTTTACCTGAAATGAAACCCAATAACAGTCGAGTGACAAGGGCCATCAGGTGTAAATGAGTTTTGTATCGGGTGTATGATGGCTGCATTGAATTCATTTGGCAGTATTGAATATTCAGTTTTAGCGTACGTTTTTAAAGAGCATTCTATACGAGTGTATGATAAGTTATCATTAATTTTTTTCGCAATGTTGCGTCGAAAACACTTGTATTAGATGCAAAATGTGTAGGTATGATTGTTTTGTAAGTAAAGGATTCATTAAACAAAAAGCTTTAAAAGAAACATGCTTATTTGTAAAGACACCAATATCCTCTATAAATGATATTATATTAACAGTGAAAAATTAAGTGGAAGAAAAAAAAATTTTAATCTCATTTACTTCTTAGAAATCAGAAAACCTGGGACATGCCACAAGATGGTATGATGAAAAAGTATAACTTTTCAAAGAAATTCGTTACGGAATTAAGCAACAAGAAGGAATGGGATCCAAATACCATTACCAGACTTGGAAAGAATGCCATTCAATGGTACACAGGCGGCTCAAAAGCAATAGAAGGAACTGGGATAGGAGTATACGGGCCAGGAACCAAACACTCTGAAAGCTTGGGAAAACCCCAAGTATCTTTCAAGCGGAAATTCACGCAATAAGGAAGTGTGCCCAGTTCAATATTGACAAAGAATATAAAAGGCAAAGGATTATCATAATGTCTGATAGTCAAGCAACCATTAAAGCGCTGAGTTCTTGTGTAATCAGTTCCAAAATGGTGTGGGAATGCCTAGGCAAACTTAATGAACTAGGCGAGAACAATATAGTCACCTTACTGTGGATTCCAGGACACACTGGAATAGAAGGAAACGAAATAGCAGATGAACTAGCGAAGAGGGGGACTGAAATACCCTTTTGGAGGCCGGAACCCTTTTGCGGAATCAGCTCCAATGTAATATTGGAAGAAATAGGTAAAGCCAAAGAAAAGAGAAGATCTGACAATTGGAAAGATCTAGTAGGGCTTAGGCAATCAAAGATTCTTCTGGGTGACTACAACCTGTTGAGATCAAATGAATGCATAAGTCAAAGCAAAACTGCACTAAGAGTTTTAACTGGAATCCTAACGGGACATTGTCGCCTGAATGGACACCTTATAAAGCTCAAAATAGTGGAGGAAGAAGATTGTAGATTTTGTGGAATGGAAGAGGAAACCCCCATCCACATACTTGCGAACTGCACAGTAATTCGGAATCCTAGGGCACGGTACCTGGGAGACTACTGGATAGCAGAGGGACAGTTACCTAACTTGAGGCCTGCAGATATCCTAAAATTCCTCCGGGAAATAGGACTAAAGGAGCTACTAGTCTCTGAGACTTTCCTCAGGAACTAAGTAGAAGTAAGGGGGCACAATAGATCTTTTAGGTCTCAGTGAATGTTACCCCAAAAAAAAATACATACATACATACATGGGCTTTCCATACTTAAAACTCACCCTGTATACTTATATTAATTATTGTAACTGTAATAACATCACGTACAAGTAGTATATTACTTTGTTGTAGAACAACTTCTGTTTCTGTCATTATGAATGTTTATTTATTTGTATTTTATATTATTTCATTATTTTTTGTAAACAACTTTTTAAATAAACATTATTATTAATGTGACACAGACTGTACATATATGTATTTAATTTCTTACAGAATATGTCAAGAAAACAACTTCTCTTGGTGGGATTATTGTATGTGAAGTTTGTGGAAACATGTTTACGAAACTAGTAGACTTTTTTTGGCACTTTTTAAACAGCCATCATTTTGAATGGAGGAAAATATATAAGACTAAAATCAACCAAAAACAAATCGATAATAGTAAAACTACAAATAATTACAATACAATTCCTATTGATCCTAGTATAGTTGTAAAAGAAGAAATTGAAGTAGTCGAACAGGAATTAAAAGAAGAGTCACAGGAGACAGATCGGTTGAATAACGTTGATGATTTTAAATCATGCTCTAATGAAAATGTTATAAGTAACCATATTAATACCGAAAACTGTGATACAGATAAGAAGACTTCGCCTTTTCCACAAAACCGTTGTTTTAATACAAATTCACATCAAAAAGAAAAGCCTTTTACGTGTGGTATTTGTTCAAAAATTTTTTTTCACCAAAATCCGTTAAATGTTCATATGAGTCTCCATACAGGTGAAAAGCCATTCAAATGTGAAATTTGCTTAAAGTCGTATAAAGAGAAAAAAACTTTAATTATTCATATGCGAAATCACACGGGGGAAAAACCATTCAAATGTGGCATTTGCTTGAAATGTTTTTCAAAGAAAAGTCCGTTAGAAATACATTTGCGCAGACACAAAGGAGAGACGCCGTTCAGTTGCGAAGTTTGCTCAAAGTCATTTGTAGAAAAAGAAACTTTAAGGATACACATGCGTTCCCACACAGGAGAAAAACCATATGAATGTAAAGTTTGCTTAAAATCATTTACAGTCTGTGAATATTTAAAAAGACACATGCGTTGTCACACGGGGGAAAAGCCATACAAATGTGAAGTTTGTTTGAAATCATTTAGAGTGAAGGGTAGTTTAAACACACATATGCGCTGTCACACAGGGGAAAAACCATACAAATGTGAAGTTTGTTCAAAATCTTTTACACAGAGTACAAATTTGAATAGACATATGCGTTGTCACACAGGGAAAAAACCATACAAATGTATAGTTTGTGTTAAGTCTTTTAGCCTAAAAAGCAGTTTGAAAAGCCATATGCGCTGCCACACAGGGGAAAAACCATATGAATGTAAAGTTTGTTTAAAATCTTTCACGCAGTGTACAACTTTGAATAGACATATGCGTTGTCACACAGGAGAGAAACCATAGAAATGTGGAGTTTGTTTAAAATCATATAGTAAATAAAGTCAGTTTGAATAGACACATACGTTTTCACAAGGATGAAAAGTTATTCGTATGTTAAAAGAACCAATAGAATCTTCATGGAAAATGACATTCGGTTATTTTCTTTAAATCGGGTAGGAACATAGTGGTTTGAAATAGTGAATATGTAAAAGCAGCACTAAACATATCGAAAAGAGGTAAAGCTACAGGTCATGACCAAATAGAAGAAAAATGTTTATTGAAATACGTAACCCTAATATACAGAAATTAATACATCTACAAAAACATCAAACTTATGAATTATGAATATGTTTAATTTTTTTTAACTCAATCTTATTGACGAACTGGATCTTATACAAATCGGTAGTTTATTATAATGATCGAAGCATTTAAAAAATGATGAATTCATGGACGTACGTTAATTTGTTCTAACTATATGTAAGTTACCTATTGTTATTTTTCTACAACCACTATGCAAAACATGCTTTTCTACACAAATTTTGATACGCAAAGCAGGCCTTTTCTTAATTCTTTTGATAACTGTTGGAAAAGTAATGCGAAAAGTACACGTTATGGCACTTTTCCGCACCGAAATGTCAAACAAAGCTACCTATGACCTGTCAACTTTTTTGACAATTCAATTTTAAATTTAAACCAAAAATAGGTAAACTATATATATGATTATTTATTTATTCATTATTCATTGTTCACTATTAAACATACACTCAACTGATTTTTCTATATTAAATTTTCATTTTGCATATTCTTTCTGTTCAAAGTTTTAATAAAATATCTATATAAATTTCTGTTTTTATTTCATCAATAAATGTGGTTGTAGAAAAAATATTGTGTACAACTTGTACGCAAATCACTTTTCCCACTCGCTTTGCGCACTAGTTGTACAAACTACTATTCTGGTAGAGTAAGTATGAATATTATTGTTAAAAGTAGGTAAGGTGGTCCAAAATTATTTAATATTTTATTTACAAAAACCATTGTCAAATAATATAATATCTGGTAAACTGAAATCCATTACAGTGAATGGGCTTGTTCAAGAAAAAAATATTAATTTAAACATCGAAACTAAAACTCATTTTAAGCGGATTTGCAAAATTTGAGATTTTTCCGCCCTCAAATTAATTAAAGAAATTGGATTGAACGAAAACGGGGCGTGCTTACCTGTGACGTCACACTGCATATGCTATACCTAACGTTTAAAACGCCGCGAGCCGAGAGCTGTGTACTGTGTATATTGTAAGTACCTATCGTGTTGTGTGAGAAACAAAATGCTGGACTGTTGACTGTACTGTTTCGTTATTTTATTTTATAATGAGTGAGAAAAAAGTGGTAAATAAATATTGTTTGGTTTGTGACTGACATCCAAGAATGCACCAGAAATATCTATTTGTGTAACAAGGGAGCAAAATGCTACTTTTCCTCCCGAGGATGAACTTTACTGCCCGACGAGTAGCAGAGGGCAGTAATCATTCAAGGGAGGAAAAGGCATTTTACTCCCATATTATACATATGATTTTTCCGCCTCTCTCAAATAACAACTGAGTAAATACGAATATGCTTTTCTTCGGCCCATTGCTTGAAATGTAAATACTGTTTTTCGAATTTTTCTTTAGACTTTTGGGGCAATAGAGATTGTAATGTTACATTAACTTGTTCCAAAATATCCGGAGGTGTATTATTTATATCTTCAAATTCGCTTGAATCACTCATTTTTTAAATATTATTTTATATTTTGTTGATATATTATAGAGTACCTAACTCACTTTGAAACTGTTAATCTGCCAATGGACCATATAATAGCATGCTATATAATATTTCTGTCCTAAATTCGAAAACCGGATGTATCTATGAATTGAAGTAAAATGAAGATATTCTACCAAAATTCTTAATTTGCAAAAGCTCGTGATTAGCTAAAACAATAATCCCTTTTTATAAATAATAACCTTAACATATTTTTTAAAAAATTTCATTGGAGCTAAAAAAAATTCAAATGAAAAAAAAATGTCTACTTTCTGCTATTTTGAATAACAAAATTTGTAGATTTTTGAAATTAGTGATAACTTATAAGCTTTATATAGCGTTTAACACAAATCATTTGTATTAGGTAGAGGAAGATATAGAAAATTATATATAAGTACATTAAAACAATGAACAGTGGAAAAGTTAAACTAAAACCTGGAGTTGTACCGAGATTTTTTGATTGTCAAAAAAATAGAATTACAACGCATAGTTCAAAGCCACGGTCACAGTTTTTATTAAAGTAGTCCATCACCATAAAGATATCGACTTCAGGTAAATTTGCAGAATCTGCTTTATTAAACCCAGTACCTACTGAATACATTTTTAATAGCAACCACTAACACTTTTGAAATTTAAAGATATTGCAGCTGGAACCAACTTTCTTATGTGAAACGCAGCGGTATCCTGCCGAATATCAGACCACAATATGCAATGTGACGTCACAGTCGGTTCTGTGTCATTTTCAACCTTTAATATCTAAGTAGTGGGGAAAGTTAAAGAGCAAAAAATTTTACCTCTTATTTTGATAATTCAGTTTTACAAAATAACGGAAAAAACCGAGAAAATATTTCATTGATAACAAGCCCATTGAGCATAATGGATACGGAAGTAGGTATGTTTGCCACATTTTAAGATGATCATCATACCAAGATTTTGCGATTTTTGTAACTGCGCAGTTTGGTTTAGATTAAAAAGGAATATAACTGATGAACAATAGTCAAAATGTGGTTGAATAATTGAACGATAAACTGTAATTTTAGTTTCAGTTGAGACGAGGAACTGATTGAGAAACCAGCACTTGCTCACTGGAGGGCTCTACAGGGTCTCAGGCAGTCCAAGCTCCTATTGAGGGGATGGACTGATGCAATGCTAGAGCTGCTCTAGAACTACCAAGGAGTAGGTTAAAAAAGATAGCAGGACTCCTAACAGGGCACTGCTGTCTGAGGAAACACCTCTGTAACCTAGGTTTAGAGGAAAGCATGGCTGACGGAACGTCGGACTATGTTCTCCTCGTATGTCCACATTGGGCTGTGCTACGCAGGCAAATCTTCGGAGTCCCTGTTATGGCTTCTGGGGACATAAGCAGGCATTCACTGAAGTAGATTGAGTCCTTCATCGAGGGACTCGGTTTCATGGATGCATCAGTAGCAGGAATGGCACAATGGGCCCCGCCAGTTGCCTCAGTGTCGTAACCTTGGCTTGAGTTTGCCATGGCCAAGGTTCGCCTGACTAAATTAGTAGTTAGTGTTCCGCTGATAGGCTTCTTGAAATTCTTGCAAAAAAGTGAAGTTTTTTTGATATCTTTTTTAAAACATAATTAAAATAATAATAAATTATCCAATTGAATCCCAGGATATTTAGTTGAGATGTTACAATATCAATTTTCTCATCATTAATTGTACCTAATATTAATTTCATTTAAATCTATATTGTTATATTTATATTTAGTAATTATCATCATAGCTTTTGTTTTTAATAAGTCAAGTTTAAGTTTAAAATACATTAAGTATAAGAGTTAAGAGCCCGATTCATTCTTTGTACCGCATTTTCCAAATTATTATAAACACAGGCCATTAGAGAGTCATCTGCAAATACATTGGCAAAATTGGCAAAACAAAGAGGTTCTAGGACGCTGCCTTGGGGTACACCAATGTTAATACCAATTTCAGCAGATATATTATTATGAATTTTTACTTTTTGTTTTTTTCCAAATAGATAATAACAACAGAAATGCTACAGAACATAATTATGTTTTAATTCTTGGTTCAGTCGTATAATTTTCGACGAACAGAACATCGCTATAAATTTCTAATTCGAAAGTGGTAAACGATAGTTTTGTAACGGTACTAAGTATCAGTTGTGAGTGACCATGCTATAAGATATACGCAAGCGCATATTGGACGAGTTATAATTTTGACTTTGTTGCATCAGATAGAGTTGAGCTTGGAATTATTTGACGATTTTGAAAATGTTTGCAATGGACGAGTTCTATACAAGGGAAATGCTGCCAACATAACGAGCAAAAAATACTGAAAAAGGTTAGTCGCATAAGGAAGTGGTTTTTCCAATCAATTTTTGGTTTTTCTTATACAGATTGAGAAAGGGCTTTTCGAACCAAACGATTTACACAAGCACGACAAGGAAAATATGAGAAAAACAGCTTGAAAGAGAGAGAAAGAACAACTGTGCGTGGCCAGCGTGGGCGTGTATTTAGTTCCAGAGGCCGGCCGAATGTCCACTGCCCCCCATTTCAACTGCTGTTGCCAGAAGCGCAGACTAATTTGTACAAATGACTCCTTTTCGAGCTCATGTACTATTAGGCAAAACCAAACACCTCCATCCGGCAACAGTGTCCTTTACAGAGCATGCACCTATGGGAAATAGACTTACCATTATATTAAATATTTCCTATTTATGTAAAACAGATTTTTGTGAATACAACGGTACATTACAAATGCATGTTGACAGACACTATATATAGTTTATTTCAACGTTCGTTACTGATAACTCACTTATGTTAATCCTTATCAATTTTTCCAACCTATTTTTGTAGGACGTAGGAATGAAGAAATTCCGAGTCGTGTTGGACCGACGCGAGTCGAGTCCATCTAGTTGCTTAACCCGGAGGACCTAAGGCTGAGGCGGTGTTTTAATTTGTCATTGTCCTCTGAATATGTGTTCATATGAAACTAAGCGCCATTATACCGTTTAATATTTTTATCGTTTCGATGAAATTGTCCATTTGAATGGGAAGTTAAATGAAATTTCATCCTTCCGATAAAGTTTTTATCAAAAGAAATTCAGTAAACATTTAAAACAGTTTCTTTTTATTGTGGTGGAATTAATAATTCCTCTTATCTTATAAATACATTATAAATCTTGTTTATTTTATGAGTTATGTATATTGATATTGAAAAATGTATCTAGGTTAATATTTTGTTTTATTATATTGTAGTTCAATAGTATATCTTATTTTTTCAATAAAATGTTTTGAAACAATGATGTTTACTTTATTTAAGTACTCAGATTTTGGCTGGTTCCACACTTGGGAGCCAAGAGAGTTATCTTATTGCTATGTGCATGAAAAGTGTACAACCCACGGCACTTGCCGCACGTGTCCATTTTTGCATTGAATCGATTTGCCATTTTGTTGATCATATTTAGGGCAGATCCTATAGCAAACAATTATCACCCTGTTAGTTCTAAATTGATTCCTACTGCCTTTTTGAGAAATCTCAACTTTGAACAGAAGTCCAGCTTGCAGCTAGATCACAACTGCCAATTTGAAAAATAGAGGATATTATACAAGTATCTATACCTATATAACTTCTTTATCAAGATAATTGTGATTTGTGATCAGTTTATTTTCACGCCATGCTGATGATATTTGTTTCAAATCTCTTAAAGAGCATAGTTTATCTCAAAGTATACCGTCTTCGCTTTTGACGGCAATCATCTAAATACGACCTTCTTAAAATAATTTTACCTGAAATTAAACCCAATAACAGTCGAGTGACAAGGGCCATCAGGTGTAAATGAGTTTTGTATCGGGTGTATGATGGCTGCATTGAATTCATTTGGCAGTATTGAATATTAAGTTTTAGCGTACGTTTTTAAACAGAATTCTATCGGAGTGTATGATAAGTTATCATTAATTTTTTTCGCAATGTTGCGTCGAAAACACTTGTATTAGATGCAAAGCAAATTCTGAAAAATGTGTAGGTATGATTGTTTTGTAAGTAGAGGATTCATTAAACAAAAAGCTTTAGAAGAAACATGCTTATTTGTAAAGACACCAATATCCCCTATAAAGGATATTATATTAACAGTGAAAAATTAAGTGGTTGAAAAAAACGTAGTGATTTTCAATCTCATTTACTTCTTAGAAATCAGAAAACCTGGGAGGTATGATGAAAAAGTATAACTTTTCAAAGAAATTCGTTACGGAATTAAGCAACAAGTAGGAATGGGATCCAAATACCACGACCAGACTTCTTCAATAGTACACAGACGGCTCTTAAGGAAAAGGACTGGGATAGGAGTGTAAGGGCCAGGCTCCAAGCATTATGAAAGCTTGGGGAAAACCCCAAGTATGTTTCAAGCGAAAATTTACGCCATAAGAAAGTGTGTCAAGTTCAATATTGACAAAGGATATAGAAGGCAAAAGATTATAATAAAGTTGGATAGTCAAGCAGCTATTAAAGCACTTAGCTCTCGTGTAATCAGTTCCAAAATAGTGTGGGAATGCCTATGCATACTCAATGAACTAGGCGAGAGCAATATAGTGACCTTACTGTGGATTTCAGGACACACTGGAATAGAAGGAAATGAAATAAGTATAGCAGATAGACTATCAAAGAGAAGAACTGAAAGACCCTTCTGGAGACCGGGACATTTTTGCGGTATCAGCTCCAATGTAATATTGGAAGAAGTACAAAGGCAAAGCCAAAGAAAAGAGAAGATCTGACTGTTGAAAAGATCTAGTAGGGCTTAGACAATAAAATATTCTGATGGGTGACTACAACCCGTTGAGATCAAATAGTAAGTAGTAAGTAAAACTGCACGATGAGTTTTAACAGGGATTCTAACAGGACATTGCCGCCTGAACGGGTACATGAAAAAGGTCAAAATAGTGGAGGAAGAAGAAACGTCCATCTACATACGTGCGAATTGCACAGCAATTCAGAATCCTAGGGTACAGCACATAGGAGATTATTGGATAGAAGACAATTACCCAAGTTGAAGCCTGCCGATATCCTAAAATTCCTCATGGAAATAGGAATAAAGCAGCTATTAGCCTCCGAGACTTTCCTCGGGAACTAAGGCATAATAGATCCTTTAGGTCTCAGGGAATGTCACTCCAATATACTGTAACGAGGTTTTTTTTATTAATAATTATTTCAAGTTACCGAATATATTTTTATAGAGGTTATAACCGTTATAACCTCTGACTTCGGTGTAAAAATTATTTCAGTTATATAAAAATATAATAAAATTTATGCCTCCCACTGCCGCGAGATATAGAGTAGGTAGCGCGCAGATCGAACTAACCGAGAGAGGTGGAAAGACAGACTGAATCGAAGAACATCTGTATCGAGGAAGAGTTGAAGGCTGAGAGTTCAGTAAGTACTGGTAGTACTTGGCCTCCAGTTGTGACCGCTCGATACCGACCAACGCTCCGTCCAACAATTTGTTGTTGAAACAATTTTTTTATTGTCCTTTTTTTTTAACATTGAAGAAATCATTTCCCGAATTTAAAGATTAAAATAGCTGCTGGGAAGGTGAGACTTTTTGAAAATAATACTTAAAGTAAAATATGGTCTTTTCAATAGGCATTAGACACAAGTTTATTGAATATAATTGAAATTTTATTTTTACAGCAGACTTTAGTGGTGTCGTTGTATATAACTAAAATAGGTACAATTGAATCTTGATTGTTTTTCGTTTGAAATATTGAGGAGTGCCAGGCGTCTAGCCAGGATTCTTTTGTATTTAAATTCGAAGACGTAAATCCCGTTTTAATTGGAATATTGAGGAGTGCCAGACGTCTAGCCAGGGCTCTTTTATATTTTAATTAAACGGCAACGTTCCGTTAGCATTTATTCCCGAATTCACCTCCACGTTTCGTTTGAAATATTAAGGAGTGCCAGTCGTCTAGCCAGGGCTCTTTGCTATTTTAGTTGAAGGGCCTAAATTCCGTCAAATTTACTCCCTCTGTCGAACTCTCGATTAAATTGAAATCCTGAGGAGTGCCAGGCGTCTAGCCAGGCCTCTTTTGTATTTTGATTCGAGGACCGAAACCCTATCGTATTTTCCTCTTTCCGATCCCTCAAAAACATTATGATTAATGTTTATTTTACAAACCGGGTGCATCAAAAGTGATTAAATATTTTGCTAGCATTAACATATAATCCGCTTTATTTGGTGAATTATTAACCTGTTTACTGAAAAGACCCCTAAAATATATTATTGCTTTTACTGATTTTAAAACATTGCTTATGATTGTGCTTATAAACCTCTCTCTCGAATATTTCCTGCCCGAACATTTGTGTTTTACTGACCTACTATAGACTAGAAGAACTCTAGGGTAGAGTAGTTGTGTTGCTGCATGAATTTAGCTTCCCCGTAGTGTGGGCCAGGAGAATAACTTTTATTTCAGAACCAGTAAGAGCGTTTTCAAGACATAACCCGACCGGATGGGATACAACTAGACCCCTGGAACGTACCGTACCTCCATCTGAGGCTACCTGGAACTCATGACGGTTGAGGTCAAGGGGCCGTGGAGTTAACCACGCTAAAAATCTGGCGCCCGAGAAAGTGTAAGGTTTCAATGGTGTCAAAAGTGATGTACCAAGTTGGCAAGAGCCAAGTAAGGAGCGAAAAACGCGTCACAATACATACGAACATACATAACCAACATATCTATCAATCAGGAAAAACCTGTGAAACATCCTTACACGAAGTGGAGTCGAAGATTGAGGCTGCCCTAGGAAATCAACAAATAGCTCTCGGAGCATTTCCTTATATAGAAAGAGCGTTCGACCACACTTCCTTTGACTTCATGATAGCTTCTGGAGCAGACGACACCATATGTCGGTAAATGAAAAATATGCTATTCAACAGGACAGCAACGACAACCTTATTTGGAGATTCCATGGAGGTAACGATAATAAAGGGATTCTCACAGGGAGGACTCTTATCACCTGGTGTGGGACCTCGTCATAGACGAACACGAAAGCGCTCTATACCCAGGGATATGCAGATGATCTGACAATACTTGTACTGGAGTAATACCCTAACGTTACATCGGAGCTGGAAATTGTGGAGATATGGTGTAGGAAGGGAGAAGCCTGCAAAAACTGCGCTCATCTCCTTAACTAGAAAAAGGAAGCTTGACAGACTAAAATTGCCAAGCCTCTTCATTGTGCAGCTGTATCTAAGCCAGGAGGTCAAGTAAGAAATAAATCCACGGATCGTACACTGGCTGTACACAACTGTGGTGAGACCCACGGCTACTTAGGGAGCCTGAGTTTGATGTCCAATAACAGATCAGAGAAAAGCCGAATTGGAGTTATCAAAACTTCAGAAGCTTGCCTGTCTGAGCATAACGGATGCTATGAGAAGCAGCCCTCTGGGGTAATGGAAACCATTCTCAATCTCACGCCTCTTGCACTGAGAATGCAATGGGAATTGGCATGAAGAAACCAACACCCATAGTCATTCTAGAATCACAGATGCTATCATAAACTCGAAGTGATGAGAAACGATAATATGTTGGTCACAATTATCGACAACCAACCATACCGCATACTAAACTGGGATCGGCTGGAAGCATGTAGTCAGGAAGGAACGTTGGTGTGGTAAACAGTCGAATCTAAAACTGACATAGCAACAGGAGCTGGAGTCCACGGTGCTAGACCCAGGTGTAACGTTCACGCATCGTTGGGGAAGCTTGCATCCGTATTCCAGGCAAAGGTCTACGCTATCGACACGTGTTTGCAAATGAACATTGAAAGAGGGTATAGATAGATGCAAAAAAATCCTTATACACTCAGATATTCAGGCAGCACTGAAATCTTTATCATGTCCCCAGGGGAAGAATTCTCGTGTCAGGGAACAGCGCTCCCGAGAGAAAAATGGGCGTGGTCCTACTAAAACTTGATGGTATCTTATTCTCGACAAAAAGAATCAGCTCCCTCCCTATGTTCTCTCGATTTGAAGCAGTAGAACGAACGAAAGTTAGGAGAACAGTCAGCTATTTTCTGTCTTCTCTGCAAGTTTTATTTGTTTTGGTGATTTCGTTTGTTTGGAAGAATTTTTTTAAGTTTTAAACTTACTTGGTTAATAAGAGACTGAATTAAATGCTTATAAAATGGACGATGTAGACGAATGTTTAGTATTTTTTTAGTCTGTCCCTGTCTGTTAAATATGCATACAAATAATAATACATTTATTTGTTGATCATCATTCTAGTAATCAAACTATTTTTAATTATCTCATGTATTTTGTCAGTTTTTAGTTTAAATTATTTTTAAAGTGAAATATGAAGATTAAGGATATGTTTGTTATGTTGTCATAATAATTGCGGACCAATGAAATTTGCAGCCATGAAACCACAATTTTTAAATCATCCAAAATCCTGAATTCTGTCAACCCCAAATCTGACTTGAGCTTAATTAATATCTAACACCTAAGATTATAATCTTATTACCTACTTACGCAATTGCTTCCAGGTTTTTTTGAACTACCAGGTACACTGTTTGGGCAAGCTTTTGTTTCTCCATGCTAAATGAGTATAGAAGGTAAATTTTTTAAATAAATTAAAATGAAGGACAAGACAAAACCAAAATATAACCAAGAAGAAACTAAAGACCATAGAGAAACAAATATATTATTTCTCTATGACAAAGCCGTCTTGTATGGGGGATTAGTAGAAAAAGTGTCCACTTGTAAATAGCGCTAGTGTAGGAACTGGGTTGAAAAATTTAATATTTTTTTTGACTTCTGTAGTTAAGCAATATGCAGTATTTAAAATCTCAACTATTTACGTAGTCTGTCTTTTTTAAATTTAGTATCCTACTTTAATAATTTGTGGCGCTCCTTTTAAAATTCTTTCGGTTGCTACTCTAGCGCCACCTTAATTTGTTCCCTTTCAACGGACACTTTTTAATACACTGAGATGGTCCTCCTTTAGTTCTTTCTACCCTCCATATACGGCACCCTGACTTACACGTCGGCCATTTGGGTTTGGTCTCCCGATCAGCTGGAGTTGAAGTTTGTGTGTTTTGGCATGTGGTGGTGCATGCTATGCGCACTCGTATAGGAAATTCTTGACCACATTCCATTCCTAGTGCGTGCTCCCTGGCTTGATCAACGACTATAGGTCATGTCCTCCAACTGACAGTCGACAATACTCCTGAGGAAAAACAGTTATTTTGTTAGATTTTAAATTTGTAATTTGGTTGTTTTGTATTGATTTAATGATCTTTTTTATTATAAATAGTCAGATATAGCTTTTAAAATACCTAAGCAATTAAAACAACGTTGAAAAAAGCATGAAATCAAAATCAAATAACTATTAAGAACCACAAAGAAAGCTTGTTTATCATCTGGAGTTGAAGTTTGTGTGTTTTGTCATGCGGCGTTAATTGGTTGTTAGAACTGATTATTAATTAAAGTCTAACTGCCATTCGTTGTTTACCAAATCCTTCCCAATAAAGATCAATATGAAGAGAATGGGCTAGTACCCAGACGCACTGCAAAATGCACTTTTCAAAAAGAACTAGAATAAAACTACAACGCTGGCTCGACGTCCTATACGATAGGAGGCCATTGTTATTTACTGGAAGAAGAAGAATTGAACTAACTAGAATATGACATAAGGACTCACGGCAATATGGCTGACCTGTCAGTGACGTCATTCTGGAATAGTCTATAGGCAGAGACATGGCGTCTCCATGGGCAGAGAGTTCTACCATTTTGTTAATTATTGATAATTAGATCGAGTAATAATTGCAAATTGGAAATAATAATTGTTCTCCCTAGTTCATTATACCAATATTATTTATTTACTCCAAATAACTTTAATTATTTAGTTTTGAGTGAACTTCTAGTTAGCACAGGAACGTTAGTGATGAAATGTGTTTGAATTGATTATTATTTGTAGATGGGATACAGGATACACAAAAAATGGATATTTTCTATCTTTTAATTAGCTTGATGTTAATAGTGGTTATAAATTTTAAATATATGCGTTTGAATACATTTATATTTTCAATCCATAAACTCCATTTTTTAATTAATGTGCTCGTTATCCCACCATGCAAAAATGCTGTTAATTGTTCAATAATTAGTTTATTAGAATTAAAAAAAAAATTCTCGTTATCAACATTATATCTGAGATAATTGGATTTTTCTATTAGAGAACATTATTCCATGGTGGGGTAACGAGATCTCGCTTAAATTTGAAAAAATTCGCTTCTGCTCACTGATGTGAGACCTTTTTCATAGTAAGCTATACATTTACTATCTCCTGGTCTTAATAAGGTTCACAGTTACAACTATATAGTTCGGTCACCAGACCAAGAGAGGGCATGAAAAACATGGAGTTGTCTATCTAATTTATTATGTTACCTATGACAAAGAATACACTCAACCATAGATCACAGGTCTGTGCCATAGATATCACATGATTTGTGATAAGTTTGTGATAGATATCACAGAGATATCACACAACAACAAGAAGTGAAGCCCGGCCCGGCGTAAATCCTTTGATTCATCCACAGGGGCCATCTTGTTGGTGTATTATTTATTATTTGACTTCTACCATAGATAAAGGATTATATATACTTCTACCGTTGATTGAACGCTTCTACCCTCCATATATTTGACGAAAACTTTGAGGAGCGTCTAAATGTAGTTCTCTTTACCAACGTTGCCAAGTGTAGTCCTAAACTAAAACGTTTGTGTTTTGGAAAGTAAAAATATTTTAATAATGATATTTATCACAGTTGATTAAAAAGCAATGTGTTAAGAAATCAATATTTGTCATTTTTAAAATTATGTTTAGCAAAACGTACTGAAAATTGTTCGAGTTTACAATACAGAATTATCATACAAAAAGGAAAACTCACGAATGCATAGATACATTTTCCCTAATCGAAAAATTGAATTGTGTAATTGACAGATTATTATAATAATTTTCAATAATAACCCAACCAAAACCACCCTACCTTACCCCCTACCCTAATCCGAATCGAAAAATTGAATTGTGTAATTGACAGATTATTATAATAATTTTCAATAATAACCTAACCAAAACCACCCTACCTTACCCCCTACCCTAATCCGAATCGAAAAATTCTTCGTATTTTTAGTCAATTTTTGAAAAAAACAATAAGAAAATAAAAATAAAAATATCTTGACTCGGACACGACTCGAACCTGGTACCTCTGTGTTAGGAGCCCAGCACACTTACGCTGGGCTAATCTCTGCACACATTAATGATATCGTATAGAAGGTTAAAAGCTTTAGAACCGTGCGCGCTTCGCATGAAAGCCGAGCGCCACCGGAGATACTCGATGGCGCCCTTTCAGTTTAGGACTACACTTGGCAACGTTGGTAAAGAGAACTACATTTAGACGCTCCTAAAACTTTGGCCGACCTGTCCAATTCCAATTTGTGCTATTGTGTTGGTTGTTCAGAATTTTGTGCTTTAGTTTTCTGTATGAAAATGGTTCGAAAAGGTTTAGTTTGTAAAAAAATACGGAATAAAAATATAGCACAGTCATTTCATAGGTAAGTTAGAGGTTGCATCTAGAGAAACTAGCATAAAAAATGCATTTAAAGTTAACAGAAGGAGATCTGCTCGAGTCTAAATATACATTTATTTGTTTAGACCAATTTGAGCTGAAATATATTTGACAGTGACTTGAAATTAATAAACCAAAAAGTCATTCTACATGTATACATTTTAAATTTATAAAAATATGTTCATTTTAGGTTGATACCTATGGGAGCACCCAGTCCAAATCCATCTCTAAATGTGTTACCTACTGATGAATGTGATGTAAATACTACTTCCAAATCACTCAATGAACCGAAAGATTTATATATTGAGGTATGTAGGTATAAATAATAATAGTTATGTTTAAGTGTAAAGTCACTACATTGCTAGGCTATTGTTTCCAGAAGTGCAGTTTCAGTGGAAAGCATTTTTAAAAGTTCCTAACAATCTGCTAAATACAAATTTCCATAATTGTTTCCACATAGTAGGTGTTAAGTTAAGTATATACCTAGAAATAAAACAAAATGTTTTTAGGAAGAAAAGAAGTTATTTTGGAATATTGACAAACAAGAGCTGAACCCTGGAAATATTTCAAGTCCAATTGACCAACATGTTAAAACTGCTACAAATTTTGAGGACTGTGATGTTTTAGTTAAAAAAGAGTTGAATAGTCATAATAATGAACAAGTAAAATGCACAACAATTAGAGGGAAGAAGCTAAAGAAATTGAAGGGTGAGTGAAATTTTTGTGTGATTTTTAATAAAAATTTTTGTGAAAAAATCAAAAAAAGTTAAGTATGTAATTGTTCTTTACTATTTAGTATGTATGCTAATATTTTTGATACAAGTACATGCATTGAGTGAATCGGTTCTAGATATCAAATGAGCAAGTAATGGGCTTGAAAGTTGAAATTATTTAAAACCAATTAAGTGAATATTTCTAATTATGCATGTACAAATTCTAACAAAGACATAGTACTGAAATATAATGCAAATATGGAACAAACAACCACAATATCACTAACTGCCTCTATTAATTGCTGATAGTTTTAAGATATTTTGAAACAACTTTTGCACAAGGTTGACGTGCTCTTTGATGATATTTGAGTTTTGCTGCCTTCCTTTTTTTGGACAATCTTCTCATTGTTCTTTTATAGGTGAAATTGATTTTCTTTCTTCTATAATCAATTGTTGAATTGGGTTCCCTTAAAACTGATACTAATTCCTCAAGTGGTCGCATGATTGTTATGAGATTGAGATTGAACTATATCACTTTCGAAATTCTTGTACAATCTTTATCAATATTTTGAGAAATCTAAATTTAACTTGCCAACAAAACTAACATAAATTTTTCAAATCTTGAAGTAATTTATCAACATTGACGTGATCATCATAAATGTGTTTTAAATTGGTCATATCTTGTCTATTAAAAAATTGGCTGTTTGAGCATTGCTGACTAGGTTAGGCATAAATAGAATTAGACAGTGTCGACCAAAACAAAAATATCTTTGTATTATGTTCTGATTACAAGTAGCTACATCGTCAAAAATTATTATAGAATTATCTTTAATTGAGTCATTATCATATTCTTCATAACCAATATATTCATGGGTTGAATTAAATTTCCCAGGTAAGTATATTTTGGTTGCTGTATACTTTTTGAATAAACATACACGTTTTCAAATCTCAATTCATTAGGATGGTTTATTAACGATAACATATCATTTGCTTTTTTGGCATCTACTAGGACCAATAATTAGACCTCTTTTCGAATCTCCTCCAAACATTGCATCACGTTTTCCAATTTGTTTCACCACTCCAACATCATAATTTTTAATGGGTAGTGAAAGTTGTTTATGAATCTTCATGTTGACTGAGGGTATATAAGCATCTGTCACTATATATAAGAACTTGGAATGAAACGAACTAGAAAAGTTAAAAGAGGTTTCATCAATACCTACTCTCATCAACAAGCTTCCTATTGAACCTGCATCTACCTGGTACATGGTTACAGTAGAAACTACGAAAAGGAGACATGGGAATTAATCCTTTGGATCAAGCGTGCAAAGAGCATGATGCTGCTTATTCTCAAAATAAAGATTTGTTACTACAGCTATGAATTGGAATGGGGATGAAAAAAAAGAGGGTTGGCAAGAAACGTATCATTCGAACTCCAAAAAGGGCGGTTTCTTACCGTTACTCTTACCATTACTAGAAGCTATTGGGAGCGGTGCAGCTGGAATTGCAAAAGCAGTGAATTATGCTAAAGACAATCGTGACCAACAAAGGCATAACGCGGCAATGGAGCAAGCGATAAAAGTAGAACAAGGTTTCTATCTATGACGCTATAAAGGATATGGTTTGAGGAAATGAAGTTTGAAACCAAAAAAAATTCGTTAAGCCTCCCACGTCATGCGATGACAAATATTTAGCTGGGAGAGTATGCAAAGTATATTCTTAATTTACGTCAGGTATAGTGAATCTTGAGGATACAAGCGGAAGTGGAACTCACTGTACATTAGAATTAGTAAGATATTTTAAGAGTGATGGTTCGGTTGATATAAACTATAATTATTATGATGCGCTACAATCATTTTCTACAGTTTTTATTTGGTCATTTTTGTTAGTTGGATTATTACAATATGTCATACACATTCACTTTAATTGGAGAATCATCAGTTTTCAGTGATGATTTTAATCCTCCCATTTATTTAAGTATATGAAAATGCTGACTATGAAATAGGTTTAGCAAATTTTGATAGTTTTAATAGTATTAGTAGCGTTTATGAGCAGAATAACGTGTTGGTGTGGGTTGATCACAATGAACATGCATTTGAAGCAATGCAATGGCTTGGAAAGTGTTATGGGTACTCCACTCCATCAGAAACAACAATAAAACGATGTTTTGCTGACTTCAAACGTGGTCGTAGAGACACCGATGATGCGGAAAGCAGTGGATGGCCAAATGAGGCGGTAACACCAGAAAACATCAAAAAAATCTACAAAATCGTTTTGAACGATTGAAAAGTGAAGTTGCGTGAGTTAGTTGACATCGTAAAGATATCAAAAGAACGTGTTGCATGAGTAATTGACTCTGTTCAAAGTGGGTGCCGCGTTGCCACTGTTGACCAAAAACAAGAACGCTTCTGAGCAGTGTTTGACCATGTTTTAATGTAACAAACCGGAATTTTTGTGTCGATATGTGACAATGGATGAAACATGGATCCATCACTTCACTCCGGAATCAAAACGATCGTTATCTGAGTGGACAGCAGCTTGAGAACCTCTCTCAAAGCGCCCGAAAGCACAACAATCAGCTGGAAAGGTTATGGCCTCAGTATTTTGGGATGTACGTAGTGTAATATTCATCGACTATCTTTAAAAAGGGAAATACCATCAACAGTGAATATTATATAGCGTTATTGGAGCGTTTGAATGCCGCAATTGGAAAGAAACGTCCGCATATGGCAAAGAAAAAAATGTTGTTTTATCAAAAACCACCGCGCATACAATACTTCAAGAAAATCTTTTACGTCTGACCTTGCTAAAAGCAACCGAACAGAAACCATCTTGATATCTTTAAAGGTATCATCGTAAAAAAATAATTTATAAGGGTTTGCAACGGTCAAATTTTTTACAAAAAAAATTAATAACTCAAAAAGTATGCATTTTTCGAAAAAAGTTTTCAAACAAAAGTATACTCAAATTTTACGTAGATCTTAAAAATGTAGTAATATACTGGGTGTTCCATTTAAAATAACAAATTTACAGTCGACTTCCGGTAGTCAGCCATCTTTGAAAATATTTTAGCTAAAAAGATCGTATCCGAAAACCCAAACGTAGAAATTTTCATGATTTTACTATAAGTATTTTGCCATATACAGATAGTTTTATTTAGAACTTTGGGTTGAACCTCTTTGAGAAAATCCGTATAATTTGTGTTTTTATCTGGAATGGAGAACCGATAGGAAGCTATTCTGGTTTTGAACGCGTGATGTAACTTGTTAACACCAGGTTCCAACACCCCCATACCCATAGGTCTAAGTCTTTTTTTAGAAATAAAAGATGGACCATTACTTTGACCGCAACATAACTGATGTCGACGAAGATTGTACGCTCTAGAAAAGTGCTTACCGCATTTGATACAATGCATTATGAAACTAAAGACATACCAGTTCTGTAATTACATTTATATACAAGAAAACGCATGCGCAATAGGTCTGAAGGATAGTTGAAAGTGGAAATGACATTTTGTTTTTATTCATTATTTTATTATAAAGTTTTCATATAAAAAATACATTTGATAACGCACAAATACAAGTAATATTACTATGGTAAAAACATTTCGGTTCAGAGGAATTAACTGGAAGGTGTTCTTCAAATTCGTAAACTAGAGACATTGAATATTTTTTTGATATAGTCAGCTATCTCTTCCCCTTTAACGTAAACCATGTCAATATCCTTTGTTAATTCAGCAACTATATTACCAAATAAATATATTGGTGAGAAACCAACATTTCAATTTTCATGAGACAGAATTCGTAAAGGGAATGGTCGTTTAAACACATAATGACAAAACTGATTTCCGTTGTATGTAGCAAATGCCTTCACTATAAATTTATTGTTTTCAATCCTAAAACCTGAACATCCATCACTAATCTCATGTTTGTAAATTTTGAAATTGTCCAACTAGATGCTTTTTCTTTTTATACCACTCAATATCAGCTTTCAGCTTAGCCAAGTTGACAATATACTGCTCGAGACGCTGACGAAATCCCATAGTGGACTGAAATAAACTGCCTGTGTTTTAACACATAAACGCATGCGCATTAAACAATTTTTGTCACGGTATTGTAATAAAATTATTTTTCATGTATAAAACATCGTTACTCACATTTTTACTTGTTTTAAATTCTGTTCGAAGAACAATAGAACCACTCTGTAAAACCTATTTTTGTCGGGAACAGTCAATATGAACTATCGGAGCCTTGTTTTTCAAAATCTTCAGGATTGAATATAGGTCGATTAGTTTGGATGTGATAATAACTTTCTTGAAAATTGGCAAACATCTCATACGATTACTATCAAAGTCTAGATGTAAATCATGATAAGGATATCGCTCAGGATTTAGAAATACACGCAAATTAGTCAAGTTACAGTGATCAAATTTACTCATATCTTTTAAAAGTATAGGAAATTCCTCCTCTACTACATGAAAACAATGCTTAAATGCTACACCCTTAATAAAAAGAAAAGTTTCTATTTTACCCAAAGTCTTAATTTCTCCCCGAGTTATTCCTTTAATATTTAAGATTTGTGTTGTTTTTATTAAGTGATATGGAAAATTATCTGAAATTTTTAACAACAAAATATCTGCACCTGTATCTAATATAAAAGTATCCATAGTATCCGATATGTCAGTTTTAATTTGCACAAAGTTTGAAAGAGTTATTTCAAAGTTATAAATATAACAATTATTGTTATGCAAGTTATTTAAAATTTTTGATTTTCCACCTTTCATTTTCAAAACCCCAATTCTTTTTGTTCATCTTCCTCTCTCTTTTCTTCACTTTCACACATTCTTACGTTCCTATAATTATTATTAAACCTATTGTTAGGTATTTCCCTATAATCATTTGAACTACCTTTATACCCATTGAATCTCCTTTCTCCTTGATTCTCCTGAAATTTCCTATTATTGTCGTAGTTACCTTTCCTATGAAAGTTATTTCCTCCATTATGATTAACATAAGAGTGTATTCGCTGAGGAAAATACCTATTTCCCGACAAAAACTTATTCCTCTCTGTCTTATAATGCAGAACACTTTCTGTTGACTGATTGTTTTCCACGTTGATGGAAACCAGTTTAGGCATCACCTCTTGCGGTGTCGTAAAATTTCCAGCTGCTATAACGGTTTTTATCGGTTCTGATGCTGAGTTGTCTATCAATGATTTTACTGCTGCTTCTGTAGTATACTTCGTTGCTAAGTGTACTGGCATTCCTTCTGCCAAATACGCTCCTCTCCTCTGAGTCCTTTCTTGAGTGTATCGACTATTTCTCTCAAAGAATTCTCCGTAGTAATCAGAACCCTGGCTTTTCCAGTCAGTCTTGTTTTTACGAATAACACAGCATTACTCTCATGCTCTGCTGCCTATACTTGTAGTAGGCTAACCGCATCTACAAAAGACTGTAGTTTGCTTGTATCGCCATTAAACTCATTTGGTAATATTTTACTAGCTAAATTGAAAAAATCACTCATAATTAATGCCATTTTCTCCTTTTCACCCTTGCTCATTGCTTCTAGTACTTCTTTATTAATTAAATTATTACGTGTAATTAATTGAGGCGGAACTTTATACCGACAATCTAACGCTTGAAATGCTTTCTCTACCTTATCTCTGATTTTGTTAAAATATAAAATACATGTACTCTGCTGATCCTCATCTAGCTTATGCCAATTCTTATTTATTAAACTAGAGAAATTATTAAATGAACCACACAACTTATTTATTATATCTATATGACTTTAGGAGCTTTTTGGAACCTCTTTTTTTAACACTCGCTTACTATTCCTACGTATATCTTCTAAAATTAAATTCAATCTAATCTCAAATTGACTCCATGCTACTGCATTTCCATCACTCGAGGACATTTAAAATTCATTGTCAATAAAAATAAAAATATGAAATATCAATTATCAAAAACAAAAAATTTAGCCACAAAACAGAATATACCTTTAAAGTTTACAAAAAATATTCTCACCATCCTAAAGATTCAGTGTGCTTCGCTATAGATTTCTTCTTATCTCCCTCTTCATTTGTCTTCTATAATTCTTATATATAGACCATCCAAATTGTAGTACCAAAACAACCGCAATGATGTAGATGAGAGTCTTCACCTCCAGATCTGCTTTGATTTCCTCTTCTTGGACTATAAAATTGCTGTTGACCATTTTCCTGGACCGCTTGTTTTGTTCATTTACCACCCATTGTTACAGAATTCCAATTGTTTGCAGGATCGCCATGTAATGGATGTTGTTATCCTTTTATACTTTTGTATTATACGTGTGGAAGGGCCTCTGACTAGGTGGTGTTGCTGGTCCCTTGGAGGGTCATCTTACAGGAATAAAACATTATACTGCTTGTTACTTATGAATCGTGATATTCTAACATAATATTAAGAGTCTCCTTAAAACACTATCGTTTGCATATGTATACGACAAGTCAAGTTCATCCTAAGTAAATATAAATAATACTATTTATGGTTTATTTCACGCTTTGAACTTGACATCGTACGTGCGACCTTCCTACTTCTATTTATGTAATGATTCAACGTTCTTATGATTTATTGAAATTAGCTTAAACGGAATTTGTGTCTTTTATTTAAATATTATTGTTAACTTATTATATTGACCAAAAGGCATCACAATATTTTTACACGACAACAAATCAACGCCTATGTACAATTTGTTTTTGGGATTCGAACATTGAACTTGATCAAAACATTGAAGTTCAGCATGTATCGGAGCAATTTTCGGGTAACGCAGCTTCATTGGTCGATTCCTGGTCCTGTTAGATGCACTACATGTATAAGAGTCTTGTATCTTTTATGTTTAATTGAATATTGCATAATTTGCAATAATAAACAATTCAATATGAATAATTCATAAAACTGGTACTAGTAAGGTTATTGTTTAGTATAGACCCAATCAATAAAAAATAATAAATAACTATAATTACGTTTGTTTTAATTTTCTTAATTTCAGATATACATCACGTTTTCTGAATGTTTAACACTAATAGCTCGTTATTTTTTAAAACTAACATGACAGTTTATTGAACTCACTTAATTTGTGCAAAGATTTTCTTTGAAATAAATATAAACAGAATTGTTTAAACCCAAGTCATGCAAACACATTTTTTGGATCGATTAGCATTAAGTATTAATATTTTGAATTATGTAATTACATATTTTTTCATAATTAATATAAATAACAAAGACATTGCTCACTTCACATTTACATAATTGGTAACGCCTGTAGAGGGCAGGTGTCACTTTTCGCACCCTCTCATTATAGAATGTGCGAAACATCAGGTGTTGCTCATTTTAGTTCCCCATTTTATTAAATATTTCTACTAACTTGGAAGAGACTTACCACAACAATCGATTAACCGGCAGATTTAAACCGTTCCTGCACAGTCTCGTGGACCAATATTTTTTGCTTTCTAAAGAATAGTTTCTCGTGTTTCCTTTGAATCCAAAGGGTTTCTAGAACTCGGAAGAGGCTTAGCCACAACTTGTCCAATTACCCGGTAAATTTAGACGTTCTATCACTGTTCCGTGGATCATTATATCTTATTGCTGTCGTATTAGTAGCTTCCCGTGTCTTTCTTGAATCCAAAGGGTTTCTAGAACTTGGAAGAGGCTTAGCCACAACTTGTCCAATTACCCGGTAAATTTAGACGTTCTATCACTGTTCCGTGGATCGTTATATCTTATTGCTGTCGTATTAGTACCTTCCCGTGTCTCTCTTGAATCCAAAGGGTTTCTCGCACTTGGAAGAGGCTTAGTCACAACTTGTTCGGTCACCCGGCAGATTTGAGATGTATTTGTTAAACTAACCGGCGTCGACTCTTACTTCCGTTAGAATCCTAGGTATAGCTAATAAACACCCTGCTTTCACCACAGAGTATTAATTGACTAAGGGTACAGATTCCTGTTTTCTCCGTTATTACAGTAACTTATTAATTGGAGAACCAATATTTGATTTGTCCGTGTTGTAATTATTTAGTTAAAGTAAATTCAACAAGACCTCTGGAATTCTCCGAAACTTCCATCTGAGGCTATCTGGAACTCTTATCGCTAAGGGTCAAGGGGCCGTGGAGCAAACCACGTTAAAATCTGGCTGCCGAGATTTGAACCGAATTTTAGCATCAAGGGTGTCCATAGTGACGTGTTCGAGTGACAGGAGCTTCGAGTAGGAAGATAAGCACGTTACAATTTAATGTTTCAAAATAATAATGTCTCAAGTTTCGTTTAGCCGAAGTCAGTTACATGGAATATCGGTTTATAGGATGATTCTATACAAGAAAGCTAGCACTACATAATTTGATTTTTGCCTCAGAAATTCTTCGTTTTTGAGAAAACTCGAATTTTCAATTTTTCTACTATTAACTAAAATTCGAAATTTTACGGTGTTTTTAATAGTTTTTTCGTTATAGAATGGCGTAATAGTGTATTACGTAACAAGAGCTGTAAGTAACCCATTACGCACGAAGTGAAAAAGTTTTCACGAGTGCGTAATGTGATTACAACTCCTGTAACGTACTATACTTTTTCTACGCCCATCTATTTTCTTCTGAGTGCTCATAATTTCATCTTTTTCATTACTAACAGTCGTATTCATAGATAAAGTTGAGAAAATGTTCGGATACTATAATTTGTTACCAAAATTGACAGCATAAATGAGATGACGTTTTTTCCCATATCAAGAAGCACCGAATTATTTTTTTTTGAAATTGTAAAATGTGTTGCCGACATTTAGGGGCATCAGTCTTTTAATCTAAAATGTATTTCACTAATGCTAAGAGCTTTTATGTTTTTCAATTGATTAAAAGTGTGTAAATAAACCAAATAAAGTATTACGTAAATGAAAATTTGATTCAACAAAGAAATCTAAGTATTTCTATCGAAACGCACGTGTATGTTATTTTTCATTACGTGCATGTTATTGTTAAATGTCACTTACAAGGAATGTTGTCAGTGCGATTTTTGACGTTTACAGACATGGGCGTAGAAAAAAACATTTAATATAACGATGTGAACTAATTTTTATTTGAAAATGTATTTATATCACAATAATTTTCATTGATTTTTCCGGGTTTAGAAGTGCCGAAATGTGATAGGAATATAAAAACTACATATTTTTGTTTGATTAATAATTTGCTATAACTTTTCTATATGACTTTTTCCGTGGAAATTTATCATAAGGGCGGTGTAATAGAAAATCTTCAATATTTCGAAGTGTATTTCACTTTTTTACATACTTTCGGGATCGTGGAGTGAAGTGGGTTGCTGGGTGGGGAATATTGTATATGTGCGTTTTTTTGCATTTATTGGAGATTTTGACCTTTTTACTGCGCCTTATAACAGAAAAATAGATTTCGTTTGAACGTAAATGTGAACGAAATTATTTGACTCAACTGAATATAGAATATTAAATTCACATATCGATGCATTTTTGCCAAAGTAACGTAAGTGACATTTCTGGAAAGCTTCTATTGTTAAGAAGGTACTGCCAAAGTGTAGTAAGCCGAGATTATACTTTAAACTTTATTTTTAACTATTTTAAAAACGTATGTCCATAATTTTTTTAAACCCGTAAAAGAAACGCGTTTTTTCTATTAATCATTTTTGGTGACTTACGTTACTTTGGCAAATACCTATCAATATAATGTACAATGTATACATACCTACCTTTTATACTTTATCAGGATTGTCGTTTTTATATTTTATTGACAATTTTTTTTAATAGCGATATTTTAAGTTCATAAAAATAGATATTATTCATTGATCTGTGTTAAAGTTCGGGAAGAAGATCAGTGCATAGTGGTGAAACAACGCATTTCCGCGGATTTTCATTTTCGTATCGGTGCTTAAAAATAAGTCTACAATATAAAATAACATAAATTTTTCATGTATCTCATTTCGTAACTTCCATTTCCGCGGCAAAATTTTTTCAGTAATATACTCCCTGAGGTAAACTAAATGACAAAAAAAATGTTTTCTCTTAACAGATTTCGGCTAAACGAAACTTGACCCATAATTATTATAGTGTTGAGGATGGATATAGGGCGGTAGTTCTTAATGTCAGATTTGTTACCAGATTTATATATTGGTGTGACGTAGGAAAGTTTCCAAAACTCAGGAAAACAGCCTATGCTTAGGGATTTATTGAAGATATGAAAAAGTGGTCGCGAAAGTATGAAACTGAACTCTCTATAAAAAGAGGCGAGATACCATCTGGTTCAGGTCCTTTATTGACATCTAATGAAGAAAGTTTTTCATATATTTTTGAAATATGCATATGATATGAAGGTATATTAAATTTAGACTGGATGTGGTCAACATTACAGTTTAAGGTTAGATTAGTGTACACCGATGAAAAGTGATTTGCAAACAGACTCTAACAGTTTTCTTTGAATAGGAGTCTGATCTAAAGCATTACTTAGTTGTAGAACAACTTCTGTTTCTGTGATTATGAATGTTTTATTCATTGTTTGTATTTTATCTATTTTTTGTAAACAACTTTAAATAAACATTATTATTATTGTGACATATATGTATTTAATTTCTTACAGAATATGTCAAGAAAACAAATTCTCTTGGTGGGATTATTGTATGTGAAATTTGTGGAAACATGTTTACGAAACGAGTTGACTTTTTTTGTCACTTTTTAACCTGCCACCATTTTGAAGGGAGGAAAATATATAAGACTAAAATCAACCAAAAACAAATCGATAATAGTAAAACTACAAATAATTACAATACAATTCCTATTGATTCTAATATAGTTGTAAAAGAAGAAATTGAAATAGTCGAACATGAATTAAAAGAAGAGTCGCAGGAGACAGATCAGTTGAATAACGTTGAAGATTTTAAATCACGCTCTAATGAAAATGTTATAAGTAACGATATTAATACTGAAAACAGTGATACAGATAAGAAGACTTCACCTTTTCTACGAAACCGTTGTTTTAATACAAATGAAAAGCGTTTTAAGTGTGATATTTGTCCAGAAACTTTTTTACGCAAAAGTCAGTTAAATACACATATGCGCTGTCACACAAGGGAAAAACCATATGAATGTAAAGTTTGTTTAAAATCCTTTACAGATTGTGAAAGTTTGAAAAGACACATTCGTTGTCACACGGGGGAAAACCCATACAAATGTGAAGTTTGCTCGAAATCATTTACAGCGAAGGGTAGTTTAAATATACATATGCGCTGTCACACAGGGGAAAAACCATATGAATGTAAAGTTTGTTTCAAATCTTTTAGCCAGAAAGGATCTTTAAGACATCATATGCGCTGTCACACAGGGGAAAAACCATATGAATGTAAAGTTTGTTTCAAATCTTTTAGCCAGAAAGGATCTTTAAGACATCATATGCGCTGTCACACGGGGGAAAACCCATACAAATGTGAAGTTTGCTCGAAATCATTTACAGCGAAGGGTAGTTTAAATATACATATGCGCTGTCACACAGGGGAAAAACCATATGAATGTAAAGTTTGTTTCAAATCTTTTAGCCAGAAAGGATCTTTAAGACATCATATGCGCTGTCACACAGGGGAAAAACCATATGAATGTAAAGTTTGTTTCAAATCTTTTAGCCAGAAAGGATCTTTAAGACATCATATGCGCTGTCACACGGGGGAAAACCCATACAAATGTGAAGTTTGCTCGAAATCATTTACAGCGAAGGGTAGTTTAAATATACATATGCGCTGTCACACAGGGGAAAAACCATATGAATGTAAAGTTTGTTTCAAATCTTTTAGCCAGAAAGGATCTTTAAGACATCATATGCGCTGTCACACAGGGGAAAAACCATATGAATGTAAAGTTTGTTTCAAATCTTTTAGCCAGAAAGGATCTTTAAGACATCATATGCGCTGTCACACAGGGGAAAAACCATTTGAATGTAAGGTCTGCTTAAAATCCTTTACAGATGGTAAATGTTTGAAAAGACACATGCGTTGTCACACTGGGGAAAAACCATATAAATGTGAAGTTTGTTCGAAATCATTTAGTCTGAAGGGTAGTTTAAATATACACATGCGTTGTCACACTGGGGAAAAACCATATAAATGTGAAGTTTGTTCGAAATCATTTAGTCTGAAGGGTAGTTTAAATATACATATGCGTTGTCACACAGGGGAAAGACCATATGAATGTAAAGTTTGTTTAAAATCCTTTACAGATGGTAAAAATTTGAAAAGACACATGCGTTGTCACACGGGGGAAAAACCATATAAATGTGAAGTTTGTTCGAAATCATTTAGGGTGAAGGGTAGTTTAAATATACATATGCGTTGTCACACAGGGGAAAGACCATATGAATGTAAAGTTTGTTCAAAATCCTTTAGCAAGAAAGGATCTTTAAGACATCATATGCGCTGTCACACTCCAGATAGCACAAATACGTTTTAAAGACGTTTGTTCACGACGTTCATGCCGTTTCTAAGATGTACGCCAGTATCCAAAAAATATTTTAAAGACATCTTTAGGACGTATATTGTTACAAAACAAGGCGTCTTAAAGACATCCAGTCTTGGACGTCTTTAGGGCAAACAGTTCTGGACGTGTTTGAGCCGTCGATTTACTTGATGGAAATTCATTTAATCACTATATAACAAATACAAGTACATAAAAAATACAGATTTTTCACTAACACGGCAAAATTTAAAAAATAACATTTAATATTAAGTAACTGTGTTAGTGAAACGTGTCGAATATTTTTTACATACTTTTATGTGTTATATATAGCGGTTAAACGAATTTCCATCATGTAAATATACAATTTAAACTTCTTATAGTTATAGAATAATAAAATATTAGAAATTATGAAAACAATAAGATATGAGTTCTAGACTGTACACATTTACAATAAAAGGAATAAAATTATTTTTTGACTCTTTATTAAACATTAATACACGATTATAACCGTTTAACGACATTATTTTTCCTCTCTCCTGCTCTCCGTAACCAATTTTGGATGGACTTTTCGGTTTCATTAGTTGTTGCTGCCATATTTGTTGCTTCAGCTGAACCTAAAAGAGATAAAAGAAAATTGTGTTAAAAAATTACAAAGAAATGTTAGAATGGATAAATATTACAAAAAATGTGGGTATCAAAAATTTCATCAGAAAAAAATTATAGAATACACAGACTAATCAGTTAAATGTAACAGAAAAGATTAATAGTTATTTACTAGACTAGCAGGCAAAGTAAGATAACTTACTTATTACTAAATGACTATGAAAATCCTGTTTTATTTTTCGCCCCAGCCAGCTATACTTCACAGCTACCTCATCACTGAGCAGAGAACTAAGGGCTCTTTTCACAAAATTATAGTTATTTGAGCCTCCCAGCTTAGAAAGCTCAATCACCTGCGAAAATATTATTTGGGCTAGAAAACATTTTAATTAAGACCACCTATTAAAGGTGTGCAAGGTTTTTTTCAAAATCATACTTACCCCGTTATTAAATTCATCTTCATTCATCAAAATTACTTTAAATGCTTCTAGCTCTTCTTCTGTTAGTATGGGAAACTGTACTTCAGGAAATTTTGTATAAAATGAAACATCTACTACTTTTTTTTTCAGTTTTGTCGCTTTAAAAACTTCTTTTATGTATTTAATTTCAGCCAGATTGTCTGTTACCAATGCCCCTAGCATATGCTTTTGTTGTATTATTGTTTTAAGGTGTTTTTCTAAAAAATAATACATATTTGGGAATAATACACATTATGAGTTTTAGGATTAAATGTTAAAACTGATAATGTCAAATTATATAAAAAAATACGCGTTTAGTGTATAAACATCACAACAAACTTAACAAATGTTACTTTACCTGTTTGTTCACAGCTGTGGCAACCAACCTGTGCTGTGCTGATGTTTATAACATCCAAATTTTGACAATAATCAGCAATAGTATTTTCAATAAAATAACTGTTGTTATTTGCTCTGCCTGAAATATTTTGATTATTTAAAATTTCAAATGATTTGCTACAAAATAAGAATATTTACCATGACCACTTAGGGAGGTATCAAATTTTTTATCCGAGATACTTCCTGTATTATTTTCTAATGCTGAAAAATTAAAAAAAAAGAATAATGTAGGTATATAACTATTTTGTGTTATTGTCTAACAAAATATTCGAGTCTGGAAATCACATGGATAATCTGCATCAGTCTGTGAATAAGGTCACTTTTCCCTTATAAATTTGACAGTAAACAGGGATGAATCGACTAGAACACGGTTGACTAGATTGTTGTCACGTGATTAAGATGTATTCTGAAATAATATTGTACATAAAAAAGTATTAATCCCGGACTCCAATTTTTTGCTAGGCTATAAGATGGTTTACGACAACACAAGTTAAAATACAAACAAATCTTAAATATTCACAATCTAATTTTGTGCAGTAACCCAGCTTCGCTGGTCTCTTGACTGTTGGATTTTTTTATTAGTGGTGGTGGAAGCTGGCTTTCTTCGCTGCTCATGCTGCTGTCACTAGATGAAAGCTTTTTTTGAATGATTTTTCTTTTTGTAGCTAATGATTCCTCTTCGGTATTCAAGTCATTAGTGTCCTCAGCCTGCCTTGCCTTGTTTCTGGCTTTTAAATAGTCATCTAAAAAATTAGATTAAAATTTTGCATTGATAAGGATCTATTTTTACATAATATTTAATTTGTAACACTTGTACTAACTTCTTTGTTTAACATTAATAAAAGTGCTGTACCCCCACAAAAGTTGTAGGAATTATTGTTGTTTCCAAAAATATAAAAACAAAGTTTTAAGAAAATACTCTAATTTATTACAAAATCTTTATAATTTACTTACTATACAGAGTAAAAAAAAATTACTTAAAGTTGCATTTCTAAAGATACGCACATCATGGCAAGACCAACAAGTATTTAATGGTTCATATTTTCTAATCGCATTTAATAATTCATGGTTGGAAAATGTAGGCCAGTAGTATGTTTCCCCCTGTATCCAAATAGATGGAACTGCTTCTGTCAAATGCCTTGGAAAAGTCGGTATAAATTGAATCAACTTGTAGTCCCTTTTCCAAGGCTTCAGACAGAAAATCAACATAAGTTAACAAACTCAACTCTGCCGATTTACCGGAAGTAAAACCAAAGTGCTGGGAATTTAACAAGATAGTCCAATTGAAACCCATCTTTGGTCCAGGAAAAATTTATTGACAAGTACAGTTACAAATAACTACCACTACAATTGAGGCACATATCCCACTGTTTCACCAACCGATGTATACCCTGCTTATAGAATTCTTGTGGCTGCTGCTGGAAGAATTCTTTCACAGCGTTTTGTACTTCTGCGTCCGACTGAAAACGGTTACCTTTTAACGCCTTTTTTAGTGGCCCAAAGATGTGAAAATCGCAAGGCGATAAATCGAGACTATAGGGTGGATGCTCTAATATCCTCCATTTCTTTCGTTGCAGATTTTCTTTCACTACGTTGGCAACATGAGGCCGAGCATTATCGTGAAGCAGAATAACACCACGTGAAAGCTTCCCTGGACGTTTTCTTCTTATTGCTTGATGGAGCTTGTTCAAAGTTTCATTATACAGGTTTGCGTTGATATGCACTCTAGGTTCTGTAAACTCTATCAGCAAGGGTCCTTCATGGTCGAAAAAATGTCAACATCACCTTGCCTGCAGAAGGTTGAACTTTAAACTTCTTTGGTGGCGGAGAATTTGCGTGTTTCCATTGCATCGATGACAGCTTACTGGATGGTTCAAAATAATGACACCAAGATTCATCGCCAGCAACTATTGACGAGAGAAAGTCATTACCATTTTGACTGTATTCCGTGAGGTGTTGCAAAGACAAGCCCTTTCGCAAGCTTTTTTGATCCTCAGACAAAAGACGAGGAACCCATTGCGCACAAACTTTGCTGTAACCTAGTTTGTGTACAATACTATGGACAGATCCTATACTCACACCAACATTTTCTGAAATTGCTCTGATTGAAATTCGACGATTTTCTCTAATCAGGCCTTCCACACATGCCACATTCCTGTCTGTTGATGCAGTAATCAATGCACCTGGTCGTGGCTTATTATTCGTCCTCTCTTCTCCATTCTCAAATTTTCGACACCATTCCTTCACAGTTGGATATGCAAAACATGCGTTTCCATACACTGCTTGCATTCGCGTATAAATTTCACCTTCAGCACACAAAAATTGAATGAACGCACGCTTATCACATTTGGACGGATTGTTAACAACAAACGCCATTTCAAAGTCACAATACTTAAAATCGCTGTCAAATATAAACGAAATAAACAGATCAGTGTGACGTTTGCATACACTACTAATGTTGGAAAACGTCAGTTGAATGATTACAATTGTTTCCAAGGCTAACCTGACCAAAGATGGGTTTCAGTTGAACAAGCCTAGTAGGATCCCAGAACAATCATAAGCGAGAAATTCAGTAATAATACTTTCAAAAACTTTTGGAATAGTGTTGTATGGGGCGGTAGTTCCTAATGTCAGATTTGTTACCAGATTTATATATTGGTGTGACGTAGGAAAGTTTCCAAAACTCAGGAAAACAGCTTATACTCAAGGATCTATTGAAGATATGAAAAAGTGGTCGCGAAAGTATGAAACTGAACTCTCTAAGAAAAAGAGGCGAGATACCATCTGGTCCAGGTCCTTTATTGACATCTAATGAAGAAAGTTTTTCGTATATTTTTGAAATATGCATATGATATGAAGGTATATTTAGTTTAGATTGGATGTGGTCAACATTACAGTTTAAGGTTAGATTAGTGTACACCGATGAAAAGTGATTTGCAAACAAGTTAGCAATGTCAGCTCCACAAGTACCTACCAAGGTATTAAAAGTCATTAAATCGGGTATAGTGTTATTTTCACGTTGACTAGCAACAAAATTCCAAAAAGACTTTGCATTATTTTTTATTGAAATTTCAGTGAAACGAATGTAATCATCGTAGCAACGCCTTGTCAGTTGTTTACATTTTATTCTTAGTCGACAAAAATCCGCGTAACTCGAACAAGTCTTAACGGTTCTATAAATTCTGTGAGCTCTAATTTTGTCCTGAACTAATCGTTTCAGGTCTGAGGAGTACCAACAGGGAAATTTGGTATCTATAATTCGCGACAATGGAACACACTGTTCAATAACCAAGTAAATGATATCATAAAATATGCCAATCATGTCAGAAAGATCTCTGTCATGAAGAAGGCTATCCCATTGTATAAGCTCTAAACACTGATGAATGGCTGGAAAATTTGCATTATTGAAGTTGTAATAAAATTCTTCACCAAACACTGACTTTTTATCAACGTTTAGTTTTATAGTAGTTACCAAAGGAGGATGATGAGAATCAGGTGAAATTAAGGCATCATTTGCTTTAAAAATAACAAGTTCTTCAGGAGCAAGGATAAGGTCAAGAGTAACATTCCTAGTATTAACCATATAATTACATTGGAACAAATTTTGATAGGCACATAAATTGGAAACTACATCAACAGCATCAGCTACTGCTAACTGTGCAGGAGGCTGTACAGTTGCAGAAGAACAGTAATTTTCAACTTCCCAAATAGCTGATAGGAGATTATAATTACCTTAACAGGTAAAATTTTAAAGCAGGAAATTGTTCACTTAAGATCATTAGCTGATCTGATTGGAACTGATAAATGTTTGCTGTAGACTGAGGTGGAACGTATAGAGCTCCAAATATAAATTTGTTATCCAATTTCACAAAAAGCTGTTCAATCGATGGGTCAGGGTGGATGAGTGATGATGAAAACTTTTTCAATACCACAATCAAAACGCCACCTCCTCTAACCGATGTACTAGATTTGGGTGAACGATCCTGTCTATAAATGTTGTAGTTGTCTAGTCCAAGTTCAGCATTATTGATGTTGTTATTGAGCCAAGATTCAGTAAGAATGATGATGTCATAGGTACAATTAAGAACACTAAGACTCAATTCAGTAAGTTTTGTACGGAGTCCTCTGACATTCTGGTAATATATAGAAAACTTGCCCATGTTAGAAGAGTTTAGTTTTTTGGAACAATTTTTGGTACATTATTGAAATATTTAATGGACAGGTTCTGTTCACCTGCATTTTGACGAGTTAAGAGTTCAGACAGACTCTAACAGTTTTCTTTGAATAGGAGTCTGATCTAAAGCATTACTTAGTTGTAGAACAACTTCTGTTTCTGTGATTATGAATGTTTTATTCATTGTTTGTATTTTATCTATTTTTTGTAAACAACTTTAAATAAACATTATTATTATTGTGACACAGACTGTACATATATGTATTTAATTTCTTACAGAATATGTCAAGAAAACAAATTCTCTTGGTGGGATTATTGTATGTGAAATTTGTGGAAACATGTTTACGAAACGAGTAGACTTTTTTTGTCACTTTTTAACCAGCCACCATTTTGAAGGGAGGAAAATATATAAGACTAAAATCAACCAAAAACAAATCGATAATAGTAAAACTACAAATAATTACAATACAATTCCTATTGATCCTAATATAGTTGTAAAAGAAGAAATTGAAGTAGTCGAACAGGAATTAAAAGAAGAGTCGCAGGAGACAGATCAGTTGAATAACGTTGAAGATTTTAAATCATGCTCTAATGAAAATGATATAGGTTAGGTTAGGTTAGGTTTATGGTGAGTGGGTCTATAAGGCCCTCCACTGCGACTCGCAAGAGTCTATTGTGGCTCACACCTATTCAGATTTCACCAAACAAATTCAGCTTCTTAACAAAGCCGATTAGCTTATTTGGTGAATGATTTTTCAGGTCCGAGGGCGAGAGAGCATCCCTGCCAAACATCAGATACCTGATTCGAGCCGCGGCGGGGCAGGCACAAATTATATGCTCTGCTGTTTCATCATCTTCCAGACAAAGACGACAGGTCGGATCTTCCGACAGTCCAAGTTTTAGCATATGATGATTCAGATGACAGTGGCCTGTTAAAAGGCCTGTTAGACAGCGTAGGTCATGCCTGCTATAGTCTAACATTTGTTTGGAGACATTCTTCGAAGGATGTATGAAAGCCTTTGAATGAACCAATCCTGGTAAATTATGCCAGAAGTCTAATGCTCTTCTTGCCGTCCAGGTATTCAGTGTTTGTTTGGCAAAACTTATTGCGATGCCAATTGTGGGTTCTGGTCCGATAGAAACACGTGCGGCACCCTCCCTTGCAAGAGAGTCTGCCTTCTCGTTTCCTTCCATGCCAGAATGGCCAGGGATCCAGACCAGCAATACTTTATTGAGTTCTCCTATTGAGGAGAGTCTTTTTTGGCAGTCTAGTACCAATTTCGACGTTACACGGTTAGAGCTAAGTGCTTTCAAAGCCGCTTGGCTGTCCGAGAAAATTTTTATTGTTCTATGTATGAGATTGGCCTGCTCCAATCTCTCCACACATGAAACAATGGCGTAAATTTCCGCCTGAAATACGGTTGCATAGGATCCTAGAGCGGTTGAGATTTCTGTCCTAGGTCTGCGCCCGTATACACCTGCACCAGAGCCTGAGGGTGTTTTTGAACCGTCTGTATACCAACAGCTGTCTGCTCTCAATAGTTCATCCTTACGGAGAACCCATTCATCTCTATTTGGAATTAGGACGGTATAAGGCAGGTCGTAGTTTACTGTTGGAGGCATTATGTCAGAGGTCATTCCCAGAATACTGTGACTTTCAGTGTCCACTAGCATTCTGCTTCGTTCTGTATAAGCCTGATTTGTGCATTGAGAAATATGCGCAATTCTGTATGTTGTCCATCTAGCCTCTCTCTCCAAAAATATATGGAGAGGAGGTAGGTCCAGAAGGATTTCCATGGCTGCTGACGGTGTGGAGCTGAAAGCACCAGTAATTGCCAGGCAAGCCTGTCTCTGTAAACCAGAGAGCTTTGCTTGGGCCGTTCGCTGTAAAGCTTTTGGCCACCAGGCAATAGCTCCATATGTGATCATTGGTCTAACAATCATCACATATATCCAATAGATTTGTTTGGGTCCCATGCCCCAAGATTTACCACAGATCCTACGACATGTCCACAAGGATAGTCTGGCCTTATGGATAACTTTTTCCAAGTGAGCGTTCCAAGTAAGTTTCATATCTAGGATAATCCCCAAATATTTTACTTGCGCTGCAAATGGAATAACCTCACCATTGTAGGAAAGTAGTGGAAGATCCTCCAACTTTCTTTTCCTAGTGAAGGGAACTATTACAGTTTTACCAGGGTTAACAGACATCTGTTCCCTCTGACACCAACTGTGGACATCGTCCAACGTCTTTTGGAGGATATTATAAGCTACCCTTCCTGACTTGGTCCTTGCCAAAATGACAAGGTCGTCTGCATACGCTTGCAGTTCTACCCCTCTTCTTTCGAGAGCGCTAAGCAAGTTATCCATCAAGAGTGACCATAGTAGGGGAGATAGTACTCCGCCTTGTGGGCAGCCCCTGGAAACCTTAAAGCTAATGGTCTCGTCCTGAAGAGATGTAGTGGCTGTCCTATTAGTGAGCATGGCATATATCCAACCGGTAATGGTTGGTTTGATGCCCTTTTCAGTCAAAGCTGAACCAATGGAAGTCGGTAGTGCATTGTCAAATGCTCCTTCAATGTCAAGAAATATGGCCACCGCAATCTCCTTGTTGTTAAGGGATTGTGTGATTTTCTCAACAAGGTTGTGTAACGCTAAATCTGTTGATTTGCCAGTTTGATAAGCATATTGGTGGATGCTCAGGGGGGAATTATATAAAGCTACCCGCCTGATGTAGCAATCCAGTGCTTTTTCAAGTCCTTTAAGCAGGAAAGATGTTAGGCTAATTGGTCTGACCGATTTAGGGTGTGGGTCTGTGCGGCCCACTTTCGGTATATATACCACCCTAGCCGTCAACCAACTGGGTGGTATGTAATTCCACGCCAGACTAGCTCTGTACAGTTTAATGAGGATGGGTAAAAGTAATTCCAGTCCGTTTTGAAGCAGAGCTGGAAATATTCCATCCTCACCGGGAGATTTGAACGGCTGAAAAGATTTGATTGCCCATTCAACTGCCGGTGCTGTGATAACTTCCTTGGCGGCCTCCCAATCGATCTTTTTTGGCCGCCTTGCGCCCTCAAAGAGTGGAGGTCGATTGTTATCCAGAGTCAAACTTCCAGGAAAGTGATTTTTAATCAAAAGCTCTAACGTTTCTTTTCTAGAGGTCGTAAACGTGCCATCAGGTCGCTTCATCGACCCAATCTCAGCAATCGACTCTTTAGAGAGAATCTTGTGAATTCTAGTACTACGAGGTATATCAGAAATACTCTCACAGAACTTTTTCCAAGACTCCCGCTTTGCCTTTCTGATTTCTTTATTATAACTTGTTAGAGTAGTTCTATAAAGCTCCCAGTTGCCTGACTCTTTAGCTCGATTAAATAGTCGTCGAACTTCTTTTCTTCGCTTTTCTAGGCATTTGTTCCACCAAGTAGAGTTGCGATTATCTCTTTTAGTCTTGAGTGGACAGTTTTCATGATAGGAGGAGATCACTGCTTCGCGAAGTTTTTCCGCTGCAGTATCTATCCCATCGCAACTGTTAATTGTGGTGAAACCGTCCTCAATATAAAGTTGAAGGGAATTTTTATATCCACTCCAATCAGTAGCTTTTGAGTCGCGATATTCCACTACTGGCCTCTGGCCTATTTCAATGTTGAATTGAATATGTCTATGATCTGAACACGAAGGTTCAGTAGATACAGCCCAATGCTGTATCTTATTGCTCAGAAAGTTTGAGCTGATAGTTAAATCTAACACCTCTGATCTGTTTCTAGTTACAAAGGTTGGTTCTGAGCCCTTATTAATAACAGATAGCCCTTCCCCTAGTATATAATCAAAGAGTAACTCACCTCTGCGATTTATATTCGTGCTGCCCCACGATGTATGGTGTGAATTGGCGTCACAGCCCATGACTAACTGAAGTCTGTTCTTCTTGCTATAGTCGATTAATCGCCGTATAGCAAGAGGAGGTACAGTATCCATGTCTCCTGGGAAGTATGCAGAGCAGGCGACTATGTTTGTCATACCATTCTTCTCCGGTAAGTACATCTGGATGGCTACTACATCTGGAGTGCAAAAGCCTGTAAGCAAAAAATAATTAATATTTTTCCTGATGAGTAGACATGCTCTAGGTTTCACCCCAGGGCAGACTATTACCTCACCAGGAATATTGCTGAGACCGGTTACTCGGTCTGTGTTTCCTGTCCATGGTTCTTGCAGGAAGGCAAGGTCGATTAATTCGTCCTTGAACCTTTTGCCAAGGATATAAGAAGCGGCCTTGGCATGCTGTAAGTTTGCCTGTAAACAATTGAATGTGGCAGAGTGTTAAGTGCCGCAGGCAAACTTGTATCTCCTCAAATATTGGAAGGATCAGTCGGTGGGTCAGTTACGACGCCACCATCTGCTCCTGCCAATGATGAGGCTGTGTTTGGTGCCGTCGACGAGGTTTGATCACCTTTCGTCGCCGCTCCAGCTGGTTTTTTTGGTGCCTTTGTCGAGGCCACGACGGTCTTCGATTTCAGGACACCAGGTCCAGTCTCTTTTGCCGGTTTCCTAGAGGAGACGATAGCCGTCTTCATCTTGGGAAATCCAGCTTTCCCCGCTTTTGGTTGGCTGGTGCCTTGGCTATGTGCCGGCGGTACACTACCCCTAGACTTGTGAGGAGTTTTGGCTCTCCTCACTGCCGCAGGGAGTTTTCCGCTCGGCCCCGTGCCATGGATTTTCTCAGATCCTTTAGAGGGACCTGGTTTTGCTGCCTGTTGGGAGGAAGATCTGGTTTTAGGGCGGAAAACAACCTGCCCAAAACCCAGGTAAGGTTTAAAACCCACCCTCTCCAACTCGGCCATAGATCCATCATCAATGGCGAAGGTCCATGTTTGGCCAGGGCCTGTAACTTCCTTGTGTAGAATAGTCCACTCCAAGGTTAACAGACCATGGTTCATTTTCCTCAGCCTAGTGAGGACCTGTTCAGAGGTTAGTCTACGACTGCCCTCATCAGGTATGTAAGCCACGCAGATGTGTGGCTTTGGAAGTTGGTCACCCAGGACGCATCTCAGGGAGGCACCATCCCATGGTTGAAGGGTATTGACTACTCCAGTCAACCACGAAACACTCTCCTGATCTACACAGGTGACCTGCAGCCATCCAGGCCGGAATGTACAGCTCTGGAACTGCACTTGTGGACCACCTTCCGGAATATCCTCTACAGCGGCCATAATAGCGTACTGAAGAGATTCCAGTTGGTTGGTCGTTATGGAGGTTGTCGGATGTTCAAGGTGTAATATTCCCACCTTGATGCCGGATACAGCCTGCCCATAAGAGGGTTTTTGTAAGTCAATTTTATCTGACGTTACAACTGATTCATCCGAGCAGGCCTTTTTTGCCTCTTGTCCGGGTGAGTCATCATTAGAGCGTAAGCGCTTGCTTGAACCAGCCACAGAGGGAATATTCTTCACCTCTTGCGACTGATCCTGCTTCCGCTGCTCTAGAATTTGGTTCAAGGCGGATTGGTAAGGTACCCCGCTCTTGAGTAGGCGACTGAGTCGCTTCCTGGCTGCACCTCCTAGTTTCCTAGGACTGCTTTCAGGATTGCTTTCAGGAGTTGGAGAACTGAGGAGCTCTCGTTCCTGATCAGATGTTACAGGGAGGTCAGTTGGAGTCGATAGGTCGACTTCCATCTCCTCTGTAGTTCCTGTTGTTTTTGTTTGTTTTATTGTTACTTCTTCTTCCATAAAGTCCCACGAGTAGCTAGGGAAAAGATGTCCATCACGGCAGAGCCCTGCATTACCGTGACAAGGCTTACTTACGACGAGAGGGCGCCTAGTATCTCGAAGGTTCCGTTAGTGACAAATGATAGGCTCACTGTCATACATCCCCTCGGCACGGATACGCACACCTTAGGATTAAGCCAAAAACCGTTGGGATGTCATTTAGTCAAAGAATAACAGCACCAAAAATGATCCTGTTATTCCCATTACCAGCGGTGCTAACGTGGAAGCAGACACCCGATAGCTGAATTTGCCCACCATTCCATAACCAAAGCTAACATACATGCAAAAGCAGCAAGCAGTAGCTCAAGCAGTGCAACAATGAGCAAAGACAGCCAACCCCGCCAAAAAAAAAAAATGATATAAGTAACGATATTAATACTGAAAACAGTGATATAGATAAGAAGACTTCACCTTTTCTACGAAACCGTTGTTTTAATACAAATGAAAAGCGTTTTAAGTGTGATATTTGTCCAGAAACTTTTTTACGCAAAAGTCAGTTAAATACACATATGCGCTGTCACACAAGGGAAAAACCATATGAATGTAAAGTTTGTTTAAAATCCTTTAAAGATTGTGAAATTTTGAAAAGACACATGCGTTGTCACACGGGGGAAAAGCCATACAAATGTGAAGTTTGTTCGAAATCATTTACAGTGAAGGGTAGTTTAAATACACATATGCGCTGTCACACAGGAGAAAAACCATATAAATGCGACATTTGCTTCAAATATTTTACAAAACGTGAAAATTTAAATATACACATGCGTAGTCACACAGGTGAAAAGCCATTCGAATGTGAAATTTGTTTGAAATCGTTTAGAGCGAAGGATACTTTAAACAGACATATACGCTGTCACACAGGGGAAAAGCCATTCAAATGTGAAATTTGTTTGAAATCATTTATAGAGAAAGGAACTTTAAATACACATATGCGCTGCCACACAGGGGAAAAACCATATGAATGTAAAGTTTGTTTCAAATCTTTTAGTCAGAAAGGATCTTTAAGACATCATATGCATTGTCACACAGGGGAAAAACCATATAAATGCGACATTTGCTTCAAATATTTTACAAAACGTGCAAATTTGAATATACACATGCGTTGTCACACAGGTGAAAAGCCATTCGAATGTGAAATTTGTTTGAAATCTTTTAGAGCGAAGGATACTTTAAACAGACATATACGCTGTCACACAGGGGAAAAGCCATTCAAATGTGAAATTTGTTTGAAATCATTTATAGAGAAAGGAACTTTAAGTAGACATATGCATGGTCACACAGGGAAAAACCATTCAAATGTGACATTTGCTTGAAATGTTTTTCACAGAAAAGTAATTTCAATGTAAATTTGCTCAGCCACAAATGAGAAACGCCGTTCAAATGCGATATTTACTCAGTCATTTAGAGACAAAGGAACTTTAAGTAGACATTTGCGTTGTCACACAGGGGAAAAATCATGCAAATGTGACATTGTAACAGTATTTTGGGGAATATACCTTTTGGTCGCCGAGGTCAGTTTTACCCAAATTTAATCCTTTCACTATTCGAAAGGTACAGACCACTTGGTTGCCAAAGCTGGATTAAGGGTTCCAAGAAAATTATGGGCTTATTTAATTACTCTAATACTAATACGGGTTTGTGACCTGTCGACAACCAAAATAAAAATATTTTTCATCAGTTAGTTGTCTGCATTCTTACTGAAAAGATTAATTTTTCTATTTGAAAAGTGATTCTCTAACCTCTAACCTAACCACAAACATTTTAATTCTTCTTTTTATTCAGCGCATCCCGATATATTCAAATTTGTGGATGTAATTCTCGATATTCAGTTAAATACTTAAGTGAAATTAAACAGTACACATATACCTAACAAAAATAAATACCTTTAATGATTGATAACTACGGCGACCAAGATGCCTACTTGATTTTAAAACTGGAGACCAAGTGGTCGATGACATTATGGAATCCCTGCTGACAAAACTGACCGTGGCGACCAAGTGGCCAACACTCATATATTGTATATACAGATTCGGCAAATAATTATGTTTCGTATTGCCATTCTGTGAGTGAAAGAGGGAAAGCGATAGAGCAACAGAGTGACAAAATATTATGGATAGGGATATATTTTATTCAATAAGTAAGAATATAATACTATTGGGATGTGTGGATGGATGGCACAAGCTGTTGATTATGTAATGTATTATTCAGATTATAATGAAACTACTTCTCTGATGTGTAGATGTCTAGTCTTTATTTTTGCCAACCTCTTAGGCATTGTTTTGCGAGTCACTCATCTATCACATCTCAGACACTACAAATAAAAAATTAATTCACAAACTACAAACAAATGAGTCCAGACGTTCAGATCTTTTCACTCGTCGACCTGAGGATGTCTCCTGAGGTGAAGCTATACAGTCCTGAAATTCATTCTCTTTAGAATTGCCAGGACTAGAGTCAGACTCATCCACCTCAGTACCATTGGTATCATTATGTACTTCATAATATTCATCTTCCTCCTTCTCTCTAACAGAGTTTGGTAGAGGTACAAGAAACTGCCTATTTCTCGCAATAATTGTTCGTGAGTAATCTAATTCAACAGAGTATGTTCTGTCTCTAATCTTATTTTTGATAACACCATTTCTTGTACCTTTACTATCCTTTACATAAATACTTTAGTTATTGTCCCGGGGTTTTTGAGCCATCGTCCCTCTATCATAGTAAGATTTTTGTTTATTTTGCTTACTTTTGAGAATCTTAACAATCTCAGTTGAATTTTGTGCTTTCGATTTTAAAATATTATCATTCGTAGGTAGGTTTGTTCTTAATAACCTGGACATTAACAGCTGCGCTGGGGAGGGTAAGTTTATGTCTATATGTGTATTTCTCAATTGCAATAAAGTTGAATATATGTCACTGTAAGCGTTCCTTAATGCTTTTTTATAAGTTTTTATATACCTTCCACTGAGTCCATTTGATCTGTGGTTTTCAGGATTTGACTTAATGCTACAAAATTGCCAGTGTTTGCTAAATGTGTCAACTTCATGAGAAGTATATTGACTGCCCCCATCGGAATAAGAATATTTTTGGTATCCCGTGACGTGCAAAGATTGATTTCAAGTGGGTAATTACAGTGGTGCCAGAGATATCTCTTAACAAGCATATTTCAGGATACCTACTTACGATAATAATTTACAACAATTAAATAAGCCTGTTTCTCAATGAACAATATATCCGAGCCCACTTCCTTCCAAGGAAGGTTTGGAATGTCATCTACAATTAATGGTTCTCGAACAAAATTTTTAAATTGTGGGCATATTTTACAACTTCTAACGTCTTGTTCTATGTGTAAAGTCATTGAAGGCCACTATAACGATTGCTTGGCTAATATTTTACATTTCTTTAATCCCTTGATGGCCATAGTCAGTAAATAAGCCTGTTTCTCAATGAACAATATATCCGAGCCCACTTCCTTCCAAGGAAGGTTTGGAATGTCATCTACAATTAATGGTTCTCGAACAAAATTTTTAAATTGTGGGCAAATTTTACAACTTCTAACGTCTCGTTCTATGTGTAAAGTCATTGAAGGCCACTATAATGATTGCTTGGCTAATATTTTACATTTTTTTAATGCCTTGATGGCCATAGTCAATACGTTTCAACATTTCTTTTGCACATTGATGTGGGAACTAAAATCCTATTATTTCTTAGGAATATGCCATCAGTATAACAAATCTCATTTTTATCTTAAATAAGGGTCAATTCTATAAGAAGTGGTTAAAAATTAACGGCAAGCCGTTATATTTGACGAAGTTTACGCTATTAGAAATGTTTTAATCTATACATAGTCAAGATTAGGATTTGAATTTTAACAGATTTGGTGTCCAATTAAGAGTTTTCCGTTCATATTTTAAAAATTATTATGCGTACAGAATAGTGAAATGAAGTTAGAAGATTGTCTAATTTTTAACCATACGTTAAAATTTAACATTTGCTTACAGAATTGCACCTATAAAGCTTTAGATTTTCAGAAAGTGTTGTTTCTGGCTAACCCTTCCTCAGATATACTTTCTATGAACGTAAGTCTTCATCATTCTTGCCTAATTTTCGATAATTGACCATCAGTCATGTTGAAAAATAGCTTTACTAAACATATTTGAGATTCAAGTTCGTTATCTAGTTCATGTTTCCGTACTGGCATTTCTGTGCTGCACCTGGATAATGTATCTGCTATATATAATTCTTTACCTTTTTTATAATAAAGATTAAATGGTTAGGTTAGGTTAGGTAAACGTAAATAGTGCAATATTTAAGTGTTAAAGATAAATTAGGACAATAATTATACCGAGTGTAGATAAATTAGTAGACATTAAGTAGTGTGTACGGGGTTGGGATAAAGTATGGAACCAAGTAAATATCTTTTAAACGGAAAGAACGATATTTATGGAAATTTGCAGGTAAGTGCAATGGAACAAAATGCATCTGATGTACATTTTTTTGTTAATAATACCTATACTTCTGGTTTAACCGGAAATGCCAACAACTTCTTTAATTTAAATGGGACATCCTATACATTTGTACAGATTTTGAAAGAGCTTGTTATTTTGAATTTATACATACTGAGTTTAGTGTAAAAAAAATGTAAGAACGAGGAATAACTCACTGACATCCGGAGAACGAGCAGGCCACTCTATGAATCCTCTACGTCCAATACATCGATTTGGAAAATTCGCATCCAGAAAATGCCTAACCCGTCTATGATAGTGGGGAGGTGCTCCATCTTGTTGAAACCAAACATTTTGTGGTAATTGCCCATTCTGTTGAAGTGCAGGAATAATTTCGTTATTTAGTAGATCCAAATACTTGTCAACATTCAAGTTTCCGTCGATAAAAAATGGGCCTATAAGCCTATTTTCGACAATTCCCATCCAAACATTTAACTTCTGTGGATGCTGGGTATGTGCTTCATGAATCCAATGAGAATTCTCATTTGACCAATACCTTGAGTTACGGCGATTAACTGTTCCATTTAAACAAAAAGTTGCCTCATCGGAAAAAACTAAGTTAGAAGCAAAACAGATGTCCATTAGCCGTTCGCAAAATTCCAGTCGTCGGTCAAAATAATCGTCTGACAATTCTTGAATCAACTGATATACGGATGATACTTTTCACATTTTAACATCTTTCCTACAGAATGTCGACTGATACCATGGTTTAGTGCCAAATTTGTGGTGGAAGTTTGAGGTGATTCTTCTAAATCGATTGCAATATTTTGTTTAACAGTTTCGTTCGTTGCAGTCCGCGGTCTTCCAGGTTTTAGCAAATTTTTTACCATCCCAGTTGAATTGAAACGTTGTAGTGTTTTAGTTACTGTTGAGCGTGATATAGGATTTCTCTCCGGATGCAAATGATTAAAAATATGACACCCTTCTTCATGAGTTCTAACACGATCACCATAACCGATCATCATTAAAATTTCAATACGCTCTTTTTCACTTAATTGAACCGTCAATTAGAATTTGAAACTTGGAGAACAAAAGACACGTACTAAACAGTACTCGTTTATTTATTACTATGCATACAAACAACATCAATTAGTTTATCTAATAGTTATTTGTTTTACTAGGCATTAAATCTGCTTTTCTGCCGTGTGAAACATATAATTTTTTCTTCAAATTTGTTCCAATTCCACGCAAAATCTACTTTTTCATACATATTTAGTTCATTATCATCAGCATCATTTTGAGTTTTCTTAATGTCATTGTCAATTTTAATAACCAGTTTGATTTAAATTATTACTTGGAAGGTTGCCTAGCAACGAACTTTTTCTGCAAGGCAGTAAAAGTGGACTTTTTCTGCCTAGGCATTAAAAGTACAACTTCTAAGCCTGCCATTAAAAGGCCGCTTTTAATGTCATTTGGAGAAAAATAGTTTTTTGCTCTAATGCAAAAAACTCAAAGGAGATTTATTAAAGTGCTATATTCCTCGTATTAACAAATTTTTTTACACTAAACTCAGTATGTATGAATTCAAAATAACAAGCTCTTTCAAAATCTGTAAAAATATATAGGGTATCCCATTTAAATTAAAGAAGTTGATAGCATTTCCGGTTAAACTGGAAGTATATTATTAACAAAAAAATGTACATCAGATGCATTTTGTTCCATTGCACTTACCTGCAAATTTTCATATAAATATCGTTCTTTTCGTTTAAAAGATATTTACTTGGTTCCATACTTTATCCCAACCCCGTATATGAATTAAATTTATTATAGTGTGCAAGTGTTTCTTCAATAAATCAGTAGTAATTATCCATAGTGTGTATAATTTTATCCCACCGTGAAAAAACTGTTTAAATAAATAAGAAAAACATTACAATACCTTACAAGATTATGATAATGACACAAGGTTAGACTTTTGTGCGATGATTCTTCCCAAAATTGTCGATATTGAGCTAGTGAAAACCCGAGCTACAGGGTTAACTGTAATAATCAATTTGCTAAAAAACTTAATGTATGGTGTGTTGGGATTTTCAACAATAAAGATTATTTTGTTTGATTGCTACGTAGAATCACGAACGACTAGGACGTGTTGTTTTAATTAATATGGAAAGAGAATCATTTTTGGCACTTCAATCTTTTTATTTTGACAATCACTGACAGGACGATATATTTCTTATCTCTATAGAAACGCACTTTAATTATGGCACAAAAGGAATAGAGCGGTTGATTTATTGCCCACAATTGGACTAGGTAAACATTATATTTCTTGGTATAATAAATACATTTTTATGCAGCAGCGACGGGTTGAGATGAAATTTCAACATGGTGTGCGGTTTTACCGGATCGAATAATCGGACTGTATTTTCTGGAAGATACATTAAATCATGAGGTATATTTGTATTTGCTGGACAACTTTTTAATACCTGAATTAGAAAATATTCCCTTGGAGCAAAGGCGTAAAATGTACTTTCAACATGATGGATGTTCGTCACATTCGACTTTGTTAATAATTAGAGGCTGGCTGGATCAATATTTTCCTGGGCGATGGATGGGACGTTATGGACCAATATTTTTTCCGCCCCGATCCCCCGATTTATATTTTTTTGGATTTTTTTTATGGGGCTACTTAAAACAAAAAGTTTACGCAAATAATTTAAATCACAATATTGAAGACTTGAAACGAGCTCATTGATGCCGTTAAGGAAATTACCCCAGAAATGCTGCGAAAGAATTTAGAAATAGAATTGAGAGATGTTTTTTGTTTATTTAGTGTTTCTTATAATATTATTCTGTATTGCTATTTTTGATAGTGATTATAATTCTTGAATAGTTAACATTGTTGTCAAATATTTATTAAAGAATGACAATTTCCACCGTGATTTTGGCGTGTCTGTGGTTGTAGCGAGGTCAGTTGGCAAAAAAGTTTTATGGTTGAGTTGTGAAGGCGAGTTAACTTTTGTAACACTTGAAAATTATTTTTAAAAACTTTTATTTACTTTTGAAATACACTGTATACTTTTACAAATTGATAAATATAAATTCAGAATAAACTTGATTAAAATTACTGGACTACAAACTAATATTATGAATAAAGATTAATAATTAATGTCTCATAGTTAATTCCCTGAATATGTCTTGAGTTTTCCTATTTATAACTTCTGGATGCTGAGCTTGCAGTTTTTTATGTATGGTATCTATTGTGTACAGGAACGTAACTGGCGTACCTGTTCTTGTCAAGTGTAATGAACTGGTTTCTGCTTTTGTCTTGAAATATTCTCCGAGTGTGCCATATTTATTATTATAATTATCTCTATCTTAAGTTTACACTTGCTGGTAATGTTCACCTATTCCGAGCGTGTGTAAATGCAATTGGTCAGCAGTTATATATTTAGAAATTTGCTATTATTATTATTATTGTAATATATTTTTTTAAATTTCTTACAGAATATGTCAAGAAAACAAATTCTCTTGGGGGGATTGTTGTATGTGAAGTTTGTGGAAATATGTTTACGAAACGAGTAGACTTTTTTTGTCACTTTTTAACCAGCCACCATTTTGAAGGGAGGAAAATATATAAGACTAAAATCAACCAAAAACAAATCGATAATACCAAACCTACAAATAATTATAATACAATTCCTATTGATCCTAATATAGTTGTAAAAGAAGAAATTGAAGTAGTAGAACATGAATTAAAAGAAGAGTCGCAGGAGACAGATCAGTTGAATAACGTTGAAGATTTTAAATCACGTTCTAATGAAAATGTTATAAGTAACGATATTAATACTGAAAACTGTGATTCAGATAAGAAAGCTTCACCTTTTTCACGAAACCGTTGTTTTAATACAAATTTACATGAAAAAGAAAAGCCTTTTACCTCAGATATTTATTCAAAAACTTTTTTACACAAAAGTCAGTTAAAAATGCGTTTCCAAACTGGGGAACAACTATACAAATGTGAAGTTTGTTTGAAATCATTTAGTGTAAAAGGAAGTTTAAATATACATATGCGTTGTCACACAGGGGAAAGACCATATGAATGTAAAGTTTGTTTAAAATCCTTTAAAACCTGTGACCATTTGAAAAGACATATGCGTTGTCACACAGGGGAAAAGCCATTCGAATGCGAAATTTGTTTGAAATCATTTAGAGTGAAGGGTACTTTAAATACACATATGCGCTGCCACACAGGGGAAAAACCATACGAATGTAAAGTCTGCTTAAAATCTTTTACAAAGTGTGTAAATTTGAACAGGCACATGCGTTGTCACACTGGTGAAAAGCCATTCAAATGCGAACTTTGCTTAAAATCGTTTAGAGATAAAGGAAATTTAACTAGTCATATGCTCTGTCACACAGGGGAAAAACCATTTAAATGTGAAGTTTGTTCAAAATCGTTTACTAAAAGCAATAGTTTAAATGCACATTTGCGTTGTCACAATAACGATGAAAAACCGTTTGCCTAAAATCGTTTAGAGAAAATGAAGTTTTAAATAGACACATGCGTCTTCACCGCTAATTCGGATCCTCCTTTAAATCTTTCCACAGGCTATGAAGACAACTTGCTACCAACAGGCACAGCAAAAGCAACAACACATTAATAATGGCTTATTCTCTCCTTTCCTAACACCTTCAAGAGGTTCCACCGGGCGGAAGCCCCACTCTTTCCGGAAATTGTAATTACCGAAACTGCCACTTTAGAAATTCAAAATAATTTCAAAACTCCGCATTCTTTACGTAGACGAACACTGTCCAGAGACGAACTGGACGAACTCACCCATCATTCACTCCTAAACTTCCACAGAAAACATTCCTTAGCGAATCCAATATAAAGGAATATGCCCAACGACGAGGATTAATAACATTTGCTATAGTAAAGTGGAAAGTTGTTACGGTGTACCGCAAGGTAGTGTGTTAGGGCCATTACTATTCCTCATATATGTTAATATTAATATATGTCATGTTTTTAAAAATTGTTTTCTAAATTTATTTGCCGATGATACACTATATCAGTTGCTAGCAGTGATTATGACCAAATTACAACGGTATTAAATAATGAGCTGCAGCTTTTATACGATTGGTTATGTGCCTCTAAATTGAAACTAAATGCTGATAAAACCAAATATATGGTTATTGGATCTAAAAACAATTGTTCTAGATTTATTGCACAAAATCATAATTCGTGGTAAATAATGTTCAGATCGAAAGAGTAAAGACAAGGAAATATTGACTTTTGACACGTATGCGGACTATTTATGTAAAAAGTTAGGCAAAAAATTGGATTTTTTGGGAGAATTGCAAGAGAGTTAAGTATCTGAATGGTCAAAAAGATTAGTATACAATTATATAATCCTTCCTCATTTCAATTACTGCACATCATTGTTACTTTCATGCTCCAAAGAACAACTAACTCGTCTGCAGATATTGCAAAACAAACGCATGCGAATATTACTCAAATGTGGTAGGCGCGTTCCTATTGAAAATATGTTTAGAGAATTGAATTGGTTGTCAGTCCAACAAAATGTTGAAAAATCTAACGTAGTGTTGATTTACAAGTTAATTAATAAAAAAAAAACCTAAGTACCTAACTGATCTACTATAGTATCTAGGTTTGAACTCCATGGCCGATTATTACGTACAAACCAAAATTATAATGTAGAATTTACAAGTAAATCATTTCTCATGAAATCACTGTTCTCTGATGGGCTTCGACTTTACAATTCGCTACCAACTGATATTAAAAACAGTAAAAATTGTGTACATATTCAATAAAAATGTGAGTTTATTCCTTAGAGAGGGGACATTTTAGTTTTAAGCTATTTTCTTTTGTATGTTGTATATAAATTGAATTATTTGTTTGTAATTAGCTTGGAGCTAAATAAAGATTACCTACTTACTTACTTACTTACATCCCCTAATTTTAGAAAATCCATCCTGCGATTCAAAATTGGTTTTGGTTTTCCATTTCAGTGCTTGATAAAAATTATTGATTATTCTCCGGTTACCTATTGAGTTTCAGATTTTATTTTTCTCCACAGGTCGTTAATATACCATTAGTGCTTATGTGAATCGGAGCATTTTATTTATTATTTCGGTTATTTATTCTAACTGTGTGTGTCAAAACTCGTGCACATTTTAAAATAAAATTTCTCATTTTCCCGGAGTAGTATTTCACCGGTTTTATTTTAAATTCAAGGGTTAATCAGACTTGGAAGTGGCCTAGCCATAATTTGTTTGATTTCCCGGCAGATTTAAACCGTTCTTTCACCGCCTTGTGGAACCTTTTCTAAATTCTTTTGTTTGAACAATATTTCGCCGGTTTTATTTTAAATTCAAGGGTTAATCAGACTTGGAAGTTGGCTAGCCATAATTTGTTTGATTTCCCGGCAGATTTAAACCGTTTTCTCACCGCCTCGTGGAACCTCTCTAAATTCTTTTGTTTGAACAATATTTCGCCGGTTTTATTTTAAATTCAAGGGTTAATCAGACTTGGAAGTGGCCTAGCCATAATTTGTTTGATTTCCCGGCAGATTTAAATCGTTCTCTCACCGCCTCGTGGAACTTTTCTAAATTCTTTTGTTTGAACAATATTTCGCAGGTTTTATTTTAAATTCAAGGGTTAATCAGACTTGGAAGTTGGCTAGCCATAATTTGTTTGATTTCCCAGCAGATTTAAATCGTTCTCTCACCGCCTCGTGGAACTTTTCCAAATTCTTTTGTTTGAACAATATTTCGCCGGTTTTATTTTAAATCCAAGGGTTAATCAGACTTGGAAGTGGCCTAGCCATAATTTGTTTGATTTCCCGGCAGATTTAAACCGTTCTCCCACCGCCTCGTGGAACTTTTCTAAATTCTTTTGTTTGAACAATATTTCGCCGGTTTTATTTTAAATTCAAGGGTTAATCAGACTTGGAAGTTGGCTAGCCATAATTTGTTTGATTTCCCGGCAGATTTAAACCGTTCTCTCACCGCCTCGTGGAACCTCTCTAAATTCTTTTGTTTGAACAATATTTCGCCGGTTTTATTTTAAATTCAAGGGTTAATCAGACTTGGAAGTGGCTTAGCCATAATTTGTTTGATTTCCCGGCAGATTTAAATCGTTCTCTCACCGCCTCGTGGAACTTTTCTAAATTCTTTTGTTTGAACAATATTTCGACGGTTTTATTTTAAATTCAAGGGTTAATCAGACTTGGAAGTGGCCTAGCCATAATTCGTTTGATTTCCCGGCAGATTTAAACCGTTCTTTTACAGCCTCGTGGAACCTTTTCTAAATTCTTTTGTATGAACAATATTCCGCCGGTTTTATTTTAAATTCAAGGGTTAATCAGACTTGGAAGTGGCCTAGCCATAATTCGTTTGATTTCCCGGCAGATTCAAACCGTTCTTTTACAGCCTCGTGGAACCTTTTCTAAATTCTTTTGTTTGAACAATATTTCGCCGGTTTTATTTTAAATTCAAGGGTTAATCAGACTTGGAAGTTGGCTAGCCATAATTTGTTTGATTTCCCGGCAGATTTAAACCGTTCTCTCACCGCCTCGTGGAACCTCTCTAAATTCTTTTGTTTGAACAATATTTCGCCGGTTTTATTTTAAATTCAAGGGTTAATCAGACTTGGAAGTGGCCTAGCCATAATTTGTTTGATTTCCCGGCAGATTTAAATCGTTCTCTCACCGCCTCGTGGAACTTTTCTAAATTCTTTTGTTTGAACAATATTTCGACGGTTTTATTTTAAATTCAAGGGTTAATCAGACTTGGAAGTGGCCTAGCCATAATTCGTTTGATTTCCCGGCAGATTTAAACCGTTCTTTTACAGCCTCGTGGAACCTTTTCTAAATTCTTTTGTATGAACAATATTCCGCCGGTTTTATTTTAAATTCAAGGGTTAATCAGACTTGGAAGTGGCCTAGCCATAATTCGTTTGATTTCCCGGCAGATTCAAACCGTTCTTTTACAGCCTCGTGGAACCTTTTCTAAATTCTTTTGTTTTAACAATATTTCGCCGGTTTTATTTTAAATTCAAGGGTTAATCAGACTTGGAAGTGGCCTAGCCATAATTTGTTTGATTTCCCGGCAGATTTAAATCGTTCTCTCACCGCCTCGTGGAACTTTTCTAAATTCTTTTGTTTGAACAATATTTCGACGGTTTTATTTTAAATTCAAGGGTTAATCAGACTTGGAAGTGGCCTAGCCATAATTCGTTTGATTTCCCGGCAGATTTAAACCGTTCTTTTACAGCCTCGTGGAACCTTTTCTAAATTCTTTTGTATGAACAATATTCCGCCGGTTTTATTTTAAATTCAAGGGTTAATCAGACTTGGAAGTGGCCTAGCCATAATTCGTTTGATTTCCCGGCAGATTCAAACCGTTCTTTTACAGCCTCGTGGAACCTTTTCTAAATTCTTTTGTTTGAACAATATTTCGCCGGTTTTATTTTAAATTCAAGGGTTAATCAGACTTGGAAGTTGGCTAGCCATAATTTGTTTGATTTCCCGGCAGATTTAAACCGTTCTCTCATCGTCTCGTGGAACCTTATCTAAATTCTTTTGTTTGAACAATATTTCGCCGGTTTTATTTTAAATTCAAGGGTTAATCAGACTTGGAAGTGGCCTAGCCATAATTTGTTTGATTTCCCGGCAGATTTAAACCGTTCTCTCACCGCCTCGTGGAACTTTTCTAAATTCTTTTGTTTGAACAATATTTCGCCGGTTTTATTTTAAATTCAAGGGTTAATCAGACTTGGAAGTTGACTAGCCATAATTTGTTCGATTTCTCGGCAGATTTAAACCGTTCTCTCACCGCCTCGTGGAACTTTTCTAAATTCTTTTGTCTGAACAATATTTCGCCGGTTTTATTATAAATTCAAGGGTTAATCAGACTTGGAAGTGGCCTAGCCATAATTTGTTTGATTTCCTGGCAGATTTAAACCGTTTTTTCCCAGCCTCGTGGAACCTTTTCTGAATTATTTTGTCTGAACAATATTTCGCCGGTTTTATTATAAATTCAAGGGTTAATCAGACTTGGAAGTTGGCTAGCCATAATTTGTTCGATTTCTCGGCAGATTTAAACCGTTCTCTCACCGCCTCGTGGAACTTTTCTAAATTCTTTTGTCTGAACAATATTTCGCCGGTTTTATTATAAATTCAAGGGTTAATCAGACTTGGAAGTGGCCTAGCCATAATTTGTTTGATTTCCTGGCAGATTTAAACCGTTTTTTTCCCAGCCTCGTGGAACCTTTTCTGAATTCTTTTGTATGAATCGTATTTTACCGGTTTCAATTTAAATTTGACTACCCGGCCGATTCGGACCGTATTTGCTAACTTGACCACTACGTCCGTCACTTTCTTTTCCCCGTTCATTCACTAGTCCCTGTAGAATTACCAATAAAATCCATCACACCGTAAGAATAAACTAAAGGTTTGAATTCCTGTTGCTTTTCGTTATTACCTAACCGTAATCTATTCACTAGAGAACCGATATTTAGCTCGTCCGTATTGTAAATCATAAATTAAAGTAAATTCAGCAAGACCCCTGGAATTTTCCGTAACCTCCATCTGAGGCTATCTGGAACTCTTGAAGCTCATGGTCAAGGGGCCGTGGAGCAAACCACGTTAAAAATCTGGCGTCAAAAGTTTTTATATGCCTACAAATATTTTTAATTTGGCTTTGTGCTGAAAGTAGGATCTATTTTAGTCAATGGAGTTTTTGTTGTATTATGCAAGGTAATACTTGTTTATTATTTTGATTCTTACATTAGCAATATCCTATTATCAAAAAATGTACCTATGAAACTCTACAAACATGAAGAGGAAGTTTCCATAAATGAATAGGAATAGCTAGGTGAAGTTCAAAATTCTATTGCAAGCATATTTTCATCCCATGCAGAAGTTTGAAGAAAGAATGAAAAGCTCATTTTTGTAATGATGTTCTATGACTTATGGTCAGTGTGTTCGAGAGAAGTTTAATTTTTTTTTTAGTGTAATTCAAATGAATGGAAATTATTTTCAGATTTGTCTAATCCAAAAGATTTTAATACATAGGTAGGTATAATAATCTCCTATTAACATTAACATTGAAATTATTTTATTTTATGTTCTCATTTTATTGTTTTTAAATCACTTTGTTCATGAAATAATGGCAATTTTCTTGACAATAAAGCATATTAATCTCTCTAGTTTATTTAAATACATATAAATAGATATTGGGCGGAGTAGAATTCAATGAGACCTCTGGCGGAAAAAATTGTAATTGTCGCAACGAGTAAAACAATTCGTTTTGCATTGTTTTTGTATTATATTTAAGTCGACGTAATTACCGTAAATTCGTACTTTATCTGTTTAATTTTGTGTCAGTGACAAGCTTAAAACTGTGTTTTTCTATTCAACTCAACTGTCATCATTTCTGAGGTAATATTCTTATAATAATCAGAGATATTATGGAAGAGGTTATGTTATTCTATTTTTTGTTTTCATTGCAGATCAAGTTTGATTGCAATATTTTGTACCTCTTTTAAAGTTTTATACTTTGAATTATGTCGCTGCATAATCGAAACTGTTGTGGATTTGGTTGCACTAGCCGTAAAGGGAAAAATCCCGATTTATCTTTCCATAAATTTCCTCCCATGTGAAGGATGGTAAATATTGAAAATACGTTTGGAGTTATGGAAAATATATCTCAAAGAAAGGCTTGGGCAACGAAAGGAAAAATGGGGAAACCAGTTAGGGATAGTATGTCCGTGTGTTCTTTACATTTTAAAAGGGAAGACTACTATAGTCGAGGTTAGTACCAAGTGTGTAATAGTTATAAGTTAATAGTGGATGGTATAGTTTATGTTTGTAAAGGTGAACAGTATATAAATGAGTAACATATTCTTCAGGTCTTGGTAAGAAAAAGTATCTTCTTTTAAATGCAGTACCTTCCTTAAAACTACCACAGTCAAGCCACGACCACGACCATTAGTTCATAAATTTTGCATTACGTTTGTACAAAAATCATTAAACTCAATTTTAAAAATAATAAGTGTTTTTATTTATTCAATACATACAGTATTCACAATGAAGAAATCCAAAAGGTAAGTCAGAATAAAATATACAAACATACACATAATTAACACTTAAAAAGTTGAACATACCTATTACTCCAAAAATAAAAATATTAGGAGTCAAAATTTAGTTTAACAACACAAATTACTAAAGCACAATCAAAGAAAAAGCAAAAGTTTTTCAAAACACACACTGAAAATAACTAAAACAGCAAAATAAAACCACTTAAATATCAAAGGGCTTATACGGCAGCTGATTTGTTTTACTCGTTGCTAAGATGACATTGACATTTCAGAGCGCCATCTATCGAATTCTACTTTTCCCAATAGTAATGAAGCTTAACTAACGAAAAATGAATGTTTTTGTGGGCACAACTTAACGAAAAGTAGGTCCAAACTCCACATATGCAACTCAAAAGTTTAATAAAACTAACCTTCTTATTGTTTATTATTATTATTATTAAGACACAAGACGATCCTTAAACACAAATAAAATCACCTCTCTTAAAAAATAAACATTCATATGTATACCAAAAGTCCGACACAATATTTTTGTGTGCACTGGGACGCCATATTGAATTTTATTTGACAGGTCGCTAGATTTCCTATTTCAATCATAACATGATATCTGTCTAAAAGGTTATGTCGATGGGCATCACAAACAAGGAAGAAGAAGAAATCAGTTGCGATGTTTAGGTTAGGTTAGGTAAAATTTGATGTTGGCTTGCTTGGCACATATACATATGGCTTGGCAACACTCATCACCTGCTCATCATACAAGTAACAACAACAAGAAGTGTGAAGTGAAGCCCTATTATCTCTGGTGAAGCCTGTATGTTATCTATGGACTATGAACTGAAAGCCCGGCGAAAATAATTTGATGTTGAAGGGACATCTTGTTGGTGGATTATTACGATTATTATTATTTGACGAAAACTTTGGCGGACCTGACTAATTAATTCCAATTTGTGTTGGTTTTCTGTATGAAAATGGTTCGAAAAGGTTTAGTTGATAAAAAAACACGGAATAAAAATATAGCACGGTCATTTCATGGGTAAGTTAGAGGTTACGTCTAGAGAAACTAACATAAAAAGTGTCCACTACCTTGATAATTTTTTTAGTTTTCCAAATAAATCTTTTAGGCGAATAGCGTGGATAGAACATTTAAAGTTAACAGAAGATCTGCTCGAGTATACATATACATGCATTTATTTGTTTAGACCAATTTGAGTTGAAGATATTTGACAATTACTTACAATTAATAAATCAAAAAAGATATTCTCGAAGTATATATATTTTAAATTTATAAAAATATATTTATTTTAGGTTGATACCTGTGGGAGCAACCAGTTCAAATCCATCTCTAAATGTGTTACCTACTGATGAATGTGATGTAAATACTACTTCCAAATCACTCAATGAACTAAAAGATTTATATATTGAGGTAGGTATAAAGGTATAAATAATAATAATAGTTATGTTCAAGTGTGAAGTCAATACATTGCTAGGTAATTGTTTCCAGAAGTGCAGTTTCAGTGGAAAGCATTTTTAAAAGTTTCTAACAATGTGCTAAATACAACTTTTCATAATTGTTTCCACATAGTAGGTTGAGTATATACCGAGATATAAAACAAAATGTTTTTAGGAAGCAAAGAAGTTATTTTGGAATATTGACAAACAAGAGCTGAACCCTAGAAATATTTCAAGTCCAATTGACCAACACATTAAAACTGCTCCAAATTTTGAGGACTGTGATGTTTTAGTTAAAAAAGAATTGAATAGTGATAATAATGAACAAGTAAAATGCACAACAATTAGAAAAAAGAAGCTAAAGAAATTGAAGGGTGAGTGGAATTTTTGTGTCAATAGAAGTTAAGTAATTCTTGAATAGATGAGGCTTTTACTTGATGAAGATCCATACTAAACGATTAAATAAAACAATTTACTTAATTTGTTTAAATCTTCATTATATATTTGAACTAGTTCAATATACATTCGTAACATGTTTCGCTAACACAGTAGCTTTCTCAAATGAGTGGAGGTTGTGATGTTGGGAAGTTCACTGGAACATGTGAACCTCCTGGTCCTATGGGAGCACTCACAACTTGCAGTAAAACTAGGGTGTCACTGGGAGATTGTTTTATTAACACTAACTACATCTTAACATTAATACTTGGATAATAACTAATGAATTATGAATCCATGATGAATAGAATATAATATTATAATATATTAGAATATCAATAATTGAATAAATATTATTACTTAATAATCCCCTCTTTAGTCTCGTTCCCAACTATAGATAGATAATTTATTCAAGTATAAAAATTATAAAATACAAAATAAGTACAACTACAACCAATTAAAAAGAGATAAGATATATGTATAAGAAAATAGTTCGTTGCGGATACAAGTTACGTTAAACTTTTATTGTGGGGGATGCGGCAGTGTGAAAAAGTAAACTCTTTCCAGTTTGTTGTAAGCTTTCGGTTTTATTGTAACCATTATCAAAGAACTGCAAAATAATATACAATTAAAGATATTAAAAATTAAGTCAAAAGTAAAAAAATTATTCTTACTTACAACTAATTGAGGTTAATCACGATATCTATAAAATATATAAAAATGGAGAAAAACATGTTATTTTTTCTTTAAGAAAAAAGTTGAAATTGTATAAAAAATAAATCTATCAAAAATAGCATTATGAAATTGATGTTAATTCATAGTAGTCATGGAAATATCTTTTTCTACGCCCATGTCCGTGTAAACGTCAAAAATCGCACTGTAGACATTCCTTGTAAGTGACATTTAACAATAACATGCACGTAATGAAAATCTCATAACATACACGTGCGTTTAGATAGAAAAACTTAGATTTCTTTGTTGAATCAAATTGCAATCAAATTTTCATTTACGTACTACTTTATTTGGTTTATTTACATACTTTTAATCGATTGAAAAACATAAAGGCTCTTAGCATTAGTCAAATACATTTTAGATTAAAAGAGTGATGCCCCTAAATGTCGGCAACACATTTTACAATTTCAAAAAAAATAATTCGGTTTTTCTTGATAAGGGAATAAACGTCATCTCATTTATGCTGGCAATTTTGGTAACAAATTATAGTATCCGAACATTTTCTCAACTTTACCTATGAATATGACTGTTAGTAGTGAAAAAGATGAAATTATGAGCACTCAGAAGAAAATAGATGGGAGTAGAAAAAGTATAGTACGTTACACGAGTTGTAATCCCATTACGCACGAAGTGAAAAAGTTTACGCACGAAGCCGTGTAGCAGCGAGTGCGTAAATTTCACGAGTTTCAGAAGAAAATAGATGGGCGTAGAAAAAGTATAGTACGTTACACGAGTTGTAATCCCATTACGCACGAAGCCGTGTAGCGCCGCTACACGGCTTCGTGCGTAAATTTTTTCACTTCGTGCGTAATGGGTTACTTACAACTCTTGTTGCATAATATACTATTACATCTAGTATATTAGCAAGCGAAATCATAGCCATTCTATTAGAAGACGTGTACTAGACCTTTTTAACTTAATTGTGTTTATAATAAGTTGAAAGGAATAGATCCTATTACTGATTTTTCTAATGTGATATATAGATTGACATGCTCTACATGTAAATCTGTATATGTATGGCAAACATCACAAAAAATAACTAAACGTTCAGCTCCACATAAGAGTGATGCAAGATTATATCCAGAAAGACCAGCAATAGCTGAACATGTTTTCTCTACAAATCATATAATGGATTATAAAAACTTTGAAATTCTATATAAAGAGAGCAACTACTCTAAAAGGATTTTCCTGGAAATGGCATTCATATCTCTAGAAGATAATTGCCTTGATAAAAGAACTGATATTCAAAAACTTAGTAAAAATTATAGTTATTTATTATCTTTCGACAAAAAAACAAAAAACTCAATTCACAGCATTGAAGAGGAGAATTTTTCTATTGATTAACTTACCAACTAATATTTCATGTTAAAAAGGTCTAGTACACGTCTTTTAATAGAATGGCTATGATTTCGCTTGCTAATATACTAGATGTAAAGATATTTCCATGACTACTATGAATTAAAGTTCTTCTAAAGTTAATGTGATGACCCATATTTTTAATCCCTTTGAAGGAAAAAGCCGCCCAATGGCGTGCATATAAATTTTGTATAAATTCGAATATTGTGAAATAATGTTAATTTACTATATCAATTTGAATGAAAAAAAATTAACCTGCATACAAAATTCATAAGATTTGTAATACAATAATAAAGCGCTTTCCTCTAGAACACGGAGTATCTAAAGAATAGTTTTTTGTATCGTCAACCCAACCATATTTTAAAGGATATCCTCATACAGTTTTAATTATAATATAATTACCATTACTACTATTTTCTTACATATTAAGTTAAAATGTATTTTATTTTATATATTTATTCATGTAATAAAACCGTAAGGATTGTTTGAATAACAAATAAATGAATAAACACTTGACAACATCATGTGTGTATCAAACCAAGTTTCGTCTAAATAAATTTTAGTTCTATTTGAATCACGGTACCCTTTTATTTTGCGCAAATACTCCTGTCTAAGTTCAGCGATACGCCGAGACTCCATTATTACCATTAGATTATCTAACTTCTTATATTTAAATCCACAATTCAATAATCCTGCGCATCATCTTGGACTGTTGTTTCAAATGGTCTCCAAAATGCCATTCTAATTAATTATATTATAAAACTTACCATAACGTCTACGAACAAATGAATATTATATTAATATCAATTCACTGACGCGACCTAACCACTACACCATCAAAAAGGTCCTATCATTTCTACCTTTCTACACTAGATCACCTACACTTTCCTATAAATACCTATAACAATTCACTAAACTCACTCAACCAAGAAATAGATATTATATTAAATATTTCTTTAAAACAAAATTCACACTCGACACTGAATGATACTAATGGATTATAAGCCGAACCACAACACAACCCCCCCCAACACCCTCAAGACCATATAATTTTTTCTGCCGAAAACGTCCAACGGATTATACTTGGTTATTTCATTATATTACGATGAATACTGCAGTTGATGACTGGTTGTTTCGAAGTCTTTATTGCAGGTGTTACTACGTTGCTAACTCTTCAAAATTTTCTTAAATATTGTAACACATAAAAAGTGGTTTTAATTAATTTTTCTTTTTTCAGTAATTTCAAGCAGCTTATTTTAATGTTTACTAATAAATTTACATTATTGTATGTATTTCTTTAAAAATATTTCCAACCTTGCTTTCTTATAGCATCACGAACTAACAGTTTACTGAAGTAAGAGGAACATTTGTGTAGCGAGCCTAACAATTTTAGAAAATATATCTGACAACATTGCTTTATTTTATGGTCATCACACTGACTTTGGAAGCACTTTAACATCAATTTCGTAATGCCATTTTTGATAGATTTATTTTTTATACAATTTTAACAACTTTTTTTTTTTAAGAAAAAATAACATGTTTTTCTCCATTTTTATATATTTTATATATACTGTGATTAACCTCAATTAGTTGTAAGTAAGAATAATTTTTTTACTTTTTACCTAATTTTTAATATCTATAATAATTGTATATTATTTTGCAGTTTATAAATTACTTCAAGACCTAGGTTGTATGTAATCGGGTTGATTTTTTTAATTGGCTCTATAATTTCTAGTGCTGTTGGTTTTTCAATATTTCCAAGGTGTTCTGTATTAGTGGTAATATCTTCCAAAGTCCAGTTAAAATTTTTAGTACTTTATTCTGCTCAAACTGTTGAAATTGAAGCCAAAAGTAGCCCGCATATAATATGGGGTCTGGGGTTTCCGCTGCAGTGAAAAAATTGTCAATCAAATCCTTGAAAAATAATTATTCCTCCCATTCCTTTTCGTGAAAAACTATATACTTATTCCTGTTCCCTGAAATGATTACACAAGGAGTGCCCTCTGCTGATAACTATACTGTAACAAACTTTGGTTTTGACCGATTTAAGTCAAATAAATAAATAGTTATATCAAAATAAATTTAATTCTTACCATCAATAGGTGTTTAGAAGATTTGTCTGATTTATTATCGCTATATGACTACCGCTTGCAATCATTCCAAAATTGGACAGGTTAAGTTTGTCCAATAGATTTGGCGTTACTCGGTTTTTTTTATGTTGGTTATAGTGATAAAACTCGTTGTTTCAATTATTGTCATGTAGAAATTCATAATTGGGTATCCGAAGATTGTGTCAATGAAGAACATTTAAAGTTTAGCCGAGACTGAAAGTTTGCCAAGATGATGAAAACATCAATAAAAAAAGGAAACAATACAATTATCAGTAGTAATAATCCAAGGACATTGATGATTGTTTGAAAAAATTTTATGACAAATTTCGAAAGCTTGTTGCCTACAAGCAACAAGTTTCAGAAAGTTGTCATACAATTTTTGAGCATTTATAAATGTCCGAGAGTTATTCGGATAGAAATTTTTTTGTTAATTATAGAAAAAAATCGTGACATTTCGAAATATTAAATATTTGAAACATGGAGACTATATAATTTGAAACGTCAAAATCGAAATAAATCAATACAAAGCAACGTGAAAATAGCCCATGGTCTGTTATCAATGTAATGTTGATATGATTGGGTGATACTATTCATATGATGAGGAAATGATTGGTTCTTGGAACTGTCAAAAAATTTTCAACAAAATAACTGATGAAAGGAAATGGACTACTGCGGCATACTTGAATATTGCTCTATTTATTTTAAACGTAATTATAGCATCACATAGCCTGTAGTGAAACTGTTTTTCATTCAAAAAATTGACGTATTGAAAGCGTGGTATCCCAAGGGAGCTATTTTTTATATTGTTCAATTCATTTTGTGTAAACGTTTCAATGATAATGTTACTTACATTTATTTTAATATTAAGTTTCAATTTTACTATTTAATATTACAAGTTATGTACTTTTATCTCGCTATAATTAAATACTTTTTTCTACTCCTGTTTTATAATATACTTATTAAAAGACTAAAATCTGTATCATAATGATATTCATTATGATACAAATTTTCATTATGATACAGATTTTTAAGCCAATAGGAATGCGACATTCGCACAATATTTAACATAGCCATGGATACCTGGTTGACATTTCTGAAATTAATTATATTAGGTCTGTTCCCTGCAATAAAAGTGTAGCACTGAGCTATACGATTTCATTTATTTTAATTATGTTTTAATGCTTCTTGCAGTATACAAATGCAATATACATAGATAGTCCCAAATTTAGCAATTTTACACGCATTTTTTCACAGATAAACCAGAATTTTTCAAAATTATATAGCTCAGTGCTACACTTTTATTGCAGGAGAACAGACCTATTAAGTGACACTTAATTTGACAGCTGTCAAATAATTTATACATGCACAAAGAAGATTAAAGAATTAATATTATTATGTTCAAAAGTTTTAAATTTATTTGTTGTACAATTTATTTGTTGAAGTTCCTTTCATTGTTCTTGTTTTTTATAATAAATGATAATTATTAATAAAATAATTCTTATTAATCGGAGTAGAAAAAATATTGTATGCAACTTTCATGTAATGGCCATTAATACACTCGCATATTATAAACGAAACTCGCCTGTGGCTCGTTTCGTATCCTAGAACATGCTCGTGTCTTAATGGCTATCATTACATGATCGTTGCATAAAATACTATTAATACATATCATCTTTTATTTCCACTTCAATATAACATAAAAGTAATTTCGACCCTGTGATTGAAATTTTCGATTGATTGATTGATAGGGATACACTAAATACAGTTACAAACGAGTTTGCTTCTCTGATCACTGTATACATCTGTTAAAACCTTTGATATTTTGTCGCAAAGGTTTGCCAATAAAACCCAATTTTAGTCTTTCACAGTTTTATTGACAAGTATATATTCAAACTGACAAATCATAATCAAATCAACATCAAGTCAGTAAAAGTAAAAAAATCATTACAATTTCACAACATCCCAAGATATTTCGTTTTGATTGATGAGTAGCAGAGTATCATTTCTTCGAAAATATAATGTCAATAGTATGATTATTTTTACAACTGAAATGGCTGGATATACAGTATGTAGCTAATGTATGGAATAAATTCATTATTTCCAAAATAAACGACTTTTGAAAAAAATCCAAAAACAGGTTAATTTTAATTTTTGAATCGTCATCACATGATGTAGATGTAACGTGGTGACGTAATCGGCATTTTTTTTAAATGCAACTATGAGTCTCAAGACACCTCATTGGAAAGGTCTTCTAATCGTCTTTACAACGATGTAATTATTTGAATATTTATTTCTACAGGGTCGACCAAAACTGTTTATTTGGTAAAATTGTAATAATAAATTCTGGTTAAATGAACTAAGTTATTGTGAGGACCGCCACTGGAAATAAAACATCGTAGTGTAACCAAAAAATATTTCTGTTTTTGGATATGTTACTTATAATAGTACTAAATTCTAATTTAACACTAATTGATGTGTATCAGTCAAGTGTTCAATAGTTACAATCTTTAAATTAGCATAATTTAGTAGTGAAACTTACAGAAACTGAACGAATCGAAATATTAATGATGATTGGCTATGGAGATAGAGTAAGGACGCAGAAAGAAGTTGGCAATTTATTTAATGCTACATACCCCAACTGTAAACCCATTTCTCAATCAAAAATTAGTAAAATCGAGAAACGGGCCATGTTAAAGATCTCCCCAACAGTGGTCAATTTCCGAAGACAAAAAAGTTGACGTTTTCCTTGGGTTGACAAGAAAATTCTCGCACCAGCTCGAGACAAGTTGCGCTGGATAATAATTTACACCACTCTACTGTTGCTAGAGTGCTGAAAAAGGAGAAGTGGCATGCGTATAAGGTAGCTGTTAGAAGATGACTTTGATAGGAGAATCGAATTCTGTGAAACAATTATGGAACGATGTAACAGAAATCGTAATTTCATGAAAAAAAATACTTTTTTCAGATGAAGCAACTTTTATGCTCAACGACCATGTAAACCGCCAGACGTATCGATACTGGGCAAGTGAAAATCCCGATTCGATGCAGAAGTATAGGACACAATATCCTGAAAAGGTGAATGTTTGGGCCGGCATTATAAACAATCAAATGATGGGGCCTTATTTTTTTTTGAAGGAAGCTTGACCGGTTCTCTATATCTTCAATTTCTTCAGGATTATCTATTACCACAATTAAATCAACTATTTCCAAATAGATGTAATTTGTGGTTTCGGAAGGATGGGGCACCCCCACATTACGCATTTGAGGTACGAAACTACTTAAATGCTGTTTTCAAGATAGATGGATAGGAAGAAGAGGAACGATCGAATGGCCACCAAGATCTCCAGATTTGACACTTTTAGACTTTTTTTACGGGGATACTTGAAGAGCAAAGTTTATCAAAGTCGCCTAATGATATAGAAGAGTTGAAGGATCGCATCAGAACGGAGATTACACAAATAACGCCTGAAGTTCTCGTAAACGTTAGAGATGAATTTATTGCTCGGCTGTCTCATTGCATTATTGCTGAAGGTCATCAGTTTGAACATTTAATATCATTTAATTGCTTTTTACTAAACAGTTCACTGTATTTTAGTAAATAAACAGTTTTGGTCGACCCTGTAGAAATAAATATTCAAATAATTAGTACATCGTTGTAAAGACGATTAGAAGACCTTTCCAATGAGGCACATGGTTGCTTTAAGAAAAATTGCCGATTACGTCACCACGTTAATACTGGTGACGCAATGTTCGTTACATCTACATCATGTGATGACGATTCAAAAATTAAAATTGACCTGTCTGGATTTTTTTCAAATGTCGGTTATTTTGGAAATAATGAATTTATTTCATAGATTACTGGCATACTGTATTTAGTATCTTAATTTTACGTGTGTTAATGAGGGAATTTAATGATTTCACAAAATCAACTGCAGTAGTTTTTGAGCATTTACATAATCATTTGAATTCCGACACATTTGATGAGCCCATAACTTGGAAACCGATTAAGATATCGAGAATCGGTTTTGACTGAACGGCTTCAAGAATTAAGAAATTTTTTTTAACGCTGTTGCCAATTTTGTATTTTTTTCCCTAGACTCCAGAAAAAAATTTGGGTTTTTTGGATATCAATAACTTAGATACTTTAAATGAAACACCCTGTATGTTTTTGTACCGTCGGATAGACTGAAGCTTCTACTTTTTAAAAATATATGATTTTATAGCAGTTTAAGGTGTTCGTAAAGAGCAGATTATCTTTAATTCGTTGCCTACAGTAATTCCGTACATTTGTCAGCGCATAACTTCTGAACTAGTAATGACATCGAGAAGCGGTTTTAATTGAACGGCTTAAGAAGAACCCAATGTTTTTAATAAATTGTTCTTTTTGACCTGTTTTCAACAACAATAACCTAATCCATCTAATGATGTCTAGGAGTCTAGGGAAAAAATACTAAATGGCAACAGCGTGAAAAATATTTCTAATTCCTGAAGCTGTTTAGCTTCTCGATGTCATTACTAGTTAAGAAGTTATGCGCTGACAAAAATGTACGGAATTACTGTAGTCAACGAATTAAAGATAATCTGCTCTTTAAGAACACCTTAAATCGCTATAAAACCATATATTTTTAAAAAGGAGAAGCTTCAGCCTATCCTACGGTACAAAAACATACAGGGTGTTTCATTTAAAATGTCTAAGTTATTTATCTCCAAAAACCCCAATTTTTTTCTTGGAGTCTACGAAAAAAATACAAAATTGGCAACAGCGTGAAAAAAAATTTCTTAATTCCTGGAGCCGTTCAGTCAAAACCGCCTCTCGATATCTTAATCGGTTTCCAAGTTATGGGCCCATAAAATGTGTTGGAATTCAAATGATCTAAGAGAGGAAGATGTTCATTATTGACTGTTATTACATTTGAGTGCACATGTCATTACTTGCATATAAAACAGTTGTAGATGTTACAGAATGTAGTATATCTCTTTGGTGGTAGCGATAAAAGTTATTTTAAAAGATGGATAGTGACAGTGTACCTCCTTTGGATTTTATATTGATTCCTGGTTCTGTTAGAAGCACTACATGTACAAGAGAGTTATATCTTTTATGTTTAATTGAGTATTGCACAATTTGCAATAATAAACAATTCAATATGAGTAATTCTTAATACTAGTACTAGTAAGGTAATTGCTTAATATAGACCCAATCAATAAAAAATAATAAATAACTATAAGTACGCTTCTTTAATTTTTTGTATTTTAGATATACAACACGGTTTCTGAATTTTTAACACTAATAGCTCGTTATTTTTTAAAACTAACATTAAAGTTTATTGAATTCACCTAATGTGTGCAAAGATTTTCTTTGAAATAAATATAAACAGAATTGTTTAAACCCAAGTCATGTAAACACATTTTTTGGATCGATTAGCATTAAGTATTCATATTTTGAATTATGTAATTACATATTTTTTCATAATTAATATAAATAACAAAGATATTGCTCACTTAACTTCACATTTACATAATTGGTAACGCCTGTAGAGGGCAGGTGTCACTATTCGCACCCTCTCATTATAGAATGTGCGAAACAGCAGGTGTTGCTCGTTTTGGTTCCCCATTATATTATGTGCGAAAGTAGGTCAAACAGGAGGTGCTGCTCATTTTGGTTCCCCATTTAATATCTACTAACTTGGAAGAGACTTAGCCACAACTTGTTCGAATAACCGGCTGATTTAAACCGTTCTTCCACAGTCTCGTGGACCAATATTTCTTTCTTTCTAAAGAATAGTTTCTCGTGTTTCCTTTGAATCCACAGGGTTTCTCGTACTTGGAAGAGACTTAGCCACAACTTGTTCGATTAACCGGCAGATTTAAACCGTTCTTCCACCATCTCGTGGACCAATATTTCTTTCTTTCTAAAGAAAAGTGTCTCGTGTTTCCTTTAATCCAAAGGGTTTCTAGAACTTGGAAGAGGCTTAGCCACAACTTGTCCAGTTAACCGGTAAATTTAAACGTTCTATCAATGTTCCCTGGATCTTTATATCTTATTGCTGTCGTATTAGTAGCTTCCCGTGTCTCTCTTGAATCCAAAGGGTTTCTCGAACTTGGAAGAGGCTTAGTCACAACTTGTTCGGTCACCCGGCAGATTTGAGATATATTTGTTAAACTGACCGGCCTTGACTGTTACGTCCGTTAGAACCTAGGTATAGCTGTTAAACACGTCTATAAAGTTAGCACAGCCAAATGAGCACAATCGATTTTGATTAACACAACGATTTAGTGCTTTTTTTGTGCTAATTAATTGCGCAATTTTTAATTTTTGTGCTCTTACCATTTCGCTGAAATCGATGGCTGTGTCAGCTTCAAAAAAAGCTAGCACAGCCATATATGAAAAATTGTTTGTTTTGATTTTTTCTGGCACATCGATTTAGTGCTAATTATGTGCTTTCAGAATATGCCATAGAAAAAAATTTCGGATCACGATTGGTCAAAAAACCACCCCCCAGCCCGACAAGGCGCAAGAGTAAAGTCCTCAAAATTCTCAGCGCAATCGAATTTGAATAGTCGATTTCAAATGCATTAATAATGAGCTTTCAAAATACCTATGTAGAGATTTTGTTGCTCCACCCTTTATGGTAAAAAACCACCCCCAGCCCGACAAGGCGCAAGAGTAAAGTCCTCAAAATTCTCAGCGCAATCGAATTTGAATAGTCGATTTCAAATGCATTAATAATGGGCTTTCAAAATACCTATGTAGAGATTTTGTTGCTCCACCCTTTATGGTAAAAAACCACCCCCAGCCCGACGAGGTGCTAGAGTAAAGTCATCGAAATTCTCAGCACAATTGAATTTGAATAGTCGATTTTAAATGCATTAATAATGGGCTTTCCAAATACCTATGTTGAGATTTTGTTGCTCCACCCTTTATGGTAAAAAACCACCCCTAGTCCGACGAGGCGCAAGAGTAAAGTCATCAAAATTCTTAGCACAATCAAATTTGAATAGTCGGTTTTAAATGCATTAATAATGGGCTTTCAAAATACATATGTAGAGTTTTTGCTGCTCCACCCTTTATGGTAAAAAACCACCCACAGCCCAACGAGGCTCAAGAGTAAAGTCATCGAAATTCTCAGCACAATCGAATTTGAATAGTCGATTTTGAATGCATTAATAATGGGCTTTCAAAATAGCTATGTAGAGTTTTTGTTGCTCCACCCTTTATGGTAAAAAAACACCCCCAGCCCAACGAGGCGCAAGAGTTAAGTCATCGAAATTCTCAGCACAATCGAATTTGAATAGTCGATTTTGAATGCATTAATAATGGGCTTTCAAAATACCCATGTAGAGTTTTTGTTGCTCCACCCTTTATGGCATAAAACCACCCCCAGCAACAAAAACTCTACATAGGTATTTTGAAAGCCAATTATTAATGCATTTAAAATCGACTATTCAAATTCGATTGTGCTGAGAATTTCAATGGCTTTACTCTTGCGCCTCGTCGGGCTGGGGGTGGTTTAATGCCATAAAGGGTGGAGCAATAAAAACTCTACATAGGTATTTTGAAAGCCCATTATTAATGCATTTAAAATCGACTATTCAAATTCGATTGTGCTGAGAATTTCGATGACTTTACTCTTGCACCTCGTCGGGCTGGGGGTGGTTTTTTACCATAAAGGGTGGAGCAACAAAATCTCTACATAGGTATTTTGAAAGCCCATTATTAATGCATTTGAAATCGACTATTCAAATTCGATTGCGCTGAGAATTTTGAGGACTTTACTCTTGCGCCTTGTCGGGCTGGGGGTGGTTTTTTACCATAAACGGTGGAGCAACAAAATCTCTACATAGGTATTTGGAAAGCTCATTATTGATGCATTTAAAATCGACTATTCAAATTCGATTGTGCTGAGAATTTCGATAACTTTACTCTTGCACCTCGTTGGGCTGGGGGTGGTTTTTTACCATAAAGGGTGGAGCAACAAAATCTTTACATAGATATTTTGAAAGCCCATTATTAATGCATTTGAAATCGACTATTCAAATTCGATTGTGCTGAGAATTTCGATGACTTTACTCTTGTACCTCGTCGGGCTAGGGGTGGTTTTTTACCATAAAGGGTGGAGCAACAAAATCTCAACATAGGTATTTGGAAAGCCCATTATTAATGCATTTAAAATCGACTATTTAAATTCGATTGTGCTGAGAATTTCGATGACTTTACTCTTGCACCTCATCGGGCTGGGGGTGGTTTTTTACCATAAAGGGTGGAGCAACAAAATCTTTACATAGGTATTTGGAAAGCCCATTATTAATGCATTTGAAATCGACTATTCAAATTCGATTGTGCTGAGAATTTCGATGACTTTACTCTTGCACCTCGTCGGGCTGGGGGTGGCTTTTTACCATAAAGGGTGGAGCAACAAAATCTCCACATAGGTATTTTAAAAGCCCATTATTAATGCATTTGAAATCGACTATTCAAATTCGATTGTGCTGAGAATTTCGATGACTTTACTCTTGCACCTCATCGGGCTGGGGGTGGTTTTTTACCATAAAGGGTGGAGCAACAAAATCTCTACATAGGTATTTGGAAAGCCCATTATTAATGCATTTGAAATCGACTATTCAAATTCGATTGTGCTGAGAATTTCGATGACTTTACTCTTGCACCTCGTCGGGCTGGGGGTGGTTTTTTACCATAAAGGGTGGAGCAACAAAATCTCCACATAGGTATTTTGAAAGCCCATTATTAATGCATTTAAAATCGACTATTCAAATTCGATTGTGCTGAGAATTTCGATGACTTTACTCTTGCACCTCATCGGGCTGGGGGTGGTTTTTTACCATAAAGGGTGGAGCAACAAAATCTCCACATAGGTATTTTGAATGCCCATTATTAATGCATTTAAAATCGACTATTCAAATTCGATTGTGCTGAGAATTTCGATGACTTTACTCTTGCACCTCATCGGGCTGGGGGTGGTTTTTTACCATAAAGGGTGGAGCAACAAAATCTCTACATAGGTATTTGGAAAGCACATTATTAATGCATTTAGAATCGACTATTCAAATTCGATTGTGCTGAGAATTTTGATGACTTTACTCTTGCACCTCGTTGGGCTGGGGGTGGTTTTTTACCATAAAGGGTGGAGCAACAAAATCTACATAGGTATTTTGAAAGCCCATTATTAATGCATTTAAAATCGACTATTCAAATTCGATTGTGCTGAGAATTTCGATGACTTTACTCTTGCACCTCGTCGGGCTAGGGGTGGTTTTTTACCATAAAGGGTGGAGCAACAAAATCTCTACATAGGTATTTTGAAAGCTCATTATTAATGCATTTAAAATCGACTATTCAAATTCGATTGTGCTGAGAATTTCGATGACTTTACTCTTGCACCTCGTCGGGCTAGGGGTGGTTTTTTACCATAAAGGGTGGAGCAACAAAATCTCTACATAGGTATTTGGAAAGCCCATTATTAATGCATTTAAAATCGACTATTCAAATTCAATTGTGCTGAGAATTTCGATGACTTTACTCTTGCACCTCGTCGGGCTGGGGGTGGTTTTTTACCATAAAGGGTGGAGCAACAAAATCTCTACATAGGTATTTTGAAAGCCCATTATTAATGCATTTGAAATCGACTATTCAAATTCGATTGCGCTGATAATTTTGAGGACTTTACTCTTGCGCCTTGTCGGGCTGGGGGTGGTTTTTTACCATAAAGGGTGGAGCAACAAAATCTCTACATAGGTATTTGGAAAGCTCATTATTGATGCATTTAAAATCGACTATTCAAATTCGATTGTGCTGAGAATTTCGATAACTTTACTCTTGCACCTCGTCGGGCTGGGGGTGGTTTTTTACCATAAAGGGTGGAGCAACAAAATCTTTACATAGATATTTTGAAAGCCCATTATTAATGCATTTGAAATCGACTATTCAAATTCGATTGTGCTGAGAATTTCGATGACTTTACTCTTGTACCTCGTCGGGCTGGGGGTGGTTTTTTACCATAAAGGGTGGAGCAACAAAAACTCTACATAGGTATTTTGAAAGCCCATTATTAATGCATTTAAAATCGACTATTCAAATTCGATTGTGCTGAGAATTCCGATGACTTTACTCTTGCGCCTTGTTGGGCTGGGGGTGGTTTTTTGACCAATCGTGATCTGAAATTTTTTTCTATGGCATATTCTGAAAGCACATAATTAGCACTAAATCGATGTGCCAGAAAAAATCAAAATAAACAATTTTCCATATATGGCTGTGCTAGCTTTTTTTGAAGCTGACACAGCCATCGATTTCAGCGAAATGGTAAGAGCACAAAAATTAAAAATTGCGCAATTAATTAGCACAAAAAAAGCACTAAATCGTTGTGTTAATCAAAATCGATTGTGCTCATATGGCTGTGCTAACTTTATAGACGTCTAATAAACACCCTGTTTTCACCATAGAATATTAATGAACAGATTCCTGTTTTCTCCGTTAATACAGTAACTTATTAATTGGAGAACCAATATTTGATTTGTCCGTGTTGTAATTGGTTAGTTAAAGTAAATTCAACATGACCTCTGGAATTCTCCGTAACCTCCATCTGAGGCTATCTGGAACTCTTGGCGCTTAGGGTCAAGGGGTCGTGGAGCAAACCACGTTAAAATCTGGCTCCCGAGATTTGAACCGAATTTTAGCATCAAGGGTGTCCATAGTGACGTGTTCGAGTGGCAGGAGCCGCGAGTAGGAAGATAAGCACGTTACAATTTGATATTTCAAAATAATTATTAATTACGTTGGAAAGTGGACAATGAACAGGAAGATGATTTACTTTTCTAGCAATACTTGAACAAGGAATTATAATCTCTACAACGTGACAACCTTCGAAGGTGTTTAGAATGTGATCGTTGCACTGACCTAACATATTTTTTTGGCTTCACAATTAAAAGTATCTTTGTTTAAACGTCTATGGGCGTTCCATACAAGTAATATATTACTTTGTTGTAGAACAACTTCTGTTTCTGTGATTATGAATGTTTTATTTATTGTTTGTAAACAACTTTTTAAATAAACATTATTATTATTGTGACACAGACTGTACATATATGTATTTAATTTCTTACAGAATATGTCAAGAAAACTTATTCTCTTGGTGGGATTATTGCATGTGAAATTTGTGGAAACATGTTTACGAAACGAGTAGACTTTTTTTGTCACTTTTTCACCAGACACCATTTTGAAGGGAGGAAAATATATAAGACTAAAATCAACCAAAAACAAATCGATAATACCAAACCTACAAATAATTATAATACAATTCCTATTGATCCTAATATAGTTGTAAAAGAAGAAATTGAAATAGTCGAACATGAATTAAAAGAAGAGTCACAGGAGACAGATCAGTTGAATAACGTTGAATATTTTAAATCACGCTCTAATGAAAATGTTATAAGTAACGATATTAATACTGAAAACTGTGATACAGATAAGAAGACTTCACCTTTTCTACGAAACCGTTGTTTTAATACAAATGAAAAGCGTTTTAAGTGTGATATTTGTCCAGAAACTTTTTTACGCAAAAGTCAGTTAAATGTACCGTGCTGTCACACAGGGGAAAAACCATATGAATGTAAAGTTTGTTTAAAATCTTTTACAGATTGTGAAAATTTGAAAAGACACATTCGTTGTCACACGCGGGAAAAGCCATACAAATGTGAAGTTTGTTTGAAATCATTTACAGTGAAGGGTAATTTAAATACACATATGCGCTGTCACACAGGGGAAAAACCATATAAATGCGACATTTGCTTCAAATATTTTACAAAACGTGCAAATTTGAATATACACATGCGTTGTCACACAGGTGAAAAGCCATTTGAATGTAAAATTTGTTTGAAATCATTTAAAGTTAAGGATACCTTAAACAGACATATGCGCTGTCACACAGGGGAAAAACCATATGAATGTAAAGTTTGTTTAAAATCCTTTAAAGATGGTGAACATTTGGAAAGACACATGCGTTGTCATACGGGGGAAAAGCCATACAAATGTGAAGTTTGTTCGAAATCATTTACAATGAAAGGTAGTTTAAATACACATATGCGCTGTCACACAGGGGAAAAACCATATAAATGCGTCAGTTGCTTCAAATATTTCACAAAACGTGCAAATTTGAATATACACATGCGTATTCACACAGGTGAGAAGCCATTTGAATGTAAAATTTGTTTGAAATCATTTAAAGCGAAGGATACTTTAAATAGACATATGCGCTGTCACACAGGGGAAAAACCATATAAATGTAAAGTTTGTTCAAAATCCTATAAAGATGGTGAAAATTTGAAAAGACACATTCGTTGTCACACGGGGGAAAAGCCATACAAATGTGAAGTTTGTTCGAAATTGTTTACAGTGAAGGGTAGTTTAAATATACATATGCATGGTCACACAGGGAAAAAACCATTCAAATGTGACATTTGCTTGAAATGTTTTTCACAGAAAAGTAATTTCAATGTACATTTGCGCAACCACAAATGAGAAACCTCTTGGACATTGTTTTGCGAGTCACTCATCTATCACATCTCCGATATTTTTTAAATACATGAGGAGTACAATTTTTAGACATTACAAATAAAAAATTAATTCACAAATTACAAACAAATGAGTCCAGACGTCCAGTCTTTTCACTCGTTTACCTGAGTATGTCTCGTGAGGTAAAGCTATACAGTCGTGAAATTCATTCTCTTTAGAATTGCCAGGACTAGAGCCAGACTCATCCTCCTTAGTACCATTGGTCTTAATATGTACTTCATATTATTCATCTTCCTCCTCCTCTCTAACAACAGAGTTTGGTAGAGGTACAAGAAACTGCCTATTTCTCGAAATAATTGTTTGTGAGTAATCTAATTCAAATTTTGTAGCATATACATAACTATTTTTCGCATGCCACCACAATTCCAAGCAATTCCTTCTTTATTTGTGCGTAATTGCGTTGTGTTAACGTTAAGGCTTTATATGCATAAGCTACTGGTTGTCCAGATTGCAGCAGAACTGCACCAATTCATTCTTTAGAACAATCTACTGATATAGTACTTTTTTCTTTTATATTAAAATGTTTAAGAACAGGTGTCTGTGATATAGTTTCTTTAATTTTTGTTTAACATTTATCCTGTTTTTCTGACCAATGTCAACTTACCTCTTTTTTAAGCAGCTGCCTCAATGGGGCTGTTAGTTCTGATACATTCTCAACGTGTTTAGAGAGATAAGTGTAGAGCATTCATAATAGTCTTTGTATATCACCTCTGTTTTCCGGCTTTTCCATGTACTTTATGTACTCAGCTTTTTCATTATTAACTTTTTGACCAGTTTCATTGAAAATGAATCCCAAGAACTTCATTTTATTCTGACCAAAACTACACTTTTTATAATTGAATCTAATATTGTTTAATCTAGCTGTTTCTAATACGTTAAAAAGTCTTTTGTCATGATCTTGCTTTGACGTCGAACCATATACTATTATATCATCAATGTAAGTTTGTACACCCTCTATATTAAATATGTTTTTAAATCGTTTATGGAAAATTTCAGAAGCAGAGTTAAGGCCATATGGAAGCCGTACAAATTTGTACCTGCCAAAGCAGGTGTTGAATGTACATAGATCAATGCTCGTTTCATCTAATTTGATGCTCCAGAAAGCATTGGATTCATCTAATTTACTGAAATGTTTATTGCCCCTCAAATTAGGAGCAATCTCGTCTACCGTTGGTAGCTGAAAATACTCACGTTTGATGGCTCGATTTAAGTCACGAGGATCAATGCATATTCTAACAGAATTTGTATCAGGTTTTTTTACCATTACTAATGAGTTTACCCAGTCTGTAGCTTTGTCTACCTTTGTGATAATTTGATTGCTTTCCATATTGTCCTTCTTTAATGATTCTTTCAATGCCAAAGGAGCTTTTCTCCGCGGATGTAATACGGGCGTTCTTCTTGTATCACCACCAATAATACGGGCGAACATTGAGATCCTGGACTCACTGTATTATCTGCTACCCCAGAGGACACCTTGTAATATCCAGAACCTGTAATAAAACCTACGTCTTGTGTCCCTGAAAATAACGCAAAGGCAGCGTAGCTGGCTGTCAACACCCACGAGTACGTAGGAAACGGGAATCGACGATTCCTGAAATAAAATGTCCGAAAGGTTGGATTCGGCCCCCGCTGCTATCAGCTGTTGTCGATAATGAGAGGTATTGTATAGGGTTACGTCTGGAATAGGATTAGGTTGACGAACAGTTACACATATTATTTTACCAGTAGATTATGGATTTTTATATGTTACCTATGCAAATCATTTGTACGACCTCGGGTCATTCACTCCCTTTTCATACGAACAGGCTCCCCCTGATTGGGAAATTAAACGTCGTTATGAATTTTTACGGGTTTATTATTAACAAAAAAACAAGAAATAAAAAATGAATGCAATTAATGACAATAAGAAAAAAACTCAAATATATATATATAAAAAATACGTTTACAATTTACTAAATCAACTATTGGTTTAGGAGTACTTTTCGTTATATGATACGTACAAGAAAAATAGTATTTTATGTGGTTAAAATAAAATTGGTTAAACTGAAAGTTTTTCGGTGCAGACTGAGAGTTCCTTACACCTTAGTTTTAGGATTACGTCTATAAAACCTAGCAAACAATTTCAAACGGGGACTACCGGGTTGTACCACGACTAACTGAGTTAATCCATTTCCGCCTTTATTGGGGATTATACTAACCATCCCCCACCTAGCCCACCAAACCACCTTCGTATTTTTAGTCAATTTGTGAAGAATAAATTTTAATAATTTTCAATAATAACCTAACCAAACCCAGTGCTGAGTAATTACATGTAAGTACTTTAAAAATAATTACAATTACAAAGTACTTTTCCAAAAAAGGAATTAATTACAATTATAAAGTACATGTCGTAAAAATAGGAATTATATTGATTTAATTACAATTACATTAAAAAAGGAATTATCAATTACTTTGCGGATAAAACAACAAATTATGATAAAATGGAGGAACCAACCGGTACGAATAAAATTTTGAAATAGGTACCTATAATTCAAACTGTTAAACTAACAGCCGATTGCAGCGACTTTCTGAAGGATTCCTTACAGTTAAAGATATCTTAAGGGACGGTTGGATAAAGCGTTTATTGTTTTCTATACAATTTTAGGTCTCCTTAACTGAAGGGAAAAAGATATAATCCTTGAAAGTAGTATAAAAATGCAGCAGGGAAGTTAATAATAAAATGTGAACTTTTAAAAGTTTTATTGATTAGAACGAAAAAAAAATACAAAAATTTGGGTTTGTAGGTTTGTATATTATAATCGTATCATACAAATCGGGCATCATTAGTCTGGGGCCGTTTAATCAAAAAGATAAAAATAGTTTAACTGTTTTACACCAAACATTTTATTGACATTCAGTGATCAACTCTCGTCAAAAAGTATCTGATACTTTTTTTGACATGGTTTATATTGTTACTTTTCATAACGACAAGTTTTTCAAAATTGCTGACAGACAGCGCATGCCTTCAGAGAGTGTTGACAATTGTTGCGAATAAGAATAATCTCTCAACGAGTCCAGAAGAGGGAAGTACCGTATTAAATTTAAAAAACACTTTTCTTATCAAGGGGTAGCTATCTAGCATCGTAATATTTTTTTCTTAAATCATTGAGATATTGTAATACTTCTAACTGTATTTCATTTTTTTTACAATCGAATAGTTACGTCTTCATTGAAGTCAAAAAAGTTGTTGTATCAAAGTGTGGTTGTGTTAGTTGTGCAATGTTTTGGCCTTCCACTGTGATTTTAGCGTGTCTGTGGTTGTAGCGAGGTCAGTTGGCAAAAATGTTTTATGGTTGAGTTGTGAAGGCGTACCTGTTCTTGTCAAGTGTAATGAACTGGTTTCTGCTTTTGTCTTGAAATATTCTCCGAGTGTGTCTATTGGTTTATAATTCATGTTTTTGAGGTCGATATAAAGCCTCTTCCACCTTTTTTTCGTTTGAGTGTAAATCTTTCTATTTTAGAGTGGATATGTGATGTACTCTCAGTACTCTGTATTTGGTACATAATTGTTCCTGTTAACCTGTTGTGCTCGTCTAGCTCAGTGTTACTACATTTAATTATTCCAAATGAGTATGTTAGTACGGGTACTGCGAATGTATTTATTGCTTTCAAGAACTAAATATCATAAAACAAATAGCAGTTAATAATAATTACGATCCAAATTTAATAGACAATATCATAATTAAAAAGTTACGAAAACATACTCTAGACCAAGTATTTCCTTCTGATAAAAACAAAAATAACCAATTTAAAAGCTTAACATATTTTGGAATACCATCCTTAAAAACCAAATCATTTTTAGAAACTTTAGACTTAAATATTTGCTTTAAAACCGATAACAAATTATTCAAATTCATTAAAAACAACAAATCTAAATCTTCAAAATTAAACAAATCAGGAGTTTATAAATTAAAATGTGGTAATGACAACAAACTGTGATAAAATTTATATAGGTAGAACTATTAGGAATTTTAAAACTAGAATTTCAGAACACAAACGTAGCTATAATAAACAAAAATTAGATTCCAACTACTCAAATCATTTATTAGCAAACCAACACACTTTCGACTCAAATTTTGAAATTTTGCATGTAGAACCTAAATCCTTGAAATTAAATCTTTTAGAAGCTCTTGAGATAAATAAAAACAAATATTCTGATAACCTTCTTAACGACCAAATAGATATCAACAATTCTCCCTTATTAAACCTTTTTACTTAGAAACTTCCTGTACGATTGTTGTGAATGAATTTCCAGGTAAACCTGTTTAATACTTTAGTTAATCCCTTATTTTTCGCCTTTTATTTCCAAGTAAATAGATTATAATACTTTTATCCGTAAAATTCCTTATCAATGCACTGTATATAAATTAAAAACTTTTCATGATACCTCCATTCGTTTGAGAAAGCTACTGTGTAGCGAAACGCGTCACAAGTTGTATTTGAACATAGTTCAATTGTAATGAAGGTTTAAACAAAAAATTTTATTGTTTTATTTCATAGTTATTGCTTTCACTTTATTTCTACCTGATAGTTCTGTTTTGAGTATTTGTATTATCCTGTGTTTGTAATTGTTTTTCAAATTTTCTTTAGTATTCGCATGTTATGTGTCCATTTCCTGTATGTATCCAAGGTATTTGTAAGTTTCGTTTATTTCCATGTTTTTAATGATGTTTGTGTCGTGTAATAATAGTCCCAGAGGTAGCCACGTAAAACGCATGTTAAACGGTTCCACCTAGATTTTTTTTTAATCGATGCTCTATGAGCCAAAAAACCCAAAGCCAAATTTCTGCCCATAGGTCGGACTGCAATAGGGTGTGGCGGGGGGGTAAACACGACGTTTTCATTAGGGCGATTGAGCACATGTGGTTCCACTCTGCAAATTGTTTCTATGTATAGTCTAGCCCTCCACTAGAAGCCAAAAAAATGGCAGAGCATTTCCGGGTTGCGGCAGGCCTCGACGGCGGCGGCCGCGGTGATCGAAATTCGATTAGCGATGGAAAAAAAATCAATCGGTACCACTCTGCGGGTTTTTTCATCGCATTTTGCACACCCCGTAGACCAATATTTAATTATGGCAGAGTAGTTACTGGGCGGCAAACACCTTGCCAGGTCTCGGCAAAGGCTACCGAGGTGCAGAGGCGGTGCGCACACTTGGGTTCGGTGAAAAAAAAAGAAACGAGAGTTGGTTCCACTCTGCCGTTTTTTTCTTCGCATTGTTTACCTCATAAACAATGTATTTGAGCCCCGGCAGACCCGACCGAAGGCGATATGTAAACGTCGTGTTTACATCACTCTGCCGAGCACTTCGCAGCCCGGAAATGTTCTGCCATTTTTTTCCGGTTCTAATGGAGGGCTAGACTACACATAGAAACAACTTGCAGAGTGGAACCACATGTGCTCAATCGCCCTAATGAAAACGTCGTGTTTACCCCCCCGCTACACCCTATTGCAGTCCGACCTGTGGGCAGAAATTTGGCTTTGGGTTTTTTGGCTCATAGAGCATCGATTAAAAAAAATCTAGGTGGAACCGTTTAACATGCGTTTTACGTGGCTAGCTCTCGGACTATAAGTAGTCGTCATGTTTAGTGTGTTTTCCTTTGATGATTCTGTTTGTTTTGCATTTATCTGTACCGAATTTCATTTGAATATCTTCTGTGATTTTCAGAAGGTTGTTAAGTTCTTGCCTAGTTGATGCATAAAGTTTCAAATCGTCCATATACAATAGGTGTGATATTATAATAAGTGGATGAGTGCCTGTTATTTTGTAGCCATAATTATTATTAAAATGATCTCTATCTTAAGTTCACACTTGCTGGTAATGTTCACCTAATCCGAGCGTGTGTAAATGCAAATGGCTCAGCAGTTACATATTTAGAAATTATTATTATTTACTATTATTATTATTATTGTGACACAGATTGTACATATATTTTTTTAATTTCTTACAGAATATGTCAAGAAAACAAATTCTCTTGGGGGGATTGTTGTATGTGAAGTTTGTGGAAATATGTTTACGAAACGAGTAGACTTTTTTTGTCACTTTTTAACCAGCCACCATTTTGAAGGGAGTAAAATATATAAGACTAAAATCAACCGAAAACAAATTGATAATACTAAAACTACAATTAATTATAATACAATAATTCCTATTGATCCTAATATAGTTGTGAAAGAAGAAATTGAAATAGTCTAACAGGAATTAAAAGAAGAGTCGCAGGAGACAGATCAGTTGAATAACGTTGAAGATTTTAAATCATGCTCTAATGAAAATGTTATAAGTAACGATATTAATACTGAAAACAGTGATACAGATAAGAAGACTTCACCTTTTCTACGAAACCGTTGTTTTAATACAAATGAAAAGCGTTTTAAGTGTGATATTTGTCCGGAAACTTTTTTGCACAAAAGTCAGTTAAATATGAGTTTCCAAGCTGAGGAACACCCATACAAATGTGAAGTTTGTGTGAAATCATTTAGTGTGAAGGGTAGTTTAAATATACATATGCGTTGTCACACAGGGGAAAGACCATATGAATGTAAAGTTTGTTTAAAATCTTTTACAAAATCTGAAAATTTGAAAAGACATATGCGTTGTCACACTGGTGAAAAACCATTCGAATGCGAAATTTGTTCGAAATCATTTAGAGTGAAGGATACTTTGAATACACATATGCGCTGCCACACAGGGGAAAAACCATACGAATGTAAAGTCTGCTTAAAATCTTTTACAAAGTGTGTAAATTTGAATAAACACATGCGTTGTCACACTGGTGAAAAGCCATTCAAATGCGAACTTTGCTTAAAATCGTTTAGCGAGAAAGGAAATTTAACTAGGCATAATATTCTCTGTCACACAGGGGAAAAACCATTTAAATGCGAAGTTTGTTCAAAATCGTTTACTAAAAGCAATAGTTTAAATGCACATTTGCGTTGTCACAATTACGAAAAATAAACCGTTCGAATGTAGGTACCGTTTGCCTAAAATCGTTTAGAGAAAATGAAGTTTTAAAAAGACACAGGCGAAAAAGCATTGTTATGTGAAAGATGCTGGAAATTATTTACAGAAAAAAATCAGGTATTTACACACATGCGTTCCCACACAGGAAAAAAAAAATCATACACATGTAAAGTTTGTTCGAAATCCTTTAATGATAACGGCAATTTAAATAAACACATATACGTTGTCACAAGGGCGAAATGTTGAAGGAACTCGCAGAATTTTAATGGGAAATGGATTTTGAGATTTTTTTCCAAAAATTGATACGCGGAGAACCAGGGCCGGCTCAAGAGATGTCCGCACCCTGAGCAAAATTTGTATTGAATGGATTGTTTTCATTTTAATTCGGTTATGTGGTTCATTTACAGTAGTTTGTTTCTATTGTCGTGGAATAAATTATATCCTTCTATCTTATAAATATTGTTTTTCTTATAAGTTATATTGGAAAATGTATCTAGGTGAATGTTTTGTTTTAATATATTGTAATTCAATATATTCAATAAATGGTATTGAAACAATGATGTTCCCTTTATTTATTTGTCAAAGTAAATAATATGTAGATTACCTCGATAATTTGATGGAAATATTACAGTGTCGTCATGAGCGTATTCCACATTCAATTATCAAGATGAGAGGCATACATTTTGTTTACCTTCTTGGATTTTACTGCAAAAATCAAATTCTGATAATTGGCAGACAATTTAAAAACAGCGCACGCGTAATATGGTCTTTCATAAAATAGATATAATAAGCTGATTTTAGGCGGTGAACCGGTAATAGCTTTGGTTGTCCTCATGGTTTCCCTTCCCAGTAAATGTATGTATGTATGTATTTTGGGGTAACATTCACTGAGACCTAAAAGATCTATTGTGCCCCCTTACTTCTACTTAGTTTCTGAGGAGAGTCTCAGATACTAGTAGCTCCTTTAGTCCTATTTCCCGGAGGAATTTTAGGATTTCTGCAGGCCTCAACTTAGGTAACTGTCCCTCTTCTATCCAGTAGTCTCCCAGGTACTGTGCCCTAGGATTCTGAAATACTGTGCAGTTCGCAAGTATGTGGATGGAGGTTTCTTCTTCCATTCCACAAAATCTACAATCTTCTTCCTCCACTATTTTGAGCTTTTTAAGGTGTTCATTCAGGCGACAATGTCCCGTTAGGATTCCTGTTAAAACTCTTAGTGCAGTTTTGCTTTGACTTATGCATTCATTTGATCTCAACAGGTTGTAGTCACCCAGAAGAATCTTTGATTGCCTAAGCCCTACTAGATCTTTCCAATTGTCAGATCTTCTCTTTTCTTCGGCTTTACCTATTTCTTCCAATATTATATTGGAGCTGATTCCGCAAAAGGGTTCCGGCCCCCAAAAGGGTATTTCAGTCCCCCTCTTCGCTAGTTCATCTGCTATTTCGTTTCCTTCTATTCCAGTGTGTCCTGGAATCCACAGTAAGGTGACTATATTGTTCTCGCCTAGTTCATTAAGTTTGCCTAGGCATTCCCACACCATTTTGGAACTGATTACACAAGAACTCAGCGCTTTAATGGCTGCTTGACTATCAGACATTATGATAATCCTTTGCCTTCTATATCCTTTGTCAATATTGAACTGGGCACACTTTCTTATTGCGTGAATTTCCGCTTGAAAGATACTTGGGGTTTTTCCCAAGCTTTCAGAGTGTTTGGTTCCTGGCCCGTACACTCCTATCCCAGTTCCCTCTATTGCTTTTGAGCCGTCTGTGTACCATTGAATGGCATTCTTTCCAAGTCTGGAAATGGTATTTGGATCCCATTCCTTCTTGTTGCTTAATTCCGTAACGAATTTCTTTAAAAATTATACTTTTTCATCATACCATCTTGTGGCATGTCCCAGGCTGTCCGATTTCTAAGAAGTGAAGAGGTGGTTTTTTTTTTAATGATTCCCTCTCTACTTAGTCTGTATCTTGTTCTTTCTGCAACACTCTCCACCACCATATGTAATGGTGTGAGGTTGAGAATCACTTCCATTGCTGCCGTTGGGCATGTACTCATTGCTCCTGTTATGCATATACAGGCTAGTCTTTGAATTTTGGAGAGGTTTTCTCTCGTCGTCAAGAGGCTAGTTCTACTACTCCACGCAATGGCTCCATAAGTGATGATTGGTCTCACTATGGCAGTGTACATCCAGCTCAGGATTTTTGGGTTACAACCCCAGTTTCTCCCTGCCAGATTCCTGCACACCATTAGAGCCATTTTTGCTTTGTATGTAATCTCCTTCTCGTGTTTGTTCCACAGGAGTTTGCTGTCTAGAGTCAAACCTAGATACTTGACTTCTTGTCTCCATTCAACGTCGTTCCCATCAAGTTTAATGGTTTTGAGGTTGAGTTTTCTTTTCTAAGTGAAGGCTATCAAGATGGTTTTGGTGGGGTTGATGCTGAGTCCCACTTGCCTACACCAGCTATTTGTATAGTTCAGACCCTTTTGTACGATGTCACAAAGGGTGTTTTCAAATTTTCCCCTGGCTGTTATAACAATATCATCGGCATATCCTTGGCAGGATATTCCGAGGTCTGTCAAACCACACAGGAGTTCGTCAACCGTCAGACTCCACATTAATGGGGATGCTACTCCTCCCTGTGGGCATCCTCTGGTTGTGCAGATGGAGACAATGTCTTTGCTCGTTCTCGTCTCTGCTACTCTAGTGGTGAGCAGTTCCGACATCCATTTGGATGTCGTGCTGTCTACACCTCTTCTATTTAATGCTCTCTTGACAGCTTCATGTGGAGTGTTGTCAAAAGCTCCTTCTATGTCCAAAAATGCACATACTACAGTTTCTTGGTTGTCTAAGGCACCTCGGATATCCTCCGTCAGTTGTACCAGTGCAGTCTCCGTAGATCTGCCTGCCCGGTAAGCGTGTTGATACGGGTGGAGAGGTAGTCTCTCTAGGATTTCCGTTCTAATATAGTTATCAATAGCTTTTTCCATAGTTTTAAGCACAAACGATGTTAGGCTAATTGGTCTGAAGGATTTGGGGTTTGTTGTGTCCCTTTTTCCAGCTTTTGGAATGAAGGTTACTATTGCCCTTCTCCATGCTTCTGGTATATAACCCAGTTCCAAGCTACTTCGACTAATTCTAACCAAGTGTGGTAGAATTTCGTCTTGTCCTTGCTGGAGCAATGCTGGGAAAATCCCATCTGCTCCAGGTGTTTTGAAAGGTGAAAAGGTGTTCATAGCCCATTTCAACCTATCGTTACTACAAATGTGCTTGGCCATTGTAGTACTTTCTCTCGAAGGTCTGTTATGACCTTCGAGAGGATTATCTCCTCTGTTTGGGGTACTTCCAGGAAAATGAGTTTCTAGTAAGAGTCGCACTCTTTCCTCCTCATTTTCGGTATATTTACCGTCTGGCATCCTCAAAGCCATATCTGTGTTGACCCTACTTTTCGCCATGACTTTGTAAAGTCTTGCCGCAGCAGGTGTTGTGTTTATATCTTCACAGAATTTCCTGAAGCTATTTCTTTTAGCTTTTCTTATTTCCTTGTAGTAGGTGTTTCTCACCTCGGTGTAACTCTGCCAGTCTCCGGTGAATTTTGCTCTATTTAAAAGGTCCCGGGTTTGAGATCTTAGTTCTGACAGATGTTTGTTCCACCAGGGTGCATCTTTGCTGCTTCGTTGTTCTTGAAGAGGGCAGCTCGATTCAAATGCATCGATTATTGCCCTGTTCAGATCCTCAAGCTCATTTTCCAGGTCGAGATGGTGCTTAGCCCTTACTTTCCTCTGGATATGTGCTAGATTTCCTTTCAGACAGGTGTTATAGTTGTCCCAATCTGTTTTTCTTGGTTTTCTCCTGAGGCTTACCTCAGGTATGCCTAGCTCTAACTTGAATGTTATGATACTATGATCGGAGAGAGATGGTTCACCCGATACTCTCCAATCTTTTACTATATGTTTTAGATCACGAGTTGCAAGTGTGACATCTAAAACTTCTTGCCTTACCCTTGTTACAAATGTGGGGGTATTCCCTATATTGTGAATATCAAGGTTTTTATTAAGGATATATTCTAAAAGTTGCTCACCTCTCTGGTTGGTGTTGCTGCTGCCCCAAACGGTGTTGTGTGCATTGGCATCACATGCTAGAAGTAGAGGTAGTCTCTTCTCTTCACAGTACTCCACCAGCCTTTGTACCTCTGGGGGTGGTGCTAGCCCATCTCCCTCAAAGTAGCATGATGCTATTACTATCTCCTTGCCCTCCTTCTTGTGTTCGAGGTGTGCTCGAACTGGATCGAGGTCCCGAGTCATGTATTCTGAAAGACAAAAATAGTTAATATTGTTCCTTATCATAATACATGTGCTTGGTATATCACTACCAGTGTGATATACTATTTTAGCATCTTTACATGCTAATCCTCTTACCTGGTTATTATTGACCCAAGGTTCTTGGATCAAACACATCCCCCATTGGTCCTTGGTGAACAATCTTGTGATCACCGCCGAAGCTCCTTTGGCATGGTGAGCATTAACTTGAGCTAAGTTAATTCCCGCCATCCTGTTGATTATCTTCTTGGGTGTTTCCCTCTTTCGTCAGGGTGATGTCCCCTTCAGTAAGAGTACTGTCCCCTTCCTCCGACACAATCTCCATTCCCTCCTCGGACAGCGGCGACTCCTCCCCAAGCAGTTTGGTAATGTGTAGGCTTTCTACACTACCTGAGTCGCCACTGGCCTTGGAGGAAATGGATGCCTTCTCCAGGTCTCCTTCCCCTTCCTTTCTGAGGCCATGTACGGGGATTTTCCCAAACCGGTAATGAATGGTGAACCCGTTGTTCTTGATTTTTTGGCAGGATAGATTGTCTATTCCTGCCCTCAAGACTAGGCCTTTGTCCTCTTCTTTAAGATTGAGGACCTTCCACTGGTCTGTTTCCAAACCATCATTCTGCGCTTTGATCAAGCGAAGCAGCTTTCCTTCCTCTACGCCTTTGCTTCTTGGGAGGAAGATCGTGGCGGTATGCATTTTTGGGATGTCGTCTCCCTGGCACACCGTCAGTTCTACTCCCTTCCAGCTTTCCAGCTGTGGTACTATCAGCCGGAGCCATTCTGCAGTCTGTGGTGTTTCACAGTCGATTAGAACGACTCCTGGTCTGAAATGTATGCCACTAAACTGGAGCTTATGCTCCCATCCAGCATACATTTCTTCTATTATTGCGTTCTCCAGCAAGGTTTGATCGTCCGCACTGAGGGAAGTCTCAGGGTACGCCCTAGGGAGAACTGCCATCCTTATTATTTTTGCTGCAGCTGCATAGCTGCCAGCTGAAGAAGGGATGGCTATCCTGTCCTCCTTTTTCTTCTTCATCTGTACTTGCGGTGACTGGGCTGTCGCCACTCCCCGCTTACGTTTTCCTCCTTTAGGAGGGATATTTTCTGCTCTCCTTGTTTTTTCCGCTCTGTGGCTTTCTTTCTTGCTTCCTCCGGTGCAAGTCCCTGTTCAAGGAAGCGAAGATACCATCTTACCCCCGCTCCACTAAGTCCACGCCTTAGTGGATCGTCCCTTCCTCCGGGCTTACCCAGTGCTGGAAGGAGGGGGGTCTTCTTATTTTTTATCCAGGGTTTTTTCCGGAAACTTTCGCCAGTTGAGGAGGTTGAGGGTATAGGTGCCCCTGCCTTTCTCCTCTCCTGCTTTTCTCTGGCTTCCTCAACACGAGGTTTGCTCGCGTGTGAGGAAGCTGCTGTATTTTTGGGCACTTCGGATACACTGCTCCGACTTGTGCCCGATTGCGGTGCTTGCCCGCTTGGCTTCTTTTTCTTTTTTCTTTCCATGGTTGATCCCACGAGTAGCTAGGGAAGCATAAGGTCCACTCCTGCAGAGCCCCGCATGCAGGAGTAAGGGTATTCAAAACTGGATGTCCCCAGGTATCCAGAGTCCGCATATTAGCGATCAAGCTTCCCCTTGACCACGCAGTCCTCGGCATATGCTGTTCCACCTTGACTTGGGGGGTTTTTATTGTGGTCTCCTTCCACTTGGCCAGCTGTTTAAGGCAAGCCCCCACATCTAGTGAATATACCTCATCAACCACCTTCCACTAGATACGGTTTATATCAGGCAGGTTTCCACAAGCAGTCTACTGCTCCGACGACCCCGCTGACTCCGGCAACCGACCGGCTATCAACTAACTCGTCGGGACAGCAGTCCACTCTCCACGCTGAAGATCCTGATATCGGATTTCTGCATTCCACAGAGATCCGTTGAGCTGTCCTTGGTTTCACGTATTCCTCTTGAAGAGGAACAGCTACTCGGCTCCCCCACCAACGACCAGGTCTCACAGCTCCTTGGGGTAAACACAGGATATCCTATGGATATCCATATATTGTCAACGATTGGTCCATATGGACATGGACACAGAATGGATGTCCATTTACCAATAGTACAATGGATATATCCTATTTAGAATATTTGCGGAGTAAGAAAAGTATTTTTAAAATAGGTCTTTATTTGTTTACAATTCTACAAGAAGTGCCCTGGACATCCAAATCTGTCTTCCCAACACATTAAATTTTCTTAATTAGCTATTTTAAAATTACGTCACTCATCCGGCTTTACCGATGAATGATATTTATTTCAGACAAAATAATTATAAGTCGACTTTTATAAATTTTAACAGAGTATAATATCTTAGTAAAATATTCAACATACAAGATAGTTCAATTGAAACCCATCTTTGGTCCAGGAAAAATTTATTGACAAGTACAGTTACAAATAACTACCACTACAATTGAAGCAAATATCCCAATGTTTCACCAACCTATGTATACCCTGCTTATAGAATTCTGGTGGCTGCTGCTGGAAGAATTCTTTCACAGCGTTTTGTACTTCTGCGTCCGACTGAAAACGGTTACCTTTTAACGCCTTTTTTAGTGGCCCAAAGATGTGAAAATCGCAAGGCGATAAATCGGGACTATATGGTGGATGCTCTAATATCCTCCATTTCTTTCGTTGCAGATTTTCTTTCACTACGTTGGCAACATGAGGCCGAGCATTATCGTGAAGCAGAATAACACCACGTGAAAACTTCCCTGGACGTTTTCTTCTTATTGCTTGATGGAGCTTGTTCAAAGTTTCATTATACAGGTCATGGAGACTATATAAGGAGATCGAACTCCATGTAATTCATTTTTTGGTAATGGTAGAGGGCGCCAGTCTTAAACGAGTACCAGAAACATCTGACTGCAGAACAATAACAGCCAATCATGAGTCTTGCACACACTTTCAGTTCATGGTTTTTTATTGGTTGCTAGCTCATTTGACAGTATGGTAGGTAAGTGAGGTTAGGGATGAAACATTTTTTGACTAAGAAATCCGTTTTCGTCCTCGTCTTGGAAAATATCTTAAATTGTGGTCGTTTGGTAGTAAAATATGATACAACTTGCCAATAACATTTATCTTCGCATGGAATTTTAGAGGACTTGAAGGTTTGGCACAGTCATAATTAGTATAAAAAGTATTTGAACGAAAAATGTGAAAAAGACACCCTTTAGTGCAAGTAAGTATATTCTAGAACTAATTTGTTCATTATATATGAATAATGTGTTTAAGTTTTTCAGAATTTGGTTTTCCACACAGTAACATATGGAATATGAAAATCAATTTAAATGCCTTCGAATAATTTAGATTTGAAGAATTATATCTTGCAAGTAAAAAAAATACAGTTTGATGAAACAATAGAAGGTATGTATAGATAAATAGACAGTATAGTCAATGCTCTAATAACAGGATCGATTAATTACAAATTTGTTAATAAGTAATATCTGATATTTTCGGTTATTTTCTATAAAATGAATGAAAGCCAATTGCTCCTGAACTGGCAAAGCCTTTACAAGAAGAAATTATGAAAATGATGAATATACAGAATTGCAGGAGACTTGTAATTTACTACACATTTTGTAACTTTCACCTAAATATAAAGTGTACAATCAGTACCTATATTGTCTCTAACTTTATACCTACCTACCCTATGGTCTGCCATATGTTTCTAGCTTACTATGGGTTATCAGTTTACTGTTGAAGTTGAAATGAGATAACTAGGATATTTAATATTCTCTACTCAAGGCTTTATAGCATTATGATTGAATTCTGTCTGTACTGGCAAATAATTTTTAAAACAAAAAAATATTACAAAATATCGATAAATACATAGATATCTTCATATGAGATTGGTTTTGAGGAAAATGGTCCATTATACATGCCACTATCGAACCCAAAATTGTATATACAAACATCTAGGCTACCAAGCAAATATGTGCTACTTTTTTTCTAGGAATTACTAGAGCCTTTGATGGTGTTAAACACTGTGGTATTTTCTATAAATTATATTAAATGATGTGTCCAGAATACTTGCTATTAAGCCTGAAAGCTACCTTAGTTATAAAAAACTGCAAGTGAAAGTGAATTACAGTTTTTCTCCAAAAATGTATACCTCAACATGAAGTCCTCCAGATTTGATTTCACACGAACACATTCAAATTTGCAAATATACATATTGCATTATGTAGATGTATGTGATCAGTCATAACAATCTCAAAATAACAGTGAATGAGCTACAATAACTTACAGCAGAATAGTGAAATGGATTTAAAGGTGTAGAATGAATCCCAATGCTTCAAATTTATCTATGCACATGCAATCTTCAATATGTTTAATTACAATAAAAAATAGGTACAATATATTATGTTTAATCATCACTGTCAACAGGTACAACTTACTAATGATATTAGTTCATGCAAAGGTTTTCCATATAGGTAAAGTACATATTATATGTAAATAGTACATAGGTATCATGCAAGAAAATTATTACTTTATTCTAATACAAAAACGTACAAAAAATTACTATTCACAGTTTCCTAATAACACAAACACAGTGCAAAGTACACAGAATATAGATATATTCATACTCTGACCAATTTCAACATACAATTTTATTTTTATATTTGCAACAGATTGTTAGTACCATGGCAGACTGTTGAATGACTTATACATATTATGTTCACTGGGCTGTTCAGATCTACATGTATATGAAGTGTTTTGTCTTCCCTTATTGCCAGATTTCAAGTTGTTATTTGATCATTTTGTATAAAAATTCTTCTGGGGAGGTATTGGCCACTTTAATTGGTTCTTTGGACCACTCACTATTCAGATACACCTACTCAAGGATATACTAAAACTACAATTTCCAATATTTTTGTCATCTGAAGACCAGTTTCTTTGAAAATTACATCTGTTGACATTCTATAACCTTCACTACACTATTTTAAATTCACTGCGTTTTATCTGTAGATGTTATCCCACAAGTGCCATAGACTGAAATTAGGTACTTAGCTGAAGATTGGTAACAAAGAAGTGTTAAAAATCACTTTCAATGTCGAATGGTTTTAGTAACCCCTGTAGAGGTAGAGTGTACCAATATTTTTTTCCATTTGTTGTATATTTTTACTCCAAAATTAATAATTTGATTTCCTATTTTCTATCACTGAATTCAATTTATATTTTTCTGTATACAAAGTATACCTATTAGTAGTTTTTCCAAATTACTTTCACAGCTTATTCCTTATATCAACTATCATATCATTGTTCACCTTTTTTCTTCCAGTTCTCTTGAATTTTAATTGTATATATCAGCAAAAGTAAAGTATTTTGTGTGCCATTGTGCTTTTTCTAGACTTCTCACGAGTAATGTATATAATTTGAATCCTAACATAATAAATATTCTTTAGTACTTTATTTATCTTTGAATATTTTCAATCACCTTGGGTAACTGAAAACACTCAGGCTTTCTTAACTTCAATTCACGTCTCATCGTTTTAAATCAGATGCACTATCAACCACTATTGCAATAATTTTTAACAACGCACACACTTTGTCTTTTTTTAATTTTTAACAATAATTTTAATCTTTCTAGCTCCTACTTTTAGTTTTTATTATTGTCATAACTAATGTTTACAATTTGGCTACTGTCACTAATAAAAACTAAGGTTACTTATTTGGATGGTGCCCGTGTTGCAATGCGCAGCGTAGCGGTGAAAATACAAACTGCTTAGATAGTCGATTTTGAGGTCAGGTTTTGTCAATTTCTCCGTATGAGTTAGTTCTCCTTATATAGTCTCCATGATACAGGTCATGGACAGATCCTATACTCACACCAACATTTTCTGAATTTTCTCTGATTGGAATTCGACGATTTTCTCTAATCAGGCCTTCCACACATGCCACATTCCTGTCTGTTGATGCAGTAATCAATGCACCTGGTCGTGGCTTATCATTCGTCCTCTCTTCTCCATTCTTAAATTTTCGACACCATTCCTTCACAGTTGGATATGCAAAACATGCGTTTCCATACACTGCTTGCATTCGCGTATAAATTTGCAACGGTTGCACACCTTCAGCACACAAAAATTGAATGACCGCACGCTTATCACATTTGGACGGATTGTTAACAACAAACGCCATTTCAAAGTCACAATACTTAAAATCGCTGTCAAATATAAACGAAATAAACAGATCAGTGTGACGTTTGCATACACTACTAATGTTGGAAAACGTCAGTTGAATGATTACAATTGTTTCCAAGGCTAACCTGACCAAAGATGGGTTTCAGTTGAACAAGCCTAGTAGTTATAATATAATATTACAAAACTAATGAATAGAGCATGGGCCGGACTGATTGTAGCACTCCGCCATCCCGACTCATACAGCGTCCTCGCTGGATTTTCTTGGAGATTTTTCGAGTTCTAGATTCTCTCGAGTTTTGTTTCTTTTAACAACGTCCTTTCTGAAATAAAATAAAAAACAGAAGTACTATTCATAATAACAATGTTAAGATATAATATTTTGTTAAGCGTACCTTTGAAAAGCTACCTGATGTTTATTATTGCCTTCTAACAGGCCTCTTTATTTTCATTATTGCTTTCTAACAGACCTCTTTATTTTTTTATTGCCTTCTAACAGGTCCTTAATATGTTTTTTAACCTTTAAGTACATCGATGAGTTCATCAGTACTATTTACATCAGAGTCTGAGTTATCAGTATGTATACTTCCAATCATTTACCTTAATTGATCAGCAGACACTGAAGCTTTGTATTTTCTTGTAACCTTTTAATGCCATAATTTCGTATCTATCGTTCCCCTACAGTTTAACAATTTTATATAGGCCCGCCAAACCGAATACCAGTTTTCCCATTTGTATCTTTAGTCTCTGCGCTTGCGCCAGACCATTAAACTAAATCATTAATTTTATACTTTGTGCTATCTTTCCTTCTCTCATCAAAATATCGTTTCATTCGTTCTCTTTGTTTGTTCATAGAGTTTGTGGCAATATTCTTGTCGACTTCTCGATTTATATTTTCCCTAGTATCCTCTCTAAGATCACCAAATAAATCTTGATCATAACCAAACATTAATCTATAAGGGCTTAGGTTATTGCTATAATAGTTAACAGTGTTATTAATTCCTAAGATTACCTGAGGTAATTTTTCGCACCAATCGCACTCGTCATCAATACTAGTATTAATGGTTTCTAATAAAGTGCGATTATATCTTTCTACCTGTCCATTTGATCTTGGTGACGCTACTGTGTTTAGAATATGTTGCCACGTTTCTTTCAGTTCCCTAATCGTACTATTCGTACTCAACTAACTGGCAAATCACAGACCACTTACCCTATAGACAACCCGCGCTGGTTACAAGACCTTGAACGAAAATATAGTTACAATCCTGATCATCGGATGTCGCTAGTAGTCTGAGTAGGCAAATATCATAGCTCACGATTGTAATGCTGGTTGCCATAATCGGGAGTTCTCTTGTTAAACGAATCTAAAGTGATGTCGCTGTTAAGGTGTGGTTCAATTTTATCGTTGTTATTGACAGTTGTGACTTGTTTTTGTTTTTGCTTACCGTTGTTTGAACTATTTACTTTTTTTTATTATTGCCAGTTGTGTGTGCTACTAGCTACTATAAGTAAAGCGTATTGTAAACGTAGACGCACTGTGAAAAGATCAACTATCAGAATTTACGTACCTTGTTTATAAAGGAACGTAAGTGCATAACGTAACGTAAGGGGAACGGACTGGAACGGAAGAGTAGGCCAACTTTTATCTTTTTACAGTGCGTTCTTACGTCCGGCCAATCAAAGGAAAGAATTTTGTGTGATGTCAGCGTGACTATCAGCTGTCATTTAATGTTGTGTTTTTGAATGTATAATACAAAACAACATAGGACACAGGCTGTAGATGATTTGTATAATTTCTAGGTTAGTTTGAATGTCGCGATAGTACGTTACCTCTGCCCATTCACAAAATTTCCGTTCCGTTTATTTATAACTGCAACAATTTTCACATACCGTTACGTATCCAAATAGACAAAATGCCTTCATTCAAAAAGTGTTGCGTTCCTCATTGCGTTAGTGGGATACAGCGTTGTTCCTAGGAACAATTTTTTGGTAACAAAATTCCACGCAAAAACGTAATAGAATGCTAAAAAAGGTAATAGATTTTTATTTTTCTTCTTCTTTTTATATACAATGTAGAGGGGTTTTTCAGTGATGCCAGCTCCTTGGAAGTTAAATAGCTAGATATGATTTTTTTTTGTATATAAGTTAATTGTGGTTTGTAGTTTAAATTTCTATGTACTTCTAAGTGTTAAGATACTTTGTTAGATTTGTATTATTGCAACGAATAAATAAAAAAAGAAAATTTGTAATTGTTTTATTTTTTCCGTACTCTCACGTTATTCTTATTGGGTTTGAATTTCGCGCCATCGTTGGATTTGAATTTTGCGCCATTCTTGTTACTTTTGACGCAGAACAACAGATGGATCTTGACGCTCCTAAAATTGTAAGTTGCCTACTAAGCAGGTGCCAGAAGCTACTAGCGACATCCGATGATCAGGATTAAAACTATATAATGGTTAGGTTAGGTACGACGTTCTATAACGGGCGTGGGGTGTCTATAGGGTAAGGGGTCTGTGTGGCAAATTATGCCCAAGCTCAGCCGTAGAGGGTAGAAGAAAAAAAGGTGAGCCGCGCCACCGGCTTAGACGGTTCAGGTCGGAAACCCTAGGTCTTGTAGGCACTAGCAGAGCCACAAAATAAGTTACTGAAAATGTGGTGAACTAAATAAATAAAACTATTAACAAAATATGTTAAATTACTTTACTTAACAAGAAAAAAAGGTGAATCAAATTGAAGTTGAACTTTGTATAACAATTAAACAAAATTAAGACAACATAAATACAAAATTATTACGTACAAAGAAAGATAATACTATTACAAGCGTACGTGTGATCACACTAAATTTAGATTATCATCAAATAAATATAAACAAAAGTTAGATAAGCTTATCTGATTCTGAAGTTACTCGGTGGCCCAATTCGGGGAGTGAACCTTTTCTTCAGAAAAGGTTGAGCGTTCTAGATGCTCGGTTTTATAGTTGAACCTCCAGACTGCTGGAGTTGGGATCCTCCAGTAACAACAAGAAAAGGTAGATCTTAGTAGGTATTGAGGCACTTCAGACAGACAGTCGGTCTTATCAGTTGATAGACATCCGGTCTTATCAGTTCATGGTCATCCGGTCTTATCAGTTGCTGGGTGGAGCAGGGGATGTGATCGAAAGAGTACCAATGCTTCACTCAAATAATTGTTATATTTATCAACGAATTAAATATGATAGGATCACGCCGTACGCAGTTGTCACTAGTCGTTGCTTCATATAAAAAAAGATTGATAACCAGTCAGAATACTCTGTATAAAATAATTGTGTTTATCAACAACGAATACTTAAGTTAGGAATCAGCATTTTGCGATATCAGCCAATTTATTAATAAACTTCTCAAGGTCGTAAACAGAAAATAATCAAAAGAAATATCACATAGTATTGCGTAGAAAAATAATTCACCAACAATGCGATATAAAATTATCAGTTTTCGGTTTTGAAATATATTTTTCAATCGTGTAGTGAATAAATTTGAGTTTCGAATTTTCGCGCTATTGTATGTCGGTATATTATACCTTGTATTTGACAGTAAGTGTTACCAGATTCATGTTGGCAGAACTGACTGTCTGTCGGTCAGCGAGTTCGCCATTATGTATATATATTAAATTAAAAGTCGTGTGTTCGTTCTACAACGTGTTTTTGATTTTATTTCCGACATCTCCACTCCCTACAGTTTTCAGAAGTGGGATGGACGTGCTCCATAATTATGTTTATCGCGGCCAGTAATTAGTTTTGGATTTTTCCGTTATTTTATGGTTTATGGGTGTTTGAAAAAATCCAACTATGAGTTTGAACGCTGGTGTGGTTGATCCGCCAAATGACCCGTCGGAAAGTGGAGCTATACACATGTCGGTCCAAGATATAGTAGCAGTTGCTATTGAATCACTGCGTATGGGTGATAATACGATAGAAAAGAAATATTCAGTTCATGAAGTAGGGGCTCTTATCCCTGAGTTTGATGGCAATGGGGATATAGAGGCATGGTTCAGAAGAATTAAGACGGCCCAGAGAAGCTACAACATAAAAGAGGAAATCATGGTTCTAGCCCTAATTAATAAGCTGCGTGGATGGTTCCACTCTAGCCCTGATCACGCCGCTCTGAAACTAGACGACTTGGAGCGAGACATGACCATCATGTTTAAATGCAAAGAAGACCGTCTTGCTTTGATGCGTAAATTTGAGCAGCGGCGATGGAAAAGAAACGAGAAATTCTCCGATTATTATTACGACAAGGTGCTTATGGGCAAGAAGTTGGGCTTTTCAGAAGATGACCTGATACAGTATTTAATTGATGGGTTTGATGATATCAATTTGCAAACTCAGGCTAAAATCAAAGAATTCCAGAGCCTGAACAAGGTGCTCGAGATTTTTAATGACATAACCTCAAATGAGATAAGATATGTGCCCCCCAAAAGACATTTTAGTAGTGGTGGTCCAAGTGGTGTGTCAGGTAGTCAAGCACCTCCAACCAGGAAGTGTTTCAATTGTAATGAAGCTGGACATTTAGCCGACCGGTGTCCCAAGCCGCGTAGGGAACGTGGTACATGTTTTGGTTGTGGGCAAGGCAGTCATCAAGTCAAAGATTGTCCTCAGAGAAACCAGCAGAATAGACGATCAAATGACCACAATCGGGAGCCAGGTAGGGTTTTTAGGACGACACCCGACTCTACCACGATGTATGTTAAGGCAGAGGAGAAGAAACCAATTCCTGCTTTTACGGTTAGTGTAAGACTACAGAAATATCCCTTTTTGAATGGCATTGACGCTGTTCTGGACTCAGGAAGTCCCATTTCCTTAATTGACGAAGCCATTATTTCACCTGCTGATATTTTGGATTACCAGAGTAATCACGCATATTCAGGTATTAATAAAGTACCCTTAGATATTTTAGGTATTTTTAGAGATAAGATTTGTATAAATAATATTATCGTTGATATTGATTTTCATGTTGTTTGTTCCGCAGCTGTTGGTTGTGACATCTTGCTTGGGCGGGATCTCATAACCAACAAAAATATAAAAATCACGTTTGGCAACAGCGCATCAGAAGTTTGCGTTGAGAGGAATGACAGTACCGCGGTTGGATCTGGGTCAGCTGTTTCTGACGTCATCAGTGCTGCCAGCCGCGAGGTAAATAATTATTCCCCTAGTTTTTTAGATGAAATTTTATTTGTTGACATCGGAGCAAAACAAAACATTGTCGATTCCTTTGATGAGAAAATTAAAATTGAAAATTGTTTTATGGAAAATTATGATGATGTGGTTCGACCTATTGTTCCTAAAACTGATTATGAAATGAAAATTACTCTTAAGCCAGGTACTAAACCCTTCTTTTATAAACCTAGGCGACTTTCGGTCCAGGAGGAGAAGGAGGTAAGGGAAACCGTTGATTCATTGTTGGAAGATGGTATCATTAGAGTATCTGATTCAGAGTATAGTTCAAGGGTAGTTTTGGTTCCTAAAAAATCAGGTAAGACTAGGATGTGTATAAATTTTAGGGAGCTTAACAAATGTGTTCAGCGGGACAACTTCCCCTTGCCAATTATAGAAGAGCAGATTGAGAAATTAAAGGATAAAACTTATTTTACGAAGTTGTATTTGAAAAATGCTTTCTTTCACATTAAGGTTCACAAGGATAGCACGAAGTACTTGTCTTTTGTGACTGCATTCGGACAGTTTGAGTATTTGAGAGTACCCTTCGGATTCTGCAATAGTCCCAGTTTTTTTATGAGGTTTATCAGTTTGATTTTTAGTGAGCTTATTAGGACCAATGAAGTTATCATTTACATGGACGATATTTTAGTGGCCACAGAGTCCTTTGTCGACCATCTTGTTATTTTAAAAAAGGTTTTTGGTTTGCTGGTTGAAAATCTGTTGGAGCTGCGCTTAGATAAGTGTTGTTTTGCTAAACGAGAGATTGAGTATCTGGGGTATATAGTTAATAAGGAAGGGATTATTCCAAACACTGAAAATGTTAGGGCGGTTAGAGATTTCCCTGTGCCAAAGAATGTTCATGAGCTGCAAAGTTTCCTGGGTCTCGTCTCTTACTTTAGAAAGTTTGTGCAAGGGTTTTCAGTTTTGACTAAGCCACTCTATGATTTTATGAAGCGGTCGAAGGATAATAATGAGTTTGATTTTGGTCCTTTAGAGTTTGATACTTTTGAGAGGTTGAAAAATATTTTATTGGAAAAACCTGTTCTGAGCTTGTATAGTCCATCAGCTGAAACCCAACTTCATTGTGACGCCTCGTCCAAGGGCTATGGAGCTATTTTGCTTCAGAAGCAATCTGATGGACGATTTCATCCAGTCTTCTACTACAGTCGGAGAACCACAGAAGCTGAAGCTAAGTACCATAGCTATGAATTGGAGTGTTTGAGCATTGTAAATAGTGTAAAAAGGTTTCATGTATATTTGCACGGAATAAAATTCAAAATTTTTACAGATTGTGAGAGTATTCGGTTGACCTTTAACAAGAAAGATATTGTTCCAAAAATCGCTAGGTGGGCCTTGTTCTTAGACAGTTATGATTATGAGATAGAGCATCGCACAAATCCGCAGATGAGACATGTAGATGCTTTAAGCAGATGTCATAATATCCTCGTTGTTGAAAATAGCACTTTCGAGCAAGTATTAACAGTCAAGCAGTTGTCTGATCCAATCATTGCTGAGTTACGAAAATCGTTAGAAAAGACTCAGTCACCTGTCTTTGAGCTTAGAGAGGGTTTGGTTTATAGGAAACACAAAAATGGTAAGCAATTGTTGTTCTATGTTCCGCAGTCGATGGTGTCAAATGTAATTAGAAAGTCTCACGAAAGCTATGGTCATGTAGGAGTGAGAAAAACATGTGAAGTCATACAGAGAACATACTGGTTTCCGAGCATGAAAGAGAATGTGCAGAGAGTGATTGAGAACTGTTTGAGTTGTATTGAGTTTAGTCCCAAGCAAGGAAAGGTTGAGGGTGAGTTACATTCAATTCCAAAGGGGAATGTTCCGTTTGAATCTTATCACGTAGATCATTATGGCCCACTCGAAAAATGTCGAAGCGGCATCAAATATATTTTTCTGGTTATAGACAGTTTCAGTAAGTTCACAAAATTGTATCCCTGTAGGAGTACAAAAACCGATGAATGTATAAAGCACTTAAAGAACCATTTTACTTTTTATAGTCGACCTAAAAGATTGATTTCGGATCGTGGTTCATCTTTTACTAGTGAGTCCTTCAAGAGATTTTTGAGTAACCGGGAGATCCAACATATTCTTATTGCAACTGGGTCCCCATGGGCCAATGGGCAAGTCGAGAGGGTAAATAGAGATATCGGTCCTATGATTTCCAAGTTATGTGAGACAACAGATTCTTGGGATAAAATTTTGACACAGGTTGAGTTTAGTCTAAACAATACTGTGAGTCGAAGTACTGGTTATACTCCTAGTGTTCTATTATTTGGGGTGAATCAGAAATGTGAGGGAAAAGACATGGTTAGATTGGAGTTAGAGGAGTTGAATGATAATAAAAGGGTAGATTTGGTAGAAGTTAGAGATAAAGCAGAGCAAAATAACAAAAGGGTTCAAGATTATAACAAAGTTAGATATGACAGGACACACAAGAAGCCTAAGGAGTACAAGGAAGGAGATTTGGTGGTAGTAACCAATTACGATTCTACTCCGGGAGTCAATAAGAAGTTATTGCCAAGATTTAAGGGTCCGTATAAGGTTACAAAAGTCCTTCCCCATGACAGGTATATCGTTAGTGATGTCGAAGGATATCAGGTGACACAGATACCATATGAGGGAACTGTCGATTCCTCTCACATGAGGCGTTGGTTGCCTGATGATGATTCAGATTAGTTTTCGCTATAAATACTTACTTGTATATTGGTTCCTTTCTTATTCCCTAGTATGACATATTATTTTAAGATTATGACAAGTATTATCCTGATTATGACATATTTCTATTGTTTTGATAATATCCTTGCCTGAATTGACTGTTTATTGAAACAAGAATTGATTATATTATGTGTTTATTATGTAACATTATGTTTATGTACAATTTATGACTATTATGATATCTTATGAATTATGTGAATTACAATTATGACTAACTTACGGTAAATTATGACTAATCTTATGCTATTTTATGTATTGCATTAGGACTCAAAATTATATAACAGTTATGCTATTATTTTTATGAATTTTATACTCTTTCTTATGTTGATCGGGGTCGATCAACTGTCAGGTTGGCCCTATCTGTAGTGAATAAATTTGAGTTTCGAATTTTCGCGCTATTGTATGTCGGTAAGGAGGGGAACTATATTATACCTTGTATTTGACAGTAAGTGTTACCAGATTCATGTTGGCAGAACTGACTGTCTGTCGGTCAGCGAGTTCGCCATTATGTAAAAGTCGTGTGTTCGTTCTACAACGTGTTTTTGATTTTATTTCCGACATCTCCACTCCCTACAATCGGCTGATTTTAGAAGCCAGCGTATGTTATATTTTTGAAAGGCAAAAGTAGAGAACTTGTGGGAACAGTGTTCGTAGTAAAAAGTCGTTTAGTAGTGTATGGAGATAACAGAAAAAAAGGTAAGATATGTTTTTATTATAAATGGCGTAAGGCACATGTGTAAAGTCACATAATATTATAGTAACGATATTTCTCAAAAAAGAATTTTAAAAGCAGGGTGATTAACGTTTCTTACACCAACAATATACTTAGTGATTATTTTGAACTCTTATTACATACAGGGTGACGTCATAAAAACGTTGTTCGGTGTTGGTAGAAAAACTCGAATATAATTTGTGTCAAAAATATTTTCAGAGCTTAAAGAGTGCTTTATAATAATTATTCTAAAAGCTTACAGTACAATTTGTGTAAAAATGAACATTTATTGCATAAAGGTGACGTCATAGAAAAATTTGAATAATTAAGTTGTAGTGAGAATATTTTTTGAGTACTATGTATTGCCCAGGTGCTGATTATCGTTTCTTAAACCGACACTACAATTAGTAATTATTTTGAACTCCTATTACATACAGGGTGACGTTATAGAAACGTTGTTCGATGTTGGCAGAAATTCGAATAATTTGTGTCGAAAATAATTTTGAGAGTTTAAAAAGTGTTCTAAGATTCTAAAATCAGGGCAATTTAGTGATTATAGATTATAGTTTATTTGATGATACAGTTCTTCCAAATTTAAGAATGTTTTAAAAAAACAATTATTCAAGTGGTATTCTACATTCAATCGTGAAATTTGTTTAGAGAGATATGCTGTTTGAATGTACACACGTACGGGATGGAATCAATTAAAAAAAAACAAGCGAAAAATCATTCAACTGTAATAAGTGTAGAGTCATTAAAATGAAATTTTTCAGTCTCCTACCGAGTACACTCGTTATCTTGGTTTAAATAGTTGCGGACCAACTTGTAGGAGGCGCTAGCGAATGTTCTAGTCAGTTATCGATTTGAACTACTGAAAACTCCAAACTATAGTCTATGATCGCTTACTACAACAAAGCCATATTTTTGCGATCTAGCGCCTTTAAGCGGATTAACAGTGTAGCTTAAGCGTGACGTCATAATGGTGACGTCACGCTTAACCTCGCAAAAGTGGAAATATCTAGCGATATTCTGACATATGACAATGAAATTTCTCTCATGACACATATACTGTACTTGTTTATTTTTTTCTTTCTGAAATTCTTAATCTCTAGTAAGCAAAATAATATTATACCTAAATAAAACTTTCCATCAACTATCAAATAAAATATTGGAGTTTAAGCAGTACTTCCTTTTTAATAATTTAAAGGTTTCCTGGTCTACTTCCAACATTAGACCATTTAGGTCAACTTTATACATTCCTTCAGACAATCCAAAATCGTTCTTTGATACCTCGCAACGACCCCGCAGAGATATAAATGTTTGGAAAAAAAATTTCCAATAAAATTTTTTTGTTATCTATGAGTTTGTTGATAAATTCATGATATTATTGCCAAACAAAAAATAGCTACACCATTGGTCCACTCTCTATCAATTTATTCTCTCAATGCTGTCAATTACCGCTTCAAAGTTTTCTGGCGCACTCCCGACCACGCCAGTTTCCGCTTCAAGCGTTTTTAAGCGTGACGTCATTACTTATTCGCGAAAATGAATCGCTTTAATCCGCTTTAAGACGCTAGATCGCAAAAATATGGCTCAAGTCATTTGACATTTATCATTTATGTTGATTGTTGACAATTGGGAAAAGTAGAATTCGATAGATGGCGCTCTGAAATGTCAATGTCATCTTAGCAACGAGTAAAACAAATCATCTGCCGTATAAGCCCTTTGATGTTTAAGTGGTTTTATTTTGCTGTTTTAGTTATTTTCAGTGTGTGTTTTGTAAAACTTTTGCTTTTTCTTTGATTGTGTTTTAGTAATTTGTATTGTTATACTAAATTTTGACTCCTAATATTTTTATTTTTGGAGTAATAGGTATGTTCAACTTTTTAAGTGTTAATTATGTTTATGTTTGTATATTTTATTCTGACTTACCTTTTGGATTTCTTCATTGTGAATACTGTATGTATTGAATAAATAAAAACACTTATTATTTTTAAAATTGAGTTTAATGATTTTTGTACAAACGTAATGCAAAATTTATGAACTAATGGTCGTGGCTTGACTGTGGTAGTTTTAAGGAAGGTACTGCATTTAAAAGAGATACTTTTTCTTACCAAGACCTGAAGAATATGTTACTCATTTATATACTGTTCACCTTTACAAAAATAAACTATACCATCCACTATTAACTTATAAGTATTACACACTTGGTACTAACCTTTACTAGTAGTCTTCCCTTTTAAAATGTAAAGAACACACGGACATACTATCTCTGTAACTGGTTTCCCCATTTTTACTTTCGTTGCCCATCTTTATCTTTACGATATATTTTCTATAACTCCAAACGTATTTTCAATATTTACCATTCTTCACATGGGAGGAAATTTATGGAAAGATAAATTGTGATTTTTCCCTTTACGGCTAGTGCAACCAAATCCACAACAGTTTCGATTATGCAGCGACATAATTCAAAGTATAAAACTTTAAAAAAGGTACAAAATATTGCAATCAAACTTGATCTGCAATGAAAACAAAAAATAGAATAACATAACCTCTTCCATAATATCTCTGATTATTAGAAGAATATTGAAACATAAAATTACGATAATCCATGAAACATTAATTTAATTTGAGTGCTATGAGACTAAAAAAAATTTAATGATGGAAAAAAATATATTTGATTACTATGAGACTTAAAAAAAAATTATGGAAAATAAACTGCAGGTTCTTACCAAACTGATTAATTTATTTGGAGATAACAAAGCCAGTTCTCAGGACTTTGTTATCTGATGGAAATTAAGAAACTAGATAAGATTAGATACGGAAAGAAATTTAAGGGCGCCACTAATTTTGTTTCCTAAAACAAAATTAGAAAAAAAATCAAATAAATAAAATCAGCTAACTTTCAACTGTTGCAATCTACCCAAAAATAATTAAGTTAATGGAAATGATAACTGTTGGTGGAGGTTTAATAAATAAAACTTTCACAAAAGAAATTGATAAATATAATGATATTAAAATTGAACGAACGTGTACAAAAAAAAAAATAACTACTACTAAAAAAGGTTAGTAAAGCTTATCTATACAAAATAATGGTCATAAAAATATAGTAATAAACAGTAAAAAAAAGATCTTAGGGTACAACCTCTATTTTTCTTCTATTATTTTGGTCTTGATGCGTTGAACGGATAGACAAAGGGAGTTTTTCTACCTTTTTGACTTCAAAAAAAATTTTGTAATCTCCTTTAAAGAAGCATCCTAAACGGACAGAATTAGCACACTCTTCTGAAAGAGACTGGTGCGCCTCTGCACTGCTATGCTCCCAGGAAATTGTAGGTACTTCAAGTAAATTGTCAAAGAAACGGGATTTCAGACAACTATATCCCAAAACTTGTATTCCAGAAACTGTATCCCAGGAAACTATATTCCGGAAACTATATCCCAGAAAACCATATCCCAGAAACTGTGTTGCCCGAAACTGTTAGGTTCTTCAGGAAACTATATTCCGGAAACTGTGCTATAAAGGAAATTACAGTAGATATAAGAAAAACAATAAAGAAACTATAAGATTAATAAACATTAACTACAATTGAATACTATAATTTATAACTTTAGGATTCCTGATTTATAACAAAAATGTATGAACAATCTGACAAATAAAAAAATTATATGTTGATAAAGAGAATTTTCAAGGAATATGTAAGTAAATTGATAAATCCATGTGGCATCCCAAATGGGTATCCATTTTGTACTAACTAATTTTTTTCACAAAAAATGGTAAATTTTCCAATATTAAAATTTAAAATTCAAAAGAAACAATAAAATGTAATAACATACCAAAATAATCCAGATTCTTATTAGGTAAAACGTCTGCATATTTTAATTTGCAATCTCAGCAAAAATATAGTTTTTGGATTACTGCACAGTTCCACACTTGTTGGTTTGACGACAGACGATAAGAGAAGACCTCTCGGTACGTTCTCCGTTCATATTTAAAGAAAGTTCAAAATTTTAAATTTCGCGGTATAATAGCTATAGAATATTGATTTTTGGTTAATGAATTTATTCCACCACAAATCACAAATGTGAAATAATTTATTAATGTTTCGATGGCAATATTTTTAGAAAATCGATGCATTCTATTCCACCAAAAATCAAAATTTTAAAGAAATTAATTTATGAATTTATCAACTGAAAGGTTGAACCCAAAGTTCACGTTTCAATATTACCTCAGAAATGATGACAGTTGAGTTGAATAGAAAAACACAGTTTTAAGCTTGTCACTGACACAAAATTAAACAGATAAAGTACGAATTTACGGTAATTACGTTGACTTAAATATAATAAAAAAACAATGCAAAACGAATTATTTTACTCCTTGCGACAATTGCAATTTTTTCCGCCAGAGGTCTCATTGAATTCTACTACGCCCAATTTAGTGAATTGTAAATACTATTTTAAAATTTTTTTTCTTTAGTTATGTTTTTTGTACAGAAATGGTTCGAAAATGTATAATATGTAAAAAAACATGGAATAAAATGATATATCGATCATTTCATAGGTAAACTTCTCAAAGGTTATGTCAAGCAAAATGTTCACTGTATTTTTTATAGGTTCCCAAAGGAAAGTGCTAGACGAGAAACGTGGATGGAACATTTATACGTAACAGAAAGTGATCTGCTAAAGACGAAAGTTGCACTTGTATGCTCGGACCATTTTGAGTTAGAAGATGTTTATACTAACTTGAGTGGTCAGCATTTCTTAAAATTTAATGCTGTGCCTAAAAAGTAAGAAGATTTTAAAAAAATTAATGGAGATATCCCACATTTATATTTCAACATACCAATATATGATTATATTTTAGGTTGGTTATTTTGGAAGCAACAAGTCTAAATGCATCTCAAAATGTATTACCTACTATTCAAAGAGATGAAGATAAATCTTCAATATTGAATGAGCTAACAGATACATATATTGAGGTATATATTCACTATTCAGGTTTTTATGTGTAAAGTGGTTCAATAATATTTTTGCTAAAACTGGCATGTACCTATATTTTTTCCAGTACTGCAGTTGCAATGGACAGATTTGAAATTTCTATATAAATCTTTTTACCTAGTTAAGATGGTACTTATGTTGAGTATCAGTTAAATAGATGACAAGAAATAAATATTTGTATGGTTTCATAATAAATTGTTGATGAATTTAGTAATTCTTGTATGTAGATGGATGTAAACAATGCTTTTATTTAGGAAGAAAAAAAGTTATTTTGGAATGTTGACATCAAACAAGAGCCATATGACCTGTATCTTGAAAATATTTCAAGTCCAATTGAACAACATGTAAATGCTAGTCCCAATTTTGAAGAATGTAATATTTTAGTTGAAAAAGAGTTGAATAGTGATAATAACAATGAACATACCGAACAACATCTACAATGTTCAACAAAGAGTAAGTTAAATTATCTATTTTTTATTGAGTAATTTTGAATAGAAAGTTCTACAATATTTGGTGAATTACATTAATTATTGAAATAATATGACCAAAATGGTAAAAGTAGGTAACTAGTTCAATGGCAATATTGGCTATACCAATAAATGATGTTTATCATAATTATTATGGACAAATAAAAAAAGATTAAATTGTTATTTTGATTGTTATGCTAGAAAAATAAACCATAGTCGAGATCATAGTCTTTTCTACTTCTTATATTTTTATTTTATATTCTTATCAAGAATAATTACATACTTATCTATTTTTTAAATTTGTTCTTCTATCACAAAAATTTCTTTGAGAGTTTTAATTTCATTCTACTTTGGTAGTATAATTTTTTAAATAAATTGATTTTGGGATTGAAGTAAAATTTTTTAAAAGCTTGTAACTAAGCGATTGTGAATAAAACGGCTTTTAGCCTCGGGTCTCTAACAAAGCCTGGGCTGTAATGATCTACTTCCTCGCTAGGTATGTAATATACTATTACGAAACTAGTAGACTTTTTTTGGCATTTTTTAAACAGCCACTATTTTTAAGGAAGGAATATATGTAAGACTAAAATCGACCAAAAACAAATCGATAATACTAAAACTACAATTAATTATAATACAATTCCTATTGATCCTAATACAGATATAAAAGAAGAAATTGAAATAGTCGAACACGAATTAAAAGAAGAGTTGCAGGAGACGGATCAGTTGAATAGCGTTTATGATTTTAAATCATTCTCTAATGAAAATGTTATAAGTAACGATATTAATACTGAAAACTGTGATACAGATAAGAAGACTTCATCTTTTCCACGAAACCGTTGTTTTAATAAAAATATACATGAAAAGGAAAAGCCTTATAAGTGTGATATTTGTTCAAACACTTTTTTCTACAGTAATGGGTTAAATGTACATATGCGTCTCCATAAAGGTGAGAAGCCATTCAAATGTGACATTTGCTTGAAATGTTTTTCAGAGAAAAGTCATTTGAATGTACATTTGCGCATCCACAAAGGAGAAACGCCGTTCAAATGCGAAATTTGCTTAAAGGCATTTAAACAGAAAGGAACGTTAAATAGACACATGCGTTGTCATACAGGGGAAAAACCATATAAATGTGAAGTTTGCTCGAAATCATTTACAGAGAAGGGTAATTTAAATACACATATGCGCTGTCACACAGGGGAAAAACCATATAAATGCGACATTTGCTTAAAATATTTTACAACACGTGCACATTTGAATATACACATGCGTATTCACACAGGTGAAAAGCCATTCGAATGTGAAATTTGTTTGAAATCATTTAAAGCGAAGGATACTTTAAATGGACATATGCGCTGTCACTCAGGGGAAAAACCATATGAATGTAAAGTTTGTTTAAAATCCTTTAAAGATGGTGAACATTTGAAAAGACACATGCGTTGTCACACGGGAGAAAAGCCATACAAATGTGAAGTTTGTTCGAAATCATTTACAATGAAGGGTAGTTTAAATACACATATGCGTTGTCACACGGGGGAAAAACCATATAAATGTGAAGTTTGCTCGAAATCATTTACAGTGAAGGGTAGTTTAGATATACATTTGCGTTGTCACACAGGTGAAACACCGTTCAAATGCGCAATTTGCTTAAAGTCATTTAAAGAGAAAGGAACTTTAAGTAGACATATGCGTTGTCATACAGGGGAAAAACCATATAAATGCGACATTTGCTTAAAATATTTTACAACACGTGCACATTTGAATATACACATGCGTATTCACACAGGTGAAAAGCCATTTGAATGTGAAATTTGTTTGAAATCATTTAAAGTTAAGGATACTTTAAACATACATATGCGCTGTCACTCAGGGGAAAAACCATATGAATGTAAAGTTTGTTTAAAATCCTTTACTCTTTGTGAACATTTGAAAAGACACATGCGTTGTCACACGGGGGAAAAACCATATAAATGTGAAGTTTGCTCGAAATCATTTACAGTGAAGGGTAGTTTAAATATACATTTGCGTTGTCACACAGGTGAAACACCGTTCAAATGCGCAATTTGCTTAAAGTCATTTAAAGAGAAAGGAACTTTAAGAAGACATATGCGTCGTCACACAGGGGAAAAACCATACAAATGTATAGTTTGTGTTGAGTCTTTCAGCGTAAAAAGCAGTTTGAAAAACCATATGCGTTGTCACACAGGGGAGAAACCATAGAAATGTGAAGTTTGTTTGAAATAGTAATTAATCAGTTTGAATAGACACATACGTTTTCACAAGGACGAAAAGTTATTCGTATGCTAAAGAAGCCAATAGAATCTTCATGGAAAATGACATTCGGTTTTATTTTATTTAAATCGGGTAGGAATATAGTGGTTTCAAATAGAATATGAAAAAGCAGCACTAAACTTAATATATCGAAAAGAAGTAAAAATATGCAGGTAATGACCAAATAACAACAGAAATGCTACAGAACATAATTATGTTTTAATTCTTGGTTTAATCGTAAAATTTTCGACGAACAGAACATCTTATCGTTATAACTTTTTAATTCGAAAGTAATAAACTAAGAGCGACTACTATAGTTTTGTAACGGTACCTAAGTATCAACAGTATGATGATGACACTGACAGTCTAAATACACAAAAAAGGATTTGGCCGTCGAACCTTGAGTCAAAAGTTGCCCTCTACACCATGTACCTATGGGTAATAGACTTACCATTAGGTATATTAAATATTTCCTATTTATGTAAAAGAGATTTTTGTGAATACAACGGTAAATTACAAATGCATGTTGACAGACACTATATAGTTGTCAAAAATCATCTATTTCAACATTCGTTACTGATAACTCACCTTTGTTAATCCTGATCGATTTCTTTGTCTCAACCTATCCGAAGCAAACCGCGCGCTCCAACCTATTTGTGTAGGAATCAATAAGTTCTATTGAGTCGTGCTGGACCGACGCGAGCCGAGTCCATCCAGTAGCTTAACCCGGAGGACCTACCCAGCAAACACAAAAACATATTGAATACATTTATGTTATGTAATTTTTGAAATATAAAAGTCACAGTTATATAAAATTGAAGTCACAACTAGATAATATTTATGTATTGAATACTGACAAAGGCCGTCACAGCTAGAGAACAATAATGATATAAAAGATACATATTCATATTACATATCTATTATGTAAATTATATTACATCTCAAATATGTCCAAATCACTATGTAATATAAATGTAAAAATGAGATAATATCTAGAGAATATTTATGTATTGAATATTACATAATATAGATGTAACAAAAGTTGTACCTATTTTCACTTTTGTCTCAACCCTTACCTAAAATATTTTATTTCATTGCATCTATGAAAAAATTATTTGAGAAAATCTATTAAAACATTATTTTCCATAGATGAAATGAAATACAATATTTTTAGTATGGATGAGGGTCAAAAGAAAAAAGGAATTATTGTAACTATACCTATTATTCAATACCTACCTTATGAATATTTCAAACATAATAAAGCAACTGAATATTTATATATTGTAAATGGTATTTATCTTTATTTGGAATATTTAGTAGCTGGTGGATGTTTTCTTAGTTACTAAAAAAAAGCAAATGAATGCATTTAAGTACATTTATTTTATTAACATAATAATATTGACAATACAATACTGTAACAAAAATATTGCAAAACAAAATCTAAAAATATTCAAAAACTAAATGATAACAAAATATAAAAAATAATAGAAAACTAATACTATCCCTTGTTTTGAAGGGTTACTGTTTCACCCTTCTTTTCCCTCTGGAGTCTCTGCTTACTCAGCCTTATCCACGTGCGTGCCTGTTCAAAATAGTAAGAGACATATCTCTGATAATAATAATAATATAATAGTACTTACATAATGTATTCTTCAATCCTCTAAACACAAGCACACAGACAAAAACGTTATTATACACACAGACCAACTTTTCAATTATTAATAGTTGTGGTAGCGTGGGTGTTACAATTTAGAGGTTATGATTTTCTTCTTTTTCAAGACAAGACGAAGTAGGTACGTGTATGGCGATAGCAAATGTTACGTGATTAATATATATAATTTTTTACATATATTTATGTAGCAGAATTTACATCTTGAATACATATGAAATTAGATATATCCAATATATAAAATATTTTATAATATAAATATTGAGAATATATAACAAAATTTACAAAGATTTTGTTACATAAATACTACGTAAAAAATATATAAATGGTTTATATAAAAATCGTTCCTCCTCTGTTATGTATTTTTATGTAATATATACATTTGTGTTTGCTGGCTAAGGCTGAGGTGGTATTTTAATTTGTCATTGTCGTCTGAATGTGTGTTCATACGAAACTATAAGCGCCATTATAATATACCGTTTAGTATTTTTATCGTTACGATGAAATTGCCCATTTGAACGGAATGTTTCTCCATTTTCTCTACAACTATCTACTAAACTCGATATAGAAATGATAAAGTTTTTATAAAAAGAAATTCAGTATACATTTAAAACAGTTTCTTTTTATTGTGGTGGAATTAATTAATTCCTCGTATCTTATAAATATACTATAAATCTTGTTTATTTTATGAGTTATATATATTGAAAAATGTATCTGTATAAAACTAATGTTCTGTTTCCTTATATTGTTATAGTTTATCTTATTTTTTCAATAAAATGTTTTGAAACAATTATGTTTACTTTATTTACTCAGATTTTGGCTAGCTCCCTCCACACAGGGGAGCCAGTTATCTTATTGCTATTTTTTGAAAAGTGAGCAATCCCAGCGGCGGATTAAGTATTTTGCCGCCCTTTTTAAAAGATGAAATTTTATTTCTTTGAGTCCCTTCATATTATTTAGATATAATATTTATTTCATAAATGTACAATTGTTGAACAATACAAATAACTATTAACAACATAAACATCAGACAGTTTTCTTAAAATATAATGTATAACTTAATTTTTAAATATCTTCTTTCTGGCTTTCGTCTGAGCAAAATCATCAACTATGTTGTTGTAATCAATTTCTTGAACTAGTTGAGCTTCAATAGGGAACTTGCCAAAAAAATAAAATCATTTAAAAACAATTAAAATCGTAAGATATTATCATAAGGAACTTCGTAGAAAAAGAAAAATTCCAATAACGATTAAATTACCTGAGAAATAAAGGGTTAAAATTTGAATAATTTGAACTGCTCTTAAAACGCGCTGCCATTGGTTGTGACGTCAGACCGCACTTTTCGAGTCAAGCGATTGTGAACCGACAATTCAAACAACACTTAAAAACAGAGAAACTGACGCTAACGATTCGAATTCGATAAAAAATCAATAATGCTTCAAATGGCTGTTTCTGCGGTTACCGATGCGCGAGGTGCGGTGTGACGTCACAGCCGCTGCCGCGCATTTTTCTTCGTTTGAATACACCCGGTGGCGATTCCAACTTTAATTATTTATTGTGGAATAAGTATTGCGATTTAAGGACTGATATTTGGTATAATGTGTTTTCATATATAAACACACATTTTAGTAGAATAAAAAAAAAATGGGCAAGTTCCCTATTGACAGTAGTGCTAAAGTATTTAGTCTCTCTTGGCCCATACTTGCGCATAAATACGTTTTTACTCTTTTCAAGGTGGAAAAAGATATTTCTCCTGAACAGTTCGTAGCCGGAATAGTCAAAAAAATACGTAGAGCAATGTCTGCATTTGGATAAACATCTTGAAGATTTTGAGAATGCAAAAAATTGTATATTTCTTGCGCGGAACGAATATCTTTCGTGTTCATTAGAGAATCTTTGAGTTGACAGTGCAAATGAATACATTCATTCGGGAAAGTCTCTTCCAAATCATCAGAATACTTAGTAACTAATTCATCTGCGCGAATTTTTAATTCATTGGTATCTATTTCATATAAATTGTCAAAAAAAATTTTCGTAAAGATTGTGATAAGCACTTTTACCTCCTGTCAATTGTATACTTAAAGTATCTAAAATTGGATAGTAAACGTTGGTTCGAATATTTTCTTCTCCAGATAAAGCTGTTCTTTCATTTTCCCGTGACTCGTCAGCCTGAAGTTTTCGGGTTTTTTTACGACGGGTGTCATAGTGGTATAAAATTTTGAACTCCAGATAGTGCTTTGGCTTTTTTTTCATAATCAGAAAATTGTTTATCTCTCATATCTTGTAGAAATAATGCCAAAGAACTATATATTCTTATCACAGATGATAAATCAGCTTGAGATCCTGAAGCTTCTTACTCGCAGCATTAAAGCGATCCAAAATTGCATTCCAAACAATGACTAGAATTGCTGTTTCTAGATGTTGTAATTTTTGCTGCAGTCCCTTAGCTTCAGCTCGCGTAGTAGGTTTTTCATCTTTGTTTTCACCAATAAAGTTTAGTGCAACAATTATTCCAGGCCACTCTTTTTCTAATGTGTAGCATGCATCATGTCGAGCCGACCAACGAGTTTGAGAAAGGCTTTTAAGTCTTAAACTTGTATGCTGTCTCAAAATTTCCCAACGATGTGTCGAAACGGTAAAAAAATTATATAATTCTTGCAAAGTAGAAAAAAAGTCAACTGCTTCGGTAACAGATTCAGCTGCACAAGTTCCCACTAAATTTAAAGAGTGACCAGCACAAGGAACATATTCAGCTAATGGATTAGTTGTTTTGATTCGTGCTTGCACTCCTGAATATAAACCTGACATGTTGCTTGCATTATCGTAAGATTGACCACGACAATTCATTATATTCAAACCATTATCCTCAAGAGATTTTAACAAAGCATCTTCAATATCTTTAGCCTTATGGCCAGTATTTGGAATGAATTCCAGAAATCTTTCGACAATTTTACCATTTTACCAAAATCAGAATAAATCCTTAAAATGTACTGTCGTTACATTATATCAGATTTAAAATTATGACATTCTGAAAAATTTGCCGCCCCCCAAATTGTGCCGCCCTAGGCCTGGGCCTCACGGGCCTAGGCGGTAATCCATCACTGAGCAATCCCCGCCCAGGCAGAACACTGACGTCACTGCAACGTCGAATCAACGTCACCCGAGACGTGCGTAACAACGTCGATAAGAGACGTAGAGTGAACGTTGATAATAACGTTGATTCGACGTCTTTAAAAATGTGCGATCGACTTTTGAACAACCTTCAAATTTTAGGATGGATTTGGTGCGAAAATAAAACATTCGTTTCAAAGGGTGTATTTATTATCCATATAACAGTTGATACATTCCAATAACGGAAAAATTACTATAAACTAAAATTAACATAATTTTACTTAAAGCTTATTACAGTTTTCTGTAATATTATCGTATTTAATAAAGCGTTTTATCAACAGATGTCGAAGAATAATTATTTATATTCCAACACTTCATACAGTTTTGAAAAATGATATTTTTCGAAAACAGTGACCGTTCAACTAAGAAGCAACAACTACTTCCCGTGCTGTATGCACCAACGGATATTGAATTACACTTCAAAGTCAAACGGGGCTGGTATATCTACAAGATATTTTAAAACCAACCATTCTGGTTTACAATTAAAAGGTACAACACAACTTGTAGACCGGTTTCGGCGTATTTGCGCCACATCAGTACAAGGTATATGTTATCCGTCCGAGAATCTCTAATTGGAAGTGAAGATGTCGCTAAAGTCACAATCTTCACATTTCCGTTACTGGAAGACATGTATTGATTGTGATTGAAGTGTATCCTTCAGTCCGGGATTAGAGATTCTCGGACGGATAGCATATACCTTGTACTGATGAGGCGCAAATACGCCGAAACCGGTCTTCAAGTTTTGTTGTCCCTTCCAACTTCAAATCAGAATGGTCGGTTTTAAAATATCTTGTAGATATAACAACCCCGTTTGACTTTGAAATGTAATTAAATATCCGTCGGTGGATATAGCACGGGAAGTAGTTGTTGCTTCTTAGTTGAACGGTCACTGTTTTTGAAAACTGTATGAAGTATTGGAATATAAATAATTATTCTTCGACATCTGAGTTTTATTTATTTACATTTGTTCCCTATTCTCTGGGGGACATGTTTTAGCCAGGATTTAATACTTATTTCAATTTCATCTGTAGTGAAAGTGGAATATTGAGTTTTACTGCACCTAAAATTTTCAGATGTTCTAAATAATGATGATAAAACTTTTCAAATACAAATGCACATTAACATACAATACCTAAAGCGGTATTTGATAAAAACAAATAATGTTAAGAATCGTACTTGAATTCAATATGGATACGAAATAGTTCAAAATCTGACACTGACAATACCAGAGGCTATTTCTTCAAACTGACGTTTTGTCAAAGGGTGGGGCCTTTCATTTTCACTTACAGTTTCACCTGAGCTTTCTGGAATAGGGATCTGTTCTATGATTGGTTTTGACGTTTTCACTGCTTGAGGTGAAGGTGTATCCAACAATATCGATGAAGATTGTTCATCTTTCGCTGATGAGAGTTGTACTGAAAGTTCTGCTTGTGAAGAGGGTTGTGTGAATAGTTTTTTGAAGGAATGATCAATAGTTTGTGGTGAGTATGAGAAGTCTGATAGCGTTTGTTCATGAATTTGTGGTACAGGTTCTTTTTGGGTGTTTGCGACAAAGGTTGCGCTGTACATTGCGATGAAATATGACGCGGTTGTTTACAAGTGTAACAGATTATACCATCTTGGGAAAGAAATACTCTATAGTTAGTGTTATCGAAGGTTATAACAATAGAATCGGGAATATTTAAATTATGAGGGCTGACGTGGACCTGCCGTCTAAAGCTCAAAATATGAGAAAATACGGGAAGTGATGAGCTGATACGAAGAGGCGTTAATGGAGACACTAAATTCAGACCAAGCTTTTTCAATTCATCCATAAGATGTTGCGATTTATTGGTAGGTATTAAGGTTTGTTTATGGTTAATTTGGAGGATTTTGCCCTTTTAGGGGTGATTGGAGCGTTGGAAGAAGCCGAAATTGATGGCAATAATCGACGTGAGTATAGTCTTTCAGCATAGGGAAGCTTTTGAAGAACTAAGTGACAATCGGTTTATTAAAATTTATCGGCTATCAAAACCTTTGGCCACGGAGTTAATTGATTTGTGAGAACCAAATCTAAGACATCCAACAAGATTGTCAGCTTTAGATATTGAAACAAAGGTAATTTCAATGATACCTTTTGTAAACGAGTAAAGTTTTTTTTTTCAAATCCTTACAGCATTAGGTTTTTTTGCTGTAGGATCATATCAAACAGATGTTGGACACAGCGTGATGCATGGGTTTACCCAATCATGAAGTCACCAATGCACTTAACAGACCTGAGATTTTAAATTCATATGTATTGAGGATAAAATAAAGAAACAAGCAAAAAAAACGTAAATAAAATTGGAAAAAAATTTCGGTTTATTTGTTCTTCTTCCTTAATACATCGTTCTTTTGTTTCGGTACACGTACAAAAAAGAAGAAAATATGCTGAGAAAATTGTCCGCCGGGATATTACCCAAAAAAGAAGAAAAGAGAAATTCTTAAACTGTTTATTCGAATAAAACATCCGTATACGGAAATGTTTCCGCATACCATTCAAGAATTAAGATTGACGTTGTTATTCGAATCTTTTGTTCGAATTTAATTCGTATGCTACTGAAATCCGTATAATTTCAAGAATTGAGTCCCTGTTTATGGTGTGAAGGTGAAGTACTATATATATTTGTTACTCATTTATAAACACAAATTTATTGGAATGAAAAATACACAATAAAAACGTCGTCATAATCAGATAACTTATAGTCCAATAAAAAAGTCCGAGATTCTGCTTGAGTGAGCTGTATGGCTGGGGTTGCGTTTTTTAAGGTAATTTGGGCACGCCGAATCGAATGGCACCACTCGCAGACACCAATTTTCTCGGCGTATAGTGAAAATCGCGGAAAATTACTTTGAATTCGCGTTTTCTCGGTAACTACTGGATTTATCGGAAAAAGTTTCAAATAAATGTTGTAGAGCGCAAAATTTTACGTCAAAATATTACCTCACTTGTTGAATTTCATTCAGAATTATAGATTTTCTCGACCATTTCCGAATCCGCTGGAAATGGACGCTGAGTAGCAAAATAATGATTAAGGATTTATTATATGTAACATTTTTTTGTATATGAACAAATGTTTTTCACACTGGTTTAGCAAAAACTAATTGCTTTTACTATTTTTGTATTTTTAGATCTATTGAATCATAAAAATGTTTGCTTCCAGCGGATTCTGAAATGGTCGAGAAAATCTATAATTCTGAATGAAATTCAATAAAAGAGGTAATATTTCGACGTAAAATTTTGCGCTCTACAACATTTATTGGAAACTTTTCTTAAAAAATCGAATAGTTGCCGAGAAAAAGCGAATTTTAAAAAATTTTCTGCGATTTTCACTGTTTCCCGGGAAAATTGGATGTTGCGAATAGTGCTATTCGATTCCCCGTCCCCAAAATACCCTTATAAACGTATTCGCGGCCATACAGTCTCCCATGCAGAATCTCGGGGATTTTTATTGGACTATTAAATATAGATGTCACCACAGCATATAGATTCGTTTCAGGTTTACTTCTGACAGAAATTTTTTTTAATTCTAACTACACTGATAACATGCCCACTGTTGCAAACTTCTATTAGAGGCTTAATATCACAATAATAATATAGCCCCTAACAAATAAAATGTACATTACAAGCAAGGTAACTTGTTTTGATAGGCTCCAGTAGGAGACAGACTTTTATTAATCCTTTCGCCAGTAAAAATAGTTGTACACCTCGACCAAATTCATTTCAACTCTGAGATGCGCAAACAAAGAAACGAGATAGTACTATGACAGTGCCGCAGAATAAACGCAAGTACACTCGGCGAAGAAAGTTTAGTTAGTTAAATAATTTGCTAAATAAAATCCTGAGAATTTGGCAATAAATTCACACACAAAGTTTTGTGTTTTTAGCGATTTAAATTCCATATTGAAATTCCTACGCGTATTGTACCACTATGAGTTCAAATGGATCTTTACATTGCAACGTTCTGCCTAGGTAGCTGCCGACAGTATCGTACGCGTGATCTACGCGCATCCGAATCTCACACGGTTGAAATGAATTTGATCGAGTTGTACTAATGATTAAAATCTTTTATTTGTACATAATTATTTTAAATTATCTGTTAAATTGGTTAACGGGAAATGTATGAAAATCGGTGAACAAGAACTAGGTGTTACATGCAGAACTAAATAAAATCGTTTTATAACTTCGTAGTAGTACCTAACTTCTGAAAATTTGTACAGTTGTATAGTATATGAATATTTTGAAGATAATTGGATTGGGCCGAAAAATACGAAGAAGGTTTGGTAGGGATAGGTTTGGATGGGTTATTATTGAAAATTATTATAATTTATTCTTCAAAAATTGACTAAAAATACGAAGGTGGTGTTTGGTTGTGTTATTATTGAAAAATATTATTCAATCTTTCTCCTTCCCCTTCTTAAAGAAATATCAAATAATTTGTATTCCACGCGCCAAAACGCATTTCAAATCACGTGACACAAACATAACGAATAAAAATGAACTTATTCACGTGATATTTTTCACTAATATACGAAAGCACCCTGGTGTCACGCACACTTTTCTTTTTTGAATACTCATTATAATGACTTTTATCTCATAATGACTTTTTTCTCATTATAACGACTTTTTTCTCATTATAATGACTTTTTTCTCATTATAATGGCTTTTATATTTTCTAGGTTAGGTATAACAAAGGTATTTTCGAATCTTTTAAATGATATGGAGGAGTTCTTGCAAAGAAGAAATATTTCCAAATCTGTTATTGAGGAGATTATTTCTCAAAAGGTGAATGGTGGATTTTTTATTTGTTTCGATTCATTTGGTCACAGAATAGCGCTCTGGTTTGTATAAATATAAAACATATCTAGTTTTATATATCGATCAGTGCTATTATGTGATCAACTGAGTATTACATATACACAACTGAACTTCTATTGAAATTGTATATTTATTGATTACCACATATCACTAGGTACCTTCTATACTGTATTTATATTTAAGATTGATGAACATGTTTTTTTCTATAGAGTCCAAGAATCTTCAATATTCTCTTCACTGTTGATGAACTTATACTCTGTTTGTGATATAAATTCAAGAAAGCCCGTAATTTCTTTATAACTAAGACCCAATAGAAAGTAATATGCAATATAATAGTCCACCATTTTTTTATTTGATATAAATTCTAAGAAATGTAATTAATAAATGATTTGAATAGAACAAAATCATAAATAATAATCCCAAAACATCACCTAAGAAAATATAAGCTCAAATATATAAGTCATTATAATGAAAAAAAAATCATTATAATGAGAAAAAAGTCATTATAATAAGAAAAAAGTCATTATAATGAGTTTTCAAAAAAAGAAAACTGTGCGTGACACCAGGGTGCTTTCGTACTAATACAATCTTGAAATACATCGCTGTTTTTAATGGCCTCGTAAGAATACACACGAGCAAAGAATACACCAACAACAAGAAGCGAAGCTTCGCATAAAACGGTGTCTTCAGACGCCATATTTTAAGGTAGTCGACACTTGACATTTGTCTGCAGTAACATGTTCTGTGTAGACAATTTGTAGGTTATTACCAGTTTATAATATTTTGCATCTTACATTTATCATTAAAAAACAGTGAAATTATGGGGAAAATAAGTTGTATTGTTGATGTTGGCGAATGGACTTAGTATCCGCAGCCAAGGGAAACCAAATCGCACACACATAAGTTGTATTGTAAGTAGATGTGTTTCCAAAACCGGAGGAGGACTAAGTTTGTTCAGATTTCCAAATGATATTATCAGGTACGTATCTACATTTGCAGTTAACGTAAAAAATCTTTATTACGGTTTGTTAATGTTGTATCTCCGACATGCTGCTATATTAATTAAATTTAATATGAGTATAATGTTTTGTAGTCCATATTTGTTACCTACATATTATATTTTATTTTAGGACTCGAGCATGGTTAACAGCATGTAACTAGAAGATGTAGTTGATTACGAACAAAAGTATAAGAGCAGTAGTGATGTCAGAAAACTCTTATTTATTCAAGTTGAGCCCATAATATTTACTCACACATTGTTAAGCATTTTATCATTCCTGAAATTGAGAATTAACCAAAGAAAATTTATCCAACTGGTAAGTCTGCTTTTTATCAATTGTTAAAATATACTATAGTTGGTACGAAGTCAGTGGTAACAGCTCATAAACTTATAAATACACATCAATCTATAGGAAAATCCAAAAAACTTAACAAGGATCACTTCTATAGTCCTCTGAAATTGTTTTTGGGTTTTTCAATTGGTCTATGTAAGTACTTATAAGTCTACAGGCTGTTCCAATGGACTGTATACAAATTATAACATGTAGAATGTGATTCATATTAACATTGGTAAATATTTCAATTTTATAGATAGCATCGTTGGATATCAAGGGAATTATCTGCACCTGGAACATCATCATTAGGGGAGATACTGGAAGTAGATATTGAAAAAGCAAATGCAGCAGCTTCCATTCCTCAGTTTTCTCCAATGTCAACACAAACATCACCATGCTTGACATGTGACAGCCCTAGGAGGAGAAAATTAAAAGTAAAAGTGAGGAACTTAAAAAGGAAATACTCCAAATTGACACAAAAGAAGCCAAATAAATATACTCCTGGTAATTTTATGGAGATGTGTGATCAATTTCTGAATAAATCTTTAGCTCAAATTGTAAAAGAGCAAGTATTGCTTAAAAATAAAAAATGTTTTGGCAGACGATATTCCATTGAATATAAAAAGTATGTAACAACACTAAATTTTTTGGGGCCCAGGGCTTACAATTTTTTGATAAAAATTCTTTATTTGCCATCTAAAAGAACTTTGCAAATTAACTGGAAGCCTTATACCAAAACCTGGCCTTCAAAATAATGAAGTGTTTTAGGCATTGAAAATTAAAGTCAAAGCAATGACAAGACAGGACAAACATTGTGCAGTCTGTTAAGATAAAATGTCCTAAAATCTCATTTATACTTTGATGTAGGTAAGAATGAAGTTAGTAGTTGGGTTTTGTGATGTGGGTGTTGATTAATTTAATTTGTGTTTTTACAATTCTGCTAATGGTTTGTCTAATTAGCTGGTGTATTATTTACTTTTATTTTTGTGGCTTGGGTTATTGTGTGTAATTAATTGGTATATTTAATAAAACATTCAAAAATTAATAGTTGTCTTCTTTTAATCCCTATTAATACAAATGATAATAAAAAGCACTGTTCAATTCTTTTCTAAACACTTTTCACTCAAAATGAGTTTATATTTGAGAAAAAAAGCCTTTTTAAAAACAATTGCTAAATTTCAGTTAAATTAGGCATGTGCAGCTGGTTTAAGATTCAGTTGCAAGATTCGCCACATAGATACATACATACAAGTCAAGTTTTTATTGAAAAATGAGACGACACTTTCAAATTAGATTAGATTTAGGATTGCCACCTCTCCCGAGTTAAGAGGGAGACTCAAATTTTCAATAAAACTCCCACTTGTCAACAAACATATTTCAACTCCCTATAGTGACAACTTTCGCATCACGTCCTGTGTAGAATTTGCAAAATATATGCAGAAAGAAGATATTGCCTAAATTTCGTATATTCTATTTATTATTAAGTTAAAATCTTTGGTTTTCATCATATTAGCTTTCTCTTTGTTTATGAGAATTATATTTCGTTTATTTTTTACAATTATATATCTAGATACCTACGTAAATGTGTTTTATTATGAACTATTTTTGGCAGAATTCACGTCAACGTTATCAACGAAGCGTGCAGAAATAGTTACCAAAAGAAAAAATATTTACAAATACATTTCATAAAATACGACTTCATACTAACACACTTTTTCTCAGTGTCACAGAATACACCAAACAACAAGAAGTGAAGGCCGGCGAAAATCCTTTGATGTTCGAGGTCCAAAAATATATAACCTTGAACAAGCGTCAACTACCTTATTCATGCACTGAGAAACATAATTACACTTGATTCACACTGAGAAAAAGTGTATTAGTATGAAGTCGTATTTTATGAAATGTATTTGTAAATATTTTTTCTTTTGGTAACTATTTCTGCACGCTTCGTTGATAACGTTGACGTGAATTCTCTCAAAAATAGTTCATAATAAAACACATTTACGTAGGTATCTAGATATTTAATTGTAAAAAATAAACGAAATATAATTCTCATAAACAAAGAGAAAGCTAATATGATGAAAACCAAAGATTTTAACTTAATAATAAATAGAATATAAGAAATTTAGGCAATATCTTCTTTCTGCATATATTTTGCAAATTCTACACAGGACGTGATGCGAAAGTTGTCACTATAGGGAGTTGAAATTTGTTTGTTGACAAGTGGGAGTTTTATTGAAAATTTGAGTCTCCCTCTTAACTCGGGAGAGGTGGCAATCCTAAATCTAATCTAATTTGAAAGTGTCGTCTCATTTTTCAATAAAAACTTGACTTGTATGTATGTATCTATGTGGCGAATCTTGCAACTGAATCTTAAACCAGCTGCACATGCCTAATTTAACTGAAATTTAGGAATTGTTTCTAAAAAGGCTTTTTTTCTCAAATATAAAATCATTTTGAGTGAGAAAGTGTTTAGAATAGAATTGAACAGTGCTTTTTATTATCATTTGTATTAATAGGGATTAAAAGAAGACAACTATTAATTTTTGAATGTTTTATTAAATATACCAATTAATTACACACAATAACCCAAGCCACAAAAATAAAAGTAAATAATACACCAGCTAATTAGACAAACCATTAGCAGAATTGTAAAAACACAAATTAAATTAATCAACACCCACATCACAAAACCCAACAACTAACTTCATTCTTACCTACATCAAAGTATAAATGAGATTTTAGGACATTTTATCTAAACAGACTGCACAATGTTTGCCCTGTCTTGTCATTGCTTTGACTTTAATTTTCAATGCCTAAAACACTTCATTTATTTGAAGGCCAGGTTTTGGTATAAGGCTTCTAGTTAATTTGCAAAGTTCTTTTAGATGGCAAATAAAGAATTTTTATCAAAAAATTGTAAGCCCTGGGCCCCAAAAAATTTAGTGTCGTTACATACTTTTTATATTCACTGGAATATCGTCTGCCAAAACATGTTTTATTTTTAAGGAATACTTGCTCTTTTACAATTTGAGCCAAAGATTTATACAGAAATTGATCACACATCTCCATAAAATTACCAGCAGTATATTTATTTGGCTTCTTTTGTGTCAATTTGGAGTATTTCCTTTTTAACTTCCTCACTTTTACTTTTAATTTTCTCCTCCTAGGGCTGTCACATGTCAAGCATGGTGATGTTTGTGTTGACATCGGAGAAAACTGAGGAATGGAAGCTGTTGCATTTGCTTTTTCAATACCTATTTCCAGTATCTCCCCTAATGATGATGTTCCAGGTGCAGATAATTCCCTTGATATCCAGCGATGCTATCTATAAAATTGAAATATTTACCAATGTTAATATGAATCACATTCTACATGTTATAATTTGTATACAGTCCATTGGAACAGCCTGTAGACTTATGAGTACTTACATAGACCAATTGAAAAACCCAAAAACAATTTCAGACGACTATAGAAGTGATCCTCGGTATGTTTTTTGGATTTTCCTATAGATTGATGTGTATTTATAAGTTTATGAGCTGTTACCACTGACTTCGTACCAACTATAGTATATTTTAACAATTCATAAAAAGCAGACTTACCAGTTGGATACATTTTCTTTGGTTAATTCTCAATTTCAGGAATGATAAAATGCTTAACAATGTGTGAGTAAATATTATGGGCTCAACTTGAATAAATAAGAGCTTTCTGACATCACTACTGCTCTTATACTTTTGTTCGTAATCAACTACATCTTCTAGTTACATGCTGTTAACCATGCTCGAGTCCTAAAATAAAATATAATATGTAGGTAACAAATATGGACTACAAAACATTATACTCTTATTAAATTTAATTAATATAGCAACATGTCGGCGATACAACATTAACAAATCGCAATAAAGATTTTTTACGTTAACTGCAAATGTAGATACGTACCTGATAATATCATTTGGAAATCTGAACAAACTTAGTCCTTCTCCGGTTTTGGAAACACATCTACTTACAATACAACTTATGTGTGTGTGATTTGGTCTCCCTTGGCTGCGGATACTAAGACCATTCGCCAACATAAACAATACAACTTATTTTCCCCATAATTTTACTATTTTATAATGATAAATGTAAGATGCAAAATATTATAAACTGGTAATGGCCTACAAATTGTCTACACAGAACATGTTATTGCAGAGAAATGTCAAGTGTCGACTACCTTAAAATATGGCGTCTGAAGACACCGTTTTATGCGAAGCTTCGCTTCTTGTTGTTTGGTGTATTCTTTGTCAGTGTGAATCAAGTGTAATTATGTTTCTCAGTGCATGAATAAGGTAGTTGACGCTTGTTCAAGGTTATATATTTTTGGACCTCTAACATCAAAGGATTTTCGCCGGCCTTCACAAGTATGTTATCTGTGGCCTTCACTTCTTGTTGTTTGGTGTATTCTGTGACACGAGTCACACGACACAACCATAGATAACATCACAGACAACAAGAAGTGAAGCCCGGCGAAAATCCTTTGTGATGTTGAAGGGCCATCTTGTTGGTGTATCATTCGACGAAAACTTTGGCCGACCTGTCCAATTCCAATTTGTGTTGGTTGTTAAGAATTTTGTGCTTTAGTTTTCTGTTTTTCTGTATGAAAATGGTTCGAAAAGGTTTAGTTTGTAAAAAAATACGGAATAAAAATATAGTACAGTCATTTCATAGGTAAGTTAGAGGTTACATCTAGAGAAACTAGCATAAAAATGTGCACTGACCAATTTGAGCTGAAAAGATATTTGGCAGTGGCTTAAAATTAATAAACCAAAAAGTCATTCTACATATTGCATACATTTTAAATTTATAAAAATATATTCATTTTAGGTTGATACCTGTGGGAGCACCCAGTCCAAATCTATCTCTAAATGTGTTACCTACTGATGAATGTGATGTAAATACTACTTCCAAATCGATCAATGAACTGAAAAATTTACATAATGAGGTATGTAGGTTTAAATAATAATAATAGTTATGTTCAAGTGTAAAGTCTATACATTGCTAGACTATTCTTTCCAGAAGTGCAGTTTCACTGGAAAGTATTTTTAAAAGTTCCCAACAATCTGCTAAATACAAATTTCCATCATTGTTTCCACATAGTAGGTGTTAAGTTTAGTATATACTGAGATATAAAACAAAATGTTTTTAGGAAGAAAAGAAGTTATTTTGGAATATTGACAAACAAGAGCTAAACCCTGGAAATATTTCAAGTCCAATTGATCAACACGTTAAAATTACTCCAAATTTTGAGGACCGTGATGTTTTAGTTAAAAAAGAGTTGAATAGTGATAATAATAATGAACAACAAGTAAAATGCACAACAATTAGAAGGAAGAAGCTAAAGAAATTGAATGGTGAGAGAAATTTTTGTGTGATTTTTAATAAAAAAATCAAAAAAAGTTAAGTAGGTTATTGTTGTTGTATGTATGCTAATATTTTTGATACAAGTACATGTACTGAGCAAATTGGTTCCAGATAACAAATGATCTAGTAATGGGCTTGAAATAATTCAAAACTAATTAAGTGAATATTTCTAATTATATACCTATGTACAAATTCGAACAAAGACAAAGTACTAAAATATAATGCAAATATGGAACAAATAACCACAAATATTACTCAATATCACTAACTGCTCTTTTGAATTAGTTTGTCATAATGCTCAGAATATATTTGATTTTTGCTGCCTTCCTTTTTTTGGACAATCTTCTCATTGTCCTTTTATAGGTGAAATTGATTTTTTTTCTTCTATAATTGATTGTTGAATTGGTTCCTTTAAAGCGAATACCAATTCCTCATTTGGTTGCATGATCAGATGGTATGATTGTTCTAACTGAGATTGAGATTGAACTGTATCACTTTTCAAACTCTTATAATTTTTCTTCAAAGCCTGGCATGCCTTCACAATTTGTTTTGCTAATTGTGGCTCCATGTTTACTACTAGGTGTATGTTCCCTTCAATACTCCAATAATATTTATATACTAACAAAGATGTCAAACTCTATATTGACCAGATGTCATTGTACAATCTTTTTCAATAATTGTGAGAAATCTAAATTTATCTTGCCAACAAAACGAACATAAATTTTTCAAATCTTAAAGTGACTTATCAACATTAACTTGATAATCATAAATGTGTTTTAAATTGGTAATGTCTTGTTGAAAGGCTATTAAAAAATTGTATTGCCGACTAGGTTTGACATAATTAGAAGCAAACCAAAACAAAATTAACTTTGCATTACACTCTGACTACAAGTAGCTACATCGTCAATAATTATTATAGAATTATCTTTAATTGAGTCTGGAGAAATTACATCTCCTGCATTATCATATTCTTCATAACCAATATACAGAGTCTGGCAAACCTCTGTCGTAGCTCTATAACTCCTTTTGTATATAACTTATATATTTATTTAAAAAGTATATGGAAAGGGTAATTAAAATCAAACATTTTAAAATTATGTGTATACAGGGTGGACCATTAGTAAACTGGACAAATCACGTAATTTTTTTCAAATGTATAATGCCATACTTTTTTTTACATTTTAGGAACCGAAATAGTTAGTACTGTACACTCCCAATTTTTTTTGTAAAACTCCCAGCCATCTCGGGAAGAATCACCTTTTTCCCAAAAAATTTGAATTTGCACATCCCTTTTTAAAAAACCGCAACTTTACAAAATTCAAAGCTGAAGCTTTAAAATTACCAATGTACAAAGACAAAGGACTGAAGATATTTTTAGACTCAGTTTGAATTTTTTATTCTGTACAGGATGGTCTTGAATGAATTTTACACTCCAAAAACTTAAATGGAAGTTATTTCAGTTTTTTCAAACGGGACACCCTGTGTAAATATTCATCAATGGATACTGAATTTGATCCCCTTCAACTTTGCTATTCACTCTCAGTACCTAATTTCCGTCGTTTAAAAGTTATTTAAAGAACAACACATTGTTGGTATCGCTTATTAATGAAATGTCAGAATATTTAATGTTTCTTATAGTGACAGTTTAGATTAATTTTTGCTGGTTTATTGTGTTTTTCAAGCTTTGTGCGTTAAGTAACAATGAATTTTACTTCAAATGAGTTAATTGACATGATTTTTGTTTTGGGAGAATCCGACAGAAACTGTGTATTAGCAAAAAGAATTTATAATCAACGATATCCTGTGCGACGCGTTCCAGATAAAAAGAGTTTTGAAAAATTGCTTAACCGATTTTACGAAACTGGAAATATGGCGTATAAACCACCAGTAATCCCCAAACGTGCTATCCATGATGACAATCAATTATCGGTTATAAATCCAAATACAAGTCAACAAAATATTTGTGAATTGGTGGGTATTAGTGAAAGGTCTGTTGGACGAATATTAAAACAGCATCATTATCATCCGTACAAAATACAAATGCATCAAGAGCTGAAAGACATGGATTTTGAGAAACGATTGCGGTTCTGTAACTGGGTTAAATCAAAACTTCGGCAAGATCCAGTATTTTTCGAAAAAGTATTATCTTCTGATGAAGCTTCATTTCATAAGAATGGATTCGTTAACAGGCATTTCCATTTTTATGCCAAAGAAAATCCCCACATCATCAGAGAAACACACAGCCAAGATCGATGGAGTGTGAATGTTTGGGGAGGTATAATTGGGGAAAATGTGATTGGGCCGCATTTTTTCGAAGGCAATTTAAATGGCCTGATGTATCTAGATTTTTTGACTAATTATTTTCCTCTTTACTTTTACTTGAAAACGTTCCTCTATCTGTAAGACAGTCAATGTGGTACCAACATGATGGAGCGGGAGCGCATTATTTACGTGAGGTAGCTGATTAATTACATCAACAGTTTCCTAATAGAAGGATTGGCAGAAATGGTCCAAAAAATAGCCAGCTCGATCACCGGACTTAACAAAACCTGATTTTTTCAAGTGGGGTTATGTTAAGAATCTTGTTTATCAAACAACACCTGAAGATATGAAGGAGCGAATGGTACAAGCATTGTAAAATTTTAGTATATTTTTGTATAAAAACTTTTTTCGAAAAACGCATACTTTTTAAGTTATTAATGTTTTTGTAAATAATTTGACGGTTGCAGACCCTTATAAATTATTTTTTTAGGAGGATTCCCTTAAAGATATGAAAATGGTTTTTGTTCGGTTGCTTTTAGCAAGGTCAGACGTATTTGATTCTATGTTGAAAAAATTTTCATTTTATACAGGGTGTGTATAAAAAGTGTGCAAAGTTTAACTTCATAAATATCAAATTTCTTTATTTTTTTTTTAAATAGAACCACCCGGTTTTTTATATTTTAATGCATAAAAAATAAGGCAAATTCATGTATACTTTCCTATACCTAAACCTTACCGTTATACAGATATTAAATGTTTTCTGTAAATTTTTAGAGATGCAGGTGTGGTCTAAATATTATTTTGACCCGTTGATACAAGCACTAAGAAATAAAAAAGTATTTTTTCTACGATCACTATCGAAAGTCGTCTTTTGTGCCATGAAAAGCAACTGAAAAGTTGATGTTTTCCGCGAGCTGTAATAATTTGACATCATTGGCGCTCTTAAGCATGAAACATATGCTTAGGATAATCAATGCAACATTAATTTTATTTGAATGCTATTAGACAAAAAATTTAATGATGGAAAAAAATATATTTGATTACTATGAGACTAAAAAAAAATGATGGAAAATAAACTGCAGGTTCTTACCAAACTGATTAATTTATTTGGAGATAACAAAGCCAGTTCTCAGGACTTTGTTATCTGATGGAAATTAAGAAACTAGAAAAGATTAGATAAGGAAAGAAATTTAAGGGCGCCACTAATTTTGTTTCCTAAAACAAAATTAGAAAAAAAATCAAATAAATAAAATCAGCTAACTTTTAACCTTTGCTATCTACTCAAAAAATAATTAAGTTAATTGAAAATGACAACTGATGGTGGAGGTTTAATAAATAAAACTTTCGCTAAAAAAAATTAATATGGATAAACTATATAACTATAAATGTTGAAACATTGACTGTGTACAAAAAAAATAACTATAACTAGAAAGGTTAGTAACGAACAATATACTATAAATTGGTCATCAGATTTGTAACAATAAAAACGTAACCATAAAGCAATACAACCTCAGTTTTTTTCTTCTATATTTCTGGTCTTGAAGCGTTGTCCGAATAGAACTGGTTTTTCTACCTTCGGACGTTTACAAAAATATTGAGTAGGTATACTATAGTTACAGATGTACACCCTCTTATGAAAAAGACTGGTGCTCCGCTGCGCTGCTAAGATATTGGGAACTTCTAGGTATTCCAATAAAAATGTCGGTACTCCAAGATACTAAACCAAAAAAAATTGTATCCCCGAAACTGTATTCCAGAAACTTGTATTCCCAGAAACCGTGCTATAATGGAATATACAGTAGATACAGTGTGACCCATTTTGTTTGGAAGCACCCCTATAAAATCCGCATTTTTCAACCGATTTTGATTTAGTCTTTTCTGTTAGATTCAGTATCAAAAACAGAATTTGAGCACAAATTTTCATACCATAACAGCTATTTTCAAGGCACTCTACGTTAATTTTTCTGTGCCAAAAAAGACGAAAGTATATTAGGCATTTTTTTTTCTCAAATATGACTACACCACTGGATTCAGAATCATCACAAATGTAAACTATCAAAATTTTATAAAAAAAGTTTTATTAACAACAAAGTTATCACTACATGAATTTGGAAAAAGTTGTTTTTTAATTAATTTTTTACTAAGAATGTAGACACATTTTAAAAATGGCAACATGGTAAAGAAAAACTAGGACTCAAACATATTGCACTGTAAAAATTCGAAGCGGAAATTTTAAAAGGCAGGATAATAGGTCCATTCTTTTTTGAGGGTAACATGAATGCCAACAACTTCATGGAATTCTTGGAAGGTGAGTTATCCGCAGTGATTGACGAACTGCCACTAGCAGAAAAAAGAAATTTGATATTTCAGTAAGATGGTTGTTCTGTACACTATTCTAGGATTGTCAGGCAGCGAGTTAATCGAATGACCTCCTAGATCGCCCGATTTAACTATATTGGATTTTTATCTGTGGGGTCTTTTGACACAAAAAGTGTATAAGACACGTCCAAGGAATAGAGCAGAACTGTGTGACAGAATACGACTGGCGTGTGCTGGAATAACGCCACATGAAATAAAAAAAAGCGCTAAGACATAGTCGCAAACGATACGAGAAATGTGTGGAAATTAACGGAGGTCTAGTCGAGGCTACAAAAATGAAGAATTAAATTATTATTAAGTAGTTTAATAATTAAAATGTATTATTTGGTGTTAATTTGTATTTTCGTCACATCAGCACAATTTTACATTACTCTCAGAAGCTATAACTCCAGAACGGGTTAAGGTATCGGCTTCGAATTTTTACAGTGCAATATGTTTGAGTCCTAGTTTTTGTTTACCATGTTGCCATTTTTAAAATGTGTCTACATTCTTAGTAAAAAATTAATTAAAAAACAACTTTTTCCAAATTCATGTAGTGATAACTTTGTTGTTAATAAAACTTTTTTTATAAAATTTTGATAGTTTACATTTGTGATGATTCTGAATCCAGTGGTGTAGTAATATTTGAGAAAAAAAAATGCCTAATATACTTTCGTCTTTTTTGGCAAAGAAAAATTAACGTAAAGGGCCTTGAAAATAGCTATTATGGTATGAAAATTTGTGCTCAAATTCTGTTTTTGATACTGAATCTAACAAAAAAGACTAAATCAAAATCGGTTGAAAAATGCGGATTTTATAGAGGTGCTTCCAAACAAAATGGGTCACACTGTATAAGAAAAACAATAAAGAAACTATAAAATTAATAAACATTAATTACAATTGAATACTATAATTTATAACTTTAGGATTCCTGATTTATAACAAAAATAGATGAACAATCTGACAAAATAAAAAAATTATATGTTGATAAAGAGAATTTAAAAGGAATATGTCAGTAAACTGATAAATCCATGTGGCACCCAAAATGGGTATCCATCCACCCAAAATGGGTATCCATCTTGTACTAACTAATTTGTTTCACAAAAAAAATGGTACATTTTCCAATAACATAATTTTAAATTAAGAAAGCAACAACATAATGTAATTACATACCAGTAATCCAGATTCTTATTAAATAAGATCTTCGTAAATTATCGTTTTATTATACAGCACACAAGATATTTCTAAAGATTACTGCACAGTTTCTATATGTTACTTCGTTGACTGACGATATAAGAAGACCTGCCGGTACCTTCTCCGTTCTTATAAAGACAACGTCAAAATTTTAAATTTCGCGGTATAATAGCTATAGCATATTGATTTTTGGTTAATGAATTTATTCCACCACAAATCACAAATGTGAAATAATTTATTAATTTTTCGATGGCAATATTTTTAGAAAATCGATGCATTCTATTCCACCAAAAATCAAAATTTTAAAGAAATTAATCTATGAATTTATCAACTGAAAGGTTGAACGCAAAGTTCACGTTTCAAGCAGAAAGTAACTTTGGCGCGCGCCTAATTTTATTTATAGATAAAAGAGAGCTGGTAGTTAATTTTGCTGTGATCATAGAAACAATCTTGTGTGTATTTAGAGCAGAAAGTCTTTTGGTAGTTTCGACAGATTGACGCGTGGCGCGGCAACTTCCTGTCTCGACTACCAAAGTACTACTTACTGCTCTTGATACACAAATAGCTATTTATTTATTTTGTCAAGGTCTGTAAAAAAAATCAAATCAAATTGTATTTACTAATCCTATTATAATTTTTAGTCGTTTCCGAGATATTTGAGGTTTTAAATTATTGTATTTTTTAACAAGTTTTAATTTTTTATGTATACTTTTAGTAGGCTTCGTAATAAATGACACTTATTTAACTGTCATTAGTCAATTGTTGATACTTTCGAAAATCGTTAAAATGGCTCGTTCTCAATTTAATAACGAAGATTATGTAAATTTGCTTTTAATACGTGGTGAATGTGACAAAGTTATTACAAGAACATGTACTTTATTTGCTGCAAGATATCCAGATATCTAGACCACGACCAAACTCGCATACTAGTGCAGGCAATCTAGGATTTGAGGCGTACTAAACCCTGGATCGCTGAAAATGCGTAAATCCGTTTGGGAACTAAGTACTGAGTGTAGCCGTATGCTCGATAATAGCTACTTCGCCCCGCGTCATTGTTTAAACAATACAAATATGTGGTAAAAATAGGTTTTTTCGCTCTAACTCATTTGCATATCACTGCAGCAAAATGATATTGAAGAGTTGAGGAATCGAACGGTATGTCGCAGATCATTGTAACACGTTCCTAAAACTTTTTATTGCATTTTACAACTAAGCCCTTTTTAAGGTATAAATATAAATAATGCTCTAAATAATAAAAATGTCGAATCCGAAAAAATCATGCATGTTTATATCATCAACCTGCATCATTTGAAATGTATTTCAGTGTGAGCAATTGTTTATTGCAATAGAAAAAAATTATTAAATAAATCATTGTTTATAACGGTTTTTTGTTTATAACTAAGTACCTATTTATTCGATTTTAATGCGCGACATCTCATTCGACGCGGAATTTCAGCAGTTAAAAATGACTTCAATATCATTTTGCTGCAGCGATATGCAAATGAGTTAGAGCGAAAAAACCTATTTTTTACCACATATTTGCATTGTTTAAACAATGACGCGGGGCGAAGTAGCTATTATCGAGCATACGGCTACACTCAGTACTCAGTTCCCAAACAGATTTACGGGTTTCCAGCGATCCAGGTTTTATGTTACAAAATGCACTAGGCAGAGGCTAGATTGCCTGCACTATACTGTTAAAAGAATCCTCAACAATTTGAAGCTATACGGTTCATTTGAAGCAAAAGTAAATCGAATTAAACCAGTTATTGACAATAATAATGCCGAAATTAATGTTGTTGCTTATTTTACTGCTTATCAAGAAGCATCAATACGTGTTGCCGTAAGAAATCTTGGAGTAAGCAAATCGTCGATTTACCGTATTTTACGAAAACATAAAATGCATACCTACTCTTTATTTATTAATAAACGGAATCACCCCCTTGTAGAATACATTTATAAATAAAAGTATAAAACTATACAATTGTAATAACAAATTTAAAAACATCAGAAATACACTATTACTATCATAAAATATGATAAAATAACATGAAATGTAATTTACATAATAAACACCAAAATAATCAAATAAAATAACAATAATATAAAATAATAACATTAGCTTATTAAAACTCTCAAATTACTCTTGAAATTATGCAATGAAACTCCAGTAAAGTTATGCCCCAAATCACAATATGAATTTACTGACCGTGCAAGCCGTGAAACCGAGCAATGGTAACCATAATTGGTACTGTGAAAGGGAACTTCCAAAAGGTTGTAACTACGAGTGACTCTACTGGGAAATTCACGAAAAACGGATTATTTAATAGACACAATTCCCATTATTGGAGTCAAGATAATCTTCATGTAACCAAAGAACGTGCTTTTCAAGATCGGTGGCAGTTCAATGTCTTTTGTGGTATTAGAAATAATCAAATAATAGTACTTCATTTTTACGATGGGAATTTGAATGGTTAGGAAACACAATCAATTAATTTATTCTTCATTAATAATGTAAAAACACTGTTTTTGTATTTTTTAATGTTTTTTATTTTATCCTTAGGTGAAAGATATCTTGATATTTTAAGAAATTTAAAACAAAATTATTTAGACCACATGCCACCAGACGAATTAACCAAAATTTTTTTATCCATGACGGTACTCCTGCTCACAATTCACTCATAAATACATTTTTAGAAGATAAATTTGAAGACAGGTGGTTAGCAAATAATGGTCCTTTCCGGTGGACCCCTTGTTCTCTCGATATGACGTATTTAGATTTTTTTATATGGGGTCACATAAAACAAGAGGTTTACTGACAAGCCTTAACAACTATGGAAGATTGTGAGCTAAGATTTCGAAATTCCTTCTGAGATGATGATAAGCCGTGCGACGAATGAAGGTGTACTGAGAAGGGTTAAAAATGCATTGAAGCTTAAGGGAGCAATTTTGAACATTTACTTTAAAACATCAGACTATTTTCCTTCGGCTTTCAATTTTCCATAAAATTTTGTAGCATATCTTATTAAGAATAAGTAATGCCACAAGGAACTTACAGAAGATATCTTATTATTGTCACAAATGGTTTAATTCGATTAACTTTTGCTTAAAATGAACCAAATAGCTTCAAATTGTTAAGTATTCTTTTAACAATGTGTGATTTCGATCGTGGTCTATCTGGATATCTTACTGCAAATAAAGCACATGTTCTTGTAACAACTTTGCCATATTTACTATGTATTAAAAGCAAATTTATATAATCTTTTTTATTTCTTAGTGCTTGTATCAACGGGTCAAAATAAAATATAGACCACACCTGCATCTCTAAAAATTTACAGAAAACATTTAATATCTGGTTAACGGTAAGGTTTAGGTATAGGAAAGTATACATGAATATGCCTTATTTTTTACCACGGGAACTTTATTATGAAAAAACGCATGTAATTCCAGTTCTACTTATCCTATCTATGCAAACTTGGTATTTTTGAAGAGAGCTCCTTTCTACCAATGTAAGAGTTATAATTTCGAAACAACCTAATGAGTAACGTATACGCTAGAGGGCGCTATTTATTTATTTTTTTAAATCTAGCTATCCTTGAAAAATGTTGAATGGAAACATGCAGTTTTAATTAAGGAATATAAAAGTAGACCAAATTAGCAACAGAATAGCGAAAACCGCATGTCGATATCTTTTTCGTATTACGAGATATCCTAAGAAATGTGTAAATTACTCCGGTTTGACTGAACGGATTTTAACATTTTTTGACTCCTCAAAATTGTCTTTCCTTGTTCTATTAATAATAGTTCCAATTATTATGTCAATATTACTTATGCTGTCACCGGGAAACTGCGTTATGGAAATTAAAATGGAAATATAACTTAAGGTACCTCGCTAGTGACGACCTAAATGCTGACAGCTAAGTTGACAATAATTGTTGAATAATTTTTCACTTAAAATTTATTTTTGACATACCAATTCTTGATAGCGGTTGGTCAAAATTAATAGGAAGGAAATAATCATTGGAAATAGGTTTTTGTCAATTGAGGAGAAATTAAAATTACAATAATTCTTAATAATAAAGATATTGTTATTGTAAAATTGGTAAGGTGAACACCCTCTCCCCTTTCGGGAAATATGGAAGTTTAAAACAAATAGTTGATTAAATAGCAATAAAACAAATTTGTAGCATTTGCGGAATTATTTTATTTAGAAAAATGCACATCAGTAGTGCCGCCTTCATTCTTACTTTCTCACATTCACATATTTCAATAGACAAACGACGAAAATAACGTAAAACAGCAAGGCAGTTATAGTAACTATGAAAATAATTTATTAATATAACTTAAGGTACCTCGCTAGTGACGACCTAAATGTCGCCCATCATTTTCGATACAAGCGTTTATTCTTTGAAGAGTAGATTGAACAGCAGTCCCAATTTCTGCTCTCGAAATACTCTGAATGGCGTTTCGTATTCTCTCGATCATGTTATCTCTAGTAGTGGGTCTAATTGCACAAACAAGGTCATTAATCCGGCCCCAGAGATAGAAATCTAAGACGGTCAAGTCTGGTGACCTGGCTGGCCAAAAAAATTGGCCTCCACGTCCTATCCACCTATCGGGGTAAGCATTATCTAAAAAATCTCTAACTTGTCTGAAGAAATGTGCCTGACACCCATCGTGCTGAAACAACATAGACCTACGAGTTGCTAGTGATATATTTTCTAGAAGAAGTGATAATTCATCCCTTATAAAATCTAGGTAGCGTTCCCCGTTAATTGCGTTGTCAAAAATAAAAGGTCCAATTATCTGACCATCTTCAATACCACACCATACATTCACGGACCATCGCCCCTGATACTGAACTTCTTCCATCCAGCGTGGATTATTCTGTGACCAATAGTGCATATTATGCCGGTTAACCGTATAGGCGACGTAAAACTTATAGTGCCAGCTATCTAATCGTATATCCCCTTTAAGTTATGTTGCGGAGCTAGACTCTGAAAGGTAAAACGAAATTTCAAAGCCATGAACAAAACTAAATTCTTTGAAAAAATAACTAACAAAAGTAATTTTATAACAATGACTAAAACAATTCTTTAAAAATAAATATAATTTCTAACTCCAATTTGTCACTACTACATAAGTAACATAAAAAATATATTAAACTTAATTAACTTTCTTCTTCCATACCATCTACTTCACTATCACTATCGTCTTGTAAATCAATAATAAACTTATTTCCCCCATTGATATGGACTTGTCCAATGTTCTTATACTCATTTTCAATTTCGATTACTTTTTAAATCATTTTCTGCCAGTCGGCATACACGATTTTGACCCATCAGTCAATCCTTTCTTAACCGTATCGTATGTGTCATACCAAGTTTCGTCCAAATATACAATTGGCCAGTTTTCTTCTCTATACTTAGTTACTTGTTCCAAGTATGTATACCACATATCCAATATTCTTCTGCTTTCCATGACTGTTTGACGTTTATTAATCGTTTTGAATTTGAATCCCAATTTTTTAATCCAGTTTTCAATTGGTTTCTGACAGCAATTTACAATACGGCCGGCATTTGTTAATTTATTTCTTATTATTTCAATTGTAGGTAACTCATTTCTTCTGTATCAGTCATAAATAGTGGTTTTTAATAATTTTATCAAAGACGCATCTAAAGGTTTGACCGATCCCTTATCACATCGCTTCTTGCCTTCATAATGCCCATTCTTGGCTATTTTACGTATAGTTGACAGGGGAACTAGTGTTAAATCAGATACTGCTTGCATTAATTCTGTTTTTTCATGGAAACCAAACTTTTCCCGTAGATTCTTATACACATTGAAACATATTTTCTGTGCTTCCAAATTTAAATGTCGTTTTTATTACTTTCACTATCACTAAAACCATCACTCTCATCACTATTATTTAAATTTCCGTCGTTGTTACACACAATATTTTGGACCAAACTCGATATTTCCCAAGGACGCCACATGGTAAATATATAATGTTCAACTAAAAATATAATTTCTAATAAATATGAATATTTACCTACAATTTTCACACTACACTTTCTTGATGTCAGACCGACTATGAAGTGAACACCTGCGTGCTCCCTCAAAATAAATAAACCCTCTCTCAAAAATAATTATAGTTCAGTAAAAGATGTAAAAAATAATGAATTTTTTGAAATTTACTTCTTCTTAATAAAACGAGATATAAGGTAGTGTTAATTGTTAATTGTCTGGTATTGTGTTTAAGATGTTTTTAAATATAAATAGGTTAAAATTGTTAGCTTAAAGCAAAGTTTGATAGGTACCTATTCGGGTTATAAATAGCAGAGGAAAGAACAAATAGATATTAGATTGAAAGAAACCGTGAATACATCAAAAGAAAGCTCGAGTCGTCAATTAGGTAAAGATTCATTAAAAAATGTGTTTTGTTCTATGCATTAACGCTAAGGCCACTTTCAGATAGATAAATAAATAGCGCCCTCTAGCGTATGCGTTACTCATTAGGTTGTTTCGAAATTATAACTCTTACATTGGTAGAAAGGAGCTCTCTTCAAAAAGACTGAGTTTGCATAGATAGGTTAAGTAGAACTGGAATTACAGGCGTTTTTTCATAATAAAGTTCCCGCTTCCCCCCACCTCTTATTTGAAGAGATAGACTAAAACTTATAAAATCAAATATACGCTGAATTTCTTGAAGAATACGATAATCATAGTTTAAATGCATCTCAATCAGGCAAAATTTGTAAATTATTCATTTTATAATTTTTGGTATTTAATTACGCCCTCTGGCGGTGGACCTACAACTCTGTAAATAATTTCTTATTACAATACTATTATTCAACAAGTGATCATCGATTATGTAGAGTTTGTTTAACCATGCTTTGCCGTTACGTCATACGTTGTCCAGCTTTATCTCTCATTCATGAAATAGATGAGACGGAATTATGACGTCATTAACGTATTTCTTAACTAATGTCAACGTAAATTTTATTTGTTACTTTTGACAGTTCTGTTGTCATATTTTGATTTGTTCAGTATTTTTGGTCATTTTCGCCTTTTTTAATTAATTTTTCATTCTCAAAATGCCTTCCCAGTATAATGAGAAAGAGCAAAGCTTAATTTTGAAGTTGATTAATTACTTTTCAAGAGTAGGAGATGCTGGAATGCCTCTTTTACCGTTAAATGCAGTCGTAGTATCATAGATCTGAATGAATCGGACTACCACAATGATGATGAAGATGATTTTGTCAGTGATGAAGCTTAGACTTTGCATATTATTTCAATATATATATGCTATTTCAGTTTACCTTTCTTATCCGTTTGTTCGTATCTTTTTCCTGTTTTTATTGGAAGTTTTTTCAGAAATAAATGTATTTATTGCCTGTTTTCTCCCATACATGTGTTTTTTTGCATTTCTCAAGAATACTTACGAAATTGTTTCTCACAATGAGACAGACAATAATTACTATACAATATTTAAAAATATGAGCATATAGATATTCTATATAATTTTAAATATTTGGGTTCAGTTCAACAATTCAGAGAACTTGGACATGTCAAACCATTGAAAAGAAAACCACACTTCGTTGAAGATGATGTGAAAGTGGATATTTTGTTAAGTGTCGAAGAGAATCCAACTTCAAGTACACGTCAAATTGCCCGTGAAAATAATGTTGTAATAAGTCATACAACTGTTCTAAGATGTCTTCATAAAGAAAAACTTCATCCCTACAAATTAACTTTTGTGCAGGAGTTAACAGACGACGATCCAGTTCGTAGAATGGATTTCTGCGAAAGATTGATGAATAAGCTGAACAGAAATGAGTTAGCTCTTGGTACTATATTCTTTTTTCTGACGAATTAACATTCACATTGAATGGAGAGGTAAACCGACAGAACTGTAGATATTGGTCAGCAGAGAATCCTAATTGGATGCGTGAGACACATACTCAGTACCCTCAAAAGGTGAACGTTTGGGCCGGTATCATAGGCGACCATATTATTGGTCCTGTATTTATAGATGGAAATTTGACAGCTGAAAAATATTTAAATATGCTTAGAAATGAAGTTATTCCTGCGTTGGCAAACTTATATCCCAACGCAATAGATCCTAGCTTACCGAATGAAAATGTTTGGTTCCAGCAAGACGGGGCAACACCCCATTATGCTTTAATGGTAAGAACTTATTTAGATGAAATCTTCCCCAATAAATGGATTGGACGAAGTGGTACTATTGAGTGGCCAGCTAGATTGCCAGACCTTACGCCGTTAGATTTTTTTCTGTAGGGTTATCTCAAGAACAAAGTATATGCAACACAACCAACTAGCATTGTAGACCTCAAAGACAGGATAACTACAGAAATACGGAATATTTCACCTCAAACTTTAAACAAAGTTAAGGAGGAGTTCTATAGGAGACTGTGCTATTGCCAACAACTAGGTGGAGAACATTTTGAGCATTTATTTTAATGTATTAAAATCAAATACATCAGGTATTTTATGTATGTGTTTAATAACTGTAAAAATAAAAATTTCACCCTTTATAATTCATAATTGACCATACATTATTTAGTTTGTAGAAATCGGTTCATTAAGGGGATTTCAAAGATATGCAAATATACAGGGTGTTTCATTAAAAAAAACACCGACTATGGCATACTTGCGTGAATCACCCTGTAGATTTAAATTAATGTTTACATAACGCACAACTTAATTCAAAAGTTGACGTGTCTCGGCATTTTTTTATAATTTTCTAAAATAATGACATAAAGAATTTTATTCCATAAGTGGTTTCCACACTGTATATTACATAATTCGCCATTTAATCACGATTCGGTAATCCGTAATTTTTTAAATTCAGTAAAAAATCATGCTAAGGGGCGTTAAACATCCTCAAGCTAGAAATTTGAAACAAATCAGTTTGAAAAAAACGGAGATTTCCAGTTAAAACAAAACTAAATTATGTAAAAAAGTACGCAACGCATAAAACAAAATACAAATTTTGGCGTTACTAATTTATTCATACAAAAACATCTTAACATGCATCATTGAAAACAATTCTTAACATATCTCATTGATTATAATTTTGAGGTTAAGTGTAAAATAACATTCAACGAATATAAGACAAACGTAAAACAGCAGAATACGTCGCCGATTATGACGTAACGGCAAAGGATGGTTAAACAAACTCTACCAGTTGTTTTTTCGATTTAAATAATGGACTTGATGAAAACATGGAATCTCAACATATTAAGCCGGTCCCAGACACTACGAGTATTTGGCGAATAGGCCAATATTTATCATTTGCACGAATGTTTGCTTGATCTCCCACACGGTGCCGTAGTATAGCAAAGGTACACGTAGTTTACTTCGCCAAACTACGGCGTCCTTTACTTCGTGCTAGTTTCCGACCAGCGCCGGGAAAATGACGAAGGACGAATATTTGCCAAAGTTAACTTCCCACACGCTACGCGAATAAGTCCGAATACCAAATGTTTGCCAAATACTCGTAGTGTCTGGGACCGGCTTTAGTGAACATTTCACAATATGTAGTACTGGTACTTTACCCGAATCGTGTTTTAGATGTTCCGTTTTTGAAAATGACCAATTTTTATATTGTTTAGTTGATTATTGTTTTTTGTGTAACAACAAACATTTTAATATTAACGCACTGTAAATTCATTTTAATATTATATTTTCAGTAATAATATAACAAGAGAGTGAGAATAAATTGAAAATAATTTGACAGATTGTTTGAAAACTTGTTGGCAATAGTCACGAGAGCCCGCAGGGTTCGAGTGGCTATTTCCAAATGGCAACAAGTTTGAACAAAATCTGTCAAATTATTTTCTAATTTATGGAACTCGCGAGTTATATTTGACTAGATTATTTTTTTATTCACAAATTTTTACAATAAAAAAGATCAATAAAACTATCATAAAATTATTGAAAAATAATATAATTTCTTTCTTTGGTGAAGGTCTTAAATTGTCTCCATATAGACTGATTACTTATTAGAGTATTTTCCGAAGTACTTAGTTTCTAAAATCTTTTTTGTTATTTCTGCATCAGAAAAGGTACTAAACTGATAATTTTCACCCATTTTATACAGGGTGTTTCTTAAGTAATCTAAAATATTACATGGGGCGCTTCGTTACTCAATTTTAAGACGAAAAGTTCATATAAACATGTGTGATAGGTGTTGTCGTTTATGAGATACAGGGTGTTGAATTTATTGTAATAAGTCAGTTCTGATTGTACGTGAAATTAATTTTTCCCGGTGACGCAACTGGTTTTTAGAAGTAATACGCAAAAACATGCTTATTCTAAGTGGCCTTTGTAGCAACGTTGACAAGTGTCAAATTTGAAAACCAACGCAAAAATCGTACATTTTTATTTGATTGACTCTGTGTTCAGTTAATAACTATGCCAGTGTTTACCTACTAATGTTGAAATGGCTAATATGCATTTTTTGTACGGATTAGCGAATGGTAATGCCTTAGAAGCTAGACGTACGTATGCCCAGCGTTATCCAAATAATCGTTTACCATGTTCAGATACGTTTACTAAGTTACATATTCGTTTACAAGAAACTGGAACTTTTGCTAAATCGAAGAATATTATTGGACGACCCAGAACTGTGAGAAATCCCCAATTGGAAAACCAGATTCTTCAAATTATTGACCAACATCCAGAAACGAGTACAAGAAAAGTTGCAGATGAAGTAAATGTTAGGTAACAAAACTGTTTGGAATATTCTAATATTGTATCCATATCACGTTCAACGTGTTCAACATTTGTTACCTACTGACTATCCATTACGCATACAGTATTGTCAATGGATTTTACGTGAAATCGCGAACAACCCGAATTTTGTTGCCAATATTCTATTTACGGATGAAGCCAACTTTTCTAGACATGGGATTATGAATTTTCATAATGACCACATATGGGCAGATGTAAATCCACATACCATAAGTGTAAAACGATTTCAACAAACATTTTCGGTCAATGTTTGGCTTGGCATCATCGATGATTATTTAATTGGACCATTTTTCCTTCCTGCACGGTTGACTGGTGAGACATATCTTCGTTTTCTAGAAAATGAACTTCCACTTCTTTTGGAAGATGTACCTATTATTATTATTAGAAGGCGCATGTGGTTCATGCATGACGGAGCTCCTCCACATTTTTCAGTGATTGTACGCGAGTTTTTAAATAATGTTTTTCCAAACCATTGGATCGGACGAGGATCTCCACACCCGTGGCCCCCTAGATCACCTGGACACAATCCTCTGGATTTTTGTGTGTGGGGATATTTGAAATCGCTTGTTTACACAACACTGATATTAAACGTACAAGATCTTCAAAATCGTATCATAGACGGCTGTAATGTTATTCGTAACAATCCTGGTATCTTCGAACGTATTCGACAATCCATTAGACATCGAGCGGATGCTTGCATTTTAGCTGGAGGTGGACATTTTGAACATTTGCTCTGAAATGTATTATTTTTTCTTTATGTTTAACACATGTTGCTTGTAATAAAATAATAAAAAAATATAAATCAGTAGCGTCACCAAGAAAAATTAATTTCACGTACAACACCCTGTATCTCATAAACGACAACACCTATCACACATGTTTATATGAACTTTTCGTCTTAAAATTGAGTAACGAAGCGCCCCATATAATATTTTAGATTACTTAAGAAACACCCTGTATATCGCGTTGACACAATTAGGTAATTATTTTGACAACTATTTGACACTTGCTAGGCAAATAAAAGCCACAGTGATTATTCCTGAGAATAATCACAAGAGATTTATTCCCACTATAATAATTGCGTAATTGGTTGAAACTTACCCTTGTGACAAATAAAGAAGCATTTCATTGGTTTTAAGAAACGTCAAAAAATAATCAATTGTATTGTTCAGCCTTAAAATAAATCATATCCTATTTTTATATTGTTTAGTTGATGAATGTTTTTTTGTGTAACAACAAACATTTTAATATTATGACTTCAATGGACTGTAGTTAGTCTGATTGGTGTACCTTATTAGAATATTCTCAAGCTGAGACCATCTGTGAAGGCAAAATCCACAGTAAGTCATGTTCCGGCACCTGAACTTTATTCAAAAATACCCTTACAATTAAATTACTATTTACACTAACATTAGAAACTACATTCACCCTATTTATGTTTATACCAATGTCAATATCCAGTAAATAAAACCAAACTACATCATCTTTTTTTTTAAGCTCCAGGAGGATATATTTTGTATTTTTTCCACAAAGTCTGCAGAAAAGTTATTAAAAGACGAAATTTTTTCACTGTCTAAAAATGTCTATTTCAGCCCACTTTCGTTCAAAAATATCGTCTCTTCGTTGTTTTGGTTCCTTACGAGGTTTCGACTCTGATGTCGATAAATAAGATGGGAGATTCTGAAAAACCTTGAGCAGTGCATGTTTTTTTCAATTTAGGACACTTTTAAGGAAAACTAATCGTATCACTTTCCTTGTTATTGGAGATATCGAATCTTATTATATCTTCCTCATGAAAATTATGTACACAAACGGTTGTTGATTGTGAAGGTTGCCAATCTTTTCGAGGAATAACTCGTAACCATCTCTGTTTTTCTTTTTCCTCTTTGGGGAAACCAAATGTGCTCACAGCTTCACCATGTTTTAAGTGGCTATCATAATTGGACTTGCATCCTGGTACACAACACCTTCTCGGCATTTCTGAAATAAATTTTTTTTTGTTAAAAGCTAGGTTATGTGAAAATGCAGCTTCATTTCAAAAGAAACCGTTCCCCCTTAAATTACATATTCTCATATGGCTTCTTACCTTTGAATTAAAAATATCGCTCCAATAACAAACATCAAAATAAACAACTAATAGAACAAATTCGGGAAGCAAAAACAAGAAACACAGTCAAATATACACTTCTTTCGTAAGTCAACTAAACTCAAACAAGGACTACCAAGCGCTGTTGTCAGATTTATAGAACGTGGCTTGTATGTATAGGTGGCTCTGGTGTTACAATATTTTTACGCGACAACAAATCAAATTCACATTTAGGTACATAATTAGTAACGTCGATCAGGGGTTGAAATATTTTATATAGGATTTTTTATGAATCTTATAGTCGAGGGAATGTGTGTTCAAAATTTTATAACTATTATTTATATGTCTTCGCCATCTTGATTGATATTTTTAACCATCCTAAAGCGAATGTAATATACACTTTTTCTGAACATTGAACTTGATCAAAACATTGAAGTTTAACATGTATCGGAGCATTTTTCGGGTAACGCAGCTTCATTGGTCGATTCCTGGTCCTGTTAGATGCACTACATGTACAAGAGAGTTACTTATATCTTTTATGTTTGATTGAATATTGCACAATTTGCAATAATTAACGATTCAATATGAATAATTCATAATACTAGTAGTAATAAGGTTATTGTTTAGTATACTCCCAATCAATAAAAAATAATAAATAACTATACTTGTTTAATTTATATAAGTCCTGTTCTGAAGATATACATCACGCTTTCTGCATTTTTAACAATAATAGCTCACTTAACTGCACATTTACATAATTTAACGCCTGTTTACAATGTTAAGTGTTGCAGAGGGCTGGTTTCACCTTTCGTACCCTCTCAGTAGTTGTTTTTTAGTTGAACGGAATATTTTTCAAAATTGTATAAAGCGTTGGAATAAAAATAATAATCTTTTGTTAAATCGCTTTATTAGATACGACAATATTACAGGAAATTGTAATAACTCTTTATTGTTTCAAATGCATGGATTTGTGGTCAAAAATTTTTCGAATTTTGGTTTGCGATTGGAGGGGAAGATGTCGCTACTGTCACAATCTTTACATTTCCGTTACTGGAAGATATGTATTGATGGTTGGTTGGTTAGTAAACAGCGGTGTTTCGGAATTCGGTCCGGGTACCTAGCAAAAGGGCTACCTGCTCACAGGGACCTTGTCCAAATCCGAAAGGGTGATTTCGTAATTCGGTCCGCTGTCGAAGCAGGTAGATTTCATGTGGGTATTGAAAGATTATTTTTAGCAATTGTTCTTCTGAAGTGCAGAGTGTAAGACGTGTTTATTGACGATATGACGAGTGAAAAGGGTAAGCGTTTATTAATAATAGATGGGTTTAAATTTTGTTTTCAAAAATCATTATCTCAAAAATACGAAGGTGGTTTGGTAGGGGTAGGTTTGGTTGGGTTATTATTGAAAATTATTATAATTCATTCTACAAAAAAATTGACTAAAAATACGAAGGTGGTTTGGTAGGGGTAGGTTTGGTTGGGTTATTATTTCACGTACTGTTTTTATTTTTGACGATACGCATTTAGCGTAAATTTTTAAACATGCCAGTACAACAATAATAAGTGTGTACTGTTGGTCCTAAGCCCAAAAAAATGTGAAGGAAAATAAAGTACATGGGACCCAATTCCGAAATCGCATTTTCGCTGGTGTGACCACACTTCGTATTTAATCCGTTACAGGTAGTCCCTTCCGCAGGTAGCGGGACCGAATTCCGGTGCGTCCGTAAACAGACGAAAACCGGCCGGGTTAGTGGGCCCCAACACTGCAACCGTTGGCTTATCGTATTGTCCTGTCTGTCTGCTAGTCCGTGAGAAGATTTGTGACCTTGATGAGATCTAGAAGTCTCTTCACAGGATCTCTTTTGGTGAGGTTGTATATAGGGTCATCCGGCCCTATCTGTCTATACCTCCACCAACGTAGAGCCTCACATTCGAAAATTATATGGGTGGCTGTTTCGTCCTCCTCACCACATAATCTACATATAGGTTCTTCTTGGAAGATCGCCATTGTGTGAAGGTGCTTTCTCAGGCCGCGGTGTCCGGTTATAAGGCCGGTTACCAGCCTGATGTCTCTCCTATTTAACTTCAGGATTTCTTCAGTAAGTTTTGGTATGGGTTGTTTAACCATAAGTTTACTGTGTTTGAGCTTCGGAATTGTTTGCCAGTATTTGAGGTGTTGTTTGTGTACCCACTGGTTTAATGTGGTTCTTACCGAAGCCTTTGCTACACCGGTTGCCTGCTCAGGGCCGGTGTAGCCGGTTGCCGATCCTTCTCGTGCTAGGGCGTCTGCTTTTTCGTTCCTTTCAATACCCTTGTGACCTGGAACCCATTTCAGGGTTACCTTATTTGTGGCACTGAGTTTTTTAAGGTTTTCTAAGCACTCCCAGACAAGTTTGGATTTTATTGTACTACTATTAAGTGATTTAATTGACGCTTGACTGTCTGAGCAGATAAGAATGTTTTTACCGCTGTATCCTTTCCTTATGTTTTCTCTCAGACATGAGTCAATTGCGTAAATTTCTGCTTGGAATATAGTGGTATTTACTCCCAGTGAATGACTAATGTCACATCTGGGGGATTGACCGTATATTCCAGCGCCAGTACCAGTGTCCGTTTTGGAACCGCCAGTGAACCAAACTGTTTCTTGTTTGGGTATTTCCTTGAACTCTCCTTTCCAATCTATTTTGATGTTAAAGGGTTTTCTAGTGATGTGGTCGGCGTCATATAATCAGTACCCATATTTAGTATGGGATTTGTGATTATATTGATAATTGACGCATGCCCATTAGGGTGAGGGTTCCAGTTATTGTTTAACTGGAGACGATATGCCCCAATTCTAGCCTCTGCTTTGACGATTAGGTCAATTGGTGGGAGATTTAGAATTGTTTCCATGGTTGCTGTCGGAGTACTTTTTTGTGCTCCAGTGATGCACTGACACGCCAGTCTTTGGATTTTGGTTAGCTCTAGGATTGCCTGTTTCTGGTTAACCTTAGGCCACCAGACGAGTGCGCCGTATGTTATCATTGGTCTTACAACCGTTGTGTACAGCCAGTGTACCACTGCCGGTTTCAGTCCACATGTGCTTCCAATCGCTCTTTTTAGTGACATCAGTGTCATCTTGCTTTTGGTAGTTATCTTCTTTATGTGTTTGTTCCAGGTTAGCTTCGTATCCAGGATAATTCCTAGGTATTTAGCTTCCTTGCTAAAACATAAAGTTTGTTGAAAAATTCTGGGGGGTGTTAGATCCTCCAATTTTCTTTTTCTTGTAAAGGAGATTATGGTTGTTTTGGAGGGGTTTACACGAAGTTGCTCCTCCTTGCACCAATCCTCAATGTTCCTCAGAGCGTCTTGCATGAGGTTTGATACCGTTCTGGGGTACTCGCCCCTAATTACAATGACTATATCATCAGTGTAACCCTGGGTAAAGTATCTCAGTTCGTTGAGTTTCCTTAAAAGCGAGTCTACGACTAGGTTCCACAGGAATGGTGAAAGGACGCCTCCCTGCGGGCACCCTTCTGCCGCTGATACTTTTAAGGTGGTTTCTGCCATGGTAGAGTTTATATTCCTGAGGTTTACCATAGACTTGATCCATCTACAGATGGTATCATCAATCGCATGCTATGTATTGATTGTGATTGAAGTGTATTCTTCAGTCCAGGATTGGAGATTCTCGGACAGATAACAAATACCTTGTACTGATGAGGCGCAAATACGCCGAAACTGGTCTATAAGTTGTGTTGTCCCTTCTAATTGCAAACTAGAATAGGTAGTTGGTTTTAAAATATCTTGTAGATATACCAACTCGGTTTGACTTTGAAGTGTAATTCAATATCCGTCGGTGCATATGGCACGGGAAGTATAGTTGTTGAATCTAAGTTGAAGGGTCACCATTTTTGAAAAATATTTTTCAAAACTGTATAAAGCGTTAGAATAAAAATAATTATTCTTCGACATCTGTTCTCATGCATTCATATCAAATTTCACAATCGTATGAGAAATGATTAAATTACCTTGTAATTAACCTCTCTGTATCACGGCAAGACACTGCAAAGGAAAATTTTCGCCAGCTTTAGCACCGCTTCCAGTGAAATACTGCTACAAACTGAAATATGCGACAAGAATTTACAAATATTTGAATCTTCTCGCCGCCTGTCGCGCGCATTAAGGCGAAGCGTCAAGAGAAACTCCTAGTTGGTCCGTAGAGAATTCGCGTGTCCATCGCGCCGCCATAGTGCGTGGGCTGCCATATAACTTGAAGTAAATTTCTCGGACAAAAAATCTACAATTTTTTGCGCGTGAACCTTTGGAATCCTAGGTATAGCTAATAAACACCCTGTTTTCTTTTACCCGTTATTTTTTTGGTGTCCCTATAGAACTATCAATAAAAGCGACCACAGAGTATTAATAGACTAAAGGTACAAATTCCTGTTTTCTCCGTTATTACAGTAACTTGTTTATTGGAGAACCAATATTTGATTTGTCCGTGTTGTAATTGGTTAGTTAAAGTAAATTCAACAAGACCTCTGGAATTCTCCGTAACCTCCATCTGAGGCTATCTGGAACTCTTGGCTCTAATGGTAGAGGGGAATTTTAGCATCAAGGTTGTCCATAGTGATGTGTTCGAGTGGCAGGAGCCGCGAGTACGAAGATAAGCGCGTTGCAATTTAATATTTCAAAATAATTACTAATTACGTTGGAATGTGGACAATGAACAGGATGATGAGTTACTTTTCTAGCAATACTTGAACAAGAAATTATAATCTCTACAACGTGACAACCTTCGAAGGTGTTTAGAAGGTGATCGTTGCACTGACCTAACATTATTTTTTTGGCTTCACAATTTAAAGTAAACAGCTGAGTCCATCTTTGTTTAAACGTCCATGGGCGTTCCGTACTTAAAACTCACCCTGTATACTTATATTACTTATTGTAACTGTAATAACATCACGTACAAATAGTATATTGTATTACTTAGTTGTAGAACAATTTCTGTTTCTGTGATTATGAATGTGTATTTATTGTTTGTATTTTATATTATTTGATTATTTTTGTAAAGAACTTTTTAAATAAACATTTTTATAATTATTGTGACACAGATATTATGTATTTAATTTCTTACAGAATATGTCAAGAAAACAAATTCTCTTGGTGGGATTATTGTATGTGAAGTTTGTGGAAACATGTTTACGAAACGAGTAGACTTTTTTTGTCACTTTTTAACCAGCCACCATTTGGAAGGGAGGAAAATATATAAGACTAAAATCGACCAAAAACAAATCGATAATACTAAAACTACAATTAATTATAATACAATTCCTATTGATCCTAATACAGATATAAAAGAAGAAATTGAAATAGTTGAACGGGATTTAATAGAAGAGTCACAGGAGACAGATCAGTTCAATAGCGTTTATGATTTTAAATCATTCTCTAATGAAAATGTCATAAGTAACGATATTAATACTGAAAACTGTGATACAGATAAGAAGACTTCATCTTTTCCACGAAACCGTTGTTTTAATACAAATATACATACAAAGGAAAAGCCTTTTACGTGTGATATTTGTTCAAAAACTTTTTTCTACAGTAATGGGTTAAATGTACATATGCGTCTCCATACAGGTGAGAAGCCATTCAAATGTGACATTTGCTTGACATGTTTTTCACAGAAAAGTCATTTGAATGCACATTTGCTTATCCACAAAGAAGAAACGCCGTTCAAATGCGAAATTTGCTTAAAGGCATTTAAACAGAAAGGAACGTTAAATAGACATATGCGTTGTCATACAGGGGAAAAACCATTTAAATGTGAAATTTGCTCGAAATCATTTACAGAGAAGGGTAGTTTAAATACACATATGCGCTGTCACACAGGGGAAAAACCATATAAATGCGACATTTGCTTAAAATATTTTACAACACGTGCACATTTGAATATACACATGCGTATTCACACAGGTGAAAAGCCATTTGAATGTGAAATTTGTTTGAGATCATTTAGAGCGAAGGATACTTTAAATAGACATATGCGCTGTCACACAGGGGAAAAACCATATGAATGTAAAGTTTGTTTAAAATCCTTTAAAGATTGTGAAATTTTGAAAAGACACATGCGTTGTCACACGGGGGAAAACCATACAAATGTGAAGTTTGTTTGAAATCATTTAGAGTGAAGGGTAGTTTAAATATACACATGCGTTGTCACACAGGTGAAAAGCCATTCGAATGTGAAATTTGTTTGAAATCATTTAGAGCGAAGGATACTTTAAACAGACATATGCGCTGTCACACAGGGAAAAACCATACAAATGCGACATTTGCTTAACATATTTTACTAAAGGTGCAAATTTGAATATAGATAGATAGATAGATAGATAAATTTATTAATCTTTGTGTATCATTTACATGACATAAGACAAGTCAAATACAGAATACTAAGGTAAAAAGTAGGTTAGATAGTAATAAACTTGATAAGAACATTAGTAGTAAACAATAAAATTACAAAACGAGTAAAATTACGAGAATGATAAAGTATTGTTAAAATTTAAAGTAAAAATAAATAGACAAAATTACAGAAATTAAGTGTTATTGTTCCAGCCAATAAATTCGTCTAGAGAATAAAAACAATTTTCAGTTAAAAACAACTTTAAACTTTTCTTAAATTTGTTAAAATGTGTTATTTCTTTGATTGAGTCAGGTAGCAAGTTAAAAAACTGACCTCCTGCATACATTGGAGACTTTTTTAGTTGAAATCGATTGAATCGATTTAGGTGGATATCACCTCTATTTCTCGTGTTATAATTATGGACTTCTCTATTTATTTGAAATTTACTCTTATTAAGAAAAGTGTAGGTTAACAATTTAAAGAGATAAATACATGTGCAGGTCATGATGTGATTCTTCTTAAATGTATCTCTACAAGATTCGTTATACCTCAAGTTAAAAATGAGACGAATGAATCGCTTTTGAAGGATGAATATTCGCTCAAAATCTGTTGCTCGGCCCCACACAACTATATTGCAGCTGATAGCAGAGTATATAAAAGCATAATACAAGTTAAGTAGGTGACATTGATAAAAATTTGATTTTAGATTATTGAAAGCAAAGTAGAGTTTATTTAGTTTTTTTACAGAGAGAGTCAATTTGATGGTTAAAATTTAGTTTGGAATCTAATTCCATTCCAAGAAATTTAGTGTGCTCTACCGACTCAAACTTACTATTGTTTAATGTAAATATTAAGTTGTTGCCTTCCCTAAGAGGAGATGTGAATTGGATAAAAATGGTTTTACTTTCATTAATAATGAGGTGATTTTTTTGACACCAATGAATGAACTCAATCATGGTTATTTGTATTTTCCTAAGTAATTCATCTAAACTATCAGCTACGATTACAATCGTTGTGTCATCTGCATATATAAAAACGCGTCCATTTGTTATACTTAAGGGTAGGTCATTTATGTAGAGGAGAAATAAAAGTGGTCCTAATACTCCGCCCTGTGGAGTTCCAATACAAGTACTAAACTCATCAGATAGCTCATCTTCAATCTGCACTTTGAGTGTTCTGCCCGACATGTATGAGTTAATCCACGATTGAATTGGTCCTCTAATGCCCATTGCCTCAAGTTTTATTGATAAGTAAGTGGGATTAATTGTGTCAAATGCACGGGTTAGGTCGAAAAATATTCCCACTAAATGATTGTTTTGATCGATATTCTCATGGACATATTGTACAAGGTCAATTGATGCAGTTTCGATTGAATAATTCTGGCGAAAACCATGTTGGGATTGTGTGATTATACTATTGTGGTCTAAATAATTAACTAACCTCTTGTAAACAGCAGATTCAACAATTTTTGAGAAACAGCTAAGTATACATATCATTCTGTAATTATCGACACATTGAGGATCGCCTTTTTTAAATAAAGGAATTGTTTTATTTATTTTAAGTTTTTTTGGGAACTGTCCTTGAGTGACTGATAAATTGGTAATGTGAGATAGTTGGACAGATATTGTTTCAACACATTCTTTTAATACAATAGCTGGTATTTCATCAATACCAGCAGAGTATTTCTTCTTAAGCGTCAGAATTATGTGTTTAATCTCATCCCCAGTGATCGGTGCAAAAAACATTGAATTCGGACCCCTCATACTGCTTGATGTGCAAGAGTTAAGGGGTAAATTTTGGTTTTTAATCTTCTCAGTAACTGAATTTGCAAAGTAGTGACCGAATGTGTTTGCGACCTCCTTTTTTTCCGTTATGGTCAATCCATTGTTTAGTAAGACTATTTCTTTTTTTTGTTTTTCTCTATCCAGTTTTGAGTTGACTAAATTCCACAAAGATTTAGCCTTATTATTTGAATTATTAATAACTCTAGAATGATATAGTTTTTTTTCATTGGAGATTTTTATATCGAGAGATTTTTTTTGTTTTTTATAGTGTTCTGTTAAGGAAGGGTTATTCACTTTTTGTCTTAACCAGTTCAGGTCTTTTAATTGTTCAAGTTCAGAGTGTAGTTGACTCGAAAAGGGTACTTTGTTTCCGTGTTTAGAGCGCTGCACTATTTTTTGTTTAGGAAATGCCACCTCAAAGCACCACTGGAAATGCAACATGAAATCATCAAACACATCCTCAATGTCCCTCAGTTCCACCATATCCCCAACTGATGGTTTTTTTTCGTATAAGGTTTTAAATTCTAATAGCGAGCTTGTATTGAATTTCCTTATTGAATTTATAAGTGATGTTTGCTTAATTGGGATTTGTATAGGCCATGATAGCATTTGTGCCTGGTGATCCGATGCACCCAAACAGATCACCCTCGAGGTATGATTATCAATATTACTAACAACATAGTCTAGACCACTTGATGTTAGTTTGTCACTATACATTGCAATACGAGTTGGCTCGCTATATGATAATCTCAAATTGAACATTTCAAATATATCAAACAGCTGTTTTTTATAGCAACAATGACTGTCCCTAAAATCAATGTTAAAATCGCCACTAAGGACAATGAATGTATACTTAGCTGTAATGTAGGTGAGAGTATCAAATAGCTTGTCAAGAAAGATTTGTGGATGAGACTTTGTAGAAGAGCTGCGGTACACAGTTATTATACATAGATTTTTATTAACTTCGATTGCCGAACACTCAAAATGAAGCTCCAACGATGATCTAACGAGGTGACTTATGTTAGTACATAAATTAAAAATATCTGGTTTCACAAATATAGCTGTGCCACCATGTATTAGATTGCTACGTGAGTAACCAGAAGCTAGTTTATAATTTGAAATTTTTGAAGCTTTTAATTTGTCTTCACACATCCAGTGCTCAGAGATACATAAAAATGTTGGTTGATTCATATCACAAAACAATTCCAAAACATTGATCTTATTGGCCAGACTTTGGATATTTATGTGAAGTAAATTATACTTATCAGTCTCGTTTTCATTTAAGTTTGAGTCTGATTTACAGATGAGGCTGGTTTCTGAAAATTTACATTTGACTGGGAGGAACCGTTCCCCCTTGGTTGAGGTTGAGAGACGTAAGAGGGGTGGTCCAGGAACTGTTGACCTTGCCTGAAGTTGAACCGACTAAAATACACATTTTTTGGCCAAAAACTTTCTTCATAAATTTTTTCTTGTAGAGAAGGATCAACTCCTACCATGAAGGCTTGATTATTGGGTCGGACGAAGTATGTTTGTAGTTTTTTTACATAAATGTTTTTGGAGCCTGACTGTTTTGTAATGTAGGCTTTTATCTTGTTTTCCGTAACGGTATCAGGAATTCGTGACAAGAAGAGCCAGATTTTTTTCTCAGTCTTGTCTACAGCCTGAAAATTATCGTCCCCATCTCCACTGCCTATGTTATGGTTTCGAATTTTCTTAGTTTTCCTTTTTACTGGAATAAATCCATCTTCATCTATAGCTCGGTTGTGAATAGCTTTATTTATTGATGGTGTAGAGGGTTTCCTTCTTGCTTGATTGTCATTGACTAAGTTGATCACCTCATTAACTTTTTGCTCAGTTTGCACTCTCATGATTTCTGCTGCCAATTGGTTACCCTTTATTATTGAGCCACCCTGTATATTCGGAGTACCCATGTTTGAATATGATGGTGATGACAAATTACCTCGATGATTATATTTGTTTATTTGGTTTTTTGCTTCAGATAAGGTTTTTGTATCATTTACTGTATCTAATGGGTGCAAGTTTTTTGGTTGATTGCTGTCCTGATAATAATATGGTGTTGGCGTTTGTAAACTTTTACCAGTTGACAAAACTTTATTTTCTAATAACATTATTTTCTCATTAAGCAAAAGAATTACCTGGCATTTATCGGATATTATAGTGTCTTTGTCTGTTATAATCTGTTTCAGAAGTTTAATTTCTTCTTTAAGGTAGGATTCTTCATTTACATCAATTTCTACGACCTGTTGAGAGGGTTCGTGTTTACAGTCCGTTTTTTTTAGCTCACTAGCTTGTTTTAAACAAGCTGGATGGAATATTTCACTACACTTCATGCATGTCACTTTACTTTTCACTCTTTTGGAGCAGTGTTTACACATAAAATTTACATTTTCTTTGGGAGCAGCTGAAGTGTCACTTGCATCATCCGCCATTTTTATATCATATTACACATGCGTTGTCACACAGGTGAAAAGCCATTTTAATGTGAAATTTGTTCGAAATCATTTAGTGTGAAGGGTAGTTTAAATATACATATGCGCTGTCGCACAGAGGAAAATCCATATGAATGTACAGTTTGTGTAAAATCCTTTACAAAATGTGAACATTTGAAAAGACATATGCGTTGTCACACAGGGGAAAAGCGATTCAAATGTGACATATGCTTGAAATGTTTTTCACAATAGGCATGATGACACTCACTAAGAATCACTAAAATATTGATTTGATATAATTATATATGATGCAGAGATTCTAAAATACTTATTTTTATTTTACATGTGTGATGACCAATATTTTAATAAAAATATAAGCACAAAATGTAACAATTCACCATCTTAGCTCAAACGCCAATCAGAAGAGAGTGACTTTCGCAAATTTGACCTTGATATTGTGTCTTTCGTCCGAACCATAGATAAGTCCGAACGATCTATGGTCCGAACATCTGTTCTGTTATGAATTTCCTTTGTTTGTGTGGTTCTAGCCTGCAAGCTGTCAAATGTTTGAAGTTTGACGATTTCACCAATGACATAAAACAGTCTCTTTTATGTTCTAAGAATGACACAGATCACCTATAAATGGTATTTACGAATGGATGATGTCACAGACAGGCGCCATTACTATTCTTGCGTTTTGGCGCAGAATTTAAAATGCATTTTTAAAAGGTAAATTTCTCCTTTAAAAACTTTTTTTCTCAGAGAAATAACATTTATTGTAGATAAAGTATATATGTGAAAACATCGTGGAGCAGTTTTTCAAAATCAGTCATCATGCCTATACTTTCAATGTACATTTGCGCATCCACAAAAGAGAAACGCCGTTCAAATCCGATATTTACTCAGTCATTTAGAGACAAAGGAACTTTAAGTAGACATTTCCGTTGTCACACATGACATTCTAACAATATTCTGTATATACAGTTTCGGCAAATAATTATGTTTCGTATTGCCATTCTGTAAGTGAAAGAGGGAAAGCGATGGAGCAACAGAGATGCCGCATTCTCCTCCCCGGAGAGTGTATCGAGTCTAGAGTGGTGGGTGTTTCATGGAGGGGAAGTATTTTGTTCTCTCTTGGAAATATAGAATGTTATAAGTGCTCACTGTTGCTCCTATATGAGAGTCTACACACGGAAGATAAATATTTGCCGAATCTGTATATTTTATTCAATAATTAGTTAAGTACGTTAAATATTAGTTAATACAATGTAATTTTATGGATAGGTATATATTTTATGCAATAAATAAGAATATAATACTATTGGGATGTGTGCATGTTGGCAATTATTGGCAAAAGCTGTTGATTGCAACATTAATAATGATAATTATCATGTAAAAATTACATTTAGACAGGAAATAAGTAGTTTCGATCACCAAGCAATAATTATTGCTTGGTTAACGATTTAATTTATGGAAAACATTTTTTACATTATTAATAAACTCACTTTTTTCAAGTCAACATGTGGCATTATTGTATACCCTCAACAACCTAGCCTTGGAAGTTTTTTACACTAAATCTATTTGGGATGACAAACCTGTCAAGTAGATTAACAAAATTTAGGTTAACATTAGAGGAATATAATTTTGTAATACATTATATTAAAGGTGTCGTATCATGTAATAATTCTTTATCCGATTTTAAACCGGCTGTCTATGGCGTTCCTCAAGGGTTAGTTCTTGGTAATTTGCTATTTATTATTTATACAGCGTGTCCACGGTTGAAAAATGTTTAAATATTAGTTTTACTAAAAAAGGTCATTCTGGATAAAAAGCTTTGCTTGTTCTGAAACCCCTTAAAATGAAATAAAATTCAAGTTTTTCAAAACCCGTCTCATTTTATTTTATAAGTTTGAAAATAATGTATTAATCTAGTGAGTGACGTTTACGCTGTACCAAGTAACAGTTAACTAATTTTCAAATTGTCATTCTTTGATAAATATTTGACAACAATGTTGACTATTCAACAAAGAGTATTTCTTATTCATTGTGTTATCCAGATGTACCCATTACGTGGGTCTTAAATTCACGAATCTTTCTTGTCACGTCATAACTCAAGCATCCGAATCAAATCTATAAAACAGTTTTCACCAGCGACGCATCATTGTTAGAGGGTCGGCATGTATTTCTGATGATCTAATTATAGGGTCAAATAAATGAAAACCAAATTTAACATTTTAAATCTGTCATCATTCTTAACTCTAACAGTGAACGGAATTAAAAAGAATACGCAAAATTTATTAACACTATTGACCATCTCTTATTTTTATCGTGTATTCCCATTCTTCCTCGTTGTCATCTGGAGTGTCATCACCGCTAACGTTAATGATGACTTTCGGCCACAGACCACTTACCCTATAAATAGACAACCCGCGCAGGTTACAAGACCTTGAACGAAAATATAGTTACAATCCTGATCATCGGATGTCGCTAGTAGTCTGAGTAGGCAAATATCATAGCTCACGATTGTAATGCTGGTTGCCATAATCGGGAGTTCTCTTGTTAAACGAATCTAAAGTGATGTCGCTGTTAAGGTGTGGTTCCATTTTATCGTTGTTATTGTCAGTTGTGACTTGTTTTTTTTTGCTTACCGTTGTTTGTGAACTATTTACTTTTTTTTATTATTGCCAGTTGTGTGTGCTACTAGCTACTATAAGCAATAGTGATTATAAAAATAGACAAAATGCCTTCATTCAAAAAGTGTTGCGTTCCTCATTGCGTTAGTGGGATACAGCGTTGTTCCTAGGAAAAAATTTTTGGTAACAAAATTCCACGCAAAAACGTAATAGAATGCTAAAAAAGGTAATAGATTTTTATTTTTCTCCTTCTTTTTATATACAATGTAGAGGGGTTTATTCAGTGTCCTTGGAAGTTAAATAGCTAGATATGATTTTTTTGTATATAAGTTAATTGTGGTTTGTAGTTTAAATTTCTATGTACTTCTAAGTGTTAAGATATTTTGTTAGATTTGTATTATTAATATTAATAAATAAAAAAAGAAAATTTGTAATTGTTTTATTTTTTCCGTACTCTCACGTTATTCTTATTGGGTTTGAATTTCGCGCCATCGTTGGATTTGAATTTTTCGCCATTCTTGTTACTTTTGACGCAGAACAGCAGATGGATCTTGACGCTCCTAAAATTGTAAGTTGCCTACTAAGCAGGTACCAGAAGCTACTAGCGACATCCGATGATCAGGATTAGAACTATATAATGGGTACGACGTTCTATAACGGGCGTGGGGTGTCTATAGGGTAAGTGGTCTGTGCTTTCGGCACTTCATCAATTATGTGGAGTTTTCTGTACCACTTGTCGATAACATTGTTAGTGTGGTTAACTACCACTCGCCACCGCTCAGGCGTACATTCCGCTAGTGCGCGTTCCCACATTGCAAGCACCTGCACGTCACCATAGCCACTCTCCCCCATATGGTTGTTATAGTAAGTTTTTGCCTAAAAACAGTACCGAAATAAAAAGTCAAAAAGCGTTTCTTTATTGACACAACCATTTCTTTAATAAATTTGTCAACAAAAATTCTACAAGTATTCTACAAAAAATGCATCTTCATGAAACCCGTTACGCAATGAATGAAAATTAATAGACTTCTAATTGAATAATATATTGTAAGTTAATGAAAAATGCAGTTCCACAACTTAATGGTTGAAACATTTTCTTTACCTGCGCCCAAATCATCTCTATAGCATTGACCTCGTAGTGGTATGGCGGAAGACGTAAAACCTCATATTCTCTGAGGCATTCGTCCACTTTATACCGCTTCTCTGTCATGTTGGTACTTGCAATATGGAGCAATTCCGCTTTCAGCGTTCCCGGCGCAAAAGCTATCCTTCGGTCGCCTAGCCACTCTTTAATCCGCGTTACCGTCCATGCGGAGGTCGGCCATTGGTGAAGTTCCACACTGTAGTACGGGGCATTGTCCATCACGATGAGGGAAGGCTCTTCTAAATTGGGCTTTTCAGGAACATATCGCCATTCATGTCGCCGTGATAGTCTGCAAGTTGAGACTTTGTGGCGAATAGTAGCGACGCATTCTCTACGAAGCCGTCTTCAGTACCCGCATGTTAAACAATAAACCTTTTTGACGTTCCATCTTGCCACGCTCGTTTCACTGAACCCTTAGCGAAAATCCATGTTTCGTCAAGGAAAACTACTTTTAGACTGAACAAACCATTTTTGCTATTTTCGCGGTATTTCCATAGAAAATGAGCTCTTTTGAAGACGATTTTACGTTGTTCCATAAGAGCCACTCTATCATTGTGTTTCTTTTACGAAAATCCTAGTTCACCAATCAGAGTGGTTAATTTCTACGATATCCTTGGAAGCCAACTCATTTTTTAAATGATTCAACAGTAACATTATTTCCTGGAAATATTATTTATGTTATATCCACAACTCCAACATTTTTGCATTGATGATTAATTATTCACATACAAGCTGTGGTGGTTACGTGAAACTCAAATCCCGACTGGTCATGAATTTTTCTTTTAATGAACCAACAAGCAAAAATCCTGTAACGTTTCCTTATTATACCTACGATGTACATGGTACAATGTCGTACGTATACGCTCTTTACACCCTGTCGGCCTGTCAGTTGTCTTAGGTCTCTTACGGGAAGAGTAATTTACTTTTTTGGATTGGGAAGTGTTCGTTTGCTCAAAAGGCGATTTTTTTGTGAGCATTTGCAACACGCTAAAATCATATCATAGTTAGACTACAATTTGAGATTCTACAAATAAATTATTACAAAACTTACCTCTTGAATGGCATTTAACGGCAGAAGCGGTCCGCCATTAGCCAATTCCTTTTGGAAATATTCATATAATTGTCTAATGCACTCACGTTGACTTTCGTCCAAACGTTTACCAGGCATTTTGTCGAAAAATATCACAATAAAAAAATGTAAATGAATTTCACCTGTTTAAAGTAATGACAATGACGACGAACGTCAATGGTGACAGAATGATTTCCGCATAAAGTGACGTTTCACTTTTTGAGTACAATCGTTGTCACAACACAAGAAAGAGTGACAAACCGAATAACCGATAAAGACGTAATGACGTAGCTTAATTCAGGCATAAAAGACATACAGATTGCGTAAAGTACATAATGAACCGTCGGGATTACACAAGTACGACAGAAAAACAAATAGAGAGACCTTTTTGCTATTCTAGTTTTCTACTATCTTCTGGTCTTGGCTCAATAAGATTCAAAGTTACAACTATATAGTTCGGTCACCAGACAAAGAGAGGGCCTGCAAAACATGGTTTGAGATTTTTACATTGAGTGGCGTATTTATTTTATTTATGTCACCTACGTCAAAACACAACAACAAGAAGTGAAGCCCGGCGAAAATCCTTTGATGCACAGCCTTTGATGTTAGAGGATGGTTGGAGGCCCATCTTGTTGGTGTATTCTTTGATGAAAATTTTGGCCCACCTGTCCAATTCCAACTTGTGTTGGTTGTTGAAAATTTTGTGCTTTAGCTTTCTGTATGAGAATGGTTCGAAAATATTTAGTTGGTAAAAAAAAACTAAATAAAAATATTGCACGGTCATTTCATAGGTAAGTTAAAGGTTACGTATAGAGAAACTATCATAAGAAATTTCCACTGCCTTGGTAATTATTTTGGTTTTCCAAAGAAATCTTTTTGGCTAATAGCTTGGATAGAACATTTAAAGTTAATAGAAGGAGATCTGCTCGAGTCTAAATATACATTTATTTGCTTAGACCAATTTGAGTTGAAAGATATTTGACAGTGGCTAAAAATTAATAAAACAAAAAGTCATTCTACATGTATACATTTTAAATTTATAAAAGTATATTTATTTTAGGTTGATACCTGTGGGAGCACCCAGTCCAAATCCATCTCTAAATGTATTACCAACTGATGAATGTGATGTAAATACTACTTTCAAATCACTCAATGAACCGAAAGATTTACATAATGAGGTATGTAGGTATAAATACCTAATAATAATAGTTATGTTCAAGTGTAAAGTCTATACATTGCTAGGCTATTCTTTTCCAGAAGTGCAGTTTGACTGGAAAGCATTTTTAAAAGTTCCTAACAATCTACTAAATACAAATTCCCATAATTAATTCCACATAGTATGTGTTAAGTTGAGTATATACAGAGATATAAAATAAAGTGTTTTTAGGAAGAAAAGAAGATATTTTGGAATATTGACAAACAAGAGCTGAACCCTGGAAATATTTCAAGTCCAATTGACCAGCATGTTAAAACTGCTACAAATTTTGAGGACCGTGATGTTTTAGTTAAAAAAGAGTTGAATAGTCATAATAATAATGAACAAGTAAAATGCACAACAATTAGAGGGAAGATGCTAAAGAAATTGAAGGGTGAGTGAAATTTTTGTGTGATTTTTAATAAAAAATTTTGGGAAGAATTCAAAAAAAGTTTTTGTTGTTCACTATTTAGTATGCATGCTAACGTTTCTGATGCAAGTAACAATAAGTACATGTAGTACTGAGCAAATTGGTTCCAGATAACAAATGAGCTAGTAATGGGCTTGAAATTATTCAAAACTAATTAAGTGAATATTTCTAATTATTTATGTACAAATTTGAACAAAGACAAAGTACTAAAATACAATGCAAATATGGAACAAACAACCACAAATATTACTCAATATTACTAACTGCCTCTATCAATTGCTGATAGTTCTAAGATATTTTGAAACAACTTTTGCACAAGGTTGATGTACTCTTTGCAAATTAGTTTGTACCTATGCTCAGAAGATATTTGAGGTTTGCTGCCTTCTTTTTTTTGGACAATCTTCTCATTGTCCTTTTATAGTTGAAATTGATTTTCTTTCTTTTATAATCGATTGTTGAATTGGTTCCTTTAAAGCGGATACCAATCCCTCAATTGGTCGCATGATTGAATGGTATGATTGTTCTAACTGAGATTGAGATTGAACTATATCACTTTTCAAACTCTTATATTTTTGCTTCAAAGCCTGGCGTGCCTAAGTTGTTTTGCTAATTGTGGCTCCATGGCTACTACTAGGTGTATGTTCCCATCAATACTATTTTTATATACTAACAAAAATTTCAAACCCCTTTTCTATATCAACCAGATGTCATTGTACAATCTTTATTAATTGTGAGAAATCTAAATTTATCTTGCCAACAAAACGAACATAAATTTTTCAAATCTTGAGAATCATCAGTTTTAAGAGATGATTTTAATCCCCCCCATTTATTTATATGAAAATGCTGACTATTTAGCAAATTTTGATAGTATTAGTAAAGTACATGAGCAGAATAACGTGTTGGTGTGGGGTGATTACGATAAACATAAATTTGAAATACCTGTTGGAGATATACGAAATTAATGATATAATACAAATTATTGAATGGAACTGATTCAGAATTGAGTTAGTATTCGTATAAAAGCAAATCCACGATTATCAATACTCACAATTAAAAGTAGTGCTTGAATTAATTCTATAGGTCACCCAGAGAAATAATATATAATGAGAGTTGTCGATCCTGTAATAACAGTTGGCATCACGTTGATCTCAGCGCACCAGGAAGGGTTGTCGGAACTAATTTTCAAAGGCGGGATATTTAAATTGCATCGTTTTATCAGCATTTTTTTCGCAAATGTGTGCTCCGCACTGTTATTTGGTTGTAAATAAATGAATAGGGTTGGAACGGTTTAGTGAATCATTTGGACACTAAATTTAACATAATCTAACCAGACCTAACCAAAGAATACACCAACAACTGTATTCTTTGACCTAACGTTTATTACTTTAGAAAGTATTCTTTGTGTTCAAAACCTTCAAAATGAACGTATTAAATGGTAAGCTGTCGATAATTTAAAACGGGATGATATTTCAGTGAAGCCAATTTCTACATTTTAGAGCTTCAGGAGTACAATATCTGTGAACCTATTCCATTTACCTCGGAAGACTCCAAAAAGGAACATAAACGGTCTGAAAATGAAACAAAACTACTTATTATACATTTATATGCAAAGTTTAAAAATAAAGTGGGAACACTGGAAATTAAAAATGCTGAGTAATGTGGCAGATAATTGCAAGAGAACTAAATTTATCAAATGTTAAGGTGGAAGCATCAATAGATGGCGTGATTTAGAACGAAACTATATAAGAAGTTTGTGGATAATAAAAATAAGACTGGCAAATATTTTAGAGAAATTAATAAATCAATTAGTCGATTTAGAGGATAGCACTTAGTCTTAAATTAGTAAAATGTCTAAATAAAATTATTTTGCTTGAAGTAGAGGGCGAAAGTATTTCGAATATGAAAAAGAAATGGATGAGATATTCGGAAAAAAGAAAAATGTATATCTAGAACTCATATTAAATGAAAACAATGAACCTGATCAGAGATTACCTGATGTAGACTTTGTTTAACCATCCTTTGCCGTTGCGTCATAATCGGTGACGTATTCTGCTGTTTCACGTTTGTCTTATATTGGTTGAATGTTATTTTACACTTAATCTCAAAATTATAATCAATAACATATGTTAAGAATTGTTTTCAATAATGCATGTTAAGGTGTGTCTGTTTGAGTACATTGGTAATGCCCAAAATTGTATTTTGCTTTATGCGTTGTATACCTTTTTACATAATTTAGTTTTGTTTTAACTTGAAATCTCCGTTTTATTAACTGATGTTTAACGTCCCTGCAGCATGATTTTTCACTGAATTTAAAAAATTACGGATTACCGAATCGTGATTAAATGTCGAATTATATAATATATATCAAAAATGTATTATACGATTATATTTTTGGGGTGAACTCAAAGGTTATTTAAAATTAGATAGAATATCTATATGCTCATATTTTTAAATATATTGTATAGTAATTATTGTCTGTCTCATTGTGAGAAACAATTTCGTAAGTATTCCTGAGAAATGCAAAAAAACACATGTATGGGAGAAAACAGGCAATAAATACATTTATTTCTGAAAAAACTTCCAATAAAAACAGGAAAAAGATACGAACAAACGGATAAGAAGGGTAAACTGAAATAGCATATATATATAATGAAATAATATGCAAAGTCTAAGCTTCATCACTGACAAAATCATCTTCATCATCATTGTGGGAGTCCGATCCATTCAGATTACGTTGTAGACTGCATTTAAAGGTAAAAGCGGCATTCCAGCATCTCTTTCTCTTGAAAAGTAATTGATCAACTTCAAAATTAAACTTTGCTCTTTCTTATTATACTGGGAAGGCATTTTGACAATGAAAAATGACCAAAAATACTGAACAAATCAAAATATGACAACTTAACTGTCAAAAGTAACAAATAAAATTTACGTCGAGATTAGTTAAGAAATACGTTAATGACGTCATAATTCCGTCGTCATCTATTTCATAAATGAGAGATCAAGCTGGACAATGTATGACGTAACGACAAAGGATGGCTAAACAAAGTCTACCACCAACACAAACAAAAGTAAATCTAAAAAAAGCACGGGCTGTTGAACAACAGAGGAGAAAAATCTAACACTCCGGGAACTTGTAAAAAAGGATTGTCATTGTAATTCAGTTTCTCTATTATATTTATGTAGTTAATTTTTATTTTACACTCAATATTTTATTTCTGTTTTACTGTTTTGCAAAGCTATTTTTAATTATATTTATGTCAGTATTTATTTTACACTTGACATTTTATTTCTGTTGTACTATTTTGTAAAGTTATTTTTAATTTTTGTTTATATATATATAATCGGGACCCTATTTACCAAATAATTGGTGTCAGGGTGTGTGTCTTCAACTAAATGCTTATAAAGTTTTTCCAATTTTTTCTGTTTTTTGCCATTTTTTTTGCTTCTAGCCACGTTTTCCCTTTATTTTTTAATATTTCTGAAATAGTTTTATTCCATGTTTGTCTTGGTCTTCCTTTTCTTTTATTTTTAACTATTTTTGCTTTCCATATTCTTTTAGTGTGTCTTGTGTTTTCCATTCTTTGTAAATGCCCCCCACCATCCCAATAGGGAACTTGCCAAAAAAATAAAATCATTTAAAAACGATTAAAATCGTAAGATATTATCATAAGGAACTTCGTAGAAAAAGAAAAATTCCAATAACGATTAAATTACCTGAGAAATAAAGGGTTAAAATTTGAATAATTTGAACTGCTCTTAAAACGCGCTGCCATTGGTTGTGACGTCAGACCGCACTTTTCGAGTCGGGCGATTGTGAACCGACAATTCAAACAACACTTAAAACTGAGAAACTGACGCTAACGATTCGAATTCGATAAAAAATCAATAATGCTGCAAATGGCTGTTTCTGCGGTTACCGATGCGCGAGGTGCGGTGTGACGTCACAGCCGCTGCCGCGCATTTTTCTTCGTTTGAATACACCCGGTGGCGATTCCAACTTTAATTATTTATTGTGAAATAAGTATTGCGATTTAAGGACTGATATTTGGTATAATGTGTTTTCATATATAAACACACATTTTAGTAGAATAAAAAAAAAATGGTCAAGTTCCCTATTGTCTGTATTCTATAAATTCTAGAATTGATTCTATTTTTAGATGACTTCTTATATCTGTGCTCCTTATTCTGTCTTTTTTTGTAACGCCTCGGACTCTTCTTAAGTATTTCATTTCAACTGCCAGTATTCTGCTATTCTAAGTTTGGTTTAGCACCCACGTTTCACATCCATAAGTTAATATTGGCCTATTATATATTGCTTTAAATATTTGTATCTTAATATTTTTCGATACTCCTTTATTGTTTATGAATGCTTTGTTCATCGTATAGTAGTTTCATTGTTTTTTCTATTCTTTTACTATTTTCTGCTTCATGTGTTCCGTGTTGATCGATTGTTATTCCCAAGTATTGAAATGTTGTCACTTGTTCTATAACTTGTCCTAAGATACTATTCCATGTTTCTATATTGTGTTTCAGGTCTTCTTTAGTTTTCGCAAAAATAACTATATCGTCAGCAAATGCCCCTTCTGAAACTTCTACTTTATTAAGATCCAAGTATCCTATATTGAATTTTGTGGTTTTATTTTTACATTTCTTTATTATTTCGTCCCTATAGGTAATGAATAAAGTTGGGCTTCAACTGCCTCCTTGTCTCAGTCCTTCAGTGGTTTTAAATGGTGACGATTGTAGATTCTTGGTTATCACTGAGTTAGTATTATTACTATATATCATTTGAATTAGTTTTATAAGCTTATTACTAACTCCGCGTTTTTTTAGAATATTCCATAGCTTTCTTCTTGGTGTTTTATCAAATGCTTTTTCTAAGTCAATAAATGCTAGATTTATCTTTTTCTTTTCTTGTCAGGCTTTTTCCGTTATTTGCTTTATAGAAAAAATATGATCTTGTGTGCTTCTGTCCTTCCTAAAGCCACTTTGCGACTCATCCAACGTATTTTCCAATATAGTCTTTAATTTTTGTTTATAGCTTTAGATATTTTTTTATTTAATTTTTGTAATTTTACAATCTATTTAGTACTGTTTTCTGATTAATAAAACAAACTGTTTATGGTTTTTATGATTTTTATTGATATGTTAAACAAACATCTTAATTAAAAATGGTGCATGATAAATAATTCTATAATGGTAATTCATGAGCAATTATGCCCAATTCAACATTTTCACCATCTTCATCAATATCTTGATCTTCACGAGGAATGATATTATATCGATATGAACTTGGACATCTTCATCTGCTGTAACCCAAATATTTCTCTATTGCAATGTTGTGCAGAACACAAGCTGCTTGAATAAAATGCACCATAAATCTAATACCTCTTATCCTAAGATGATAAAGTTGACGAAACTTTTGTTTTAATATACCAAAAGAATGTTCTGTAATATATCGATTTTTAGACAATTTTATATTATAATTTTGTTGTATTCTTGTAAGGTTGCCTCTATCTTTATAAGGGGTTAACAAATGGGTTTGAAGAGGATAACCGCTATCTCCCAAAATATAATAACGACCACATTTTGCTTCCAATCAATTCTTCAAAGGGGCATTCCTAAAAACCCCTACTATCGTGAACTGATCCTGGGTATCCAATGAGTAAAGGGAATAATTTTCTTCTGTGATCACACACAGCCTGCATCTTGTGTTAAATTGATAGTTTCAACCCTTACACTGTGAAATTCATACATATCAATGTTTAAAAATACTCATTATTTTTATTTCACAATATTTTATAATATAAGTTTTACAAAAAACTTAGACCCGACCGGTTTCGATGTTTATACATCATTTTCAAGGGGTGGAATGAAAACATTGTTTATTATGTAACTAAGAAAATGGAAGGAATACTCTTAGGGTAGTATAGTAATAGGTATCATATAGATAGTGAAATTAAATAAAGTAAACAAGTGTATTATTAGCTAAGTTAAAAGGTGTATATATGTACATATTTTCGCGATGAGCAGAATTTAAAAAAGATAGGTGGAAACACATTAAAATATATCGGTCAAACAGTCTAACAAAGGAGATTGTAAAGTATCTATTTGCTCATTTACAAGAGTATACTGAGGATAATTGGAGTACCTTCTTATTTCTAAAGACTCTAAAAAGTTAAGTTTACTATAATTCTGACAGTCATGTAGTAACTGTATTTGATTGTTCAAATTTGGTTTGTGGTTTTGTTCTAGCAAATGTTTTGCGTAATTTGATCTGTCAGGGTGGTTGTTTCTGTAGGCTCCAAGATGCTCACTATACCTTATATTAAGATTTCTTCTTGTTTGACCAATATATACTGCATCACATTCAGAGCAGTTGATTTTATAGACACCAGATTTCTCTTTAACATTACTTAAAATTGAACCAACGTTCTTATATGTTTTAAACGCTGCATTATATGTTGGAATAGCATTTGAAATAATTTCTGAAATTTTATTTGAAATTTCTCCTAAATAAGTTAAACAGAAATAATTTGAATTGTCTGCGAGTTGTTTTGGATAGATCAAATCTATTGCCATTTTGTAACGTTTTCTTTTTATTATTGAATCTATCATTTGGTATGTATATCCATTAGATATTGCTATTTGTTTAATAATATTTATTTCTTGTATGAAGTCTGCTTGATGCATTGGAACCGAAAGATCTCTGTGTACCATAGAGTTATAAGCTGAAATTTTATGTGAAAAAGGGTGATGGGAGCTTGATGGTATAGTCATATCAGTATGTGTTGGTTTTCTGTATATTATGTTATAATTTAGTTTGTTATTTACACGTTTTATTGTTAGATCTAAAAAGTTTATGCAAGAGTTTTGTTCGATTTCAATTGTAAATTTAATTTTAGGATGAATAATATTAAGTTTTTTGTAAAAATATTGTAAAATAAAAATAATGAGTATTTTTAAACATTGATATGTATGAATTTCACAGTGTAAGGGTTGAAACTATCAATTTATTGACCAGGTTTATTTATTTTTTATTTAAATTAATGTCTCAGCTTCAGAGGCCATTGACACAGTTACAGTGTAAATATTACAGAGTAGAGTTAATTTTTAGATAAAATAAATAGTTACATTATTGACTTATCTAGAACTGATTACATTTTGGTACTGAAATTAATGTCTTTTAAGTAATTTAAAACATTGTATGTATGTATTTGGTCCGGAGAATTCAGAATTTCTAGTAGGGTGTTTAAAAGTTCTAATTGTCTTCTTTTTCCTGAATGTTGTTGGCAATCTGTGATAATATGTTTGACGGAAAGAATGGTGTTGCAATGATGGCATAAAGGAGGGCGTTCTGAAGTCATTAGATGGCAATGTGTGATGTTGGTATGTCCAATTCGTAGTCTTCTGATAATTATTTTATCTCTTCTTGGTAATGAAGGGAGGTTTATTTTTTGTTTTATTTATGTTGATTTAAAAATTTCTTTTGTTAATTAGTTTTTTTTTTGTTGGAAAGAAACAATAAAGATTTGTTTTAGAATTTTGATTTATGGATTTTGACTATTCGCCGGTTGTCTATTGAGTGTACGACTTTATTTTTTCCCCGGAGGTTATTAGTATACGAGTAATATTTATGTGAATTGGAACATTTTAATTTTATTCCGATTCTATATTCTTACTCGGTACGTCGATAATAAGGTACCTTTTAAACTCGTGAAATTAATTTCGGGATTGGTAGTTTATGAATTTTTTTCCCGTATTTCCTTTGAATCCAAAGGGTTTCTTGAACTCGGAAGAGACTTATGCTTCAATTCTGTGTACGCAAATAGTAAAATCGTTAAACCTTAAAACCTGTAAGTATATACCAAACTTGTATCCGTTCCGATATTACGAGTCTTATAGATCGTTACGATCGCTAAGATTTTTACACAGAATTGCAGCATTAGCCACAACTTGTTCGATTAACCGGCAGATTTAGACTTTCTATATCCGTTCCGTGGACCAAAGGGTATCTTGAACTCGGAAGAGGCTTAGCCAGAACTTTTTCAATTAACCGGCAGATTTAAACCGTTCTTCCACCATCTCGTGGTTTTCTTTCTAAATAATAGTTTCTCATGTTTCCTTTGAATCCTAAGGGTTTCTTGAACTTGGAAGAGGCTTAGCCAGAACTTTTTCAATTAACCGGCAGATTTAAACCGTTCTTCCACCATCTCGTGGTTTTCTTTCTAAATAATAGTTTCTCATGTTTCCTTTGAATCCTAAGGGTTTCTTGAACTTGGAAGAGGCTTAGCCAGAACTTGTTCAATTAACCGGCAGATTTAAACCGTTCTTCCACCATCTCGTGGACCAATATTTCTTTCTTTCTAAAGAAAAGTTTCTCGTGTTTCCTTCGAATCCAAAGTCGCAACTTGTTCGGCCACCCGTTAGATTTGAGATGTATTTGATAAACTTACCGGCCTTGACTGTTACGTCCAATAGAATCGTAGGTATACGTAAAACACCCTGTTTTCTGTTCCCTGTTATTTTGCGTGTCCCTGTAGAACTACCAATAAAAGCCATCACAGAGTATGAATAGACTAAAGGTACAAATTCCTGTTTTCTGCGTTATTACAGTAACTTATTAATTGTAGAACCAATTTGATTTGTCTGTGTCGTAATTAGTTAGTTAAAGTAAATTCAACAAGACCCCTGGAATTCGCCGTAACCTCCATCTGGGGCTATCTGGAACTCTTGACCCTAAGGGTCAAGGGGTCGTGGAGCAAACCACCGAATTTTAGCATCAAGGGTGTCCATAGTGGCGTGTTCGAGTGGCAGGAGCCGCGAGTACGAAGATAAGCGCGTTGCAATTTAATATTTCAAAATAATTATTAATTACGTTGGAAAGTGGACAATGAACAGGAAGATGATTTACTTTTCTAGCAATACTTGAACAAGGAATTATAATCTCTACAACGTGACAACCTTCGAAGGTGTTTAGAATGTGAGTCCATCTTTGTTTAAACGTTCATGGGCGTTCCATACTTAAAACTCACCCTGTATACTTATATTAATTATTGTAACTGTAATAACATCACGTACAAGTAGTATATTAGTTTGTTGTAGAACAACTTCTGTTTCTGTCATTATGAATGAACTTTTTAAATAAACATTATTATTATTGTGACAAAGACTGTACACATATTTTTTTAATTTCTTACAGAATATTATGTCAAGAAAACAAATTCTCTTGGGGGGATTATTGTATGTGAAGTTTGTGGAAACATGTTTACGAAACGAGTAGACTTTTTTTGTCACTTTTTAACCAGCCACCATTTTGAAGGGAGGAAAATATATAAGACTAAAATCGACCAAAAACAAATCGATAATACTAAAACTACGAATAATTATAATACAATTCCTATTGATCCTAATATAGTTGTAAAAGAAGAAATTGAAATAGTCGCACATGAATTAAAAGAAGAGTTGCTGGAGACAGATCAGTTGAATAACGTTGATGATTTTAAATCATGCTCTAGTGAAAATGTTATAAGTAACCACATTATTACTGAAAACTGTGATACAGATAAGAAGACTTCATCTTTTCCACAAAATTGCTGTTTTAATACAAATTTACATGAAAAAGAAAAGCCTTTTATGTGCGATGTTTGTTCTAAAACTTTTTTAAACAAAAGTCAGTTAAATATACATATGCGTTTCCACATGGGGGAAAAACCATTCAAATGTGACATTTGCTTGAAATGTTATTCACTGAAAAGTCATCTCAAGGTACATATGCGTTCCCATACAGGGGAAAAACCATTCAAATGCGACATTTGCTTTAAACGTTTTTCACAGAAATGGAATTTAAATGTACATTTGTACAGCCACAAACGAGAAACTCCGTTCAAATGCGAATTTTGCTCGAAGTCATTTAAAGAGAAACGAACTTTGAGGAGACATATGAATTGTCACACAGGGAAAAAACCATTCAAATGTGACATTTGCTTGAAAAGTTTTTCTTGGAAAAGTAATCTCAATGTACATTTGCGTATCCACAAACGAGAAACTCCGTTCAAATGCGAAATTTGCTCGAAGTCATTTAGCGAGGAAGGAACTTTAACTGTACATATGTGTTGTCACACAGGAGAAAAACCATATAAATGTAAAGTTTGTTTAAAATCCCTTACAAAACGTGAACATTTGAAAAGGCACATGCGTTGTCACACAGGGGAAAGGTCATTCAAATGTGAAATTTGTTTGAAGTCATTTAGAGAGAAAGGAACTTTAACCAGACATATGTTTTGTCACACAGGGGAAACACCATTCAAATGCGAAGTTTGCTTAAAGTCATTTAAAGAGAAACGAACTTTAAAGAGACATATGCATTGTCACACAGGGAAAAAAACATTCAAATGTGACATTTGCTTGAAATGTTATTCACGGAAAAGTGATTGCAATGTACATTTACGCAGCCATAAATGAGAAACGCCGTTTCAAATGTGACATTTGCTCAAAATCATTTGTAGAGAAAGGAACTTCAAGTAGACATATGCGTTGTCACACAGAGGAAAAAATCATTCAAATATGACATTGTAACGATATTCTGTATATCGTCGTTCTAAGATGCAAATTGCCCAAGTCCATTTTTGATGAAAACAAAGGTATTAGTGCCTTCTGGTGACAAAGGCACAAACCAATGATCTGACAGCGGCACAAATCCCTAATTTAACATATAAAAAACGAGAAATGTTGAAAAATATTTAAATTTAGTTTGCTTCTAATTAAAATTAAAATCTACAACGTTTTTTAGCTCTCCTGCAAAACTGTAATTTTGTGAGTTAGGCAACTTGCATCTTAGAACGACGATATACAGATTCGGCAAATAATTATGTTTCGTATTGCCATTCTATGAGGTAAAGTGATAGAGCAACAGAGAGACAATGCCGCATTCCCCTCTCCGGATAGTGTATCGAGTCTAGAGTGGTGGCTGTTTCATGGAGCGGAAGTATTTTGTTCTCTCTTGCACATATAGAATTTTATTTATAAGTGCTCACTGTTGCTCCTATATGAGATTCTACACACTGAAGATAAATATTGGCCGAACCTGTATATTTTATTCAATAATTAGTTAAGTATAAATATAATATAATGTAATATTATGGATAGGTATATATTTTATTCAATAAGTAAGAATATAATACTATTGGGATGTGTGCATGTTGGCAATTATTGGCAAAAGCTGTTGATTGCAACATTAATAATGATATCATGTGAAAATTACATTTAGACAGAAAATAAGTAGTTTCGATGGCCAAGCATGGCTTGGTTCATATTATGATTTATAGAGAACTTTTTCACGATTAATTAATAAACTTACTTTGTTCAAGTCAACATGTTGTGGCATTATTGTATACCCTCAAAGGACCTAGCATTGGAAGTTTTTTACACTAAATATAATATAATATTGAATCGTATCTGAGTAATCGTTATCAGGCTGTATCATGCAATAATACTTTATCCGATTTTAAACCGGTTGTCCATGGCGTTAGTCCTTTATTTATATAATGACTTACCCAAATTCAGGTATCCTTATAAATCTGTTCTATTTGCTGATGACCGAAATATGAAAACATCTCTCAAACTTGTTATAAATATCTTATCTTTATTTAACCTAACCTAACATTTATGTATACTTTTCGATACTTTCAAATTTTTAAAAATATTTTTTACTCAACTCTATTTCACTTGCACATACAGGTGTGCTACACCAAGGTGCATTAGTTAAGAAATTATAAATTGTAAGCCATTTCTATGTTATGTATTTTGTAAATGTAATAATTATTTTATCTTCAAATAAATAAATAAATAAACTTTGGTTGATATTGAAAACAAATCTGAACTGTACCTATTTGTCCAATAAACTAAATTCGGAGAAGACACAAAACCTCTACTTTTCTTCTACTAAACAAAAAGCTGAAAGTGTAAAACTGATGGAACTTTTTTTAGATATCTAGAAAATTATCAAGCTCAGTTTTTGTACTTCGACAATTTGATCGTTTTTAATTGAGGGAAACTTGTATTGCAATATTTTAAAAATCGCATGGCTTGTTGTATTGAAGTAAACGGACAACATTTTGAGCATCTATTGTAATCGCCTCTACTGTATGTTTTCTAAAATTTCCAATTTTTCTTCTACTTAAATGTGAACATACCCATAACAAGAAACAAACATTTAAATATTTTTCCTCAGTTGGTGTAGGTTTTCTGCGCCGTGATTTGGAGAAATATTTTACTACACCAGTTTCATTTACAGTATTTACAAATTTTCTGTGTGCAGACCTTGTTATGATATTTCTATTAGGATCTAAATGAATACATCTATAAGTTTTTTTTTTCAAAATATTCAGTATTTCTTGAGGATTTCAAAAGGCAAAAAATATACAGGGTGATCCATTTCATAACAAGGTTCATTATTATTCCGGAAAAAAGAAGGATCTGACAACAATGTAAATACCATCATAATATCGGCTGCATCACAAGACCCTTGCACACCAAAATCTATAAAAATTGTTCAAGGCCATTTGCGAGATCGTTGAGGTGTTCTATATATACTACATAAATCAAGCTCTCAATACGTTAATCAATTAAACAAGACCACTAGAAGTAATGGGAAAGATAAAACTCATGAACTTTAACCGGACTTGGATTGTTTTTATTGCGGTGATTCAAAACACAGACAAAGACATTGTCCAGCATTTGGCAAGACATGTAGCCTATGTGGCGAAGAGAATCATTTTGCAAGAGTTTGTGTGACATCAGGAAACGCTATCATAAAACAGTCATTCAAATCTGCAAATCGAAATAAACCAAAGCATACACGTTGCATAAGAAACGACGCCGGTAGTGACATTCCTTCCGATTCAGAACAGTTATCGTTTTCTGACGAAGAAATTGTATTAAAAGGGAATGTCTCACAAATAAGAAGAGTTAACCAGAGTAATGTTAGATGTAAATAGAAAACATCTGAACATGCTCTACGATCCAGGCGCTGTGCATGCTGTAATAGGAAAGAATACATGGAAGAAGATTAGTCAACCAACTCTAGAACTATCGGGGATAATTTCATTGCATACGGCGAAAACCTATAAAAACTATGGGTAAATCAATGGTAAATGTAGAGGCATTTGACAAAAGACTACAACTACGTGACAGAAGATGAAGATATACCACTTTTCGGGCTAGACTGGTGTTTAGCTTTTAAAGTACCATTTCCAAACGGAGCCAAAATTTACCATGTAACCGAAGAAGAACAAGGACCCCTAAATCAAGATAATGCAAAATATTTTACGAGAATATCAGGAACTGTTTGAGAATAGCCTTGGCACAATCAAAGGCTATTTCGCAAAAATCTATATTAATGTAGTTCCAAAGCGTTTTCGTCCAAGAAATGTACCACTGGCTCTCCAAAACCAGGTGTCTGCAGAACTTGATAGACTTGTAGAAGAAGGCATCCTAGAACCTATTGACACTACCCAGCAACCGATTGAGTGGGCTTCGTTGTGGCAATGAAAACCGATGGAAGAATAGGGATTTGCGCCGATTTTAAAGTGACCATTAATCAACACGTTCAGATCGATGAATATCCCTTACCATGTTTTGAAGATATTCCATCCAAACTATCCGGAGAAAAATATTTTGTGCAAATGAGGGTCCATCCCGATTCACAGAACTCATGAAGGCTATTTTTGTTATAAAAGACTACTGTTTGTCATAAGTTTTGCTCCATCACTTTTTCAACGTACTATGGACCAAATGAGGGAAAAATGTGGATGGTACCAATTAATTCTTATACCCATTGGCTAGCAATAAGTTGCATGACAAATATTACATCGGAAACTACCACAAAAATTTTAAAAGAAACTTTTGCACGTTTTGGTTTACCAAAAATAATGGTGACCGATAATTGTCCTCAGTTAACGTCCGACAGTTTTGAAGATTTCTGTGCTGAAAATGGAATATCCCCCATAAAGGTTACACCATATCATCCATAATCAAATGGTTTAGCTGAACGAATAATGAGAACCTTTAAGGAACGAATGAGATCTAGCGACCAACAGAATAGTCAATTAGACAGGCTTCAGTTCTTTCTGTTTTCTTATAGAAATACCGTTAGAAGATCAACCGGCAGAACACCTAGTGAACTAATGTTTGGTCGTAACCTTAGAAGCAAATTTGATTTGTTGAAACCTGATATTGCCAAAAATATCGATTTGGAATGTATTAGACAAAAGAAAAATCATGATAAATTTATAAGACCACAAACAAATTTTTATGAAGGCGAAGCTGTATGGGTAAATAATCCACTTACAAAAGGTTCAGTTGCTGGTCAAATTGTTAAACAAAATGGTCCTCATAGATAGACAGTTTCGATGTAAGCATAGCGAGCAGCTAAGAAAACGAAGAACCGAGTCTATACCGAAAATGATGACGCCGATGAAAATCAAAATGCCAACTTTTCGCTAAGAATTCCACCAGATCTGCAACAACCATCTACTTCAAAATTTTCCATTAGAAACCACCCAAATCAATGTGAACCATCTACTTCAAAAGATCTCCACCACTCTGACGTAGACGAATTAGATTTACAAGAAGATTCACCTTTAAAAAATGACCCTAAAGTTTATAGAACAAATCCTCCACGAGACATAAAACTTCCACGACGATACCTGGATTAGAGCATTTCTTTTGTAGGGGAGAAATGTGGTATTTCTGAACATGCTCCTGGGCAATATTTGAACACTCCATTTATATAGACGTTTTCACATCAGTGTCATTTTGATAGACTTTCCAAGATGACTAGGAATAGATATGAATAGATTGACAAGTTGATTTTTAGACATGTCATACATTTTTCACCAAGCTTTTGTAGTTCATTTCCAATAGAGTTTATCTTGAAACTACGTGGTTTTGTCATACTACACTTTTTGTGACCATTTCCTGTAGGTATCCAAGGTAATTGTAAGTTTCGTTGATTTCCATGTTTTTAATGATGTTTGTGTCTTGTAATGAGTATTCGTCTTGTTTTGCGTGTTTTCCTTTGATGACACTATTTGTTTTGCATTTATCTGTACCGAATTTCATTTGAATATCTTCTGTGATTTTGAGAAGGTTGTTAAGTTGGTGCCTAGTTCATGCATAAAGTTTTAAATCGTCCATATACAATAGATGTGATATGATAAGTGGATGTGTGCCTAGTTATTTTGTAGCCATATTTATTATTATTATCACTATCTTGAGTTTACACTTGCTCATCACTTGCTGGTAATGTCCACCTATTGTGTAAACGCAAATTACATATTTAGAAATTTACGGAAATTTTATTATTATTATAATCTCAAATAAACACTTGCTCAGCCCTTGCACCAATCCTGAGCTTGAGTAAACGCGAATAGGTTTAGGCTCATTACATATTTAGAAATTTGCGGACAGCTATTATTATTATTTATTATTATTATTGTGGCACAGATTGTACATATGTTTTTTTTTTAATTTTTTACAGAATATGTCAAGAAAACGAATTCTCTTGGTGGGATTATTGTATGTGAAGTTTGTGGAAACATGTTTACGAAACGAGTAGACTTTTTTTGTCACTTTTTCACCAGCCACCATTTTGAAGGGAGGAAAATATATAAGACTAAAATCAACCAAAAACAAATCGATAATACTAAAACTACAATTATTTATAATACAATTCCTATTGATCCTAATATAGTTGTCAAAGAAGAAATTGAAGTAGTTGAACGGGATTTAATAGAAGAGTCACAGGAGACAGATCAGTTCAATAACGTTGATGATTTCAAATCATGCTCTAATGAAAATGTTAACCATATTAATACGGAAAACTGTGGTACAGATGAGAAGACTTCATCTTCTCCACAAAACTGTTGTTTTAATACAAATTTACATCAAAAAGACAAGTCTTTTACATCTGATATTTATTCAAAAATTTTTTTACATAAAAGTCAGTCAAATATGCGTTTCCAAACTGGAGAAAACCCATTCAAATGTGACATTTGTTCAAAGTCATTTAAAGAGAAAGGAACTTTAAGCAGACATATGCGTTGTCACACAGGGGAAAGACCATATGAATGTAAGGTTTGTTTAAAATCCTTTACAAAATGTGAACATTTGAAAAGACATATGCGTTGTCATACAGGGGAAAAACCATACATCTGTGAAGTTTGCTTGAAATCATTTAGAGTGAAGGGTAGTTTAAATACACATATGCGCTGTCACACAGGGGAAAAGCCATATGAATGCGAAATTTGTTTAAAATCATTTAGTGTGAAGGGTAGTTTAAATATACATATGCGTTGTCACACAGGGGAAAGACCATATGAATGCGAAGTCTGTTTAAAATCCTTTACAAAATGTGAACATTTGAAAAGACATATGCGTTGTCATACAGGGGAAAAACCATACATCTGTGAAGTTTGCTTGAAATCATTTAGAGTGAAGGGTAGTTTAAATACACACATGCGCTGTCACACAGGGGAAAAACTATATGAATGCGAAGTCTGTTTAAAATACTTTACAAATTGTGAAGATTTGAAAAGACACATGCGTTGCCACACAGGGGAAAAGCCATACAAATGTGAAGTTTGTTTGAAGTCATTTAGGGTGAAGGGTAGTTTAAATATACATATGCGCTGTCACACAGGGGAAAAGCCATTCAAATGTGACATTTGCTCGAAATGCTTTTCACAGAAAAGTCATTACAATGTACATCTGCGCAGCCACAAAAGAGAAACGCCGTTCAAATGCGAAATTTGCTCAAAGTCATTCAGAGAGAAAGGAACTTTAAGTATACATTTGCGTTGTCATACAGGGGAAAAACCATTCAAATGTGAAGTTTGTTTGAAGTCGTTTAGAGTGAAGGCTAGTTTAAATATACATATGCGCAGTCACACAGGGGAAAAGCCATTCAAATGCGAAGTTTGCTCAAAGTCATTTAAAGAGAAACGATCTTTAAGTAGACATTTGCGTTGCCATACAGGGGAAAAACCATACAAATTTGATGCAATTTAAATTAACACATATATTGTCACTAAGATAAAAAATAGTTTAAATGCTGAAAGAACTTGCAGAATGGGAAAATGGCTTTCGCCGCGGCTAATTTTTTTTTTCACTTTTGGTATATTATTCGGTACGCCTAGAACCAGGGCCGGCCCAAGAGATGTCCGCACCTCGAGCAAAACCTGAATTGAACGCCATCTATCAAGATTTTGTTCGTTTTAATTAGGTTTTGTGGTTTATGAATGAAGGACCTTCATTTGGAACTGCATAATAACGAGTTTGTGAAGGATCGAAAAGTATAGCAATTATTAATATTTACTTGTCGTATACTACATTTCTGACCTTAAAGTAGTTCAATTTATAATTAATTATTTATTCTAATAATTATTTGTAATATATAATATCAATATAGAAACTAAATAGACTTATGCTTACGAATAATTTTATATATTTGTTGATAAACATATCTATCCAATATTATAAGAATATTAAACAAGTAATGGCTGACTCTAGGATTTCATTAATAACCTAAATTTACTTCAATTATAGGAGGGGCACTACATGTTAACCACTTCCCCCCGAAAGGGGAAACTACAAAAAAATAATAACCAAATATATCAGTTTCAGCAGTTAAACATCCATTAAAAAAAAATAATATTTATCATCTACCTTTCGAAGGTGGGCAGAATCTCAGACCAAACGCCCCAATCATATAGACCAATTAGTCTAACGTAATTTCTACTTAAGACTTTGGAAAAGCTAGTAGATAGGTACATAAAGGACAGTGCTCTGAAAACGCGCCCTCTAAGCGAGAGTAAGCATGCTTATCAACAGGGAAAGTCAACAGACTTGGCTCTGGATGACTTAAACTGTCCAAGTCGATCGACGACAAGGAAATAGCAGTAGCTATTTTTTTGGATATAGAGGGAGCATTCAATAATGCTTCTCCAATATCTATAATGAGGCGTTTGGAAAGAAAAGGGGTCGAATCCATCATCTGCGGGTGGCTTGCAGTCAATCTAGGGAATAGGATAATCACATCCACCCTGAGAGAGGCAACCATCTCAGTGGAGGTGGAGAGGGGTTGTCCTCAAGGAGGCGTTCTATCGCCCCATTTTTGGGCGATTCTAGTACGGCTGTCCGACGAAGGTAATCAGTGCCTGGGGTATGCGGACCATCTTGCTATCGGCATAAGAGGACGGTTTCCAAACACATTATCAGAGCGCACCCAAATGGCGCTTAATATAGTAAGTGGCTGGTGTAGGGAGGAAGAACTCGCAGTTAACCCACACAAAACTGCGCTGGTACCGTTTACAAAAAAGAGAAATTTGCAAGGTCTACAAAAGCCGCAAATAAACGGAGTGGAAATTCCATTTGCGAAAGAAGTTAAATACCTAGGGGTAATCTTTTACCAGAAGCTTACATGGAATTCTCATATCGAAATAACCACACACAAGGCCAGAATCGCTCAGGGAAGGTGCAGACAAATGTGTGGAAAGAATTGGGGATTAACCCAACATGACCAAAAGGTTATATACACAGGTGGTGAGGCCAGGGATAACCTATGGATCAGTAGTCTGGTGGTCCAGGACACTGCAGGTTGGAGCGCAGAGGCAGCTAAGTGGTATCTAAAGGCAAGCTTGCTTGAGTATCACAGGGGCCATGAAAACGACGCCGACTGCAGCCCTGGAAGTAATACTAAACCTACCGCCACTGCATATTTTCATTCAGGGAAATGCATCAAAATCTGTTAGTCACAGATTATTACAGGGGCCTCCTTCGATAAGTCAAGGACACGGCAAGGTCTATAAAAAGCTATATGAAGAAATAAAGGCAGATCCAATACTGGGATTGCCAATGGATCAGATGGCACCACAATATAGCTTCAAAAATGAATACTCAGTCTCCATTCCAGAGAGAAAGGACTGGGAAGCAGGGCTTCCTACAACAGCTAATCTCAACTGGTACACTGATGGCTCTAAAACAGACTCTGGAGTGGGGTACAAGAGAAGATCACGATCTCTCTAAGCCTAGGGAAGCATGCCACTGTCTTTGAGGTAGAGGTAATGGTGGTGCAATGCTGTGCAGAAGAGTTGATGAGACGGGAGGTGGATAACCAAAGAATCGTCATATACTCCTACAGCCTAGCAGCACTAAAGGCGATAAGCTCATATCGGACAACGTCAAATCTGGTGTAGGAGTGTCGCAAGGCCCTCAACAGACTAGGTAGTCATAAAAGAGTGACTTTAGCCTGGGTGCCAGGTCACCAAGGAATAAAAGGCAATGAATTCGCCAAGCAGGGAGCGAGTAATAGGGCCAGAACCTTCCTGTGGAATTGCAAAAAACCTCACTAAGGAGAGCATCCACCAATGCATAAACAACCAGGTGTTTCGCTGGGGGAATAACACCCCAGGACAAAGGCACGCTAAACTATTCCTTAAAAGCCCTTCGGCCAAACTGTCACGCGACCTACTATGTCAAAGTCTAGAAACGACGAGGATGATGGTGGGAATGCTAACCGGACATTGTAGGATGAGGAAGCATATGCACACAATTGGCCTAGCAGATGACAGCCTATGTAGGTTTTGCCAGAAAGAAGACGAAACCGCGGAGCATATACTCTGTGAGTGCGAAGGCCTAGTAGGGGTGCGGTTTCACTTATTCGGAGAAGAAAAACCGAGAGCAAAGAGCTACTCTAGGGAGGTGGTATCCAGGCTAATAGGTCTAACAAAAAGAAGAAAGCTAGATATCGAGCTCTAAAAATAGGGAGGAACACAATAGATCTGCAAAGGTCGCAGTGGGATAGGACGAAGAGCCACTCCATTTCTAATCTAATCTAAATTTTGTATGGAGGTGCCCTTGTGTCGACCTCCATTGGGGTTGGCGTACCCTATCTAGCCAGTTCCCGATTTCCCCTCTTATGCAATCTTTTGGGGTTCCACAAAACGGTTCCGGACCTATGAAGTCTCCTATCCTATCAGAGACACTTTGTTGTCTCTTTCCAGCCCGTTGAGGGATTCTTTACCAGTCTAGACCTAGTTGCTGGATTACTGATAGCTTTTAGCAGAGCCTGGATGTCAGTGAATCTTTTTATTTTTTGTCCGGTATATCCTCTACTGATGTTGTCATCAATACAAGCTATAGCGACAATCGTCTCTGCTTGAAACACGGTCGTATATCGGCCAAGGCTAAAGGTCATTCTCTTTCTAGGTCCTTTTATACCAGTCCCAGTTCAATGGTTTGTTCTGGAACCATCGGTGAACCAGATGATATCTCCAGAATTACCTGGGTGCATCACCTGTTCCCTAGATGGGATGATGATGTTCACTCGCTCAGTGAATATATTCTTCGGTGTCAAGCTATCAAAACTCATGTGAAATATGGGGGTTCATCTAGTATTGTCCCAGTTGTATCAGTGTGTCCTTCTCGAACATTGCTAGGTGACTATAAGTCTTCCGATCTCAGCCTAAGAAATGCCATCATTGCCTTCGCCCGTACAAAAAGTTCCAAAGGAGGAAGTCCAACACGGGCTTCCACTGATGCCGTCCCCAAGCTGTTCATTGCTCCGGTAATACCAAGAAGGGCTTGTCTTTGGATTACAGTTAATATATTCACTGCAGAGGACACTTCTGACCTCCTCCACCAGACTATTGAACCACAGGAGATCGTTGGCCTTATTACAGTTGTGTAAAGCCAGTGAACTACCTGAGGTCGTATTACCCAGGTTTTGCCAATAACTCTTCTGCATTGTCAGAAAGCCTATTCGCCCTGGTAGTAATTTTTTCCAGGTGTGTCTTCCAATTCAGTTTGGAATCAAAGGTCACTCCCAGATATTTAACTTCTTTGGATATTTCTAGTTCTTCTCCGAATATCAGTATTCTACCCAGCGGAATAACTCTTCTATTCGTGAAAGCAGCTAGTTTGGTTTTTTTGGATTAACTGAAAGGTCCTCTTTAAGGCACCATTCCTCCACAATTCGTAGTGCTTCTTATAGGACATTCATAACTACCTCTGGGAGTTTCCCATTAGTAACAATCGCTATGTCGTCCGTAAAGCCCTGCGTCCATATGCCTTGATCATTCAACCTGAAGATCAAGTCATCCATAATTAGGTTCCATAAAAGTGGTGAAAGTACTCCACCTTGAGGACATCGTTTAGTTGTCCTAACGGTGTAGGTTGTATCATGCATATATGCTGTTATTCTCCTATGTTCTAGCATGGATCCTATCCATTTGCATGTGGTTCTGTTAATCCCTCTTTTTTAAGGGATCTGTTTATTGATGACATCGATGTGTTGTCAAAAGCACCTTCGATGTCTATAAATGCTGCAAGGGCTACTTTGTGATTCAGACTCCTTTCAAGACCTGAGACCAAATTATGCAGGGCAGCTTCTCCTGATTTCCCTGCTTGATAAGCCCATTGTAGCCTATGTAGAGGTATATTCTTAAGCACTCATTTTTGCAAATACATTTGTAAAACTTTTTCTCTGGTTTTCACCATAAATGATGTCAGACTGACTGGTCGGTAGGATTTAGCCTTAGTGTACATTTCTTTTCCTGTTTATGAATTTTTAGCCACCGGCAACAGTTGCCAAAGTCTGTCTCACTTTTTTCGAGTTTCCAGACATGCAGGTGTGTGATGCCATATGCGAAACGTTGACGTGAATTCTGCCAAAAATAGTTCATAATAAAACACATTTACGTAGGTATTTAGGTATATAATTGTAAAAAATAAACGAAATAAGTATAATTCTCATAAACAAAGAGAAAGCTAATATGAAGAAAACCAAAGATATTAACTTAATAATAAATAGAATATAAGAAATTTAGGCAATATCTTTCTTTTCAATATAGTGTTTTTTTAGTTTTCACCTATTTATTTAAAATAATTATAAAAATACTCGTTACATTTAAATTTGTGCATCTTTTTTTATATTAACAGACGTATCGGGATGATTAATGAAGAAAAATGTAGAGAAGGGATAATAACGTAAAATTTAAATGGGATGTGTAGTGATTGTTTCTGATAAATTAAATTAGGGTAATGCAAATTGGAAGAAAAAACACAACTTACCTTTCACACCTCGTATATGAGCAAGAAGATTTATCAAAAACCATCAATACAATTTTTCCTTAAAAATCAACCTATACCGTGAACAAATAATCATAAGAATCCATCCATTGATTCTGAAAAAAAATTACGTTAAACTTTATAGGTGGTGAGATAATTTTAGGATACGTAATTTTTGGAGTTTAGTGTACATAATGTTTGGGTGGAAATTGACATTTAAATGCTATTTCTGTAAAATAATCATCTACATTGTATTGTAATGAAAAATAAATAGTGAACCACTTGGTTGTCATCTGTTTATTTTTATTTTCTTATTTAAAATATAAAATTTATTAGGATTCTTTTTTTGTAGTTTATATTTTCACAGTTGTCAAGTTAAAAATATAATAGTATATTATTCAAAAAAAGCATATAAGTAGTGATGGCTATTATTTATTCACGAATGGGGAGTTCTAAAAAGAAAAACAACTAACAATTTACAATACGTTGCTCCAAAATTCTATGGTCTTCCTAAAATATAACTTCGATCAATTACTTCTTCCATTAACAGCCCAACTAGTAATATCCCCCAATTCTTGACAGATATATATTTTAACAAACTCGTAAAAATAATCCATATTTTATTAAAGATACATTTCATTACGTAGACTTCATGATAAATAAGATATGACCACCTAATTATGTGATATAAGTTTAGATGTAATTTCTCTTTTTACTAATATTCCGTTTGAATTAGTAAAACTTTATGTATAACACTTTTTTACGCCAATGTCCGTAAACGTCAAAAATCGCTCTGACAACATTCTTTGTAAGTGACATTTAACAATAACATGCACGTAATGAAAATCTCATAACATACGCGTGCGTTTAGATAGAAAAACTTAATTTCTTTGTTGAATCAAATTGCAATCAATTTTTTTTTTACGTACTACTTCATTTGGTTTACCTATTTACATACTTTTAATCAATTGAAAAACATAAAAGCTCTTAGCATTAGTGAAATACATTTTAGATTAAAAGAGTGATGCCCCTAAATGTCGGCAACACATTTTACAATTTTCAAAAAAAGAATTCGCTTTTTATTGATATGGGAAAAAACGTCATCTCATTTATGCTATCAATTTTGGTAACAAATTATAGTATCCGAACATGTTCTCAACTTTACCAAATGAATATGACTGTTAGTAATGAAAAAGATGAAATTATGAGCACTCAGAAGAAAATAGATGGGCGTAGAAAAAGTATAGTACGTTACACGAGTTGTTATCCCATTACGCACTCGCCGCTGCGAGTATATTACGTAACAAGAGTTGTAAGTAACCCATTACGCACGAAGTGAAAAAGTTTACGCACGAAACCGCGCAGCGGCGAGTGCGTAAATTTCAAGAGTGCGTAGTGGGATTACAACTCGTGTAACGTACTATACTTTTTCTACGCCCATCTATTTTCATCTGAGTTCTCATAATTTCATCTTTTTCATTACTTACAGTCATATTCATAGGTAAAGTTGAGAAAATGTTCGGATACTATAATTTGTTACCAAAATTGACAGCATAAATGAGATGACGTTTTTTCCCATATCAATAAAAAGCGAATGATTTTTTTTGAAATTGTAAAATGTGTTGCCGACATTTAGGGGCATCACTCTTTTAATCTAAAATGTATTTCACTAATGCTAAGAGCTTTTATGTTTTTCAATTGATTAAAAGTATGTAAATAAACCAAATAAAGTATTACGTAAATGAAAATTTGATTGCAATTTGATTCAACAAAGAAATCTAAGTTTTTCTATGTTATGAAATTCTCATTACGTGCATGTTATTGTTAAATGTCACTTACAAGGAATGTTGTCAGTGCGATTTTTGACGTTTACAGACATGGGCGTAGAAAAAATAAGTTAACTATAATGTGCGATTTTGAAGACTTGAAAAATTTTATTCGACAAGAAATTATTGGTGTAACGTCACAAATTGGAGAATTGAAAGATCTTATGAAAGACAATGGCAACAGAATAGAAAATTTTGAAAAAGAAAACGCGCTACTGAAGAAAAGTAAGGAATACCTACTTAGCCAAAGAAAACTGGATATTAATATTTTATGCTTTACCCTGGACCTCCTGAACACTAAACTCGAGATGAATCTGGGCGAAAGTGAAATTAATAATATCTACCCAATTGGCAACCCAAATAATATAATCATTGTTGTAACTTTTATGAGATGTTTAATAAAGAATACTATCCTAAAAAATACTAAAAAATTGAAAGGTAGTCAATTGCCCATCTCCGAGGATCTTACTACCGAATAATGGAGTACTCGTTGAACATTTGAAGGAAGCTCGAAACAAAAATTTAAAGGCTCACATTTTTAAAAATAAATTGTGCGTTGAAAGTTCCTAAACCGTTCACCTACGAGGATCTAGTTAAACAATTACAGCCATTCAGACTGCCTAGGTATATTGTTCTTCCGCACTGAATAATAACGTATTTGAAGAGAACGAGTATGGTAAAAGAATTATAACATCACCAGTGGATCCCAACAAAGAAAATAAAGTAACGAAGCTGGAGCTAAACTCGACTAGTACTGGAAATTCAAGATTCACAAGAAGCAAGTCAATAAAGCAAACCAAATAAACCTTCATTCATTTGTAACTATTTGTTATTTTTATATATTCATTCATTAATTTTTGAATTTACTGTATATGGTTGTTATCTTTTATGTCTGCTTAAGAGAGCTTTAGAATGTATACGAAAAGTTTGTGCATTGGTCACATTAACTCTTGGTCATTATTACCTAAATTTAATCAAATAAACGATTGGGTTATTCACAAAAATTATGATATATTTGGAGTTTCGGAAACTTCGTTATCCAAAAATATCACAAACAACATGATTTGCATCACAGGTTATAAATGTTTTAGGGAAGACAGAGAGCGTAGAGATGGTGGTGTCTGTGTTTATATTAGAGAACAGTATATATGGTAAAAAAAATTCAGGATATCAAAGCAGACGATACCTATGAGCAATTGTGGGTAAGTTGTTCACTGAAAGTCACAGTATTCTGGGAATGACCTGTGACATAATGTCTCCAACAGTAAACTACGACCTGCCTTATACCGTCCTAATTCCAAATAGAGATGAATGGGTCCTCCGTAAGGATGAGCTATTAAGAGCAGACAGCTGTTGGTACACAGACGGTTCAAAAACACCCTCAGGCTCTGGTGCAGGTGTATACGGGCGCAGACCTAGGACAGAAATTTCAAACTCTCTAGGATCCTATGCAACCGTATTTCAGGCGGAAATTTACGCCATTGTTTCATGTCTGGAGAGATTGAAGCAAGCCAATCTCATACATAGAACAATAAAAATTTTCTCGAAATTGGTTTTAGACTGCCAAAAAAGACTCTCCTCAATAGGAGAACTCAATAAAGTATTGCTGGTTTGGATCCCTGGCCATTCTGGCATGGAAGGAAACGAGAAGGCAGACTCTCTTGCAAGGGAGGGTGCCGCACGAGTTTCTATCGGACCAGAACCTACAATTGGCATCACAATAAGTTTTGCCAAACAAACACTGAATTCCTGGTCGGCAAGAAGAGCTTTAGACTTCTGGCATAATTTAACAGGATTGGTTCATTCAAAGGCTTTCATATATCCTTCGAAGAATGTCTCCAAACAAATGTTAGACTATAGCAGGCATGACCTACGTTGTTTAACAGGCCACTGTCATCTGAATCATCATATTATGCTAAAACTTGGACTGTCAGAAAATCCGACCTGCCGTCTTTGTCTGGAAGATGATGAAACAGCAGATCATATAATTTGTGCCTGCCCCGCCGCGGCTCGAATCAGGTATCTGATGTTTGGCAGGGATTCTCTCTCGCTCTCGTACCTGAAATATCATTCACCAAATAAACTAATCGGCTTTGTTAAGAAGCTGAATTTGTTTGGTGAAATCTGAATAGGTGTGAGCCACAATAGACTCTTGCGAGTCGCAGTGGAGGGCCTTATAGACCCACTCACCATAAACCTAACCTAACCTACTTACAAACCAGAATGGTTGTTATATAATGCAGGTATCTCAACCCCGTTTAACTTGGAAGAGTAATTCAATTAAAATTAAAAGACTTTGAAATTTGTGAAGCCACTGCAAATTTTATCTTTTTAATGAATGACGCATTTGATATTTTAAATTCACGCAAACTAAATGCGTATGGTTTTAAAAAAGCATGTTGCGAATCAAACTTTGAAAATATTAAGTGCTTTGCAATTAAACTGAAGAAATATATTTTAAATTTGAAAACTCAAGATGGAACCTGTATTTTAAATTCCCAGAGAAAAATTGGCTTATTGGGTATAATATTAGCCTTTGAATCATTGTTACGGATGTATATAGATTACATAGAAAGGGGTTTATTAAAATTTGTGCCTTTATACAAATGCAGTCCACTTGGAACTTTTTTTCGGATCCGTTCGGTCTCATGGGGGGTATAATAATAATCCTACTTGCCGGCAGTTTATATCTGCATATAAAAAAATTTTAATTCACGCTGAAATTCGAGAAGGCGGGATTGGTAATGGTATCCCTTTAGACCAGTTGAGCATGTTAATAGCACAATAAAACTTCCAGAAGATATTGTAAATGAGGAAAATATAATATATTCCACAGTTGACTCAGAAATTGATAACGATTATAATTTTAGCTTAAATGATCATGATTATGCTCTTGATGTTCCAGTTTTATCCGAATTTAAAAAACAGGTTATTATTTAGGTTGCAGGTTTTGTTAAAAATTAAAAATAAAATCAAATGCGAACATTGTGTTGATGCTCTCTTTGGCAACACAGAAGATCTTTTTAACTGTTTCTTGCATATTAAAAATAAAGGTGGCCTTAGTTACCCCCATGATGATGTTATTTCCCTTTGTCTTCATACAGAAAAGGTGATCAGACAAGAATAATTAAAAAGTAACAAAGTTTGCAAAAATAATATTTCCATAGATACAAGTGCTTAATTGGTTACTAAGCAATTCGTTATTTGATTTCATGAAAAACCATGACAATTCCCCTCTTAAGAATCACAAACTCTTACTTATAAAGTGTATAATTCATTGTTATGTAACAACCCTGATACATTTCATTTGTAAAAATATAACTTTTAAACGTCCGCCCGTAGGTCAAATAATAGGAACAAAAAGTTTTAGGCGTGTTTTTATGACCAAAATTATAACATGCGGATCTAAACGTTCTTAGAACGTCGTCTTGTTCCAGATTAGTCCAAAGACACGAAAAAGGTAAAAATGAACGTTGAGCAAACGTTGTCTGTCTAACAAAAAATAACGTTCGTTTTGCTGACGTCGAGTAGTCATTGGCCCGATCGACTTCGAAGTTCCAACGTCGGATTAAGTTATGAACTGACGTTGTCGGTGAACGTTGATGAAAACAACCAAATAATACCCAAAACCAACGTTGATTTAAGTAATCATTAAGTCGGAAGTCAGAATAATGCTGCTTGGGTGTAGGTAGAGTTTGTTTAACCATCCTTTGCCGTTACGTCATAATCGGTGACGTATTCTGCTCTTTTACGTTTTTCTTAGGTGCGTTCGAGTTGACGGTCAAGATGCTCCGAGCCCGCTCCGCGTCTACTTTTGCGTTTTTTTTTATGCATGGAGCGTGCTCGATAGCATTCGTTTTGAAACAGAGAGAGTAGTTCGAGCTCGCTCGATGTGCCCCTAGTTTGAAGGTGGTACACGGCGAGTTTTGTCCCAACTGTCACCTGTCATAACTACATTTTGGTTGTTTTTATTTTCAAAATTACCGAAACCGAACCGAATATGGCAAACAAATTTACGGGGGCGGAACTAGCGACCTGTGGTGAGTGTGTACTATAAAGATATTAACATTTGTTTGTCCAATGTTAATTCGGGATTGCCAGATATTCTCATTATCTTCCTATCAACAACAGAATGCAAGTTTTCCATGAGAATCTCAAAAGTAGTCTTTGTCAGTCGGAAATGCTGCTTGAATTGCTGAAAATTGTACCTAGGCACAGTTTCTTCTACGAAAAATTGTATCTTTTCCAATCTCTGTATTCTCTCTTTATTTTCATCTTCATCATCGGAATTAAATAAAAGTAATTCGGCTATAAGACGAATTTCCAAATTGTTCATATTTTATAGTAAGAATTATATGGGGTTTAATGGTAATTATTATTAAATTATGATGTTATGTTACTCATATACTCAAAAACAAATTCAAATCTATCACGAATACAAAACAATTCTTAGGTTAGGTTAGCAAGCTGGTGATGTCGTCTGGATTCAAACTCCATCACGTTCGATTTCACAAATGTGCTCGGAGCTCCTCTTTCATACTCGGTTCACTACTCTACTAGCTCCGCCGATTGTCAACTAGAACGCACCTCTTATATTAGTTGAATGTTATTTTACACTTAACCTCAAAATTATAATCAATGACATATGTTAAGGTGTGTTTGTATGAATAAATTAGTAATGATTTATGCGTTGCGCACTTTTTTACATAATTTAGTTTTGTTTTAACTTGAAATCCCCGTTTTTTAAAACTGATTTGTTTAAAATTTCTAGCTTGATGATGTTTAACGCCCCTGAGCATAATTTTTTACTGAATTTAAAAATTTACGGACCTATAATATATATTAAAAATGTATTAAACGATTATATTTTTGGGATGAACCCAAAGGTTATGTAAAATTAGAAAGAATATCTATTATGCTCATATTTTTGTATAGTAATTATTGTCTGTGTCATTGTGAGAAACAATTTCATAAGTAGGTATTCCTGCAAAATGCAAAAAAACACATGTATGGGAGAAAACAGGCAATAAATAAATTTCTTTCTGAAAAAAACTCCCAATAAAAACAGGAAAAAGGAACGAATATGGGTAGATACTTACATTGTAGACTGCATTTAACGGTAAAAGCGGCATTCCAATGAAAAATTAATTGAAAAAGGCGAAAATGACCAAAAATACTGAACAAATCAAAATATGACAACAACTGTCAAAAGTAACAAATAAAATTTACGTCGACATTAGTTAAGACATACGTTAATGACGTCAAAATTCCGTCTCATCCATTTCATAAATGAGAGATAAAGCTGGACAATGTATGACGTAACGGCAAAAGACGGTTAAACAAACTCTATATGAAACATTTTTTTGGTTCTTATTATTAAAGAGCTGTGACTAGTTTACTTTGTATAGTTTTGTTATTCTATGTGTAGATGTAGTATCATTATTGTACAGTGGCGGTCATAGGGGGGGGCCACGGGGGCCATGCCCCCCCCCCTAGCTCAACCATAGTTGTTCAGAAATTTAAAATAATAACATTCTCGTGTAATTATCTTCATGTGTAATTAACAATTACCTAAAAAACACTTTAAAATAAAATAAGTCGAAAATACTTTTCTGATCTTTGGCACTTGGACAAAGCAGGTAGAAGACCATATATTATACAATTCACATCTTTCGCAATTAATGACGACAAACACTTATCCAGTGCTTCGTCAAGTCTTCATTTTTTTGTAAATCCATAGTATTTTATACCGTCTCTTTCGTATTGCGATTGGTATTTTTGCATGTAGCCACCGCTCAGCCCGGCATTATGGTCTTATAATTAAAGTAAAATAAAGTTAAACGTTTTAAAACAAAAAAAAACACTTAGATCAACTCTATAATAATTTTAAACACTGGCTTAGCATAAAACAATATCAATTAACGCAGAAGAATAGCAAAACCTCAGGAAAAACAAACTAAACACGTACAACTCTATCCAACAATTTCTGATTCTGATTCCAAGGTGACGTCATGCTCAGAGCGTGCACAATTTGAGTCAACCAGTCAGCATACCGTGTATTTTTACCGTGGTTCAGTCGTATCACACAATCGCCCATGGCCCCCCCTCTCAAAGTGTATATGACCGCCACTGTTATTGTATCGTCTCCACAAGCAATCCAACGTCGCACTGAAGCCATACCTAGTCAAAATTATTAAATAAATAAAAATTTAACCGAGTCTTAACCTTCACTGGCCATCGATAGCGATAGAAAACAGTTTACACACAAACTAATCACCAAGCAAAAGTCTAAAATAATTGTAAAGCAACCCACTGTTACAAAGTTTATAAATAAGAGCGTTAATTGTTAAAATTATACTAAATTTAGTAAATAACCACAAACAAAACATATTTAAGGAAACACATCCAGAAAACCGAACTCTCCAACGCATCAAAACGACAAAGACGGCACATTACTTTTTCGTCTTTTATCGCTTAGAACATCAAACAAACTTTGTTTTCTAAGGTTTGACGTTGTGTCAAAAATTCCATGCTCCTACTGCCATCTGCGAAAATAAGACAAAGATTAACAATGTCACAGTGACATGCTCTAAACTTATGAGCTAATAAACAAGAATAGAGCTAGCACGACTATTTTATTTGCCAATTAAACTGTAATTCTCATGTATTTGGCCGTTTCTTGGTTGTCTGATTTTATGTCTTTGATCTTTGGAGTAGATGGTTGATGCATGAATGCAACCTGCTATGCTATGCTCCAGGATGGCCAACAATAAGAACAAAAAATACAAAATTGAAGTAAACTCTTAGTTTCCAGACCAACTCTTAGATGTCGTTAAAAAACGTACCTACTTTATTTCGTCAATCCAAGCACGGAACACAATTGCTTTATTATTCCGTGATCCAAGTTTATCTGTGATCCAAGTGCCCAGTCCCATAGACAATATTTCTCTATGTCCAGTCCCATAGACATTAGATTATAATATATTATTTGACAGACTACATAGTTACAACCTTATTGAAGGTTAGGTGTTTATTTATTTCCGAGTTTCCACAAATCGTTACTTCATAAAAAGTTTACCGTAACGTCATGGTATTGTTCCCGGTTTGCGTGGTTGAGTTCAAAGAAAAATGGCTTATTATATATTATTTCCATAAAATAGGTGGAAGTATTTTATGATTATTTCTCTACTTGTCCAGTCCTGGATAGACTGTCAGTTTTTATAATTTTTGTCTGATATTTAATTTATATACTTTGTTATTTGTTATTACTTTCTTACACATACTGCATTAATAATTATTATGGAAACAAAGCAGGAAATTAAGGTTAATTCCCAGGAATGTGTGGAGGAAATTATCGATATCAAACATGAATTTGATGGACAGATTCATACCTTAAATTTTCAAAGTAATTTGTTTGGAAGAATTATCAGTTCCATTAAACAAGAGAAAACTGAAGATTCAAATATTGATCCCATAATTAAAATCAATCCATACAAAACTAAAATGAAATATTCAAAAAGGAAACAAAGAAAGCCGTCTAAGTTAAGAGGTGAGTAAAATTTGATGAGTAATGTATTCTGTATCAAGTTATTAATAATAACCATATTTAAGTATATAGTTACTATGAATGTAGTGGATGCTTTTATAAAAAATTTCAAAGCATTTAATTCAACAAAGCTTTATTTGATTATAATAACCTCCTACAAATACTAGAAATTCTTATTTGCATCATAAAACTTTATTTCGTAGTTTTAGAAGTCTCAGAAACTTGAGATTTCGACTGTGGGTTGATGTAACATTGGATTTTCAAGGAAGATATCTTCACAGTATAGGTATTTTGTTACAATTTCTAGAGAATCCTTATTTCTATTTCCAAGGGTAGGTACCTTGAATTCTCTGAAAAATTAGTAATATACTAGAAAAGTAAATAGACATATTATCCTATGCCAACATGAACATCAATGTCCAAGTTTATTTATTTATTTTGCTTGATTCCACAGATGTTGCCATGTCAAATTTTTTTGTGGTTCCTCAATATGTTCGTCAATAATTCTTATATAATTGAGATAAATGTATAAAAAGCGATTTATGTAATCTTTGACAATATACAAAATTTCATTAATTCATGAATGAATGTTTATAAACAGAATGTCAATTTAAAAGTCTCAGTAATTCTGCAAATTTCATTAAATGTGACAAAACCTCTTATTTTGAATATTTACATTTTTTGATAGCTGTGATTTTTTATTTTTACGAAATATGTTATGGCTGTTGTATTCAACTGTGGTGGATATTGTGAAAAAAATTTAATGTGGATCAATTATAAGGATACTATATGTACCTATTAGTTAAATAATGTTAACAAGATGGTTAAATAAAGTATACTGTTGTGTATTTATTTTAAATACATACGTTTCAATCTAACAGATCTTTATTTGAACTATTTCGTGCAGAGTACATAACTTTTTCTGAGAGCAAACGTTGATATCTGTCACCTTGACAAGAGGACTTTTTTAGATTCCGTTCACCAGTGACATAACATATACCTAAGGGATCAGAACTTGCTGCTTACCATTCACAGGTAGGTAAGCAGTAAGTTTTGAACAGTTTTACAGTTCTGGACTGCCCATTGTCCTATCATTTTATATATAAATACTATTCACCTATTCTAATAAGAATACAAATGAAACTTTCATTTATTGCATGTTGCAAAAAGTTGGCTTGTCTTTACTTGGATGAAGTTTTAATTTATCATATTTTCTGTTAAAGTATAATCTAAGCAGATAGTTGTTTCTTTATTGAAAAATATTCACAATACAATAAGTATTGATACTTTGTTTAGTTCCATATAAATAAATCTTCTATAACTAATTTCAATTTCTTTTGAAACTTTGTTATTCCAATATATTTATTCCTTACAGGAAAGTTTTTAAATGGAAATTATATAAAACGGAATTCTTCAACTGGGATTATCATATGTGAAATATGTGGAAATCTTTACAAAAAGAAAGTTGAATATTTTTGTCATTTCTCTACTAATCATGTCCTAAATCAGAGGAAGATGTCTATAAGTAAATCCAACAAAATAAGAATCGACAATATCAAAACTGAAGATCCTGATAAAGAAATTAAACAAGAATTACAGGACACAATAAATCTTCAACATCATCTTAATGTTAATGATAATTTCAAGTCACCACTTGGAGGTGAAGTTGGTTTAAGTGACAATATTTGTAAGTGTTTGAAATCCGACAAAAAGCCAAGTGAATGTAACATTTGTTTGAAACGTTTTCTAAACATAGACCATTCAATTAAAAATTCAAGCTACCCTACAGGAAAAAAATCATTCAAATGCAGCATTTGCTCAAGACACTTCTCATCTAAACTTAATTTAAGTATACATTTGCATACACATACAAACAAAAAACTGTACAAATGTGAAATTTGTTCAAAATCTCTTTCAAGTGCTCATAAATTAACAGTTCATAGTCGAAGCCACACAGGCGAAAGACCTTTCAAATGTGAAATTTGTCTAAAATCTTTTGCACTGAAAAGTAATTTACAAAGACATATGCGTATCCATACAGGCGAAAAACCTTTCAAATGTGAAATTTGTTCAAAATCCTTTTCAACTGCTCAACAATTAACAGTTCACACTCGAAGTCACACAGGCGAAAGACGTTTCAAATGTGAAATTTGCCTAAAATCTTTTGCACAGAAAAATAATTTAAAAACACATTTGAGTATCCACACGGGCGAAAAACCTTTCAAGTGTGAAATTTGCCTAAAATCTTTTGCATGGAAAATTAATTTAAAAACGCATTTGCGTAATCATACAGACCAGAAACCTTTCAAATGTGAAATTTGTTCAAAATCTCTTTTAACTGCTCAACATTTAGTAGGGCATATTCGAAGTCACACAGGCGAAAAACCTTTCAAATGTAAAATTTGCTCGATGTCTTTTGCACTGAAAAGTAATTTAAATGAACATTCGCATATCCATACAGGCGAAAAACCTTTCAAATGTGAAATTTGTTTAAAATCTTTTGCAATGAAAAGGGGTTTAAAAAGACATTTGGGTATCCACACGGGCGAAAAACCTTTCAAATGTGAAATTTGTCTAAAACCTTTTGCACTGAATAGTAATTTACAAAGACATTTGCGTATCCATACAGGCGAAAAACCTTTCAAATGTGAAACTTGTTTAAAATCTTTTGCAATGAAAGGGGGTTTAAAAAGACATTTGCATATCCACACGGGCAAAAAACCTTTCAAATGTGAAATTTGTTTAAAATATTTTCCAACTGCTCATCAATTAACACGTCATACTCGAACTCACACAGGCGAAAAACCTTTCACATGTGAAATTTGCCAAAAATCTTTTGCACTGAAAAGTAGTTTAAAAATACATTTACGTATCCACACGGACGAAAAACCTTTCAAATGTGAAATTTGTTCCAAACCTTTTTCACGAAATCAAAATTTGAAATCACATGTACGTCGCCACACAGCAGAAAACTATTCAAATGCAGCATTTGCTCAAAACACTTCTCATCTAAATATAATGTAAATATACATTTAGTAGGAGTAGTGTTTATTCTGTTTTATAAATATTATTATTTACAAACATTCGTCATACAAACAGTTTAAAACATTGTCACTCAGGCGTTGAGGGTGCTTCAAGAAATATCTATTTGGTCGCACGAGAGCAGACTCGATGTGCAACACACCTTGTTTGCATGTGTACAATGGGAAGGAGTACGTCAAAACTTCCAAAATGACACGGGTGTACGATTTGGAGTGGAGAGCATGATGGTGTCCCTGATTTCAGGGCAGGAAGGATGGAGAAGTGCATATAAAATCATAAGGTACATCATAGAAAACAAAGCAAACGACGAGAGAAAGGGACATAGAGAGAGCTGAAATGCATACATATGCACTCCCACCGAAGTAATGTGTAAACGGATCCAGTGGGATCTGCGAGAGAGGAGAGGTTTTAGTCGGTAAGAATCCGGTACCTCGGAATGACCGAGGTCTCATGTAAGATTTCCTCTTCTTGGATAAAAAAAGATAGATAGGTATATTGAAACGTGAACTTTGCGTTCAACCTTTCAGCTGATAAATGTATCGATTAATTTCTTTAGAATTTTGATTTTTGGTGGAATATTTACCGAAAAATTTTCAATCGAAAAATTCATAAATTATTTCACATTTATAATTTTTGGTGGAATTAACTTTTGGTTCAAAAATCAATATTCTTGAGATATTTTACCGCGAAATTTTAAATTTTGAAGTTGCTTTAAATAAGAACGGAGAAGGTACCAGCGGGTCTTCTCTTATCGTCTGTCGTCAAATCAACAAGTGTAGAACTGTGCAGTAATCCATTAACTTTATTTTCGCTGAAATTACAAACTAAAATTTGAAGACTTTATCTAATAAGAATCTGGATTACTGCACAGTTTCTGTGATAATAAAACAAAAAATATAGCTGGGCGTCAATGTATATCAAAAAAAATAACTACAATCTAAGAAAAGGTTAGAGTAGATACACTAAGAGAGTTCAACGACGAGTATAGGGAAAACAGTGTGTTAGAGAGAGAGAGTCATGGAGTCAATGAGTGTGAGAGAGAGACAGCCCGCCGTGCGCATCATGAGGCGTCCGCCATTCGACGGTGGCTGCTCGCGAATAATTTAATTTTAATTAAAAAAACTTTGACTTGAGTGTGGATCGAACCCCGAACCTACGCGTTCATAGCAGTACATCTAACATAGTCCGCCATGATCTCTCATGCATATCATTAGCGAAGAAAGGTATTACATGCTGCAATGTGAATAGCGCGCGCACCGTACGCTTCTTGCTGTAAAATGTGACATAGTCAAGAAAGATACGTTAGGATGATAAGGCGGCGCGCTTTGGTTCATACCGGGGGGCTTAAAAGTAACTTATGTTGAAATATTACTAAATAACGAATTTCGTAATATACCGGGTGGCTTAAAAGTAACATGCTATATAATATTTGAACTGAAATATGCGTGACACGTCGCGTGCTACGTCAAACGCAACGTGTCACGTGTAACGGTGAACGTTACGTACTACGCCAAACGTCACGTGTCACGTCAAACGTCTCGTGTAACGGCTAACTGTACTACGCCAAACGTAACGTGTCACGTCAAACAGCTCATTTGTAAAATGGCTTTGGAAGAGTACAGTCATCGAATTGAAGAGTTTATTAAGAAAATTGCCTATGATTAAATAAAATGGAAATCAAAATTTTGGTAACAATTTAAAACTAAGTTTTGTTGAGTGACACATTTTGGTCTTGCTGAGTCGAATGGATTAAAGCGGTTGTTCTATCTTCAGGAATAAAACTGTGTATAATATTTACTGTACTCCTCGAAACTATATTCCATGAAACGATACTCCAGGAAACGATACATCGGGAAACTAGGCTCCGGGAAACTGTGGTACTCACAGGAACAGTCCTCTAGGAAACTGTGCTCCAGGAAGCTGTATTTCCAAAAACTTATGGGTACATCAGTACACTATATCCCAGAAATTGTGCTATAAATGATATATATAGATATAAGAATAAAAATTAAGAAACTATAGAAGATTATATGTATATCTGTCCAGCTCAATAAATACAATTGAATACTATAACTTTAGGATTCATTCTGGGAAAATATCTGATTTTTATATAAAAAAACGTATGAACAATCTAACAAAATAAAAAATTATATATTTATAGGAAAAATTTTGCTTAAGGAATATGAAGGTAAATCCATGTGGCATCCAAAATGGGTATCCATTTTGTACTAAGTACCTTTTTTTTTTCAAAAAAAAATGGTAAATTTTTCAATAGGTTTATCAAAATTTAAAATTATAAAAAGAAGCAACAAAATGTAATAACATACCAGTAACCCAGATTCTTATTAGATAAAGTCTTCAAATTTTAGTTTGTAATTTCAGCGAAAATATAGTTAATGGATTACTGCACAGTTCCACACTTGTTGATTTGACGACAGACGATAAGAGAAGACCCGCCGGTACCTTCTCCGTTCTTATTTGAAGAAACTTCAAAATTTTAAATTTCGCGGTAAAATATCTCAAGAATATTGATTTTTGAACCAATAGTTAATTCCACCAAGAATTATAAATGTGAAATAATTTATGAATTTTTCGATTGAAAAATTTTCGGTAAATATTCGACCATAAATCAAAATTTTAAAGAAAATCGATAAATTTATCAGCTGAAAGGTTGAACGCAAAGTTCACGTTTCATACCCCTAACAGCCAGGAAATAAATTTTACCAAAAAAAATTTTTTTTTTATATAATAGTTACTATTTATATCAAAAGTTAATAAAAGCAGAAAAAAATTTAGATCTAGGTTTTAAAATACGACAGTCGCAGCAAAGTGAAATTGTACAAGTTCGATTTCAAGTCCAATAGAAAATATGTAAGACAACATCAATATACCATATTAAACCCTCACCCAGATAGTTTTCTTCCCCAATAAGTTACGATAAGACAAATACTTTCTATGATATTAAATACTGGTACTATGGAACAGTCTACCCAGTTAGCAACTGAACTTATCTAATATCATAGAACACTAAATACAATGTTACAAAAATATAAAGGGAAGACAGAAAAAACCGAAGACTTTAAGTACTGATTCAAAGGAACAGTCTACTTGTTTAGCAACTGAACTTACTTAAAGCCATAAAATACTACAAAAACAAGGAAGGGAAAAATACATAAATGACAAATTCAGATAAGTATAAGCAAAAGAAAAACACAGGAGAACCTTACACAAGATACTTAGATAATCCAGGACAAACACAAAATACAAAAGTTTCTCATCGTCTGTATAAGTTTCCCCAAACTTTACGTTACTATAAGATAAATATAAGTTTTAGACAAGTAAAAAAATCCACCTACCAAAGTGTGAGATATATTTAGATAATTTTCAAATAGTTATTGTAATTATTTGTTCGATATAGATAAACGCTTAAAATTTGTATCATAAACATAAAACTTTCCTCGTTACATTTTAGAAAAGATATAACTAATTTTTGTTAATTCATGTACTGATTCTAGGGAACAGTCTACTTGGCTAGTAACTGCGAACTTGCACAAATTTACAGAAAATTAATTAGTAGTAATTAATAAGTTAAAGATCAGAAAATACTTTCCATAAGGAACAATCTACTAATTTAAATACATTAGTAACTGAACTTATTCAGGATCTTTTAACAAAATAAAACTTAGCTAATCTGTGAAGAAAAGATGATAGAGATAGATATATTTTTTTTATGTTGTTGTGCTATAAGATATAATAGTTAAATTTACGATAACTGTATATCGCAAGCTAAGATAAGCTACCATAATTATCCGGTGGGGTACTTACTAGATAAATGTCCACAAAGACACCAGATAGGTACATGTTCACTATGAAACATGACTTCTGCGACACAAGATAAGATAAAGGTAAAGATACATTTTCATGTGCCATTTCCTTACCACACAAAAACATAGGCAAAGTAAGATACTTCAGTTTGTGTCATTTGACACAATTCAACTGAAAAAGACAAGGTAAGGTATTTCAGTTTGTGTAACTCTACACAATTCAACTGAAAAAAGATAAGACAAGGTAAGATATTTCAGTTTGTGTAACTCTACACAATTCAACTGAAAAAAGGTAAGACTGCCTTGTGCACTGTTGCCAACCTACTCAGTATAATTGATTGCCTACTATGTCAACCTTATAACACTTCTTTCCCTTTACAAATTCAACTTAGCTGGGGATTTTATGACACGACCAGCCCTAGTTGTCTTTAACAGTGGCTCACCAATTGGTACCGGCTCAGCCGTGGTCAATTTATGAGCAACGGTTTTTGTGGTAACATTTTGGCATTTCCCTTTACTGGGACTCTGTAGTGAATTTAGTGATTGCTCTTATATTGTGGTACAATAGTTTCTAGATCAGTTTCAGAAAAAGATTTGTGTCTGGGTGTGTACTTATTTATAGAATCTTTTATAATATCTAGTCTGTTGCGTCTAATAGAGTCTCCAGATTCATTCTGTAACCAATAAGTATCTGACCAGGTTCCCACTTTTTCTGATCATGATTGGATACAGTTACGTTAGTATTAGGTTTTATTGGTTGTAGGTCTTTAGTATTTTTATTGTAAAGCTTCCCATACGTATTTTGCCGATATTTCAACTTCTCATGCACATTTTCACATAACTTTGGTTGTAACAAGTCTGCGCTAATTGAAATTTCCGTCTTACAGATTCGACTCATTAGTAATTGGGAAGGTGAATAACCAATGTGTTTGAGAGGTACATTACGGTACTGAAGTAATGCAATTTCAATATCTTCACCTCCTGTTACTGATTTTTTTATGATAGTTTTGCATATCACTACTCCCTTCTCTGCAAGGCCGTTTGCACGCGGGTAGTTCGGGTTTCTTGTGATGATTTTGAAATTCCATTCTTTGGCAAATTTTTTACATTCAAAACTGTCAAATGAGACATTGTCACATGATACATAATCTGGGGAGCCAAATATAGCAAATATTCTTTTTAGCGCTTTGACAACGGATTTTCCTGATTTGTCTTTCAATTTACACAGTTCTAACCGGTTTGAAGATGAGTCAATAATGACGCTCCCATGGTCGCGCGCTAATTGGAAACATTTTCAATATTTCTCTCTGCTGCTTGCGGCCGTTGGCTTCACAGATTTTGCATGGTTTAATGAACTATTCTATATCGTCTTTTGATTTCAATGTGGCCCTAATGTATAATAACCTGAGCATTTCAGTACGCAATGGCCGAGGTACCACAATTTTATCAGCTAACAATAATAATTCATCAGAGACAAACAGATTATCTTTTAATTTAAAATAATGTTTAATTAGATCTGGTACTTCTTGCTTATTTGTTGGCCAGACATTAATGCAACAGTTGGTCACCATCTTTAGTTGCATATCGTTTTGGGTTTCGTTTTTAAACTGTGTCTTTTATTAAAGAGTGGACAGCATATTCAAACTTGTCATCACTCTCTAACCCAGGGGTCGGCAAGTAGTTTTAGATAGGGTCCGGATACTGTAGGAACATTTTGACGAGGTCCAGAAAAAAAAACTTATATAATAATTAACATTTAAGTGATATTTATTGTATGGTTTCATATAAAGTTCTGAGTTATAAAAAAAACCAGTCCTAAAATTAATGTGAGAAATTGCACCGACTATCTTGAGTCAGTTTTTTAAAGTTTGGCTCTCGAGAAGAACAGCAAATTCGGAGTGTGTTTTCTAGGTGGGCGTCCGTTAATCTCGAACGATATTTGTTTTTCAAAAAATTCATCTTTGAGAAAGATGTTTCACATACATATGTCGAGCCAAACATAGTAGCCAAATTGATAGCTAGTTTTTTGCAATTTTCATATTTTTCTGGTACATGTTTTGTCCAAAACGCTTCAATTGATACAGTTTTATAGGATATTTTCAGAGACACGTCTTCTTGCATATCAATCATTTCCATTTGAAGTGATGGCTTTGACAAATTAAACAACTTGGCAGCCACATCTGTCCATTCTGCAGCTACATCAATTTCAAATGGCGATTTAAGAAACGGAGATAGCTTGTCCATTTCTGCAAAGTCTTTGAATCTTGTAGCAAATTCGTTACTAAGATCGGCCAAAAATTTTACAAACACTGCAATGTCTTCTTCAGAGTTTTTTTTAATATTCAATACATTACGATATTTGGCGGTCCGAATTTCGACCTTTCGCGGTCCGCAAACGGACCGCGGTCAGCCTGTTGCCGACCGTTGCTCTAACCCCTTTTCAGAAAGGAATGCCCGCGTCAATGTATCTGCAATATAGAGATATTTCCGTGGTTTGTACGTAACAGTTATGTCGTAGTTGAGCAACCTGAACCGCATTCTTTGTAACCGTGGTGACATTTATGCTAAATCTTTTTTGAAAACGGTTTCCCAAGGCTTGTCCCATGAATTCACTTTAGTTTTTAACCAATATATAAAGTGATGAAATTTTTGTATGCTGAATACAATGGCAAGCATGTCTTTCTAAATTTGAGCATATCTTTGCTCTGTTCGAGTTAGGCTCCTTGACGCAAATACGATTGGATGTCCATCCTGTAGAAGAATGGCACCCAATCCATCTTTTGATGCATCAGTTTCAATTACAATCTCCTTCGTAGAGTTAAAATATTTTAGTACAGGAGCTGTTGTCAGAAAGTGCTTTAATTGAGAAAGCGATTGTTCATGAATAACCTCCCACTTCCAGGGAACGTCCAGTGTAGTTAGGTTGCGCAGTGTGGCTGTTACTTTAGAAAGATTAGGTGTACATTTTAACACCGTCTTTTGAGTAAATCTGTCCCATGAATTCACTTTAGTTTTTAACCCATATATAAAGTGATGAAATTTTTGTATGCTGAATACAATGGCAAGCATCTCTTTCTAAATTTGAGCCTATCTTTGCTCTGCTCGAGCTAGGCTCCTTGATGCTATTGGATGTCCATTCTGTAGAAGACACGCACCCAATCCATCTTTTGATACATCAGTTTCAATTACAATCTCCTTCGTGGAGTTAAAATATTTTAGTACAGGAGCTATTAAACTTGATGTTGTATTTTAAGGCACGCTCCAGGACGAGTTTTAAATTTTGGCCTTGTTCTGATGACTCATTTGTACCAGTTACAATATCATCAAAGTACAGTCCCACTCCGTTTAAATCTCCAAATAATTAAAAGTCCCTTTTCTGAAAGACTTCTGGAGCTGAACAGATACCAAATGGTAATCTTATGAATTTAAATCTGCCAAAAGGGGTGCTAAAAACTGTATAATCAAAGCTCAAGTCATCTATTTTCACTTGAAAATAGCCATCTTCTATATCAAGAACAGTGAGATATTCTTTATCACTTAATTTGGCTGCAATTTCATCTGCAGTTAGTATTAAAAAATGTTCTCGCTGTATAGCAATGTTTAGCGGCTGAGGGTCTAGACACAACCTTAAATTACCATTTTTCTTTTCTACTATGACTAAGGGATTCAACCACTCAGTAGGTTTGTCTACTTTTACAATAAATTACACCTTGACTCTCAAGTTGTTCTAATTTTTGTTCCAACCTATCGTGCAGTATTTTAGGAACTCTTCTGGATGGCTGAATGTACGGTTTTGCATCGTGTTTTAAGGTTATGTGATGTTTAGTTGGAAACTGTAATAGGCCATCAAAAGCCGATTGATAGGCTTTGATTACATTCTCTAGTGAACTAAAAATAACATTATCTCCCTTATTTATTGATTCTACTCGTTTTATTAAATGCAATGCTAAGCACCCTGACAATCCTAACAACGGTAATTGGTTGTCTGCATCAACCACAATGAAGTTAAGTAGACTTTCAACTTTTTTGAATTTACAAACTAACTGCACCTCTCCAATTGGTTTAATTTTGTTTGATATTATACAGATGTTCGGAACACACCTGATGTGTCATACGTCACATGTCATGACGTTGACACAACAACGACTTTGTCATGTATCATTGTATTCTATGATTTATTGTAACATGTACTTATGTATCATCCTCGATAATAAAGTTTATCAAAGTATATCTAATGTTAAATAACTCATCAACCAATAACTTAAGTATCAACAATAATAACATCAAACAAATTTTAAACTTTGGATTACCATATTACAATAGGGTTACTGTTGTTGGTTTTAGCTTATTACTTTCTAACTGGTAGAAGGCTTACCTTTTTTCCCGTATCTTACTAAAATTCTACTTGACCTAGACCTACATTAATTTTTTGTTTCCACATTTTTTAATTTTCCTCCTCTATTCCTTTAGCCAAGTGGCACTTTGGCATGAAATCTAAGCAAATCTATTTCAGTGTGATCGTTCACAACGCAATAATTTGGCGTCAGAGTTGAAGTTGAAGTCGTCGAAATTTGTTGCAAGCTGCAAACTTTCACTTCGACTTGCGCTTCCTGCCGACTATTCCGCGTTGTCCATCACTACTAAACTCCAGAATATACTGCTATTAAAAATAAATCCAAATTATATTATTATAACCTCAGACTGAACTACATACAGACAGAATCATGCTTCGACCATGTGTTGAAGGAATCCTGGCAATTATTTAGATACGAACGCGCTTGCGTTAAAGTCGACTTTGAAGTTATTTTGAATGGCAAATTGAGTGCCACTTGGCCAGCGAATTGATTACGAATGTAGCCATACCGAGTTAAAATTATTAAATAAATAAAAATGTAATCGAGAATAGTCTATTACACTCCAAGGGCCGAAATTCGCCGAGGGCATCATGACGCGCAGGACCGAGATTTCAACTTTCGGCCCGTGGAGTGTATACTATTTTTCTTCATAGCCGGTCGGAAGCGAGTGCCGCTGGTCGTAGTTACGAGTATAAATACGCATGAGAAACTCTTTCCTCCCGCTGTTATAGAGGAAACGCGTGTACTTTTCACAGGGAGTAAATGTTGAACTTTCGTCCCTGCTATGAGGGACGAAAGTGCGTACTTTCGACCGAGGTATGAAGAAAAACAGTTTACACACAAACTAATCACCAAACAGGCAAACAAAAGTCTAAAATAATTGTAAAGCAACCCACCGTTACAGAGTTTATAAATGAGAGCGTTAATTGTTAAAATTACGCAAAAATGAGACAAAGATTTGACATGCTTTAAACTTATGAGCTAAACAAGAGTAGAGCTAGCAGGACTATTTTCTTTGCCAATTAAACAATAATTCTCATGTACTTGGCCGTCTCTTGGTTGTCTCTGATTTCATGTCTTTGATCTTTGAAGTTGATGGTTGATGCATGATTGCAGCCTGCTATGCTCCAGGATGGCCAACAATAAGAAATAAAAATAACAAATTGAAGTAAACTTTAGTTTCCGGCATAGAGAAATTTTTATTTTGTCTATGGTTTCCGGATAAACCTACCTACTTTATTTCGTCAATCCAAGTGCCCAGTCCCATAGACATTAGACATTATAATATATTATCTTTTATCTATAGCCATTTTTCTTTGAACTTAACCACACAAACCGGGTTAACTATAAGTTAACCAGTCAATAGGGCATGTCCATCAACTGACAGTAGTGACAGTTGACAATACCCCTGAGGAAAAACAATTATTTGGTTAGATTTCAGATTTGTAATTTGGTTGTTTTGTATTGATTTAATGATCCTTTTTATTATAAACAGTCATACATAACTTTTAAAATACCTAAGCAACTAAAACAATGTCGAAAAAAGCACTAAATCAAAATCAAATAACTATTAAGAACCACGTGTTGAGCAAAGAACGCTTGTTTATATCAGATGTTGTATGTTCCATGTCAGATTCCTCAGGGCATGACGTATCAGTTAACCAACCACACAAAGCTTCTCACTGAGATAGTTTGACAGACTACATAGTTACCTTATTGAAGGTTAGGTGTTTATTTATTTCCGAGTTTCCACAAACTGTTACTTCATAAAAAGTTTACCGAGTAGTATTCGGTGGTAACGTCATGGTATTGTTCCCGGTTTGCGTGGTTGAGTTCAAAGAAAAATGGCTTATTATACATTATTTCCATAAAATAGGTGGAAGTATTTTATGATTATTTCTTTATTTGTCCAGTCCTGGATAGACTCTGTCAGTTTTTATAATTTTTGTCTGATATTTAATTTATATACTTTGTTATTTGTTATTCCTTTCTTACACATACTGCATTAGAAATTATTATGGAAACAAAGCAAGAAATTAAGGTTAATTCCCAGGAATGTATGGAGGAAATTATCGATATCAAACATGAATTTGATGGAGATATTCATACCTTAAATTTTCAAAGTAATTTATTTGGAAAAATTATCAGTTCGATTAAACAAGAGAAAACTGAAGATTTAAATATTGATCCCATGATTAAAATCAATCCATACAAATTTAAAACTAAAATGAAATATTCAAAAAGGAAACAAAGAAAGCCGTCTAAGTTAAGAGGTGAGTAAAATTTGATGAGTAATATGTATTCTGTATCAAGTTATTAATAATAACCATATTTCCTTATATAGTTACTATTAATGTAGTGGATGCTTTTATAAAAAATGTTCAAAGCATTTAATTCACCAAAGCTTTATGTGATTATAATAACCTCCTACAAATACTAGAAATTCTTATTTGCATCATAAAACAATTTCATAGTCTTAGAAATCTCAGGAACTTGAGATTTCAACTGTGGGTTGATGTAACATTGGATTTTCAAGGAATATATCTTCACAGTATATTTTATTGTTCCAATCAAGGTAGGTACCTTGAATTCTCTGAACAATTAATAATATACTAGAAGAGTAAATAGACATATTAATCTATGCCAACATAAACATCAATGTCTAAGTTTATTTATTTATTTTGCTTGCTTCCACAGATGTTGCATTGTCGAATTTTTTTGTGGTTCCTCAATATGTTCATTAATAATTATTATATAATTGAGATAAATGTATAAAAAGCAATTTATGTAATCTTTGACAATATACAAAATTTCATCAATACATGAATGAATCTTTATAAACAGGATGTCAATTTAAAAGTCTCAGTAATTCTGCAAATTTCAATAAATGTGACAAAACCTCTTATTTTGAATATTTACATTTTTTGATAGCTGTTATTTTTTATTTTTATGAAATATGTTATGGCTGTTGTATTCAACTGTGGTAGATATTGTGAAAATTTTTTAATGTGGATCAATTAAGGATACTTTATGTACCTATTAGTTAAATAATGTTAACAAGATGCCTGAATTGTTGTGTACTATGCAAAAAATTAAGTATACCTAAGGGATCAGAACTTGCTGCTTACCTTTCATAGCTAAGCAGCAAGTTCTGAACAGTTTCACAATTCTGGACTTCCCATTGTCCTATCATTTGATATATAAATACTACATATTTACCTATTCTAACAAGAATACGAATGAAACTTTCATTTATTGCATGTTGCAAAAAGTTGGTTTGTCTTTACTTGGATGAAGTTTTAATTAATCATATTTTCTGTTGAAGTATAATTTAAGCAGATATAGTTGTTTCTTTATTGAAAAAGATTCACAATACAAAAAGTATTGATACTTTGTTTAGTTCCATATAAATAAATCTTCTATAACTAATTTCAATTTCTTTTTAAACTTTGTTATTCCAATATATTTATTCCTTACAGGAAAATTATTAAATGGAAGTTATATAAAATGGAATTCTTCAACTGGGATTATCATATGTGAAATTTGTGGAAATCTTTACAAAAATAAAGTTGAATATTTTTGTCATTTCTCTATTAATCATGGCCTAAAACAGAGGAAGATGTATATAAGTAAATCCAACAAAATAAGAATCGACAATATCAAAACTGAAGCTCCTGATAAAGAAATTAAACAAGAATTACAGGACACACTAAATCTTCAACATCAGCTTAATGTTATTGATAATTTCAAGTCACCACTTGGAGGTGAATTTGGTTTAAGTGACAATATTTGTAAGTGTTTGAAATCTGACAAAAAGCCAAGTGAATGTAACATTTGTTTGAAACGTTTTCTAAACATAGACCATTCAATTAAAAATTCAAGCTACCCTACAGAAAGAAAATCATTCAAATGCAGCGTTTGCTCAAAATACTTCTCATCTAAACATAATTTAAGTATACATTTGCATACACATACAAACAAAAAACTGTACAAATGTGAAATTTGTTCAAAATCTCTTTCAAGTGCTCATAAATTAACAGTTCATAGTCGAAGCCACACAGGCGAAAGACCTTTCAAATGTGAAATTTGTCCAAAATATTTTGCACTGAAAAGTAATTTACAAAGACATATGCGTATCCATACAGGCGAAAAACCTTTCAAATGTGAAATTTGCCTAGAATCTTTTGCACAGAAAAGTAATTTAAAAACACATTTACGTATTCATACAGAATACAAACCTTTCAAATGTGACGTTTGTCTGAAATCTTTTGCACAGAAAAGTAATTTAAAAACACATTTGCGCATGCATACAGGCGAAAAACCTTTCAAATGTGAAATTTGTTCAAAATCCTTTTCAACTGCTCAACAATTAACAGTTCACACTCGAAGTCACACGGGCGAAAAACCTTTCAAATGTGAAATTTGCCTAAAATCTTTTGCATGGAAAATTAATTTAAAAACACATTTGAGTATCCACACGGGCGAAAAACCTTTCAAATGTGAAATTTGCCTAAAATCTTTTGCATGGAAAATTAATTTAAAAACGCATTTGCGTAATCATACAGACCAGAAACCTTTCAAATGTGAAATTTGTTCAAAATCTCTCTTAACTGCTCAACATTTAGTAGGTCATATTCGAAGTCACACAGGCGAAAAACCTTTCAAATGTAAAATTTGTCCAATGTCTTTTGCACTGAAAAGTAATTTAAATGCACATTCGCATATCCATACAGGCGAAAAACCTTTCAAATGTGAAATTTGTCTAAAACCTTTTGCACTGAATAGTAATTTACAAAGACATTTGCGTATCCATACAGGCGAAAAACCTTTCAAATGTGAATTTTGTTTAAAATATTTTGCAATGAAAAGGGGTTTAAAAATACATTTGCGTATCCACACGGACGAAAAACCTTTCAAATGTGAAATTTGTTCCAAACCTTTTTCTCGAAATCAAAATTTGAAATCACATGTACGTCGCCACACAGGAGAAAACCATTCAAATGCAGCATTTGCTCAAAACACTTCTCATCTAAATATAATGTAAATATACATTTAGTAGTAGTAGTGTTTATGTGTTTATTCTGTATTATAATTATTATTATTTACAAACATTCGTCATACAAACAGTTTAAAATATTGTCACTCAGGCGTTGAGGGTGCTTCAAGAAATATCTATTTGGTCGCACGAGAGCAGACTCGATGTGCAACACACCTTGTTTGCATGTGTACAATGGGAAGGAGTACGTCAAAACTTCCAAAATGACACGGGTATACGATTTGGAGTGGAGAGCATGATGGTGTCCCTGATTTCAGGGCAGGAAGGATGGAGAAGTGCATATAAAATCATAAGGTACATCATAGAAAACAAAGCAAACGACGAGAGAGAGGTACATAGAGAGAGCTGAAATGCATACATATGCACTCCCACCGAAGTAATGTGTAAACGGATCCAGTGGGATCTGCGAGAGAGGAGAGGTTTTAGTCGGTAAGAATCCGGCACCTCGGAATGACCGAGGTCTCATGTAAGATTTCCTCTTCTTGGATAAAAAAAGATAGATAGATAGATAGATAGATAGAGATAGATAGATAGAGATAGATATAGATAGATAGATTCGCGTATCAAGCTGGTACCCGAGAAAACAGAAGCTGCTCTGCTCACCACCAAAAGAAAAATAGGTACTATTGAATTCGTTCTGAAGGATGTGGTTATAAAACCCAAGAACGCAATCAAGTACCTGGGAGTTTGGTTGGACACAAAGCTTACGTTCTCGGAACATGTGCACAAAGTGTGGCAGAAAGTGAATAAGACAGTAAGGGCTCTTTCTGGACTTAATAATAATATAATAATACTTTATTCATCCTTTTTGATCATAGTACATGATATAGGACAGGTCAAACAGAAAAGAGGATATTACATCAAACACGACTTACTTATTAAACAGTTAAATTAAAATCGTTTGTTTAAAAACTCTGATACATCATAAAAACATTCAACAATTAAAAAATTTTTAAGTTTTTGTTTGAAAACATTGAAATTGTTTTCATCTCATATACAGATGGGCAAATGATTCAGGAATTGAATTCCTTTATAGGCAGGACTTTTTTCAAACAATGACGTTTCATGTTTTGGTGGCCGGATAAGTTTGCCAGATCTAGTTGGGCAATCATGGTAATCAGAATTAAGACTAAAATCACTAACATTACTTTTTGCATATAATATGCATTTGTAGATGTAAATAGAATAAAAAGTTAGAATAACGAAATCTTTAAAATGATTTTTACATGTTTCTCTACAATCTAGATTAAAAATTAGACGAACAATCCTTTTTTGAGAATTAAAAATCCTTGATGCATTTACCGCACCCCCCATAGAATGAGATTATAGGAAATATGGGAGTATACTATTGCATAATAATCATTGATCAATTGACTAGTTGTAAATATATTTTTTAGCTGTAATATTGCAAAGTAACTGCTATTTAATTTTTTACAAATGTGGTTGATATTGGTATTCCAGCTCATATTCTTATCAAGGTAGGTTCCTAGAAATTTCGTATAACTCGAAAAATAAACATCAGTAGGTACCCTTAACTGAGATACAGCTATTTTCAAGAATATCTATTCTTGTAGAGAAATGCATGATAATGGTTTTTGTCGAGTTTACTATCAAGGAATTTCTTTCACACCAACTGATAAATTCTTTTGATAAAATATTCATTTTTGAAAGCTGCTCATCTGGAGACTCAGAATCAATTGCTAATGTTGTGTCATCTGCATATAGTATCAAGTTATTTGTGCTAAAATATTTAGAAAGATCGTTTATGTATAATAAAAATATCGAGAGGACCTAAGATTGACCCTTGAGGTACGCCAATTTCCACAGGTTGGGGGAGGGACTTCTGATCTTCAATTTTAACAATAAGTTTTCTGGCTTCCAAGTATGATTTCAGCCACGATAGAAATTTGCCCCGAAATCCTAAATGTCGTAGTTTATTTATTGTTATATCAGTACTAACCGAGTCAAACGCCTTTGAAAGATCAAAGAAGAGTGCCCCTACATATCTCTCGTCGTGGGACACCCTGTATACTATAATATAATAAAGTCATCAGCATACCCCAAAGCGTATATGTCAGTGCTTTGATCTAGAGAGACACTTCTAGCGCCTTGTTGCTTGAAGTAGCTGTCTATTAAATTATTGATTGTTTAGTTGTCAAATTTTTTCGTTGTGTCAGATAAGGACCAAAAATTATTTCTTTACTATAGTTAATCTTGACAACGGTAGCTGGAACGCTACCGAAACGTCGAAATAAAAAAATAAAAAACATTATTGTGGTTTGATTCCCAAAGAAAATAAGAGCAAAAATAGCTGTCTATGTCTGATACATATAATGCAAATAATAGTGGGCTTAGCGAGTCGCCTTGAAGGATGCCTTTGGTGATATTGATTTTGTTTGAGATACAGCCTTTCTGATCAATTGTAAGTGTAGCCATGGAGTACATTTCTATTAAAATTCTAATCATCTTTTCGTTGACACCATTTGAGTAAAGGTTTTGCCAAAGTTTCTCGAAATTAATATTATCAAAAGCTTTTTTGAAGTCAACAAAAAGTGCAAAAACCTTTCTCCCAGGTAGTCGTAGGTGATTACATCGTTGTTACGGAGTACAAAACAATCATCTTCTGTTCTTCTTTGCTTGAGGAAGCCAGCCTGACATTCTGGTAGCACCTCAATGGATTCAATGTGTGTGTGTGTGGCCTCCCACATAGCAATTTGACATCCTAAGCATATGCGTGGAATATTTTCAAAAAGAACATGGATATGCAAAGCGTGTTCTCAAATAATACCAAAACAAGTGCTATAAATAGATTGTGTAGCGCCCTGGTCACAAGCTGGTCAGGTTATTAGAATGTAATCAAAGATGTTCTTATAAGATGCTGAGTATGTACCCAGCACTAAAAAACTCAAAGTGCCAACAAGCATGTGATAAAGATGTTATTACCCAGATAACATATGAAAATACAATGGATATCCACATTGGACATAATGGACATCCATTGGATATCCGTTTCGTACTAAGAATGGATATTCCTTGTAAAAATATGGACATTCACTGGACATGATAAATAAACCATGGACATCATATAGACCTAAACTGGATACGTTCTGGACATGGACAGGATAGGATATGGACATCCCATGTACTTAATTATCATGGACGTGAACTATATTTTGTCAACGACTATTTGATAATTCTAACATTTTACAAGTACTACATACTTCACTTCCCATGTATTGCAGATATTTCATATTTATACAAGTGACACATTATTTTAATTTGAAATTTTCACCGCGACGGGGATTCGATCCTATGTCTAAAATTCCTCTCTTCACCGAGTCATCAGAGCCGTAAACCACCATGCCATGATCAAGCTGTTGTATATATACGAGTAGATCGTTTTATATGCAGTTTTTTATCTATCTAGTGTGTATGATGTATGTCAAAAGTAAAACTGACGTTTTAAATAATTAAATATATAATCTGTTGAATAATATAAGAAGTAATTATTAGTAATTATTAGTAATAGTAGTTTTTTGTAATAAAGTATAATGTTTTAGTTTGACAAAAAAATGTATACAAACAGGTAATTCACAGTCGTGGACAAAATATAGTGTTCTACTCGCATATAATGGTTATTATTCACGATGGTGCGAGTGAATAATAGCCATCATTATAATTTAATCGTGAATAATATACTATAGGACATGAACTGGAGACATTTAGGACATGTGCTTCATACATTTAGGACATGAACTGGATATATTTTGTACCTACACAGTCTAACATCAAATTATAAATTATTTTTATGAAACCGCAGATGTTCAGCCTTATTCACTCTTCCTCCTTCCAAATCAGATACAAATAGACATTTTATGTAATGCCACTTCCTTTAGCCGCACTGGTCTAAGCTTTTGCTACCTTCAATTATTTTTTTTTTTTCATTACATGAAACTAAAAATATAATAGGTACCCATTACGAGTGTAAAAAATTATTCGAGTAGCAGATGGAAGGTATAAGTATAAAATATTGCGGACCTAGTACATTTTAAATGAGTGTATATATAGATTCGACCAAAGGATGAACAATGGATGTCCAATGGACGTCCATCATTCAAATAAATCTTCACGTCCAGTGATGAACGAGAACTGAAGGTCCAGTGAATGTCCCTACACGGATATCCATTGTACTAGTGGTAAATGGACATCCTTTCTGTGTCCATGTCCATATCGTGGATATTATATGGATATCCATAGGATATCCTATGTTTACTGGGTATGTAGGTACAATCTATTCTCATCCTTAGCATGTGCACTAAAAGGATACAACGCCACCTGCTAAAAATAGGTACTGTGCCGCCCTCATCACATGCGATTCAGGTTCATAGAATGTACCAAAGATACTCTTGTCAAATACTGAGCATGCACCCAGCACGAATACCGTGTTGCCAATAAGTGTTATGGCAGGTTCTTTTTAAATCCTAGTTAACTTCATAACATGTTATTAAAGACTTTCTTGTAGTAAGTGTTAAGGATATCTTGTTCTCATCCCTTGCATGAATAAAGCTGCAACATAACTTTCCCATGGGCATGTGGAAAGCGTGCGAAAAGTCGCACTTACGCATGCCGTGCGGAAATTTTTTTGTGGCGTCCAGGTAAAAAACTATAACTATAGACATTGGGTATGTAAACACCACTTTACAACATAGCTCTATTATCATATATTTTTAAAGATTGTATCTACATTAAAAAATGTAAAATAATTCATATTTTTAGGTACTAAATATGTAGGGGTGATCTAGCTTTTCTCTATTTCATCGGCTAAAGCTTTAGTCTTCTTTCTGTCCCCCAAATTTATTTTTTCCTTGGCTTTAACCAAAAAGGTTTTTATCACGTCTACTATGTTTAGGGGCCATCCATAGAGTACGTCACACGAATTTTAGGACTTTTGAACCCCTCCCCCCGTCCTTGTCACAGGTTGTCGCATTTGTATAACCCCCCCTCCTGATGTGACGTCACACATTTTTTAAATGTATGTATGTATTTAAAAATAATCGAGAGAACAGCTCTAGAAGTTAAATGACGTTGCATGAGAGATTATCGCATAGCGAGAATGCTAAGTTATTAATAAATATAGATCAATTTCGTAAATTTTTAAAATTTTTAATTCACATCCAAACTTTGCGTTTTAGTATTTTAAATTTTAACATGTGACGTCACAAAAGTATTGACCCCCCATGCCCCTTGTCACACGATGTCACACTTCGGTGATACCCTTCCTCCCCATTAACGTGTGACGTACTTTATGGATGGCCCCTTATCTTCAATGATTATACAACAAAAAACACATAAAAACTAATCAAAAAATGTAAAAAAACTCCAGAGGCCAAGCAACCCTACCCAAAAAACCACAGCAACAAAAATTAATACGAGAAATAACGGTCTACCCTAACAATGACAAGTGACGGGTGTGTTCAGAACTCGGATGCGTTCAGATTAAAGAGTCCGGTCGAAGTATGGCGCAGGGAAGCGCAAGCCTCGTCTTCCTGAGATGAATCGTCCTCATCGTGTAGTATTAGTAGTTCTTCATATATAAAGGAACCTGCTTGAAATTGGCACCCTAACTTTGAAATTTTGAATCCAAAATTGTGTTATTATTTCTTAATAAACAAACTAGATAGTACCAAACAAAACTAAAGTAACTACAAAACTACCACCAAACGATTGAGCGTATGTATTTTGGTTCGCATGCTAAAGGTATATACTCGCCTTTGACTTTATTTTATGGTATATGCGTAGCATTTGCGTTAAATGTACCAAATAATATTCCATGTTCTATATTTTGCACATGCTAAGGATGGGCTTTTGAGTTAATTCTGATATCGGCAGATGCTGAATATTTAAAATAAAAGGGTACAATACCAATGATGGCTTTGAATGTATTAAACAAAAATAGTAAATATTTATTCATATAGGTATGTATGTAAAACGTGCTAAAGATCTGATGTAAAATTATCTGACCTAATTGATAATCCTTATCACATGCTTAGGATATCTGTAAAATAGAATACTTCTGATATTCTTCAAGGTATATACTTAGCATATGCGCTGAATGTACTAAAAAGGACCTTAGTTAATGGTAAATCATTATTATATGCTAAATATATAATTAAAAAAACAAACTTTGGGTGGCCTTTTATGGTATGTGCGACTCATATGCGAAAGATCTACGGAAAAGAACAAGTTTAAATCTAAAATTCTTAGCACTTGCTATGGATGTATGCTTGTGAAAATTTACTCACAGTTTTTCGCAGTTTTTATAACAAGCAGATAAAATGATCGAAAAATTGATTGATCAATATTAAATTGTCACAACATAATCCTAAAAATGCCAAGACGTCAACTGAATCAGATAAACCATTTTAATTGCGGCAACAGCGCGCATTTTTGCCAACATATAAAGTTTTTAGTACGACTGATGTTAGTTTGAGTTTAATAACTAAGTAATCCACGAGTTGTATTACATATGAAATCAATTACGAAATATTTCTTTAAGCATATATTCATATTTTTTGATAACATGCGACCTATAAATTTCAATATTTATTAAGATTCAGGCTGTAAAACATACTGATTGACACATTGATCACGTGGGTTGATATTTATAAGTTACGAACTATATTTGATTAAATGGTTATCTCACCGATTCAGAAGACTCGAAGTTTGGTTTGTGGTAAGTTAATAACCTGAGCATTTCAGTACGCAATGGCCGAGGTACCACAATTTTATCAGCTAACAATAATAATTCATCAGAGACAAACAGATTATCTTTTAATTTAAAATAATGTTTAATTAGATCTGGATTTGTTGGCCAGACATTAATGCAACAGTTGGTCACCATTTTTAGTTGATTATCGTTTTGGGTTTCGTTTTTAAACTGTGTCTTTTATTAAAGAGTGGACAGCATATTCAAACTTGTCATCACTCTCTAACCCAGGGGTCGGAAAGTAGTTTTAGATAGGGTCCGGATACTGTAGAAAAATTTTGACAAGGTCCAGAAAAAAAAACTTATATAATAATTAACATTTAAGTCATATTTATTGTATGGTTTCATATAAAGTTCTGAATTATAAAAAAAAAACCAGCACTAAAATTAATGTGACAAATTGCACCGACTATCTTGAGTCAGTTTTTTAAAGTTTGGCACTCGAGAAGAGCAGCAAATTCGGAGTGTGTTTTCTAGGTGGGCGTCCGTTAATCTCGAACGATATTTGTTTTTGAAAAAATTCATCTTTGAGAAAGATGTTTCACATACATATGTCGAGCCAAACATAGTAGCCAAATTGATAGCTAGTTTTTTGCAATTTTCATATTTTTCTGGTACATGTTTTGTCCAAAACTCTTCAATCGATACAGTTTTATAGGATATTTTCAGAGACACGTCTTCTTGCATATCAATCATTTCCATTTGAAGTGATGGCTTTGACAAATTAAACAACTTGGCAGCCACATCTGTCCATTCTGCAGCTACATCAATTTCAAATGGCGATTTAAGAAACGGAGATAGCTTGTCCATTTCTGCAAAGTCTTTGAATCTTGTAGCAAATTCGTTACTAAGATCGGCCAAAAATTTTACAAACACTGCAATGTCTTCTTCAGATTTTTTTTTATGTTCAATACATTACGATATTTGGCGGTCCGAATTTCGACCTTTCGCGGTCCGCAAACGAACCGCGGTCAGCCTGTTGCCGACCGTTGCTCTAACCCCTATTCAGAAAGGAATGCCCGCGTCAATGTATCTGCAATATAGAGATATTTCCGTGGTTTGTACGTAACAGTTATGTCGTAGTTGAGCAACCTGAACCGCATTCTTTGTAACCGTGGTGACATTTATGCTAAATCTTTTTTGAAAACGGTTTCCCAAGGCTTGTCCCATGAATTCACTTTAGTTTTTAACCAATATATAAAGTGATGAAATTTTTGTATGCTGAATACAATGGCAAGCATGTCTTTCTAAATTTGAGCATATCTTTGCTCTGCTCGAGCTAGGCTCCTTGACGCAAATACGATTGGATGTCCATCCTGTAGAAGAATGGCACCCAATCCATCTTTTGATGCATCAGTTTCAATTACAATCTCCTTCGTAGTGTTAAAATATTTTAGTACAGGAGCTGTTGTCAGAAAGTGCTTTAATTGAGAAAGCGATTGTTCATGAATAACCTCCCACTTCCAGGGAACGTCCAGTGTAGTTAGGTTGCGCAGTGTGGCTGTTACTTTAGAAAGATTAGGTATACATTTTAACACCGTCTTTTGAGTAAATCTGTCCCATGAATTCACTTTAGTTTTTAACCCATATATAAAGTGATGAAATTTTTGTATGCTGAATACAATGGCAAGCATCTCTTTCTAAATTTGAGCCTATCTTTGCTCTGTTCGAGCTAGGCTCCTTGATGCTATTGGATGTCCATCCTGTAGAAGACAGGCACCCAATCCATCTTTTGATACATCAGTTTCAATTACAATCTCCTTCGTGGAGTTAAAATATTTTAGTACAGGAGCTATTAAACTTGATGTTGTATTTTAAGGCACGCTCCAGGACTAGTTTTAAATTTTGGCCATGTTCTGATGACTCATTTGTACCAGTTACAATATCATCAAAGTACAGTCCCACTCCGTTTAAATCTCCAAATAATTAAAAGTTCTTTTTCTGAAAGACTTCTGGAGCTGAACAGATACCAAATGGTAATCTTATGAATTTAAATCTGCCAAAAGGGGTGCTAAAAACTGTATAATCAAAGCTCAAGTCATCTATTTTCACTTGAAAATAGCCATCTTCTATATCAAGAACAGTGAGATATTCTTTATCACTTAATTTGGCTGCAATTTCATCTGCAGTTAGTATTAAAAAATGTTCTCGCTGTATAGCAGTGTTTAGCGGCTGAGGGTCTAGACACAACCTTAAATTACCATTTTCCTTTTCTACTATGACTAAGGGATTCAACCACTCAGTAGGTTTGTCTACTTTTACAATAAATTACACCTTGACTCTCAAGTTGTTCTAATTTTTGTTCCAACCTATCGTGCAGTATTTTAGGAACTCTTCTGGATGGCTGAATGTACGGTTTTGCATCGTGTTTTAAGGTTATGTGATGTTTAGTTGGAAACTGTAATAGGCCATCAAAAGCCGATTGATAGGATTTGATTACATTCTCTAGTGAACTAAAAATAACATTATCTCCCTTATTTATTGATTCTACTCGTTTTATTAAATGCAATGCTAAGCACCCTGACAATCCTAACAACGGTAATTGGTTGTCTGCATCAACCACAATGAAGTTAAGTAGACTTTCAACTTTTTTGAATTTACAAACTAACTGCACCTCTCCAATTGGTTTAATTTTGTTCGATATTATACAGATGTTCGGAACACACCTGATGTGTCACACGTCACATGTCATGACGTTGACACAACAACGACTTTGTCATGTATCATTGTATTCTATGATTTATTGTAACATGTACTTATGTATCATCCTCGATAATAAAGTTTATCAAAGTATATCTAATGTTAAATAACCCATCAACCAATAACTTAAGTATCAACAATAATAACATCAAACAAATTTTAAACTTTGGATGACCATATTACAATAGGGTTACTGTTGTTGGTTTTAGCTTATTACTATCTAACTGGTAGAACGCTTACCTTTGCTCCCGTATCTTACTAAAATTCTACTTGACCTAGACCTACATTAATTTTTTGTTTCCACATTTTTTCATTTTCCTCCTCTATTCCTTTAGCCAAGTGGCACTTTGGCATGAAATCTAAGCAAAACTATTTCAGTGTGATCGTTCACAACGCAATAATTTGGCGTCAGAGTTGAAGTTGAAGTCGTCGAAATTTCTTGCAAGCTGCAAACTTTCACTTCGACTTGCGCTTCCTGCCGACTATGGGACATGCGCATTAATTTTTGTTATTTGTTTTTTGATATATCTGCCATCTGTCTGATAGTTCGAGATTTTCATCGAATTGATCATTGAATTGATATTCCGCGTTGTCCATCACTACTAAACTCCAGAATATACTGCTATTAAAAATAAATCCAAATTATATTATTATAACCTCAGACTGAACTACTTACAGACAGAATCATGCTTCGACCATGTGTTGAAGGAATCCTGGCAATTATTTAGGTACGAACGCGCTTGCGTTAAAGTCGACTTTGAAGTTATTTTGAATGGCAAATTGAGTGCCACTTGGCAAGCGAATTGATTACGAAAGTAGCCATACCGAGTTAAAATTATTAAATAAATAAAAATGTAACCGAGAAAACAGTTTACACACAAACTAATCACCAAACAAAAGTCTAAAATAATTGTAAAGCAACCCACCGTTACAGAGTTTATAAATGAGAGCGTTAATTGTTAAAATTACGCAAAAATGAGACAAAGATTTGACATGCTTTAAACTTATGAGCTAAACAAGAGTAGAGCTAGCAGGACTATTTTCTTTGCCAATTAAACAATAATACTTATGTACTTGGCCGTCTCTTGGTTGTCTCTGATTTCATGTCTTTGATCTTTGAAGTTGATGGTTGATGCATGATTGCAGCCTGCTATGCTCCAGGATGGCCAACAATAAGAGATAAAAATAGCAAATTGAAGTAAACTTTAGTTTCCGGCATAGAGAAATTTTCATTTTGTCTATGGTTTCCGGACAAACTCTTAGATGTCGTTAAAAAACGTACCTACTTTATTTCGTCAATCCAAGAGACCAGAAAAGTCGTGACGTCAACTGTCCGGTTGGTACTCCTGACATGTTTCCATTAAAATTTGATTCCCATGTAAATCTCCATAAGTGAATTTTTGAATGTGTATATTTTTTATACTGTGAGAAACAAAACCATTCTGATATAATTCTGTAGTGAAGCCTAGCTCAGTTATTCATAAAAAAATTAGAAACAGGTAATACCAGTTATATAATTTGAATGAATACGTATTAGAGTGAAGTGAGGTTATGTCATTCGATTTATCAGGATTTCTTACTTTTAGGGCCGGTCTTTTCACCTCACAATAAAGTGGACTGAACTGATTGAACGTCTCACCATGGTAATGTGCTTTGTGCCTGATTGTTATCATTATAGTAACAAACACATTTGTTCCTGGTTCCGCTTCCCCAAAGATCCACTGTTGAGACGAAAGTGGATCACTAACATCAGGTAAAAATTAGTTTTTTATAGAAATGTTGAAAGTTCTAAAAGTATTTTACTTTGTAGACGTCAGGACAGGGAGCCAACAATTCATTCGTTGGTATGCAGTTGCCATTTAGTGAACAGGGATAAAAATAATCTCCCAACAATATTTGAACACAACATGGATCGTAGGTTTTTATATACTTCACCAGAAAGGAAGAAAAAAAGGTATAAGAAACAAAATGTACTTAAGATGAGGCATATAATGAACCATTTTTCGTTGTAGGTCAGAGAAAAAACAAACTAGAGTTAATGCCGTGGAAAATGTTTCTTTACAAGAAACTGCTGTGCCTGGAACTTCAGAAGGAAGTGAAAGTTCACTCAGCACGTCTCAGACTCAACTTGAGAAATGGTCATTGGCTAGCAGTGCTCAACAAAATGCTGAGATGTACTTTCTACAAAAAGAAAATGAAGAACTTCGTAAACAGTTGGATCACTTGCATGTTACTTTTTCATTTGAACATATAAAAAATAATGATAAACTTATAAATATGTATACTGGAATACCCAATCGGTATCTTTTCGAAACATTATTCAGCCTATTCGAAAACATTAAACTATCCTATTATCTAGGATGGAATGTGGGCAATATAAGTAAGAAAGATCAGCTCTTGATAACTCTAATGAAATTGAGATTGAATCTTCTTCATTCTGATTTAGCATGTCGTTTCAATTGTAGTCCCACAACAATATCAAATGTTGTCTATACATGGATATACGCTCTCCATGAAGTTATGGTAAGTCAACTAATGGCAAATGTTCCCTCGAGGAACAAAAATAAATCCTGTCTTCCATCATGTTTTAGTACCTTTACAAACTGCCGCATAGTACTGGATTGTACTGAAGTGAAATGTGTCAGACCAAGTTCCATGGACAAACAAAGATTAACATACAGTTCCTATAAGCATATGAATACATTGAAAGCACTGATAGGGGTTGCTCCAAATGGAGTTGTCACTTATGTTAGTGATTTGTACCCAGGCTCCTCTTCTGACAAAAAAATAGTGGAGGATTCTGGTATTTTAAAAGAGATGGAAACTGGGGATCTCATATTGGCTGACAAAGGTTTTCTTATAAAAGATCTGTTACCTCAGGGAGTATCTTTGAATGTCCCATCATTTTTAACCACTGCACAATTTACACCCCAGCAAGCAATTCAAACAAGAACGATAGCTAGAGCTCGAATTCATGTGGAGAGAGCAATCAGGCGAATAAAATGTTTCTCAATATTAGATTCCATACCATATTCACTGTTTGCTCAATCTTCTATGATAATAAGAATTTGTGGTGCTTTGACAAATATGCAATTTCCTCTTATAACAGAAGTTGAAAAATTATATGAGTGAATATTTCAATGAATTTTCGTTTGCAAGTTATATATTTATTCAGTGATAATCAAAATTACATTTACATTAATTAAGTAGATATTTTACATTCATTTATATGTACTAAGTAAGCTATGTGTTAAATAAAAATTAAGAAAAACCGATAGATGTATATTTAATCAGCATGTTCTTCTCCAAGCAGAAACTTGACGTAATGGGTGAGGTAAAAGTTTTTCAATATATCAATATTACTTTCGAAGTCTTCTGCTTTTATATCAAGGATCACAACTTCTTGGGGAGTCCAAATGACCAAGTGACAATTTTTTCTCTTTGTAAGAGCAAGCTGCCCTTGTATTTGGAAGAAATAATCATGATTTCTATTCAGGACTATATTCCCATCAACATCAGTAGAAATTATATATTCTGTTGAAGATTTGACATCTTCCATCATGGACATAGCCCTATACTTGAAGGGGCATTTCACTTCAACAATGGCATCCTCTCCAATTAATCCATCTGGGCTTGCCCCCAAAAATCCACATGAATGCAACCATAGCCCAGTACGAATGACTTTCACTCCTAAACTCCGCTCTATAGCAGCTATACCTTCGGCTTCATGTTCTCGCCCCCATTGAACAGATTTAACGTGGTCCAAATTGTATGCTCCTGAAACGAGATTTAATTTTTATATTTTCAATAACTATTTGTTTCAACAACCTACCAGCCAATCTTTTGAACAAAGATTTAGGAAAACGGTTCCTCTTGCAAGCACCCAAAACTACTCCAAAGTTGCTGGCTGTGAGACGATGTTTTTTATAAACAAGCCATTTTTCATTTTGGGCTTGACCAACTGTTACTTCTGACACCTTCGTAATCGTCTCATGAGATATCTGCAATTTATCACAGAAATACTTCACTTTATCAACAGTTTCAAAGTATGTCGCATCAAATATAATATCCTCAATTCCAACTACAAGATCCTCAGTAATTTCGTCAGGTTCGTTTGACAAGAGCCATGTAAATCCAACTGCACCATCAAATATCTTCAGTTTGTCTTTGAATCCTTCAATTTCCTGTGCAGTCAAGTCTCTCTCTGTTGATCTATGTGCCTTTGGGGGATACAATTGGGTCATTTCCTTCATTTCGCATGTTGAAGGTGGATCCTTTTTACTGCTCCAAGTGCAAGCTTTGTCTGTTACAGACACATTATGGTGTCCAAATATAGCCAAAGCTGCCATGAACTGTCCCCTTGGGCAGGTACAATCAGCATTTTCAATAATCCAATCTCTATTAAATTTAATCTGAAAATAATGATTCCAATATTTCAATTGTTTCTAGGTAATAAAACTTATATCTCACCTCTACTTTATACGTTTTATCACGCATACTAGCATGAACAGACCCCTTCAAAATCCTAATCTCGGAATCGAATATCATGTTTTCAACATGGCCGGATTCCACTGCATTTTCTCCTCTTGAAATCAGTTTTTCCTCATCCTTGAAATAACGTACAATAGCAGACAACTTGATAACGTGGTTTCCACTCATTTTTTGGAATAAACTTCTATCAAAAAGAAGAGTCTAATCTCAAATCCACAAGTAAACACTGAAATCACATAACCTCAATTATTTTCTACAAGATTTCATTTGAATTTTATAGCTATTCTCACCTGTTTCTATTTTTCATATAATAGTACTTATCTCGTTCTTCACAAATATGATATCGATAATCGTTAATTTGCAAAAATACTGTAGATATTGGAGTTTAAAAATGTTCTTATGGGGATTTACGTGTAAACAAAATTTTTTGGAAACATATCAGGGTTACCAATCTGACAGTGACGTCACGCTTTTCCAGTCTAGTGCCCAGTCCCATAGACATTATAATATATTATCTTTTATCTATAGCCATTTTCTTTGAACTTAACCACACAAACCGGGTTAACTATAAGTTAACCCATGGCCACCTCTGTTGTAGGTGGCCATGGTTAACCAGTCAATATTCCTCGACTTGCGTTCCAAACCATAACGTAACAGTTAACCAACCACACAAAGCTGCTCACTGAAATAGTTTGACAGACTACAACCATTTTTCTTTGAACTTAACCACGCAAACCGGGTTAACAATACCATGACGTCATGGTTAACTTTTATGACGTAACGGTTTGTGGAAACCCTGAAATAAACAAACACCTAACCTCCAATAAGATAACTACTCTATCAAACTATCTCAGTGAGCTGGTTTGTGTGGTTGGTTAACTGTTACGTCATGGTTTGGAATACAAGTCGAGGAATATTGATTGGTTAACTTAGTTAACCCGGTTTGTGTGGTCAAGTTCGAAGAAAAATGGTTTACATAGTTACCTTATTGAAGGTTAGGTGTTTGTTTATTTCCGAGTTTCCACCTTGTGTATATTATCTCTGGTTTCCACAAATCGTTACTTCATAAAAAGTTTACCGTAACGTCATGGTATTGTTCCCAGTTTGCGTGGTTGAGTTCAAAGAAAAATGGCTTATTATATATTATTTCCATAAAATAGGTGGAAGTATTTTATGATTATTTCTCTACTTGTCTAGTCCTGGATAGACTCTGTCAGTTTTTATAATTTTTGTCTGATATTTAATTTATATACTTTGTTATTTGTTAATACTTTCTTACACATACTGCATTAGTAATTATTATGGAAACAAAGCAAGAAATTAAGGTTAATTCCCAGGAATGTATGGAGGAAATTATGGATATCAAACATGAATTTGATGGAGATATTCATACCTTAAATTTTCAAAGTAATTTATTTGGTAAAATTATCAGTTCGATTAAACAAGAGAAAACTGAAGATTTAAATATTGATCCCATGATTAAAATCAATCCATACAAAATTAAAACTAAAATGGAATATTCAAAAAGGAAACAAAGAAAGCCGTCTAAGTTAAGAGGTGAGTAACATTTGATCAGTAATATGTATTCTGTATCAAGTTATTAATAATAACCATATTTCCTTATATAGTTACTATTAATATAGTGGATGCTTTTATAAAAAATGTTCAAAGCATTTAATTCACCAAAGCTTTATGTGATTATAATAACCTCCTACAAATACTAGAAATTCTTATTTGCATCATAAAACAATTTCATAGTCTTAGAAATCTCAGGAACTTGAGATTTCAACTGTGGGTTGATGTAACATTGAATTTTCAAGGAATATATCTTCACAGTATATTTTATTGTTCCAATCAAGGTACCTTGAATTCTCTGAACAATTAATAATATACTAGAAGAGTAAATAGACATATTAATCTATGCCAACGTAAACATCAATGTCTAAGTTTATTTATTCATTTTGCTTGCTTCCACAGATGTTGCCATGTCAAATTTTTTTGTGGTTCCTCAATATGTTCATTAATAATTATTATATAATTGAGATAAATGTATAAAAAGCAATTTATGTAATCTTTGACAATATACAAAATTTCATCAATACATGAATGAATCTTTATAAACAGGATGTCAATTTAAAAGTCTCAGTAATTCTGCAAATTTCAATAAACGTGACAAAACCTCTTATTTTGAATATTTACAATTTTTTGATAGCTGTTATTTTTTATTTTTATGAAATATGTTATGGCTGTTGTATTCAACTGTGGTAGATATTGTGAAAAATTTTTAATGTGGATCAATTAAGGATACTTTATGTACCTATTAGTTAAATAATGTTAACAAGATGGTGAATTGTTGTGTACTATGCAAAAAATTAAGTATACCTAAGGGATCAGAACTTGCTGCTTACCTTTCATAGCTAACCAGCAAGTTCTGAACAGTTTCACAATTCTGGACTTCCCATTGTCCTATCATTTGATATATAAATACTATTTACCTATTCTAACAAGAATACGAATGAAACTTTCATTTATTGCATGTTGCAAAAAGTTGGTTTGTCTTTACTTGGATGAAGTTTTAATTAATCATATTTTCTGTTGAAGTATAATTTAAGCAGATATAGTTGTTTCTTTATTGAAAAAGATTCACCATACAAAAAGTATTGATACTTTGTTTAGTTCCATATAAATAAATCTTCTATAACTAATTTCAATTTCTTTTTAAACTTTGTTATTCCAATATATTTATTCCTTACAGGAAAATTATTAAATGGAAGTTATATAAAATGGAATTCTTTAACTGGGATTATCATATGTGAAATTTGTGGAAATCTTTACAAAAATAAAGTTGAATATTTTTGTCATTTCTCTATTAATCATGGCCTAAAACAGAGGAAGATGTGTATAAGTAAATCCAACAAAATAAGAATCGACAATATCAAAACTGAAGCTCCTGATAAAGAAATTAAACAAGAATTACAGGACACACTAAATCTTCAACATCAGCTTAATGTTATTGATAATTTCAAGTCACCACTTGGAGGAGAAGTTGGTTTAAGTGACAATATTTGTAAGTGTTTGAAATCTGACAAAAAGCCAAGTGAATGTAACATTTGTTTGAAACGTTTTCTAAACATAGACCATTCAATTAAAAATTCTAGCTCCCCTACAGGAAGAAAATCATTCAAATGCAACGTTTGCTCAAGACACTTCTCATCTAAACATAATTTAAGTAAACATTTGCATACACATGCAAACAAAAAACCTTATAAATGTGAAATTTGTTCAAAATCTCTTTTAAGTGCTCATCAATTAACAATTCATAGTCGAAGCCACACAGGCGAAAGACCTTTCAAATGTGAAATTTGCCTAAAATCTTTTGCACAGAAAAATAACTTAAAAACACATTTGAGTATCCACACTGGCGAAAAACCTTTCAAATGTGAAATTTGCCTGAAATCTTTTGCACAGAAAATTAATTTAAAAACACATATGCATAATCATGCAGACCAGAAACTTTTCAAATGTAAAATTTGTTCAAAATCTCTTTCAACTGGTCAACAATTAAAAGTGCATACTCAAAGTCACACAGGCAAAGATCCATACAAATGCGGCATTTGCTCAAAACTGTTCGGATTCAAAAGTGATTTAGATGCACATTTGCGTATCCATACAGGCGAAAAACCTTTCAAATGTGAAATTTGCCTAAAATCTTTTGCACGGAAAAGTTATTTAAAAGTACATTCGAGTAACCACACAGGCGAAAAACTGTTCAAGTGTGAAATTTGTTTAAAATCTCTTTCAACTGCTTATCAATTAATAGGGCATATTCGAAGTCACACAGGCGAAACACCTTTCAAATGTGAAATTTGTCTAAAATCTTTTGCACTGAATAGTAATTTACAAAGACATTTGCTTATCCATACAGGTGAAAAACCTTTCAAATGTGAAATTTGCCTAAAATCTTTTTCACTGAAAAGAAATTTAAAAAGACATTTGCGTATCCACACGGGCGAAAAACCTTTCAAATGTGAAATTTGTTTAAAATCTTTTTCAACTGCTCATCAATTAACAGGTCATACTCGAACCCACACAGGCGAAAAACCTTTCCAATGTGAAATTTGCCAAAAATCTTTTGCACTGACGAGTACTTTAAGAACACATTTGTTTATCCATACAGGAGAAAAGCCTTACAAATGTGAAATTTGTCTAAAATGTTTTGTAGTGAAAGTTGATTTAAAAGTACATATGCGTACCCACACGGGCGAAAAACCTTTCAATTGTGAAATTTGTTCCAAATCTTTTTCACTAAATCAAAATTTGAAATCACATATACGTCGCCACACAGGAAAAAGCCATTCAAATGCAGCATTTGCTCAAGATACTTCTCATCTAAACATAATCTAATATACACTGTGTCTGTAAAGTATGGAACAAATTCATTTTTAGCTAAACAGACCATTTTAAGAAATAATCCTGAAACACGTCGATTTTTGATTTTAATTTACCGTATTTTGAAATAATAATCTAATATACAGGGTGAATTACTTTCGAGTAATGACGTCACCGTCATTTTTTTTGATTAGAACACCCCCATTTTGTCTCAATTATCGGATTATTCTAGATGAGCTGATTTCAAAAATGTATCACATGTTGATTCCAATTGGTACAGGGTGGATAAAAATACAATAGTTTTGTGTGTGCTCATAAAGTAACCCTGGAGGTTTTGATGAAAGTTTATGGTTTCAACAGGATGGTGCACCTTCACATTATGCTGTAGATATTAGAAGGTACCTACATGAAATTTTTCCGAACAGGTGGATTGGTAGACGTAGATTGGTGAATATGGCTAGCGAGTTCTTTAAATAGTAGATTTGATATGATCTCTAATTATGACAATGTTTTTGGTTTTCTTGTGTGAATATCAAGAACTGATTAGCTAACGCCTTTTGTTGTTTTAATTTATACCCCGTGAGCGTGAGTGAACCTTTCGACTCCGAACTGGAAAAACGCAAGTTTCGACAAGTTTTCACGTTTATATTATCATATTTTATGTTTAACCGCACAGAATCAATCCATGAGCGAGGGTGAGAACTGCACTTAAAAATTTTAAATCAGAAGTAGATCGTGATATCTCGTTTTAAAGGTTTTTTTTATCCTGAATTTAATATTGCAGTCTTAGAGTAGAGGTAATTCCACTCGAGTGAAAAACTAAGAACCAAAAAATAGAAAGTATAGGTAAAAATATTTCTGAGATATCCTGACCTCTGGAACATTTAACAAATAAATATAAATAGGAGGGGGCGGAGGTTCGCTTAAAAAATATTTTAACCTACATCCCATATTTTAAATTAATTTTTAAAGAGGTTTAAAAACTCTGATAATGTGTCCTAATAATTATTTTCCCGTTTTTAGTGCACCAGATTTTATTTAAAGTGCCTAGTAGTTTAAGTGTTTCATAAAACATTGAGTTAAAACTGTATGAAACATTGGGTTAGGTGAATAAAAAAAGTGAACGCTTTTACCCGTCAATCCGAAAGTTAATACTTGTTAATCCTTAACAAACTAAATGTAGCCATTATAAGTATTTGCTTGAAACTTGACAAGTAAAGAAGTTTACTTATTTTTATTCACCCTGAGCATTATAATTTTAATTTTTTTTTATTTTTAAATTTTTCTTTGCCAAACCTTTGGGATGGCGCCCGCATTTTGTTGCACGCCCGGTTACGGGGGCCCTGCCTACGTATATATTATGCTGATGAGGTAGATAAGTGAACACACACATTTAAATGTAGTTTATTGTCAAGCATCGATATTATATATTATTTAATTAACATGATAGGCTTAAGTACAGCACTTGTCAGAAATAGTGTAAATAGTTTAGTTACATAATAAACATTATCCCAATGAATCCTGTAGTTTTCATACGACCATTTGAGCGGCTCCCAAAGGACTAGTTCATGTGGAATCCAAAATAACATACAACACACATCGTCTACTCGAACGTACAGGGATAACTGGGTGGCCACAATCCACTGAACAAACTTCTCGAAAAGGATTTGACGGAGTTGCCAAGCTAGTTGGTCTTGAAAAGTTTTTTACATTTCTTTTTTGGTTATAGGTTATGGTTGGGGTAGGTTTGGTTAGGTTTTTTTATTTGGAAGTATATTACTTTTTAAGACTAATCAAGTCACTTTTATTGCACAATTACCGTTTTTTTAATATTTCAATTTTCCACAATTTCTCTAGATGCCCTTATATTATTATATTATTAATTGGTTCTTGAAAAGAGTTTTTTACGTTTTTAGTTAGGTTATGGTTGGGGTAGGTTTGATTTGGTTTGGTTTCTTGCTTTACGACGTTTTTTGTCTTTTTGATATGAAAAATATTTTTCATCATTTTTTGGATAGAAAAAAAGTTTGGCAACATTGTTTTTCTTAATATTTCATTTTTCCACAATAAGGAGCTGTTTTATACAATTACCGGATTATTAACTATTAATTATTATTCTTCCTTCTTTGCCTAAAATACCTAAAAAAATTGTAAATTTCTTCTTCTTTCTTCCTGGGATCTAGAAATTTTCTCGTCTAATTTTCAATTCTAGGACTTTTCTGCAACGTTCATGAGTAACTCCCCAAATAATAATTATTGTCAGTGCTACACAGACATATAAAAAACATTTTTTTTATATGTCTGTGACAATGCTACCACTCCCATAACTTCATAGACTGAAACATCGCTATTGCTCTTTGAACCAGAAACGCCACCACTATCTCCGGCTTGTGTAATAATCACCTCTTCTTTGGACTGATTAGCCCCAGCCATTTTAACTTATCGTATCTTCTTAAATTACTGTGATGTTACTTATTAGTTCTTGAGTGGCAGGATTACCATGTGATATTCTTCTATTCAATGGTAAAAAGCTGATGGTTTTAGATATTATAAATTAATGAAAAAAACATCCTTTCAGCTGAAGATGTAATTTTATTGTCCTAATTCTAGAACCCCAAAATGGCAATTTACAAAAATGTTATTGTTTACAAATCTAAATTTGAAAAATAAACTTGCTGAAAAGAATAACAATAATTTATTTCTACATGTAATCAATAACTTAACCTACTTAACTAAAGTATGTACAGGGTGATATTTGCATATCACACGACGTAGCCTTGACATTTGAGGTACCGAAACTAATATCATCGCAGAAGGCCCGCCAAGCATCTCTCCGAGTCAGCCTAACAGCGCTCTTATATTCATTTCGTTTCTGGCGGTATATTTACCAGTCCAGATCCGACTCTGTCTTCCTAGCCCTATTAAATAGGCGCCGGGTTTGTTTCCGCAGCGAGTCCAGAGAGTTGTTCCACCACTTGTGGCCCTTACCCCCTTTCCTCGTTTTTTTAGCGCAGTTCTTTTCATAAGACGAGACTATATACTTGAGCCCAGCTCCGCTACGGCCCAATCAATTTCATCTTTATTACTGAGACTCTTAGGGAATCCATCGAGCCTCCTCGTGAGATACAGTTTATACCGTTTCCAGTTGGTAGTCCTAGGGTCCCTGTACTTTACTGATTGTTCTTCAACATCAGCATTGTATCTGGAACATATATAGCTGTGATCCGACAATGTCAGCTCATCATTAACATGCCAGTCGTTTACCATACTAACCACGTTACTTGACGCAAGCGTCACATCCAAGATTTCAGTCCGAATCCTATTCCGGAATGTCGGCGTCGTCCCTCGGTTGAGTAGCTGAAGATCAGTGGTGCCCAGGTAGTCAAGTAAAGCCTCCCCGCTGCTATTGACGCCCGTGCTGCCCCACATAATGTGGTGCGCATTAGCATTACAGCCGATAAGGAGAGGCAACTTCCTAGCCGTGCAGTAGTACATCGCCTTGCGAAGCTCTTTAGTAGGCGGTAATCCTCGTAGGGACATATTTAAGATGGTTTTAAATTGGTTACAAAATCAGCTTGAAATGGCACAAGATAGATTTCCAAGAAATTGTTTCATTCGGCAGTTAGAACTGAGTAACGTTGACCCAAAATTTAATTGGACACTGCAAGTTAAAAAAATGTTTTATTTTTGTGATTCACTTTATTATTATATATTATATATTAAATACTCTAAATAGTAGAGAGAGTATATTAAAAACACCAACTTATCTTAAAGCTGTCCACATAACTAGTCGTATTTAGATATGGGGGCTGCAGCTAATGATCTTAGCAATAGATGCTGCATAAAAAAGCCAACTATGAACAATAAAATAACTGTGTCGGCATCGGGCGTCATCTAATAACTTGAGCTGTTTTTAAAAAGTAGAAAGAAGTAGAAAGTGTCGTTTCTTTGTGAATGGATTATTCTGTGCCTCCATCTTTGTATTAAATAAAATCGTCCGTTCAATTTACTTTCAATCGTGAAATTTGCTTAGAGAGATATGCAGTTTGAACGTACACACGCACGGGTTGGAGAAAATTAAAAAAAAAAGCGAAAAATCATTCAACTGAAAAAATTTGAATTGTACAAGTGTAAAGTCATTAAAATATGAAATTTTTCAGTCTCCTAACGAGTACGTTCGTCATCTTGGTTTAAATAGTAGCAGTCCAACTTGTATGAGGCGCTAGTGAATGCTCTAGTCATTTACCGATTTAAACTACTGAAAATTCCAAACCACTGTTTTTAGTCTATGATCGCTTTTATGTTATTTGACATTTATGTTGATTGTTGACAATTTAGTGAATTGTAAATACTATTTTAAAATTTTTTTTCTTTAGTTATGTTTTTTGTACAGAAATGGTTCGAAAATGTATAATATGTAAAAAAACATGGAATAAAATGATATATCGATCATTTCATAGGTAAACTTCTCAAAGGTTATGTCAAGCAAAATGTTCACTGTATATTTTATAGGTTCCCGAAGGAATATGATAGACGAGAAACGTGGATGGAACATTTATGCGTAACAAAAAGTGATCTGCTAAAGACGAAAGATGCACTTGTATGCTCGGACCATTTTGAGTTAGAAGACGTTTATACTAACTTAAGTGGTCAGCATTTCTTAAAATTTAATGCTGTGCCTAAAAAGTAAGAAGAATTAAAAATATCAATGAAGATATCCCACATTTATATTGTTAACATACTAATATATGAATATAATTATTGTAGGTTGGTAATTGTGGAAACATCAAGTTTAAATGCATCTCAAAATGTATTACCTACAATTGAAAGAGCCAACAGATACAAATATTGAGGTAGGTATACATTCACTAATCAGGTTTTTATGTGTACCAAACTGGCATGTACATTTTTTTAAAGTAGGTGTTGCAGTCTCACAGGACATATTTTAAATTTCCCTCACAATGTTCTAAATATAAATAACCATAAACCATAGGTAAAAAGCCTAGTGTAGGTAGTCTCAACATATCGAAATAGATGATGAGCAATAAATATTTGTATGATTTCATAATTATTGATGAATTTAGAGATTCTTGTGTGTAAATAGATGTAAACAATGGTTTTATTTAGGAAGAAAAAAAGTTATTTTGGAATGCTGACATTAAACAAGAGCCATATGACCTGTATCTTGAAAATATTTCAAGTCCAATTGAACATGTAAATGCTAGTCCAAATTTTGAAGAATGCAATGTTTTAGTTAAAAAAGAGTTGAATAGTGATAATAACAATGAACATACTGGACAGCATCTAAAATGCTCAACAATAAAAGAGCAGAAGCAAAGGAAATTAAAGAGTGAGTGAAATTTATGTATTTTTTGTTCTTGTGTAATTTTGAATAGAAAGTTTCAAAATATTTGGTGAATTAAATTAATTGAAATAATATTACCAAATTTTGGCTGAAGAGCCTCTGTTGATGGCTATTTGGTGGTACCAATAAATTTATTATTAAGTAGGTATGTCCAAATAAAAAAAATGGTTGATATGGAAGGAAAATCAAACCACAGTCTGCAGTATTATTTTATATTTTTATTTCAACGTGTAGAGCTCCAGCTATTGTAATCAAGAATAATTACATATCTATTTTTTAAATTTGTCCCTCTATAACAAAAATTTCTTTGATTTTTTTTTTTGCTTTTTTTCTACTTTAGTAATCCCAGTTTGTTGGCTAACTTTTGATGGATGATGCTGCAAAGTTAATTGTATTAGCTACAGCTGAACATCCCGATATGTAATGTGTTGTAGTGTCTCTGTTGTTTGTTGACACCTTCTGCACTTGTCCTACACAATGTTTGGATCTCTTATGACAAATTTCTTATAATTGTTGGTATTAATTACTTGGTTTTGAATTGCTATCATAAATCTTTAAGTTTCTGGAAATAATGTTCTATCAGAGTGCCACATATTTGATGTTTCCTTGTCAATATAAGGTTAATCCAGGTTGTGATGATGTCAATCATGAAGCACTTTCTAGGCCCACTCCGCCTGTAACGATTTTAACCCCCAATTGCTATGGTACATTTTCTGTTACACAACTGCTATTGTGGGGTCATTTTTGACCCCCATTCAAAATTACTCCCCAAATGTTAAAAAAACATTTTTTTGGAGTTTTCATACAGTAACTAAAACTATTTTGCATCAAAATAAATATGTGTTACAAAAAAGTTTACAAAAAAAACGTGTCTTCTTATTTATAAAATAAACTCTGCAAAGAAACATAACTTCAAAACTTTGTCAAAAACAAAAAAAATAATAGAATTTTTCCCTTTTCTCATTAATTCTCATTCGTTTACAGCTGTCAACGACTGAAAAAATAAAAAAGAAACATTTTTCATTTAATACAAAGAAACTGCTGGGCATACTAAGTATATAGGAAAGAAATTACTATGTAAATACAATACCTGTAAAGTGAAAATAAGTGAATATAACACCATGTGATTCATGAAATGAAAAATTACGGAACTACTATCGTGGGGTCTTTTGAGATCCCAAGTGCTAATAACGTAAAAATCTACATACCTGAAAAAATCGCAGCACCACTCCCGACACAAGCTTAACTAGTACTGAGATTAACTAGTACGGCAACGGCGGCAGTTACTCTGTTATTCCGGTATCACCCGGAACATACCGACTGGGGTCAAGCTTGACCCCGCGATAGCAGTTGGTGGTTAAGTTTCTTATCAGAGCTTACAAGATCTAAGTGGAGATTGTTTTTATCTGTTTTTGACACTAGCTCATGCAATTTAGATGTTTGAGCCTTGTTGATGAAGAATTCTTGGAGCTTAAATGTTTGTATGTGATGTAAATTAACTAAGTATGTCCATTAGAGCTCTCCCTCCCTGTTTTCTTGGTAGTGTGGTCCTAATAACTGATGATGTTGGGTGGTGACATTTGTCTTTGGTTATCATGGTACATGTTGTTATTTGAATATCTTTCAGGTTTTTTTTCCACATCAAAATTACAAATGAGTATATCAGGATCTGTATGGTATGGCAAGATTTTCTGCATTCTCGATAAACTAGTTACCCTTTGTGAACTGGCTTCTTATTGTAGTTTTTGCTTGCCTTTGGTCTAGTAGCGTAGCTTGCTGAAATCCTAGATATTTGTACATTTCACCATTTTGCATGGCATCTATAATACTTCCATTGGGTAGTAACACATGTACTTTAAGGTTTTGCACTTGTCTAATCCAAATCCCATTTGTATATCACTGGAGAATTTTTCAGGTATGTTGAGTAAATGTTGAATTTGACGGTGGTTTGATGCGTAAATATCCAGGAGCTCCGACGTAAATTAGCTGATAGAACTTGAAAAAGGTGAATCAAATTTAGCAATTAGATATACAGGGTGAATCACGACTAACGGGACGGAGGTTTATAGCGAAACGGTAAGAGTTTTGAAATGTTTGTCACTTCAGTAGTTTGTAAATTCATATAGGCTACATTTTAAAATTATTTGGAAATATACAGGATGTCCAATAAAGTGTGGCGTATCAAAGTTATATTATTTCTTATGGAACACCCTATATTTTATTGCATTTTCTAATTGCCCCTAAAAAATAAAATACTGTTTCATGTTGGTTCCCTATACCTAAATACAGAGGGTTCCGAGTTATGCTGACTTTTTTAAAAATGTGAACATTTCGAAAAAAATTAATTACTCATTGATATAATAAATTCTCATAGCTCAATAGTCGGACATTCGTTGAATGTATTCTACGATTGAGTACTAAACGTTTCTTTACAGGGTGTTCAGAATTTTCAGTCAAATTATTAGATCATTCAATGTATAATATCGGGCTTATTTGAAATGGAACACCCTGTATTTTTATGATTCACTATATTCAAAAAAATGTCCTCTTTCGAATGGTATAAGGGTGTCCTATACCTAAGTATTATACTTTTCGTGCAATTTACAATTTTCTTAAATCGTATGGTAAATCGATTTTAAAACAAAAAATTCTCACATAATCTAGTCGGTACCTAACTTATTGTCATTTTATGACATTTCTCAGTTAATTCTTTGAACGATATTGTGTTAGTTTCAAATTTTATTGCTACCAAAAATGAAGCAGTATCCTTTAAACGAAAGAGTCGACATGATACTTTGCATTGGGGAATGTTCAGAAAATTGTCTCCTAGCATCTAGAGCAGGGGTGTCAAAGATAAGGCCCGCGGGCCACGACCGGCCCTCAAGACATTCGAATCCGGCCCGCTTTGCTGGGGTCAACCAATCACATCCGCCTGCTGTGATTGGTTGAAAATATTCCAACAATAGTTAGAAATTAATGTTATGTTTGAAAATCTTGTAATTTTATATTTATATCTTATAAATATTATAATTATATTAACTAAACGTTTCTAACCAATCATGGCATTTTACTGTATTCTATGGCAACGCCGCCGATGCAATGCCAGAGACGAACAACAGGGCGGGGGAGTGTGCTGTGAACAGGGCAGCAGTTAGCTCAGTCAGTAGCCAGACAAACTACTCAAAATATTTTAAAAGTCATGACAACTATCCCAACATGAGCAAACACGCTGTTCGTATTTTATGTATGTTTGGAAGTTGATATATACGTGAACAGATGTTTTCAATAATAAAAATCAACAAGTCTAAACACCGTTCGAGACTGACAGATGAACATCTTCAAGCTATTCTGAAAATTAGTACATCTGATTTGACACCGACATAATGAAGCTGAAACGATGTCAAGTATCTGGGTCATCGAAATAGTTACTACACCAAACTTTTATTTATCTATTATATAAATATAAAAATATAACTTTTTTTATTTTATGTTATTTTATATATTTCGTTGAATAAATATTTCCGTTAGGATATAAAAACAAACTTTCTTTAAGCCGGCCCCCCAAGCATGCCTTGAAGAAAAAATGGCACTCATGTAAATTGAGTTTGACACCCCTGATCTAGAGTGTATGCTCAAAAGTACCCTAATAGAATTCACCCAAAAAAGGAAGTTTTCGAAAGACTGCTTAATAGATTTCGTGATACTGGTACCGTTGCATACGAGAAGTTGAACAAAACTAAAACAGTTACTGGCGACAACGCCAACGAATTTGAAGTACTGCTGTCGGTTACGGAAAATCCTAATACCAGTTCTAGAAAAATTTCAAGTGAATTAGGAATAAGTCAAATGAGTGTATGTAGAATACTCAAGGAAAATCGCTACCATCCAACTACACCAGCAGATGACACAACAGGATTATGATAAAGTTGGAGAAGGTCCTGATTTTTGTAATTATGTATTGTTTTCTGACGAATCAACATTCCACAATAATGGGTTATGAATAGACATAATTTTCATTATTACGATACAGCAAACAAACATTTATTCCGTATTGTTGATCGCCAACACCGATGGAGTGTAAACGTTTGGGGAGGTATTGTGGGCGAGTATGTTATCGGCCCGTATTTTTTTGACGGACACCTGGATGGAAGAAAATTTTTGAGTTTTTTGAAAAAAGACTTCTGGATCCTTCTCGAAAACCTACCAGTCAGCATACGGAAGAAAATGTGGCTACAATTGGACGGAGCTCCTGCTCACTTTTCACGTGTAGTTAGGAACTATATCGATAGAAAATTCAGAAATAAATGGATAGGTAGAGGCGGTCCTTATAATTGGCCAGCTAGGTCACCAGAATTGACCAAGATGGATTTTTTCAAATGGGGTACTATTAAAAATATTTTGTATTCTACACCCCCTACTACTCCTTTCGCGTCTATAACACCCCACATGTTAAATAATGTAGGTAAATCATTAGAAGCTAGAATCACGTGTTGCATTGCACAAGATGGCAAGCATTTTGAGCATCTATTATAGTAATTTTCCATTTTTTGCTTCTAATAACTTGTTCGTTTTGTAGTATTTATGTATTTGCTCTAATAAAAATTTGTTTTTGTTTTATTATGTACTCAAATACTTATATCGGTATAAAAAAATTAGTGTACCTACCTCAGAAATTACAAGTGTACATATTCATTAGCAGCTTCACTGTTTCTTTTACAGATCATCAGTTTAAAATTAAAGAGAATTGCAGACGTTTTAGAATCGAATTAGCATACAATTTAAGAAAATTGTAAATTGCACGAAAAGTATAATACTTAGGTAAGTACTTATACCATTCGAAAGGGGACATTTTTTTGAATATGGTGAATTATCAAAATACAGGGTGTTCCATTTCAAATAAGCCCGATATTATACATTGAATGATCTAATAATTTAACTGAAAATTCTGAACACCCTGTAAAGAAATGTTTAGTACTCAATCGTAGAATACATTCAACGAATCTCCGACTATTGAGCTGTGAGAGAAAATTTGCTAAAATTTATTATATCAATTTAAAAAAAAAAGTCAGCATAACTTGGAACCCTCTGTATTTAGGTATAGAGAACCATTCTAAAACAGTATTTTATTTTTGGGGGGCAATCAGAAAATGCAATAAAATATAGGGTGTTCGATAAGAAAAAATATAACTTTGATACGCCACACTTTATTGGAACATCCTGTATATTTCAAAATAATTTTAAAATGTAGCCAATATGAATGTACAAACTACTGAAGTGACAAACATTTCAAAATTTTCACCGTTTCGCCATAAACCTCCGTCCCGTTAGTCGTGATTCACCCTGTATACATAGACTACCTAGAATGATTCCCATTTTATCCCAACAAAAAACTGAAGTTAACGGGTAACCCACATAATGTAGAACAATATGTTACCAGAATGTTGGAGGTATTAGAACCAAATTTAATGGCTGCTGTAACGGATTATGATGTTATAGTCTTTACCGAGACATGGTTATGTGAAATCAGTCATAATGAGGAGCTTGGCTAATCAAACTTTAATATATTTAGTAAAGATCGTTTTTCAATCACTAGTAATAAATCTATAGGGGTTAGTTATCTCATATACAGGGTGGGGCAATCTTCTGACATCGGAGGATTACATAGTTGTGGTAAGAGATAAAACTTTAAAATTTTGTGTGAGGTAATACAGTTACTGAGGGCAGATTTTGAAAATACTTTCGATTCTACAGGATGTTCCAAAACCACGTAGCAGCACAAACTTCCATTTTTTTTAAATGAAACATACTATATTTTGTTCAAGAATCGAAAAGATCTCACCGAGAGCGTTACAAAAATATAGCATTCTAATATATTATATGGGTGTTTTAAAAAGATATGGCCAATTATTGGCAAAAAGACCTCCTCTTTAACACTCTGCAAAACAGTAAATCAAAATAAATCAACAGGTCTTTGTATTCAATTGGCATTCACATATCATTGGCTGTGCAAAGTATTAATTACTTTTTTATCTGTGTCTCTTTTAATACAGGGTGAAACAAAACGCAAATCAAGCAATATCTCAAAATTTTTAAATGAATCACCCTATAAGTATTTTTACAATTAATAATCTTTCAAATGATGTAGTACATTTAGGGTATAAGTTAATGGAAAATCGTAAATATTCTATGATAATGGTCAAAAACAAGCATTTCACGTACACAAATTAAATGGTAGTGAATTTTTACATGCAACGTCTTCTTTGGATGTCTTCGATTGGGATATCTTTCACGATATACTCTTGAAGCGAGTAAACAATTTTTTGAACATTCTCCTAACACGTAAATCATATTGATCATGTCTTTCTGCGGAAAATTCATTATAGTTTTTATTATTTAAACCTAACAACACAAACGAAGAATACAGCCATATTTATTTGACATTTATTAGTAGATACTATTTTGACAGTAGCCCGCTTGATATAATAAAAAATATGGCTTGATTATGTTTCGCCCTTTCTCAAACAAGCCTATAATAACAATTCTTGAATGTGAAACATGCATAAATACAATATTTTTGGTAATTCCAGGTACCTACGGTATTAACAAACATTTTATTTCATTCATTTAGATATAGATGCATCCAAAATTACGATTAAAATGTATGCCTTAGAACTGTTAAAACTGTATTACCTCACACAAAATTTTAAAGTTTTATCTCTTACTACAACTATGTAATCCTTCGATGTCAGAAGTTTGCCCCACCCTGTATACAGGGTGTCCCAGGAATGACAGGCCAAAACTTGGGAATGGGTAGGTGGTGTTAAAATAATGTCAGTAGCTCATATAACTTTTTTTTCTACGGACCTCCTTTGTTGAGTTATAAGGCTTTAAAGTTAAAAATTAAAAATATATTTTTATTCATAACTCCAAACCTATAATTTCGAACTTGTTGAAAATTTGGTGGATTGTCAAGTACATCAATTCATTTATTTTGTCCATACCAGTAAGTATATTAATGTTGCAGAAAGTCAGGATCGGACTTGGCTCACCGGATAAAAGGTCAGAACTTTTAAAGTGACAAGGCAACAGACTTTAAAATACTGTCAGTATATTCTCCAACTATTTTTCTGAAAAAAAGTTACCTTTTATCCAAATCGATAACATCAGTGGTTTCCGAGAAATATGGAATTTCATAAGACACCGCAGAGCACATTTAGATTCTATCATTATTTAGGAAATGGGTTTTAACCAAGTCAATTATTTGTCATATGCACTAACCATCCTTTGAAAAATGTTATTTTATCAAGTAGGAAGCTATCAATGTATGTATCATATGCCTCAACCATTCTTTAACTCATTAACTCATAATTTTCATAAAATCATATATTAAAAGTAAGAATTATCCAGAGTAACATAATAAAAATATACAAACAAGAATTTCAATCTAATAAATGTTCAAAATGTGCACCTCCTACCTCTATACATCTTTTGAGTCTACAAATAATGTTTAGTTGTACTTGAAACAATATTCCTGGATTGTTTCTCATAGCATTGCAATGGAAATGAATTTGATCCAACAATTCATTCCTTGTTTGTATGGGTGTTGCATATACCAAACTTTTCAGGTAGCCCCAGAGGAATGAATCCATTGGGCTTAGACCCGGAATATGCGGGGGCCATGCAATTGGACCTCCCCTTCCAATCCATTTTTGTATGCAACGTTTATGTGACCACAATGCTAAAATGAGGTGGAACACCATCGTGCACGTACCACATTCCTATTAATTCTGGTTTGTATGGGTACATCTTCCAATAGGTAATTTAAATGATTAACCAAAAAGTCTAAATACAACTGTCCATCTAAACGACCATCAATTATAAATGGACCAACTAAGTGGTTTCCAATTATCCCAGCCCAAACATTTACCATAAACCTTTGTTGATACCATGTCTGAATTATGCCGTGTGGATTCTCACCGTCCCACAAATGTAAATTATAAGAATTGACAACGCTATTTCTCGTAAATCCCGTTTCATCAGTAAACAATACTGATTTAATAAAATCTCGACTATGTCTTTGTTTTTCTAAAAACCAGCGCACATATTGAAGGCGTGCTGGATAGTCTCCTGGATCCAAACCCTGTCATTTTTGAAGATGGTACGGACGTAAAAAATGTTCTTGAAGTATTCTATGCGCGGTGGTTTTTGAAACATTATGTTGGATCCCAAGTTTTCTAACATTTGTTGTAGGGTTGTTATCTACTTCATCTAGGATATCCTGCTCTAAAACAATAGTACGAATATTTCTTACGGGACACACACCACTTGCTTTCCGTATAAATGTACCTAACAATAAAATGTATTACCTTTTTAAAATGCATAATTGCAATATTTCATGAAATCATACCTTTTTCTCGTATATGAATTGATGTACTTGTCAATCCACCAAATTTTCATCAAGTTCAAAATTATAGTCTTGGAGTTATGAATAAAAATGTATTTTTAATTTCTAACTTCAAAGCCCTATAATTCAACAAAGGAGGTCCGTTAAAAAAAAAATTGTATGAAGTACTGACATTATTTAAACACCACCTACCCATTCCCAAGTTTTGGCCTCTCATTCCTGGGACACCCTGTATACAGGGTGGGGCAAACTTCCGTTTGGGAGTTGTTCAGTATGAATCCGATTGCAGCGCCACCTACCAGGACGAATTGTTAATATACATCATCCAGTTAGTTTCTCAAATACACATAAAATTTCATCAAAATCGGTCCATCCGTTTAGGAGCTTTTCAGTATGAATCCGATTGCAGCGCCACCTACCGGAACTAATTGTTAATATAAACCATCCAGTTACTTACTCAAACACACAAAGAAAATTTCACGAAAATCGGCCGAGCCGTTTCGTAGGAGTTCAACTTCTAAGACCGTGACACGAGAATTTTATACAATACGCGAGACCATTCCAACCGAACGTCGTATGTGTCGTTAATCTCGCCAGACCAGTGCCCTTTTTGCATTGCACGATTCATGTGCGTCACACAACACAGTAGCGTTCCCAACGTGCTACTTTGCCCCCCGCCCATACACCTCACAGCACACTATCAATATTAATTTTCTTAGCCACCAAAACAACGGGGATTGTAAACCAAACGTGGGACGCCCTTTGATTATCTACTCGTCATTATCCTGCTTTATCCATCTTGATTTTAGTTGATGATAGTTATCCCGAACTTCATTATGACAGCTATTTCTTAGACTTCAAGAAAGGAAATTATGAAGGCTTAAATTTATATCTGGCCAACATACTGTGGGACAATATCTTACATACATTCAACAACATAAACGACGCTGTCGAGTACTTTTATAGAGTCCGACCACAATAACTTTGGGACACCACGTGATTCAACGTAGGGCCGCCTCGAATGCGATGCCGAACTCTGACTGGCTGCGGCTGCGAGCCAGCGGCGGAGTAACGGGCGCTTTATTTTATGTAGCTTGTTCGTTTTCATTTCAGTGTTGACAGCAGACCAGATAGTACTTTGCTTTCGGTCTTCTTGTGCGATTTTGTTGTTGCAAATAGTGAATTTTTCATGTCTTGGAACTTTTTGTGTCAGGTCTCCCAAGAGAGTGAAACAAAGAAAGGTTTGCATAGTCAAACAAAGCTAATTATAGATCGGATTGCTGCATTTATGCCCACTTATGTATTGGATGAATTGAACCCTATTGAAAAAATATGGGCATCAATCAAAAATTGGGTAGCAGCTCAAAATATGTTGAAGCAGTATCCCGAAAAAGATTCGACGAGTTGCCACTTATGAATGGACGAATATTTAAGTTTGAAATATATTAACTTTAGTTTAGGTAAATTGTTTTCTTCCTTACTAATTATTTAATGAATTCAAAAAAGGTCAACTTTAATCTCGTCGCCTACCTGCATAAAGCATTATGTGATTTTCTACAGGTATCCAAAACCATAAAGTTTGATATACAGATTGCGTAAATTACATCGGAACCCATCGGATTACACAAGTACGACAGAAAAACAGCTGAAAGAGAGAGAAAGAATAATTATGCGCGGTCATTAAGGCGTGTACTTTGTTTCACCTTAGGGGTGTATACTTATTTCCCGAGACTGGCCGAATGCTCCCTATTTTAACCGCTGTTGCCAGAAGCGCAGATTAATTTGTACAAATGATATTTTTGTCTCGTTATCGTTGACTTTTTTTCGAAGTCATGCACAATAGGTAAAACAAAACACTTTCATCCGGCAACATTGTCTTTTACAGAGATAATTCACATTATTGTCAGTGTTTTCGAAAATATTGGAAAAACTTATTAAAGATAGAGTGTATGGATTTCTTGAAAAATTTCATATACTCCCTGATAATCAGTTCGGTTTTAGAGAAGGACGTTCTACTGAGGATGCCATATTGCAGCTAACATCGCAATTATATAAGGCGTTAGATAAAAAAGTTCCAATTATGTGCATATTTGTGGATTTATCAAAAGCCTTCGATACTGTGAATCATAAACGCTTATTAGAGAAACTGCAATGTTACGGTATAAGAGGTCCAGCTTACTTTTTATTAAAAGACTATTTATCACAGCGAAAACAAATAGTAAGTATAGATGGAGTTTCAAGTCGTTCCAGGACAGTAACCTGTGGTGTTCCACAGGGAACAGTACTGGGACCTCTATTATTCACGATTTATACAAATAGTTTATTGCATTCCCAAGCATCAGGAAAAATAGTCAGTTTTGCAGATGATATGGCCATAATATATGAGGGTGAAAGTTGGAAAGACCTCAAAGTATTAGCAGAACAAGATCTAAGACAAATATGTAACTGGTTTAAATATAATAAATTGACTCTAAACAGCCAAAAAACAAATTACTTACCGTTCACATCCTACTCCAATCACCTTCCTGATCTGGGACCATTAACAATTGATGACCAAACACAAATTTTTGAAAAAGATCGAATCAAATACTTGGGAATCGTAATAGATAGACATTTAAGGTGGGACTTACAAGTTAACAACGTCAAGAATAAATTAAGAGGTCTGCTGACTAAATTCAGATACCTAGTTGATTTTTTAACATTGAAAAACCTTAAAATTTTGTATTTCTCATTGGTGCAATGTCAGTTGCAGTATGGTATCCTAAGTTGGGGAGGTGTAACAGAAAGTAATTTGGAGGGTCTTAATGTCTCACAGAAGTGGATACTGAGAATCATATATAAAAAAAATATAGGGTTCTCTAGCGACAAACTTTTCACACAAAATAAAATATTTGATATTAGACAAATTTTCTGCGAAAAGATATTCACAAATATTCATAAAAATAAAATAAAAGTGCAGCCAATCGAACATTGTCACAACACGAGAGCAAAAGAAAACTCAATCAATATACCTATATGTGAAAAAACAATCGGTCAACGCTCAGTGGAATTTCTGTCAGCGAAAATTTATAACATTTTACCTCTGAACTTAAGAAACATAATTAATCCTGGAACATTTAAACGATCTGTGAAGGAATGGATGTACAATACTGACAGAAAAAGATTCAATGATCTAGTCAACCTAAAATTTTGTATTTGATGTTATGAGTTTAATTAATACTGCCAATATTTCCCGATAATGTCAATTTGCCCTAATGTGACCACTTCACTGAGTTACTTATTATTATTGCCTTTCCCAATAATCATATATATAGTTTTAATTATAAGTAGTCAAGTAGGTATGTGTTTGTTTTTCGATTCATTAAAATAGTTATATTTGGAGTTTTATATGCTATGATATTTTATAAATGTATTTTTAATTATGTGAAAATATCATGTATCACGTACAAGCGTCTTTGGCGCTTCAGTGTTTTTATGTTTATTCATGTATTCTTAAAATTATTCTTTTTAAATTATTTATTATATTGTATTATTATATTCCTTGAATAAACATTATTATTATTATTATTTAAACTGCTATTCCTAGGTCTTTTCGCTACAAACGTTGATCACGTTGGAAGCGCATGCCATTGTATTTGAAAATAAAACATTTACAATATGCCTTCATTAACATACTTAACAAGCGAAAAAGTACAAATTGTAAGATGGTATTTTGGAGGTCATTCGGCTAATGCAATCGTTAATTTGTTTATTGTGGCATTTGAAAATCGCCCAATTCTTTCAAAGTCAACAATTGTGAAAATAATTAGTAATTTCGAGAAATATGGATGTGTTTCATACTGTAGAAAATATCAAGCTTCGGAAGATCCAATCGAACGCCCAATAAACGATGAAAGGCAGACAAGAGAATTGAATGTTTGTTTAGCAGTTGAAACAGGACAACCATCTTCTTCAAGACAAATTGCTGAAGATGTCAATATGGATAAGAGAACTGTACAGAATATTTTAAAACGGAACGGGTACCATTGTTACAAGATTCAGACATCGCAGGAAATATTTCCCGAGGACAATATCAGACGAATGAATTTCTGTGAGATGATGGAACGTCAAAATGCTGACGAGAACTTTTTAAAAATTATTTTATTTACGGATGAGTCAACTTTTTCATTACATCAAAAACACAATCCATCCTTTACAAGATATTGGTCTCGGGAAAATAAACATCTAACCATTCCAATCCGAACACAGTATCCGCAGAAGCTAAATGTTTGGACGGGTATTCTAGGTGACCACATTATAGGTCCTTTTTTTATTGAGGGGAACTTAAATTCCGCCAAATATTTAGACTTATTACAAAATCAAGTAATTCCTGCAGTTCTCCTTATACCCGATGTTGATCTCAACAGAATTTGGTTCCAGCAAGATGGTTGTCCAGTCCATACTTCAAGGATAGTAATGGATTTTTTAAATTTTACAGTCCCCGAAAAAATCATTAGTACTAATGGTACAATTAAATGGCCTCCAAGATCACCTGAACTAAAATGATTTTTTTCTTTGGGATTTTTAAAAAGTAGCATTTTACCAACATGCATTTGAAAGAGCTAATAATTACGCCAAATAATCTTAGAGATATGAGATCAAATTTAATCTTTATCACAGATTTGGTTATTGTCTGGCACAGGAAGGTGGTTTATTTGAGCACTTAATTCATTAAAATTATGCTTACCTTGAGAATGGATTTTTATTTTCATTTTTTCAGGAAGTTTATATTTTATGTTTAGAATAGGTGTAGGTACCTACCTACCTACCTACTTATTTTATTTTTTCAATTTAATTTATTAATGGAAGGGATTTTCAGTTTATTAATTATGGTTCTCTCAAGAAATGCTGTTTTATTTTCAAGTTACAATGGCTAAAATAATATCCTATTGTAGTTAGAAATTGTCAACTTGGTCTGAAATGATCATGTTGACAAAAATGAATTTTAAGATGTACAGGTTACGTAATAACGATTGTATATTTTTATTTCTTTAACACCCTCACTCCTTCCATGTTGGGAGCATACTGAATACCACCAACTAGTGAATTCTCTCTGTAAAGAACCATTCGGCCAGTCTCGGGAAATAAGTATACACCCCTAAGATGAAACAAAGTGATGACCGCGCACAATTATTATTTCTCTCTCTTCGATGTAATTTACGCAATCTGTATATTTGAAGGCACTTTACCCCCATGATCTACATATGATTTTCCCGCCTCCCTCAAATAACAAGTCATTTTCAATTTATGGTAGAGTAATTATTTATACTAATCTTAAACGTGCAGTTTTGAGCAGTGGATATTTGAATACCACTAGAAGTTGTTATGTTAGTCATGTATCTAGTAACCAGTTGAGTGATATGGTTAGAAATGTTATTAGGCTAGGTTGTCGCGAGTTTTGGCTGTTGAGTAAATTACATTTTTTTATGTAAGAAAGGTTTTCGTAAGCTTGTTCTTTTTGTAACTTTTCAATGAAGTGATAACAGTTCTAATAGTTTGTTATTCGTAACTAAACAGAAGTGAGAGCTGGAGTCAACGCAGTTTTTGCGATATTTTCACTAACATCATTATACAGCTGGTAACCCCAGGAAGTACTCCTACTTGGCTGATTACAATCTTAACTTCAGTGACTCCCATAATTGGTTCGAAATTTTTCGCTTTTTTGCATATACCCTTCAGCAATATTTCTTAGACTTCCAACCTCCGTGGTGCTTTAAAGCAAGAATGTCTCCTCCACCAGGTCATTCCCCGCTGAAGCATTGATTACAAACGTTTATTGTTAAAATTGAACCTTTACCTTCAATATCTGTAGTGGCTTAAGGAGCTCGTCACACTTGCATACTCCTGAAATTCCGAAAATGACGAGAACTTACGAAACAAAGAAAAAAAAAACTGTCGATGCCGGAATTCGAACCAACTCCTACAAGCCTATCATGAACAGGGAGCGGTGTACCAACTCGTTTCGCTACAGGGACTCACAACCAACTTCTGCGGAATCAATCTATTATATTTGCCGTTGTGTATGCAATAATAATAGATTCCAGTTATATTAGATGCTATAATTATTCTTGAACAAAACTTAATATAACTACAAAACCTAATTGACATAATATATATATAATTATATGACACTGACAACCCGGGATGTTTTCCCGCGAGTTCACTAATGGTGTTCACTATGTATCTCCGTAACACTTCCCCTTGTTGTATAAATAAAGTTATAGGTCTAAACGTTTTGGAGGCTTCCTGTTTCTAGTACTGCGGCGAACCACCACATCTTCCTTATGTTTCGGTTCGTTTATTTGAGGAACATTCTCGGCTGAACATCCTACCTCTCCCTTAGCCAGTTGCTGCTCCGATCTCACTGGTGTCTGTTCTTCTTTCTCAATAGTTTTCTCCTTAACAGGTTCATTCTCAGAGTGAACGCCCTTGTCCGTCTGTGGTTCCGCTTGCGAATCAGGCACAGGATACTCCCTAACATATTGATCATTGTGGTCCTTAACACATGATTTTAATATCTGATCCACATGCCTTTTATGAATTCTTCCATCTGTATTTATCTCATAATGTAGTTTTCCTTTTCTACCCACGATTACTCCGAATTTCCACTTATTGTCATCATACGATCGTATTTGTACTGTTTCTCCCACATTGAATTGTTTATTTATTTTGATTTCTTCCCTTTTGTTATTCATTTCAGTTGTGAATTGCCTTTGTACTAAATCAATCCTTGTTCTATATAATCTTTTAAACATCATTTCACCAGGACTCAATCCAGTGGAATTATTTGGTGTTTTTCTGTGCATCATTAACATTTTTGCTATTTTGTCCTGGAGAGTACCTTCCTCATGTATCATTGCCTTTAATTTATTTTTAAATGTTTGTACATATCTTTCCGCTTGTCCATTGGTCGATGGATGGAAAGGAGCTGTGAATTTTGATTGAATCCCATTTTGCTTTAAAAATCTTTGCATTTCTTCTGATCGAAATTGTTTGCCATTGTCTGATACTACTATCAAGGGTAATCCGAATGTAGTGAACATCTTCTTCAGAATATTAATAGTTGCTGATGCTGTAATTGATGATGTAGGTATCACTTCAAGCCATTTCGTATAGGCATCCACAACTATCAAGAAATAATTGTTCATGAAAGGCCCTGCATAGTCTATGTGTATTCTAGTCCATGGTTCCTTTGGATATTCCCAACTGTGTACGGGTACTTTGATAGGATTTCTTTGAAGCATGCAACATGCTTTACACTCCTTCACCATCTTTTCAATGTCAGAATCAATATTTTTCCACCATATATAGCTTCGTGCCAGTGCTTTCATTTTCACAATTCCAGTATGAGCTGTATGTAATTCTTGCAATATAGTGGCTTGCAATTTTTTTGGTACTACGATTCTAATTCCATAGAAAATGCAATTCTCTTGTAATGAAAATTCATGTATGTTGTTCATGTTTCCTTTTCCTGATTGAATATTTTTATATAACTGATGTAGCTCCGGATCTTTAGCTGTAGCTTCTTTGATTTCCTCTTTAGTAATTGGCATCGTTGCAATTTGATTTAGATAAAATATATCGTCATTTGTCATCTTTTCCTCATTTTTTGTATTATGCTCTAGTCTTGAGAAATAGTCCGCATTTGCATGCTCTGTTGTTTTCCTCAGCTTAATTTCGTAGTCCAATCCAGCCAAGAAATTCGCGTAATGTATTAGTCTAATTGCTGTAGTTGACGGCATCACTTTTGTTGGATGTAAGATTCTTGCAAGGGGTTGATTATCAATGATGATTACAATTCTTCGTCCATAACAGTACTGAAAAAACTTTTTGAGTCCCCAAATTAGTGCTGCTGCTTCTTTGTCAAGCTGGCTATAATTTCTCTCGGCTTGGGTCAAAGATCGAGACGCAAAGGCAATGGGTCTTTCGGTCTTATCAGGCATAATATGTGATAATACTGCGCCGAATCCCATTGGTGATGCATCTGTAGCTAGCGTCACAAGTAAGTTAGGATAGAATGGGGTAAGTACTTTTTCACTGCATATCTCTGTTTTTAAGCTTTGGAAAACATTTTCACACTCTTTGGTCCAATCAAATTTGGTATTCTTTTGTAAAAGTTTATACAGCGGATTAAGTTTTGAAGCCAGGTTCGGTATGAATTGTTGATAATAGTTGATCATTCCGAGGAATGTTCGAAGTGACGAAACGTCTGTTGGCCGGTAACTATTTTTTATATCATCTATTTTCTCGTCAGTTGGATGTAGTCCCTCTTCATTAATTCTGTGACCAAGATATGTAATCGATTTTTGGAAAAATTGACATTTCTTCCTATTTAGATGCAGTCCACACTCTTTTAATTTGCTGAATACTATTTCCAGTCGTTGCAGTAATTCTGTATATGTACGTCCTTGTAAAGCAATGTCATCAAAGAAACACGCTGTACCTAGTAGCCCTTGTAATGTCTGATCCATATATCTTTGCCATATATTTGGAGCTATTTTTACACCAAACATTAGGCGATTTACTTTATAAGTTCCTTTACAAGTGCTGACCGCTTGCATTTTTGCTGAGGTTTCATCGGTTTTCATGTGTAGGTATGCTTGGTTAATGTCTAATGTACAAAAATATTTTCCTCCACTTAATTTGCTAAATATCTCTTCTACTCTTGGAATAGGATAGTTGTCATTTTCTAGATTTTTATTTAATGTTGCACTGTGGTCGGCACACAAGCGTATTTTTCCTGAAGGTTTTATTACGGGAACCAAAGGTGTGCCCCATTGTGAGTAGTTAACTTTCTCAAAAATCCCAACTCCTTCCAATCTATCTATTTCTTTTTCGACTTGTTCCCTGAGCGCAAACGGTACTGGTCTAGGTCTCAAGAAAATTGGTGTAGTGTTTTCCTTTAATTTGAATGATGCTTGGTAATTATTAATTTCTCCAATTTGTTCTAGAAATAAGTCTTCATTTTCTTTTAGTAATTTGTTTAATTTTTCTTTGAATTCTTGTTCTGTGATGTCGTTGTTTTCTTCTGAATTTATTGCATTCACTTCAAAATGTATGTTAAGTTTCCTTATCCATTCTCTTCCAACTACAGGGTCTACTTTTCTATCAATCACGATTATTCTGCCCCAACTTTCCTTGTTTTTGTATCTTATCATCATATTGCAGGTACCCAGAGGTTGTATTATTTCCCCCGTATAAGTTCTGAGTTTAATTCTACTGCTTTTCAGTTTCAGGTTTTTGAAATGTTCGTTATAATAATCTGCAGAGCATGTAGTTACTGCTGCGCCGGTATCTAACTCCCAAGTGTGGTCTGATCCATTTAATTTTAATGTAATATTGAATTTATCATTTGATGTAACTGTATTCGCTGTAGGTATTTTATGTATTTCGAAAATTTCTTCATATTCTGTATCATCTGAGTATTCCTTTTCAATTTCTAATTGCTTTTGTTCTCTGAAACATACAGCCTCGACATGCCCTTGTTTGTGACATTTAAGACAAAAAAGTTTGTCTTTAACCTTACATTCAAATGCTTTATGATCTGGCTTTCCGCATCTGTAACAAACTGTTTTCTTTTCCTCTCTGGTATTATAATTCTCTGTATTTTTCTTGTATGTATTCCTCCTGAAACTATTCTTGTTGTATGTACTATTCTTGGCTGTAATTTTATTTATTGGAGAATTTTCATAATTTCCCATTTCTTTGCTTTCTGATTTTGATGTTTCCATTGCCATTGCAATCTTTATGATGTCATCGACTTTTGTAGTGGGTGGTTCTTGTAGTAATCGTTCTTTAATCTCACTGTTACGTAGGCCACGAATAAATTGTACTCTCAGATGAGTTTCAAATGTACTATTTTTACATCCATTGCAATTAAAATTGCATTTTCCACCTATTTCTTTTAATCCTGCCACGTAATTGGCTATAGATTCATGTTCATGCTGTACTCTAAGACAAAACTTATGCTGTTGAGCAACTTCGCCCGGTTCTGGAGCGATGTGATTTCTCAGGATTTGTATGAGGTTCTCGTAGGTTTTTGATTCTGGTGCATTTGGTGATGTAATGTTTTTTAGTATTTGATAATACTTTGGTCCAATGCAATTTAGAAAAATGTGCACTTTTGTATTTGCATTTGTTACTCCCTTCAATGTAATGTAATTTTGTAATCGTTGTAGGTAACTATCGAATGATTCATTTATTTCGTCGTATGGTACAAGTGAAATGCCTCCGACTTTAGACGTAGACGCATTTTCATGTATTAACAGCGTTTGTTGTAATCTATTTTGCTGTTCTTGCATATCTGTCATTGTATCCATCATCTTTGCTAACACTCTTGCTAATTGTTCCTCCATTATTGCACTGTGGTTCGAAATATCCTCGTCGCCAATCTGTTGTGTATGCAATAATAATAGATTCCAGTTATATTAGATGCTATAATTATTCTTGAACAAAACTTAATATAACTACAAACCTAATTGACATAATATATATATAATTATATGACACTGACAACCCGGGATGTTTTCCCGCGAGTTCACTAATGGTGTTCACTATCTATCTCCGTAACAATTTTCTTAATATATTTAAGTACTTCTTGAAAATACCTTACCTTTAAAACACCCTGCATGTCAAATAATTCGTTAGTCATTAAACATTCAAAGATATGATGGTCAAGGACCAGTAGTCAGCATTTAGACATAAAACACTTAAATATTAAATATTGTGTAAGTGGGCTACGATTCATTATTAAAAATATATTGTAACGATTAAGTTCTGTCTCTGAGAGAAGAATGAACCAATTTATTTAAACCAGAGTGAGGTCCTTTACAAATACCTTGACAACTTCATTAATAAATAACTATCATCGGGGCTTCTAGTAAAAATTTATTTACTTCCTTTCTTGAAAAGGTTTTTGCCTTATTAGGTTTATATCCCTGGTTTTGTCTTCAAGAACGCGATTAATTTTTGGGTATTTAATATCCACATTTTCTTTTATTTGAAGCGTGGTACATAGCATCGAATACTTGGACCACAATGTAGAGACTTTCAATGTATTTGCTAATGGTAAATACGAATACGTTTTTCTTCGGCCCATTGCTTGAAATGTAAAATATTTCATTGTAGATCCGCTTCGGGGGTGGATCAATCCCCATTATTTCATTATTTTCTCGCTTATTTGTTTCGATAGTGTCCTATCCCTCGTTTTTTCGTTCCTTATATTTAGTGGTGTGTATTTGTAGTATATGGGTATGTGCCCTTGTATAAGTTTATGTACATGGACTGAAAAGTCCCGGGCCTTACACATAGTTGGCGCTAGTTTTATTGCAATCGCCTGAACGTGAACTCTGTAACAGAGTAGAAAGGAAATTTCTTTCTATGTTAGTAACACAAAACAGTCTAGCCCACAAAACAGTCCAACCTTTATTCTGTTTTGTGGGTTAGACTGTTTTGTGTTCCTAGCATAGAAAGAAATTTCCTTTCTATTCTGTTACAGAGTTCACGTGCTGTTTTTCAGTTAGTGCTAACCTTTAAAAGAGAGCTGTCAAAATTTCATGATATTCTATTCAGTAGTTCGTGAGATACGTTACGCTACTTTTAATATTTTCAAAACAATGGATCAAAAACAATTTCGTGTTTTAATTTTACACTGCTTATTCCAGTTTTCCTTTTTTTGTGGCTGTTGTTGTTATGTTGTCTAGGGGGTGGTATGTTTAATTGTGAAATTGTACTGGTGTGGCTACTGTATTTATGTGTGTAATGGCTTTGTGTAGATCGCTAGTTTCTGCTCTTTGGATGAAATATTTCCTAAGGTTATCTATCTCTTCGTAGGGTTGATTTTTGATGTCTATAAATCCTCTAACTCCTTCTTTTCTTTTTAATGTGAATTTTCTAAATATATGTTTCTCCATTTCACTATTTCAAATGAATATATGTCAGTATTGGTATGGCATATGTGTTAATTGCTGTTAGTTCTGTCTTCAGTATCTGTGTTGTCTTTGTTTATATATCTGTTTAAGTACGTCTTCTATATTTGTATTGCCTATACCTATTTCTGTTTGTATCCTAGATATTTATAGTCATGTCTTCTTCCCATTGCTTTTATGTAATTGTTTTCTATTGAGTGATTCTCTTGTTTTGTTTGCTTCCCTTTTACCATGCTGCTTTTCTTACATTGTAACGCGTTTCCCTCGTACACGTGGTTGTTACCACCCGAACACGTCACTATGGACGCCCTTGTTGCTAATTTACGGTTTAAAGCTCGGGCGCCAGATTTTTAACGTGGTTTACTCCACGGCCCCTTGACACTTAGCGTCAAGAGTTCCAGATAGCCTCAGATGGAGGTTACGGCGAATTCCAGGGGTCTTGTTGAATTTTGCTTTAACGGATTGTATACAATTCGGACAAGCCGAATATCGGTACTCAAGTACTTAAGTTACGGTGGCCCACGAATAAAACGGCACTTCAAACCTTTTGTTTATTAATACTCTGTGGTTGATTTAATTCAAATATACAGGGACACGCAAAATAACGGAGGAAAAAAAATAAGGTATTTATTACTTATACCGGGGATTTAACGGACGTAACAATCAGGGCGGGTCAGAATCGTCAAATATAGCTTAAATCTGCCAGGTAACTGAACGAGTTGTGGCTAAGCCTCTTCCAAGTTCAAGAAACCCTTCGGATCCAAATGAGACACGGGAATTTCCTATTTAGACAGTGAGATAGGGTATGGATTCGTGAGACGGTGAAAGAACTTAATAAATCTGCCGGGTACTCGAACAAGTTGAGGCTAAGCCTCTTCCAAGTTCAAGGAACCCTTAGGATTCAAAGGAAATACAGAAAACCAGTGTAAAGTCAATATATATTGCACACGAGACGGCGAAAACAATTAAATCGGCCAGGCAATCGAACAAGTTGTGGCTAAGCCTCTTCCAAGTTCGAGAGACCCTTCGGATTCACAAGAAATACAGATAATAATATTTAGGCACGGAAAAAAAATTGAATTAGTCCACTGGACTATATAAGAAAGATTTAAATCTGCCGGTTAATCGAACGAATTGTGGCTAAGCCTCTTCCAAGTCCGAGAAACGCTTTAGATTCAAAAGAAACAATAAATAAAATATTTAGGTAATCAAGGAAACAAAATGGTCCACGGTAAAATGAAAGAACGGTTTGAATCTGCCGATTAATCGAACAAGTTGTGGCTAAGCCTTTTCCAAGTTCGAAAAAACGCTTTGGATTCAAAAGAAATAATAAAAAAAATTATTCAGAAACAGAAAGAAATTAACTGGTACACGGTACGATGTAAGAACGACTTAAATCTGCCGGTTAATCGAACAAGTTGTGGCTAAGCCTCTTCCAAGTCCGAGAAAACCATTGGATTTAAAAGAAATAAAAGAAAATGAACAACCTGGTACACGGTATGATGTAAGAACGGTTTAAATCTGCCGGTTCAAATTTAACATTTATCTATTCTGAATGTCATATTTATATCTTTGCTAAATGTTTTTGTTATTTTGAGTAATTGATTTAGCTGATGATTTGTTGCTGCGAATAGTTTTAGGTCATCCATGTACTATTATTATTGTGACACAAATTGTACATATATTTTTTTAATTTCTTACAGAATATGTCAAGAAAACAAATTCTCTTGGTGGGATTATTGTATGTGAAGTTTGTGGAAACATGTTTACGAAACGAGTAGACTTTTTTTGTCACTTCTTAACCAGCCACCGTTTTAAAGGAAGGAAAGTATATAAGACTAAAATCAACCAAAAACAAATCGATAGTTCTAAAACTACAAATAATTATAATACAATTCCTATTGATTCTAATACAGTTGTAAAAGAAGAAATTGTAGTAGTCAAACAGGAATTAAAAGAAGAGTCGCAAGAGACAGATCAGTTGAATAATGTTGATGATTTTAAATCATTCTCTAATGAAAATGTTATAAGTAACGATATTAATACCGAAAACTGTGATACAGATAAGAAGACTTCATCCTTTCCACAAAACCGTTGTTTTAATACAAATTTAAATGAAAAGGAAAAGCCTTTTAAGTGTGATATTTGCTCAAAATCGTTTTTACACAAAAGTCCGTTAAATATACATATGCGTTTCCACACAAAGGAAAAACCATTCAAATGTGACATTTGTTTGAAATGTTTTTCACAAAAAAGTCATTACAATGTACATTTGCGCAGCCACAAAGGTGAAACGCCGTTCAAATGCGAAATTTGCTCAAAGTCATTTAAAGAGAAAGGAACGTTAAATAGACATTTGCGTTGTCATACAGGGGAAAAACCATTCAAATGCGAAATATGTTTGAAGTCGTTCAGACACAAGGGAACTTTAACTAGTCATATGAGCTGTCACACAAAGGAAAAACCACACGAATGCAAAATTTGTTCGAAGTCCTTTAGCCAGAAAGGAACTTTGAGACATCATATGCGTTGTCACACAGGGGAAAAACCATATAAATGCGACATTTGCTTCAAATACTTTACAAAAGGTGCAAATTTGAATATACACATGCGTTGTCACACAGGTGAAAAGCCATTCGAATGTGAAATTTGTTTGAAATCATTTAGTGTGAAGGATAGTTTAAATAGACATATGCGCTGCCACACAGGGGAAAAACCATACGAATGTACAGTTTGTTTAAAATCCTTTACAAAATGTGAAAATTTGAAAAGACACATGCGTTGTCACACAGGGGAAAAGCCATACAAATGTGAAGTTTGTTCGAAATATTTTAATGATAAATGCAATTTAAATAAACACATACGTTGTCACAAAGATGAAAAATAGTTCAAATGTTGAAGGTACTCGCAGAATGGAAAAATGGCTTTCGGCTAATTTTTTTCTTCTAATTTTGGTATATTATTTGGTACACCGAGAACCAGAGCCGGCCCAATGGATTTCCGCACCACGATCAAAACTTGAATTGAACGCTACACCTATAAGATTTTCTTCATTTTAATTGGGGTTTGTGGTTCATTAATAAAGAACCTCCATTTGGGACTGAATAATAACGTGTTTGTAAAGGATCTAGGTAAATTGTTCGAAATCAATTCTTCTAAAGTCAATTGTTCGAAATCAATTATTCGAAAATCAATTGTTCGAAAATCTATTGTTTGAAATTCAATATTCTGAATAGAATATACAAAAATAGATAGATAGAAGTTTTTATTACTTTGTTTACCTTATTAAATGTTTGTTAAGCGTTTATCTCTTAGAAATCTTTTGCGATAACGGGAAATCCTAATGACAACGGTAGGTCTAAATTATACATAGGTGAATTGATCGAAAACAATTTATCGAATGACAATTGACCGAATACAATTTATCGAATAAACAATTTATCGAATGACAATTTTTGTAAAGTAAATTATAATAATTTTCAATAATAACCCAACCAAACCTACCCCTACCAAACCACCTTCGTATTTTTAGTCAATTTTTGAAGAATAAATTATAATAATTTTCAATAATAACCCAACCAAACCTACCCCTACCAAACCACCTTCGTATTTTATCACCATTAGGAACCTGCCACCTATTCGATAAATTGATTTCGAACAATTGAGTTTCGAATAATTGATTTTCGAATAATCGGTCATTCGAAAAATTGATTTTCGAACAATTGATTTCGAATAATTTACCGGTACCCGTTTGTAAAGGATCAAAAAGTATAGCAATTATTAATAATTACTTCTCGTATATTATATTTTACTTATACGATATTTTTATATTTAAGCTCCAATCAAACCATCTGACCTTAAGGGAGTTCCATTTATAATTAATTATTTATTTTAATAATAATTTGTAATGTTATATCGTCAATACCAAAACTAAATACACTTATGCTTATATTTGTTGATAAACATATCTATCCAATATTATAAAAGTATTAAATAAGTAATGGCTGACTCTAGGATTTCATTAATAACCTACATTTACTTTAATTATACAAGGGAAACTACAAAAAAATAATGCATAATAACCATATACAGCGTCATCCCCAAAGTCCGAACCAAATGGGAAACTTCTTTATTATGGGTTTTTCGATAAAAAGTTATTCTTCATAAAAGTTTGTGTATCCCCTATAGTTAAAAATACACAAACAAAATGTGGCGAAAGACGCGTAATATACGAGGTGCATTCGAAAATTTGATTTTTAGTTAAGAGTAAAGTGCCCTTATTTCAATAAATATCAAAAAAATGTATTTGAAAGAGTTGTTCATCATTGAAAAATACATCAAGATTTGAAGTCATGACCATATAAGAGAAATTTTATTTTTTTCCAATTTTTTAAAAATGGTGGCTATAACAAAAAAGATTTGCTTTAAATGATAATTAAACGACATTTTGTACACAACAGTTTTTTTAAAAGAGCTTGTAATTTACAAATCGCCCATTTATTGTGCTAATTATGGTCAATTTTTTTTATTCATTAGGAAAAACTTCAAAATTTTTGGTACAAAGTTGTTTTGATTTTTTGTTGACACCAAAAATTGCTCAAAACAAGTCAGTATCTCAACATGAATATAATTTTCAATAATATTGAGGCACTAAACATCAAAATTAAATAATTATCTCGGCACAGATTGATCACCTCTCGTTGGTGACAATCTTCGTTTCAACAATAATTGATGTTTAGTGCCTCAATATTATTGAAAATGACAGTCTTGTTACGATACTGACTTGTTTTGAGCAATTTTGCGTGTCAACAAAAAATCAAAAAAACTTTACACCAAAAATTTTGAAGTTTTTTCAAATGAATAAATAATTGACCATAACTAGCACAATAATTGGGCAATTTGTAAATTACAAGCTCTTTTAAATAAACTGTTGTGTACAAGATGTCGTTTAATTATCGTTTAAAGCAAATCTTTTTTGTTATAGCCACCATTTTTAAAAAATTGATAAAATTGGACTTCAAATCTTGATGTATTTTTTAATGATGAATAACTTTTTCAAATAAAATGTTTTGATATTTACTGAAATAAGGGCACTTTACTGGCTCTGTAGCAGAATAGCGCTGGTCAAAATAGCGCTGGACAAAAACAGCGCAGGACAAAATAGCGCTAGACAAAAACAGCGCTCCATAAAATAGCGCCGCCAAAAGATAATTATGCTTCATTATTTTACTACTACCTCATACATAAAAATAGACTATAGTACCGAATTAGCATAATTAGGAATAACATATTTTTCACAAATTACAGTCATAACAATAGTTTTCCTAATTCAATTCGTCAATTCAACATCGCTTCCCGACCAGCTGACAGTGATCAAAGTGTTGGTAACTGTCTATAACAATATCAGAATTCATGAAACGGAAAACAAGTAAGAACAACAATCAATATTTTTCATCATACTTCAACACATATCGCTTCCCGACCAGCTGACACAGATCAAAGTGTAAACAACTACTTGTCAGTGTCATATTTATTTGAAGTCTAAAAAAATGCAATTTGGTAAGTCTCAGAAAGGAGGTGATACATTATTCCACGAAGGATATTATTACCGAAATGACAAGCAACGTGAAATTGCATTTTTTTAGACTTTAAATAGATATGACACTGACAAGTAGTTGTTTACACTTTCATCTGTGTCAGTTGGTCGGGAAGCGATATGTGCTGAAGTATGATGAAAAATATTGATTGTTGCTCTTACTTGTTTTCCGTTCCTTATGTTCTGATATTGTTTGTTGTTTAAGAAGGTTGATGCTTAGCGGTGAAACTTGATTTTTCAATGACATCCTACAGTAATAGTTGATTTTCTAAGGATATTTCAGCCGGCGCTATTTTATGGAGCCCTGTTTTTGTCCTGCGCTGTTTTTGTCCAGCGCTATTTTGTCCTGCGCTGTTTTTGTCCTGCGCTGTTTTTGTCCAGCGCTATTTTGTCTTGCGCTGTTTTTGTCCTGCGCTGTTTTTGACCAGCGCTATTTATGTCCAGAGCTGTTTTGTCCAGCGCTATTCTGCTACAGAGCCCACTTTACTATATTGACTCAAAATCAAATTTTCGAATGCACCTCGTATACTACTCGTCTTTCGCCACATTTTGTTGTTGCTTTTTTTGTTTTAGGGGATGGACAAAATTGTATGAGGAATAACTTTTTATCGAAAAACCTATAATAAATAAGTTTCCCATTTGGTACGGACTTTGGAGATGACGCTGTGTAACAGTTCCAGCAGTTTAACATTCATTAAAAAAATAATATTTATAAAAAACTGAAAAAGCAAGAAAATAAGCATTTCCACTGGCGGATTTGAAGTCTTGGTCGCCATAGGCACCAGGCCATAGACTACATAATTCAAACAAACTGTAAACATTAAAATTGTACAATTGAAAAGTCATTAAAATATAAAATTTTTCAGAGTCCTACCGAGTTCGTTCGTCATCTTGGTTTAAATAGTAGCAGACCAACTTGTAGGGCTAGTGAATATTCTAGTCAGTTATCGAAAATTCCAAACCACTATAATAGTCTATAATTGCTTACTATCCATTTTTATGTCATTTGACATTTATGTTGATTATTGACGTTTCAGTGAATTGTAAATATTATTAAAATGTTTGTGCTTTACACCCATTTGCACCGACTTTTTATTAACTGTTATTTAACAAATAAACCTTTAATTTTAATTTCCACTTAAGTTTCAAATGATTTGCACCGAAACGTTTTATCAAAACTTGAACTGAGAATCCAGTGGCTTTTGTGTTAGTTCTGTTGAAACACTGCTTTTTTGTTGTTTTTAACCATGGAGACTATAAATAACTAGTCTCCATGTTTATAACCTTAAAACCATATACCTACATAGAAATTTAAAACACGTGCCTCGAAATACCTTTAATTTTAATGATTTTTGCCAGAGACAGAGCAGATTCTTTTTAGTTACATTTTGCACATCAATAAAACTTTCTGAATGTTTAGTTTTCCTTATTATATGTCAATGGTCGTGGTGATTTTATAAAAGATCGTTTTTTCTAACATGTCCGCAGAAGCAAAAAGAATTAGGGGGCTGAATTTTAGCCCCAGGGAAGTAAGTCATCTTTTTACTATAGCCTTCCAATATAAAAATATATTGTCTATTGGTACCTGATTTATTTGGAATGTAGTTTGTTGAGCCTATGTAAGAATTTTTGTTTTATTTCAGAGCTTTGCAATATTTTAGATTTGAAATTTACTCGTTCATTAAACATTTCTTAACCCAGTTCTTTTCTCTACTTTTATTTTTTACCTCCGTTTTCAATTTAATTAAATTAATAAGTTACACCTTTAATTCCTAAAGTGTGAAAAAGAGTTACAGAGGGGTACACATATATAAAAGACACTGCATGTATATACAATTTTTTTTATTGAAATTAATATGAAACATAAAATATTTACAGTAAAGCAAATCATCTGGGTACTCCAATTGATTCTCAATTTGAGTTAAAAGTGTCATAACTGTAGGTTTTGTCCATTTGTTACATCTCTTCATAATAACAGGGACTAAGAAAAATGTGCCTTGGGTAGCTCATATCAAGGACTTCTAAATCATCTTCTAGAAAATCCTCCACCAGGACCTCTTAAAAATTTTCCATTTTCACAAATCTCCAGGCTCTTATATTAATCAAAAAATTTTTTTTATATGTATTTACGGTTAAAGAACAATTAAACATGTTTAAGGGAAGAAACTTCGTTAGCTAATACTGCTTTAATGGACGTTTTAAGAGTCTCTTAAAGTTGGCGCAAAACACAAAAGTTGTTAACGGTACTTTAAAGGACACTTAGCCTAACGGTCCTTTAAAAAGAAGTCGGTGCAAACGGCCGTTAGTTTTATGTTTTTTGTACAGAAATGGATCTAAAATGTATGGGCGAGGGCCTTATTTCTTTTCGAAAATTACACTTATTGCGTCAGATGAAATAAGATTCCACGCATATTTATGGCGAGCCATGTTTTTCGTACTAGATGAATTCACAGTAGAAATGAAACAACTTGTCACTACACATGGTATATTTCAAACATAGGTAATATATTACCAAATAACTGGTCACTTTATCTGTCTTTGAAGGTGCACACATTACATGTTGTTATATATTCTTTTTTATTAAAATTATCATGAAAAACACCGGTATAGCCATACAATCAGCTGTTGTTTTACCACACGTGTGTTCGAGGTGATCGGATAATCGAGCGCGGGACTGCGGGAGAGGAAAAAATCAGGAGCGTCTAAATGTAGTACTCTTTACCAACGTTGCCAAGTGTAGTCCTAAACTGAAAGGGCGCCATCGAGTATCTCCGGTGGCGCTCGGCTTTCATGCGAAGCGCGCACGGTTCTAAAGCTTTTAACCTTCTATACGATATCTTTAATGTGTGCAGAGATTAGCCCAGCGTAAGTGTGCTGGGCTCCTAACACAGAGGTACCAGGTTCGAGTCGTGTCCGAGTCAAGATATTTTTATTTTCTTATTGTTTTTTTCAAAAATTGACTAAAAATACGAAGAATTTTTCGATTCGGATTAGGGTAGGGGGTAAGGTAGGGTGGTTTTGGTTAGGTTATTATTGAAAATTATTATAATAATCTGTCAATTACACAATTCAATTTTTCGATTCGGATTAGGGTAGGGGGTAAGGTAGGGTGGTTTTGGTTAGGTTATTATTGAAAATTATTATAATAATCTGTCAATTACACAATTCAATTTTTCGATTAGGGAAAATGTATCTATGCATTCGTGAGTTTTCCTTTTTGTATGATAATTCTGTATTGTAAACTCGAACAATTTTCAGTACGTTTTGCTAAACATAATTTTAAAAATGACAAATATTGATTTCTTAACACATTGCTTTTTAATCAACTGTGATAAATATCATTATTAAAATATTTTTACTTTCCAAAACACAAACGTTTTAGTTTAGGACTACACTTGGCAACGTTGGTAAAGAGTACTACATTTAGACGCTCCTGAAAAAATCACTCCGCGCTCATAGCAAAAGCTTGGGCCGGTTTTTCGAGACGTAAATATTTACGTAATTAGCGATTGACCGCTAATAACGCCAAAAACTAATTGCGCGCAGAAATAAGTTTAATAGTTTAATTTTAAATCCAGTTCGAAGACAACAATATATAATATTTAAAAAACATGGAATAAAATGATACATCGATCATTTTATACGTAAACTTCTCAAAGGTTATGTCAAGAAAAATGTTCATTGCATTCTGTAAAGTAGGTCTAAAAAGTTTCGCGGCCATGGCATACACACTATTTTTCGTGCAATCCTTAAAATTATTAAACTAGATAATTGTAAATAAATATATTATTGCTTTAAAATCAAAAGCAGTTCAATTTATTCAACAAAGTCACCGTGTGCTATGGAAATGATATGTTTCAATATATACAAAATATTTTGACAGTTCTTGCTTCAGCTTCTGGAGTAAATATAAGACAAAGACTACTAATTACGTAATCAGCGATTGGCTGCTAATGACGTCAAAAACTAATAGTTTAAATTTAAATCCAGTTCGAAGATTATTCGAACAATGTATAAAATGTAAAAAACATGGAATAAATTAATACATCGATCATTTTATAAAACTTGTCAAAGGTTATGTCAAGAAAAATGTTCATTGCATTCTGTAAACTAGGTCTAAAGCAAGGTTAAGGGAATGTATAGGTTGCCTGGACTGGTACTCTGTACCTAATTTGTATTTTAAGGAAAAAGATAAAGAATAAGCAAACGAAAAGAATCGCTATACTTGGATAGTGATAAGCGAATCTCTATCGCCTCGGCTATAGTTCGACAATATTCGGGATCGTCAATCGGATAGAGAATAATCTACTAATAATTCTGAAAACATCATGCAAATTTGACTATTTCAGGATAAAAATAAAAAATAACAAGAAATTTGACATTTATCTGTTAGTTGTTAGGTTTAGTAACCTCACATTTTAATGTATGACACTGTTTAAAGTATTTACCTATTTGCTTGGTGCATAATTAATAATATTGTTTAGCGATTTTTTTTAATAGCTGTGGCAAAGAGTAAACATTCTGTTTTGTTAATTTATTGGGTTTTGTTGAAAATCTTGCCAGTATAATGATTTCTTGTAAATTAAATCAAAAACATTGCAAGAATGATAGTTTTTTTTCATTTAGGTATAATATTATTCCACAAACACAACCTTTGACACAACTAACCCTACAAAATTGAAATTAATAACAACAACAACATAACCTCTTTTCTTTTTTCATCGAACAGAGATAAAAAATCTTACACATTGAGTAGAATAAGACAGAACGATATGTCTCTTAAATAGAAAGACCCTTGGAGTTGTCGCTATCATTCGCTTTGCTATCGCATCTTCGGCCATGTTCAGCTAGGCTCGGAAACGTCCGAACTCGGGTACAGAGTACGAAATAGCAAAGAGAAGAGAATCTTTATCGGTGTTTTGTTACAGAGTGCCAATCCAGGCAACCTATGTATTCAGGGACGGACCTTGGGTCTAAAGTAGAGAAATAGGTATCCTAAGAAAGGAATCAGTATGCTTCCATCTACATTTCACTTATACTTAATTCTATAGGTAAGGCATATGGATTTCTACACATCGTACCTAGCCTAAGTGAAATGAAGTTTTTTCATATCTCTCACGATAAGTGAGTTATTCGACTTCCTCGCACTAATGCCGCACCCTATATATACTGTCCTAGGTTACGTCTAATGTAAATATTAAAATATTACGTGACAGTTACCTAACCTTAAAAAGACACGTCCGGTCTGCTTTCGTTTTCAACTTGACCTTACCTTGATACTTTTAATTGTTTTAAATAACCTAACTTATTGTAAATAATTTCGAATGAATTTAATTCTGTTTTTTATGTAATGCCAAAGGCATCACAAATCTCTACAACGTGACAACCTTCGAAGGTGTTTAGAATGTGATCATTGCACTGATCTAACATAATTTTTTGGCTTCACAATTTAAAGTTAACAACTGAGTCCATCTTTGTTAAACGTCCACGGGCTTTCCATACTTAAAACTTACCCTGTATACTTATATTAACTACACGTTTGTTGTAGGACAACTTCTGTGATTATAAATGTTTATTTATTGTTTATATTTTATATTATTTAATTAATTAAACAAATTCTTAAATAGACACAGACTATACATATATGTTTTTAATTTCTTACAGAATATGTCAAGAAAATAAATTCTCTTGGGGGGATTATTGTATGTGAAGTTTGTGGAAACATGTTTACGAAACGAGTAGGCTTTTTTTGTCACTTTTCAATAAATCACAGTTTTAAAGGGAGGAAAGTATATAAGACTAAAATCGACCAAAAACAAATCGATAATAGTAAAACTACAAATAATTACAATACAATTCCTATTGATCCTAATATAGTTGTAAAAGAAGAAATTGAAATAGTCGAACATGAATTAAAAGAAGAGTCGCAGGAGACAGATCAATTGAACAATGCTGAAGATTTTAAATCGTGCACTAATAAAAATGTTACAGATATTAATACCGAAAACTGTGATACAGATAAGAAGACTTCATCTTTTCCACAAAACCGTTGTTTTAATACAAATTTATATGAAAAGGAAATTCCTTTTACGTGTGATTTTTGCTCAAAAACTTTTTTCTACAAAAGTCAGTTAAATATACATATGCGTTTTCATTCGGGAGAAAAACCATTCAAATGTGACATTTGCTTGAAATGTTATTCACTGAAGTGTCATTTCAATGTACATTTGCGCAGCCACAAAGGAGAAAAGCCGTTCAAATGTGAACTTTGTTCGAAATCATTTAGACTGAAGTACACTTTAAATATACATATGCGTCTCCATACAGGTGAGAAGCCATTCAAATGTGACATTTGCTTGAAATGTTTTTCACAGAAAAGTCACTTGAATGTACATTTGCGCATCCACAAAGGAGAAACGCCGTTCAAATGCGAAATTTGCTTAAAGTCATATAAAGAGAAAGGAACTTTAAGGAGACATATGCATTGTCACACAGGGAAAAGACCATATGAATGTAAAGTTTGCTTAAAAACCTTTACCGATTGTGAAAATTTGAAAAGACACATGCGTTGTCACACGGAGGAAAAACCATATAAATGTGAAGTTTGCTCGAAATCATTTACATTGAAGGGTAGTTTAAATATACATATGCGCTGTCACACAGGGGAAAAACCATTCAAATGTGACATTTGCTTGAAATGTTTTTCACAGAAAAGTAATTTCAATGTACATTTGCGCAGCCACAAAGTAGAAACGCCGTTCAAATGCGTAGTTTGTTCGAAACCATTTAGAGTGAAGAATAGTTTAAATAGACATATTATGGACTGTCACACAGAGTAAAACCATATGAATGTAAAGTTTGTTTAAAATCCTTTACAAAATGTGAAAATTTGAAAAGATATGCGTTGTCACATAAACGTTAAAAATTGAAAATATGTGTGATAATTGAGACGTTTTATTATTTTGCTGTAAATTATTCCAAATTACACACTACTGAAATAAATAAACATAACAAATTTTTGAAAGATTACAACTTTCTTGTGTTTTATTTATTTATGAATTAACAATACTATTACGTCAAACCTGTACTGAGGATATGTAGAGGTCCATTTGAAGAAAAAGAAGAAGATATACATCTGGAATCATCTAGAGCTGTCATCGAAAAGTCGAGATCTGTCTAGAACCGTCGGTGATTTAATGGAATATACTGTAGTTTAATCTTCTTTAAAATAAAACACTGATTATATGTACTAACACCTTTTAATCTACTTTTATTCTTACAACATCAAACCACCTATGTGTCTTTCATTAACGGACTTATGATTTTTTTTTACTTGATGTTTTCGTTCTTTTAGTGTTTTAGATTTTATTATTCATTAGTTACAGCTATGTCTACCCCTGAGGCAATATTGGTCGCTATTCATGGTCAACAAACACTACGAGATTTACTAATGACAATAGTGACTACAACATAACCTCATAACGTGACAGATAAACAGATAAATCGGTCAAAATATTCCGAGCAAACAGATTTACCTCGGACTGATATGAGCTGAATTACCGAACAGTTCAGATTTACCTCCCCTACCTCTAGATGTAATAAACGAACGATTCAGGAGCGTCTAAATGTAGTACTCTTTACCAACGTTGCCAAGTGTAGTCCTAAACTGAAAGGGCGCCATCGAGTATCTCCGGTGGCGCTCGGCTTTCATGCGAAGCGCGCACGGTTCTAAAGCTTTTAACCTTCTATACGATATCATTAATGTGTGCAGAGATTAGCCCAGCGTAAGTGTGCTGGGCTCCTAACACAGAGGTACCAGGTTCGAGTCGTGTCCGAGTCAAGATATTTTTATTTTCTTATTGTTTTTTTCAAAAATTGACTAAAAATACGAAGAATTTTTCGATTCGGATTAGGGTAGGGGGTAAGGTAGGGTGGTTTTGGTTAGGTTATTATTGAAAATTATTATAATAATCTGTCAATTACACAATTCAATTTTTCGATTCGGATTAGGGTAGGGGGTAAGGTAGGGTGGTTTTGGTTAGGTTATTATTGAAAATTATTATAATAATCTGTCAATTACACAATTCAATTTTTCGATTAGGGAAAATGTATCTATGCATTCGTGAGTTTTCCTTTTTGTATGATAATTCTGTATTGTAAACTCGAACAATTTTCAGTACGTTTTGCTAAACATAATTTTAAAAATGACAAATATTGATTTCTTAACACATTGCTTTTTAATCAACTGTGATAAATATCATTATTAAAATATTTTTACTTTCCAAAACACAAACGTTTTAGTTTAGGACTACACTTGGCAACGTTGGTAAAGAGTACTACATTTAGACGCTCCTAACGATTCAGACTAAAAAGATTGATCGGACTCAAATAACGAACGCAGCTATTGTAATCTACCTCATCCATCACTTCCGTTTCCTTTTCTTACACGTGTCATCCGTCACATCTTATTTTTCATTTCAGCCATGTCCATCGAAACCAGAGCGCGTACTCTGTAACTTGATAGAAATAGAAATAGAAAAGAAATTTCTTTCTATCGACAAATGCTACTCTCTATGACTTTTTCCTGTAAACTTCGGGCGAGCTCGGGTAGAAGGAAACGAGTACTATCTAACTTGAAAACATTTTCAGTTTTTTATATTCTGTGATGCTTTTGACATTTAGTTGCCAGTAATATCAATTATTTCCATTTCTGGGTTTTGTTTCGATGTCTTTTCATCCTGCCATTCTATACAGAATGTTTAACTTTTTACCAATCTTTAAAAACCGACATTTGTTTCATGACTAAGTATTATTGAACTCTAATATAATGTACTTCTTGGTTGTGATCGGTAATCAATTGGCTTGTACAGCGAGGGTCGTACGTTCAAGTCCTACGAAAATCGTTTTACTTTCAATTTTTTTTATGTTTTTATATTAATTATCATAGTTTGGCAGAATAATATAATAAAAATAATATGTAAGTCAACCAGAAGGTAGTCTCAGGCGTTCAAGGGCCGACTGCTCAATGATCTTGAGCGTCAAGCCCTCTACCCTTACCCTGCCCTCATGCAGGGGTAAGGCTACTTACAATGGTCTGTCGCCAGGTGCCCCAAGGTCAGAACCAGTAGCTGCCGATCCTCTGTTCGGCCACGCATCCTATGGGCCGGGTCCTCCCACCACAGAATTCAGGTTTTTGATGAGGTTTGTCTCCTCTTGGTCCAGGCGGCTAAGCCAAGACCCCCGACTCTCTAGCCCGCGAGACATGACCACAGACAGCTAGATTATCGGTCTCGCGGTGGTACCCCTTGGGGCCCTCCGGTATCGTTTACCCCAGTGCAAACGCTAAGCCACGACACTACAGCCGGGTTGGGGGGTTGGTCGCGATGGGGCCTTCGGAGTCCAGCTGATAATCTTGCGGGTTTTAAACCGCTCATACCAGCCCCGACCCCTACTGCCCACACTTCCCAGCACCCTTCAGAACTGCTATATTGCGGTTTTAAGCGCTCAAACAGTCCTTCCGAGCGCTGGGTATCCCCTATCCGCCACCTCTGGAGACGCGCTCGATGAGTACCACCACACGGGAAACATAAAAACGTAAAAAAGGAATAGGGTTATGTTATTATTTCAACATTTCACATAGACATGTTATATAACCCAAAAGAGCTCGACGTAATTTTGTTTTGTGAATAGCCCAGACTTATATGCCTACAAAGTCAAAGATCTTTGTCGGCATTTAATAATGTAGGCTATTTTTAAAAAGAGAGGAAGTGTCGCTTCCGTATGAATGGGTTATTCTGAGCCCCCATCTTTGTATTAAAATCGCCCATTCAATTTACTTGCAATCGTGAGACTTGTTTAGAGAGATATGCAATTTGAATGTACATACGTACAATTTAAAAAAAAAAAAGCTAAAACTCATCCAACTGTAAAAATTGTACAAGTGTAAATTCATCAAAAGATAAAATTTTTCAATTTCCTACCGAGTACGTTCATCTTTGTTTAAATAGTAGCAGACCAACTTGTAGGAGGCGCTAGTGAATGTTCTAGTAGGTTATCGATTTGAGCTACTGAGAATTCCAAACCAGTGATAGTCTATGATGGTTTTATGTCATGTTCACAGACCGTAAGTGGTCTATGGCAGGGTATGGTAACTCTGAACGAGCGATGGTACGGCCACCTACTGGATCGGAAAAGTTACTAAAATTGCTGATTTAATGAAAACTGTAACGCTGCTGGTAGTTATTCTAGATATTTGCGCATGCCTCACGGCTACGGCTCACATTGTAGTCTTACGCCATTTTACGGTTCATGTATGTCGTGCTTCAAGTTTGTTGTTAAAGTGTGAATTAGTTAATATTATCTTTCAATAATCATTATCGAAAAAGACAATGTCCAAATTTATTGTGAAGGAATATAATGGATATAGTGAACTCGGTAAGTTTAATTTTAGTAAAATAAAACAAAACATCTTTCGTAACATAAAAAGTGACAAATTACTAAAGTAGTTTTTTGTTTATACAGCTTTATACTTCCAATCCAGGAAGAACAGCTTTTAATTTGATGGAACGAAGTGGGAACAAATGCTCGGATTTGAAGAGGTAATTTTTTACACATATATTTATTGAATGTTATTAAACATGCTTATATGTTTTAGATTATAAACCAAAGAAGTTAAAGGACATTTGTTTGTATCAATTGTATCCCACAAGAAACAATTCCATCTACAAGCAAATAGTGTGTCTAAGAAGTGTTGAAGAGCATTAAAGCCATTCTGAGTGGTTGATAATCGTATGAAAAGTAATATAAATCTCATATAGTATAATTATATTTGCAAATAATAAAATTCTTTGCAGATACCAGGATCATTATGGAACCATCTATGGAGACTCCCTCCTTAAGAAGTGCCAATAAAAGTCTACTGGAAAAAGGTCGAACAATTTTCAAAGGTAAATAGTTTCGAGAAACAAAATAAGTATTCAAACCTTCACAGTACTATGTGTTTGAGCTAATTAAAAATGTTTATAAATATATTGATGATAGTCATATATTGTCCTCAAGATTGACTAGATTAAACGATGAAATAAAACAATTTAGTTTGTTTAATATCATCGTTTAGTATGGATCTTCATCAAGTAAAAGCCTCATCTATTCAATTTACTAGATTGGCATTTTAAACTACACTTTGCTAATAGTATACAAGATTTGGTATTTAGTTAGTTTTATTTGTAGCAACCTGTAAAAGTCAATGTTTTTCGCATTTTTTAATGTATATATAGCTGCCTACAGTACCAGTTGATCAATTTGTTCAAGTTTTTTAAAAAATCTCGATACTTCTGTTTTCCTTGAAACTTAAAGGAAATTTTCACCTATTGTAGGCTCCTGTATATTTATATTACATACATTTGTGTGCTTACTAATATCACTTTTCTTATTTGTAGAACTTTTATAAAACAGTTGACTGTGAAATAAAAAGTTAAGCCAAAAGATATAAAAATTTCAGTCTCATTCTATCATTTCTTTGTGTTATATTTAATTATTTCTGCAATCCATAGTGTGAGCTCACTATTTCTATATTTGCTTTTTAAACATGCATTTTTATTACTGTTGATGAAAACTATAATCATTATTATCTAATTAAAAAGTTTTCATCACCTTACAGGGCATGCTGATTCTTTTCAAAATTATTTACTCAAATTTTATTTATTATTAACTGTATTGTTAAGCTCTTATATTATGTCTTTCTGTTTGTCTTGAAATAAATGAAAAAAACGATCTGTTTATTGTTATTTTTGGTAATGAATAAAAGTATATAAACTGGTTGATTATTGTTTAATTTTTCCCACTTCAGGCATTGTATGGTCCATATTTTGACATTTCATTTAATCTAACTTGACTATTTGAATGTTATTAATATAATATCAATCAAATGTTGAGTTACTTTAAATGAAATATCAAAAAATGGACCATAAATGCCATATTTCAATAAAAGTAATATTACAGTAATTTTGAATATGCCGCCAAAAACTGTTAAATTACAGGAATCTACTTTTTCGGCAGTTAGCGAGGACCACAACCATGTAAAAGGTGTTAGAGCTTACTTTTCCGACCTGTAAGATGGCGCCACCCGTCAAAATTAATTCGCCCTAGTTAGCGCCACGGTCAGATGCCTATCTATAAGTATGTTATCTGTGGTCTATGGTCATGTTGACAATTTAGTGGATTGTAAATACTATTTTAAAAATTTTGTGCTTTAGCAGCTCTGGCTTTAGTTATGTTCACAGATTACCGATAAATAGAAATGGTTCGAAGATGTATAATATGTAAAAAACCATGGAGAAAAATGATAGATCGATCATTTCATAGGTAAACTTTTCAGAGGTTGTGTCAAGAAAACTGTTCACTTCATTCTTTATAGGTTCCCAAAGGAATATGTTAGACGAGAAACGTGGATGGAACATTTATACGTAACAGAAAGTGATCTGCTAAAGACGAAAGATGCACTTGTATGCTCGGACCATTTTGAGTTAGAGGATGTTTATACTAACTTAGGTGGTCAGCATTTCCTAAAATTTAATGCTGTGCCTAAAAAGTAAGTAACAGAAGAATTAAAAAATAAATAAATGAAGATATCCTATATTCAAATTTTGAACATACCAATAAAATGATTATAATTATTTTAGGTTGGTAATTCTCGAAGCAACAAGCCTAAATGCATTACCTACTATTGAAAGAGATGAAGATAATTCTCCTTCAATAATAAATGAGCCAACATATACATATATTGAGGTATATATTCACTAATCAGTTTTTTTTTAAAGTAGTTCAATTCTATTTTTGCCAAAACTGGCAGGTACATTCTTTCCAGTAGTGCAGTTGCAATGGACAAATTTTAAAATTCTCACAATATTGTAGATACAAATTACCATAAATCTTTGTACCTAGGTAGTTAAGGTGGCATGTTGAGTATCAGTATCAGTGAAATAGATGTCAAGAAATAAATATCTGTATGATTTCATAATCATTGATGAATTTAATGATTCTTGTTCGTAAATGGATGTAAACAATGGTTTTATTTAGGAAAAAAAAGAGTTATTATGGAATGTTGACATTAAACAAGAGCCATATGACCTGTATCCCGAAAATATTTCAAGTCAAATTGAACAACATGTATTTGCTACTCCAAATTTTGAAGAATGTGATGTTTTAGTTAAAAAAGAGTTGAATAGTGATCATAATAATGAACATACAGAACAGCAACTAAAATGCTCAAAAATAAATAAGAAGAAGCGAAGGAAATTGAAGAGTAAGTGAAATTTTATTCTTTTGTACATGGAGACTAGATATAAGGAGCACACAATCTGTATATAGGAAGTGTCCATTGAAAAGAGGAAAATTGTTGGTGCTAGTATAGCTAAAGGGTCAAAAGTTTTTAGAGTAAGGGAGATGGGGTAAATTATTTTAGCTTATGTAAATGGAGGGTTTGTTTATTTTTATTAGGTTACTTTTTAGCAAAATTCATGGAAAAAATAAGTATTTTGCATAGATCATTATACATATAATTATGTTACATTATAAAAATGAAAATAATAAAAAAAATTATACCTATACATATCATGTGAATAATTCAACAAATATTTATGTTGTTACCGACAATGCCCCGAAAAAGATGATGAGTGAAAATGAAATCCTCAGAGAATTCATAAGGGGTTAATGTGCTGTTCATTCATTTTAATTTGATTCTCTGTGAATTAGTATATAAGAAAAGAAAAAGTTAATTTATTAAGAAAATTATAGAAGTAAAAAATAGTTACTTAAATAAAAATTATTTTACTTACTGTTGGTCAGAAAAAAGACAGGGACTGAGGTGTATAATTTTTTTTATTTTTAAATTTACGTCCAGCTCGACAACTTTTCACAACACACGTTTTTCCATTAATTTTTTTAAATTCCATATAAAAATAAACACTACTAATGTGACAGATGTTATGTTAGGTTAACTCAGTCGGCGTACTTGACTCTGTCTTTTTAACCTCTAGCTACTCTCGCGCCATTTGCTATTTACTGCTTACTGCTGAACACTTTTTCGACATTTCATAAAAATCATGTAGGTAGTTAACTATACACAGAGCAGTTCAATGAAAACTATCCACTCCGCATAATTCCGAAGGCGTCACTTTTATGAAAAAATGAAAAAATATGTATAAAAATCACATAAAGGTGACATTATAACTTTAACCTCCTCCCCACTCCTCCCAATTTTATAAGTGGAACACCCTATACATTACTGCTTTGTTGGATTCTCCTCTAGAAGAGGATTACAAAAATGTATAATACATTCTAACTTATTTTATAACATGCTCAAATGAGTACACACATTCCAACATTGGGCCTCGTCTACCTATCCACCGAGAGTGTAATGTGGAGGTGCCTAACATAGCCGCACTATTTACTTAATTGAGTAGAGCTAGTGCTGCGGTAAAGCCATAGTTTACATTGGAATTATCCAAAACACCCAACAGATTGACTTTTCACTTATCCAACAATGCAATCATGTATAAGGTGTTCTATTTAAAAAATTGGGAGGGGTGACCGTAAGGGGGAGGGGGTTAAAGTTATAACGTCTACATATGAACAAAAAGATGTCCTCCTGTATATGATTATAGACGTGTTTTTCTATTAGTTCATAAAAGTGACTCCTTCAGAATTATGTGGGGTGGATAGTTTTCAATGAAATGCCTTGTATGTGTAAGCCCGTTGTGACACAACCTGTATATACTCTTTCCAATTTCTTACAGAATATGTCAAGAAAACAAATTCTCTTGGTGGAATTATTGTATGTGAAGTTTGTGGAAACATGTTTACGAAACGAGTAGACTTTGTTCGTCACTTTTTAACCAGTCACCGATTTAAAGGGAGGAAACTATATAAAACCAAAATCAACAATACTAAAACTACAATTAGTTGTAATACAATTTCTATGGATCCTAATGTAGTTGTAAAAGAAGAAATTGAAATAGCTGAACACGACTTGAACAAAGAGTCGCAAAGTAATAATTATGTGCACTGTGATACAGCTGAGCAGTTTTCTATTCCACACAAAGATGTTAATACCAATTTACGTTATGTAACAGAGGAAAAGCCGTTTTTATGTGATATTTGTTTGAAATCTTTTACACAAAATTGCGATTTATTATCTCATATATGTCAGCTCAGAGGGGATAGACCATTCAAATGTGAAACTTGCCTCAAATCATTTAAAGTGAGAGCTAATTTAAAAGAGCATTTACGTCTTCACACTGGCGCAAAACCGTTCAAGTGTGACATTTGTTTAAAATCATTTTTACAGAAATCTAATTATAACAAGCATGTACGCTGCCACAAGGGGGAAAAGCCGTTTAAATGTGACGTTTGCTTAAAGTTATTTACACAAAAAGGTAGTTTAATTGCTCATTTGTATACCCACTTACCGGAAAAACCGTTCAAATGTGACGTCTGCGCAAAATCGTTTGCACAGAAAAGTCACTTGGATAAACATTTTCGTAGTCATACAGGCGAAAAACCTTTCAACTGTGAAATTTGTTTGAAATATTTTTCCAATAAAGATTCGTTGAATAGGCATGCGCGTTGCCACACTGGGGAAAAGCCTTTTAAATGTGACGTGTGTTTCAAACCTTTTGGACAGAAACAACAGTTGACCAGACATTTGCGTTGCCACTTGGAAAAACTATTTGAATGTGATAGCTGTTTAAAATATTTTAGAAATAAAAATGATTTACATACACATTTCTGTTGCCTCCAACAAAAAGAAGATTACAGTAGTACGAAAATTAAGAAAGTTAATAAATTCGGAAATTGTTTTTAAACAAATCACGATTTTTGGTCACCAACAGTTTATATTGTAAATTGAATGTTTTTTCTTGTATGGAAGCGTTTATATGGGTATGCGGTGAATTTATCGAATGACAATTGACCGGATGCCATTTATCGAATTGGTGAATTTATCGAATGACAATTTGACCGTTTGACTGAACGCTAACCCTAATTACGGCAGGTACCTAATGGTGATAAAATACGAAGGTGGTTTGGTAGGGGTAGGTTTGGTTGGGTTATTTTTGGAAATTATTATAATTTATTCTTCAAAAATTGACTAAAAATACGAAAGGTGGTTTGGTAGGGGTAGGTTTGGTTGGGTTATTATTGAAAATTCTGTTTTTCGATAGATTGTATTCGGTCAATTGTCATTCGATAAATTCACCTATTCGATAAATTGTTTTTCGATAAATTGCATTCGGTCAATTGTCATTCGATAAATTGTTCTCGATCAATTCACCTAGACCCGTTTATATGGAAGTACAAAGCGTCTTCACGAAGTGGTCGAGCATTATATCGTCTAAAAGGAGGAAAGTTCAAAAACGGCATAAAATAAAATTGTTAATAACTTGTTGTACGTAAATCTACGCAGTCATATTCCCATCAAACACTAGCCATTGTGTACGTTCACAATGCCTCCTCAAACATCAACGGTACCACCTGTAATCGCATGTTCCCCAGTACTTTTCTTACCACTACCACTTCCTCGGATTTGTCTATATGACGTAACATCTGGAATATGGTAGTTATTGTCCTCATTTGATGGAAACTATCACTCACTAGATTGTCATACTAACTCCTACTCATTTTTTATTTTAATAATTTTTTTATATGATCCGATCCCATTAAGTAGCATTTGACAGAAACTGATATCGCAACTTTAATTGAGTGGTTATTACGAAATATTAACTAAAACTACCCCTATCCAATAACAACAATTTTATTTTATATTTACGTGGTTATAGAAATCACTTACCTAATCGATTTGGTGATACTAAAGGTGTTTGCATAATAACTACTAAGCGGCACTACCTAAAAGTTGCACAAACTTTAATGTGTAAAATAATATTTACGGCAACCAAACGATATCACTTAACCACTACCTAAAGTGCGTCCTTTAGTTTTAGTGACGTTTTGGGAACCATGTATGTATGTATCATGGGGTTACATTCACTGAGACCTAAAAGATCTATTGTGCCCCCTCACTTCTACTTAGTTCCTGAGGAACGCCTCAGAGACTAGTAGCTCCTTTAGTCCTATTTCCATGAGGAATTTAAGAATATCTGCAGGTTTCAACTTAGGAGTCTGAATTGCTGTGCAATTCGCAAGTATGTGGATGGAGGTTTCTTCTTACATGCCACAGAATCTAAATTCTTCTTCCTCCACTATTTTGAGCGTTTTCAGGTGCCCGTTCAGGCGACAATGTCCCGTTAGGATTCCTGTTATAACTCTTAGTGCAGTTTTACTTTGACTTAATTTGATCTCAACAGGTTGTAGTCTCCCATCAGAATCTTTGATTGTCTATAAGCCCTACTAGATCTTTCCAATGGTCAGATCTTCTCTTTTCTTCGGCTTTCCCAAAATGGTTCCGGCTCCCAAAAGGGTCTTTCAGTTTTTGGGAACCATTAATACCTTTAAAGTGGCGACACTTATTATATAAATGTAGTAATTCTTGCCAAATTGTTGCCACCAAAGTCACTTTAAAGTTGCTATTATCTTAGAAATTCACTATAGTAATTGTTCCTTATTGGTGACATCGTCCTTGAAGAACAAATCATGGCGTGGTCGGTAGTGATGAGCAACAAGAACAATACCAAGACTTAATATGCAAGACCAAGACTCAACGTAAAAAAAAAATAATTATACACTGATGTATTTTGAATATTATTTAAATAGTAGTGAAATAAAGAATTTTGCTAGTTGATAATTTATTGTAAATTATTGATAATTTATAACCATGATGAACTTTTGGAAGTAAAAAAAATAAGAAACAAGTAAAATGAACAAGACCAAGACTAAATAACAGAGGTGGGTAAAATAGGTTTAAAAAAATATTTAAAATAAAAGATACAAAATAGGTGACCAAAAGGTATTTAAAATGTTAAATAGAAAATAGATTTGAGAATTCTATTTAAAATAGAAGATAGAAAATAGGTATTTCAGATAGATATTAAAATAGTAAATAGGTCTCGTGTAAAGGTATGAAAAATTAAAAATGCGTTGCTTTTTATAAATGTATTTTTTAAATACATTCAATTTTTATATATTATAATAAATATCTTTTACTTCTATGTAGAGCCTATTAAATAGCCATTAGCTTTTAGTAGAAGCTTATTCTCAAAATTGCGGTCTGTCATTGATCTTCGTTTTGGTCTCATCACCATCCCAGCATATGAGAATAACCTTTCAACAGGTGCGGATGACGCGAATGGAGTATTACATTTAATAAATAAGGCCCAGATTTTTTTATTTCATATAAAATCTAATGACTATAAGCAAAAACCATTAATATGTAAATACAACTCAGCGTTAACAACAAACATACAACAATATACCTATAACAATTATTAGAAGATACATACATCTACAATTGTTTCAAATCCCAAGTTTAAAACGAAGTAGTGGAATAAAATCGTCGTCTCTGAGATATAATATTATTAACTAGGCGTTTGAGTCCACAAAATTTGAGTATCTCTTGATCTCTATCTATACAGGGTAATTTAAAAACATAGGTCTCTGCCATAGGTAAAACAAAACTCGCTGTCAACTCAGCCAACTGTCAACGCCTCTATCATCTAGTGCTGCCAGAATGAAAAAGCAAATTGTACTAAACCGAACACAAAATGTACCCGAAAAAAATACCAAGGAATAAATTGTAACTCTTTGAAATCCTAATCGGCAACTCTGACACATCCTGTATCGGAATCGGATGGTCCTATTTAAAATAAAAAATAGGTCAAAACAGTTATTTAAGATGATAAATATAAAATAGGTTTCACGCATCTATTTAAAATAGAGATACAAAATAGGTATTTCTATTTTAGATAGGTATTTGAAATAGAAATATTTCAAATAACTACCCACCTCTGCTAAATAAAGCTTTCTTTAGTGCGTTTTTGTGTAAAATATGGGTAATAACAAGAAACCACGCAAAAAGCGTCATTCGTTAACGTTTTGTAGACAGTTTAAACAAAAAATGGAAGGCACCAAAACGCTTGAGCATTATTACCTCGTGAACAAACGGCAGATATTGTCGTAACAGATGAAACGATTAATTTTAATATTATACCAGGTGCTATAAAAATGTTATGATTTTCCGAAATTTCAAAACGTCCTGTGGGGTATACAAGCTATTGCAATTAGTGCCAATTCAAAGCCTCATGTTTCTTTTACATTTTCTTTATTTATTCATTTGTTTATCTTTATTACTTCACGAAATACACCGTTTTGAAACACCATGTGTTTTTATTCACATGAAATGAATTTATCAGACAACTCGCACAGGAGTTGGGGATTTAAATTAAGATCGTTGCGCCGTAGCGCTATAATTGAACTACTTTGTACATTGTTGTATAACCTCAATGATCTTTTACATAAGATTTCCGTTGACTGATAGTAGTTTAGACGTTGCCTTTGGTTTCTTTTCGTTTTTTTTATTATATTCGTAGTTCTATAAGTAGGTATTGTTAATTGTATTTATTATGGCAAAGAGAAGCAAGGTTATAAAATAATGTACAAAGAAATAGTTTCGTTTTATGCCACCAAATAGAGTATCGCTTATCTTGAATTCCCAATAGAAATCGAAGATACACGTCACAAACTGACAACCATGTCAATAGTTTTTTATTGACAGCCCAGTAATAATTAGAAAAAGAATGATCTTTAGCCTTGGCCGATATACGACTGTGTTTCAAGCAGAGACGGTTGCCGCTATAGCTTGTATTGATGAAAACATCAGAAGAGGATATACCGGACAAAAAAATGAAAATATTCACTGGCTCTGCTTAAAGCTATCAGTAATCCAACAACTTGGTCTGAAGTCTGTAGTGAATAATGAACACCAAACGAGAAATTTAACTCGTGATGAATGTGTTGAGGCAGCTACGTCGTTACATGGTGAAGGGTGGCGTTACAACTACATAGCTGGAATGTTGAGAGTATACCTATCACACAAATATAGCGAGAGCAATTCAAAGGTACGCGGAAACAGGAGAACATTCCAGACGGGCCGGTAGAGGTAAAACTCGTGTTAACACTGCTTTTTAAGAGTAAGTGCTGTAAGGCAACGATTTATAACTGCAAAAAATTTAAGAACAAACTTCACTCATATCCGTTTAAACTGTACGCCAACGATTGAGGGAGGCAAATTTAAGACCCAGGATTGCATCTCGCATTAACAGTAGATCATCGAAGAGCCGGATTGAATTTTGCCAATGAGCACGTTAATTGGTTGGAAGTAGATTGGGAACGTATTCTTTAGACTGATGACTCAAGGTTCAGTTTGTATAATTGTGACAGACGTATTCGCGTCTATCGTTGACCCCATGAAGACTAAATAAGGAGAACTTACTCATGCGGAAAAATTAACAAAACATGTTCTTAAAATCGTCTATCTAGCAGTTTGTTTTTTCACCGCGGCGTCGCGCATTGCAAATACGATACCATCCAATTAAGTATACCTAACCTTAGTTTTTATAAATGACAGTAGCCAAATTGTAAACAATACCTGACATTATTTAGTGTTAGTGAACGATAAAAACTAAAAGTACGAACCAGAATTGTTAAAAATTAAAAATGGACAAGGTGTGTATTGTTAAAAATTGCATATTTCTGTCATGGAATTTGTTATTTATTGAATTTATTTAATATACCTTGTAACGCTGCTCTCTCCTCTCGAGACAGATCCCGGCTAGACTCTCAAGGGTGGATCGACTCCATGGTAGTGTTACACTAGGTATGCCAGAGGGTTGACAGACTATAAGAACTTAGGGCGCCACTACCTTTTTAGACATCGACGAAAGAAAATGAAATTAATTTAATCTATATAAAAAACAAGACTAAGGTGAGAAAGGAAGAAACCCCTTAGAACTTAATTGAAAGTTAATAATAAAAAAGTTGGAATCTTACATAAACCTGGACACGATCCCCTACAGCTCTTACAGCCGGGTAGATGAGAAATTAAAAAAAAAAGAAATTCAAAATATTAACTTTATTCTACCTTAAAAGGAAGATGAAAACAGGATAGAATGAGACCTGCACTTTATAGGTGGGTAGGTACTTAGCTTATTTGGAAACGGATGATTTCTTGTCGAAATTGATGCTAGAGATGCCTAATAGGTGTATCCTAGTGGTTGGATAACGATATTCTTGCTGTGCAACGGTATCCTAGAAGCTGAACTTACCACAGCAATTGAAGGTAAAACTTTGAAAAATTTGAGATACGATAGACGGTCGGTAGCGGAAAAGAAGGGCAATGCTCTCACCCCTGATTTATAGATTCCGTAACGTAACGCAAGGATTTCCGTGAGACGATAAAAGATAAATCATAGGACGACTCCACTACCATTCATAGATTACTTCTGTCATCGTACCACAACGCAACTTCGAAAAGATGGAGATGGGTATCTCTCGCGTTACAGCCGTGATCACCGTCATGCGTAAGGGCAATCTATGAATGGTAGTGGAGTCGTCCTATGATTTATCTTTTATCGTCTCACGGAAATCCTTGCGTTACGTTGCGTTACGGAATCTATAAATCAGGGGTCAAAGTGGAATCGGCCGTTGACATAATATATGTCAATTGTCTAAGCGGTCAGAGTAGGAGAATTTGACATTACAGAACTATAATTGGAAGTGGCTAGTGTGACGGCGAGCGGAAATTAGAGGATTTATTTTATAAAATCGAAACAGGTCGATAGACATGTTACAACGGCTTTAGAATATATAGGTACTTACTTGCACAAAGGGTGTCTTTTTAATTGTCCAAATTTTTCTTTTAAACACTTATTATACTCATTATAACTGTGCTGCGCCTTTAAATGTCTTTAAAAATACCATACAGAAGAGAAGATACGACAAATAGATATTCATATTTTTCATCACGTAATAGCAGATAGGTACCTAAACACATTCAGCAGCACCTGAATATGGAACTAATTATTTCACCACCAAACGATCACAGTTCGATATTTTTTAAGACGGGGACAAAAACGGATTTCTCACTCATAAAATTTTCATTTCTGTTCCCTAACCTCACTTACCTAACTTACTGTCAAATGAGCTATCAACCCAATAAAATACCATGAACTGAAAGTGTATGCAAGGCTCATGATTGGTTGTTATTGTTCTGCAGTCAGATGTTTTTGGTATGGTGTTGACACTGGCGACCTCTACCATTACCAAAAATAGAAAAACATGGAGTTCTCATACGCATTTGGGCATCCTTGTTATAATTGTTACAACACTCAACGCAACAATTAAAAAACATGTCGAAAAAGTTCTCAATTAATAAGCTTTAAATTTTAAATAACAAAAAAAACTGCGGATTTCAAATGAAAGAATATTTTAATGCACAAATCAAACTACCGAACACAAATAATGAAATAAAAATAATACTTGTTGCTGTACCTCTCAGCTGATCGATTGATAAACGCTGGTACACAATGCGCAATCGCGGAGCTTTGTTTCGCCCTCTGGTGAGTTTAGGAAACAAAAATGTTTAGTGAACTTACACGCTAATTGAAGTTACCAGACAAACAACAAAAAAGCAGTGTTCCAACAGAACTAACACAAAAGCCACTGGATTCTTGCGACGTTGCCATAATGTAACGAAGATAAAGAACCCCTAGTTAAAGTTTTGATAAAATGTTTCGGTGCAAATCATTTGAAACTTAAGTGGCAATTAAAATTAAAGGTGCATTTGTTAAATAACAGTTAATAATAAAAAGTCGGTGCAAATGGGTGTTAGTAGTTGAAAGTGGTTTCAATAAAGTAATATTATAAAACAAGACATGGTGTCTAAGGCTCAAAGAAAATTCCTAACATTCGATTTAACAGATGATAATAGGAAGAAATTTAAAACTGTGATCGAATCTTTTAAAGAATAGGTACTGCAAGCCGATCAGGAATGAGACGTGTGACCGTTATAAATTCTTCACGAGAGTCCAACAGGAAGGTATGAAAGTGTTGACAATTTCATCACAGACGTGAAAGTTCTTGCTTCAGTCTGTAACTTTAAGGACTTGGAAGATTCTTTAATAAGAGATGGGATTTTAAGTGGAATCACAGATCTTTTACTTCAAGAAAGACTTTTAAATTTTGTTAGGAAAACACAGTTTAATAATGTTGAGGTAATATAGAAAACAAAGTTAGCGAATGTTATAATTGTTATAAGTGTGGGAAAAGCCATAAGATACGTAACTGCCCATCAGCATTTGTAAAAAATTGTTCCCTGTGTTCAGAACCTAATCATTTTGCTGTTGGTTGTAAATTAAGAAATAATGCTGGCCAGTTCTGTAGTAATTCTTTTAATAATTCCCACTTCTTCGAAAAGTTTCACAATCCTCCAAACTGCAGTTTTGGTAATTTGGTTGCGATTTGGATACGTAGTGAGCTATATAGACAAATTAACTTTTTATTTTCTCTATGATGGTATAATAATCATTATAATATGTAGGGTCTACGCTCCATAAATTATAATATACTGACAGATGCATCTGACACTTCTTCTTTCTCCTTTATTGGGTAATATCGCGTCTGACACTTATCAGCATATAGGTTAGGTATAGCTTAAAGACTTCTTCCTTTTTTTGGCTATATCCTGTGGAATAATTTATCCAGTTTTACACATGTAAAATAACCCTAGGATGGATAACTTCCTTAAATAAAACTGCACTACTGTTATGTAGACGGGCTCTGAATTATTAAATATACATTACTTATGGTGAATATTGATTGGCGTATTAATAAGGTAAGCCTTCACTTCACAACACAGGAAATTTACTTTTCTCGCTTTTGGGGACAGCGGCTTAGCTTGGAAACACCCAAATGACAAAGGAGGTGTACTATCGCTAGAGTACGATATAAAACAATGTCATGGTTCTGTTGATAAACGTTTGTTACTGTTTATTCTGTCAATTGTTATTAAATGAAAAAGAAAGTCGGCCACGTGTTTTAACTTTTTATTCATTGCTATCCACTATCTGATTGCTAACATTTTACGACACCTGCTTATGTTCCATATCAGACTACATAATAAATATATTACATTCTAGCCTAAATCCGGCTCTTCGCTTCAGAGTGCTTTGAGAAGAAGTATAATCGTTGAGTGAAAAATGTATTTTTCACTCAACGGTATAATCCTATCCACTCAGCTGCTCGTCTCCTTCACTTGATCGCTATTAATTCCACTACTAGAATACCTTCACTATTCTCTTGTTCTTGTGTTGATTCACACGCAGTTTTAAAATACCTATCTATATCTTTCTGGTATTGAGCTTAGTATCTCACACATCAAAAGTCTTTATAAAACTTGGAACTGCATAGTAAATAAAAAGGGGATGGCTGAAATATACTTAGATAATTGCTGGGGCTGGATGGTCAGATCTGCGAAGGCTATGCTAAAGAAGAAATAGAAGAATAATATTGTCAACGAAAACTGAGGTAACATACGACAAAAACGTATAATTTATTTATTGTATTGTTAGGAAAATAAGTACTGAATATTTATAATTTTTACCTTATTATGGAAGTGAAACAAGAACCAGTAGATACTTTCATTGAAGAATATAAGCTTGAAATCGAAGAGCATGATGTTGTCCCGAATGAAACTGTCATAAAAAACGAATTCGATTCAATAAAACAGGAGAATGATGATGAAACAGTTGATGATTCCGACATAAAATGCAACTTGGCTGAAATAAATATCAAACAATCAATAAAAGGTATGTGAACAATGTTTACTTAAAACACAATGTAAGAAACATTGCTATGGTAAGGGAACCTTTTTTAACCTCACTTGTAAATAGTTTATAAATTATAAATAATGGCAAAAATAGGGACATCTTTCCAAGCCCATTTAAATTGATGAATAATCATATTCGTTCAGTGTGCAGACAATAATATTAAATAGATTTAGAATTAATTATGCATGTGATTTCATTAATTTGTTTGCCAATGATACATTATTAATTTTTAGTGATACTAGAAAGTTTGGAGAAAGCTATTGATAAAATGAATTCTACCTTAAATGATGTAAATGAGTATTTAAATTTGAAACTAAATTTCTTAAAAACCCATGCCATATGATCTTCACCCACGGGTGTGAAGCTAGCTCCTAGCTCCAAACGGGTAAAATTGATCTGGCAACACCGCTCGACCGCTCAGCCGCTGAGATTCGACCGTATTTACGAGGGGCATATGTTATCGAACGTATGGGTTTATATTTTACATATGAAATAATTAATTTTCTCTGCTTTATTTTGAGAAAAAATTACCAGCAAACATAATTACTGAAGTATTGTTTTGTTTCGCCATACTATAATTGCTCCGAAACAATCGTATGAATTATTACATATATCGATGTTTACTTTATTTTCTCTCCTGTATCTACATATAATGATGTCAATGGAAAAAAAAATCAGAAATAGATTGATAAACCGATAGTATTTAACGTGACATATTCAAAAATTACTGACAAACGTTCCAAGGGTGAGAAAAAAAATAAAAACAAGTTTTTTTAAAAAACATACTTTACTTTATTTTCTCTCCTGTATCTACATATAATGATGTCAATGGAAAAAAAAATCAGAAATAGATTGATAAACCGATAGTATTTAACGTGACATATTCAAAAATTACTGACAAACGTTCCAAGGGTGAGAAAAAAAATAAAAACAAGTTTTTTTAAAAATTATACTTTACTTTATTTTCTCTCCTGTATCTACATATAATGATGTCAATGGAAAAAAAAATCAGAAATAGATTGATAAACCGATAGTATTTAACGTGACATATTCAAAAATTACTGACAAACGTTCCAAGGGTGAGAAAAAAAATAAAAACAAGTTTTTTTAAAAAACATACTTTACTTTATTTTCTCTCCTGTATCTACATATAATGATGTCAATGGAAAAAAAAATCAGAAATAGATTGATAAACCGATAGTATTTAACGTGACATATTCAAAAATTACTGACAAACGTTCCAAGGGTGAGCAAAAAAATAAAAACAAGTTTTTTTAAAAAACATACTTTACTTTATTTTCTCTCCTGTATCTACATATAATGATGTCAATGGAAAAAAAAATCAGAAATAGATTGATAAACCGATAGTCTTTAACGTGACATATTCAAAAATTACTGACAAACGTTCCAAGGGTGAGAAAAAAAATAAAAATAAGTTTTTTTAAAAATTATACTTTACATTATTTTCTCTCCTGTATCTACATATAATGATGTCAATGGAAAAAAAAATCAGAAATAGATTGATAAACCGATAGTATTTAACGTGACATATTCAAAAATTACTGACAAACGTTCCAAGGGTGAGAAAAAAAATAAAAACAAGTTTTTTCAAAAAACATACTTTACTTTATTTTCTCTCCTGTATCTACATATAATGATGTCAATGGAAAAAAAAATCAGAAATAGATTGATAAACCGATGGTATTTAACGTGACATATTCAAAAATTACTGACAAACGTTCCAAGGGTGAGAAAAAAAATAAAAACAAGTTTTTTTAAAAAACATACTTTACTTTATTTTCTCTCCTGTATCTACATATAATGATGTCAATGGAAAAAAAAATCAGAAATAGATTGATAAACCGATAGTATTTAACGTGACATATTCAAAAATTACTGACAAACGTTCCAAGGGTGAGAAAAAAAATAAAAACAAGTTTTTTTAAAAAACATACTTTACTTTATTTTCTCTCCTGTATCTACATAATGATGTCAATGGAAAAAAAAATCAGAAATAGATTGATAAACCGATAGTCTTTAACGTGACATATTCAAAAATTACTGACAAACGTTCCAAGGGTGAGAAAAAAAATAAAAACAAGTTTTTTTAAAAAACATACTTTACTTTATTTTCTCTCCTGTATCTACATATAATGATGTCAATGGAAAAAAAAATCAGAAATAGATTGATAAACCGATAGTCTTTAACGTGACATATTCAAAAATTACTGACAAACGTTCCAAGGGTGAGAAAAAAAATAAAAATAAGTTTTTTTAAAAATTATACTTTACATTATTTTCTCTCCTGTATCTACATATAATGATGTCAATGGAAAAAAAAATCAGAAATAGATTGATAAACCGATAGTATTTAACGTGACATATTCAAAAATTACTGACAAACGTTCCAAGGGTGAGAAAAAAAATAAAAACAAGTTTTTTTAAAAAACATACTTTACTTTATTTTCTCTCCTGTATCTACATATAATGATGTCAATGGAAAAAAAAAATCAGAAATAGATTGATAAACCGATAGTATTTAACGTGACATATTCAAAAATTACTGACAAACGTTCCAAGGGTGAGAAAAAAAATAAAAACAAGTTTTTTTAAAAAACATACTTTACTTTATTTTCTCTCCTGTATCTACATATAATGATGTCAATGGAAAAAAAAATCAGAAATAGATTGATAAACCGATAGTATTTAACGTGACATATTCAAAAATTACTGACAAACGTTCCAAGGGTGAGAAAAAAAATAAAAACAAGTTTTTTTTAAAATTATACTTTACTTTATTTTCTCTCCTGTATCTACATATAATGATGTCAATGGAAAAAAAAATCAGAAATAGATTGATAAACCGATAGTATTTAACGTGACATATTCAAAAATTACTGACAAACGTTCCAAGGGTGAGAAAAAAAATAAAAACAAGTTTTTTTAAAAAACATACTTTACTTTATTTTCTCTCCTGTATCTACATATAATGATGTCAATGGAAAAAAAATCAGAAATAGATTGATAAACCGATAGTATTTAACGTGACATATTCAAAAATTACTGACAAACGTTCCAAGGGTGAGCAAAAAAATAAAAACAAGTTTTTTTAAAAAACATACTTTACTTTATTTTCTCTCCTGTATCTACATATAATGATGTCAATGGAAAAAAAAATCAGAAATAGATTGATAAACCGATAGTCTTTAACGTGACATATTCAAAAATTACTGACAAACGTTCCAAGGGTGAGAAAAAAAATAAAAACAAGTTTTTTTAAAAATTATACTTTACTTTATTTTCTCTCCTGTATCTACATATAATGATGTCAATGGAAAAAAAAATCAGAAATAGATTGATAAACCGATAGTATTTAACGTGACATATTCAAAAATTACTGACAAACGTTCCAAGGGTGAGAAAAAAAATAAAAACAAGTTTTTTTAAAAAACATACTTTACTTTATTTTCTCTCCTGTATCTACATATAATGATGTCAATGGAAAAAAAAATCAGAAATAGATTGATAAACCGATAGTATTTAACGTGACATATTCAAAAATTACTGACAAACGTTCCAAGGGTGAGCAAAAAAATAAAAACAAGTTTTTTTAAAAATTATACTTTACTTTATTTTCTCTCGTTGATCTACATACACGAGTTTATTAATGTCCAATACAATTTGGTCCTTAGCATGACAGATTAAAGTATCCTCGTTTCCACATCACCCAGGAGGTAGAGGATTCGATGCGTTTTTTTTAACGTGGTTTCCCCTTTAAGGCCTAATCCTGATAATTTTTTTGCAAAAGGAATTAGTGTGGATTTATGCAGACACATTTAACAATTATCAATTAGCATTTAATAATTAACATTTATCAATTAACAATTAGTAAAACTGCTATCGTTTATGCAGACACAATTATAAATTAGGAGAAAATAGTAAGCATGCGCACGAGCCCGAGATTATAGTTATTTACAATAACCATTAACCCTACATTTTCATGTCCATTTGTGCATTGGAATAATTTTGAAAATGAATTGAACTTGGAAATTAAAAATAAACAAAAATAACAAACACAATATAACCTCTCAACCACTTTTCTATGAAAAAAGTGAAGTTAACTTCAGGATCTGCGTACTAGTTGCGCACTAGATGAAAATTCAGTACAATTAATTTAAGAAGTTAAAAGTTGGCCAACTTCGTAATTGTTAAATGATAAATGATAATTGTTAATTGTGTGCATAAATGGAGTCATAGTGAAATGAGTAGTTCAACTTGGTTCAACTTACAATTGATAAATGTTAATTGTTAAATGCTAATTGATAATTGTTAAATGTGTCTGCATAAATCCACACTTTGTTCTAACATAATATCATTATAGTATATGATCATTTTGATATCAATTGTCTTCTAATATTTTCTCAGTCTTATCATGAAATGAAAAATCCTATCGTCAAATAAATCAAGCATATTGTTACAACTTGTTATTGTTATTATCTCCTTTCTCAACGATCTCATACAACCTTGGTACCTACATAAAATTTCAAAATTACAAAAACGAAAGCAAGAAACTAATAAAAAAAAGGCGGTTATTCTAATCTAAGTAAGAAAGTAAAATATAAATGTTGATATTTCGCAAATGTCTTCAAATAGATCTCTAAATTTTTTTATGGATATATTATAGTCGTCGGTCTTAAGATAAGATATTGGCACAAACCAAAAAAAAAACCCTTCTCGACTGTTATCGGTGGATCAGGTAAGATTGAGAATATTTAATAGGGGTATAGTATGTACAAAAAGTACGAGGAGTAATAAACCCTAATTAAGTATGCAAAACCTTTACAGGGAGCACCATGAAATTTTTGATAAATCTCTTACTTTAAATTACATTTCTTCCGTAAATCTAAAAACCAGGTAGATCGACCCCGTATTTGTTTCAGTTGTAGCAAAGTTTAGGGTTTCTTCGTTGTTAAAGGATTAGCAGATAAGCAATAACGCAATGCAGTGGTGTGTATTTTGGGAAAAAATACGTTTTAAATTATAATATAATAAAAAATGAAAAGAAATAATTATTGGAATACATTTATTACTTACATTTTATTCTATATCCGACTCGGAAGAGGAAGAATCGTTGTTGACATTAATAATAATAGGGTCGATTAAATCATCACAAATATTGTCAATTTTCCACATATTTGCCTCTACTTTGATAACATGCTCGATACAGTTTGTCCAATTTTCCTTACTAACATGACTTACAGCACTCTCAAACAATTTCACAACATCGTTTATTTTAAAAGTAGTATTTTTTTTTCCAACTTCCCCCTTTACCTGAGCCCATATTAATTCTATTGGATTAAGTTCACAATGATAAGGGGGAAGTCGAAGAACTGATATACCACGAGAAGAAGCCATACCTTCTACAATGTAGGTTTTGTATTTATTCTTGTTCATTTTTGCAATTCTGTAAAGTTCTTTCCTTAGTGGATCTTTTGGAAACTTAATATTTTTCGAAATAAGCCACTCCAAAAGCTCTGCTTTACGCCAACGACTTGTGGGCAATGCTTCTCGTAACCGTGAATGGTAACTTGCGTTGTCCATAACAATAACAGCCCCTTTTGAAATCAGATCCAACATTTGAACAAACCATTCCTCGAAGACATCCCCATTCATATCTTCGTGATAGTCCCCCGTGCGTTTTGAAATAAAAGTTAATAATCCACCATCAACAAAACCTTCAGAACTTCCAACATGGACAATGATAAGTCTTTTTCCTTTTCCGGATGGTGGCTGCAAACCTAACGACAAACCTTCCACGAATGCCTGCCTTCCGCTTTTAATGTTTTCATCTTGCCAAGATTTGGAAACTGTATATCCAGCATTTATCCATGTTTCGTCTAAGTAGAAGATTTTCAAATTTTGTTCTCTGGCATGTCGAATGCTTCTTAAATAGTCTCTTCTCCAAAAAACTATTTCCGGTTTATCTATCAAGAGAGATTTTCTATTATGTTTTGTATATCTGAAACCCACATCTTTCAAAAGTTTGCATAATGTCATTCTGGAGAATTTTGGATAGTCCGTATCTTCTTGCACTGATGTCATAATTTTGTCAAGTGTTGGAATTTCCTTTCGTAAGTAAAATCCATGGACTTTACGCCTTAGTCTTTGTTTTAATGACTCATCGATCTCAATTGGTTTTCGGCCTGAAGGAGTTTTAGGAGGTTGAAGAGTTCCATTCTTGCTTTCTTTTAGTAATCTATAAATTGTTGATTTAGCAACACACAACATAGCAGCCGTTAATTCCACAATATCATCAACACTTGCACTTGGATCTTTGTTTTTCAATGATATATAACAATTCAATATCAGAGTTTTTTCATTTAAAGATAATGGACCTGTTTTTGGTCGTTTAGATAGTCCTTGGCTTATCGACATTGTTTGGTACTTGCACAATTAACATTCAACAAATGTTTTAAATATATTCCAACTGTTTACAATATTATGAAAACCATACAACTTCATACAACTTTACTCAAAGAACTAATACTAAGTACTGATTTAATGTACCTACTTTCTTTTAAAATAATATTCCCGATAATGTTTCTAAGAAAACTGGGTTGTTCAATACAAAATGTACCTTACGGTATACCCCCTTAAAATATATTTTGGTACGTCTATGAAATCTACTTAAATGAATGATTTATTACTCCTTGTCCTTTCTATATAGACTATATAGATAATACCATTGTATAAAGATAGGCCTTTATATAGTTATAATACCGTGTATTTTTCTTACACTTTAAAACGCAAAATGTTTTTTGAAAGAGTATTTGAAATAACAATTAATAATGATTTTGTATTTCAAATAATTATGTCAAATTAATTTATTTGAAACGAATACCCAACAGGATAATGCGCGACTAATGATGGAACAAATTCAGTAACTATTTCGCAAACAATTTACTTTTTACCAAATTCTGAAAATGGATCGATTTTCAATTCCAAATGCCGATTTTTTTAATAGTGGGCGAAAATTATGACGTCACCAGTTTTGACACAGTGACGTACCTAATCGTTGATTTGATTTTAAATTGAGATGTGGTTCTTATAATACCTCATTTAACAGGATTATGCTTATCCAAGGCAAAAAAAAAGTAATTTAATTTAATCAGAGAGTAATTTTACAATAAACGAATTAATTAAAGTTAATTAATACACAATAATATTCAGCTGATATGAATGCTCAAAAAGCCAATCGATGAGCACATTCCTCTTCCACATTACGAATAACTTCCGGAGTAATTCTATTAACTTTGTCTCATCCTCCAATTCGGTCTTGCAGCTTCTGTAGATTGCAGTGAGGATTTTAATTAATCTAGTATCTGCAATTTTGACTGAACCATTTGGGTATGAAAACATAATTTGTTTAATAAAACGTGGATTGCGGTTACATAAATCCACGAATCGAAAAATGAAATAAGTTGAATAACCTATTGGGGTGGCTAGTGGGTTAGGGTAGGTTACTAAAGTAATAGCGTGTGAGAGTGCCAAACATAAAACATTTATAACTATTTCTTATTTCATACATCTGAAAACGGACCACCTTAAAACTTTTATTGTTCACTGATTGGGTAAAATTACTGAGAAAATAAAAACAAATATGCGCCTAAAGACAATTTATTATTAGTGGTACTGGGTATTCCATCAATAAATACGGCTTATGTGTAATTGCGTAATGATCCACCTTGATGTTCAGTATAATCCCCAATAAAGGCGGAAATGGATTAACAAAGGTAGTCCCCAAAAATATAATACCCAAGCAGAAGGAGCCGAAGGAGGTACTAGGAACGATTCGTTTGAAATAAATACCCCCTCTGTAGGTTTAGATTAATCTGTGATCCAGCAAACTGTAAGAGTTTGGAGTTTTTAGTTTGCTTACAATCTTTGTCAGATAAAGTGTTGCATTTTTGTTTGTGATTTTGTCTTTGCATTATTTTATTTTATTTTTCAGTTGTGTGATTAGTTTCGTTGAAATGTAAGTATCTTTATTTGGTTCTTCTTCATATTTCACTTCGTAACTATTTTCAGGGAGTACCGAGCATTTTGGAAGAAATTCAACCAAAAAAAAATCCCCACATCACATATTGATTTTGTTCGTGGGGATTTGCTACAAGCTGGCGGTGCTATAGGACATTGTGTGTCCGAAGATTTCCAGATGTCTAAAGGAATTGCTCTTCAATTTCGGTGAGTTATTGGTTTTTTGGGCACTTTTGATAATATATGGTTTTTCAAATAAATATTTTTTTTAGGCGAAAGTTTAATCACACGGACTACTTAAAATCCCAGAAACAAAAAAAGGGTAGTGTGTGTGTACTATATGTACAACAGAGATACATATACTATCTAATAACTAAGCAACTATTTTTCCAAAAACCTAGTTATAAATTCATTTTCATGGCATTACAGGACATGAAAGTCCATGCGACAAGCAATATGGTAAGGACAATATCTTTACCCAAAATTGCTTGTGGCTTGGACGGTAAATCATGGCCTGTAGTGCTAGGAATGATTAGATTTATTTTTAAAGATAGTACAATTAAGATTAAAATTTATCATTTATAGTTTTCTTTTGTTTAGTTTGTGTTGTTTTTTTTAGTATAAGTTATTTATAGTGTTTTATTTTTTATAATTATTGTTTTGGAAAATCGTGGATCAGGCCTTAAAGGGGAAACCACGTTAAAAAAAACGCATCGAATCCTCTACCTCCTGGGTGATGTGGAAACGAGGATACTTTAATCTGTCATGCTAAGGACCAAATTGTATTGGACATTAATAAACTCGTGTATGTAGATCAACGAGAGAAAATAAAGTAAAGTATAATTTTTAAAAAAACTTATTTTTATTTTTTTTCTCACCCTTGGAACGTTTGTCAGTAATTTTTGAATATGTCACGTTAAAGACTATCGGTTTATCAATCTATTTCTGATTTTTTTTTCCATTGACATCATTATATGTAGATACAGGAGAGAAAATAAAGTAAAGTATGTTTTTTAAAAAAACTTGTTTTTATTTTTTTTCTCACCCTTGGAACGTTTGTCAGTAATTTTTGAATATGTCACGTTAAAGACTATCGGTTTATCAATCTATTTCTGATTTTTTTTTCCATTGACATCATTATATGTAGATACAGGAGAGAAAATAAAGTAAAGTATAATTTTTAAAAAAACTTGTTTTTATTTTTTTTCTCACCCTTGGAACGTTTGTCAGTAATTTTTGAATATGTCACGTTAAAGACTATCGGTTTATCAATCTATTTCTGATTTTTTTTTCCATTGACATCATTATATGTAGATACAGGAGAGAAAATAAAGTAAAGTATAATTTTTAAAAAAACTTGTTTTTATTTTTTTTCTCACCCTTGGAACGTTTGTCAGTAATTTTTGAATATGTCACGTTAAATACTATCGGTTTATCAATCTATTTCTGATTTTTTTTCCATTGACATCATTATATGTAGATACAGGAGAGAAAATAAAGTAAAGTATAATTTTTAAAAAAACTTGTTTTTATTTTTTTTCTCACCCTTGGAACGTTTGTCAGTAATTTTTGAATATGTCACGTTAAATACTATCGGTTTATCAATCTATTTCTGATTTTTTTTTCCATTGACATCATTATATGTAGATACAGGAGAGAAAATAAAGTAAAGTATAATTTTTAAAAAAACTTATTTTTATTTTTTTTCTCACCCTTGGAACGTTTGTCAGTAATTTTTGAATATGTCACGTTAAATACTATCGGTTTATCAATCTATTTCTGATTTTTTTTTCCATTGACATCATTATATGTAGATACAGGAGAGAAAATAATGTAAAGTATAATTTTTAAAAAAACTTATTTTTATTTTTTTTCTCACCCTTGGAACGTTTGTCAGTAATTTTTGAATATGTCACGTTAAAGACTATCGGTTTATCAATCTATTTCTGATTTTTTTTTCCATTGACATCATTATATGTAGATACAGGAGAGGAAATAAAGTAAAGTATGTTTTTTAAAAAAACTTGTTTTTATTATTTTGCTCACCCTTGGAACGTTTGTCAGTAATTTTTGAATATGTCACGTTAAATACTATCGGTTTATCAATCTATTTCTGATTTTTTTTTCCATTGACATCATTATATGTAGATACAGGAGAGAAAATAAAGTAAAGTATAATTTTTAAAAAAACTTATTTTTATTTTTTTTCTCACCCTTGGAACGTTTGTCAGTAATTTTTGAATATGTCACGTTAAATACTATCGGTTTATCAATCTATTTCTGATTTTTTTTTCCATTGACATCATTATATGTAGATACAGGAGAGAAAATAAAGTAAAGTATGTTTTTTAAAAAAACTTGTTTTTATTTTTTTGCTCACCCTTGGAACGTTTGTCAGTAATTTTTGAATATGTCACGTTAAATACTATCGGTTTATCAATCTATTTCTGATTTTTTTTTCCATTGACATCATTATATGTAGATACAGGAGAGAAAATAAAGTAAAGTAGGTTTTTTAAAAAAACTTGTTTTTATTTTTTTTCTCACCCTTGGAACGTTTGTCAGTAATTTTTGAATATGTCACGTTAAAGACTATCGGTTTATCAATCTATTTCTGATTTTTTTTTCCATTGACATCATTATATGTAGATACAGGAGAGAAAATAAAGTAAAGTATAATTTTTAAAAAAACTTGTTTTTATTTTTTTTCTCACCCTTGGAACGTTTGTCAGTAATTTTTGAATATGTCACGTTAAAGACTATCGGTTTATCAATCTATTTCTGATTTTTTTTTCCATTGACATCATTATATGTAGATACAGGAGAGAAAATAAAGTAAAGTATAATTTTTAAAAAAACTTGTTTTTATTTTTTTTCTCACCCTTGGAACGTTTGTCAGTAATTTTTGAATATGTCACGTTAAATACTATCGGTTTATCAATCTATTTCTGATTTTTTTTCCATTGACATCATTATATGTAGATACAGGAGAGAAAATAAAGTAAAGTATAATTTTTAAAAAAACTTGTTTTTATTTTTTTTCTCACCCTTGGAACGTTTGTCAGTAATTTTTGAATATGTCACGTTAAATACTATCGGTTTATCAATCTATTTCTGATTTTTTTTTCCATTGACATCATTATATGTAGATACAGGAGAGAAAATAAAGTAAAGTATAATTTTTAAAAAAACTTATTTTTATTTTTTTTCTCACCCTTGGAACGTTTGTCAGTAATTTTTGAATATGTCACGTTAAATACTATCGGTTTATCAATCTATTTCTGATTTTTTTTTCCATTGACATCATTATATGTAGATACAGGAGAGAAAATAATGTAAAGTATAATTTTTAAAAAAACTTATTTTTATTTTTTTTCTCACCCTTGGAACGTTTGTCAGTAATTTTTGAATATGTCACGTTAAAGACTATCGGTTTATCAATCTATTTCTGATTTTTTTTTCCATTGACATCATTATATGTAGATACAGGAGAGGAAATAAAGTAAAGTATGTTTTTTAAAAAAACTTGTTTTTATTATTTTGCTCACCCTTGGAACGTTTGTCAGTAATTTTTGAATATGTCACGTTAAATACTATCGGTTTATCAATCTATTTCTGATTTTTTTTTCCATTGACATCATTATATGTAGATACAGGAGAGAAAATAAAGTAAAGTATAATTTTTAAAAAAACTTATTTTTATTTTTTTTCTCACCCTTGGAACGTTTGTCAGTAATTTTTGAATATGTCACGTTAAATACTATCGGTTTATCAATCTATTTCTGATTTTTTTTTCCATTGACATCATTATATGTAGATACAGGAGAGAAAATAAAGTAAAGTATGTTTTTTAAAAAAACTTGTTTTTATTTTTTTGCTCACCCTTGGAACGTTTGTCAGTAATTTTTGAATATGTCACGTTAAATACTATCGGTTTATCAATCTATTTCTGATTTTTTTTTCCATTGACATCATTATATGTAGATACAGGAGAGAAAATAAAGTAAAGTAGGTTTTTTAAAAAAACTTGTTTTTATTTTTTTTCTCACCCTTGGAACGTTTGTCAGTAATTTTTGAATATGTCACGTTAAAGACTATCGGTTTATCAATCTATTTCTGATTTTTTTTTCCATTGACATCATTATATGTAGATACAGGAGAGAAAATAAAGTAAAGTATGTTTTTTAAAAAAACTTGTTTTTATTTTTTTGCTCACCCTTGGAACGTTTGTCAGTAATTTTTGAATATGTCACGTTAAATACTATCGGTTTATCAATCTATTTCTGATTTTTTTTTCCATTGACATCATTATATGTAGATACAGGAGAGAAAATAATGTAAAGTATAATTTTTAAAAAAACTTATTTTTATTTTTTTTCTCACCCTTGGAACGTTTGTCAGTAATTTTTGAATATGTCACGCTAAAGACTATCGGTTTATCAATCTATTTCTGATTTTTTTTTCCATTGACATCATTATATGTAGATACAGGAGAGAAAATAAAGTAAAGTATGTTTTTTAAAAAAACTTGTTTTTATTTTTTTGCTCACCCTTGGAACGTTTGTCAGTAATTTTTGAATATGTCACGTTAAATACTATCGGTTTATCAATCTATTTCTGATTTTTTTTTCCATTGACATCATTATATGTAGATACAGGAGAGAAAATAAAGTAAAGTATAATTTTTAAAAAAACTTGTTTTTATTTTTTTTCTCACCCTTGGAACGTTTGTCAGTAATTTTTGAATATGTCACGTTAAAGACTATCGGTTTATCAATCTATTTCTGATTTTTTTTTCCATTGACATCATTATATGTAGATACAGGAGAGAAAATAAAGTAAAGTATAATTTTTAAAAAAACTTGTTTTTATTTTTTTTCTCACCCTTGGAACGTTTGTCAGTAATTTTTGAATATGTCACGTTAAATACTATCGGTTTATCAATCTATTTCTGATTTTTTTTTCCATTGACATCATTATATGTAGATACAGGAGAGAAAATAATGTAAAGTATAATTTTTAAAAAAACTTATTTTTATTTTTTTTCTCACCCTTGGAACGTTTGTCAGTAATTTTTGAATATGTCACGTTAAAGACTATCGGTTTATCAATCTATTTCTGATTTTTTTTTCCATTGACATCATTATATGTATATACAGGAGAGAAAATAAAGTAAAGTATGTTTTTTAAAAAAACTTATTTTTATTTTTTTTCTCACCCTTGGAACGTTTGTCAGTAATTTTTGAATATGTCACGTTAAAGACTATCGGTTTATCAATCTATTTCTGATGTTTTTTCCAATGGACATCAACAATATACGTAGATACAGGAGAGAAACATTTTTTTGCTGTTAAAATATAACGTTTTATAGGTAAAAACACAATTTGTTTCATATATAATATCATTGATTTAATACTTAAATAAAATAAGTGCTTCAATATAGGTTTTGTTTATTGTGAGAATTCGATTCCCCCCGTATAGTTCACTGCTAATCATCAGTTGACTATTATAAACCAGCACATCTGTGCGCTGTTGCCGGTTCAGTCACTTGTCGCAGATCTGCGTTTGGAGCTAGGAGCTAGCTTCACGTCGATTCTTCACCCTATGAAATATAGGTAAAGATCTATGTCTCCTTCATGTTAATAATGAGCTAATTCAAATCATTTCAACTTGTAAATATTTAGGTTTGCTGTTAGGTAATTGTTTAAATTTTGATTCTCATCTCAATTACATACAAAGAAAGATTTTAAAAAAATTATACTTCTGCTGTAGGTATAGGTATCTAAAATTACTTTTTTAAATGGAACTACTCAACTGTTTCTAATTAATTCCACTATTTGATGAAAACACTAGAAATAGAAAAGAAAACTGTGTAGATTCCACAAAGTAAGGGTCCAAATAGAAAATTGAAGTATATATCTCAAAATTGTCAACAGAAATATGAAAATAACAGTATAATACAACAGCAATATTTAGTCCCACTTTGATTATTGTACTTCTATATTATACTTATTTAATCTTAACAAGTTGAACAGACTTCAAAAACTTCTGAACATGGGCATGAGAATTGTATTAAAAATAAATCACTTGACTCTAATCATGAGAATGCTGGATTGTTTGAATTTGTTTCCAGTTCAAGATAGGTTGTATTACTTCACTATGGTTGTAGTATTCAATAGTATATTATTCAACAAGCATACAATGATAGCTATTGTTCACGATGGTGCGTAAACACCTGAGTGAATAATAGTCATTATATGCGAGTAGAATACTATATTTTGTCCAGGACCATGAATTACTTGTTTAGATATAAATTTTTTTGTCAAACTAAAACACTATACTTTATTACAAAAAATTACTAATAATTACTTCTTATATTATTGAACAGATTGCATATTTAATAAGTATTTAATTATTTATGTTTACAGTTACATTTGTGCAATTTGTAAATTGATAACTGTAGATTTATTTATGGTGGAAATTATTTAAAACGTCACTTTTGCTTTTGACATAATAGATAAAAAAAACTGCACATAAACGATCTTCTCGTATATATACAACAGCTTGATATAATAATATAATCATATACCCTTTTACCAAACGTGTCGGGTTTAAATTTCAGTCCTTATAAATAAAACTTATCCATATTTTCTGTCTTTTGTGAGAGTGACTGCTTCGTTCCAAGATTCACCTCTTGATTGTAATATGCTTCCCAATACTTGATTCCATGTTTGTCTTGGTCTACCTCTTTTTCTTTTAATTTGTACCCTTGCCTCGTATACCTTTTCGACTTGTCTTGTGTTATTCATTCATTGAACATGTCCCCACCAACTAAGTTGTCGTTGTTCTATAAATTTTAACACTGGTTGTACTCCTACTTTTTCCCGTATTTCAGTGTTTCTAATTTTGTCTTTTCTATAGATATTCCTAGCGAACGTCTGAGATATTTCATTTCTGTAGCTTGTATCTTACTTTTTTGTTGCTTTGTGAGGGGCCACGATTCACATCCATTTTTGTTAATACTGATCTGTATATACTTTTATACACTTTAATTTTGGTTTGTTTGGAAATTTCTTTTTTATTAATAAATTTAAAGTTCATCGCATAATATAAATTTATTGTTTTTTGGATTCTTTCATTTATTTCAGCATCTTGTTTTCCTGTTTCATCAAATATGGCTCCTAGTTATTTAAATTCTTTTACTTGCTCTATTTTGACATTGTTTAGTTGTATCTATATTGGTTTTAACGTTCTGATCTCCTATTATCAATATTTTAGTTTTATTCACATTAATTTTCATACCTTCTTCCATGACATCTTTCCATATATTCAAGTTTTCTTGCAGTCGAATTTCGCTGTCTGCTAATAATATTATATCATCTGCAAAGACTCCTTCAGATACATCTACTCTCTCTAGATTTTTGTGTCCAATATACATTTTCTTTACCCTTCTTTCACATTTTTTGATGATACAGTCCATATGTACATTAAATAGCGTTGGGCTGAGTCCTCCACCTTGTCTTAAACCTTTATCGGTTCTAAATCCTTCTGACTTCATATTGTTTTTTATTACAAAGTTTTTGTTAGTTTTATATAGATCATGTATTACTCTTATTGTTTTGTTTCCTATTCCTCTCTCTCTTTCAGACCTTTCCACACTTTGTCTCTAGGTACCGTGTCAAAAGCTTTCTCTAGTTCTATGAAAGCTAGATATATATTTTTCTGTTGTAGTTGTCTCTTCTCGGTTACTTGTTTAATAGAGTAAAGATATGATCTTGCGCGCTTCTACCCGGTCGGAATCCACTTTGTGGTTCTGATAGCTTGGATTCTAAGATTGGTTTTATTCTGTTATTGATAATTTGTTAGTATATTTTAACTATAGTATTTACTAGTGTTATTCCTCTGTAATTATTACATATTTTTTGGTATCCTTTTTTGTATATTGGACTGATTGATTTTTCAGGTATTTTTTCATTGCTCCAAGCCTTGTTTATTATTTCCATTAATATCTCGTTAAGTTTTTGAACATTTCAGAAGTGATTTTGTCTTCTCCAGGTGCTTTTCTAGTTTTAAGTGCTTTAATGGCATTTTTCAACTCATCGATATTAATTTTACCATTTTCTTGTTCATCTATTTCTGTTTCAGGTTCATTTATGTTTCCCTCATTATTTTGTGTTTGTGTTGATATCCTATCACATATTATATCTTCATAGACTGATGGTTTACGGCTCTGACTTGGTGAAGTAAGGTATTTTAGGCATAGGATCGAATCCCCGTCGCGGTGAAAGTTATTATTAAATATAATATAGTGTCATTTATATAAGGTTTGTTCCAACACATCAAGAAACCGTTCTTGGAACGGTGACGCGCATGTGAAATAGTAAAAATGCGTTCCAACTCTATCTGATATCGTTATGGAACCGGTTCAAGAACGATGATTTCCATACTTCTATAGGTTTGTTCCAACACACAAATTGTAATCGTTCCTGAATCGTTATTGGTTTCGTTCTTAGGGATTTGTTACGCAGGCGTCAAGTGTTTACCGTTCTAATAACGATTCCAAAATAAATAATAGGTTTGTTCCAACACACAAATTGTAATCGTTCCTGAATCGTTATCGGTATCCTTCTTAGGGATTTGTTACGCAGGCGCCAAGTGTTTACCGTTCTAATAACGATTCCAAAATAAATCATGGTTGGAACGGTTTGGTTACTGACTCGACATAAATCACTGGAACGTACCAAACATAACCCTACTTTTATGTTTACATCAAGAAAATAAGTAAAAAGCTGTTTATTTATAACAGATAGCGCAAACAAATATAAATAAGTTCGCTCCCACAAAATTCAACAAATACAAGAACAACTAACCTAACTAGCTATAGATATATGTACTACGCAAGACAGTTCCCTTGATACCTGCTTTCAGTGAAGTATCGAAATCATCGTTCTTGAACCGGTTCCATAACGATACCAGATAGGGTTGGAACAAAAAATGATCGTTCACTAAACGGTTCTTTCGTGGTTGGAACGCATTTTTGCTATTTCACATGCGCGTCACCGTTCCAAGAACGGTTTCTTGATGTGCTGGAACAAACCTACTGAAAGCAGGTATCAAGAGAACTGACTTGCGCAGTACATATATCCATATCTAGTTAGGTTAGTTGCCTTGATTTGTTGTTTTTGTATTTGTTGAATTTTGTGGGTGTGAACTTATTTATATTTGTTTGCTCTATCTGTTATAAGTAAACATTTTTTTACTTAACAACATGTACCATATAAACATAAGAGTAGGGTTATGTTTGATACGTTCCAGTGTTTTATGTCGAGTCAGTAACCAAATCGTTCCAACCATTATTTATTTTGGAATCGTTATTAGAACGGTAAACACTTGGCGCCTGCGTAACAAATCCCTAAGAACGATACCGATAACGATTCAGGAACGATTACAATTTGTGTGTTGGAACAAACCTAATGTATATTGAAAAACTTCAACATATACAGGGTGATTCATTAAAAATGTCCAATCTCTAAACTGTAGATCCTAGACCTCAAAATATGATGATTCTGTTCAACATGCCTTATGCAAATATTGCTAGTTTCCGAGATACGGGGTGTTGAAAGTTTAAATTTAAATTTTGATTTTCGCAATAACTTTTTATGTTTTCACAATTTCTCTTTGAAAATTGGCAATTTTACGTTTTTTGGCATGAGGAATCATAATTTGCACTCTAATTTAACATTGCTAATAGAGGGCGCTAGTTACACTTGTTTGTGCTAATTAAATCAAAGTAAACTTTTTTGGGCTACACTTACAACTAAAATAATAAAAAAAATATTAAAAAGCGTTAAATTCTACAAAAAAAAGTTGCTCTTCTTTGATTCGTGTAACTCAATCGGTTATCGAGTTATTTGCTTCTAAAAAGTTCAATAAATTTTAATTTTTTCATAAAAATTTTTATTATTCCTTAAATATGTAACAATAACAAATTTGTAAACAAAAATAAAAAACTTCAAAGCAAATGCTCAAAATGCCCACCATTTACTTCAATACACTTTATGATCCGCTTTCGTAAAGATCTCTTAATATCAAATAATCCTTGTTTATTATTTTTAATTACATCCGCGGCTTCTTCTATTTTCCGTCGCAGTTGTGGAAGAGAAGTAATTTTTTCTTTGTAAACGAATGCCTTCATTTGCGACCAAATTGAAAAATCCAAAGTATTGAAATCAGGGCCTCTTGAAGGCCAAGCTAACTCACTTCCACGACCAATCCATCGATGCGGAAACTGTTCGATTAAGTATTGACGAACTTGTAAAGAATAATGTGGTGGTGCTCCGTCGTGCAAAAACCACATATTTTGTCTTACAGCGAGAGGTATATCCTCTAGTAATTCGTGTAAATGTTCTTGAAGAAAATCTAAATAAAGAGGTCCATTTAAATTGGTTGGCAGTTCAAAAGGACCTATTAAATACCCACATATTACACCACACCAAATGTTAACCTTAAACTCGTGCTGCAAATGTGTTTCCCTCATAGCATGTGGATTTTCAGAATTCCACAAATGATTATTTTTATAATTAAATATTCCTCGTCTGGTAAATGTTGCCTCATCAGTAAAAAGAATTGTATCCAGAAAATGTGGGTTAACATTTTGTTTATCTTGCAAAAAATAGGCAAATTGTAGACGCTTAGGTAAATCTTGAGGTAATAAATTCTGAACAGGCGTGTAATGATATGGATGCAATTTTTCCCTCTTCAGTATTCTAAAAATAGATGATTGGCTTATACCTGTTTGCAGACTTAATCGGCGAGTACTGATATCTAGGTTCTCCGTAACACAAATTAAAATTTCATCTTCTTCATCGGCAGTGATTTTTTTGTAGCACCGTGCTCAGTTTTAGAGCGTATAAAGACCCCGGTACACTTTGTAATTGGGTTGCCTTCGATTTGGGTATAATTTTGAATATCTTCGAGCCGCAGCTGGACCATTATAATTTGACTGAGCAAACACACAAATCATATCGCGCATCTCATTATTGGAAAAATCGTTATGCCTAGGCATTATTTGATAAATAACTATTACACTTGTTAATTACTAAATTGTTAATAAATGGTATACTAATGTATTACTTACTCTTATTATTATCCAATTTTTGCTTTTACACAAACTGTCTAAAAGTGACATAAGCCTACTTAAAAAAAACGAAAAATTAAACTCTACACAAACTGTCTAATAGCAACACAAACCTACTTGAAAATAAGAAAACGAAAAATTAAACCACGGCTTAATTCACGAATGTGATTTTGATATTAAGAGATCTTTACGGAAGCGGATCATAAAGTGTATTGAAGTAAATGGTGGGCATTTTGAGCATTTGCTTTGAAGTTTTTTATTTTTGTTTACAAATTTGTTATTGTTACATATTTTTAAGGAATAATAAATTTTTTTTATGAAAAAATTAAAATTTATTGAATTTTTTAGAAGCAAATAACTCGATAACCGATTGAGTTACACGAATCAAAGAAGAATAACTTTTTTTTGTAGAATTTAACGCTTTTTAATATTATTTTAGTTGTATATTTATATTTATTATTTTAGTTGTAAGTGTAGCCCAAAAAAAGTTTACTTTGATTTAATTAACACAACTAGCGCCCTCTATTAGCAATGTTAAATTAGAGTGCAAATTATGATTTCTCATGCCAAAAAACGTAAAATTGCCAATTTTCAAAGAGAAATTGTGAAAACATAAAAAGTTATTGCGAAAATCAAAATTTAAATTTAAACTTCTTGGAAACTAGCAATATTTGCATAAGGCATGTTGAGCAGAATCATCATATTTTGAGGTCTAGAATCTACAGTTCAGAGATTGGACATTCTTAATGAATCACCCTGTATTATGTGTCATGTGACCTTTTCATTATCCACACCTATTATTCATTGGTAAATAATGTACGTCGTTATACTTGAAGAAACACACGTAAAAAGTTAAAATTATCAAATAGTCGTGGACAAAATAGTTAACAATGTTGCAACAGAATGTTTTCAAAAATATGTTACTTTTAACAAACAGTATATATACTTATAATCAGGGTGGAGCAAAATCTGATTTTTTTAAAAAAATCACGATTTATTTGATTTTTTAAATTTGAATATAAAATTTGAGCATTTTGATTCTTTAAAATTATTGTTTGTTATTTATTTTAATGTATAAGTCTAAAAATTATAATACAATTTGCGGCTCAAAAACTTGTGACAACTGTCCTCCTATACACTCACTTAACAGTGCCGAGTGAGGTACGAACGCGTTTGTTGTACTTTTTGCAAGAATATTCCTTCTCAACCTATAAATTATAAATTAACGTTGCCCAACAATTTCACGCATTTCGCTAGTTAGGTTAGGTTAGGTTAAGTGAAATGAAAATGAATACACTGAAAATATACCGTAATAAAATTTGTGTTACGTTTAGTTTAAGAATTTGGAATTATGTACTTATGTATTTTTTGTATTGTTTTTGCTAAAAGCAGATACTTCTTTTGATTTTGAGAAAACTTTTATATTATTATGTTGTTATCTGGTTCCGAATAAAAAAGAAAAAAAATTGATTTAAATCATGATTTTAATTTTAAAAATCAAGTGATTTAAATCATGATTTTAATCGTAATTTTAATCCCTGCTTATAATACTGGGAGTGGTAATGATCTATATATTTCCAGAACTACTTGTCGGCAAACTATGAGATCAATCAACTACTTGCCAAATAATATAAAAGAATGTCAGACTGTATTTTGTTTCAAAAGTAAACTTGAGAAATAATAAGTCATGTACCATTTAATATGCTTCAAGCTATACTATGCATTATTATTTGTCAATGGTGTGTTAATTCATGTATATTTTAATAAGCATCATCTAGCTATGATTTTTTATTTTAATGGTATTGTGAAACATTAGCTATATTCTATATGCTTAGCATAATATTTGTCATTTTATATTTTATTTGTATAACAGTTAAACAATGTAAATTTTATATGTATATTAATAGGGTTTCCTAATTAATAAAGTTATATCTATTACTTACATTATAATCAGCTCATCATTGTCATCCATACAATTCATTTTGAAACACCCTGAGTAATGATGTATTATTATTTACAGGCAATCCTGTAACATGGAACCATATGAAGCCTCTGCTCTTACCTGGAGGTCACTCAGACGAAAAATCATTCAAATGCGAAGTTTGTTTGAAGTCATTTACAACAAACTATGGATTAAAGTTGCATAAACATATTCACACAGGCGAAAAACCATTCCACTGTGAAATTTGTTCAAAATCTTTTAGTCGAAAAGGTGATTTAAAGAATCACATGATTTGTCACACAGGTGAAAAACCATTCAACTGTGAAATTTGTTCAAAATCTTTTAGTCGAAAAAATGTTCTAAGGGATCATATGATTTGTCACTCAGGTGAAAAACCATTCCACTGTGAAATGTGTTCAAAATCTTTTAGTCGAAAAGGTGAATTAAAGAATCACATGATTTGTCACTCAGGTGAAAAACTATTCCACTGTGAAATTTGTTCAAAATCTTTTAGACGAATGAGTGATCTAAAGAAGGACATGATTTATCACTCAGGTGAAAAACCATTCAACTGTGAAATTTGTTCAAAATATTTTAGTCAAAAAAGTCGATTAAAGGATCACATGATTTGTCACTCAGGTGAAAAACTATTCCTCTGTGAAATTTGTTCAAAATCTTTTAGACGAATGAGTGATCTAAAGAAGCACATGATTTATCACTCAGGTGAAAAACCATTCAACTGTGAAATTTGTTCAAAATATTTTGGACGAATGAGTGATCTAAAGAACCACATGTTTTGTCACTCAGGTGAAAAACCATTCAACTGTGAAATTTGTTCAAAATCTTATAGTCGAAAAGGTGAATTAAAGAATCACATGATTTGTCACTCAGGTGAAAAACCATTCCACTGTGAAATGTGTTCAAAATCTTTTGGTCAAAAAATTCTTCTAAAGAAGCACATGATTTGTCACTCAGGTGAAAAACCATTCAACTGTGAAATTTGTTCAAAATCTTTTAGTCGAAAAGGTGAATTAAAGGATCACATGATTTCTCACTCAGGTGAAAAACCATTCCACTGTGAAATTTGTTCAAAATCTTTTGGTCGAAAAAGTAATTTCAAACAACATAATATGCTTTGTCATTCAGACGAAAAATCTTAGAAATGTAAAATTTGCTTAAAAACTTTTAAACAGCAAGGCACTTTCAATAAACATATGTCTTCTTACCACTGATGGAAAAATGTCGAATTTGTTTAAAAACGTTACTTGTTTATGAGTGATGATAGATCAATTTGCATTTTCTGAATAAACACCCCGACCAAAAGGAAAAACGAACTTAAGGCTCAAGTTCACCGACCAAATTTATTTCTCTTCCAAAAATACGTTGATTGAAGCAAAAAATTTTAGAACATTAATTTCATAATATAGACTTGTGTAATCATTTTTATATTAGACGTTTTTTGAATAGATGAGGCTTTTACTTGATGAAGATCCATACACTTAACGATGAAATAAAACAATTTAATTTGTTTAAACCTTCATTACATTTGAACTAAGTTCAATATACAATTACTCGTTTGAGAAAGCTACTGTGTTAGCGAAACGCGTCACGAATTGTATATTGAACTTAGTTCAAATATAATGAGGATTTAAACAAATTAAATTGTTTTATTTCATCGTTAGACTTTTTTCCTTGTTATACCACATACAGATTGCGTAAATTACTTTGGAACCCTGGCCTCGGATTACACAAGTACGACAAGGATATATGAAAGAGAGAGAAAGAATAATTGTGCGCGGTCATCACTTTGTTTCATCTTAGGGGTGTATACTTATTTCTCGAGACTGGCCGAATGGTCCTTTACAGAGAGAATTCACTAGTTGGTGGTATTCAGTATGCTCCCAACATGGAAGGAGTGAGGGTGTTAAAAAAATAAAAAAATACAATCTTTATTACGTAACCTGTACATCTTAAAATTCATTTTTGTCAACATTATCATTTCGACAATTTCTAACTACAACGCTTCTGGCAACAGTGGTTAAAATAGGGGGACAATGAGCATTCGGCCAGTCTCGGGAAATAAGAATACACCCCTAAGGTGAAACAAAGTTCACGCATTAATGACCGCGCATAATTATTATTTCTCTCTCTTTCAGCTGATTTTCTGTCGTACTTGTGTAATCCGGACGGTTCGGATGTAATTTACGCAATCTGTATATACTATGCTATGGTGTATACCTAATATGGGCACTGACGTTTTCGATTTGCGAAACCGTACCTACTAGAAGTATGGTACCATGGAGAAATAATATATAATGTTTAAGTCTATATGGGTCTTGTTGCTTGCATTGTCAAGCGGAAGAACAAGCCCGCTCAAGTTAGTGCAAAAGTAAAATTTTCAATGTAAATGGATAGGTACATGGAGACGTCATAATATGTCAAGCGGGCAAATTTCAAACTTAAGCCCGCGCGTAATTGAATGTAAATGTACCTTAAGTGTGTTGTTGATAAAATGTGTATAGTAAAAGTCACGAATGTTTCTCGTTACGTCATAACTCATAAGCATCCGAATCAAATCAATAAGACAGTTTTCACCAGCGGCGCATCATTGTTAGATAATTCGGCATGTATTACTATAGTGTGGCTTGATTTGGGTCGCGTAGGAATAAAGGGATCGGGAGAGATGTGGGTATTCCAATAGGTTTTTATTATGTACAGCACTTTCAGCAAATTAGTTGATGGTTATTACTATGTTTCACTGAACAAATAATAATAATAATAAGAATGAAAAGTCATCGTATCTTGTCGATTGTTGCTCACTCGATTGTCCTTCACATCACGTTAAGGCGGTGTCACCTTTGGATCATACCTAGTGGAGGGATGATACAAAACCAGTGGTGTGATGTTTCTTCGTAGCGGAACCATTGAAGTTAAGGATTCTCAGGCTCGGCGTGGAAGGTAACGTACTCAGTGTTGTCACGATAACGATGAGGGGGACGCCGTTGCCTTCACGGTCTGGCTAGCTCATTGCCGTGCGGTGATTGGGGAGTTCCAGGGTCGAGATCGGGCACAGAGGTTGTAGAAGAGCAGGAACATGATGGTCGCAAATCGGTATCTCTGAGCTTCCCTCTAGCAGCTACTCTGACTCTAGAGTTAGTTGCAGGTATCGTTTCCGAAACGTCGGTTGGCAAACTGTCAATATAGGGTTGGAGTGCTGATACGTGATATTTACCCACGGGTATGTTAGGAATTTGGGGCGTGGCTACCTCATAGGAAGTGGGAGATATTTGTTTAAGGATTATATACGGCCCGTCGCAGCGCAGAGCAACCTTTTTAGAAAATCCGACACTTGCTTTACTAAGCACGTGAGTTTGTACGAGCACTTGTTGTTTCCTTTCGTATACTATGGGTTTGCGCAGGTTCTTATCCGCGTAACGCTTCGAAGCATCTTGTTTCAATTCATTAGTTTCACGAGCATTGAGTAACGTGTCGCCGTAAGTACGGGGTTATTTCCGGTATTATATTTTCATTACTGATTACGGCGCGTAAATCCTTATGAACATCACTATTCTCCGTGGGGTACCGTAGCGGAGGTATATCTCATCCATGAGTACCCTGGCGCACTCATCGGCAGTGGCGTGCCTTAAAGGGCACAACTCGTCCCATTTTGTGGAAGTATCCTCTACGGCAAATATCCAGCAATTGCCACGATTTGTTTCGGGAAGTGGACCTACCAAGTCAATAGCAATACACTCAAAATGTTGAGCCAATACTGGGGTTTGTGTAGAGCCTGCAGGCTTCAAATTAGTTGGTTTAAACTTCTGGTAGTCGAGGCATTTCCTAACATAGTTAGTCACGTTTCGTCTAATGGTTTGCCGGTAATAACGAAGAGTTATTCTCTGTTTAGTTTTTTCGATTCCATAGTGACCAGCTAGAGGCATATCGTGACATTCCTTAAGGACTTCTTCCACTTTAACTTGGGGAACTACCAATTGGGCATCTTCTGAGTCTACATCCTGATTGTAGCGATAGAGTACGCCCTGATTCATGACGTATCCTCGATCAGTATATCGGCCAAAGTCGACAAGCTCCGGATCGTCAGATTTGAAACAGTCAATTATTTTTTTTTACTTGAGGATCTATTGTTCCTCGCTAATACGTGTGTTGCTTGCCTTCGGGATATCCAATGATATGACGCAAACATCACAAATGTCTTGTGTATCAGGACCACACGGTGGCCGGGACAGCATGTCCGCGATACGATTCGTTCGCTCAGGTATATATTCGATACACAAGTCATAACCCTGGAGTTCTAAGGAGTTCTCAATGGCTGATGATCAGTCTTAATGATAATCTGAGAATTTTCTATATATCCTCGGAATTTACCGACCGCGTAGATAATGGCCAAAGCCTCGCGTTCCGTCGTAATATAATATCTTCCGGCACCCGTCAGCAGCAGCCTACTGGCATATTCAACGGGTCTTTCAACTTCCTTCTCCCCCTGGAGGAGACATACGAACTAGCGTCGGTTTCCAATATAAAGGGTTTTGTGAAATCAGCTTGTTGCAAGAGTGGGGTACTCGTCAGCACTAATTTCAAAGCATTGAAAGCATGCGACTGAGGAACTTCCCAAACAAAGTTTACATTCTTTTTAGTTAAATCCGATAACGGTCTGGAAATCGCGGCAAATTTGGGTATAAAACGACGAAACCAGCTGCAAGTTCGCAGAAAAGATTGGATATGTTCAACAGTGCGCGGGGGTGACATTTCGCTTATAACAATAATTTTCCCTGGATCGGGGACGATCCCCACAGGAGTGATAAGATGGCCTAAATATTTTACTGAGGGGCACACAAAGGTGAATTTTGTGCGGTTAAGACATTATTTGAAGAGTCTCAATCTTTCAAATACCGATGCTAGGTCTTTTATATGACGATCAATTGTATCGGATATAATAATTATATCGTCGAGATATGCCAAAATAGTGACCTCGCTTAAGCCTGTCCGAAACCGGTCAATTAGCCTTTGAAATGTGGCTGGCGCGTTGCGAAAGCCGAATGGCATTCGATTGAAGTGATAAATACCGAAAGGGGTTATGAAGGCAGTTTTATCGCGATCTATCTCGCGAACAGATACTTGGTGATCTCCCCACTTCAAATCTAAAGTCGTCATATAGCAAGTCCGCGTTGCAGCGTGCATTAAGTCATCCGTCCTGGGTAACGGGTACCTATCAGGTATGGTTATACTGTTTAAGCGACGATAGTCGATGCACATTCTAAAATATCCGTCTTGTTTTGGCGCAGACCCTTGGTTACTTGCAATGAATTTTCTGCACTTTGTTTAAACATGTCCAAAATTCCCGCAAAAAGTGCATTTATGGCGAAACTTATTACCGCTATTAGAATCATAAGTATTTTTAGAATTGTTCTCAGTTAACGAGTCCTCAATTGAACGGGCTTAGTGAACAGAACAGATTAGTGTGTCAAAAGTTGTTACGTCACTTCTGGGCAGATGTTCCCGTATTTATGATTGAGTAGTCCATAAATCATATCAATTTTAAATTTATCGTGCAATACAGGATCATCTGCACTGGAAGGTAAACGAGATAGTAGCCCTCTGCAGTTGTTAACCACAGCTTTATTGTCGAGTACTGTCAAGTAAGGTTTGAAATTTTTGCTGTGACATAGTTACATTCATCGTCTCGAGATTTGTATCAACGTTCGTATTTGAATTTGACTGACTGCGTAACACTCGTGTTCCTTCCGACATACGGATACTTTACAGTATTTACAATAATATACGTAAACGAAATTGTTAAAACAGTAAAATAATCTGATTGCGGCGCAATCTCGATAAATTACGAAAACAAAATTTAAATAAATATTATTCTGAAATAAATAAATATCCGGATAACTAAAACGATCTGGCAACCGCAGAATCGAAAAAGCTGCGAAAAGAAAGTAGATATCCGTATAATAAAATAATCTGGCAACAGCGCAATTTCAATTGACCACGAAGCGAGATACCTAGCGATCGATTGAATGAATCAAGGCAATCGAATACTAATCTCGAAAAAATAATTGGCGATAGATACCGAAAAGTAAGGTTATTTTAATTTTGCAAAAATGAATTGAAATAAAATGTACTTACAGTGAATTTTGGATAAAACTTACTGAAACACGATACACTCAAATCAGTATTTTTTCCTAGTGCCGTAAGTTGTCAGATGTAGGGTGGCTTGGTTTGAGTCGTTTAGGTCGCGTAGGAATAAAGGGATCGGGAGAGTTCAGTGGGTATTCCAATAGGTTTTTATTTTGTACAGCACTTTCAACAAATTAGTTGATGGTTATTACTATATTTCACTGAACAAATTGTGATACTTTGCACATGGCAAATAAAATACATGCGTGTCAGCGGAATAAGAATAATAATAAGAATGAAAAGTCATCGTATCTTGTCGATTGTCACTCACTTGATTGTCCTTCACATCACGTTAAGGCGGTGTCACATTAGGGTGGTGTTTAGAGATGTAAAAATACGGTATTTTATATTACCTGTATTTTACAGTGTATTTTACCCCGTATAATACGGTATTATACAAATTCAAGGTCAGGAATTTTTAGGACATTGAAAAACTTAACCCAACTATTTATGCCAAGTTAGAATTTATTATGGTTTAAAAAAACATACATTTGCTAGAGATTGAATAAATTTCAAAACTGAGAATGTGAGAAGCACAAAATATCTATTGTGAGAAGTGACAAAACCACAAAAAAATTTTTGATTTGACAATTGACTTTGACTTTAACATTTGTCTGAGTATAATATCTTTCCCTTTTTTGTGAATAATTTCAAAAATTATACTGTTGAAGGCGAAGTGCCCAACTTGCAATACGTCCCACCGGGTCTTTAATAGAAAAAAGCCACTTCAGACTGTAGTGGTCTGTAATAACGGTGAATCTAGTACCCTCGATATAGGCTCTCAATCTTTCAATGGCGAACAATACGGCAAGACACTCCTTCTCGGTAACGGTGTATTTTCGCTCTTGCTTAGTTAGAGACCTGCTAAGGTAACAAATAACCTTTTCGCTCCCATCCTAGACCTGAGTCGAAACGGCACCGAGTCCATAGTCACTGGCATCAGTTTGGACCGAAAAAGGTAAATCATAGTTAGGACATACTAATATCGGGGCTGATATTAACTGTTCTTTCAAAGAATCGAATGCTTGCTGGCATTTTTCGTCCCAAATGATCGCTTGATTTTTCCTTAAAAGTGCTGTTAAAGGGAAGAGAAGTTAGGAACGAAACGCCTGTACCATGACGATAGTCCTTCGGTTGTATTCGAAGGAGGTTGTATCTTAACTACTGCCTCGACCTTCCCTGGGTCAACCATCAACCCATTTGCGTTGACCACGTACCCCAGATATTTAAGCTCCGGAACACAAAAGTTACATTTAGTAGAATTAAGAGTTATACCTGCTTTGCCAATTCTGGATATAACTTCTTCGAGTACTTCCAAGTGTTTGTCGAACGTAGAGGTACACACGATGACATCATCAAGGTACACGAAAACATACTGCTCGAGATCAAAACCGATAACTTTATCAATAAATCGCTGCCACGTAGGCTGCTGCAGAGTGCAACCCAAAAGTCATTCGTTTCCATTGAAAGAATCCTCTTATTGAAACTACAAAAGCAGTCAGTGGTCTGGATGCTTCAGCTAATGGTATCTGCCAGTAAGCACTTTTAATGTCTAAAGTAGTTAGGTATCTAGCGTCTCGCAGTTTTGTCAGAGTTGCCTCCATAAAAGGTATAGGATAGGCGTCTGGTAGACTTACTTTGTTCAACTTTTTATAGTTCAAGCAAAACCTGTAGCGTCCGTCCGGCTTCTGGACCAAAACAATAGGTGCAGACGCCCAGGGAGAAGTTGAAGGTTCGATTACGTCATCGGCTAACATTTGTTCAAGCTCCTGGTTTACATGTTTTTGCATAGCAGGACTTAAGGGATAGTGACGTTGCTTGATGGGAGGATGATTATTCTTAACCTCATGTTGCACTACCGATAGGTACATCCAAGTTTGTCACTCATGGTTGAAAACGTTTTTTCTACAAGTTTCCTTAATCTTTGACGCTGAGCCTCAGTCAAATGATCCGTGGAGTTAATGGAACTAACTATCGGTTGGTTTACCTCCTCTTCCTTCCCAAAGGACCAGTGATCAGAAAACAAATCAGGAACAACACGCATCTTACGCCAAAAATCAACTCCTAGAATGAATGAATGAGGTAAAGACGGAACAACCAACATTTCGAAAATTTTTGTCTTCTCATTCAAGGTTACAGGTATATACACGCTTCCTATAACTTCACAAGACTAGCTCCATTAGCAACGGTACATTCTTTAATTACCGAGACTACAAAAAGTATAATAAATGCGAGAGAGAAAGAAAATTAGGTTATGTGTGTTTATATGTAAACAAAATCAAATAATTCTGAATAATTCTTCATCCTCTCCACTTTCCCAGCAAACATGAACTTAAGTACAAACAGCGGGCCGCCGTTGCAATCGTTGGCAATATAGCGGCAGCGGCTGGCCGTCATAATAATGATGATAAATTTTAAGCGGTTATAGTATTGAGGGGAATTGTATGCTTGTTGATTAAGGGCCTTAATAATATTAACTTAAATTTTCCGCTGCTGAATTGTAATGCAAAGGGCGCAGCTGCATATTGACGTCAGTAACAAAATTGAGATGGTAGCCTTGAAAATATATATTTATATATAATTTACCCCAAATAACTTCCATTTCCTCTTCAGTGTTTAGTGTTTACGTTTCTTTCTTATCCCGGTTGGCGTTATTTTTATTGTAGTTTTAAGTTTAAGTTGGCGTTATTTTTATTGTAGTTTTAAGTTTAAAGACAATTATTTAATTTACGTATTAGTTATCTGTGACTTTGACAATGAGCCAGGAGAATAAAAAGTAAGTAGAATATTTTATTTCTTTTGTTAAAAATCTTTCAAGTGCGTGTGTTTTGGGGCTGCAAAATTATTCAATTTTTCTAAAAATATCTTTTTTGTTGCATACAGAAACTTTTAAAAAAAAAACAGCGAGACAGTTACGAAGAACAGCCAAAAAAACGGCTATTAGTATCATTTCAACACTTGAGATTGAAGCTGGCATACTAGATTCTAGTGAATTCTTCCAACAGCAGTAGTAGTAGTTTTTGTGTTGTTTTTTCTTAATTTTTATTGATTCGAGTTTATTAATTTTTAATTTTGGGTTTTAGATATTTGTTGTGGAATTTCCTGAGGATGAAGGGCAATGTCCCATAATTGGGGTTATTTGGAGTAGCTGGATATTCGAACAGGATGGCAATATTTATTGCTATTGGCCCTGCAGCTATTTTAAATATGATAGTACAAGAAGCCATCAAGGACCACAAAATTTTAAAATTCACTGATTGTGACACCTGTCCAATCATAGTAAAATATAAAACTGGTAATTCTAATATAATATACATTTATTATGTTTTTAGTGTAAATGGTTATCTTGTGTTGGAGGAAAAGATGTTGGGGAAACCACAAGAAAAATGTTAACCAAACTCCTTTCCAACCATCAACTGGCGGTCAGTTCAAATTGGACTGGCCGAAATGATAAAAATGGAATAAGGTAGATGACAAATTTCTTAAATCTAATCCTTGGTAATATAATATGCTAATGATGTAGTCTCTTTATTTCTTACTGTTTGTGTTTTTTAGTATCAGTAAGAAAAAATCCGTTGTGTAGTACACTAGACAATCTAGAGCAAATAATTAAATCGTGGCTGAGGACTACGCAAGGAAAAAAAGGATGGAAATTAAGGTTTTTTGTTTTTTTTTCTTATTTTACGTTTTTTTATACTATAAAAATTGTCATTTATTAGATTATTATTTCTTTTAGTTGTAAATATTCTCAATTTTTTATTGGAAAATATATTTTAGTTTATATTTTAAGCCGTTTTATTTTTTTGAAACACCCTCTAAAAAAGTATCGGCAATGCGACAATTACCCGCTGTCCAAACTACATAGTTTTTGCATACCGCCTTTAAAGGTATATTGATAGTAATATACACATAGCCTTAATCATACCTCCGTTTTACATAGGCAATTGAACTTAATCATGCCGACATCATTACATAAAAGGCACTTAAATGAGATGGCGGCAAAGAACAAGCGGCCCGCTTGGCGGCCGCCTTACCATATAATACGCGGGACGATGAAGTACCGCCTTGCAGGCCCTACGCTTCTCTGATGCGGCAAGAAACGTCGCGCCTCTATTAACCCTTAAAGGCATTGTTTGCTGGGTTATTTCCGACTCAAGTCCAACTGATACCCCCTTACATCACATTCAGCATCGGTGATGGGGGAGGAAAAATCTCAGCTCACTTCGAAGTGAGTAAATCAAAAAGAAAATATGAACTGAGATCTCAGTCAAAAAGAACACACCTATTGTGTAGAACACAAATATCCAATAAACAATTTTTTTTGGTTAAAAATGATAGTTAATAACTAGTTATTAACCAATGACGGAGTTAACAAAATTATTAACCGGTTAATACCCATCACTGGTAAGTATGATGAAAAAACTTAAAAACAAATGAAACAAAAATGGAATAGCTGGACAGTAGATAGTGGCTAGGTGTTCACACTGGTGTAGACCATTGTTGTAATGACAAAGTAGAAGTATTATTTTGAACGAAAACTTCATATTTTCATCTAAAAGAATTGATAGAAGAACTTCATTCAACTTCATAGAGTTCGGAAAAAGTTCGGAAAAATCTTAGTAATCGAGAGTGAAAATCATAAAACAAATAGTCGGTAATATCATAAATAAACATAAAAATAGACTAGAAATAGTAGTGCATAGATATTGTCTATAAATAAGTAAATATCAACCAATTCTTAAAGCCACATGACTGACACTTCTGGCGGGCCTCAGGGCCCGTCAGATGAAAATGGGGGACCTCCCAAAACAGATAAAAAAGTATTAAATATTTCATATAACATTATGGACAGTGGACCATTCAAAGTGGTAATAGAACACAAGGACAAAAACATTGGTAACATTCATCCAGTAGAACTAGGAAAACTGCTACATAAACAAAAGATAGAAGGTATTAAGCAAATTGAAAAGAAAGGTAAAAGCAGGGTATGCATTACATTCAGACTACCAAAAGACGCCAATAACTTTAACAACAACAGTAAAATAAAGGAGCTAGGATACGAAACATTTATCCCAGTCTCACTCTTAACATGCAAAGGAGTGGCAAAGGGAATAGGATCCAAAATCCCAGAAGAAGAAGTTATTTACCAAGCAAACCAAGAATCAAATGGTATGTACAAGGTGGTAGATGCAAGAAGAATCAACAGAAGAGTGGTAAATGAAAATAAAGAGGTAACTTACGTGCCCACGGGATCTTATATATTAACCTTTCATGGAAAGAACTTCCCAAGGTACATTAATATTTATTCCAATAAAATAGAAGTGAGAACATACATAAGACCAATAATTTTATGTTTGAACTGTTATAGATTTAATCATTCAGCTAAACAATGTCGTGGTAAAAAGAGATGTGGCAAATGTGCATCTAACATGCATGATACAAGTGAATGTACAGAATATACCAATATTAAACAATGTTTATATTGTAGAGAGGAACATAATATATCTGAGAACTTGAAGAATATAGAAATTTGTCAGGAGCTAACCAGACAAAAACGTATAAATGAAATGATGAGTTTTCAAAACTTGTCCTACTATGAGGCCAATAAGACTATTCCCAGAGAAAAAGAAGATGCACAAGTAGAACCAAATGACAGAAACTTTCCACCACTAAAGAATAAAGAAATCGAAAATGAAATAATTACCATATCACAGAGATCCTTACATGCCCCTCCTACCCACTCACCCAAAAAACAGACATATAGTTCCGTGGCAGGGAGCTCTAAAAGAAAAATATCTACTCCTAACCAGGATAGAGAAATCCACAATAGTTGTCTCATCAGACATAACCGATATCCATCATCACCAGTAACCCAGAATGAATATTATTCACCAACCAATAAAGCTACTAGACTTTCTTCAAAACAGGTAACACCAAATCAGTATATAAAGTCAACTAATCCTAGTTCAAATTCCAATCATGAGTCTCAAAATTATGAGAATGTAATAGATATTAGGGATTATTTTAAAGACAGTAGTACTCCCATTGAAGAGTTAACCAAATATGTTCAAATCATAAAAGAAAATATAAGAAATAGAAACAGTTCTCAGCAGGACATACCCTCTCTATCAGATGAGGAGATGTTCTAAAAAAATATATAGTTATAATTATTAATTTATAGTTTTAAGCAAAATAAAAAAGAAATTTAAGTAGGTTAGGTATACATTAAAAATATAAGTCATCAGGGATCACAATATAGGTTAAAGTTTAATAGTTAAAGTTCACTATAATACAGTGGAACATAAGAAGTGTATTTTCAAATAAACATAATCTAGAATACTTACTTCATAATGTGGATCCTGAGGTAGTCATTTTACAGGAAACCTTCTTAAAAACTAATAGTAAATGGAAAATAAGTAAATATCAGACTTTTAGAATAGATACATCAGAAGGACGTAATGGCATAGCAATCATTGCCAAATCCTACTTATCACCAAAACAATACAATTTAGATTTAAAAAATAAACCATATGGGGTGCTTATACAGGCAATAGTAATTAAAGACTTACTAATCATTAATATTTATAACCCATGTAACGCTAAACTAAATAAAGCATTTATTAACGACATAAGTAGGGAAAACAAAAACTTTAATCAAATCATTTGGGGAGGGGATTTCAACTCAAAAAACAATTTATGGGGTAGTTGCAGCAATAATTACAATGGAAATATCTTAGTAGATCAATTGCTCGAACAGCATTATATATGTCTGAATGACGGATCGGCCACCAGGATTGGCGCTCCGGGACAGAATAAAAGTGTTACAGATCTAACATTCTGCACCGCAGAACTAGGGCTAAATATCAACTGGTATACCCTTCCTACGGACAAAGGTGATAGTGATCATTACCCATTAGTAATAGAATGCAGGATTCAAGGGGTTGATAATATACAATATAACACAATTGAAACCTCCACGGGATTTAACTTTAAACTAGCAAATTGGAGGGAATATTTCAACACATTAGATAAACTAAACAATAACTTAAAGGATGTTAATTACGAGAACATAATAAATATTATTAAGGAAGCCTCCAAAAGCTGTATACCAAAAAAAAAACCCAGGATGGAAAAAAATAAAACAAAATACCCCAACATATGGTGGGATGAGGAATGTAGCCAGGTAGTAAAGGAAAGAAAAATAGCAATCAAAAAGTATCTAGAAGACTGCACAATAGAAAACTATGTGCAAATGAACAAAGCAGTGGCAAAGGCAAAAAAAGCATTAAAAACAAAAAAGAAAAGTAGTTTCACACAATTCTGTGGCAAACTCAACAGGGATAGCGATGTGAAATACATTTGGTCTACAGTCAAAAGATTTAATAATAAAAAGGTTAATCAAGGTGGTAACAACTTCATAAAGGAAAACCTAAACAATTTTCTGGATCTTATAACGAGCCCGGATACACCATTAGAAATAGTAACACAACAATCTGAAAATGAAGAACAAAGCAGGTTCTCATTAGAAGAATTAAATTTAGTTCTGAACAGAAGGACAAAAGACACGGCTCCAGGACTAGATGGCATCGTGTATTCGCAACTGAAAAACATGTCTAGCCCAGTTAAAATAAATTTGTTAAAAACATTTAACAAGATCACAGAAGAGGGGGATATACCAGAAGACTGGAAAACGAATATCATGGTCCCATTAATCAAAAATGGAAGAGATAATACTGAATTAGACAGCTACAGGTTCATAGCCCTACAATCCTGCATGTTAAAGACCTACGAAACCTTAATCAAAAATAGACTTGAGCATCAATTAGAATCCAGAATGTTAATCAATCAAAATCAAAATGGGTTTAGAAAAGGAAGGAGCATTTACGACAACCTAATAACACTAGAACTCAATATATTAGAGGCATTTAAGAAAAACAATAAAATAATGGTCTGTTTCCTGGACATAAAATCGGCATATGACAATGTGAGAATTCCTATACTAATAAATAAACTGGCCAAATTAAAGGTATCACAACAGATAATTAATGCTATAGAAAAACTATATTCAGAAAGAAGAATAAGAGTAAAAGACATTCAAAGTAAAAAAATGTCTGCAATCGGGGAGGTAAGAAAAGGCTTACCTCAAGGCTCATCCTTAAGCCCATTATTGTATAATATATATACAAATGATATTTATGAAGTTGCCACAGAAGGAGTTAAAATAATGGGGTATGCTGATGATATAATAATAATGACAGAGGGGAAAAATGTAAGAGATATGGGAAGGGCGATAAACAATGTGTTATACGAAATGGGAGAGTGGTTAGATGAACATCATCTGCAATTATCAACCAGTAAATCGAAAACGGTATTATTTCAAAAAAAAAAATCTCCCATGACTTTGCCAGACATCATATACAAGGTAGAAAAAATTCAGTATGTAAACAAAATTAAATACTTAGGTGTCACTTTTGATGAAAAAATAAAATTTACGGAACATATATCAAATATTATTGCAAACGCGCAAAGGGGCATTAATGTCATGAGATCTATATCTAGAGCTAGTTGGGGAGCGGATCCTAAAACATTAATGATGATATACAAGGGGATAGTAAGATCACATCTAGATTTTGGGTCAATTCTGTTTAATAATATCACTATCCAAAACTTGAACAAGTTAGATAAGGTCCAATATAAAGCATTAAGGGTAGTTATAGGTGCCATGACATCAACCCCAACTAATTCAATTCTAGCAGAAACAAGTGAAATCCCTTTGAAATGGAGAAGGATATGGCTTGCTGAGAAATTTATAATTAAACATTTAGCTATAGCCAATAGTTCAGTAGCTAGGTGTCTAATGAGGTTGTATCAAGATCAAGAATACATAGTAAAATGTACAAACGCTCCATTAATAGAGGGTTTGGACAGAGTTTTATATCTATATACACATATTAAAAAGACTCAATTATTACCTTGTTTCTCTCACACTTTTGAATCACAAATACAACAAATTGTCATACATAAATTTAATATCACAAAAAACCAGCCCCTTTGCCAATCTATCCTATCCCACAACCTCAAGGAGAAATGGAATGACTACCAAATAGTCTATACAGATGGATCGAAAAACAAAGAGGGTAAAACTGGCTTTGGAATCTACATGGAGAACACTAAGGAAAAAACAATTTATAAAGCATCCACACGAATTTCAGACAAAGCCACTATATGTACAGCAGAAACATTAGCAATTGCAACAGCGATAAAAAAAATAATAGAATGGGGAATAAAGAAGGCGCTCATACTATCAGATTCAAGTAGTGCCCTAGAAAAAATAGCTAAATTTGGTCTTGAGGCGTCCACAGATGCCACACAATTACTAGCAAAGCAATTGTTGTGGGAAGCAAAACAATCAAATACTACGGTAGCTCTAGGGTGGATCCCCAGTCACTCAGGTATTTTAGGCAACAATAAAGTTGATGAAATCGCCAAAGAAAGTCTAAAATCACACCAAACAAGCTTTAAGGAAGTGGATTACAGAGACCTGTTCATTTCTATCAAAGAAAATATAATGGAACTATGGGAAGAAGAATGGAAAGAAATTTGCAGAAAAAAAGGGAAACATCTATACAAATTGAAAGGTAAAATCACACGAAAAACCTGGTTCGACCAAGTAAATCTAGACAGATCCAAAATAACACTGATGTGCAGACTAAGATTAGGACATTGTGGATCCCCGGACCACTTGCATAGAATTGGAGTCAGAGAGTCCCCCAAATGTAATTGTGGTGAAATAGGAAATATTAAACACTTTTTTTTCGAGTGCAATAATGTTAGTAGTGCTTTAAAAAACGCTTTTTACTTTAATATGCTTAAATGTTTATCAAAAAACTGTAGTTCTGCTTTAAGCTTAGAATGCATGCTTAGTGATCCAACAGCTAGTAGTGTTTCTCTGATATACGCATATCTTAAACAGATTAATTGTAAACTTTGACAATTACAGCAAGCTAAAGCCAGTGGGAGTGATGACAACAAGTCAGACGCGGCAAGTACGCAACTCCAGTCTGGAAAAACGTTAGGAAAAAACAACTAAATTTGGGTGGATAATCTGTAGATTAAGCCCATTATCTCAAAGAAGAAGAAGAAGAACTTCATATTTTACTTATTGAATTCAGTTTAATTGAATGTAGAAAATACTCATAATTTGTACCTAAAGATGGAAGTGAAACAAGAACCAGACGATATTTTCATTGAGGAGCATAAGCTTGAAATCGAAGAATCTGTCATAGAAAACGAATTCTATTCAATAAAACAGGAAGAGGATGATGATAGTATACGAATTGAGTTACAGCAAACAATTCTAAATGCTGAAAGTGAAATTGGTGCGGTTGTAAAGTGCAACTTGGCTCAAATAGATGATCTCAAACAATTAAGAAAAGGTAAGCTGAAAATAATATTTAAAACTTGACCTTCCAGTTCGGTCTCAATTAATAGGTTTCCACATTAGTGTGACATCTTTTTGATAGCTGGGAGTAACCTCAGAGTAACGTGCCGACGGACTTGTATTAGTATGCAATATTAGGTAAAACAAAATATTGGACCAGGATTGTTGATCTATTCGATGCAAAAATGTTTCACACCTCAATTAAGTAAGGAGGTGTACATTGGAACGTAACCTAGTGGACCATATTATATTTAACAGTCCATTCACTATAGTAAAAAGATTTTGCGAATTAATTTCAGGGACAAAGAGAACTAGACCTGTCCTTTTTACTAGACTTCTAATTCCAAACCTCAGATCCTCCATATATTGGGAGAGATTGTGATTTTTCCTCCCATATCGTTGAAAACCTTAGCCCAGTCAGGCATTCGCAGTAGCACAGTTTGTGTGCTGAGGCAGAGACAAGGCTGAGGTTTCCTGATCTTGGCAAAACCTGCATATTGTCACCCTAATTGTAAGAATTATTATTTTTTAATTTGCCTAATGGCACTAAAATGCCGTTTTAGGTAAAACATGGAGTTAGGTGGTTTTATAATTAGGGTGATGATATTGTTATATGTCTGCCAATCTGTTGTTATTCATGTGTTTTTTAAGTTCACAATGTCAGGAGCCCAACAAGGATCCTGATTGTCTGATTGTTCTCCTATTCTGGCTCAGTAGGTAGGTACTCCCAACTTTGTCCAAGGAAAATGTTTAATTTTTTTTTTAAATACTTTCAATGTTTGAAAATTCTTGTAGCGCAATTTCTAGGATTGACTACACTATCAGTCTATCATACAGATGTCATCACTGAAGGATTAAATCGTAATAATGTGAGAAAAGTGATTAGTGTAAGAGAAACATACCATCACTCACAATTGTAAACATCATTAGACATTACACTTACACATACAACGTTAGAAAATATAGAGATAGTGAGAAAGGAAGGAGTGGTTGCTTGGATGAGGCTGAGTGCTTATTCGTTGATGATTTCTGCCAGTTCCCTCTGCTGTAAGCCATGTAAAAGAACTTTGTTCCAAAATTTAAACAATATAGTTTGTTATATGACTGAAATTGATATAAAGTATGGCCGCTCTTAGTTTACCACTTTCAGATTATAAGTTTATAGTGATAAGATGTCCTGTTCATCGGAAATGTCAGCAGTACTCTAACGTTATTTTTAATAATTAAATAGATAGAAGTATAGTTGTGAGTAGAATTAGTTTACACTGTTTCACAATTTGTCGGCAAGATAAAGAAATCTAAGTAGAAGCAGAACCGGTTTCAAAAATTATTGCAAATGTTTGTATATTGGGGTGACAGAAGAAGAATCTTTGATTGTCCAATGCCTATACTAGTTCTTTCCAATGATCAGATCTTCTCTTCTCTTCGGCTTTGAATATTTCTTCCAATATTACATTGGAGCTCCTGATTCTGCAAAAGGGTTCCGGCCCCTAAAAGGGTGTTTCAGTCCCCCTCTTGATTGCCAAATGTCGGAAAATATTAATGTAGGTAATTGTTAATGTATTATGGTTGGTATGTATGGATAATCAAAATTATATTGAGCATTTTTCTGTTAAAGTTCGTTTCAAATGCAAATGCAAATGAAGCATACGCAGTGAACCAAACGGTCCATAGTCGTAGAAAAGGGTTATTTATGATTTTTGCTTAACGTTCATTATAATTGATATTATAATAAAATTACAAAGTAATTGTGCACTAAGATTTATATACATACATATTCTTGTAAAAAATAAAAATATTAAAACAAATTATTGCAGGTAAACATTACTTTAACTATGATATCATTATTAACTAAATTCTTCATCAGAAAAATCGTCTTGTCATAAGTTAATAATTAACTGTCTACAACTATTTTATGGTCCGAATCCCCGATCCGTGCTATCAACTCCATTGGGACAGACTTTAAACAGCCCAAGTTGTCGAACGGGTGTAGTGATATTCAGTTTTAAAGTATATTTATTTAATAGTGTCCAGTGTGATAAAAATTAATATGAATCAGGCGAAAGGAAAACATTTAACTCCATAACAACGACGGTTCATAATAAAAGTGGAAAGTTAGTTCAAACGCGAAAAAGATAATGGTGCAACCTGTATAGTTGTGAGTAAAATTATTTTGCACCGTTTCACAATTTGTCGGCGAGATAAAGAAATCTGTAAATAGAAGCAGAACCGGTTTCAGAAAAATTGGAGGATCCCGACGCATTAGCGATTTCTGTACTCTCTTTTTCCGATTAATAGCAGTTGTGTTACCGATATCTGTAATAATGGATTTTTTCGATACTTTCGTCAATTATGTATTTTAGTTTCAGTCGCCTTTACATATTTTGTTTCATTTTTGCGAAGATAGCGACTAGAACATACCAAATTTCTTTCCGTCTATTGTCTCTCCACTCTCCACTTTCAGAAATTACAAAACCTTTTTTAAAAAATTTTAGCAATAAAATATTCATGTTTTATACATACCTACAACAATCAAACAACTTATACTCACTGCGACATGGAATCAAGCAGAGATGATAAAAAAAAAATTTTCACGGAAATGTATTGGTGGATGATAATTTTTAATTTTACCAAAGTCAGCCATCCCCATCCCCCCCTGAGGGGGATGGGGGGGGGGGGGTCGACACCGTGAAAAATTCGTAAAAATGCATTTTTAAATATGGAATCAAATTCTACGTATTTTTTCACGTATAACCCTAAAATTTCATTTCAACAACTTTTTTTTTAAAAAAGTTATGCGGAAAAAATGTTTAAAAAAAATTGATAATTCCATAAATATTAAAAATCTTTATTCCGTCTTTACGAATGAAAATAAAAATTTGATATTTGGCATATGTATATTTAACAGAATCACTAAACAAAATAACATAACTATTCATCCCCATCCCCCCCATAGGGGGGGGATGGGGGGGTTGACACTTTCAAAAATTCGTAAAAATGAATTTTTAAATATGGAACCAAATTCTACGTATTTTTTCACGTATAGCCCTGAAATTTCATTTTAACAACTTTTTTTTAACAAAGTTATGCGGGAAAAATGTTTAAAAAAAATCGATTATTTCATAAATATAAAAATCTTTATTCCGTCTTTACGAATGAAAATAAAAATTTGGTATTTGGCATATGTATATTTGATGGAATAAAATTTGGGATAAAATCAACTATTCGACTATTTGATAATTTTAACTTTTTACGTGTGTTTCTTCAAGTATAATGACGTACATTATTTACCAGTGAATAATAGGTGTGGATAATGAAAAGGTCACATGACACATAATATATGTTGAAGTTTTTCAATATACATTAGGTTTGTTCCAACACACAAATTGTAATCGTTCCTGAATCGTTATCGGTATCGTTCTTAGGGATTTGTTACGCAGGCGCCAAGTGTTTACCGTTCTAATAACGATTCCAAAATAAAGAATAGTTGGAACGATTTGGTTACTGACTCGACATAAAACACTGGAACGTATCAAACATAACCCTACTCTTATGTTTATATGGTACATGTTGTTAAGTAAAAAACTGTTTATTTATAACAGATAGCGCAAACAAATATAAATAAGTTCGCTCCCACAAAATTCAACAAATACAAAAACAACAAATCAAGGCAACTAACCTAACTAGATATGGATATATGTACTGCGCAAGTCAGTTCCCTTGATACCTGCTTAGAAGTATCGAAATCATCGTTCTTGAACCAGTTCCATAACGATATCAGATAGAGTTGGAACGCATTTTTACTATTTCACATGCGCGTCACCGTTCCAAGAACGGTTTCTTGATGTGTTGGAACAAACCTTATATAAATGACACTATATTATATTTAATCATAACTTTCACCGCGACGAAGATTCGATCCTATGCCTAAAATACCTTACTTCACCAAGTCAGAGCCGTAAACCATCAGTCTATGAAGATATAATATGTGATAGGATATCAACACAAACACAAAATAATGAGGGAAACATAAATGAACCTGAAACAGAAATAGATGAACAAGAAAATGGTAAAATTAATATCGATGAGTTGAAAAATGCCATTAAAGCACTTAAAACTAAAAAAGCACCTGGAGAAGACAAAATCACTTCTGAAATGTTCAAAAACTTAGGAGAAATAGGTAACCAGATATTTAGGAAATAATAAACAAGGCTTGGAGCAATGAAAAAATACCTGAAAAATGGGGTGTAGCATTAATAAGTCCAATATACAAAAAAGGAGACCAAAAAAATATGTAATAATTACAGAGGAATAACACTAGTAAATACTATAGTTAAAATATACGAACAAATTATCAATAACAGAATAAAACCAATCTTAGAATCCAAGCTATCAGAACCACAAAGTGGATTCCGACCGGGTAGAAGCGCGCAAGATCATATCTTTACTATTAAACAAGTAACCGAGAAGAGACAACTACAACAAAAAAATATATATCTAGCTTTCATAGACCTAGAGAAAGCTTTTGACACGGTACCTAGAGACAAAGTGTGGAAAGGTCTGAAAGAGAGAGAGGAATAGGAAACAAAACAATAAGAGTAATACAAGATCTATATAAAACTAACAAAAACTTTGTAATAAAAAACAATATGAAGTCAGAAGAATTTAGAACCGGTGTTGACACCTTCAAAAATTCGTAAAAATGAATTTTTAAATATGGAACCAAATTCTACGTATTTTTTCACGTATAACCCTAAAATTTCATTTTAACAACTTTTTTTTAACATAGTTATGCGGGACAAATGTTTTAAAAAAATCGATTATTTCATAAATATAAAAATCTTTATTCCGTCTTTACGAATGAAAATAAAAATTTGGTATTTGGCATTTGTATATTTGATGGAATAAAATTTGGGATAAAATAAATTATATGCAAATATCATACCATAGGGGTAGAGGGTGGGGGTGAGTTTGGGAAATATTAGGGTTGGGGTAATTTTGAGTACGTCATAAAATTCTACACTCTTTGTTTAGCATGTATGCCAATTTTCATATTTTTTCCTCCATTATTGCCAAAGATATTTATTAAAACGTGTTTTGAATTTGTGGACTTGTAATTTTTTTGGAAAAAATTTAAAACCTCTTGATTTCGAAATACGGGTTTGAACCATTTAGAGTCATATTTTGAAAATAAAAAAAATACTGCGAGCTAAGATTAATGGTGAGTATTGAAACCAAAAAAAATTTTATGCAAATATCATACCATAGGGGTAGAGGGTGGGGGTGAGCTTGGGAAATATTAGGGTTGGGGTAATTTTGAGTGTGTCATAAAATTCTACACCCTTTGTTAAGTATGTATGCCAATTTTCATATTTTTTTCTCCATTATTGCCAAAGATATTTATTAAAACGTGTTTTGAATTTGAATGGTTCAAACCCGTATTTCGAAATCAAGAGGTTTTAAATTTTTTCCAAAAAAATTACAAGTCCACAAATTCAAAACACGTTTTAATAAATATCTTTGGCAATAATGGAGGAAAAAATATGAAAATTGGCATACATGCTAAACAAAGAGTGTAGAATTTTATGACACACTCAAAATTACCCCAACCCTAATATTTCCCAAACTCACCCCCACCCTCTACCCCTATGGTATGATATTTGCATATAATTTATTTTATCCCAAATTTTATTCCATCAAATATACAAATGCCAAATACCAAATTTTTATTTTCATTCGTAAAGACGGAATAAAGATTTTTATATTTATGAAATAATCGATTTTTTTAAAACATTTTTCCCGCATAACTATGTTAAAAAAAAAGTTGTTAAAATGAAATTTTAGGGTTATACGTGAAAAAATACGTAGAATTTGGTTCCATATTTAAAAATTCATTTTTACGAATTTTTGAAGGTGTCAACACCGGTTCTAAATTCTTCGCTGTCTGCTAATAATATTATATCATCTGCAAAGACTCCTTCAGATACATCTACTCTCTCTAGATTTTTGTGTCCAATATACATTTTCTTTACCCTTCTTTCACATTTTTTGATGATACAGTCCATATGTACATTAAATAGCGTTGGGCTGAGTCCTCCACCTTGTCTTAAACCTTTATCGGTTCTAAATCCTTCTGACTTCATATTGTTTTTTATTACAAAGTTTTTGTTAGTTTTATATAGATCTTGTATTACTCTTATTGTTTTGTTTCCTATTCCTCTCTCTCTTTCAGACCTTTCCACACTTTGTCTCTAGGTACCGTGTCAAAAGCTTTCTCTAGGTCTATGAAAGCTAGATATATATTTTTTTGTTGTAGTTGTCTCTTCTCGGTTACTTGTTTAATAGTAAAGATATGATCTTGCGCGCTTCTACCCGGTCGGAATCCACTTTGTGGTTCTGATAGCTTGGATTCTAAGATTGGTTTTATTCTGTTATTGATAATTTGTTCGTATATTTTAACTATAGTATTTACTAGTGTTATTCCTCTGTAATTATTACATATTTTTTTGGTCTCCTTTTTTGTATATTGGACTTATTAATGCTACACCCCATTTTTCAGGTATTTTTTCATTGCTCCAAGCCTTGTTTATTATTTCCTAAATATCTGGTTACCTATTTCTCCTAAGTTTTTGAACATTTCAGAAGTGATTTTGTCTTCTCCAGGTGCTTTTTTAGTTTTAAGTGCTTTAATGGCATTTTTCAACTCATCGATATTAATTTTACCATTTTCTTGTTCATCTATTTCTGTTTCAGGTTCATTTATGTTTCCCTCATTATTTTGTGTTTGTGTTGATATCCTATCACATATTATATCTTCATAGACTGATGGTTTACGGCTCTGACTTGGTGAAGTAAGGTATTTTAGGCATAGGATCGAATCCCCGTCGCGGTGAAAGTTATTATTAAATATAATATAGTGTCATTTATATAAGGTTTGTTCCAACACATCAAGAAACCGTTCTTGGAACGGTGACGCGCATGTGAAATAGTAAAAATGCGTTCCAACTCTATCTGATATCGTTATGGAACTGGTTCAAGAACGATGATTTCGATACTTCTAAGCAGGTATCAAGGGAACTGACTTGCGCAGTACATATATCCATATCTAGTTAGGTTAGTTGCCTTGATTTGTTGTTTTTGTATTTGTTGAATTTTGTGGGAGCGAACTTATTTATATTTGTTTGCGCTATCTGTTATAAATAAACAGTTTTTTACTTAACAACATGTACCATATAAACATAAGAGTAGGGTTATGTTTGATACGTTCCAGTGTTTTATGTCGAGTCAGTAACCAAATCGTTCCAACTATTCTTTATTTTGGAATCGTTATTAGAACGGTAAACACTTGGCGCCTGCGTAACAAATCCCTAAGAACGATACCGATAACGATTCAGGAACGATTACAATGTGTGTGTTGGAACAAACCTAATGTATATTGAAAAACTTCAACATATATTATGTGTCATGTGACCTTTTCATTATCCACACCTATTATTCACTGGTAAATAATGTATGTCATTATACTTGAAGAAACACACGTAAAAAGTTAAAATTATCAAATAGTCGTGGACAAAATAGTTAACAATGTTGCAACAGAATGTTTTCAAAAATATGTTACTTTTAACAAACAGTATATATACTTATAATCAGGGTGGAGCAAAATCTGATTTTTTTAAAAAAATCACGATTTATTTGATTTTTTAAATTTGAATATAAAATTTTGATTCCACGTGTGGCCTCCGAACGTGAAGGTACTATTATCGTTCGAGAGCTCATTAACGTTATCTTCAACACAAGTGATTAGTTTTTTGTGACTTATATTTGCTGGCCCATATTGGTATGTGTTTATTCACACTATTTGATACTTGAAAATAATACATCTATAGACCAGTTCGCCTGGTCTGAATAGTTTATTAAATATTTTGGCATCCAGAATATTTAAACATGTCAACTCAGCCCACTGCACGAAGTTTTGCTGCTGTCACTAAATCAAATCCAAGAAAACCAACTTCAACACCTATAACATGCCCTAATAGAAATCAAGCTATTGTAATAAATGCACTTCCGGATACAGTTCTCTTCGATTACATCAAGGCAATCGGTGAAATTGTGACTCCTAAAGGAATCACCCATGCTTCCCGTATATCTAACCAGCGGATTTGCATCTTTCTCGCTTCTACTTTAGTTGTTGATAACCTCCTCAGAGACCATCCTACAGTTGCCATTAAAGAAGAAATAGTTCCCATACTCATCAGCCCTTCTAAAAGATTACTATTATCTAATGTATGTCCCTCTATTCCGAATATACTCATCGAACAGGCTTTAAAAAATGATCTCGGACTTCAACTCTCATCCCCCATCACCTATATCCGTACTGGCTCACCTGAAGAAGATTATTCCCATATCCTAAGCTTTCGTCGATCTGTCTATATCTTACCGGAGAAAGATAACTATGAAATACAAACCTCCGTTGTAATACACTTCGAAAATACTTCTTTCCGGATCTTCGTCACCTCAGATAAATTGGAGTGCTTCCTCTGCAAACAAGCTGGACATACTGCAGATACCTGCCAAAATCCTCAACACACTTCCTCCCTCTCCTCTACTACCCCTATCCAGAATGATTCTTCCGACAACATGTCCACTGAACCTACTTCCTCTCCTACCACTGCCCCTTTATCATCCACTGACAATAATTCCGTCAACACACTCCCTCCTCCAGACCTGCCCACTACTAGTGGTTCAGGTCTCAAACGACTTCATTCTACTGACTCTAGCCTTGAGTCGCCCCCTGTAATTATCTCATCTGTTCCTCTCACTCTCAGTCAAGACAATACATCTAACAACGCCTTTCGTGCCCCCAAGCCTGCCCCCCAAAAAAAAAGACTAAGACTCTTGCAACAACTATCAGCCCCTCTGCACGCGCAATCATTGAAAATTTAGCAAAAACAGACCCAACATCCTTCTCAATTACTTCAGAACAATTAATAGCATTTCTGGAAAACTCTTTCGGTAACCACGATCCATTAACGGAAGCTTACCAATTTACTTCAAACATTACATCCCTCCTTGCAGATCTTCGTCAAATATATCATGCTATCTCCGATAGGTCACTCAAAAATCGCATTACCCGCATAACAAAGAAAATACAAGGTACCATCAATCTCAACGATGTAGTCGATTCTGATAGCCTCAAATCTTTTAACTCTATTGATAGTGACTCCAATTGTGACGATACCGACCTCTTTTGATATTAACTAATTAAATTCACGATAATTCAGTGGAATTGCGACGGATACTATCCGCGCCTAGAACGGCTACAACAACTCATTTCCATCCACCATCCTGATTTCCTATGTCTCCAGGAAACAAACTTCACATCTTCCAAAATCCCTACACTAAAGGACTTTGAAGGATATCATTACATCCGAACCATCTGCTCCAGGGCCAGTGGGGGAGTATCCATATTTGCATCCAAAGATCTTTACTCTACTCATTTGCCCCTTACTACCAATCTTGAAGCCATTGCCATAACTGCCTATTGTCCCCAAAAATTAACCATCTGCTCGTTATACATTCCTCCCGACTACAAACTAAATGAGAAAGAGCTTCTCGAATTGGTTTACGATCTCCCCCAACCCTTTATACTTTTGGGTGACTTCAACGCCCACAACACTATGTGGGGCTCCCCACGCACATTTGGACGCGGCAGAGTAGTTGAGAACATACTAAATTGCACTAATTCATGCCTCCTCAATACAGGATCATACACCCACTTTAATATCGCTTCTGGTACCTTTTCTGCCATTGACCTAAGCATCTGTGATCCCAAAACTGCCCCTAACTTATCCTGGAAAACTGCTGATGATCTTTGTGACAGCAATCATTACCCCATAATCATAAGTGACAACTCAAATGCTCAGACTCATGTGAGAAGTTATTGGCGCCTCAACAAAGCGAAATGGCCGGAGTTTTCTCTGGAGGCTGAATCTTTCCTGCGTGATTTACCGACCACCAATAATATTTCTGATTCTATCAAGCTTTTCTCAGATGCTATAATTACAGCAGCATTCACTCACATTGGCAAAGCCTCCCTCTCCCCCCGTCACAAAACTGTTCCTTGGTGGAACCCTCAATGCGAACAAGCAGTGCGACAATCCAAAGCCGCCCTTAACGTTTTTCGCAAACACAAAAGTCCCGAAAACCTAGTAAAATTTAAAAGACTTAAAGCTAAAGCCAAATATGTGATCAAACAGAGCAAAAAAAACTCCTGGCATAATTACGTAACAGCCTTGCATAATGATTCAAACCCCTCCCAAACTTGGAAAAAAATTCGACAGGTTCAAGGATACAAAACTAACACCAAAATTCCCCTTCTTTTTTTTAATGGCACTTCCTCTAGCCACAGCCAAACTATTTCTAACATCTTTGCTGACAAATTTGATGAAAAATTTCATAACAAACTCAAGCCCCCCTTCGCAGCTAACCAACATGAATCTGCCTCCCCCAAACTCGCAATACCTCACCAACAAGATATCGACGATATTAATTCTCCTTTTTCATTCACTGAACTAACAACTGCCTTATCTTCATGTAAAAATTCAGCCGCTGGTCCTGACGACATCCCCTACATTTTTCTCAAAAATTTATCCACCTATAGTCTTACTAAACTATTGAACATTTATAACACCATTTGGTCCTCTCAATTATTCCCTACTCAATGGAATTCATCCATTATCGTTCCCGTCCTGAAACCATCTCAGCCAGCTACGCTACCACAGTCCTATAGACCGATTTCCCTCACATGCACTACGTGCAAATTAATGGAAAAGATGATAAACAGACGGCTCATGTGGTTTATTGAAAAACATCAAATCTTCCCAAACGAACAATCCGGTTTCCGTCGTCACCGATCCACAAGAGATAACATCGCAGTCTTACAAACCCACATTGCAGATGCTGTAAATCGTAAACAAGAGGTGTTAGCCTCTGTCTTTGACATCGAAGCCGCATTTGACACGTTACCAAGACAGACGATAATTGATAAACTTTCATTTTATGGCCTCAATGGCAACATTCTCTCATTTATCCGACACTTTCTTAGTAATAGATCCTTTAGAGTCTCAGTAAATGGCTGCCTATCATTAACTCATGTCCAACAAGACGGCGTACCTCAAGGCTCTATTCTTAGCCCCACATTATTCAATATAGCTATTAGTCATTTATGTAACAATCTTCCGTCCCCTGTTAAATATGCTGCATACGCAGACGACCTTGTTGTTTACTGTCACGGAGTCTCTACACCTACTACATCTAAACTCCTCCAATCTGCTGTAAACCTATTACATAGCAGAATATCTTCACTTGGTCTTTCCCTCTCCTCTACAAAATCCAAGCTAATAAGATTCAGCAGAAAAGCCCCATCCCCTTACCCTGAAATTTTAGTGAACAATCTCCCTCTCCCAGTTGTCGAACAATGCAAAATCCTCGGTGTGATATTCGACTCCCGACTTACTTGGAATCCCCATATCAGAGAAACCAGAGGACACTGCCTAAAACTCCTGAATATCATCAAAACACTCTCTCACTATCAATGGGGAGCCAGCGAATATTCCCTCCTGAAAGTTTACAGAGCTCTCATTCGATCCAAACTCGATTATGGCAGTATTGCATATATGTCAGCATCCAAAAACGTCCTGAAAACCCTTAACTCCTTACACAATACAGCCATCCGTCTTTGTTTAGGCGCATTTCGCTCCAGTCCTGCCGAGAGCCTTTGCATTGAAGCCAATGAACCACCCCTTTGGCTCAGACGTCAATATCTCCTCCTTTCTTATGCTTCCTCGATCTCCTCTAACCTCTCTAATCCAGTTTCCTCTTTAATAACCAGAATACCTCACACTCCTAGCTCCACACCAACCAACCCACGCATACTTACCATTCCCCTCCTCTTAAAAACATTAATACCTCACACTCAATTATCCTTAACTAGCCCTGTCCCCATCCCCCACAACTCACCCTGGACCAAAATACTCCCAAGATGTAATATCTCACTCACCAAGTTCAGCAAGGAAGAAACCAGTCACGAACTCATAAGGAAATCCTTCCTAGAAATCCTAAACTCAAAGAAATATGACCGGATCCTCTTCACTGACGCCTCAAAAAACGAGAATGGTATTGGATGTGCTGTCACTTCTTCGCAATCTGCCGTGGGATCATACCGAATCCCAGCCTCTTGTAGCATTCACACCGGAGAACTATTTGCCATTCTCCAAGCCTTCAATCTGTGCGTAACCCCTCATCAACAAGTTGCTATTTGCACGGACTCTCTCTCATCTATCCAATCAATCAACAACTTATTCACAAATCATCCCCTCGTTCAACGCATCCACGATACCTATCAAACCCTTATTCCACTTAATGCAACCATCACCATTATATGGATTCCCTCACATATTGGCATAACTGGAAATGAATTCGCCGATTGCCTTGCCAAAGAAGCTGCTTCATCCACCACTACATCCACTATTTTGCAAATCGCTAGTGACCTAAAATTCACTATGAAAAAACTTGTACGGAAGAAATGGCAAAACCAGTGGAACCATTCCGTAACTTTTTTAAGGAAAATTCATCCTACCGTCGAACAGTTTGACATCCCCGATCTTCGAAGAAACATGAAGGTCGTCGCAAGAAGACTGCGCATTGGTCATACCCGTTTCACTCATGGCCACCTTATGACCTCTTCCTCCCAGCCAATCTGCCAACATTGCAAATCTTCAATTGACATTCAACACATCCTCGTAGATTGCCCCTACTATAATAAAAGACGTCAGCAACTTGGAATGAAAAGCAATATTAAGGATATCCTAACTAGTGAACACCAAATCACCATCGCCACCCAGTTTCTAAAAGAAGAAAGCCTTCTGTATAAAATTTAAAGACTTTTCATTACTGATTGTAATTATTTTCATAATGCTATATTTATAAAATATTATATATTTACTGTACCTCGTGCTAATGGCCATATAGTTGTCTCAAGCACGTTAAATTGAATAAAAAAAAAAAAAAAAAAAAATATAAAATTTGAGCATTTTGATTCTTTAAAATTATTGTTTGTTATTTATTTTAATGTATAAGTCTAAAAATTATAATACAATTTGCGGCTCAAAAACTTGTGACAACTGTTGTTGAGTTTCCAATTTATTCTCCATAATTTTAAGACATTAATTGTTAGTGGCAACCTCGCAATTTCGAATTGTGAGCGTTAACTCCGCCCTCCAAATATGAGAGGGAAAAGAGAAAGCCGAGAGACTCTGAACAAAGAGCATCAATTTATGTAATTAACTCTATGTACCTACTTACAATTTGTTCTCTTGTAATAAAATAAAAAATAATAAAAATACAGTGTTTAATAATAAAGTGTAGAAAGTGGTGTATTCTCTTCGACCAGCCCTCATCCAAGAATCAGCTACATACAAGAAATTAGAGATGAAAGCAAGTCGGATATCACAAAATTCCGTTCGCAACGTAACCACAAAACAACTGTCCTCCTATACACTCACTAAACAGTGCCGAGTGAGGTACGAACGCGTTTGTTGTACTTTTTGCAAGAATATTCCTTCTCAACCTATAAATTATAAATTAACGTTGCCCAACAATTTCATGCATTTCGCTAGTTAGGTTAGTTAAGTGAAGTGAAAATGAATAGACTGAAAATATACAGTAATAAAATTTGTGTTACGTTTAGTTTAAGAATTTGTAATTATGTACTTATGTATTTTTTGTTGTTTTTGCTAAAAGCAGATACTTCTTTTGATTTTTGAGAAAACTTTTATATTATTATGTTGTTATCTGGTTCTGAATAAAAAAGAAAAAAAATTGATTTAAATCATGATTTTAATTTTAAAAATCAAGTGATTTAAACCATGATTTTAATCGTAATTTTAATCAGCCCAACCCTGCTTATAATACTGGGAGTGGTAATGATCTATATATTTCCAGAACTACTTGTCAGAAAACTATAAGATCACTATTCTTTAAAGATTTTCAAGAGTTCAATCAACTACTTACCAAATAATATAAAAGAATGTCAGACTGTACTTTGTTTCGAAAGTAAACTTGGGAATTTATTCATACTTAATAAATAATACCCAAGTCATCTACCTTTTTATATGCTTCAAGCTATACTATGCATTATTATTTGTCATTGGTGTGTTAATTCATGTATATTTTAATAACCATCATCTAGCTATGATTTTTTATTTTTATGGTATTGTGAAACATTATATTCTATATGCTTAGCATAATAATATTTCGTCGCCGGGCTGTGAATACCTCCAATGTGATAAAAAGTCAATTTTACAGGAGAACCAAAAAACATTTCTATCACTAGATATTAAAGTAATATCGTAATTTTCTCATGATTTTTAATATATAGCAATGAATTTATCAAGTTATACTCGATTCCTTGCTGATTGGTGATATTTTCAATGAAAATCGGAAGAAGTGTTACTTTGGAGATATTGCTCATTCCAGACCAGAACACATTGGAGATATTCGAGCTCACATAGAATTATTATCACATACTGCAAATTAGCTTGAAGGTATTTACCTGCACAGTACACACTTCTTGCCGAATCAATTCAAAATTAAACTAAAGTGAGGTTAGCAGTTTGACATTTGTGTCGTAATATCTCCTACGTGCATACATGGTATGTCGAAATATCTTCAATGTGCTATTATAAATCTGATATAAACACATGGGATATATTTCCAAAGGAATACTTACCTAATATTTGAATTCTGTTACATTGGAGGAATGTATTTAATTTTTTTCTGCAAGTTTGGCGATTCCATATCATTTTGGATATATTACGAACTTGTGAGGAATACTGATAGAATTCTCAATGTGTATTCATCTCATTTCACATATTTTTGTTACATTGGAGGTATTCGCAGCCCGGCGACGATTTGTCCTTTTATATTTTATTTTTACAGTTAACAGTTAAACAATGTAAATTTTTTATGTATATTAATAGGGTTTCCTAATTAATAAAGTTATCTATTACATTATAATCAGCTCATCATTGTCATCCATACAATTCATTTTGAAATACCCTGAGTAATGATGTATTATTATTTACAGGCACTCCTCTAAAATGGAACAATATGAAGCCTCTGCTCTTACCTGGAGGTCACTCAGACGAAAAATCATTCAAATGCGAAGTTTGTTCAAAATCTTTTAGTCGAAAAAGTCGATTAAAGGAGCATTTGATTTGTCACTCAAGTGAAAAACCATTCAACTGTGAAATTTGTTCAAAATCTTTTAGACGAATGTGTGAATTAAAGAAGCATATGATTTGTCACTCAGGTGAAAAACCATTCAACTGTGAAATTTGTTCAAAATCTTTTAGACGAATGTGTGAATTAAAGAATCACATGATTTGTCACTCAAGTGAAAAACCATACAACTGTGAAATTTGTTCAAAATCTTTTAGTCGAAAAGGTGAATTCAAGAATCACATGATTTGTCACTCAGGTGAAAAACCATTCCACTGTGAGATGTGTTCAAAATCTTTTGGTCGAAAAAGTCGATTAAAGGAGCATTTGATTTGTCACATAGGTGAAAAACCAGTCCACTGTGAAATTTGTTCAAAATCTTTTAGACGAATGAGTGATCTAAAGAAGCACATGATTTGTCACTCAAGTGAAAAACCATTCAACTGTGAAATTTGTTCAAAATCTTTTAGTCGAAAAGGTGAATTAAAGGATCACATGATTTGTCACTCAGGTGAAAAACTGTTCCACTGTGAAATTTGTTCAAAATCTTTTGGACGAATGAGTGATCTAAAGAAGCACATGATTTGTCACTCAAGTGAAAAACCATTCAACTGTGAAATTTGTTCAAAATCTTTTAGTCGAAAAAGTCGATTAAAGGAGCATTTGATTTGTCACTCAGGTGAAAAACCATTCAACTGTGAAATTTGTTCAAAATCCTTTAGACGAATGAGTGATCTAAAGAAGCACATGATTTGTCACTAAGGTGAAAAACCATTCAACTGTGAAATTTGTTCAAAATCTTTTAGTCGAAAAAGTGTTCTAAAGAAGCATATGATTTGTCACTCAGGTGAAAAACCATTCCACTGTGTAATGTGTTCAAAATCTTTTGGTCGAAAAAGTAATTTCAAACAACATAATATGCTTTGTAATTCAGACGAAAAATCTTACTAATGTAAAATTTGCTTAAAAACTTTTAAACATCAAGGCACTTTCAATAAACATATGTCTTCTTACCACTGATGAAAAAATGTCGAATTTGTTTAAAAACGTTACTTGTTTATGAGTGATGATAGATCAATTTGCATTTTCTGAATAAACACCCCGACCAAAAGGAAAAACGAACTTAAGGCTCAAGTTCACCGACCAAATTTATTTCTCTTCCAAAAATACGTTGATTGAAGCAAAAAATTTTAGAACATTAATTTCATAATATAGACTTGTGTAATCATTTTTATATTAGACGTTTTTTGAATAGATGAGGCTTTTACTTGATGAAGATCCATACACTTAACGATGAAATAAAACAATTTAATTTGTTTAAACCTTCATTACATTTGAACTAAGTTCAATATACAATTACTCGTTTGAGAAAGCTACTGTGTTAGCGAAACGCGTCACGAATTGTATATTGAACTTAGTTCAAATATAATGAGGATTTAAACAAATTAAATTGTTTTATTGCATCGTTAGACTTTTTTCCTTGTTATACCACATACAGATTGCGTAAATTACTTTGGAACCCTGGCCTCGGATTACACAAGTACGACAAGGATATATGAAAGAGAGAGAAAGAATAATTGTGCGCGGTCATCACTTTGTTTCATCTAAGGGGTGTATACTTATTTCTCGAGACTGGCCGAATGGTTCTTTACAGAGAGAATTCACTAGTTGGTGGTATTCAGTATGCTCCCAACATGGAAGGAGTGAGGGTGTTAAAGAAATAAAAAAATACAATCGTTATTACGTAACCTGTACATCTTAAAATTCATTTTTGTCAACATTATCATTTCGACAATTTCTAACTACAAGAGGTTATTATTTTAGCCATTGTAACTTGAAAATAAAACAGCATTTCTTGAGAGAACCCTAATTAATAAACTAAAAATCCCTTCCATTAATAAATTAAATTGAAAAAATAAAATAAGTAGGTAGGTACCTACACCTATTCTAAACATAAAATATAAACTTCCTGAAAAAATAAAAATAAAAATCCATTCTAAAGGTAAACATAATTTTAATGAATTAAGTGCTCAAATAAACCACCTTCCTGTGCCAGACAATAACCAAATCTGTGATAAATATTTGATCTCATATCTCTAAGATTATTTGGCGTAATGCTGGCACAAACGTGCTGTATTTTCACCCTCGAAAAAAAGTCAACGATAACGAGACAAAAATACAACACACATTAACACAAATTAATATGCGCTTCTGGCAACAGTGCTTAAAATAGGGGGGCAATGAGCATTCGGCCAGTCTCGGGAAATAAGAATACACGCCTAAGGTGAAACAAAGTACACGCATTAATGACCGCGCATAATTATTCTTTCTCTCTCTTTCAGCTGTTTTTCTGTCGTACTTGTGTAATCCGGACGGTTCGGATGTAATTTACGCAATCTGTATATACTATGCTATGGTGTATACCTAATATGGGTACTGACGTTTTCGATTTGCGAAACCGTACCTACTAGAAGTATGGAACCATGGAGAAATAATATATAATGTTTAAGTCTATATGGGTCTTGTTGCTTGCATTGTCAAGCGGAAGTACAAGCCCACTCAAGTTAAGGCAAAAGTAAAATTTTCAATGTAAATGGATACATGGAGACGTCATAATATGTCAAGCGGGCAAATTTCAAACTTAAGCCCGCGCGTAATTGAATGTAAATGTACCTTAAGTGTGTTGTTGATAAAATGTGTATAGTAAAAGTCACGAATGTTTCTCGTTACGTCATAACTCATAAGCATCCGAATCAAATCAATAAGACAGTTTTGACCAGCGGCGCATCATTGTTAGATAATTCGGTATGTATTACTATAGTGTGGCTTGATTTGGGTCGCGTAGGAATAAAGGGATCGGGAGAGATGTGGGTATTCCAATAAGTTTTTATTTTGTACAGCTCTTTCAGCAAATTAGTTGATGGTTATTACTATATTTCACTGAACAAATTGTGATACTTTGCACACGGCAAATAAAATACATGTGTGTCAGCAAAATAATAATAATAATAAGAATGAAAAGTCATCGTATCTTGTCGATTGTTACTCACTCGATTGTCCTTCACATCACGTTAAGGCGGCGTCACATTAGGGTGGTGTTACATCCTCCCCCTTTGGATCATACCTAGCGGAGGGATGATACAAAACCAGTGGTGTGATGTTTCTTCGTAGCGGAACCATTGAAGTTAAGGATTCTCAGGCTCGGCGTGGAAGGTAACGTACTCAGTGTTGTCACGATAACGATGAGGGGGACGCCGTTGCCTTCTTGGTCTGGCTAGCTCTTCGCCGTGCGGTGATTGGGGAGTTCCAGGGTCGAGATCGGGCACAGAGGTTGTAGAAGAGCAGGAACATGATGGTCGCAGATCGGTATCTCTGAGCTTCCCTCTAGCAGCTACTCTGACTGTAGAGTTAGTTGTAGGTAATGTTTCCGGAACGTCGGTTGGCAAACTGTCAATATAGGGTTGGAGTGCTGATACGTGATATTTACCCACGGGTATGTTAGGAATTTGGGGCGTGGCTACCTCATAGGAAGTGGGAGATATTTGTTTAAGGATTATATACGGCCCGTCGCGGCGCAGAGCAACCTTTTAAGAAAATCGGACACTTGCTTTACTGCGCAGGTTCTTATCCGCGTAATGCTTCGAAGCATCTTGTTTCAATTCATTAGTTTCACGAGCATTGAGTAACGTGTCGCCGTAAGTACGGGGTTATTTCCGGTATTATATTTTCATTACCGATTACGGCGCGTAAATCCTTATGAACATCACTATTCTCCGTGGGGTACCGTAGCGGAGGCATATCTCATCCATGAGTACCCTGGCGCACTCATCGGCAGTGGCTTGCCTTAAAGGGAACAACTCGACCCATTTTGTGGAAGTATCCTCTACGGCAAATATCCAGCAATTGCCACGATTTGTTTCGGGAAGTGGACCTACCAAGTCAATAGCAATACACTCAAAATGTTGAGCCAATACTGGGGTTTGTGTCAAGCCTGCAGGCTTCAAATTAGTTGGTTTAAACTTCTGGTAGTCGAGGCATTTCCTAACATGGTTAGTCACGTTTCGTCTAATGGTTTGCCGGTAATAACGAAGAGTTATTCTCTGGATAGTTTTTTCGATTCCATAGTGACCAGCTAGAGGCATATCGTGACATTCCTTAAGGACTTCTTCCACTTTAACTTGGGGAACTACCAATTGGGCATCTTCTGAGTCTATATCTTGATTGTAGCGATAGAGTACGCCTTGATTATATACTGTTTAAGCGACGATGCACATTAGATGCACATTCTAAAATATCCGTCCTGTTTTGGAACCAAAACGGTTGGCGCAGCATACGCCGAATCACACTCAGCAATGATCCCCCTCTCTAAGAGAGAGGGGCAGCTATATGAGTAGAATTTTGGGTTAGGGGTTGAGTGCGCATTAGATTGATCCTCGACGCGAGTAGTCGAAACCTTAGACCCTTGGTTACTTGCAATGAATTTTCTGCACTCTGTTTAAACATGTCCAAAATTCCCGCAAAAAGTGCATTTATGGCGAAACTTATTACCGCTATTAGAATCATAAGTATTTTTAGAATTGTTCTCAGTTAACGAGTCCTCAATTGAACGGGCTTAGTGAACAGAACAGATTAGTGTGTCAAAAGTTGTTATGTCACTTCTGGGCATTTTATGATTGAGTAGACCATAAATCACATCAATTTTAAATTTATCGTGCAATACAGGATCATCTGCACTGGAAGGTAAACGAGATAGTAGCGCTCTGCAGTTGTTAACCGCAGCTTTATTGTCCAGTACTGTCAAGTAAGGTTTGAAATTGTTCCTGTGACATAGTTACATTCATCGTCTCGAGATTTGTATCAACATTCGTATTTGAATTTGGCTGACTGCGTAACACTCGTGTTCCTTCCGACATACGGATACTTTACAGTATTTACAATAATATACGTAAACGAAATTGTTAAATTTCACCAACAGCAAAATAATCTGATTACGTCCCAATCTCGATAGATTACGAAAACAAAATTTAAATAAATATTATTCTGAAATAAATAAATATCCGGATAACTAAAACGATCTGGCAACCGCAGAATCGAAAAAGCTGCGAAAAGAAAGTAGATATCCGTATAATAAAATAATCCGGCAACAGCGCAATTTCAATTGACCACGAAGCGAGATACCTAGCGATCGATTGAATGAATCAAGGCAATCGAATACTAATCTCGAAAAAATAATTGGCGATAGATACCGAAAAGTAAGGTTATTTTAATTTTGCAAAAATGAATTGAAATAAAATGTACTTACAGTGAATTTTGGATAAAACTTACTGAAACACGATACACTCAAATCAGTATTTTTTCCTAGTGCCGTAAGTTGTCAGATGTAGGGTGGCTTGGTTTGAGTCGTTTAGGTCGCGTAGGAATAAAGGGATCGGGAGAGTTCTGTGGGTATTCCAATAGGTTTTTATTTTGTACAGCACTTTCAACAAATTAGTTGATGGTTATTACTATATTTCACTGAACAAATTGTGATACTTTGCACATGGCAAATAAAATACATGCGTGTCAGCGGAATAAGAATAATAATAAGAATGAAAAGTCATCGTATCTTGTCGATTGTCACTCACTCGATTGTCCTTCACATCACGTTAAGGCGGTGTCACATTAGGGTGGTGTTTAGAGATGTAAAAATACGGTATTTTATATTACCTGTATTTACAGTGTATTTTACCCCGTATAATACGGTATTATACAAATTCAAGGTCAGGAAATTTTAGGACATTGAAAAACTTAACCCAACTATTTATGCCAAGTTAGAATTTATTATGGTTTAAAAAAACATGCATTTGCTAGAGATTGAATATACCTGCTTTGCCAATTCTGGATATAACTTCTTCGAGTACTTCCAAGTGTTTGTCGAACGTAGAGGTACACACGATGACATCATCAAGGTACAGGAAAACATACTGCTCGAGATCAAAACCGATAACTTTATCAATAAATCGCTGCCACGTAGGCTGCTGCAGAGTGCAACCCAAAAGGCATTCGTTTCCATTGAAAGAATCATCTTATTGAAACTACAAAAGCAGTCAGTGGTCTGGATGCTTCAGCTAATGGTATCTGCCAGCAGAGGTGGGTAAAATAGGTTTAAAAACATATTTCAAATAAAAGATAGAAAATAGGTGACCAAAAGGTATTTAAAATGTTAAATAGAAAATAGATTTGAGAATTCTATTTAAAATAAAAGATAGAAAATAGGTATTTCAGATAGATATTAAAATAGTAAATAGATCTCGTGTAAAGGTATGAAAAATTAAAAATGCGTTGCTTTTTATAAATGTATTTTTTAAATACATTCAATTTTTATATATTATAATAAATTTCTTTTACTTCTATGTAGAGCCTATTAAATGGCCATTAGCTTTTAGTAGAAAATTGCGGTCTGTCATTGATCTTCGTTTTGGTTCATCACCATCCCAGCATATGAGAATAAGTGAATAACCTTTCAACAGGTGCGGATGAGGCGAATGTAGTATTATATTTAATAAATAAGGCCCACATTTTTTTAATCCATATAAAATCTAATGGCTATAAGCAAAAACCATTAATATGTAAATACAACTCAGCGTTAACAACAAACACACAACAATATACCTACCTATTAACAATTATTGGACGATACATACATCTACAATTGTTTCAAAACCCAAGTTTAAAACGAAGTAGTGGAATAAAATCGTCGTCTCTGAGATATAATATTATTATCTAGGCGTGTGAGTCCACAAAATTTGAGTATCTCTTGATCTCTATCTATACAGGGTGAATTAAAACCATAGGTCTCTGCCATAGGTAAAACAAAACTCGCTGTCAACTTAGCCAACTGTCAACGCCTCTATCATCTAGTGCTGCCAGAATGAAAAAGCAAATTGTACTAAACCGAACACAAAATATACTTAATAAATGGCGGGACATTTTAAAACCGAAAAAAAGACCAAGGAATAAATTGTAACTCTTTGAAATCCTAATCGGCCACTCTGACACATCCTGGATCGGAAACCGATTGTCCTATTTAAAATAAAAAATAGGCCAAAACAGTTATTTAAGATGATAAATATAAAATAGGTTTCACGCATCTATTTAAAATAGAGATACAAAATAGGTATTTCTATTTTAGATAGGTATTTGAAATAGAAATATTTCAAATAACTACCCACCTCTGTCTGCCAGTAAGCACTTTTAATGTCTAAAGTAGTTAGGTATCTAGCGTCTCGCAGTTTTGTCAGAGTTGCCTCCATAAAAGGTATAGGATAGGCGTCTGGTAGACTTACTTTGTTCAACTTTTTATAGTTCAAGCAAAACCTGTAGCGTCCGTCCGGCTTCTGGACCAAAACAATAGGTGCAGACGCCCAGGGAGAAGTTGAAGGTTCGATTACGTCATCGGCTAACATTTGTTCAAGCTCCTGGTTTACATGTTTTTGCATAGCAGGACTTAAGGGATAGTGACGTTGCTTGATGGGAGGATGATTATTCTTAACCTCATGTTGCACTACCGAGGTACATCCAAGTTTGTCACTCCTGGTTGAAAACGTTTTTTCTACAAGTTTCCTTAATCTTTGACGCTGAGCCTCAGTCAAATGATCCGTGGAGTTAATGGAACTAACTATCGGTTGGTTTACCTCCTCGTCCTTCCCAAAGGACCAGTGATCAGAAAACAAATCAGGAACAACACGCATCTTACGCCAAAAATCAACTCCTAGAATGAATGAATGAGGTAAAGACGGAACAACCAACATTTCGAAAATTTTTGTCTTCTCATTCAAGGTTACAGGTATATACACGCTTCCTATAACTTCACAAGACTAGCTCCATTAGCAACGGTACATTCTTTAATTACCGAGACTACAAAAAGTATAATAAATGCGAGAGAGAAAGAAAATTAGGTTATGTGTGTTTATATGTAAACAAAATCAAATAATTCTGAATAATTCTTCATCCTCTCCACTTTATTTCCGACTCAAGTCCAACTGATACCCCCTTACATCACATTCAGCATCGGTGATGGGGGAGGAAAAATCTCAGCTCACTTCGAAGTGAGTAAATCAAAAAGAAAATATGAACTGAGATCTCAGTCAAAAAGAACACACCTATTGTGTAGAACACAAATATCCAATAAACAATTTTTTTTGGTTAAAAATGATAGTTAATAACTAGTTATTAACCAATGACGGAGTTAACAAAATTATTAACCGGTTAATACCCATCACTGGTAAGTATGATGAAAAAACTTAAAAACAAATAACAAATGAAACAAAAATGGAATAGCTGGACAGTAGATAGTGGCTAGGTGTTCACACTGGTGTAGACCATTGTTGTAATGACAAAGTAGAAGTATTAGCTATGTTCGCGGGTCACAATCCGAACTAGTTCAGGGACTATTCGCATGCGTATTCTGAAAAGTGGTGTTCGCGGTTAATAAAATTCTGAATTTTTAATAATAGTTCGGTGTTCGCGGATCATATCTGATTGGTTCGTTATTGATTCGGAATCAGTCCTAGCAGTTCTCTGATTTTGGTAGGGACTGAAAGTTCGGTTCGGCTGCTCATGCGCAAATGATCGATATGTCAGTTGTTTTATTTTAGTTACCTGTTGTTTCACTTGTTTATTGTTTGCTTTGTCGCGTTTTAACGTTGTAAATAAATATCAAACTCTAATTTAGCTGTCCACTGTCCAAGTCTAGTGTAAGGTAAATTTAAATGATCTATTTAGTCTATTTTGGTTTTTATATTTTGTTTATTTTTAGTGTATTTTGATTATTTTTCATCATTTGTTAGCTGTCAGAAGTGTGTTTTGTTTTCTTTCAAGTCCTGAAAGGTGATCAGTGGTTCTAAGACCGTTCGCGGTATACTTGAAATTATTTGCTGGTTCGGAACTAAGCATGCGCTCTAGACAATTTAGAGTTAATTCCAGACTGGTTCGGAATCGGTTCGGTTTGTGACCCGCGAACATAGCTATTATTTTGAACGAAAACTTCATATTTTACTTATTGAATTCAGTTTAATCGTTGAGTGAAAAATACAAGAAGAGGCGCAACCTCGTAAAAGATTTTGTGCCGCAAAATGGTGTTGGCGGAGAGATGTCGCCACTCGCATTTTCTGATTTTCTCTAGGAATTAGTAGTCTTATACTGACCGTAGCAGGCGTAAGAACTGTGAACGGAATTTCTAGCTCTCGACTCTCTCGAGTGTTTTGTTTTTGTATACGATTAAACAAGTGTGTAGTTTGTTAATCTAGGCATTGAAAGACTTTGTTGTGTGTTACGTAGGGAAAAATATTTTTAAATATGAAACCCAAAAGCCATATTTGTTCTATTCACGAATGTGGACAGAATTCAAAAAAAGATAAGCATTTAAGTTTTTTTAAGTTTCCTACCAAAAATGAAAATATCCTAAATGAGTGGAAAAAAAAATGTGGTAATATAACTTTGGAATTTAGAAAAGTGCGAGTTAGCAAATAAAGTTTTGTGTGAAAAACATTTTAGTTCTGACTTTATTATTGTACAACAAAAACGGGAGATTCTAAGAAAAAATGCAGTACCAAAAAGTTATTGTGCAGGTATGTTTTTTTTATAATTTCATGTGTTTGATTCGAATATAGTACATTTCTTATTACTGATTTTAATCTTTAATTTGTAATGTTCACCTTTATTTTCATTTATAAAAATGGAAAATTTAAGAGAATATTTAAAATAAGTAGATACTATAGGTAACTACATAGTTAATAATTTTTCGCGATGTACCTAAGTAGTTTTAAAGTTTAGTATTTCACGAAGTATTTTATTGTGCAATATCAAAATATCGGAGAAGCCATAAATCAGGAATTATGAACAGGCACCTAATTACATAAAATATTATTAAATAAATGTTAATTCTATTGTAGAATGCCCTATCGAAAATATAGATGAACCTTCAACAAGTGGTGTTTGCAAAAGACGTTTTTCAGACTTAGATGGTAAGCTTATTAAATTGCACTTTTAAACTATTCAACATAAGTACCCATATCTATTTTTTATAGAAAACAATGCTAATCTGTTGAAAACTAGGATGTCACAAAATGAAAAGAAATATAAATCTGGGAAATATTTTGGAACTGAGGACACAATATCTGGTTGGTACACAGAGATTTGAACTAATTCATTTTTTTTGTTAATTTTTTTGGGAAAATTCCAGCTACCGTTATCAAGAATAATTTAGTTTTTTAAAATTCTGGTCTCTATCTGACACTACGAAAAAATTTGACAACTAGACAATCAATAATATTTTGAAGTTTATGAATGCAAAAAATTTTTTGTTAAATTTTTAAGGTCCATTCACAGTAAATCAAATCCCAATAAAACCGTTCCTGGAGCGTGCACTTCATTGAATCCCATTTCTAGTAGACTGTATTATTGTGTTAGAATCTCATACAATAATAGTTATTTATGCAACAAGTGCATAAAGTGGTGCTTTTTTTGACGAATGGATATTATCTACTGTGAATGGACCTTAAAAATTTGACAACAAATTTTTTGCAGATTAAACTTCAAAATATTATTGATTGTACAGTTGTTGAATTTTTTCGTAGTGTCAGATAGAGACCAGAGTTTAAAAAAAACTTAATAATTATTCTTGACAACGGTAGCTGGTACGCTCCGAAACGTTGAAATAAAAATAACAAAAATATTGTGGTTCAATTTCCCAAAAAATTAACATAAATAATAATGAGCCACAAGGAACATACAGGAGATAATTAATTAATTTTTTTATTGTATTGCAGATACATCTTCCGAAGAATTGGTAGTTCTACCTTCTATAAAAACATACAAAAAAAAAATCTCCAAACCGGCTATCCTCCCCTGTTAAGTTAGGAATTTCTCCATTTATTTAAATATGTTTTGTTGCCTTTAATGAAGGCGGAAGTCGGATAAAATTTTATAAATTGGCGATTGCCTAGCCTGTTGAAAAATCAACTTTAAGAGTTTTTTTTAACGGGAACTTGCCATACATACCATAATTTTTTGGAATTTTTAAATAAATATTTATATTAATATAACACTTGAAAAAAATTAGTTTCCGTAGATACTCTCTTCAGACTAATTTTTATGCATACTTCATTGCAACATAACTGATTCAAGAGAAAAACCCACAGCAGGTAGTCGTTAATCCGATAACAATGCCTATAGTATTATTTAGTTTTAGTATCTAAATTTTACCGATTACGGATCTGCCACTGTTTACTTATTATTAAATCCTTTTAAGACCAGATACCGAGTTAACGAAATATTGTGAAATATACTTTATGTTCATTAATAAAATAAAATATGTTTATGTATGTACCTACTTATATTTTCGCTGACCCTAATAATATTTTTTTCGATAGGAAGTAATGAATAATGCTGTTTTAGAAAATTGACCAGATAACAAAGAAAGAATTTGTATAAAAAAAACGTCAAGTTGCTTGTCTATTAGAATTTATATTTTGGAGATAATATTTCACCATTGTATTTGAAGCCGTCTCTGTCACATATACGTTTTGTTAAAAGACTGTTCAAAACTGTAAAAGTATTTTTTAGATATATCTTTGCTCTCTTTTGAGTCGGTCGTGATTACATTTCTTTGTAAAATAATACTTTTCGAATATAGTTTTTGAAGTTCAGTGTTCGTTTTTCTTAATTAAAGGGAATTATTTATAAATTTATAAACTGTTTACACTTCATATTTCTTTATATCGAACGATATAAATTTGTAAATATTGTATGTAGTGAACGAAAAAAACTGCCCGCTTCTAAAAGAAACAAATTTCACAAATCAACAGTCAAGAGCCGTCCGAAACAAGCGATGGGATTAGATTCGAGGCGTGGTGGGGACAAGAGCAAGGAATAGTTCGATGTTTGAACACCGCGTCGCCTAAATACAGTACCAATTTTAATGAATAGTGGGGGGTACGCTGGAATCTCCATAAGGCACAAAATTTTACATTGCGTTGCGCCTCTTCTTGTATTTTTCACTCAACGGTTTAATTGAATGTAGAAAATACTCATAATTTGTACCTAAAGATGGAAGTGAAACAAGAACCAGACGATATTTTCATTGAGGAGCATAAGCTTGAAATCGAAGAATCTGTCATAGAAAACGAATTCTATTCAATAAAACAGGAAGAGGATGATGATAGTATACGAATTGAGTTACAGCAAACAATTCTAAATGCTGAAAGTGAAATTGGTGCGGTTGTAAAGTGCAACTTGGCTCAAATAGATGATCTCAAACAATTAAGAAAAGGTAAGCTGAAAATAATATTTAAAACTTGACCTTCCAGTCCGGTCTCAATTAATAGGTTTCCACATTAGTGTGACATCTTTTTGATAGCTGGGAGTAACCTCAGAGTAACGTGCCGACGGACTTGTATTAGTATGCAATATTAGGTAAAACAAAATATTGGACCAGGATTGTTGATCTATTCGATGCAAAAATGTTTCACACCTCAATTAAGTAAGGAGGTGTACATTGGAACGTAACCTAGTGGACCATATTATATTTAACAGTCCATTCACTATAGTAAAAAGATTTTGCGAATTAATTTCAGGGACAAAGAGAACTAGACCTGTCCTTTTTACTAGACTTCTAATTCCAAACCTCAGATCCTCCATATATTGGGAGAGATTGTGATTTTTCCTCCCATATCGTTGAAAACCTTAGCCCAGTCAGGCATTCGCAGTAGCACAGTTTGTGTGCTGAGGCAGAGACAAGGCTGAGGTTTCCTGATCTTGGCAAAACCTGCATATTGTCACCCTAATTGTAAGAATTATTATTTTTTAATTTGCCTAATGGCACTAAAATGCCGTTTTAGGTAAAACATGGAGTTAGGTGGTTTTATAATTAGGGTGATGATATTGTTATATGTCTGCCAATCTGTTGTTATTCATGTGTTTTTTAAGTTCACAATGTCAGGAGCCCAACAAGGATCCTGATTGTCTGATTGTTCTCCTATTCTGGCTCAGTAGGTAGGTACTCCCAACTTTGTCCAAGGAAAATGTTTAATTTTTTTTTTAAATACTTTCAATGTTTGAAAATTCTTGTAGCGCAATTTCTAGGATTGACTACACTATCAGTCTATCATACAGATGTCATCACTGAAGGATTAAATCGTAATAATGTGAGAAAAGTGATTAGTGTAAGAGAAACATACCATCACTCACAATTGTAAACATCATTAGACATTACACTTACACATACAACGTTAGAAAATATAGAGATAGTGAGAAAGGAAGGAGTGGTTGCTTGGATGAGGCTGAGTGCTTATTCGTTGATGATTTCTGCCAGTTCCCTCTGCTGTAAGCCATGTAAAAGAACTTTGTTCCAAAATTTAAACAATATAGTTTGTTATATGACTGAAATTGATATAAAGTATGGCCGCTCTTAGTTTACCACTTTCAGATTATAAGTTTATAGTGATAAGATGTCCTGTTCATCGGAAATGTCAGCAGTACTCTAACGTTATTTTTAATAATTAAATAGATAGAAGTATAGTTGTGAGTAGAATTAGTTTACACTGTTTCACAATTTGTCGGCAAGATAAAGAAATCTAAGTAGAAGCAGAACCGGTTTCAAAAATTATTGCAAATGTTTGTATATTGGGGTGACAGAAGAAGAATCTTTGATTGTCCAATGCCTATACTAGTTCTTTCCAATGATCAGATCTTCTCTTCTCTTCGGCTTTGAATATTTCTTCCAATATTACATTGGAGCTCCTGATTCTGCAAAAGGGTTCCGGCCCCTAAAAGGGTGTTTCAGTCCCCCTCTTGATTGCCAAATGTCGGAAAATATTAATGTAGGTAATTGTTAATGTATTATGGTTGGTATGTATGGATAATCAAAATTATATTGAGCATTTTTCTGTTAAAGTTCGTTTCAAATGCAAATGCAAATGAAGCATACGCAGTGAACCAAACGGTCCATAGTCGTAGAAAAGGGTTATTTATGATTTTTGCTTAACGTTCATTATAATTGATATTATAATAAAATTACAAAGTAATTGTGCACTAAGATTTATATACATACATATTCTTGTAAAAAATAAAAATATTAAAACAAATTATTGCAGGTAAACATTACTTTAACTATGATATCATTATTAACTAAATTCTTCATCAGAAAAATCGTCTTGTCATAAGTTAATAATTAACTGTCTACAACTATTTTATGGTCCGAATCCCCGATCCGTGCTATCAACTCCATTGGGACAGACTTTAAACAGCCCAAGTTGTCGAACGGGTGTAGTGATATTCAGTTTTAAAGTATATTTATTTAATAGTGTCCAGTGTGATAAAAATTAATATGAATCAGGCGAAAGGAAAACATTTAACTCCATAACAACGACGGTTCATAATAAAAGTGGAAAGTTAGTTCAAACGCGAAAAAGATAATGGTGCAACCTGTATAGTTGTGAGTAAAATTATTTTGCACCGTTTCACAATTTGTCGGCGAGATAAAGAAATCTGTAAATAGAAGCAGAACCGGTTTCAGAAAAATTGGAGGATCCCGACGCATTAGCGATTTCTGTACTCTCTTTTTCCGATTAATAGCAGTTGTGTTACCGATATCTGTAATAATGGATTTTTTCGATACTTTCGTCAATTATGTATTTTAGTTTCAGTCGCCTTTACATATTTTGTTTCATTTTTGCGAAGATAGCGACTAGAACATACCAAATTTCTTTCCGTCTATTGTCTCTCCACTCTCCACTTTCAGAAATTACAAAACCTTTTTTAAAAAATTTTAGCAATAAAATATTCATGTTTTATACATACCTACAACAATCAAACAACTTATACTCACTGCGACATGGAATCAAGCAGAGATGATAAAAAAAAAATTTTCACGGAAATGTATTGGTGGATGATAATTTTTAATTTTACCAAAGTCAGCCATCCCCATCCCCCCCTGAGGGGGATGGGGGGGGGGGGGGTCGACACCGTGAAAAATTCGTAAAAATGCATTTTTAAATATGGAATCAAATTCTACGTATTTTTTCACGTATAACCCTAAAATTTCATTTCAACAACTTTTTTTTTAAAAAAGTTATGCGGAAAAAATGTTTTAAAAAAATTGATAATTCCATAAATATAAAAATCTTTATTCCGTCTTTACGAATGAAAATAAAAATTTGATATTTGGCATATGTATATTTAACAGAATCACTAAACAAAATAACATAACTATTCATCCCCATCCCCCCATAGGGGGGGGATGGGGGGGGTTGACACTTTCAAAAATTCGTAAAAATGAATTTTTAAATATGGAACCAAATTCTACGTATTTTTTCACGTATAGCCCTGAAATTTCATTTTAACAACTTTTTTTTAACAAAGTTATGCGGGAAAAATGTTTAAAAAAAATCGATTATTTCATAAATATAAAAATCTTTATTCCGTCTTTACGAATGAAAATAAAAATTTGGTATTTGGCATATGTATATTTGATGGAATAAAATTTGGGATAAAATCAACTATTCGACTATTTGATAATTTTAACTTTTTACGTGTGTTTCTTCAAGTATAATGACGTACATTATTTACCAGTGAATAATAGGTGTGGATAATGAAAAGGTCACATGACACATAATATATGTTGAAGTTTTTCAATATACATTAGGTTTGTTCCAACACACAAATTGTAATCGTTCCTGAATCGTTATCGGTATCGTTCTTAGGGATTTGTTACGCAGGCGCCAAGTGTTTACCGTTCTAATAACGATTCCAAAATAAAGAATAGTTGGAACGATTTGGTTACTGACTCGACATAAAACACTGGAACGTATCAAACATAACCCTACTCTTATGTTTATATGGTACATGTTGTTAAGTAAAAAACTGTTTATTTATAACAGATAGCGCAAACAAATATAAATAAGTTCGCTCCCACAAAATTCAACAAATACAAAAACAACAAATCAAGGCAACTAACCTAACTAGATATGGATATATGTACTGCGCAAGTCAGTTCCCTTGATACCTGCTTAGAAGTATCGAAATCATCGTTCTTGAACCAGTTCCATAACGATATCAGATAGAGTTGGAACGCATTTTTACTATTTCACATGCGCGTCACCGTTCCAAGAACGGTTTCTTGATGTGTTGGAACAAACCTTATATAAATGACACTATATTATATTTAATCATAACTTTCACCGCGACGAAGATTCGATCCTATGCCTAAAATACCTTACTTCACCAAGTCAGAGCCGTAAACCATCAGTCTATGAAGATATAATATGTGATAGGATATCAACACAAACACAAAATAATGAGGGAAACATAAATGAACCTGAAACAGAAATAGATGAACAAGAAAATGGTAAAATTAATATCGATGAGTTGAAAAATGCCATTAAAGCACTTAAAACTAAAAAAGCACCTGGAGAAGACAAAATCACTTCTGAAATGTTCAAAAACTTAGGAGAAATAGGTAACCAGATATTTAGGAAATAATAAACAAGGCTTGGAGCAATGAAAAAATACCTGAAAAATGGGGTGTAGCATTAATAAGTCCAATATACAAAAAAGGAGACCAAAAAAATATGTAATAATTACAGAGGAATAACACTAGTAAATACTATAGTTAAAATATACGAACAAATTATCAATAACAGAATAAAACCAATCTTAGAATCCAAGCTATCAGAACCACAAAGTGGATTCCGACCGGGTAGAAGCGCGCAAGATCATATCTTTACTATTAAACAAGTAACCGAGAAGAGACAACTACAACAAAAAAATATATATCTAGCTTTCATAGACCTAGAGAAAGCTTTTGACACGGTACCTAGAGACAAAGTGTGGAAAGGTCTGAAAGAGAGAGAGGAATAGGAAACAAAACAATAAGAGTAATACAAGATCTATATAAAACTAACAAAAACTTTGTAATAAAAAACAATATGAAGTCAGAAGAATTTAGAACCGGTGTTGACACCTTCAAAAATTCGTAAAAATGAATTTTTAAATATGGAACCAAATTCTACGTATTTTTTCACGTATAACCCTAAAATTTCATTTTAACAACTTTTTTTTAACATAGTTATGCGGGACAAATGTTTTAAAAAAATCGATTATTTCATAAATATAAAAATCTTTATTCCGTCTTTACGAATGAAAATAAAAATTTGGTATTTGGCATTTGTATATTTGATGGAATAAAATTTGGGATAAAATAAATTATATGCAAATATCATACCATAGGGGTAGAGGGTGGGGGTGAGTTTGGGAAATATTAGGGTTGGGGTAATTTTGAGTACGTCATAAAATTCTACACTCTTTGTTAAGTATGTATGCCAATTTTCATATTTTTTTCTCCATTATTGCCAAAGATATTTATTAAAACGTGTTTTGAATTTGAATGGTTCAAACCCGTATTTCGAAATCAAGAGGTTTTAAATTTTTTCCAAAAAAATTACAAGTCCACAAATTCAAAACACGTTTTAATAAATATCTTTGGCAATAATGGAGGAAAAAATATGAAAATTGGTATACATGCTAAACAAAGAGTGTAGAATTTTATGACACACTCAAAATTACCCCAACCCTAATATTTCCCAAACTCACCCCCACCCTCTACCCCTATGGTATGATATTTGCATAAAATTTTTTTTGGTTTCAATACTCACCATTAATCTTAGCTCGCAGTATTTTTTTTATTTTCAAAATATGACTCTAAATGGTTCAAACCCGTATTTCGAAATCAAGAGGTTTTAAATTTTTTCCAAAAAAATTACAAGTCCACAAATTCAAAACACGTTTTAATAAATATCTTTGGCAATAATGGAGGAAAAAATATGAAAATTGGCATACATGCTAAACAAAGAGTGTAGAATTTTATGACGTACTCAAAATTACCCCAACCCTAATATTTCCCAAACTCACCCCCACCCTCTACCCCTATGGTATGATATTTGCATATAATTTATTTTATCCCAAATTTTATTCCATCAAATATACAAATGCCAAATACCAAATTTTTATTTTCATTCGTAAAGACGGAATAAAGATTTTTATATTTATGAAATAATCGATTTTTTTAAAACATTTGTCCCGCATAACTATGTTAAAAAAAAGTTGTTAAAATGAAATTTTAGGGTTATACGTGAAAAAATACGTAGAATTTGGTTCCATATTTAAAAATTCATTTTTACGAATTTTTGAAGGTGTCAACACCGGTTCTAAATTCTTCTGACTTCATATTGTTTTTTATTACAAAGTTTTTGTTAGTTTTATATAGATCTTGTATTACTCTTATTGTTTTGTTTCCTATTCCTCTCTCTCTTTCAGACCTTTCCACACTTTGTCTCTAGGTACCGTGTCAAAAGCTTTCTCTAGGTCTATGAAAGCTAGATATATATTTTTTTGTTGTAGTTGTCTCTTCTCGGTTACTTGTTTAATAGTAAAGATATGATCTTGCGCGCTTCTACCCGGTCGGAATCCACTTTGTGGTTCTGATAGCTTGGATTCTAAGATTGGTTTTATTCTGTTATTGATAATTTGTTCGTATATTTTAACTATAGTATTTACTAGTGTTATTCCTCTGTAATTATTACATATTTTTTTGGTCTCCTTTTTTGTATATTGGACTTATTAATGCTACACCCCATTTTTCAGGTATTTTTTCATTGCTCCAAGCCTTGTTTATTATTTCCTAAATATCTGGTTACCTATTTCTCCTAAGTTTTTGAACATTTCAGAAGTGATTTTGTCTTCTCCAGGTGCTTTTTTAGTTTTAAGTGCTTTAATGGCATTTTTCAACTCATCGATATTAATTTTACCATTTTCTTGTTCATCTATTTCTGTTTCAGGTTCATTTATGTTTCCCTCATTATTTTGTGTTTGTGTTGATATCCTATCACATATTATATCTTCATAGACTGATGGTTTACGGCTCTGACTTGGTGAAGTAAGGTATTTTAGGCATAGGATCGAATCTTCGTCGCGGTGAAAGTTATGATTAAATATAATATAGTGTCATTTATATAAGGTTTGTTCCAACACATCAAGAAACCGTTCTTGGAACGGTGACGCGCATGTGAAATAGTAAAAATGCGTTCCAACTCTATCTGATATCGTTATGGAACTGGTTCAAGAACGATGATTTCGATACTTCTAAGCAGGTATCAAGGGAACTGACTTGCGCAGTACATATATCCATATCTAGTTAGGTTAGTTGCCTTGATTTGTTGTTTTTGTATTTGTTGAATTTTGTGGGAGCGAACTTATTTATATTTGTTTGCGCTATCTGTTATAAATAAACAGTTTTTTACTTAACAACATGTACCATATAAACATAAGAGTAGGGTTATGTTTGATACGTTCCAGTGTTTTATGTCGAGTCAGTAACCAAATCGTTCCAACTATTCTTTATTTTGGAATCGTTATTAGAACGGTAAACACTTGGCGCCTGCGTAACAAATCCCTAAGAACGATACCGATAACGATTCAGGAACGATTACAATTTGTGTGTTGGAACAAACCTAATGTATATTGAAAAACTTCAACATATATTATGTGTCATGTGACCTTTTCATTATCCACACCTATTATTCACTGGTAAATAATGTACGTCATTATACTTGAAGAAACACACGTAAAAAGTTAAAATTATCAAATAGTCGTGGACAAAATAGTTAACAATGTTGCAACAGAATGTTTTCAAAAATATGTTACTTTTAACAAACAGTATATATACTTATAATCAGTGTAGAGCAAAATCTGATTTTTTTAAAAAAATCACGATTTATTTGATTTTTTAAATTTGAATATAAAATTTGAGCATTTTGATTCTTTAAAATTATTGTTTGTTATTTATTTTAATGTATAAGTCTAAAAATTATAATACAGTAACACCTCTATATAGCGGACACCTCTATGTAACGGACAAAAACACATGTCCGGAATGCTGCAATGCCCATTTGTGTATAAACGACCCTCTCAATAGCGGACCCTCTATATTACGGACGCGGACATACAAATTAGTTACCAAAAGATATTATTTCTTTAAAAATTACCTCCATGTACGGACACCTTTCCAAATTTCAACGAAATTTAAGAATTTGTAATCTACCTACGTGTACGGATACCTATATATATTTTTGCAAAAGGTCAGGTATAAAAATGTTTCCGGTTGACTGGTTTCTTGTTTCAAGCTTAAGATAGGGTGGGTTTGGTTTATGGGTTTTCCCATGATAGGTAAGATGTTTATGAAAATATGTACTTGTTACTGGATATTATTTACAAATTTTATTGCTTCTCATATAATTTGGTCAGTCTATTTACACTATTTAGTTGAAGTTTAGTTATTGTTAACACAACATGCCAAACGAAAAAAGAAAACGTTTATCTTTAAAGGATAAGGTAGAAATTATCCATACGAGTGATAAATATAAATTAAGTGTTACGAAACTAGCCGAAAAATATGGTGTTGGAAAAACACAGATTAGCGAAATTCTAATAAACAAAAATGAATTTTTAAAGTCTTTTGTTGATGGTTCTAGTAATGACGAAGTTAAACGGAAATTCCCTAAAACTGAGGGACTTGCTGTGGATCAGATTGTTTTTGAGTGGTTTTCCAAAGTACGAAATAAGAAGATTCCTTTGTCTGGGCCATTAATTAAAGAAAAGGCACTAGAAGTTGCAAAAGAATTAAAGTGTGACATTTTCAAAGCATCAAATGGATGGTTGGAAAAATTTTGCAAGAGACACAATATCACGTTTAAGTCTGTTTGTGGCGAGTCTGCACACATCAATTTACAAGAGGTTGAAAACTGGAAAATCAAATTAAATAAAATCTTGGAAGACTATTCTGCAGAAGATGTTTACAATATTGACGAAACGGGATTATTTTATAGAGCATTACCTACAAAAACATTTGCTCTAAAAACTGACAACTGTGCTGGAGGAAAAGCTGCTAAAGACCGATTAACAATTTTATTTTGTACTAGTATGGCTGGTGAAAAAGAAGAACCTTTAGTAATAGGTAAAGCAAAAAACCCGAGATGTTTCAAAGGAGAACATATCAATAAGTTACCTTTGGAATGGACGTCTAGTAAAAAAGCTTGGATGAACGAAAACATAATGAGTTCATGGTTACATAAGTTTGACAAAAAAATGGAAAAACAAAAGAGAAATATACTATTGTTTTTAGATAATGCAACTTCCCATCCTAACAATATAGTCCTTAAAAATATTAAACTGATTTTTTTACTTTAATTACTTTTAATTATACAAAATTTCAAAATTATATATCGAAGATTTTTAGTCAAAAGATTACTTATGCTTATGGAATCCGAGCCATCTCTAGAGAAAATAGAAAAAAGCATAACAGTTGCAAATGCTTTAATATGGATAGTGGCAGCTTGGGGAAAAGTTACGGCAAAAACAATAGTAAACTGTTTTTCAAAGGCTGGATTTAAAAAAGCTGGAGACCCAACTGATGATGGCCAAGAAGAATTTGAAAATAATTTTACCGACCTATCCACTTTAATACCAACTGAAATGGGTTTGGATTTCAACGGATATTCTTCTATAGATGAAGAACTAACCACTGAAGATTCCGATTTTTCAATTTCTAAATGTGTTGAGGACTTCCTGGCGAACAGTGATGAACAGTCTGATATTGAAGAAATTAGTGACGAACAACAAGCTCCTAAAATTTCCAGCCTTAGTGAAGCATGTGATAATTTAAGGGATCTAGAAAAATTCTTTTTTGTAAGTAACAATGTGAGCGCTTACACAAAAATATCAGAGATTTTGATAAATTGTGAACACGACTTTTTCGAAAACAAACTAAAGAATATGAAGCAGACTACAATATTAGATTTTTTTAAAAGATAATTCACATCATACATATGTACATAATTGTATTTTATAATTTTTTCAAATAAAATAAATTTTATAAGTGGCAGTTTTTTATTCTTATCTATGTGTGAAAATGCTTATTACTAAAAATTTGTACAGAAAGGATTAATAATACTTCCTATCGTTTTTATTAATTTTACATTTTTGTATTTACTGTAAAAAATATTTTTATTTTTCAATTTTTCAAAAATCAAAGACTTTAAAGGTTTATATTACTAAACCGATTTAAGGAATTTTGGATAACTTTAATTTGCAAGACATTAATCGAACTTCCTTTATATTAAAATTGTTAAACCTCTTAATAACGGACACCTCCCAATAACGGACAAAAAAAAATTCCCCCTAGCTGTCCGCTATTCAGAGGTTTTACTGTACAATTTGCGGCTCAAAAACTTGTGACAACTGTTGTTGAGTTTCCAATTTATTCTCCATAATTTTAAGACATTAATTGTTAGTGGCAACCTCGCAATTTCGAATTGTGAGCGTTAACTCCGCCCTCCAAATATGAGAGGGAAAAGAGAAAGCCGAGAGACTCTGAACAAAGAGCATCAATTTATGTAATTAACTCTATGTACCTACTTACAATTTGTTCTCTTGTAATAAAATAAAAAATAATAAAAATACAGTGTTTAATAATAAAGTGTAGAAAGTGGTGTATTCTCTTCGACCAGCCCTCATCCAAGAATCAGCTACATACAAGAAATTAGAGGTGAAAGCAAGTCGGATATCACAAAATTCCGTTCGCAACGTAACCACAAAACAACTGTCCTCCTATACACTCACTAAACAGTGCCGAGTACTGCCGAGTGAGGTACGAACGCGTTTGTTGTACTTTTTGCAAGAATATTTCTTCTCAACCTATAAATTATAAATTAACGTTGTCCAACAATTTCACGCATTTCGCTAGTTAGGTTAGTTAAGTGAAGTGAAAATGAATAGACTGAAAATATACAGTAATAAAATTTGTGTTACGTTTAGTTTAAGAATTTGTAATTATGTACTTATTTTTTGTTGTTTTTGCTAAAAGCAGATACTTCTTTTGATTTTTGAGAAAACTTTTATATTATTATGTTGTTATCTGGTTCTGAATAAAAAAGAAAAAAAATTGATTTAAATCATGATTTTAATTTTAAAAATCAAGTGATTTAAACCATGATTTTAATCGTAATTTTAATCAGCCCAACCCTGCTTATAATACTGGGAGTGGTAATGATCTATATATTTCCAGAACTACTTGTCAGAAAACTATAAGATCACTATTCTTTAAAGATTTTCAAGAGTTCAATCAACTACTTACCAAATAATATAAAAGAATGTCAGACTGTACTTTGTTTCGAAAGTAAACTTGGGAATTTATTCATACTTAATAAATAATACCCAAGTCATCTACCTTTTTATATGCTTCAAGCTATACTATGCATTATTATTTGTCATTGGTGTGTTAATTCATGTATATTTTAATAACCATCATCTAGCTATGATTTTTTATTTTTATGGTATTGTGAAACATTATATTCTATATGCTTAGCATAATAATATTTGTCCTTTTATATTTTATTTTTACAGTTAAGAGTTAAACAATGTAAATTTTTTATGTATATTAATAGGGTTTCCTAATTAATAAAGTTATCTATTACATTATAATCAGCTCATCATTGTCATCCATACAATTCATTTTGAAATACCCTGAGTAATGATGTATTATTATTTACAGGCACTCCTCTAAAATGGAACAATATGAAGCCTCTGCTCTTACCTGGAGGTCACTCAGACGAAAAATCATTCAAATGCGAAGTTTGTTCAAAATCTTTTAGTCGAAAAAGTCGATTAAAGGAGCATTTGATTTGTCACTCAAGTGAAAAACCATTCAATTGTGAAATTTGTTCAAAATCTTTTAGACGAATGTGTGAATTAAAGAAGCACATGATTTGTCACTCAGGTGACAAACCATTCAACTGTGAAATTTGTTCAAAATCTTTTAGACGAATGTGTGAATTAAAGAATCACATGATTTGTCACTCAAGTGAAAAACCATACAACTGTGAAATTTGTTCAAAATCTTTTAGTCGAAAAGGTGAATTCAAGAATCACATGATTTGTCACTCAGACGAAAAATCATTCAAATGCGAAGTTTGTTCAAAATCTTTTAGTCGAAAAAGTCGATTAAAGGAGCATTTGATTTGTCACTCAAGTGAAAAACCATTCAACTGTGAAATTTGTTCAAAATCTTTTAGACGAATGAGTGATCTAAAGAAGCACATGATTTGTCACTCAAGTGAAAAACCATTCAACTGTGAAATTTGTTCAAAATCTTTTAGTCGAAAAGGTGAATTGAAGGATCACATGATTTGTCACTCAGGTGAAAAACTGTTCCACTGTGAAATTTGTTCAAAATCTTTTGGACGAATGAGTGATCTAAAGAAGCACATGATTTGTCACTCAAGTGAAAAACCATTCAACTGTGAAATTTGTTCAAAATCTTTTAGTCGAAAAGGTGAATTGAAGGATCACAGGATTTGTCACTCAGGTGAAAAACTGTTCCACTGTGAAATTTGTTCAAAATCTTTTGGACGAATTAGTGATATAAAGAAGCACATGATTTGTCACTCAGGTGAAAAACCATTCAACTGTGAAATTTGTTCAAAATCTTTTAGACGAATGAGTGATCTAAAGAAGCACATGATTTGTCACTCAGGTGAAAAACCATTCAACTGTGAAATTTGTTCAAAATCTTTTAGACGAATGAGTGATCTAAAGAAGCACATGATTTGTCACTAAGGTGAAAAACCATTCAACTGTGAAATTTGTTCAAAATCTTTTAGTCGAAAAAGTGTTCTAAAAAAGCATATGATTTGTCACTCAGGTGAAAAACCATTCCACTGTGAAATGTGTTCAAAATCTTTTGGTCGAAAAAGTTATTTCAAACAACATAATATGCTTTGTAATTCAGACGAAAAATCTTACTAATGTAAAATTTGCTTAAAAACTTTTAAACAGCAAGGCACTTTCAATAAACATATGTCTTCTTACCACTGATGAAAAAATGTAGAATTTGTTTAAAAACGTTACTTGTTTATGAGTGATGATAGATCAATTTGCATTTTCTGAATAAACACCCCGACCAAAAGGAAAAACGAACTTAAGGCTCAAGTTCACCGACCAAATTTATTTCTCTTCCAAAAATACGTTGATTGAAGCAAAAAATTTTAGAACATTAATTTCATAATATAGACTTGTGTAATCATTTTTATATTAGACGTTTTTTGAATAGATGAGGCTTTTACTTGATGAAGATCCATACACTTAACGATGAAATAAAACAATTTAATTTGTTTAAACCTTCATTACATTTGAACAAAGTTCAATATACAATTACTCGTTTGAGAAAGCTACTGTGTTAGCGAAACGCGTCACGAATTGTATATTGAACTTAGTTCAAATATAATGAGGATTTAAACAAATTAAATTGTTTTATTTCATCGTTAGACTTTTTTCCTTGTTATACCACATACAGATTGCGTAAATTACTTTGGAACCCTGGCCTCGGATTACACAAGTACGACAAGGATATATGAAAGAGAGAGAAAGAATAATTGTGCGCGGTCATCACTTTGTTTCATCTTAGGGGTGTATACTTATTTCTCGAGACTGGCCGAATGGTCCTTTACAGAGAGAATTCACTAGTTGGTGGTATTCAGTATGCTCCCAACATGGAAGGAGTGAGGGCGTTAAAGAAATAAAAAAATACAATCGTTATTACGTAACCTGTACATCTTAAAATTCATTTTTGTCAACATTATCATTTCGACAATTTCTAACTACAATAGGATATTATTTTAGCCATTGTAACTTGAAAATAAAACAGCATTTCTTGAGAGAACCATAATTAATAAACTAAAAATCCCTTCCATTAATAAATTAAATTGAAAAAATAAAATAAGTAGGTAGGTACCTACACCTATTCTAAACATAAAATATAAACTTCCTGAAAAAATTTAAAAAAAATCCATTCTAAAGGTAAACATAATTTTAATGAATTAAGTGCTCAAATAAACCACCTTCCTGTGCCAGACAATAACCAAATCTGTGATAAAGATTGAATCTCATATCTTTAAGATTATTTGGCGTAATGCTGGCACAAACGTGCTGTATTTTCACCCTCGAAAAAAAGTCAACGATAACGAGACAAAAATACAACACACATTAACACAAATTAATATGCGCTTCTGGCAACAGTGCTTAAAATAGGGGGACAATGAGCATTCGGCCAGTCTCGGGAAATAAGAATACACGCCTAAGGTGAAACAAAGTACACGCATTAATGACCGCGCATAATTATTCTTTCTCTCTCTTTCAGCTGTTTTTCTGTCGTACTTGTGTAATCCGGACGGTTCGGATGTAATTTACACAATCTGTATATACTATGCTATCGTGTATACCTAATATGGGTACTGACGTTTTCGATTTGCGAAACCGTACCTACTAGAAGTATGGTACCATGGAGAAATAATATATAATGTTTAAGTCTATATGGGTCTTGTTGCTTGCATTGTCAAGCGGAAGTACAAGCCCACTCAAGTTAAAGCAAAAGTAAAATTTTCAATGTAAATGGATACATGGAGACGTCATAATATGTCAAGCGGGCAAATTTCAAACTTAAGCCCGCGCGTAATTGAATGTAAATGTACCTTAAGTGTGTTGTTGATAAAATGTGTATAGTAAAAGTCACGAATGTTTCTCGTTACGTCATAACTCATAAGCATCCGAATCAAATCAATAAGACAGTTTTCACCAGCGGCGCATCATTGTTAGATAATTCGGTATGTATTACTATAGTGTGGCTCGATTTGGGTCGCGTAGGAATAAAGGGATCGGGAGAGATGTGGGTATTCCAATAAGTTTTTATTTTGTACAGCTCTTTCAGCAAATTAGTTGATGGTTATTACTATATTTCACTGAACAAATTGTGATACTTTGCACACGGCAAATAAAATACATGTGTGTCAGCAGAATAATAATAATAATAAGAATGAAAAGTCATCGTATCTTGTCGATTGTTACTCACTCGATTGTCCTTCACATCACGTTAAGGCGGCGTCACATTAGGGTGGTGTTACATCCTCCCCCTTTGGATCATACCTAGCGGAGGGATGATACAAAACCAGTGGTGTGATGTTTCTTCGTAGCGGAACCATTGAAGTTAAGGATTCTCAGGCTCGGCGTGGAAGGTAACGTACTCAGTGTTGTCACGATAACGATGAGGGGGACGCCGTTGCCTTCTCGGTCTGGCTAGCTCTTCGCCGTGCGGTGATTGGGGAGTTCCAGGGTCGAGATCGGGCACAGAGGTTGTAGAAGAGCAGGAACATGATGGTCGCAGATCGGTATCTCTGAGCTTCCCTCTAGCAGCTACTCTGACTGTAGAGTTAGTTGTAGGTAATGTTTCCGGAACGTCGGTTGGCAAACTGTCAATATAGGGTTGGAGTGCTGATACGTGATATTTACCCACGGGTATGTTAGGAATTTGGGGCGTGGCTACCTCATAGGAAGTGGGAGATATTTGTTTAAGGATTATATACGGCCCGTCGCGGCGCAGAGCAACCTTTTAAGAAAATCGGACACTTGCTTTACTAAGCACGTGAGTTTGTACGAGCACTTGTTGTTTCCTTTCGTATACTATGGGTTTGCGCAGGTTCTTATCCGCGTAATGCTTCGAAGCATCTTGTTTCAATTCATTAGTTTCACGAGCATTGAGTAACGTGTCGCCGTAAGTACGGGGTTATTTCCGGTATTATATTTTCATTACCGATTACGGCGCGTAAATCCTTATGAACATCACTATTCTCCGTGGGGTACCGTAGCGGAGGCATATCTCATCCATGAGTACCCTGGCGCACTCATCGGCAGTGGCTTGCCTTAAAGGGAACAACTCGACCCATTTTGTGGAAGTATCCTCTACGGCAAATATCCAGCAATTGCCACGATTTGTTTCGGGGAGTGGACCTACCAAGTCAATAGCAATACACTCAAAATGTTGAGCCAATACTGGGGTTTGTGTCAAGCCTGCAGGCTTCAAATTAGTTGGTTTAAACTTCTGGTAGTCGAGGCATTTCCTAACATGGTTAGTCACGTTTCGTCTAATGGTTTGCCGGTAATAACGAAGAGTTATTCTCTGGATAGTTTTTTCGATTCCATAGTGACCAGCTAGAGGCATATCGTGACATTCCTTAAGGACTTCTTCCACTTTAACTTGGGGAACTACCAATTGGGCATCTTCTGAGTCTATATCTTGATTGTAGCGATAGAGTACGCCTTGATTCATGACGTATCCTCGATCAGTATATCGGCCAAAGTCGACAAGCTCCGGATCGTCAGATTCGAAACAGTCAATTATCTGTTAATTGTTCCTCGCTAATACGTGTGTTGCTTGCCTTCGGAATATCCAATGATATGTCGCAAACATCACAAATGTCTTGTGTATCAGGACCACACGGTGGCCGGGACAGCATGTCCGCGATACGATTCGTTTGCTCAGGTATATATTCGATACACAAGTCATAACCCTGGAGTTCTAAGGCCCACCTGGCTAGGCGACCGTAAGGACATCAACCATCTCAATGGCTGATGATCAGTCTTAAAAATAATCTGAGAATTTTCTATATATCCTCGGAATTTACCGACCGCGTAGATAATGACCAAAGCCTAGCGTTCCGTCGTAATATAGTATATTTCGGCACCCGTCAGCAGCCTACTCGCATATTCAACGGGTCTTTCAACTTCCTTCTCCCCCTGGAGGAGACATACGAACTAGCGTCGGTTTCCAATATAAAGGGTTTTGTGAAATCAGCTTGCTGCAAGAGTGGGGTACTCGTCAGCACTAATTTTAAAGCATTGAAAGCATGCGACTGAGGGACTTCCCAAACAAAGTTTACATTCTTTTTAGTTAAATCCGATAACGGTTTGGAAATCGCGGCAAAATTGGGTATAAAACGACGAAACCAGCTGCAAGTTTGCAGAAAAGATTGGACATGTTTAACAGTGCGCGGGGGTGACATTTCGCTTATAACAATAATTTTCCCTGGATCGGGGACGATCCCCGCAGGAGTGATAAGATGGCTTAAATATTTTACTGAGGGGCACACAAAGGTGTTGTACGGTTAAGACATTATTTGAAGAGTCTCAATCTTTCAAATTCCGATGTTAGGTCTTTTATATGATGATCAATTGTATCGGATATAATAATTATATCGTCGAGATATGCCAAAATAGTGACCTCACTTAAGCCTGTCCGAAACCGGTCAATTAGCCTTTGAAATGTAGCTGGCGCGTTGTTAAAGCCGAATGGCATTCGATTGAAGTGATAAATACCGAAAGGGGTTATGAAGGCGTTATCGCGATCTATCTCGCGAACAGATACTTGGTGATCTCCCCACTTCAAATCGAAAGTCGTCATATAGCAAGTCCGCGTTGCAGCGTGCATTAAGTCATCCGTCCTGGGTAACGGGTACCTATCAGGTATGGTTATACTGTTTAAGCGACGATAGTCGATGCACATTCTAAAATATCCGTCCTGTTTTGGAACCAAAACGGTTGGCGCAGCATACGCCGAATCACACTCAGCAATGATCCCCCTCTCTAAGAGAGAGGGGCAGCTATATGAGTAGAATTTTGAGACTAGGGGTTGAGTGCGCATTAGATTGATCCTCGACGCGAGTAGTCGAAACCTTAGACCCTTGGTTACTTGCAATGAATTTTCTGCACTCTGTTTAAACATGTCCAAAATTCCCGCAAAAAGTGCATTTATGGCGAAACTTATTACCGCTATTAGAATCATAAGTATTTTTAGAATTGTTCTCAGTTAACGAGTCCTCAATTGAACGGGCTTAGTGAACAGAACAGATTAGTGTGTCAAAAGTTGTTATGTCACTTCTGGGCAGATGTTCCCGTATTTTATGATTGAGTAGTCCATAAATCACATCAATTTTAAATTTATCGTGCAATACAGGATCATCTGCACTGGAAGGTAAACGAGATAGTAGCGCTCTGCAGTTGTTAACCGCAGCTTTATTGTCCAGTACTGTCAAGTAAGGTTTGAAATTGTTCCTGTGACATAGTTACATTCATCGTCTCGAGATTTGTATCAACATTCGTATTTGAATTTGGCTGACTGCGTAACACTCGTATTCCTTCCGACATACGGATACTTTACAGTATTTACAATAATATACGTAAACGAAATTGTTAAATTTCACCAACAGCAAAATAATCTGATTACGTCGCAATCTCGATAGATTACGAAAACAAAATTTAAATAAATATTATTCTGAAATAAATAAATATCCGAATAACTAAAACGATCTGGCAACCGCAGAATCGAAAAAGCTGCGAAAAGAAAGTAGATATCCGTATAATAAAATAATCCGGCAACAGCGCAATTTCAATTGACCACGAAGCGAGATACCTAGCGATCTATTGAATGAATCAAGGCAATCGAATACTAATCTCGAAAAAATAATTGGCGATAGGTACCGAAAAGTAAGGTTATTTAAATTTTGCAAAAATTAATTGAAATAAAATGTACTTACAGTGAATTTTGGATTAAACTTACTGAAACACGATACACTCAAATCAGTATTTTTTCCTAGTGCCGTAAGTTGTCAGATGTAGGGTGGCTTGGTTTGAGTCGTTTAGGTCGCGTAGGAATAAAGGGATCGGGAGAGTTCTGTGGGTATTCCAATAGGTTTTTATTTTGTACAGCACTTTCAACAAATTAGTTGATGGTTATTACTATATTTCACTGAACAAATTGTGATACTTTGCACATGGCAAATAAAATACATGCGTGTCAGCAGAATAAGAATAATAATAAGAATGAAAAGTCATCGTATCTTGTCGATTGTCACTCACTCGATTGTCCTTCACATCACGTTAAGGCGGTGTCACATTAGGGTGGTGTTTAGAGATGTAAAAGTACGGTATTTATATTACCTGTATTTTACACTGTATTTTACTCCGTATAATACGGTATTATACAAATTCAAGGTCAGGACATTGAAAAACGTACAGCCTGCTGAGCTCAAATGAATGCTTAAAGCAGAGTGAAACTGCACTAAGGATTTTAACTGGCATCCTTAAGGTACATTCTTGCCTGAATGGGCACCTGAAAAACCTCAAAATAGTGGAGGAACAAGAATATAGATTTTGTGTCATGGAAGAATAAACCTCCATCTACATACTTGCTAACAGCAATTCAGAATCGTAGGGTACAACACCGATTAAAACTATACTAATCCTAAATCCTACTAACCTCATTATCTATTATCTATGCTCACCATTATCAATTCTAATTTTTGAAACTTTCACTTTGATAAACAGAAGCCAGATTCACACCACCCAATGTATGACTGATTTTGTATATTTTAATTTTTAATGACTTAAAAGTTCATATACAAGAATATTTATCAACATTAAATGCCAAATGTTCAAGTATAATGTAATTTATGATATTTTATTCTACTTCGCTAGTGTAAGAAGTCTTGTAGTTCGCGCGACCGCAGCGACTCGATGCGCGGGTCAGTTTAGAAACACTATGCCTTATATTGCCTATACCAAAGAATACAGTTGTTTGGTGTATTCTTTGCCCATACTTCAATACCTCTCTTTTATTTTGTCTATGGTACTTATGTATACCCATTCGAAATATAAAATAAACCCATTGGTTCAAGAGGAACCTAACCAAAGATCGAGTGCCATTTTGAGGTTCATATTTTCAAAGTTAGATAGTTGACTGTTTTCAAATATGACTTTAGTCAGCTTTGTGAATTTTGGCAGTGGTTGAAAAAAAAACACAAATTTAAATTATTATTTTATTGAACAAACAAAAAATTCACATTAAGTAAATATTAATTTACAAATCTGATTAAAATTAAGATACAAATTCTTGGTAATGGAATTGTGCAATTTCAAGGAAATATTTTATAGAGTTGTATTTCAAAATCAAAGGTGATATAAATGAGTGTGAGTGTGTAGATTACATTCCATATTTTTAATAATTTTTACATGAAGACTAGATAAAAACACGATTCAAACGGGATAATTGATTCGTGACCACCGTAAGCGATGATGCAAAAGATAAATAAATTGAAAGTAGTCCAGTGCTGCGATTTTTCAAGGTTATACATTCTCTAGTACTTCCGCATTTCAATAAAAAATAAGTTATAGAAAAAATATAGACTTTATTAAGACAAATTTCGATATTCAACTAGAACAAAGAAATATTATATCATCTCTTTTCAAATAATAAATTATATTTTGTAATATTACTGGTTAATAAGTCGACTCCTCCTATGATTTAGTGAACGTTTTTAATGAAATGCTATAATTGAACATTTAGGCAACACTAAATACTTTGCTGTATGTACAATGTTCAAGGGCCTGATAGCCCGTAAACAGGACAACAGAGGAAGTCTGCGTCCAGCTTATGTATGCAAGCGAGTAAACGTAAATAAAATTTACAAAAGCTAGGGAAACCCCCATCTTTCCAACGGAAGATACAATATACAGGGTGTACCAATCTTACGACAAACTTCGGTATATGGATTATTTTTATCAACAAAAATAGTAGATGTGTTTAAGGTCCATGTTTTGAAATTATATTGAAGTATAACTCCGTTACAAACCAAATATTTGGTTTTTTAAATGAGAACCCCTGTATATTATACCGAAGCTTTTGATAAATGAGGTTTTGCTACGTTACACATAGTCCTTCAAAAGCTATGGACGCGTTTACGTGAAAATCATAAGGAAATCAACGCTTTGTAGCTTATTGTGAGTTGAAGAAAAAAAATGTATCCAACATCTCCGTATTCTATTAAATTTTTATCATTTGCTTTTTTGTATACGGGATGGACGGAAACTCGAACCTGTCATTTTCTTTCTTCCTTCAAATTGAACACCCTGTATTTTATAGCAAAAATAGAATCTTCGATTATGTAATTTTTGTCAAGCAGTCCCTACACCCAAAGTTTATAAAAACAGAGTTATTTTGTAATATTTATTGTAAACTATAATTATTTACCTATTATGTGAAAACAATAAATGTTGAATGTAACAAAAAATCCTTAATAATACAATTTTACAAACTATTTGTTCTAAGAAAAACAAGTCACCAAAAGTATAATCCTAACCGTAATATTAAACTAAAGGTTCAAAGTGTTCACCGTTAACATCAATGCAATGCTGCAGCTTTAGTTCCAATGGTTGACTAACATTTCTCAGCATATCAACGTTAACAGATCGAAATGCCGTTCCGATTCTCTTTCATGTCCTCTCTAATAGTCAGGGGAGTTTTATAAACCTCATTTTTTATAAGATCCCAAAAAGAGAAATATCTACACTCTTGTTAAATCGGGAGACAGAGCTAGCCAATCAGTTGTGCCCCACATTGCATTAATGTTAACGGTGAATATTTTGAACATTTAGTTTAATATTACAGTTAGGATTATACTTTTGGTAACTTGACTTGTTCAGAATAAATTGTTTACAATAAATATTATAAAATAACTTTTTATAAACTTTGGGTATAGGGAATCCTTGACAAAAATCAAAGTTACATAATTGGATATTCTATTTTTGCTATAAAATACATCAGGGTGTTCAATTTGAAAGAAGAAAGAAAATGACAGGTTCGAGATATTGCATCATATTACGAAACTCTGTTAGGCAAAATAAAAATAAATAAACTACAGAGCACTGATTTACCTACGATTTTCACGTAAACGCGTCCATAGCTTTTGAAGGACTCTATATAACGTAGCAAAACCTCATATCAAAAGTTTCAAAAAAATGTGAGCAATTCGAATTCGGTATAATATACAGGGGTTCTCATTTGAAAAATCATATGTTTGGTTTGTAACGGAGTTAAGCAGCATTCTCTATACTTCAAGATAATTTCAAAATATGGATCATCTACTATTTTTGTTCATAACATTTTTTTATATCTCTTAATATAATCCATGTACCGAAGTTTGTCGTAAGATTGGTACACCCTGTATATAGATAGCAAAAAATGTTAGCTCGACATACGGTTTACACAAGTTAGACAAGGGTAATATAAACAACAATACTTGAAAGAGAGAGAATTGTTCGCTCAAGTCTCAACCAAAGTTTGAAAGACCAAACTGCCCGTTAAAGAAAGTGGAAGAAAACTGTAACTTAATTAAAATATAGATTTGACAGTTGTCACATGGCAGATTAATTTAGATTTAAACGAATCAGTACGAGAAAAGTTTCAAGGATAGGATAATGTCACCTATAGGTAATCATTTTTTCTTTATTTTATTTAATAGGGTTTTGTTTTGTTATATTTTATTCTAAATATGTAAAGTGTTTAAAGCTGTTTAAGTGAAAAAAATTTGCCTACGTAAAAACGGGTGATCATGAACTGCGGATAACCGATGGATTGAGAGCACGAATTGCGGACAGGCCATATCTAATCCGCTTAACCGCCGCAACCCTTCTTCTCAGAAATGTAATTTTAATTTTTCAATTAGATTTTTTTCTCCTAACAAATCGGTAAAATGAAAGTAATGTTGAGTGAAAGGGGAAAAAAACTATTGGTTATTGATGGCTATAATTTTCGATTCCATAGAAAAATGAATAATAATATTCAAGGGCAATACCGATGTCCGTCCCGCGGTCAGAAAATTGAGGGTTTAGGAAAAGGGTTTTTAATCCCCGACCGATGTCCGTCCCGCGGTCAGGTGGATACACAGGTAGAATGGGCAGGGTAGAATATTATTCCTAGAATAATTAGTATGATTCGTGTATTATCGACACCCTTCCACAGACCCTTACCTATAAATAGAGTGTTGTAGTATTGTAGGTATCTAGTTTTTTTGTAAGTAAGGTAACTTGGTGTTTTTTTTGTGTTACCTATTGACAACTGGATTTTCATCCACTCCATTTTTTTAAACACGCCAGAAAGAAAAGGTCAATTTTGGCCATTGCTTCTGCCAGTCCTAAGCCTGGAAAAAGTGTGAAGGGAAAAATATGAAATAAAATGTAATGGTTTTAGCATTACAAATAAAGTATCTACTACATATTATATCTTATATGTATATATAATATAATTATAATATCTGCAATATAAATTATCATATGGATCCACGGGACGGACTTCGGACAAACGTCTTGACCCTTTTAACCGCGGGACGGACCTCGGACGTACCTGCGTTTTACCCAGACCGCCGGACGGACATCGGAAACACCGATATTCAACTAACCTAACCCCCTAACCCTTTACCCATTTTACCTGACCGACCCTTGTCCGCAATTCGTGCAGTGATTAACGGACCCCTACGGCACTTGTCCGCAGTTCATGCATCTGTCCGCAATTCGTGCGCACAGGCAAAAACTGCATAAATAAGTCCACTTTTTATAAAATGTTTTCGCATTTTTACTTTTTCTCGCACTCCCCTCCTAGACTACTGTTGTAATCATTTTTGTGGCCTACAAATTAATTCCTTTTCTAGTTTACCCTATCTTGAACCGTTCTCTTATTGAAAATCGCGTTTTAATACTTCGAAGAAAAATTTCGCAGTAAGAAAAAAATAATAGGTTGGTTTCAGCACGCGATGAAACTAATTTCGAATTGTACTGCGTATGCGCCGTGGCGATTTAGTGTACCAGCACCTATTTTTGAGAACTAGTAGTTACGCTAGATTACTAATTCTACGTTCCAGCAATTTTAAGTTAAATATAGTTGGCGACACCGAAGAGGTCAAACCAATAAAACAAGATGGCCGGTGGCCTGTCACTGATCCACAGTATTCACATTCATTTGTAATAAGTAAAATAGTACATTCGTCTCATTTAAACTACATCAACATGACATATGGCGCTGCGGTAAACCGTTGATATGTTCATCCTTGATTTGGAAAAGTTGAGCATGAACTGCAACTTTGGAGGTATACGAGACAGAGTAGTGTGTGGAGTTTTAGATAATAGAGTTAGAGATTCCTTACTAGAATTAAACAAGTGTATTTTCTATTTTACTTGTTACAAATAAATGTGAATAGGTACTGGATCAGTGACAGGCCACCGGCCATCTTGTTTTATTAGCTTGCCCTTTTCGGCTTTGCCAACTATATTTAACCAACATGACATATATCAACATACAATGGAACCGTTCTAGAACAGTTCGATCAGTTCTTGCTCTTGAGCAGTTATTTCAAATTCTCTCATATTTCACGCATATTACAGGTTTGTTTGAAGGTAAATTTTATAATAAATTAAATTCAGTACAATCACAAAAAGCTTTCATACGAACGCATACGATCTTTTTATAAATATTCTGTGATTATATGTAAATATAAGGTGGGGGAGGAAGTTTTTTTAATCTCTTTTGTATATTTACTTCAAATATAATCAATTATAAAAAGGTTCAGTACTTTCAATGTCAGAATTTGTGCTAATTTTACCTTATAATTTTTTTAGCGTGTCAGACAGGCTCAAACTTTAGTGGAATGTCTTCTGACGATGATGAACAGCTTTTATTTGAATCTATTGATTATTAATAATTGCATTCCAGTACTAACAAATTCCAAATTATGTGTTAGAACTATCTATCCTACAGCTTATTGCTGGAACAAACCTATTAAAAATGTCAATACTTTTATGTCTTTATAGGATAGAACAACTCTTTTGGAAAATATTTTGTAGTTTTAGTTTTTTTGTAACTAATTAAATAAACGCGTAAATAGAGAAAAACATACAAAACTAGATGGACGAAAAACGAAACACGGGAGCATCCGGTCCTGACTCAGGCCTCTCCACCAAAACAGGTGGGTGTTAGTTCATTGCTGTCCTAACTTTTATTCCTTGTATTTTGGTAAAGGGGACTGATCTAATTGTGAGTTTTACAAATATATATCTCTCTCTCTTTCAAGTAGTATTGTTCATATTATCTTTGTGTAAGTCGTATGATCTATTAAAATTTTTCGAAATATATAGAAGGCATAATGTCGGATAGTCAAGCAGCCATTAAAGCAGTGAGCTCTTGTGTAATCAGTTCCAAAATGGTGTGGGAATGCCTAGGCACACTCAATGAACTAGGCGAGAACAATATAGTAACCTTACTATGGATTCCAGGACAGACTGGAATAGAAGGAAATGAAATAGCAGATGAACTAGCAAGGAGAGGGGCTGAAACATCCTTATGGTTAGGACAGAACCATCTTGTGATATAAGCTCCTATGGAGTATTGGAAAATACAGGCAACGTCGAAAAGAGAAAATCTGATCATTGAATAGATCTAGCGGGGTTTAGATAATCAAAGATACTCCTATATAAATCAGAGTGAAACTTCAGTAGTAGGTCACTTTGAAAATTCCTCCGGAAAATAGGCCTAAAGGAGCTGCTTGTTTTTGAGACTTTCCTCATGAACTAAGTAGAAGTAAGGGGGCACAATAGACCTTTTAGGCATTAGTGAATGTCATCCCAACATACATACAAGCAGGCACTGGATACTGGTGCGCGCTTAGATTTAAGTTACTTTCGAAAATAAGAAAAACATCCATGAAATGATTTTCAATGTGAGAAATAATTTTTACGGTCAAACGTCTCTGAGTAAAGGAAACGCTGGCCACGTGTATGCGTTGTTAAGTGACTTTTGCGTGAAGATTTCGAACGTCACATACGATTGGTTTTTCCCCCGAGTGGCGTCGCATGTGCTTATTCAAATGACATTTCTGTGAAAAAGTTTTTAAGCAAACGTCACATTTGAACGGTTTCAGCTTCAAGTGGCATCGTGAGTGTTTATTTAAAACGTATTTCTTCGCGAACTCTTTCAAACAAATATCGCATTTGAATGGTGTTTCATCGGAGTGAGTACGCATGTGCTTTTTCAAACTGCCTTTCCACAAAAAAGGTTTTAAACAAATGTCACATTTAAACGGCGCTTCCTCCGCGTGGCAAAGCAAATGCTTGGTTAAATCACGTTTGTAAATAAATGATTTTAAGCAAACTTCACAATTAAATGTTGTTTCTCCTGTGTGCGTTTTCAAATGTGTGTTTAAATGATTCTTTTGTGAAAACGATTTGGGACAAGTGTTGCATTGAAATGGTTTTTCCCCCGCGTGCAAACGCATATGTTTAGTTAAATTACCTTTCCACGAAAATGTTTTTAAACATAAATCGCATTCGAACGGTTTTTCCCCAGTGTGTCCCCGCTTATGTTGGTTCAAATTACTTTTTTCAGTGTAAGTTTTGGAGCATATGTCACATTTAAACGGTTTTTCCCCTGTATGACAACGCCTATGTTTATATAAATTAGCTCTCCATGAAAACGATTTCAAACATACGTCGCATTTGAATGGTTTTTCCAATGTGTGGCAACGGAAATGTGTATTCAATGAACCTTTATGCGTAAAAGATTTCGAGCAAACATCGCATTTGAACGGTTTTTCCCCCGTGTGACAACGCATATGTTCTTTCAAATTGCTCCGTTGCCTAAAAGATTTCAAACAAATGTCGCATTTAAACGGTTTTTCCCCAGAATGGCCACGTATATGTTTTTGTAAACTACCTTTTAGCGAATAAGATTTTAAGCAAATGTCACATTTAAAAGGGTTTTTCATTTTATCATTAATATCTTTTAATTTGTTTTCATTTATTGTAGTGACACCTCTATTCAGATACGTCAAAATATTAGTGTTACTAACTTTGTTTTGATTATTCAATCGAGTCTTAAATGATTTTTTCCGTTTTAATAAATGCTTAACTAAAATATGATATGAAAATTCTGCTTTCTTTGTATACACATTTCCACAATCTGGGCAGATTATGATACCAGTACAAGGATCCAGTTCCTTTATAATTTTTCTATTTGATGATTGTCCTGTAAATTGAAAATTCAATTAAAAAACTACATTTTGAGGAAGATGCACAAACAAATTTTGAATGAAAAATCGTTGGATCCTTATTGACAAAGTTACTGATGGCTATCAATTTTTGGACAATTATTCCCAATATATGTTTTTTGATAGCTTGTTTCAAAACTTATTGAATGATGACTATCATATTATTATTATGTCAAGTGATTGGGTCACAGCTCTGAACAATAAAGATACCTACAAATATTTTTATATTACTCTTACAAATGAAACTGTTTCTAAAAAAATTATCAATTATAAATATCCTTGTTATATCCAGTTATACTGTTCTTAAATGGAACAAAAAATATCCAGGATATGTAGGGCTAATAATACCTAAGCTTTAATGTGAGTGTGAAAGCAGCCACAAGTTCACTATAAGTAGTTTGTTTCAAAAAGTACATAGAATATTGGAACACAATAATCCCCTAACTAACAGGTGTTTATCAGGTATAACAGTGTTGTACTCAAATTTGACAAAATATTTTACAATAATTTAATAGTAACTTTAGGCAGATACTATTGAAAAATGCCACAATTTTTAAATTTATGAAAGAAAACTTGTGGTGGATCACTTTGAATATAAAATTATGTGATATAAAATATTGTAATGTAACATAAAATAGTTTCCTAACCCTCTAAACAATTACTATTAAATTATAAAGTAATTTGTCAAGTTTGAGTACAACTCTGTAATATCCGATAAACATCTGGTTGTTAAAGGATTATTGCATTCCAATACTCTATGTACTATGAAACAAACTATAGAACTGTAAGGCAAGTGCCAAGTCGCCACTTGTAATTTAACAATACTAACATTCGTGGATGGCTGTTTGTAATCCCATATTATATTTTATTTCTTCATAATTACATCAGTTATATCTCTGCAATATTGAAAATGGAATCGAGATATGACAACATACTCGTTCGTAAAAATACTCGTAATTGAAATTTTTTCTGCAGATATGTGCTTTGCAATATGCTCTATAGGTCCAATAATGTTTTTTTTATATATTCCAAATTTCAACATTTAGGTCAGGCAAATTAGCACGAAACGATAACATAATTCTGTAAAAAAAGCATTGCCCAATACCAAAGTCTTCAGATAGGAACTTATGGAGCAATTCCAGTTTTGAAGCTACTAATAAACAATTATTTTTATATAGCATTCCTATCAAAGAACAATACCATAAGCAATGTCTCTAATGTTGGTATTCATGTTCTGTTTTCAATGAGATTTTTAATTAAAAAAATTATTTAAAAATTACAAACAAGAAAGTGAGTCCCTTACCCTTAAAACTTTTCTTAGAAAAACATGAATTTTTCACATACCCTTTCTTGATAGTTTGATGTTATTTTGATCAGTCGAGTTGCACTTCAAGTCCGCATCATCATCTGTTTCCCTTTTAGCATTTCTAATTGTTTGTTTTAACTCAGTTCGTATAATAACATCCTTCTCCTGTTTTATTGAAGAGAATTCGTTTTGTAAGACTGATTCTCTTGGAAAAAAATACTCTTCGACTTTAATCTTCTGCTCTACAACGAAAATTTCGTCTGGTTCTTGTTTCACTTCCATAATTTTGTATAACTACTAAACAAAAAGTATAAAAATATGACGTTTTTACTTTTTATTCACCACTATGCTTCTACTTCTTCTTTAGGATGGCGTTTACTGGTCTGAATACCCAGCTACTGTCTATTTATTGTTCAGCCATCCCTTTTTATCTACTGTTTGGGGGATCGACTTCGTTTTTTCTCGAACGTACATCTAATCTGAGTAAATAATTTGTAATGTATTCTTTGCTTTTCGATTTTTCAATTCTAAGGTCCAAATGGAGAAAAAAGAAAAATTCTACAACATGGTGACTCATTTATCCACCAGATTTTATTGGTAGAAATTTGAAATGGAAAAGTTATTAATCAGTGACAGTGATATAAAATGGCACTAATTGCGGGAAATTTGTTGAATATTTTAATATTAGATGCAGCCAAGATAATAATTAAACGGTAAGATAATTAATATTTTATAATTTTATTACAACAAGAATCGCTTGAAAGGTAATTAATTTTACTGGTTCGCACGGGAGAGAACAGAAAACTGGTAGTAATCGAGATTTCTGATCAACTGTGCATGTGTAACGGTACACAAAAGGGGTATGTTTTGTGAAATGGTATTAGTAACATTACTATAAATTACTGATGGTTGGAGCGAACCTATTGTAACATTGACCCTTTTATAATGAAAGTAATAACATGAAATTTGAAATGTTATTCAAGGAGACTAGATATATCTCCTTGTGCTGATTGGTACCGAATATTATGATTTTGTTCCAACGTGAAGTAGGTTTGATAAAAATATGTATTAGGCAAACTTGGAATTAAAACAGTACATAAAAAGGGATGGCTGAACAATAAATAGTGGCTGGGTACTCAGACCAGTAAGGGCCATTCTAACGAAGAAGTAGACAAATAATGCTGAACAAAAACGTCACATTTTTATATTTTATCTTGCGTTAGTTAAATTGAATGTCGTTCATATCAATAATTTGTACTTGTACCTAATTATGGAAGTGAAACAAGAACCAGACGATATTTTTATTGAAGAGGAGAAGATTGAAATCGAAGAGTAGTTTTTTCCAAATGAATCAGTCTTACAAAACGAATTCTATTCAATAAAACAGGAGAAGGATGCTGATATAGGAACTGAGTTGAAACAAACAATTATAAATGCTAAAATTGAAACAGATGATGACGCCAATATAAAGTGCAAGTCGGCTGATATAAATGACATCAAACAATCAAGAAATAGTATGTGAAAAATTCATAATTTATACCTAACTCATATATAATGTAAGTAAAGTGGTTAGGGTAAGGTGAGTCCCGGTTGATGTGGGGCTCTCGGGTATAGCATACTTCCAGAGATGATAAAAAAAATTTTTTCACGGAAATGTATTGGTGGATGATAATTTTTAATTTTACCAAAATCAGCCATCCCCATCCCCCCCTAGGGGGGATGGGGGGGTCGACACCGTGAAAAATTCGTAAAAATGCATTTTTAAATATGGAATCAAATTTTCTCACGTATAACCCTAAAATTTCATTTTAACAACTTTTTTTTTTAAAAGTTATGCGGAAAAAATGTTTTAAAAAAATTGATAAATCCATAAGTTAATATAAAAATCTTTATTCCGTCTTTACGAATAAAAATTTGATATTTGGCATATGTATATTTAACAGAATCACTAAACAAAATAACATGCAACAATGGACTGTCATTGGTAGTAGTTGAGGGTAGAACCGCTCAGTTTTAACATTACCTAATATAAAATTAGAAGCATCCACTTTGTTATGTTTTGACATAATCAGCTGGTTATTGACTTTAATACAATTCATTTTGGAATACCCTGTATAATGATTTATTATTATTTACAGGGACTCCTGTAAAATGGAATAATATGAAGCAGTGGGGGTATTTTAATGTGTCAGGTATGTGGAAATTTGTTCACCAGAAAACTTGAACTTTTCTGCCATGCTGCGAGACATCATTAAGAAAATACGTTTTTGTCAGTTGAAAGATCACAGCAAGAAACAAAATGTCAACAATTGGTTTATTCATCCTATAAAGTTTGAAATTAAACAAATATATATTGATAGATTAAAATAATCATCCAAGATGGCCCATTTGTGGGTAGAAGCACAATAACTTATCTGGATAAAGAATACAAAAACATGTTTTAAATGAAAGTTGTTGTATTTGCCCAATACACATTTCTAAAATATTTTAAGATATACTGGGTGTTCTGTATAAGCAAGACAACATGATATTTACTTTTTTTTAATAGTACACCCTGTATTTTGGTTTCGGCATAAAATTCTGCATCTAGTCCTATCTTATTTTTCCAGAATGTGCGACGTTGCCAAGTTGGAGCGAAAAATATGAAGATTTGACGAAAATGGGTGTACTTTAAATGCTGCCTAGTAAACGTTATCTTTGATAATTGCAGCTGAACTCATTTGGTAGGTACGAAAGGTAGGGGCTGAAATGTCTAAAGAGAGAAGTTTCATTTGGGGTTCGGGGAATTTTTTGGAAAAGCATTAATTCAGGAGATTTTAATTAGCAAAAACTTTTTTTAATGGAACACCCAGTATAATATTTTATCCTTTCAAATTAAAGGTGGACTCATGAAAGCAAAAATTAAAACTTAGATTAATTTAGAACTAAAACTAAGAAGATAAAACCTTGTAATGTAATGTAGATGTTCATGCAAGAAATTAAGATTTAAATTAAAACTAAGAAAGATGGCCAACAGAGATCACAAACTAGTTATTGTTTACATGAACTTGTATTAAGTACATGTTAGAAAATATTTTATAGTTTACAACAATTTTTTTTGTAAATAAGTTGGTTTATGTTTAATATTTATCTTGAGTTATTTGACAGCTCGATTGCTATTGAAAGTTTTGAAAATGATTGAAAAGAGTGAGCATTTCCGATTGGTTCATCCATTTCTTAATTTATGCTGCATGGACAGCTGACAATTCTTAGTTTAAATTTAATCTTGGTCATTGTATACAACAGGTCCTTATGGATTTTACAAAAAAAAATTGTACTCACGTATTCAGTACACCCTCTCGATCTCTAAACACAACTTCGTTTTTGGCGCACGATTCTAGTTACTTTGCTACTGCCGTTTAAAGTATGTAAATTTTCAAATTACGCGGAAATTTTTCTCATATATTATGTACACTTCTCCCGACGCACCACAATCCATTGAACAAAAGGATTTGACGGTGTTGCCAAGTTAGTTGGTCTTGAAAAGTTTTTTACATTTTTTTTGGTTAGGTTAGGTTTTTTTATTTGGAAATATATTATATCGGACTTTTTAAGACTAATTAAGTCCCTTTTATTGCACAAATACCGTTTTTTTAATATTTCAATTTTCCATAATTTCTCTAGATGCCCTTATTATTATTATTAATTGGTTCTTGAAAAGTTTTTACGTTTTTTGGTTAGGTTATGGTTGGGGTAGGTTTGATTTGTTTTGGTTTTTTGCTTTACCTTTTTTGTCTTTTTGATAAGAAAAATATTTTTCATCATTTTTTGGATAAAAAAAAAGCTTGGCAACATTGTTTTTCTTAATATTTCAATTTTCCACAATAAGGAGCTGTTGTATACAATTACCTTAATCTTAAATTAGTTTTAATTTAGTTGATGTTGCATGTCTATATAATGTACTCTGTTAAATTGATTGTTTTGAAAAAAAAATTGTATTTTTAGTTAATGATTCAAAAATATTTGTTTTTAACAAGTTTGCTCTGAATGTGAAGTTTAAAAAACTCCTATTTTTGTTAATTTTATGTGACAAAATCAAACCAGTCATTTTTTACCTTCAAGAACTGTAATAAAATAAATAGGATAGGGATTGTTTTATGTCATTCATTGTCATCATCTGTTTCACTTTTAGCATTTATAATTGTTTGTTGTAACTCAGTTCCTATATTATCATCCTTCTCCTGTTTTATTGAATCGAATTCGTTTTGTAAGACTGATTCATTAGGAAAAAAATACTCTTCAATTTCAAGATTATGCTCTCCAATGAAGATATCGTCTGGTTCTTGTTTCACTTCCATAATTAGGTACTAGCACAAATTATCGATATGAACTACATTCAATTAAACTATTAAAAGATAAAATATAAAAATATGAAGTTTTTGTTTAACAATATTCTTCTACTGCTTCGTTAGAATGTCCTGTACCATAGACAAGTTAATTTTCTCTATTGCCTTTACCGGTCTGAGCCAGAGATAACATACTTATAGATGGGCATCTGACCGTGGCGCTTCCTACGACGAACTAATTTTACGGGTGGCGTCACCTTGAGAGTTGAGCTCTAACACCTTTTACATGGTTGTGATCTTCGCTTGTTATGTAACTAGTGGAAATAGTGTACAAATACGGTACAGGTTTTATTATATAAAAACTTATAAATATACAAGCCGGTAATTGGCGGGAACATTTAGTATTTTGCAAGTACGACAGCTTACAAGTGCTGCTCATAGGAAACTGAAACTAACAAGTGACATCGGCTGAGTGACATGAATTCTGTCAGGGTTACCAACTTTTACATATTATAACATCGCTAACAGCCGAAAAAGACGATTCCTGTAATTTAAAAGATTTTGGCGGCATATTCAAAATTACTGTAATTTTTCAATTATTGCAAAATGGTATTTATGGTTAATTTTTTGATATTTCATTTAAAGTAACTAAACATTTGATTGATATCAATAGTCAAGTTAAATTAAATGAAATGTCTGAAGTGGGATAAATTAAACAATAATCAACCAATTTATATATTTTTATTCATTTCGAAAAATAACACAATAATCAAATTACTTTTTTCATCTATTTTATGACAAACAGAATGACATAATATATAAGGGATTAACAACAATACAATAGTTAATAAATAAAATTGAGTAAATAATTTTGAAAAGGTTCAGCATGCGCTCTAAGGTGATAAAAACTTTTTAATTATATAATATGATTATCATTTCCATCCAACAGTGATAAAAATGCATGTTTAAAAAAGAAATATAGAAATAATGAGCTCACACTGTGGATTGCAGAAATAATTAAATATAATACAATGATGTAAAAAGCAAAACGATAAAATAAATAATAAATCAAAGAAATGATAAAAGGGGACTGAAAATTTGTATATCTTTTGGCTCAAATTTTATTATTTCATGTTTGTAGCGAAAAGACAAAGAAAAAAAGTTTACATGTGAATTCTCTTCGTAAAGTACACTGTTGCCGGTTGAAAGTATTTAGTTTTACCTAATAGTGCACAAGCCCGGGGCTAGGTTTTTAGCGCCCTTGGCTACACAGCTCGGCGCCCCTTCTCCCATACATGATATTAGCTTAAGCAAGTTATAAATTTACATTGTCGGCTGTCACCAACTTCTGTTATTTTTAGCAAGAAGGAAAAACAAATTGGATAAAAATGGATGAACTCGAAACAAAGTTGCTAATAATAATACACAAATATCATGTGTACAACAGCGGTTAAAATAGGAGGGCAATGCATACACGCCCACCTGTTTTGGTAGAGGGAACTGAGCGCACAATTATTCTCTCTCTTTCAAGTACTGTTGTTCATATTATCCTTGTCGTACTTGTGTAAATCGTATATCAACCACAAGGTTTCATTTAGATGAATATTTCACTAGAGTGTTTTTCACTGACAAAATACCATAGTAACGACATCTGGTTATTTTTTGTCGATTCTTGAAACCAATAGAATAATATACATTATTCCATCGAGAATTTATTCAATGTACATTGTTTCTATTGAATGGCAACCACATGACAACGTATATTATGTTGATCTGACGCGTTTGTCATAAATTTGTTGGAATAAAAATATAAAATCTTGTAGCGTCAAAAAATAATCTATCGAATACCACACAAGAATTCGATAAATTATACAATAATAATTCTCCAGGCCTTTTCTCAAACTTGTAGCCATTTTGCAATAGCCACTCTCGTATCTATTAAAAGTCTGCCCCAATTGAGTTGATAGCACGGATCGGGGGTTCGGACCATAAAATAGTTGTAGACCATAGGCGCGACGGAACTACCTGCTACTATACAGGTACAACCCAATTTCTTGTTAATATTTAAATCTAAGTACCTGTATAGAATAAAATTTGAAGTAGTTAGTATTCGGCAACTAGCAAGTAACGACTATTCGTCTAATTAAGATGGCTTCAAGTTTTTCTCTAATTCCTATTCAACGAGTTAGCAAAAGTGCATATTCTTTGCGGGAAAAACATTAATCTTGAACGTTCATGATGCTCTTGTGGACCAAAACCCCACAAACTCTGTTCGCGACATAATTACGAACTGTGCCAATATGATAGGGGCAGGAGAATCAACGAATTATAGATTTTTGCGTGAGAGAAAATGCCGGAACCTCGGTGAACCTATTCGTCACCCGGGGAAGAAACCATTAGAAATTGACGACGATGTTAAAAACAGTGTTCGTAGAATAGTGGTAGTGGTATGTATTTCGCAAAGGAAATACCAACATCGGACAAGATTGTGCAAGCCGCCCAGAATGACGAAAACCTGCCACAACTATCAAGAGCTTATATAGATTATGGAATTCTTCATGGAATGAACGTTCGGTGAGAAAAACAAAACAGAAAATCTTTTCTTAATGATAGGCCGGATATTGTTTGCTGGAGACGAGTGGAGACGACAGGACCGTTGCTAGGCCTTCGGCCGCCCGCGTGCTAGAATTAATTCGGCCGCCCGCTCTGAAAATAAACTTTAAAAAATGAAGTAAATGTTGTAACTTGTAACGTTTTTATTAATAATAATAATTAAACATTAAATTATTTGTGCAAATTAGCACGTATAAAATACATTTAAACATATAATGCAAGTATGGAAGTAATATTAAATAAAAATAAAAAATAAACATAAAAAGAAATAAACGCTTAGGTCTAAATTGTCTATCATAATAAAACGTTATAAAAAAGGTACTTTTCTAGTTTTACTTTCCGCAAATTCTTGAATTGTGTCATTAATATTCAAACTGTCCAAAATATCATGTTCAATAGATATTAATGATAAATTTGTTAATCGTTCTTGCAACATGGTAGACCTTACATAATTTTTAATAATTTTTAATTTTGAAAAAGACCTTTCGCCGGTTGCAACTGAAACTGGTAAAGTTAACATTATTCTTAAAGCAACAAACAGATTAGGAAATGTTGCCATAAGGCTGTTCTCTAAAATAAATTGTAGAATATCCTCAGGTCAAGTTTAAAAAATAAGACTAAATTTACTTACCATATTGTCCATATTTTCACTGTTCAATACCTCGTCTTTTTCTCACAACAATAAATTTAAAAATGATGTTTATGTCTTTACTAAACTTTAGTTAACACACTAACATTATTAATAACTAACATAAGTACAATAACGAAAATTAGTAATTATAAAACACGACACTTAACTAACGAATTTCGGACTCAAGATGATATAACTGATTCGTACGTAAGTGCAAAAATGTAACTGAAACTGACTGGTGAAACTAAAAGAAATAGTTTATTACAAAAATATTATTATTACCTACTCCTACTGCAAAATTAATGTATAACCAATGAGAAAAATCTACCACAATTAGGGGGTAGAAATGGGCGGCGTTAAGCACGAATAAATACCAAAAATAAACGCTATTACGAATTCATAAAATATTTTGCCCTAAAAGGTAATAAAATAAATGCTAAATTTGAGAATAACATGCAAGTACGTGATCAACAAAGACTATAAGATCGACGGCGCTGGGAAAATCCAGTAATTCTGTCTAATGTCTACTCAACAAAGAACTTTACAGTGGCTGTAAAGTAACAAAATAATTGCCTTTGCTACCTGCTACGCCCCAGATCTGAGTACTTAAACACCAATCAATAAATTTTTATGATGTGGGGATAAGTATGGAATATTGCACCAATTTTATACAGATCTTACTTGTTACTTCCGATATTTTAATTTTTTGAAAATGTTGGCAACTTATAAACTAAGCAAGAGTTGGCCCTGTGAGGCCGCCCCAAAAATTGGCTGCCCGCGTTCCATGAACGCCTTGCACGCCCGCTTCCAACGGCCCTGGGAGACGAGAATACTGAGGGTCAATCCGAAAATGTCGCAACGAATGTTTTTTTTTTTTTTTTTTTTTTTTTTTTTTTTTTTTTTTATTTATTTTTTAAACACCCATTTGGCATTTTTGTACATTACAATCTGGTCATGTAGACCAATGAGCAATTTTATTCTAACTTAATTTACTAGGTTTGAAAACGAATGTAAGAATATTTTCTATTTGGATGAAAAGCTAACGAAGGACACACCGTATCGAAAGTCTGGCAAGATAAAAATGTACTGAATTCCTGACAAGCTGTCATGGAGGGTTGGTCAACAGGATTAAGGCTTTCCTCTGGAAAGGGACGCAGGCTTATTTATAACCCATATAGGCAGTGAAAACGGATTTTTGGATCAAGGATTATTGGAATTTCAATCTAATTCAAGCAGAAGGATCTCTGTCATGTACGTAGATACCACATTTGTTAACAAACGAATTAGCAAAATGTAAAAGTTTGTTAATATTTCAGAACCTACTTACTATACCTACCTAATTACTAAGAACGCTAAATATGATCAGCGGCAGCTCATGAACTTTTTAAGAGAGGAGGCTGGACATAAAACGTTTTTGTAAAAATATACTCTATTCAGCCAATTAATTTAACCTTTGCGCAGCGAACGTATGCCAGCTACTTCAGTGACAAAATTGATTGCTGTCCAGCAAGAACCAACGTGGAGGTATATAGTTTCTCTTGCCAAAAAGTTTGTTTTGTTCGTTTTTTTTGGGTTATTTTCTTTTTTTTTAACATTTTATATTTTTCGAAGAATAATTATTTATATTCACACTTCATGCATTTTTGAAAAATAATATTTTTCAAAAACAGTGACCGTTCAACTAAGGAGCAACAACTACTTTCCGTGCAATATAAATAATTATTCTTCGACATCTGTTGATAAATCACTTTATTAAATACTACAATATTACAGGAAACTGTAATAAGATTTATTTTATATTTTGTTTCCTTTTAATTAATTTTAACTTTTTTTTTATATATTAACGGAATCCTATAGTCTTTAGTTTGCGAAAAATGATCAATAATATCATAAAATGTATCGATTTGTTTTAAGCGTTTACTAAATCTTTTTCTATATACATATATTAAACTAACATTGTATAAACGATTTTGGCCCATTGTATTTCGCAGGTAAGTTTTAATTCGTTTGAGAGTAAAAAATGATCTCTCCACCGAAGCCGACGCGACAGGAATGGTGACTGTCAAACAAAGTAGTTCTTGTCTCCCAAATTATATGCAACACGATGTGTCTTGCCACTCGTATTCTGTATTCCACAGTTCGTGTATCAACGCGACCGCCAGAGGCAAGCCTCCTGCGAATGTTGCCATTTCCGCTATTTTTTACGGTATTAGCAATTGGACTGGTCGAAAAAACGGCAACTGTGTTGAGCAACACGTGTTTCGGTATTGAGATGTTTGTAGAATCTAGCCTCAGGGCACTGTTGTCAGATTCAAAAATAACAAGTGAAATCGGGAAATTAATTGTAAAATTTGAAAATTATTAGATAAACAGGAAATAAAATGAAGAATAATCAACAACATATTTCTGGTGCAATTTGCTGGATAAATTGTTGAGGAGGCTGAGCCTCCTTCGAGGAGCCGCCACTGAATATGTGTTCAATTCAACTATTTAGAAAAAGTACATAAGAAATCTGACGTTCATACACTTTAAAAGCTTGTTTAAAATAACGGGAGAATGTCAACTCCACCACGAACCTCAGGTAGACGAAAAAGGCCGGTCAGCTCCACCACCGATTTCAAGCCGAGGGATTAAATAGATAAGAGGATAATCTTTATAGTACCATAAAATATTTTGCTGAGTTTATAATTTTTGAAGAAAATAATTCAGTTTGACATTTTGTATCATAGAAAAGATATAACCGCTGTTAAATAAAGTTAAAAAAATGCATATTTGAAATTTACTAGATCTATATTTGAAACAAAGCTTACATTCAATTCACTTAAAAATTATAAAGCATATACATAAAAACGAAAAATATATACAAACTTAAAATAACAAAAAATTAGAAAAATATTCACGCTTAAATATGGGCAGACACAATACAAATTATTTTGGCGCGTATTTAAAACAAATTGAAAGGTGGTTTGGTAGGGGTAGGTTTGGTTGGGTTATTATTGGAAATTATTATAATTTATTCTTCAAAAATTGACTAAAAATACGAAGGTGGTTTGGTAGGGGTAGGTTTGGTTGGGTTATTATTGGAAATTATTATAATTTATTCTTCAAAAATTGACTAAAAATACGAAGGTGGTTTGGTAGGGGTAGGTTTGGTTGGGTTATTATTGGAAATTATTATAATTTATTCTTCAAAAATTGACTAAAAATACGAAGGTGGTTTGGTAGGGGTAGGTTTGGTTGGGTTATTATTGGAAATTATTATAATTTTTTCTTCAAAAATTGACTAAAAATACGAAGGTGGTTTGGTGGGGGTAGGTTTGGTTGGGTTATTATTGGAAATTATTATAATTTTTTCTTCAAAAATTGACTAAAAATACGAAGGTGGTTTGGTGGGGGTAGGTTTGGTTGGGTTATTATTGAAAATTATTATAATTTACTTTACAAAAATTGTCATTCGATAAATTCACAAAGTAATAAAAACTTCTATCTATCTATTTTTGTATATTCTATTCAGAATATTGAATTTCGAACAATAGATTTTCGAATAATTGACTTTCGAAGAATTGACTTTCGAATAATTGATTTCGAACAATTGACTTTCGAAGAATTGATTTCGAACAATTTACCTAGATCCGCGATTATCATACTCGAGAATGAAAAAAAAACGGCGCAAACGACGATTTTTGGTATTTCCAAGCCTTCAAAGTAGATCACAATAATAATTAATATAGATCTCGTGACTTCATAAAGGATTTACTACAGGACACTAATGTTTCTCGTTACGTCATACTTCCCTGAATGTATCAAAGACACTGTAATTTTATGTGGATATCACTGACCGCGTATGTCCAATTAAATCAAATGGAAAGGTACCTACATAATGGTCGCGTTCATCCCAAAAAGTTGTTCAAGTAGCGATTTTCAGAGAGATCCATAATTTATTAATTATACTGAACGTTCTAATCTTGATATAACACCACAACCTAATTTTTGTTGACATATGACTGCAATAATTATTCATTCATATGTGATTTCATAGTTTAATAGTTACCAGTTTTGTTAATCCATTTTCAAGATACAAAGGTCTAAAATACCTTCAAACAAAAATATGCCACGTAATTTTATATGATTATTCGCATGATATTTGTCATAAATGACAGTTAATGCATCACTGATCGGTAACGTAGCGTATTTCAATACTGATGGGGAAAATGGCAACTGCTACCACAGCGCTCACATCAATCAGTTGACAAAACACGCGTTCAGCAGGAAATTGATTATCGCTCCGGTAGCGATACGTTGAGATGAACGCGACCATTGTCTTTTGTGCCTGAATTAAGCTACGCCATTACGTCTTTATCGGTTTGTCACTCTGTCTTGTGTTGTGACAACGATTGTACTTAAAAAGTGAAACGTCACTTTATGCGGAAATCGTTTTGTCACCATTGAAGTTCGTCGTCATTGTCATTACTTTAAATAGGTAAAGTTCATTTACATTTATTGTGATATTTTTCGACAAATTGCCCGGTAAACGTTTGGACGAAAGTAAACGTGAGATAAATATTTCCAAAAGGAACTGGCTAATGGCGGACCACTTTTGCCGTTAAATGCCATTCAATAGGTCAGTATTGTAATAATTTATTTGTAGAATTTCAAATTGTAGTCCAACTATAATATGTTGAATTTTGTTTTTATTTATTCCTCTTATAATTAGATCACCAGAAATCACATGCCGAACCCTCTAACAATGATGCGCCGCTGATGAAAACTGTCTTATTGATTTGATTGGGATGCTTATGAGGTATGACGTAACGAGAAACATTCGTGAATTTTACTGTACAGATCTGGAATGCGGCTTCAGAAACTTTATACGAGTGAGAAGTAGTGATTTTGAAGTTCTAAATTTGATTGAACCGTATATCAAGAAAGAAGTTACGTTACTCAGAAAAGCTATTTTCGCTGATGAACGCCTACCAGTTATTTGGCGATATCTAGCGACGGGAGATTCCCATAATTCGTTAAGTTACATGTTCAAGATGTTGAAACAAATAATTTCAAAAATAATACCGAATACGTTTGTGATGCGATGCCTTTTACGAGATTCGATCAAAGTAAGAAAATTAAAGCATCTATTAAAAATAAAAAAAAGTATTTCGAAAAAGGTTTCACAAAACATATAGATTCTTTACATAAAAAAAAACAAAGGTAAACCGAAGTTTATAGCTTTCTACAGTTACATCAAAATACTGTCGATAGAATCACTGTCTGTAGGCGCATATGAAGACGGCGTGGGGCTTGGCAGTGGGTGTTGAGTGGTCGTCGGCATTTCACCAGAATAAGAACGCTCTTGAGGACGTAGAGGGTCGCTAGGAGTATATCCAGGCACAACAGTGGAAGAAAATGATGACTGCGAAAAGTGTGGTACATTGTAAAAAGGGACCGAGTAAGTTGTGTTGATAGAATTGGGGTTGTCATATTTTCCCATTTCGGCCTCAAATAGAATGTTACTGATGAGATGTTTGACTATTATTTTTGCATTCAACGTTGCAAGGTCTCTAATTCGCATCCCTACTTGATCTCCAAAAGCCGTGTACTGATCTTCCAGTGCGTTGCGTACTTGAATATCTTTCATAATGGAAAGAGCTTCTTCTGTGGCCGAAAACTGTTTCTTCTGCGAGTCTGATCGTGCAGGTGAGGACTTGAATAGTTTTCTTTTGTTCTTCTTTTTACCGCTTTCAGAAGTTACGTCACTATCCTCGACATTATTAGTTTCTTCTTGAGCGACTTCCACATTCTCATCAGATGTTTGCTGGTCCTAGAGAAACAAGAAAGTTAGTTAGTTGAATAAAAATGCAGTAAGTATTATCATTACTTTATTCCAGATGCCACAAGTGGAAAACTAAGCATATCAGTTTGCAAGCACCAATTCACAGTGGGACAGAGTATTTCAATACCAAGGGATTGTTTATAGTAAAATCGCAATCGGTGCGGGGTAATAAAACTGTCGGAACTGGTCATTTCAGGGGTGGGTAGCTATTATTATTTTTAAAGTATATTATTATTGTTGAAACAATTTTCAAGAACTATTGCGAGTCTTAATGACCTCAGGCAGACGGGGTGGGATTATAATTTCAGAGATATAATTCCTCTACCCGAGTAAGGTATTTGTGTATTCTTTTTTCAAAGGTAGCAATTATTCGTTTATAGTTTATTTCTTAATGTCCGACATCACAGTAGCCTCATTAAATATTCAAATAGAAAATTATCTCTTACAGAGTGAACCTAAGAGTTTGTCAAGTAAATATTAAAATTCTAATGCAAAACAAGTAGGTGTCTGTATTGGTTATCTGTACATCCCTGTTTCAGCTCAAAATACAATATGGTAATAAAACTGAGCAATGCCAGCTAAACGATAAACATTGCGGCAGTGGCGGAGATTACGATATTAGTTCATTTTGCTTATTTAATTAAATTCGGTCAACATTACATTACATTTTCAGTCCAGTAGATAAATCTAGATAATAGATTTGTCTTCCCTTCTGTCTGTATTTTCGGATATCTCGTAAATACTAGCGTCTCCAACATATTATTTCTTCGTTGTCGATTAGCACTGATTTGCGACTTTGCTTCTCCCAAGTAAAATTTAATTTGTGTAATATTTTCCACAAAGTTTTTCGCTCTATGTCAGGCAAATTCTCGTCTTCCTTCACCATTCTTAGAATTATGTCAAGGGTTGGGATCTCTTTTTTAAAATATAATTCATTTACTTTTCGTCCTATTGTATTTTGCATATGTTCATCAAGGTCTAGTGCGTTTTCTTCCAGTTGACTTTTTAGGTGGAGATATGTTTCCATTTTCCCTCTCTCTTAGAAGCCTGTAAATAGTAGATTCACTAACTCCTGTCATATTGGAACATGTCGAAACTATATTTTTAACAGTAGCAACCGGCATTTGATGTACAGCAGAATCATGCACATTTAACACTACAGTCTTCGTTTGTAAGCTAAGCAGGCTCTTACGCTTTACTGGGGTAAGACATTTTTCACAACACAGTTAACACTTATGGAACGTAAGCGACTCTAAGCAAAACAAATTATAGAAATTTGGGCGAGACCAAGTTTCACCGTATATACATACATTTATATTATCTTTATAATATCAGATAGGGTATAAAATTAAATAGTAAATAAATTCCTTAGATGAACGGTGACGCTTATGGTTTACTACCTGACTAGCATCTGTCAGACATAGAGAAATAGACTATAGTGAATTTAGAAAGAACTTGCTCGCTTGATAACTTTTATAAAGTAATTATTGTGATTATCAGTTTCGGTGACAAAAGTGACAATTGCAGAAAATTTTAAGTACGGATCCTAGTTTATACCTGTAAAGCGAACGAAAGAGTTGGCGTTGTCGGCGTTTCCCAACTCGTGCCCGTTATATATATGTCATCAGAGGCCTTTCGTTTAGCAGATGCACTCACTATATGTCTTTGGATAATGTTTTCTTCTATTGCAGGATGATTATGAGTTAACACTTTTTCTGTTATTACACGACCACCCGCAGAATCACCGATTGTCCGAAAATATGCGATACACTTTCTATTCACACACACCCACTTAATTTCTCCAGATGTTAACTTTTTGCTGCTTTGATTAAATTTGTGTTGTTCTACAATTAATAATATTTTCCCACGTTGACTTGATACTTCGCGAATCGACATGTTTATAGAGCTGCTCTTAACCCTCCCAATTACGAAATAAAACTAACTCATTCATAAATATCAAACCCGAAACAAAATCCTTTCTAGTAAGTACTTCAGGAAAACCCAATTTAACAATAATACCTGTTCCTATCCTATAGAGTTTAGATAAGATGGGATGGTAATTTGAACAGGTAAATTTTTCAATCGAGCACGAGTTAGGTATACAGATTATTGAGACCTTTACTCTTGTACCTTTTAAGGGATTAGTGGGCACGAGTTGGGATGCGTCCGGCGTTGTCGGTGAACGAGAAAGTAATAATAAACAATGTTTATAATTACTTAAGAACTGAAAATCCTTCAGGTTCAGTTGATGACATTGTTGCAAAGACAAGTAATATGACAGTCGTAAGCGAATCAACAATATACAAAATTAGAAGTGAAGCGAAAAGTGGAGTTATTAAATCTGCAAAGAAAAATGCAGGTGGTAAGAAGAAACTTGAATTCACAGAACAAATTAAAAACGCAATAAGAACAAAAGTGCACGAATTTTATTTTAGGAAAGAAATCCCAGCACTAGCTAAAATTTCGGATGAAACGAAACTACGGGAAACGCTACAGGAATTAAAATTTAAATGGGCAAAACATGATAGGAAAGCGATTCTAATTGATACTGTTGAAATTATTTGTTGGAGGCTGAGATATATAAGAACAATTTCTAAATTACGTGCAGAATGCAAACCAACATTTTACTTGAATCAAACCTGGATGAATGAAGGCTACACTGTCAGTAAAATGTGGCAGGATACCAACATTCAATCTTCACGACAGGCTTTTTTGGAAGGATTATCTACAGAATTGAAAAGTCTATCCGGTAAGGGACGACGTCTAATCATAACTCATATTGGCAGTAATAATGGGTTTTTAGATGGTGGCTCTTTAATATTCCAATCTAAATAAACTGGAGACTACCATGAAGATATGAACGGGGACGTTTTTGAGGAATATTTTGAGCAGATGATTGATCTAATACCAAAAGGTTCAGTCATAGTATTAGATAACGCTAGTTACCATTCTCGTCACATTGAGAAGGAGCCAAACACATCATGGAAAAAACAAGATATCTTTGAAAGGCGAACAGACAAAAATAGTAATTTTCCTCAAAAATCAGTCAGAACTTTAGTACAGGGAATGAAGCATTTCACCTGGCAATTTTTTCGTCCAGCATGGATTGACTTGAAATTTTAACAGAAGGTAGGTGATAGCCCAAGGATCAAAATCTATATCGAACCGAAGGGCGCTAAAGCCTTGGGGGTGGTTGCCACCCCATCTCGGGGGTGAAATTTTTTATTACATTTTAACCACAGGAATCGATTGAAAAAGTGATTCTAAGCTAAAAATGTTCTATACCTTTTTTTATAAAATCAATATTCTCTAAGTTATTCGCGATTGAAAGTAACGCTTTTTAGAGGAAAAATCGACGTTTTTGATATGTTTTTCGCGGATAACTTGAAAATTATGCATTTTATCAAAAAAACTATAGAGAACAAAATTGTAGCTTTTAAAAAAACAAGCAATACCCTTTTTTATAATTTTTCTAAAACCAATGGGAACCGAGATATGGCCCATCAATGATTAGCTTTTTTTCCCAAATGCAAAATGTGATAGATTCAAAGTCAAATACCGGAAAAATGATGCATTTTTCGTAGAAAACTCATAGAATCTTTTTCAAAGAGCATAATTAGACCTTTCTTTTTTACAAAAAAAAAAGGTCTGTATCATCAAAATTGAGTGAATTATGACAAAAATAATGTCAGCACTGAATTTTTTATACAAAAAAATCGGTGAAAACAACCCCCTAACTACCCCCGCATTTTTATGTTAATAAATTTTTTTTTGTACTTAAGTCTACTTTTTTTCAATTTATATCTATTACAATAGTTTATAAAAATTGCAATGTTGTGAAGGGTGGTTTTTAAAGGTTGAAAAGTTACTTAATGCACGTGACACATTTTTTTTACAACAGAATTATTGAGCAAATCCCTATTAGCATTAATTATTTTTCTCTTGGCAACAATTTTTTTTTTACATATAACACTAATAACAGTTGATTTTTAAGGGTTGAAAAAGTATAAAATTGTATTTTGAAATGTAACAAATTCATCATTTTACTAATTCAAACCCATTTTCACCTATCTTAAGATTTATAATGCTATTTATTAATTTTTGACATTTAGGGGTAGTTTTCTCTCCTAAGAAACAATCAGGGTTCGTCGGCATGACATGATATATAAAGCAGAGGGTGAGTTGAGCCTAATCCCAAATTTTTATGCAAATCAATCAGAGGCGAAATCATTTTTTAAGGATTCGTGATTTTTTTTACATTAAGCTGTAACAGGGGCTGCTTTTTAAGGGTTGAAATATGATGAAATTGTATTCCAAAGCTCAAAACAATCATTATTCAACTTATCCAAACCAAATCTTACCCATTTTCAGGTTTAAAATGTTATTTTATGATTTTTGACAAATAAGGGTAGTTTTCACCCCTAAAAACCGTTTAGCGCCCTTCGTTTCGATATAGATTTTGAACCTTCGGCTATCACCTACCTCCTGTTAAAATTTCAAGCCAATCCATGCTGGACGAAAAATTGCGAGGTTTTACCTTTTTTTGAGCTTCATTCACTGTACTACTTCTACACATTGTAAAATTGAATAAGCCTCCTGCTCGATATGCAGTGAACGAACTAACAAAAATACGTGGTATTGACGTAGTGCGACTTCCCCCATATCACTGCCAATTAAATCCCATAGATGCAGACATTACAGTGACACCATTAACAATTTCAATAAAAAATTACTCCTCAACGATTGTGATTCCGACAGTGATTTAGAGACATTTGCACTTACTAATCTAGACTAAGATGAAGGAAGAACTATTTGAAGCAATTTACAAGTGGCATGTTCATATTAATTTGGTAAGCAAATGTACCTATCATAACATTGTATTATTTAGAACTCGAGCCATAATTTAACGTTCAACATTTTAAACCACACTTATTTAATAGGATATCTACGTAGTTTCATAATTTAAACCTTAAGCAATACAACAAATATTAACAATATATACCTACGAACCCCTAATACTGTTCCTCTATTATACCCCTAGAAAGTATTAAGATAAGACTCGGTCATTGTTATCTTTCTACAATATCCGTCGGCACAAATAAATTTCTTGTTTTCACAACATTCATTACAGCAGGTAGTGTAAAATTACATATTTTGTTTGGTCCACTTGTGCTGAGCAAGTCCCATAAACTTTTGATTCATTACACTGCACCGATTGCGATTTTACTATAGTATATCGTTCTCTTTGCGGTTGTAGATGTGAACTAAATGTTGGTTGTTAAGGAAAAATATCAGATAGGGGTGTATATAGTGGAACAACATTAAAAAAATGCCTCCAGGATAACACAATGCATTTCCCTCCCCCTTGTGCACTTCCCGGAAGAAGCAGTGCTACACCGTTTGTTTTTGTTGCAGACGACGCGTATTCTCTTTCGAGAACCATTATGAAACCCTTCCCGGGAATTCAACTAAAGGGTTCAAAACAATGGATTTTTAACTATCGCCTTGGCAGAATACGTATAGAGTATCTGAGAGTACATTCGGGATAATATCCTCTGTGTATCGCATACTGCGGAGATCTTTGTTGTTAGAACCATAGCGGGCCAAGAACGTAGTTCTAGCAGTACAATACCTGCATACTTTATTAAGAAAAGGCAACTCTAAAGCGATTTACAATCCCCTCCCAGGACATTAAATTCTGACTACTTTGTAACATGCAGTTCAGCGTTATAGCATAAGATCCTTTATTACCCGATCTGTTCTATTTATTCGTTCCTTCCCTAATGTTTTTTTTCTAGTTCCTTACTCCTGTTTTTCTCTTTTTGCTACAGCTCTGCAGCCGACAAGTTTAGGTCTCAAGTTGACCACAAGTTTAAAGTATAGCCAAGTTCCAGCCAACCCTAGTTTTCCTGTTCTCGTTCCCGTACAAAAGGTACACAGCCTGTTAAAGCCATAGCCGCAATCGCGCTAAGAGCTGCAAAACATCCCCAGCCCTCTAAGATAAGTTCCTTCGTCTCATCTTTAGCGTGTATAAGATTTGGATTTGGCGCGTTATATTACAGTTTGGTATCCTTTCGTTTGTTTTTTTTTTGAGTACCTATTCAATTGATGTGAATTTTTGGATAATCCAATAAATATTTATTTCAATATCTTCACTTTTTGTATTGATTATTAAATATTTATTAAATTGGATACGTGTTCGGGAATAAGTAGTTTCATTTTGTTAATCTTTTCTTAAGTAGCTTAACGTTAATTTTTACAAGGTGTTTCCAGTTGGTGGCGTCGAATTTAATTCTAATTGTACCCCCATTCCCCATCCCAGTGATAGGGAATAAAACAGTTTAATTGGTGCCGAATTCCACTCCCTGAGGTGGAGTACTCTAGCCTGGAACCTTCTAAGTTACAACTTCACCACAGGTGAGATTAACACAGGAGTTTGGAGACGACAGTCACCTCCAAATCAAGCATTGGCAAATATTCCCAGAACTTCAAGAAGAAGTACTGATGATTCACAGGCGATTAGGAATCAATTTGCAGAATTTTTTCTTCCCCAGATGGAATAGTATCTTTTCAAAATGACAAATAATAACAAAACTTCAAGCATGTTTCATTGGTTCTTCTCGGTACCATCATATACTGTATTTGAAAATCAAGAGAGAGTAAATTCCCAGAATAAAAACTAATTCGGCATGCAAAACTATAGTACAGTACGTGCGGTAAAACTTCAATATTTGTAATGCATTCTAAATTGTTTTTGTTAATTTCAATACAAAATTTATTAAATTTCTTGGACTATCACATTATTTTATGATCTTTCATTGTTACTACAGTAGGACTAAGAGGATTAACGTGCGTCATAGGCGTAACCAGATTAGAAAGGGATAATTGTTATTTAACGACCTCCGAATGGCAACAATGACAGATATTTTGACTTATAAATAGTGCTTAAGTTTCTAGAAATGCAGTTATTTGATTTTCGATAAACGTGACAAATAGTAGTGACTAAAAATGGAAGCAGTTTGTGAGTATACGCCAGTGAAAAAATTAAAACTAGACCATTTATCGCTCAATGAAAAGAGTGCTGTAGTGAATGTGTACCACTATTTTAAACATCAAAATCCCTCAAACACTATTGACAGTGTAGTTGAAACAACATCTAAGGCAATGGGATATGGAAAATCTACAATATATAGAGTTCTAAAGGAGGAAAAATCAGGTGGAGTAACCTCACCAAAGCCGAAACCAGGTAGACCAAAACTATTAAAAGTCAACGTGGACGAGTTTTTTAAAAATGCTATTCGTAAGCTTGTTCACTCATTTTTTATAAACAAGCAAATACCAACTTTAGATAAAGTTTTGCAAGCCATTACGAATGATGTTCATTTACCCACAATAAACTATGGAAAATGTTACATGAGTTAAACTTTAAATTTGAAAAAATGGGCAGACACTCAATGCTAATTGATTCTGAAGAAATTGTATGTTGGAGAAGACAGTACCTCAGAAGAATACAACAAGTTAAAGCTCAAAATAAAAACATTTATTATTTAGATGAAACATGGGTTAATGAAGGACATTGTGTAGGAAGAGTTTGGAAAGACAAAAATATAAAATCATCCCATCAAGCTTTTCTAGAAGGATATACTACTGGTTTTAAGGAACCTATAGGAAAAGGTAAAAGATTAATTATTTGTCATATAGGCAGTACAAACGGTTTTCTTGAGAATGGTTTACTCTTATTTGAATAAACAAAAACCGTTGATTATCACGAAGAAATGAATGGAGACGTGTTTGAGGAATATTTTGAACAGATGATTCAATTCATACCAAAAGGATCGGTTATTGTAATGGACAATGCAAGTTACCACTCCAGATTACTTGAACCTTTACCAACCACTAAATGGAAAAAGGATGAAATTGCAAAATGGTTATCTTCTAAAAATTTAGCCTTTGACAATACAATGCTGAGGGCAGAATTGTTAACTATTGCTAAAAAACATAAGCAAAATTATAAAAAATATAATATTGAGGAGATAGCCAAAAAACGAGAAATTGAAATCCTTCGTTTACCACCCTACCATTGTGAGCTGAATCCGATAGAATTGATATGGGCTCAAGTTAAAGGTTATGTTGCCAGAAATAACACTACTTTTAAATTATCAGATGTTAAAAATCTCTTCAATAAGGCAATATCTGAAGTAACAAGTGAAAATTGGCAAAAATGTATTAGACACGTTAGGTACAGAAATAGAAAAAAAAATGTGGGAGCTAGATAACATAATTGATATTACTATAGAGCCCATTGTAATTTCTCTAGAATCAGATGGTGAATCTTCTGACACAGAGTGCGAGGAACCATAACTTTAAAATTATTAATTTATGTACTTTAATTTTATTTTTAGATTTTTCTTTTTTAAGATTTAATATTGTCGTATTTTTTGCATGTTGCTCGTCAAATTTTATCCTTGCGGTTGGTTTTTTTTTTCTCATATACCTACTTAATTGTTTTTTTAGCTCCTCATATTAATTTATAAATAATTGTAATTATCTGTACATATTATATACATATTTTGTAAATAAACATATGCCTAAAACAAAATGCCTAAAATAATATTGACTTTTTCTTCATTATTTCTATTTCCATATTAATTTAATTTTGAAAACGCACGTCTATGGTTTACTGCCTTTAACACTGATAACTGCAAAACATTTCTGGGAATTTACTCTCTCTTGATTTTCAAATTCAGTATAATTAAGAATAAAATGCGAAATATGATAATGTAACTTGGTAGGGAGAATTAAAATTATAAATAGGATGGTGTAGCATATTTTGTAGAACATGTTTCAATTATTACTTTTTATGTTCTTACCTGCGTGTGCGTCATTCCTCTTGGTTCATTTCGATCTTTGAGGAAAAGCATGTTGCTGTAGCAGAACCATTTACTTTTATAAACATCATCGCTTCCCGCCCCAGATTTAATAGCGTCTCTCTCTTTTTTTATTTCTCGCAAAAAATGACACACCAAGTTTTTCAGTTTTCTTTCCACTTCCTCTTTCTCCACTCCTAAACTAACCGCAATTTCCAATAGGGCGTCCATTTTTTTGTTCTTGTCTTTATAATCTTTTAAGCGACAATCCCACAGTACAGGACGGTCCCGGTATAGATTTATCAAATCAACAACTTTTTCGTTTGTCCATTCCATTTGACAGCAAGTGCTAACTAGCAGACAGTCTGAATTAGTGATGAGCAAAGCAAGAACCAAGACAGTCTTGGTTTTGTTCTAGTTCTTGTTCATTCGGTCTTGGTCTTGCAAAATCGCAAAGAATGATATCACAACTGAAGCCGCGAGAGGACAGTGGTTCGCCCACTCTCCATTCTCGTTTTCCTTTGAAGGAAACAGACACCAGCCATTTTCATTGGCATACGGCTGGCTTATTCGCACGTGCCAACGGGCGCGTCTACATCGAATCGGCTTTGCCAATTGGCAAACAGCGGCATAGTGTGGAATTAGTTGTAATTGAGCGTTTGGCAACCTTGTCCGCGATATCAACGTTTGTGTAATGTAAGAATGTGAATTTCTCATTTTAATTTGGTGTAAGGAAAATTACCCGTTTCATTAAATACGCATATTTTGTTATAACACATTGAATAAAAAATATAAGTACAGCGTGTCCACGGATGGTTGAAAAATGTTTAAATACCTATTAGTTTTAGCGAAAAATGTCATTTTTGAAAAAAAGTTTTGCTTGTTCTGAAACCCCATAAAACGATATAAAATTCAAGTTTTTCAAAACTCGTCTCATTTTATAACCAGTTTTATGAAAACCGTATGAATTTTTTTGAAAATAATGTATTCATCTAGTGAGTAAGATGTACCAAGTAACTGTCAACTTACAAGGTTATGATTATGACACAAGGTTAGACTTTTGTGCGATGATTGGTGAAAAACTTATGCATGACCGATTCTTTCACAATAATATTTTGTTTTCTCATGAAGAAACGTTTACAACAAACGGAGTCGTTCCTTCCTAAAATGTCGATATTGGGCTAGTGAAAACCCGAGCTATAGAATTAACTAATAGTCAATTTGCTAAAAAATCAATGTTCGGTGTGCGGTTTTAACGGATTTTATAATCCAACATGATTTTATGTAAGAAACACAAAAAGTTTAAATTTATTTTTCTCGAAAACGGTTCATGATATCGATTTGAAAGAAGAGAACATTTTTTATGAAAATTATCTTGAATTTTCCAAATTCGGTGTCGGTTACATAAAAAACTTGAAAATAAAATTTTTTTAATCAAAATACCTGTTGGTCCCCCCGACTGACACGCTTGTGATAATTCTGAAAAAAATTTAATTACAGCGAACGACTGGTTTGTATACTTTAACTAAAGTCAGTGTGATGACCATAAAATAAAGCAACCTTGTCAGATATATTTTCTAAAATTGTTAGGCTCGCTTCACAAATGTTCCTCTTACTTCAGTAAACTGTTAGTTCGTGATGTTATAAGAAAGCTAGTTTGGAAATATTTTTAAAAAAATACATAATGTAAATTTATTAGTAAACATTAAAATAAGTTGCTTGAAATTACTGAAAAAAGAAAAATTAATTAAAACCACTTTTTATATGTTACAATATTTAAGAAAATTTTGAAGAGATGGCAACGTAGTAACACGTGCAGTAAAGACTTCGAAACAACCAGTCATCAACTGCAGTATTCATCGTAATATAACGAAATAACCGAAGTATAATCCGTTGGACGTTTTTGGCAGAAAAAATTCTACTGTCTTGAGTTTGTTCGGGGGGGTTGTGTTGTGGTTCGGCTTATAATCCATTAGTATCATTTAGTGTCGGGTGTGAATTTTGTTTTAAAGAAATATTGAATATAATATATATTTCTTGGTTGAGTGAGTTTAGTGAATTGTTATAGGTATTTATAGGAAAGTGTAGGTGATCTAGTGTAGAAAGGTATCATTAATATAAAACCTTTTTGATGGTATAGTGGTTAGGTCGCGTCAGTGAATTGATATTAATATAATATTCATTTGTTCGTAGACGTTAGGGTAAGTTTTATAATATAATTAATTAGAATGACATTTTGGAGACCATTTGAAACAACAGTCCAAGATAATGCGAAGGATTATTGAATTGTGGATTTAAATATAAGAAGTTAGATAATCGAATGGTAATAATGGAGTCTCGGCGTATCGCCGAACTTAGACAGGAGTATTTGCGCAAAATAAAAGGGTACCGTGATTCAAATAAAACTAAAATTTATTTAGACGAAACTTGGTTTGATACACACATGATGTTGTCAAGTGTTTATTCATTTATTTGTTATTCAAACAATCCTTACGGTTTTATTACATGAATAAATATATAAAATAAAATACATTTTAACTTAATATGTAAGAAAATAGTAGTAATGGTAGGATATACACCCACCTTTAAAATATGGTTGGGTTGACGATACAAAAAACTATTCTTTAGATACTCCGTGATCTAGAGGAAAGCGCTTTATTATTGTATTACAAATTTTATGAATTTTGTATGCGGGTTAATTTTTTTCATTCAAATTGATATAGTAGATTAACATTATTTCACAATATTCGAATTTATAAAAAATTTATATGCACGCCATTGGGCGGCTTTTTCCTTCAAAGGGATTAAAAATATGGGTCATCACATTAACTTTGGAAGAACTTTAACTGTTTAGTGATTATACCAAGTTTGAATATTTTATGTAACGGTATTTTTGAATAATTTGAAGAAAACTCATATGAGGACGTCTTCTTCAAAGGGCTGTAGCTCCCTTAGGAAGCATTTTCGTTTTAAGGTAATTTGAGCTAAATCGACTTAAAATCATTTCTAGTAACTGTAGTTTCCGTTTGGCAGGAGAGTTTCTGGACATCCTGTATTGAATAGATGTTTGTTGTTCACTTAGTGTTTCTTACATTATTATTCTGTATTGTTATTTTTGATAGTGATTATAATTCTTGAATAGTTAACATTCTTGTCATATATTTATTAAATGATAATTTGAAAATTATTTATAAAAGTTGACAGTTACTTGGTACATCGTAAGCGTTTTGAAAAACTTGAATTTTATTTCATTTTATGGGGTTTCAGAACAAGCAAAACTTTTTATCAAGAATAACATTTTTCACTAAAATTAATATTTAAACATTTTTCACCTATAGGATTGTGATGCCTTTTGGCCTAAATATTAAGTTATTAATTATTTAAAATATTATCGAATAAATTCCATTCAGCTAATTCCAATAAACCACGAATTGTTTTATAAATAATAAATCTAAAGGTTGCACGTACGAGTCAATGTCAAACGTGAATATATTTGTGTATGTTTACTTATGGTGCACTTGACTCTTTGTATATATATGTAACAATAGTATTTTAGGAGGTCATTACAATTCAGTTCATATCATGCGATTCATTCTAAGTAGTAATCTAAGAGTATTCATTTAGTGTTAGTAGTTAATGTATATTAAGTAATAAATAGAACATGTCCCAGTGAAACAGGTAGTTGTTTTATTCCTGTGGGATGACCCACCGAGTGACCAGCAGCACCACCTAGTCAGAGGCCCTTCTACAATCCTAATACACCCAGTATCCACATTAGGATACACACATTACAGGATACCCCATCCATGTACACGCTGTAGGTAAAGTCAGTGTCAAAATTACGGTAGTTCTGTTATTTTTATCTATCGATTGTATTTGGTCTGTGTTTATGTGTGAATTGTTTGCTTTTGTTGGTTTTGAAAAATGTTCACAAAACAAAAAAGATTTCGCAATTTCACTGAGTCAGAGCGACAGTTATTAATAAGAGTGGCCGTTTGTAGTCCCCTCGTATAATTTAATAGGTCATTCACGAAATAGCTTACTTAATACTTTTATAATATTGGTTAGATAATATATTTATCAATAATGATACAGTGTGTACATAAAGTAACGTAACTTGCTAATATTTCGATTTACGTTAAGGTTTACAAAAAAAACTGTTGAATTAAAGGTTTTCCAAATAATTTAACCCCATTTTATTACCTTATACCTTTCCGAAATAGACTATAGTAGTAGTAGTAGTAGTAACCTTAGTTTTTATAAATAACAAGCAATAGGTAAATATTTTTGACAAAGATCCTAGTAGAAAACGGATTATGCCATCATATAAAAGACATTACGTAGTATCATTTTGATATGTTTTGGACACACAAATGTGTTTCAGTAATTTGTTAAACATATAAAACGAAAAAACGTACTGGTATGTATATATAAATTGTAGATAATTAAAATACGAACAAAATGAGGGTTCGAGCGAGTCAATCGGATAATCAGGAACCGAGAAAATCGGGAAAAACCGGGAAATTAGTCATTTTTTTGAAAACTCATATCAGTAAATAAATTGAAAATTAAATGGAATTTAATGTGTATTCTTTTAAATGTTACCGTTTAACGGGCTATAACTACGAAGCTAGTGGTTCTACAGTCTTCGACCAAAGAGACATTTTTGTAGAGAATTTAATTACCTACAAAAGCCATAAGAAGGTTTTTCGAAAAAAATAATTTTTAATAACGAAAAGTCCACTTGAAAAAAAAAAATCCTGTGTTATTTAAATGGGAAATCGAATTTTTTGATGAGCTAATCCGCTATTGGACTTAAAACCTTTAGCCCAGCGGCATAATTTTTTATTTTCTATATACTACCAGATTTTCTGGTATAGCAGTAAAAAAAAATATCGCCTCAAAATGACACACCCTAATATATATATATATGACTCTACTTAATCCCCGCTAGTTTCTAGCGTTTGTTCATTATCGGCGGTGTTCTCGGGCGTTTTTGGTCGACTTCAGATTATTTTATTACAAATCGAAAATATACGTTTTGTTGCTCTACATAAACACTTTTCAAAACCGTTTTAAAATTTAAAATCGGACAATCGTTAACGCATTCTAGCACGATGCAAATTATCGCATCAAAAATTACAATTGCGATAAAAGTAACCGTCTCTTGGCGCCTGCTCTTCGCGCATATAAAAGGCGTACGAAGAACTTCTTCCGTACCAAGTTTCAGCTCTTGCAATTGAAAAATGACGAAGATATGAATTTTCAAAAAAAAATGAATAATTTTCCGGGTTTTTTCGTTTTAAATGTTTGTAACAAATTACTGAACAACATTTGCGTGTCCAAAACATATCAAAATGATACTACGTAATGTCTTTTATATGATGGCATCATCCGTTTGGCCTATAATAATAATAATAATAACTCAAAGTAGATTAAAATTGTTAAAAATTAAAAAGGGACGTTGTTAAAAATGATTGCAATACAATAGTGGTTAGTAGTGCATCTGATTTAAAACGAAGACGTGAATTGAATTTAAGAAAACCATAGTGTTTGCAGTTATTGTACCAAAGGTGATTAAATATATTCAAAGATAAATAGAGTAGGAAAGAATATTTATTGTGAAATTAATTTAAAAAAACTACTAATAGGTATGCTCTTTATACAGAAACATATGAATTCACTTGGTATTTAGATATAAATAGAAAAATAAATTATTAATAAGATGAGAACATAAATTTTCAAAGACTTGTTATACTAATTATAACTGTGCCGAACCTTCAAAGTCTTCTAAAATTCCATGCCGAAGAGAAATGTTTTTGGCAAGATATATCGTACTTTACTACCAAACGAACGCAATTTAAGATATTTTCAAAGACGAGAACGAAAACGGATTTTTTACTCATAAAATTTTTCATTTTGGTTCCCTAACCTCACTTACCTAACATACTGTCAAATGAGCTAGCAACCAATAAAATACCATGAACTGAAAGTGTATGCAAGGCTCATGTTATTTTTCAGCAGTGAAATGTTTTTGTTATGGTATTGGCACTGGCGCCCTCTACCATTACCAAAAATTGAAATACATGGAGTTCGATCTCCTTATATAGTCTCCATGGCTACAATATTCAACCGAGCATTGATAAACCCTCCCTAAATGGTTTTCAGCACATCATTATTTAGATATTCTTGAGTATAAAAAGTTTCTGAGCAAATGTCACATTTAAATGGCGTTTTTTGTGAGTACGGCAACGAATGACATACATCAGTTTTCCTTGGAAAAGTTTCGAAGCAAAGGTCACACTGGAATGGTTTTTCTCCTTTGTGACAACGCGCATGCGTGATAAAATGGCTTTTTTCCGAAAATGATTCAAAACAAACGTCACAATCGAACGGTTTTTTCTTGAAATGGGTGCGTAAGTGATTTTTTAAAACATAATTCTTCGCAAAATGTTTGGAACAAAAATCGCATTCGAATGGTTTTTCGACGGTGTGGCTACGCATATGTTTTTTTAGACTGGCTTTTAATGAAAAGGATTTTACGCAAACGTCACATTTAAAAGGTCCATCCTTCGTGTGGCAAAGCAAATGCTTGGTTAAATCACATTTATGATCGAATGTTTTTAGGCAAATTACGCAATTAAATGTTGTTTCTCCTGTGTGTGTATTTAAATGCCTGTTTAAATGAGCTTTTTGTAAAAACGATTTGGAACAATTGTTGCATTGAAATGGTTTTTCCCCCGAGTGCAAACACAAATGTTTAGTTAAATTGCCTTTCCTCGAAAACAAATTTGAACATAAATCGCATTTGAACGGTTTTTCCCCGGTGTGACAACGCTTATGTTTATTAAAATTGGCTCTCCATGAAAATGATTTCATACATACGTTGCATTTGAATGGTTTTTCCAACGTGTGGCAACGGAAATGTGTATTTAAATCACCTTTATGCATGAAAGGTTTTAAACAAATTTCACATTTGTACGGTTTTTCCCCGGTGTGGCAACGGAAATGTGCACACAAATTGCTCCTCTGCACAAAAGATTTCCAACAAATGAGGCATTTAAACGGTTTTTCCCCAGAGTGACTATGTTTATGTTTTTTAAAACTGCCTTTTCGCGAGAAAGATTTTAAACAAATATCACTTTTAAAAAGGTTTTTCATTTTATCATCAACATCTTTTAATTTGTTTTCATTTATTGTAGTGGCACCTCTATTCAGATACGTCAAAATATTAGTGTTATTATCTTTGTTTTGATTATTCAATTGAGTCTTAAATAATTTTTTCCGTTTTATAAAATGCTTAGCTAAAATATGATATGAAAATTCTGCTTTCTTTGCATAGACATTTCCACAATCTGGACAGATTATAATACTGGTAAAAGGATCCTGCTCCTTCATATTTCTTCCACTGAACGATTGCCCTGTGAATTGAAAATTAATCAGAAAAACCTTAGATTAATAAACCCAAGACATAAAATGATTCCTTCAGATACAGGATGTTCCCAAAGTGAAATATTGTTGTGGGCGATTCTCCATTTAATTTAAAGACAAAAACTTTTAATAAACATTATAAGTGATAAGTTTTGTCATTAATGAGATGCAGGGTGTTGGCTTTTTTATAACCATAATTCTTCCTTAGTGACTCTACTAGTTTCCCAAAAAACTAACGAGAAAGAATGGGGTCAGAACTATATAAAACCACTAGTTTTTGACTGATTTTGCAAACAATTGATAGTAGTCACTGATTTTGAGGATTATCCATTGAAAAATTTGCATGGCACTGGTATTGGAATCAGTGACCTTTGCTGTGTGTGTTGCTATCCTTGTTTTGGAATGAGAGAATTCATTCAAATAATTAAATCCCAATGTAATTACCAACTTTGATAATGAATTTCATTCAAAGTATTACTTGGAACATTGTATAGAAGCAAACTTTTTCTACCTAGACAGTAAAATAACACCTTTTATGCCTGTTAGGTTTCATAAAAAAAACCACTTTTAACGTCATTTGGAAAAAATTAATTTTTTTGGATGTTTCTCTGAAAATTCTGAATATACCACAATCTTCGTCAAGATTGGTGAGCTATCAATTTTTTGCAAAATCAGTCAAAAACTCATGAGTCTGTATAGTCCGGAACATGTTTATCCTCATTGTCATTTGAAATTTTGACATTTTACTGTCATACCTAAAATCCATCACAAAAACTATGATATTAAATACCAAAGCTGCACACCATAGACAATCATGCATGTGTAAGGAAATTTCAATACTTTTTAGACAAATTAAACTTTGCTCACCTCTTAATTTAGATTGTTTGCCCAATTTATCTTTTAAATGTTTAAATTTATCAGTAGAAATATTACATTCTTGTTGGATCGAGCTGCTACATCCTTCAAGTATTATATCATTTGCCTCTTGTTTGATTGGACTATTTATTTTACCCATTAAATCATTGTGAACATTCAAAGTGTTTGCTTCTTCATTCAATTCTTGTTTAACATTAGTATTCCAAACAATATCCAGTGCCATAGTTGCTTTCTCAGAAGTTAGGTGAGATTCTTGATGTACCTCCAGTCCAAGATCATCAGGGTTTTCTTGTTTTACTAAAACCAATTCTTTTTTCACTACACATCTTATTTAAGTATTGTCTTTCTTACTATTAAACATATCGTTGACAATTACATTCGGAATAAAATGGTCGTTTATTGTTTGTTTTTGCTCTTCAATGTACGGATCTTCCTTTTCTTTCTTCACTTCCATTATTATATACAAAATAATTTATATTCCACTATATAGTAAGATGTTTATCAATTAATTAGTAAATCATAAGATAAAAGTAAATTAATAACAAACAACACCACAAAACACAAATTTTCGACTTATAACTGTATGACAAGTGACAACTTGTCATGTCCTTGACAAGCAGTAAGTCTCTGGTAGTAAGTGAACTTTAATAAAACCATAGAACTATATAATAAGTTTTTATATTACAGACAATGCTTGAACTAATCAAAAATTTAAACCGAAATGGAACGTTGAGGTAAATAAAATACACTAAATACCCTCTCATATGATTGTTTTGTTCCATGTCAGAGTATGTGACCAACTTCAACTTATACTAGTGACGTTAAAATCTAAAAGGCATATTTTAAGAAATTTTTAAAACAGATATTTTCAAATGGGGATAAAAACGAAACAACAAACAACACTATTGAGTTTGATAAAATACGGTGCGACGTAATTTGTTCCCTTAGAATTAACGATTTGCTATTCATTAACAAGAATCTATTTTTATTTTTTCTTATTTTTTTTTGGGAATCAAACCACAATAATGTTTTTTATTTTTTATTTCGACGTTTCGGTAGCGTTCCAGCTACTGTTGTCAAGATGAACTAGTATATATAGAAATAATCTTTTGGTCCCTATCTGACACATCGAAAAAAATTTTTCTTCATCCTGACAACGGTAGCTGGAACGCTACCGAAACGTCGAAATAAAAAATAAAAAACATTGTTTGATTCCAAAAAAAAATAAGAAAAAATAATAAGTAATGCCACAAGGAACTTTCTAGAAATCTACCTATCATTTTTCAAATTCAAAGTAAAAACCTCTATGGATTTCTTCTTTTAAATTACTATGACGTGCTCTCCTCTATGGATTTATTTTGGCATTTAACATTTAATAGATGACATGGAATCAAATAACTACAAAATACATTGTTCTGTGTATGCAACACTATCCTCTGGGCCTGAAATATTACCCAATAAAAGAAGAAGTCATATAACCAAGTTCTGTCAAAGAATACACGTAAACTGTAAACATGCTGTAAACCAAAACAATCTCATTTTTATGGATTATGGAGGGTGGCTCCATCCTCCATACTTATTTTAGTCAGATAACACAATGGAAGTGAAACAAGAAGCAGGCAATGTTTTCATTGAAGAATGTAGTGCTCAGAAAGAGGTATGGAGGAACCAGCCAGACAATAAACAAATTAACAATGTAATAAACTTATTGGTTCCAATAAAACTGGAAAACTTTGAGGATACAGAAATTGATTATTCACAAAAAAGTTGTACTAAAAGTAGAACTAGCCAAGGTGCTAACGCAAAAATTATTGAAGAGATATGGTACAATAATCAAGATGTTAACCAAATAAGGAATGATGCTGATACAGAACCTGGCCATTTAGAACACTCATATTTAAAAACTATAAGTAGAACTAGTCAAGTTGATGTTGCAGACATACATTGCAACATAGTTCCAGTAAAACATTTAAAACAATCAAAAATAGGTATGTAAATAATTGTCACTATAAAAGTCTGGCACACATAACCTCACTATATCCAACTTGAGTACTATGGTAAACTATCATGGTAATGATTGTACTGACCCTATTACTTTAGAGGCACGGTGTGGATATGTGTGTCCTGGCATTAAAATGGGTAATACATTTGGTCATTGTATAGAACAGGACCCATTTCGAATTTTGCCAAAATGTTTATACCTATAGGTTCTGTATGATGTCAGTATTACCAAATGATATATTTTTTCTTGTGCACATGTTGCTATTTTTTATAATGGGCATTTAACTTTACCAAAATTTTGATTAATATTTTTAAATAGAATTTTCCTCTTGATTTTCCTTTTTTATTTGGTTTCATATTTTTTGATATTATTATATGATCTAAACTTTGATTTGTATCGATTGGTTGGGAAACAAAATGTGTTGAATTATGATGAAAACTATTCATTGCTATTACTATTATCTGTTTAGGGTTATATTATTAGTTATTAATGATTTATAGTTGTTTATTGGGTATATGTATTCATATTGTTATTTACTATATTTTTATTCGTGTTACTTATTCTGCTCTGATATTACTATAGACAGTTACTCTTTGATCTGGGTCACACATGAAACAATGGCGTAAATTTCCGCCTGAAATATGGTTGCATAGGATCCTAGAGAGGTTGAAATTTCTGTCCTAGGTCTGCGCCAGTATACACTTGTACCAGAGTCTGAGGGTGTTTTTGAACCGTCTGTGTACCAAGAGCTGTCTGCACTTAATAGTTCATCCTTACGGAGGACCCATTCATCTCTATTTGGAATTAGGACGGTATAAGGCAGGTCGTAGTTTACTGTTGGAGGCATTATGTCAGAGGTCATTCCCAGAATACTATGACTTTCAGTGTCCGCTAGCATTCTGCTTCGTTCTGTATAAGCCTGATTTGTGCATTCAGAAACATGCGCAATTCTGTATGTTGTCCATCTAGCCTCTCTTTCCAAAAATATATGGAGAGGAGGTAGGTCCAGAAGGATTTCCATGGCTCCTGACGGTGTGGAGCTGATAGCACCAGTAATTGCCAGGCAAGCCTGTCTGTAAACCACAGAGCTTTGCTTGGGCCGTTCGCTGTAAAGTTTTTGGCCACCAGGCAATAGCTCCATATGTAATCATTGGTCTAACGATCATCATATATATTCAATAGATTTGTTTGGGTCCCAAGCCACAAGATTTTCCACAGATCCTTCTACATGTCTACAAGGATAGTCTGGCCTTATGGATAACTTTTTCCAAGAGCGTTCCAAGTAAGTTTCATATCTAGGATAATCCCCAAATATTTTACTTCCGCTGCAAATGGTATAACCTCACCATTATAGGAAAGTGGTGGAAGATCCTCCAACTTTCTTTTCCTAGTGAAGGGAACTATTACACTTTTACCAGAGTTAACAGACATCTGCTCCCTCTGATATTAACTGTGGAGATCGTCCAACGTCTTTTGGAGGATATTATATGCTACCCTTCCTGACTTGGTCCTTGCAAAGATGACAAGGTCGTCTGCATACGCTTGCAGTTCTACCCCTCTTGTTTCGAGAGCGCTAAGCAAGTTATCCATTAAGAGTGACCATAGTAGGGGAGATAGTACTCCAACTTGTGGGCAGCCCCTGGAAACCTTAAAGCTAATGGTCTCGTCCTGAAGAGATGTAGTGGGTCTTCGATTTCAGGACACCAGGTCCAGTCTCTTTTGCCGGTTTCCTAGAAGAGTCGATAGCCGTCTTCATCTTGGGAAATCCAGGCCCCGGGCCGTGGATTTTCTCAGATCCTTTCGAGGGACCCGGTTTTACTGCGTGTTGGGAGGAAGACCGGGTTTTAGGGCGGAAAACAACCTGCCCAAAACCCAGGTAAGGTTTAAAACCCACCCTCTCCAGCTCGGCCATAGATCCATCGTCAATGGCGAAGGTACCTGTTTGGCTAGAGCCTTGTGTAGAATAGTCCACTCCAATGTTAACAGACCATGGTTCATTTTCCTCAGCCTAGTGAGGACCTGTTCAGAGGTTAGTCTACGACTGCCCTCATCAAGTATGTAAGCCACACAGATGTGTGGCTTTGGAAGTTGGTCACCCAGGACGCATCTCAGGGAGGCACCATCCCTTGGTTGAAGGCTATTGACTACTCCAGTCCACCACGAAACACTCTCCTGATCTACACAGGTGACCTGCAGCCATCCAGGCCGGAACTTATAGCTCTGGAACTGCACTTGTGGACCACGTTCCGGGCGGACATAATAGCAGTACGCGGTACGCAGAGATTCCAGTTGGTTGGACGTTATGTAGGTTGTCCTATGTTCAAGGTGTAATATTCCCACCTTGATGCCGGATACAGCCTGCCCATAAGAGGGTTTTTGTAAGTAGGACAGACATCACTTGTAGACCGGTTTCGGCGTATTTGCGCTTTATCAGTACAATGTAGATATCATCCATCCAGAAACACTGAGAGTATAATCCTGGTTTGGAGACAATGCTGAAATCACATCAATACATTAACCTCGGTGAAGGAAATGCTAAGAATGCGATAACACATCTAACTACAAACCAAAATTCTATATTGACAAAACACCATTTCGGTTTTGTAGTTATTTACTTAATTACAGTTTTCTGTAAAAATTGTCATATTTTAGTAAAGCGTGTTATCAATAAATGTCAAAGATAACAGATTGATACTATTAAAACACATTACAAAGTATTTGGAAATTTCTATTCAAATAACAGAGACTGTTCAATAAGAATCAACAACTACTTCTCGTGTTATGTTCCCCGGCAGATATTTACCTCATATATATATGTTACCGGCAACCTGTATAATCCGGTACTCTATACAATACCTAGGCAATGTATAGAAAACCTAAAACGTTTAGGTAATGTATGAAAAGAAAATTTAATGCAGCAAGCTCATAAAATGCTCAAAAATTTCCCCCTGTGCCATTGGGTACCACTGTAAGAATCCCTGTGCTGGAAGTCGACAGAGGTCAGGGTGATGCTCGCAATATACTAGCTGTAGTCTTACAAAAAACAGATAACGACCTTCATCAACTCGGAACAAAACAAAACGTTGTAAAGTCATTGTATTCCAGACAGCAGTTCACAGTTTATCATCAAGAGTTATTTAAAAAAGGGGATGTCCCTAATAAAGAAGCAACACTCTGTACAGTTGCGAATACACAATCTACGAGCACTGGTCAAGGATTTGTAAATACAGAATTGTTTCCTAATTTTTCATTCTAATTACCTGATTACTTATAAGCGAATTAGATTATGTTACTTACGTCAGAAGTAACATAAGATGTTTTATTTGCCCTTCTTTTTCTCTTAACATTACACATTACCGGTGGACCAGCAGGTAATTTTTACAATCCCTAGGAATTGTATACATTACATAGGTAAAATATGTAAGGGAGAATCATATTCATAATATTTCATACCTTGCCTCGGCGCCCCAGGTATTCTGTACATTGCCTAGGTATTGTATGGAATACCTGAATTATACAGATTGCCGGTAACATATTCAATAATTCTAAAGACATTTTCTAGAGATTAGTGAAACATTTTTGGTAACATTCAAGAAAGTCCTGTTCTAGATAATTGCCATACTTTTAATAGTTTGTGTGGGTTTAATACATAGTTCAAAATAAAGCAAAAATATCTTACATTCAGCTGCTCCAGAAAGAACAATTAGGTACATAACAGATATTTTTTGAAATTAACCACTGTTCATTTTCAATTGAAAAATATGGAATCAAAAAGGAAATTTAATTTCTACAAAACTGATTATGTAAAAAATCTATAGTACCCACCTGTTTTCAAGATTATCCATTGAAAATTTTCAATAAATTCAGAATTTCCAGGGAAAAATCCAGGTAAACATTTTCTTTCACCATTTTAACCATGGTCGCATGTGTATCTATACATCATACCAGAGTTCTAAATTGCTTGCTTAAAAATGAAAAAAATATCATTTTTTTTTCTAAAAATAACATTTTGTACCTCTTTGTTGGTATTCTTCTGTAGCAGTGATATCATATTATTTTTTCATTAAGATTATACAGTGTGGAAACCACTTATGGAATAAAATTCTTTGTCATTATTTTAGAAAATTATAAAAAATGCCGAGACACGTCAACTTTTGAATTGACTTGTGCGTTATGTAAAAATAAATTTAAATGTACAGGGTGAATCACGCAAGTATGCCATAGTCGGTGTTGTTTTTTTTAATGAAACACCCTGTATATTTGCATATTTTTGAAATCCTCTTAATGAACCGATTCCAACAAACTGAATAATGTATGGTCAATTATGAATTATACAGGGTGAAATTTTAAAATTAATAATTTATTACACTTGAAATATTGGTACTTTTTTAAATTAGCTAAATATGGATTTATCAAAAATCTAAACTAACTAATTATTAGACGTATTTGTATATTAAATAAAACCTGCTACGCCCATGAATTTTATCATAAAAACCTAAAAATTGCCTAAAAACGCCAATAATTAGACAAAATCGGTAAATAATGTGGATTGTTTTCTATTCTGTCAGTTGTTGATGTGTTGACAGTTTATACTGAAAAAGTAAAATCTTTGTCAAACACTCTTTCCTTGTCGACATAACAATGAAATATTTAACTGAGACTCACCGAATTGAGATTTTAATGATGATCGGGTACGGGGATATTATTATTATTATTATTAAGAACAGGGTGAGTGTTTTCGCAACCTCCTGCACTGCGACCAAGTAAGATCTTTTGTGCCCCCCTCTTGTTGGATTCAGGAGAGATCTATGTCATTGACAAAGTCGATCAAGCCCCTGATCGGTAGGTTTAGTAATTCTTCTTCCAGGATGAAAATAAATTCTAAGAATTTCTGTCTTTTGCGGCATAACGCCGGGCAGCTCGTGATAATGTGTTCCATAGTTTCCACCTCTTCACCACAGTACCTACAAGTGTCATCATCCACCAGTCCCATCTTTCTCAGGTGATGCCTGCAGTGGATATGTCCTGTTAGTATGCCGCAAAGTAGTCTTAGCTCCCTTCTGCTTAGTTTTAACACTTCCCTTCCCCTCTTTTTGTTAGGGTTGAGGAATTTCTTTGAATGTTTGAGACCTGTAATAGCATTCCAGGTTCTGTTGATTTCTTTGTTGATCCAGTTGGTAATGACTTTCTGGTAGTCTCTTTGTCCAAAAGCAAACATGGGAGCTGGTCCTATAAAGGACTTTTGTGCACCCTGTTTCGCTTGCTGATCTGCCTCCTCGTTGCCTGCTATACCCACATGCCCTGGCACCCAGACAAGTTCAACTTTATTCTTGTCCGCCAGCTGGTTTAGAGCCAGATGGCACTCATGAAGCATTTTTGATCTCAAGCTGTTACTTTGGAGTGCTTTTAATGCCGCTTGGCTGTCCGACATGATACTTATGTGTTGTTTGCATCGGTCTTTGTTGATCAGGTGTTCAGCCACCATGAGGATGGCATAGACCTCTGCTTGAAAAATGGTGGTGTCAGCACTGAGGGACACATGTCTGTTGAACCTTGGTCCCACCACTCCTGCCCCCACTCCATTTTCCATTTTTGATGCATCTGTGTACCACTTTTGGGAGTGCTCCAGTATGCATACTGTGTCTCCCGTCCAGTCTTCCCTTTTGGGGATCCGAACCTTGTATTTATGATCAAATATCATTTTTAGTTGCATCGGGTCACTCACTGAAGCCATGTCCATCAAGGGAGTGACCTTGAGGATTTCCAGATGCCCCTTGAGGTTACCTTCTTTAAAATGGTGTTCCTCATGTAATTTGAGGATTTGCTTCATAGCTTCCTCCTTAATCACTACCGGTAGGGGATCCAGATCAAGCAGGATCTCCATCGCGGCAGTAGGTGTAGTTTTCATGGCTCCTATAGTACTCAGACACGCTAGTCTTTGTACTTTGGCCAGCTTTATTTGGGCCGTTCTTTGGTCTACCTTCTTCCACCAAACTGCTGACGCATAGAGGATGGCAGGTCTAACGATCTGCCTGTAGATCCAGTTCATAGCTCTGGGGTTCAAACCCCACGTTTTGCCTACCATTTGGCGGCACGACCACAGTGTTTTGATGGCCTTGTTGGTTGTTCTAGTCAGGTGACTCTCCCACGTTAGTTTTCGGTCCAGTGTCACCCCTAGGTACTTGACTTCCTTGGAAAGAGGTATGATAGTTCCATTTATTTGAAAACTAGGTAACTTTATTTTCCTTCGTTTGGTAAATGGAACTATTGTGGTCTTCTGAGGGTTTATATTCATACCCTCCTTACGGCACCAATTTTTGGTTAGGTCAATGGCTTCCTGCATTATCTCCCCTATGATGGAGTCATGCTTGCCCCTCACTGTTATAGTTATGTCATCGGCATACCCCAGAACGTCAAACCCCGCGTTGCTCAGGTCGTTTAGTAGTTCATCTACCACCAGCGACCACGGCAGCCTCTTTTGGTACTTACTTCATGTGTGGCACTGCCAATGCTTGTGGATACTTGTCTTCCCCTCAGCATATTATTTATCCATTTAATGATGAAGTTATGAATCCCTCTTTTCCTGAGAGACTGCGTCATTGAATCATAGGCAGCATTGTCAAAGGCTCCCTCTATGTCCATAAAGACTGCTAGGGCAATCTCCTTTGAATCATGAGCTCCCTCTATGATTTTGACAATTTGATGTAAGGCTGATAGCGTTGATTTGCCTTTTTGATAGGCAAACTGGTACTTGTGAAGAGGTTTAGCTGATAACACCTCCATTCTGATGTATTGATCCACTAGTTTCTCCATCGTTTTGAGCATAAACGACGATAGACTTATTGGACGATACGACTTGGAGTCGTCAAGGGGTTTTGCACCCCCCTTATGTATAAATATGACTTTTACTTTCCTCCATGCATGAGGAACATGGCCATATAATAGGCTGGATCGAAACATCTTGATCAGCGTTGTAATTAAGATGTCCTGCCCTCTCTGAATGAGTGCCGGAAACACTCCATCAGGGCCTGGAGCCTTGAATGGCTTAAAGGACCCTAAGGCCCACTTAATCCTTTCAGGTGATGCAATTTTATTAACAAGGGGACAGTCCATCTTGAGTTCTGCTCTGCTCCTTACGGACCCATTGTCCTCTCTTGTTTCTCCAGATGCTGTGCACCCTGGAAAATGTTTTATTAATAAAGCTTCCACAGTTTCCTGGAAGGTTATTGTGATGGTACCATCTTCACGTTTAAGCGCCCCTATGTTTTCTTGAGGGCCTTTTGATAGAGCCTTCTGCACTCTGCTAATTTCAGGTGTTTCATTAAGGTTCTCACAAAAGGTCCTCCATGAGCTGCGCTTCGATTTCCGAAGTTTAACATTGAACTCAGTAAGAGCCTTACGGTACTCTTCCCATTTGTTCATTCTCTTTGCTTTATTAAATTCCCTTCTGGCCTTGCTTCGCAGACTGCTTAGCTCGTTGTTCCACCAGGGCACTTTATTAAAAGTTTTCTTGGTTTTGAGAGGACAGTTTTCCTCAAAGGCCCTCATTATAGCCTTCGTTGTAAGGTTAGCTGTTCTCTCCAGTTCATTTATAGATCTTATTTTGTTTGGTATTTCCTTCAAGCCGTCTTGTAGGATACTTTTATATCCCCCCCAGTCAGTTTTGCTAGGAACCCTATAAGTTTGGTTGATCATGCCGCAAGCCCCCACTTTAAACATGATCAGACAGTGATCAGAGAATGACACCTCCTCCGACACTTTCCAATCACTTATTAGTTTAATTGTACCTCTAGACACTAAGGTTAGATCGAGTACCTCCTGCCTTATAGAGTTTATAAATGTTGGGCGATTACCTTTGTTAGCCACCACCAGGTTAGTAGTAAGTAAATACTCATATAAAGACTCACCTCTTTTGTTCGTATCGGTGCTTCCCCATACGATGTTGTGGGCATTGGCGTCGATGCCCAGGATTAGCTGCTTCCTGTTGGCCTCGCAGTAGCTGATGAGTCGTTTCACCGTTTCTGGTGGCGCCTCCTTATCCTCCCCAGGAAAGTATGCTGAGGTAAGTACTACCTCCTTCTTTCCTCCAGGAACACTCAGCTCTGCTATGATTGTAGCTGTATCCGCATCTGTGAATTCTGAAAGAATCATTGTATTAATGGTTTTGTTAATCAGAATCGCCGCCCTCGGTACTAGGGCAGATCTATCATAGATTAACTTACAGTTTTTGGTACTAAGTCCACAGATTTTTCCCCCATGGATCCAGGGTTCCTGGACTAGTCCCACCATTTTAGTGCCTTGGGCAAATCTTTTGCATAAGGTGGCTGACGCAGCCTTCGCATGGTGGAGGTTTACCTGCACAAACTCCATTTATGCTGTTTTCGAGGATTGAGGATCAGTTCCTCCTTCCTCCGCCACCTCCATTATGGTTGTCTCCTGGGGATCAGACTTCTCCTCCTCCAGTAGTGGTTCATGAGGTTTTCTGATTTTAACAGTCACCTCCTTGAACCCATATGACAATTTCTTGCCCAGGGATTCCACTGCAGACCCTGAATTTTGGTCAATTGAGAGGATTAGGAGTGCCGATGTGCCCCTCGCCTCTCTCTTCACCACCCTCCATGAAGAGGTGTTGACTCCATGGTTTTGCCCCTGGATTCGATGTAGAATCCTCTCAGTAGGCATCTCCGCCGAGTTTGGGAAGTACCCCAACAGGGTACTCCCTTGAGGTATGTCTACCTCCTTAGTAGCCCACAGTTCTGAACCTTCCCAAGGGTGGAGATCAACTACCACCGCCTTGAGCCATTCTACTGTAGCGTCGTCCTTGCACAGTAACATCAAGTAGCCCGCCTTATAGACCGAGTTGAGGAACTTAGGTTTAATGGTTTCATTAAACCTTTCCTCCACTATGTCCATAAGTGACGAGCAAATTGTGTCCATCTGCGCTGTGTCTAAGATTTCGGATGGGTATCTCCTAGACATCACCGCCATTTTGACTCCTTCTAAGGCACTTTTGTAAGAGACACCTTTCTGTCTCCTAGCCTCCGATTTTTTAGGACGCTCCTCAGGAGTGCTTACTTTTTGTTTTAGCCTTTTTTCATCCCTCGGACTTTCATCCTGGGATCTTGGCCTTTTTTTTCCCGTATCTTTGGTTGCTCGAGTTTCACCCCCCTTTCTAGGAACTTTAAATTCTTCCTTCTTTAGGAGGGCTAATCTCCTAGCCTCTGTTTTTGAGTATCCTTCTTTTAGAAGGAACTTAAACCTTTTGTAGGCTGCTCCACACAGCCTAACTTTGTTTTTTCCCACCCTAAGGCGGTCGGTCTCCTCGACCAGTTTCTCCATCTCGCCTTCTGGCCTTGAGGTACTGCTTTCGCCTACCTCCACTGCCACAGGTTTAGGTTTTGAGGATTTGTCGTCCTCCGGATTTTTTTTTGTTTTTTTAGGGTCCATTTTGTTCCCACGAGTAATAGAGGAATTATTCAGTCCATCCAACAGAGCCTCTTGCTGGATAAGGTTATATACTACTGGAGGTCACCTGGTATCCAGAGTTCGCATATTAGCGACTGATTTAACCCATCAGCCATTCATCCCTCGGCATATGCTGTTCCACCTTGGATTGGGTTCCCTCCTCCTTTTTCAACCGGGCTTGGGACCGGCTTTGGCGGAGTTGGGTACGGGGATAACTGCAGAAGTCAAGTTAAAGTGGCAAACTTATTTAATCACAGATATCCCGAATTGCCTAGTATTTCACAAAGTACGGTGTCTAAAATTCATGCACAATTCAGAGAACTTGGACATGTCAAACCATTGAAAAGAAAACCACACTTCGTTGAAGATGATGTGAAAGTGGATATTTTGTTAAGTGTCGAAGAGAATCCAACTTCAAGTACACGTCAAATTGCCCGTGAAAATAATGTTAGTTATACAACTGTTCTAAGATGTCTTCATAAAGAAAAACTTCATCCCTACAAATTAACTTTTGTGCAGGAGTTAACAGAAGACGATCCAGATCGTAGAATGGATTTCTGGGAAAGATGGATGAATAAGCTGAACAGAAATGAGATAGCTCTTGGTACCATTCTTTTTTCTGACGAATCAACATTCACATTGTCTGGAGAAGTAAACCGACAGAACTGTAGATATTGCTCAGCAGAGAATCCTAATTGGATGCGTGAGACACATACTCAGTACCCTCAAAAGGTGAACGTTTGGGCCGGTATCATAGGCAACCATATTATTGGTCCTATATTTATAGATGGAAATTTGACAGTCGAAAAATATTTAAATATGCTTAGAAATGAAGTAATTCCTGCGTTGGCAAACTTATATCCCAACGCAATAGATCCTAGCTTACCGAATGAAAATGTTTGGTTCCAGCAAGACGGGGCAACACCCCATTATGCTTTAATGGTAAGAACTTATTTAGATGAAATCTTCCCCAATAAATGAATTGGACGAAGAGGTTCTATTGAGTGGCCAGCTAGATCGCCAGACCTTACGCCGTTAGATTTTTTTCTGTGGGGTTATCTCAAGAACAAAGTATATGCAACACAACCAACTAGCATTGTAGACCTCAAAGACAGGATAACTACAGAAATACGGAATATTTCACCTCAAACTTTAAACAAAGTTAAAGAGGAGTTCTATAGGAGACTGTGCTATTGCCAACAACTGGGTGGAGAACATTTTGAGCATTTATTTTAATGTATTAAAATCAAATACATCAGGTATTTTATGTATGAGTTTAATAACTGTAAAAATAAAAATTTCACCCTGTATAATTCATAATTGACCATACATTATTTAGTTTGTTGAAATCGGTTCATTAAGGGGATTTCAAAGATATGCAAATATACAGGGTGTTTCATTAAAAAAAACACCGACTATGGCATAGTTGCGTGAATCACCCTGTACATTTAAATTTATGTTTACATAACGCACAACTCAATTCAAAAGTTGACGTGTCTCGGCATTTTTTATAATTTTCTAAAATAATGACATAAAGAATTTTATTCCATAAGTGGTTTCCACACTGTATAAGTGTATAATAAGATGTATTATTTATAGGAACATTTGCAAAAGGTAATCATGTGAAGCAGTGGGTCTTAATTGGAGGTATTTTAATTTGTAAGTTATGTGGACATTTTTATATTAAAAAATTTGAGCTTTTTCATCATGTAGTAAGACATCTTGTCATGAAAAAACGTTATTATAAACGCCAGTCACAAGAGCAAATCACGAAACCATTTAAGAGTAATGAGTTGGAATGTCGAAACAAAAAAATACTTTTGAAAGAAGTGCAAGGTTCATCCAGTCAACTAAATCTTATTCGTGGTGAAGAAACGGGATATAATTGTAATATTTGCTTGAAATCATTTAGATGGAAAAGTGCTTTGAATAATCACATGTATCATCATACTGGCGAGAAGCCCTTTAAATGTGAGATTTGTTTGAAATCATTTAGAGTGAAGGGGAGTTTGAATAAACACATGCGTCTTCACGTTGAAGGAAAACTATTCAAATGCATGATTTGTTTAAAATCATATCCAGAAAACAATCAGTTAGTTGATCACATGCGTTATCATACCGGAGAAAAGCCTTTCACATGTGAAATTTGTTCGAAGTCATTTCGGCGAAAAGGTACTTTAAATGTACATAAGCGTTGTCATTCTGACGAAAAACCGTTCGAATGTGAAATTTGTCAGAAATCGTTTAGAGAAAAATGTGATTTGATTAGACACATGCGTTACCACAACGACGAAAACCCATTCGAATGTGAATTTTGTTTGAAATGTTTCAAAACTACCAGCAATTTAAAAAGACATGTTCGGTGCCATTCCGACGAAAAACCATTCAAATGTGAAACTTGCCCTAAATCCTTCAGAGAAAAAAGTGATTTGAGTAGACACATGCGCCGTCATACAGGCGAAAAACCGTTTAAATGTGAACTTTGCAACAAATTCTATATATATAATAGTCAATTAATTGTACACATGCGTAGTCATACTGGAGAAACCCCGTTTAAATGTAAAATTTGTATGATGTCGTTTAGCGTGAAAGACACTTTATATAGACACTTGCGTACACATACCGATGTAAATCCATTCAAATGTGAACTTTGTTTGAAATGTTTTAAAACTAAAAGTAATTTAAAAAGACACGTGCGGTGTCATGGAGATGAAAAACCGTTTGAATGTGAAATTTGTTCGATAGCTTATAAAGAGAAAGGTAATTTGAAAAAGCACATGCGTCGTTGTCACAGTATTACACGTTTATGAAACTGTCTGATATCTTATTGCTTGTTGCACCGACTTTAACCTATAACTTGGTTTAAATGTACATTTTGTGTTAGATGATATTGTTAAGCTAGTCGAGTATAGTGAGGCTGCACTAGAAAATCAAGAAATAGCTCTCGGTGCATTCCTTGATATAGAAGGAGCGTTTGACCACACCTCCTTTGATTCCATGATAGCTGCTGTGGCTAGGCGTGGAGCAGACGGTGGATGAAAAACATGCTTTTCAACAGGACAGCAACAATAACCTTATTTGGAGACTCTATGACGGTATCACACCTTCATGACAAAACCAATAAAGGGAAAATGGCCCTAATGGCTGCCAAACGGGCGATAGGACCCACATGAGGACTTAATCCACGGATCGTTCACTGGCTGTAGGTACTCAACTGTGGTGAAACCCTTAGTCACCTATGGAGCTTTAGTTTGGTGGCCAAAAACTGATCAGAGGAAAGCTATATTGGAGCTATAAAAACTTCAGAAGCTTGCCTGTCTGTGCATAATGGTAGCTATGAGAAGCATCCCGACTGCTACAATGTTAAGGCGGAAGCGAGAATGGCTGCATACAGACTGGAATGTAATGGGAACTGGCATGAAGGACCCAACTCTCATAGTCATTCCAGAATCACAGATGTTATCACAACATTGAAAGGGGGTATAGAGGACAAAAGATCCTTACACTCTCTGATAAGACAGACAGCACTGAAATCTTCAGATCTATACTGGTCTGGGACTGCCTACAAAAACTATTATTAACCCTTGCTAACTATAATAGAGTAACTCTTAAGTGGGTTCCGGGGCAGAAGGGCATTGTAGGAAAGGAAAAGGAAGACACCTTAGCTAGGGTCTAAAACGCATTCACTGGTCCTGAACCAGTATATTAGGGGTACATCTCGGTGGATTCAAACTAAACATCAGTCGTACTGAAGACACGTGCCGAGACAGGAACACAGCAAAATCCTGGTCAAAAAAATATTAAACTTCAGCAGGGGCAAGATAAGGAAAGTGACGGGTTTACTTACTGGTCACTATACCCTAAAGAAGTACATGCATATATAGGGAGGAACCTATCTGTCGGTTGTGCATGGAAGAGAAGGAAACAGCCTCTCACATTATCGTGAATCATTGTATTACTGGAGATGTAGACTCCTAGGACTAGAGCATCCAAGGGAGGATTTCTCCAAGAAGGACCTAGTGAAAAGCCTGTTGGTCTCTTCACATGACCGGCACAAAAAGCTTAGAGGCTGAGGTACCGAGGACTCTAAGCCTCTGACTGATGGTGCCGAACCAATCAATCAACCCACAGAATTTAAACTCGTTTAAGATTTTAAAGCAGGATTAGTTAAACCTCGCTAATTATTATGTTGGTGCAACGACCCCTATTACTATTTTATATTTTTGTGACAGTCTAATAATATTTAATTTCTTTTCCCATTAGGCATATTGTTTTAATATTTTTTGTAAATTATTATCCAAATAAATTTCTACAGAAAAAACATTTTTTTTTAATGTTAATTCTCCACCACTTTCGGGAAGCTACGATATCAATGCCATCTAACGGATTTGTTGTGAACGTAGCTTTATATTATCGGTTGGTAACATTGCGGAAATGACAACTGTCATCGTATTGACAATCAGAGTTGTCAGCGGGTCGTTATCTTTAACCATATTTCTTTGAACTTGACCACACAAACCGGGTTAACTATAAGTTAACCAGTCAATATTCCTCGACTTGTAGTTCAAACCATGACGTAACAGTTAACCAACCACACAAACCAGCTCACTGAGATAGTTTGACAGGGTAATTATCTTATTGGAGGTTAGGTGTTTGTTTATTTTAGGGTTTCCACAAACCGCTACGTCATAAAAGTTAACCGTGACTTCATGGTATTGTTAACCCGGTTTGCGTGGTTAAGCTCAAAGAAAAATGGTTCATGTATCAATCCTGTTCTCATGCCTGTGAAGATTAAAGTTAGGTAATAAAAGTATTCATCTCAGCCGGCTCTGTAGCAGAATAGCGCTGGTCAAAAAAAGCGCTGGACATAAATAGCGCTGGTCAAAATAGCGCTGGACAAAAACAGCGCAGGACAAAATAGCGCTGGACAAAAACAGCGCTCTATAAAATAGCGCCGCCCAAAGATAATTATGCTTCTTTATTTTACTACTATCTCATACATAAAAATAGACTATAGTACCGAATTAGCATAATTAGGAATAACATATATTTCATAAATTACAGTCATAACAATAGTTTTCCTAATTCAATTCGTCAATTCAACATCGCTTCCCGACCAGCTGACACAGATCAAAGTGTAAACAACTACTTGTCAGTGTCATATTTATTTAAAGTCTAAAAAAATGCCATTTGGCAAGTCTCAGAAAGGAGGTGATACATTATTCCACGAAGGATATAATTACCGAAATGACTAACAACGTGAAATTTCATTTTTTCAGACTTTAAATAGACATGACACTGACAAGTAGTAGTTTACACTTTGATCTGTGTCAGTTGGTCGGGAAGCGATATGTGTTGAAGTATGATGAAAAATATTGATTGTTGTTCTTACTTGTTTTCCGCTCCTTATATTCTGATATTGTTTGTTGTAAAGGAAGGTTCATGCTTAGCGGAGAAACTTGATTTTTCAATCACATCCTACTGTAATAGTTGATTTTGTAAGGATATTTCAACCGGTGTTATTTTTTGGAGCGCTGTTTTTGTCCAGCGCTTTTTTGTCCCGCGCTATTTTGACCAGCGCTATTCTGCTACAGAGCCATCTCAGCCGTCTGCTGGTCTTATTTATTAATCTGAATACATAACAGGATTTATATACCGATCCAGGAGACCTAATACATTCAAATGATTGATTTGCTTAAAATAATTGTAAAGTGAAGCTACTACCAGCATCACCACCTGGTAATCATTCGGAATAATTAGTCTAGCTTCTATATTTTTATATCTAGCTTTTTTATTAGTTTGGAGAATTTCAAAATATTTTGCAGGATTAGTGCACACTCCTGATTTATATATACGATTAGTTCCGGAACTTTATATATTATTTCCATAACCGCCTTCAGGTCTCTCAACGTAGTACTATCGCTGATGGAGGCAAACAACATTTAACTCTTATACCGTTGACTGAAAAATACATATTTATCGGTCAACGCTTATACGTATTAAAATTCTCCTTTTCCAATCAAATGTTTTCTCCTGTATCAATCTATTCGTTATTTACTGGTCTTAGTTCGAAACAATTCGTTGGTGATTTTATTAACCCAACAATTCCAGGGTGATCAATCCTTTCATTGGTAGAGTCTCCATCGCCACTTTGAGAATTGAGTGAGCGTAAGGTTAAACAGTAAATGTTCAATGTCACTTAACCGGGGAAAGACTTGTGACCCAATAACACAACCCAAATAAAAACGGAAAATAATCAAATTTAACAAATAAACTACAGTGATAGACGTCAAAAACAGATATTATAAAATTAATAAATATAGTTTAAAAAAACTAAAAAACACGCTTTTAAAGAATGTTGGACTAAAAAGTTAAAAATTATTTTAAAAATTAAATTATGACAATAGTACATAAACAATACTAGTTTCATTGAGGGAAAAGCGTGGGGCGCTTGATATACGATAAGCACAAAGAGCTCCACGCATTTCCCTCAATTAAAATAGTATTGTTTATGTACTATTGTCATAATTTAATTTTTAAAATTATTTTCAACTTTTTAGTTCGATATTTTTTAAAAGCGTGTTTTTTTAGTTTTTTTAAACTATATTTATTTTTAACTTTTTAGTTCGATTTATTGTCTATAGATTTTTTCTTCAAGTTCTCCTTGATAGTATTATTAATTTCCAACAGAGGGTGCATGAACGTAAAATTCTTCTTCAACAACGCAATAAAATTTGAGGTGTGAAATTCTAAAACTTAATGTTGATGCAGATAGTACCTATATCGAATTTCTAACAGAGGGCGGAGAGTTGTAAAATTAGCTCCGACTTGAAGAGAAAATTAACAGTTATTACTTCGATAACCAATCCAGTCTTGACGTGTGCATAGGTACTAAAAAAAATTTACGTACTTATGATACATAATCTTAAGATATAGAAAAGGTAAAAACATTTTTGAAAAAAAAATGCAGATAGGCCACTGCATACTCAAGATATTTAGTTTTTTAATCTTAAATCAAAAGAAAGCAATTATACCCGATATAAGAACTACTTCGATAAATTTACTAATAGGTAATAATAGGTTTGTTCCAACACATCAAGAAACCGTTCTTGGAACGGTGACGCGCATGTGAAAGAACAAAAATGCGTTCCAACCACGAGAGAACCGTTTAGCGAACGATAATTGTTTTGTTCCAACCCGATTTAGTATCGTTATGGAACCGGTTCAGGAACGATGATTTCGATACTTGACTGAAAGCAGGTACCAAGGAAACTGACTTGCGCAGTATCTAGGTTAGTTGCCTTGATTTGTTGTTTTTGTATTTGTTGAATTTTGTGGAAGCGAACTTATTTATATTTGTCTGTGTGCTATCTGTTATAAACAAACAATTTTTTACTTAACAACATGTACCATATAAACTTAAAAGTATGGTTATGTTTGATACGTGTCAGATTTATGATTCGAATCAGTAACCAAAGCGTTCCAACCATGATTTATTTTAGAATCGTTATTAGAACGGTAAACACTTGGCGACTGCGTAACAAATCCCTAAGAACGATATGGATAACGATTCAGGAACGATTACAATTTGTGTGTTGGAACAAACCTATTGAGAATCAAGTTAAAAATATATTTACGGCAAAAAAAACTAGAAGCAAATCCACAGCAAACTATTAAAATATGTTTCGACTGAAGGTCACTGAAAGATAACGATAAATTGAGTTAATAAATTGATACGCTAATTACTGAATGTCGACATCGAATTCGTTCCGTGCCAGAAGCCGCGGAGAGTTACATACAGACATACAAACAGACAAACGTACAAGTGAAGCTAATAAAAAGCGTGTAAAATGGTCGAAATGCAGGGAATTACTCCAGAAATGATCAACGATTCTATTCGTAGCTTCGAAGAGAGATGGTATCATTGTCAACAAACAAATGGCCATCATTTTGAGCACTTATTGTAATGAAGTATTTGCAACTTAAATAATTGTTTAGTTTATAAATTTCTGTAACACGCAGTTTTGATTAAAATTATAATTTTAATATTTTTGTTAAATTTCGATCACAATATCCGAGTCAAGTTATACATTGGGATTATTTTTGGAAAGGAAAAAAAATAATCTTTTTTGTGATGGGTCACACGACCTAGGTTGTCATTTGAAAAAATTCAAGATGGCGGCCGTACGCTAAACGCTGACGTCAAAAACATTTGATATTTGCGTTGACGTTTACAAAGTAGAGTACTTTACTTTTAACACTAGTGTTAAAAGAGACGTAATCACTAAAATTTTTTTTAACCAAATAGAAGTAAACGAGACATAATGATTCAATTTTTTATGGAACTTTCAATATTTTTTTTTTTGCAATGTGTATAATGTACATTCTAACATTATATGTTTCACATTAAGTTTACGGTTACAAATTATACACATAGGTTTATCAGATTTACGTATTAAATATTCATGTGTAAGTTTAGTGTGACCTATTCTTAGTCTGGTTATTACGACCTGTTTTAAGCGGTTACTGCACATTCGCGGCCACTGTTTAACACTTTCCTTTATTTGTCTTAATTTTTGGAGTGATTCTTGCCACTCCGATTGCCACCGAGAATTAATTTTCGTTTTGATGTGGGTTTTCACGTCACTGTAAACCGCACTGTTCACTATATGTACATCTCTGCCTACTGTTGCGTCTTTTGCATGTTTGTCAGCATCTTCGTTTCCTTGTATTCCTTGATGAGAGGGCACCCATAAGAATCTGACATCCAAGTTGTTGCTTTGTAGTAGATGCAATTGAGTCTTGATTTGTAGTTCAAGAGGGTTGTTAGTGTAAATATTTTTCAAGGTACTTAGGGCACTTAAGGAGTCTGTTATTATTACAGTTTTTTGCAGGTTTGACGATTGAATTTCGATTAAAGCTTGTAGGATAGCATATATTTCTCCTGTATACACAGAGCTTACGTCGGATAATTTATATTTCAAAGGTGGTTTATAGGAAGTGATAACAGCAGCTCCCACTCCATTTGGGGTTTTGGATGCATCAGTATATATTTTATGAAAGTTAGAATACATGGAAAGTTTCGTGTGAAACTTATGATATACTATGGAGGCTGGAGTTTCTGCCTTGTTAATGTTGGTTAAGCTGGTGTCTGTGCTCGGAGTTTTAATAAGCCATGGCGGTGGTATATCAACATTTGCTTCTAGTATGGGAGGTATCTGTATGTCTAGTTGTATGATATATTTGGAAACTCTCTGATAGAAGGGGTAGTCGACTCTTTTCCTGAATTCGTAGGTGTTTTGATATCTGTTTGCAGCTGTGTTATTGTAGTTTGGATGTTCTTGGTTGCCCATTATAGTACTGGCATATGACAGTGTCAAGTATTGCCTTCTTTTATCTAGTGATTGCTCTTCTAGCTCTACTTGTAAGCTTTCGATAGGGGATGTTCTATAAGCTCCAGAAATGATGCGCAATGCTTGGTTTGCTATGACATCTAAGCGTTTTAATATGTGTTTTTTAGCGGAGGCGTAGGCGATGGATCCACAATCGATCTTGGATCTAATAAGATGTCTGCCTTTCAATATTATAGTATTATAATGTATTAACGTTAATAGTACAATTCGAACAACTGCTGATATTAATACCTTGCATTTTTTAACTAGCCGAGTTGCCAATTACATCAGCATTAGCAGTCAGTTCATAAAATGAAGTGTACGTATCAGACGTCATAATTCTTTCAGCAATTGCATTTTTATGAATAATAGATTGATCGATGTAGCCCTCAGCTTGTTGTAGACTTCTATCCTTCGTGCTTCTTTATCTCCGTTATATTTGCTGCTGAGACCTATAACAGTGACCTGTTTATACCAACTGGGTTCGCAGTAGATTTATAATTTGAGTTTTTCATGAATAGTAGCAGAAGGGCGTAATGCAGCGTATTTATTAAAATAGTCAATATGTTTTCCAGTAACGCAAAAATAACGACTTATTTTCGTTTTAGTATTTGGAATTTGAACAATCAGTGATTTATCTATTAATTTAATATCATCTATTAATGAATGGCACAGCTCTTCACCAAATATTCCGAAAATAGAAGCAACTTTTACCATCAAGTATGTTGCTTCTTGCGTTTCATATATAAACTTCTAAACTTGTTCAAACGTAAGTTTTTTTGGGACTATAACCATCATTTTTCCTCTTTAAGAATGCTATTACCTCCTTGAAATATTTGCTTATATCAACCCCATTATTAACTAGCGCACTCAATTTTATCATAGAAAACTTACTCCACAAAGTTGACGCGTTCCATAATTTTGATATATCTTCTAGATATGCCAAAAAGACGAATTTACTGAAGTTTCTATCAACCTTTTTCATTTTACACCACTTGAGAAAATTAGAATATTATGTAATATCATACTGCTGAGCCGATTTTTTCGGTATAATAATTCAAATTTTTGCAGCCTCTTCAATATCGTCAGGAATACATGATTCATCAATACTATCTCTCATTATACCAGATGAATATTAAACACCAGCAAGAACCTTTAATAAAAAGCGTTGAACTGTAAACAATATTGTTTGTGATTCAGCGTCATCTAGCATGGTCAGTTCCCAGGAAATGACAATTATTATTGTTGAAACGTTAAAAAATAATTAACTGACAATAGATGTCAAAATGTGATTTTTTTGAAATACTTTCATTTTATTATCAAAATAGGAGTTGTACAAAAAAACTATGTATGATATTTGTGTTAAAAGTAAATTTTATTTTGTTCCTGAAATTTCTCCATTCGCTTCACTCGTTTCGCAAACTTTTTCACTCACAAAATAAAATGTTACTTTTAATACAAACAGGATCATAAAATAAATAGCTATGGTAAAAAACCAAATAAAGTTGCGTTTACGTCATCATTGTGAACATTTGCAGCGTTGTCAGATTGGTCACGAAATATGGAAATTAACAGAAAATAACTGAAGTCAACAAAAAACGTAAATGTAGAAAATTTCACAATATTATAAATGAAAACTACAAAATTATCGATAGTTTGATAGTTTTCGTTTAATATAGTGTGGAGTTTTTTCATTTACGTTTTTTGTTAATTAAATTTATGAATAGATTTCACAAAGTAAGGAATTCTAGAATAAAAGTGGTAAGGTTATTACTGAGTTACCAAATCTTTTGATAAATAAATATAATAAAAATACAAGCAATAAAAAAAATATATTTAATAATGAACGTATTTTCAAAGACAAAAACTAACATTAAACAAATCAACATATTGTGAAATGAAACTAGGCAGATTCAAATTCTTGTTAATTTTCTTTATCTGATTCAACATCAGTATCACTCTCTTCACTATTAAAATTTATAGCTATCGGACTGATTGTTGATATATCGCTAAAAACTTAATTGGTAGTCACTAAAACTTGCCCAACTGATTGCGCTGTCAAGTGTCATCTGATTGACAAGAGACGGTTGAGTATGTAACGCATGGAGACTAGATATAAGGAGCACAAACTTGTATAGGAAAAATCTCGAAAAAGTGTCCAGCGGTAAGGTACAAATAGTAGATGGCGCGAGAGTAGCTAGCGATTAAAATTACAGAGTGAAGTTTGCTGGACAAGTTAACCTAACAAAAAATGAAAATAGTGTTTATTTTTATAGAAGTTTTTATAAAAATTTACAATGTGAAAAACGTGTGTCGTGAAAAGTTGTCCAACTAGAAGTAAAGTTAAAAATAAAAAAAATTACACACCCCATCCCCTGTCTTATTTTCGAGCAACAGTAAGTAGTTGATGTAGGACTCTCGGGTTAGGTTTATTGTTTTCATTACAATTTTGCAACACAATTGCCTATATAATGATATTGAAGAAACTTACCTTTAACCAAACATAGCACCAGCTACGGGAAATGCTTATTTTTTCCTTGAAATTTGCTAAAACCAAGCATAAAAGGTAACCGAATGAAAATAAACAAACCCTCCATTTACATAACCTAAAATTTAACACGTCAAACATGATTTTAATCTCTAGCCTCCCCAGCGCCACCACAATTTTCCTAATTTCGACGGACACTTTTTATATACAGAGTTTGTGCTCCTTATATCTAGTCTCCATGATGTAACGGATATAAGTTGTTGTACTCCTTGATCTACACATGTGGAATGTATGTTACAATATATTATGGAAAATAAGTAAACCTGTGTTTATTACATGAATCCCATCCACGAACTCCTTCACTAATTTCTGGACGATCAAATATTCTTTCCCTCTCATATCTACCATTTAAATATCTCTCTTTCAGTATGTTGTATAGAATTTTTCCGCTAAAATAATAGAAATTTTCGTAAAGTAAAGTAAGGATATTTTATTCACGTATTACCTACCTTTTGTACAGCATTTAAGGGCAACAAAGGACCATTATTATTCCTTCCTTGTTCAAAATAATTTACTAATGAAGCCACAAGTTCTTTGCTATTCAGCTGTTTGGACATTTTAACAGTCACAGAAGAAAATGCTTTGTTGTTTTGAAAGAAAACAGTTTTGATTATAAGAAAATCTTATAAAGCACGTAACTATAACCTCACAAATCGATGACACTACACGAGTAGAGAAGTCACAAACAACGCGGCAACATGACATTATTTCTGGCAGTGACTATCTTACCGTCAATAATTGGAGGCTTCTTTATGAAAATTTTAACACAAATTTTTACATCGAGGGACGTCTAAACCCAATAAAGCTATATTGCTTATACATTATTTTGGTACAAAAGTTTTTTTATTGATTGGGTTATCTTTAGAACCGATTAATTAGCAAATTTAAGTATATGCACTTTTCGATAGAAATGTAGTCACGCATGCGATAGAAATACGACCTTTGTAACGTAAACGCAACTTTATTTGGTTTTTACTTATATTAACCAAATTATCAATATGCTTGTCCTTTAAAGTGTTTAATAAGAAAATAAATGACAAACAAATGGTTCACTAATAAAACTATTTATTTATAATTACAGTACAAGAAAAATACAAAGTAGATAATAATTTTACAGACTTAACATAACAAATTGTATTTCACAAAATGGCAAATTTCATCCAGTCACTATATGTTGTAATATTTATTGAAAGGTGGTAAAAGAGAATTTTATAAATAGGTATATTTTTTCTAAAAACGTCGGTAAAAGTATAATTTTTAACGCATGCTGCCATTTTATAACACTCTGATGTTAAAAGTGCTAAAAGTGATTTATTTTTATGAGAAATTATTATTAAAAATGAAGTGTTTATTCAATTAAACGCAAACGTGAAACTACAATAGATAGATAGATATTTATTCCACAAAATCACAATATAAAGTAAAAAGCATATAGAAATTTAATAAAATACACAGTGATTTTAGCCTAAGCGTTTGAAATAACATAAAAAAAGGGAAAAACAGTTTTTAGTTAAAATTTGTCAGAAAGAATTATAAAAAACATACTGATGAAGTAGTTGTTTAATTTTTCTTTTAAATTTTTTGTTTGTAAGATTTTTTCAAATCTGAAGGTAAATGGTTACCTAATACCTGAATATAAAGGGTCATTTGGAGTGCGACTATATTTATAGTTTGGAGGTAGGTACTATGTCTTGTTTCCGAGTAGGATATTTATGTCTGTCATTTGGGGTAAGAAGTTCATTTTGATGCTTGTGAATTAATAAAGAAGTTTTGTAAATATAAGTGTTTGTCATGGCCATGGTGAATAATTATAATATGAAACTCCATGGCAGCTTCTTTAATTTCCGGCGGTAGAAATTCATTTTCTTGATCACTTTCCATCGAAAAACGAAGAAACGAGAAAGAATAATTGATGATTAATTGACGTTAGTTGACAACAAAGACAAATCAACGAATTCGATTTTTGTTTACCTAGGCAACCTGTTTCATAAATAGATTAGATGAAATTGGATTCAAAACTGATAATCTCGAGGCTATTATTTTATCAATTATTACTTAATGTAAAATATGCGTTAATTTGGAATTTTAATGGTGTTTTTAGAAAAAATAGTGTATGATATATCTGCTAAAAGTGATTTCATTTTGTTTAAAGGGATGGAACGTTCCATCCCTTTTCACAAAATAAAATATCACTTTTAACACTTATTATATCATAAATAACAAACCATTTTGTAATTCTGTTACGAAATGTCATAATTTTAACCCCATTTTACTTATAAAATATTCTTCATTTTGTCACTAGTTTTCATTTTTAAATATACATTGTTATTGAGAAAATAAACACGTAGGTACATACAGGGTGTTTCTAAATTCATGCGACCAAAATTAAGGAGGTGATTACTCGTATGAAATTAAGATGTATCTTTCCTATAACAAAATTTCCTCAGCCCACCCCTTTCCGAGATATCACCCTTGAAAGGTGGTGACTAAAATTGACTTTATTTTTTTTCTAAAATTTCTGTAAAACTAGAAACTTGAAATTCTGTAATTTTCGTGCACTCGCAAAGGCCTAACAACGGGTATTTTTTCAATATTCCTGTTACATTATACGGGGGTGAAATTAGCAACCTTTACTTTATTATTTCATATCAAAACTTTTTTTCGGGATGTGAATTGAGTGGAAAACAGTAAAATGTAAAACGATTTATAATAAATGACCACCTCTAGCCAAAATAAGGTAGGTGAGCCAGTTATTGCCATCGCCCATGGAATCGTTAATTTAGCTATTCTTAATAAGATGACGCTCCTAGTCTGTCTTAAGTGAAACCCTAAATCGTCCACGCCGATCCTCGCTCTGCGCATGTTAATATAGTGTAAATAAAATGATAACCTCACAAAATAACTCTCGTCTGTAGCCCGTATAGTTGGTGCCGACCTCGGGCGCCATCGAGTAACTCCGGTGGCGCTCCGGTGCGCATGCGTCCATAAAGCTTTTAACCTTCTATACGATATCATTGATGTGTGCAGAGATTAGCTCAGCGTAAGCGTGCTGGGCTCTTAACACAGAGGTACCAGGTTCGAGTCGTGTCCGAGTCAAGATATTTTTATTTTTCTTATTGTTTTTTTCAAAAATTGACTAAAAATACGAAGAATTTTTCGATTCGGATTAGGGTAGGGGGTAAGGTAGGGTGGTTTTGGTTGGGTTATTATTGAAAATTATTATAATAATCTGTCAATTACACAATTCAATTTTTCGATTCGGATTAGGGTAGGGGGTAAGGTAGGGTGGTTTTGGTTGGGTTATTATTTTCGGCACCACGTATACGGGCAGCAGACGAGAGTAGGCAACGTAGGCATGCGCAGAGCGAGGATCGGCGTGGACGATTTAGGGTCTCGTGCTAATTACCGCATTGATGCATTTCAGTCGCCAGTACCGATCAGACTTTGAAAGAAAGTGTGTTTTTAACGAGAGCGGTATAAAAAATATTTAAGTTTCAAATTCTTATACACGTTTGCTTTTCAAGATTAGTGGATGTTCTAATTATCAATAAGTACGTTGAAGTAAGCAATTGCTTGTAGCATATTTTGTTTCATTTCATTTAACGAACGAGACAAAAAAATTAATTTTTTTCATTCGGGTAGCAAGTGTCCTAATATTGCCACATAAATTGTTCTCAATATTATTGCCATGGCAATATTAGGAACCACTTCTTCTAAATAATTTGTTAATAGATGTATTAACTAGAATGGTATTGTTGGAGAATGCCGAAAAAAAAACCGAGCTAAGTGGTCTCAAGAAAATCTTAGAAGGGCATTACAATCTATAACAAATGGGACTAGCATTAGTGATGCCTCAAAACAATATGAGATTCCTAGGACAACTCTTGGATTGCATTACCGACAAAATAATCCAATTAAACGTCTTGGGAGAAAATCAACTTTAAGTTTAGAACAAGAACTTCATTTGGTGGCAAGGATTCATAAATTAGCAGAAATTGGTGTACCAGTTACAAGTAAAGTCGTTAGAAAAAGTGTATTTTCTTATGCAAAAACCCTTAACAAATCGACAAGATTTTCTGAAGAATCCCAAACAGCGTTGTTGTAAATGATTATTTCACAAAACTGAAAAATGTTATGATTAAACTGAAGTTATTTGATAAACCAGAAAACCTATATAATATGGATGAGAAGGGTTGCAGAATGACCATTCACAAACAACAAAACGAGTTGCAACCGATAGACAAATCCGTTTTTAAAAGTTTTGAGACCTTTTGGGATCAAGAAATATTAAATTTTTTGTTAACGAACCCTGGAGAAGCCATAACAAAAATGAGATTTGGCGATATTTTTAGAACAGTCTGGTTAAAATCCATGACACCAGCCAATATTACATCTGGATTTAGAGCTACCGGTATATTCCCTTTTATATCCAGATGTAATACCCGAATCTGCGTTTGCACCTAGCCTGATCACTTACATAGAAGAAAACAAAGAAAATGGGAATAGTGTTAATGCACCATCTACATCAACAACTCAAAAATCTCCGAATAATAAAGATGAACTTAACAATAAGTTACCGACATCAGAACTTGGAAAGTCCCAATCTCCTAACATACAACCATCAACATCAGGAGTCACAGACTTTAAGTCCACTAAGAGTCAACGAAAGAAGAAATTACTTAAACTAAAAAATCAAAAACAGATTGAACATTTCTCCTCTGATGACTCTTTGCAGTTATGAAGATCCCTTGAAAGAGTCGTTAATTGAAAAGCCACCCGTTACTGCATCTACTCCTAGTATTCCCCATTTTCTAGAAACTCCGAAAAACCAAAGTGAAGCTATCCAGAGTATTCCTAATACTCCAGAACTTCCCAACAACCAAAGTCAAACCACTTCCAGTCTTCCCGATATTCCGGAAGATCTTGGAAACCAACGTCAAGAAAATTCCTTTAAAAAGGTGGGATTGCTCATTACTCCTGAAGTAAAAACAATCGCTTCCAAACGCAAACCAGCCATCAATAGTAAAGCACAAGAAATCTATTTCTTTCCTATTTAGCACCTCCTTCCAAAAAAATGAAATTTAACGAGACAAAAGGAATTACACCTGTTTCATCAAAGGCACGTGGAACTTCCAAAAAATGTCCTCCTCCTAACGCAAAATCATCTTCCGAATCATGGTATTGTTTTTTATGCAAGGAAAATCGTATAGCAGATATGAGGTTGTGTTTTGTCTGCAAAGTTTATGTCCATGAAGAATGTGTGGGACTGTCCAAACGAGATAAAGAGTTATTTAAGTGTCCAAATTGTGCTTAGAGTAATATCAAACTTAAAACCCTCCGGGGGCCTCAATGCGATGGGTTTTGAGGTTTCATATTGTTCTGTCAGACTGAACGTACCCGTATTATGTCATGGCATTTTGTCTTGTCATTGGTCTTCTGTCAACGAAGACGATTATACTTTTGTGAGAATATAAATAAAGTTAATAAACTATATGATTTTTCATTATATAATAAATCTATAATGAAACATGGTGGCAGCGGTGTAAGAATCTTAACCTCGTCATTGAAACTAGTGAAAGTTATAAGTTGTCCTCAACATTAGAAAATTTGTAAGTTGTCCTCAACATAAGAAACATGGCAACTCCAGATCAACAAAGTCAAAATGGTCAAACAGATTATTCCATCCAGATACCTATACATATATCTCCTCCAGAGAGATTCAATTTTAGCACTCCACAAGCATGGCCACTGTGGAGAAAACGGTTTGAGCGTTTTATTTCTGTGTCTGGACAGGAACAAAAGTCGGAAGAAGAGAAAATAAATATGCTAATTTACATAATGGGAGAAGAAGCCGAAGATATTCTGTTACAGTTTTCAACACAACCAACTACCTATAAGCAAACGCTTGACTGCCTAGAATCACATTTTATTCCAAGACGAAACATCATCTTTGAAAGGTACAAATTTAATTCTCGTATTCAGCAGCCATCCGAATCAATCGAAAGTTTCATAACTCATTTGCATAGTTTGGCTGAACACTGTAACTATGGCAATCTCAAAGAAGAATTAATTCGAGATAGAATCGTAGTAGGTATGACCGATAAAAAAACCAGCGAAAGGTTACAACTTCAATCCAATTTAACCCTGGCAGATTGCATTCTGACAGCAAAACAAGCCGAAATGCAAGCAAGTCAAAGCAGGGAAATATATGGTACAAGTTCTACTTTAGTCCATTCCATAGCAGTACCAAATAAACAACAGAATAACACTTACAGAAGAAACAATGCCCCTCGAACGTACCAGAAGGAAAATAAAAAATGCCAGTTCTGTGGTCTGTCAAACCATCCTAGGGAAAGGTGTCCAGCGAGCAGAGCCACATGCAATTCTTGTAAAAAAATAGGACATTGGGCAGTGGTTTGTCGTTCATCCCAGTTAAGACATCTTGAATTTGAAAAGGAAGAAGAAAATGAAGAAAACGATTTGTTCGTAGGCATCTTGCAGGTCAGTAACATCCTAGCTAAAAACTATAGTCAAGAATGGACAGCCTTTATACAAGTTGAAAAGGTAAATAAGGAAGTTGAATTTTTAATCGATTCTGGAGCTGATATTACATGCGTACCCGAACAACTTGTTAATAACTATGTAAAACTAGAATCTTGTTTCAAAAATGTAACTGGCCCTTCAGGAAAAAAATTAGTAGTTAAAGGAAAATTTACATCAAAAATTGCATGCAAAAATAATTCAGTTATATGTGATATCTTTGTAATTGAGGATTTAAAAAAACCTATCTTAGGTAGGGCTGCTATAGCGGGTTTGCAACTCCTTAAGCTCGGAAACGAAGTATGTGTAAATAACATAAATAATTCTTATATTTATGAAAATTTTCCCAACCTTTTCAGTAATGTAGGCACTTTTAAAAATGAATTAGAGATCAAAATAAAGAAAGATATCCAACCTTATATACAGTCTGTCCCCAGAACTGTACCTATTCCCCTATTGAAACATCTGAAGGATGAATTGGACCGATTAGAGAATCTTGATATTATTGAACCTGTCAACTATCCTACTCCTTGGGTCAGCCCTATAGTTGTGGTAAAAAAGGGTGACAAAATTCGTTTGTGTGTTGATTACACTAAACTTAATAAAGCAGTGCTCCGTGCTCACTTCCCGATCACGAAAGTTGAAACAACACTAGCTAAAATACAAAATTCTAAAATTTTTAGTAAAATTGATGCTACATTAGGGTTTCACCAAATTAAATTAAAGAAAGAAAGTCAACATTTCACTTGCTTTATCACACCATTTGGTAGATATATATACAAACGTCTACCATTTGGACTAAATTGTTCTCCTGAGTATTTCCAATGTGAACTCTACAACATTTTAGGGAATATGGAGGGAGTCGAATTTCATTTGGATGATGTTCTGATTCATGCAGCAACAGAAGAAAAACATAATGCAATTCTTCTAGAAGTTTTTAAAAGATTGCAGGCTCAAGGTATAACTTTAAATAAAGAAAAATGTGTTTTTGGAGTAAAATCGCTTCCCTACCTAGGACATATCCTATCTAGCAAAGGCATCTCAGCAGATCCTGAACGTGTTATAGCCATTGATAACTTTCCAGAACCTACAAATAAAATTGAACTCTTACGCTTTTTGGGTATGGTGAATTTTTCAGCTAGATTTATTCCTAACCGTTCTGAAACCCTCGAACCCCTTACTTCTCTTCTTAAAAAGAATGTTTCTTTTCTGTGGGATGTTGCACAAATGCAAGCTTTTAAAAAAGTTAAAAATTTTCTCAAAGCCAGCCCATGTTTAGCTTACTTTGACTCATCAAAACAAATTGCTGTCTCAGCCGATGCCTCTTCTTTCGGGATAGGCGCCTGTTTAATTCAATATGACACTGCAGGTAATAAGGAGGTTGTCAGTTATGCTTCTAGGTTGCTCTCTGCTACAGAGCAGCGCTATGCCCAAATTGAGCGAGAAGCCTTAGTCCTCACTTGGGCATGTGACAAATTCAGTGAGTATATTATAGGACTCGAGATATTCTTGGAAACAGATCACAAGCCCCTTCTCCAAATTCTTCAAACCAAACATTTGGATGAGTTGACCCCTAGACTACAGAGGTTCAGATTACGACTTATGCGATTTGACTATCAAGTGTATTACACTCCCGGTAAGAATTTGGTCATAGCTGATGCTCTGTCTAGAGATTTTTCGAAAAATGAACCCCAACCTTCTGACCAAGAACTTTGTGAGGAAACGGAAGCACATGTAAGGCTGATTACGAGTAGTTTCGAAGCCAAACCCTCTTTCTTAGAAACTATAAAAATGGAGCAAGGCGCAGACCTTGTGTGTCAGTATCTTAAAGAATACTCCTTCTCAGGTTGGCCCAATAAAAATGAGAGAACTCCTGAAGTTTCTGTTTATTTTCAATACAGAAATGATATTTCCTTTTGTGATGGTCTTCTCTTGCGTGGATCCCGGATAATAATTCCACGATCCTTGCAAGAAAAATGTCTAAGTTTGGTGCACCAAGGCCACTTAGGGATAGTTAAATGTAGGGCCCGAGCTAAATCGTCTATCTGGTGGCCAGGACTCTCAACACAAATAGAAAATATTGTCAGAAATTGTCCACAGTGTGTGGAACACTCCCTTAATGTGAAGGAACCCTTCCTCAAGGATAATTTTCCAGACCGCCCCTGGCAAAAAATTGCTGTAGATCTGTTTAAGCAGGACTCTTGGTATCTAGTAGTTACAGACTATTTTTCCAGATTTTTTGAAATATTCAAGCTAAATCATCTTTCAGAAAACGTTGTAATTACCAAGCTTAAGGAGTTGTTTTCCAGGTATGGTATACCAGAAATTGTACGGTCAGACAACGGTCCCCAATTTCAAACATTGTTTAAAGCATTTGCTGTGGAATATGATTTCAAACACCTCACAAGTAGCCCCTATTTTCCCCAATCCAACGGCTGTGTTGAAGCTACGGTAAAAATAGCAAAAAATTTACTTAAAAAACATAATGACATTTACTTGGCTCTTTTAGCATACCGCACTACGCCCTTGGAGTGCGGATTTAGTCCTTGCGAACTATTAATGAATAGAAAACTCCGTTCAAATCTACCTTCCTTATCGAGCGAGTTAAATAAAACGGTAAATTGTGAGTCAGTTTTTGAGAGGGAAAATAGGGCCAAAGAGAAATATTTCTCTCTCCATAATAAAAGACATAGAGCAAGGAAGTTGTCTGATTTATGCATCAATGACAGTGTTTGGGTAATAGATCTCAGGCGATATGGCAAAGTGGTTCAAATATTGCCTGAACCGCGTTCATATTTGATTGACTCTAATAATATTTTATATCGCAGGAATAGGTGGCATTTAGTCCCTGCACCATACCATCAACAGAACACTTTTAATCCGACCTTTACACAAGCACTGCCTGAAGTTCAGTCTGTCAAACCCCCTGACCATTATATTAACAGTGCGCCTCTAGATAATACTGATTTAAAAAAGTCAAGTGATTTAAGTGATATACCCAATAATGACTGCAGTGATCCCGGGCGCGAAAATACAAATATTGTCCCAATTGTTGATGACAATGTAATTTACCCTCGATCGTCTAGAAATACCAAACGTCCAGCATATCTTAATGATTATGTAATGTATTAACTTTAGAAAGGGGGATGTTCTGTCAGACTGAACGTACCCGTATTTATGTCATGTCATTTTGTCTTGTCATTGGTCTTCTGTCAACGAACAGGATCATATTTTTGTCAGAATATAAATAAAGTTAATAAACTATATGATTTTTCATTATATAATAAATCTATAATGAAACACATATTACTCTAATTAGTTAGTAGGTTAATATTTTTTAGCATTGATTTTTTTTGTAAACTAGCTATTCTTTTATTGCCAGGTGTATGGCAATATTTTGACCCCGTGTTCCAAATATTGCCAGTTGTGCACTTTTTTTTAAAAAAATAGTAACTTTTTTAGAATAATTTTTTTTATTATTATGTTTAATATATTTGAAGATAAATATATTGAGATTTATTCATCCTATTTACAGAGCCTTAGAGTTCAATCTGGATATATTACAAATTATCAAACCTTAAGGTGGCAATAATTGGCTCACCTACCTTACATGAACATGTGATGGATTGCCGTACACGTTCAAAGATTTGAGGTGTATTTCTTATTATGGTGTTACACGCTATTTGAATACGATTCTTCAAATAATTGATTTCAACTATGGGTGTCGCGTAGAAAAATGATTTAAGGTAACCCCATAAACAGAAATCACAAGGATTTAACTCTGGTGTTAATTTTTTTTCTCTGCAGCTATTGGTTTTGGGAAAAAAAATTAGGAATCAAAAAATGTTTTAAAGCAAGGATTTTAAGTTAAATTTTATTTCATTAAACTTTATCTCGAAAATAAGTTTTGATATGAAATAAAGTAATGGTTGCTAATTTCACCCCCGTATAATGTAACAAGAATATTGAAAAAATACCCGTGGTTAGTCCTTTGCGAGTGCACGAAATTTACAGAATTTCAAGTTTCTAGCTTTACAGAAATTTTAGAAAAAAAATAAAAACTCAATTTTAGTAACCACCTTTCAAGGGTGACATCTCGGAAAGGGGTGGGCTGAGGAAATTTTGTTATAGGAAAGACCCATCTTGATTTCATACGAGCAATCACCTCCTTAATTTTGTCGCATTAATTTAGAAACACCCTGTATATACGAGGGTTGTCTTTTACATTTTGTATACAGAGCTAGAAAAAAAACGATAGATAAATTTTAAACACTATTGTTTTTCAAAGTATACTCCACGGAGAGAAATGCATTTTTATATCCTTAGAAGCAAATCTGGAAGCAGTTATTCCACTCGCTTGTTATAGCAAGAACAAAAAAAAACGCAAAGTTCGTAATTTTTTTTTCAAATGTCTACCAAAAGTCTAATTTTTGATATATTAATTTGATAATAGTCCATTCCGTGCTTTTAGGCTTACATATTGGAACGCCGCTAATTTTTTTTCAGATAAGACAATCAGCCGGAATCGTGGAGGAAGTACGATCCCATTTTTTCGAGGCGGGGTTGTTCAGAACGCTGTAACTCATGTTCTACACAATATTTTAAGCTTTGAAATTTATATTTATACCGTCGAAATATATGTTGATAAATGATAATTGTAACATTAAGATGTACCTTAATGTAAACAAACTATCTTGATGTCATTACTTTAACAAGGGTTGATGATCAATGTCATAAAACATAGTTGTCATAAAATTTTGTATTCTTTATTTTTGATAATAAATAATATTACAATAATAAACTTACAGCTCTATCTATTTACTGGTCATAGAAAAAAAAATCGTTAAAAATCCCTAAAAAACAGACCATCACATCACCTAGGTTTCGTTGGAAAATATTTAAATGTCGCAGATTTTTTCCAGCATGACGTGGATGAATATCGGAATAATCATTTGTTGTGAAGATTTTTAAACCAATGTTGCATTTGAATGATTTTCTCCGGTGTGCTGCCGAAAATGTTTATTCAGATTACTTTTCTGTACATAAGATTTTAAACAAATATTACATTTGTAAGGTCTTTCTCCTGTGTGAATACGCATATGAACGTTAAAATGACCCTTCGTTGAAAAACTCTTAAGGCAAATATCGCATTTGAAGGGCTTTTCTCCTGTGTGGGAACACATGTGTATTTTTAGATGATTATTGGTTGAAAAAGTCTTCAAGCAAATACCACATTTGAATGGTTTTTCGCCAGTATGGATGCGCAAATGTATTTTTAAATTGCCTTTAAATGTGAAAGGTTTCAGGCAAATGTCGCATTTGAACGGTTTTTCACCTGTGTGTTGTCGCATATGCGATTTTAAATATTGATTATGTGAAAAAGATTTCCAGCAAATATCACATTTGTAAGGTCTATCTCCTGAGTGGTTACGCAAATGTATGTTAAAACAACCGTTAGTTGAAAAAGTCTTTAAACAAATATCACATTTGAATGGTTTTTCTCCTGTGTGGCAACGCATATGCAAGTTTACATAACTCTTAGATGAAAAAGATTTCAAACAAACTCCACAGCTAAATGGTTTTTCTCCTGAATGATAACGTGCATGTACTTTCAGCTGACTTTTCCGTGCAAAAGATGTTGAACAAATTTCACATTTGTAAGGTCTTTTTCCTGTATGGCAAACTAAATGTCTGTTTAAATAACTTTTCTGACCAAAAGATTTCAAGCAAATATCACACTTGAAAGGTTTTCCCAATGTCAGGTAAGATGAATTTGTATTCAAATAGTTTGTGGGCAAAAACATTTTCAAACAAATGAGACAGTTACTTGGCTTTCTGCCAGAATTAGAACAATTACAAATGTTGTCACTCGTAACAACTGTATCTCCAAGTGGTGACTTGAAATTATCAACAACATTAAGCCGATGTACAAGGTTTATTGTGTCCTTATCAGGAGCTTCGGTTTTAATATTGTTGATTCCTATTTTGTTGGATTTAGTCTTATACACCTTCTTTGGTTTTAAACTATGAATAGCAGAAAAATGACAAAAATAATCCAATTTTTGTGTGTAAAGATTTCCACAGACTTCACATATAAAAATCCCAGAATTTGGTTTTATATAAGTTCCATTCAATAACATTCCTGTAAGAAGTAAATAAATATATTGGAATAACTAAATTTAGAAAGAAATTGAAATTAGTTATACAAGTAAAGTTGCATGGGCGTATTTAGTAAACCACAAAGGCCTTTTGTATTTAAATGTTTTTGAATGAATAATCAACCATTTCCTTGGATTATACTTCAACAGAAAATATGATTAATTAAAACTTCAACCAAGTAAACACAAATCAACTTTTTTCATTTGCAATAATTGAAAGCCTCACTTGCACACTAATTTCACCATTAGTAAGAAACATTTATAAATTAAATGAATATTGCTCTAGCAATTGTAACAAAATAGACTGTGATGATATTACCTATTGTTACATTGATTCAGAGTTAATATCTCAAATTTTGAGAGCTTTAACACTGTGAAATAAAGTTCTATTATTGTAGTAGGTGATTATATTCAAATCAGTGACTACATTAATAGTAGCCAGATAAATATGGCTTTCCTGAATAAGTGGATACAGAACAAGTACCTGCTGGGTGTCCCAGACATTTTTGACCCATTTTAACAGCAAAAATCTCGGAAATCAGAAATGATTGGGAGGTGCAGTTTTTGATGAACAATTTTTTTTTATTTAAAGTTTTTTCAGTATTAATATTTAATTAGTGAAATCTTATATGGGACATTTTAAAAAAAATGGTATTTTTTGAATGCAAATATCTTCTATGTATTTAATGGAGCACCCTATATATTTTTATTCTACCTGAAAGCAGTGAAAGTTGAACTCTTCCCCGTTCTGAAAATGTATAATTTGTTGAAGTTTGGATGGAAAATGAGTAAGTTATTTGAATTTCATGATTATTGTTTAATAGATAAACATATCTGATACATTTGTTTTAAATAAAAAACAATTACAAAATTTACCTGCTAACTTATACCTATGTTTAAAAGAATATTAAATCGAATGTTTTTGAAAGAAGCATGGTTTAGTTAAAATGGGTCAGATACTTCTGGGACACCCAGTATTTCTCATCAAATTTTACTTACCTCTTAATTTAGTTCGCCTCACTTGTTTCCTTTTCAAGTATTTCATTTTGTCTGGATTTACCCCAATTATAGGATCACTATATAAATCTTCATTTTTCTCTTGTTTAATTGAACTTACACCAATAATTTTTCCAAATAAATCATTTTGAAAATTTAAGGTATGCATATCTTCAACCAATTCTTGTTTTAAATCCATAAGGTCACCCATAACTTCCTTATAATTGAAGTTAATTTCTTGCTTTATTTCCATATTGGTTACAACATATTTATACTACTATAGGTCTGTTCAGCGCTGTTCCTAGGAAAAAATTTTGGTAGCAAAATTCAACGCAAAAATGTAATAAGAATAGAATGTAATAGATTTTTATTTTTCTTCTTCTTTTTATATACAATATAGAGGGGTTTATTCAGAGATGCCAGCTTCTTGGAAGTTAAATAGCTAGAATTTTTTTCGGTGTCTTTTTTATTCCTATTACAGAATATTATAACAATTACTTCTCTTTCAAACGTAAGGGATGCTTTTAGTTTTATTTGTACGATAGATTGCCAATACACCTATTCAGTTTTACCTGAGCGGCGCGCGCAATTGGTGGGTAATTAACTTGACATTCAAACGAACGCACCTCAGGTACAAGGTTCTGACAACTTCAGCTGTCATTAGGCAATCCAGAAACGTCAATTATAACCTCGTAATGAAATCCGGAGCCCTTATCGTCTACCTGGTTTAATTAACTTTATATCTTGTGGAATAAGTTAAGTTTAGTTTAATTTTAAACTTCGTTCAGTTTAGTTGATTTTAAACATAAAAAGTCATATTTTGTTTTTTAGTTTATTTTTGTGTAAAAAATTATCCTAAAATCTAAAATGGACGCTTGGAGTAAAGACCTTTCGTTATTTCAGAGGTTTTCTTTTGAAATGGCAGAAACTTTTTTTGTGAGTAAAGGGTGGACAAAAAAAGACAGCAGTCGTGGATATAAATTTTTTGCTGAAGGGTATGTAAATGAATCTATAAAATATAGTATTTGACTTGCAAGGGCTGGCTTATTTCCCACTCATACGATTTGCACACTTGTAACTTGTGGGAGTATCATTCCTTGCTCATAAAACAATATACTATTTTAAATTTGTTACTTTTGTCAGGTATGTCCATGATGTTTTGACTAATAAGCTTCAACCTACAATAAAAGGTAAGTGTTACCGAAGCCAGAGAAAAAATGAGAAACCTCACACTCTCCATATTTCGTTTGAATCTTCTGTAGAGGCCATTTCCGAAGCACATTGTACTTGTGAAGCAGGGTAAGTTAAATTATTATTCATAAATTTCTATTTATATCTTATTATTATTTTTAGAAATTCACAATCATGTAATCATGTGGTAGCGCTTGCATACCTTTTGCAACACTTAATCCTATCAGGATTTAAAACAATTCCTGAGGATTATTCTCCAACGTCATTACCAATGACTTGGAATAAACCAAGAGGTAAAAAAATTAGTGCCCAACAACTAACAGATATAGTATTTTGTAACACTGCAAAAAGAATGCGAAGTAAAAATCCAATCAGTTCGAAAATACGAAATCCAATGAGTAACCTGGATTTGACCAAGCTCACAGTCACGAGTATGTTAAAATTAAAGGAAGGGTGCAAAAATTATAATGATAACATACCATCTGCATCAAACATTTCATTGGAAAACGTGAATAATAACAAAAGTATATTGTTGAAAGATGGTAAGTAAAAGTTTATTATTTAATTTTGGTTGAAAAAATATATTTTTTTATTTATAGATGTATATGTTCCTTCCTGCTCATTTCTTGGCCTTCAAGCTCGAGCGAACCAAAAAGAAGTGACTGATTTTCCTGAGCCAGAAGAACTGCCGTTAGGTTTGCCTTTGTATAACAAAGGAATGGTGGATATTTTGATCAGTTTGCCACCAGTTTACAACAGTTCTTTAAAGGAACTGTCTTTCGATGAAGCGGCCAACATCGAAAAACAGACACGTAGACAGACCGGAGTAGACTTGTGGTGGAGCATGAGGCTGTTCAGATTTACTGCTTCAAAATTTGGTTACATTTGTAAAAGAAAATTGTTCAACGATGAATTTGTTAGACAATTTGTAACCAAAGAAAAAGAAATATCAAATGTTAAGGCAGTTGCTCATGGAAAAAAGTATGAGAGTGTAGCAGCAGAAAGTTATTTAGATGTTAATAAACACTTAAAATTTTTTAGATGTGGTTTGGTAATTCATCCATACGCCATTCATTTGGGAGCTAGTCCAGATGGAATCATTTTTGATTCCAAAGTAAATACCTACGGATTGATAGAAATCAAGTGCCCTTACAGCATTAAGGCAGAAACTCTAGAAGAGTATTTAAAATTAAAAACTTTTTGTTTTAAAAAAAATGAAAATAATTATGAGCTTAAAAGAAACCACATTTATTATTATCAAGTGCAGGGACAGATGCTGGTGACCGGTTTACAATGGACCGATTTCATTGTATTTATTGCAAAGACGAAGGAAATTGCAGTTGAAAGAATTTATTTCGATTCCTCATTTGCAATAAATATGTATTACACTTTGACAAATACATATGAAAATCATATAAAAAACGTAGTACCTAATAATTAAAATGTATGTATATATTTATTTAAGGTTAATATTATTTATATGTTAAGAAAATAAAACTGTTAATGTATAATTAAAATGTATGTATATATTTATTTAGGTTATTATTATTTATGTGTTACGAAAATAAAACTGTTCATTTGAAGGTTACTTTTTATTTAAAACAATATCCACTGAAACATAGACAACTTTATCGAATCAAAGCACTTTTAAAATTACATAATATAGCACAGACTGTATAAATTTGATTCATAGTACCTAAACTCGCAATAGGGATTTTAGTTAATGACAAAATTTTGTAAGTCTTCAATCTACCTATAGCTCTTTCAATATGAATCCTTTCCTGAGCTATTTTTCTTGTTTCTTCTACGTCGGCACTACTAAATTGTTGACCCCCTATTCTAAATACAGGTATGTTTAAATTTAGATTGATATCAGTAAATAGCTGTTTGACATTAAATCCTTTGTCTGCTAATATAATGTCACCTGGTAAAATAAATCCTTGATCAACTTTTTCTTTTAAAATGGATATAAATTCAGTCTTTTCCAATATTGCCTTATCTGATATTGATCCTGTGAATAATGGAGATATATAAATTATGGCACCCCCAGGATCAATCATCAATAAGGATTTTAGAGTTGTCGTTGATTTATAATTTGAGTAACATTGACTTTGTGTTGTTAATGACGAAGGAGTCTGTATGAAAAATTCTGTACAATCTATGCTACCAATGATATTGGGGTATTTTTCCAACATACTTGTAGAGGCTCGGTTTATTAAAACATTCCTATTAGGCCACATATCCAAGGAACCTAATCTGAGATACATCAGATTGATCCAACTCAAAAAAATATTATTTACACTTGCTTTTGATATTGAAAATAGATCTGCTATGGTCTCTAAGCACATGCCTCTTTTTAACCTCATAAGTGTGAGAAAAAACTGATTTTCAGCAGATAATTTAGTTACATGTTTTCTAGAACCAGTTTTTGAGTTGTAGCAGTCAATGTCTGCTATATTACCTGATGGTAACAGAAATTCCAACACTAATAGAAATAGTTTATATGCTTGAAATCCCGTGTAATAAGAGATTTTTTTATCGTTTGTTGCGAATCTTAAAATGTCAAAAAATGGTTTTGGAGCAAGAGATTGTTGCAGCCTTTCATTTTCCTTCTTTAAATATGTCACTTCATTCTCTAGAATGTCAATAGTCTTCAAATATGAAAGACACTGGCTACAGGAATTTTTTTCAGTATTTAAATTACTTTCTTCAGATGTTATATTCTTCTAAAAGAAAACAGTATTTATAATAATTTACTATAATTATTTTTTTTACATTGAAATATTAAATAATTTTCAGTATCAAGTAATATACCTCTAAAGTAGTTGCTGATGCAGTCGACTTTTCATGTTCACTTATTACTTCTTCTATAATCCAAGACATATTAATTGGAGTTTTGACTTTTTTAGCTGGTGTCTTTACTGTCTTAGCTTTTCGTTTCTTTAAAGGCTAAATAAAATAAATGTAGGTATATTAAAATAAATTGATTAATGACCATCTTTAATTAATTATACCTTCGAAGGTGATGTAATCTCTTCATCATGTAAAGGTGTCACATTCTCTTTATCTTTTTCCCAATTCATCACAACTTTTGGTTCAACATGAGTCTACAATAACAAATAGATTATTATTATAACCATTGATAAGTAATATAATTAAGGTAATACCTTTGCTCGAGCAATATTTATGTCTACCGTAGTATCTGCATTTAATTCCATAAGCGGGATTGGTATAGGACTCTGAGAAGACGAAGACATAATCAGAGGAATAGCAAAATTGGATAGTTTTTTAGTATTTCCTCCAAAAACAAAATCTTCTTCTCTAAAATGTTTAGAGCAAATCTAGAAAAAAAATACTCTTTATACGACAAGCAAATACATACAAAACTCTTATTTACCCTTGGTCTTGCATGCCAATTTATAGTTTCAATCCCCAATGCATTTAGCCAACGTTGACGCATTTCATCTCTTTTGGGAAAAGAGTGAAATGAATATTTACAATTTTTTGTTGAAACATTTTTACACATAGGTGCACGACACCTCTGAGGCATAGTTCTTACAAAACACAATTTCTTGTCTATATTATAATCTAAAAAACGTTTATAAATTTGCAGAAACACAAACCAAAACCGATCGACAAAACATAAAACAAAGTATAAACAAACAAACATCAACCATCAGTCCACAAGGTCCACAAAAAAGGCGAAGCAATTTCCTCTTCTTTTTGGTAGAAAAATTAGACAGTCTGTCAGTGCTGTCAACCAACAATGAAATAGACCATTAGAAAAGAAGGGTCTGCGCAGGTTTTATTATGGGCCACCAGTTGCGCGTGAAAAATATTTGCTTTTCTTATTCACTTATGTTCGTCTAATAACTCCATCACTGTCTTTCGTATTCTGAATAGGTCTATTGCTCAATAGGGCATGTCCATCAACTTCAACTGACAGTTGACAATACCCCTGAGGAAAAACAATTATTTGGTTAGATTTCAGATTTGTAATTTGGTTGTTTTGTATTGATTCAATGATCCTTTTTTATTATAAACAGTTATATATAACTTTTAAAATACCTAAGCAACTAAAACAACGTCGAAAAAAGCACTAAATCAAAATCAAATAACTATTAAGAACCACGTGTGCCGTGTTGAGCAAAGAGCGCTTGTTTATTATCAGATGTTGTATGTTCCATGTCAGATTCCTCAGGGCATGACGTCACGTGGACATGCCCTATCAAAAAGAAGACAACATTGATATTATATTAATATTCAGATGACATTATTTCTTTTGAAAAGATTTTCTCATAAAATTTACTACAATGACAGGGAACTTTTAGTAGCAAACTTAACCAGAGTAGTTTGTAGCACTTCTGGCAACACTGCACCACGATTTGTTTACAGATATATCTGCTTTGATGAATTTTCAAATTTGGTTACTGGATAATGTATCACTTGGCTTGAATCAACATTTATTTTTTATATAAACAGACAACCAAATAAAATAATTTATTTTTAATTACAACACAGAGGTACCAGGTTCGAGTCGTGTCCGAGTCAAGATATTTTTATTTTTATTTTCTTATTGTTTTTTTCAAAAATTGACTAAAAATACGAAGAATTTTTCGATTCGGATTAGGGTAGGGGGTAAGGTAGGGTGGTTTTGGTTAGGTTATTATTGAAAATTATTATAATAATCTGTCAATTACACAATTCAATTTTTCGATTCGGATTAGGGTAGGGGGTAAGGTAGGGTGGTTTTAGTTAGGTTATTATTGAAAATTATTATAATAATCTGTCAATTACACAATTCAATTTTTCGATTCGGATTAGGGTAGGGGGTAAGGTAGGGTGGTTTTAGTTAGGTTGTTATTGAAAATTATTATAATAATCTGTCAATTACACAATTCAATTTTTCGATTAGGGAAAATGTATCTATGCATTCGTGATAAATATCATTATTAAAATATTTTTACTTTCCAAAACACAAACGTTTTAGTTTAGGACTACACTTGGCAACGTTGGTAAAGAGAGCTACATTTAGACGCTCCTATCCAATCACCTTTTACTGAAAAGGATCTTTTCTACCCCTACACTATAGATTGTTAATTAAATGCCAATTTTCAGTTTCATAATAATACTCATTATAACACTGGTTTTCATTATGAAACATAAAAATGGGCCAATATAAATCTAGATTTTTAAATAACCAATTAGGCAGACCAAATATTTTCTGTACAATGTTTGACAGTTTCTAAGAGATTCGTGTTTTATGACAGTTTGAATCTTTTGCAAAAAGGTAGATACCTTCCACTTTTTAAATCAAATGGCGAGCCATGAAGAGTTTTCATACAAACCACCTGAAATATATACGAGTACAAATTCGTTTGTGACTAAAGATGGTAAACCTCAAGTACTTTTTAGTAATTCTACTATTCAAAATTTGTATTTAAACAAAATTGATTAAAATGTAATTTATAATTTATCTTGTTTAATGTTACACATGAATTTGCTTATATTTATTTTTAATAGTTAAATTATATGTTCATAGTTATTATAGTGGTTATTTTGTATGAATAAAAATTGAGTTGAAAAACTTATTTTTCTTTCATATTTTATTTCTTATTGTTTGTATAAAAAACTATTAAAAAATTTTAAAAAAGCAATTTTGAATTCAAATAAAATGTCTTGTTCGTAGAAACGTGTATGCAACTTTCATGTAATGGTTATTAATACACTCACATCCCGGTTAATGCTTGTGTATCAATAACCATTGCATGATCATTGCGTAATACACTTTCAAGTAAGCGTCGCTGGCTTTTCGTTGATATGAGCTAACAAATGTGTTACTAAATTATCTTTTGTTGAAAAACTCTTCAAGCAAACATCACATTTGTAGCAGTTCTCATTTATCAGTGTGCTGACGAAAATGTTTATTTAGATTACTTTTTTGTGCATAAGATTTTGAACAAATATCACATTTGTGAGGTTTTTCTCCTGTGTGGATACGAATATGAATGTTAAAATGGCCCTTAATTGAAAAAGACTTCAAGCATATATCGCATTTGAATGGTTTTTCTCCTGTATGGGAACGCGTATGCATATTTAGATAACTATTGGATGAAAAAGATTTTGAGCAAATATCGCATTTAAATGGTTTTTCTCCTGAATGGTGATGTGAATGTATCACAAGTTGGTTTTTCTGAGAAAAAGATTTTAGGCAAATGTCACATTTGAATGGTTTATCTCCTGAATGGATACGCAAATGTGTATTCAAGTTACTTCTACTTGAAAAATATCTTAAGCAAATGTCGCATTTGAACGGTTTTTCACCTGTGTGATGACGCATATGGGTTTTTAAATTTTGACTGTGTGAAAAAGATTTTGAACAAATTTCACACTTGTAGGGAGTTTCTCCTGTGTGGCTACGCAAATGTAAGTTAAAATGACCCTTGGTTAAAAAATGCTTCAAGCAAATATCACATTTGAATGGTTTTTCTCCAGAATGACGACGTAAATGTAAGTCGAGTTGATTTCCCTGTGAAAATGATTTAGAACAAATATCACATTTATAAGGTCTTTCTCCTGTGTGACAACGCATATGAACGTTAAAATGACCCTTCCTTGAAAAAGACTTTAAACAAATATCACATTTGAATGGTTTTTTTCCTGAGTGGTGATGAGAATGTGCCTTAAGTTCATTTTTTTGTGAAAAAGATTTTGAACAAATACCACATTTAAATGGTTTTTCACCTGTATGTGTACGCAAATGTATATTCAAATTATATCTAGATGAAAAATGTCTCGAGCAAATGCTACATTTGAATGGTTTTTTTCTTGTTAAGCAATGCATATTGTGTATATTTAGGTAACCTTTAGAGGAAAAAGATTTCAAGCAAATACCACATTTGAATGGTTTTTCTCCTGTATGATGAGATAAAATTATATTTGAGCGATTTGTGGGTGAAAAACATTTCAAACAAATGCTACATTTACTTGGCTTTTTGTCAGAACTAGAACAGCTACAAATATTATCAGTCATAACAACTTTATCTCCAATTGGTGATTTGAAATTATCAATAACATTCAGCTGATTTGTAAGATTTAATGTGTCCTGTAATCCTCGTTTTAACTCTTTATCAGGAACTGTATCAATAGTTTCTTTTCTAATATCATCAATTCCTATTTTGTTGTATTTAGTCTTATAACACTTCTTCTGTTTTAAGCAATGATTAGTAGAAAAATGCCAAAAATATTCAACTTTATTTTTGTAAAGATTTCCACAAACTCCACATATAATAATCCCAGTTAGAGAATTCCATTTAAAATAACTTCCATTTAATAATTTTCCTGTAAGGAGTAAATATATTGGAATAAACAATTTGTGAAGGAAATTGAAAATAGTTATACAAGATTTAACTATAAGCAACTAAACAAAGTAAACTATCAATACTGTTTGTTATTTGAATCTTTTCCAATAAAGAAACAACTTAACTGCTTAGGTTATACTTCAACAGAAAACATGATCTATTAAAACTTGAACCAAGCAAACACACACCAACTTTTTTTATTTACAAGAATTGAAAGTTTCACTTGCACACTAACTCATGGTACCTTTGGAAATAGAATTAAGGATGCTCTAGAAATTGTAACAAAATATACTGTGAAGATATATTACTTGAAAATACAATGTGCCATTGATTCACAATTGAAATCTCAAATTTTGAGGCCTCTCTGGCTATTTAATAAAATTCTATGATGCAAAGAAGAATTTATAGTATTTATAGTTGATTATATTAAAGCTTTGCTGCATAAAACGATTGGAAATATTTTAAAAAAAGCAGCCACTAGATTAAGAGTAGCTGAGAAATATGGTTTTCATTAATAAGTTGATACAGAATAAATATCTATTATTCATCAAATTTTACTTACCTCTTGATTTAAATGGCTTTATTTATTTCCTTTTTGAGTATTTCATTTTAGTATCAATTTTGTGTGGATTTAATTTTGATATAGGATCAATATTTAAATCTTCACTTTTCTCTTGTTTAATTGAATTTACACTATTTTTTCCAAATAAATTACTTTCAAAATTTAGGGTATGCATCTCTCCATCAAATTCATGTTTGATATCGATAATTTCCTCCATGTATTCCTTGGAATTAACTTTAATTCCTTTATTTTTTTCCATAATAATTAGTCTACAAATATCATAGAAGAAAAAGATAAAACTGTTAACCTAAACTTTCTTCTTCTATTCTATAGTGCTGGCGGTAGCTGAAAGATTCTGGCTTATTGACATTCGATATAAGCTTTCAGCCACTGATTCGTATTTTTATTCACAATCGGTCAGTAATATAGAGATTTCTAGGGAAGTGACTCATTACTTACTTTCACTTCCACGCTATAGCCGGAAAAGTACTTTTTTTAAGACCGACCAGAAAATATACACATTTTGGACAATTTTTCGTCCAGAAAATAAGGTTTTGCCGATCAAGACCGGAAAATGGACGTGAGGGACCGGCAATAGTAATTTACGTTACAAGACCGGAAAGTAGTGTTTTTCAGGTCGATCATGTCAAACTTAATTCGCGAGTGCGCAAATTTAACAATAATATGAATTCAGATTTTGAATTATCCGATAAAGAATTAAATGTATATCGAAGTGGCTGTCTTAAAAAAAATATTGTACGTCACGCACCCGGAAATTAGTGTCCTGGTCTCTCCAAGCTTCCAGGACTCGCCTACGGTTCGCCCTGGAATCTGCTTGTCTCGACCTGAAAAACACTATTTTCCGGTCTTGTAACGTAAATTGCAATTTCCGGTCCCTGATTCTTCATTTTTCCAATCGCTCTTTTATAATACAACCTACCTTGATTTCGTTACTATATTATATTGTCGAGTGATGACATTACTTTTTGAGAGTCTCAGTGCTGCCACTACAGCAGATTTAAATTAAAACCATGGAAAATTTGGACATCGAAAAATTGCTTGATGAAATTCATAAAAGACTAAAACTACGAGTCCGTATATAGGACGAGTAATTCGACAAAAAAAACTTGAGTGTAATTCGGTACGACAATTTAACGAATACATAAATCACTGTAATAATGACAGGAAACACCGCTGCTTATATTATTATTATTAACAAATAATTGTTTTTAGGATAGCTAATAGGAGAAAGTTTTGCATCATTAACATTTGCGTACCGCATATCAAGCTGCTATATTTCACGAATCGTAAAGCAGGTCTTAAAATTACTACGACAAAAACTTACGCCAATTGCTATGCAGCCACCTACCCAACGTCGTTATGTATTACAAAATAGACCCCTAAGTTCGTGATGAGCTTGCATTATACATGTTTGAAAATATATTTATAGTTTAAAACAATATATTTTTCGTAAACAGGTTGGTTTGTGCTTAATATTATCTTCAGCTATCTGACAGCTCGATTACCATTGGACGTTTTGACAAATGATTGAAAAGACTATGCATTTCCAATTGGTTTCTCAATTTCTTAATTTATGTTGTATAAACAGCTGACAATTCTTAGTTTAAATTTAATCTTTATCTTAAATTAGTTTTAATTTATAGTTGATGCTGTATGAATCTACGAAGCTTTGGAAGGGACACATTTTACTAATTCTTCGCGATAGTATCACAAAGGAAATGTTATGTCCATAGTTGACAACTGAGACAATATAAACTAAATAGAAAAAAAAGAATCTATCATTTTATATTGAAAATTATTTGAAATTAAAATAGAAATCCTAATAAATTTTATATTTTAAATGAAAAAATAAACAGATGACAACCAAGTGGTTCACAGAAATTATTTATTTTTAATTACAATAGGTACAAGAAAAATACAATATATATGTAGATGATTATTTTACAGAAATAGCATTTAAATTGAATTTCACAGAATTCCGATTTCCATACAAACAATCTGTACCCTCCAAAATTACCTAACCTAAAATTATCCCACCAGCTATAGTTTAGTTATTTTTTTCTGAATCAATGGATGGATTTTTTTGATTATTTCCTCACGGTATAGGTTGATTTTTAAGGAAAAATTGTATTGATGGTTTTTGATAAAAGTCAACGTTTTACCCATATACGGGGTGTGAAAAGAAAGTTGTGTTTTTTCTTCTAATTTTGCAACACGCTATGGAATTTATCAGAAACAATGACTACATAATCCATTTACACTTTACGTTATTATCCCTTCTCTACATTTTCCTTCAAGAATCATCCCTATATCTCTGTTATCAAAAAAGATGCACAAGTTTGAAGGTATGTATTATGGGGTGACATTCACTTAGACCTAAAAGATCTATTGTACCCGCTTACTTCTACTTAGTTCCTGATGAACGTCTCAGAGACTAGTAGTTTCGATAGTCCTATTTCTCGCCTAGTTCATTGAGTAGGTATGCCTAGGCATTGCCTCATCATTTTGGAACTGAGCTCAGTGCTTTAATGGCTGCTTGACTATCCGACATTATTATAGTCTTTTGCCGTCTATACAGTGCTATTCAAAAGTCCCCTCCCCCCCTCGTATCTTTTGAACGGCTACACTTACATTAATAAAATTTGGAGTGTGCAAATAAAGTGTTGTAAACTTCTCTACGAATGATAACAGGTGACGTAATAGTAATAAATGACGTCACAGTGCCACTCTGGCCAATAATTTTAAATAGAACCTTATGGCAAGTGATATCTCGTTTGAAAGGCATTGACATTGGCTGCATAGCCATATTAATTTTGTTTGTGTTTAAACTAATTTTGACGGATAAATTAAATAAATACCAAAATTATTATTTCACATTTAAATATTGAAGGTTTTTCAGTCCGCCTCTGGTTAGTTGTCAAAAAAATTGACGTTTTTAATTTAATAGTATTTGTTGCTTTGCAAAGTTTTTCTAAATAGATAAATATTTAATTTTATTATTGTTTAACGAGACGTTTAAGAGTTTACATAGGCAAAATGGTACGTACTCAAGCCGACAAAGTAGCAGCTATCTTAATAAGTGGTGAATCTGGAAAGAATCTCCATGAAGCGGAACGTTTATTTAATGAGAGATACCCAGATCGCACTATCTCGAGAACTTATTTGAGGGAGCTCACATTTCAATCGTTCTAACAGCGAACGTATGCTCCACCAAAAATCAATATTAAATACGTACTACCCATTAATTAGCCATCCCTGTCCAACGAACCAAATCTTCAAATACATCTTCTCTTTCGCACCTTGCACAAAAGCAATATCTGGAACAGACCCTTACCACCCCTACTCTCCAACCAGCTAATCGCCCCAACCCCAAAAAACCAGTATCTCGTCAGAACTCAAGCGAGAAGTATTGGCTTCTCCCCTATATTGCTTCACACGTAACCCATGCCGGTTAGGTATAAGTGTTTTACCAAAAAAGTAAGAAAAGTGTCGCTCTCAGGTAGTCACCAATAATTGCTACCAGCTGTATGTTTGTGATATTTTTGTGTACATAGTTTAGTAAACCTCGTGAAATTAAATCCAGTGTTTCATTTCGGAATGAGTCTGGAATGAATGGTGAAACAGCTCATTTACACAGTACGGTTTGAAGGGAAACAAAAGAAAATTCCCTCAAATCGCACAGAGCTTCTTCACAAGTTTGAAGCAACAGGTAGTGTTCAAGATGCCAAACGATCTGGTCGACCAACATTTAGTGATGATAAAAAAATTGATATAGTTGCTGAAATGGTAGTAAACCCTACTTCCTCTTCAACTAAAGTTGCGTCTATCTGTGAAGTAAGTAAAAGTACAGTACCGAGAGTGTTGGCTTAAAATAAATTTCATCCATACAAAGTTAAAATTGGAGCACCACCTTTCGGATGACGACCCCGACAGAAGACTCGAATTCTGTGAATGTATGACAAATAAAATTAGTCAAAACCCACATTACACAAAAACAATTTGTTTTAGTGACAAAATGTAAGGTATTGGAGTGACACAAATCCTCACACTGTTGGTGAACAAACATACCCAATTTCCAGAAAAAGTCAATGTTTGGGCAGGTATTTTGGGAAACCACATAGTTGGTCCTGTTTTCCTAAATTCAAATTTAAGCGGTGTATCTGGAGATGTTACAAAATGCAATTGAGCCGATAATTCTTGAAATTCTGGAAGATAATCCAGATGAATTCGGTCATCTGGAAATAACATTTCAACAAGATGGTGCTCCTGCACATTATTATGGTGCAGTAAGACGTTACCTCGATGTAGAATATCGAGGTAGATGAATGGTTTTTCCGCCTGTATTTTTATGCAAATGTATATTTAAATAATGTTTAGTGTTGAGCAAATGCTGCCTTTGAATGGTTATTTTCTTGTGTGGCTACGTATATGTGATCTCAAATTTTGATTTTGTGTAAAATATTTGGAACAAATTTCACATATTTGAAAGGTTTGTGATGCCTTTTGGCATAAAATAAAAATGAGAATTAAATTCATTGAAATTAATAACTAATAAAAAAATACGTACGATAAATCTAAACATAAAATGAATCAACCTTTAGGTCAATTTCGACACGAAGTATTTTCTATAATACGTGTGTTTACTATGTTTAGATAACCAACGCGTACAGGGTTTCTCATTATATTTTGACCTTCACTCATTTTCATTAATTTCGGGAATACAAAAAAAGTTTCAAATAAAAGTTGTATTATTTGATAAGTACCGAACAAAAACGTAGCAACAGACTAAATTTTGTAAAAAGGGAGTGCCCAATAAAATGCATCTTCAATATTTCAAATGGAACACCCTGTATTTTTTTATAGTTTTGAGTAACCCTGCATTTCCTGATTACAAATATACAGTGTGGAAACCACTTATATGGAATAAAATTCTTTATGTCATTATTTTAGAAAATTATAAAAAAATGCCAAGACACGTCGACTTTTGAATTGAGTTGTGCGTTATGTAAACATAAGTTTAAATGTACAGGGTGATTCACGCAAGTATGCCATAGTCGGTGTTGTTTTTTTTTAATGAAACACCCTGTATATTTGCATATTTCTGAAATCCCCTCAATGAACCAATTTCAACAAACTAAATAATGTATGGTCAATTATGAATTATACAGGGTGAAATTTTAAAATTAATAATTTATTACACTTTAAATATTGGTAGGTACTTTTTTAAATTAGCTAAATATGGATTTATCAAAAATCTAAACTAACTAATTATTAGACGTATTTGTATATGAAACAAAACCTGCTACGACCATGAATTTTATCATAAATACCTGAAAATTGCCTAAAAACGCCAATAATTAGACAAAATCGGTAAATAATGTGGATTGTTTTCTATTCGGTCAGTTGTTGATGTGTTGACAGTTTATACTGAAAAAGTAAAATCTTTGTCAAACACTCTTTCCTTGTCGACGTAACAATGAAATATTTAACTGAGACTCACCGAATTGAGATTTTAATGATGATCGGGTACGGGGATAACTGCAGAAGTCAAGTTGAAGTGGCAAACTTATTTAATCACAGATATCCCGAATTGCCTAATATTTCACAAAGTAAGTACTGTGTTTAAAATTCATGCACAATTCAGAGAACTTGGACATGTCAAACCATTAAAAAGAAAACCACACTTCGTTGAAGATGATGTGAAAGTGGATATTTTGTCAAGTGTCGAAGAGAATCCAACTTCAAGTACACGTCAAATTGCCCGTGAAAATAATGTTAGTCATACAACTGTTCTAAGATGTCTTCATAAAGAAATGTTATTCTTTACGAGCAGTGGATTTCAAGGTTGAGCAATAAAACGACTTCATCGACTGAATGATAAAGCACAACTGAACTATTTATTTACAGGTTATAACTAAAAAGCAACATAATACATTTATTCTATAATAGATGGCGCGGCTAGTATCTAAACTGAATCTTTTGTACCTATTCAACACCCTCACTTACAAAAAATTCAGTATCAGTATTAGTATTAAGACCTATCAGCTTCAACATATTATTATGCTTGACTGCTGGTAAGCTTTTTGTCAGCATGTCTGCTGGCATAATGTCAGTAGGCAAATACTTCAATTCAACATGCTCATTTGAGATAGCATCTCTAATAAAATGATGGCGCAAATCAATATGTTTTGTCCTTTTGTGATAAGTATGATTACCTGACAAATTGATTGCTCCTTGGTTATCATTAGACAGTGTTATACAATAGTCGTTTCCAGTCAATTCCAACAAAAGATGTTTTAAATAAATAGCTTCCTTGGCTGCTTCCGAGATGGCCATGTATTCTGCCTCTGTGCTGGAGAGAGCAACTGTTTTCTGTTTGCTACTTACCCAAGAAACTGCAGAACCATTCAATGTGAAAATATATCCTGAGTATGATTTTCTATCAACTACATTGTTGCCCCAGTCAGCATCTACGAATCCAGCTATTTTATTGTTTCCTGTGGAAAAAGTTATGCCTAACTCACTTGTACCTTTTAAATATCTTAGAATCCTTTTTGCATGATTCCAGTGTTCTTCAGAATATGCCTTATTAAATTGACTGAGATAGCTTACACTATAGGCTATATCTGGCCTTGTAAGCACTGCTAAAAACATTAGACTACCAATTAAATTTTGATATGGTACTTTATTTGGTACATCATGATTACCCAACTTTAAGTTTAATTTGTGTTCAATTGGAGTTTTTGCCTCTTTACAGTCTGTCATGTTAAATTTATTTAAAAGTTGATTGATATAATCTTTTTGATTTAGTGATAAAATACCCTCTTTACCCGATTTAATCTTAAAACTCTGTTTTCAACAGGGTTATTAGTAACATAACCTTCTGGCGTTTTCATAAATATTTTTTCTTTTAAGAAACCATTAAGAAAAGCTGTTTTTACATCTAAATGAATTATGAACAATTTCAGTTGTACAGATAATGCAAACAATAGTTTTAATGTGGAATAACGAACTACTGGAGAAAAAGTATCACAATAATCAATACCTGGTTTTTGTGATCTTCTAATAGGTTCTAAACTGGTAACTTCTGATTCAGAAATATAGTCTGCATCTGGCTCTATGTCAAATTCATCTGAATCATCTTCCAGGGATAAATTATTTGCTTCTTCTTGTTCAGATTCTGGAAGTGGAACTTCCCTCACTGAATCTGACACCTCTACACCTTCTGTGTTACTTATTTCTTGAAATTGAGTCTGTTTATTTTCTTCTATTATAGTTACTTCCCGACTAATTGAAACTTTGTGAGTTCTTTCATTATAAAGTCTATAGCCTTTAGTATTGTCTTCATAGCCAACTAGGATGTGTTTGTCTGCCTTTCTATCCCATTTTTGTCTATTGGCTTTGGGAATATGAACCATTGCTAAGCTTCCAAAGACTCTTACATGTTCAATGTTTGGAGGTTTGTGAAACCAGGCTTCATAAGGAGTTTTTTGAACACCTGATGTAATTGAACGATTCATTAAATAGCATGCGGTATTACATGCCTCTGCCCAGAATTGTTTGTTTAGTTTTTGATCAAATATTAAACATTTTGCTTTTTCAACTATTGATCTGTTAAAACGTTCTGCCATGCCATTCTGTTCAGGTGTATAGCTATTTGTTTTTTGATGTATTATACCACTTTCTTTCAGGTAATTTGAAAACTGTGTGTTACAATATTCTCCTCCATTATCTGTTCTTAACACTTTAATTTTTTCATCCTTTTGCTTTTCAACTAGATTTTTAAATTCTTTGAATTTGTCAAGAACTTCATCTTTTGACTTTAAAAAATATATGTAACACATTCTACTGTAATCATCAATAAAAGTAAGGAAATATTTTGAGCCTCCTATAGACTTTTGTTCCATGGGTCCACAAACATCACTGTGAATCACTTCCAACAACTTCTTTGCTCTACTACCTCGTGTAGGAAAAGGCAATCGAGTCTGCTTAGCTTCACAACATACTTCACATTTTGTTGTTTGAACATTGCTTTGTTTACCTATTGTCAGACCATTCACAACATCAGTGAGTTTGTTTAAATAATTCAAATTAATATGTCCCAATCTTCTATGCCATAAATCAACTGATTCTGGAGTACTCAGCAATGCGGTTGATGTGGGGCTCTCGGGTATAGCATACTTCCAGAGATGATAAAAAAAAATTTTTCACGGAAATGTATTGGTGGATGATAATTTTTAATTTTACCAAAATCAGCCATCCCCATCCCCCCCCTAGGGGGGGTGGGGGGTGGGGTCGACACCGTGAAAAATTCGTAAAAATGCATTTTTAAATATGGAATCAAATTCTACGTAGTTTTTCACGTATAACCCTAAAATTTCATTTCAACAACTTTTTTTTTTAAAAAGTTATGCGGAAAAAAAGTTTTAAAAAAATTGATAATTCCATAAATATAAAAATCTTTATTCCGTCTTTACGAATAAAAATAAAAATTTGGTATTTGGCATATGTATATTTGATGGAATAAAATTTGGGATAAAATAAATTATATGCAAATTTCATACCATAGGGGTAGAGGGTGGGGGTGAGTTTGGGAAATATTAGGGTTGGGGTAATTTTGAGTGTGTCATAAAATTCTACACCCTTTGTTAAGTATGTATGCCAATTTTCATATTTTTTCCTCCATTATTGCCAAAGATATTAAGTTTGTAGTTAATTCTGGGACATAATGTACTCCTCGTAACAGAATCTGGATTGGTTCATTGTTCACAAGTGCTTTTATTCTTACATCTCCAACGCTCTTGACTTCTAGTTTAGAATTATTTGCCACAATGATGTTTTTTGCTTCAAGTATTCTTTCATTTTCTAGCCAATCCTTTCTTGGAGTCATGTGGAAACTTGCTCCGCTGTCAATATACCAGTCTGTGTTTACATAAGCTATGTTCGCGGGTCACAATCCGAACCAGTGACCAGGGACTATTCGCATGCGTATTCTGAAAAGTGGCGTTCGCGGTTAATATAATTCTGAATTTTCAATAATAGTTCGGTGTTCGCGGATCATTTCGGATTGGTTCGTTATTGATTCGGAATCAGTCCTAGCAGTTCTCTGATTTTGGTAAGGACTGAAAGTTCGGTTCGGATGCTCATGCGCAAATGATCGATATGTCAGTTGTTTTATTTTAGTAACCTGTTGTTTCACTTGTTTATTGTTTGCTTTGTTGTGTTTTAACGTGGTAAATAAATATCAAACTCTAATTTAGCTGTCCACTGTCCAAGTCTAGTGTAAGGTAAATTTAAATTATCTATTTAGTCCATTTTGGTTTTTATATTTTGTTTATTTTTAGTGTATTTTGATTATTTTTCATTTGTTAGCTGTCAGAAGTGTGTTTTGTTTTCGTTCAAGTCCTGAAAGGTGATCCGTGGTTCTAAGACCGTTCGCGGTATACTTAAAACTATTTGCTGGTTCGGAACTAAGCATGCGCTCTAGACAATTTAGAGTTAATTCCAGACTGGTTCGGAATCGGTTCAGATTGTGACCCGCGAACATAGCTATAATCTCCGTTAATAAAAACAGCGCTTAGAGCACATTCAGTTTTGTTATTTGGACACTGGGACTTAAAGTGTCCTGGCTGTCTGCATTTATAACAAATGATATTGTTTTTCTTGTTTGACATTCCTGACGTTGACGTTTGCGAACTTGTCTCTCCGGCGCCAGTGCTACCACTTTTATTACGGTTATAGTTCTGTGGTTTACTTTTAACAGCTAAAGCTCTGTTCGAATTGTCACTACTGTCATCTGAGCACATGTCTAGCAACTTGGATTTTATAGTATCTGTGGTTATACTTATTCCGGAATGTTCCACCGCCATTATCATTGGCGCGAATCTGTCTGTCAAACCGGCTAGTAACAGGGATCCAACCCATTCTTCATCAATGTTAAATCCAGTTTTCTGTAGCTTCTGTGAGGTTTCGACGACTTGATTTACATAGGATTCCATGGAGTCACAATTTTCTAACCTTAAAGATATTAGGTTTCTTAATAGTCCTATCTTCCTTGAAACACCATTGTCATCATAGAGTTTTCTTAATTTTGTCCATACGTCTTTTGCAGTAACTGCATCTTTTACATGTACGAACAAAGAAGGATCAATTGTTAAAATTAATTTTGCCTTGGCCTTTGCAATTAACGTTGTGTCTTCTTCTGTGCCTGCAATGCACTTGGATAAACCTTCCAAAATGAACACATTTTCTACTGCAAACGACCAGTCACCATAATTTTGTCGACCAACTAGCTTTGGCACACTAGTTAAATAATTAACTGCCATTGTTAGATATACGCTTCGACAATAATTAACTTTAATTGACCAACTAACACTTATAAACCACGTGTTTCTGGGCCCATAACCTGTTATTCTTTACGAGCAGTGGATTTCAAGGTTGAGCAATAAAACGACTTCATCGACTGAATGATAAAGCACAACTGAACTATTTATTTACAGGTTATAACTAAAAAGCAACATAATACATTTATTCTATAATAGATGGCGCGGCTAGTATCTAAACTGAATCTTTTGTACCTATTCAACAAGAAAAACCTACAAATTAACTTTTGTGCAGGAGTTAACAGAAAACGATCCAGATCGTAGAATCGATTGCTTCGAAAGATTGATGAATAAGCTGAATAGAAATGAGATAGCTCTTGGTACCATTCTTTTTTCTGACGAATCAACATTCACATTGAATGGAGAGGTAAACCGACAGAACTGTAGATATTGGTCAGCAGAGAATCCTAATTGGATGCGTGAGACACATACTCAGTACCCTCAAAAGGTGAACGTTTGGGCCGGTATCATAGGCGACCATATTATTGGTCCTATAATTTTAGATGGAAATTTGACAGCTGAAAAATATTTAAATATGCTTAGAAATGAAGTTATTGCTGCGTTGGCAAACTTATATCCCAACGCAATAGATTAACCGAATGAAAATGTTTGGCTCCAGCAAGACGGGGCAACACTCCATTATGCTTTAATGGTAAGAACCTATTTAGATGAAATCTTCCCCAATAAATGGATTGGACGAAGAGGAAGAGTGGTCAGCTAGATCACCAGACCTTACGCCGTTATATTTTTTTCTCAAGAACAAAGTATATGCAACACAACCAACTAGCATTGTAGACCTCAAAGACAGGATAACTACAGAAATACGGAATATTTCACCTCAAACTTTAAACAAAGTTAAGGAGGAGTTCTATAGGAGACTGTGCTATTGCCAACAACTAGGTGGAGAACATTTTGAGCATTTATTTTAATGTATTAAAATCAAATACACCAGGTATTTTATGTATGTGTTTAATAACTGTAAAAATAAAAATTTCACCCTGTATAATTCATAATTGACCATACATTATTTAGTTTGTTGAAATCGGTTCATTAAGGGGATTTCAAAAATATGCAAATATACAGGGTGTTTCATTAAAAAAAACGCTCATTATGGCATACTTGCGTGAATCACCCTGTACATTTAAATTCATGTTTACATAACGCACAACTCAATTCAAAAGTTGACGTGTCTCGGCATTTTTTTATAATTTTCTAAAATAATGACATAAAGAATTTTATTCCATAAGTGGTTTCCACACTGTATATTTGTAATCAGGAAATGGTAGTGTTAATATTTTTATTTGAATCGAAATACTGTAATGTGTGTATCCTAGTAGGGATACTGGGTGTATTAGGATTGTAGAAGGGCCTCTGAATAGGTGGTGTTGCTGGTCACTCGGTGGGTCATCTTACAGGAATAAAACAACTACCTGTATCACTGGGTGTGGTGTATCCACTTAACTTAAACATCGTGCACTAATAAAACTCACGTGTTTTATATATACTTTAATAATTATGTTTTAAGCGGTTTTACATCATATTCACTTACTTAACTATCATACTAGTATTATATATATATATCGAGTCACCGTGGCATAGTGGACGGAGGTTGAGAGCAGACTGTCTTCACTACGTTTCAATGAGCCTGTGCTCCTTGACTTGACACCGTTGCCAACCTTCTAATATGTCCGATATTACACCCCCCTTTGTTAGCCTAACTCCTGTGAGTGCATTTTTAATATTATGCTTCAATATACCTACAGTATGATTACGATTTACTATGTTTGTACAATATAAATTATCTCTACTTACAATAGGTACAGTGAAACATTCAATAATCATTTTAGAAAACAATATTCAAAAATTTTTTTTTTCTACCACTCACTTAAATTTGTATTATTTTTAAAAGTAATATTAATACTTAAGCTCTCTCCGCCATTCCACTCTGTCATTCCTTTAAAAATACATACATGTATACATACAATACAAATACAAATTTAAAACGTTATTTGTGACCATTCACATATATAAAAAAAATATTTTAACCATAAGTACATATTTCAGTCGATTTCTAATGCATAATCTTTAAATTTTGCTGGTGTTTTTGTAGTTCTTGAACTACGTCGTACAACCTTCTCTAAATCACAATGTTTTGCAACATTTGTCCTACTTCCGGTTTCCGATGATTCCGAGGGTTGGCATGGATCAGTCGTAATGAATGGTTCTGTCTGTTGTGGTTTGGAATGTTCAGTTCGGATTGGTGGTTCAGCTGAGTTGTTAATTGTAATATGATCTTGCCCTACTGCTTCATCTGTAAAAACAAATTCATCATTATTTACAACTTCATAACTGTCTGACGTATGTTTTGCCGGTTCAGGCATATTTTCCCAACAATACCGTTTCATAGTGTTTTGTTTGTTTCTTACATCCGTATTTCGTTTTACCTGACCCTGTTCTTTCTCTCTCTCTCTTCTATGTATCTGGTTCGCATGTCTTTTCCATAGTCTCTTATCTTCTAGTCTGCACAGATATGTCGTTTTGCCTATTACCTTTTCAATGACTGCTTTAGTCCAACTCCTTTGGTTAGGATTACCATAATCTGCGACTGCTACCGTTTCTCCTATTTCAAATTCTCTCTTTTTTCCTTTAAAATACTTAATCTGTCGCTCTTGAGCTTTCTGATGATTGTTTTCTGCTCCAGTTTCCTCTTCTTCCCTACTTACTCTCCATCCTATGGACTCTTTCAGTATGGTTGCTCTATTTCTGAGTTGTCTACCCATCATCAGCTTGGCTGGTGTTTCTTTCGTTACTATATGCGGTGTTGTCCTATATGAAAATAGAAATTCTGAAATTATCAAATCAATACTCTTACCCTTGTTTCTTATATCAATTGCTCTGGCTTTGACATTGTTTTTGAAAGTTTTTACGATGTTTTCTGCTGCTCCATTCGACTGTGGATGACCCGGGGGTGACGTAATATGTCGAATGTTATTTCTTTTGAAAAATTCTTGCATCGTTTCTGCTGTAAATTGTGTGCCGTTGTCCGTTACTATCGTTTTAGGAATGCCAAATCTGGCGAATGTCCTCTTAATTTTCTCTTCCGTTTCTTTTGCTGTTATATGGCTCATAATGTGTGCTTCTGGCCATTTGCTATATGCGTCCACTATTATTAATACCATTTTACCTCTTATAGGTCCCAGAAAGTCCATGCTCACTCGTGTCCAAGGCTCGGTTTCAACATCCCATGGTGTTAGTATTGCTCTTGGTGGAGCTGGCTTGTTTTCCATACAGCACATACACTTTCTACATGTTTCTTCGATCTGTTGGTCTATTTTAGGCCAATAAACATACGATCTTGCTATACTTTTTGTCTTTACCATTCCGAAATGGTGTTGGTGAAGCTCATCCAGCATTTTTCTTTGGAGTGACTTCGGAATAACTATTCTATGTCCCCAAACTAAAATTCCTTTGTCCTCTATTATCTCGTGCTTCCTGTGATAGTATGGTTTCGTTTCTTCTGACATCTCTGGCCATTTTTCTTCTCGTATATATTTCATTACATTTTTCAAAATAATATCCTTTTTGGTTTCTCGTCTTATTTCTTCAATACTGATCGTTTGTTCCTTAAGTGTACTTACAAAATTCACATAGTTACCTAAACCTTGAAATTCATCTGTAATGTAATTAATATTTAAAGGTGCTCTACTCAAATAATCAGCTACAATATTATTTTTCCCTTTTATATACTCAATATCATAATTAAAACTTGATAAAAATGCTGCCCAACGTTGCATACGGCTGGCATGCATTTGTGGTATACCTTTCTCAGGGTGAAATAAGGATATTAATGGTTTATGATCTGTTCTAATTTTAAATTTTTTTCCATATAAATATTGGTAAAATTTAATTAAACCCCAGTAAATGCTTAAACTTTCTAAATGAATTATTGGGTAATTTTTTTCGCTCGGTTGCAGAGTTCTAGAAACACAAGTTATTATTCTCTCAGTTTTATCTGGCATCTCGTGTGCTAATACTGCTGAAATCCCTAACTTACTAGCATCACAAGTTAATACAATTGGCAAATTTGGATTAAAATGGGTTAGTACTAGTTTTGATGACAATATCTCTTTAATTTTTAAAAATGCATCATTGCATTGTTCATCCCACTCCCATTTAGTGTTTTTATTTAATAAATTATAAATTGGTTTTAGTATCATTGATGCGTTTGGTATAAATTTTGAATAATAATTTACCATTCCCAGGAAAGATCTCACTTCTGTTAGATTTTCTGGTCTGGGTGCCTCTTTAATTGCTTGTATTTTCTTTTCGCTTGTCTTCAATCCATCACTTCCAATCACATGACCCAAATATTCAACTTCTGACTTGAAAAATTCACATTTATCCAATTTTACGGTTAGTCCAGCTTTCTTTAGCTGTTCTAGTACTAGGATCAATGTCTTCAGATGTTCTTCTTCATTTTCACCTGTTAGAATAATATCATCTAAATAACACACACATGATGGTATCTCTTTTAACAGTTGCTCCAAATGCCTCTGGAATATAAAACTAGCAACTTTAATTCCAAATGGAAGTCTGTTAACCGTGTACAATCCTTGATGGGTACTCCACGTTAAAATTTTACTCGATTCTAAATCTACTTCAAATTGATTATAAGCTCTACACAAATCCAATTTGGTATAATATTTTCCTTTATGAAGCTTAGAGAAAATTTCTTCAGCTCTTGGTAAAGGATACTCCATATTCTCTAGGTATTTATTTACAGTTACGCTGTAATCTCCACACAATCTTACTGTACCGTCTTCTTTTAAAACTGGAACTAAAGGTGTAGCCCACTCTGATGTTTCAGTCTTAGATATAATTCCTTCCTTTTCTAACCTTTCTAATTCTTCTGTAACGCCTTGCTTGAATGCAAGAGGTACTGGACGTGCTTTACGAAATATTGGCATAACATTATCTTTAATATATATTTTAATTTTATCTAAAGTAAACTTACCGATTTTTTTGCTAAAAACTTCTGGAAATCTAGAAACAATATCATTTATCCTTTTATTTACATAATCCAGCTGATTAACCACTCCGAACTGAATTCCAAATGCTTCTAACCAATCCATCCCCAGAATCTTCGGACCGCCGTTAGCTATAACATACAATTTAATTTGTCTTATTTTGTCTTTATATTTAACATTAACATTTATATAACCTAATGGTGCAAAAGTACTATTATTGTAACTTTTTAAAACAATTTCGGCTTCCTTTAATTTAAAATGTCTAAAATAGTTATTAAAATGATCTGCATTTATCGCTGATATCACACTACCGCTATCTATTTGAAACAGATGCTCTGTATTTTCTATTAAAACTTTGACAATAAATTTTTTATCAACATTATTGATATTAAAATTTTCAAATTCTGATGGACAATCACTATACACATTAAAATTTTTGTCTGCTTCCTCCGTTTGATTGTTTTGTTCCGTGTACCAACAATCTCGGCAGTTATTTTGGTTATTTTCGGTATTTGAAAAATCTACATAGTTAAAATTTCTATTTGCACATGCTTTAGCAAGATGTCCTTTTCTTTTACACTTAGAACAATAAAAATTTACATACCGACAAACTCCTTTATGATAATTATTACAAACTTTACATTTTATCATCTCGTAATTTTGTTTTCCTTCCGCCATGTTGACATTTCTTTCAGTTGTCATCCTTCTGCGTGGAAGTGTAGCTAAATTCGTCGACGTCTGTCTATCCGTGCGCTGTCTTGAACTGTTTTGTGAATCTGCGCCTTGCCATCGGCGTTGTGGTTGGTCAAAATTTTGTCGTTGCCGCGCGCCTTGATTTGAAACTCCTCTTGTTGCTTGATATTTTTGATTCGATGACCTTGTAGTGTCTTTTACAAAGTTCATGTTCACTTCTCTATCGATGCTATCGTTTTCCTTTTTTATGGCCAATTCCACTAGTTTTTTTAGATCTGCGGTTTCCTCCTCCTCGCATAGTCTGTCTAATATCGGGCCGTTTCTCATCCCGGATATGAATTTTTCTCTCAAAAGCAATTGTAAATCATTTCCAAACTTACAGTTTACAGATAGGCTTCTTATTCTAGCATTCCATTCTGCCATCGTTTCTTCACGTGTTTGTTGAGCTAGGTGAAATTTCCTTCGCTCTCGCCATACAACTGTTCTTGGACAATACTGTTGACTTAATAAATCTGTTAATTGCTTGAATGTTTTTGAATTTGGTGGATCTGGGTGACACAGGTCTCGTAAAAGTTTATAAATTTCGCTAGGAATATTACTTAATAACGTAGCTACTTTATTTTCTTCCTTCGTACCGTTTGCTTTAAAATATTCTGATAATTGCTCACTGTATATGATCCAATCGTCAGTTTCACTGTTAAATTGATGGAACACGATGCCGGTTGATGCCATCTTTTTTTTTTTTTCTTTTCTTCTTATATTTCTTTTATCCTCGTCGCCATTTTGTGGTGTATCCACTTAACTTAAACATCGTGCACTAATAAAACTCACGTGTTTTATATATACTTTAATAATTATGTTTTAAGCGGTTTTACATCATATTCACTTACTTAACTATCATACTAGTATTATATATATATATCGAGTCACCGTGGCATAGTGGACGGAGGTTGAGAGCAGACTGTCTTCACTACGTTTCAATGAGCCTGTGCTCCTTGACTTGACACCGTTGCCAACCTTCTAATATGTCCGATATTACACTGGGACATGTTCTATTTATTACTTAATATACATTAACTACTAACACTAAATGAATACTCTTAGATTACTACTTAGAATGAATCGCATGATATGAACTGAATTGTAATAATGACCTCCTAAAATACTACCGTTACATATTTATATATCAAGAGTCAAGTTCATCATAAGTAAATATACATGATACTAGTTAATATTTATTCGCTTTGACATTGACTCGTACGTGCAACCTTTATATTTATTATTTATAAAACAATTCGTGGTTTATTGGAATTAGCTGAAGGGAATTTATTCGATAATAATTTAAATAATTAATAACTTAATATTTAGGCCAAAAGGCATCACAATACACTTTTTCTTTTAAAAACCCCCATAAAAAGCTATCACATGGTGTCAAGTCGGGACTATATACTTGGCAGCCATATAATGGTTCCACACATGAAATTGATTACTTAAATGTTCTTGAACGACTACGACATTATGTGGCGGTACTATTTAATTGATTTCGTGTATATTTTTGATTTAATAATTCATCCACTTCTGTAATAACTGTGCCCAAATACACACATTTATTGATTTTCTTCCTGGCCTTTTTATTTGCTTAATTGCCCTTAATTTTTCTTTTTCTATTATTTTTCTATTCCCACGAATACCTATTTCTTCTATTAAAAATGCCCGAAGTTGAAAAATTTGATTCATCTGTCCATAAAATGTTATCAAAATAATTAGGATCTTTGCTCAAATTTGTAATCATTTGTTGACAGAAATCTAATCGCTTTCTTTTATGAACATCGGTAAGTTCGTATACCGGTAATATTTTGTACGGCTTATAGTTGTGCTTTCTTAAAAGTCTATGTATCGTCGCACGGCTTTTCTCTAATGCATTAATAGCACTGTTTAAACTAGTTTCGGAATTTTCTAAAATAAAAATGTTATTATGCATTTAATATGTATATAAGAATTCAATTTTTACCTTCAAAGTAAAGCAAAGTATTAAGATCTTCATCATTTCCTATATTATGATAGTACGTTTCTTCCGCTCAAACATGTTATCATTTACTACACGACGATAATTGTATAAAAATGTATTTGCAGAAAGAGTCTGTCGATCCGGATAAATCAGCCTAAGTATACTCTCTTCTTGCCGCTTGTTTGTTTTTGGTATTTTTTACATAAATTGAAAATATATCCACTTTTTCATCTGCAGTATAACCCATTTTGGACTGACAGCTTATAATAAATTAATGATTGTTTCATTTTGAAATCTCAGTTGCATAGCCACCTATGGTTGTATAGTACCATACGCCATTATAGAAATTCTACGCCACTGGCGGAATAGAAATTTTAGCACAATTTTTCGCTTCTCCAATACTTTTTACGTAGGTAAATAAAGTACTCTTTCCTCATAAGGATAAAGTCAATATTTCTCGAGATATTTTAAGTTACCTAAGCTTGCATATAGCTGAGTTTAATAAAGTATCCAAATAATAATAACATTCTCTCAGTGAACAGTATAGTTTTATTCAAGTTGTAAGTGCTACCTCAGGACCAGGAAGACCACCTACTAAAGTGGACTTCCTCTATATGAATACGCAAATGTGTTTTTAAATTAATTTTCTGTGCAAAAGATTTCAGGCAAATTTCACATTTGAAAGGTTTTTCGCCTGTATGGATACGAAAATGTCTTTTTAAATCTCTTTTCTGTGCAAAAGATTTTAGGCAAATTTCACATTTGAATGGTTTTTCTCCTGTGTGACTTCGAGTATGAACTGTTAATTGTTTAGCAGTTGGAAAAGGTTTTGAACAAATTTCACATTTGAAAGGTTTTTTGTATGTATGAATACGCAAATGTGTTTTTAAATTAATTTTCTGTGCAAATGATTTCAGGCAAATGTCACATTTGAATGGTTTTTCTCCTGTGTGACTTCGAGTATGAACTGTTAATTGTTGAGCAGTTGAAAGAGATTTTGAACAAATTTCACATTTGAAAGGTTTTTTATCTGTATGAATACGCAAATGTGTTTTTAAATTAGTTTTCTGTACAAAAGATTTTAGGCAAATGTCACATTTGAACGGTTTTTCGCCTGTGTGACTTCGAGTATGCCCTAGTAATTGTTCAGCAGTTGAAAAATATTTTAAACAAATTTCACATTTGAAAGGTTTTTTGTCAGTATGAATGTGCAAATGTGTTTTTAAATTGCTTTTCTGTGCAAAAGATTTTAGGCAAATGTCGCATTTGAATGGTTTTTCGCCTGTGTGACTTCGAATGTGAACTATTAATTGTTTAGCAGTTAAAAGAGATTTTGAACAAATTTTACATTTGAAAGGTTTGTTACCTGTATGAATACGCAAATGTGCATCTAAATTACTTTTGAATCCGAAATGTCTTGAGCAAATGCTGCATTTGTATGGTTTTTCGCCTGTGTGGCAACGTATATGTGATTTCAAATGTTGATACTGTGAAAAAGATTTTGAGCAAATTTCACATTTGAAAGGTTTTTTGTCGGTGTGAATATGCAAATGTCTTTTTAAATTACCTTTCTGTGCAAAAGATTTTAGGCAAATGTCACATTTGAATGGTTTTTCGCCTGTGTGACTTTGAATATGCCTCAATAATTGTTGAGCAGTTGAAAGAGATTTTAAACAAATATCACATTTGAATGGTTTTTCGCTTGTATGTGTATGCAAATGTATACTTAAATTATGTTTAGATGATAAGTGTCTTGAGCAAATGCTGCATTTGAATGATTTTTTTCCTGTAGGGGAACTTGAATTTTCAATGGAATAGTTTGTGTTTAGAAAACGTTTCAAACAAATGTTACATTCACTTGGCTTTTTGTCAGATTTCGAACACTTACAAATATTGTCACTTAAACCAATGTCACCTCCAAGTGGTGACTTGAAATTATCAATAACATTAAGTTGATGTCGAAGATTTAGTGTGTCCTGTAATTCTTGTTCAAAATCTTTATCAGAAGCTTCAGTTTTGATATTGTTGATTCTTATTTTGTTGGATTTACTTATATACATCTTCCTCTGTTTTAAGCCATGATTAGTAGAGAAATGACAAAAATATTCAACTTTATTTTTGTAAAGATTTCCACAAATTTCACATATAATAATCCCAGTTGAAGAATTCCATTTTATATAATTTCCTTTTAATAATTTTCCTATAAGGAATAAATATATTGGAACAACAAAGTTTAAAAAGAAATTGAAATTAGTTATAGAAGATTTATCTATAGGGCATGTCCATCAACTGACAGTTGACAATACTCTTGAGGAAAAATAATGATTTGGTTAGATTTCAGAGCGTGAACTCTGTAACAGAATAGAAAGGAAATTTCTTTCTATGTTAGAAAGTTTCTTATAAAGTTACTCCGTATGTCTATTCGGAGACTTTCGAGTAATTCCGTGTGAATATTCGGCAGATAGAAATAGAAACGGCTACAAATCTGTTTTTATATACATACTTATCCCGTTTTGCCATTGTTTATGTTAATTATTGATTATGATTAGGTTCCAATTATTGTTTATTTTTAATTAAACATGAATAGGTAATTTTTTTAAATAAATGGGTGGTATATGATTAAATAAACTTGGTAATAGATTTTTTTTCGTCTACTTCGCATTTTTAAGAATACCTTGTGGTTGACTTACATATCATTTTTATTATATTATTCTGCCAAACTATGATAATTAATATAAAAACATAAAAAAAATTGAAAGTAAAACAATTTGAACCTACGACCCTCACTGTACAAGGCAAGTGATTACCCATCCTCTCGGTTTTTAAAGATTGGTAAAAAGTTAAACATTCTGTATAGAATGGCAGGATGAAAAGACATCGAAACAAAACCCAGAAATGGAAATAATTGATATTACTGGTAACTAAATGTCAAAAGCATCACAGAATATAAAAATCTGAAAATGCTTTCAAGTTAGATAGTACTCATTTCCTTATACCCGAGCTCGTCCGAAGTTTACAGGAAAAAGTCATAGAGAGTAGCATTTGTTGATAGAAAGAAATTTCTTTTCTTTGCTATTTCTTTTCTATTTCTATTTCTATCAAGTTACAGAGTACGCGCTCAGATTTGTAATTTGGTTGTTTTGTATTGATTCAATGATCCTTTTTATTATAAAAAGTTATATATAACTTTTAAAATACCTAAGCAACTAAAACAACGTCGAAAAAAACACTAAATCAAAATCAAACAGCTATTAAGAACCACCTGTCGAGCAAAGAATGCTTGTTTATTATCAGATGTTGTATGTTCCATGTCAGATTCATCAGGGCATGATGTCACGTGGACATGACCTATATGGAACTAAACAAAGTATCAATCCTTTTTGTATTTGAATATTTTCAAATAAAGAAACAACTATCTGCTTAGATTATACTTCAACAGAAAATATGATTAATTAAAACTTCATCCAAGTAAACACAAGCCAACTTTTTTCATTGGCACACTAATTCATGCTTTGATTAATAAATAGAGTAGATAAATTAATAACCAGCCATACTGATAACACACTTTGTTTACAACCAACATCTAAATTGATTCTCTCATTCCAAATACATACAGCAAAAGTCACTGATTCCAATAACAATGCTGAGTTGTATGAATTTAATTTAATGGAAATATTTATCTTAGCTTAGATTTATTTATTACTTTTAGAATTAATTTTAGTTGCCCTAGATATTTAATTATTAACATGTTTACTCACCTCTTAACTTGGATGGTTTTCTTTGTTTCCTTTTTGAATATTTCATATTAGTTTTAATTTTGTATGGATTGATTTTAATTATGGGTCCAATATTTAAATCTTCGTCAGTTTTCTCTTGTTTAATTGAACTGATAATTTTTCCAAATAAATTAGTTTGAAAATTTGGGGTATGAATCTCTCCATCAAATTCATGTTTGATATCCATAATTTCCACCATACTTTCCTTGAAATTAACCTTAATTTCTTGCGTTGTTTCCATAATAATTACTAATGCACTATGTGTAAGAAAGTAATGACCAAGTATATAAATTAAATAGACGAAAATGATAAAAACTGTTACTATTAATGTAAACTGTACTATGCGTATGACATAAAATCTATAATTCCACAGAATATTTGCAATTTCTCGTCACAAATTTTTTAAATGATTCTCCACTATCAACATACAAAAACAATAAACGAATACCGTCTGGAATAAACAATAAACACAAGATCGAAATTTTTTTGTGGTTATGTACGTTTGAAAATCACAGAAATACAGCCCATACTTTCACAGACCAGTGCATACTTTTGGTGCGGTTTCGCCATGGCCACCTCTAACACAAGGTGGCCATGGTTTCGCAAGTCGAAAACCACAAGCATACGATGCCAAAAACATCTGACTGCAGAACAATAGCAGCCAATCATAAGCCTTGCATACAGTTTCAGTTAAGGGTGTTTTATTGGTTGGGTCCACAAAGCACCTAATATACTAGTATACCTAGGTGCTTTGTGATTGGGTCTATTAAATACATACCAATCGATTTCGTTTCGAAAAACGATGACGTCAAGTTAACTTTGGTATATACCTTTTTGATCTGTCAAACCGCATACCTGCAGCACATTTACTAAATTGGTAGCTTTCTATCCTCGTTTAAAGTAGTTTTTGTCTTGTTTTTCATTTGTAAATAAACAAAGTCGTTGAAACGAATTGTATTTAGGACAATGACAATATTCTAAAATTCTTCAAGTTTTGTCATTTGTCTGTTTTTTGTCTAGTAATAAGAAGTCAATTTCATCAAACAGCTGTACCAGCAGAGCATCAAACGATTTCGCCTGTAATTGGTACTTTACGTCATACCGGTGACGTAGGAATTACCAATTGGTTAACCAAAGACCCTCCAACCATTAAAGTAGAGCACTGACCAAAGCGGGTCGAAATCGCTATATATAGTCTCCATGAAGCAACCAAAAATATACCATGAACTGAAAGTGTATGCAAGGCTCATGATTGGCTGTTTTTGGTATGGTATTGACACTGGCGCCCTATACTATTACCAAAGAATACAGTTGTTTGGTGTATTCTGTGCTATTACTAAAAATTGAAATACGGATTTCGATCTCCTTGTATAGCCATGTTATCTGTGGTATAGCCTCCGTGGTTTAGATTCTATGGTTTAGAGTCTATGGTTTAGAGTAACAGAACGTGAACTCTGTAACAGAGTAGAAAGGAAATTTCTTTCTATGTTAATAACACAAAACAGTCTAACCCACAAAACAGTCCAACCTTTATTCTGTTTTGTGGGCTAGACTGTTTTGTGTTCCTAGCATAGAAAGAAATTTCCTTTCTGTTTTCTGGGCAAATTATCCCCTGGGATATTACCCAATAAAGGAAAAAGAAGAAGAAGAAGAATTTCCTTTCTATTCTGTTACAGAGTTCACGTGCACATTTTATAAATTTCGTCTGATATTTAATTTATATACTTTCTTACGCATACTGTATTAGTAATTATTATGGAAACAAAGCAAGAAATTAAGGTTAATTTCAAGGAATGTATGGAGGAAATTATAGATATCAAACATGAATTTGATGGACAGATTCATACCTTAAATTTTCAAAGTAATTTATTTGGAAAAACTATCAGTTCAATTAAACAAGAGAAAACTGAAGATTCAAATATTGATCCCATAATTAAAATCAATCCATCATCCAAAATAATAACTAAAATGAAATATACAAAGAAGAAACAAAGAAAGCTATCTAAGTTAAGAGGTGGGTAATAAAATAAGTAAGTAGGTATGTATTCTGTATCAAGTTATTAATAATAACCATATTTCTGTCGACGCTTTTATAAAAAATGTTCAAAGCAATTGATTCAGCAAAGCTTTATGTACATATAATAACCTACAAATACTGGAAATTCTTCTTTGCATCATAAAACATAGTCTCAAAAGTTGAGATTTCAACTGTGAGTTGATATGTAACATTGGATTTGTGTAGAAAAGCATGTTGCATAGTGGTTGTAGGAAAATACTATTTACCTATTCTAATAAGAATACAGATTTATATTAATAACAGAAAATGTGTAACTATACATGTTAATAATTCAATATCTAGGGCAACTAAAATTTATCCTTCAACTATAAATAAATCTAAGCTAAGATAAATATTTCCATTGAATTAAATTCTCAAACAACACAGCACTATTATTGGAATCAGTGACTTTTGCTGTATGTATTTGGAATAAGAGAATTGATTTAGATGTTGGTTGTAAACAAAGTGTGTTGTCAGTATAGCAGGTTATTTATATAGTCTGTTTAATGATCAAAGTTTCAATTGGTGTGCAAATGAAACTTTCATTTATTGCAAATGAAAAAAGTTGGCTTGTGTTTACTTGGATGAAGTTTTAATTATATTTTCTGTTGAAGTAAAATCTAAGCAGATAGTTGTTTCTTTATTGAAAAAGATTCAAATACAAAAAGTATTGATACTGTGTTTAGTTCCATATAAATAAATTTATAACTAATTTCAATTTCTTTTTAAATTTTATTATTCCATTATATTTATTCCTCACAGGAAAATTATTAAATGGAAGTTATATAAAATGGAATTCTTCAACTGGGATTATTATATGTGAAATTTGTGGAAAACTTTACGAAAAGAAAGATGAATATTTTTGTCATTTCTCTACTAATCATGGCTTAAAACAGAGGAAGATGTCTATAAGTGAATTCAACAAAATAAGAATCAACAATATCAAAACTGAAGCTCCTGATAAAGAAATTAAACAAGAATTACAAGACACACTAAATCTTCAACATCAGCTTAATGTTATTGATAATTTCAAGTCAGCACTTGGAGGAGAAGTTGGTTTAAGTGACAATGTTTGTAAGTGTTTGAAATCTGACAAAAAGCCAAGTGTATGTAACATTTGTTTGAAAGGTTTTCTAAACACAGGCGAAAAATCATTCAAATGCAGCGTTTGCTCAAGAAATTTCTCATCCAAACGTAATTTAAATATACATTTGCATACACATACAAGCAAAAAACCATACAAATGTGAAATTTGTTCAAAATCTTATTCACAGATTCAGCATTTGAAATCACATATACTTACCCACACAGGAGAAAAAACAAAAAAATGCAGAATTTGCTCAAGACATTTCGGATTCAAAAGTAATTTAGTTTCACATTTGTGTATCCATAGTGGCGAAAAACCTTTCAAATGTGAAATTTGCCTAAAATCTTTTGCAATGAAAAGTGATGTAAAAAGGCATTTGCGTATCCATACAGGCGAAAAACCTTTCAAATGTGAAATTTGCCTAAAATCCTTTACAATGAAAAGGTGATGTAAAAAGGCATTTGCGTATCCATACAGGCGAAAAACCTTTCAAATGTGAAATTTGTTTAAAATCTTATTCACAGATTCATCACTTGAAATCACATATACTTACCCACACAGGAGAAAAAACAAAAAAATGCAGCATATGCTCAAGTCATTTCAGATCCAAAAGTAATTTAGATGCACATTTGCGTATCCATAATGGCGAAAAACCTTTCAAATGTGAAATTTGCCTAAAATCTTTTGCACTGAAAAGTACTTTAAGAAGTCATTTGCGTATCCATACAGGCGAAAAACCTTTCAAATGTGACATTTGCATAAAATCTTTTGCACTGAAAAGTATTTTAAAAAAACATTCGCGTATCCATACGGGCGAAAAACCTTTTAAATGTGAAACTTGCCTGAAATCTTTTGCACATAAAATTGGTTTAAAAACACATTTGTATATCCATACAGGCGAAAAACCTTTCAAATGCAAAATTTGTACAAAATCTCTTTCAACTGCTCAACAATTAACAAGGCATACTCGAAGTCACACAGGCGAAAAACCATTCAAATGTGACATTTGCCTGAGATCTTTTGCACAGAAATTTTATTTAAAAAGACATTTGCGTATTCATATAGCCAAAACACCTGTGATGTAGGGCGAAGTCCTCTTTAGTAGGAAAAATCCTTTGAAATGTGATGTTTGCTTGAAATTTATAAAAAAATTTGTTAGCTCATACTGAAGAAAAACCTGCGACTATCACTTGAAATCGTTTTCAGTAAAACAATTTATGTTTTTTTTTTCGAAAGCCAATGGATGGATTTTTACGATTTCTTGTCCACAGCATATATATATGTTGTTTTTAAGGAAGAAATTTATTGATGAATCTTCTTACCCATATACACGAGGTGTGAAAGGAAAGTTGTGTTTTTTCTTCTAATTCTGCAACACTCTGCGGAAGTTATTAGAAACATCCCATATTCACATTTTACGTCATAAGGATTAAAAGAAAAAAAATATTTGATATTCATTTTTTTTCTATAAAAAATTAATAAGTTTTTAGGGATACCGAACGCCCCCACGCGATAATTGTCTCCAAGCTAGTGCAAGTCATAGTGGTATTGTGCGACTATTTGCAAAAAAATGCAAAAAATATACTTTAACATCTTGTGTTAACTAAGAGTTTTTGTTAAATGCAGCAAATAATAATTGCACGCATACTTTAAACATTGTAATTTTAATTTGAAAATTGTTTGGTATTTGGGCTTGTCTTTATATTATAAATAATTTGTATAAAATGATAAATAATTATAGTCTTTTGTCTCCTGAAACATTTGTATGTTTTCCTAATTTACTAACACCCTGTACGTCACCCAATACAAGATTTTCTAATATAAGCAGAATTTTTTATAAAGAATCACTTTTTGTCGTAAAATAGAAAGTAAAAGATTGCTTTCCTCTTCTCGTCAACCAAATCCGTGAACACACTGTATATCATTTATTTGGCTAATATGGTAAGAGCACAGATTATAAATAATCTGTGGTAAGAGCTAATGTATTATTTCCTTCCTCCTTTTAGTTTCAACGACCATTGACAATTATTTATAGTTCCGTCAGATTTCTGATGATTTACTAGCCACTACTAATAATTTCTTCAGTAAAAAATATTTGCAGCTTTTTATCAATTTCTATTAAAGAAAACAACAAAAATAGTCTTGTAATGTAAATTAGTTGTAAACATACATATAATATAATATAACATAAGTAAATAAATAGAAATACTTGCAAAAATAGCAGTAAAAAAATGTTACTTTGGAAACTTTTTTAAAATTTTATAAAAATCAATATTTCACCGGGCGCGTCAAAATATATGTCCCATCATAGTGAGTTTCAAGATTATTTTAAGAGCAAACACATTTTTATAAATTTAATCTTATGATGCTCTTATCGTTCAGCTTTATCATACTCCTAAAGCAGCTCTGAGATTTGTTAAGCCATATTCTTGCGATCTAGCGTCTTAAAGCGATTCATTTTCGTGAATAAGTAATGACGTCACGCTTAAAAACGCTTGAAGCGGAAACTGGCGTGGTCGGGAGTGCGCCAGAAAACTTTGAAGCGGTAATTGACAGCATTGACAGAATAAATTGATAGAGAGTGGACCAATGGTGTAGCTATTTTTTGTTTGGCAATAATATCATGAATTTATCAACAAACTCATAGATAACAAAACATTTTATTTGACATTTTTTTTCCAAACAACATTTATATCTCTGCGGAATCCTTGCGAGGTACCAATGAACGATTTTGGAATGTCTGAAGGAATGTATAAAGTTGACCTAAATGGTCTAATGTTGGAAGTAGACCAGGAAACCTATTTATTATTAAAAAGTAAATACTGCTTAAACTCCAATATTTTATTTCATAGTTGATGGAAAGTTTTATTTAGGGATTAAGAATTTCAGAAAGAAAAAAATAAACAAGTACAGTATATGTGTCGAGAGAAATGTCATTGTCATATGTCAGAATATCGCTAGATATTTCCATTTTTGCGAGGTTAAGCGTGACGTTACAGGGGACTTCAATGCGAAGAATACAGTATGGGGAGGGAAGAAAACGAACAGGAGAGGAGTTATCCTGGAGGAAGTCTTGACAGCCAACGGGTTGGCGGTGCTGAATGACGGACTACTGCCCACCTTCATGAGGGGTGACGGTGGTTCGTCATTCATCGATATAACGGCATGTGATGAATGGCTGTGGGAAAGGGTGAGTAGTTGGAGGGTGCTGGAAGATGAGGAGAACTTGAGTTTACATAGGTATGTAGAGACGTATATAAGAAAAGAGAGAAAGGAATTATTGGAAGAGAGGGGATAGAGGTGGACGAAGGATGAGGCAGAGAATATGAGGAAGAAGCTAAAATAGGAGATAGAAAGAGGACTTGGATATGATGTGGAGAAATTGTACGATGTGATACAGGGCTGTAAAAGAAAGGAAAAGAGGGGAAATAGGCGTGAGCGGAGGGCAAATTACTGGTGGAATGAGGAGATACAGAAGTTGTGGAGGGAGTGTAAGCCAGAACGGAGACGGATGTTGAGGGGAAGGATAAATGGAAAAGGGGGATACAAGGAGAAGAAGAAGGAACTGGAGCGTAGGGTGTAGGGAAAAAAGAGGAGTTACTGGGGGAATTGGAAAACAATCCATGGGGTAAGGCGTATGAGATAGCGGTAAAAAGGATGGGTGGAAAAAGGAACAAGGTGCTTGAGGAGGGTTGGGAGAATGAGATTATATGGAAATTGTTTAATGTGGGAGAAGGAGGAGTGAAGGGTAGGTTTCGGGAAGTCCAAGATACTAGAGGGGTGGAGAAAAAGTGTGGGATAAGATCGGTATAGAAGTGGGAAGTACAGGAGGGAGGGAGGAACATTAAAGTAAGGGAAGCTCCAGGGATAGATGGCCTGAGAGGTGATATGGTAAAAAGGTTGTTGGAAGACAATGAGGAATGCTTTTGGGAACTATTCAACAGGGTGCTGAGGGAGGAAGAGTTTCCGGAAGCATGGAAGGTGGCCAGGGTGACACTGCTGGAAAAGATGGGTACCTAGAGAGGGGAATCGGCCGGGTGATTACATGCCTATCAGTCTGCTGTGTAGTATGGGTAAATTGATGGAGGGGATAATAAAGAATAGGATTGAGGAGGAAGTTGGTAGAAATGGGGGTTTTAGGGAAAACCAGTACGGGTTTGCAAAGGGAAAATCATGTATCTCGGCTTTGGGCAGGGTGATGAGATTGGTGGAAAAGGCTAGGGAGGGCAATTGGAGGAACAATAAATTGGCCCTTCGTGTATTCGTTGCTGAGGCTTGGAGTAGGGGAAGGGCTAGTTATAACTTAGTGGAGGACTACCTGACGGGGCGGGTGATAGTGGACTCTAGAGGGAGGAGATATGAGACGGGAGCTGGAGTGCCACAGGGCTCGGTTCTGGGACCGACGCTATGGAAATGTGTGTTTGATGAGGTTTGTGGGATAGTATATGTGAAGAGGAATGTGAGATTACGGTGTATGCGGATGATGTATGTCTGGTATGTACGGCAAAGGGAGAGGCGGAGAGGATTTGCAGGAAGATTGTGGAGACGATAGAGCGGTGCGGACTGGAAGTGGCGGAAGATTAGACGGTGGGACTGCTAGTGAAGGGACGGAGCAAGACGAGGGAAGTTGCGGTGACGGTGAAGGGAAGGAAAATTCGGATGGATGAGTCTGTGAGATACTTAGGGGTGTGGTTGGATAGCCAATTATCCTTCAAAACACACATGGCAAAGGCGGCACAGAAAACAAAAGTAAGAGCAGCAAGGCTGTGGAGATTGTTGTGCAATGTGAAAGGGCCGGGAGAGTGGAAGAGGAGAGTAATTGGTAGGACAATAGAGCAGAGTATGCTGTACGGTGCGGAAGTGTGGGGTGAAAGAGCGGGGGTGAATGCGAGGGTTAGGCCACTCCTGCGGGTGTAGAGAGGGATACTTCTGAGGGTAGTACAGGGATACAGGACAGTGGGTGGACTGGCGGCAGTGGTGCTGTCAAGATCCTACTCATTGGATTTAGAGGCTTGACCCAGGAATAAACGCTGGAGGGGTGCGACTGTAGAGGAGATGCAGGAATGTATGGAGGAGGGAATGGAGAGAAGATGGGAGAAGTATGAGGGCGCGCTAAAAGGAGCGATTGGGAGTAGGAGGGAATGGATGGACCGGAAATTTGGGGAGGAGAACTACTTCTTGACACAGGTGCTCACTGGGCATGGGTCGAGAGTAAGGTATAGTCGACGTAAAACATATAGTGCCTGCTATCTAATCGTATATACCCTTTAAGTTATGTTGCGGAGCTAGACTCTGAAAGGTATTATTATTATTTCCTTCTACTTACCAAACATAATTCTATATTGTATTTGACGTTACGTAATTGTTTAAAGGGCGTTCGGTTTAAACTGTATCGTGTGTATCATACCAAGTTTCGTCCAAATATACAATTGGCCGGTTTTCTTCTCTATATTTAGTTACTTGTTCCAAGTATGTATACCGCATATCCACTATTCTTCTGCTTTCCATGATTGTTTGACGTTTATTAATCATTTTGAATTTAAATCTTAATATTTTAATCCAGTTTTCAATGGTTTTCTTACAGCAATTTACATTACAGCCGGCGTTTGTTAATTTATTTCTTATTATTTCAATTGTAGGTAACTCATTTCTATTGTAACAGTCATAAATAGTGGTTTTTAATAATTTTATCAAAGGCCGATCCCTTATCACATCGCTTCTTGCGTTCATAAGGCCCATTCTTGGCTATTTTACGTATAGATGACAGGGGAACTTCTGTTAAATCAGATACTGCTTGCATTAATTCTGTTTTTTCATGGAAACCAAACTTTTCCCGTAGATTCTTATACACATTGAAACATATTTTCTGTGCTTCCAAATTTAAATGTCGAATCCTGTTTTTATTACTTCCACTATCACTAAAATCATCACTCTCATCACTATTATTTAAATTTTCGTCGTTGCTACACACAGTATTTTGGACCGAACTCGATATTTCCCAAGGACGCCACATGGTAAATATACAGTGCTTTTCAGATAAAAGTATCCACCTTTAATAACTTTTGTAATACTGGTATTTAGAAAAAATCCAAAAACACGTCAATTTATGTTGGAAGGGGCAAGCATTATGGCTTATTTAAACTTACTGGAAAAGCCACCCCTCACCCCTAGCAGCATCCCCTTTATTTTTTTAAATTACTTTTCATATTTTTTATGTAAAATTTGGATACTCCTCTTTGAGCTGATTTCAAAAATGTATAATACTTGTAGGTTAAAGTGGTTAATTTATGAGATAAACAATTTTTCTTTTAAGAGCACAAATTTTACTTATTATTTACTTTCACCTTATTTGCCTGTACTAAAATGGGTTGTACAACAGTTCAAACTCTTTAATCTTTTTAACTGTGCTATTTATTCTACTTAAAAATTCCAAACAACAAAAAACTCTACTTTTATTAAAGTTTGACATTGTCAACTAGAATTTTTAGTCACTATTGATAGTGTAATTTGATACATTATTTATTTTGTTTCTCTGAAATGGTTTACTCTTTGCAAGAAAGGATTGAAATTGTAGGTTTATACTACCAAAATAATAATTGTGCAAGAGCTGCTGTTAGAATATTTAACGAATTACATGACGGAAGACATGCAACTCATAAGTATGTAATTCAACTGATGGAGAAATTTACCACAACAGGGTCTGTTTACAATAAAGTGCATAAGCGAGAGGGACTCGTCAATAACGAAGCAATCCAAGTGGCAATTTTAGGGCAAGTCAGCTTAGAGGCTCAACAACCCCAACCGTTGTCAACAATAAGTAGAGCGATCGGTGTTTCATCTTCTACAGTTTTCCGAGTTCTACATAAATTCAAGTACCACCCATACAAAGTTAAGTTGGTGCAGGAGTTGAATGAAAATGATTTTGATCGTCGTCTAGAGTTTTGCGAATCAATGACGCAAATTATCAATAACAATCCACAATTGTTAAACAATATTTGCTTTTCTGATTAATGCTCATTTTCATTAAATGGCTTAGTAAGTAGGCATAATTGTAGATATTGGGCTGAAAGTGATCCACATATTATGCGTGAATTCCATACACAACATCCCCAAAAGTTAAACGTTTGGTGTGGTATCCTAGGTGACCACATTGTCGGACCTTTCTTCATCAACGGAAATTTGAATGGTGAATCATATCTTGAGTTACTCAGGGAAGGGGTTGACCCACGTATTACAACAATAATAGAAAATGATGATAACCTTTCCGAAGATTTACTGGTATTTCAACAAGACGGAGCTCCCCCACACTATGCTATGCCTGTCCGACAATTTTTAAACGAAACATTCCCTGCTCGTTGGATAGGTAGAAGGGGGCAGATGATGGAGTGGCCACCTAGGTCACCGGATTTAACACCCCTAGACTTCTTTTTATGGGGGTATTTAAAAACAAAAGTTTATGCTACCCAACCAGAATCTCTGGATGATTTACGAGAGAGGATAGAAAATGAATGTCGACAACTAAATCCAGCCGTATTAAGCAATGTCAGAGAGGCATTTCAAAATAGATTATACCATTGTATGGAAGTGAATGGTACTCATTTTGAACACTTATTGTAACTTCATAATAAATAGCACAGTTAAAAAGATTAAAGAGTTTGACCTGTTGTACAACCCATTTTAGTACAGGCAAATAAGGTGAAAGTAAATAATAAGTAAAATTTGTGCTCTTGAAAGAAAAATTGTTCATCTCATAAACTAACCACTTTAACCTACAAGTATTATACATTTTTGAAATCAGCTCAAAGAGGAGTATCCAAATTTTACATAAAAAATATGAAAAGTAATTTAAAAAAATAAAGGGGATGCTGCTAGGGGTGAGGGGTGGCTTTTCCAGTAAGTTTAAATAAGCCATAATGCTTGCCCCTTCCAACATAAATTGACGTGTTTTTGGATTTTTTCTAAATACCAGTATTACAAAAGTTATTAAAGGTGGATACTTTTATCTGAAAAGCACTGTATAATGTGTAACTAACAATAAAATTTCTAATAAATATTAATATTTACCTACAATTTCCACACAAAACACACTACACTTTCTTGATGTCACACCACCGACTATCACCGACTGAACACCTGCAAACAAGTGTGCGTTTTCCCTCGCAAATAAATAAATCCTCTCTCAAAAATAGTTATAGTTCAGTCAAAGATGTAAAAAATAATGAACTTTTTTGAAATTTAATTTTTAATAAAACGTGATATAAGGTAGTGTTAATTGTTAATTGTCTGGTATTGTGCTTAAGATGTTTTTAAATATAAATAGCAATAGCAAACGTGATTTTTACGTGAAATTGAAAATGTATGTCAACGACATTCTAAATAATTGGTATGGAGTTGTCATTATTGTCTCCTAATAGTCTTTGTGGAAAAGTGATTTTTGTGGCAAAAAAAGAGTTTACGGTCAACGAAAAATATTGTAATTAGCTCATTTGTTAATGGGCGATTAAGAAACTCAACTATTAAAGGCACTCACTTGCTATCGCTCTTTCGTGCTTTAACCAGTTCCGTTTATTAATCGTCTTCATTAACAAACTAGTTTATTAAATAACTATTAACGATTATTACTTGAAATTATAACATTAAATGAATTTATCGTCAACTAAGTAAGCATTTTAAATAATTATAATATTGACTGGGCTATGACGGTATACTCTTATTCATAGGATCAAACAAAAAGCCGGCAACTTTAAGTAGGCACTATACCGTTTACGTCGACTATACCTTCACAAGATTGGGAAAAGAGAGACTGGATTGTGCGAGAGATGTGAAGTGGAGGATGATGTGGGGCATGTGTTCAGATGCTGGAAGAACGTGGAGGAGCTGGAAAAATTAGAGCAGAAACTAGGGGAGGCCGTGTATTGGGAGGACATGGTGGAGATAATGTTGAGGGGAGTGGAGGAATGGATGGAGGTAAGTGACGTAGTGGAACGAATGATTAGGGGGAGAGAAGGAATTGATATGACATGAGAGATAGGAGTAATAGAACGGAGAATATGACGGAGTGTGTGTGAGGGACCGCCGCCAGTCTCGAAGTATTCTAGGGTAGTGATTCCGAGGCGGGAGTAATGGCGAGCTTTGAGGTGGGTTCGGCTGGAAGGCATCCCTTGGGATGAGTACAACACTGTCTAGGTCATGGGACATGGCCCATTCGAACATGAGTTTCCCATCTCGGCCCGAAAAAAAAAAGTACAATCGTTGTCACAACACAAGACAGAGTGAAACCGATAAAGACGTAATGGCGTAGCTTAATTCAGGCACAAAATACATATATGTACATTTCCATTTGTTGTAATTGGACATACGAGGTCAGCTCACATAAAATTAGAGTGCCTTTGATACATTCAGGGAAGTATGACGTAACGAGAAACTTTCGTGAATTTGACTGTATTTCAGTATATTAAGTCAATCACAAGATAGGTCGTTTCTTGGTCTAGATCAGCTATCAAATCAAATTTAACTTATGTTATTCAGATGATGATATTCTCATATTAATTTTAACAAAATTTTTTAGCATTGTTATTATTTTCTCATTATATAGTGGAGTTATCAAGAAACAGTTAGTTTAATTTATAACAGTAATATTAAGTATAGGTAAGTGGAATATTAAAACACAGAATGAACATTAGTATAAATGTTATTTTGTTTGACATTCTCTCTCTCAGTACGAATTCATTTTGCTAATGTTGGTATAAAATAATGAATTTAAAAAAAAATTATCAATTTAACATTATCTCTCTCACATTTTCCCTTAAATTTAACAAAACCCCATCTTCATATTGATGGTATTTTCCCATTAAAATTTCATCGGACAATCCTTTATTCACATTAAACTTGAGCGAATCTACATAGCATCATCAAAAATGTGTTATTTTTTAATCTATTCTGATTCGCATTTCTTTACATGTGCGCAACTAGAGCCACATTCTCGAACAGATACCTCAGAAAATTTTTTCCTGTTTAAATTTTCCACATCATCCAGTTTAAATGTGGTATTATGCATTGCTACAGTTCTTAACAAGTGTCCAGATTTTTTCTATTGGATTGAATTTCAGATGATGAGGTGGCAACTCCAAAACTTTATACCCATGTTTTTATTGCTTCATATAAAGGGGGTTTTGTTTTACTGGCACCATGGACAGCCATTCTAACATTTCTGTTTTGCTACATGCTGATGTAATATTTTTTTCAGTTTCCACATTATAGGTAGGTTAGGTTAGGTTAGGTTTATGGTGAGGGGGTCTATAAGGCACTCCACTGCGACTCGCAAGAGTCTATTGTGGCTCACACCTATTCAGATTTCACCAAACAAGTTCAGCTTCTTAACAAAGCCGATTAGCTTATTTGGTGAATGATAGTTCAGGTCCGAGGGCGAGAGAGCATCCCTGCCAAACATCAGATACCTGATTCGAGCCGCGGCGGGGCAGGCACAAATTATATGCTCTGCCGTTTCATCACCTTCCAGACAAAGACGGCAGGTCGGATCTTCGGACAGTCCAAGTTTTAGCATATGATGATTCAGATGACAGTGGCCTGTTAAAAGGCCTGTTAGACAGCGTAGGTCATGCCTGCTATACCTAGTCTAACATTTGTTTGGAGACATTCTTCGAAGGATGTATGAAAGCCTTTGAATGAACCAATCCTGGTAAATTATGCCAGAAGTCTAAAGCTCTTCTTGCCGTCCAGGTATTCAGTGTTTGTTTGGCAAAACACGTGTGGCACCCTCCCTTGCAGGAGAGTCTGCCTTCTCGTTTCCTTCCATGCCAGAATGGCCAGGAATCCAGACCAGCAATACTTTATTGAGTTCTCCTATTGAGGAGAGTCTTTTTTGGCAGTCTAAAACCAATTTCGACGTTACACGGTGAGAGCTAAGTGCTTTCAAAGCCGCTTAGCTGACCGAGAAAATTTTTATTGTTCTATGTATGAGATTGGTTTGCTCCAATCTCTCCATACATGAAACAATGGCGTAAATTTTCGCCTGAAATACGGTTGCATAGGATCCTAGAGAGGTTGAGATTTCTGTCCTAGGTCTTCGCCCGTATACACCTGCACCAGAGCCTGAGGGTGTTTTTGAACCGTCTGTATACCAACAGCTGTCTGCTCTTAATAGTTCATCTTTACGGAGGACCCATTTCATCTCTATTTGCATTATGTCAGAGGTCATTCCCATAATACTGTGACTTTCAGTGCCCACTAGCATTCTGCTTCGTTCTGTATAAGCCTGATTTGTGCATTCAGAAATATGCACAATTCTGTATGTTGTCCATCTAGCCTCTCTTTCCAAAAATATATGGAGAGGAGGTAGATCCGGAAGGATTTCCATGGCTGCTGACGGTGTGGAGCTGATAGCACCAGTAATTGCCAGGCAAGCCTGTCTCTGTAAACTAGAGAGCTTTGCTTGGGCCGTCCGCTGTAAAGCTTTTGGCCGCAAGGCAATAGCTCCATATGTGATCATTGGTCTAGCGATCATCACATATATCCAATAGATTTGTTTGGGTCCCGTGCCCCAAGTTTTTCCACAGATCCTACGACATGTCCACAAGGATAGTCTGGCCTTATGGAAAACTTTTTCCAAGTGAGCGTCCCAAGTAAGTTTCATATCTAGGATAATCCCCAAATATTTTACTTCCGGTGCAAATGGAATAACCTCACCATTGTAGGAATGTGGTGGAAGATCCTCCAACTTTCTTTTCCTAGTGAAGGGAACTATTACAGTTTTACCAGGGCTAACAGACATCTGTTTCCTCTGACACCAACTGTGGACATCGTCCAACGTCTTTTGGAGGATATTATAAGCTACCCTTCCAGACTTGGTCCTTGCCAAGATGACAAGGTCGTAGGCATACGCTTGCAGTTCTACCCCTCTTCTTTCGAGAGCGCTAAGCAAGTTATCTATCAAGAGTGACCATAGTAGGGGAGATAGTACTCCGCCTTGTGGGCAGCCCCTGGAAACCTTAAAGCTAATAGTGTCGTCCTGAAGAGATGTAGTGGCTATTAGTGAGCATGGCATATATCCAACCGGAAATGGTTGGTTTGATGCCCTTTTCAGTCAAAGCTGAACCAATGGAGGTCGGTAGTGCATTGTCAAATAAGCAGGAAAGGTGTTAGGCTAATTGGTCTGACCGATTTAGGGTGTGGGTCTGTGCGGCCCACTTTCGGTATATATACCACCCTAGCCGCCAACCAACTGGGTGGTATGTAATTCCACGCCAGACTAGCTCTGTACAGTTTAATGAGGATGGGTAAAAGTAATTCCAGTCCGTTTTGATTACATTATAGTAAGAAGCATTACCCATAACCATAACTGATTTTTAAGGCATAATGGGTAATAGTTGTTCCTGAACCCACTTCAAAAAGTTTGGTTCACGCCATCATGGTAATATCCAATTTTAGAACCTATTATAAAAAACAATAAATTTTATCAAGGCTCACGGTAACAATATGTCATATAAGAGACATTTTTAATTATTGTGTTTGTCTTATTTGACTATTGGAATTATCTTTTGTTAGATATTGTTTTAAATCACAATGATACACTTGTAAGTGACAATAGTATAACTTTCCTATTGTAGAATTAAGATCACCACATTTAAAAATTGTATTTCTTCAAATTAAGTTGAAACAGGTTATATCTGATATACTTAAGTGAAGTCTTCACAAATATATGGAACAACAGTTACTTACAAAATAGAAAGTTACGGACGCAACGGTCCAGGCTATCAAATACGGTGCAAATCGGCCGAGCAATAGAACAAGCGTAACTGAGCCACAACCAAGCTCGAGTAACACTTTTGATTCAACGGAAAACACGGGGACCTACTATAAACAAATGTTACGAAATTTGAAAGATATTAATAAACGGAGTAAGAAATACACGGTGTTTCAATCTGCCGGGAAATCGACCAAGCGTAACAAAGCCACATCCAAGTTCGAGTATCCCTTTGGATTTAAATGCAATACAGAAAACGACAAAAAAATTATATTTGGTTCCTGAGTTTAGGTGAGAAAGTTATAAATCTACCTGGTAAACGAACAAGCGTAACTGAGCCACATCCAAGTTCGAATATACCTTGGGATTTACATTAAATACGGAAAACAACCGAAAAATAAATAAATTGGTTCCGGAGTTAAGGAAAGAAAGTTATTAATCTGCCTGGTAAACGAAGAAGCGTAACTGAGCCACATATCCAAGTTCGAATATCCCTTTGGATTTGAATTAAATACCGAATACGACCGACAAAGAAATATATTCGTTTCGGAATTGAGGGAAAACGGTTATAAATCTACCGGGTAAACGAACAAGCGTAACTGAGCCACATCCAAGTTCGAATATCCCTTGGGATTTACATTAAATACGGAAAACAACCGAAAAATAAATAAATTGGTTCCGGAGTTAAGGAAAGAAAGTTATTAATCTGCCTGGTAAACGAAGAAGCGTAACTGAGCCACATATCCAAGTTCGAATATCCCTTTGGATTTAAATTAAATACCGAATACGACCGACAAAGAAATATATTCGTTTCGGAATTGAGGGAAAACGGTTATAAATCTACCGGGTAAACGAACAAGCCTAACTGAGCCACATCCAAGTTCGAATATCCCTTGGGATTTACATTAAATACGGAAAACAACCGAAAAATAAATAAATTGGTTGAGGAAAGAAAGTTATTAATCTGCCTGGTGAACGAAGAAGCGTAACTGAGCCACATCCAAGTTCGAATATCCCTTTGGATTCAAATTAAACACAGAGAACGGCCGAAGAAGTAACATATTGGTGTTATTTTAATATTATTTCTACTTCTATATTCTTGTTTTAGTAAAATTAATAAGCTATTTTCCTTTCTCAACTTTTATTACAACGACATTACTTAACATAACATTGACAGACATCAAAAAACATTTTCAACAAAAACTTGATATTTTATTTTAAACTATAAACTAATACTAACAGTACCTATGGGTTACAAGTTTTAGGGTATGTTTAACAATTAATCTCAACATCTCCCATACTAGATTCAAACCACTTATTGTAATTCTCCATCCACGCAAACGCAAAATTCATCACATTTTTTTAGAAAGTCCTGTTGATAATCTAAGTTTTTAAATGCCCGATTATAGTTTTTTGAAGCCTTGGGAAATGAAGAATTGAAAATGTCAAATAAATTGTCAAACATCTGAATAACTTCTGATGTTCCGTAGGCTGCTGCCGGTACAACATTAAACCTTGAGGCTGATCCAACGATGTATTAAAGATAGACCAGCCTTCACACATTATTACGTACACAATGTTTTGGTCGCAACATAAATCATGGAAAGTACAACGCACAGAAGCGTATATTTCGAAAGGGTTCATTTAAACTATTTTATGAAAATTATTTACGTAATTAATTTTTTCGTTTGAATAAGTGGAAATTATATCGAAGATCGTAACTTATATACAAGTTATTTTTTTAATAGATACCTTTGAAGGAATTTGAGGTTAAAACAAGTTTTGCACTGCAGATTATAAACGTGTTAATATAATATTGAAAGGTTTTATTTTCAATTTCATCTAAATTGATAGTAAGCGTTCTAAACTTTTTTCAGCTTCGCAACCAACAGTAACTGGAATTTTTGACGCTTTTTAACTTTTCCAAAAGTCTTTTTAATTCCTAGTTTATCACCTTCTAAAAGTATAGAACACCTGTTTGCAATGAATTTTTTAGTTAAAGATGTTTACCACAAATCCAAAAATATAAGCCACTACATCCTTAGTACGGTATCCGCCAAAATAAACAGTACCGAAAAAGAGAGTGCTGTGGAGTTGTTTATGTAATATGGATTTGTCATATTTGACTTAATTGTCATTAGTTGATATATTAATAGTACGCTACAGTTAAATTTGATTTAAAAATGGTTGTAACAACGGAAGAAAAAGTGTTTTGGTAGAGCATTATTTTCGTTCATACGGAAAAGGTCGTAATGATGGTTGGTCCAAGCTTAGAACAGGTGTCAATAAAATATCAACAAAAATTTAATAAAGCAGCTCCTAGTAAAAGTGTGATGTTAGCTGTTGTTGAAAAATTTCGTCGCACTGGTAGTGTATTGTGTCAACGTAGAGGTTCTTCAGGTCGTCGAAAAACAGTATGCACTAACGAAAATGAAGGACGTGTTTTTAACCAAGTTGTGCAATCACCTCAAGGAAGTCTTGTAAGAACTGCATGTAAACTCAACATTAGTGAAACGTCTTTACGTCGCATGTTCAAATCAATTGGTGGTTATCCATACCGTATTCAAGTTGGACAACGACTAAATGCTGCGGACAAACGTGCAAGAGAAATTTACTGTGGTCGCATGTTGAGTTTAATTTACGAAGATCCCAAATGTTTGAAAAACATATGGTTTTCAGACGAGAGTCACGTTCATCTTAGCGTCTATATTAATCGACAAACAACCAGATTCCTTGGATTTGAACGTCCTGATGTCATTGTAAAGAAACCACTCCACAGTCTTCGAGTTACCGTTTGGTGCGCGGTATCTGGTCATGGAATGATTGGTCCTTATTTCGTTGAAGATGATAATCAGAATCCACTTACTGTCAACCAAGAGCGTTATAGAGAGAAAATTATTAAACCTTTTGTGAGAGATCTAAATAACTTTTGCCGAAATCTACAGTTTCGCACACAATGGTTCCAACAAGATGGTGCAACGAGCCATACAGCTGTGCGCACCTTAGACTTACTCCGTCAGCATTTCGATAATAGAATAATTTCTCAGGGAACAGACTTCGAATATCCGTCTCATTCACCTGATCTGACGCCACCTGACGCATACATTTGGGGCATAATGAAGGACAAAATATTTCACTCGGAATATCCGCCGGCGAATATTGCCGAACTACGGGAAAGAATACAAAATATTTTTCGGCAGTTACATCAACCACTTTTTATAAATATGTTTATTGACTTACAAAATCGATATGAAGCTTGTTTGCGTCGAAATGGTGAACATTTTGAACACTTACATTACAGAAATTAAAAATTAATTTTTATTTTTATTTTCGGTACTGTTTATTTTGGCGGATACTGTATATTCACTCAAAAAATAAACTGAAAGATAATCATGGTAACGAATCTTTTGACAATTCTTCGATCAGAAACCTGATAATAAAAGAAATAGACAATATTATTATGAAAAACGATGTTAAATCCCTCGTCTTATACCTATACTACGCTCATGCTACTATAACCTCACCTGTGAAATCATAAATGTCTTAAAAGCACCTTAATAGACAAACATCAATCAGAAACCAAATAAAAACACAATTATAATTAAAATCTTATTGACAAACTTCACCAAAATGACAGAAGTAGTTGAGGTTGCCAACAGGGTATGGGCACTCTGAACGCGCGAGGGTACTGCCACCTAGTGAGTCCCAACAGTACTAAAATTGCAGAATTAAAGAGAACTGTAACGCCGTTAGTTGTAGTTAATTTTAGTTTACAGATACTTCCTCTGCCAACCTAACCTAAAAACTCCTAAGAAAATTAAAGGTTTTTATTTTATGGACTTCAAAACATTTTACTTGTACAAAGTATCTGTATATGTTGAAAATATTGGAAATGCCCTACATATCAAATTATTCACCAGTTGGGAAGGTGCAAACACCAACCAAAATTTATACAAGGAAATTAATTAATGGTGAGTTTTATACAACTATAATTTTAACATTCATACAATGTACAGTGTCCCTAAGAAAAAGTAAACACCTAATTTTTATGTTGTAGCCATTCCATCCACAAGCAAGCGGTTTGAGGAGAATGGATGAGAGTAAATTAAGCCACTATCAGAAATGGTATGTATAAAATAAAATATCTTGTGTCTATTCCTTTTGTTATATTATTTAGTTTACTGAACTTCTAATTTTTATGTTATAGCTATTCCTTCCACAACTAACATTATTTGAAATTATTGAGCAATGATCAAATAATGGTATGTATAACATAAAATATCTTCTATCTGTATGATCCTTTTGTTATACTATTTGGTTTGTTTAATTTTCATCAAAAACAAACTTAATTACATATTTCATAGTAATATATGAGTAAATGAATAAATTGTCTACATATAATGCAATTATGGAGGTTCTACCTTTAAGAGGGGCAAAAAAGGATTTCCCGATGAAAGGTACAAGCATTTTTCAAAGGTAAGCAGTTTGGAGAAAGAAATAATGTAAATGTTCACAATCATTTAATGTGTGTTTGAGCTATATATAATTAAAAATATCCAAATGTAGCTACATAATAAATAATAAATTAGTAATGATAGTCATAATTTTGTAAACTAAGTTTTTTAAATAGTGTGCACATTTTAGTTAGCTGTGTTATTAGAAAACATCTGCAAACTGTAGAAATGGATGTGTTTCATGTTTTTTTTAATATACATCTGCCCACAGAAACGGTTGCTGATAGATAAAACTATTTTTTGGTTTGTATGAAAAAATGTTATTCTTTATGTAAATATTTTTGAAATAGGTACATTTGTCAGTTTACTCACATTACTTTATTTACTGATCTTTCTGTTTGTCATTAAAAGATGTAAAAAAACGTTTTATTTGTTCTGTACTTTCTTATATTAAATAAAATATATAAACTTGATGATTATTGCTTTATTTTTCCCATATCCGGCATTATATGGTCCATTTTTTGACATTTCATTTAATTTAACAAGACTATTTGATTGTTATTATTGTAATATCAATCAAATGTTCAGTTATTTTAAATGAAATATCAAAAAATTGACCATAAATGCCATATTTCAATAATAGTAAAATTACAGTAAATTTGAATATGCCGCCAAAAACTGTAAAATTACAGGAATCTGCTTTTTCAGCTGTTAGCGAAGTTCACAACCATGTGAAAAGTGTTAAAAGTACTGTTGGGACTCGCAAGATGACGCCACCCGTCAAAATTAGTTCGTCGTAGGGAGCGCCACGGTCAGATGCCTATCTATAAGTATGTTATCTGTGGTTGCCAAGCTAAAAATTTATAAACTATTTTACTATGGCATTAATAGAACATAAAAAATTGTAACCGAATATCAAAAAGGTGAGCTGGACCGAAAATTGGTCATATCTATTTTAAATGCTTTCCACTTTTTTCTTACGATATAATTAGAAAATGCTCTGCTAAAATCTAAAATATATTCATCAATTACGATTTTTGTTATACGAGATTTGTAAGAAGAGTCTGGTCTTAAATATGTTGGGACAACCAAAATGTAAATAAGGCTTGTCTATCTTTAATACGTCATTGGGCTGTGTAGGGATCACGACAAATAGAATTCTATTCTAGTGACGTCACCAAAAGAGAGATTAATCATTTTTTCTATCACTTAAGACTTGTAGAATGAAGTAGATTCTAAGAAGGTGGAAGGAGACCCTTCAGATTCTGTGTCATGATACCAATTTATTACTCTCGAACGATGTGGAACGTTTTTGCTAGATAACGTGACGTCAGTAAAATTGGGCGGAGTAGAATTCAATGAGACCTCTGGCGGAGAAAATTGTAATTGTCGCAACGAGTAAAATAATTCGTTTTGCATTGTTTTTGTATTATATTTAAGTCAACGTGATTACCGTAAATTCGTACTTTATCTGTTTAATTTTGTGTCAGTGACAAGCTTAAAACTGTGTTTTTCTATTCAACTCAACTGTCATCATTTCTGAGGTAATATTCTTATAATAATCAGAGATATTATGGAAGAGGTTATGTTATTCTATTTTTTGTTTTCATTGCAGATCAAGTTTGATTGCAATATTTTGTACCTTTTTTAAAGTTTAATACTTTGAATTATGTCGCTGCATAATCGAAACTGTTGTGGATTTGGTTGCACTAGCCGTAAAAGGAAAAATCCCGATTTATCTTTCCATAAATTTCTTCCCATGTGAAGAATGGTAAATATTGAAAATACGTTTGGAGTTATGAAAAATATATCTCAAAGAAAGGCTTGAGCAACGAAAGTAAAAATGGGGAAACCAGTTACAGATAGTATGTCCGTGTGTTCTTTACATTTTAAAAGGGAAGACTACTATAGTCAAGGTTAGTACCAAGTGTGTAATAGTTATAAGTTAATAGTGGATGGTATAGCTTATATTTGTAAAGGTGAACAGTATATAAATGAGTAACATATTCTTCAGGTCTTGGTGAGAAAAAGTATCTTCTTTTAAATGCAGTACCTTCCTTAAAACTACCACAGTCAAGCCACGACCACGACCATTAGTTCATAAATGTTGCATTACGTTTGTACAAAAATAAACTCAATTTCAAAAAAATAAGTGTTTTTATTTATTCAATACATACAGTATTCACAATGAAGAAATCCAAAAGGTAAGTCACAATAAAATATACAAACATAAACATAATTAACACTCCCGGTAACACTTAAAAAGTTGAACATACCTATTACTCCAAAAATAAAAATATTAGGAGTCAAAATTTAGTTTAACAATACAAATTACTAAAGCACAATCAAAGAAAAAGCAAAAGTTTTACAAAACACACATTGAAAATAACTAAAACAGCAAAATAAAACCACTTAAACATCAAAGGGATTATACGGCAGCCGATTTGTTTTACTCGTTGCTAAGATGACATTGACATTTCAGAGCGCCATCTATCGAATTCTACTTTTCCCAATAGAATTCTATTTGTAGTGATCCCACCACTGATCTACACACGTCCAGTAATTTAGTCGAGTGGAACTAGATTTTAGTACTCGACTCGAATAAACGCAAATTTTTAGTTTAGTAATTAGTCGTTAGTCGAGTTGTCTCTTTAGTACAGTTGAATAGAAAGCTGTCTATTTTTTGGTCGAGTAGGGCTCTCTCATTCTCATTCTACTAATTTGAAGAGCGTTGGGACACAGGAATGTAGTTATCAGTTTAGTCGAGTAGTTTAGTACAGAGAGGCTAAATTAATTGCAGGTGGTATTTCGGGCTTTACATATTTGTGTTACTGTGTTTTTGAAAACTTGCGTCGCTTTTTATGATGGCTAGGTGGTCAGAAGAGAACTTTATAAAATTTGTTGAACAGTACATAAAATATGAATGTCGTCTATGGATAGCTGAATACAAAAACAAACAAAAGCGGCAGCTAGCGTATGCAGAAATCAGTGAAAAGATGGGCATTGATGGATTTGGTCCTAAAGACGTGATACAAAAAATAAAAAATATAAGGTCGACTTATAGTCAAGAACTGAAAAAAATAAAAGATTCAGAAAAATCAGGAGCTGGTATTGATGATATATACGTTCCCTCTTTGAAGTGGGTGGTTCAAAATTTTGGAGGAAACATTGAAATCGGTTTCAGCTAGCTGTAGTAGACAAACACAAGCAAATACGTTAAGTTTTTGTATGAATATACTTATATCTTTTATAAGTTCCTTGTGGCATTACTTGTTATTTTTTCTTATTTTCTTGGTAATCAAACCACAATAATGTTTTAATCTTGACAACGGTAGCTGGAACGCTACCGAAACGTTGAAATAAAAAAATAAAAAAACATTATTGTGGTTTGATTCCCATGAATATACTTATCTTATATTTCCACAACCAGTTGTTTTTTTATGAGAAACCCCTAAAAAAATTCACAATTTTTTGAGTTGAAAATTTTTGTACGTTATTTCTTATATACGGGGGTAATACGATGAGTAGTATGACAATAATTAGGACGAACGAGAGGAATTTAGATCAAAATAGGCAGCTGAATAAATAGACAGATATAAAGAACCAAAAAGAGGAAGACATTCTGATACTTTCTTTACGGATTTTATTTATTGTAAAATTTACAACTCTATACCAATTGAATGGACAAAGTTAAACTATAGTTTGTAACTTATAAATATCAACCCACGTGACTTCTGTCATAACTGGACTATGTTGCCAAGCTCTTGAAATAGTATGAGAATCTAGTAAATGTCAAATGAAGTTATCAAATATTCTTCTTTTTATTTGGCTATAGGTAGGTTTAGTTTTTGATAGTTACTGTATATAAACAAACTTGAACTTATTTCTGTATAAAACTTTTATTTGTATGTTAAAAGTACAGCCCTAAGTAAGAAATTATTTTAAAACCTATTTGAGCCTAAAAAGGTATGTATGAAATAGTTGGAAAATTCAAGATTCATTTTAATAAAAACAAATTTATATTGTCGTTTATTTTTCTTGGAAATCCACTGTGTGGATGTGTGTCATATTTTAGGAAACTATGATTAGGAACATTCTACATTAAATAATTGTTCTTCCTCCAATTGCAGCAGCAACATTTCTAAAGTGACATGGATTATCTGTAAATAAATTGTGAAAATATAATTGCTAAGTATTATGAATAGTGTAACAGAATACAATAAATACAGTTGATTGAGTATAATATTACTTACTTACTTGCTTCATACATGCTGTAAATAGTAAGGAATAGATGAATAGTAAATATATCAACTATTTCAGTGTTATTAAGTTTCATTTATACGTTAACTTTGACAACTCGTCACTGCTTGTGAAAATTTACTCACTTTTTAGCAGTTTTTTATAACAAGGAGATGAAATAATCGAAAAATTGAATGATCAATATTAAACTGTCACAACATAACCTTAAAAATGTCAAGACGTCAACTGTACCAGATAAACCATTTTAATCGCGGCAACAGCGCGCATTTTTGCCAACATATAAAGTTTTTAGTACGACTAATGTTAGTTTGAGTTTAATAATTAAGTAGCCCACGAGTTGTATTACATATGAAATTAATTACGAAACCTTTCTTTAAGCATATATTTATATTTTTCTATAACATGCGACGTACAAATTTCAATATTTATTGAGTTTATAGCGGCAAAACATAGTGATTGACAGCAGCAAAAGAATGACATAATACAAGCGAACGTCTCTTTTTTGGCACTTTGTTCACGTGAGACGATATTTATAAGTTACGAAGTATATGAAAAGTTGAAGTATACTGTAGAGCAAGCACTTGAGAGTCTGGCGGTTTACTCCGTAGATGAAGCTTTTAACTGTAACTGGCTATGTTAGTCAATTTTAGATGAAATGTTTTTATATATATATTATGTTTGTATGTTTTATTGTTGACGTGTCTAAACAGATTGTGTTAGTGAAGATTTTAGGAAATTTTAACTTTCATAAACTGTAATATTTGTAAGACCAATAAAGCTATCTATCTATCTACTCCTTGACCCAGAGGGAAACACTAGTATAGTTTTTCCAAAGTTAATGTGATGGCCCATATTTTTAATCCCTTTGAAGGGAAAAGCCGCCCAATGGCGTACATATAAATTTTTTATAAATTCGAATATTGTGAAATAATGTTAATCTACTGTATCAATTTAAATGAAAAAATTAACCTGCATACAAAATTCATAAAATTTGTAATACAATAATAAAGCGCTTTCCTCTAGAACACGGAGTATCTAAATAACAGTTTTTTGTATCGTCAACCCAACCATATTCTTAAGGTGGGTGTATATCCTCATACAGTTTTAATTATAATATAATTACCATTACTACTATTTTCTTACATATTTTTTTATTTTATTTTTTTGTAATTGATAAGGCAGCATCAACTGCTAGGGTTATTACCTGCCCCCAATATCTTGCAGGGCAAGACACTGAGTACATTTTTATTCTTCACTATTGCTTGTTAAAGTTTTTTTGTTAGACCAGCTCTATCGAGGAAGGTGAGTAAATTATAAATTTCCCTTTTGTCATTAGCTAGTATTTTTGAGATGTGTCCTTGGATTCCATTCATGTGTCTAAGGTCTCTGTTTTCCATGCAGTCTTCCAATAGGTGTTTGACCGTAAGTCTAACCTGGCAGGTTTGGCATTGTGGGGGTCGCTCTCCTCTCAGCATAAATGAAGATGTGAGGTTTGTATGCCCTATTCTTAATCGGGTGAGCGCTACTTGGTCTCTCCTTTTCAAAGAAATTGGGCATTTCCATTTGTTTGTGGTTGATTTTATTTGCCTCAGTTTTTCGTGTGAAACATCTCATTCGGCTTCCCATCTATTGGCTATTATTTGTTTGAAATGGTTTTTCAGGTCGTTTGCGCATATCGGGATATTTTCAGTACTAGCATGTTCGGTAGCATGGCGAGCTGCAATATCGGCTGAGAGATTACCTTGAATATGTACGTGCCCTGGAGTCCAGATGAAAATTATCCTTTTCCCCATTTCGAACAGATGGTGAATTGATGCAAGAATGTTCTGAACTAACGAATTATCATTATAGGCATCACTTATTGCTTCAATGGCGCTAAGGGAGTCTGTACAAATAGTTGAGGCATGTTGTGGCATAAATTCTGTGTAGCGAATGGCTTGCCAGATGGCGTAGAGTTCAGCTGTGTATATACTAGCTGCAGCATGGATTTTCCATGAATATGATTGTCCATTTGTAAAAAATGCACTAGCAGTGCCGTTTGCTGTTTTTGATCCGTCGGTATAAATGTTTAGGGAATTTGGATATTTGTTGATCAGTTGATGGAATTCCTGTTGGTAGATAGTAGGATTTGTTTCGGATTTCTTGAATTTAGAGCATTCCTTGTGAATGGTGGGTAGGTTAAGTTTCCATGGAGGTATTTCGCAGAACTGTATTGGGTATACTTCCGGTAGTTCTTCATTATATAGTTCTAGGAGTTCCTTCAACCGGATATTGACAGGTCGAGTAATTGTGGTCCTGTTCTCATACAGATCGAGTGATTCATTAAAGTATATTGTGTTGTGGTTGTGGTTGTATTCTGAGCGATAGGGAAGGGATTCCAGAAAGACATTGTAGAGAAGACAGAGGGCTTGTAGGAAATGCACCTAGAGCCAATCTCAGAGCACATGATTGAATCCGTTCAAGTATTTTTAGATGAGATTTTCGGGCAGATGAATATACTATAAGCCCATAGTCGATTTTGGATAGTATCATAGATCTGTATAACATCAGTAGTACTTCTTTATCTGCACCCCAATTTATATTCGCCACCCAGCGAATAACATTCAGGGCTTTCTTGCATCTATTTCCCAGATATTCAATGTGCTGTTTCCAATAGAGTTTACTATCAAATATTATTCCCAGAAACTTTGTCGGCGGTTTACATTCTAGCAACTGATTTTTCATGTATAGGCAAGGGTGATTGTGAGGATTTCTGAGCCTGCAGAAGTGCATAACTTTTGATTTTGAGATTGAAAACTCAAATCCCTTATTATCCGCCTCTTCCACTAAGGAGTTTATTGCTTGCTGTAGGGTTTCTTGAATCTGATTCATATTGTCGCTAGAGAAAAAAATTGTAATGTCGTCGGCGTACATAATTCGTCCAATATCTGGGTTCAGATTTCTAAAAATGCTATTAATGGCAATTGCGAAAAGTGTGACGCTTAGTGTTGACCCTTGTGGAACGCCGTTCTCAAGTGTGTGTTCGACAGACAGGATGTTTCCCACTCTCACTTTGAATGATCGTTGGAGTAGAAAGCTCTCAATGAATTTGGGTAGATTTCCTTTCATTCCCCATTCTTGCAGTTGTTTGAGGATTCCATATTTCCATGTCCGATCATATGCTTTCTCTACATCGAAAAATATCCCCACGAGGTGATTACGTTTCGCAAAACTACTTTGAACAGCATTCTCTAATTGGATTAGTCCATCTATAGTGGACCTATGCGAACGAAACCCCATCTGAGAGGGTGATAGGAGTTCATTCCTCTCAAGATACCATACCAGCCGGTAATTCACCATCTTCTCTAGTACCTTACTAATGCAGCTGGAAAGTGCTATCGGACGGTAATTTTCCCTTTTTTTTAGTCTTTACTTGGTTTGGGGATGGGGATGATAATTATACATTCCTCCATTGCTCCGGGTAAATACCCTCTGTCCATATCTTATTGTAGAGCTCGAGTAGAGTTTCCTTGGCCGATTGTGGTAGTGCATGTATCATCTCGTAAGGTATGTTGTCTGGTCCAGGAGATGATTGGTTAGTGCTCTCTCCATTTCAGAGAAAATTAATGGGTCATTGTAAGCACTAGTACAATTTTCTGAGAAATCATTATCATTTTGGTCTTCATTTGCCTTTCGTTGTTGGAATTCCATGCTATAGTTGTCCGAGCTACTGTTTTCCTCGAACTGTTCAGCTAATTTCGTCGCTATTTCTGATGGGTCTGAAATTTCTTCGCCGTTTACTAGGAGAACGGAAGATATTGCTGAATACTGTTTCCCTGCTATACATTTGATTTTCTTCCATATTTCTGAGTATGGTGTTTGGAAAGTTATGCTTGTTGTTGTTGTTGTAGTTGAAAGTGGTATGAAATGAAATTTTTAGCTCTCTTGGAAAAGCAAAATTCATGTGGTTTTAATGTGAGTTAAAATGTGATTTTTTGCATACAACATAACGAGGGTAGGTATGTACTGTATTTTGCAATAACCATTTTGGAAAAGAATTGTATAATTCAGGTGATATTAGTGAATAAACATTGAGCATTGGATACATTTCAAAATAAACACGACAACCTGTTTTCTTATCAAAATCTGATAATTGTGTGTGATCAAGTAAATTCTACATAGTACGGTTAAATTAACATAAATTATGAATCAACTAACAAATGAAGAGCTATTTCGTAAATTAGAAAATCTTATTACTTCCAAAACTGACGAAATAAAAAATGAAATTAGATCATTAGAGGATAAATTTAATGAAGAAGTACAAGATCTAAAAAATAAATACCAAGATATAGAAAATAAAATTAAATATATTGAACGAGGCAACAAAAAAAATAATATTGTTGTCTTTGGTCTCCAGACAGATAGAGATAACCTGCTGACTGACACATTGCAAAAATTAAACAATAGTTTCAAGTTGAACTTAACAGAAAGCGATATAAACAATATTTACTTCAAAGGAAATAAAGGTACTATTATCGTAGAATTGATTTCATTTCTAAAAAAGCAAAAACTTATTGAAAACATCAAGAACCTTAAAGGTACAGGAATATCTATAACCCACGATCAAGGTCCGGAAGACCAAAGAACAACAAAAATTTTAGTGAAACACCTTAAAGAAGCCAGAGAGAAGAATCTGAAAGCTTATATAAGAAACTTTAAATTGTATGTGAATGAAGTCCCTTACTCATTAGAAGAATTAGAAAAAGAAAACACAGAAACTGATTCGGAATCAGAGTTCGAAATTGAGCCCAATAAGAAATCAAATAGTGCCCCTCCGACTCCGACCCCAGTAATATCAGAACAAGTCCAGCTCGCCGAAGAAGTTATTCCAGATCTAGCTAAGAAAACCACAAATAAATCTAAAAAAGAGAGTGAAAATAAATCTACAAATTCTAAGATTAATAATACTCCCCTCAAAAATATCGGTAGGCCGTTAAGAAATAAAAATGCATTGAAGTCAACTTCATAAAGTGTCTTAGAGAAAAATTATTTAATAAGAAGTTAAATCTTTGCTAACAGTTAAAAGACACTAACGTGATCTGCTTCATCACAATTTTAAACTAGTTTGTCCTTTTTGTAATTTTTAAGTCTATTTTTTTTTATTTCTATTTTAAATTATAGGTAATTAAATTTGTAATTTTTAGTCTATTTTTATTTTTGTTTTAAATTAGATAGTTAAATATATAAATACACACATATACATAAGATGGATCAATATATTAGAAATTTCTCTATAAAACAAATAAAAAATTTTCATTTAAAAATCAATGAAGCTAAAGATATTCTAAAAGTGAACTATTTGTCGGAAACTTTTAATATAATTCACAATAATATAAGTAGCATCAACCATAATTTTGATGAATTTAAGTTACTGTTGGATGATATTGATATATCATTTGACTGTATAGTTTTTACAGAGACGTGGAGTGTTCCTGATATCACAATATTTAACATCCCTGGATATAAAACATTATACAACCACGGAGATCTAAACCAAAATGACGGCGTTGTAATATTTGTCAAAAATAATATTTATGAATCCCATGAAATTATTAGGTTTAATAACAGCTATCTTTTACAAGTTAAAATTAACTCCCATAATAATATTTTTATAATAAATGCCATCTATAGGTCACCCGCTACCTTAACTGATAATTTTATAAAAGACCTGCAAGACTTTCTATGTCAAGAAAATAAAACAGGTGACTACAAAATATTTATAGGAGACATAAACATAGATTTGTTAACAAATACTGAAGAGTCACAAAACTACCTTGATACGATGAACGAATTTGGTTACTTACCTGCTATTAAATCTCCGACTAGAGAAAAAAATAACTCCTCAACATGTATTGATCAAATATTTATAAAAAATAAAAAAATGATTTATGATACTATAATTCCCTTGACATTAGAAACTGATATAACAGATCATTATGCAATATTAGCTCAAATTGTACTTCAAAAGGTTAATAAAAAACATAATGTAGGAAATAACTTAATCAAAATAATAGATGAAAATATTTTAAAAAGAGAACTTCAGACAGTTTCTTGGGACTCGGTTTTCAACTTAGATGATGACATAGAACCTGAAACAAACAAATTTATCGATATAATAAAAAATTGTGTAGATATATCTACCAAATATAAAAGGATTAAAAATCAAAAGAAAAAAAGGAAGCCTTGGATAACTAAGGGTCTTATCACCTCAATAAATAAAAAAAAAAAAATTATTTCACCAACACAAAAAATTACCACATGACGAGTTATTGAAGCAAAATTATCAAAACTACAAAATAAAATTAAAGATATTAATTAAAGAGACAAAAAATAAATACTACCGAAAGCGTATTGAACAAGAAAATACCTCCACAAATCTCTGGAAAACTATAAATGAATTCTTAACTGTTCCTGAATCTATCCCTATAAATTTATTAAAAAATAATGAAAATGTACTTGTAACTAAACCATTAGAAATAGCTGAAACATTTAATGAACATTTCGTATCTGCAGGTAAAAAGCTGGCTGCTAAAATTGAAAAAAACCCAAATTATATTGAAAAAAAGAATTCTTGTAATCACTCCATTTTCATGTATCCAACAAATGAAATTGAAATCAAAGATATTATAATGCAGCTAAAAAATAAAAAAGTGCCAGGTTATGACGGTGTAAAAGCAGAAAGTCTAAAAGTCATTAGAAATGAAATCGCGAAACCACTCACACATTTGATTAATAAATCATTACAAAAGGGGAAATTTCCAACTGCTCTTAAACTTACAATCATAACCCCAATTTACAAGAATGGAGAAAAAACTGAGGCCGTTAATTATAGACCAGTGTCACTTATTAGTAATATAGCTAAAATATTTGAAAAAGTAATTCAAATAAGACTAAATAAATTTTTAGAAAAACACAAATTGCTGTCTACATCACAATACGGTTTCAGACAAAATAGATCAACACAGGATGCCATTAAATCTTTAACAGGAAAAATGTACAGTGCTATAGATAAATCCAATCCCTCAATAGGAGTTTTTCTAGACCTAGCCAAGGCGTTCGACACTGTCGATCATGGAATCCTTTTAAACACGCTGGAGGATATTGGTATTAGGGGTATTCCACATGACCTCTTTAGAAATTATTTAATAAACAGAAAACAAAAAGTAAAAATAAAAGATACATATAGTAGTTAAAAAATAATCTCATGTGGAGTGCCTCAGGGAACGGTTTTAGGACCAATCCTATTTAATATTTACTTAAATAACCTATTTATGCTAGAAACAAACTGCAAAATTATCAGTTTCGCCGACGATACCGTATTGTTTTGTGAAGATAGCAACTGGTTCAGTTTAAAACAGAAAGTAGAACAAGACTTGGAAGCTGTCAAGAAGTGGCTCGATTTCAGACTTTTGTCGCTTAACATCAGTAAAACAGTCTACTTACCAGTTAGTTCCTATGCCAATGCTCTTCCAAATTATGAACTGCTTATTGAAAATCTTGCAATATCTCCTAGTAAAACAGTTAAATATCTCGGTATTATAATAGATCAAAATTTAAGGTGGGATCAACACATACAACATCTTTTAAAAAAGTTACGATATATATTATTTAAATTCAAAGAAATTTGTAAAATACTTAACTTTAAGCAAAAGCAAATTATATATAAAAGTTTGGTGGAACCTCATCTAAATTACGGAATAGTGGGCTGGGGTGGAGTTTCAAAAACACATCTTTCAGCATTAGAAATCCTTCAAAAACGTTTTCTTAGGACAATTCTTCGTCAAAGCTATGATTGTCCAAGTAATACTCTTTACTTTCAGAGTGAAATATTTGATATCAGGCAACTATTTTATACAAATATCTGTATCATCCAACACGCTAACAAACACGAACTGATAAATTTAAGTCACAAATATGACACGCGAAATAAAACGGAATTTACTACTCCCCACATGCAAAAAAGTGTCGGTCAAAAAAGCTACTCATATTTGGGTCCTAAAATTTATAATTCACTTCCACTCGATATTAGGAATGAAACTAGAGAGTTTCTATACAAAAAAAAAGTAAAACAATTTGTATTTGATATGTCCAGAAATTTTGTAGAGGAACTGATTCAATGATCCGGTTATTGTTATTATTATGTACTTGTTATTGTTATTATTATGTATTCTTGTATTTTTTGTGTTATACCACACACAAGTATCTTTGTCGTACTTCGTGGTACACCTGTTTATTTGTACTGATTTTTCTTAAAAGTTTATATTTTGTATGTAATATTGTATGCGAATAAACATTATTATTATTATTAACATATTTTTCCCACGAGCTTCTTTTACTCGACAGAATTATTCTTCTGGCTTTGGCACGAGCTCTTTTGAAATTGATCATATTTTCCTGTGTTGGGTGCCTTTTGAATACATTGAGTAATCTTTTTTTCTCTTTAATTATTTGTTCTAGTTCAGGGTTCCACCATGGCACGTTCCTTCTTTTTCCATTCCCATTTGTTTGAGGTATACTATTTGTAGCAGCCCTCAAGATTTCGTTTGTAAAATGTTCAACAGATCTATTTACGGTATCATCCAACTGCACGTTAGTCAAAGAGTCATGAAATTGACTCCAGTTTGCTTTCTTAAGACACCATTTTCCTGGTGGTGTCGGTTGGGGTATTTGGCTGGAGCGCTATTCTGTAACTTGTTTTGGAGATAAATCGGTATCGGTAAGACTGGGTTGTCGACAGTCGTCGGTAAGTCGCATGTGCGGTATTCTGTATGCCCTTTCACCGACCGATATCGCGAATTCGAGTCGGTATGTCTACCGTGATCTAATGAACGCCACGGTAACCGTTATCGATTTTTGTTGAAAGGAAATTTTCATTCTTTGTTGATGTTTGGTTGGAATTGCGGATTATTTAAGTGAATTTTTAATATTTGAATAGTGACTATATTGTGTATAGTGTCTAATCTAGTGTTTTATGAGGTGAGCATTGGTGTCTATTAATTTCTAAAACGACATTAAAAAGGCATTTTTTTATTCGTATTCTAGAAAAAGATAAATGTGACAAAGACAAACTATTTGGAGTTCCTAAAGCGGAATTCAGATGCCTGTCCAGCCCTCGAAAACTGATGTACGAACCGGGGCTTGCAGGAAAAATTGTGAATGCTTGTGCTGTCTTCCACAAGAAATTAAAGTGGAAGAGGCTGAAATATTGGCCCATCGTTATCTTCATCCTCCCAATGTGGAGGTTGAAATTGATAGCTATGGACGGGCATTGGCTGTCCGAACACAGTACCGATTTATTGGCAGGAGATATGTGAGAGAATAAAACAAAAATTTAATTCTATTTGTGTCTTTATTATTTAAACTTATCAATAGCTCTTTCCAAAATATCCGTGAGTCTACTAAAAACTCTGATCTGTTCAGCCTTATTCTTTGCATGAAGCAAAGCTGCCTGCGCCTACGACCCTACCTTCCAATCCTTGCACTCATCTTAGTAGAAAACACAAACGAATTATAAACGAAACCAAAATATACTTTTGTTTGTTTACAAATTTGACAGTTTCCCTCATCGCTGATTGTCAAAATGTACCGAATCGAGTGACGTCACTTCTATGCCGATAATTTTTGGTTGCAATTCCGAGCGACGAAAACCGTGGCATACAGAATAGCGTTATATTAGTCCCGTCGGCCGAGCAATCGATGGCTGTTGTTAACATACCGATACCGACGACTGTCGATGCCGTGTACAGAATAGCGCTCCTGGGCAGCTCAATCAGAATTGGAAAGTGATCCGAGTGATGTTCATCATTCATTACCTGCCACTTAAAGTTTGGAGCTAGTATAGGGGAGCATAGGCTCAGGTCTAATGCAGAGAAGGATTGTGATCTTAGATTTATGAAAGTATCTTCTCCAGTGTTCAGTATAACGAGATTGTATTCGTCAATTAGTTCTTCTATGATGCGTCCTCTGGCATCTTTTCTATTTGAGCCCCATATTGGATTATGGGAGTTGAAATCCCCCACAATTAGGAAAGGAGTGGGCAGTTGCCTGATTATTGCTCTCATATTGTCGATGTTCCAATTTGAGTCTGGCAGGTAAATATTACAGATCGTAAATTTAGTGGGGAGAAAACATTCAATTGCTATAGCTTGGAGCCGTGTGTTGAGGTAAATGAACGTTGATGGAAATTATTTACGTATGAAGATAGCTACACCTCCTCTCGCTCTTCTATTAGGGATAGTATCTTTTCTATAGCAATTATAGCCTTTTAGGTTGAAATTGTCGGATGGTTTGAAATGTGTTTCTTGGAGACACACACACAGCGGGGATTTTTTAGACATTATGAGTTTAAGTTCAGGGTAATGGTGTATACATCCATTACAGTTACATTGGAGTATTGAGTTTAGAATATTGAATAGGTTAAAGGTATTTATAAAACGTGTGTATAAATAAAAATATTTAAAACTAGTGTCACATTGATCCTTGCTCCTGGGGTAATGGTGTCTTAGGAGGCAAGAGGTTTGCCGCAAGAGTTTTGCGAGATTTTCCTCTAGGCCGGCCTCTTTTATTCCTTGTTTTTATGCTGGTCTGGCTGGATTGTGATTCCTCATCCGAGGAATCTGTTCGAAGACGTTTAGATATTTGTGATGAGGATTGGTTATCAGAGTTCAAGAAAGACATCTGTGAGGAATGAGCTTGGGAGAAATTGAAGTTTTTCTGTAGGGCATTTACTAAAAGTGGAACTAGTTCTCTGATCAGTACTTGTGTATCTATCGTTGGAGATTTTGTCGTTGGAGTGGGATTACCGGTTGCTTGTGAGTATGACGTATTTGGTTTTGGAGTTTTTATGACTACTTTCTTCTTTGCTTCAGAATAAGAAATGTTATTTTTCGCTTTGAGTTCTTGGATGGCTGCTTCTTGCCTATACACAGGACAATCTTTTGATCTTGCGGAGTGTGGACCATTACAGTTTACGCATATAATTGGCGTTTCACATGGTTCTCCAGTATGAAGAGGTTTTCCACATACACAGATTTGCTCTTTTGTACATCTTATTGCAGCATGACCAAATAGTTGGCAACGGAAACATCTTAGCGGTGCTGGAACATACGGACGGACTTTTAAGAGGTAAAATGCTACTTTTATTTCTTGTGGCAATCTCGTTGTATTGAAAGTCAAGATGTGGCTATTCGTATCCGTTAGTACGCCTTCTTTCTTGGTTTTAATTCTTTTCACTTCAATGACACCTTGCGTTTTCAGTTCTTCCAATATTTCTTCTTCACTACAATTCAATAAATCTCTACATGTTATGACTCCACGTGACTGATTGAGTTTTGAGTGAGGTGCTACTTCAACTTCTTGATCCAAAATCATTTTCAACTTACTAATTTCTCTTGATTGAGCCGCTGTGTTGGTCTTAATCAATAGGCCGTCTCTGATTTTCTTCATACTTTTCACTTGACCGACTTTTCCATAAATGAACTTGTTCAAAAGGAAGGGATTCGTTTTCGCGAAATCACCTTCTTTACCCTTCACGATCAGGAACCGAGGCGCTAGTATCGTCTCCTGATTCGCGTTTATTTTACCACCCATTGGGGATGGTGGTGGTCCCATTACAGTTTTTTCAGGATTTATCATCTGATTCCCACGAGTAGGGCAGAAAAAAGGTCGACCGCAGCAGGTCGCCAGGTATCCCAAAGGCACCGTTATTGACCACGTTCGTGTGGCCACGCATTCATCAGCACGGTTGCTCACACCTTGACTTACGACTTTTTTACGGCTGGTATGTTCCATCCATGAGCGGTTATGTTCAATCCTGTTGGTCCGCGGGAGGTATTTTATTTCCCTCCTATCCACCGGCAAGCCGGTTAGGACTTTCCCCTATCCGCCACCTGGGGACGCGTCCGATGGGGGTTTCAGGTGTCCCCGCACGGATCTTACATATTAAGTTAAAATGTATTTTATTTTATTTATTTATTTATGTAATAAAACCGTAAGGATTGTTTGAATAATAAATAAATGAATAAACACTTGACAATATCTATTTGAATCACGGTACCCTTTTATTTTGCGCAAATACTCCTGTCTAAGTTCAGTGATACGCCGAGATTCCATTATTACCATCCGATTATCTAACTTCTTATATTTAAATTCACAATTCAATAATCCCGCGCATCATCTTGGACTGTTGTTTCAAATGGTCTCCAAAATGCCATTCTAATTAATTATATTCTAAAACTTACCCTAACGTCTACGAACAAATGAATATTATATTAATATCCATTCACTGACGCGACCTAACCACTACACCATCAAAAAGGTTTTATATTAATGATACCTTTCTACACTAGATCACCTACACTTTCCTATAAATACCTATAACAATTCATTAAACTCACTCAACCAAGAAATAGATATTATATTAAATATTTCTTTAAAACAAAATTCACACCCGACACTGAGTGATACTAATGGATTATAAGCCGAACCACAACACAACCCCCCCGAACACCCTCAAGACCGTAGAATTTTTTCTGCCAAAAACGTCAAACGGAGTATACTTCGGTTATTTCGTTATATTGCGATGAATATTGCAGTTGATGTTTGGTTGTTTCGAAGTCTTGACTGCACGTGCAATACGTTGCCAACTCTTCAAAATTTTCTTAAATATAGTAACATATAAAAAGTGGTTTTAATTAATTTTTCTTTTTTCAGTAATTTCAAGCGACTTATTTTAATGTTTACTAATAAATTTACATTATGTATTTTTTTTTTAAATATTTCCAAACTAGCTTTCTTATAACATCACGAACTAACAGTTTACTGAAGTAAGAGGAACATTTGTGTAGCGAGCCTAACAATTTTAGAAAATATATCTGACAGCATTGCTTTATTTTATGGTCATTACACTGAAAATAGTTAGAGTATACAGACTATTTCACTAGAGTAAATTGATAACTGACAAAATTTGAAGGTTTTGAACTGGCAATTTTTTGTCTTGTCGCGGCAATTTTTTGACGTTTTGACGTTTAATATATCAAATCTATGTGTATAAAATTCTATCACTCTGTAATGAAATTCAATATAAAATCTTTGTTAGTGGTTTCTAAGGAAACTAAGTTGTTTATTTATTTATTTAACTGTCTAAAAATTATTAAAACTGTTTCAAAAATTTAAATAAGTATTATTAACATGAATAATACAAGGTTTGGAAATAATTCAATAAATGAATTAGAGAGTACAATTAAGCAAAGTATACCGCGAAATACAATGAAGACTGTTAAGAATTCAAGAGAATTCTCAACAGATTTGCTTTCCGCTCTAGTCCTGCAGCTAGTCTATACTGTGAATCAAATGAGCCACCCCTCTTCCTAAGACGTCAATCGCTCCTCCTTTCATACGCAGCCTCAACGTCCTCTAATCCAACTAACCCTGTTTACCCACTGTTCACCTCAATGTCTCAACATCATCCTACCAACACTATTTCCAAACGTAGCATAAAATCTGTTGCCCAACTACTTTCCCCATTACTTGAGAATACCGACCTTTCAATAACCACTCCGCTTCCCCAACCACATACCCCTCCTTGGACTAAACATCTCCTCTTTTCAATACCTCTCTCACCAAATTCAATAAACATGAGTCACCTAACACACTTATTAAGAAAGTATTCTTAGAAATACTGCAAAAAACACCGTATGATGTAGTTCTCTACACAGATGCCTCTAAAACTTCTTTTGGTGTTGGCTGCTCAGTCACAACCAAGCACGAACTTATAGGTTCCTATCGGTTGCCCTCAACATGTAGTGTTCACACCGGTGAGCTGTATAGCATTTTTCAAGCCTTTAAACATATCTCACCTCCTTCCAAGCATGTCGCCATTTGTACCGATTCACTTTCTTGTATCTTTACTGACCATCCAATAGTTCAAAACATCCATGACATCTATCAAATTCTCTCAGCTCGTGATGTAAAAGTTTGTCTTATCTGGCTCCCATCTCACATTGGAATTACTGGCAATGAAAATGCTGACTACCATGCCAAAGAAGCCACCTCTACCATCACCACAACATCGATCCAGCTCCCAGAAGACCTCAAACACTTATTCAAAAAGTCCGTCAAAGAATCCTGGCAAAATTATTGGCACAACAGTAGAACAGCTCTAAACGATATACAACCTTCCATTGGCTCTCTCCCCCTCGACTTCTTAACCAGGAGAGAAGCTGCTGTTATTAGACGATTGCGGATCAACCATACCAGATATACTCACGGTTACTTGATGTCATCTGAAAACCTTCCCGTCTGCCGCTACTGCAATGTTGATTTAAGCGTTAAGCATATACTCACGAACTGCCAGATATACAACAATATGTATCAGCGCCTAGACCTAAAACCGAACCTGAAAGAACTTCTAAACTGCACCGCTGAAATTCCGAAGATATTGAAATTCCTCAAAGCAGCTAACCTATACCACAAACTATGAAATATCATTGACTGTATTAATATAACTACATATTTTTTTGTGTATTGATCCATTTAAAGATATTACCTATAAATTTGCTAGATTGGCCAGGGATACAAAACGTAAAAACCTTCAAGCTGAACCTGAAACCAGAAAAAGAAGTTCTAACGCGTTTACCAAAGAAGAATTAATGGAAATGGTAGAAAGCTATTCTGAAGATAATCCTGCCCAAGTAGCATTATTCTGACTTCCGACTTAATGATTACTTAAATCAACGTTGGTTTTGGGTATTATTTAGTTGTTTGCATCAACGTTCACCGACAACGTCAGTTCTAACTTAATCCGACGTTGGAACTTCGAAGTCGATTGGGCCAATGACTACTCGACGTCAGCAAATCGAACGTTATTTTTTGTTAGACAGACAACGTTCGCTCAACGTTCATTTTTACCTTTTTCGTGTCTTTGGACTAATCTGGAACAAGGTGACGTTCTAAGAACGTTTAGATCCGCATGTTACAATTTTGGTCATAAAAACACGCCTAAAACTTTTTGTTCCTATTATTTGACCTACGGGCGGACGTTTAAAAGTAGTTCAAATATTCGCACAATCCATTGACATAATAATATAATCTTTATGTCAATGGCAAAATCTACAACCTAACCTCATTTTTTATTTTTGTCTGATAAAATATAAACATGTCCGAATTAAGAAAACAAAACAGGAGTCGCGTTTAGACATTCATTGACATTTTACAGAAAGAGATCTATATACAACTTAGCTGACCTTATAGATTTACCAAATAACCATCAAGTGAGTTTGGAATAGTTGTTTTGTCCCTGATGGCGTTTTTAATTTAGTGAGTCTTATATATTATTCAGTAACTGGTAAACCTTTCTAGAAACTATTATGAGACAAACATAAACATTTTACAGTGTTAACTATATTCCGCTTTGACACAGGTTTGTTTTCATGTTTACCTCCAAATGGTTTTATCTATTGACATAGTTCTAAAATGATATATACCTGAACTAGTTTGTAGAGTAGCCTGTGTCCAGAAAGAATTTGTAAACCAAGGAACCCAAGCCGTTTTAAACTCGAATAAATACCACCTTTAAAAAATTATACATTTTTAGGTTAGAAGCGAGGATATTGTTAAGAGGTTATGATTTTAAAAAATGACTGGACTGGTCGTCTTTTCGTCGCTTTAAGCAACGTCCGCTAGGTTGGCCTTGCGGTAGTTGGAATATTTAGTCATTGGGCCGTCGAGCCAACTTTCAACAGACGTTGGATTCACATACCGTCATTTGAACGTTTACTAATCGTCTAATGAAAAGGAAAGTCGGAAAAGGTCGCAATTAGGTGTGGAAAAAAGGTGTTCCTGTCCAAATAGGTAGTATTCTGGTATAGATTAGGTCGCTTAACAACATCCACCATGTTGGCATGTAACTGATAACTGATTTGGCCGCCATTGTTTGATTCACGATGAATTTATTTTAAAAAAAACATATTCTAATGAACTTTTAAAAGTTTTGAGACCAGCATTTGTGTTACTGGAGACTTTGTATACTATTTTTAAATATAAATACAGCCATATCAAGAAAAATAATTGGCCGTGGTTTATCAAAAAATTGAACTTCGTTTAAGATTTTTGTTTTGCTGGTAATAAAAATATGTATATTATACTGTTCATAATTTACATGACTTAAACTAAGAATCAGATTGTTAGTTAAAAATACTTCCATCTTTGGGCGAGTTTTAAAGACTTCCACATTTCTTCCAAAATACATTACTTAAATTATACTATTAGTTGTAGGAAAGTCACAAATCCAATACCTAAAACGAAGTTGGTTTGCGCAACGTTACTCAACGTGTTGTATTTGGTCGAATACATAAGACATTCAAAGTCAGTGCCGACGTCGTAACGACTCGAATTTCTATTCCCCATTTAGGTGCAAATTTGGGTCGTGACGTGGTCATTACAACGTTGGATGCCAACGTTGGGTTGTCTAGCCCAACGTTATATAACTATATCGCAACGTCCAAATGCTGCTTGGGTGATGGGTTACAAAAAACTAAGCTAAAACTCAAAGACGAAAATGAAAAACTTGACAAAAAAAAAAGTTAAGTGTGCACTTTGCTTAGATCTACTCGAAAGCGATGCCGAAGAAGAAGGGGAAAAGAATGTTGGTTGTGATATGTGCCCCAGATGGTTTCACCTATATTGCACTAAAATGGCTGTGAGCAATAAAGAATATTCCTGTGATTTTTGCTGTGAATCAGAAAATAGTTCCTAATCATTAATGTTTTGTTTTTATTTTTATACAAGATTTTATGTGTTTTGTTTGTTTTTTTAAAATATTTTGTTTGTTTCTGTGAACTTTTATTTATAAATAAATTATTTAAAAAATAACAATTTTAGCTATTTTACCGAATTGTCCTAATTTTACCACGAGGGTACTATTAAGGTGGTTTCGAATTAATGCAACAAAATTTTAAAAGTCCGTATCTGAAGTAAATTGCTCCAATTTACGGGCGGCCGACTACTAGGATATACCTGGCCGGCAACTAGGACATGGGTGGCCGACTACTAGAAAAAAGCACATTTTTGATATAAATATTAACAAAAAATTATTGACTTTATCACAGTATTTTTTTTGTAGACACATAAATAGTCTAATAGTTGTGCTCTCACTATCTAAGTACTAGCATCCTAAGTTGGAAAACACCTGAGCAATTTATTATTTAATTTGAATGTTATTAAAAGTGGCCGACTACTAGCGAAGTGACCCTACATTTGCTGGAGATTGAATAAATTTCAAAACTGAGAAGGTGAGAAGCACAAAATATCTAATGTGAGAAGTGACAAAACCACAAAACTTTGTATTTGACATTTGTCTGAGTATAACACCGGTATAATAGTTTTATACAATACAAAAAAAATACGTATTTTAAAAATGTATTATACACTTTTACATCTCTAACTATACTATAGGCGATTTCGGCACGCTTTGGTTGGTAGAGACTTGGGTTAACCAATTGGTAGGTCCTACGTCATAGATATGACGTGAAGTATCGATTACAGGCGAAATCGTTTGGTTATCAATTAAAACAGCTAATTGATGAAATTGACATTTATGTTCTCCATTCCATCATTACTATACCTTGTTTTTAAACTAGGAGGAGCATTTTAGGAAACATCAACCACACCACTAAAAGTTACTAGATTGGGAGTGTGTTCCGAAAGGAACGTGTTCAGACTTTTTGAACTAAATGAAAATTACGTGAAATATGTGTTGTACTGCTCGCTGTTGTAGTGGCCAATGAGGGATCAAAGCATGTCTAAATATCGAATGATGATTGGCCACAGGTCATTGCGAAAGTAGTAACCATCAAATGTCACATTATTGTGAAAAAATGTAAGGTTATAATAAGTAGTTTATGTAAAATGTTTTAAGAATTTGAGGATTAATGAGAATATAGAAATGCAATTATTGTATGATTAAATGTTTTTTAACATTTGAGGCTTTGGTGTAGCAAAACTAAAAGTGAACAGAAGTTTTGTTATCGAAAAATACCATAATATATTACTGCGATGTATGTAAAACTTGATGTGAAACTTATATTATTAACAAGAAAAAAGAAGCATGGATTTTTTTCATGAAAGGGAATAAATAATAGAAATAGCAAATACCTTGGGTAAAATATGATAATTTGTTAAAAATAAACAATAAACAACAAACGTGGTAGTAATGATTGAGCTAATGACTATTTTTATATAAATAAACATAAAACTGTCAAGTGACAAATGTCAGTAGTATCAAAAGAGCTGAGTGAAGCTGGTAGCAATCTGACCAATCACTAGGCAGCAGAAATGCCAACTTAAATTCAAATCGCTCCTCTTAGTTTAAAAACAAGATATAGACAAAAAATAAAAAAAAACCGACAAAACTGGAAGAATTTTAGAATATTGGACAAAAATACAAATCGTTCCAACGACTTACAAATAAAAATCGAAACAAAAACTACTTTAGAGAAGGATAGAAAGCTACCAATTGCAGATCTCGGTATGTGATTTGACAGATCAAAAAGGGTACCAAAGTTAGATTGACGTCATCGTTTTTCGAAACGATAGCGATGGGTATGTATTTGACAGACCAAAGTAGGGTACCAAAGCGTGCGAAATCGCCTTATGATGCACTACTGTTTGTATTATACTTGTGTTCATTTTACAGTATTCTGTTTAGTTCTGTTGAGATAATTTTCAACCTGAGCGGGTGACCAAAGTGAGCAGGAAATCTTAAAAAGAATGCGCAAAAATAATGAGTGGAGGAAAGTGTATTATAAAATGGTGATGAAATTATTGGTGTTTCCATCTAAGTGCTCACAAATTTTGAAACCGCTTCAAAATTGTTGAAATATGAACTTCGAGCCTAAAAGGGTTAACGTGGCGCCATTCTCCGGCTTTCCCTTGTAGGTGATTGCTCACCGACTCTCCGCCGCCGCGCCGTCTCAACAACAAGCTCTCACCCCTTGTAGTTAGTAGTGCTCGAGCATAACAACGGATAACATCATAAGAAACCTGAGCGATATAATATATCATATTTAGTTTTGTTTTAATAATATTCGATTATTTATTCAAGAATATATTTTCTTTGTGTGTACCAAAGTGTGTTGTGTTCAATCCACAACCAAACCCAACCTCCTACTCCAACAGGTTATTGAGACCAGCACGTGTGGGTTTATTTCCGGTACACAGGAACAGATTCAGAAGGATAACATTAAGTCTTTTAGAGTATTTTTCAGAAATTAATTCAGATGTACAAAAATAGGTAAACATATACATAATAGCCTTTGAGCATGAATAGAAAATTACACACAAAATGCCGGCTGTAACAAGTGATATGCGAAATGGGCATGCGTAAAAGAGTGAAACATACACGTGGCGTGTACTGCTCGGTTATTCGGGATAATATACCTATACCAATCTCAGAATGAACTTTTTTTTTCCAACAATAGGAAACAAAATGTATCTACTTTTTATAACTATATTATCAGAAGCTTTATTGGAGTTTATCAGACGTTTTCCTTTTATATAAACAAGAGAAATTAATTTCGCGACTAAAAGCAAATCAAAAATAAAAATCTTACAGAGTTGTCGAACAAATGAAAAGACGAGGCAATGCCGGGCTTGGTATTCGCATATACCATGCATAAGAAAAGTTGTTTGTTAATCATTCAGAGGTGAATCGCCCCTCTGTGTTAGATAAGAGAACAGCCAAACAAACAAAATGTTACCGGTGCAACAAATTTGGCCATATTGCAAGAAAATGCCCTCTAGCAGAATACAATGCCTGGTATTGTTTTTACTGTCAGGCAGTTACCAATCACAAAGGAGATGACTGCCCAAACAGCAGAAATCCAAAGGATTGGTATATTAAACAACACTTCACTAAACATAATACCAACACCAACAATACAGGTAACACAAAGGACTTCAGAGATAGAGGTAAAGGAGGGGGTAAATTCAGAGTAAAAGAGGGTCGCGTGGAGAAACGAAGCGGAAAAAGGAACATTCTTGGACGGAGATATAAAGAAAACAACTCGAGAGCTTTTCGTACAGGTAACAATTCTCAACCAAATACATCCTATAACTCAGATGATTCAATACAGTTTATTGCTGATTCCGGAGCAACGGATCATATAATAAACAAAAGTATGTATTTGCATAATTTTAAAATTTGCAATGGCGAGAAAATCAGAAGCGCTAACAAAAATCCTTCGGCTAATATAACTATAGACGGCAAAGGGGACCTTTTCTTAAAATCAAAAACTAATAAAAAAGATATTATTAAATTATCTAATGTAATTGCTGCAAATGACATCTCAGACAATTTAATATCTCTCAGAAGGTTTGCTGATGTAGGGCTAGGAATCTACCTAGATAATCAAACACTGAGTATTTTTGATAGAGAATCTGGTTCAGAATATCTAAGAGGTACCTATCTAAAACCAAATTGGTCAATTACTTTCAAAGTTAATAAACCTTGCGATGAACCAAACTCACAGACGAACTGTTATGACAGGTATTCGTGTAAAGCTCGTATAGGCACTTTGGACGAACTGCTCGAACAATCTCAGACAGACATCATGGAGCTTGATGAGAAAATTGAAGATTCAGACAGAAATAATAAAACAAATCCAGAGTGTCCGTCTGAGATTGGGAGGGAGCTCCCAGCAAACAATGAATCTCTGGCCGTCTTCTGGCCCAATGCATGATCGGTCGGCAAAATGCTGGCCCAATGTATGGCATATTGTAATCGGATACCTACAATCCAGCCAGCAATGGGCCCATACTATCAGAAATGTGTCTTTCGACCGACATCATAAAAATGAAGGCTCGTTCAAGTGTTATTGTACAAATTATTTGCCAGCGGACCAAGCTATTTTGAATAGAATTATTATTATTATTTTGAGTGAAATTTGTCGTATAAAAATAAAATTACTTTGTTGCTTCGTCGAGTAAGGAATTATTAATAAAACCTACTGACCAATTCCAAACCCAATATATCACACAATACCGTCCTGCTGAATATGTGGTACTGTGACCCGTCCCGTGACTATTAAGGAAAGTTTCAACCAGCACTGACGCCAGGTACACATGCTGGCTTTCAGCTTTTGAGCTTACGGCGTAGCATCATCTGAATGATTGAATGAAAATCTCTCATTCAACAGCCAATTGAAAACGAGTATGCGATAATCGAAAGTGGTCATGTGAAACTGATTCTGTCGACAGGTTTGACATATGACAGTTTTGTCACGTTCGTGCCATTCGTGGTTCATTGTTTATGTTTATTCTAATTTTTCTTGTTCACATATTTTCCACTAATACTTTTGTGAACACCAAGATCCGGTGTGGGCAGTAAGGAAAAATGATGACGACTTCTCCTGATGTGTTGAGGTAAGTTAGTATTTATATCTATAATCGCAGTTGTAGCGTCAGTTATAAGAAACAACCTTCATTTGTTTAGAATTTAAGAGTTTAAGGAATGTTCTAAGAATGATACTTATCAGGTGAGTTGCTATCATAAATGTGTATTCATTACATTCATAAATGTGTATTCATTACATGATATTTTTATGGTTCTGTATCTCAGACCCTTAATGTTACCACTCACTAACACTTACATAGTAATAAAAAAAATTGTTCTTGAAAATTATGAAAAAATAGGAATACTAGAACTTCACTATACTGTATTTGAAAATCAAGAGAGAGTAAATTCCCAGAAATGTTTTGCAGTTATCAGTGTTAAAGGCAGTAAACCATAGACGTGCGTTTTCAAAATTAAATTAATATGGAAATAGAAATAATGAAGAAAAAGTCAATATTATTTTAGGCATATGTTTATTTACAAAATATGTATATAATATGTACAGATAATTACCTGGTTTCGGCTTTGGTGAGGTTACTCCACCTGATTTTTCCTCCTTTAGAACTCTATATATTGTAGATTTTCCATATCCCATTGCCTTATAGATGTTGTTTCAACTACACTGTCAATAGTGTTTGAGGGATTTTGATGTTTAAAATAGTGGTACACATTCACTACAGCACTCTTTTCATTGAACGATAAATGGTCTAGTTTTAATTTTTTCACTGGCGTATACTCACAAACTGCTTCCATTTTTAGTCACTACTATTTGTCACGTTTATCGAAAATCAAATAACTGCATTTCTAGAAACTTAAGCACTATTTATAAGTCAAAATATCTGTCATTGTTGCCATTGTTGCCATTCGGAGGTCGTTAAATAACAATTATCCCTTTCTAATCTGGTTACGCCTATGACGCACGTTAATCCTCTTAGGCCTACTATAGTAACAATGAAAGATCATAAAATAATGTGATAGTCCAAGAAATTTAATAAATTTTGTATTGAAATTAACAAAAACAATTTAGAATGCATTACAAATATTGAAGTTTTACCGCACGTACTGTACTATAGTTTTGCATACCGAATTAGTTTTTATTCTGGGAATTTACTCTCTCTTGATTTTCAAATACAGTATAAATCCAGGTTTTGTTGTTTCTGAGAAATCAATGTCAATTGCATGAACCCTTCATGTGCCAGTTACATTTGCACTTGACCCTAGTTAATTTTTTTTTCAGTTTGTCTTCGAAAAAATCTGTTTTGCAGAAATGCCACAAAAACTGAAATTGCCAGTGTAATTAAAATCTGGCTAAGAACTGCATCTGACCGTCAAGGGGGAGGAACAGAAGGAGGACAAAGCCAGCAGAGGAAGGGGAAGATGGTACACACTGACACATTTCAATGATATTTGTTCTTTCATACCAAAGAATTGTTTTATGTTGTATCCTATACATGTTACGTGTATTTCATTAAAGTATGTATAAACTTTGGATTTTTCTCCAGTTTTTCGTGATATTTTTCTAGGAATTCAAGTTCATTTTGGTTCAATTGCTTAAGGTAAATTAGAACTTTTTTTTTCACTGAAAATATATTGAACTTTATTCATTACTTTTCAATTAAAAGGCAATCATTTAATGTGTATAATTTTCAGTGGGCCAGCCCACTGAGTAGGTAACTTCCATTGCAATATTTCCACTGGGCCAACGATTATTTCCACAGTTTTGCCTTCAGAGGCCCGTCGTTCAAAAGATACTGTTGACAAGCATTGGCCCTGATGATGGCCGGTGCCTCCTATTTTCACCGGCCCGCCATAGGTTATAGGTGCTTTGCCGTTCTGGCCTGATCTGGCCAGCATATTCTGGGCCGGAATAAGGCCGATCGAAATTGTTTGCTGGGAAGGTAGGTATTGAATAATAGGTATAGTTACAATAATTCCTTTTTTCTTTTGACCCTCATCTATACTAAAAATATTGTATTTCATTTCATCTATGGAAAATAATGTTAAAACAGATTTTTCTCAAATAATTTTTTCATAGATCCAATGAAATAAAATATTTTAGGTAAGGGGTGAGACAAAAGTAAAAATAGGTAACGTTTGTTACATCTATATTATTTAATATTTAATAAATAAATATTCTCTAGATATTATCCCATTTTTAAATTTATATTACATAGTGATTTGGACATATTTGAGATGTAATATAATTTACATAATAGATATGTAATATGAATATGTATCTTTTATATCATTATTGTTCTCTAGCTGTCAGCCTTTGTCAGTATTCAATACATAACTATTATCTAGTTGTGACTTTAGTTTTATATAACTGTGACTTTTATATTTCAAAAATTACATAAATACATAAATGTATTCAATATGTTTTTGTGTTTGCTGGGAGAGTAGGAACAAAATAAACCGGAATAAAATGAAAATGCCCCAATTCACATTAATCTTAAGTGTATATTAACGACCTGTGAAGAAAGAAATTGGAAACTCAATATAGAACCGGAGAACAAGTACTGGTCAAGAAGAAAATATTCACGATGGTAATAAAATAAAATTCTACGGCAAATCTCCTTTAACTATAAATTTTTATTCTTAAAACTATTAGAACAATAAATAAATAAACTTCTTCGACAAAAAAACGGAAAGGAAAATTTTCCAGATAAAAATTTACGCTGCGTAAACTATCTCAATGGCGGTACGACAATTTCGAATTTTTAAGTGTATTACTAAAATATTTTTACCTTTCAAAATCACACACTTTATCCCGGAGTTCACACTTTCCGGACACTTCTCGGAACCACGAAAACGGTTTTCTATTTTATTGTACGGTCGAGTACTCGGTCTCTCGGGTCTTCACTCTTTTCGCTCTTCTTCCTCTACCACTTCTCTTCTCTTGACTTCTTTCTTCTGACTCCTCTCGAGAATATCCCAATATCCTCATTTTATATTCTCATTATAGGTGTTAAACTTTATTTATGTTTAACAAAAAGTTTGCCATATACTGTATGTCTTTCGGAATTAATTAAAAGGTATATTCCTTTTCGGTTGGAAAACTTTAAATTTTTGAAACTACTAAAATTTTATAGAATTTGAAATCGTGTACCTCCGGACTGATAATTAAAAATATAACGGTAATAAAAAAAAATTCTATTCGGAAAGTAAGTAACGAGTTATATAGCTACGGAAAAAAAAATAAAACTAAATCTTAAATCGGTGACAACAAAAAAATAACTCGTTACAACTTGATATCATGGTCGTCTAAAAAGCAATCCATTGTAACCCTTTCTAGTACTGAATCAGAATTTGTAGCTTTGTGTATGGCCAGAGCCACCTATAGGTGGCTCTGGTATGGCTAGTTGTGAACTTTTGTACATTAAAAATATTTTGGATGAATTAAAATTACAATATTATTCTCCAGTAATTTTATATGAAGACAATCAGAGCACTATCAAACGAATTCAAAACTTTGAAAACAATAAAAGATGTAAGCACATCGAAGTTAAATATCATTTTGTGGTTGATCTTGTTATTAAAAATATAAAAATCAGTTATATTAACACAAGTGAGCAACTAGCAGACATATTTACTAAGAGTTTAAGCATTAACAAATTTAATTATTTTGTTAATATGATGAATTTAATAGAATATAAATCTGTCAGGATTGAGGGACGGTGTTAAACATTGTGTTTGTAAGTTGGCAACCCTGACAAAATTATATAGTGGTATTTAGTTTTTAAGTTAGTTTCATGCACGTTGTCATTTTTGTAAAATGTCAGGTGACATGTGAAGTTGGTGGTTGGTTGGTGAGTCTATACTTTAGCCATGTGCATGCCTTTTTGTTGTTAACAATATATATTGTCTTTAAGATTTATTCTTAAATAAATCTGTTGCCAAGTATTGCCGTTTTAATTACCATTTTCACTGCTAACAGTATGGATACGCAAATGTGTTTTTAAATTACTTTTCAGTGCAAAAGATTTTTGGCAAATTTCACATTTTTAAAGTTTTTTGCATGTATGGATATGCAAATGTGTTTTTAAATTACTTTTCATTGCAAAAGATTTTGAGCAAACTTCACATTTGAATGGTTTTTCGCCTGTATGGATACGCAAATGTATTTTTAAAACAATTTTCTGTGTAAAAGATTTTAGGCAAATTGCACATTTGAAAAGTTTTTCGCCTGTATGGATACGCAAATGTGTTTTTAAATTACTTTTCATTGCAAAAGATTTTGAGCAAATTTCACATTTGAATGGTTTTTCGCCAGTATGGATACGCAAATGTGTTTTTAAAACAATTTTCTGTGTAAAAGATTTTAGGCAAATTTCACATTTGAAAAGTTTTTCACCTGTATGGATGCGCATAATATGGTGATTTAAAGAACTTCTACGTGAAAAATGTCTTAAGCAAATGGCGCATTTGAATGGTTTTTCGCCTGTGTGACTTCGAGTATGCACTGTTAATTGTTGAGCACTTGAAAGAGATTTTGAACAAATTTTACATTTGAAAAGTTTTTCGCCTGTATGGATACGCAAATGTGTTTTTAAATTACTTTTCAGTGCAAAAGATTTTTGGCAAATTTCACATTTGAAAAGTTTTTCGCCTGTGTGGATAAGCAAATGTTTTTTTAAATTACTTTTCAGTGCAAAAGATTTTTGGCAAATTTCACATTTGAAAAGTTTTTGGCCTGTATGGATACGCAAATGTGTTTTTAAATTACTTTTCTTTGCAAAAGATTTTAGGCAAATTTCACATTTGAAAAGTTTTTGGCCTGTATGGATACGCAAATGTGTTTTCAAAGTACTTTTCTGTGCAAAAGATTTTAGGCAAATTTCACATTTGAAAAGTTTTTCGCCTGTATGGATACGCAAATGTGTTTTTAAATTACTTTTCAGTGCAAAAGATTTTTGGCAAATTTCACATTTGAAAAGTTTTTCGCCTGTATGGATACGCAAATGTGTTTTTAAATTACTTTTCAGTGCAAAAGATTTTTGGCAAATTTCACATTTGAAAAGTTTTTCGCCTGTATGGATACGCAAATGTGTTTTTAAATTACTTTTCAGTGCAAAAGATTTTTGGCAAATTTCACATTTGAAAAGTTTTTGGCCTGTATGGATACGCAAATGTGTTTTTAAATTACTTTTCTTTGCAAAAGATTTTGAGCAAATTTCACATTTGAAAAGTTTTTGGCCTGTATGGATATGCAAATGTGTTTTCAAAGTACTTTTCTGTGCAAAAGATTTTAGGCAAATTTCACATTTGAAATGTTTTTCGCCTGTGTGACTTCGAGTATGCACTGTTAATTGTTGAGTACTTGAAAGAGATTTTGAACAAATTTTAGATTTGAAAAGTTTCTCCCTTGTATGGATATGCAAATGTCTTTTTAAATTTCTTTTCAGTGCCAAAGATTTTAGGCAAATTTTACATTTGAATGGTTTTTCGCTTGTATGTGTAAGCAAATGTATACTTAAATTATGTTTAGATGAGAAATGTCTCGAGCAAACACTGCATTTGAATGATTTTTTTCCTGTAGGGCAGCTTGAATTTTTAATTGAATTGTTTGTGGTTTGATAACGTTTCAAACAAATGTTACATTCACTTGGCTTTTTGTCAGATTTCCAACACTTACAAATATTGTCACTTAAACCAACTTCACCTCCAAGTGGTGACTTGAAATTATCAATAACATTAAGCTGATGTTGAAGATTTAGTGTGTCCTGTAATTCTTGTTTAATTTCTTTATCAGGAGCTTCAGTTTTGATATTGTTGGATTTACTTATACACATCTTCCTCTGTTTTAAGCCATGATTAGTAGAGAAATGACAGAAATATTCAACTTTTTTTTTGTAAAGATTTCCACAAACTTCACATATAATAATCCCAGTTGAAGAATTCCATTTTATATAACTTCCTTTTAATAAACTTCCTGTAAGGAATAAATACATTGGAATAACAAAATTTAAAAAGAAATTGAAATTAGTTATAGAAGATTTATTTATATGGAACTAAACAAAGTATCAATCCTTTTTGTATTTGAATCTTTTTAAATAAATAAACACCTACTGCTTAGATTATACTTCAACAGAAAATATGATTAATTAAAACTTCAACCAAGTAAACACGAGCCAACTTTTTTCATTTGCAATTAATGAAAGTTTAATTTGCACAATAATTCAAGGTTTGATCATTAAACAGACTAGATAAATAAACTGGTATACTGACAACACACTTTGTTTACATCCAACATCTAAATCAATTCTCTCATTCCAAATACACTCAGCAAAAGTCACTCATTCCAATAACAGTGCTACAAAATAAATAAATAAACTTAGACACTGATGATTATGTTGGTATAGGATAATACATCTATTTACTTTTCTAGTATATTAATTGTTCGGAGAATTCAAAGTACATTCCCTTCGAAATAGAAATAATAAGGATGCTCTAGAAATTGTAACAAAATATACTGTGAAGATATCTTCCTTGAAAATCCAATGTTCGATCAACTCAGTTGAAATCAAGGTTTGAGACTTCTAAAACTAGGTATGAAATAAAGTTTTACGATGCAAATAAGAATTTCTAGTATTTGTAGGAGGTTATTATGTTTACATAAAGCTTTGCTGAAATAAATGCTTTGAATATTTTTTATAAAAGCATCAACTACAACAATAGTAACTATATACGGAAATATGGTTATTATCAATAACTTGATACAGAATACGTATTACTCATCAAATTTTACTCACCTCTTATTTTAGATGGCTTTCTTTGTTTCTTTTTTGAATAATTCATTTTAGTTTTAATTTTGTATGGATTGATTTTAATTATGGGTCCAATATTTAAATCTTCAGTTTTCTCTTGTTTAATTGAACTGATAATTTTTCCAATTAAATTACTTTGAAAATTTAAGGTATGAATCTGTCCATCAAATTCATGTTTGATATCGATAATTTCCTCCATACATTCCTTGAAATCAACTTTATTTTCTTGCTTTGTTTCCATAATAATTACTAATGCAGTATGTGTAAGAAGGTAATAACACAGTATATAAATCAAAGAATACACCAGGTGTATTCTTTGATATAAATTAAATATCAGACGAAAATTATAAAAACTGTTACTGTTAATCTAAACCAGGGAGTATATGTTGTGTTTATACAAGGAGCATAGATAACCTCACAAACCACATGGTCTGTGGATAACCTTATAACTAAAAACAAGGAGATCGAATCGAACTCCACATTAGTGATGGGGAACATGTAAGGGGAACTCGAATACTAAGAATCGGAAAGTATTCGATTCTTAACAGTACTCGGTGTTCTCGATTCTTCTATCCAAGTATTCGAATACCGGCTGTTCTCGGATCTCGACATGGCACATAACAAATCCACTCCCATCACATGAAATACGTGAGAGCATTTGATCGAACGTTCAAAGGTACGGCTCCTGATCGCATAAACTCGAAAATAACAGTCAGTAGGTCAGTTCAGGACCCGTATCTTTGAACGTTCTACCATTCGCGAGAACGTCGAATGGATTCCGTTCGTACGAATGAATTCACACGAATCGAACGGTACTCGAAAATTCAAATAGCGATATCTTCCAAACACAGTGGCGAACAACTAGATCTTATATGTGTAATTTTTTAGGTAAAGTGTAGTGTAGAGTAGTGTGAAAAGTACGTGACAGGAAGAAGATTACATGTAGTTTGTCAAGACTCAGACGGACTGCTCAACACTGATTTATACGGTAAATTATAGAGTACTGTTTTAGAATTTTTTGAGATAGCGGTTTTTAAAAATAAAAAGATTAGGCCGGGCTGCATTAAGTCTGTTGTGTGGCAATATTTTAAAAATGAGAAAGATAACAAAGTAGTGCGATGTTCACTGTGCAACAAAAAATTAAAATATTTTGGAAATACTACAAATATGAAAAAACATCTGATGCGAATACATCCTGTTGGAGAACGAGTAGCTCCAAAATTAACGAGTAGTTCCAACATAGTAAAAATTAATTATTTTCCACTTTTAAAGTATAAAAACTAACACCTTATCCTATAGTTAACTGTTATCATGACATTTATGGAAAAGTCAATAATCTAACCTCATTTTAATATTGGTTTTGGCATCTGTCAAATTATGAATGATAAACATTCATCTCCATAGGAGCGCGCTCGATAAAGCACTCGAGTGACACTCCGGGTAAGGTAAAGCGTTCGATATATCACTCGTACTCAAAACAGGGGAAGTGTGGGCGGAGCTATACATCGAGTAAGCTGTTCGAAAAGGGGAGCGTACATTACTCGTGTGCACTCAAATGTATCCATCAAAATTGATCGAGGAGATTTACTCGACGCCTTTTTAACCTCAATCTACTAAATTATCAACTGTCATTTTATTCAGAGTTATTTTATGTATGTATGCATAAACATTATTTTATTACTCGATTTATTAAATTAATAATCTGTAAGAACAAAATTATTATGGTAAGTAACTTTGTAAAATTATTTTGTTGATACTTAACAGCTGATAAAATACAGGTTATGTGCAGTAAACAGTTAAAGTTTTATAAGCGTTCGAAATATTACTCGATTAAATTACTCTATCACTTCCATTAAACGAAAAAATGTCACGTGACTTTACTCTACTCGGGTAACACTCTACCCAGGGTAATAGTTTTCGAACGCGCTCCTGGTGGTTTATTTTTCGTGATAACATAGTAGACTGACATTTTTATGTAACTTCAAAAATTGGACACAAAAAAGTCATGAAATTTTTCATTTTATAAAAGGTTTTATAAAATAATTCCCACCCCAAAGAGCTTACGTAAAGTCTTTTGATGAAAGGGTTGAGTGTCACCTGAATATAAAAGTTTAATGAAATAAATTAATTTCTCATAAATTTAACCGGCACACCAAGGGTAATGGAGGAAAGTTTATTGGAATTGGTACCTCTATGTTTGAAGTATAGAAAATTGTTACAGTTGTGCTAACAATTTCAAGATAAGTGGTTTCAAACTTCATAGCTTTCGCTAATTTTCATTTGATTGTATATTTTTTTTGTGTAAATATTTTCTTGTAATTAGTTTTAAATTTAAGGGTGAATGACAGGCCTGGGTATTATGCATGTGTGCTTTAGGCTATAGGAGTAAAGTGTAACATGTCTATCGACCTGTTTCGATTTTACGAAATAATTTCGATTTTACCGCTCGCCGTCATAGTAACCACTTCCAATATAGTTCTGTGATCTAAATTTCTCCTACTCTCGTTGACCGTTAAGACAATTGACATATGATGTCAACGGTCGATTCCATAGGGTGGTTTCATCCTTTTCCGATACCGACCCTTGAGTAGCAAGGACGTACCTTTTTATCGTCTCTTAAATTTAATTAAGTTTTACCTTAAATTGCTGTGGTAAGCACAGCCGCCAGATTACCCCTGCCAGGATACTGTTATACGCCAGGTTACCCCTGCCAGGATACCGTTATATTACAAGATACCGTTACATTACAAGATACCGTTACATTCCATTACCACTAGGATACCCCTAGGCATCTAGTTTCAATTTCAAGACAGCTATACTTCAACTTCAAGACATCTTTCGCTTCATCTGTTTCGACAAGACCTCTCCATCAGCTTCAACTAAGCTAAGTACCTTCATGAAGTACAGTGTCTCACTCTTTCCTTTTTGTTTTTTCCTCAAGGCAGAATGAAGTTAACATTTTAGATTTCTTTTTAATTTCTTATTTACCCGGCTGTAAGAGCTGTAGGGGATCGTGTCCGGGTTCATGTAAGTTTGTAACTTTTTTTATTTTTAACTTTAATTAAATTCTACAAGGTGTTTCTACCTTTCTCACCTTAGTTTCTTTTCTTTAATTTAAATTATTTTCTCGTCGATGTCTAAAAAGGTAGTGGCGCCCTAAGTTCTTCTAGTCTGTCAACCCTCTGGCATACCTAGTGTAGCACTAACATGGAGTCGATCCACCCTTGAGAGAGTCTCTAGCCGGGATCTGTCTCTTGAGGAGAGAACAATGGGCGCGTTCAGCCACGCTAACGCTAGGCAAGCGCTGAGTAAGCAGTGGGCGAATTTGACTGCTAAGTGACAGCGCTAGCTCTAGCGGTCGCCATTTTTTCCAGCGAATTTATTTTCCGCTAAGTTGGTCAGCGGTTCATTATGTCAACCTATGATGTCAACAAAAACAAACAACAATTCTAAATTCTAACCTCCAAGATAAAATTTCTGTTATTTAGTTTTTATTAGTGTTTAATAAGGTTTAATTATGGCGGAGAATATTGAACCGTATACAACTGTAGAATTTAATATTGATGGAAAAATATTGCGTAGAAATCTACCAACGAATATGTACATAATAACGCCAAAATTTAATTTATTCCATACATATGGACCGCATTGTATAATAGCCATCATTAATGCTTTTGTTAAATAATATACTATTATATTTTTCACTTGACAACTGTGAAAATATAAACTACAAAAAAAGAATCTGTCGGTGTAAGGACCGGAGAACTTAGAGGTCGTTTTAAATTTTTTTGAAATTAAAATAAAAATCCCAATAAATTTTATATTTTAAATAAGAAAATAAACAGATGACAACCAACTGGTTCACACATGAAACTATTTACTTTTAATTACAATACAAGAAACATACAATATGTAGATGATTATTTTACAGAAATAGCATTTAAATGTCAATTTCCATCCAGTATGTACCTATACATCTAGAGATGGCTCTGTAGCAGAATAGCGCTGGACAAAACAGCACTGGACATAAATAGCGCTGGTCAAAAATCAAAATAGCGCAGGACAAAAATAGCGCTTTACAAAAACAGCGCAGGACAAAATAGCGCTGGACAAAAACAGCGCAGGACAAAAACAGCGCTCCATAAAATAGCGCCGGTTGAAATATCCTTACAAAATCAACTATTACAGTAGGATGTGATTGAAAAATCAAGTTTCGCCGCTAAGCATCAACCTTCCTTTACAACAAACAATATCAGAATATAAGGAACGGAAAACAAGTAAGAACAATAATCAATATTTTTCATCATACTTCAACACATATCGCTTCCCGACCAACTGACACAGATCAAAATGTAAACAACTACTGGTCAGTTTCATATCTATTTAAAATCGAAAAAAATGAAATTTCACGTTGCTTGTCATTTCGGTAATTATATCCTTCGTGGAATAATGTATCACCTCCTTTCTGAGACTTGCCAAATTGCATTTTTTTAGACTTTAAATAAATATGACACTGACAAGTAGTTGTTTACACTTTGATCTGTGTCAGTTGGTCGGGAAGCGATATGTGTTGAAGTATGATGAAAAATATTGATTGTTGTTCTTACTTGTTTTCCGTTCCTCATATTCTGATATTGTTTGTTGTAAAGCAAGGTTGATGCTTAGCGGTGAAACTTGATTTTTTAATCACATCCTACTGTAATAGTTGATTTTGTAAGGATATTTCAACCGGCGCTATTTTATGGAGCGCTGTTTTTGTCCTTCGCTGTTTTTGTCCAGCGCTATTTTGTCCTGCGCTGTTTTTGTCCAGCGCTGTTTTTGTCCTGCGCTCTTTTTGACCAGCGCTATTTTGACCAGCGATATTTTGACCAGTGCTATTCTGCTACAGAACCCTAGAGATACCCTCCAAAAGTTACTTATCCTAAAATTATCGCACCATTTATAAAGTTTAACGTAGTTTTTTTTTCAGAATCAATGGATGGATTCTTATGATTATTTGTTCACGGTATAGGTTGATTTTTAATGAAAAAATGTATTGATGGTTTTTGATAAATCTTCTTACCCATATGCGGGGTGTGAAAAGAGAGTTGTGTTGTTTCTTCTAATTTTGCAACACCCTGTGGAATTTATCAGAAACAATCACTATACATATCCCATTTACATTTTACGTTATTATCTCTTCTCTACATTTTTCTTTGAGAATCATCCCGATACCAGGCGCGGATACAAGGGGGGGGGGTCATGACCACCCCCCTCAAAATACATCATGTGCTTTTATATATGCCTGGTAAAAATATAGTCATAGGCATGATAGTAAACTTTTAAATGTTATTGAAATAGTACATCCAATTAGGATTCCGGTCTTACTTTAAAGTTAAAAAATAAAAAGCAATAGCTAAATGTGAACGCCGTTGGGGACCAAATGTTGAAAACACTCGAAAACTGTGATATTGAGTTGTATCCAACCATGCACAAACTCTTACAGATTCTGGCTACCCTCCCCTTCAGTGCTGCAACAGCTGAGCGTAGTTTCTCTACTCTTCGAAGGCTAAGACATGGCTTCGTGCTAATATCGGGGGAGAGAGACTTACTGGGCTGGCTCTCATGTCGGGGATGGGTAATTTGGTCCCCGCTACCTGTGTTAATCCTTTGGTAGCCAGGCACTTCGATAATCCGGCTGGTAATTTCACCCCCAAATTAAAATATAATTATTTAAATTTTTGAAGAATAAATTATAATAATTTTCAATAATAACCCAACCAAACCTACCCCTACCAAACCACCTTCGTATTTTTAGTCAATTTTTGTAGAATAAATTATAATAATTTTCAATAATAACCCAACCAAACCTACCCCTACCAAACCACATTCGTAGTTTTAGTCAATTTTTATTACCTGACTGATGTGACCAGATTCGTAGCTCTCATTTTTGGCCAGTGTGACCAGTTTCGTACATCAAAATCGATCGATTGCGGGGACGAAATTACCTGTAGGGAATTTATACCTGTCAGCCATGGGGACCAAATTACCTTCCGAAATTTCGTGACGTCATCTTTGGGAACCAAATTACCAACTCCGCTCATGTCTGTGCATAGGTACATCGTCACACTGGATCCAAAGTTGATAATACTTAGATTTGCTAAAATCAAAAGGCCTAAAGATTTTGTATTGTAATGGACTGCCTAAGTCTGACGTCATAAGAGGTGTGGTCATAAAAACTTTTCCAAACAAACCGAAAGCTCGTATAAATTATCAAGAAATTTTTAATTTTCCGTTGATTTAGTTATAAATAAGATTGATCGGTATTAGAAATTTATAAAAAGTGAAAAATTAAAAAAATGTTCGAAACTAAGCAGAGTGTAAATCTGGAAAAGGATTTCCATTATTTTGTCAATAAAATTTTAAAACAGTAAATTTTCGTGTAAAAAAGTATCCAACTGATCTCTTTTTACTTATTTCTAGCAACGATCACTCTTATTTATAACTATATTAGTAGCAAACCGCAAATTAAAAATCTCTTATGACGTTTTACACACGTTATCGATTTGTTTGGAAAAGTTAATAGGAGGAGCATTCTGTTGTGACGTCTGAGCTTAGGCAGTCCCATTCTTTTGTAAGTAAAAAAGTTGTTCTAACCTCATACACAGGCAATGTAGCCAACATGAAAATATTTTTTTAGTTATTATAAAATAAGAATTTTATTCAATCATTACTTTTTAAAATAAATAGATCTGTTTTTAGATTTTTTTTCACCAATCTATTAATTAATTACTGCTTTTTGACCCCCCCCCCCCAAACCATCATCTTGTGCCCGCCCCTGCCCAATAATTCTGTTAATATCAAAAAAGATGCACAAATTTAAAGGTAACGACTTTTTTATAACCAATTTAAACATTAAGTAGGGTGAAAACTAAAAAAACACTAAGTAGGTACCTATATATAGGTATACCTACATATAGTTATTTAATCCTTAAACAATTCTCTCAAAATCACCTTATAACGTGTATTTGTACTTCTGTCAAAGTTTTTGATATGTTCTAGGTAGGTACTCGTTTCATTAGTAACTATACATATTATATCAATAAAATTACGTCAAACTTAAAAATTGTGTATCCCTTTGGTGATATCGAGATGATCCTTGAACGAAAATGTAGATAAGGGATATCGTTATAACGTAATGTGAATATGGGATATGTAGAAATTGTTTCTGATAAATTCCATAGGATGTAATGCAGGATTGAAACAAAAAACAAAACTTCCCTTCCACACCCCGTATATGAGTATAAGACGTTGACATTTATTAGAAACCATCAATACATTTCTTCCTTGAAAATTAGCCTATACTATGAAGAAGAAATCATAAAAATATATCCATATTGGCTTCAGAAAAACAAAACATTAAACTTTAGGTATAATTATAGTTGGTGTGATAATTTTGGAGAGTAGTGTAGTAATATTAATAATAATTGAATAATGTTGTACAATAAAAAATCACTAAATGTATATGAAGAATTTTCAAGATAATTAAATGGTCACTCTATGACTTTAATCACCTTTTACTGAAAGCGATTTCAAGTGATAGTAGCAGGTTTTTCTTCAGTATCTATGAGCTAACAAATGTGTTTTTCTACGCCCATGTCCGTAAACGTCAAAAACATTCCTTGTAAGTGACATTTAACAATAACATGCACGTAATGAGAATCTCATAACATACATGTGCGTTAAGATAGAAAACCTTAAATTTCTTTGTTAAATCAAATTGCAATCAAATTTTTATTTACGTAATACTTTATTTGGTTTATTTACATACTTTTAATCAATTGAAAAACATAAAAGCTCTTAGCATTAGTGAAATACATTTTAGATTAAAAGAGTGATGCCCCTAAACGTCGGCAACACATTTTACAATTTCCAAAAAAATAATTCGCTTTTTATTGATATGGGAAAAAACGTCATCTCATTTATGCTGTCAATTTTGGTAACAAATTATAATATCCGAACATTTTCTCAACTTTACCTATGAATATGACTGTCAGTAATGAAAAAGATGAAATTATGAGCACTCAGAAGAAAATAGATGGGCGTAGAAAAAGTATAGTACGTTACACGAGTTGTAATCCCATTACGCACTCGTGAAATTTACGCACTCGCCGTTATCACTTCGTGCGTAATGGGTTACTTACAACTCTTGTTACGTTATATACTATTATATATTTCAAGCAAACATCACATTTTAAAGGGTTTTTCTCTTGTATGGATACGCAAATGAATATTCAGCGTTTTTTTCTGTGCAAAACATTTTGAACAAATTTCACATTTGAATGGTTTTTCGCCTGTGTGGATACGCAAATGTCTTTTTAAATTATTTTCCAAGGCAAAATATTTTTGGCAAATTTCACATTTGAAAGGTTTTTCACCTGTATGGATACGCCAATGTATTTTTAAAGTACTTTTCAGTGCAAAAGATTTTGGGCAAATTTTACATTTGAAAAGTTTTTCGCCTGTATGGATACGCAAATGTCTTTTTAAATCAATTTTCTGTGCAAAAGATTTTAGACAAATTTCACATTTGAATGGTTTTTCGCCTGTATGGATACGCGAATGTTTTTTTAAATAACTTTTCAGTGCAAAAGATTTTAAACAAATTTCACATTTGAAAGGTTTAAAACAAATGTTACATTCACTTGGCTTTTTGTCAGATTTCAAACACTTACAAATATTGTCACTTAAACCAACTTCACCTCCAAGTGGTGATTTGAAATTATCAACAACATTAAGCTGATGTTGAAGATTTAGTGTGTCCTGTAATTCTTGTTTAATTTCTTTATCAGATGCTTCAGTTTTAATATTGTTGATTCTTATTTTGTTGGATTTATTTATATACATCTTCCTCTGTTTTAAGCCATGATTAGTAGAAAAATGACAAAAATATTCAACTTTCTTTTTGTAAAGATTTCCACAAATTTCACATATAATGATCCTAGTTGAAGAATTCCATTTTATATAACTTCCTTTTAATAATCTTCCTGTAAGGAATAAATATATTGGAATAACAGAATTTAAAAAGAAATCGAAATTAGTTATAGAAGATTTATTTATATGGAACTAAACAAGGTATCAATACTTTTTGTATTTGAATCTGTTTCAATGAAGAAACAACTAGGTATCTGCTTAGATTATACTTCAACAGAAAATATGGTTAATTAAAACTTCAACCAATTAAACATAAGCCAACTTTTTTCATTTGCACACTAATTCAAGCTTTAATCATTAAACAGACTAGATTATAATAACCTGTTATACTGACAACACACTTTGTTTACAACCAACATCTAAATCAATTCTCTCATTCCAAATGCACACAGCAAAAGTCACTCATTCCAATAACAGTGCTACAAAATAAATAAATAAATAAACTTAGACATTGATGTTTATGTTGGTATAGGAAAATACATCTATTTACTCTTCTAGTATATTAATTGTTCAGAGAATTCAAAATACCTACCCTTGGAAATAGAAATAAGGATGATCTAGAAATTGTAACAAAATATAGGATGTAGATATCTTCCGTGAAAATCCAATGTTACATCAATTAAGTTGAAATCTCAAGTTTTGAGACCTCTAAAACTATGAAATAAAGTTTTATGATGTAAATAAGAATCTCTAGTATTTGTAGGAGGTTATTATATTTACTAAGGCTTTGCTGAACTAGATGCTTAGAACATTTTTTATAAAAGCATTGACTACATTAATAGTAACTATACTTATAGGGAAATATGGTTATTATCAATATATATAATATATATAATTATATAACTTGATACAGAATATACATATTATTACTCATCAAATTTTACTCACCTCTCAACTTAGATGGTTTTCTTTGTTTCCTTTTTGAATATTTCATTTTAGTTTTAATTTTGTATGGATTGACTTTAATTATGGGTCCAATATTTAATTCTTCAGTTTTCTCTTGTTTAATTGAACTGATAATTTTTCCAATTAAATTACTTTGAAAATTTAAGGTATGAATCTGTCCATCAAATTCATGTTTGATATCGATAATTTCCTCCACACATTCCTTGAAATTTACTTTAATTTCTTGCTTTGTTTCCATAATAATTACTACTACTAATAACAATGTATATTAATTAACGAGTGAGAAGCTAGCTCCTAGCTTCAAACGTATATTTGCGACAAACGTCTGAACTGGCAATAGCGCACCAAACTGTCCGTTTATCGTGGTCGCCTTATGGCGCGGCCAGTCTCATATACGGGGGGAAGTTGAAATATAGTCTTAGAATTTGGTTGGAAGAGAACTGAAATAAACCTAATAATATATATTCTTTGCTTTTCCACATTCAAAATTCGCTGACAAATGTTACGAGGGTCGAAAAAATTCCATATCCAAAGACTGTTACATTATCAACCTCTGTGCGAAATTTAAACGAGGGATATCGATATATGGCTGTGCAGTAATAAAAAGAAAGTTGTAATTTTTCTTCAAAAATTCATAGTTATATCGATATTATCACGGTTATGTAGCATTACAGTAGCAAAATAAAGATTTTTTCTCAATTAATTTGTGTTTTATATTTTTTCATCCAGATCATCCAGAGGGTTTGTTCTGCCTAATAAAAAATTTTACTCAACAAATTATCACACTTAAATTGCTTCATTTGCATACTACCCCCGTAACTGGCGAATCCGAACCGACGATCGACGGTTGAGCGGTGTTGCCAGATCAATTCCGCTCGCTAGGAGCCAGGAGCTAGCTTCTCGCTGATTAATTTATCTAGTTTCTAATTCCTTTTTATAAAAATATTTGTTTTTTTGTCAATTATTTTAAAATAATGTGCAATTTGATTGGATTAACTTTCTTAAATATAATGTAATTTTAGTAGTGCAGTTAAATAAAAATTTTCAGTGTTGATTTCTTATTTATCTAAATTGTGTCTTGGAATTGCTTAATTATAATCATTTCATTAGAAAAAATGAAATATAATTTAATTTTTTCTAATGAAATAATTATATAATGAACAGTTTTTAGACAAATTCTAAAATTCACCTACCCATAACCCAAATTACCAAATTTAAATATCTCGCCTTTAAAAATTAGTTCCGACAACCCTTCTTGGTGCGCTTCGATCAACGTGATGCCAACTGTTAATACAGGGTCGACAACTCTCATTATATATTATTTCTCTATGGTCACTATTTTCTACTTGTTATCTGTTATCATTTTCGTATTATATACTTTGTTACACATACTGCATTAGTAATTATTATGGAAACAAAGCAAGATATTAAGGTTAATTTCAAGGAATGTATGGAGGAAATTATCGATATCAAACATGAATTTGATGGAGATATTCATACCTTAAATTTTCAAAGTAATTTATCTGGAAAAATCCGTTCAATTAAACAAGAGAAAACTGAAGGTATTATTGATCCCATAATTAATATCAATCCATACAAAATTAAAACTAAATATTCAAAAAGGAAACAAAGAAAGCCATCTAAGTTAAGAGGTGAGTAAAATTTGATGAGTAGGTAATATGTATTCTGTATCAAGTTATTGATAATACCAATATTTCCATATATAGTAACTATTAATGTAGTCGACGTTTCAAAGCTTTATGTGAATATAATAACCTCCTATAAATACTAGAAATTCTTATTTGCATCATAAAACTTTATTTCATAGTTTTAGAAGTCTCAACACTTGAGATTTCAACTGTGAGTTGATGTAACATAGGATTTTCAAGGAAGATATCTTCACAGTATACTTTGTTACAATTTCTGGAGCATCCTTATTTCCATTTCCAAGGTTGAATTCTCGGAACAATAATTAATATACTGGAAGAGTAGATATACCTATTATCCTATGCCAACATGAACACCAATGTCTAAGTTTATTTATTTATTTTGCTTGATTCCACAGATGTTGCCATGTCGTATTATTTAAATCTGATAACCATCCAATGACTTGAATTTTTTTGTGGTTCCTCAATATGTTGGTTGTAAACAAAGTGTGTTGTCAGTATAGCAGGTTAATTACCTAGTCTGTTTATTGATCAAAGCTTGAATTAGTGTGCAAATGAAACTTTCATTTATTGCAAATGAAAAAAGTTGGCTTGTGTTTACTTGGATGAAGTTTTAATTAATCATATTTTCTGTTGAAGTATAATCTAAGCAGATAGTTGGTTCTTTATTGAAAAAGATTCAAATACATTAAGTATTGATACTTTGTTTAGTTCCATACCTATAAATAAATCTTCTATAACTAATTTCAATTTCGTTTTAAATTTTGTTATTCCAATATATTTATTCCTTACAGGAAGTTTATTAAGAGGAAGTTATATAAAATGGGATTCTTCAACCAGGATTATTATATGTGAAGTTTGTGGAAATCTTTACATAAAAAAAGTTGAATATTTTTGTCATTTCTTTACTAATCATGGCTTAAAACAGAGGAAGATGTATATAAGTAAATTCAACAATATTGAAACTAAAGCTCCTGATAAAGAAATTAAACAAGAATTCCAGAACACACTAAATCTTCAACATCAGCTTAATGTTAATGATAATTTCAAGTCATCACTTGGAGGTGAAGTTGATTTAAGTGACAATATTTGTAATTGTTTGAAATATGACAAAAAGCCAAGTGAATGTAACATTTGTTTGAAACTTTATCAAACCACAGACCATTCAATTAAAAATTCAATCTACCATACAGGAAAAAAATCATTCAAATGCAGTGTTTGCTCAAGACATTTCTCATCTAAACATAATTTAAGAATACATTTGAATACACATACAATCAAAAAACGTTTCATATGTAAAATTTGTTTAAAATCTCTCTCAACCGCTTATCAATTAACAGTTCATAGTCGAAGTCATACAGGCGAAAAACCATTCAAATGTTACATTTGCCTAAAATGTTTTGCACAGAAATGTAATTTAACAACACATTTGCGTACCCATACAGGCGAAAAATCTTTCAAATGTGAAATTTGTTTAAAATATCTTTCAACTGCTCAACAATTGACAGTTCATATTCGACGTCACACAGGCGAAAAACCATTCAAATGTGACATTTGCCTGAAATCTTTTGCACAGAAAAGTAATTTAAAAACACATTTGCGTATCCATACAGACAAAAAATCTTTCGAATGTAATATTTGTTCAAAATCTCTTTCAAGTGCTCATCAATTAATAGTTCATATTCGAAGTCACACAGGCGAAAACCATTCAAATGTTACATCTGCCTGAAATATTTTACACAGAAATGTAACTTAAAAACACATTTGCGTATTCATATAGACAAAAAACCTGTGATGTAGGAAAGTCCACTTTAGTAGGTGGTCTTCCTGGTCCTGAGGGAGCACTTACAACTTGAATAAAACTATATTCTGTTCACTGAGAGAATGTTATTATTATTTGGATACTTTACTAAACTCAGCTATACGTAAGCTTAACATTACTCTCTATTCAAAATATAATTAAATAAGATTAAACTAATTCGAATTGAATATAATAGAGTCATCTCTTCATCTGGTTATTATATTATATTGATATTATTTAATTGAGCTATTAGTTGATTATCCTTAACTTTTGTTTTATTAATCTTCATGTAATTATATATTAATCTTAATTATTTATTTACTTTCAATTGGTAATTTCTTAAAAAGATTCTATCTCGGGGTTTTGGATTCGGTACTAAATAATTTTAAAATAATATTCTGTTTTAATATCCGTATTTATTTTACAATTCCATTAAACATTACAACTTTCTGATTGTTAAATTAATAACTTTATTTTTTAAAAGAATTGATTTTGTTTTTCAATTTATCATTGGATTTCTTTATACATATACAACATTCAATTTCTATTTTTATAATGGTCTAAACTTTCTATTCTAAAAATTTTTATTATTCTTAAAGGTTTTACGATTTTAGTTTTTTAAATTTCTCACAAAATATAATATTTGAAATATTACTTCCTTGTATGTATTGTAAAGGTAAATTCACTTTTAATGCTAAGCAATACGCTATCTGGCGGAATGAACTCGCATCAATGTCACGTGACCAGCAAGTGTGTTTATTTACATCCAAGCGTGCATTTGTGTGAGGATTATAGTTGTTTGATAGTGATAAATAGTTTGTTAAAAGTGAAAATGACCAGCAGAGCAAATTGTTGTGTACCTGGATGTAACTCTGTGTATAAAAAAAAACCGATTTCACCTTTTATCATTTTCCAAATGAGGGTCAGAGATTCGAGACTATTGGAAAAAATCCGGAATGATGACTATGGTTGATAGAAAGAAACTGTGGGATATCAAATTGAAAATAGGAAAGAGAGTTTGTTCTAAACATTTTGTCGAGGACGATTTCATAACTCCTAGTGATTGTAAGTATTTTGTTTTTCATATTATATGTGATTAAAACAATTATCTATCAATCTTTCAGGTGGCTATTAGAAACGGTACCTGAAAAAGACTGCTGTACCAAGTAAAAACTTACCTGTGTCCAGTGTTATAACAAAATCGAAAAGTCTGAAGATAGAAGAGAAAAAGAGAAGATATGAAAAACTTATTGAAAGAAGTCAGGTGTAAGTTCTCTGGTTGGTTATTTTTATTGAAATCAAAACTAAATATCAAACTCATTTATTGACTTTGATGGAGCTAAAGCACTACTGGAGCATCAACAACAGGAGTTACCATTTGATGAAGACACTTCCAAAGAAACACTTCACATACCATGAAGATATTAGTTGATGTTGCTGTGGGATCACGAGTGGTTGCTGTAGAATCACGTGTGGTTGCACATCACACTAGTTCGAGACCAGAGGTCAACGAAGTTAAGAAGTAGAGTTAAGGTTAATGACAATAATGACAGTTGTAAAAGGTCTGCTGAAGAGCTAACAAGTAAAGCACATGTAGAATTATTAAAGACGTTGTTTTAATCATACAATCATAAATACAATTTAAATACAACCCTTACATGGCGCAGTCAGTCATGAGCGACAGCCGGGGAATACAGCAGATGCCGATGACCGGAAACATTGCAGAAAATTGGAGATTGTGGAGGGCACGTTTTGAAAATTACTTAATTGCATCGGAAGTGCACAAAAAGAATGAAGCAACGCAGTGTGCACAACTCCTTCACTATATTGGAGAGGATGGTTTCAAAATATATAGCACATTTCAATTTGCAGACGATGAAAAGAACAAATTGGATAAACTGATCCAAAAATTCGAAGATCATTTCCAAGGTAAAGAAAACATCTTCTATGAAAGATATAAATTTTTCACGTACCGACAAGAGCCAGACCAAAATCTAGATAATTTCATAACTGAGTTGAAAAAGAAGGCTACCAAATGCAAACTAGGGGACCTTCAAGACAGCCTTGTAGTCACAATGTTGATTTGTGGTGTGAATAACAGCTCGATCAGGGAAAAACTACTCCAAGTCGAAGACTTAACATTGCAGAAAGCAATAGAGTTGAGCCACGTAATTGAAAGTTCAAAGGCAAGAAGTGCAGCAATGAGTGGAGCCAACACATTTGAAGTAAACAAATTACACAAAAAAAAATATGAGAACAAACAAATAAACAATTGCAGAAACTGTGGTAAGACTCATCCAATAAACAAATGTCCAGCATATGGTAAAATATGTAATTTCTGTAAAAACAAAAACCATTTTTCTAATGCATGCATAAAAAAGGGTAAAACAAATAACTTCAACAAAAATCCGAAATATGAAACTAATTCACAAGTAAATGAAATTCATGAAAATAATGATAACTTTCTTTTCATAGGTTCTGTAGATACAAACGAAATGAACAAAAATGATTGGATCACGGTACTGGAAATAAATGAAACAAAAACCATTTTTAAAATTGACACAGGAGCCCAGGCAAATGTAATTCCTTTAAGTACTTTTAGAAAACTAGATCTGAACAATAAATTACATAAATCACAAATCAAGCTAACTTCATACACAGGTAACAATTTAAATGTAGTTGGAAAATGCAATCTTCTTTGTAAAGGAGGTGATGAAACTCACAATCTGGAGTTTTTTGTGGTAGATTCACAAACACAAGCAATTTTAGGCTTAAATTCAAGTGTAAAATTAAATTTAATAAAGAGAATAGACAGTCTCATTGAAAATAGTGAATATTCTGCACTAGTAAACAAATACAGGGAAATATTTCAGGGCATAGGGTGTATTAGTGAACCATACCACATAGAACTAGAGGAAAATGCGAAACCAGTTGTACATCCTACAAGGAAGGTAGCATTACCGGTGGTAGACAAATTAAAAGAAAGTTTAGCAGAATTAGAGAGAGCAAACATAATTGAAAAAGTGCAGAAACCTACTGATTGGGTTAATGCTCTTGTTCTTGTGCGCAAGGCAGACAAATTACGAATATGCCTTGATCCCAAGGACCTAAATAAGGCAATAAAAAGGGAACATTGTCACATACCAACTTTAGAGGAAATCACTGCAAAATTAAGCGGAGCTACAATATTTAGCACATTAGATGCAACTCAGGGTTTTTATTCTATATTGCTAGATGAGGCTAGTTCTGATTTATGCACATTTGGAACACCTTTCGGTAGATACAAATTTCTCAGACTCCCATATGGTATCAAATCTGCAAGTGAAGTTTTTCAATCTCGTTTTAAAAAAATATTTAACATACAGGGAGTAGATGTTTACATAGATGACTTATTAATTTGGGGAAAGGACAAAATTGAACATGACCAACGTCTAAATAAAGTCCTAGAAATTGCAAAAAAGGCAAACGTTCGCTTTAACATACAGAAATGTAAATTCGGTCTAAGTAAAATTAATTACATGGGACATACCATATCAGAAAATGGTATTACCCCCGAAGATTCAAAATTACGTGCAATTACTGAAATGCCACAACCAAAATCTAAACAAGACATACAAAGGCTTCTAGGAATGATAACGTATGTCAGCAAATTCATAAATAATTTCTCAGATAAAACTTCACCATTGCGAAACCTATTAAAAAAGGACGTAGAATTCCAATGGAATACAGAACACAACAAAGCCTTTGAAAATTTAAAAAATTCACTAACTAGCACGCCGGTACTACAATTCTTTAATGTAAATAGCGAAACAGTAGTATCTGTAGATGTAAGTAAAGACGGTTTAGGGGCGGTACTACTACAAAACAAGCTACCTTGTGCTTATGCTTCTAGGTCAATGACTGAAACAGAGACAAGGTATGCCCAAATCGAGAAAGAATTACTCGCAATTACATTTGGTTTAAACAAATATTACCAGTACATTTATGGAAAAAAAGTAGTGGTAGAAACAGATCACCAACCACTCATATCAATTTTCAAAAAACCTCTAAATAAATGTCCAGCGAGACTTCAAAGAATGCTTTTACAAATACAAAAATTTGATGTAGAATTGAGATTTAAACCAGGCAAAGATCTGATAATTGCAGATGCGCTAAGCAGGGCGTACCTAAAAGAACAATGTAACGATAACTTAGAGCAGGAGATAGAAACGCATGTTTGTCTAATTCAATCGCAAATCAATGTCACAGAAACAAAATTAAATGAATTGAAAGAAAATACAAAAAACGATGATGAATTACAATTACTAAGAAAAACAATACTAGATGGATGGCCCAAAAATATGAAAAATGTGCCAGAAAAAATTCAAAGTTACAAAAAATTCAGTAGTGAACTCACAGTTCAGAATGACTTAATTTTCAAAAGTCAGTCGATAGTAATTCCGCAAGTAATGCGCAAAGAAATGATTCAAAAAATTCATTATAACCACATGGGTGCAAATAAGTGCATCAAATTGGCACAGGCATCTATTTTTTGGCCTACCATGCAGAATGACATTCGACAAAAAATTTCAAATTGCCATCTTTGTTTAAAATACTCGAAGTCACAAAGTTCGGAACCACTAACCAACCACCAAATTCCGCAAATTCCGTGGAACAAAGTGGGTTGCGATCTTTTCGAGCTAGATGGTAAAAAGTACATATTAATAATTGACTACTATTCAAAATTCCTAGAAATTGAACCTTCAAATAAATACTCAACTAGTGAGTATACAATAAAAATTCTAAAATCAATGTTTGCGAGACATGGGATTCCTCTAACATTGGTAACAGACGGTGGTCCGAATTTCACGTCCCAGGCATTTAAGTATTTCGCACGGGAATGGGAATTCAATCATGTTATTAGCTCTCCTAGATACGCTCAATCAAATGGAATGGCAGAACGTAACGTGCAAACTGCCAAAAATATTTTCAAAAAAGTCTATGAAGATAAGAAGGACATACATTTGGCTCTCCTTCTGTACCGTAACATGAAAATAAATTCAGATTATTCACCAGCTCAAATTCTCATGTCCAGAAAGCTGAGAACCATTATTCCCAGTACCGATATAAATTTAAAACCTAAATTAATTGATCACAATAAATACAGTAAATTCATAAAAGACAACCAATCAAATCAAGAAAAATATTTTAACAAAATGGGTGTCCATAATTTAAAACCACTAGCAGTCAACACAAAAGTTTATGTGCAATTACAACCAAAATCAAACTGGACACCTGGTAAAATTGTAGAAAAAGTTAGGGACAGAATGTATAAAATAGAATTTGAGAATGGATCCGTGCTACTAAGAAATAGAAAATTCATAAAACCTGTTTCTGAAAACGAACAAACAATTCAAACAAAAAAATACCACACCAATAGTAACAGATGATCATAGAATAAGCTATTTCTTAGAACTGGAACCAATAAATAATAATGTAACTAACCAATTAGACTCACAAAACAATGTAACCAACGAAATAGATGTACAAAACAAAGTGACGGTAAAAACAAAGGATAATAGTGAAAGTGAAAAAAGTGCAGCTAATGACAACGAAGAAAATAGTGAATGTGAAGAAAATTGGGAAGACACAAATGAATCTATAGAAATCAATGACAATAATTGTAACAACACAAACGACCCAGAGCACAATTGTATTGTAAATAATTCTAATTTAGATGTAAGTCTCAACACGAGTACAGATTCTGAGCAATCATTCCTTAATAAGGAGAAAACGACATCTTCAGGTCGAAAAACAAAAAAGCCTCAGAAACTGAACTTGTAGCCTATAAAAAGGGGGATGTGGGATCACGAGTGGTTGCTGTAGAATCACGTGTGGTTGCACATCACACTAGTTCGAGACCAGAGGTCAACGAAGTTAAGAAGTAGAGTTAAGGTTAATGACAATAATGACAGTTGTAAAAGGTCTGCTGAAGAGCTAACAAGTAAAGCACATGTAGAATTATTAAAGACGTTGTTTTAATCATACAATCATAAATACAATTTAAATACAACCCTTACAGTTGCCACTCAAACAGAAGATTTTAATGATCGCAAGGAATTATGCAATGAGAAGACTCAAGTGAACACAAACTGGTCTTCAATTTCTGATTTTATCCAAACTGAGAAAGCTTTGAACATTCTAACAGGAATTCCATCATTCAGTTTTTATTATTTTTGTTGATTAATTTATTTATATCTTGTAAAAAAGACTCAAGATGTCAAAGATTATCAGTGAAAGAAGGAGTTCTTTTAGTGTTTTTAAAATTCAAACTTGATTTGACATACTCTGCTTTGGAAGTCTTTGTTTGAAGGTGTTAGTGTGCCAACATGTAGAAGAATTTTTCAGGACTCTATTGGAGTGCTTTCGGGTATTTTAGCCAATTTTGCTTATCTGCCATCTAAGGAAGATGTTTTGAAGAATATGCCAATATGTTTTAGCAAATTCCAGAATGTGCAGAGAATTGTTTTAGAATGCACTGAAATAAAAGTGCAAGTACCAAAGAAACTATGTTGCAAAATTAAATTGTAACTCCCATTATAAAAAAAATCATACTCTCAAATTCATGACAGCAGTCACTCCTGCTGGCTTAATAGCCTATGCCAGTCCATCCTATGCAGGCTCAGCTTTAGATAAAAGTATTTTTCGAACAGTCTCAAATAGTAGAACAATTAACTCCCTATATGTGGAAGAAGTTATGGTTGATATAAAGGATTCCTGATTGAACGTTTTTGTGAAGAGTTTGGAATAAAAATTGTAAGACCACCAGAAATATTATTTTCACTTGTCACTTTAAGTTATAAAATTACACACTAGTCTTACACTAGAATCTCATGTCTAGGTAGCCTAAGGTCACACTTTAGGACCAGCTGACTCATTTAGCGGCGTTGTCGAATGGTATTTATTTTCTTTCAGTTGACTTAATTATGCATTGTAATAGATTACATGAATATAACATAAAAATAAAAAATTATTTACATTTACCCAGGTAGCAGGGTGACGTTGGAATGACGTCAATAACTGGTGATTTCTCGACCAAACACGTCATTCGACGAGAATTCGACGTGAAAAACACGTTACCTAAAACACATCTAATTGTCGTTATAAAGTGATGACGTCTAAATATCGTGTTTTCCAGGTAGTTATGTTGTTTAAATTTTATTGGGAATCAGAAATAAACAAACGGGTTGATATAATTTAATTTAGGCAATAAAAGTCTCAAATGGTGACAATAAAAGAGTAAGTAGAAATACAGTGTAAGTAATAAAATGTCTCTAAGTTGGGTACACGACTCGATATTTTACTTGGAATAATATAAAATTTTCAATATCATTAAATGCAGCATAAAAGTTGTTAATTAATATATAATATTTAAAATTCCCGGGAGCGGCCTTTCTATTGATACTTATCCAGTCCATGTTCATTCCTGTCCGTGACAGCCTGACGAGTGACGACCATCTTTTATCTCTTGTGACAATGTTTTCGCACCTTCTGTTGTAACATGTCTATCGACCTGTTTCGATTTTACTAAATAATATCCCTAATTACCGCTCGTCGTCATAGTAACTACTTCCAATATAGTTCTGTGAACTAAATCTCTCCTACTACTACTACTACTGTCGTTGACTGTTAAGACAATTGACATATGATGACAACGGTCGATTCCATGGGGTTGTTTCATCCCTTTCCGATACCGACCCTTGAGTAGCAAGGACTTACCTTCGTCAGACTTACGCAGTCCATTTAAAAAACCTTTAAAAAATAAAGAATCCCTTGAGTTTGATGTATTTGTTCTTTCTATATAAAAATTATTTTTGTGTCTTGTGGCATAATTATGATTATCCAAGTTAAATGAAATAAATTCATAGAAGTATGATGGAGCTAAATTATGCAATATTTTATATATGAAAATCATGGTTTGGAAATATAGCCTTTGTGAAATTGATATCGACTGCAAAGATTGTAACATACATCTAATGGGAGTTATTTTACTAGCTTTTAAAATTACCCGCATACCTCGATTTTGGAGTTTTTGTAATTGGTTTGTTTAAGTTATGTAACATGCTGTTTAGCCTGTTACGTTTTTTCGTTTTAAAAACAATTTTATTTAGTTAATTTTTGTGGCTCATTAGTCACTTCCTCCCAAATTTCTACTAAATTTCTAAACATGCCGTTTCCTTGTCGCATTAGTCACTCCAAAATAAAACATTAATTTTTATCAAATTCCCCTTCTATTTTTGTCTTTAGATATTCGAAATTTCAAGTTTCGATTCGAACTGATTTTTTTTTCCTCTAACTGCCACTGAGGCAACATTCAAATATATTTTTAACTTATTGTTGGTGAACAAATTTTTATCGTCTGGTTGCTCTGCAGCCGGCAAGTTATAGGCAAATTTAAGAGGCTATTTACATTGAGGCAAATTTAGAAGTTCTCCTGTTCCCGAGGTACACCGCCTGTTAAGCCATAGCCGCCATCGTCACCATCGTCGCCAGAGCTGCCCAACATCCCAGCCCTCTAAGATAAGTTCCTTCGTCTTATCTTTAGCGTGTGTAAGATTTGAAGTTGGCGTGTTATATTACACTTGGTATCCTACTCGTTTGGTTTTTTTTGAGTATTCAATTTATACAAATTTTTGGATATTCAATATTTATTATTCAATATTTATTAAATTGGATACACGTATTCGGGAATAAGTAGGTTAATTTTGTTAATTTTTTTAAGTAACTTAAGTTTAATTTTTATAAGGTGTTTCCAGCTTTCCACCTTTTGCTTCTGTTTTTTTATTGCATTCGGGTGGCGTCCAATTTAATATTAATTGTACACCCCATCCCAGTGATAGCGAATAAAATAGTTTAATTGGTGCCGAATTCCACTCCCTGAGGTGGAGTGCTCTAGCCTGGGACTTTTACGTTACAGTTAAATAGATAAAGAATTGAAGAACAATAATCAAAAAGTGGCTGGATAATTGCTTGGTAGACTGTAATCTTTATTTGGAGAGAGAGTCCAAAGAAAAACAAAATGATAAATGAAATGGTTGTAAAGGTTAAAAAAAATAAATCTTTCATTATATCAATATAAAGGTTGTTTTTTTAAAAAACAGTAAATTAAAAATAGATCTGTTTCAGCATTTTCTTAAAATTCAAAGATGTGTATTATCTCTATGGTATATACACTGTAAGTCATAGTTTCATGTTAAAAAAAAAGGGCGGTGTGGCAGCCTTAAAATTGGTTTTATGAGGTATCGCATATTGTGAGAAATGAATGATGTTAGGATGGGTATACCTTCTACGGAAGTCCAGTTTAAACTTAAACGCCCAATATTATAGGTTCAACTGTTGAACTGTTTTTTTTACACTTGGGTAACTTATGCTTATGCCAATGTCTCATGAAAGATTGATCAGATTTGATGAGGTGACTGTCAAGAAAAAATTGTTGATTCTATAATTATTCAAACTGTTGCACGTGCTACTACGTTGCCAACTCTTCAAAATTTTCTTAAATATAGTAACATATAAAAAGTGGTTTTAATTAATTTTTCTTTTTTCTGTAATTTCAAGCGACTTATTTTAATGTTTACTAATAAATTTACATTATGTATTTTTTTAAATTTATTTCCAAACTAGCTTTCTTATAACATCACGAACTAACAGTTTACTGAAGTAAGAGGAACATTTGTGTAGCGAGCCTAACAATTTTAGAAAATATATCTGACAACATTGCTTTATTTTATGGTCATCACACTGACAATAGTTAGAGTATACCAAGTTTCATATTTTTTTCTGTATTATTGCCAAAGATATTCATTAAAACGTGTTTGAAATATGTGGACGTAATTTTCTTGAAAAAACCTCTCGATTTCGGATAACGGGTTTGAACCATTTAGGAGTCAATAATACAAAAAAAAATATGAAACTTGGTATACATGTTTAAAAAAGTGTTTAAAATTCAATGACGCACTCAAAATCACCGCAACCCTAATATTTCCCAAACTCACCCCCCACCTTTTACCCTTATTGTATGATATACGCGTGTAATTTTTTTGTATTCCAAATTTTATTCTGTAAAATATACATACGCCAAATAACAAAATTTTCTTCCTATTCCTAAAGCCGCAATAGCGATTTTTATATTCATTAAATAATCAAATTTTTGATAACATTTTTTTTGCATAACTTTATAAAAAAAAAGATATCAAAATGAAATTTTGGGTGTATACGTGAAAAATTACGTAGAATTTGATTCCAAATTCAAAAAAAGTTTTACGACTATTTCACAAAGTTAGCATCACCTCCTCCCTTAGGGGGTGGGGGTTGGTTTAGTTAGGTTATTTCGCAAGGTGATTCTACTAAATATACATATGCCAAATACCAAATTTTTTTTTCAATTCGTAAAGCCGTAATAGCGATTTTTATACTCAGTAAATAATCAATTTTTTGATAACATTTTTTCTTGCATAACTTCATTAAAAAAAAAGTTATTAAAATGAAATTTTGAGTGTATGCGTGAAAAATTAAGTAGAATTTGATTCCAAATTCAAAAATTTTTTCACGACTATTTCAAAAAGTTAGCCCCACCCCCTCCCTTAGAGGGTGGGGGGGTATGGTTGATTTAGACTTAGAGTCCTACATCAACCCGCAAGTCACAAATAATGTCTATATTCCGTAAAATAAGGTTTTATAGTGTAACTAAAGTCAGTGTGATGACCCATATTTTTAATCCCCTTGAAGGAAAAAGCCGCCCAATGGCGAGTATTCTGAAATAATGTTTTTCAAATGTAGGTAATTCAAATTAATATAGTGGATTAAAATTAACCTGCATCAAATTTGTAATACAATTTTTTGTAAATAATGCTCATTTAGCTAGACGATCTGAAAAGATTGTCTGCCCAGCAAGAACCACGGGGAGGTAAGAGCTATTCTTACCAGGAAAAAAGGATTGGGTCGGGTACGTGTATGAAGTTAGTTTTTTTTTTGTTTTAATTTTTGTTTTTTTTTTTATTTTTTTTGCTTTTTTTATTGGATTTGGAAAATATATAAGTACTACTATTATAAATACGTTAAGAAAAAAACCGCGTTTTAAATATACCGACAAGGAAAATTTATTTAAAATAATCTAATAACCGGAATTGTCAGAATCTTCTGAAGTCGAATCGTTTTCAAGTTGGATAACTATTGGTGCTATGTTCGCAATAGGCGGTAAATCCGTATATTCTTTTTCGGTTTTTATTACATGGGCCACGCAATTTTCCCATATATCGGTATAATTTTCATTAAATACTTGCCGAATAATGTCAAGGACGACTGCGCTCAAAGTTGGCGACTGATTAAATTTCCGTAACCGGCTTTTTACTGTACCCCAAACCATTTCTATTGGATTGAAGGCACAATAGTATGGAAGTAAGCGCAAAAGGGTATGACCGGACCTACTGCAAATATTATCAATGACATATTATTTTTGGAAATTCCTACTTTTTATCATTTCAATCAATTCTTTTTTCACCGGAATCTTTTCAGGAATATTAATGTTTTTAGTTCTCATGGATTTTAAAATTTCGTCTTTTTTCGTGGTGATATTGGGAATTTTATTTAATATTCGCGAATGATACGACGCGTTGTCCATTACAATTACCGAGCTCGGCGGAATATTAGGCAAAAGCTGTTCTACAAACCACTTTTCAAATAAATCGGCTGTCATATCTTCGTGATAATCAGCGGAAGACTTTGCTATATTTTTAGCCGACAATAGCAACGCATTAGGTACAAAACCATCTTTACTTCCGGCATGAAGAATAATAACGCGTTTTCCTCTCGAACACGGAGTATCTAAAGAACAATTTTTTGTGTCGTCAACCCAACCATACTTGACAACATCATGAGTATCAAACCAAGTTTCATCTAAATAAATTATAGTTCTATTTGAATCACGGTACCCTTTTATTTTGCGCAAATACTCCTGTCTAAGTTCAACGATACGCCGAGATTCCATTATAACCATTCGATTAACTAACTTTTTATATTTAAATCATCACACTGAGTTTAGTTAGACTTTACTTTTAAAATGTTCTCACTAATCTTACTCACAAAACAATTTACAAAACCGAGTAATGTCAGAAGTCAGAATTGTCAAATAAATCGAATGTAGATATTCCATTGGTTGGATTCAGAAAGTGACAAGAGAATGCACCACACTCCATCTTCTTGATTGGTCTAAATATTTTATCCTAAGAACATGGCGTCTAGCCTGCGCAGTCAAATCTGCGCGACTTTTGCCGCCTATTCAAGATTCTGTTCAAGATGCACTACTGTTTGTTAGGTATCCTGTGTCCGTGGTATAGTTACAGTTTATAGTTGTTACTTAAGCGGGATTTATAGTTTGACGTACTGTAAACGTAGACACACTGTAAAAAGATCAACTATCAGAATTTACGTACCTTGTTTATAAAGGAACGTAAGTGCATAACGTAACGTAAGGGGAACGGACTGGAACGGAAGAGTTGGCCAACTTTTATCTTTTTACAGTGCGTTCTTACGTCCGGCCAATCAAAGGTAAGAATTTTGTGTGATGTCAGCGTGGCTATCAGCTGTCATTTAATGTTGTGTTTTTGAATGTATAATACAAAATTTAAAGCTCAAAACAACATAGAACACAGGCTGTAGATGATTTGTATAATTTCTAGGTTAGTTTGAATGTCGCGAGTACGTTACCTCTGCCCATTCGCAAAATTTCCGTTCCGTTTATTTATAACTGCAACAGTTTTTACATACCGTTCGTTACGTATCCAGTGCGTCTACGTGTGGTATACGTTTACGTCAATCTATAAATCCCGCTTTAGTTATCATTTTTGTATATACTTTGTTACACATACTGCATTAGCACAGAATTCTTTGGCATTAGTAATAGTAATTATTATGGAAACAAAGCAAGAGATTAAGGTTAATTTCAAGGAATTTATGGAGGAAATTATCGATATTAAACATGAATTTGATGGAGATATACATACCTTAAATTTTCAAAGTAATTTATTTGGAAAAATTACCAGTTCAATTAAACAAGAGAAAACTGAAGATTTAAATATTATTGATCCCATAATTAATATCAATCCATACAAAATTAAAACTAAGAATTCAAAAAGGAAACAAAGAAAGCCATCTAAGTTAAAAGGTGAGTAAAATTTGATGAGTAATATGTATTCTGTATCAAGTTATTGATAATAACAATATTTCCATATATAGTAACTATTAATGTAGTCGATGCTTTTATAAAAACGTTTCAAAGCTTTATGTGAATATAATAACCTAAAAATACTAGAAATTCTTATTTGCATCATAAAACTTTATTTCATAGTTTTAGAAGTCTCAACACTTGAGATTTCAACTGTGAGTTGATGTAACATTGGATTTTCAAGGAAGATATATCTTCAAATTATACTTTGTTACAATTTCTGGAGCATCCTTATTTCCATTTCCAAGGTTGAATTCTCCAAATAATAATTAATATACTGGAAGAGTAAATATACCTATTAACTTATGCCAACATAAACACCAATGTCTAGGTTTATTCATCATATTGAATATTTACATTTTTCGGCAGCTGTTTTTTTAATTTTTCACTAAATATAATATTATTGCTGTTGTATTCAACTATGGTAGATATTGTCAAAAAATTTTAATGTGGATCAATTAAGGATACTTTATCTACCTATTGGTTAAAAAATATTAACAAGATGGTGAATTGTTGTGTACATACTATGCAAACAAGCAGAACCTGCTGCTTACCTTTCACAGGTAAGCATCAGGTTCAGCATCAGCATCAGTTTTACAGTTCTGGACTTCCCATTGTCCTATCATTTGATATATGTATAAATACTATTTACCTATTCTCATACATACAAATTTATATTAACAGAAAATAAACAATGTTTAACTATACATGTTAATAATTCAATATCGAGGCAACTAAAATTCTTTTTTCAAGTAATAAATTAATCTTAAGCTAAGATAAATATTTCCATTAAATTAAATTCTTATACAACACATCACTGTTATTGGAATCAGTGACTTTTGCTGTATGTATTTGGAATGAGAGAATCAATTTAGATGTTGGTTGTAAACAAAGTGTGTTGTCAGTATAGCAGGTTATTTATCTAGTCTGTTAAATGATCAAAGCTTGAATTAGTGTGCAAATGAAACTTTCATTAATTGCAAATGAAAAAAGTTGGCTTGTGTTTACTTGGTTTTAATTAATCGTACTTTCTGTTGAAGTATAATCTAAGCAGTTACTTGTTTCTTTATTGAAACAGATTCAAATACAAAAAGGATTAATATTTTGTTTAGTTCCATATAAATAAATCTTCTATAACTAATTTCAATTTCTTTTTAAATTCTGTTATTCCAATATATTTATTCCTTACAGGAAAATTATTAAATGGAAGTTATATAAAACGGAATTCTTCAACTGGGATTATTATATGTGAAATTTGTGGAAATCTTTACAAAAAGAAAGTTGAATATTTTTGTCATTTCTCTACTAATCATGGCTTAAAACAGAGGAAGATGTATATAAATAAATCCAACAAAATAAGAATCAACAATATCGAAACTGAAGCTCCCAATGAGGAAGTTGAACAAGAATTACAGGACACAATAAATCTTCAACATCAGCTTAATGTTATTGATAATTTCAAGTCACCACTTGGAGGTGAAGTTGATTTAAGTGACAATATTTGTAAGTGTTTGAAATATTCCATTAAACATTACAACTTTCTGATTTTTAAATTAATATCTATATTCTATCTAAAACTTTTTTAAAAGAATTGGTTTTATTTTTCAATTTATCATTAGATTTCTTTATACACACACAACATTCAATTTCTATTTTTATAATGGTCTAACTTTCTTATGATTTTAGTTTTTTAAATTTCTCACAAAATATAATATTTGAAATATTACTTCCCTGTATGTACCTATTTAGTTATAAATCAATCCTTCGTACTCTAACTTCTAGTTTTCCATATTCCATATTAAATACATCATTTGTAATTTTATTATATTAATTATTATTCATCACCAATTTTTAAATGATTTCAATTCAAATTTCCAATACAATATACAATCTTTTACTATCTTTTCTTCCTGTCAATAATCTCTCAAAAAAAATCTCCTCCTAATAATCATTACCATCCCTACCCACACTTCATTTTTATCTGTATCCCTGATAGCTATTTTTTAAAACTTATTTCACTTTCTATTTTTATTTACAAATTATAATTTCATAGATCTATACAATTATTAAATTTCATTGAACTATACAATATCTACACAATATATACAAATATATAACTAGATACTAGGTTTTCTGGGGAAACCGCGTTCAGAAAAATTGTTTTCTCGACGTTTCGACTCCCGCTTTGGAGTCATTATCAAGAGATAATGTTTAGGGAGGATAAGGTTCACTACGATTTCATAGCCTCAATCTGCCTGCTCCCCTAGTCGTACCGTACCCAGCAGTTATCTCTGAGATATTAATCTGCCTACTCCTCAGAGACAACCAGAGTAATTTATTACACTATGGAGACAACTGACGAACCGTTGGAATGGGTCGCATTTTTATAGGGAGAGAAACAGAGGGAGATGTTGGTGGGAAAAATAGGCGGGATATTGGTTGGAGGTAAATGGTTGTTAGATATTTGGCGGGTAAGTAATGGTTTCCATGTCGTTGATAATCGTTGACCGTCATCTCGTTTATTCATAAAATTTAGACTTTTTTCTATTTATTTTCCGTAGTAGAACCGAAAGTTGGCTAGATATCGGCGCAACATCGCCCCAATATTGGCACAATATTGCAGCAAAATTTCAATATTTAGCCAATATTGGCCTTAGATTGGTTCTAGATATACCGCCAATATTTGGTTGCAAATGTTGGCCAGACATTGGCGCAATATTGACAATATATCACCAATATTGGATAAACATAGGCTTTAGTTTTTTTTTGCAATATTGCCTTTGCATTGGGAATCAATATTGGTGGGATATTGGCTGAATGTTGGATTTGCTAAATATTGATAAACCAACGAACTTATAACTTGAAGATATTTTCAACAATATTGGTCGTTTTGTATAAAACGATATTGTAGTCAATATTGGTTTAAAGTGGAAATTTTATATTGGCTGTATAGGGGACTGCGAATGTTCCACCAATATTTGTTTAGATTGTTAACAATAATATTTACGATTTTATATAAACGCAGGCTGTAGCCAATATTGGTTTGAAATGGTAGTTTCACATATTGGCTGTATAGGGGACTGCCAGTGTTCTACCAATATTAGTTTGGATTGCTAGCCATATATTGCATTAAAATGTCGCTTACAATTTTAACAAAAAAACGATAGTTGGTGACCTGTAATTTTGCATACATTTTAACTAACTTATTTTTATAGCCACACCAATAGTTGATTTCGATGGCACTGATGACATTTCCTTCTCTGTGCTAGAAGATAATGTTGTGTCAATTGAATTTGACAAAACACTTATAAACACCATGTCACCAAATGCAGATTACATTCGAAAGAAATCTGGGTCCTTTGCTACTGGCGAAATACCTTTAATGGCTGATTGTTTCAATGGTAACGCTCAATTCAGACAATAAAAAATATAACAGTTGCTTTTACTGTTATTGTAGGTATACAAATTGCTAACAATGATTTAATTTTCAGATTTTGTGGAGAAGGTAACCAATATTATGGAGAAACAGGATAAAACCTTAAGTACTTTGGGAAAAATACTTAGTGGCATTCAGTATGAACTAAGGGGTTTGCGTGAACAATTTTCAAGTTCGAATATTTCACAAGAAGATGTTGAAATAGCTTCAATGTTTCCCATACAGTCCAAAGAGAAGCTTCAGGATGTTGAATTGAAACTTCAACATCATAAATTTTTCCAAAAAGTGGTGAGTATATTTTGTAGAGTATACATACTGTTCAATTAGTTCAGGACAAAATTAGAGCTCACAAAATTTATAAAACTGTTAAGACTCGTTCGAGTTACGCGGAATTTTGTCGACAAAGAATAGAATGTAAACAACTGACAAGGCGTTGCTACGATGATTACATTCGTTTCACTGAAATTTCAATAAAAAATAGTGCAAAGTCTTTTTGGAAATTTGTTGCTAGTAAACGTGAAAATAACACTATACTTGACTTGATGACTTTTAATACCTTGGTAGGTACTTGTGGAGCTGACATTGCTAACTTGTTTGCAAATCACTTTTCATCGGTGTACACTAATCTAACCTTAAACTGTAATGTTGACCACATCCAGTCTAAATTTAATATACCTTCATATCATATCCATATTTCAAAAATATTCGAAAAACTTTCTTCATTAGATGTCAATAAAGGACCTGGACCAGATGGTATCTCGCCTCTTTTTCTTAGAGAGTTCAGTTTCATACTTTCGCTACCACTTTTTCATATCTTCAATAAATCCCTAAGCATAGGCTGTTTTTCTGATTTTTGGAAACTTTCCTACGTCACACCAATATATAGATCTGGTCACAAATCTGACATTAAGAACTACCGCCCCATATCCATCCTCAACACTATTCCAAAGGTTTTTGAAAGTATTATTACTGAATTTCTCGCTTATGATTGTTTTGGTATCCTAAATTCCCAGCAATTTGGTTTTACTTCCGGTAAATCGGCAGAATTGAGTTTGTTAACTTATGTTGATTTTCTGTCTGAAGCCTTGGAAAAGGGACTACAAGTTGATTCAATTTACACCGACTTTTCCAAGGCATTTGACAGAGTAAACCATGAGCTTTTAATCCAGAAACTTAATGCATATGGCATATGTGGTTCCATGTTGCAATGGTTAAATAGCTACTTAATTGACAGAACTCAACAGGTACGAGTAAATCATTTCTATTCTCATGCATTTTCTGTTGCTTAGGGAGTACCCCAGGGATCTCACTTGGGTCCATTACCTGTTAATCTCTTTTTTATTATTATTACATAGAAATAAGGGCTGGGGTCATGGAGACCCATAAGCCCATTTACAAGATAAATGAAATAGTACCTACATTACAAAAAATTGGTTTCGCAAATAAACTCTAGACTAATAGATTGTGCACAGCACTGATCAGTTTACAAACAAATAACTGTCTAGTTGGTTTCTGAAAACATTTATAGATGGAGAATTTATAATTTCCGTTGGGAGACTGTTCCATGTACTAAAAATACGATTACACAGAAAATGTTGGCGTCTTATCGATGAAAAGGGTTCCTTCTTCACTTTCAAACTATGTCCACGTAGTCTGCTGTGATCATCTAAAATGAACAAGTGTTGCAAATCTCCATATCCATACTTTAAAATTCGGTAGGTGATAATTAAGTCACCACGGAGTCGACGAGCTTAATAAGTTGGTAACCCTGCTAAAGAAAGTCTTTGTTGGTAATCTGGCCTTCTTCGTGTGAAAGATAGTCTGGTGGCCTTCTTTTGGATATTTTCGAGAAGAGTTCTATCGCGCACTAATTCTGGGCACCAAACCGTTCCACAGTACTCCAGTAAGGGTCGGACATAAGTTTTATACAAACGAATAGAACCCGAAAATGATATGTTTGTAAAAGTTTTACTAAGTAGGTATAACTTACTATTCGCTTTTTTAGTAACGTTTGAAATATGCTCCGACCAACTCAAATTTTCAGTAATTGTTACACCAAGGTCACTATATGATTCCACGGTATCCAGTAAATGCCCGTCTATCGAGTAAGACAAATGAGGGTTATTTTTTCCCAAATGTAAAACCACACACTTATCTCTATTTAGAGGTAACATCCAATTCGAACACCACTTGAAGATCGAATCTAAGTCACTTCGTAAGACTTGCCCATTGAAGAGTGGGTCAGCAAATATTTTTGTATCGTCTGCGTAGAAAGCTTTCTTAGATTTGATATGAGATTCAAGATCACTGGCATACAACACAAATAGTAGTGGACCTAAAACAGATCCTTGTGGAACACCACTTAAAACCGGTTTTTTAGATGACAGCGACTTGCCAACTCTAACACAAAACTCCCGGTTTGTTAAAAAATCATTAATCCACTCGAGAAGTTGTCCGCGAATGCCAAAATGTTCTAGTTTATACATCAATTTTCTTCTTGGTACTCGATCAAATGCTTTTGCAAAGTCTAAATATATTACATCCACTGGTCGTTTTTTATCTAAGGCTGCTGTCCACTCATTAACACACCACAGTAAATTAGTCATGGTCGATCTACTTTTCACGAAGCCATGTTGTTGTAGAGGAATAATATTTTCTCTCAAGTAAAAATTCTGAAAGACACTCTGTGATTATTGATTCCATAACTTTACAAATAACAGGTGTAAGGCTTATTGGTTTGTAATTATTGGGAATGATATTACCAACTGTTTTCATGAGAGCACCGCCCTTTTATTTGCAGATGACTTGAAATGTTTTACAATCATTAACAATTGTGTAGATGCCTCACTGTTGCAAGTAGAACTGAATAACCTGTCTACTTGGTGCTCGTGTAATGGCATGGATCTGAACACCAGTAAATGTCATGTAATTAGCTTCCATCGCACACATCATACAATAGCATTTAATTATCACATTAATGGTGAGTTGCTCGATACTGGCAATTAGATTAGGGATTTAGGAATTACTGTCGATAACTCTCTTAGTTTCAATTTTCACATCACTAATGCCATACAAAAATCAATGAAAATGTTGGGTTTTGTAAAAAGAACAACTCGTGAATTCACCAACATAAATTCTATTAAAGTTCTTTACTTTTCGTTGGTTGGTTGGTTGGTTTGTAGACAGACGAAAACAGGCCGGGTTAGTGGGCCCCAACACTGCAGCCATTGGCTTATTGTATTGCCCTGTTTGTCTGCTAGTCTGTGAGAAGATTTGTGACCTTAATGAGATCTAGAAGTCTCTTCACAGTATCTCTTTTGGTGAGGTTGTATATAGGGTCATCCGGCCCTATCTGTCTATACCTCCACCAACGTAGAGCCTCACATTCGAAAATTATGTGGGTGGCTGTTTCGTCCTCCTCGCCACATAATCTACATGTAGGTTCTTCTTGGAAGATCCCCATTGTGTGAAGGTGCTTTCTCAGGCCGCAGTGTCCGGTTATAAGGCCGGTTACCAGCCTGATATCTCTCCTATTTAACTTCAGGATTTCTTCAGTAAGTTTTGGTATGGGTTGTTTGACCATCATTTTACTGTGTTTGAGCTTCGGAATTGTTTGCCAGTATTTGAGGTGTTGTTTGTGCACCCACTGGTTTAACGTGGTTCTTACCGAAGCCTTTGTTATACCGGTTGCCGGTTCAGGACCGGTGTAGCCGGTTGCCGATCCTTCTCGTGCTAGGGCATCTGCTTTTTCGTTCCCTTCAATACCCTTGTGACCTGGCACCCATTTCAGGGTTACCTTATTTGTGGCACTGAGTTTTTTAAGGTTTTCTAAGCACTCCCAGACAAGTTTGGATTTTATGGTACTACTATTAAGTGATTTAATTGACGCTTGACTGTCTGAGCAGATAAGAATGTTTTTACCGCTGTATCCCTTCCTTATGTTTTCTCTCAGACATGAGTCAATTGCGTAAATTTCTGCTTGGAATATAGTGGTATTTACTCCCAGTGGGTGACTAATGTCACATCTGGGGGATTGACCGTATATTCCAGCGCCAGTGCCAGTGTCCGTTTTGGAACCGTCAGTGAACCAAACTATTTCTTGTTTGGGTGTTTCCTTGAATTCTCCTTTCCAATCTATTTCGATATTAAAGGGTTTTTCTAGTGATGTGGTCGGCGTCATATAATCAGTACCCATATTTAGTATGGGATTTGAGATTATATTGATAATTGACGCATGCCCATTAGGGTGAGGGTTCCAGTTATTGTTTAACCGGAGACGATATGCCCCAATTCTAGCCTCTGCTTTGACGATTAGGTCAATTGGTGGGAGGTTTAGAATTGTTTCCATGGTTGCTGTCGGAGTACTTCTTTGTGCTCCAGTGATGCACTGGCACGCCAGTCTTTGGATTTTGGTTAGCTCTATGGTTGCCTGTTTCTGGTTAACCTTAGGCCACCAGACGAGTGCGCCGTATGTAATCATGGGTCTTACAACCGTTGTGTACAGCCAGTGTACCACTGCCGGTTTCAGTCCCCATGTGCTTCCAATCGCTCTTTTTAGTGACATCAGTGTCATCTTGCTTTTGGTGGTTATCTTCTTTATGTGTTTGTTCCAGGTTAGCTTCGTATCCAGGATGATTCCTAGGTATTTAGCTTCCTTGCTAAAACATAAAGTTTGTTGAAAAAGTCTGGGGGGTGTTAGATCCTCCAATTTTCTTTTTCTTGTAAAGGGGATTAGGGTTGTTTTGGAGGGGTTTACACGAAGTTGCTCCTCCTTGCACCAATCCTCAATGTTCCTCAGAGCGTCTTGCATGAGGTTTGATACCGTTCTGGGGTACTCACCCCTAATCACAATGACTATATCATCAGCGTAACCCTGGGTAAAGTATCCCAGTTCGTTGAGTTTCCTTAAAAGCGAGTCTACGACTAGGTTCCACAGGAGTGGTGAAAGGACGCCTCCCTGTGGGCACCCTTTTGCCGCTGTTACTTTTAAGGTGGTTTCTGCCATGGTTGAGTTTATATTCCTGAGGTTTAACATGGATTTGATCCATCTGCAGATGGTATCATCAATCGCATGCTGCCTGGCCGCTCTAACAATGGAGTTGAAGGAGGTGTGGTCAAATGCTCCTTCTATGTCAAGGAAGGCCACCATTGCGATTTCCTTGTTGTCTAGTGAATTTTCAACTCTTGAGACCAGTTGGTGTAGAGCCGATTCACAGGATTTGCCTGGTTGAAAAGCATGTTGGTTTTGATGAAGTGGCCTCTGCTTAAGAGAGGTTTCCCTAATATGTTTTTCTACCAGTTTTTCTGTCACCTTTATCATAAAGGATGATAGACTGATCGGTCTATATGACCTGGCCTGAGATAGATCTCTGCCTGGTTTGGGAATAAAGACCGCTTTTACTTCTCTCCAGGCTCTCGGGATATAGCCTATTGCTAGGCTAGCCCTGCATAGATTACAAAGGGGCGGAGTTATATGCTCCACACCCTCCTGTAATAGAGCTGGTATTATACCGTCCGGTCCCGGAGACTTGAAGCTGTCAAATGAGTCAATGGCCCATTTTATGCCACCATAAGTTACCACTTTCTTAGCTAATTCCCAGTCCACCTTGTTTGCCCCTTTGCGGAACATGTTAGGGTTTGGTGGGTTAATGCTATCCGAGGTAGCTATGGTGGATTCTGGAAAATGGGTTTGAAGAAGCAAACTTAGAGTTTCTTCCCCATTTCCAGTGAATTTCCCATCGGGTCTTTCAATGGTCCCCGTTGGTTGAACCGGGCTTTTGGCTAGTATTTTATGGATTCGAGCTCTCTCGGAAGTGTTTTCAACTTCGCTGCAGAACTTCCTCCATGATTCTAGTTTTGCTTTCCGGATTTCTTTATTGTATTCGGTCAGGGTTTGCTGGTATGCTGCCCAGTTCCCGGTTTTCTTCGCTTTGTTGAATAGTTTGCGGGTATTTTTTCTGAGCGTTTCGAGGTTTGTATTCCACCACTTTTGTTTATTGGTGGTTTGCCTCGACTCTGCACAGTTTTGGTGATAAGAGTTTTGTATGGCTTCCTGCAGTTGCAGAGATACTTCCTCTATATCAGCTTTTGTTCTAATTACAGTTTTGATATTTCTAAGGTTTAGTTGCAGGACTTCTCGATATTTCTCCCAGTCAGTATTCCGAGGGTTACGATATATTCGCTCTGGTTTGTCAATGTGTTTGACTTCCATTTGAATATATCTGTGATCCGAGAGACTCGGCTCATCGGAAACCCTCCAATTACGTACTTGGGAGCTTATTTCGAGTGTCGCCAAAGTTATATCAATGCGTTCTTGCCTATTTTTTGTTAGAAAAGTAGGTTCAGTTCCCCGATTTAGAATCTCTAGGTTATTAGAAATAATATAATCAAGTAGATACTCACCGCGTTGGTTAATGTTGCTACTATTCCAAGCGGTGTGATGGGCATTAGCATCCGCTCCAATGATGATCTGTAGGTTATTCTTCCCACAGTAAGTCACTAGCCTCTCCAGCTCTTCAGACGGAGGTGGGTTAGGAGAATCATAGGGCAGGTATACAGAAGTTAAAATGAGCTCCTTTGTAGTGCCTGCCTCTTGGTATTCAAGCTTTACTGCTGTTAGGTCCCTGAAACATAGGTTTGTCAGTTTTATTGCGTTGATGCAGTCCCTGACAATAATGCAACTTCTTACATTATCTGAGTTTGAGTTATATATTAACTTACCTCTGATATGACCTAATCCCATGACTCTGTTCCCTGATATCCAGGGTTCTTGGATCAGTGCCACGTCAATTCTCTCTGCTTCGATGGTTTTGCAGAGAGCAGCAGTTGCAGCCTTCTTATGCTGCAGGTTTATTTGAAGTACCCGCAGCATTTTTGGGTTTTGGTTCGAGGACCCTGAAGGTTACTGTGGTGAGGCCAAGGTAGAGTTTATGCTCTTTTTTGGCCAGCTCCTTCAGGGAGTTCTCGTCCATTCCCACTATTAGAATGGCGCCCTTTGGATCATTCTTGATGTTAAAGACCTTCCAATCGTCAGCGTCTATTCCCTCATTTTGGGTCTTCAGACGCCGAAGGGTTCTTGTCGGGTCTTCAACATCAAGATGTTCTTTGGGTATCCATACTGTTGCCCTGACTCTAGGAGCAACGTCTTTGGACAGTAATGCCCTCAGATTCGCTCCCTCCCAGGGGTTCAGTCGTGGAGTTACCTCCTTCAACCATTCCACTGCCTCGTTGTCCGCACAGTGAAGGTGGACCATGCCATGTTCAGCATGGCTGTGGTTGAACTTTGGTCCTTTTCCAGGTTGGCATTTCCAGATTTCCTGGATGATGGCTTCCTGTACTAGGGAACATTGTTCTGATGTCATCTTAGTGTCGGGTTGAGGCCCTGCTAAGATAGACATCTTAGTTGCTGCTGCCACCCTGCTGTAGCTAGCCCCAGTTGGTTTTCTGGGTTTTGCTACAGCAGAATCGCATTTGGCAATTTTTTGGGGGTTCTGGGATGGTGACGGTGTTGATCCCGTCGAACGCATTCTTTTCGTCCCCTTGTGCTGCAGGTCTGTAGAGGTTGTTGCTGAAGTTTGTGTTGCTTCAGCTTTGCCTACTCCAGACGTGCTTGGTTCAGGACTTTTGGCCGTCCGGGGTTTCCTATTTGCTCGTTGTTTACGAGGTATAATAGGTTCCCCTTTGGCCTTGGCCCGTTCTATCGCTCTCTTGCGCTTCTGTGCACCAGAGAGTTTCTCCTTTTCTAGGTGCAGCCTGTTAAGGTTAGACCCAAGGTTTCTCACGGGTATATCATGCTGGGCTACACTTCTCCCAGTTGTTGATTCCCCTGCTTCCTCCAGGTTGGTATTGGCCTGGGGTTCCGTTGACTCCGAGGATGATTTGGTTGAGGTTTTGTCAGGACAGTCCTCTACCACCATCTCTTCGTCGTTTTCTGTTGGTTTTTTTTTCTCTAAGTTTTCCATATGTGGTCCCACGAGTAAGGGGGAAGTGGTGGTCCAGCTCTGCGGAGCCCCCTGCACAGAGCTAAGGCTGGTTACTTTGGGATGACGCCTGGTTTCCCAAAGGCCCCGTTTGTGACGGTACTCCCTACCGCCATGCATCCGTCGGCACGGGTCGCGCAACACCTTGGATTGGGTTGTTCGAGATGTTTCTTAGACCCGATTGGAGGGTCCTCAGGGTTTGCATTCGCTCTCCCCGAAGGCCCTCCAGCCGGGAGCCCCCCAACCGCGACAAGGTCTTACATCTCCTATGGTCTCGATTATTGCTCATCTGTTTTGTCTCCTCACTACTCAACTCACATAAAGAGGATTGAACAAGTTCAAAATAATTTTTTTCGCTATATAGCATTTAAGCTTAATGCTTATGAGTCATTCCAATTGAAATCGTCTGAAAATAAAAAAAATGGTTGCTGCACCATTTTAGATTTTGGTGAAACTCTGAGGGACTCATCTCTAGGGTCCCTAAGAATGGAATTTTCACAAATTTGATTTTTATCAGCACCCGTTTCCGCGCATTTAAATAAAAACTTTTAAAAATCGCCTTTTTTTAGCTTATTTAAAATTTCCTCAAAGTTTTTTCTGTTTGAAATTTTTTCATTATTAAAGCGGAATTCTTAGGGGGACAGATAGTAGTTTGAGTGTACTGAATGATAATTTTTTTATGGCGATTTACCATTAGCAAGAGCATATACTGAAAATGAGTGTTTTTTACTCATTTTTCGTGAATTTCAAGTGACTCTAGCGTCTAAACTGTTAGGAGTTAAGAACTTCCGGTTGGCAGGAATTAAGTACACATATTATAGATAAAATTTAGCCATTGATCAACCTGAGCAGCCAACTCTCTATGGAAGAAAACTTTGCTTGATGTTTTGAATTTTTGAAAAATCGTATTATTCAGCCTACAAAATCAATGTGTGTACTGTGAGATAAAATTCTAAAACTCTCAGAATCTTTTGTTCTTACCTTTAACTTTGAACGACCGCATCGATTGTTTTGTTATTTTTATGTGTAGTGTACTTACAGGTCGGTTTTTGACAGCAAAAATTATTATTTATTTCAATCGATGAGTTCAAATGTCCAGTAATAAACTGTAAAGATGAGAGCACCTGGGGGTCAATAAAAAGGTAATAAATTATACTTACATGCGAAAAATAATCAAGAAAAACTAAATTTATAAGATTATAATATAAAAAATATTGAGGTAATTTTTGCTGTCAAAAACCGACCTATAAGTGCACTACACATAAAAATAACAAAACAAGCGATGCAGTCGTTCAAAGTTAAAGGTAAGAACAAAAGATTCTGAGAGTTTTAGAATTTTATTTCCCAGTACACACATTGATTTTGTGGGCTGAATAATACGATTTTTCAAAAATTCAAGATATTAAGCAAAGTTTTCTTCCATAGAGAGTGGGCTGCTTAGGTTGATCAATGGCTAAATTTTATCTATGATATGTGTACTTAATTCCTGCCAACCGGAAGTTCTTAATTCCTAACAGTTTAGACGCTAGAGTCACTTGAAATTCAAGAAAAATGAGTAAAAAACACTCATTTTCAGTATATGCTCTCGCTAATGGTAGGTCGTCATAAAAAAAATTATCATTCAGTACACTCAAACTACTATCTGTCCCCCTAGGAATTCCGCTTTAATAATGAAAAAAATTTCTAACAGAAAAAACTTTGAGGAAATTTTAAATAAGCTAAAAAAAGGCGATTTTTAAAAGTTTTTATTTAAATGCGCGGAAACGGGTGCTGACAAAAATCAAATTCGTGAAAATTCCATTCTTAGGGACCCTAGAGATGAATCCCTCAGAGTTTCACCAAAATCTAAAATGGTGCCGCTTTGCCGACTAGACGATTTTAAATGGAATGACTCTTATCGGGATTACAATTCATGGCAGCATCAATTGGGCATGTCTTCTCTCGAGAGCCGCAAAAAACAAAAAGACCTTTTATTGCTGTTTAACATCTTAAATGGTATCAGTAACTGTCCACAGCTTCTAAATAAGATCTGCCTGTCCGTGCCACTTCGCTCAACTAGGCAGGTGAGAACATTTAATGTGCCATCGTTACAATTATGTTTTTCACTCGTTTTTGCCGAGAGTGATGAGACTAGCTAATTCTGTCAATAGGTTACAGATTTTCAGTAACTCTATTATTCAATTTAAGAACCACCTGACTCAACTGAACATTTGAATGTAACGGATGTAATTGTCATAGTTTTGTTTTGTACTATATATTAGTAGTGTTTATGCTGCACATGCAAAATTTTAAAATTTTAATTTTTTTTGTTTTACCGTTTTTATTAAATTGTCTTTTTATTATTGTATTGTATTTCCATTACTGTATTTATAATGTGAATGTATACTATATTTTTTGTAGTTTGATCTACTATGTAAAAAAAAAAAAATTCATGTTCACTTTTTTTATATGGAATTGGATTGTGATGTTACTTCAATAATGTTGCGTTTTAGCTTGCTTCTGTTTCGCTTGTTGGAGGAAAAGACATTAACAACCTTATTTCGAATATATTACGAAAAACGTTGTCTAAGGAACTAAGCCTCCAATTTAGCGGTGTTGGTAGAAAAGGAAAGAAGAATTTTTCGAAATTACAGCTTTACAAGGTTTTACTGGCAGCTGTTAAAATACGTTTCAATGATGTAGAAGATACTGTTGTACTAAAAAGAACGTCGTTAGTACTGGCAACATCTGGTGATCGTGATGGAGGCAGAAAAGCAAGATTAACAAAATGATATGGTTAGTTTAAAATTACTTGATACTGTTTGGTCCCTATAAAGTTCACGCAAACGGATAAAGGGTACACAATCATCTTGGAATATTACCAAACGTATGCTATTTAACATGCTTGAGTTATTTTTCCAATATGATCGATTGTTGTCCCTCTCTTTATTTGCATGAACATATCTCTAAATTTTTTTGATAATTGTATGCAAATTATATAATGATATTTTTAATTATTGTTTTAGGTACTTCTAGTCAGTCTTTGTCTTGGCAGTAATACACCGCTGCTGGTGATTCCAATGGAAGGCGACGAGATAATTTTGTAGTTGTGAACAAAATGGGACTTGAGCAGTGTGATATCAATAAGCATTAGGATATAATACGTAAAGTATCTTTTTTATATGGATATGTTTTAACATTATACAAGCTATATTTTAAACATAGTTTTTTCACTTGTCAGAACTCGTATTGTGCAATCCTTATCCTTCGTATTTTACTTTTAGTTACTCATAACAAGCATATTTTCTCTTTATTTGTCCAATTACGTATACTGCTACGGATTTCTGTTTTCCTTTTATTTATGTATAATTTCTTATGTTTTCATTGCTGTAAATAATGTATTTATTTATTTATATTAGTCATTTTTCCTTTTATGTGAGTTATATGCAGGGTGAGCCCATTCATTTATATATTTTTTGGGGTAATTTTTCACGGCTCTGTAGCAGAATAGCGCTGGTCAAAAAAAGCGCTGGACAAAATAGCGCCGGTCAAAAAAAGCGCTGGTCAAAATAGCGCTGGACATAAATAGCGCTGGTCAAAAACAGCGCAGGACAAAATAGCGCTGGACAAAAACAGCGCAGGACAAAAACAGCGCTCCATAAAATAGCGTCGGTTGTAATAACCTTACAAAATCAACTATTACAGTAGAACGTGATTGAAAAATCAAGTTTTCAAAATTAATTTTAATACAAAGCAAGGTTTACAACAATCAATTCACGAATCAAAATAAGCGCTACGGCGCCTGGTGACAATCAGAATAACTAAAAATCTTGACATAGTTCTTTCGTTCTCCTTTGTTTTGTGTTTGTTTTTGTGTGATTTTTTATAAATATTTAATATTTGCAATCATTTTGAAAGCTATGAGTCGTTCGAATCGTTATTGTTCAGTTCCTCAGTGTTCTTCCTGGGAAAAGAAATGTTCAAATGTGAATTTCCATGCTTTTCCTCCAGCTGGTGATAAATATCGTGTTTGTGTAGAAGGGAAATCGGGGAGTAAAGTGCTGATGGATCGACAAAAAGCTTGGCAACTGAAACTGAAAATTGGTAAACCAGTTACAAGGAATATGAAAGTATGCTCCCTGCATTTTAAAGATGATGATTATTTTTATCGAGGTAAGCAAGAACTACACTATACGATTTTAGGTAATGTTATTGGAGATAATTGCTTACAGATTCCAATTCCAAACAGAGAAGGTTTTTGAAAAAGACTGCTGTGCCTTCCATAAATCTTCCTGTTGGTTCTATCACTTCAAAGGAACAACCTGAATGTTCTAGTAGTAGAACTGAAAGATTGAGACAGAGAAGTCTCAACAAAGAAGAACCTGTTGCTGATGAAGAATGTTCTTATTGTGAAGAAATCGAACCTGCTACATCTTCAACTGCTTCTCAAGTTGAAATTGAAGCTGCTCAAGGACTATTGCAGCTTCTTCAGGGGCAGCCAGCTTATAATGGGCCCAAAACTTTCAAGGATTTTGAAGTGCAAGTGAATACTCCTAAAGTGTCTACTTTGTGTGATCTGATAACTACAGATAGTGCTCTAAACAGTTTCACTGGTCTCAATAATATAAAACTATTAGATACAATAGTAAAAGCAGTACAATCTGTTTACAGTGATCAACGGTCACATAGATTAACAATCAAACAGCGTATTGTTTTAGTACTGACAAAATTGAAATGTGACCTTACATATGTGACATTATCTCTTTTATTTGGCATTTCACAAGAATTATGCCTAAAATATATTTATGAAATGCTACCCATTATGAGTAGAGTTCTTAGATGTGTCATTAGATTCCCAGAATATTCTGAAATACAGAAAAACATGCCTAAATGTTTTGAAAGTTTCCAAAATACTCGAATCATCTTAGACTGTACAGAAATTTTTATACAGAAACCAAAGTGCCTTTGCTGCAGGATCAGGTTTTACTAGGTTTTACTAGGTATAAATCTAATAACACAGTCAAATTCATGACAGGTGTTTCTCCTGGAGGTTTAATTACTTATATTAGTGAACCATATGGGGGAAGAGCATCTGATAAAACAATTTTTCAACAAAGTGACTTAATTTTAAAGTTAGAAAGCTCACAGGATGCTATTATGGTCGACAAAGGTTTCTTGATCGATGATATTTGTCAACAGTTTAAAATAAAGTTGATCAGGCCACCATTTTTGAAAGACAAAAAACAATTGACTACAGAAGAAGCATTGTTGAATGCCAAAATAGCAGCTGCTAGAGTGCATATTGAACGAGTCAATCAGAGAATTAAGATATTCAAAATCTTAGGTTGTAAATTGCAGTGGTCTCTTGTTAAGAAAGTTAAGGATATATTTATAATTGCTTGTGCTATAACAAATTTGTCCAATTCAATATTAGCAGATCATAGATTTTTAAGAGATTAGATTATTTACAAATAATGTTCAAAAACTCACGTTTCTCATTGACATTAAAATCCCGTGTTTCATTTTGGAATGTGTCTGGAATGAATGACGGTGACATAGTTAATTTACGCAGAAATCTCCTTCAAATCGCACAAGTAAAGAAATACAGCATTTCTCAATAAGTATAAATCAAATGAAAAGTTTTCAAAACTCTTTTTGAATATTATTTGATGTATTTAATTATTTTTGATGATTTTTGTCAAGACATGAAATAATTGTATAAATAAGTTCATCTAATTTATTTTTAGGAAATTCTTGTGTAAATTAAGATCACCTCTCAATGAATGAAAAATTGGGTTGATCCTTAGACTATTAAACAGATAGACAGAACATTTCATTCATAAATACTATAAAAACACAATCCATGATTGATTAGGACGATATAATGCGTGTGACGAAGATAAACTATATCTTCTCTCTTACACGGGAGACCAAATGAAGGCAACGCTGTTAGAAGCGAGATCCTAGCTTGGCAGTGGCGTAGCAAGAAATTTAAAACGTAATACATAGACATATTTTTAGTTTTAAATTAATCTTTGAAGAAAATGTCATTTTCGTTGTGATTTTTATTTTATTGATTTACGAATCAATCCTTAATTTTAAGTTATTAAAATCCTCGGGCGTTAGAGTGAAAAAAACATGTACATACTTTAAATATCTTGTTATGATTTTTTATTTCCTTAACATTGTTGTTTGGTTATTACACTAGTTACATTATATACCTATTAATAAAACAATAAAATAACAACTGAAGGATGAGTTAAGGACACAGTTCATATGAAAAGTAGATTGCATTAGCAACTAAAAAAGAACTCAGTGGGATATTTTGAAATCATTTATTTTTCCGAATTATAACATAAACATTTCAACAATCATCATAAAACCTCAACAATAATACACATTTCCTGAAATATTTAAAACAAAAATGTAGTATAGAACGACAAACTAAACAGTCCAGTTCACTAAACTATACTAAAACCATAAACTGTTGACAGTTCACGGCCATTTGAAAATAGTTTCAAATATCAAAATTAGAGCGATTTAGTTTGTAAGAGTTTTAAGCTAAACTAAAGTTGTAGTTAATAAGTTAGCTTTTATCTGCCACAAACTGAAACGCTCTAATTTTGACATTTGAAACTATTTTGTGTCTATGAACTGTCAACAGTTAATGGTTTCAGGATATTTCATAACAACCCCTTATTTATTCATTTCTGAACAATACAATTTTTGTATTTATACTACGAGATCTATTCTTTTTTGACAAATCTAATGTTTTCATTGTTTCATAATGAATACGTATTTTAAAATAGCTATTTAAAATTAATTTTAACAACTGAATTGGGTGTTCATTCAGTGTCTCGTTGTCAAACATATGATCCCCAAATAAATCAAACACTGATACAGGCAAATTTTGTAAAGTCTTTGTTACCAATAGATCATATAAATTTTGTATTTTCTTATTATAAATATTCTGAGTTTTGTGGAAAAATCTGAAAAATTTTTCAGCTGTCCTACATGTCTCAATTACTAAGTAATTTGTTAGCTTTAATAAGTCTTCCATAGGTTTTCCTTGTTTGGAGCAAAGAGCTTGATGAATCACTTTCAAGTAAATAGAGACATTTAGGACAGTTAATACATTTTTTAAGTCCTCTAACAACAAAACCTGATATGTAAGCAACTACATCCTCCACATATACGGTAAGATCCCATGCATTGGACCCTACATAGGATTGAATTAGTTTGTTGTAATTATTGCTTAATATTGAAAATTGAACTTACCCTGATGATCTTGGCGGTGACCAAAGAGATGGGGATGAAACAGTAGAGCTAGAGCTAAAATAAATAGTAATTAAAACTAATAATTATTGACACTATTTAATTTATTAATTTTAAATTACCTAGACTGTGGAGCGTCTGGAACATGTGGGTAATTAAGGTAAGGAAGAGCATCTGCTTTCAAGTACCGATTTCCATTGGGCATAGTGATAATATCATTGGGATTAAAATGATCTGAACATATTGTTCCATATTTGGGAAAGTTCTCAATATCCTCTATTCCAAGAATTGAAAACCAAACTTTCCTTCTCTCAGGGTTTTTTGGGAATCTATAATAAGAAATAATTTTGACTTTTGAATAACTTGAATATTGTGCTATTTAAAATTTCAAAAAATATATTATTATATGCTTGTATATTTTTCTGACTTCTTACCTAGAGAATATAAGAATTTGTTGGCTTGAAGTGTGAACATTTTGATACTTACAACAGTTCTTTCTAACGTAAAACGAAGTTGTCTTTGTTTGAAATGTATGTAATTGAGCGTAATAAACGAATGCCCAGCATTAAAATGGGTTTAAGCGAATTCAATTATTGAATTGAATAAGAATTTTCTTTTACACTAATGTTCTTTATCATAAAACAATAATAACATTTTTCTATGTACGCCACTGACTAACCTTAAAGCATTGTTAGAAAATTACTTACCTATGAAACGATAAAGACGGATACAAAAGAGCCGATTTTTTACAAAACTTGCACTGGCGACCCATATTGAAAGTTTTATTATCACCGATTTTATTGTTTTTATTAAAAAGACACACAAAATTCAACAATTAACAATAACCTCACATTCCACACAAGGCAACACTGCACTAGCAAAATAAGAATGAACGCCAGAAAATCGATACAAATTCATAGTACGCTAGGCTAGCGATGTTGTCGTAGTGAGTTCTTTCTCGTATTTGACAATGATTTCTATTCGAAATGTCCTATAACCATCTGGCGGCGTACCTAATGTATGTACGGAGTACTCGTCAGTTTGGCAACCTCCTGTTTTCGTGATTTTAATGTTGGATCGCTTTCAAATGTAAACAGTTCTGTCTATCTGTGTTTAATAGTCTAAGGGTTGATCAATTCAGGTAATTAAAGAAAATGTTCAACTAAAGTTTATTATTCTTACATATAACATGTAACATTTTTTCAAAATAGTTGGTCTTGACTTCTGTCAATAATTTTTTTGTGAAATTATGATTATAATTTAGTTTCAATATTTCCACACTCTTATCAAAGGAAGCATATAATACAAAATAGCAAGTAGGCAAATTTAATAATGCCATGCCTAACTGAATTTGTCCATAATATTTATGCACTTCATTTATGCTCATGGTAGCACCTGAAAAATAAAGTAGGTACCTATACTGAAGATTTTCATCATTGAAACCGATTTCCTTCAACAGAAATATATTACATATGTAGCTTACTTGTAAGTAAAAATTTTAAGGACCTTACCTTCATACAAACATTTCACTTCTAGTAGAGCAACAGGTCTGTTGTCTTCAAAAATGACACCATCTGGAGAAAACCCAAGCCAGGGATTTGAGTGTGAGACAACCATACCACAATCCACAACTTGAAGGGATGTTTTTGCAATGAAAGCATCTTTGGCATCACCTTCAAACTTGACTCCATGTTTGGTGAACTTATTGCTGAAGACTTTGGCATACAAATATTTTGATGCTTTATTATCCCAGTCAGATTTGGAGTAGGTATACAACTCGTATATTCGTGAACCTATAAATGAATATATAAGATTAGTTTCAAGGTGCTTAGGCTATAAAATAATTTACCTGTTACTCTATATTTCCTCTGTTCATGCCACTCTTTAGATTGTTGCCTAATGTCTATTATCATGTCAGAAACCTCATTGAAAAGTTGAGAATACAAAATCTTACAACATTCATTTTCGTTATAAACTGGTATGATGGAAGCTTCTAACATGACAATAGACTGGCATGCATTGTCCAAAATCAATTGAAGGTGATTATTGGCTGGCACTACTTCTTTGACATCTTTGCCACTGAAACTTCTTCTTCCAACACTAAAAGCAATGTTTTAATTTTTATTTATCAGGCTTATTACTTTAGTATAAATTATTATATATGTATTAAAATTAAAATTGTTATTGGCATATCCTAGCTATAATTATAATTGTAAGTAAAGACCAGCATGCACAGATTTAAAAAATCCATTGTGCTGGTTAAAGGCTTAGTAATCTTAGTATAAGCAATATAATAATATATTGTTAAATAGTTAAGTACCTTATTGTAATTTACTACTAAGCAAATAAATTTGATTTGAATTGATTTGAATTTTACCAGCCATTACCTTATTTGATCCAGGCTTTATTATATTGCAACTTACTTATGTTTAGAAACTGCAGATTCAGCTAATTCGCTTATGAAAAAATCATACATTTTATTGTCATCCACTTCCAATTGACAGTGCTCTATTTTGTTTTCAAAACATGGCATATCTTTGATAGGAACAGCTTTATATTTGTCCCTGGTGATGTGCTTTTGGGCTGACCAAGCACATTTCAAATCTGTTTGAGAAATAATCTCAAAATCTTCCAAGATTTTCCCTAAAACAAAAAAAAACAGCAAAAAACGAAAAGGTCAATAAGCACATAATTCATTCTTATTAAAAATTAATTTGGCACGATAACGCCTTTTTGAATAGTAAAATGATACACCTTGTACACTTGATTAGAACAGCAGAGATGTGTTTACATCTACCACTATTCCCAGCTTTACATGAACACAACATGGTCTTGATTTTGATGGCCCCTCTCGACAAGTCACAATGAAGTTCTCCTCGAATTTGATGTGGGTCAGAATTTAGTGCACTACTCTAAAGGCACAAAGCACAAATCATGACTTTGTCTGGAGAAGAAGAATTCAACCGTCCACATAATATTACATGTCCAGCATTCAAAACTTCTTCACCTTCATATACACTTCTAGAAGTATTTGTGCCTTCAAGATAACCCCAAGTATTCTACCAAACTTAATCTTGCCATTTGAATCTGAAAAAGGGTACAAGGCTTAACTCATGATCTAACCTAAGATTTCTTTCAATTTGGCTACAAAACAAATGATGACAATCACCTACCGCCTCAATAGCAATGAGAATACATACACAGTAACACACTTGTTCACTAAAGAAGCCTGAAAAGTCTATATTTATGGTAAAATCATATTTCCAAAACACAAATAAACACACAACAAATACAACATAAATATTCCAATGTCAATATTTATAGTTCTACGATTGACCACATTGGCGCTGCATTCTTATTTTCAGATGCCTATAATTCAAAAAAATGACATGGACAAATTATGAGCCACAGACTGTAAATACTGTTCAACGTTGCTGAAAGCATATGTTTGAACCTAGGTTTTCAACCTGTTTTTTAGCTGGACGTATTTATTGTTAGGACTTTCTTTTTTCCTAAATCCTGAACGGTATCTAGTAATAAAGATTTCTGAAGACTGTTGTTCTTTTTTCAATTGATTGATCAATTCGTATACATGAGGATGCTGGCACTTCAGACTTTTCTGTAGGGAATTGTGCCATGCTTCAAGGGAATTATTTGTTTTTGACAAATCATTTTGCACCCGCTCATATTGATTCCATAATTTTATACTGAATAGAGGCTTGATATTGGGAATCCTCTTACCAACGTAATTATCTTCCCAATAGTCGATCACCGGCTTTAGTTCATCAGGAAAGTTTTCACGAATGATTTCCAGTGCAAACTGCACATCTTTTTCTGGGATATAACTACGAGCAAGAAGCATCTTACATTTTGTTCTTATGTTTTCGTTATCTCTGTATAGGTTCGTTAATTGACAATGTTGTGTTTTCCTCCATAAGTTCTGCGCCAGATGAAACGATGAATCCCGCAGTAAAAAAACTTCACCTCTGTCCGTTTTAGAATATTTGTCATCAATTCGAACGTCAGAAATATCGTTAAATGCTGAAGAACCTGAAAATTTCTTGTTCCTCATTCTTTGCACTGTTCTGCGTGATGCGTCATAGTTTGGAAGACAAACAGCTCCTTCCTCCGAAGTTACACTGCTGCAAGCTTGTTGTATAATTTCTCTTGGATTTGCATCCGTTTTAGAAGCCCCTTCGCGTATAGTTTCTTTCACGATCCTGATTACTTTCTCTACGGGATTTGGCGCGTGATTATGTTCCGTGGTTGGTTTTGCTGCATCACCGCTAAGCATCAACCTTCCTTTACAACCGGACTTACAACATCGCCATGTGCTGTAACCTTCACGTTGCTTGTCCTTTCGGTAATTATATCCTTCGTGGAATAATGTAGCACCTCCTTTCTGAGACTTGCCAAATTGCATTTTTTTAGACTTTAAATAAATATGACACTGACAAGTAGTTGTTTACACTTTGATCTGTGTCAGTTGGTCGGGAAGCGATATGTGTTGAAGTATGATGAAAAATATTGATTGTTGTTCTTACTTGTTTTCCGTTCCTCATATTCTGATATTGTTATAAACAGTTACCAACACTTTGATCACTGTCAGCTGGTCGGGAAGCGATGTTTAATTGACGAATTGAATTAGGAAAACTATTGCTGTTTTTATCCTGCGCTGTTTTTGTCCAGCGCTATTTTGTCCTGCGCTGTTTTTGTGCAGCGCTATTTTGACCAGCGCTTTTTTTGACCGGCGCTATTTTGACCAGCGCTATTCTGCTACAGAGCCATTTTTCACATACCCATATACCGGGTGGGCAACTACGAACAGCAGTCGGCCGTGTCTGGGTAACTACAAATTTTTTTCAAAAACAAACTATAGGGATATTATTTTTAAGGATATCTACAATATTATCACATATACAGGTATTCGGTCAGCTGTACAGCTAAATAGCGTTTTCGGTCACAATTTTAAAAAACCATTTTAGATTTAGATCTATCCAGTTGTTTTTTTTTGTAGGTTAAGTTTCTTGTTGAAAAATCATTTGACGTTTCTTTTTTCACTTAACTCGTCATCTCTTGTACTTGTTCATGTAACTTATTGTGTGATTACTTTATAATTTAAAATTATTAAATAGTTTTTTTCGTATATCAATTTTATTTAAAAAATATTAAAACTTGTTCTAAACCTCGATAGAAAGGAAAGCACAGCCACAGACTTGGGTAATCTGTGCCACAGACTCACAGCACAGTAAATTTAAGGTTGGTTATCAGTGATGGGTAATGTTAATTACAGGAGCGTCTAAATGTAGTACTCTTTACCAACGTTGCCAAGTGTAGTCCTAAACTGAAAGGGCGCCATCGAGTATCTCCGGTGGCGCTCGGCTTTCATGCGAAGCGCGCACGGTTCTAAAGCTTTTAACCTTCTATACGATATCATTAATGTGTGCAGAGATTAGCTCAGCGTAAGCGTGCTGGGCTATTAACACAGAGGTACCAGGTTCGAGTCGTGTCCGAGTCAAGATATTTTTATTTTCTTATTGTTTTTTTTCAAAAATTGACTAAAAATACGAAGAATTTTTCGATTCGGATTAGGGTAGGGGGTAAGGTAGGGTGGTTTTGGTTAGGTTATTATTGAAAATTATTATAATAATCTGTCAATTACACAATTCAATTTTTCGATTCGGATTAGGGTAGGGGGTAAGGTAGGGTGGTTTTGGTTAGGTTATTATTGAAAATTATTATAATAATCTGTCAATTACACAATTCAATTTTTCGATTAGGGAAAATGTATCTATGCATTCGTGAGTTTTCCTTTTTCTATGATAATTCTGTATTGTAAACTCGAACAATTTTCAGTACGTTTTGCTAAACATAATTTTAAAAATGACAAATATTGATTTCTTAACACATTGCTTTTTAATCAACTGTGATAAATATCATTATTAAAATATTTTTACTTTCCAAAACACAAACGTTTTAGTTTAGGACTACACTTGGCAACGTTGGTAAAGAGTACTACATTTAGACGCTCCTTTAATTACCACCTATGTTGTTAACCAGTTTTTAGCGTTAATTAACGCTAAGTTAAAAATTGTTTGAAATTAACCACGGTTAACAATTTAGGCGGCCACTTAAGAAAGAAGAATTTTTATAAAATTATATTTATATAAAAGCACTTTCTAGCCCTCGAACATCAGGGAGTTTGCCCAGTAATTTTTCCATGTCTATTAAATAGCATTACGCAGACTCCTGACGTCCGCGACTGTCGATAACTTCTGAGTTCTGGAGCTTTTATTTACATCTCAAATAAGCTTAAATTATGTCAAAATGTTTGTAATAGTGGACGGAACACAGATATCTAAAAAACAATTTTTTTTGGTTAAAAATTGATAGTTAATAACTAGTTATTAACCAGTGACCGGTTAACAAAATTATTAACCGGTTAATACCCATCACTGTTGGTTATCTATGATTAAATGTCATAGATAAATACTCGTAATACATGGGCGTATCAAAAATTTTTTTTTAATTAAAATTAACTATAAAGAATAATCTTTTAATAAAAAAAAGGAAATAGATTGTGTAATTCATTATCTTTGGAGCAGTTCAAAAAGTAAATATAATAAAATTGAAATTTAATATCAAAAATTATAATAATAAAATAAATTATATAATTCACATTTTTATGACAAAGAAAAAAGGGATTTCTTTTCTTATATGGCGCCAGAACCTGAAAAGAGTAGGAGTTTTTCATGCCCCGCATGATAAGTGAGCTAGCTTAAAAAAGGGTAAGTTAAAATAGGTTGAGAATAAAATAATACCTGATTAAATTACAAATTTAAAACAAATAAAATAAAATCATTACACTAAATAAGTATTCTGATAAAACAAACTTCACCAAACTCTTCTAGAAATCAAGAAAACGATATTAATACCTTGCTCACTATACACGTACTCTAATGGGGATTTGGTTTGTTTTCATCATTCCAAAGCTATAAAATTTTGACGGTAGGTGTCGCACCCTTTGCTCGTTTTCGCGAATATATTTTAATTTTTCTTCTTCTTTTTGGGTTTATTCAGTGATGCCATCTCTTTAGAAGTTAAATAGCTAGAATTTTTTTCGGAGTCTTTTTTATTCCCATTACAGAATATTATAATAAGTACTTCTCTTTCAAACGTGAGAGATGCTTTTAGTTTCATTTGTACGATAGATTCATAGATTGCCAACTGCTCAATCAAAAATTTAATTCACAAATCAGACAAAATGATAATATGCGACATGACAATTCACAGCTGACACACATTCATTTTACCACCATTACACCCATGGAGACTAGATATAGTCTCCATGCCGCTGGACACTTTTTCGAGATTTTTCCTTTACGAGTTTGTGCTCCTTATATTTGAGCCAAATTTTTGCGATCTAGCGTCTTAGAGCGGATTAAAGCGATTCATTTTCGCGAATAAGTAGTGACGTCACGCTTAAAAACGCTTGAAGCGGAAACTGGCGTGGTCCGGAGTGCGCCAGAAAACTTTGAAGCGGTAATTGACAGCATTGAGAGAATAAATTGATAGAGAGTGGACCAGTGGTGTAGCTATTTTTTGTTTGGCAATAATATCATGAATTTATCAACAAACTCATAGATAACAAAAAAATTTATTTGAAATTTTTTTTCCAAACATTTATATCTCTGCGGGGTCGTTGCGAGGTATCAAAGAACGATTTTGGATTGTCTGAAGGAATGTATAAAGTTGACCTTAATGGTCTAATGTTGGAAGTAGACCAGGAAACCTTTTTATTATGAAAAAGGAAGTACTGCTTAAACTCCAATATTTTATTTGATAGTTGATGGGAAGTTTTATTTAGGTATAATATTATTTTGCTTACTAGAGATTAAGAATTTCAGAAAGAAAAAAATAAACAAGTACATTATATGTGTCATGAGAGAAATTTCATTGTCACAGTGATGGGTAATGTTGATAACCACCTATGTTGTTAACCAGTTTTTAGCGTTAATTAACGCTAAGTTAAAAATTGTTTGAAATTAACCACGGTTAACAATTTAGGCGGCCACTTAAAAAAGAAGAATTTTTTAAAATTATATTTATATAAAAGCGTTTTCTAGCCCGCGAGCATCAGGAGTTTGCGCAGTAATCTTTCCATGTCTATTAAATAGCATTACGCATGACACCTGACGTCTGCGACTGTCGATGACTTCTGAGTTCTGGAGCTTTTGTTTACATCTCAAATATGCTTAAATTATGTCAAAATGTTTGTAATAGTGGACAGAGCACAAATATCTAATAAACAATTTTTTTTTGTTAAAAATTGATAGTTAATAACTAGTTATTAACCAGTGACCGGTTAACAAAATTATTAACCGGTTAATACCCATCACTGCATTGTCATATGTCAGAATATCGCTAGATATTTCCACTTTTGCGAGGTTAAGCGTGACGTCACCATTATGACGTCACGCTTAAGCTACACTGTTAATCCGCTTAAAGGCGCTAGATCACAAAAATATGGCTCTAGTCTCCATGATTACACCTGATTACACCATTCTAATTTCTTCTTCTTATAAACTGCAATGGCCTCCCATTCTATAGGACATCATTTAGTATTCTTCTCTTTTGTCAATCTTGGCCATCACCTGTTCTGATCCTATGCGCAAATGCCATTGCCAAATAATTTATGAAAAGGTAATAGATTGCTATCAAAACGTAATAGGGTAATAGATATGGTTAAAAGGTAATACAGTGATGGGTAATGTAAATAACCACCTATGTTGTTAACCAGTTTTTAGCTAAGTTAAAAATTTTTTGAAATTAACGACGGTTAACAATTTAGGCGGCCACTTAAAAAAGAAGAATTTTTATAAAATTATATTTATATAAAAGCACTTTCTAGCTCTCGAACATCAGGAGTTTGCGCAGTAATTTTTCCATTACGCAGACTCCTGACATCCGCGACTGTCGATGACTTCTGAGTTCTGGAGCTTCTATTTACATCTCAAATAAACTTAAATTATGTCAAAATGTTTGTAATAGTGGACAGAACACAAAGATCTAAAAAAAAATTTTTTTTTGGTTAAAAATTTATAGTTAATAACTAGTTATTAACCAGTGACCGGTTAATACCTACCTATCACTGATCTATTACGAACGTAATATAGCAGGAACAACACTGAAGCCATTGTCTAAACAATGCTGAAGCTCATCCTTTGAAAAATACTTCCAGATTAACGATGATTTTCGTTTAACCATTTTATAAAATAACCTCAAACTCCAACAGTCAAAAATAAAACCAAAAACTAGGGCGTAGAATACCTTGCCTACTGCAATGTAAGTAAAATAGTGGGAAATTGGAAAAATTATTTTATTTTATGGTTAGGTTATGCGTTATGGATGATGACTTTGACAGTTGACGTATGCCAAAAACTCTCTACTAACATTCGTATTCGATATCCTTGTGCTTGTATAGCCTCGTGGTGGTTTACTGGTTTTCTGGTTTAGATCATAGAGTATAGTTTAGACTAATAGTAACAGTTTTTATAATTTTCGTCTGATATTTCTATATACTTTGTTATTACCATATATATAAAAATATTATATTATTGTTTTTATGTATATGGTTATTACTTTCTTACTGCATTAGAAATTATTATGGAAACAAATCAAGAAATTGAGGTTAATTTCAAGGAATGTATGGAGGAAATTATCGATATCAAACATGAATTTGATGGACATATTCATACCTTAAATTTTCAAAGTAATTTATTTGGAAAAATTATCAGTTCAATTAAACAAGAGAAAACTGAAGATTTAAATATTGATCCCATAATTAAAATCAATCCATACAAAATAAAAACTAAAATGAGATATTCAAAAAGGAAACAAAAAAAGCCATCTAAGTTAAGAGGTGAGTAAAATTTGATGAGTAGGTACCTAATATGTATTCTGTATCAGTTATTAATAATAACCTGTCTGTCGACGCTTTTATAAAAAAATTCAAAGCAATTAATTCAACAAAGCTTTATGCAAATATAATAACCTACAAATAGTATAGAAATTCTTCTTTGCATCATAAAACTTTATTTCATAGCTTCAAAACTTGAGATTTCAACTGTGAGTTGATTTTCAAGGAAATATCTTCACAGTATATTTTGTTACAATTTCTAGAGCATCCTTATTTCTATTTCCAATGGTAGGTACCTTGAATTCTCCGGGCAATTAATATACTAGAAGAGTAAATAGACATATCCTATGCCAACATAAACGTTAATAACTTTTATTTATTTTGCTTGATTCCACAGATGTTGCCATGTCCTATCATTTAAATCTATTAACCATCCAATGACTTGAATTTTTTTGTGGTTCCACAACATGTTCGTTAATAATTGAAGACACGAGTTCATAAAGGGTCTATGTAACATTTAGATTATTCTTAGATAATCAATTTTAAATTTTTCACTTTGGAACTTTTTTGTTATAATAAATACAAAAACGAGATTTGGGGTATATATTGGCTATATTTAGATAAATTTTTTTATGGTATCAGCAAAGTGACAGATCAAGAATATGCGGGATCTGGGTTACTTAGACCCTTTATCAATTGAAAATTGAACAAAAGATGTATTAGTGTAAGTAAATAAAGGGTCTAAGTATGCAAGAACTATACATTTTGCTAGCAAAAAGCTTTTTATTGTTAGAAATACAAGAAAATCATAACATAGGCTAGTATACAAAAAAAGAAAAACATCGTTAGATAAATGATAAGTTAGTAGGTATACTTTATTGATATTGATAATAAAATATATTTTATTATGCTATTCTAAAGAGTCTTTCTTTTTTTATCATTTTTGTTCTTTATATTATCTGGTTCTATATTTTTAGTCCAAATTCTGGTATAAAAATGGCGAAAGGCTTCATCGATGTAAGGTATTTGTTTTTTTAAGTTATTAATTTTTTCTTCCGATAGCTGGTTTTTCTTATTTGAAATTGGAATAATTGTGTAGTCATTGCTATCGATTGGTTTACTTTTATACTTCATAATATCAACCTGTAAGAATGGTGTATTTGGATCAAGGGTGTCTTTATACAAGAATTCGCCGTATTTTGCAACGCGGATCCATTTAATATTGTCTCTTATTGAAATTTTTTCATTTAATGTGTTTTTTTTCTGTTGAAAAGATGTAACTTGTTGGGGATTTCACTCAAATCCTTAAAATGATCTGCTATATTTATGACTGCACTATTTTTCTTGCTTGCCGATTTTATTATATCTCTACATTGATCGGCTGTAAACACTTTTTCATGTTTTCTCATTTCCTTTTCGATTCTCCCGAAATCCCGATCTGAATCAAGGAAAGAATGTCCTACTTCCGGAAATTTATGATCTATGGTCTTCACATAGTTTTTTAGGATCAAGTACTGGTACAAGCAAATTATGTAAAAATTCTTGTTCTGGCCAGAACAAGAATCTGACCAAATGATCAAATGGTCAACTTTCTTCTAGCCGCTTATAATTTGTAGAAAAGTATGAAGTGAGCTTCCAACTTCTAAACTGCCTTTTGTTGCTGTTTCTTCTGTTGACGTTAAAAAGTAAGACTTGTCACCATCGGTTGATATCGTGTGGATTCCAAAATTGTAGAACCACATTTGCCTTAAGTAAAAGGCTTTTGAAGTTGTAATTCTTGGTAGGGGCATAGTTTGTTGTAAATCCATTGTTAGGTGTAATTCATGTCGACCCCTTTTATCTGGAGATGGCGCAGTTATTCCAGCATTTAACAGTTTTTGCAGAAGTTGTATTTTCTTGTGAGAGATTTGGTATAGACGTTGAAAGGCTGTTTTGCAGACAGTGACAATATTTTTATTGCATGTCACTCTATAAGAGAACGAAGAAGATTTTTCATGAACGCGGTTTTTTCGAGGCCTCTTAACTGTTTCGACAAGAATCGATTTAAATGAAAATTAGTTTTTTGCATTTTGGTCCAAATTATAAAACCTGCTGAAAATTGTTTGTCTTTGATTCTCATTTTTTTCTACATGTGTTTTTACATAGTAATCCTAACTCTGGGGTTTTTTCTGGTACTTCTTTTTTGGTTTTTTGTGAAATATAAGCTTTTCCTTGCTGTATAGCTGATGCGAATAGGTTTCTTTTCCAGGTTTTCGGACAACGTTTCCTTTTTTTTGTTTTTTTTTTTCCGACAAATCGAATTCTTTCTTTTTAGTACCATCAAAAATATTTGGATTAGAAATTGTAGTTGACCTCAGGTGTTGTTTCAGACAGAAATACGTCCTCCCCAGTAATGTGTTTCTTGGCTGACCCACCAGAATGACTAAAATCTGAATCATCCGAAACAGAATCGTTAGAAGGGTTATATTCATCAGACGAATTATCTGGTGAAAACGGATTATTTTCGATACTGAAACCAAGTATAAACAAAAGGGTATAAAAATAGTTTTTTAGGTTATCTATGAATTAATTTTTTACCTGACAAATAATAATGTTTGTTATTTGCCTCTCTGTGAGGTGTCCTTTCACAATCTAAGACTCTGGCACTAATATCCTCCAGTGGTTTATCTGCGTCAGGTGTCTGTTGACTTTCTATGAATCCTACATCGGCAGTTATATCCTCCGGTTGCTTGTCTGCCTCAGGTGTCCTTTGGCTTTTTATGAATCCGGCATCGGCAGTTATATCATCAGGTTGTTTTTCTGCATCAGGTGTCTTTTGAGGTTCTAGACATTCTATAAATCCGGGAGTATAATCCGGTTCTTGCTCTGCATGTGCGACGTTCACGGTGGTTTTTGTATTGTTTTCTAAATTGTATATTATATCTTTAAAAAATATACCAGTCATTTATATACACAGGCCGGAAGTAAGCATAGGGCCAACCGTGGCAATTTTAGCATGATACTATAACAAGAATTGGTACCTTACCTAACTTAAGATCGGATTCTTGGACTTGTTATATATGGCATGCGTTAATACCTCTACCTACCTACATCACTACATAAAATAGGTAGTGATAGGTAGCTATTAAAAGCGCGTTAAAAATTGAAAGCTAGTTTTCTTAGTATATCAACAATAATTGATTATGAAAGAAAATATTATGTAGAAATAGGGTCCCTACATTCAAACTTCAGCCCTGTATACAGGGTATCCCACGACGAGTGAAAACTATCTGTATATGGCAAAATACTCATAGTAAAATCACGAAAATTTCTACGTTTGGGTTTTCGGATACGATCTTTTCAACTAAAATATTTTCAAAGATGGCCGACTTCCGTTTCTACCGGAAGTCGACTGTAACTTTGTTATTTTAAATGGAACACCCTGTATATTAATACATTTTTGAAATCTACGTAATATTTTAGTCTACTTTTGTCTAAAAACTTTTTTCGAAAAATGCACACTTTTGACTTTTAATTTTCCATAAAATTTGGTAGCATATCTTATTATTGTCACAAATGGTTTAATTCGATTAACTTTTGCTTAAAATTAACCGAATAGCTTCAAATTGTTAAGTATTCTTTTAACAATGTGCGATTTCGATCGCGGTCAATCTGGATATCTTACTGCAAATAAAGCACATGTTCTTGTAACAACTTTGTCATATTTACCATGTATTAAAAGCAAATTTACATAATTCTTTTTATTATTTAGATTACACCTGCATCTCTAAAAATTTACAGAAAATATTTAATATCTGGATAACGGTAAGGTTTAGGTTTAGGAAAGTACACATGAACTTGCCTTATTTTTTTCTCCTGAATGGATTAAAATAGAAAAAACAGGGTGGTTCTATTTAAAAAAATTAAGAAATTTGATATTTAAAAAGAAACTTTGAACACTTTTTATACACACCCTGTATAAAATGAAAAATTTTTCAACATAGATTCGAATACGTTTGACCTTGCTTAAGGCAACCGAAGAGAAACCATTTTCATATCTTCAAGGGTCCTCTCGTAAAAAAATAATTTATAAGGGTCTTCAACGGTCAAATTTTCTACAAAAAAATTAATAACTCAAAAAGTGTGCAATTTCGAAAAAAGTTTTTAGACAAAAGTTTACTAAAATATTTCGTAGATTTCAAAAATGTATTAATATACAGGGTGTTCCATTTAAAATAACAAAGTTACAGTCGACTTCCGGTAGAAACGGAAGTTGGCCATCTTTGAAAATATTTTAGTTAAAAAGATCGTATCCGAAAACCCAAACGTAGAAATTTTCGTGATTTTACTATGAGTATTTTTCCATATACAGATAGTTTTCACTCGTCGTGGGACACCCTGTATACATAAACTCGAAATAATTCTATTTTTTCTGCTTTTTTAATTCTAACCTTACTTTTATAGGTTAATTTTAAAAATAATGTAAAATTTTGGTTTTGTTTGCATTATTTTCCTTACCTTTACATGCTTCTTGTCCTAAAGGCACTAGGTATCTACTTCTTGCAAACATTTTTCTTAACACCTTGATATTATAAAAAAATATTGACAACCCTACAACACTACTTGTTGCTCACGAAACATAACCTAAGTAAGGGGCTATGTGACTGAAATGAAAACCCCTTCATAAAAACAAAGTGCATAAAGGGTCCAAGTTACCGTTTTTAAAAACAAAGTGATGCATAAAGGGTCTATGTTACAAATCTGGTACTTAGCACCTTTATGCACTCACAAAAGTGATTTTTTTCTTTACATAGACCCTTTATCCACCCATAACTTTGTTATCAATTAAGATACCTTTATTTATCCTAGCCCAATAAAATTCTACGCCCTAAAAAACCCCCAAAAAGTAGCAAAAAGCAATTTCTCAAAAAAATGTTACTTAGACCCTTTATGAACTTGTGTCTTCAATTATTATATAATTGAGATAAATAATGTATAGAAAGCAATTTATGTAATCTTTGACAGTAAACAAAATTTCATTAAAACATGAATGAATGTTTATAAACAGGATGTCAATATAAAACAGCTTATATTGAATATTTACATTTTTTGACAGCTGTTTTTTTTATTTTTACAAAATATGTTAAGGCTGTTGTATTCAACTGAGGTAAGTATTGTGAAAAATTTTTAATGTGGATCAATTAAGGATACTGTATGTACCCATTAGTTAAATAATGTTAACAAGATGGTGAAAATTTTAGAATATAATATTATGTAACAAGTTTTATGTTTAATAAAGTGAATGTTTGTAGAGCTAAAAATTCAATTCAGTTTAATAATCGTCCCTGTAAAGGGTGGTCCTTCGAATCAACAAAACCAAAACCCAGGGGTGTAACGTCCCAACACCTACTCTAATCAGAATACAAATTTATATTAATAACATAAAATAAACAATGTGTAACTATACATGTTAATAATTCAATATCGAGGGCAACTAAAATTCATATTTCAAGTAATAAATAAATCTAGGCTAAGATAAATATTTCCATGAAATGAAATTCTCATACAACACAGCTCTGTTATTGGAATATGACTTTTGATGTATGTGTTTGGAATAAGAGAATCGATTTAGATGTTGGTTGAAAACAAAGTGTGTTGTCAGTATAGCAGGTTATTTATCTAGTCTGTTAAATTATCAAAGCTTGAATTAGTGTGCAAATGAAACTTTCATTTATTGCAAATGAAAAAAGTTGGCTTGTGTTCACTTGGTTGAAGTTTTAATTAATCATATTTTCTGTTGAAGTATAATCTAAGCAGATAGTTGTTTCTTTATTGAAAAAGATTCAAATACAAAAAGGATTGATACTCTGTTTAGTTCCATATAAATAAATTTTCTTCTATAACTAATTTCAATTTCTTTTTAAATTCTGTTATTCCAATGTATTTATTCCTTACAGGAAATTTATTAGAAGGAAGTTATATAAAATGGAATTCTTCAACTGGGATTATTATATGTGAAATTTGTGGAAATCTGTACAAAAAGAAAGTTGAATATTTTTGTCATTTCTCTACTAATCATGGCTTAAAACAGAGGAAGATGTATATAAATAAATCCAACAAAATAAGAATCAACAATATCGAAACTGAAGCTCCTGATGAGAAAGTTGAACAAGAATTACAGGACACAATAAATCTTCAACATCAGCTTAATGTTATTGATAATTTTAAGTCACCACTTGGAGGTGAAGTTGATTTAAGTGACAATAATTGTAAGTGTTTGAAATCTGACAAAAAGCCAAGTGAATGTAACATTTGTTTAAAACGTTATCAAACCACAGACCATTCAATTAAAAATTCAAGCTACCCTAGAGGAAAAAAATCATTCAAATGCAGTGTTCGCTCTAAACATAATTTAAATATACATTTGCATACAGGCGAAAAACCAGTCAAATGTGACATTTGCCTAGAATCTTTTGCACAGAAAAGTAATTTAAAAAAACATTTACGTATTCATACAAGCGAAAAACTTTTCAAATGTAATATTTGTTCAAAATCTCATTCAAATGCTCAACAATTAACAGTGCATGTTCGAAGTCACACAGGCGAAAAACCTTTTAAATGTGAAATTTGCCTCAAATCTTTTGCATGGAGAAGTAATTTAAAAACACATTTGCATATCCACACTGGCGAAAAACCATTCAAATGTGAAATTTGTTTAAAATATCTTTTAACTGCTCAACAATTAATAGTGCATATTCGAAGTCACACAGGCGAAAAACCTTTCAAATGTGAAATTTGCCTCAAATCTTTTGCACTGAAAAGTAATTTAAAAAGACATTTGGGTATCCATACTGGCGAAAAACCTTTCAAATGTGAAATTTGCCAAAAATCTTTTCCACAGAAAATTGATTTGAAAAGACATCTGCGTATCCATACAGGCGAAAAACATTTCCAATGTGAAATTTGCTTAAAATCTTTTATACTGAAAAGTACTTTAAAAAAACATTTACGTATCCATACAAGCGAAAAACTTTTCAAATGTAAAATTTGTTCAAAATCTCATTCAAATGCTCAACAATTAACAGTGCATGTTCGAAGTCACACAGGCGAAAAACCTTTTAAATGTGAAATTTGCCTCAAATCTTTTGCATGGAGAAGTAATTTAAAAACACATTTGGGTATCCATACTGGCGAAAAACCTTTCAAATGTGAAATTTGCCAAAAATCTTTTGCATGGAGAAGTAATTTAAAAACACATTTGCATATCCACACTGGCGAAAAACCATTCAAATGTGAAATTTGTTTAAAATATCTTTTAACTGCTCAACAATTAACAGTGCATATTCGAAGTCACACAGGCGAAAAACCTTTCAAATGTGAAATTTGCCTCAAATCTTTTGCACTGAAAAGTAATTTAAAAAGACATTTGGGTATCCATACTGGCGAAAAACCTTTCAAATGTGAAATTTGCCAAAAATCTTTTCCACAGAAAATTGATTTGAAAAGACATCTGCGTATCCATACAGGCGAAAAACCTTTCAAATGTGACATTTGCCTAAAATCTTTTGCACTGAAAAGTAGTTTAAAAAAACATTTGCGTATCCACACTGGAGAAAAACTTGAATTTTTTAAATGTAAAATTTGTTCAGAATCTCTTTCAAGTGCTCAAAAATTAACAGTGCATACTCGAAGTCACACAGGCGAAAAACTTTTCAAATGTGAAATTTGTTCAAAATCTGTTCCAAGTGCTCATCAATTAACAGTTCATACTCGGTCACACAGGCGAAAGAGTAATGTGATCCATACACATGAAAAATCCTCTAATATGTGATGTTTCCTTGAAATCTATTAACATATTTGTTAGCTCACACTGAAGAAAAACCTGCGACTATAACTTGAAATCATTTTCAGTAAACGATGCCTTTAGTTTAAAGCTTTTTTTTCTGAATCCAATTGATGGATTTTTATGATTTCTTCTTCACAGTAGGTATACCTATATATGTTGATTTTCAAAGAAGAAATAACCACCTAATTATGTGATATAAGTTAAGATGTAATTTCTCTTTTTACTAATATTCCATTTGCATTAGTAGAACTTTTGTATTACTCATAACTGGACCTCCCTATTTCAAACCATTGTAAAATCACTTTTGTCACGAGTTATTTTTTTTTTGGGTACCGAATTGAGGTTTATTTCTTTTATTTTCTGTTTAACTAACGTTTTATTTGTGTTTCACATAACTCGTTACATACTTTCCGATTCCTTTTCTGTAACCGTAGTGGTTTTCTTATTTTTTTTGTATATAGTTTTTTCTTATTATTAGTCCAAGGGTACGTATAGTCAAATCGTAACATATAAAAATATTTTCCGTTTCCGATATTTAAATTCTTCAACTCACAGGACATTCAGTATGTTTACCTTTTAATTAAATCCGAAAGCCGTTCAGTATATGACAAACTTTTTGCTGTAATTAAGAATTTTTACACTGGCTGGTCGAAATAGAGAGCAGAAAGGAAAAATATAAAAGGGGCAAAATTTGATAGATCAGGGAGAATCGTAGCGAACAAAAATTGTGTAGAAAAGATAAGTTGAAGTGTTTTTCCGGACACGGACTTTTATTTGAGAAGGTAACTTATTTTTCAAATCTCCTGTGTATATGAAAACTTTCCGTACCGCCGCTAAATATAAATTTATTCACACTGTATTCTTTTCTGAAGAAATAATTACCGTCCGTTTGTTGAAGGGAAATAGTTTTTCCCTGTTTTTGGGTTTTTGTGTTAAAAAGTAACAATAAAGATTTGTAGTAAAATATAATTTTCTTTCAATGTTTTATTGAGTTGGCGCCGAATATGTACCAGCTGAATATTGTTCGTGATAATTTAATCGTTCAACACTTGGTTGACTAGAAGTTTGAGAGGAGCGTCGAGCTCTTATGTTTTTAATAACATTCAGAACGTCCATTCGGAATTGTAGGTGTTGATCTACAGTAAAATCTGAAATAAGTGGCAAAAGAGACTGCGCATATGCCAGATGCTCATTTTGCAAAGAAGGCTTCTCAACTGGGATAGTAGAGGAAGTGGACATACATTTTACAAGATAGTTCAATTTAAAACCCATCTTTGGTCCAGGAAAAATTTATTGACAAGTACAGTTACAAATAACTACCACTACAATTGAGGCACATATCCCACTATTTCACCAACCGATGTATACCCTGCTTATAGAATTCTTGCTGGAAGAATTCTTTCACAGCGTTTTGTACTTCTGCGTCCGACTGAAAACGGTTACCTTTTAACGCCTTTTTTAGTGGCCCAAAGATGTGAAAATCGCAAGGCGATAAATCGGGGCTATAGGGTGGATGCTCTAATATCCTCCATTTCTTTCGTTGCAGATTTTCTTTCACTACGTTGGCAACATGAGGCCGAGCATTATCGTGAAGCAGAATAACACCATGTGAAAGCTTCCCTGGACGTTTTCTTCTTATTGCTTGATGGAGCTTGTTCAAAGTTTCATTATACAGGTTTGCGTTGATATGCACTCTAGGTTCTGTAAACAAGGGTCCTTCATGGTCGAAAAAAAATGTCAACATCACCTTGCCTGCAGAAGGTTGAACTTTAAACTTCTTTGGTGGCGGAGAATTTGCATGACACCAAGATTCATCGCCAGCAACTGTTGACGAGAGAAAGTCATTATCATTTTGACTGTATTCCGTGAGGTTAGACAAGCCCATTCGCAAGCTTTTTTGGTCCTCAGACAAAAGACGAGGAACCCATTGCGCACAAACTTTGCTGTAACCTAGTTTGTGTACGATACTATGGACAGATCCTATACTCACACCAACATTTTCTGAAATTGCTCTGATTGAAATTCGACGATTTTCTCTAATCAGACCTTCCACACATGCCACATCCCTGTCTGTTGATGCAGTAATCAATGCACCTGGTCGTGGCTTATCATTCGTCCTCTCTTCTCCATTCTTAAATTTTCGACACCATTCCTTCACAGTTGGATATGCAAAACATGCGTTTCCATACACTGCTTGCATTCGCGTATAAATTTGCAACGGTTGCACACCTTCAGCACACAAAAATTGAATGACCGCACGCTTATCACATTTGGACGGATTGTTAACAACAAACGCCATTTCAAAGTCACAATACTTAAAATCGCTGTCAAATATAAACGAAATAAACAGATCAGCGTGACGTTTGCATACACTACTAATGTTGGAAAACGTCAGTTGAATGATTACAATTGTTTCCAAGGCTAACCTGACCAAAGATGGGTTTCAGTTGAACAAACCTAGTACTTAACAATCGCATGCATTTCGACAAGTTAATTTTATTCCGGTCTTATATTCATACTCTGTGTGTCAAAAATCAGGTACTTTTAAATTAGTGAACTTATTTTTGAATAGTAGATTATACTACTTTCTTATTTGTGCTCGTGTTTATTTTAAATCCAAAGGGTTTATCGAACTTGGAAGAGGCTAAGCCATAACTTGTTCGATTTACCGGCAGATTTAGAACGTTCTTTCGCCGTGTCGTGGATCAATAGTTTTTTTTGTATAAAGAATAGTTTCCCGTATTTCCTTTAAATCAAAAGGGTTTCTCGAACATGGAAGAGGCTAAGCCATAACTTGTTCAGTTACCCAGCAGATTTGTACCGTATTTGATAACTTGACCAGCTGTGACCGTTACGTCCGTTACTTTATTTTTCCCGATATTTTGACTGCCATTATAGATATATAAATTGAATAGACCACAGATTATTAATAAACCAAAGACTTTCCGTAACTCAATACTTGGAGTACCGATATTGGGCTCGTCCGAATTGTAGAGAATTTGTTAAAGTAAATTCAACCAGACCCCTGGAATTCGCCGTAACCTCCATCTGAGGCTATCCGGAACTCTTGACGCTAAGGGTCAAGGGGCCGTGGAGCAAACCACGCTAAAAATCTGGCGCCCGAGCATTCCGATTAATTATTTAACATCAAGGGTGTCCATAGTGACGTGTCGAAGGAAGTAAACGCGTTACACTTTTAATGATTTTATCATCATATTAAGGTTTATCTTCAATTCAATAATACTTATTTTAGTTTTAATAATAAATTATACAAACAAATTTTTGGTACTCCTATGGTAGCACTATTTCCCAATGCATTATGGATTTTATTCTAGACAACCTAGACTGGTAGATCAGGCAGATTTCAAAAAATTTCACTCATATCATTTGTATACAATGAAAACCAACCTTGTTATTGCTTTTAAGAAGAGAATTAATAAAATATCTGATTTTAGTTTATAAATTAATAAATAATGCCAGAGTATTCTTATGAAATTGTTTTATTGAAAAGAAACATTGCACATTCATGAATTAGTTACACCGGCAAGATTGTAAAACTATTTTTTTTAATAAGATGAAACAATAATTGTCAAATAGAAATTGAGGCTTTTGAAAATTCTTAGGTTTCTTGCCCACAACTTCTAGAATGCATCTCTTGGCAGTACCAAAGATTACAGAATATTTATTTCTGTAATCTTTGCTTGTATTAACTCAATGGAATTTAAAAAAATGGTAGTAAGAAACAATTCTCTTTCTGAGATGATGATCAGCCGTGCGACGAATGAAGGCATACTGAGAAGGGTTGAAAAATGCATTGAAGTTCAAGGTAGCAATTTTGAACATTTACTTTGAAACATAAGACTATTTTTCTTTGACTTTTAATTTTCCATAAAATTTGGTAGCATATCTTATTATTGTCACAAATGGTTTAATTCGATTAACTTTTGCTTAAAATTAACCGAATAGCTTCAAATTGTTAAGTATTCTTTTAACAATGTGCGATTTCGATCGCGGTCAATCTGGATATCTTACTGCAAATAAAGCACATGTTCTTGTAACAACTTTGTCATATTTACCATGTATTAAAAGCAAATTTACATAATTCTTTTTATTATTTAGACTACACCTGCATCTCTAAAAATTTACAGAAAATATTTAATATCTGGATAACGGTAAGGTTTAGGTATAGGAAAGTACACATGAACTTGCCTTATTTTTTTCTCCAGAATGCATTAAAATAGAAAAAACAGGGTGGTTCTATTTAAAAAAATGAAGAAATTTGATATTTAAAAAGTTAAACTTTGAACACTTTTTATACACACCCTGTATAAAATGAAAAATTTTTCAACATAGATTCGAATACGTTTGACCTTGCTTAAGGCAACCGAAGAGAAACCATTTTCATATCTTCAAGGGTCCTCTCGTAAAAAAATAATTTATAAGGGTCTTCAACGGTCAAATTTTCTACAAAAAAATTAATAACTCAAAAAGTGTGCATTTTTCGAAAAAAGTTTTTAGACAAAAGTATACTAAAATATTACGTGGATTTCAAAAATGTATTAATATACATTTAAAATAACAAAGTTACAGTCGACATCCGGTAGAAACGGAAGTCGGCCATCTTTGAAAATATTTTAGTTGAAAAGATCGTATCCGAAAACCCAAACGTAGAAATTTTCCTGATTTTACAATGAGTATTTTGCCATATACAGATAGTTTTCACTCGTCGTGGGACACCCTGTATAGGAAGTTATAGAAATATAAATAGGTATGGTTGAAATGTTAAAGCATTAAATTTATTAAAAAACAAATACATTATTTCTTAGAAGTTGTAGGTAAGTAAAAAAAATATGCAAAACTAAATAGAGAAGACTTGAAATATTCTAATCACTATCACAGTTATGGCATATATAAAATACATCTCCATTAGTGCATTGCTCCTGGGACCAACTCTTGCAGTTTGTACATTGTACCCATATTTCCTTGGATTTACTGTTAGAATATGGTTCTATACATATTAAACAAAAAACTTCTTCTTCTTATTCTGAACTACTAGAACAATTTTCTTTTTCGCTTTGTTTATTTCTTTTTTGTAAAGGCTGTTTGTCAATTCTTTTTATTATTTGCGTCAATTGACCCATTCCCAATAACGGTATCTGGGATGCAACTAACTTCCTTTTAACCGTTTTTACTTTGTTTTTAACATTTTCTTTTTGTTCTTGGATCGCATCTCTAACTGGGGTGTCGGTTAAAATAGCCGAGACTCTTTTCCTTCTACTATTTTTTTTTCCTGCTGGTGCTTTTGGGGAGTGGCTTTAATTGTTCCAGAGTTACAGTATTATTCACTACTGATATACTACAACAAGGCTGCTCATCTAAAATGATATTGCTTACTACTTTTGGTGGAGTCGTGTGTTCAAGGAATATTCTATCGGTAGCTTCTTCGTGAACTTCTTTAGAAAATCTAAATTATATGCGATCACCTATCTAGATTAGTTTTTTTTCCACGGCAGACGTATTAAGACCGGTATCTTTGGGTGGGGTTTTGGTTGAATCTGGCCTGTCCGTGACATAAGACGCCATAAACTCAGAATCTTCAAAAACATCTTTGTTAAAAGGAGAAATTCCAGAAACCTTATTATAAAGCCTGCTAAAATATTATTTGGGGTAGCAGCTAAAGATAAAGCCATTTTAACAATTCCTGGTATGTCATGAATGGTTATTGTGGAGCCTGGATGGTTTGTCATCCATGAGTCACACACATAGAATTTACATATATTTTAAGGGGGCCGTAAAACAATTCTATCCAAAGGTTGCAGCCTAAAATAGTCCAATGCCTCTATATCGATAAATGACTATCATGATTATCTAATAATAAAAAGTGTTATTTTATTTTATGGTTAGGTTATGCGTTATGGAACTCTCGTCTGTGGCCCGAGAGACATGGTGCCGACCTCGGGCGCCATCGAGTATCTCCGGCGCTCGGCTTTCATTCGGGGCGCGCACGGTTCAAACACCCCGTGTCGTTCTCTATGAAAAGAACATCTCCTCGCTTTCCATACACTTTTTTAACTAAACCACCCTACCTTACCCCCTACCCTAATCCGAATCGAAAAATTGAATTGTGTAATTGACAGATTATTATAATAATTTTCAATAATAACCCAACCAAAACCACCCTACCTTACCCCCTACCCTAATCCGAATCGAAAAATTGAATTGTGTAATTGACAGATTATTATAATAATTTTCAATAATAACCCAACCAAAACCACCCTTCCTTACCCCCTACCCTAATCCGAATCGAAAAATTCTTCGTATTTTTAGTCAATTTTTGAAAAAAACAATAAGAAAATAAAAATATCTTGACTCGGACACGACTCGAACCTGGTACCTCTGTGTTAAGAGCCCAGCACGCTTACGCTGGGCTAATCTCTGCACACATTAATGTTATCGTATAGAAGGTTAAAAGCTTTAGAACTGTGCGCGCTTCGCATGAAAGCCGAGCGCCACCGGAGATACTCGACGGCGCCCGAGGTCGGCACCATGTCTCTCGGGCCACAGACGAGAGTCGTTATGGATGATGACTTTGACAGTTGACGTATGCCAAAAACTCTACTAACATTCGTATTGTTCTTATAATAGCCTTTTTGGTGTGCGTCATTCTAACACATTATGGTGAAAGAAATGGAAAAAAAGGCAGGTCTGTGATTAATCCTAATCAAAATATCACAATAATGAACTGTTTAAACGTATTACAAACGTTAACCCTAATCTTTGACAGAAAAATTTGATTGGTTGATGTTTAGTTTACGTGCAAGCGCGACCTATCAATCGGGCGAATTTATATCGTTCAAAATACTATGTAGACTTTCCCTTCGTAGCTTACTTACGTCTTTTTCTAATGTCCCACTGACAGTTCTCGTCAGGTCTGTACTTTGTTTATGATTATTCATGGAAAGTGAATATTAATCTTATTGTTAGCAGTTTATTTATTTAAATAATACAAAAATATGCCTAGATACACGGAAAAAGAGCAGCATCTTATTTTGAAAGGTATCAAATATTTTCAATTAGAAAAAGAAGCTGGTAAACCATTGATACCTTTAACTTCAGTGCACCAAGTAAGTATTTTTTATATAACAATAAGTGAAATTAAAATAAATCAAGTTAATCGTATTTCATTAGGATAGTGAGAAAGAGTGAATGAGAAATTAAAAAAATTATTATTCACTTTTTAGTGCATTTCCTAATAAAAGTGTGTAATTAAAAAAGTGTTTTCGTTTTTTTATTCATTAATATTGTTTGTTTACTTATTTATTTTAGGTGAACATGTAACTCTACATACACCAAATAAAAAACTCATTGATTTGGATGGAATCGACATGTCTGTTGGTTCAATGGATATTGTTTTAAGGGAACTAAAATTCAGATGGCTAAATTGCAGTATTTCCAATAGAAACTATCTTATGGAACAACCACATGTAGCTCAAAAAAGATTACATTTTCTGAGGGAATTCAAGAACATCAATGAGAGTTCTCCTTACCCTTACCCTTACAGTAAGACGAGTGGTGAAGGTGTACGGTACATTATTTTACATGCAGGTTCTGAGAATGGTTTTGTCGAAAATTGTAGTTTGATTTTCAAAAGTGGGAGTAAATCTGGAGACTATCATGATTTGATGAATTCGAATAACTTCGAAAAATGGTTTGAACAACAGCTCCCGCCAAATTTAAAAGAACCTTTTTTAACAATAATGGACAATGCATCTTATTATTCAAGTTTAGTTGAAAAAATCCCTAATTCATCGTGGACTAAGCAATCTTTAATTAGTTAGTTACAAGAAAGGTGTATACCTTTTCCAGCCTCTAGCATGAAAGATGAAATTATGAAAATTGTGAAGAAACATATACCGGATAAAGAATACAAGTATGTTATTTATTGTATAGAAGGAGCTTTTAACAACACTCCTGAGACTCTCCTCAGAAACTCAGTAGAAGTAAGGGGGCCCAATAGATCTTTTAGGTCTCAGTGAATGTCAAAATACATACATACATAAATTTTCAATACACCACCTGTACATATTTTAATGAAGATTGAAGACAGTGGCCACATTTAAACAAATAAAACAATGAAATTCACTAACAATAAGAATTATAAGTGAAGAATACCTTTTTCCATAAAACTTTAGAATAAAATAGGGTTCCATATGGTGCAGACTTAATTGAACAGGCTGTATAATTCTTTTGCAGGACTATATTTACTAATGTAAAGTTATTTTTTATATGTAAATTGAATATACAATTTGTTTTATTTTGCAGTGTTTTCATATCCCAAGTATAATTAATTTCATATCATTTTCGAATATGGCTGAATACGATCCTGATCATTTTATTTATCAAATTTAAGGTTAGCTATATGTCAATATAGCAAATGTAAACCATTTTTCTTTGAACTTAACCAAGCAAACCGGGTTAACAATACCATGACGTCACGGTTAACTTTTATGACGTAACGGTTTGTGGAAGCCCTGAAATAAACAAACACCTAACCTCAAATATGATAACTACTCTGTCAAACTATCTGAGTGAGCTGGTTTGTGTGGTTGGTGTTGGTTAACTGTTACGTCATGGTTTGGAATACAAGTCGAGGAATATTGAATGGTTAACTTATAGTTAACCTGGTTTGTGTGGTCAAGTTCAAAGAAAAATGACTATAATAAACAACAAGCCTAAAACCCGGATATACGTCACAAACGATGACGCACACCAAGAAGGCTATTGCTATTTTATGAACTCACGTGGTTTACTGCATAGACAAAATAATTATATATTATATTATATATTATTTCTCTATGGTTTACTGGTTTAGATCATCTGTAGATCATAGAGTATAGTTTAGATTAACAGTAACAGTTTTTATAATTTTCGTCTGATATTTCTATATACTTTGTTATTACTTTCTTACACATACTGCATTAGAAATTATTATGGAAACAAATCAAGAAATTAAGGTTAATTTCAAGGAATGTATGGAGGAAATTATCGATATCAAACATGAATTTGATGGACATATTCATACCTTAAATTTTCAAAGTAATTTATTTGGAAAAATTATCAGTTCAATTAAACACGAGAAAACTGAAGATTTAAATATTGATCCCATAATTAAAATCAACCCATACAAAATAAAAACTAAAATGAGCTATTCAAAAAGGAAACAAAAAAAGCCATCCAAGTTAAGAGGTGAGTAAAATTTGATGAGTAGGTACCTAATATGTATTCTGTATCAGTTATTAATAATAACCTGTCAGTCGACGCTTTTATAAAAAATTTCAAAGCAATTAATTCAACAAAGCTTTATGCAAATCTAATAACCTACAAATAGTATAGAAATTCTTCTTTGCATCATAAAACTTTATTTCATAGCTTCAAAACTTGAGATTTCAACTGTGAGTTGATTTTCAAGGAAATATCTTCACAGTATATTTTGTTACAATTTCTAGAGCATCCTTATTTCTATTTCCAATGGTAGGTACCTTGAATTATCCGGACAATTAATATACTAGAAGAGTAAATAGACATATCCTATGCCAACATAAACGTAAATAACTATTATTTATTTTGCTTGATTCCACAGATGTTTCCATGTCCTATCATTTAAAATTTTAAATCTATTAACCATCCAATGACTTGAATTTTTTTGTGGTTCCACAACATGTTCGTTAATAATTGAAGACACGAGTTCATAAAGGGTCTATGTAACATTTAGATTATTCTTAGATAATCAATTTTAAATTTTTCACTTTGGAACTTTTTTGTTATAATAAATACAAAAACGAGATTTGGGGTATATATTGGCTATATTTAGATAAAATTTTTTATGGTATCAGCAAAGTGACTGATCAAGAATATGCGGGATCTGGGTTACTTAGACCTTTTATCAATTGAAAATTGAACAAAAGATGTATTAGTGTAAGTAAATAAAGGGTCTAAGTATGCAAGAACTATACATTTTGCTAGCAAAAAGCTTTTTATTGTTAGAAATACAAGAAAATCATAACATGGGCTAGTATACAAAAATACAAGAAAAACATCGTTAGATAAATGATGATAAGTTAGTAGGTACCTATACTTTATTGATATTGATAATAAAATATATTTTATTATGCTATTCTAAAGAGTCTTTCTTTTTTTATCATTTTTGTTCTTTATATTATCTGGTTCTATATTTTTAGTCCAAATTCTGGTATAAAAATGGCGAAAGGCTTCATCGATGTAAGGTATTTGTTGTTTTAAGTTATTAATTTTTTCTTTCGATAGCTGGTATTTCTTATTTGAAATTGGAATCATTGTGTAGTCATTGATATTGTTAGGTCAAAAAAAATGTTACTTAGATCCTTTATGAACTTGTGTCTTCAATTATTATATAATTGAGATAAATAGTGTATAAAAAGCAATTTATGTAATCTTTGACAGTATACACAATTTCATTAAAACATGAATGAATGTTTATAAACAGGATGTCAATATAAAACAGCTTATATTGAATATTTACATTTTTTGACAGCTGTTTTTTTTTATTTTTACAAAATATGTTAAGGCTGTTGTATTCAACTAATACTATGTAACAAGTTTTATGTTTAATAAAGTGAATGTTTGTTGAGCTAAAAATTCAATTCAGTTTAATAATCGTCCCTGTAAAGGGTGGTCCTTCGAATCAACAAAACCAAAACCCAGGGGTGTAATGTCCCAACACCTACTCTAATCAGAATACAAATTTATATTAATAACATAAAATAAACAATGTGTAACTATACATGTTAATAATTCAATATCGAGGGCAACTAAAATTCATATTTCAAGTAATAAATAAATCTAGGCTAAGATAAATAATTCCATGAAATGAAATTCTCATACAACACAGCTCTGTTATTGGAATATGACTTTTGATGTATGTATTTGGAATAAGAGAATCAATTTAGATGTTGGTTGTAAACAAAATGTGTTGTCAGTATAGCAGGTTATTTATCTAGTCTGTTAAATTATCAAAGCTTGAATTAGTGTGCAAATGAAACTTTCATTTATTGCAAATGAATAAAGTTGGCTTGTGTTCACTTGGTTGAAGTTTTAATTGATTATATTTTCTGTTGAAGTATAATCTAAGCAGATAGTTGTTTCTTTATTGAAAAAGATTCAAATACAAAAAGTATTGATACTTTGTTTAGTTCCATATAAATAAATTTTCTTCTATAACTAATTTCAATTTCTTTTTAAATTCTGTTATTCCAATGTATTTATTCCTTACAGGAAATTTATTAAAAGGAAGTTATATAAAATGGAATTCTTCAACTGGGATTATTATATGTGAAATTTGTGGAAATCTGTACAAAAAGAAAGTAGAATATTTTTGTCATTGCTCTACTAATCATGGCTTAAAACAGAGGAAGATTTCTATAAGTAAATTCAACAAAATAAGAATCAACAATATCAAAACTGAAGCTCCTGATGAAGAAATTAAACAAGAATTACAGGACACAATAAATCTTCAACATCAACTTAATGTTATTGATAATTTCAAGTCACCACTTGGAGGTGAAGTTGGTTTAAGTGACAATATTTGTAAGTGTTCAAAATCTGACAAAAAGCCAAGTGAATGTAACATTTGTTTGAAACGTCTTCTAACCACAGACCATTCAATTAAAAGCTCAACCTACCCTACAGGAAAAAAATCATTCAAATGCAGTGTTCGCTCTAAACATAATTTAAACATACATTTGCATACACATACAAGCGAAAAACCAGTCAAATGTGAAATTTGCCAAAAATCTTTTGCACTGAAAAGTAATTTAAAAAAACATTTACGTATCCATACAGGCGAAAAACCTTTCAAATGTGAAATTTGCCTCAAATCTTTTGCACAGAAAAGTCATTTAAAAACACATTTGCGTATCCATACAGGCGAAAAACCTTTCAAATGTGAAATTTGTTCAAAATCTTTTGCACTGAAAAGTACTTTAGAAACACATTTGCGTATCCATACAGGCGAAAAATCTTTCAAATGTAAAATTTGTTCAAAATCTGTTCCAAGTGCTCAACAATTAACAAGGCATACTCGAAGTCACACAGGCCAAAAACCTTTTAAATGTGAAATTTGTTCAAAATCTTATTCAACTCGTCAAGAATTAGAAGTTCATACTCGAAGTCATACAGGCGAAAAACCTTTCAAATGTGACATTTGCCTCAAATCTTTTGCACTGAAAGGTACTTTAAAAACACATTTGCGTATCCATACAGGCGAAAAACCTTTCAAATGTGAAATTTGTTTAAAATCTTTTGCACTGAAAAGTACTTTAGAAACACATTTGCGTATCCATACAGGCGAAAAATCTTTCAAATGTAAAATTTTTCAAAATCTGTTTCAAGTGCTCATCAATTAACAGTTCATACTCGAAGTCACACAGGCGAAAGAGTAATGTGATCCATACAAATGAAAAATCCTCTAATATGTGATGTTTTCTTGAAATCTATTAACATATTTGTTAGCTCACACTGAAGAAAAACCTGCGACTATAACTTGAAATCATTTTCAGTAAACGATGCCTTTAGTTTAAAGCTTTTTTTTCTGAATCCAATTGATGGATTTTTATGATTTCTTCTTCACAGTAGGTATACCTATATATGTTGATTTTCAAAGAAGAAACAACCCCCTAATTATGTGATATAAGTTTAGATGTAATTTCTCTTTTTACTAATATTCCATTTGCATTATATTTTATCCGTTGTATTACGAATAAAAAAGTTCAAAAAGGCACTAACAGATTGACAAATAAATAAACCACATACTAGAATAATGAAACAATGAATATAAGTAGTTTGTTCCTTACCCTATTTTTAGATAAAAACACAAAGTTATTATACTATTTTTTGGTATTCGCCACGTGAAACATCAGTCGCCAACACTTTCAAAACTGCACGCACTATTTCCTATCTCCCGACAGATTATCAACACATATTTTCAAGCTTGGACGATTGTTTTGGCGCATTTCCACCACTCCTTTATACTTATTGGTCGTCTGGTTCAACGTTCCCCGTGGTTCAACCAACCCCGGTCTCCCCTACTATTCTATTAAATTCATAATGTATTCTGTTGCGGATTTGTTTCTGGAAAAAACATTTATTGAAAGGGCAGTATACAAATAAAACATTCATATCTTAATAAGGAAAACTTCACAAGAAACTATTCTAAACTGGTACATCTGATCAAGGCAACTTCCTCAGGCAGATTTCAAAAATGTTCACACATCATTTGTATGCAATGAAAACCTACCTTGTTATGGCTCTTAAAAAGAGAATTCATAAAATACCTGATTTTAGTTTATAATAGTATATTATATTATAAGGATTAAAAGTGCATATTTTTTTTACGATTTGCAGTTTTTTACCAACTATTTTTTCTCCAACCAAGTCAAAATTAAAATAAATGTAGTTTTATTCAAAAATCGTTAAAAATTTGGTAATAAATTTGAACACCAAACAGTGTCATACATTAAAATGTGAGGTTACTAAACCTAACAACTAACAGATAAATGTCAAATTTCTTGTTCTTTTTTATTTTTATCATAAAATAGTCAAATTTGCATAATGTTTTCAGAATTATTAGTAGATTATTCTCTATCCGATTGACGATCCCGAATCTTGTCGATCTATAGCCGAGGCGATAGAAATTCGCTTATAGAGTACCACTAACCGAGTATAGCGATTCTTTTCGTTTGCTTATTCTTTATCTCTTTCCTTAAAATACAAATTACAGAGTGCCAGTCCTAGAATCCACAGTAAGGTGACTATATTGTTCTCGCCTAGTTCATTAAGTTTGCCTAGGCATTCCCACACCATTATGGAACTGATTACACAAGAACTCAGCGCTTTAATGGCTGCTTTGACTATCAGACATTATGATAATCCTTTGCCTTCTATATCCTTTGTCAATATTGAACTGGGCACACTTTCTTATTGCGTGAATTTCCGCTTGAAAGACACTTGGGGTTTTTCCCAAGCTTTCAGAGTGTATCAGTTACCAAAAGGAAGAGTTCAAACTGTTGGTCTTCAGAAGACTTAGCTTGCTCTTCCATTCAACCCGAACTAATACTAACTAACTAACTAGAAACTAAATAGTAATTCTTGAGAGAAAAACAGCTTACATTAGTAAGGGAAAAAAAAAGAAAAAAGCGAAAGGCGAGAAATGTGAAGACTAAAAAAATTTTTAATAAGATGTAACAATAATTGTCAAATAGAAATTGAGACCACTGAAAATTCTTAGGTTTTTGGGCCGCAACTGCTAGAATGCATCTCTTGGCAGTACCCTGCATTAACTCCATAGAATTAAAAAAAAGGTAGGGAGAAACACACAATACTTTGTGACTATACTGTTCTATTAAATCCATAATGTATTTTTTGTTGCGGATTTGTTTCTGAAAAACATTTATTGAAACGGCAGTATGCAAATAAAACATTCATATCTTTTCTAATACGTATAATTATTTTTGTAAGAATAAAGCAACATTTATTGATCATTAGGTATAATTTTAAGTAAGATTTTTAAATGTATTAAATCGGTTGTATTGTATTCTGAAATATAATTTGGTGTATCGCTATTGAAATATAATTTTATTTTTTGTAATGAAATACCTAATTATATAATAAACAATTTTTAGACAAATTGTAAAATTCACCTACCCATAATCCAAGATTTAATTATGCTTCTCAGTGCATACTTAAGGTAGCTGACACTTGTTCAAGGTTATTTATTTTTGTTTCGCCGGCCTTCCCTTCTTGTTGTTTGGTGTATTCTTTGGCCATGTAAATTCAGTTAACAGTTGTATACCAGTGAGGTAGGACGCAAAACATTTTATCGCTTATAGGTAAGTGGTAAAATTTGATTTTAGCTGCTCATGGGTTACTGAGACCCCAGTATGCAGGATTAAGTTACATATTTTCTATTATTTTGGAGGAAGATGTCGAGGACTAATAGGAACGATAATCGTGCGCTAACAGATGAGGAACTGAAGGAGATTGTAGATAATCTGGGCTTGGGAGAAGTTCAGATCATGAAAATGGATATGAAATTGGAGAAAAGGATTATGAGATGGAGGAGGATGAGGAAGGCGATGAACAAAGTGCATGTGAAAGCGAACAGGGTGAAGAAAATAAACAGAACAGGGACAATGAAAATGAAGAACACAATGAACAAGCTGGTGAGAATAACAGTGAACAAGCTAGTGGAAATAACAGTGAACAAAACAATGCTCATGAGAATGAACAAGAAAAGCCTCCAAGAGCGACGAGAAATAAAAGTATCCTTAGAGGTAAAAATAACCACCTGTGGTAATCTGTATAGTTCCTCAGAGGAGAGGTCGTTTGATGAGAGCTGACAACATTGTTTTACATTTACCCGGCGCTAAAGGTGATGCTAGAAAAGTAGAAACCCGTTTAGAAGCTTGGAATGGGATTATCAGTGAAGATATAATTGAAACAATTACCGCATACGCACCAATGAACAAATTGAGAGAAACCACGATTGTTACAGATACCTAATATATCCTGTATGTAAAACCAACAGTTGTAACCACTGTATGCGACATGAAGATAGACAATTGACATGACGGTATTGAATAAAGATGGTGTTAATAATAAATAAAATAAGAAAAAGAACATACCGGGTCAGGTTAGATAATGGCTCTACCCTTATTAGAAATAGAAGGTTCATTAAATTGGTTGGGTCCAAGTACACTGCAAGCCATTCTCAAACCGTACCTAGTTATAGTCCTAACATTGAAAAAAGGGGGGAAGAGAAACAGGAAATTAAGATTTATTTAGATTTAGAAAGTGAGACCGAAGTAGAGCACTCTCGTCTGTAGCCCGTGTGATGTGGTGCCAACCTCGGGCGCCATCGAGTATCTCCGGTGGCGCTCGGCTTTCATGCGGGGCGCGCACGGTTCAAACACCCCGTGTCGCTCTCGTCGACGACTCGAAGGCGCGGAGGAGGGTAGGGTAGGGTAGGTTGGGTTGGATTTCCTTCGCTTCTAATGCACTTTACAACAATTTGGAAAATATCCATTAAAAAAGTGTACGGAAAGCAAGCTTTTCTGTGAATTATACAATTCCATTTTTCGATTTGGGTTAGGGCTGGGTAGGTTGGGTGAGATTTCCTTCGCTTTCAATGCACTTCACAAAAATTTATGAAATTTCCCTTAAAAAAGTGTATAGAAAGCTAGGATATCTATGAAAAGAACATCTCCTCGCTTTCCATACACTTTTTTAAATATATCGTTTGAAAAAGTGTATAGAAAGCAAGTCAATTCCTAACCTAAACCACCCTACCCTACCCTAATCCGAATCGAAAAATTGAATTGTGTAATTGACAGATTCGTCCTAAGTCTGCGCTAAATGTGAAGGGGGATATGTTTTTTTTTAAAGAAGACCTGATGGGCCGATAATATAAATTAAAAACCCATAAACACCCACTAATTATCTTTGACAGCGTAATTCTACCCTCCTCCGCGCCTTCGAGTCAGATAATGTTCAAATTATAATAATTTTCAATAATAACCCAACCAAACCTACCCCTACCAAACCACCTTCGTATTTTTAGTCAATTTTTGAAGAATAAATTATAATAATTTTCAATAATAACCCAACTAAACCTACCCCTACCAAACCACCTTCGTATTTTTAGTCAATTTTTGTAGAATAAATTATAATAATTTTCAATAATAACCCAACCAAACCTACCCCTACCAAACCACATCCCTCGCGCGCCTGGCACCAGACGACCAGCCCCGCGAGAAAGCCGAGCGCCACCGGAGATACTCGATGGCGCCCGAAGTCGGCACCACATCACACGGGCTACAGACAAGAGTAAGTAGGTATAGAAAGTGTTAACAATGATGCAAAAGAAGAAATTGACATAAGTAGACAGTGAAATTACAAGGGTCTTACAGGGGGGTACAAATCAGGTAGAAATAATATGTGATTTGAGTGATAGTGAAGAAAATAGTGAAACACAATGCACCACCTCACAATATGATTCAGACCCCGAGTTAAATTTTTTTAAAGAAACATAAGGTCTCTAAAAGTGGTAGAAAGATTGTTAAAACTCATAGGCTTAGCTTATAACCTCAATCTTTGGAAATCTGTTTAAACTCGTAGTCTTAGTGAATAACCTTAATCTCTAGAAAGTTGTTATAACATGTAGTCTTAGTGTATAACCTTGATCTTTAGAAATCTGTTAAAACTCGTAGGTTTTGTTTATAACTATAATCTGTGAAAAGGGAGATGTTACAGATATATATACTGTATGTAAAACCAACAGTTGTAACCACTGTATGCGACATGAAGATAGACAGTGTTGACATGGCGGTATTGAATAAAGATGGTGACCTACGTGTTTTAATAATCCTGGTACATTGTAATAATTACAAGTCATCCGATAATTGCAATCTACGTAAATAAATGCTACACATAAATAAGACAACGATGAGACTAATAAACTCGGCTACATCAAAACCACAAATGTCGTTATTGTGGTAATAGCTTTCATTGGCGTCTCAAATTGCAGCACAGAAGAATTGTGGTCCTTTTACTTTTGGGATTGGAATTTTCCGGACAACCATGACCCAGCAAAGATTTCAGTTTTTAGCTACTAACTTACTCTTTGATAACAAGGCTAATAAACGACGATAAATTTGCTCCAATTAGACAAATATGGGATGTATATAAAAGTAACTGCAAGGCATACTACACACCCCATGAATATTGCACAATAGACCAGCAACTGATGAGTTTTCGTGGCCGTTGTAGCTTCCGCATCTACAGGGTGATTCATAACTATTGGAACAAAGCACCAAATATACCTCAATAAAATATTGCTGTGGAAAAAGATAAAGGGCGTTAAAGTTGAATTTTTTTTTCGTTTTTTGCTAATAATTACACTACATATTTATCGATTGTTATCAAAATCGGCACAGAGGCATAATTTTATACAGGCAATATTATTGTATGTATTATTTGACATTTGGAATCTCGTGAAGGATTTCTGATGATGAAATTGACTGGTAACTTTTTTTGACGAAACTTTTTAGTGATTGTTCAAACACGATATCCTCATTCGTTTTCGAGAAAAAAGCAATTGAACAGTTCAGAGTACCTATCGGAAGGGGATTTCAAATATTATTTCATTTATGAAAAGTGTGCTTTGGACTGTCAGATAATTGTTGCTGGTAAAAATGACATTTTTCTCCAAATGACATTAAAAGCGGCTTTTTAATGACACTTGGCAGGCTTAGAAGTTGTACTTTTAATGCCTAGGCAGAAAAAGTTCGTTGCCTTCCAAGTAATAATTTAAATCAAACTGGTTATTAAAATTGACAATGACATTACGAAAACTCAAAATGATGCTGAATATTGATAATGAAACGCAATTTAAATATGAAAAAGTCGTTTTTGCGTGGAATTGGAACAAATTTGAAGAAAAAATTATATGTTCCACACGGCAGAAAAGCAGATTTAATGCCTAGTAAAACAAATAACGATTCTTGTCAGTGAATATTTTTTTGCTGCGAGTTTATAGTGTTGCATTTTTTAAAGTTATCATATACTTTTTCGATTGAAATGCCTCGTTACAATCATTTTACGAATGAAGAAATGCGGGATATGATTTGTGTTTACGCACAAGAAGATTTTTGCGGGCGCTCTGCAGCCAGAAGTTATGAATTGTTATATCCAGGCAGAAGGCAACCAAATCACAAAACTTTTTCAAATATATTTCATCGTTTGGGTGAAACCGGATCATTTCACAATAAAAATCAAGGTGGTCGTCCGAAAGAAATTTCACTCAATCAAGAAGATGAAATTTTGGTTCGAATAGATGAAAATCCCACAGTAAGTTCACGTCATTTGTCATCAACAACAGGAGTAAGTCAGTCGTCTATTATTAGAATTCTAAAAAAAGAAAAGTTCCACCCTTATCACTTCACTCCTGTTCAAAATTTGCTCTCAAGAGATCTCCCACGACAGTTACAGTTCTGCCAACGTATTCTCAACAAGCATAATAATGACCGAAATTTTATTGAGATTATGTTCACCGATGAAGCGACTTTTACCAGATGAGGCGAAACAGCCATTATTGGGAAGAAAAAAATCCGCTAGCTCTGAAAGAAAGACATTTCCAGCGTGAGTTTAAATTGAATATTTGGTGTGGCATTATAGGCGACCAACTACTAGGACCATATGTTCTGCGCCCAAATTTAAATGGAGATTCTTATTTATCTTTTTTAGAAAAATAGGTTTATTGATATTTTGGATAATCTGTCACTAGCTGTAAGAAATAAAATGTGGTTTATGCAGGATGGAGATCCACCTCATTTCCCTTTAGTTGTTAAAAATCATCTAAATGACATAATATTCCCTCAACGATGGATTGGCAGATGAAGAAGTGATTTTGAGTGGGCACCAAGAAGTCCTGAGTATAAACCATAGATAAAGGAACACCTAGATTGTTCACGACAATAATATGAATTCGTACAAGTTTTAGTTCCATCTAGAGCTTTGAGCCGTACTAAATCGCTATTTGACACTAGCGGGAAATTTGAAAATCACATTTGGTGGGAAATTTAAAAATAAATTTGTAGGAATTTTCATTTTAGAATAAAACAAAATTAAAAAACCACTATTATTAATTTGAATTGATAAAGGGCGTTGAAGTTGAATTTTTTTTTCGTTTTTTGCTAATAATTTCACTTTATATTTATCGACTGTTATCAAAATCGGCACAGAGGCATAATTTTATTCAGGCAATATTATTTGACATTTTTTTATAGGGGGAGCCTCGTGAAGGATTTCTGATGATGAAATTGACTGGTAACTTTTTTGAATAAACTTTTTAGTGATTTTTATTAGAAAATATGACATAAACATCATTTCTACGTAATATTGGTATTCTTGTTCGAACACGATAATTTCATTAGTTTTCGAGAAAAACGCAATTGAACAGTTCAGAGTATCGGAAGGGGATTTCAAGTAACGGACAATAAAAAAACTTGTATCTTAAGGCTTTTATTTCGACGATAAATATAATTTAAAACAATGTAACATAAAAAAAGCAAACTCAAATTAAAACGTGGCCTCCTCCGACTTCTATGCACTTTCTAACTATTTTAATAAAGGACTTTCGAACTTCAAAGAACATATTATTCTCTCTCCTTATAAAGTTAGCCGGATTTTGTATTTTCCTCCAGAGTTTGTCTCTCGAGTTAATTTTATTGGCATAAACTAAGGACTTCATATGTCTCCAAACATAAAAATCAAGCGGGTTTATACTCAGGACTTCTTGATGTCCACTCAAAATCACTTCCTCTGCCAATCCATCGTTGAGGGTGTTCAATTTTCAATTGAACAAAAGAGCAATTCAAAATAAATTGTTTAGGCCACCCTATATAACTAGCAGAAACGGCGTGTCGGATCACATGCCACTGGCGCAGGCGTGCCATTTAACTGGCCTATGCGTGCACGAGAGAGGGAGCGGCGTAAAGGGGATGAAGCGCTCTGGCCTACGTGACTTCGTGTTCAACATCGATGGAGATAAGTTGAGTGTATTCCTTCTTTAAAAAACCTTTCTTTCAACTGAGCCAAAAGGCCGGTTTTTCTATTTCTCATTTTTTTTGTACGTGTACGTCGTTAGGCGAATTACACTTACTATTTATTTGTACAACTACAGTGCAAAGATATACCTTATACATCAAGGAAGAATTCTAAATTACGTGTTAGTAGTTCATAACTTCAGTGATTGTGCCTACACAGATGATTTATGGTAAAGTACAACAAAATTTTCACTTTTTGACTTCATCTACAGGAAATCTGCGACAATTCAGGCCAGTTATAGCCATTTTTTACGATACCTAACAATAGTTTTATGCTGGAAATTTACCATATTGCATCTATAGCAATGCCTATTGATGCCTAGACAATCTACACCAACAAATTTGTAGTGAACCTTTTAATCTACGGTCTCTTTTTGTGGAAATTTTTGTATTGACTTCATTGCGGATGCCTTTTGTTAAATATAACTGTGTTCATTAGAATTAAGGAAATCGCGATAGATAACTGGGCCTGGTTAACCAACAATAAATGGTCCCGTCTTGCGCATTTGTGTTTGCATGTTAATTTTTTCCATTATATTTGTATATTTGTTTTTGTTGCTAAATTAACGATTTATAATATTTCGGTGTTTAATCCTTCACTTTAAGTGTAGAAAATTCTAGATCAGCGCTGTGGAAATTCACCTTCCACTTACCTCATTTCAGAGTATCCTACAGTTATACTCTGACCTCTCTTATGTTAAGAATAGGAATCTAAAGCCTGTGCTATACAGAGGGAATATGTCATTTAGATGATTTTTAACAACTAAAGGGAAATGAGGAGGATCTCCATCCTGCATAAACCACATTTTATTTCTTACAGCTAGTGACAGATTATCCAAAATATCAATAAAACTATTTTGTAAAAAAGATAAATAAGAATCTCCATTTAAATTTGGACGCAGAACATATGGTCCTAGTAGTTGGTCGCCTATAATGCCACACCAAATATTCAATTTAAACTCACGCTGGAAATGTCTTTCTTTCAGAGCATGCGGATTTTTTTCTTCCCAATAATGGCTGTTTCGCCTCATCTGGTAAAAGTCGCTTCATCGGTGAACATAATCTCAATAAAATTTCGGTCTTCATTATGCTTGTTGAGAATACGTTGGCAGAACTGTAACTGTCGTGGGAGATTCCTTGAAAGCAAATTTTGAACAGGAGTGAAGTGATAAGGGTGGAACTTTTCTTTTTTTAGAATTCTAATAATAGACGACTGACTTACTCCTGTTGCTGATGACAAATGACGTGAACTTACTGTACGATTATCATCTATTCGAACCAAAATTTCATCTTCTTGATTGAGAGAAATTTGTTTCGGACGACCACCTTGATTTTTATTGTGAAATGACCCCGTTTCACCCAAACGATGAAATATATTTGAAAAAGTTTTGTGACTTGGTTGCCTTCTGCCTGGATATAACAATTCATACATTCTGGCTGCAGAGCGCCCGCAAAAATCTTCTTGTGCGTATACACAAATCATATCCCGCATATCTTCATTCGTAAAATGATTGTAACGAGGCATTTCAATCGAAAAAGTATATGATAACTTTAAAAAATGCAACACTATAAACTCGCAGCAAAAAATATTCACTGACAAGAATCGTTATTTGTTTTACTAGGCATTAAATCTGCTTTTCTGCCGTGTGGAACATATAATTTTTTCTTCAAATTTGTTCCAATTCCACGCAAAATCGACTTTTCCATATTCAAATTTCGTTTCATTATCAATATCCAGCATCATTTTGAGTTTTCTTAATGTCATTGTCAATTTTAATAACCAGTTTGATTTAAATTATTACTTGGAAGGTTGCCTAGCAACGAACTTTTTCTGCCTAGGCAGTAAAAGTGGACTTTTTCTGCCTAGGCATTAAAAGTACAACTTCTAAGCCTGCCAAGTGTCATTAAAAAGCCGCTTTTAATGTCATTTGGAGAAAAATGTCATTTTTACCAGCAACAATTATCTGACAGTCCAAAGCACACTTTTCATAAATGAAATAATATTTGAAATCCCCTTCCGATAGGTACTCTGAACTGTTCAATTGCGTTTTTCTCGAAAACGAATGAGGATATCGTGTTTGAACAATCACTAAAAAGTTTCGTCAAAAAAAGTTACCAGTCAATTTCATCATCAGAAATCCTTCACGAGATTCCCCCTGTAACCAAATGTCAAATAATACATACAATAAAATTGCCTTTATAAAAGTATGCCTCTGTGCCGATTTTGATAACAATCGATAAATATGCAGTGTAATTATTAGCAAAAAACGAAAAAAAAATATTCAACTTTAACGCCTTTTATCTTTTTCCAAAGCAATATTTTATTGAGGTATTTTTGGTCCTATCGCCATATTTTGGTCCAAACAATCTACCCTTAGCCTATGTCCCAATAGTTATGAATCACCCTGTATAAGCCAAGCAAATCCGATAAATACGACATGAAAATACTAATGCTAAATGATGCTAAGACCTATTACATGTTGAATGCTATTCCTTAGGTGGGCAATGTTAACTGTGAAAATAATGAAAGTGTGCCAACCTATTAAGTATGTTGGAAAATTCTCCGGACCGATACACAATATACCAATCGCAACCTAACTTTCGATAATTGGTTCACTTCGATTCCATTGGCTAATCTAATATCTGATCAATATAAGCGAACAATGGTAGGAACCTTGCGGAACAACAAAAGAGAAATTCACGACGATTCCATTGATCACGAGACAAATAACCCAAAGGTAGTACCTTAGACTATTAAACACACTGAAAATATGTTTATGTATTACGTTTTAAATTTCTTGCTACGCCACTGCCAAGCTAGGATCTCGCTTCTAACAGCGTTGCCTTCATTTGGTCTCCCGTGTAAGAGAGAAAATATAGTTTATCTTCGTTACACGCATTATATCGTCCTATATATCTGTGTTTAATAGTCTAAGCCTTCGATCAATTTTCTGCCATTCATATACCACAGCACAAATAGATGGCCTATGCGCGAGTGTTTTATGGTATGCTTGATGGAAGTGGTATCAATTCGATGATTTTGCTTACCTTTGCTGCTAAGGATGATTGGACAGAAAAAAAAATCGGACACGCAGGAATTACCTAAAAGAGCTGGGAATGTCCTTGGTAATACGATTTCTCAGAGAATGACTACGATTGTCAACGCCTAGAAGATCACTTCGTCAAAGGATAATGGAAATCTTGAATGAGCCTGTGTCATATCCTCCAACAAATGACGAAAATTTGCGACGTAAAGTTCGTTGTAGTTTTTGCGATAGGAAAAGAGACAGAAAAACAAATATGCTCTGTAGCGTGTAAAATTCTTCCAAAGTTAATGTGATGACCCATATTTTTAATCCCTTTGCCCAATGGCGTGCATATAAATTTTTTATAAATTCGAATATTGTGAAATAATGTTAATCTACTACTTATATCAATTTGAATGAAAAAAATTAACCTGCATACAAAATTCATAAAATTTGTAAAACTAGTCTTACATTACAGCCTTTTTGCAGCAACTTTATTGCAGGCAATATAAATTGCAAGCAAAATTAAAATCCAGTCTTCTTACATTTCAGCCTATTTATTGCAACTTTCCAAGATTTTTTTGACATTTGACATTATTATTATCACATTAGAAAATTCACTTTGAAAATGAATACAGAAAAAAACAAAAGTTTTACTTCTGGCAATCACTACTACTGTTGTTCTTGCCACTTATATAAAGAGGCGGATTAAAAACAGGAGGAATAGATCTTGTTGGAACAAACCATGGTTAAATCAAACAATGGGAAACTTAGGAATTACAAACGAATTCAAAGATTGTAACGACTTGAAAGCCTTTAAAAACTACTTGAGAATGGATGAGCCTACATTCGATAAGTTGTTAGAAAAAATTGAGCATCGAATAAACTCAATTCCTTTGGCGAAAGTATTTCAGTAGCCCTTCGTTAGGCGCGTGGTGTTTTGTCACTAGGTCGGTCGCGCGGGCTACAATAGTAGCCCATTTGAATTTTGACTAATCTTACTTTTAAAAATGAAAATAATACAACCTTTTGTTAATATATGTCATATTAATACAGGGAATACAACAATATAAAAAAATATTGATCTATTGGCTTTAGAAAACAATATAAAAAAAATTGTTATTTCATCGCATACTTACATTAAAAAAAAATTAATCTACTAAAAAACAACGTTATTTTATTTATAAATAAAAACATAACAAAATGTATGCTAAAATAATATAAAAAACAGATACCTAAACAACACAGGCTTCTCTATAGTGTTCTTTGCACACCTGGCGATTACATTGGACACATGTTATTCTTGTAGATTTGTCCTTATTTCTTGGGCAAATGGAACAACGTCCAACACTATTATTTGGCTTAACAGTCACTTCTGGTACCAGAATTTTCAATTTACTGATAGTGAAAATAGTTATAAACCATCCAGCGATAATAAAGAATCCGAAGAACCGACAAAAGAATTAAGAAGAGGGAGAGTGATTTAGATGACGCGTAGATATTAACGATGTTGAGTCTGTCCAAGAAAATTCGGTTAAAAAAAGGTTAGTCGAAAAAGAAAGACAGATCCAAATTCACGGAAGAAAAATGTGCAAAAAAATTTGAGATTGGAAGGAAAACAGTATTATACACAGAATGGTATATTATTAAACGAGCAATTTATGATAGCCATTATTCAAGGAGGGTGACCTTTGCGTCCCGAGTCGTAGGCGAGAGGCGCAAGTCACCCGAGAGAATAATGGCCATAAATTGCGAGTTGAATACGACACTTTGTCCACAACCCTTGATTTCTTTATTAAATACAAGTTAAGTTAATAATGCGAGTGTAGAACGGAAAGTAATAATTTGGTATTATTGACATTTCTAACGTCAAAATTAATAAATTTAAATTTCTGGAGTACATCAAATAATGTGACATATAGAGATGCGCGATACTGTGTAAAGTATCGATACACCGTACCGTTATAAATGTATTGTTTTAAAACTATCAATATTGTATGTATGTATGTATGTATGTATTTTGGGGTAACATTCACTGAGACCTAAAAGATCTATTGTGCCCCCTTACTTCTACTTAGTTCCTGAGGAAAGTCTCAGAGACTAGTAGCTCCTTTAGTCCTATTTCCCCGAGGAATTTTAGGATATCTGCAGGCTTCAACTTAGGTAACTGTCTCTCTTCTATCCAGTAGTCTCCTAGGTGCTGTGCCCTAGGATTCTGAATTGCTGTGCAGTTCGCAAGTATGTGGATGGAGGATTCTTCTTCCATTCCACAAAACCTACAATCTTCTTCCTTCACTATTTGAGCTTTTTAAGGTGCCCATTCAGGCGACAATGTCCCGTTAGGATTCCTGTTAAAACTCTTAGTGCAGTTTTGCTTTGACTTATGCATTCATTTGATCTCAACAGGTTGTAGTCAACCAGAAGAATATTTGATTGCCTAAGCCCTACTAGATCTTTCCAATTGTCAGATCTTCTCTTTTCTTCGGCTTTACCTATTTCTTCCAATATTACATTGGAGCTGATTTCGCAAACGGGTTCCGGCCCCCAAAAGGGTATTTTAGTCCCCCTCTTCGCTAGTTCATCTGCTATTTCGTTTCCTTCTATTCCAGTGTGTCCTGGAATCCACAGTAAGGTGACTATATTGTTCTCGCCTAGTTCATTAAGTTTGCCTAGGCATTCCCACACCATTTTGGAACTGATTACAAAAGAACTCAGCGCTTTAATGGCTGCTTGACTATCAGACATTATGATAATCCTTTGCCCACATTCTCACTCTGACTGCAGAAAAATGCTACGAATATGATATTGACCTTCATATACTATTTATTGACTTCAAACAGGCGTTCGACAGCATAAGCAGAGGGCAAATACCTTCAAAACTAATTCAACTGTGTTTAATGACCATGGAGAATTCGCGGGCAAGAGTGTTAACACCTAGCAATGTTACAGATAAAATAAATATACAAAAAGGAGTTAGACAAGGTGACGCTCTTTCAACAACTCTATTCAATATTGCTCTGGAAGGCGCAATCAATGCCTTAAGAACCCAGAAGACTATAGAACAAAGCTTGGTACAACTCATAGCCTACGCGGATGATATAGCCCTAATCGCAAGAACTAAAAAAGCCCTAGAAGAAATAACACTAAAGCTAGAAAACGAAGCTCGTAAAAGAGGTCTACACATCAATCAAGACAAAACCAAATACTTACTAAGCTCCAGAAGTGGAAACTGCAATTTAAACAAAATCACGATAGGAGACAAAACTTATCAAAAAGTAGACAATTTTAAATACCTCGGGATCAATATTAACAACAAAACTGATAGAAGTATTGAAGTAACACAAATAATACAAGCAGGAAACACAGCTTTCTGGAAATACCAACAAATCTTAAAGGATAAACATCTTAGCAGAAAAACGAAAATAAATCTGTACAAAGCAGCTATTAGACCAGTAGTAACCTATGGGGCAGAAATCATGTGCCTTACCAAAAGGAACGAAGAGCAGCTAAGAATTTTTGAAAGAAAAATTATTAGGAGAATAATGGGACCAAAAAAGATTACAGATGGAGAGTACCGCCAATTAACGAATTTGGAGCTTAAAAACGTACTAACCGGAGAAGATATAATCACATTTATAAAATCACAGCGGCTCAGATGGTACGGGCACATCCAAAGAAGAGACCCAGAAAACGTATTAAATAAAATTACAAGCTGGGTCCCTACAATAGACCGTCCAAGAGGAAGACCAAAACTCAGATGGCTAGAGCAGGTATACGAAGATATGAGAAGACTATAAATCTCATTGACCAGAGGAAGACTATTAAGGACAGAGTGCTGTGGAACAAAACAATAAATAGCGCGAAGAGACTTAACTTATTTTAACCGAACAATACATTTTATATCCAGTATGCTAATGTATGTATGTATGTATTTTGGGGTAACATTCACTGAGACCTAAAAGATCTACTGTGCCCCCTTACTTCTACTTAGTTTCTGAGGAGAGTCTCAGATACTAGTAGCTCCTTTAGTCCTATTTCCCGGAGGAATTTTAGGATATCTGCAGGCCTCAACTTAGGTAACTGTCCCTCTTCTATCCAGTAGTCTCACAGGTACTGTGCCCTAGGATTCTGAAATACTGTGCAGTTCGCAAGTATGTGGATGGAGGTTTCTTCTTCCATTCCACAAAATCTACAATCTTCGTCCTCCACTATTTTGAGCTTTTTAAGGTGTCCATTCAGGCGACAATGTCCCGTTAGGATTCCTGTTAAAACTCTTAGTGCATTTTTGCTTTGACTTATGCATTCATTTGATCTCAACAGGTTGTAGTCATCCAGAAGAATCTTTGATTGCCTAAGCCCTACTAGATCTTTCCAATTGTCAGATCTTCTCTTTTCTTCGGCTTTACCTATTTCTTCCAATATTACATTGGAGCTGATTCCGCAAAAGGGTTCCGGCCCCCAAAAGGGTATTTCAGTCCCCCTTTTCGCTAGTTCATCTACTATTTCGTTTCCTTCTATACCAGTGTGTCCTGGAATCCACAGTAAGGTGACTATATTGTTCTCGCCTAGTTCATTAAGTTTGCCTAGGCATTCCCACACCATTTTGGAACTGATTACACAAGAACTCAGCGCTTTAATGGCTGCTTGACTATCAGACATTATGATAATCCTTTGCCGCTTGAAAGATACTTGGGGTTTTTCCCAAGCTTTCAGAGTGTTTGGTGCCGGACCCGTACACTCCTATCCCAGTTCCTTCCATTCCTTTTTAGCCCTCTGTGTACCATTGAATGGCATTCTTCCCAAGTCTAGTAATGGTATTTGGGTCCCATTCCGTAACGAATTTCTTTGAAAAGTTATACTTTTTCTTCTAAGAAGTGAAAAGGGGGTTTTTTTTTAATGATTCCCTCTCTACTTAGTCTGTATCTTGTTCTTTCTGCAACACTCTCCACCACCATACGTAATGGTGTGAGGTTGAGAATCACTTCCATTGCTGCCGTTGGGCATGAACTGTCAATACTAAAAATTTCTATATTTTATCGATACGATATGTTTCAGAAACAAATTTCCTAAACAAAAATACGCAGATTTAATAGTTTTATTTCATATTGTAACCCCACATGCCGGAATGTGGTGTTGTCATAGCAACATATGATATTTAAATGCAGAAGCGTGAATTATGGACCATAATTCACTCTAGTAGATATATGGGTACCATACGCACCTTTTGTGTGGAGGTAAAATATTGACTTATTATTAACTGGTCGTGGACAAAGGTTAATTAAAATGTGCTAAATCTGTGAGCGATATTGTCGTTGTCGTCGTCGTCGAGCGGTATTGTCGTTGTCATTATAAATGTCAACAATATTTTACAAAGAAACAGCGGGAAGAAATTCTTTCAAATTTTCTCAAGCTAAAATCCCATTTTATTATAAAACTTCTTGTATTCCAAAAATAAAACGGTGTTATAGTGAAAACAATGACAGAAGATCAAAGACTTTTGTTTATAATTCGCAACATCGAATCAAGGTCCTCGTCAAGTTTGTCAAAAATTTTTCCTTTCCACTCTTAATATTTCTAGCAGTACAGGCAGAACCGCAGTTCCTTTGTGTAAAGAAAAGAGAAAACTTCGTAGTTTGCTCCAATTATGCAGTTCCCTGTGCATTCCTGCAGCTTACCATCCATTTTATGAAAATTTGAGGTCTATGGAAGAAGCCCCCTTGAGTCCTTCAGATGATAAAGATACTATTTGAGTTTTTTGCCTTTAATTTAGTGTAGTAAGTGTAATGTCAGGGAGTCTTTTAATAAAACATAATAATTATTTTACGGCTTTATTAACTTTCAGTGGGAGAATTTCGACTCTTTTTGTATTAATCTTAGAGTGGGGGTGTCGTGATGCAACCGATTTAACTGACGCACAGTCGCAGAGCTAAATTTGATGGTATCCAAACACGAAGGCCTAGCTTGACCAGTCTGCAATAGCCACTAGCAGTCACTATCATGTATTAACAAAACTAGTCGAAATTCTCCCACGTTGTTTACAATAAAGTGTTGAATTAATCTTTCACAATATAATTCAAAATCATCTACGTCAGCTTTGAATTCGTAAAAACGTGGTACTGTCGCTGCCATTTTGGACCTAATATGCGTCGCGACTTTCACTCCATTCGAACGATTTCACTCCGGTTTCCGATACTCAGACAATTTTTCTATCCTACTGACTGCGCCACTGTAATGTCAGGGAGTTTTTCAATAAAACATAATAATGATTTTACGGCTTTATTCACTTTCAGTGGGAGAATTTCGACTAGTTTTGTTGATACATGATAGAGACTGCTAGTGGCTATTGCAGACTGGTCAAGCTAGGTCGTCGTGTTTGGATACCATCAAATTTAGTTCTGCACCTGTGCGTCAGTTAAATCAGTTATGCTCGGTCTCCATCACGACAGTAAGTTAATAAGTTTCATGTGCTAAGTTCCAAAATTACAAATTTAGGTTTAAGAATTTCATAAGTGACATTATTATAGCAAAAATATTAATTTTTTCCAGTAAAATATTTCTTTAAAATGTTTCAATTAAAATAAATTTTCTTATAAAAACTTGAAAAGACTGTTTTCATTAGGAACAAAAATTTTAAATGCAGTTTACTCAAAACTTAGCTTGAGTGAATTATAACTTTTCACCACTAAGGCGACGAATTTTGAAAGGTTTTTCGCTTGTATGGATACGCAAATGTGATTTTAAATGACTTTTCAGTGCAAATGATTTTAGGCAAACTTCGCATTTGAAAGGTTTCTCGCCTGTATGGATACGCAAATGTTTTTTTAAATTACTATTCAGTGAGAAAGATTTTATGCAAATTTCACATGTGAAAGGTTTTTCGCTTGTATGGATACGCAAATGTGATTTTAAATTACTTTTCAGTGCAAAAGATTTGAGGCAAATTTCACATTTGAAAGGTTTTTCGCTTGTATGGATACGCAAATGTGATTTTAAATTACTTTTCAGTGCAAAAGATTTTAGGCAAATTTCACATTTGAAAGGTTTTTCGCATGTATGGATACGCAAATGTGATTTTAAATTACTTTTCAGTGCAAAAGGTTTTAGGCAAATTTCACATAAGAAAGGTTTTTCGCCTGTATGGATACGCACATGTTTCTTTAAATTACTTTTCAGAGAAAAAGATTTTAGGCAAATTTCACATTTGAAAGGTATTTCGCCTGTATGGATACGCAGATGTGTATTTAAATTAATTTTCAGTGCAAAAGATTTTAGGCAAATTCCACATTTGATAGGTTTTTTGCTTGTATGGATACGAAAATGTAGTTTAAATTGACTTTTCAGTGTGAAAGATTTTAAACAAATTTCACATTTGAAAGGTTTTTCGCCTGTATGGATATGTAAATAAGTGTTTAAATTACTTTTCTGTGCAAAATATTTTAGGCAAATGTTACATTTATATGGTTTTTCGCCTGTGTGACTTCGAATATGCACTACTAATTGTTGAGCAGTTGAAAGCGACTTTGAACAAATTTCACATTTAAAAGGTTTTTTGCCTGTGTGAATACGTGAATGTTTTTTTAAATTATTTTTCTGTGCAAAAGATTCTAGGCAAATTTCACATTTGAAAGGTTTTTCCCCTGTGTGACTTCGAATATTCACTGTTGACGAGTTGAGATTTTGAACAAATTTCACAGTTGAAAGGTTTTTCACCTGTATGGATACACAAATGTGCTTTCAAATGACTTTTCAGTGCAAAAGATTTTAGGCAAATTTTACAATTGAATGGTTTTTTGCTTGTATGTGTATGCAAATGTATATTTAAATTATGTTTAGATGAGAAGTGTCTTGAGCAAACACTGCATTTGAATGATTTTTTTCCTGTAGGGTAGCTTGAATTTTCAATTGAATGGTCGGTGATTAGAAAACCTTTCAAACAAATGTTACATTCACTTGGTTTTTTGTCAGATTTCGAACACTTACAAATATTGTCACTTAAACCAACTTCACCTCCAAGTGGTGACTTGAAATTATCAATAACATTAAGCTGATGTTGAAGATATCTTGTGTCCTGTACTTCTTGTTTAATTTCTTTATCAGGAGCTTCAGTTTTAATATTGTTGATTCTTATTTTGTTGGATTTATTTATATACATCTTCTTCTGTTTTAAGCCATGATTGGTAGAGAAATGACAAAAATATTCAACTTTCTTTTTGTAAAGATTTCCACAAACTTCACATATAATAATCCCACTTGAATAATTCCATTTCATATAACTTCCATTAAATAATTTTCCTGTAAGGAATAAATATATTGGAATAACAGAATTTAAAAAGAAATTGAAATTAGTTGTAGAAGCAGATTTATCTATATGGAACTAACCAAAGTATCAACACTTTTTGTATTTGAATCCTTTTCAATAAAGAAATAACTATCTGCTTAGATTATACTTCAACAGAAAATATGATTAATTAAAACTTCAATCGACTAACCCCAAGCCAGCTTTATTCATTTGCAATACATGAAAGTTTCATTTGCACGCTAATTCAATCTTTGATCATTTAACAGACTAGATAAATAACCTGCTATACTGACAACACACTTTGTTTACAACCAACATCTTTCTATTAGATTTAAGTAATATGACATGGCAACATCTGTGGAATCCAGCAAAATAGATGTAGACATTGATGTTTATGTTGGCATAGGATAATACATCTATTCACCCTTCTAGTATATTAATTGTTCAGAGAATTCAAGGTACCTACCCTTGGAAATAGAAATAAGGATGAATTGTAAAAAAATAGGTTTAAACTGTGAGGATATCTTCCTTGAAAATCCAATGTTACATTAACTCTCAGTTGAAATCTCAAGTTTTGAGACTTCTAAAACTATGAAATAAAGTTTTATGATGCAAATAAGAATTTCTAGTATTTTTAGGATGTTATTATATTCACATAAAGCTTTCCTGAATAAAGTGCTTTGAACATTTTTTATAAAAACATGGACTACATTAATAATAACTATATATACGAAAGTATGGTTATTATCAATAACCTGATACAGAATACATATTACTCATCAAATTTTACTCACCTCTTAACTTAGATGGCTTTCTTTGTTTTCTTTTTGAATATTATTTAATATTAGTTTTTATTTTGTATGGATTGATTTTAATTATGGGATCAATATTTAGATCTTCAGTTTTCTCTTGTTTAATTGAACTGATAATTTTTCCAAATAAATCACTTTGAAAATTTAAGGTATGATTCTCTCCATCAATTTCATGTTTGATATCGATAATTTCCTCCATACATTCCTTGAAATTAACCTTAATTTCTTGCTTTGTTTCCATAATAATGACTAGATTAATCAGAGATAATACACTTACTAATGCAGTATGTATAAGAAAGTAATAACAAAGTATATCAATTCATGGAGCTCTAGTATCGGATTATCGGATAGTGTCTGATAGCAATAAAGCACCACACAATAATAAACTACATAACCTAACTTTAGTGGCATCCGTATTCGCGGAAATTTTTCCGATATTGGGCGCTGCAGTATATGTCAAAGCTGTCATTGGAATTGGGAAAACAATAAACAAATCCATTTCTGTTTTTCTGTCCATTTGATTAAATTTCGAGTTTTGGTCGATAAAGGTGTTTTGTGAGAGATAGTGCTTGTTAAAATTGGTTTGGTGGAAATTTGAAAATACATTGGAGACAGAAATCGGCCGATGGTAGAAGGCGAACAGGTTTTCAAAGCATAAATAACACTGAACATCAAAATACTTTATTGAAATGAGTGAAATTACCTTTATAATATGTTTCAGTTTCTAAGCATATTACTTCAGCTTCTAGCAAAAGAGAAATGTTAGAATGGCTGTCCAGGGTGCCAGTAAAACAAAACCCCCTTTATATGAAGCAATAAAAACATGGGTATAAAGTTTTGGGGTTGCCACCTTATAATCTGAAATTCAATCCAATAGAAAAAATCTGGGCACTTGTTAAGAACTGTGGCAATGCATAATACCTCATTTAAACTAGATGATGTGGAGAATTTAGCCAGGAAAAAATTTTCTGAGGTATCTGTTCGAGAATGGGGCACATGTTTATTATGCTGTAGATTCTCTCAAGTTTAATGTGAATTCGCAGGATCATCTGATGAAATTTTAATTGGAAAATACCGTCAATATAAAGATGGGGTTTTGTTAAATTAGAGGGAAAATATAAGAGAGACAATGTTAAACATTGATTTTTTTTTCTTAGATTCATTTTTATACCAACATTAGTAAAATGAATTCGTAAAAAACTGAAAGAGAATGTCAAACAAAATAACATTAATTATACTAATGTTCATTTTCTGTGTTTTAATAATAATACAATAATAATAAATTTATTATTCATCCCTTAATTCAGATCATATTTTACACAAGTCATAGATAAAACACAAATAAACAAGATATAAAGGTACAGTTTACAAATAATTAAGTGAAAAAATCATTTATGACATACACACACTGGTCAATAAGATATTTTTTAAATGAGTTTTGAAACGGTTAAAATTGACTATGCTTTTGACGGAGGACGGAAGATGATTGTAAAATCTTGTTCCAGCATAGTAGGGACTTAAGTTCATACAGGTTTGTTGAATGCCTAGGAACACAGAACTTATCACCAAATCTGGTAGCGTAGTTATGGAAATCACAGTTCATGGGAAATTCCTGAATGTTATCCCTAGCATATAATAGTATATTACGTAACAAGAGTTGTAAATATCCCATTACGCACGAAGCCGCGCAGCGGCGAGTGCGTAAATTTCACGAGTGCGTAATGGGATTACAACTCGTGTAACGTACTATACTTTTTCTACGCCCATCTATTTTCTTCTGAGTGCTCATAATTTCATCTTTTTCATTACTAACAGTCATATTCATAGGTAAAGTTGAGAAAATGTTCGGATACTATAATTTGTTACCAAAATTGACAGCATAAATGAGATGACGTTTTTTCCCATATCAATAAAAAGCGAATTCTTTTTTTGGAAATTGTAAAATGTGTTGCCGACATTTAGGGGCATCACTCTTTTAATCTAAAATGTATTTCACTAATGCTAAGAGCTTTTATGTTTTTCAATTGATTAAAAGTACCTATGTAAATAAACCAAATAAAGTAGTACGTAAATAAAAATTTGATTGCAATTTGATTCAACAAAGAAATCTAAGTTTTTCTATCTAAACGCACATGTATGTTATGAGATTATCATTACGTGCATTACAAGGAATGTTGTCAGTGCGATATTTGACGTTTACAGACATGGGCGTAGAAAAAATAACTATTACACCCTAGTAAGGAATACTTTGTGCACTGTTCAGCGTGCGTAAAGTTCTTACTTTACGTACGGGTGATAGTAGAAAAAAAATTCTAGTCCGTTCTCAATAATAGCTACTTTATAAAAATCTTCTACATTTTTGTCGAATCTGCTACGATTTTGAGAGTCGACTACTACATTTAAAAAAAAGGTCTGGCAACACTGCGTGGGCTAGATTAGTATTGTCAGAGGTATTGTCAAAGAATACACCATAGACAAAATAATGTATTATTTCTCTATGGAATACACCAATTGTTTGGTGACTTTGGTGTATTCTGTGGTATTGTAAACATACTGCATTAGTCATTATTATGGAAACAAAGCAAGAAATTAAGGCTAATTCCAAGGAATGTATGGAGGAAATTGTTAATATCAAACATGAATTTGATGGACAGATTCATACCTTAAATTTTCAAAGTAATTTATTTGGAAAAAGTATCAGTTCAATTAAACAAGAGAAAACTGAAGATTTAAATATTGATCCCATAATTAAAATCAATCCATACAATATTAAAACTAAAATGAAATATTCAAAAAGAAAACAAATAAAGCCATCTAAGTTAAGAGGTGAGTAAAATTTGATGAGTAAAATGTATTCTGTATCAAGTTATTGATAATAACCATATCTCTGTCGACGCTTTTATAAAAAATTTTCAAAGCAATTAATTCAGCAAAGCTTTATGTAAATATAATAACCTACAAATACTATAGAAATTCTTCTTTGCATCATAAAACTTTATTTCATAGCCTCAAAACTTGAGATTTCAACTGTGAGTTGATGTAACATTGGATTTTCAGGGAGATATCTTCACAGCATCCTTATTTCTATTTCCAAGGGTAGGTACCTTGAACTCTCAGAACAATTAATATACTAGAAGAGTAAATAGATGTATTATCCTATACCAACATAAACATCAATGTCTAAGTTTATTTATTCATTTTGCTTGATTCCACAGATGTTGCCATGTCCTATTATTTAAATCTAATAACCATCCAATGACTTGATTTTTTTTTGTGGTTCCTCAATATGTTCGTTAATAATTATTATATAATTGAGATAAATGTATGAAAAGCAATTTATGTAATCTTTGACAATATACAAAATTTCATTAATACAACTTATCTTTTCACACATGGAAAAGGCTTTTTAAAAAGATTTATTTATTGAGACAATATAATAATATGTTACAAGATCGGAAGTAGATTCTAGACTGAATAATAAAGTTAAACAATTACTAGTATTAAAAATAAAACATAAGCAAAAACAAAGTTAGCTGAAATTAAACATACTGACTAAACAATTTATTTATGCTACACTGAGAAATATAACTATATAACACCTCATCCCCCATTAGAATGAGGCTCCTTCTGGAAGCTGAATTTTCTTTTGTTGGAGTTCTGTGGATATTTCTTCTGGCACCCTTGTCTTCGTTTTTTTCTTCAAAAGTAGCCAAATAATAACTAATGCTATACCAGAGTATAAAATGATGGTCCATACGCTGGGAATATGCAGGTTGAATTTTTCTTTAAGTGTTGGTGTCAATTCTTGAGATGATATTTCTTTCAATTTCAAATGTTTCAAATTTATTTCCATAGGGGACATATTAATTTTGTTGAAATTTGACTGAAGCTTATTTAGTACGAGAGGCTGGCCAAAAGTTTTTTCTTGAAATGTGAGTTCATTATTTTGGAAAATGATCTTGCAGGGAGAGTTTTTGATTAAGTAAATTCCTCTTAAATTTATAATTTCTGTGTCTTCTGTACATTTGATTGTTAACCTTTCTTCGATTGGAAATATTGCTAAATACTGGTTTATTTCCGGAATAACTTCTAAATGATTTTTTAAAATTTTGACTTTTGAGTATTCACAGCTGGTTGAGTTTCCTGTTAACAATATTTGTTCTTCGCATAGCTGTTTGTTATTGTCTTGAAGATAGGAAGGGCATTGAAAAGTTTCACTTTGTGTACAAATGTCATTTAGAGATTTTATTTGATTTTCAGTTTTTAACAAATATTTGGAGCTTGGTATTATTGTTACGAATTCTGATTCCAATTTAGTGGGTATTGGTAATAAATAAAATAGTTCAAACTCAATATTAAAATTAATAGGAATAGATAAAAAGTATTCTATTTGATTTTTTCTTAGTCTACATGTTATATCTAAAATTGATTCAAAGTTTAAAATATTCTCATATTTTAATTCAAACAGAAGTTGCAGTTTGTAATATGAAGATATTTTTTGCAATTCTGTAAATAATTCTTTGGACTTAAGTGTAATGTTCTTAGTTTGCAAAATGTTAAAGAATTTTCTACTGTTTCCATTACATCTAAAATTACGTTATAGATAATTAAAAGTTCGTTAATCATATCCTTGAGATATATGAGGTTTTCATATTCGGCTTGAAAGTCTAACAAGATTTTTGACTTGAGCAGTATTTCATTATTTTGAATATCTTGAATAGTTTTATTAAAATTATTTATTATTTGATTACTGACACTGTATTGCATTTTAATTTGATTTTCGAGATTTGCTTGATTTTGTTTTAAATGTTCTAAGATTGAATTTATTCTTTCTTCATCTTGAGAATCGAGATTGCCGGTTATGGCTTTTATCAAAGAACCAAATCCATTTATTAATCCTCTTTTATTTCTAATTGTTGTGGAGTGAATATTAAGATTTTCAAATTTTTCATCGATATATTGTTTTTAACATTTTGGATAAGGCTAACAAAATTTCCAGTCTGTTGTATAAAAAATGTATTATTTGAGATATCACGTGTAATATTTTCAAAATGTTGATTCAAAGAGTTATACTCTTCTAATAATGGGTTCAAGTTATAGAAATGCACAAATGTATGACTTGATTTTTGCAATTTAGCAGGGCCAAGATTGATTGGTAAAATTCCTAGATTATGACTGATGTCTTTAATTTCTACTATTGCTTGTCCAATTGAGACGAATCTGTAATAAAAGTATATGGTTTTTGTTTAGGTCGTTTTATATTTGATAAGTGAATATCTTCAGTGGTATTGAAGTGTCGAGTTACAATTTTTGCAGTTTTACGATTTGTATTAGTACTTTTAATCTGTTCAGGTCGGTATTTATTTTTTGTTTTACTTTGAATCTGTTTATTTTTGATAAATACCTTTGTAGGTATTGGGTTTGGCAATTCTTCTCTATTTTCGTTAGCTTTTGAGATAACTTTGTCTTTAGTCTCTTGTAATTTTGAGTTTATCTTAGAATAAAGTAATTTCATTTTTTCTCTATGATTATGAATATAATTATTAACTAGCTGCCTATCAATATCTAAGTCAAAAGAAGAGTTAATTTCTAAATGTCCCGTAGTAATTTCGTATGGTTTTAGCTTGGTTGTAGAGTGGATGCTGTTGTTATATGCTAAAAGTGCATAATTAATTTTTATTTCAATGGGTTCTTTCTTAAATTCATTTTGATTATTTATGTTCAATAATTGTCGAGTGAAATCGTTCGGCAATGCCGTTTGATTCCGGATGCTGTGAACTTATAAAGTGTATCTTTATTTTATGAGTGTCTAATAAATCTTTGACTAAGCTATTTTTTAATTCTGTTCCATTATCAGATATTATCTGATCTGGTATACAATGGTGGGTGAAATATTTAATTAAATTATTGACAATTTCTATGCCTTGAGCATTTTTAGTTTTTAAAGTTTTCCGTATTTTGAAAAAGAGTCTATAATAGTCGAAAATTTTGTGTCTTCTAGGGTTATAGTATCTAAGTGAATTATTTGGAAACGTTTGACGGCTGTTGGAGTTACGTTAAAAAGCGGTTTCAAAGGTTTCCTATCATATTTTGTTGCTTGGCATATATCGCATTCATTAATGTAGGTTTGAATAGACGATCTTTGATTTGGCCAATAATAACGCGTTTTTATATTATTTTCAGTTTCGTCTAATCCTCTATGATTTCGTTTACCTTCATGATAATTTTGGATAACTTCTTTTATTTCGTTTAACTGGGAATATCGATTAACTTTTTGTTACACTTAATAAATGAAATCTGTGAATTTTTAAAATAAGTTTGTAAAACTACTAAATTTTTCATATAAAGGATCTTCAAAGTAGATATGATATTTTAATTTTGGCACAACATAATCTTTTACAAAATTTATAACATCTTGTTCAAAATTATTTTTGGAAAATTGTACGAGAATTCTCTGTTTTAAATCGTATAGCTTAATAATCGTTGGTGCTGCGGGTTCAAAATTTACTTCAGAGATTATTATTTGATTTTTTCCTACATTTACTGAAGATTCCGAAATTGGTATTCCTACTACAGGATTTTCCAAATTTGTGTGAATAGTATTGTTTTCATCATCAATATCGTCGTTTATTTCTTCTGCTTCTACGATAAGTGATTCGGTTTCTACATTATTAATTTTAGAAGTACTTGCAAATTTGTCATTAAATTTTTCCATATAGGCTAATAAGTTTTTGGGGTTATTTTCGGACGAATTGACTTCATTTATATTGAGTTGTATGCGTGACAGACAGTCACTATTGGTGTTTAATGCACCTTTTTTGTAAACTATATCATAGTCGTATTCTTCGAGTTTCAGACGCCATCTAACTAATTTAGAACTGGGGTCTTTTAAGGAAAATAGCCACTGAAGCGGCTTGTGATCAGTTACGATAGTGAATTTCCTACCAAAAAGATAGGGTCGAAAATATTTTACGGCCCAAACAATTGCAAGGAGTTCCTTTTCAATTGTTGAGTAATTTACTTCAGAATCGTTAAGTGTTCTACTAGCATATGCTACAGGTAAATCAGATCCGATTTTTCCTTGGCTAAGGACAGCGCCTAGAGCGAAGTTGCTCGCATCTGTCGTGAGATTAAATGGTTGAGAAAAGTCCGGATATTGCAATATAGGATCGTTCATTAACATATTTTTACATAATTCAAAACAATTAATATAATCAGTATCGTTAATGTTAATTACGGCATTTTTCTTTAAACGGTTAGTTAATGGTTTAGTTAATTTTGAAAAATCTGCTACAAATTTTCTATAATATCCAAGTAATCCTAGAAATGCTTTAATTTGTTTGATAGTTTTTGGAATTGGAAAATTTTGAATGGCACTTATTTTATCAGGATTGGGCTTAACGCCTTCTGGTGTTACGATGTGTCCCAAATAAGCGACTTCTTTTCTTAAAAATTCAGATTTATCAATTTGGACTTTGAAATTAGATTCACGTAATCTTTTAAATACTTCTTTTAAATTATTAATGTGCTCTTGTAAGCTTGTACTGAAAACTATGATGTCATCGAGATATACTAAACATTTTTCGTTTTGAATACCTCTTAAAATGTTGTCCATTACTCTCTGGAAGGTTGCAGGCGCTCCTTTCAGACCGAATGGCATTCTCAAAAATTCCCAGTGGCCATTTTCTGTAGTAAAGGCTGTTTTTGGGATATCTTCTTGGGCCATCTCAATTTGGTGAAATCCAGAGGCAAGATCCAAGGTAGTACCTAAAGTACTGACAACGACCTAGTTTGTCTAGTAGGGTAGTTATATTAGGTAGGGGATATCTATCTCCTAAGGTTATTTCATTAAGCTTACGATAGTCTACAACAACTCTAAATTTTGGTTTACCTGAAGAATCTAATTTTTTTGGAACAACCCAAATGCTACTTGACCAAGGTGATCATGAAGGTCTTATAATATTTTGATCTAACATATTTTTTATCTGACTTTGAACTTCTTTTCTATATATTTCGGGATACCTATATGACTTAGAATAAATAGGTACCTCATTGGTAGTTCTTATTCGGTGTTTAATTTTACTTGTAAATGTTAGCTGATTACCGTCGACATGAAATATGTCGGAATACTCTTTTATTAATTTAAGGATAGCTTCGCGCTCTTCTTTATTCATGTGTTCTGTACGAACCTTTGTTACATCAAATTTAAATTTTTCCGCATACATTGCATTAAAATTTGGACTGAAGCTTTGTTCATATTCGTCGAACAATTCTACTTCTATTGGAGCACTTAAATCTACTTTAAAATATGACTCGGACGGATTTAGAATAGTGCATAAAGCTTGACTATTTTCCGCTTTAGTGAGACATTCCGGAATTTCTAGTTTTCCTATTTTGGTATAAGGTATAATTATATCGCCATTATTGGAATTTTCAATATTTAGTTTAATTATTTGTTCTGTGCGTGGAGCCACTACTATACAATTCGTGTTTTCGCAGTTTATTTTGAAATAATTTATTTTAATTTTACTATTAGGCGTAATTAAAACGTTATTCACTAAATCAATTGTTGCATTTAGTTTTTTTAGATTATCTAAACCTAATAAGCAATCGAAATGATTGTGAAATTTAAATATACAATATTCTAACCTAATTTTATTTCCTATTTTAAATATTTCTGAACATGGAATTGTTGTACAATATTTTTGTTGACTTGTACCGAGAGCTGACGATACTTTGAAGGGTTTTTGCATGATAGATTTTGAAAAAAAAATTTCTGCAATTTTTGGAGTTACAAAAGATTTTGTGCTGCCGGTGTCTATTAAAACTCTTAAATTTTGTTCGGGAAATATAATGTACGGTAATTCACTTTCAGAATGAGTAAAATTAAATAGTTCTACGTTACTGTTGTGTCCGAGGCTATTTCCTCTAAAAAACGGTTTTCATCTTCAATATGACATTCAGTATTGTCGATATTATGTAATTCTTCGGAAATGAAATTTTTTCTTTGATTTGAGAATTGTGTTTGCCTTTGCCCATTATTTCTATTTTGAGCATTGAATGGGTTATATGTATTTGCTGTAGTTATACTCATTGGAGTAGGTTTTGGAAAATTTTGGTTTTGATTGGGTTTAATTTAAAATTATTTGAATTAAAATCTCTGTTAACTTGTGCCTGAGTTTGAGTGTTACTCAAGTTAAAATTTTTATTAAATTAAGGCTGATAATTTTGTTGTACATTTGGAGTGTATGTGGGTCTTTGTATTTGATTATTTTGGAAATTATCTTTGTTTTGTGGTACAAAATTATTTTTTGCCTGGGCTTAATAAATGCATTTTTTGAATAGTTATTATTATTATTACTTAAATATATTTGAAAGTCATTCGTTAGAACATTTAAGGCTGTATTTAAATCACTAGGGTTTTTGGTACGCATTAAAGTGCCTAACGGTTCCTTTAATCCACGTAACAATACTCTTAGTGCTAAATTCCTAAAATAATTGCCTAATATGACTTGTTCATTGGCATTTGAACGTGTCATTAATAATGATGTCTGCAAGTTTAAAAGATGCTCTATTCTGTTGTAAAATTCAAAAGGGGATTCATTTCCTTGTGTTAATTCTGAAATTTCCATGCTTAGAGTATACACATCTTTTTTATCTGCGTAAGTATCCAATAAATTAATTTCGATAAATCTAGGTAATAAGGCATTATCGCCATGGAAATCCGGGATCATATCCAGATATTCCTTTTTTAATTGTGGTACTACGTTATCTGTAGGCATTTTGAAGTTTGTATTTAAATTAATTACAGGTTTAGCAATTTTTAAAATTATATCTTTACTTAAATTAGTTTGTGAGTCAGAATCTAAATCAGAATCAGAATTTTCAGAGCTTCCTGAATTGAACAATTTATTATTATCTCTATACGACATAAGGTACTTACATCAGAAACAGGACTGCTTTCTCCATCTAGTCGAACTTGTAAGCTGGGAATTGGCAATATTCGTTTGGAATTCCTCTTCTTAACAGGTCGAACTATCTTCTAGTTGAGTTACTCAGTTCACTCAACTAAGAGTCCCAAATTTCACTTTTTTTTTTAGGTATGTTAACAAATCGTTGAAACGAACCGGTGGTTATTTTCGCTAACACCCGTTTAACATATCCTACTGACTGCGCCACTTATCTTTTCACACATGGAAAAGGCTTTTTAAAAAGATTTATTTATTGAGACAATATAATAATATGTTACAAGATCGGAAGTAGATTCTAGACTGAATAATAATGTTTAACAATTACTAGTATTAAAAATAAAACATAAGCAAAAATAAAGTTAGTTGAAATTGAACATACTGACTAAACAATTTATTTATGCTACACTGAGAAATATAACTATATAACATACATGAATGAAGGTTTATAAACAGAATGTCAATTTAAAAGTTTTGGTAATTCTGCATTTTCCAGTAAATGTGACAAAACTGCTCATATTGAATATTTATATTATTTGACAGCTGTTTTTTTAAATTTCTACCAAATATATTATGGCTGTTGTATTAATCTGCAGTAGATATTGTGAAAAAATTTTAATGTGGATCCATTAAGGATACTCTATCTACCTATTGGTTAAATAATATTAACAAAATGGTGAATTGATGTGTACGTACTATGCAAAAAATAAAGTATAAGTGTTCAGAACCTTTCACAGGTAAGCAGCAAGTACTGAACAGTTTTACAGTTCTGGACTTCCCATTGTCCTTTAATTTTATATATAAATACTAGTTACCTACTCTAATAAGAATACAAACTTATATTAATAACAGAAAATAAACAATGTGTACCTAACTACAGTTGATAATTCAATATCGAGGCAACTAAAATTCATTCTTCAAGTAATAAATAAGATAAATATTTCCATTAAATTAAATTCTCAAACAATGCAGCACTGTTATTGGAATGAGTGACTTTTGCTGTATATATTTGGAATAAGATAATTGATTTAGATGTTGCTTGAAAACAAAGTGTGTTGTCAGTATAGCAGGTTATTTATCTAGTCTGTTTAATGATCAAAGTTTCAATTGGTGTGCAAATGAAACTTTCATTTATTGCAAATAAATAAAGTTGGCTTGTATTTACTTGGTTGAAGTTTTAATTAATCATATTTTCTGTTAAAGTATAATCTAAGCAGATAGTTGTTTTTTTATTGAAAAAGATTCAAATACAAAAAGTATTGATACTTTGTTTAGTTCCATATAAATAAATTTTCTTCTATAACTAATTTCAATTTCTTTTTAAATTCTGTTATACCAATATATTTATTCCTTACAGGAAATTTATTAAAAGGAAGTTATATAAAATGGAATTCTTCAACTGGGATTATTATATGTGAAATTTGTGGAAATCTTTACAAAAAGAAAGTTGAATATTTTTGTCATATCTCTACTAATCATGGCTTGAAACAGAGGAAGATGTATAGAAGTAAATTCAACAAAATAAGAATCAACAATATCGAAACTGAAGCTCCTGATGAGGAAGTTGAACAAAAATTGCAGGACACACTGAATCTTCAACATCAGCTTAATGTTATTGATAATTTCAAGTCACCACTTGGAGGAGAAGTTGGTTTAAGTGACAATATTTGTAAGTGTTCGAAATCTGACAAAAAGCCAAGTGAATGTAACATTTGTTTGGAACGTTATCAAACCACAGACCATTCAATTAAAAATTCAAGCTACCCTAGAGGAAAAAAATCATTCAAATGCAGTGTTCGCTCTAAACATAATTTAAATATACATTTGCATACAGGCGAAAAACCAGTCAAATGTAACATTTGCCTAGAATCTTTGGCACAGAAAAGTAATTTAAAAAAACATTTACCTATCCATACAAGCGAAAAACTTTTCAAATGTAAAATTTGTTCAAAATCTCATTCAAATGCTCAACAATTAACAGTGCATGTTCGAAGTCACACAGGCGAAAAACCTTTCAAATGTGAAATTTGCCTCAAATCTTTTGCACTGAAAAGTAATTTAAAAACACATTTGGGTATCCATACAGGCGAAAAACCTTTCAAATGTGAAATTTGCCTAAAATCTTTTTCACAGAAAATTGACTTGAAAAGACATTTGCGTATCCATACAGGCGAAAAACCTTTCAAATGTGACATTTGTCTAAAATCTTTTGCACTGAAAAGTAGTTTAAAAAGTCATTTGCGTATGCATACAGGCGAAAAACTTTTCAAATGTGAAATTTGCCTAAAATTTTTTTCACAGAAAATTGATTTGAAAAGACATTTGCGGATCCATACAGGCGAAAAACCTTTCAAATGTGAAATTTGCCTAAAATTTTTTTCACAGAAAATTGATATGAAAATACATTTGCGTATCCATACAGGCGAAACACCTTTCAAATGTGACATTTGTCTAAAATCTTTTGCACTGAAAAGTAGTTTAAAAAGTCATTTGCGTATGCATACAGGCGAAAAACTTTTCAAATGTGAAATTTGCCTAAAATTTTTTTCACAGAAAATTGATTTGAAAAGACATTTGCGTATCCATACAGGCGAAAAACCTTTCAAATGTGACATTTGTCTAAAATCTTTTGCACTGAAAAGTAGTTTAAAAAGTCATTTGCGTATGCATACAGGCGAAAAACTTTTCAAATGTGAAATTTGCCTAAAATTTTTTTCACAGAAAATTGATTTGAAAAGACATTTGCGTATCCATACAGGCGAAAAACCTTTCAAATGTGACATTTGTCTAAAATCTTTTGCACTGAAAAGTAGTTTAAAAAGTCATTTGCGTATCCACACTGGAGAAAAACTTAAATTTTTTAAATGTAAAATTTGTTCAAAATCTCTTTCAAGTGCTTATAAATTAACAGTGCATACTCGAAGTCACACAGGCGAAAAACCATACAGATGCGCCTTTTGCTTGAAACATTTTTCATGCATAAGTCTTTTAAATACACATTTGCCTATCCATACAGGCGAAAAACCTTTCAAATGTGAAATTTGCCTAAAATCTTTTACACTGAAAAGTACTTTAAAAACACATTTGCGTATGCATACAGGCGAAAAACTTTTCAAATGTAAAATTTGTCCAAAATCCCTTTCAAGTGCTCATCAGTTAATGCTTCATAATCGAAGTCACACAGGCGAAAAATCTTTCAAATGTAAAATTTGTTCAAAATCTGTTCCAAGTGCTCATCAATTAACAGTTCATACTCGAAGTCACACAGGCGAAAGAGTAATGTGATCCATACAAATGAAAAATCCTCTAATATGTGATGTTTTCTTGAAATCTATTAACATATTTGTTAGCTCACACTGAATAAAAACCTGCGACTATAACTTGAAATCATTTTCAGTAAACGATGCCTTTAGTTTAAAGCTTTTTTTTCTGAATCCAATTGATGGATTTTTATGATTTCTTCTTCACAGTAGGTATACCTATATATGTTGATTTTCAAAGAAGAAATAACCACCTAATTATGTGATATAAGTTTAGATGTAATTTCTCTTTTTACTAATATTCCATTTGCATTAGTAGAACTTTTATATTACTCAAAACTGGACCTCCCTATTTCAAACCATTGTAAAATCACTTTTGTCACGAGTTATTTTTTTTTTGGGTACCGAATTGAGGTTTATTTCTTTTATTTTCTGTTTAACTAACGTTTTATTTGTGTTTCACATAACTCGTTACATACTTTCCGATTCCTTTTCTGTAACCGTAGTGGTTTTCTTATTTTTTTTGTATATAGTTTTTTATTATTAGTCCGAGGGTACGTATAGTCAAATCGTAACATATAAAAATGTTTTCCGTTTCCGATATTTAAATTCTTTAACTCAAAGGACATTCAGTATATTTACCTTTTAATTAAATCCGAAAGCCGTTCAGTATATGACAAACTTTTTGCTGTAATTAAGAATTTTTACACTGGCTGGTCGAAATAGAGAGCAGAAAGGGAAAATATAAAAGGGGCAAAATTTGATAGATCAGGGAGAATCGTAGCGAACAAAAATTGTGTAGAAAAGTTAAGTTTAAGTGTTTTTCCGGACCCGGACTTTTATTTGAGAAGGTAACTTATTTTCAAACTTGCTGTGTATATGAAAACTTTCCGTACCGCCGCTAAATATAAAATTATTCACTGTATTCTTTTCTGAAGAAATAATTACCGTCCGTTTGTTGAAGGGAAATAGTTTTCCCTGTTTTTGGGTTTTTGTGTTAAAAAGTAACAATAAAGATTTGTAGTAAAATATAATTTTCTTTCAATGTTTTATTGAGTTGGCGCCGAATATGTACCAGCTGAATATTGTTCGTGAGAATTTAATCGTTCAACACTTAGTTGACTAGAAGTTTGAGAGGAGCGTCGAGCTCTTATGTTTTTAATAACATTCAGAACGTCCATTCGGAATTGTAGGTGTTGATCTACAGTAAAATCTGAAATAAGAGAGACTGCGCATATGCCAGATGCTCATTTTGCAAAGAAGGCTTCTCAACTGGGATAGTAGAGGAAGTGGACATACATTTTACAAGATAGTTCAATTTGAAACCCATCTTTGGTCCAGGAAAAATTTATTGACAAGTACAGTTACAAATAACTACCACTACAATTGAGGCACATATCCCACTGTTTCACCAACCGATGTATACCCTGCTTATAGAATTCTTGTGGCTGCTGCTGGAAGAATTCTTTCACAGCGTTTTGTACTTCTGCGTCCGACTGAAAACGGTTACCTTTTAACGCCTTTTTTAGTGGCCCAAAGATGTGAAAATCGCAAGGCGATAAATCGGGACTATAGGGTGGATGCTCTAATATCCTCCATTTCTTTCGTTGCAGATTTTCTTTCACTACGTTGGCAGCATGAGGCCGAGCATTATCGTGAAGCAGAATAACACCACGTGAAAGCTTCCCTGGACGCTTTCTTCTTATTGCTTGATGGAGCTTGTTCAAAGTTTCATTATACAGGTTTGCGTTGATATGCACTCTAGGTTCTGTAAACTCTATCAGCAAGGGTCCTTCATGGTCGAAAAAAAATGTCAACATCTCCTTGTCTGCAGAAGGTTGAACTTTAAACTTCTTTGGTGGCGGAGAATTTGCGTGTTTCCATTGCATCGATGACAGCTTACTGGATGGTTCAAAATAATGACACCAAGATTCATCACCAGCAACTATTGACGAGAGAAAGTCATTACCATTTTGACTGTATTCCGTGAGGTGTTGCAAAGACAAGCTCATTCGCAAGCTTTTATGGTCCTCATACAAAAGACGAGGAACCCATTGCGCACAAACTTTGCTGTAACCTAGTTTGTGTACGATACTATACTCACACCAACATTTTCTGAAATTGCTCTGATTGAAATTCGACGATTTTCTCTAATCAGGCCTTCCACACATGCCACATTCCTGTCTGTTGATGCAGTAATCAATGCACCTGGTCGTGGCTTATCATTCGTCCTTTCTTCTCCATTCTTAAATTTTCGACACCATTCCTTCACAGTTGGATATGCAAAACATGCGTTTCCATACACTGCTTGCATTCGCGTATAAATTTGCAACGGTTGCACACCTTCAGCACACAAAAACTGAATGACCGCACGCTTATCACATTTGGACGGATTGTTAATAACAAACGCCATTTCAAAGTCACAATACTTAAAATCGCTGTCAAATATAAACGAAATAAACAGATCAGTGTGACGTTTGCATACACTACTAATGTTGGAAAACGTCAGTTGAATGATTACAATTGTTTCCAAGGCTAACCTGACCAAAGATGGGTTTCAGTTGAACAAGCCTAGTACTTTCTTATTTGTGCTCGTGTTTATTTTAAATCCAAAGGGTTTATCGAACTTGGAAGAGGCTAAGCCATAACTTGTTCGATTTACCGGCAGATTTAGAACGTTATTTCGCCGTTTCGTGGTCCAATAGTTGTTTTTTTTATTGTCCCAAAGATTAGTTTCTGTATTTCTTTTAAATCCAAAGGGTTTCTCGAACATGGAAGAGGCTAAGCCATAACTTGTTCAGTTACCCAGCAGATTTGTATCGTATTTGATAATTTGACCGGCTGTGACCGTTACGTCCGTTACTTTATTTTTCCCGATATTTTGACTGTCATTATAGATATATAAATCAAATAGACCAACCTTGTTATGGCTTTTAAGAAGAGAATTAATAAAATATCTGATTTTAGTTTATAAATTAATAAATAATGCCAGAGTATTCTTATGAAATTGTTTTATTGAAAAGAAACATTGCACATTCATGAATTAGTTACACCGGCAAGATTGTAAAACTATTTTTTTTAATAAGATGAAACAATAATTGTCAAATAGAAATTGAGGCTTTTGAAAATTCTTAGGTGTCTTGCCCACAACTTCTAGAATGCATCTCTTGGCAGTACCAAAGATTACAAAATATTTATTTCTGTAATCTTTGCCTGTATTAACTCAATGGAATTTAAAAAAATGGTAGGAAGAAACACATAATACTTTGTGACTATAGGGGAGACCGGGGTTGGTTGAACCAGTTTTTTTTGAATGTTTAGTGTTATTATATTAAAAAAATACTGTAATACGACAATTAATGAATGTTTTGACAAATTAATACTTCAGTTAGATATAACAAATATTAATATTTTAAAGTAATAAGATACTTAATTCTTTATATCACGTATTCAAGCAACACCCGTCGGTGCGGTACGTTGAACAATTCTGCGGGCGGTAGGTTGATTATATAGGAAGTTATAGAAATAAATAGGTATTGTAACGTACCATACAACTGGTATAATATTCTATGGTTTCATGTACCACGGACCAGTGATAAAATCAATAATAGTGTGATGTCTGTCATGTCACAAGTCACAAGAGTCAATTGTCATTCATTCATTCATGTATGCACGTGGTCGTGTCTACGACAAAACTTATTAATTGTTATATTTCTTTTACAAAATCAGTGTGTTTTGTTTGTGCCCATGAATAAAGAGTAATCCACTTGTCAACCGGTTATTTACATACCCCTCATCCCATCAAGTAGAAAGAAACCCTACAGTATGGTTAAAATGTTAAAGCATTAAATTTATTAAAAAACAAATACATTATTTCTTAGAAGTAGTAGGTAAGTAAAAAAAATATGCAAAACAAAATAGAGAAGAATTGAAATATTCTAATCACTATCACAGTTATTGCATATATAAAATACGGATCTAGGTGAATTGATCGAAAACAATTTATCGAATGACAATTGACCGAATACAATTTATCGAAAAACAATTTATCGAATAAACAATTTATCGAATGACAATTGACCGAATACAATTTATCGAAAAACAATTTATCGAATAAACAATTTATCGAATGACAATTGACCGAATACAATTTATCGAAAAACAATTTATCGAATAAATAATTTATCGAATAGGTGAATTTATCGAATGACAATTTTTGTAAAGTAAATTATAATAATTTCCAATAATAACCCAACCAAACCTACCCCTACCAAATCACCTTCGTATTTTATCACCATTAGGTACCTGCCGTAATTAGGGTTAGCGTTCGGTCAAACGGTCAAATTGTCATTCGATAAATTCACCTATTCGATAAATTGTTTTTCGATAAATTGCATTCGGTCAATTGTCATTCGATAAATTGTTTTCGATAAATTCACCGCATACCATAAAATACATCTCCATTAGTGCATTGCTCGTGGGTCCAACCCTTGCAGTTTGTACATTGTACCCATATTTCCTTGGATTTACTGTTAGAATATGGTTCTATACATATTAAACAAAAAACTTCTTCTTTTTCTGAACTACTAGAACAATTTTCTTTTTCGCTTTGTTTATTTCTTTTTTGTAAAGGCTGTTTGTCAATTCTTTTTATTATTTGCGTCAATTGACCTATTCCCAATAACGGTATCTGGGATGCAACTAACTTCCTTTTAACCGTTTTTACTTTGTTTTCAACATTTTCTTTTTGTTCTTGGATCGCATCTCTAATTGGGGTGTCGGTTAAAATAGCCGAGACTCTTTACCTTCTACTATTTTTGTTTTTTCTTGCTGGTGCTTTTGGGAGTGGCTTTAATTGTTCCAGAGTTACAGTATTATTCACTACTAATATACTACAACAAGGCTGCTCATCTAAAATGATATTGCTTACTACTTTTGGTGGAGTCGTGTGTTCAAGGACTATTCTATCGGTAGCTTCTTCTTGAACTTCTTTAGAATCTAAATTATATGCGATCACCTCTCTAGATTAGTTTTTTTTCCACGGTAGAAGTATTAAGACCGGTATCTTTAGGTGGGGTTTTGGTTGAATCTGGCCTGTCCGTGATATAAGACGCCATACACTCAGAATCTTCAAAAACATCTTTGTTAAAAGGAGACATTCCAGAAACCTTATTATAAAGCCTGCTAAAATATTATTTGGGGTAGCAGCTAAAGACAAAGCCATTTTAACAATTCCTGGTATGTCATGAATGGTTATTGTGGAGCCTGGATGGTTTGTCATCCATGAGTCACACACATATTTTAAGGGGGCCGTAAAACAATTCTATCCAAAGGTTGCAGCCTAAAATAGTCCAATGCCTCTATATCGATAAATGACTATCATGATTATCTAATAATAAAAAGTGTAGGTTTTGTTAAAGATGATTTTGAATGTTTCACAAAGTGATATGCATATTCACAAAAATGTGCCTCGTTCATCTACCCTAGTGGATTTGAAACACCTACGCTTCTTGGAGGACTGTTGTTAATAAAATGATCATAATATCTTACCCGAGGGAAGACAAACATGGGAGGTATGCAGTTACCGGTCGCAGATACGGCAAAAGCTAAAGTTACCAAAGTGAGGTGGCTTTCGGCCTAGTCCACTGCGACCTTTTCAGATCTATTGTGGTCCTCTAAACTCTAGATTACATTCTCCAGCCTGACTCTTTTTAAAAAGTCTATTAGCGTGGAGACTGAACCTTTCATATAGGTCTCTGCCAATGGCTTTTCTTCGCCTAATGCAAAAAACCGCACATTTGCCAGGCTATCGCACTGACATAGAATGTGTTCTGCCGTTTCTTCTTCTAGGTGACAAAACCTGCACATATCTTCGTTTGTCAATCCCATCAGCTTTAAATGCCTATTGAGCTTACAGTGCCCCGTTAACAGACCCACTACAGCTTTAACAGTTTTCCTGTCTTTGGCCAACAGATCTGCTGTAAATTTTGGCGAGTGTTCTAATATGAACTGTTTCGCTTGCCTCTGTTCTGATGAGTTCCTCCATCATTTCAGAGATTTGTGGGCGACCCACTTCTTTGTTTGTTTCCTTGTTATGGTTTTTGCAACGCCGCAGAAGGGTTCCGGCCCAACGAATGGCATTGATGAGCCTTGCTTGGTCATTTCGTTGCCCTTATGCCCCTCATGCCCCGGTACCCAGGCTACCGTAACATTGCTACGCTCACCCATTGTGTTTAGGGCCCGCACACAATCCCATACTAGCTTAGAATTGACCTCTACGGAGTTGAGTGCCTTTAGCTGTCTGTGAAGATGGCAATTGAACGATATGTTCTCTTCTGCCTTTTAATTTCTTCCACACAGTGGTGAATCGCCGTCATTTCCGCCTGGAAAATTGTGACGTTCCTTAATAGACTTACTGGGAAGGCTATCCCTTGCTTTAGCCCTACTATACCGGCTCCTACGCTGTCTAACGTCTTTGACCCGTCTGTATACCAAAAAACATCCGCATGTATGGGTACACCTTTTTTCCAGTCTTCCCTGTTTGGTATAGTTACTTTGAACTTATTATCGAAGCTATATCTCGTAGCTATTGCATCGATGGGCTGTCCCATTACGTAGTCCGCCTTTAGCTCCTCGATTAGCTTCCAGTTGTCAGCACTATGCGTTTCGCTTATGTGTTGCTGGCTATGTATTAATTAGTGCATTACAGATCTCGCTTCACCTTGTATGAATATGTGTAGAGGTGGTAGATTCATTAGGACTTCCATTGCAGCTGTAGGAGTAATTTTCTGCGGAGGTAACACGGCCTACTTGCTTTACTCCACGCCTAGCAACAACACGATCTGGTTTTTGGACCGTTGTCACGCCCGTTTCATTGACGTTCCATATTATGTCCCCTGGTCCAAATTTATACCTATCTAATACGGTTTTCAAATTGGAGAAAAAAACTGAAAACGTCGTTTTGTTAAAACCTGTAGCTCTGGCTAGGCTCGTTGCTTCAGGTGTTCTTATCGAAAGACGGCGGTTCCGTTTCAAAAATCTTTACCGGCCATTTGGTGTTTGTTCCAATTATCTGGATATTTTATCTTCAAATAACAAATATGCCATCCTTCTAACTTCTCTTGGTGAGAATCTATAATAAATATATCTGCTGCTTTTAATAAATATGCAGATAGGTTCTTTTCTTGTTCAGAAGTAAATACCTGCAATAAAATATCATTTTTTAATTTTAAAATCAGAAAAATAATTTGAAGAGATACCTATAGGTCGGTGTTTCGGAATTCGGTCCGGGTACCTAGCAAAAGGCTACCTGCTCACAGGGACCTTGTCCAAATCCGAAAGGGTGATTTCGTAATTCGGTCCGCTGTCGAAGCAGGTAGATTTCATGTGGGTATTAAAAGATTATTTTTAGCAATCGTTCTTCTGAAGTGCAGAGTGTAAGACGTGTTTATTTGTGTCCGTTATTGTGATTTTGTTTGTTTGTTTGACATGGAAAATATTAATTTCACCTCTATGACGAGTGAAAAGGGTAAGCGTTTATTAATAATAGATGGGTTTAAATTTTGTTTTCAAAAATCATTATCTCAAAAATACGAAGGTGGTTTGGTAGGGGTAGGTTTGGTTGGGTTATTATTGAAAATTATTATAATTTATTCTTCAAAAATTGACTAGAAATACGAAGGTGGTTTGGTAGGGATAGGTTTGGTTGGGTTATTATTGAAAATTATTATAATTAATTCTACAAAAAAATTGACTAAAAATACGAAGGTGGTTTGGTAGGGGTAGGTTTGGTTGGGTTATTATTTCACGTACTGTTTTTATTTTTGACTATACGCATTTAGCGTAAATTTTTAAACATGCCAGTACAACAACAATAAGTGTGTACTGTTGGTCCTAAGCCCAAAAAAATGTGAAGGAAAATAAAAGTCAAATTAAACAAATAGTAGGTACATGGGACCCAATTCCGAAATCGCATTTTCGCTGGTGTGACCACACTTCGAATTTAATCCGTTACAGGTAGTCCCTTCTCAGGTAGCGGGACCGAATTCCGGTGCGTCCCTATAGGTATACCTTCCTGTTATGTATATATTCAACATCATCTGTTTTGATTGGATTAGGATTATTACAATTAATATCTTCATCGGTAAAATTTTTACAATACGTCTTAAAGTAGGATAGGGAATTTGATGGTAGAGTTTGTTTAACCATCCTTTGCCGTTACGTCATAATTGGTGACGTATTCTGCTAGTTTACGTTTGTCTTATATAGGGCATGTCCATCAACTGACAGTTGACAATACCCCTGAGGAAAAACAATTATTTGGTTAGATTTCAGATTTGTAATTTGGTTGTTTTGTATTGATTTAATGATCCTTTTTATTATAAACAGTCATATATAACTTTTAAAATACCTAAAGCAACTAAAACAACGTCGAAAAAAGCACTAAATCAAAATCAAATAACCATTAGAACCACGTGTTGAGCAAAGAACGCTTGTTTATATCAGATGTTGTATGTTCCATGTCAGATTCCTCAGGGCATGACGTCACGTGGACATGCCCTATTAGTTGAATATTATTTTACACTTAACCTCAAAATTATAATCATTGACATATGATAAGGTGTGTTTGTATGAATAAATTAGTAATGCCAAAAATTGTATTTTGCTTTATGCGTTGCGTACTTTTTTACATAATGTATAATGCTTTAACTTGAAATCCCCGTTTTTTTAACTAATTTGTTTCAAATTTCTAGCTTGAGGATGTTTAACGCCCCTGAGCATGATTTTTTACTGAATTCAAAAAATTACGGACCTATAATATATATTAAAACTGTATTATACGATTATATTTTTTGGTTGAACCCAAAAAGGTTATGTAAAATTAGATAGAATATCTATATGCTCATGTTTTTGTATAGTAATTATTGTCTGTGTGATTGTGAGAAACAATTTCGTAAGTATTCCTGAGAAATGCAAAAAACACATGTATGGGAGAAAACAGGCAAGCAATAAATTTCTTTCTGAAAAAAACTCCCAATAAAAACAGGAAAAAGGAACGAATATAGGTAGATACTTACGTTGTAGACTGCATTTAACGGTAAAAGCGGCATTCCAATGAAAAATTAATTGAAAAAGGCGAAAATGACCAAAAATGCTGAACAAATCAAAATATGACAACTGAACTGTCAAAAGTAACAAATAAAATTTACGCCGACATTAGTTAAGAAATACGTTAATGACGTCACAATTCCGTCTCATCCATTTCATGAATGAGAGATAAAGCTAGACAATGTATGATGTAACGGCAAAGGACGGTTAAACAAACTCTATATTGAAGCTTTTCTAATGGAAAACCCTTATAGTTTAACCTTTTTTGCAGCTTGTAATATAACACTTGCACTGGTGTTACCTTTATTTGGTTTCCCTTTGTAATTTCTCATGCCTGCAATAGTAAAATAAAATTTCCACTTATTATTCATATTGATATACCTACTTGTACAATATAATTCTATTATCAATGTAGAGTTCTTACAATAGCCTTTTTGGTGTGCGTCATCGATTGTTAATGTCCTTCTAACACATTACGGTGAAAGAAATGGAAAAAAAGGCAGGTCTGTGATTAATCCTAATCAAAATATCACAATAATGAACTGTTTAAACGTATTACAAACGTTAACCCTAATCTTTGACAGAAAAATTTGATTGGTTGATGTTTAGTTTACGTGCAAGCGCGACCTATCAATCGGGCGAATTTATATCGTTCAAAATACGACGTAGACGTGCCCTTCGTAGGTTTCGTCTTTTTCTAATGTCCCACTGACAGTTCTCGTCAGGTCTGTACTTTGTTGTTTATGATTATTTATGGAAAGTGAATATTAATCTTATTGTTAGCATTTTATTTATTTAAATAATACAAAAATATGCCTAGATACACAGAAAAAGACATTTCATCTAAAATTGACTAACCTAGCCAGTTACAGTTAAAAACTTCATCTACGAAGTAAAACGCCAGACTCTCAAGTGCTTGCTCTACAGTATACTTCAACTTTTCATAGTTTAACTTTGTCCATTCAATTGGTATAGGGTTGTAAATTTTACAATAAATAAAATCCGTTTGTTTAGAGGTAGTTACCCATATGATTTACTTTGGAAAATCTAATAATATCCTTACTCCTAGTGTTATATAGTTATGAACATTTGATCGTGTGTTATATTCATGTTTATTTTTATGCATATATAAAATAGCTTCCAAAATGAAGAGGCAAAATTCTTAATGATATAAACAATGGTTTTGCATGTTCTTTGAAGCCTACGCCCACCATATCACGTATAATTTTCTTTTGCTGTATAAGAACTTCATTTGCCACATTTGTTGAACCCCGTAAAAGAATTCCATATTAAATGTGATCTTGAAGAATTGCGTCATATTCACCTTGCAACGCAAAACGCAGCACGTCAAATGTTTCGGGTAGTATATAGGTCGACAACGAATGTTTCTTTGAATTTCTTCCCGGGTTCAGAGCCGGCATACATGCAGGCCGTTCTAATCGTTGGATATCAATCTCATCCAAATATTGGTTAACAAAATTTGCTACGTGCGGTCTTGCGTTGTCGTCCATTAAAATGAAGTAATCTCCAGTAAATGGAGGATAGGGAACTACAGCTACAGCAATTATGTCTTCCTTTTTATTTCAAATTAATGTTGATTATTAAAATATTACAAATTAAATTTTTTCCCTAAAACAATTCCAGGCTTTTATTTGAATACGTGTATCTTCAAAAGAAATCAAGGTATCAAGGTGAAATAAAAACTGAAAGATATTTGAATATCCGTACCTCTGTTAATTTTTTAGTATTTTGGTAGTCATTGTATTTTTTTTTAAAGTAACCTTGGGCCAGCCTTAGGGAAAATGTTTGTAATGGTTTCATCATCTAATAGGTAATTCAAAGGATTCGGTAAATTAGAATTAAGGGTTGTAGAGTTCATACAATAGCCTTTTTGGTGTGCGTCATTGATTGTTGATGCTCTTCTAACACATTACGGTGAAAGAAATAGAAAAAAAAAGGCAGGTCTGTGATTAATCCTAATCAAAATATCACATTAATGAACTGTTTAAACATATTACAAACGTTAACCCTAATCTTTGACAGAAAAATTTGATTGGTTGATGTTTAGCTTACGTGCAAGCGCGACCTATCAATCGGGCGAATTTATATCGTTTAAAATACTATGTAGACGTTCCCTTCGTAGCTTACGTCTTTTTCTAATGTCCCACTGACAGTTCTCGTCAGGTCTGTACTTTGTTGTTTATGATTATTTATGGAAAGTGAATATTAATCTTATTGTTAGCATTTTATTTATTTAAATAATACAAAAATATGCCTAGATACACGGAAAAAGAGCAGCATCTTATTTTGAAAGGTATCAAATATTTTCAATTAGAAAAAGAAGCTGGTAAACCATTGATACCTTTAACTTCAGTGCACCAAGTAAGTATTTTTTATAAAACAATAAGTGAAATATAAATCAAGTTAATCCTATTTCATTAGGATAGTGAGAAAGAGTGAATGAGAAATTAAAAAAAATTATTATTCACTTTTTAGTGCATTTCCTAATAAAAGTGTGTAATTAAAAAAGTGTTTTTGTATTTTTTATTCATTAATATTGTTTGTTTACTTATTTATTTATTTTAGGTGAACATGTAACTCTACATACACCGAATAAAAAACTCATTGATTTGGATGGAATCGACATGTCTGTTGGTTCAATGGATAATGTTTTAAGGGAACTTAAATTCAGATGGTTAAATTGCAGTATTTCCAATAGAAACTATCTTATGGAACAACCACATGTAGCTCAAAAAAGATTACATTTTCTGAGAGAATTCAAGAACAATGAGAGTTCTCCTTACCCTCTACAGCCTGTTTTTTTGGAGGAGACTTGGATTTTTAGTATGGTAGTTTTCGCAAAAGTTGGCAAGATGGTATCACTAAGGCAGTAAGGAAGACAAGTGGTGAAGGTGTACGGTACATTATTTTACAAGCAGGTTCTGAGAATGGTTTTGTCGAAAATTGTAGTTTGATTTTCAAAAGTGGGAGTAAATCTGGAGACTATCATGATTTGATGAATTTGTAATAAGTACCAAGGATGGAATGATGGAAAACATCACCCAGTATAACAAATTTCAATTATATTCATTACAAAATTAATTTCATAAAAATATAATTTATATTTAGGTAGCGTAGCAAATTTCAATCAGACTAAACAATGCGGACAATAAACATTGACACAAGTACAAAGTAACCCAAAAAGGTAACCTAGTTTTGAATACACGAGTTCGCTGAGTAAGGAAAGCGATCGTGGGTCACAAAGTACACGTGTGTCCAATAAGAAAACAAGAAGCGTAAAAAGTGGTGAAAAGCCGACTGGGCAAGAATTGCCAAAATATGGAGGCGACGGAGGAAAAAAATAACGACAAGGCAGTTGGGTCCCGAGCACGGTTGCGAGCGGTTGCCTCATAGTATTCGCGGTTAGCGGTCATCTGGAAAAATCCAGAGTTATATTTTGACTTGTAAGACGAAAGTAGCGCGGAGTCAAAATAATTTTCGTTTCGACACCGGAGTAATTGCTTCGAGAGAGCGTCTACTGTAGCGCTTAAAGGGTAAGTCGGTAAAGAGGGTAGCGAACGGCCAAGTAAGATTTGCTAGAGGCGAACAGGCTTCGATAAAAAGCCTACCCTATCCGATACAGTGTTGGTGTCAGTTAATAAGCCGGATAAGAAGTCTCCAGCATCATTGGAGAGCATCCTACCTGCATTTGGTGAGTCTGATTGATATTATACTAACTGTGAAACAAATATTTTTGTAGTTTGGTTAGCCCGTATTTTATGGCCACCTCATGCACATATTAATTTTTATATTTTATTTTGGAACTTTATTGTTACTTGATATTTACTGTTGTAAAGGATTCAGTGGTAATCCCCACAACTGAGGTGTGAGGAGCATTTAGCCCACACCGAAAAGTTTGAAAATAGAGGATTCATATTTCTATGAAAGTTATTAAGTTTTCATACGTAACCTATAATTACGATTCTCGCCCATTCTCAATTAACTGAATTTATAAGCATAACTATATTTTTTTTATATATTATCAGTATTTAATATTATTAGTATTATCATTATTAAGTTTCTATTAAGTATTTAATATTATAGTTCATTATTTATTTTCTATTCTTGGTTTTCTTCTTTTTATAATAAACCCATTTAAATTCTATAACGCTTAGTTTGCTTTCATACATAGCAGTATTACCTTATCCTGAACTTTATGCCAGACGTAACCCTACACACAAAGACCTCTCATTATCAACAACAACTGATAGCAGCGGAGGCCGGATCTATCCTTTCGGACTTTTCTTACAGGAGTCGTTGATTCCTGTTTCCCACGTACTCGTGGGTGGTGACAGCCAGCTACGCTGCCTTCTTGTTATTTTCAGGGACACACCAGGAGAAATTTTACTTTTTTTAGGTTCCGGCTCGCGAAATTCGGCACCAAGGTGTTCTCTGAAGTAGCAGCATTTACGGTGGACCAGTCGTTTTTAGTCTCTCTATTACTGGTTATTTACATAGGTTGTCTTTACCGGTTATTACATTGGTTATTATATTGGTGACTAACGGCCGCCGGTATTACATTGGTGACAGCGGTTTTCGGATTTTTTTTTATTTTTCTTTCAGTATTAATTTGGTAGATGGAAGAACAAAGGGTTACGTCATTACCACATTCCTCCGCTCCCATAGATAAATTTCAGTTTTAATTTTTAAAATCTATTAATTTTTTTTAAGAAAATAATATTTGATAAAATTACCATAACAATACAGCTAAATATAAATAATAAATTGCGAAAAAATTTGCATATACAACGTTATTTCATAAGAAAAATAACTAGCTTTGTTTTGTCACAGTAATTTCGCTGAGTAATTGTCGGTGAAATACTTATGGGTGCAAGGTCACTAGAAATATAAAGAGAGTGAAATCATATTAGTAGACAGGGCCGTCTTTTAGAATTTATTTAATTATTAAAATAATTATATGCAATTTTTTTTATTAGATATGAAAGGAAATTTTGTTATATTGAAAGTTACAATAATTAGGCACAAATAAATAAGTAGTAAATTACTATTTTATTAGCAAAATATTTTTTTTTAATAATTAATTAGTTAATGTTATTCTATTTTTGTTTGCACAATTGCAAAGGAATGTACTTTAACTAGAGGTACATAATCTCAAACCGCAGAATCAAAAAAAAAAAAAAATCCAACTCACAACCATCCCCAACTCGCAACCGACCCAACTCAACCCCCTCCCCCCAAGAGTTTTGTTTGTTTTGATTCTTTTTCAGAAGAGTCTACAAAAGGTAAGCTAGTTTAGAGCTGTGTGCTTATTAGAGTTAAATATACCAAACTACAGAAATGCCTACTAACACTAATATAGGTGCTAATCAACAAACGTCCGGTACAGCCGTCACATTTGCAGCTGAAGCTTCAACGGCTTCTGGACCATTGGTGGTGCAATTGCCGCCACAACCACTAGGGGTAATTGAAAGAAAATACTTATATGGTAACTAGAGCACAGACAAAGCTAGCAAATAAAAATATTGTTGGTAGTCTTGATTCTAATACAATGATAGATACTAAATTGCAGAACAAGAAACTACAGAGTACAGTGCCTGCTGAAAATTTAGTTAAAAGAGGGTACCCATTTTGCTTCCAACGAGAGGCCAGCAAATAAGCTGAACGTGTAAATACACGTGTTACGAGGTATCAAAGAAGAAATAATAATTGCAAGTTTAATATTGTAATAAATACCCCATGAAGGGAAGTGCTAAACGCAAAAGAAAAGAAGAATAAAGGAAATATAATTGCCAAAATTAGGCAGATAAAGGAATAAATACCCCAGAAAGGGAAGTGCTAAATGCAGGAAAAAAAGGAAGAATTAAAGATGATAAAGTTGCCAAAACTAGGCAAATAAAGGAATAAATACCCCATAAAGGGAAGTGCTAAATGCAGGAGAAAAAATTATTAAAGGAAATGAAGTTGCCAAACTAGGCAAATAAAGGAATAATAAACCCAAAAAGGGGATGTGCACAATAGGTAAATAAAAAGTTATAGAAAGCGTACAATAAAGGCCAAACAAGGCTAACAAAAAAGTTGTACAGGAGATAGTATAAGAGTAGGTAGGGAGAAAAAAAAAAAAAAAAAAAATTTTATACATTTACACTGCAGGTAAAGTAAAATTTTTTTTTCTACGTATTTGAAGCAAAACCTACGACAACAAATGTTTATATATCGCTTGCATACCGATACATGGTGAAGTTCAAGTTCAAGGACACAAAAGCAGCTGATATTTGAATAAACAATTACTGATGCTCCAGTGACAAAATGCGAGATTACGATTAACGTAAGTCCGCCAGGACCGGACTGGCATGAAGGTATACTAATTAAAATGTCGAAAGCGACATAGGTGAATATTTCTATAACAAAATATCAAAGGAAAAGAGTTTGGAAAAAAAAAACACGGATCAGTGAATCCAAATTAAAAGGTGCACAATATGGAGAAAACTACTAGGAGAGTAGATAGAAAGGAAAATTTATAGCGGAAAGTGTCTGCTACAACAGAGAAACGCATTAACCCACCCTCACGACACAGAAATGGCAATCAAAACAAACGTATCCGTAGTAGGTCGACGCTCTACCTACCAGAATTAAGGGGAACTGTCAAAATGAAGTACGTAAAAAACCGGCGCGATGCCCTATGGTTACTGTGGATACTAACAGGCAACATCCCTGGACCACGTTGAATTGACACTCTACTACATTAAGGCAAGCACCCAAGATAAGGTAACGCTAGTAGCAAGGACAACCGGTTCATTATCTTAATGAGATATTTTGATCATCTGTACAAAGGGGTTTCGCAAAGTGAAAAATTGGGGTTCTCGGCAGTTGTCTCTAGATAGATTCCCTCGTACATGGGGGAAGCAAATAATTTCAAAGAGAAAAATCGGAGCAGGAGATCTTGGAAAATTAATAGATAAAATATGTTATTAAACCCGAGTTGAAAACAAAAAAAAAAAACAAATAGACTATACATATAGCAAGGGAAACAGAATACAGAGTGAAGCAGATCTGTTAGATAAATCTAGAAAGGGTTTATCTCATCTAAGAAAGAAAGCAACGAACAATTTTTTGTTATTTTTTTAATTTTTCTTAATTTTGTAAATTATCTACTTAGAGAAAGCTAGAAAGGGTTTTTCAACGTAGATAAGTAAGGTTATAGGAAACCAAGGACATTCTTCTTACGTAAATTATTTTAAATTAGTAGTAAGTGAAATTGGAAGGGGTCATTCAACTTAGATAAGGTTACAGGAAGCCAGGAAATTTTTTTGATTATAAACTTTTTTTGAGTCAGCTATTGACAGTACACATTAAGGGGATTATTTAATTCAGATAAGACCACAAGAAGACACTAATAGTTTCAAGGTTTTTTTTATAATTCTTTTAAGGCAATCATTGACATTGCATCCAAAAGATTTTATATAATTTGGACAGGGCTACAAGAAGCCATTAACATTTCACTGAAAAAGAAATCTTACTACACATAGGACTTATAAAAGCAAATAATTACAATTATGTAATGTGATTATAAGTACCAACCGACAGATTAATATTATGTTAGGTAATATTATTGACCTCTATTACCTTATTTAACATTTTAAATATTTTTTTTATATATTTTTGTCGTATTTAGAATAAGAAAGTGCGTAGTGAATCGGAACTCATTAAATTAAAATTTTATAGAACGAGAGAAAACTAATCCACGACAAGGAGAAGAAAATGGTCAACCGACACAATACCATGACTACCCTAACGCTAATCTTCGCCATACTACATGGAACACATGGTTTAATAGCCTACGATTGCACGGACGCGAAAACCAACGCAACGGTAATATCGCTAAGAGACATTCAACCGTGCGCGCCCCCGGAAATGACGTACGTGAGTGAAACCGTGACAGTACAAGTAATTCAACGTAACGAATTTAGTACACAAAAAGTTTGGAGCTGCAACGTCGAAGTGACAAGATTAATTTTTCACTGTGGCATGCACAGCCACACATCCATAGTCAGTGACGGACTAGACACATACATAGAAAAATTAGGAGCAGAAGAGTGCAGGAATATGCACAGATACAAATCAATAAATCTCTACCATAGAAACATGGGGAATATAGTTATGAATGGTACGACAACGGTATCCACAACCCTCTATGGAACCTTACAAGATGATGGAACCTGTAAAGGTACAGAGTACCACGAGGATGGAAAGACCTGGACCGACGTAGTGGTCACCGCATCAATAAAAATCACGGCTTTTGACTACCTGGCGTCCGTCAGCCTAGACGACAATGAAATACACTTAAAAGAAGGAGTTACAGGACAGTTTCTCAAAGGATACTGTTTCGATTCAACGATAGGCGAATCTACCTGGGAAAAATACACACCACGTACGTGTGAGAACCACTTAAGTCAATTATATATAGGTTCGGCAGAAAAAATCTCGAACAAAAACACCCATGAAGTAGTCATCGTAGTGGAACAAAAAGCAAGGTTATTTGCGTTAACACTTCAAAACAGAGCATTCATATGCAGAGCAGAAATTTGGCAAACCGAACATCCAAGGATATTAATAAACTTTATCAAAGAGGGACAACATCTGCAGCCAGAAATGCCCCTCCTACCCCAAAATATCGAACTAATCAACTATGTCAACAGCAAATTCTTATACATCGAGCAAGCGTATCAAAGACAAATGGAATCACTGTATATCGACACAGTACACCGAAGATGTCTCACGAAACGAGAAATCCTAAGGAACCGTTTACTTATGGCACCCTCACTACCCAATGCAGTGAGTCAATTAATGCAACACACTCCAGGATACACCGGCAGGGTGTTGGGAGAAGCCCTATACATTGTGAAATGCATACCCAGGCCAGTAACAATAAGAAGAGCTGACAAATGCTACCACGAATTACCAATAATAGTAGCCAACCAATCTAAATTCATGGCACCTATTAGTCGTATAATACAAGACTACGCAGAAGAAATAGACTGCAATAGTTACAGTGCTTCACTGTACTACATAGACGGTAACTGGGTCAAATTGACGCCATATCCAGTAATTTCCACACCTCCAGCAGAAATAATGGTGGAACAAGAAGAACTCATCAACTTAAAACCACTACAACCAGTAGGAGCAGAAGGCCTATACACACAACAAGAGATTAAGGAAGCACAAAGAATGTTATCATTTGGCACAGAACGGAAAGCAGTAGAGAATATACTCATAAGGCGAACAGCGGGGCTACCAGCAACAGACCAAGGATACAGAGTCACGAGTATGTTCAGCTAAAAGGAACTAAAAGAACTCGCCCATTCCACCATAAGTCATATATGGGGATGGTTCTCAGAACTTGGTTCATTCGTAAGTGGACTTATAGGATTCTACGTTGTATATAAAACTTTACATTATCTATGTGGAGTAATAATAAATAGTTTAAGAATTTATCAAACCATAGGCTGCGGAGTAGCTATATTCGCAGGCATATGGTCAAGCCTAACGTCTTGGGTACTACACAGGAACGACCTGAAGAAGAAATCCAAAGAAGAGATTGAACTCACTAAACACGACGAGGAAAACTCTCAAGAAACTCATGGACAAGCATCCAGCACTGCTCACTGGACTGACTCGCGCGACAGTATAAACTCTCCATAAAAAGTGCGCGGAACAAACTTTTATTACCATAGTTTTAAGTTAATAATTAACAAAAACACTTTAACGTTAAGTGCAAACAGAGTGCGTGGCAAACAAAAATCGCAATCGTACGGCTAACAACAACTAAAAAGGAGTCAACATGACAAGGAAATGTAAATCCCACTAGAACTTGGTGCAACAAGCAACTTATCATACTTTCGGTCCTTAGACCACCTTAAATTATTCAGACAACTGTTTGTCAAATCTCAAATCGTCCTCGCCCCATTCCACGGGCACAGTATTGAAACCATAATGGTTTCCCCCCCCAATGTTTCCGCCAAACTAGTAACGCACTAGCAGCATTGTACTTCACTGTACGAATTATTTTTCAACCACCAAAAATGTATAGCACATTACAATACTAAAGATGGATGAGGCCAATGGTAAAATGGCCAAACCACCCAGCAGAGCCGAGGAGCAGCAAAGCGCAACAGGGGAGTCATAGGTATTACATCAAGACATAAGGAAAATACTGTGCGGACGAACAATGAAAAAGTGTATCAGTGCCACGGTGAATTCGCGGTATTATGTAACGCAGTGTCGCAACTTTGTACTTAGATAAGTTTAGCGTAAGGGGAGCACGTAAAAGGTATTGGACAGGTAAGTCCAACACTTTTTCAAAGGGGGTGGCAATGTAATAAGTACCAAGGATGGAATGATGGAAAACATCACCCAGTATAACAAATTTCAATTATATTCATTACAAAATTAATTTCATAAAAATATAATTTATATTTAGGTAGCGTAGCAAATTTCAATCAGACTAAACAATGCGGACAATAAACATTGACACAAGTACAAAGTAACCCAAAAAGGTAACCTAGTTTTGAATACACGAGTTCGCTGAGTAAGGAAAGCGATCGTGGGTCACAAAGTACACGTGTGTCCAATAAGAAAACAAGAAGCGTAAAAAGTGGTGAAAAGCCGACTGGGCAAGAATTGCCAAAATATGGAGGCGACGGAGGAAAAAAATAACGACAAGGCAGTTGGGTCCCGAGCACGGTTGCGAGCGGTTGCCTCATAGTATTCGCGGTTAGCGGTCATCTGGAAAAATCCAGAGTTATATTTTGACTTGTAAGACGAAAGTAGCGCGGAGTCAAAATAATTTTCGTTTCGACACCGGAGTAATTGCTTCGAGAGAGCGTCTACTGTAGCGCTTAAAGGGTAAGTCGGTAAAGAGGGTAGCGAACGGCCAAGTAAGATTTGCTAGAGGCGAACAGGCTTCGATAAAAAGCCTACCCTATCCGATACAGTGTTGGTGTCAGTTAATAAGCCGGATAAGAAGTCTCCAGCATCATTGGAGAGCATCCTACCTGCATTTGGTGAGTCTGATTGATATTATACTAACTGTGAAACAAATATTTTTGTAGTTTGGTTAGCCCGTATTTTATGGCCACCTCATGCACATATTAATTTTTATATTTTATTTTGGAACTTTATTGTTACTTGATATTTACTGTTGTAAAGGATTCAGTGGTAATCCCCACAACTGAGGTGTGAGGAGCATTTAGCCCACACCGAAAAGTTTGAAAATAGAGGATTCATATTTCTATGAAAGTTATTAAGTTTTCATACGTAACCTATAATTACGATTCTCGCCCATTCTCAATTAACTGAATTTATAAGCATAACTATATTTTTTTTATATATTATCAGTATTTAATATTATTAGTATTATCATTATTAAGTTTCTATTAAGTATTTAATATTATAGTTCATTATTTATTTTCTATTCTTGGTTTTCTTCTTTTTATAATAAACCCATTTAAATTCTATAACGCTTAGTTTGCTTTCATACATAGCAGTATTACCTTATCCTGAACTTTATGCCAGACGTAACCCTACACACAAAGACCTCTCATTATCAACAACAACTGATAGCAGCGGAGGCCGGATCTATCCTTTCGGACTTTTCTTACAGGAGTCGTTGATTCCTGTTTCCCACGTACTCGTGGGTGGTGACAGCCAGCTACGCTGCCTTCTTGTTATTTTCAGGGACACACCAGGAGAAATTTTACTTTTTTTAGGTTCCGGCTCGCGAAATTCGGCACCAAGGTGTTCTCTGAAGTAGCAGCATTTACGGTGGACCAGTCGTTTTTAGTCTCTCTATTACTGGTTATTTACATAGGTTGTCTTTACCGGTTATTACATTGGTTATTATATTGGTGACTAACGGCCGCCGGTATTACAAATTCGAATAACTTAGAAAAATGGTTTGAACAACAGCTCCCGCCAAATTTAAAAGAACCTTTTTTAATAATAATGGACAAAGCATCTTATTATTCAAGTTTAGTTGAAAAAATCCCTAATTCATCGTGGACTAAGCAATCTTTAATTAGTTAGTTACAAGAAAGGTGTATACCTTTTCCAGCATCTAGCATGAAAGATGAAATTATGAAAATTGTGAAGAAACATAAAATACCGGATAAAGAATACAAGTATGTAATTTATTGTAGGAGGTAAGGATCAACAGTGTTAATGTAAGCGTGCTGTTTTATAGATTAGATAGACTTAATCACTCATAATGTTCCACTTCTTCAGTTATGGTTCAACTAATTTTGAGTATCAAAAAGTCAGAAATCTAGTTACAATATCAACTATTCGGGGCGAAGGAAAACCAGAAAACCCGAACAAAAATCAAAATTCAGTTGGAACAAAAATTTCCTATTATTTTAATTATATTATTGTAGATTACACCAGAAAAATGGAAAAAATATGTTAGGCATACCCAAAACATTATAGAGGAATATTGGGAAATAGCAAAAATTATTGACACTAGTGATACTTGGCCTGTAATTGTTGACTTGAATGAGTCGGAATGTGAATCAGATTGAGACTTATGGGAAGATGACTGCGAAAATTGAACTTTCATAATCCTTTTCTTTTTAATTTTTTATTAGTTGGTTGGTTTCTTGACAATTTACTATGTTTATGTTTGTTTTCTACTGAACGTGTAACTGAAGATACAATACTCTAGTTAGTGTTTGGAAAGAAGCTATTCAATGGCAGAGCAAGTGGTCGTAGCTTCAAAAAGCTATAGAATAATATCTATTTTGTTAAATTTTCAATATATCCGAGGTGCCTTAGACAACCAAGAAACTGTAGTATGTGCATTTTTGGACATAGAAGGAGCTTTTAACAACACTCCTGAGACTCCCCTCAGAAACTCAGTAGAAGTAAGGGGGCCCAATAGATCTTTTAGGTCTCAGTGAATGTCAAAATACATACATACATAAATTTTCAATACACCACCTGTACATATTTTAATGAAGATTGAAGACAGTGGCCACATTTAAACAAATAAAACAATAAAATTCACTAACAATAAGAATTATAAGTGAAGAATACCTTTTTCCATAAAACTTTAGAATAAAATAGGGTTCCATATGGTGCAAACTTAATTGAACAGGCTGTATAATTCTTTTGCAGGACTATATTTACTAATGTAAAGTTATTTTAATAGGTAAATTGAATATACAATTTGTTTTGTTTTGCAGTGTTTTCATATCCCAAGCAAAGAATACACCAACTAACAAGAAGCGAAGCCCGGCGCAATCTCTTTGATGTTTTGGTAACAAAAATTTATGACCTTGAGAGACAGACGTTGATAGATAACTTACTAAATACACTGAGAAAATGATCAAATTTTTAAATATCGGCGATATAATTGGTCGACAAAGTGAAGTATGACAAGTATCTCATTATAAAAATGGCTTCTTTCAAACATGCGCATACAAAAAAAGGAAAGGCAGCTTCGCTTCTTGGTTGCTGGTGTATTCTTTGTCCCAAGTATTATTAATTTCATATCATTTTCGAATATGGCTGAATACGATCCTGATCATTTTATTTATCAAATTTAAGGTTAGCTATATGTCAATATAGCAGGAGCGTGTAAATGTAGCTCTTTACCAACGTTGCCAAGTGTAGTCCTAAACTGAAAGGGCGCCATCGAGTATCTCCGGTGGCGCTCGGCTTTCATGCGACGGTTCTAAAGCTTTTAACCTTCTATACGATATCATTAATGTGTGCAGAGATTAGCCCAGCGTAAGTGTGCTGGGCTCCTAACACAGAGGTACCAGGTTCGAGTCGTGTCCGAGTCAAGATATTTTTATTTTTATTTTCTTATTGTTTTTTTCAAAAATTGACTAAAAATACGAAGAATTTTTCGATTCGGATTAGGGTAGGGGGTAAGGTAGGGTGGTTTTGGTTAGGTTATTATTGAAAATTATTATAATAATCTGTCAATTACACAATTCAATTTTTCGATTCGGATTAGGGTAGGGGGTAAGGTAGGGTGGTTTTGGTTAGGTTATTATTGAAAATTATTATAATAATCTGTCAATTACACAATTCAATTTTTCGATTAGGGAAAATGTATCTATGCATTCGTGAGTTTTCCTTTTTGTATGATAATTCTGTATTGTAAACTCGAACAATTTTCAGTACGTTTTGCTAAACATAATTTTAAAAATGACAAATATTGATTTCTTATCACATTGCTTTTTAATCAACTGTGATAAATATCATTATTAAAATATTTTTACTTTCCAAAACACAAACGTTTTAGTTTAGGACTACACTTGGCAACGTTGGTAAAGAGCTACATTTAAACGCTCCTAATATAGCAAATAAAGGTGCTTTCTTTATATTACTTTGTGCACTGGTACAGCACTGAGGTAGTTGCACCTGTGCTCCTCTCAAATAAAACGTATTTTAGTGAACACTAACTGCACAAGCGTAGTGAATTTTGAGATTTGACATAAGTATGTTATCTGTGATTTGACATTTGATTTTATTTCATGTTTTGTTTGTATTGTCATAGATTAGTAACCCAATGGTTTGTATTCTAATTCTACAAATTTTATCTGGAATATTGATTTGAGTGTTATAAAATTATAAAAAGGATAATCCATCCATAACAATCCCCAATTTTTGTTGTGATGTCGGATTCTGAAGCTGAACTGGTAATAATGGTAGTTAACAAGTTAACATGTCACATAAATCAGTAGATTTAAATTTACATTTATATATTTTAGGCTTTGTGGGATGGACCATGTAATAATTTTTCTGATTTTGACTCTACCAGCTCATCGGACAGTCAGTTTACTGATTCTGATGAAAGCGGGCCGAGGAGGAAACATCCTAAAATAGAAAATTATGTGGAAAAAACTGTAGCAGAATATGATGACAATGAATTTAAATCCCATTTTCGCATATCTCGCAAAACAACTTATGATATTATCAGTAGGTATACATAATACACTTCATGAGAAAATTATAGAAATCTTGAATTTTCAGATATGTTTGAAGAATCACATTACAAACCTGTTTATTCTGCTGGAAGGCCCAATGTTTCTGGAGAGAAAACAGTATTACTATCTTTGTGGTACCTTGCCAATAGAAATGCATTCAGAGAAGTTTCAGATAGATTTGGAGTTGCCCTTAGCAGTGCTCACAACTGTCTGAACCGTTTTTTGGAATTTTTGGTATCAATAAAAGAGAAATATATTACTTGGCCCAACCAACAACAAAAACTGAAAATTTCACAGGCTTTTTCAAAAAGAAATGGTATTCCTGGTGTAATTGGTGCCATTGATGGCAGTCACATTGAAATTCCAAAACCTGAAGATGACCAGGATTCATATATCAATAGGAAAGGGTATCATAGTTTGCTGATTCAAGGAGTTGTAGACCACAGCAAAAAATTCATTGATGTATTTTGTGGGGAACCTGGATCATTACATGATGCAAGATTGTTGAGAAGATCGGCACTTTATGCAAAAATCTTGGAAGACCCAGGCTTCATTGGTGACCATTTTTTATTAGGCGATTCAGCATACCCAAATCTGGACTGGATTGTGACACCCTTTCCTGACACTGGCTTTCTGACTGAAGAACAGAAGCTTTTTAATAAATATCTCTCATCAAAAAGAGTAATTGTTGAGCATGCTTTTGGACTCCTCAAGGGACGTTTTCGCAGACTAAAGGGACTAGAGAACTTTAATATGAGATTATGTTCTCACATAATTTTGGGATCATGTATCCTACACAATATCTGCCTAGAGTCATCTATAAATTCATTAGAGGATCTACAAGAACATGATGAAAACCAGCCACCAAATGTTTCCTTCCATGGTAATCTTGGAATAGAAGGTGAAGTTCGAGAAAAAGTCACAAGACAAAAGAGAGTTTTCAATAAAATGTTCAATATGTAATTAAGGATGAATGTAAAAATAAAGTTTATGTAAAATAAAAACAAAAGTATATTTTCTCTCAATGAAATCCATAACAAAACAAAAAAAAATTAGTCTTACTGACTATATTCTCATGAAACTCATTAAATAAATAATAAATCAAATAACATTCAGAATATCAAACAAGTTGAAAAAATGAATCTCATAACTAGAAACATAAATAATAATCACAAATTGGGAGAGGTTCTTCTCATTGTTTCAATATCTATAATATATTAAATGAAACTACATAACAAGTCTATGTTCAATAACTGGGGAACTACTGATGCTGCTTGTTTTTTAAATATTCTTCTAATACTGTTAATTTCTTCATGTCAATTTCATTTCTCTCTTTTTCTAGAGACATTTTGTCTTCATGTCTTTTCTGCCGCTTCAAGTACTCTTCCCTCTTCAAATCTATATATTCTTTTTTCAACTGCTTTTCACTGAGCCTCTTCCTTTTTCTGTTTGAATTAAAGTTTTCTTTTCCTGGAGTAATTTCCTCAGCTCTTGGAAGCTCTTCTTCCCCCAGAGCTCTTTTTTTGTTTAACTGTGACTCATCAGAGGCTTCTGGATGTCCCTCAACAGCTTCTCCTTGATTTTCATCATTTCTCAGGCTTTCTAAATCAGGTACTTCAATTTCTGGATCAATAACGTTAGATGTATCTAAGCTATTAAGAGAGTGACTGCAACTATTTTTTGGTTGGTTGCCAACAATATCATCAATTATTTCATAAAATAAAAATCTAGAAGGTCCCTGTCCAGTTCTATTTTTTGTATCTTTAGCTTTAGTGTAGCTTCTCAACAAACCTTTCCACTTATTCTGTACAACTTTTGAGTCTACAGTGAACCCAGCACTGATCAGATCATTTGTTATGTGTTCGAAAATATGTTTCCTTTTTCTTGGATCATTAAAATCCGAATAATAGGTTGCCATAGACTTTATGAGGTAGATCGTTTGATCATAACTCCAAAAGTTTGTGGATCTCGTGTTCTGAATGGCTGAATGTGGTTGAACATTATCAGACATGGAATACTCATGATGATCTGAACAAGGATCAGGAGATGAGATTTGTTGACTACTGGAAGGTTGGTCTTCACACTCTGATGTTTCCTGATCTGTCGTACTTCTAGCATGTATTAGAAGTGAATTAGCAAATTGAGAATCTAAAAATAATAGGTATATTAAATTTAAGAGAATGCCAAAAATATGAAATTTTGATCTTACCCACTATAGCCCTATTATAATCGTCATTACTAACGATTATTGTATAAATTTTATTGTTCAAAAAATCATTTAATTGGAGTTCTTTATTCGAAACACTCATTATTTTGCTCGTTCTACAAACTACAAACATAAACAAAACACAACACCATAACCAAAAAGTGCTTGTTGCACCAAGCTCGTTGATTGTGTATGAGGGGAAAGGGGAAGGTTGTTGGTGTTACACCGGGGCTTCATCAACGATCTAAAAAGAAAGGGTCTAGTACTATGTTTCATGATCCGGAGTAGCTCCGGTGTTAGTCCAAGCGCCAAAAAGAAAGCATGTTTTAAACAAAACACAACACCATAACCAAAAAGTGCTTGTTGCACCAAGCTCGTTGATTGTGTATGAGGGGAAAGGGGAAGGTTGTTGGTGTTACACCGGGGCTTCATCAACGATCTAAAAAGAAAGGGTCTAGTACTATGTTTCATGATCCGGAGTAGCTCCGGTGTTAGTCCAAGCGCCAAAAAGAAAGCATGTTTTAGCTACGTTCGCGGGTCACAATCCGAACCGATTCCGAACCAGTCTGGAATTAACTCCAAATTGTCTAGAGCGCATGATTAGTTCCGAACCAGCAAATAATTTTAAGTATACCGCGAACGGTCTTAGAACCACTGATCACCTTTCAGGACTTGAACGAAAACAAAACACACTTCTGACAGCTAACAAATGAAAAATAATGAAAATACACTAAAAATAAACAAAACATAAAAACCAAAATAGACTTTAAATTTACCTCACACTAGACTTGGACAGTGGACAGCTAAATTAGAGTTTGATATTTATTTACAACGTTAAAACGCAACAAAGCAAACAATAAACAAGTGAAACAACAGGTAACCAAAATAAAACAACTGACATATCGATCATTTGCGCATGAGCAGCCGAACCGAACTTTCAGTCCTTACCAAAATCAGAGAACTGCTAGGACTGATTCCGAATCAATAACGAACCAATCCGATATGATCCGCGAACACCGAACTATTATTAAAAATTCAGAATTATATTAACCGCGAACGACACTTTTCAGAATACGCATGCGAATAGTCCCTGAACTGGTTCGGATTGTGACCCGCGAACATAGCTATAATAAACGACATGCTCCAAACCCGGATATACGTCACAAACGATGACGCACACCAAGAAGGCTATTGCTATTACACGTGGTTTACTGGTTTAGATCATAGAGTATAGTTTAGATTAACAGTAACAGTTTTTATAATTTTCGTCTGATATTTCTATATACTTTGTTATTACTTTCTTACATATACTGCATTAGAAATTATTATGGAAACAAATCAAGAAATTAAGGTTAATTTCAAGGAATGTATGGAGGAAATTATCGATATCAAACATGAATTTGATGGACATATTCATACCTTAAATTTTCAAAGTAATTTATTTGGAAAAATGATCAGTTCAATTAAACAAGAGAAAACTGAAGATTTAAATATTGATCCCATAATTAAAATCAACCCATACAAAATAAAAACTAAAATGAGCTATTCAAAAAGGAAACAAAAAAAGCCATCCAAGTTAAGAGGTGAGTAAAATTTGATGAGTAGGTACCTAATATGTATTCTGTATCAGTTATTAATAATAACCTGTCTGTCGACGCTTTTATAAAAAATTTCAAAGCAATTAATTCAACAAAGCTTTATGCAAATATAATAACCTACAAATAGTATAGAAATTCTTCTTTGCATCATAAAACTTTATTTCATAGCTTCAAAACTTGAGATTTCAACTGTGAGTTGATTTTCAAGGAAATATCTTCACAGTATATTTGGTTACATTTTCTAGAGCATCCTTATTTCTATTTCCAATGGTAGGTACCTTGAATTCTCTGGACAATTAATATACTAGAAGAGTAAATAGACATATCCTATGCCAACATAAACGTTAATAACTTTTATTTATTTTGCTTGAGTCCACAGATGTTGCCATGTCCTATCATTTAAATCTATTAACCATCCAATGACTTGAATTTTTTTGTGTTTCCACAACATGTTCGTTAATAATTGAAGACACAAGTTCATAAAGGGTCTATGTAACATTTAGATTATTCTTAGATAATCAATTTTAAATTTTTCACTTTGGATCTTTTTTGTTATAATAAATACAAAAACGAGATTTGGGGTATATATTGGCTATATTTAGATAATAATTTTTATGGCATCAGCAAAGTGACTGATCAAGAATATGTGGGATGTGGGTTAGATACTTAGACCCTTTATCAATTGAAAATTGAACAAAAGATGTATTAGTGTAAGTAAATAAAGGGTCTAAGTATGCAAGAACTATACATTTTGCTACACCGAGATGGAAAAAACACTGGATATTTGAAGGCAAAAAGCTTTTTATTGTTAGAAATACAAGAAAATCATAACATAGGCTAGTATACAAAAATACAAGAAAAACATCGTTAGATAAATGATAAGTTAGTAGGTATACTTTATTGATATTGATAATAAAATACATTTTATTATGCTATTCTAAAGAGTCTTTCTTTTTTTATCATTTTTGTTCTTTATATATTATCTGGTTCTATATTTTTAGTCCAAATTCTGGTATAAAAATGGCGAAAGGCTTCATCGATGTAAGGTATTTGTTGTTTTAAGTTATTAATTTTTTGTTCCGATAGCTGGTTTTTCTTATTTGAAATTGGAATCATTGTGTAGTGATTGCTATTGTTAGGTCAAAAAAAATGTTACTTAGACCCTTTATGAACTTGTGTCTTCAATTATTATATAATTGAGATAAATAGTGTATAAAAAGCAATTTATGTAATGTTTTACAGTATACAAAATTTCATTAAAACATGAATGAATGTTTATAAACAGGATGTCAATATAAAACAGCTTATATTGAATATTTACATTTTTTGACAGCTGTTTTTTTTATTTTTACAAAATATGTTAAGGCTGTTGTATTCAACTAATATTATGTAACAAGTTTTATGTTTAATAAAGTGAATGTTTGTTGAGCTAAAAATTCAATTCAGTTTAATAATCGTCCCTGTAAAGGGTGGTCCTTCGAATCAACAAAAACCAAAACCCAGGGGTGTAACGTCCCAACACCTACTCTAATCAGAATACAAATTTATATTAATAACATAAAATAAACAATGTGTAACTATACATGTTAATAATTCAATATCGAGGGCAACTAAAATTCATATTTCAAGTAATAAATAAATCTAGGCTAAGATAAATAATTCCATGAAATGAAATTCTCATACAACACAGAGCTGTTATTGGAATCAGTGACTTTTGATGTATGTATTTGGAATAAGAGAATCGATTTAGATGTTGGTTGTAAACAAAGTGTGTTGTCAGTATAGCAGGTTATTTATCTAGTCTGTTAAATTATCAAAGCTTGAATTAGTGTGCAAATGAAACTTTCATTTATTGCAAATGAATAAAGTTGACTTGTGTTCACTTGGTTGAAGTTTTAATTGATTATATTTTCTGTTGAAGTATAATCTAAGCAGATAGTTGTTTCTTTATTGAAAATGATTCAAATACAAAAAGTATTGATACTTTGTTTAGTTCCATATAAATAAATTTTCTTCTATAACTAATTTCAATTTCTTTTTAAATTCTGTTATTCCAATGTATTTGTTCCTTACAGGAAATTTATTAAAAGGAAGTTATATAAAATGGAATTCTTCAACTGGGATTATTATATGTGAAATTTGTGGAAATCTTTACAAAAAGAAAGTTGAATATTTTTGTCATTTCTCTACTAATCATGGCTTGAAACAGAGGAAGATGTATAGAAGTATATTCAACAAACTAAGAATCAACCATACCGAAACTGAAGCTCCTGATGAGGAAGTTGAACAAGAATTACAGGACACGATAAATCTTCAACATCAGCTTAATGTTATTGATAATTTCAAGTCACCACTTGGAGGTGAAGTTGATTTAAGTGACAATATTTGTAAGTGTTTGAAATCTGACAAAAAAACAAGTGAATGTAACATTTGTTTGAAACGTTATCAAACCACAGACCATTCAATTAAAAATTCAAGATACCCTACAGGAAAAAAATCATTCAAATGCAGTGTTCGCTCTAAACATAATTTAAATATACATTTGCATACAGGCGAAAAACCAGTCAAATGTAACATTTGCCTAGAATCTTTTGCACAGAAAAGTAATTTAAAAACACATTTGCGTATGCATACAGGCGAAAAACTTTTCAAATGTGAAATTTGCCTAAAATTTTTTTCACAGAAAAGTACTTTAAAAACACATTTGCGTATGCATACAGGCGAAAAACCATTCAAATGTGAAATTTGCCTCAAATCTTTTGCACTGAAAAGTACTTTAAAAACACATTTGCGTATGCATACAGGCGAAAGACCATACAAATGCGCCATTTGCTTACGACATTTGTCATGTAGAAGTACTTTAAATCGACATGTGCGCATCCATACAGGCGAAAAACCTTTCAAATGTGACATTTGCCTCAAATCTTTTGCACTGAAAAGTACTTTAAAAACACATTTGCGTATCCATACAGGCGAAAAACCCTTCAAATGTGAAATTTGCCTAAAATCTTTTACACTGAAAAGTACTTTAAAAACACATTTGCGTATGCATACAGGCGAAAAACTTTTCAAATGTAAAATTTGTTCAAAATCTTGTTCAACTCGTCAAGAATTAGAAATTCATACTCGAAGTCATACAGGCGAAAAACCTTTCAAATGTGACATTTGCCTCAAATCTTTTGCACTGAAAAGTACTTTAAAAACACATTTGCGTATCCATACAGGCGAAAAACCTTTCAAATGTGAAATTTGCCTAAAATCTTTTAAACTGAAAAGAACTTTAAAAACACATTTGCGTATGCATACAGGCGAAAAACTTTTCAAATGTAAAATTTGTTCAAAATCTCATTCAAGTGCTCATCAGTTAATGGTTCATAATCGAAGTCACACAGGCGAAAAACCTTTTAAATGTGAAATTTGTCTTAAATCTTTTACACTGAAATGCAATTTAAAAACACATTTGCGTATCCATACCAGCGAAAAATCTTTCAAATGTAAAATTTGTTCAAAATCTGTTCCAAGTGCTCATCAATTAACAGTTCATACTCGAAGTCACACAGGCGAAAGAGTAATGTGATCCATACAAATGAAAAATCCTCTAATATGTGATGTTATCTTGAAATCTATTAACATATTTGTTAGCTCACACTGAAGAAAAACCTGCGACTATAACTTGAAATCATTTTCAGTAAACGATGTCTTTAGTTTAAAGCTTTTTTTTCTGAATCCAATTGATGGATTTTTATAATTTCTTCTTCACAGTAGGTATACCTATATATGTTGATTTTCAAAGAAGAAATAACCACCTAATTATGTGATATAAGTTTAGATGTAATTTCTCTTTTTACTAATATTCCATTTGCATTAGTAGAACTTTTGTATTACTCATAACTGGACCTCCCTATTTCAAACCATTGTAAAATCACTTCCCAGACAGCACAAGTACATTTATAGAATATTCATAGAAGCACATGATGGAATGTTTGAATGTTCCTAGAATATTTCCACAACACAATCCATATATTCTACGCATATTGTATGGACATCCAAAGTGGACTGAGTTTCACATTCTATAAACATTCTCAAAATATACTGAAGAATTTTCTGAGAATATTCTTAGCCGCTCAATAGAATGTTTCCAGAATATTTCTTTCACATCCTAGGCACATTCTTTAAACGTTTTCCGAACATCCTGAAGGATTTTCTACGAATATTATCAAAATATTCTTAGCAGCTTGATAGAATGTTTCCAGAAAATATCTTCCATATCCTAGGTACATTCTATGATCATCCAATGAATGTTCACTAAATATACTAAAAAGTTGCTGAGAACATCCACTAAATATTCTGAGAATGTCTATAGAATGTGCTGAAATCTACTGGTTGATTTTTTGAAAAGTATTGTAAAACTTGAGGGAAATGAGAAAATGTACCTTTGTATTAGATTTATTAAAACAACAGAACACGAACTTTGTCAAAAAATACAGAAAATAAAAAAATTGTAGTTTAAAATTTATAAATTAAAGCTGATTATCAGCTTCTTTTTCATATCTTTCCTTGCTCTTCACCAACCACTGTTTAACAGATCCTTCCACTTCTGCTGCATTGGATGTTACATGAATGGTCATTACAGCATCTACAAAAAATATCACCTTTATTTTCAACTTTCATAATGAAACAAAAAAGATAACAGACTTGATTTGTCTCACAGTTGTGAATTAAGTCCAACAGTATATTTAATTGTTTCAATAACACAATTCTTATTTTGCTGGTGTTGCAATAATTTTGTCTAGTTCAGTATCATTGCTTCATGATGATCCACTTCACTTTTTCTTAATTATAATTGAATATTTCAGAAGGTTAATCAGTGCTATTCTGCTCGCATATTGCTGGAAACATTGTTGTATAAACAATATTGTTATGGTTATAACGTACAGCAATATGGTCAAGAAATTGTGTATTCTGTTTCTGCTTCCATAGCAAGAATGGTTCAAGGTTTTGTCAATAGCAATGTTATTACCAGCAATTACCAGCAGCGTGAATTTAACTACTGGCAACACTGTATTTCGGCTTTCTATAAGAAAATAGAAGATTTATTTGGATTTTAACCTATAAATGTGTATTATCTCTGCCTGTGATCTCTGCTATAAATTCCAGAAGTATTCTTATTGTGATTTTTATATGTCTGAATCTGATTTATTTATATTGTTTTCGTTTATATTACTGAAAAAATGTCGCGTAGTCGTAAGACAAGTAAAGCACAAATGGAGCTATTAATTAATTACTTAGAAAAAAATAAAATATTAATAACTGGGAAATGTCACCCCTTAAATGTTGGAGAAGTGGACAATAAATGGGAAGAACTAACCAATATGGGGTCCGGTAAGGTTCGCGACCCTCGGAATTTTGGAACGATTTTTTTTTATTAGAAAGCCTCACTGTTATAGAACATTTTAATAAAAAAAAATTCTTGGATCATGCACTTTTGAAAGAGAAAATCGCAATTGAAAGTACTAAAAATCCGCCATTTTTTTTAAACTTTTGACAATTATGTCTAGATATCAGATGGTCACAAATTTTAGAAAGAGCGGTAGATAGACAATGTTGCCAGTTTTCATCTTCATAACTCGTTACGGCTTGGAAATACTTTACACAAGATTTCAGAACTTTCCCATATAACACCAATATACTAACTATCTTTATGATCTTAGTTGAACATTAAAGTTAAATATCCCGATAAGTATATAAATATTGGTCCTATCACGAACATATTGCTGATAATTAAAGGAGAGGTCTTTTTAAAATAATCGCGAGAACAGAGTTCCAGTGGATTGTTTTATTCAATTTTAGTCATATTTCATATTTATATCGTTACAGTGATGGGTATTAACCGGTTAATAATTTTGTTAACCGGTCACTGGTTAATACCTAGTTATCAGTGCTATTCTGCTCGCATATTGCTGGAAACATTGTTGTATAAACAATATTGTTATGGTTATAACATACAGCAATATGGTCAAGAAATTGTGTATTCTGTTTCTGCTTCCATAGCAAGAATGGTTCAAGGTTTTATCAATAGCAATGTTATTACCAGCAGCGTGAATTTAACTACTGGCAACACTGTATTTCGGCTTTCTATAAGAAAATAGAAGATTTATTTAGATTTTAACCTATAAATGTGTATTATCTCTGCCTGTGATCTCTGCTATAAATTCCAGAAGTATTCTTATTGTGATTTTTATATATCTGAATCTGATTTATTTATATTGTTTTCGTTTATATTACTGAAAAAATGTCGCGTAGTCGTAAGACAAGTAAAGCACAAATGGAGCTATTAATTAATTACTTGGAAAAAAATAAAATATTAATAACTGGGAAATGTCACCCCTTAAATGTTGGAGAAGTGGACAATAAATGGGAAGAACTAACCAATATGTTGAATATGGTGGGAAATGGGGCAAGAAAAAATAAAAAACAGTGGAAAACTGTAAGTATCAATTCCTAACTAGTAGTGTATAAATAAAATCAAACAACTTATCAAACTTTTTCCTTTCTTATTCTAGTTTTTATATGAATGGAAATCAAAAACAAAAAGAAAATGTCGAAGCAATAGTAAATCAATCCAGCAAACAGGAGGTGGTGGATACACATGTGTGGAACTGAATGAGCTGGAAAATCGGCTCATGTCAGTTTTTGGGTGGGTGCATGTTGTAGGTTGTCCTGGCGCTCCACAGGAGGTTGACCCAGATGATGCTGAACCCATCGTAGAACAAGTCCATCTTGTGGAATCACCACTTCCTCACATTTCATTTGCAGATGAAGAGCCCGCCGAAATAATAGATGTAATCGTGGAAGATTATCCAGCTAGTCAAGTAGAAGAGTTGAATAGGCCAAAAAAAACAGGTATAGTTATCATAAATATTGTAAGATATACTTATATAAATATATATTACTGTTTTTTTAGGCATAAATAGAAATGTTCTTAGACCAAACAGGAAAAAAAAGATTAATGTCTAGTAATGCTACCAAATTAGATAGTGCAGCTGAAAGATACAGTCAGAGTACAGAGCAAATGGCAGAAGCCTTTACACAAATCGCCAATGCATTATCACATCACAGTGTATCTAAAGCTGATTGATAGACTGATTTTTTTAAGGTATATTTGTTTTGTTTTTTAAAATATGATTTTTATTTGTTTTTTAAGATAGAATAACTTTATTTTATCCTATTTAAATGTAAACTGTACAGTACACTAATTTTTTGTTGCATTTGTTTTGGTTTTAGAATATAATTTTATTTTTTAGAATATAACTTTATTTTGTTATCTTATTTAAATTTAAACTGTATGATAGACTGATTTTTTGTCAGTATATTTATAAATGTTGCCAATGTGCTAACACCTAAGACTAATTGAAAGACTGATTTTTTGTTAGAATGTATTTGTTTTTGTTCTAGAATATAATTTTGTTTTTTAGAATATAATAACTTTATTTTGTTGTCAATATATTTAACACTGAATTTAATATATTTATTCAAACATTTCCTGTACTTGGCCCACTACTTGTCCTCTAATGAATCGTCCTTCGGTGAGTTCATCAATATCTAAAAAGTAGAACATTAAATTCAAGAGAGTATGTTGGAATTTTTGTGATGCAAAATTTTAAAGAATAATCAATTCAGCAAGCTTACCATCATCAATTATATTTGCTTCATTATCTATAGCATTATCAACATGATCAGGAGCATGATCATCATCATCATTAAGTGGCAAATTGTGATTCCTACAGATATTGTGCAAAACTGCACAAGAACAAATTATTTGAGCTGCCTTTATATGGCTGTAGTGGAGGACTCTATCTTTACGGAGGCATCTGAAGCGTGCTTTCAAAACACCAAACCCCCTTTCAACAATATTCCTAGCCTGGCGATGCATATTATTGTAAATCTCTTCTGGACTATTTGGTTGAGGATTAAGAAATGGTGTCATCAACCAAGGCTGTATAGGATATCCAGAATCTCCTAAAAGGTAACAATTCCTTCTGCCCTCCATATATTTTCTTTTCATGTGACGCTGAATTGTTGATACAGTCCAAATAGCTGCATCGTGGGTGGCTCCTGGATATTGTACATTGATATTAGTTATTATCAAGTTTGCATCAATTATCTGAAAAATAATACATATGTTACATGGTTGATGGAGGAACACAGGCATTTCTAAGTACTTACAGCTTGAACATTTATACTATGAAACCCCTTCCTGTTGATATATGCAACGGCGGGATGAATGGGGTCATTAGTTTTTGGAGAGACTATTGCAATGTGGGTACAATCTATTGCTCCTATTGCACCAGGAAAGTGCAAATTTGCATTAATGAACCTAAAATTGGAATTAATAATTTTTTGGATACATATATGTACTAATAACTCACCCTTGCTTAGTCTCTCTCACTTCATCAGCAGTAGAAGGAAATTTAACATATTGTGGTAACAAATATGTTGAAATAAGAATACTGACTTTATTTATGGCTCTGCTTATAGCAGGCTGACTCATTCCAATATTTAAATCTTCTCCAACAACGGTTTGGTAGCTACCATGGCCAAAGAAAAGAAGACTTGCAAAAACCTTTATAAATAATATTTAGTTGAAACTTGGAAAAGTTTGTTGAGAACAAATTTTAAACTTACCTGTAAGGGAAAAGGGACACTATCTCTTCTGGTAGGTTCATCAACAAATTCCGTCAACTCTCCTATTAAATTGAAGGTTGCTAACTTATCAAGACGAAATAATTTTATAAATTTTTCATTTGGTAATTCAAACGGATTGCTGCTATCCCTAATTTGACGAAATTGCAATTTAACAGTTTCTCTACAAATGATTTATATAAATAAACCTATCACAATAATGTTCGTTCACAATTCACCTATTTTCAATATTCTCAAATTCCTGAAAAAAATAATAATGAAAAAACAATGGATTTATTGCCATTTTTAAAAAGCTTGCTATGCATTTAGCAAGTACAAAAATGAGGTTGCTGAGATAACAAGGTAAATAGCAAGATATGTTTGAGATTGACAGGTCATATATTGCTTAACATGATGATCAGAATACCACTTTTTGTAATATTGCTATGATAACAATATATTTTCTATAACAATATGGCTATTTGCGAACAGAATAGAACTGGCGAAAAACCTTTCAAATGTGAAATTTGCCAAAAATCTTTTACATGGAGAAGTAATTTAAAAACACATTTGCATATCCACACTGGCGAAAAACCATTCAAATGTGAAATTTGTTTAAAATATCTTTTAACTGCTCAACAATTAACAGTGCATATTCGAAGTCACACAGGCGAAAAACCTTTCAAATGTGAAATTTGCCTCAAATCTTTTGCACTGAAAAGTAATTTAAAAAGACATTTGGGTATCCATACTGGCGAAAAACCTTTCAAATGTGAAATTTGCCAAAAATCTTTTCCACAGAAAATTGATTTGAAAAGACATCTGCGTATCCATACAGGCGAAAAACCTTTCAAATGTGACATTTGCCTAAAATCTTTTGCACTGAAAAGTAGTTTAAAAAAACATTTGCGTATCCACACTGGAGCAAAACTTGAATTTTTTAAATGTAAAATTTGTTCAAAATCTCTTTCAAGTGCTCAAAAATTAACAGTGCATACTCGAAGTCACACAGGCGAAAAACCATACAGATGCGCCTTTTGCTTGAAACATTTTTCATGCATGAGTCTTTTGAAATCACATTTGCCTATCCATACAGGCGAAAAACCTTTCAAATGTGAAATTTGCCTAAAATATTTTACACTGAAAAGTAGTTTAAAAACACATTTGCGTATCCATACCAGCGAAAAATCTTTCAAATGTAAAATTTGTTCAAAATCTGTTCCAAGTGCTCATCAATTAACAGTTCATACTCGAAGTCACACAGGCGAAAGAGTAATGTGATCCATACAAATGAAAAATCCTCTAATATGTGATGTTTTCTTGAAATCTATTAACATATTTGTTAGCTCACACTGAAGAAAAACCTGCGACTATAACTTGAAATCATTTTCAGTAAACGATGCCTTTAGTTTAAAGCTTTTTTTTCTGAATCCAATTGATGGATTTTTATGATTTCTTCTTCACAGTAGGTATACCTATATATGTTGATTTTCAAAGAAGAAATAACCACCTAATTATGTGATATAAGTTTAGATGTAATTTCTCTTTTTACTAATATTCCATTTGCATTAGTAGAACTTTTGTATTACTCAAAACTGGACCTCCCTATTTCAAACCATTGTAAAATCACTTTTGTAACGAGTTATTTTTTTTTTGGGTACCGAATTGAGGTTTATTTCTTTTATTTTCTGTTTAACTAACGTTTTATTTGTGTTTCACATAACTCGTTACATACTTTCCGATTCCTTTTCTGTAACCGTAGTGGTTTTCTTATTTTTTTTGTATATAGTTTTTTCTTATTATTAGTCCAAGGGTACGTATAGTCAAATCGTAACATATAAAAATATTTTCCGTTTCCGATATTTAAATTCTTCAACTCACAGGACATTCAGTATATTTACCTTTTAATTAAATCCTAAAGCCGTTCAGTATATGACAAACTTTTTGCTGTAATTAAGAATTTTTACACTGGCTGGTCGAAATAGAGAGCAGAAAGGAAAAATATAAAAGGGGCAAAATTTGATAGATCAGGGAGAATCGTAGCGAACAAAAATTGTGTAGAAAAGATAAGTTGAAGTGTTTTTCCGGACACGGACTTTTATTTGAGAAGGTAACTTATTTTTCAAATCTCCTGTGTATATGAAAACTTTCCGTACCGCCGCTAAATATAAATTTATTCACTGTATTCTTTTCTGAAGAAATAATTACCGTCCGTTTGTTGAAGGGAAATAGTTTTTCCCTGTTTTTGGGTTTTTGTGTTAAAAAGTAACAATAAAGATTTGTAGTAAAATATAATTTTCTTTCAATGTTTTATTGAGTTGGCGCCGAATATGTACCAGCTGAATATTGTTCGTGAGAATTTAATCGTTCAACACTTAGTTGACTTAGAAGTTTGAGATGAGCGTCGAGCTCTTATGTTTTCAATAACATTCAGAACGTCCATTCGGAGTTGTAGGTACTACAGTAAAATCTGAAATAAGTGGCAGAAGAGACTGCGCATATGCCAGATGCTCATTTTGCAAAGAAGGCTTCTCAACTGGGATAGTAGAGGAAGTGGACATACATTTTACAAGATAGTTCAATTGAAACCCATCTTTGGTTCAGGAAAAATTTATTGACAAGTACAGTTACAAATAACTACCACTACAATTGAGGCACATATCCCACTGTTTCACCAACCGATGTATACCTACCCTGCTTATAGAATTCTTGTGGCTGCTGCTGGAAGAATTCTTTCACAGCGTTTTGTACTTCCGCGTCCGACTGAAAACGGTAAGATGTGAAAATCGCAAGGCGATAAATCGGGACTATAGGGTGGATGCTCTAATATCCTCCATTTCTTTCGTTGCAGATTTTCTTTCACTACGTTGGCAACATGAGGCCGAGCATTATCGTGAAGCAGAATAACACCACGTGAAAGCTTCCCTGGACGTTTTCTTCTTATTGCTTGATGGAGCTTGTTCAAAGTTTCATTATACAGGTTTGCGTTGATATGCACTCTAGGTTCTGTAAACTCTATCAGCAAGGGTCCTTCATGGTCGAAAAAAAATGTCAACATCACCTTGCCTGCAGAAGGTTGAAATTTAAACTTCTTTTGTGGCGGAGAATTTGCGTGTTTCCATTGCATCGATGACAGCTTACTGGATGGTTCAAAATAATTACACCAAGATTCATCGCCAGCAACTATTGACGAGAGAAAGTCATTACCATTTTGACTGTATTCCGTGACGTGTTGCAAAGACAAGCCCATTCGCAAGCTTTTTTGGTCCTCATACAAAAGACGAGGAACCCATTGCGCACAAACTTTGCTGTAACCTAGTTTGTGTACGATACTATGGACAGATCCTATATTCACAACAACATTTTCTGAAATTGCTCTGATTGAAATTCGACGATTTTCTCTAATCAGGCCTTCCACACATGCCACATTCCTGTCTGTTGATGCAGTAATCAATGCACCTGGTCGTGGCTTATCATTCGTCCTCTCTTCTCCATTCTTAAATTTTCGACACCATTCCTTCACAGTTGGATATGCAAAACATGCGTTTCCATACACTGCTTGCATTCGCGTATAAATTTGCAACGGTTGCACACCTTCAGCACACAAAAATTGAATGACCGCACGCTTATCACATTTGGACGGATTGTTAACAACAAACGCCATTTCAAAGTCACAATACTTAAAATCGCTGTCAAATATAAACGAAATAAACAGACCAGTGTGACGTTTGCATACACTACTAATGTTGGAAAACGTCAGTTGAATGAATACAATTGTTTCCAAGGCTAACCTGACCAAAGATGGGTTTCAGTTGAACAAACCTAGTACTTAACAATCGCATGCATTTCGACAAGTTAATTTTATTCCGGTCTTATATTCATACTCTGTGTGTCAAAAATCAGGTACTTTTAAATTAGTGAACTTATTTTTGAATAGTAGATTATACTACTTTCTTATTTGTGCTCGTGTTTATTTTAAATCCAAAGGGTTTATCGAACTTGGAAGAGGCTAAGCCATAACTTGTTCGATTTACCGGCAGATTTAAACCGTTCTTTCGCCGTCTCGTGGTTCAATAGTTTTTTTTGTTATCCAAAAACTAGTTATCTGTATTTATTTTAAATCCAAAGGATTTATCGAACTTAGAAGAGGCTAAGCCATAACTTGTTCGATTTACCGGCAGATTTAGAACGTTATTTCGCCGTTTCGTGGTCCAATAGTTTTTTTTTATTTTCCCAAAGAATAGTTTCTGTATTTATTTTAAATCCAAAGGGTTTATCGAACTTGGAAGAGGCTAAGCCATAACTTGTTCGATTTACCGGCAGATTTAGAACGTTATTTCGCCGTTTCGTGGTCCAATAGTTTTTTTTTATTGTCCCAAAGATTAGTTTCTGTATTTCTGTATAACTTGACCGGCTGTGACCGTTACGTCAGTTACTTTATTTTTCCCGATATTTTGACTGCCATTATAGATATATAAATCGAATAGACCACAGAGTATTAATAAACCAAATACTTTCCGTAACTCAATAGGTACTTGGAGTACCGATATTGGGCTCGTCCGAATTGTATAGAATTAGTTAAAGTAAATTCAACCAGACCCCTGGAATTCGCCGTAACCTCCATCTGAGGCTATCCGGAACTCTTGACGCTAAGGGTCAAGGGGCCGTGGAGCAAATCACGTTAAAAATCTGGCGCCCGAGCATTCCGATTAATTATTTAACATCAAGGGTGTCCATAGTGACGTGTCGAAGGAAGTAAACGCGTTACACTTTTAATGATTTTATCATCATATTAAGGTTTATCTTCAATTCAATAATACTTATTTTAGTTTTAATAATAAATTATACAAACAAATTTTTGGTACTCCTATATGAGCACTATTTCCCAATGCATTATGGATTTTATTCTAGACAACCTAGACTGGTAGATCAGGCAGATTTCAAAAAATTTCACTCATATCATTTGTATACAACCAACCTTGTTACGGCTTTTAAGAAGAGAATTAATAAAATATCTGATTTTAGTTTATAAATTAATAAATAATGCCAGAGTATTCTTATGAAATTGTTTTATTGAAAAGAAACATTGCACATTCATGAATTAGTTACACCGGCAAGATTGTAAAACTATTTTTTCTTAATAAGTTGAAACAATAATTGTCAAATAGAAATTGAGGCTTTTGAAAATTCTTAGGTTTCTTGCCCACAACTTCTAGAATGCATCTCTTGGCAGTACCAAAGATTACAGAATATTTATTTCTGTAATCTTTGCCTGTATTAACTCAATGGAATTTAAAAAAAATGGTAGGAAGAAACACATAATACTTTGTGACTATAGGGGAGACCGGGGTTGGTTGAACCAGTTTTTTTTGAATGTTTAGTGTTATTAGAGAGTTATTGAAATGTCTTTTGGGATTTCCTTTATTAAAAGATTCCTCTATTTTGACATATACGCATGCGCATTTCCTAAGTTTGTCTTAAAGGTTTTTATGTAAATAAAGGATATCCTATATTTAAATTAAATATAGGAAAGGAAAATTTTAGTTACAGCTTTTTAATTTTGACAAGTTTGACATACTTTTGTCAATATGTGACAGAAAATAATTGTTTTGTCTAGCGAAATATTTTAAATTGCATAATTTTTCGTTGGATTTGCTATATTTTTTATATAATTATGAAACTATCATCAAAACCGTTGAAAAACCGTCTTCGTTTCACCTATGAGGATGATATTATTATGCTAAAGGTACGTTTTCCTCCACATTCGCAGCGAATTTGGGTAGCAGCTACTCAGTACGCGTAGGAAAACACTCCCGTTTAAATACATGAATAGGTGTGTGACGAATAAGTCGTCGCTACTTTTTCGCGTCTATTAGCGACTGTGGAGGAAAACGTACCTTAAGAGAAAGGGTTTCCCAGAATCCATTTAAAAATGGCAAACATACATGGGATGATGTCAAACATGGTATGTTTGTGCTCACTAAAAAAGATTTTACAGTCAAAAGTATTTGCCAACACAAAATAAACATCTCTATCTCTTCAGCATTCGCTCCCGCTAAAATTGCTATTTCTAATTGTTCTTCCATAATATAAATTAATATTACAAGAAATAGATCCACATAAATAAGCAGCATAAAACATAAATGTCATAATAAAATAAAGTTTTTGGTCTTGTATTTGTTACTTTCAATAACTCTATCAAAAGTCACATTAAAGGATACTTTAACAATAGTATATTAAAGTATAAGTGGATATTAAGGTCTTTAAAACACGCGTGATTTTTCGAGCACGACGGCGAAGCCGGAGTGCTCGAAATAGAGCAAGTGTTTTAGAGACCAGTTATCCACGAATACTTTACGCTATTTTTTTTTATTGGTGCTCTTTGAAATTATAAATATATACTGGTATCTATTACTACTACAACAACAAGAAATGGAAATAAGAACTAATAATGTAAAATGGTTGAATTCGTGATGCTTGCGTTGTCATGGAAATGAGAAAAACATAAACTAATTTGACTTTTGTCTTTAAGATTTATTGTTGTCACCGAAGTGCATGAAAATGAATTCTAATATCGATTTTTTAAGTAGTAAAGCAGAATCGCGGTTAATACCGCAAAAATCTTCTGATGCGTATGAAAAAAAATTGAAATTGTTAAATATTGTTCGAATAAAAGTTTTGATGTTACAAAGTACTCCTGTCAGATCAATAATAAAAAAATTGTCATTTAGACTTCGTTTCTCAAGTTGTTGATGTTGCCATGGTAACTTTAAAAAACGCGCGTTTTTGAAAGTTTGATTTAAACACGCTGAGGCGTGCTTTAAATAGATAAAATGGTTCATCAATAAAAAAAAGGAACTTTTAATAAAAGCAGCCTTTAGTACAGATTTTCAATAACTCTCTATTATATTAAAAAAAAATACTGTAATACGACGATTAATGAATGTTTTGACAAATTAATACTTCAGTTAGACATAACAAATATTAATATTTTAAAGTAGGTAATAAGATACTTAATTCTTTATATCACGTATTCATGTAACCCCGTCGGTGGGGAACGTTGAACAATTCTGCAGGCGGTAGGTTGATTATATAGGAAGTTATAGAAATAAATAGGTATGGTTGAAATGTTAAAGCATTAAATTTATTAAAAAACAAATACATTATTTCTTAGAAGTTGTAGGTAAGTAGAAAAAATATGCAAAACTAAATAGAGAAGAATTGAAATATTTTAATCACTATCACAGTTATGGCATATATAAAATACATCTCCATTAGTGCATTGCTCGTGGGACCAACTCTTGCAGTTTGTACATTGTACCCATTTTCCCTTGGATTTACTGTTAGAATATGATTCTATACATATTAAACAAAAAACTTCTTCTTTTTCTGAACTACTAGAACAATTTTCTTTTTCGCTTTGTTTATTTCTTTTTTGTAAAGGTTGTTTGTCAATTCTTTTTATTATTTGCGTCAATTGACCTATTCCCAATAACGGTATCTGGGATGCAACTAACTTCCTTTTAACCGTTTTTACTTTGTTTTCAACATTTTCTTTTTGTTCTTGGATCGCATCTCTAACTGGGGTGTCGGTTAAAATAGCCGAGACTCTTTTCCTTCTACTATTTTTGTTTTTTCTTGCTGGTGCTTTTGGGAGTGGCTTTAATTGTTCCAGAGTTACAGTATTATTCACTACTAATATACTACAACAAGGCTGCTCATCTAAAATGATATTGCTTACTACTTTTGGTGGAGTCGTGTGTTCAAGGACTATTCTATCGGTAGCTTCTTCGTGAACTTCTTTAGAATCTAAATTATATGCGATCACCTCTCTAGATTAGTTTTTTTTCCATGGTAGACGTATTAAGACCGGTATCTTTGGTGGTGGGGTTTTGGTTGAATCTGGCCTGTCGCCGTGACATAAGACGCCATAAACTCAGAATTTTCAAAAACATCTTTGTTAAAAGGAGAAATTCCAGAAACCTTATTATAAAGCCTGCTAAAATATTATTTGGGGTAGCAGCTAAAGACAAAGCCATTTTAACAATTCCTGGTATGTCATGAATGGTTATTGTGGAGCCTGGATGGTTTGTCATCCATGAGTCACACACATAGAATTTACATATATTTTAAGGGGGCCGTAAAACAATGCTATCCAAAGGTTGCAGCCTAAAATAGTCCAATGCCTCTATATCGATAAATGACTATCATGATTATCTAATAATAAAAAGTGTAGGTTTTGTTAAAGATGATTTTGAATGTTTCACAAAGTGATATGCATATTCACAAAAATGTGCCTCGTTCATCTACCCTAGTGGATTTGAAACACCTACGCTTCTTGGAGGACTGTTGTTAATAAAATGATCATAATATCTTACCCGAGGGAAGACAAACATGGGAGGTATGCAGTTACCGGTCGCAGATACGGCAAAAGCTAAAGTTACCAAAGTGAGGTGGCTTTCGGCCTAGTCCACTGCGACCTTTTCAGATCTATTGTGGTCCTCTAAACTCTAGATTACACTCTCCAGCCTGACACTTTTTAAAAAGTCTATTAGCGTGGAGACTGAACCTTTCATATAGCTCTCTGCCAATGGATTTCTTCGCCTAATGCAAAAAACCGCACATTTGCCAGGCTATCGCACTGACATAGAATGTGTTCTGCCGTTTCTTCTTCTAGGTGACAAAACCTGCACATATATTCGTTTGTCAATCCCATCAGCTTTAAATGCCTATTGAGCTTACAGTGCCCCGTTAACAGACCCACTACAGCTTTAACAGTTTTTCTGTCTTTGGCCAACAGATCTGCTGTAAATTTTGGCGAGTGTTCTAATATGAACTGTTTCGCTTGCCTCTGTTCTGATGAGTTCCTCCATCATTTCAGAGATTTGTGGGCGACCCACTTCTTTGTTTGTTTCCTTGTTATGGTTTTTGCAACGCCGCAGAAGGGTTCCGGTACCCAGGCTACCGTAACATTGCTACGCTCACCCATTGTGTTTAGGGCCCGCACACAATCCCATACTAGCTTAGAATTGACCTCTACGGAGTTGAGTGCCTTTAGCTGTCTGTGAAGATGGCAAATGAACGATATGTTCTCTTCTGCCTTTTAATTTCTTCCACACAGTGGTGAATCGCCGTCATTTCCGCCTGGAAAATTGTGACGTTCCTTAATAGACTTACTGGGAAGGCTATCCCTTGCTTTAGCCCTACTATACCGGCTCCTACGCTGTCTAACGTCTTTGACCCGTCTGTATACCAAAAAACATCCGCATGTATGGGTACACCTTTTTTCCAGTCTTCCCTGTTTGGTATAGTTACTTTGAACTTATTATCGAAGCTATATCTCGTAGCTATTGCATCGATGGGCTGTCCCATTACGTAGTCCGCCTTTAGCTCCTCGATTAGCTTCCAGTTGTCAGTACTATGCGTTTCGCTTATGTGTTGCTGGCTATGTATTAATCTGTGCATTACAGATCTCGCTTCACCTTGTATGAATATGTGTAGAGGTGGTAGATTCATTAGGACTTCCATTGCAGCTGTAGGAGTAATTTTCTGCGGAGGTAACACGGCCTACTTGCTTTACTCCACGCCTAGCAACAACACGATCTGGTTTTTGGACCGTTGTCACGCCCGTTTCATTGACGTTCCATATTATGTCCCCTGGTCCAAATTTATACCTATCTAATACGGTTTTCAAATTGGAGAAAAAAACTGAAAACGTCGTTTTGTTAAAACCTGTAGCTCTGGCTAGGCTCGTTGCTTCAGGTGTTCTTATCGAAAGACGGCGGTTCCGTTTCAAAAATCTTTACCGGCCATTTGGTGTTTGTTCCAATTATCTGGATATTTTATCTTCAAATAACAAAAATGCCATCCTTCTAACTTCTCTTGGTGAGAATCTATAATAAATATATCTGCTGCTTTTAATAAATATGCAGATAGGTTCTTTTCTTGTTCAGAAGTAAATACCTGCAATAAAATATCATTTTTTAATTTTAAAATCAGAAAAATAATTTGAAGAGATCGGTGTTTCGGAATTCGGTCCGGGTACCTAGCAAAAGGCTACCTGCTCACAGGGACCTTGTCCAAATCCGAAAGGGTGATTTCGTAATTCGGTCCGCTGTCGAAGCAGGTAGATTTCATGTGGGTATTAAAAGATTATTTTTAGCAATCGTTCTTCTGAAGTGCAGAGTGTAAGAAGTGTTTATTTGTGTCCGTTATTGTGATTTTGTTTGTTTGTTTGACATGGAAAATATTAATTTCACCTCTATGACGAGTGAAAAGGGTAAGCGTTTATTAATAATAGATGGGTTTAAATTTTGTTTTCAAAAATCATTATCTCAAAAATACGAAGGTGGTTTGGTAGGGGTAGGTTTGGTTGGGTTATTATTGAAAATTATTATAATTTATTCTTCAAAAATTGACTAGAAATACGAAGGTGGTTTGGTAGGGGTAGGTTTGGTTGGGTTATTATTGAAAATTATTATAATTAATTCTACAAAAAAATTGACTAAAAATACGAAGGTGGTTTGGTAGGGGTAGGTTTGGTTGGGTTATTATTTCACGTACTGTTTTTATTTTTGACTATACGCATTTAGCGTAAATTTTTAAACATGCCAGTACAACAACAATAAGTGTGTACTGTTGGTCCTAAGCCCAAAAAAATGTGAAGGAAAATAAAAGTCAAATTAAACAAATAGTAGGTACATGGGACCCAATTCCGAAATCGCATTTTCGCTGGTGTGACCACACTTCGAATTTAATCCGTTACAGGTAGTCCCTTCCGCAGGTAGCGGGACCGAATTCCGGTGCGTCCCTATAGGTATACCTTTGTAATGTGTAATGTAATGAGGATACTGGGTGTAGTAGGATAGTAGAAGGGCCTCTGACTAGGTGGTGCTGCTGGTCACTTGGTGGGTCATCCCCCAGGAATAAAACAACTACCTGTTTCACTGGGACATGTTCTATTTAATATTTACTATACATTAACCACTAACACTAATTGACTACTCTTAGATTACTACTTAGAATGAATGATACTGACTGTAATCATCCTTTCATGAATGACCATCATAATGACTTAATAATAATAATGAATCAATAATGAATTAATACTGAATTAATAATGCATTAATAATGAATACTTAAAATACTATTGTTACCTATATATACAAAGAGTCAAGTTCACTATAAGTAAACATACATGATACTAGATAATGTTTATTTGCTTTGACATTGACTCGTACGTGTAACCTTTATATTTATTATTTATAAAACAATTCGTGGTTTATTGGAATTAGCTGAAGGGAATTTATTCGATAATATTTTAAATAATTAATGACTTAATGTTTAGGCCAAAAGGCATCACACCTTCCCCTTTTACAAAAAGAATAAATTCCGTTGAGCTTCCTTTCCCCCTAATGAAATGAATTTACAATTATCCTAAAAATAAATGATAGATGGTTATTAAATAATGTCACTAACCTACGATTACATAATATATTCATAAATAAATGAATGTTCATTGCCTTTAAAAATTGTTTACGATCACTTAGATGTTTAATTATTTTCACTTCAATGTTTTGAATGTTTGTTATAACACTTTTGTTTATTATTCGGAAATGTTTATAAACTCACTCGCACTTCCAATTTTACAATTTTTTAATTCATTTTACAATAAGGATGGATTCTGTTTTTGTGTATTTCTTTTATCACACCTGATTCTAATTTAATTTTACAGTTAACATCGCTCACCTCTGTGACTGTAAATGGACCTATATATTGAGATTCGAATTTGGTTCTATTTTCCCTCTTTACTAACACTGAATCCCCTATTTTAAAATCAACTGGATTAGCTACCTTACTATTTTGACTTTGTCTACTCAGTTTATGTTTGGTTAAATATTTCTCTGCTCTCTGATGAGCTACCTGCAGTTTATATTTTAACTCATTCTGATATTCATCAATATTATAGCATGGCTCAATCTCGTTTGTTAGATTCTCGGGTAAGTTAGCACGTCTACCGAACAATAATTCAAACGGCGTATAACCATGATACGAGCTTGGAGTCGTATTATAACAATAAGCAAATAGTTTACACCATTCATCCCAATCATCCTTACTTTCATTTATAAAGTGTCTCACATACTCATTAAGCGTTCTATGTAATTTCTCACAACCTCCTATAGATTGATGATGATATGCTGTTGAGTAATTATGCCTAATATTTAACATTTTAGTTAAAGCGTTGAATATTTCATTTTTATATTCTGTGGCTAAATCTGTCCTAATTTGTTTCATTAGACCGTAATTTGGTATGAAATTTTCAAAAATTCCACGAGCTATCGTGTTCGCTTCTTTGTTTTTAACTGGAATTATTACTGCATATTTCGTTAATTCACATAACATTGTGATGCAATAACGGTTACCATTTTCACTTTGTGGAAAAGGACCGACCGTATCTATATATGTTATATCCCATGGTTTTTCTGCTGTATCCGTTAATACAAATTCTTCTTTGTGATTATTCTTTGCTTTATTGACTTGACACTTGTGACATTGCTTAATATATTTTCTTACATCTTTTTCCATGTTTTTCCATCTAAAATTCGCTCTTAATTTTTTCAATAGCCTGTTATTTCTTACATGACCTCCAAATAAAGGATCATTATGATAAGTTTCTAAAATCTGTTGCTTTTCTTTTTCTTTTTCCACCATCTTAGGTATATCGCAAATACATATTTGTACGTTTTTTAACGTATTGTTTCCTTTTTCCATAAACTCTTTTATAGTGCACTGTGTGAAAATAATATCATTCATATAAATTTTCATCCTTTTTATACCATTATTTACCGCTAGCTTATCAAGCTGAACTAACGTTTGATCTAAATCAAAGTTAACTATATTGGTATTTAATAAGGCTTGGCTAAATCTCATCCTGTTTTTGATCCGTATGTTCATCCTTAACGAAACACGGTTATTTTCAAATTGCAGAATTGGTAATTTATGCGCCTCTAAATTATTCAGTACTTTATATACTGCTGGCTTGCGAATATCTTCCTTTATTTCTGTGGAAACTATTTTATCTTCTCCTATAGGCTGAGCTTTATTATGACGAGTTTTTGACCTCGTTATTGCTAAGATGTGAGCATTGTCAATGTACAAGTCTTTTAATTCATTTATGGATATCCTTGAAATACTGTCCGCATAATTTGAATTTCCTTTCAAATATTGTATTTCGAAGTTGTATTCTTCTAGGTCTAGTCTAATTCTCGTAAGTTTCGAAGTTGGGTCTGTCATCGAAAAAAGATGTGTTAACGGCTTGTGATCCGTTTTCACAATAAAATGTGTAGAACCATATAAATAACACTTAAAATGATTAATTCCCCAATGGATAGCTAACAGTTCTTTCATGATTATAGGTTTATTTAATTCACTTTTCTTAAAACCTCGCGATGCATAAGCTATAGGTAGATCTATACCTTCGTATTCCTGGCTAAGTATTGCAGAACACGCAATATTTGAAGCATCTGTTGTCAATATAAATTTTTTATTGAAATCTGGATATTTCAAAATAGGCGGCTGAATTAATGCCGATTTTAGTATTTGGAATGATTTTTCGCAGTCTTCCGACCACTCGAATTTCACATTTTTCCTAGATAATTTATTGAGAGGTATGCATATTTCAGCGAAATTTGGAATGAAACGTCTGTAATAGTTACAGAATGCTACGAACCTTTTAGATTCTTCTGAATTTTTGGGCACTGGATACTTCTCAATGACTGAATATTTTGCCTTATCGGGTAGAACCCCTTCGCTGGACAAATTGTGTCCTAAATACGTTACTTCTCGCCTGAAGAATTGACATTTTTGTGGATTTAATTTAAGGTTGAATTTCCGACATGTGTCAAACACCCTTTCGAGATTACTTAAATGATGATTTTCTGACATCCCTATTACGACTATATCATCCATATAAAGAAATGCTTTTTCTGGAGTTAATCCTGAGAATGCTATGGACATCATTCTTGAAAAACTATTTGGACTTATATTTAACCCAAATGGTAATCTTGTATACTGAAAAGAACCTTTTTCTGTACTAAAAGATGTATATTTCCTTGAAGATTGTTCTAAGGGAATTTGATGAAAACCTGACATAAGATCTATGACTGAAAACCATTTCGACCTCCCTAACTGATCTAAGATCGAATCTATTCTGGGTAATGGAAATTTATCTGTGACTATTTTCTTGTTCAATTGCCTGAAATCTATACAAAGTCTCCAAGACTTCTCTCCATTGATTGCCTTTTTGGGAACAAGTAAAACTGGACTGTTATAATCTGAGATTGAAGATTCAATTATACCTTGTTCTAATAACTTTTGGACCTGATTATTAAGTTCTGAAGATTGAGAATGTGGCGTGCGATAATTTTTAGTATATACTGGAGTATCATCTTTTACCAATAGCTTTTGCTCATAAAAATTATTATGCGTTAAAATGTCGTTCTTTAAAGCAAAAATATCTGAAAAATTCTCACAAAGATCTATTAGCTTATCCCTCACGTATTCTGGTACCTCTAAATTTAATGTTTTTCTTAATTCTTTCAACCTATTCTTACTTTCATTCTTCACAGCATATACATGAAATAAATTTAAATCCAATATTTTAATATTGTTTGTATTTATCGACTTGCTTTCATAATTTGTGTTTAAAATTCTGACATAAGGATTAGTTTTTGATATAATAGATCTTGCTATAAATATTCCTGGTAATAGTTCTTGTTGCTCAACAACTTTATCTTGTCTTAAGTTTTTGAAACTTTCTACCAACCGATAGACTTCACATCTAGGCGGTATTGCCAAAGTATCATATTCAGGATTGTCAAGAATTTCTAATGTTACTGTATTCCTAGATTTACAATCTATGTATAATTTTAATTCTGAATAATCTAAAATACAATTATAATTTCTTATGAAATCCCTACCTAGAATTCCATTCGTAGGTATAGGAAATTCTTCCTCTACTACATGAAAACAATGTTGAAATGCTACACCCTTAATAAAAAGAAAAGTTTCTATTGTACCCAAAGTTTTAATTTCTCCCTGAGTTATTCCTTTAATATTTAAGATTTGTGTTGTCTTTATTAAGTGATGTGGAAAATTATCTGAAATTTTTAATAACGATATATCTGCACCTGTATCTAATATAAAAGTATCTATATTATCCGATATGTCAGTTTTAATTTGCACAAAGTTTGAAAGAGTTAAATCAAAGTTATAAATGTAATGATTATTATTATGCAAGTTATTTAAAATTTTGGATTTTTCACCTTTCTTTTTCAAAACCCCAATTCTTTCTGTTCATCTTCCACTCTCGTCTCTCCACTCTCACACATTCTTACATTTCTATATTTATTATCATTGTTAAACCTATTGTTAGGCTTGTTTCTATATTCTTCTGGTTTCTCCCTGTAACCAGTAAATCTCCTATTGCCTTGATTGGCGTGAAATTTCCTACTGTTATCGTAGTTATTTTTCCTATGGAAATTATTTTCTCCATTATGATTTACATAAGAGTGTCTTCGCTGAGGAAAATAGGTATTTCGCTGTGGAAAATAGGTATTTCCTGACACAAACTTATTTCTATCTGCCTTATAATGCAGAACACTTCCTGTTGACTGATTGTTTCCCACATTGATGGAAACCAATTTAGTCATCACCTCTTGCGGTGTCGTAAAATTCCCAGCTGCTATAACGGTTTTTATCCGCTCTGATGCTGAGTTGTCGATCAGTGATTTTACTGCTGCTTCTGTTGTATACTTAGTTGCTAAATGTACTGGCATTCCTTCTGCCAAATACGCGGCTTGTAACTGATCTGTTAATTTCTCCATCTCTGAAGCATACTCAACTATATCCTTATTGTTTTGTCTTAATTTGCTTAATTTAGCTCCTACTAAACTAGCACTATCTCCCTTTAGTCCCTTTTTAAGGGTTCCTATAATTTCTACCAACGATTTTTCGGTGGTGATTAGACTCCTGGCCTTTCCAGTTAGCCTAGTTTTCACAAATAGTACAGCATTCTCCTCATGCTCTGCTGCACCAACCTGTAGCAAACTTATAGCATCTACAAAAGATTGCAATTTGCTTATATCCCCATTAAATTCATTTGGTAATATCTTACCAGCTAAATTGAAAAAGTCATTCATACTTAATGCCATTTTCTCCTTTTTATCTTTGCTCATTGCTTCTAATACTATTAAATTATTAATTAAATTATTACGCGTAATTAATTGAGACGGAACTTCATACTGACAATCTAACACTTGAAATGCTTTCTCTACCTTTTCTCTAATTTTGTTAAAATATAAAATACATGTACTCTGCTGATTCTCCTCTAACTTATACCAATTCTTATTTATTAACTTAGAGAAACTATTAAATGAATCACACAACTTATTTATTATATCTATATGACTATCTGAGCTTTTTGGAACCTCCTTTTTTAACACACGCTTACTATTCCTACGTATATCTTCTAAAATTAAATTCAATCTAATCTCAAATTCATCCCACGTTACTGCATTTCCATCACTCGAGGACATTTAAAATTCATTGCCAATAGAAATAAAAATATGAAATATCAATTATCAAAAAAAAAAATTTAGCCACAAAACAGAATATACCCTTAAAGTTACAAAAAAAAAATAATATTCTCACCATCCTACAGATTTAGCGTGCTTTGCTGTAGATTTCTTCTTATCTCCCTCTTCATTTGTCTTCTATGATTCTTATATATAGACCATCCAAATTGTAGTACCAAAACAACCACAATAATGTAGATAAGAATCTTCACCTCCAGATCTGCTTTGAGTTCCTCTTCTTGTACTATAAAATTACTGTTGACCACGCCATTTTCTTGGACCGCTTGTTTCGTTGCTTTACCACCCATTGTTACAGAACTCCAATTGTTTGCAGGATCGCCATGTAATGTGTAATGTAATGAGGATACTGGGTGTAGTAGGATAGTAGAAGGGCCTCTGACTAGGTGGTGCTGCTGGTCACTTGGTGGGTCATCCCCCAGGAATAAAACAACTACCTGTTTCACTGGGACATGTTCTATTTAATATTTACTATACATTAACCACTAACACTAATTGACTACTCTTAGATTACTACTTAGAATGAATGATACTGACTGTAATCATCCTTTCATGAATGACCATCATAATGACTTAATAATAATAATGAATCAATAATGAATTAATACTGAATTAATAATGCATTAATAATGAATACTTAAAATACTATTGTTACCTATATATACAAAGAGTCAAGTTCACTATAAGTAAACATACATGATACTAGATAATGTTTATTTGCTTTGACATTGACTCGTACGTGTAACCTTTATATTTATTATTTATAAAACAATTCGTGGTTTATTGGAATTAGCTGAAGGGAATTTATTCGATAATATTTTAAATAATTAATGACTTAATGTTTAGGCCAAAAGGCATCACACCTTCCTGTTATGTATATATTCAACATCATCTGTTTTGATTGGATTAGGATTATTACAATTAATATCTTCATCGGTAAAATTTTTACAATACGTCTTAAAGTAGGATAGGGAATTTGATGGTAGAGTTTGTTTAACCATCCTTTGCCGTTACGTCATAATCGGTGACGTATTCTGCTAGTTTACGTTTGTCTTATATAGGGCATGTCCATCAACTGACAGTTGACAATACCCCTGAGGAAAAACAATTATTTGGTTAGATTTCAGATTTGTAATTTGGTTGTTTTGTATTGATTTAATGATCCTTTTTATTATAAACAGTCATATATAACTTTTAAAATACCTAAAGCAACTAAAACAACGTCGAAAAAAGCACTAAATCAAAATCAAATAACCATTTAGAACCACGTGTTGAGCAAAGAACGCTTGTTTATATCAGATGTTGTATGTTCCATGTCAGATTCCTCAGGGCATGACGTCACGTGTTGAATATTATTTTACACTTAACCTCAAAATTATAATCATTGACATATGATAAGGTGTGTTTGTATGAATAAGTTAGTAATGCCAAAAATTGTATTTTGCTTTATGCGTTGCGTACTTTTTTACATAATGTATAATGCTTTAACTTGAAATCCCCGTTTTTTTAACTAATTTGTTTCAAATTTCTAGCTTGAGGATGTTTAACGCCCCTGAGCATGATTTTTTACTGAATTCAAAAAATTACGGACCTATAATATATATTAAAACTGTATTATACGATTATATTTTTTGGTTGAACCCAAAAAGGTTATGTAAAATTAGATAGAATATCTATATGCTCATGTTTTTGTATAGTAATTATTGTCTGTGTGATTGTGAGAAACAATTTCGTAAGTATTCCTGAGAAATGCAAAAAACACATGTATGGGAGAAAACAGGCAAGCAATAAATTTCTTTCTGAAAAAAACTCCCAATAAAAACAGGAAAAAGGAACGAATATAGGTAGATACTTACGTTGTAGACTGCATTTAACGGTAAAAGCGGCATTCCAATGAAAAATTAATTGAAAAAGGCGAAAATGACCAAAAATACTGAACAAATCAAAATATGACAACTGAACTGTCAAAAGTAACAAATAAAATTTACGCCGACATTAGTTAAGAAATATGTTAATGACGTCACAATTCCGTCTCATCCATTTCATGAATGAGAGATAAAGCTAGACAATGTATGATGTAATGGCAAAGGACGGTTAAACAAACTCTATATTGAAGCTTTTCTAATGGAAAACCCTTATAGTTTAACCTTTTTTGCAGCTTGTAATATAACACTTGCACTGGTGTTACCTTTATTTGGTTTCCCTTTGTAATTTCTCATGCCTGCAATAGTAAAATAAAATTTCCACTTATTATTCATATTGATATACCTACTTATTGTACAATATAATTCTATTATCAATGTAGAGTTCTTACAATAGCCTTTTTGGTGTGCGTCATCGATTGTTAATGTCCTTCTAACACATTACGGTGAAAGAAATGGAAAAAAAGGCAGGTCTGTGATTAATCCTAATCAAAATATCACAATAATGAACTGTTTAAACGTATTACAAACGTTAACCCTAATCTTTGACAGAAAAATTTGATTGGTTGATGTTTAGTTTACGTGCAAGCGCGACCTATCAATCGGGCGAATTTATATCGTTTAAAATACGACGTAGACGTGCTCTTCGTAGGTTTTGTCTTTTTCTAATGTCCCACTGACAGTTCTCGTCAGGTCTGTACTTTGTTGTTTATGATTATTTATGGAAAGTGAATATTAATCTTATTGTTAGCATTTTATTTATTTAAATAATACAAAAATATGCCTAGATACACGGAAAAAGAGCAGCATCTTATTTTGAAAGGTATCAAATATTTTCAATTAGAAAAAGAAGCTGGTAAACCATTGATACCTTTAACTTCAGTGCACCAAGTAAGTATTTTTTATATAACAATAAGTGAAATTAATATAAATCAAGTTAATCCTATTTCATTAGGATAGTGAGAAAGAGTGAATGAGAAATTAAAAAAAATTATTATTCACTTTTCAGTGCATTTCCTAATAAAAGTGTGTAATTAAAAAAGTGTTTTTGTATTTTTTATTCATTAATGTTGTTTGTTTACTTATTTATTTTAGGTGAACATGTAACTCTACATACACCGAATAAAAAACTCATTGATTTGGATGGAATCGACATGTCTGTTGGTTCAATGGATAATGTTTTAAGGGAACTTAAATTCAGATGGCTAAATTGCAGTATTTCTAATAGAAACTATCTTATGGAACAACCACATGTAGCTCAAAAAAGATTACATTTTCTGAGAGAATTCAAGAACAATGAGAGTTCTCCTTACCCTCTACAGCCTGTTTTTTTGGAGGAGACTTGGATTTTTAGTAAAGGTAGTTTTCGCAAAAGTTGGCAAGATGGTATCACTAAGGCAGTAAGGAAGACAAGTGGTGAAGGTGTACGGTACATTATTTTACAAGCAGGTTCTGAGAATGGTTTTGTCGAAAATTGTAGTTTGATTTTCAAAAGTGGGAGTAAATCTGGAGACTATCATGATTCGATGAATTCGAATAACTTAGAAAAATGGTTTGAACAACAGCTCCTGCCGAATTTAAAAGAACCTTCTTTAATAATAATGGACAATGCATCTTATCATTCAAGTTTAGTTGAAAAAATTCCTAATTCATCTTGGACTAAGCAATCTTTAATTAGTTGGTTACAAGAAAGGTGTATACCTTTTCCAGCATCTAGCATGAAAGATGAAATTATGAAAATTGTGAAGAAACATAAAATACCGGATAAAGAATACAAGTATGTAATTTATTGTAGGAGGTAAGAATCAACAGTGTTAATGTAAGCATGCTGTTTTATAGATTAGTTAGACTTAATCACTCATAATGTTCCGCTTCTTCAGTTATGGCTCAACTAATTTTGAGTATCAAAAAGTCAGAAATCTAGTTACAATGTCAACTATTCGGGGCGGGGGAAAACGAGAAAACCCGAACAAAAATCAAAATTCAGTTGGAACAAAAATTTCCTATTATTTTAATTATATTATTGTAGGTTACACCAGAAAAATGGAAAAAATATGTTAGGCATACCCAAAACATTATAGAGGAATATTGGGAAACAGCAAAAATTATTGACGCTAGTGATACTTGGCCTGTAATTATTGACTTGAATGAGTCGGAATGTGAATCAGATTGGGACTTATGGGAAGATGACTGCGAAAATTGAACTTTCATAATCCTCTTCTTTTTAATTTTTTATTAGTTGGTTGGTTTCTTGACTATTTACTATGTTCATGTTTGTTTTCTACTGAACGTGTAACTGAAGATAGAATACTCTAGTTAGTTAGTGTTTGGAAAGAAGCTATTCAATGGCAGAGCAAGTGGTTGTAGCTTCAAAAAGCTATAGAATAATATCTATTTTGTTAAATTTTCAATATATCCGAGGTGCCTTAGACAACCAAGAAACTGTAGTATGTGCATTTTTGGACATAGAAGGAGCTTTTAACAACACTCCTGAGACTCTCCTCAGAAACTCAGTAGAAGTAAGGGGGCCCAATAGATCTTTTAGGTCTCAGTGAATGTCAAAATACATACATACATAAATTTTCAATACACCACCTGTACATATTTTAATGAAGACAGTGGCCACATTTAAACAAATAAAACAATGAAATTCACTAACAATAAGAATTATAAGTGAAGAATACCTTTTTCCATAAAACTTTAGAATAAAATAGGGTTCCATATGGTGCAGACTTAATTGAACAGGCTGTATAATTCTTTTGCAGGACTATATTTACTAATGTAAAGTTATTTTAATAGGTAAATTGAATATACATTTTGTTTTGTTTTGCAGTGTTTTCATATCCCAAGTATTATTAATTTCATATCATTTTCGAATATGGCTGAATACGATCCTGATCATTTTATTTATCAAATTTAAGGTTAGCTATATGTCAATATAGCAAATATAATAAACGACATGTCTAAAACCCGGATATACGTCACAAACGATGACGCACACCAAGAAGGCTATTGCTATTACACGTGGTTTACTGTGGTTTAGATCATAGAGTATAGTTTAGATTAACAGTAACAGTTTTTATAATTTTCGTCTGATATTTCTATATACTTTGTTATTACTTTCTTACACATACTGCATTAGAAATTATTATGGAAACAAATCAAGAAATTAAGGTTAATTTCAAGGAATGTATGGAGGAAATTATCGATATCAAACATGAATTTGATGGACATATTCATACCTTAAATTTTCAAAGTAATTTATTTGGAAAAATGATCAGTTCAATTAAACAAGAGAAAACTGAAGATTTAAATATTATTGATCCCATAATTAAAATCAACCCATACAAAATAAAAACTAAAATGAGCTATTCAAAAAGGAAACAAAAAAAGCCATCCAAGTTAAGAGGTGAGTAAAATTTGATGAGTAGGTACCTAATATGTATTCTGTATCAGTTATTAATAATAACCTGTCTATCGACGCTTTTATAAAAAATTTCAAAGCAATTAATTCAACAAAGCTTTATGCAAATAGTATAGAAATTCTTCTTTGCATCATAAAACTTTATTTCATAGCTTCAAAACTTGAGATTTCAACTGCGAGTTGATTTTCAAGGAAATATCTTCACAGTATATTTTGTTACAATTTCTAGAGCATCCTTATTTCTATTTCCAATGGTAGGTACCTTGAATTCTCCGGACAATTAATATACTAGAAGAGTAAATAGACATATCCTATTCCACAGATGTTTCCATGTCCTATCATTTAAATCTATTAACCATCCAATGACTTGAATTTTTTTGTGGTTCCACAACATGTTCGTTAATAATTGAAGACACGAGTTCATAAAGGGTCTATGTAACATTTAGATTATTCTTAGATAATCAATTTTAAATTTTTCACTTTGGAACTTTTTTGTTATAATAAATACAAAAACGAGATTTGGGGTCTATATATTGGCTATATTTAGATAAAAATTTTTATGGTATCAGCAAAGTGACTGATCAAGAATATGCGGGATCTGGGTTACTTAGACCTTTTATCAATTGAAAATTGAACAAAAGATGTATTAGTGTAAGTAAATAAAGGGTCTAAGTATGCAAGAACTATACATTTTGCTACACCGAGATGGAAAAAACACTGGATATTTGAAGGCAAAAAGCTTTTTATTGTTAGAAATACAAGAAAATCATAACATAGGCTAGTATACAAAAATACAAGAAAAACATCGTTAGATAAATGATAAGTTAGTAGGTATACTTTATTGATATTGATAATAAAATACATTTTATTATGCTATTCTAAAGAGTCTTTCTTTTTTTATCATTTTTGTTCTTTATATATTATCTGGTTCTATATTTTTAGTCCAAATTCTGGTATAAAAATGGCGAAAGGCTTCATCGATGTAAGGTATTTGTTGTTTTAAGTTATTAATTTTTTGTTCCGATAGCTGGTATTTCTTATTTGAAATTGGAATCATTGTGTAGTCATTGATATTGTTAGGTCAAAAAAAATGTTACTTAGATCCTTTATGAACTTGTGTCTTCAATTATTATATAATTGAGATAAATAGTGTATAAAAAGCAATTTATGTAATCTTTGACAGTATACAAAATTTCATTAAAACATGAATGAATGTTTATAAACAGGATGTCAATATAAAACAGCTTATATTGAATATTTACATTTTTTGACAGCTGTTTTTTTTTATTTTTACAAAATATGTTAAGGCTGTTGTATTCAACTAATACTATGTAACAAGTTTTATGTTTAATAAAGTGAATGTTTGTTGAGCTAAAAATTCAATTCAGTTTAATAATCGTCCCTGTAAAGGGTGGTCCTTCGAATCAACAAAACCAAAACCCAGGGGTGTAATGTCCCAACACCTACTCTAATCAGAATACAAATTTATATTAATAACATAAAATAAACAATGTGTAACTATACATGTTAATAATTCAATATCGAGGGCAACTAAAATTCATATTTCAAGTAATAAATAAATCTAGGCTAAGATAAATAATTCCATGAAATGAAATTCTCATACAACACAGCTCTGTTATTGGAATATGACTTTTGATGTATGTATTTGGAATAAGAGAATCAATTTAGATGTTGGTTGTAAACAAAATGTGTTGTCAGTATAGCAGGTTATTTATCTAGTCTGCTTAATGATCAAAGCTTGAATTAGTGTGCAAATGAAACTTTCATTTATTGCAAATGAATAAAGTTGGCTTGTGTTCACTTGGTTGAAGTTTTAATTAATCATATTTTCTGTTGAAGTATAATCTAAGCAGATAGTTGTTTCTTTATTGAAAAAGATTCAAATACAAAAAGGATTGATACTCTGTTTAGTTCCATATAAATAAATTTTCTTCTATAACTAATTTCAATTTCTTTTTAAATTCTGTTATTCCAATGTATTTATTCCTTACAGGAAATTTATTAAAAGGAAGTTATATAAAATGGAATTCTTCAACTGGGATTATTATATGTGAAATTTGTGGAAATCTGTACAAAAAGAAAGTTGAATATTTTTGTCATTTCTCTACTAATCATGGCTTAAAACAGAGGAAGATGTATATAAATAAATCCAACAAAATAAGAATCAACAATATCGAAACTGAAGCTCCTGATGAGGAAGTTGAACAAGAATTACAGGACACAATAAATCTTCAACATCAGCTTAATGTTATTGATAATTTCAAGTCACCACTTGGAGGTGAAGTTGATTTAAGTGACAATAATTGTAAGTGTTTGAAATCTGACAAAAAGCCAAGTGAATGTAACATTTGTTTGAAACGTCTTCTAACCACAGACCATTCAATTAAAAACTCAAGCTACCCTACAGGAAAAAAATCATTCAAATGCAGTGTTCGCTCTAAACATAATTTAAATATACATTTGCATACACATACAAGCGAAAAACCAGTCAAATGTGAAATTTGCCTGAAATCTTTTGCACAGAAAAGTAATTTAAAAAAACATTTACGTATCCATACAGGCGAAAAACCTTTCAAATGTGAAATTTGCCTGAAATCTTTTGCAGAGAAAAGTAATTTAAAAAAACATTTACGTATCCATACAGGCGAAAAACCAGTCAAATGTGAAATTTGCCTGAAATCTTTTGCACAGAAAAGTAATTTAAAAAAACATTTACGTATCCATACAGGCGAAAAACCAGTCAAATGTGAAATTTGCCTGAAATCTTTGGCACAGAAAAATAATTTAAAAAAACATTTACGTATCCATACAGGCGAAAAACCTTTCAAATGTGAAATTTGCCTGAAATCTTTTGCACAGAAAAGTAATTTAAAAAAACATTTACGTATCCATACAGGCGAAAAACCTTTCAAATGTGAAATTTGCCTCAAATCTTTTGCACTGAAAAGTCATTTAAAATCACATTTGGGTATCCATACTGGCGAAAAACCTTTCAAATGTGAAATTTGCCAAAAATCTTTTCCACAGAAAATTGATTTGGAAAGACATCTGCGTATCCATACAGGCGAAAAACCTTTCAAATGTGATATTTGCCCAAAATCTTTTGCACAGAAAAGTAATTTAAAAACACATTTGCGTATCCATACAGGCGAAAAACCTTTCAAATGTGAAATTTGCCTAAAATCTTTTACTCTAAAATGTACTTTAAAAACACATTTGCGTATCCATACAGGCGAAACATCTTTCAAATGTAAAATTTGTTCAAAATCTGTTCCAAGTGCTCATCAATTAACAGTTCATACTCGAAGTCACACAGGCGAAAGAGTAATGTGATCCATACAAATGAAAAATCCTCTAATATGTGATGTTTTCTTGAAATCTATTAACATATTTGTTAGCTCACACTGAATAAAAACCTGCGACTATAACTTGAAATCATTTTCAGTAAACGATGCCTTTAGTTTAAAGCTTTTTTTTCTGAATCCAATTGATGGATTTTTATGATTTCTTCTTCACAGTAGGTATACCTATATATGTTGATTTTCAAAGAAGAAATAACCACCTAATTATGTGATATAAGTTTAGATGTAATTTCTCTTTCTACTAATATTCCATTTGCATTATATTTTATCCGTTGTATTACGAATAAAAAAGTTCAAAAAGGCACTAACAGATTGACAAATAAATAAACCACATACTAGAATAATAAAACAATGAATATAAGTAGTTTGTTCCTTACCCTATTTTTAGATAAAAACACAAAGTTATTGTACTATTTTTTGGTATTCGCCACGTGAAACATCAGTCGCCAACACTTTCAAAACTGCACGTACTATTTCCTATCTCCCGACAGATTATCAACACATATTTTCAAGCTTGGACGATTGTTTTGGCGCATTTCCACCACTCCTTTATACTTATTGGTCGTCTGGTTCAACGTTCCTTGTGGTTCAACCAACCCCGGTCTCCCCTACTATTCTATTAAATTCATAATGTATTCTGTTGCGGATTTGTTTCTGGAAAAAACATTTATTGAAAGGGCAGTATACAAATAAAACATTCATATCTTAATAAGGAAAACTTCACAAGAAACTATTCTAAACTGGTACATCTGATCAAGGCAACTTCCTCAGGCAGATTTCAAAAATGTTCACACATCATTTGTATGCAATGAAAACCTACCTTGTTATGGCTCTTAAAAAGAGAATTCATAAAATACCTGATTTTAGTTTATAATAGTATATTATATTATAAGGATTAAAAGTGCATATTTTTTTTACGATTTGCAGTTTTTTACCAACTATTTTTTCTCCAACCAAGTCAAAATTAAAATAAATGTAGTTTTATTCAAAAATCGTTAAAAATTTGGTAATAAATTTGAACACCAAACAGTGTCATACATTAAAATGTGAGGTTACTAAACCTAACAACTAACAGATAAATGTCAAATTCTTGTTCTTTTTTATTTTTATCATAAAATAGTCAAATTTGCATAATGTTTTCAGAATTATTAGTAGATTATTCTCTATCCGATTGACGATCCCGAATCTTGTCGATCTATAGCCGAGGCGATAGAAATTCGCTTATAGAGTACCACTAACCGAGTATAGCGATTCTTTTCGTTTGCTTATTCTTTATCTCTTTCCTTAAAATACAAATTACAGAGTGCCAGTCCTAGAATCCACAGTAAGGTGACTATATTGTTCTCGCCTAGTTCATTAAGTTTGCCTAGGCATTCCCACACCATTATAGAACTGATTACACAAGAACTCAGCGCTTTAATGGCTGCATTGACTATCAGACATTATGATAATCCTTTGCCTTCTATATCCTTTGTCAATATTGAACTGGCACACTTTCTTATTGCGTGAATTTCCGCTTGAAAGACACTTGGGGTTTTTCCCAAGCTTTCAGAGTGTATCAGTTACCAAAAGGAAGAGTTCAAACTGTTGGTCTTCAGAAGACTTAGCTTGCTCTTCCATTCAACCCGAACTAATACTAACTAACTAACTAGAAACTAAATAGTAATTCTTGAGAGAAAAACAGCTTACATTAGTAAGGGAAAAAAAAAGAAAAAAGCGAAAGGCGAGAAATGTGAAGACTAAAAAAATTTTTAATAAGATGTAACAATAATTGTCAAATAGAAATTGAGACCACTGAAAATTCTTAGGTTTTTGGGCCGCAACTGCTAGAATGCATCTCTTGGCAGTACCCTGCATTAACTCCATAGAATTAAAAAAAAGGTAGGGAGAAACACACAATACTTTGTGACTATACTGTTCTATTAAATCCATAATGTATTTTTTGTTGCGGATTTGTTTCTGAAAAACATTTATTGAAACGGCAGTATGCAAATAAAACATTCATATCTTTTCTAATACGTATAATTATTTTTGTAAGAATAAAGCAACATTTATTGATCATTAGGTATAATTTTAAGTAAGATTTTTAAATGTATTAAATCGGTTGTATTGTATTCTGAAATATAATTTGGTGTATCGCTATTGAAATATAATTTTATTTTTTGTAATGAAATACCTAATTATATAATAAACAATTTTTAGACAAATTGTAAAATTCACCTACCCATAATCCAAGATTTAATTATGCTTCTCAGTGCATACTTAAGGTAGCTGACACTTGTTCAAGGTTATTTATTTTTGTTTCGCCGGCCTTCCCTTCTTGTTGTTTGGTGTATTCTTTGGCCATGTAAATTCAGTTAACAGTTGTATACGAGTGAGGTAGGACGCAAAACATTTTATCGCTTATAGGTAAGTGGTAAAATTTGATTTTAGCTGCTCATGGGTTACTGAGACCCCAGTATGCAGGATTAAGTTACATATTTTCTATTATTTTGGAGGAAGATGTCGAGGACTAATAGGAACGATAATCGTGCGCTAACAGATGAGGAACTGAAGGAGATTGTAGATAATCTGGGCTTGGGAGAAGTTCAGATCATGAAAATGGATATGAAATTGGAGAAAAGGATTATGAGATGGAGGAGGATGAGGAAGGCGATGAACAAAGTGCTTGTGAAAGCGAACAGGGTGAAGAAAATAAACAGAACAGGGACAATGAAAATGAAGAACACAATGAACAAGCTGGTGAGAATAACAGTGAACAAGCTAGTGGGAATAACAGTGAACAAAACAATGCTCATGAGTATGAACAAGAAAAGCCTCCAAGAGCGACGAGAAATAAAAGTATCCTTAGAGGTAAAAATAACCACCTGTGGTAATCTGTATAGTTCCTCAGAGGAGAGGTCGTTTGATGAGAGCTGACAACATTGTTTTACATTTACCCGGCGCTAAAGGTGATGCTAGAAAAGTAGAAACCCGTTTAGAAGCTTGGAATGGGATTATCAGTGAAGATATAATTGAAACAATTACCGCATACGCACCAATGAACAAATTGAGAGAAACCACGATTGTTACAGATACCTAATATATCCTGTATGTAAAACCAACAGTTGTAACCACTGTATGCGACATGAAGATAGACAATTGACATGACGGTATTGAATAAAGATGGTGTTAATAATAAATAAAATAAGAAAAAGAACATACCGGGTCAGGTTAGATAATGGCTCTACCCTTATTAGAAATAGAAGGTTCATTAAATTGGTTGGGTCCAAGTACACTGCAAGCCATTCTCAAACCGTACCTAGTTATAGTCCTAACATTGAAAAAAGGGGGGAAGAGAAACAGGAAATTAAGATTTATTTAGATTTAGAAAGTGAGACCGAAGTAGAGCACTCTCGTCTGTAGCCCGTGTGATGTGGTGCCAACCTCGGGCGCCATCGAGTATCTCCGGTGGCGCTCGGCTTTCATGCGGGGCGCGCACGGTTCAAACACCCCGTGTCGCTCTCGTCGACGACTCGAAGGCGCGGAGGAGGGTAGGGTAGGGTAGGTTGGGTTGGATTTCCTTCGCTTCTAATGCACTTTACAACAATTTGGAAAATATCCATTAAAAAAGTGTACGGAAAGCAAGCTTTTCTGTGAATTATACAATTCCATTTTTCGATTTGGGTTAGGGCTGGGTAGGTTGGGTGAGATTTCCTTCGCTTTCAATGCACTTCACAAAAATTTATGAAATTTCCCTTAAAAAAGTGTATAGAAAGCTAGGATATCTATGAAAAGAACATCTCCTCGCTTTCCATACACTTTTTTAAATATATCGTTTGAAAAAGTGTATAGAAAGCAAGTCAATTCCTAACCTAAACCACCCTACCCTACCCTAATCCGAATCGAAAAATTGAATTGTGTAATTGACAGATTCGTCCTAAGTCTGCGCTAAATGTGAAGGGGGATATGTTTTTTTTTTTAAAGAAGACCTGATGGGCCGATAATATAAATTAAAAACCCATAAACACCCACTAATTATCTTTGACAGCGTAATTCTACCCTCCTCCGCGCCTTCGAGTCAGATAATGTTCAAATTATAATAATTTTCAATAATAACCCAACCAAACCTACCCCTACCAAACCACCTTCGTATTTTTAGTCAATTTTTGAAGAATAAATTATAATAATTTTCAATAATAACCCAACTAAACCTACCCCTACCAAACCACCTTCGTATTTTTAGTCAATTTTTGTAGAATAAATTATAATAATTTTCAATAATAACCCAACCAAACCTACCCCTACCAAACCACATCCCTCGCGCGCCTGGCACCAGACGACCAGCCCCGCGAGAAAGCCGAGCGCCACCGGAGATACTCGATGGCGCCCGAAGTCGGCACCACATCACACGGGCTACAGACAAGAGTAAGTAGGTATAGAAAGTGTTAACAATGATGCAAAAGAAGAAATTGACATAAGTAGACAGTGAAATTACAAGGGTCTTACAGGGGGGTACAAATCAGGTAGAAATAATATGTGATTTGAGTGATAGTGAAGAAAATAGTGAAACACAATGCACCACCTCACAATATGATTCAGACCCCGAGTTAAATTTTTTTAAAGAAACATAAGGTCTCTAAAAGTGGTAGAAAGATTGTTAAAACTCATAGGCTTAGCTTATAACCTCAATCTTTGGAAATCTGTTTAAACTCGTAGTCTTAGTGAATAACCTTAATCTCTAGAAAGTTGTTATAACATGTAGTCTTAGTGTATAACCTTGATCTTTAGAAATCTGTTAAAACTCGTAGGTTTAGTTTATAACTATAATCTGTGAAAAGGGAGATGTTACAGATATATATACTGTATGTAAAACCAACAGTTGTAACCACTGTATGCGACATGAAGATAGACAGTGTTGACATGGCGGTATTGAATAAAGATGGTGACCTACGTGTTTTAATAATCCTGGTACATTGTAATAATTACAAGTCATCCGATAATTGCAATCTACGTAAATAAATGCTACACATAAATAAGACAACGATGAGACTAATAAACTCGGCTACATCAAAACCACAAATGTCGTTATTGTGGTAATAGCTTTCATTGGCGTCTCAAATTGCAGCACAGAAGAATTGTGGTCCTTTTACTTTTGGGATTGGAATTTTCCGGACAACCATGACCCAGCAAAGATTTCAGTTTTTAGCTACTAACTTACTCTTTGATAACAAGGCTAATAAACGACGATAAATTTGCTCCAATTAGACAAATATGGGATGTATATAAAAGTAACTGCAAGGCATACTACACACCCCATGAATATTGCACAATAGACCAGCAACTGATGAGTTTTCGTGGCCGTTGTAGCTTCCGCATCTACAGGGTGATTCATAACTATTGGAACAAAGCACCAAATATACCTCAATAAAATATTGCTGTGGAAAAAGATAAAGGGCGTTAAAGTTGAATTTTTTTTTCGTTTTTTGCTAATAATTACACTACATATTTATCGATTGTTATCAAAATCGGCACAGAGGCATAATTTTATACAGGCAATATTATTGTATGTATTATTTGACATTTGGAATCTCGTGAAGGATTTCTGATGATGAAATTGACTGGTAACTTTTTTTGACGAAACTTTTTAGTGATTGTTCAAACACGATATCCTCATTCGTTTTCGAGAAAAAAGCAATTGAACAGTTCAGAGTACCTATCGGAAGGGGATTTCAAATATTATTTCATTTATGAAAAGTGTGCTTTGGACTGTCAGATAATTGTTGCTGGTAAAAATGACATTTTTCTCCAAATGACATTAAAAGCGGCCTTTTAATGACACTTGGCAGGCTTAGAAGTTGTACTTTTACTGCCTAGGCAGAAAAAGTTCGTTGCCTTCCAAGTAATAATTTAAATCAAACTGGTTATTAAAATTGACAATGACATTAAGAAAACTCAAAATGATGCTGGATATTGATAATGAAACGCAATTTAAATATGAAAAAGTCGTTTTTGCGTGGAATATTTGAAGAAAAAATTATATGTTCCACACGGCAGAAAAGCAGATTTAATCTTGTGCTTTTATGCCTAGTAAAACAAATAACGATTCTTGTCAGTGAATATTTTTTGCTGCGAGTTTATAGTGTTGCATTTTTTAAAGTTATCATATACTTTTTCGATTGAAATGCCTCGCTACAATCATTTTACGAATGAAGAAATGCGGGATATGATTTGTGTATACGCACAAGAAGATTTTTGAGGGCGCTCTGCAGCCAGAAGTTATGAATTGTTATATCCAGGCAGAAGGCAACCAAATCACAAAACTTTTTCAAATATATTTCATCGTTTGGGTGAAACCGGATCATTTCACAATAAAAATCAAGGTGGTCGTCCGAAAGAAATTTCACTCAATCAAGAAGATGAAATTTTGTTTCGAATAGATGAAAATCCCACAGTAAGTTCACGTCATTTGTCATCAACAACAGGAGTAAGTCAGTCGTCTATTATTAGAATAAAAAAAAAAATTTCCACCCTTATCACTTCACACCTGTTCAAAATTTGCTTTCAAGAGATTTCCCACGACAGTTACAGTTCTGCCAACGTATTCTCAACAAGCATAATGATGACCGAAATTTTATTGAGATTATGTTCACCGATGAAGCGACTTTTACCAGATGAGGCGAAACAGCCATTATTGGGAAGAAAAAAATCCGCATGCTCTGAAAGAAAGACATTTCCAGCATGAGTTTAAATTGAATATTTGGTGTGGCATTATAGGCGACCAACTACTAGGACCATATGTTCTGCATCCAAATTTAAATGGAGATTCTTATTTATTTTTTTTTACAAAATAGTTTAATTGATATTTTGGATAATCTGTCACTAGCTGTAAGAAATAAAATGTGGTTTATGCAGGATGGAGATCCACCTCATTTCCCTTTAGTTGTTAAAAATCATCTAAATGACATAATATTCCCTCAACGATGGATTGGCAGAGGAAGAAGTGATTTTGAGTGGGCACCAAGAAGTCCTGAGTATAAACCATAGATAAAGGAACACCTAGATTGTTCACGACAATAATATGAATTCGTACAAGTTTTAGTTCCATCTAGAGCTTTGAGCCGTACTAAATCGCTATTTGACACTAGCGGGAAATTTGAAAATCACATTTGGTGGGAAATTTAAAAATAAATTTGTAGGAATTTTCATTTTAGAATAAAACAAAATTAAAAATCCACTATTATTAATTTGAATTGATAAAGGGCGTTGAAGTTGAATTTTTTTTTCGTTTTTTGCTAATAATTTCACTTTATATTTATCGACTGTTATCAAAATCGGCACAGAGGCATAATTTTATTCAGGCAATATTATTTGACATTTTTTTATAGGGGGAGCCTCGTGAAGGATTTCTGATGATGAAATTGACTGGTAACTTTTTTGAATAAACTTTTTAGTGATTTTTATTAGAAAATATGACATAAACATCATTTCTACGTAATATTGGTACTCTTGTTCGAACACGATAATTTCATTAGTTTTCGAGAAAAACGCAATTGAACAGTTCAGAGTATCGGAAGGGGATTTCAAGTAACGGACAATAAAAAAACTTGTATCTTAAGGCTTTTATTTCGACGATAAATATAATTAAAAACAATGTAACATAAAAAAAGCAAACTCAAATTAAAACGTGGCCTCCTCCGACTTCTATGCACTTTCTAACTATTTTAATAAAGGACTTTCGAACTTCAAAGAACATATTATTTTCTCTCCTTATAAAGTTAGCCGGATTTTGTATTTTCCTCCAGAGTTCGTCTCTCGAGTTAATTTTATTGGCATAAACTAAGGACTTCATATGTCTCCAAACATAAAAATCAAGCGGGTTTATACTCAGGACTTCTTGATGTCCACTCAAAATCACTTCCTCTGCCAATCCATCGTTGAGGGTGTTCAATTTTCAATTGAACAAAAGAGCAATTCAAAATAAATTGTTTAGGCCACCCTATATAACTAGCAGAAACGGCGTGTCGGATCACATGCCACTGGCGCAGGCGTGCCATTTAACTGGCCTATGCGTGCACGAGAGAGGGAGCGGCGTAAAGGGGATGAAGCGCTCTGGCCTACGTGACTTCGTGTTCAACATCGATGGAGATAAGTTGAGTGTATTCCTTCTTTAAAAAACCTTTCTTTCAACTGAGCCAAAAGGCCGGTTTTTCTATTTCTCATTTTTTTTGTATGTGTGCGTCGTTAGGCGAATTACACTTACTATTTATTTGTACAACTACAGTGCAAAGATATACCTTATACATCAAGGAAGAATTCTAAATTACGTGTTAGTAGTTCATAACTTCAGTGATTGTGCCTACACAGATGATTTATGGTAAAGTTCAACAAAATTTTCACTTTTTGACTTCATCTACAGGAAATCTGCGACAATTCAGGCCAGTTACAGCCATTTTTTACGATATCTAACAATAGTTTTATGCTGGAAATGTACCATATTGCAATGCCTATTGATGCCTAGACAATCTACACCAACAAATTTGTAGTGAACCTTTTAATATACGGTCTCTTTTTGTGGAAATTTTTGTATTGACTTCATTGCGGATGCCTTTTGTTAAATATAACTGTGTTCATTAGAATTAAGGAAATCGCGATAGATAACTGGGCCTGGTTAACCAACAATAAATTGTCTCGTCTTGCGCATTTGTGTTTGCATGTTATTTTTTTTTTCATTATATTTGTATATTTGTTTTTGTTGCTAAATTAACATAGATACATTAAACGATTTATAATATTTCGGTGTTTAATCCTTCACTTTAAGTGTAGAAAATTCTAGATCAGCGCTGTGGAAATTCACCTTCCACTTACCTCATTTCAGAGTATCCTACATTTATACTCTGACCTCTCTTATGTTAAGAATAGGAATCTAAAGCCTGTTCTATACAGAGGTAATATGTCATTTAGATGATTTTTAACAACTAAAGGGAAATGAGGAGGATCTCCATCCTGCATAAACCACATTTTATTTCTTACAGCTAGTGACAGATTATCCAAAATATCAATAAACCTATTTTTCTAAAAAAGATAAATAAGAATCTCCATTTAAATTTGGGCGCAGAACATATGGTCCTAGTAGTTGGTCGCCTATAATGCCACACCAAATATTCAATTTAAACTCACGCTGGAAATGTCTTTCTTTCAGAGCTAGCGGATTTTTTTCTTCCCAATAGGTAATGGCTGTTTCGCCTCATCTGGTAAAAGTCGCTTCATCGGTGAACATAATCTCAATAAAATTTCGGTCATTATTATGCTTGTTGAGAATACGTTGGCAGAACTGTAACTGTCGTGGGAGATCTCTTGAGAGCAAATTTTGAACAGGAGTGAAGTGATAAGGGTGGAACTTTTCTTTTTTTAGAATTCTAATAATAGACGACTGACTTACTCCTGTTGTTGATGACAAATGACGTGAACTTACTGTGGGATTTTCATCTATTCGAACCAAAATTTCATCTTCTTGATTGAGTGAAATTTCTTTCGGACGACCACCTTGATTTTTATTGTGAAATGATCCGGTTTCACCCAAACGATGAAATATATTTGAAAAAGTTTTGTGATTTGGTTGCCTTCTGCCTGGATATAACAATTCATACCTTCTGGCTGCAGAGCGCCCTCAAAAATCTTCTTGTGCGTATACACAAATCATATCCCGCATTTCTTCATTCGTAAAATGATTGTGACGAGGCATTTCAATCGAAAAAGTATATGATAACTTTAAAAAATGCAACACTATAAACTCGCAGCAAAAAATATTCACTGACAAGAATAGTTATTTGTTTTACTAGGCATTAAATCTGCTTTTCTGCCGTGTGGAACATATAATTTTTTCTTCAAATTTGTTCCAATTCCACGCAAAATCGACTTTTCCATATTCAAATTTCGTTTCATTATCAATATCCAGCATCATTTTGAGTTTTCTTAATGTCATTGTCAATTTTAATAACCAGTTTGATTTAAATTATTACTTGGAAGGTTGCTTAGCAACGAACTTTTTCTGCCTAGGCAGTAAAAGTGGACTTTTTCTGCCTAGGCATTAAAAGTACAACTTCTAAGCCTGCCAAGTGTCATTAAAAAGCCGCTTTTAATGTCATTTGGAGAAAAATGTCATTTTTACCAGCAACAATTATCTGACAGTCCAAAGCACACTTTTCATAAATGAAATAATATTTGAAATCCCCTTCCGATAGGTACTCTGAACTGTTCAATTGCGTTTTTCTCGAAAACGAATGAGGATATCGTGTTTGAACAATCACTAAAAAGTTTCGTCAAAAAAAGTTACCAGTCAATTTCATCATCAGAAATCCTTCACGAGATTCCCCCTGTAACCAAATGTCAAATAATACATACAATAAAATTGCCTTTATAAAAGTATGCCTCTGTGCCGATTTTGATAACAATCGATAAATATGCAGTGTAATTATTAGCAAAAAACGAAAAAAAAATATTCAACTTTAACGCCTTTTATCTTTTTCCAAAGCAATATTTTATTGAGGTATTTTTGGTCCTATCGCCATATTTTGGTCCAAACAATCTACCCTTAGCCTATGTCCCAATAGTTATGAATCACCCTGTATAAGCCAAGCAAATCCGATAAATACGACATGAAAATACTAATGCTAAATGATGCTAAGACCTATTACATGTTGAATGCTATTCCTTAGGTGGGCAATGTTAACTGTGAAAATAATGAAAGTGTGCCAACCTATTAAGTATGTTGGAAAATTCTCCGGACCGATACACAATATACCAATCGCAACCTAACTTTCGATAATTGGTTCACTTCGATTCCATTGGCTAATCTAATATCTGATCAATATAAGCGAACAATGGTAGGAACCTTGCGGAACAACAAAAGAGAAATTCACGATGATTCCATTGATCACGAGACAAATAACCCAAAGGTAGTACCTTAGACTATTAAACACACTGAAAATATGTTTATGTATTACGTTTTAAATTTCTTGCTACGCCACTGCCAAGCTAGGATCTCGCTTCTAACAGCGTTGCCTTCATTTGGTCTCCCGTGTAAGAGAGAAGATATAGTTTATCTTCGTTACACGCATTATATCGTCCTATATATCTGTGTTTAATAGTCTAATGCCCGGTTGCAAGAACGCGAATCAAATCTCTCATCATATGATGGTTGATTAAAAAATTATGAACCATCAATGGGAACCCGATTTCACGAAAAAAATAATGGTCGATTAATTGTTCATCATTGCAGGTACCTATCCGTTTCATTTTGATTGTGTAAATGATGGTTGATTTGAAGAATTAACGAGTTATTATTTCATTGATTAGCCGTTAATCATTCATCATTTTTAATAAGCGTTCTTGCAACCGGGCATTAGCCTTCGATCAATTTTCTGCCATTCATATACCACAGCACAAATAGATGGCCTATGAGCTAGTGTTTTATGGTATGCTTGATGGAAGTGGTATCAATTCGATGATTTTGCTTACCTTTGCTGCTAAGGATGATTGGACAGAAAAAAAAATCGGACACGCAGGAATTACCTAAAAGAGCTGGGAATGTCCTTGGTAATACGATTTCTCAGAGAATGACTACGATTGTCAACGCCTAGAAGATCACTTCGTCAAAGGATAATGGAAATCTTGAATGAGCCTGTGTCATATCCTCCAACAAATAATGACGAAAATTTGCGACGTAAAGTTCGTTATAGTTTTTGCGATAGGAAAAGAGACAGAAAAACAAATATGCATTGTAGCGTGTAAAGTTCTTCCAAAGTTAATGTGATGACCCATATTTTTAATCCCTTTGCCCAATGGCGTGCATATAAATTTTTTATAAATTCGAATATTGTGAAATAATGTTAATCTACTACTTATATCAATTTGAATGAAAAAAATTAACCTGCATACAAAATTCATAAAATTTGTAAAACTAGTCTTACATTACAGCCTTTTTGCAGCAACTTTATTGCAGGCAATATAAATTGCATGCAAAATTAAAATCCAGTCTTCTTACATTTCAGCCTATTTATTGCAACTTTCCAAGATTTTTTTGACATTTGACATTATTATTATCACATTAGAAAATTCACTTTGAAAATGAATACAGAAAAAAACAAAAGTTTTACTTCTGGCAATCACTACTACTGCTGTTCTTGCCACTTATATAAAGAGGCGGATTAAAAACAGGAGGAATAGATCTTGTTGGAACAAACCATGGTTAAATCAAACAATGGGAAACTTAGGAATTACAAACGAATTCAAAGATTGTAACGACTTGAAAGCCTTTAAAAACTACTTGAGAATGGATGAGCCTACATTCGATAAGTTGTTAGAAAAAATTGAGCATCGAATAAACTCAATTCCTTTGGCGAAAGTATTTCAGTAGCCCTTCGTTAGGTGCGTGGTGTTTTGTCACTAGGTTGGTCGCGCGGGCTACAATAGTAGCCCATTTGAATTTTGACTAATCTTACTTTTAAAAATGAAAATAATACAACCTTTTGTTAATATATGTCATATTAATACAGGGAATACAACAATATAAAAAAATATTGATCTATGGGCTTTAGAAAACAATATAAAAAAAATTGTTATTTCATCGCATACTTACATTAAAAAAAAATTAATCTACTAAAAAAACAACGTTATTTTATTTATAAATAAAAACATAACAAAATGTATGCTAAAATAATATAAAAAACAGATACCTAAACAACACAGGCTTCTCTATAGTGTTCTTTGCACACCTGGCGATTACATTGGACACATGTTATTCTTGTAGATTTGTCCTTATTTCTTGGGCAAATGGAACAACGTCCAACACTATTATTTGGCTTAACAGTCACTTCTGGTACCACAATTTTCAATTTACTGATAGTGAAAATAGTTATAAACCATCCAGCGATAATAAAGAATCCGAAGAACCGACAAAAGAATTAAGAAGGGAGAGTGATTTAGATGACGCGTAGATATTAACGATGTTGAGTCTGTCCAAGAAAATTCGGTTAAAAAAAGGTTAGTTGAAAAAGAAAGACAGATCCAAATTCACGGAAGAAAAATGTGCAAAAAAATTTGAGATTGGAAGGAAAACAGTATTATACACAGAATGGTATATTATTAAACGAGCAATTTATGATAGCCATTATTCAAGGAGGGTGACCTTTGCGTCCCGAGTCGTAGGCGAGAGGCGCAAGTCACCCGAGAGAATAATGGCCATAAATTGCGAGTTGAATACTACACTTTGTCCACAACCCTTGATTTCTTTATTAAATACAAGTTAAGTTAATAATGCGAGTGTAGAACGGAAAGTAATAATTTGGTATTATTGACATTTCTAACGTCAAAATTAATAAATTTAAATTTCTGGAGTACATCAAATAATGTGACATATAGACATGCGCGATACTGTGTAAAGTATCGATACACCGTACCGTTATAAATATATTGTTTTAAAACTATCAATATTGTATGTATGTATGTATGTATGTATTTTGGGGTAACATTCACTGAGACCTAAAAGATCTATTGTGCCCCCTTACTTCTACTTAGTTCCTGAGGAAAGTCTCAGAGACTAGTAGCTCCTTTAGTCCTATTTCCCCGAGGAATTTTAGGATATCTGCAGGCTTCAACTTAGGTAACTGTCTCTCTTCTATCCAGTAGTCTCCTAGGTGCTGTGCCCTAGGATTCTGAATTGCTGTGCAGTTCGCAAGTATGTGGATGGAGGATTCTTCTTCCATTCCACAAAACCTACAATCTTCTTCCTCCACTATTTTGAGCTTTTTAAGGTGCCCATTCAGGCGACAATGTCCCGTTAGGATTCCTGTTAAAACTCTTAGTGCAGTTTTGCTTTGACTTATGCATTCATTTGATCTCAACAGGTTGTAGTCAACCAGAAGAATATTTGATTGCCTAAGCCCTACTAGATCTTTCCAATTGTCAGATCTTCTCTTTTCTTCGGCTTTACCTATTTCTTCCAATATTACATTGGAGCTGATTTCGCAAAAGGGTTCCGGCCCCCAAAAGGGTATTTTAGTCCCCCTCTTCGCTAGTTCATCTGCTATTTCGTTTCCTTCTATTCCAGTGTCCTGGAATCCACAGTAAGGTGACTAAATTGTTCTCGCCTAGTTCATTAAGTTTGCCTAGGCATTCCCACACCATTTTGGAACTGATTACAAAAGAACTCAGCGCTTTAATGGCTGCTTGACTATCAGACATTATGATAATCCTTTGCCCACATTCTCACTCTGACTGCAGAAAAATGCTACGAATATGATATTGACCTTCATATACTATTTATTGACTTCAAACAGGCGTTCGACAGCATAAGCAGAGGGCAAATACCTTCAAAAGTAATTCAACTGTGTTTAATGACCATGGAGAATTCGCGGGCAAGAGTGTTAACACCTAGCAATGTTACAGATAAAATAAATATACAAAAAGGAGTTAGACAAGGTGACGCTCTTTCAACAACTCTATTCAATATTGCTCTGGAATGCGCAGAACCCAGGAGTGGCACTCTGTAACAAAATAGAGATAAAGATTCCCTTCTTTTCGCTATTTAGTACTCTGTAACTGAGTTCGGTCGTTACCGAGCTTAGTTGAACATGAGCGAAGATGCGATAGCGAAGTGAATGATAGCGACAACTCCAAGGGTCTTTCTATTCAAGAGACATATCGTTCTGTCTTATTCTACTTAATTGTGTACGATTTTTCATCTCTGTTCGATGACAAGAGAAAAGAGGTTATGTTGTTGTTGTAATTAATTTCAATTTTCTAGGGTTCGTTGTGTCAAAGGTTGTGTTTGTGGAATAATATTAAACCTACCTGAAAAAAACTATCATTCCAGCAATATTCTTTATTTCATTCACAAGAAATCATTATACTGGCAAGATTTTTAACAAACCCCGATAAATTAACAAAACAGAATGTCTACTCTTTGCCACAGCTATTGAAAAAAATCACTAAACAAGCAAATAGGTAAATACTTTAAGAAGTGTCATAAATGAAAATGTGAGGTTACCAAAGCTAACAGATAAATGTCAAATTTCTTGTTCTTTTTTATTTTTATCCTGAAATAGTCAAATTTGCATAATGTTTTCTGAATTATTAGTAGATTATTCTCTATCCGATTGACGATCCCGAATCTTGTCGAACTATAGCCGAGGCGATAGAGATTCGCTTATAGAGTACCACTAACCAAGTAAAACGATTCTTTTCGTTTGCTTATTCTTTATCTTTTCCCTTAAAATACAAATTACAGAGTGCCAGCCCAGAAGACTATAGCACAAAGCTTGGTACAACTCATAGCCTACGCGGATGATATAGCCCTAATCGCAAGAACTAAAAAAGCCCTAGAAGAAATAACACTAAAGCTAGAAAACGAAGCTCGTAAAAGAGGTCTACACATCAATCAAGACAAAACCAAATACTTACTAAGCTCCAGAAGTGGAAACTGCAATTTAAACAAAATCACGATAGGAGACAAAACTTATCAAAAAGTAGACAATTTTAAATACCTCGGGATCAATATTAACAACAAAACTGATAGAAGTATTGAAGTAACACAAAGAATACAAGCAGGAAACACAGCTTTCTGGAAATACCAACAAATCTTAAAGGATAAACATCTTAGCAGAAAAACGGAAATAAATCTGTACAAAGCAGCTATTAGACCAGTAGTAACCTATGGGGCAGAAATCATGTGCCTTACCAAAAGGAACGAAGAGCAGCTAAGAATTTTTGAAAGAAAAATTATTAGGAGAATAATGGGACCAAAAAAGATTACAGATGGAGAGTACCGCCAATTAACGAATTTGGAGCTTAAAACGTACTAACCGGAGAAGATATAATCACATTTATAAAATCACAGCGGCTCAGATGGTACGGGCACATCCAAAGAAGAGACCCAGAAAACGTATTAAATAAAATTACAAGCTGGGTCCCTACAATAGACCGTCCAAGAGGAAGACCAAAACTCAGATGGCTAGAGCAGGTATACGAAGATATGAGAAGACTAAATCTCATTGACCAGAGGAAGACTATTAAGGACAGAGTGCTGTGGAACAAAACAATAAATAGCGCGAAGAGACTTAACTTATTTTAACCGAACAATACATTTTATATCCAGTATGCTAATGTATGTATGTATGTATTTTGGGGTAACATTCACTGAGACCTAAAAGATCTATTGTGCCCCCTTACTTCTACTTAGTTTCTGAGGAGAGTCTCAGATACTAGTAGCTCCTTTAGTCCTATTTCCCGGAGGAATTTTAGGATATCTGCAGGCCTCAACTTAGGTAACTGTCCCTCTTCTATCCAGTAGTCTCCCAGGTACTGTGCCCTAGGATTCTGAAATACTGTGCAGTTCGCAAGTATGTGGATGGAGGTTTCTTCTTCCATTCCACAAAATCTACAATCTTCTTCCTCCACTATTTTGAGCTTTTTAACGTGTCCATTCAGGCGACAATGTCCCGTTAGGATTCCTGTTAAAACTCTTAGTGCATTTTTGCTTTGACTTATGCATTCATTTGATCTCAACAGGTTGTAGTCATCCAGAAAAATCTTTGATTGCCTAAGCCCTACTAGATCTTTCCAATTGTCAGATCTTCTCTTTTCTTCGGCTTTACCTATTTCTTCCAATATTACATTGGAGCTGATTCCGCAAAAGGGTTCCGGCCCCCAAAAGGGTATTTCAGTCCCCCTTTTCGCTAGTTCATCTACTATTTCGTTTCCTTCTATTCCAATGTATCCTGGAATCCACAGTAAGGTGACTATATTGTTCTCGCCTAGTTCATTAAGTTTGCCTAGGCATTTCCACACCATTTTGGAACTGATTACACAAGAACTCAGCGCTTTAATGGCTGCTTGACTATCAGACATTATAATAATCTTTTGCCTTCTATATCCTTTGTCAATATTGAACTGGGCACACTTTCTTATTGCGTGAATTTCCGCTTGAAAGATACTTGGGGTTTTTCCCAAGCTTTCAGAGTGTTTGGTGCCGGACCCGTACACTCCTATCCCAGTTCCTTCCATTGCTTTTTAGCCCTCTGTGTACCATTGAATATTTGAATGGCATTCTTCCCAAGTCTGGTAATGGTATTTGGGTCCCATTCCGTAACGAATTTCTTTGAAAAGTTATACTTTTTCATCATACCATCTTGTGGCATGTCCCAGGTTGTCTGATTTCTAAGAAGTGAAAAGGTGGTTTTTTTTTAATGATTCCCTCTCTACTTAGTCTGTATCTTGTTCTTTCTGCAACACTCTCCACCACCATATGTAATGGTGTGAGGTTGAGAATCACTTCCATTGCTGCCGTTGGGCATGAACTATCAATACTAAAAATTTCGATATTTTATCGATACGATATGTTTCAGAAACAAATTTCCTAAACAAAAGTACGCAGATTTAATAGTTTTATTTCATATTGTAACCCCATATGCCGGAATGTGGTGTTGTCATAGCAACATATGATATTTAAATGCAGAAGTGTGAATTATGGACCATAATTCACTCTAGTAGATATATGGGTACCATACGCACCTTTTGTGTGGAGGTAAAATATTGACTTATTATTAACTGGTCGTGGACAAAGGTTAATTAAAATGTGCTAAATCTGTGAGCGATATTGTATGTCGTTGTCATTATAAATGTCAACAATATTTTACAAAGAAACAGCGGGAAGAAATTCTTTCAAATTTTCTCAAGCTAAAATCCCATTTTATTATAAAACTTCAGTAGATATACTATAGGGATTCTGGACCACTACTTCAAAAATCTCCGCTGGTGGCGCTGAGAGCGGCGTTGGCGGCGTTCCGCGGCGTTGGCCGCCATTTTTAGTCCTCTTTTTAAAACTCTCAAATAATTTAATTAAAAAACTTTAACTCGGGTGTGGATCGAACCCCGAACCTACGCGCTTATAGCAATGCATCTAACATAGTCCGCCACGATCTCTCATACATAACATTGTCGAAGAAAAGTATATTACGTGAGCGCGCACCGTACGCTGGCGGGTAGGAGTCTCGGTGGCGACATCTACATGCGGGTAGTCTATGGGCCGGTGGCCTGCGGGTAGGAGTCTGCCGCGGGAGTCTGTCCGCCATTTTTTATCCATGCGCGCGGGGCGATCAAAATCAAATTGTACAAAAATCACATTATCATTATCATGATTAATCGTATTTTTGTACGGGCGTATATCACAAAAGGACCGTGAAAGGCAGGTCAGCACCCTCGTGTCATCCAATCATAGCAAACTCGAAAGGTATTAACGGCTATTCGTGAATCATATACAGGGCGGAGTATCTTTGAATGATAGGACTTAAGCAAACGATAAGGTATTAACGGCTATTCGTGAATCATATACAGGGCGGAGTATGGTAGGTCGACTTTAGCAAACGATAAGGTAACTTTTTTGTGCCAACCCCAAGTGTTACGTCGTCACGTGGTACGTCGTCACGTGGTACGTCGTCACGTAGTACGTCACGTCGTCACGTGGTACGTCGTCACGTCACGTCAGCGGGGCGATCAAAATCTTGTAAATTGTACAAAAATCACAATTTCATGAAAATCCTTGATATTACGACGACCCTGACTAAAAAATTCACGTCAAAACGTCACGTAGATGCGTTTATCATGATTAATCGTATTTTTGTACGGGCGTATATCACAAAAGGGCCGTGAAAGGCAGGTCAGCACCCTCGTGTCATCCAATCATAGCAAACTCGAAGGGTATTAACGGCTATTCGTGAATCATATACAGGGCGGATTAACTTTGAATGGTAGGACTCAAGCAAACGATAAGGTATTAACGGCTAATATATTCGTGAATCATATACAGGGCGGAGTATCTTTGAAGGGTAGGTCGACTTTAGCAAACGATAAGGTAACTTGAGAGTAACTTTTTTGTGCCAACCCCAAGTGTTACGTCGTCACGTGGTACGTCGTCACGTGGTACGTCACGTCGTCACGTGGTACGTCACGTCACGTCACGTGGTACGTCGTCACGTCACGTCACGTCGGAGGGAAGCTTCGAAACATTACATTGGCGAGACATTTCTTGTGAGGTTATGAAATAAAGTCGGATTGTGGCGAAGTCGTCATTCCTACGAACGTTGCAGAAATTTTTTATCTACCCATTGTAACAGGAAGTTACAATCTAACGCAAAAATGGGATTCCTACGAACGTTACAGATAAGAAGTAACGAATTTCGTAATATACCGAGGGGCTTAAAAGTAACTTATGTTGAAATATTACTAAGAATTTCGTAATATACAGGGTGGCCTAAAAGAAACATACTATATAATATTTGAACTGAAATATGCGTGGCACGTCGCGTGCTACGTCAAACGTCACGTGAAACGGCTAACCGTACTACGCCAAACGTCACGTGTAACGGCTAACCGTACTACGCCAAACGTCACGTGCTACGTCACGTGTCACGTCAGCTTATTTGTAATATGGCTTCGGAAGAGTACAGTCATCGAATTGAAGAGTTTATTAAGAAAATTGGTAAATTAAACAAAAAAATTGTTTTAATGAGGATAAAAGTGAGGTTATGAGGCAAATAGAGAATCTCAGTTTATCTGGTGGGGAAGAAGAAGAAGTACGACAGACGTGGAACAGTCTTAGTATAAACTGGTTACCTAAAGAGCGCGGACAATTACCGCAAATTACTTATCCGCTAAGACGTATTCAACCATGTTTAACAGAACAGAAAAGGATATAAAAATGAAATCAGTAATGTTTTTGCCATGTCATGTGTAATATTAGCGGCTGTCTTTGTTTTAATTTTAAAAATTGTGAAACGAACATTTAAATCTTCATGTTACATAAAAGTTGATGAATATACAGAGTGTTTCAATAAAAACCCCTTGTTACTTAAAAAACTTTATTTATAATGGTAATACAGTCTTTGAAAACCGGTTACTGAGGCGTTTTACACGAATATGGTTTCGAAAGGCCTTAACGCCTAGTATATAAGTGAATCACTCATTATATATACAGGGTGAATTGAAAGTTTCTTTGAATGAATTGCAGGTATTTAGGTCGACTTTAGCAAACAACATCTCGTTCGAAAGGCCTTAACGTCGAGTATATACGTGAATCACTCATTTCATATACAGGGTGGATTGAAAGTTTCTTTGAATGGTAGGTCGACTTTAGCAAACGACATCTCGTTTGAAAAGTATTAACGTCTAATATATACGTGAATCGACCATATGCAGGGTGAATTTAAATTTTTTTTTAATGGTAGGTCGACTTTAGCAAACAACATCTCGTTCGAAAGGCCTTAACGTCTAGTATATACGTGAATCACTCATTATATATACAGGGTGGATTGAAAGTTTCTTTGAATGGTAGGTTGACTTTAGCAAACAACATCTCGTTAGAAACGTCTTAACTTCTAGTATATACGTGAATTACCCATATACAGGGTAGATCGAAAGTATCTTTGGCGGGTAGATCGACTTTAGCAAAAACGACATTGAAAGGTATTAACGACTAATATATACATGAATCGACCATATACAGGGTGAATTTAAAGTTTCTTTAAATTGTAGGTCGACTTTAGCAAACAACATCTCGTTCGAAAGGTCTTAACCTTTAATATATACGCGAATCACCCATTATATACAGGGTGGATCGAAAGTATCTTCCACATGTGACGGATAGTGCTATAGGGGCATCGGCATATCTAGAGTTTAGCGTAGAGTACAAAGAAAAATATTGCCCGTAGGGGTATTAGCATATCGTTTAACATATACAGAGTAAAGCGTATAGTACAAAGAAAAATCGATTAATAAATCCAACCAAATGTTGACATCTGATAGTCACAACTCAAACGTCACACGTCAAATATCATACGTTAAACGTCACATGTCAAATGTAGTGTCAAACGTCACATGTGACGTCGATCTACAAACGTCAAATGACTAACGTCAAAACGTCACGTGTAACATATAGTGCCGTAGAGGCAATACTATCGACATATGCAGAGTTTAGCGGAGAGTACAAAGAAAAATAGTGCCGTAGGTGTATTAGCATATCGTTTAACATATACAGAGTTAAGCGTATAGTACAAGTAAAAATCGATTAATAAATCCGATCGAATGTTGACATCTGAGAGTCACAACTCAAACGTTACACGTCAAATGTCAAACATCACATGTCAAATGTAACGTCAAACGACACATGTGACGTCGAACGACAAACGTCAAATGAAAACGTCAAAACGTCACGTGTGACGTATAGTGCCGTAGGTGCAATAATATCGACATATGCAGAGTGTAGCGGAGAGTACAAAGAAAAATCTATGTGAATTAATCATAATATTCTTTAAACATAAACCTCTTTATCTATAGATCAAACTGAATGATTTGTGACGTTATTTATCTTCCCAAAAATTATGGAAACAATGAGGGATTATAAGAATAATTTCGTTAATAGTACAACGGAGTACAACACTTGGTTTAACGTACTCGTTTTCTTAGGCACCCCTGAATCATATACGGGGTATCTTAGGCAGGTTTAACATATACATAGTGTAGCGGAGTATACAAAACGTCACATGCGTGGATCGAAAGAGTACAGACATTGGCTGATAAAGATATTTTTAAAAGTGAGGTTATGAAACAAATAGAAATAGTTTATTGTATGGGAGACGTCGTCAGACGTGGAGCAGACTTCGTCTGGGTGTCGCATGCAAACAATTACCGCAAATTATCCATTGAGACGTATCCAACCATGTTCAACAAAACAGAAGAGAAAAATGAAATCAATAATGTTTTTGTCATGACATGTGTAATATTAGTATCTGTCTTTGATTTAAAAATTTTCTTAAAAATTGTAAGACGAAAATTTGAATCTTCATGTAATATAAAAGTTGATGGTGTTTTAATTTATTTATAATGGTAATACAGTATTTGAAAACCAGTGGCGGAGGCGTCTTTTCGGTACATGAATATGGTCCAGAGGCGTGACAGGGGTGACAAAGTTACCTGCTGCACACGGATCAAATTTGCAAACATCAATAATGTGTGGAAAAACACCAAATATGTGGCATTTTTAGCAGAAATTCCTCTTTGACCCCGAACGTAAATGTAGTATGCTTCTTGCTGCTGGACCATTTAGAACACATTGTTCCAAAGCAATCATGTGAGAATGTATTTTATAATAATTATATTGAATATAACCAAAACTCTATCGAGGACATATTTTCCCAGGCAACAGATGTGCATTTCATTGACAGCCATACTTTTAAAAACACTACCTACTGCAATGAGTTTCTTGCAGCGGGAACATCTTTGATATTCAATGCCCCAACCTTTTTAACTGAAGATTTAACAAAAATTATTTCTTATTATCAATATTTTAAAAATAAACTCTGCAATTAGCTTATCTACCACATGCCTTTAGTTACAACATTAATAAGTTTTAACCACAAGTATAATTTTACCCGAAACATGATAAGACATATGGTCAGTTGTTCTCAACCAGATTTTGTCTTTTTAATACTAAATGATAAATTTATTGTGACTGAAAAAGGTTGCGAACCACTGCTATGAAGCGTTTCTTCACACATAATTAGGTAAAATAAAGAGATCTCCGGATCATAATTTCAAAGTTCTTTCGATAATTTGATTCTCCGTAAATAACAGATTTTCCGCAAATACTCAAGGAACCCAAAATTTCTCGAATGAACACATTTTTTCAAAGCAATACCGGGGGCTTAAAAGTAACATTTATACATGGCGACTCAAAGTAACAAATATTTCTACGAATTTCTATACAGGAGCCTAAAAGTAACATATATTTATGGCGACTCAACAAATGAAATATTACTACGAATTTCTATACAGGGGGCTTAAAGTAACATTTATACATGGCTACTCAACAAATGAAATATCACAACGAATTTACTTGAAAGTAACATACGATATATATGGACAAACTGATGCTTTGGTACGTGGTGCGTCACCCTAATGTTGACAAGAAAAATCGTCTATAATCAGTACGCCTGCCCGGGGGGACTCTAGTATTCGATATACACTGGAAAAATCAAAGTTGACCGTCTCAGGGTGTACAAATTTGGGGCCTAATGTTGACAAGAAAAATCGTCGTATAATCAGTACACCCGGGCACAAAAGACCTTAATGTTGACCTGACCGTCTCAGGGTGTACAAATCTTTTGTAGTCTTCAGTACAGGTGTCGAAGAACTTTGGTAAATTGCCTTTTTATCAGAATAAAACTGAGGGCATAAAAGTAAAAATCGGTGAGGAGCTACCCTCTGTACAAAAATCAAGTGATCGTCTCAGGGTGTAAAAATCTCTAACCACTACGCCCTGTAGTGAGATATTTTGGGGATGTTGACAGGTCTCTAGTGAAACATAGTGTTGCAAAAAGGTAATCAACTGACCGCTGAAAAGTCGGCCAGTTATGACAAGTGACGTTGAAAAATCGGCACATGTAACTTTACCTATGGATAATAGTATAGTAATGTTGAGATTATGTCGAAATTTTCTCAAGTTATGAGCGAAACTATGTGAAGTTGACGAGGCGCAATTTTGATCTAAAGCGTCTACATGTAGCTATGAGACGTTACTCATTTTGAAAACAAGTTGCAGGGTCACTCTGAATTATTCACTGAAGTTATCTAAAGACTGTAAAAAAAAAGGTCATCAAACTGTCACATCCCCCTTACAAAGACTGTGCAGGTAAATATTTTGCGCACCTCTTTCCACAGCCAACCCAGGAAGCAATAATCATATTTATATTATGGAGGTGTTGAAGGCTTTGTTTCAGGATTCCTCATTGCAGAACTGTATAATATTACCAATAGGCCTACCGGCTAAGTAGTCTTAATAAAGACTGTCCTTCAGCAATAAGAATACTTGTGGTTGAGAAGTTGAGGGTACGTAGTAAAATTGGAGAAAAACATTGAGTTGTTTTTTCAAACGATGCGAGAGCGGCTGAGAGGATCAGTGCATCATCTGTTCTGATACATGCGAAATTCATATGATGGACCGGAGGTTTACAGCTATCCCCAGATGGAGAGTTAGGCTACAATAAGGGCAGCTGGGGGTTAATCGTGTTTATTAAGAGGATAGAACTTGAAAAAGCAGAAGCTCACAAACTTAAGCTACTACTCTTCTGAGGGTTCGGAACTGATGAAGTCTTCGCTTAAATCTATAGTTGGTGTGATAGTTACTTCATGGCCCCCGGAAAAGAAGTAATCTCCGTAAATACGTTCGTTTTCGTTCTCATCTATATAAAATTATATGCGCGAATTAATTGGCAATCTAATAAATAATGGATTTGTAGCAAATCACCGGTTCCGTGATTATCTCGTAAAATAAGATGGTGATGAAATCTATGGTTGTTAATATCCATATTTATATAAATTTGACAATCGTCTTGTACAATTGGATAAACATTCAGATGAAATTTTCACTTAATAGGTTAAAACGAACTAAGTATTCGCACGTCATCATTTAATACAAAAACTGTATCTAATAAAATTTAAAATTGATAAGATACATTGTTGCACATTTGTGGTTATGGGATATCAGCATGGTTACTTTACCACATAATGACTAGAAAACAAAAGATAGTGGCATACCCCTCTCCCTGATGAACATACACAGTATAAAAAGAAGTACAAAAAGTTTTGAAGTTAAACAGCAACAAAAATGGGTAAGAATAATACAAATCTTCATAATACTGTGTTGACAGAACCTTTGGGTTCTGCAATTGCTTTGTCATACGCAGATAAACCGACAAAAATTTCCTTCAGCTCCTTCGAATGGATGACGCTGATCGCAATATTGGAAAACAACGAGTTCATTAATGGTCCAATGTCTGAATCGTGGAATACATATGATCCTGTAGAAATTCAATGTGGAGACTATTGTACTGTTCGTGAACTAGTGTACGACGACATAAGATTTTTGGAAATTACCAAGCATGAAATCAATTTCATTTTGAGTGAAAACGATGTGCATCAGATTGTATGCATCAATAAAAGTGTTATTTTGCATCGTATAGCATTTTTAGACTCACTGAATTTTTGTTCATACTATCGGAATTTGATAGAAATTGTTAAAAATTTTGTGCAAATAAGTAGTAATTGTCACATGTCATGGTAAAACTCATTGATTTCATTCCCACATCAATTCGGGGCGTTAACATCATAACTGTCTCGATTACGACAAATGTGTCATAATTATCGTGTTCTAAGAGCATATACATTCACCCTTCATCAAACCCCACACCTTTTTGTCCGCTAGCGGAATGTTAGAGTAATCAGCATAATCACACATGGTAAACACATTGATTTCCAGAGTGTTGCAATAAAAACCCCACGTTTCTTTAAAAAACTTTATTTATAATGGTAATACGGTATTTGAAAGCCAGTGGTGGAGGCGTTGTACATCAATTTTGAAAAAATTTATCAAAATTCTAAATCATTTACAATTTTATGTTTGTAAAAATAAATGTATTCCCTAAGAGCATGAGACAATAAATTATCGCTAGCTTCACAAAATGCAAACAATAAATCTAATTTACTTAGTTGACAATTACTACTTATTTGCACAAAATTTTTAACAATTTCTATCAAATTCCGATAGTATGAACAAAAATTCATGCCACTATCTTTTGTTTTCTAGTCATTATGTGGTAAAGTAACCATGCTGATATCCCATAACCACAAATGTGCAACAATGTATCTTATCAATTTTAAATTTTATTAGATACAGTTTTTGTATTAAATGATGACGTGCGAATACTTAGTTCGTTTTAACCTATTAAGTGAAAATTTCATCTGAATGTTTATCCAATTGTACAAGACGATTGTCAAATTTATATAAATATGGATATTAACAACCATAGATTTCATCACCATCTTATTTTACGAGATAATCACGGAACCGGTGATTTGCTACAAATCCATTATTTATTAGATTGCCAATTAATTCGCGCATATAATTTTATATAGATGAGAACGAAAACGAACGTATTTACGGAGATTACTTCTTTTCCGGGGGCCATGAAGTAACTATCACACCAACTATAGATTTAAGCGAAGACTTCATCAGTTCCGAACCCTCAGAAGAGTAGTAGCTTAAGTTTGTGAGCTTCTGCTTTTTCAAGTTCTATCCTCTTAATAAACACGATTAACCCCCAGCTGCCCTTATTGTAGCCTAACTCTCCATCTGGGGATAGCTGTAAACCTCCGGTCCATCATATGAATTTCGCATGTATCAGAACAGATGATGCACTGATCCTCTCAGCCGCTCTCGCATCGTTTGAAAAAACAACTCAATGTTTTTCTCCAATTTTACTACGTACCCTCAACTTCTCAACCACAAGTATTCTTATTGCTGAAGGACAGTCTTTATTAAGACTACTTAGCCGGTAGGCCTATTGGTAATATTATACAGTTCTGCAATGAGGAATCCTGAAACAAAGCCTTCAACACCTCCATAATATAAATATGATTATTGCTTCCTGGGTTGGCTGTGGAAAGAGGTGCGCAAAATATTTACCTGCACAGTCTTTGTAAGGGGGATGTGACAGTTTGATGACCTTTTTTTTTACAGTCTTTAGATAACTTCAGTGAATAATTCAGAGTGACCCTGCAACTTGTTTTCAAAATGAGTAACGTCTCATAGCTACATGTAGACGCTTTAGATCAAAATTGCGCCTCGTCAACTTCACATAGTTTCGCTCATAACTTGAGAAAATTTCGACATAATCTCAACATTACTATACTATTATCCATAGGTAAAGTTACATGTGCCGATTTTTCAACGTCACTTGTCATAACTGGCCGACTTTTCAGCGGTCAGTTGATTACCTTTTTGCAACACTATGTTTCACTAGAGACCTGTCAACATCCCCAAAATATCTCACTACAGGGCGTAGTGGTTAGAGATTTTTACACCCTGAGACGATCACTTGATTTTTGTACAGAGGGTAGCTCCTCACCGATTTTTACTTTTATGCCCTCAGTTTTATTCTGATAAAAAGGCAATTTACCAAAGTTCTTCGACACCTGTACTGAAGACTACAAAAGATTTGTACACCCTGAGACGGTCAGGTCAACATTAAGGTCTTTTGTGCCCGGGTGTACTGATTATACGACGATTTTTCTTGTCAACATTAGGCCCCAAATTTGTACACCCTGAGACGGTCAACTTTGATTTTTCCAGTGTATATCGAATACTAGAGTCCCCCCGGGCAGGCGTACTGATTATAGACGATTTTTCTTGTCAACATTAGGGTGACGCACCACGTACCAAAGCATCAGTTTGTCCATATATATCGTATGTTACTTTCAAGTAAATTCGTTGTGATATTTCATTTGTTGAGTAGCCATGTATAAATGTTACTTTAAGCCCCCTGTATAGAAATTCGTAGTAATATTTCATTTGTTGAGTCGCCATAAATATATGTTACTTTTAGGCTCCTGTATAGAAATTCGTAGAAATATTTGTTACTTTGAGTCGCCATGTATAAATGTTACTTTTAAGCCCCCGGTATTGCTTTGAAAAAATGTGTTCATTCGAGAAATTTTGGGTTCCTTGAGTATTTGCGGAAAATCTGTTATTTACGGAGAATCAAATTATCGAAAGAACTTTGAAATTATGATCCGGAGATCTCTTTATTTTACCTAATTATGTGTGAAGAAACGCTTCATAGCAGTGGTTCGCAACCTTTTTCAGTCACAATAAATTTATCATTTAGTATTAAAAAGACAAAATCTGGTTGAGAACAACTGACCATATGTCTTATCATGTTTCGGGTAAAATTATACTTGTGGTTAAAACTTATTAATGTTGTAACTAAAGGCATGTGGTAGATAAGCTAATTGCAGAGTTTATTTTTAAAATATTGATAATAAGAAATAATTTTTGTTAAATCTTCAGTTAAAAAGGTTGGGGCATTGAATATCAAAGATGTTCCCGCTGCAAGAAACTCATTGCAGTAGGTAGTGTTTTTAAAAGTATGGCTGTCAATGAAATGCACATCTGTTGCCTGGGAAAATATGTCCTCGATAGAGTTTTGGTTATATTCAATATAATTATTATAAAATACATTCTCACATGATTGCTTTGGAACAATGTGTTCTAAATGGTCCAGCAGCAAGAAGCATACTACATTTACGTTCGGGGTCAAAGAGGAATTTCTGCTAAAAATGCCACATATTTGGTGTTTTTCCACACATTATTGATGTTTGCAAATTTGATCCGTGTGCAGCAGGTAACTTTGTCACCCCTGTCACGCCTCTGGACCATATTCATGTACCGAAAAGACGCCTCCGCCACTGGTTTTCAAATACTGTATTACCATTATAAATAAATTAAAACACCATCAACTTTTATATTACATGAAGATTCAAATTTTCGTCTTACAATTTTTAAGAAAATTTTTAAATCAAAGACAGATACTAATATTACACATGTCATGACAAAAACATTATTGATTTCATTTTTCTCTTCTGTTTTGTTGAACATGGTTGGATACGTCTCAATGGATAATTTGCGGTAATTGTTTGCATGCGACACCCAGACGAAGTCTGCTCCACGTCTGACGACGTCTCCCATACAATAAACTATTTCTATTTGTTTCATAACCTCACTTTTGAAAATATCTTTATCAGCCAATGTCTGTACTCTTTCGATCCACGCATGTGACGTTTTGTATACTCCGCTACACTATGTATATGTTAAACCTGCCTAAGATACCCCGTATATGATTCAGGGGTGCCTAAGAAAACGAGTACGTTAAACCAAGTGTTGTACTCCGTTGTACTATTAACGAAATTATTCTTATAATCCCTAATTGTTTCCATAATTTTTGGGAAGATAAATAACGTCACAAATCATTCAGTTTGATCTATAGATAAAGAGGTTTATGTTTAAAGAATATTATGATTAATTCACATAGATTTTTCTTTGTACTCTCCGCTACACTCTGCATATGTCGATATTATTGCACCTACGGCACTATACGTCACACGTGACGTTTTGACGTTTTCATTTGACGTTTGTCGTTCGACGTCACATGTGTCGTTTGACGTTACATTTGACATGTGATGTTTGACATTTGACGTGTAACGTTTGAGTTGTGACTCTCAGATGTCAACATTCGATCAGATTTATTAATCGATTTTTACTTGTACTATACGCTTAACTCTGTATATGTTAAACGATATGCTAATACACCTACGGCACTATTTTTCTTTGTACTCTCCGCTAAACTCTGCATATGTCGATAGTATTGCCTCTACGGCACTATATGTTACACGTGACGTTTTGACGTTAGTCATTTGACGTTTGTAGATCGACGTCACATGTGACGTTTGACACTACATTTGACATGTGACGTTTAACGTATGATATTTGACGTGTGACGTTTGAGTTGTGACTATCAGATGTCAACATTTGGTTGGATTTATTAATCGATTTTTCTTTGTACTATACGCTTTACTCTGTATATGTTAAACGATATGCTAATACCCCTACGGCAATATTTTTCTTTGTACTCTACGCTAAACTCTAGATATGCTGATGCCCCTATAGCACTATCCGTCACATGTGGAAGATACTTTCGATCCACCCTGTATATAATGGGTGATTCGCGTATATATTAAAGGTTAAGACCTTTCGAACGAGATGTTGTTTGCTAAAGTCGACCTACAATTTAAAGAAACTTTAAATTCACCCTGTATATGGTCGATTCATGTATATATTAGTCGTTAATACCTTTCAATGTCGTTTTTGCTAAAGTCGATCTACCCGCCAAAGATACTTTCGATCTACCCTGTATATGGGTAATTCACGTATATACTAGAAGTTAAGACGTTTCTAACGAGATGTTGTTTGCTAAAGTCAACCTACCATTCAAAGAAACTTTCAATCCACCCTGTATATATAATGAGTGATTCACGTATATACTAGACGTTAAGGCCTTTCGAACGAGATGTTGTTTGCTAAAGTCGACCTACCATTAAAAAAAAATTTAAATTCACCCTGCATATGGTCGATTCACGTATATATTAGACGTTAATACTTTTCAAACGAGATGTCGTTTGCTAAAGTCGACCTACCATTCAAAGAAACTTTCAATCCACCCTGTATATGAAATGAGTGATTCACGTATATACTCGACGTTAAGGCCTTTCGAACGAGATGTTGTTTGCTAAAGTCGACCTAAATACCTGCAATTCATTCAAAGAAACTTTCAATTCACCCTGTATATATAATGAGTGATTCACTTATATACTAGGCGTTAAGGCCTTTCGAAACCATATTCGTGTAAAACGCCTCAGTAACCGGTTTTCAAAGACTGTATTACCATTATAAATAAAGTTTTTTAAGTAACAAGGGGTTTTTATTGAAACACTCTGTATATTCATCAACTTTTATATTACATGAAGATTTAAATGTTCACAGCCGCTAATATTACACATGACATGGCAAAAACATTACTGATTTCATTTTTATATCCTTTTCTGTTCTGTTAAACATGGTTGAATACGTCTTAGCGGATAAGTAATTTGCGGTAATTGTCCGCGCTCTTTATGTAACCAGTTTATACTAAGACTGCTCCACGTCTGTCGTACTTCTTCTTCCCCACCAGATAAACTGAGATTCTCTATTTGCCTCATAACCTCACTTTTATCCTCATAAAAAGCAATTTTTTCATTTAATTTACCAATTTTCTTAATAAACTCTTCAATTCGATGACTGTACTCTTCCGAAGCCATATTACAAATAAGCTGACGTGACACGTGACGTAGCACGTGACGTTTGGCGTAGTACGGTTAGCCGTTACACGTGACGTTTGGCGTAGTACGGTTAGCCGTTACACGTGACGTTTGACGTAGCACGCGACGTGCCACGCATATTTCAGTTCAAATATTATATAGTATGTTTCTTTTAGGCCACCCTGTATATTACGAAATTCTTAGTAATATTTCAACATAAGTTACTTTTAAGCCCCTCGGTATATTACGAAATTCGTTACTTCTTATCTGTAACGTTCGTAGGAATCCCATTTTTGCGTTAGATTGTAACTTCCTGTTACAATGGGTAGATAAAAAATTTCTGCAACGTTCGTAGGAATGACGACTTCGCCACAATCCGACTTTATTTCATAACCTCACAAGAAATGTCTCGCCAATGTAATGTTTCGAAGCTTCCCTCCGACGTGACGTGACGTGACGACGTACCACGTGACGTGACGTGACGTACCACGTGACGACGTGACGTACCACGTGACGACGTACCACGTGACGACGTAACACTTGGGGTTGGCACAAAAAAGTTACTCTCAAGTTACCTTATCGTTTGCTAAAGTCGACCTACCATTCAAAGATACTCCGCCCTGTATATGATTCACAAATATATTAGCCGTTAATACCTTATCGTTTGCTTGAGTCCTACCATTCAAAGTTAATCCGCCCTGTATATGATTCACGAATAGCCGTTAATACCCTTCGAGTTTGCTATGATTGGATGACACGAGGGTGCTGACCTGCCTTTCACGGCCCTTTTGTGATATACGCCCGTACAAAAATACGATTAATCATGATAAACGCATCTACGTGACGTTTTGACGTGAATTTTTTAGTCAGGGTCGTCGTAATATCAAGGATTTTCATGAAATTGTGATTTTTGTACAATTTACAAGATTTTGATCGCCCCGCTGACGTGACGTGACGACGTACCACGTGACGACGTGACGTACCACGTGACGACGTACCACGTGACGACGTAACACTTGGGGTTGGCACAAAAAAGTTACCTTATCGTTTGCTAAAGTCGACCTACCATACTCCGCCCTGTATATGATTCACGAATAGCCGTTAATACCTTATCGTTTGCTTAAGTCCTACCATTCAAAGATACTCCGCCCTGTATATGATTCACGAATAGCCGTTAATACCTTTCGAGTTTGCTATGATTGGATGACACGAGGGTGCTGACCTGCCTTTCACGGCCCTTTTGTGATATACGCCCGTACAAAAATACGATTAATCATGATAATGATAATGTGATTTTTGTACAATTTACAAGATTTTGATCGCCCCGCGCGCATGGATAAAAAATGGCGGACAGACTCCCGCGGCAGACTCCTACCCGCAGGCCACCGGCCCATAGACTACCCGCATGTAGATGTCGCCACCGAGACTCCTACCCGCCAGCGTACGGTGCGCGCTCACGTAATATACTTTTCTTCGACAATGTTATGTATGAGAGATCGTGGCGGACTATGTTAGATGCATTGCTATGAGCGCGTAGGTTCGGGGTTCGATCCACACCCGAGTTAAAGTTTTTTAATTAAATTATTTGAGAGTTTTAAATATACAAGAGGACTAAAAATGGCGGCCAACGCCGCGGAACGCCGCCAACGCCGCTCTCAGCGCCACCAGCGGAGATTTTTGAAGTAGTGGTCCAGAATCCCTATAGTATATCTACTAACTTCTTGTATTCCAAAAATAAAACGGTGTTATAGTGAAAACAATGACAGAAGATCGAAGACTTTTGTTTATAATTCGCAACATCGAATCAAGGTCCTCGTCAAGTTTGTCAAAAATGTTTCCTTTCCACTCTTAATATTTCTAGCAGGACAGGCAGAACCGCAGTTCCTTTGTGTAAAGAAAAGAGAAAACTTCGTAGTTTGCTCCAATTATGCAGTTCCCTGTGCATTCCTGCAGCTTACCATCCATTTTACGAAAATTTGAGGTCTATGGAAGAAGCCCCCTTGAGTCCTTCAGATGATAAAGATACTATTTGAGTTTTTTGCCTTTAATTTAGTGTAGTAAGTGTAATGTCAGGGAGTCTTTTAATAAAACATAATAATTATTTTACGGCTTTATTCACTTTCAGTGGGAGAATTTCGGCTTTTTTTTGTATTAATCTTAGAGTGGGGGTGTCGTGATGCAGACCCAGCTTAACCGATTTAACTGACGCACAGTCGCAGAACTAAATTTGATGGTATATAAACACGACGGCCTAGCTTGACCAGTCTGCAATAGCCACTAGCAGTCACTATCATGTATTAACAAAACTAGTCGAAATTCTCCCACGTTGTTTACAATAAAGTGTTGAATTAATCTTTCACAATATAATTCAAAATCATCTACGTCAGCTTTGAATTCGTAAAAACGTGGTAGGTACTGTCGCTGCCATTTTGGACCTAATATGCGTCGCGACTTTCACTCTATTCGAACGATTTCACTCCGGTTTCCGATACTCAGACAATTTTTCTATCCTACTGACTGCGCCACTGTAATGTCAGGGAGTCTTTTAATAAAACATAATAATTATTTTACGGCTTTATTAACTTTCAGTGGGAGAATTTCGACTAGTTTTGTTGATACATGATAGTGACTGCTAGTGGCTATTGCAGACTGGTCAAGCTAGGCCGTCGTGTTTGGATACCATCAAATTTAGCTCTGCGCCTGTGCGTCAGTTAAATCAGTTAAGCTGGCCGCTGGGTCTCCATCACGACAGTAAGTTAATAAGTTTCATGTGCTAAGTTCCAAAATTACAAATTTGGGTTTAAGAATTTCATAAGTGAAAACTCCTAAGCCACATAAGTGACATTATTATAGAAAAAATATTAATTTTTTCCAGTAAAATATTTCTTTATACATTTAAGGTTAATTTAGTTGAGTCAAAATGTTTCAATTAAAATAAATTTTCTTATAAAAACTTGAAAAGACTGTTTTCATTAGGAACAAAAATTTTAAATGCAGTTTACTCAAAACTTAGCTTGAGTGAATTATAACTTTTCACCACTAAGGTGACAAATTTTGAAAGGTTTTTCGCTTGTATGTATACGCAAATGTGATTTTAAATGACTTTTCAGTGCAAAAGATTTTAGGCAAACTTCGCATTTGAAAGGTTTTTCGCCTGTATGGATACGCAAATGTTTTTTTAAATTACTTTTCAGTGCAAAAGATTTTAGGCAAATTTCACATGTGAAAGGTTTTTCGCTTGTATGGATACGCAAATGTGATTTTAAATTACTTTTCAGTGCAAAAGATTTTAGGCAAATTTCACATTTAAAAGGTTTTTCGCATGTATGGATACGCAAATGTGATTTTAAATTACTTTTCAGTGCAAAAGATTTCAGGCAAATTTCACATTTGAAAGGTTTTTCGCATGTATGGATACGCAAATGTGATTTTAAATTACTTTTCAGTGCAAAAGGTTTTAGGCAAATTTCACATTTGAAAGGTTTTTCGCCTGTATGGATACGCACATGTTTCTTTAAATTACTTTTCAGAGAAAAAGATTTTAGGCAAATTTCACATTTGAAAGGTATTTCGCCTGTATGGATACGCAGATGCGTATTTAAATGAATTTTCAGTGCAAAAGATTTTAGGCAAATTCCACATTTGATAGGTTTTTTGCTTGTATGGATACGCAAATGTAGTTTAAATTGACTTTTCAGTGTGAAAGATTTTAAACAAATTTCACATTTGAAAGGTTTTTCGCCTGTATGGATATGTAAATGAGTATTTAAATTACTTTTCTGTGCAAAATATTTTAGGCAAATGTTACATTTGTATGGTTTTTCGCCTGTGTGACTTCGAATATGCACCGTTAATTGTTGAGCAGTTGAAAGAGATTTTGAACAAATTTCACATTTAAAAGGTTTTTCGCCTGTGTGAATACGTAAATGTTTTTTTAAATTATTTTTCTGTGCAAAAGATTCTAGGCAAATTTCACATTTGAAAGGTTTTTCGCCTGTGTGATTTCGAGTATGCATTGTTAATTGTTGACGAGTTGAAAGCGATTTGGAACAAATTTCACATTTGAAGGGTTTTTCTCCTGTATGAATACGTAAATGTTTTTTCAAATTACTGTTTTGTGAAAAATATTTTAGACAAATTTCACATTTGAAAGGTTTTTCACCTGTGTGACTTCGAACATGCATTGTTAATTGTTGACGAGTTGAAAGAGATTTTAAACAAATTTCACATTTGAAAGATTTTTCACCTGTATGGATACACAAATTTGTTTTTAAGTGACTTTTCAGTGCGAAAGATTTTAGGCAATTTTCACATTTGAATGGTTTTTTGCTTGTATGTGTATGCAAATGTATATTTAAATTATGTTTAGATGAGAAGTGTCTTGAGCAAACACTGCATTTGAATGATTTTTTTTCTGTAGGGAAGCTTGAATTTTTAATTGAATGGTCGGTGATTAGAAAACCTTTCAAACAAATGTTACATTCACTTGGTTTTTTGTCAGATTTCGAACACTTACAAATATTGTCACTTAAACCAACTTCACGTCCAAGTGGTGACTTGAAATTATCATTAACATTAAGCTGATGTTGAAGATTTCTTGTGTCCTGTACTTCTTGTTTAATTTCTTTATCAGGAGCTTCAGTTTTGATATTGTTGATTCTTATTTCGTTGGATTTATTTATATACATCTTCCTCTGTTTTAAGCCATGATTAGTAGAAAAATGACAAAAATATTCACCTTTATTTTTGTAAAGATTTCCACAAACTTCATATATAATAATCCCACTTGAATAATTCCATTTTATATAACTTCCATTAAATAATTTTCCTGTAAGGAATAAATATATTGGAAAAACAGAATTTAAAAAGAAATTGAAATTAGTTGTAGAACCAGATTTATCTATATGGAACTAAACAAAGTACCTATCAATACTTTTTGTATTTGAATCTTTTTCAATAAAGAAACAACTATCTGCTTAGATTATACTTCAACAGAAAATATAATCAATTAAAACATCAACCAAGTGAACACAAGCCAACTTTATTCATTTGAAATAAATGAAAGTTTCATTTGCACACTAATTCAAGCTTTGATCATTTAACAGACTAGCTAAATAACCTGCTATACTGACAACACACTTTGTTTACAATCAACATCTTTCTATTAGATTTAACTAATATGACATGGCAACATCTGTGGAATCCAGCAAAATAGATGTAGACGATGTTTATGTTGACATAGGATAATACATCTATTCACTATTCTAGTATATTAATTGTTCGGAGAATTCAAAGTACCTACCCTTGGAAATAGAAATAAGGATGAATTGTAAAAAAATAGGTTTACTGTGAAGATATTTTCCTTGAAAATCCAATGTTACATCAACTCACAGTTGAAATCTCAAGTTTTGAGACTTCTAAAACTATGAAATAAAGTTTTATGATGCAAATAAGAATTTCTAGTATTTTTAGGAGGTTATTATATTCACATAAAGCTTTGCTGAATAAAGTGCTTTGAACATTTTTTATAAAAGCATTGACTACATTAATAATAACTATATATACGGAAGTATGGTTATTATCAATAACCTGATACAGAATACATATTACTCATCAAATTTTACTCACCTCTTAACTTAGATGGCTTTCTTTGTTTTCTTTTTGAATAATTCATTTTAGTTTTTATTTTGTATGGATTGATTTTAATTATGGGATCAATATTTAGATCTTCAGTTTTCTCTTGTTTAATTGAACTGATCATTTTTCCAAAAAAATCACTTTGACAATTTAAGGTATGATTCTCTCCATCAATTTCATGTTTGATATCGATAATTTCCTCCATACATTCATTGAAATTAACCTTAATTTCTTGCTTTGTTTCCATGATAATTACTAATCAGAGATAATACACATACTAATGCATTATGTGTAAGAAAGTAATAGAAAAGTATATCAATTCATGGAGCTCTACTATCGGCAATAAAGCACATAAAGCACCACACAATAATAAACTACATAACCTAACTTTAGTGGCTATAGTCACAACCATAGAGTAATAAATAAATATTTATTACTCTATAGACCGCGGGCATATCTGACAGACGACAGTAAATGACAGTTGTCAAACCAGCTTGCTGGACAAACAAACGGATCTACAAATGAGCTTAATGTGTGTTTAAGTCATATTTTAAATTTTTTCTCGATAATGCCTCAATTTTGCGCGATTGTGAAATGTGGAAGTAGAAGCGGCAGAGATAAGGTTTCATTCCACCGATTTCCTTCTATTTTCGACAATAGAAAAAATATTAATCCTCTTGCTGAAAAGAGACGTGAATTGTGGATTAAGGCAACTAGAAGAGCAGATTTAACTACTGAGAAGTTGAAATGGGCATCTGTATGCTCAAAACATTTTGTAGGAGGTATGTTCAAAGAATCAAGGAAACATAGGCATATAAAAAACACAATTTTTTTCATTTTAGGTAAACCAAGTGCATTGAAAGATGTTGACAATATAGACTGGGTACCGAATCAATCACTTGGCTACAAAAAAAATATCAATGTGGTTCAAAGCATCCAAAGATTGAATCGTAGGAAGCAGCGTGATACAAATGAGATCCCAAACCCAAATATTCCAGTTGATATGGATAGAATTAAGGATCATATTGACAATGACCCTTTGTGTGAAGCCTTGAATAATCCAGCTGTTCAAAGCTTGGATATTATTAATGAAGAAGATATAAGTGAACCTGTTGAAGAAGTGGAACATGCACAAAACTCTGGTGAACACCAATTTCCTGATATCAATTTTGAGTTACAGAATTGTTATAGTGAAATCCATCATCTTCGGGAAACTTTACAGAGTTATACATTAACAATGGAAAGTTTAGAGCATAATCCATCTAAATGTCTTTTTTATACTGGATTACCCTATGAAAAGGTGGTTGTGATTTATAATTTTGTAGAGCCTTATATAACACACCCTAAATCTGTTCTTTCAAAATTTCAACTGTTCATCATTTTCGTCATGAAGTTACGATTGAATTTTCTCTTCACCGATATAGGATATAGGTTTAATGTAGATCGTAGAACAGTAAGCAGAGTATTTTATAAAATGCTGCATGTGATGTATGTTAGGTTGAAATTTTGTATTGTGTGGCCAGATAGAGACACACTGAAAAAAAATATACCCAGATGTTTTAGAGAATATTTCGGGGGTAAAGTAACAATTATCATTGATTGCTTTGAAATTTTTACAGAAACTCCCCAAAACAAGCAAGCTGCATCACAACATTTCAGTAATTACAAACATCACAACACAATAAAGTTTTTAATAGGAATATCTCCACATGGATCGATTATGTTTATTTCAGAGGCATTTGCAGGTCGCTGTAGTGATAAATTTGTGACTGAAAATTGTGGTATTCTTGATCATCTTCTACCTGGTGATTGTATACTTGCTGACAGAGGTTTTCTAATCCAGGATGAAGTAAAACTACATTTGGCAGATGTAATAATCCCAGCATTCATGAAAAATAAGAAGCAACTCAATCCCCTAGAAGTAGAAGAAACTAGAAGACTTGCAAATGTTAGAATACATGTTGAGCGTGTTATTGGTTCCATAAGAAACAAATATAAAATAACATCTTCAACCTTACCCATGCATATGATCAAGTTCAAGCAGAATAATGATCCTGTAATTGATAAAATTTTGACAGTTTGCTGTGCATTCATAAATTTATGTCCGTCTATAGTACCTTATTGATATGAGAGTTGATATTATATTTATACAATGTTTGGCATAAAGAAATGATGAAATAAAACAGTTTATTAATATTTACAGTTTATTTTTTTTTGCAAAGTTAACTTTTGTACAATCTTGGCAAAACCACTTTTGCTTGATAATTTTTTTCTTAATACCAATGCATTTGGGGTGGAACCATACAATTTTGCAGTATGGATTGTAGCACTTGATCATTTTGGATCCATCAGCACTCTTCTTGCATTTGCACCAATTTCCTGTTATCGGCAGAGAAACGTCTGAACTGCTAGTTCCTGGATCTGGTGCGTTGCTAGTCGAAGGTGGAGGTTCGGTTTCAGTTATCGATTTTCTTTCCGTGAAATATTTTGCCAATAGTTCTGGCATGATGACTCTTTCATGAAACAGCAGTGCCTTTTCGCTATGTATTTTCCAGAAACTTTCATCAAATATTATTCTTTCGCAATAAAAATCTTTTTGATTCCAAGCCACAAAATCACAATAGTTTGCACCAGTAACTGCCATTTGCATTTGTACTTGATAGAAATAAGCATGTTTTCTATCAAGGTGGGTTTCGCTTGTACATTCACCTGATGTTTTTTTCAAAAATGAACTTTTCAAATGAAGAATCTCTTCGACATTGGTATCTTTTATGCAGTAGGGGCACTTAACTTCTATGCAACCTTTTCCGCAACATTGACACTCTACCAATGAATCTGGACTTGCTCCAAAATATGGCCATGAGGGATTGATAACGAAGCCAATATCCCATACTTTGACTCCTGCATGATGCATTTCCAAATAAGTTTTGTAATCATTCAGTGCTTTCTTTTCATGATTACAGCCATAAATAGTTTGTTTAGATTTAAATGTGGCTTGCTTAGGGTAGCATATTCTTTTGATTGTACTCAAACTAGGATTTTCCAACTTAGTGATGCAGGCATTTTTAAAAACTGATGCAGTGATCCTACCTTCACGAAATGTGAACCACTCTGGTGATTTGGCTTGAGCTTTTGTCATATTGGCAATTTCTTCTACATTTCCAATTGATATTTCTTGATCTTTGCCCAATGCTACAAGTTGTTCAAGAGAAAGGCATTCATATTTAGGATTATACAAATTTTGTAGACTCTGCTTATCAAACTTTTGGACATTCTCTTGCTGAATACTGGTAGCAAATGGTTCAACCACATTGAGAACTACACTACTTCCAGACTCATTCAGTGCAGCAAAGAACATCACTTTTTCTTCATTTGTTGGCCCTGGGATGACACCAACAAAATTACTTGGTGTATCTTCTTCTGAATTCAAAGAATAATCAATATCCCTTATTCTCGACGGGGCACCTAGCACATTTGATGGTACTTTCCAGTAGGCTTTCACATCTGTGACACTCTGATCACTGTGATTACGTACAGCATCTTCAATTTCGTATAAAACACCTCCAACATGACTACAACACTCGCCCAATCCAGCAACACAATCACAATGAGCTGTAACTATTTCGCCATCCTTTTTTGCTATCACCCATGGGTTAAGTGGTGGTAAATTCAGCCTTTGTGAGTGCATCACCTAAAAAATAAAAAAAAGTGTCAGCAAAAAAGTTTCTATGTTAATCTGACTTTCAGTTGGAGCAACATATAAAAAATAATATGGTACAGATCAATTTAAGAAAGACTTGTACAACAGAGTTACTTGCCTAGTTAATTTTTTGATACTATACTACTAAAGTTTTATCTGTGTTAGTAGGATACTGAATGTTCATTACATTTAAGTTCATTATATTTTCATATTGGGGGTGAAGATAAGATGATTTGGTGGAAAACCAACTACTTAATTTCAAGTATAACAGGATGGTTACTTACTTGGGCAATAATCAATACATTTCCAGTATTCTTCACAAACTTCACTCCAATCCTTCTAATCCATTTACTTATGAAGACATTGTATGAATCCAAACTTTTATAGGCTTTGAAGTCTTTTCCTGTGTATGCACTCTTCTTATATACAAAATAATTAATAATGTCATACATTGAAACTTTAGGAAAGTCCTTCACAGCATCACTACAATCACCAAATTTCAATAAATAAGGATCACATCCATTACTTTCTTTTATCTTCTCTAAATATCTCTTCTGAACATCCATAGACAAGGTGTTGAAATAATCACTTTTATCAGCCATCTCACAAACTATCTCGGTGCAACCAGAAAGAATAATGAATACAATATCAAATTACGTTTCCCTTTTTCAGGTATACTAAGTAAAAACCCGTAATTTTCTCATAATTGCAAATGTAATCCCATTCAATTACCATTGTAGTCTACTGAAATATGGTTTGTTTGTCCAGCAGGCTGATTGACAGTTGGCGTGTGACGTCACATGCCCTTGAGCTATGGTCACAACCATACAGGGTGTCACACTTGGTGTGTTCTTTTTACAGGATTTGCTCGAGCAATTCAGTTGTTCTGTTCATTTGAATGATTTTGCGTATTCTTTTTAAGCGTTCGTTTTGAACAGAGCTGAGCTATTGCTTCCCCCCTTGCCTCTAACTGCACTACCACTAGAGGTGGCTCGGTTCTGATTACTTGCTCCGCTCAGTTGATCATAACCTCAAACCATAGACAAAATTACTCTATGTCTGAAACCTCCATGTCTGAAACCATAAGGAAAACAACTAGAACTTGATTTATTTTGAAGCTGTTTCAAAATGTGTGAGCACTTGGACTGCCTAAGTCTGACGTCACTTATCCAAACAAACCGAGTGCGAGTGTGAAATGCCACGTGAGATTTTTAGTTTTTCGCAAGTTTTCTGTTTGGTGCTGATATTGTTGATATATTATCTCTGCTGTTGATTTAGTTTTAAATGAGAGTGATCGGATTAGAGACAAGTAAAAAGTGAAGAATTAAAGACGTTTTTATAAGAAAATACCTATATAAATAACTTCATGGAGCTCTACTATCGGCAATAAAGCACATAAAGCACCACACAATAATAAACTACATAACCTAACTTTAGTGGCATAGGTAGCAAACGGTAAATTTAAAATCTCTTATGATGTTTGGACACATGGACACACGTGGTTTGTGTTGGGCACGCGCATTATATTTGTTTGGAAAAGTTTATAGGAGGAGCCTTCTGCTGTGACGTCAGAGCTTAGGCAGTCCATACCAATAATTTTATCACCATTTTATAATACACTTTCCTCTTCCCTCCACTTATTATTTTTACGCATTCTTTTTAGGATTTCCTGCTCACTTTGGGCACCCGCTCAGGTTGAAAATGATCTCAACAGAGCTGAACAGAATACTGTAAAAAGAGCACAACAATTATATAGATAACCAGCAGTGTTGTTTCTGCTAATATTACGTTCGTAATAGATCTATTACCTTTTAAGCATATCTATTACCCTATTACGTTTTGATAGCAATCTATTACCTTTTCATTAATTATTTGGCAATGGCATATGCGCACAGGGTCAGAACAGGGAAAGGCCAAGATTCACAAAAGAGAAGAAAACTAAATGATGTCCTATAGGATGGGAGGCCATTGCCATTTATAAGAAGAAATTAGAATGGTGGTAAAATGTGTGTGTCAATTGTCATGTCGCATATTGTCTGATTTGTCAATTAAATCTTTAATTGAGCAATTGGCAATCTATCGTACAAATAAAACTAAAATCATCCCTCCCCTCCCTTACGTTTTTAACTCGAAAGAGAAGTAATTATCATAATATTCTGTAATAGGAATAAAAAAGAGACCGAAAAAAATCCTAGCTATTTAACTTCCAAGGAGCTGGCAATGCTGGCATCATTGAATATAAAAAGAAGAAGAAAAATAAAAATCTATTACCTATTTTAGCATTCTATTACGTTTTTGGGTGTAATTTTGTTACCAAAAAATTTTTCCTAGGAACAACGCTGTTAGTAACAGATCCTAGTGTAAGATATTCTAACAGTTTTGATATTGAATTTATATACTTAGTTATTACTTTCTCACATTTACTGCATTAGTAATTATTATGGAAACAAAGCAAGAAATTAAGGATAATTTCAAGGAATGTATGGAGGAAATTATCGATATCAAACATGAAATTGATGGACAGATTCATACCTTGAATTTTCGAAGTAATTTATTTGGAAAAACTATCAGTTCAATTAAACAAGAGAAAACTGAAGATTTAAATATTGATCCCATAACTAAAATCAATCCATACAAAATTAAAACTAAAATGAAATATTCAAAAAGAAAACAAATAAAGCCATCTAAGTTAAGAGGTGAGTGAAATTGGATAGTAAAATGTATTCTGTATCAATTTATTGATAATAACCATATCTCTGTCGACGCTTTTATAACAAATTTTCAAAGCAATTAATTCAGCAAAGCTTTATGTAAATATAATAACCTACAAATACTATAGAAATTCTTCTTTGCATCATAAAACTTGAGATTTCATAGCCTCAAAACTTGAGACTTTAACTGTGAGTTGATGTAACATTTTCAGGGAGATATCTTCACAGCATCCTTATTTCTATTTCCAAGGGTAGGTACCATGGATTCTCCGAACAATTAATATACTAGAAGAGTAAATAGACATATCCTATGCCAACATAAACGTTAATAACTTTTATTTATTTTGCTTGATTCCACAGATGTTGCCATGTCCCGAGCCATGTCCTATTATTTAAATCTAATAACCATCCAATGACTTGATTTTTTTTGTGGTTCCTCAATATGTTCATTAATAATTATTATATAATTGAGATAAATGTATGAAAAGCAATTTATGTCAACTTTGACAATATACAAAATTTCATTAATACAGGAATGAAGGTTTATAAACAGAATGTCAATTTAAAAGCTTTGGTAATTCTGCATTTTCCAGTGAATGTGACAAAACTCCTCATTGAATATTTATATTTTTTGACAGCTGTTTTTTTAAATTTTTACCAAATATATTATGGCTGTTCAACTGCAGTAGATATTGTGAAAAAAATTTAATGTGGATCAATTAAGGATACTCTATCTACCTATTGGTTAAATAATATTAACAAGATGGTGAATTGTTGTGTACGTACTCTGCAAAAAATAAAGTATAAGTGTTCAGAACCTTTCACAGGTAAGCAGCAAGTACTAAACAGTTTTACAGTTCTGGACTTCCCATTGTCCTTTAATTTTATATATAAATACTATTTACCTACTCTAATAAGAATATAAACTTATATTAATAACAATGTGGGCTCAACTTTCATTTAGCTGAAATCAGTTATGGAAAAACTTTTGCCATGGCAGCCATTACCATGGTAACGGGTACACAAAAACCTAAATCATATGGTGGGGAAATGCGTGGTTGAAAAGTTGACCCCACTTTCATTTAGCTGAAATCAGTTATGGAAAAACTGTTGTCATGGCAACAATTGTTGTGATTAGCAGTAAACAAAAACCCATATCATATGGTGAGGAAATGCTTGGTTGCCAAGTTGACCCCATTTTCGTTTAGCTGAAATCAGTTCTGGAAAAACTGTTGCCATGGCAGCCATTACCATGGTAACAGGAACACAAAAACCTAAATCATATGGTGGGGAATATAATCATTGGATTCACCCTTACCCTTCTTGAATTTTGATATCCAATACTATGTAACCCTCACATTAAGTTAATCAAGAAGGGAAAGGGGAAGGGAAAATAATCATTGGATTAACCCTTCCCCTTCTTGAATTTTGATATGAATGTTACAAAGTATTGGATATTTTTCAAGAAGGTTCCCTTTCCCTTTTTGAAAAATATTCAATACTTTGTAATGCACATTAAGTTATTCAAGAAGAGAAAAGGGAAGGGAATATAATCATTGGATTCACCCTTCCCTTTCTTGAATCTTGATATGCGCATCTTAATAATAATGTAGAAAAATACCATGATTCCTAAGTAGTCGATTACAGCTGGCTTGTAGGTTGCATATGGGTACATATACGCCACTGATATAAATTTTCAAGTCATGATTTCATGGTAGTAAGTATAAAATAAAATGAAAAGACCCAAACATGATATTTATTTAAAAATTATATGGTAACAGTTTTTCCATAACTGATTGTTGACCCACAATGTGTAACTACAGTTGATAATTCAATATCGAGGGCAATTAAAATTCATTCTTCAAGTAATAAATAAATCTAAGCTAAGATAAATATTTCCATTAAATTAAATTCTCATACAACACAGCACTGTTATTGGAATGAGTGACTTTTGCTGTATGTATTTGGAATAAGATAATTGATTTAGACATTGCTTGTAAACAAGATGTGTGTTGTCAGTATACAGGGTGCGGCAGATAAACGGTCAATTAGAAATATCTCGAGAACTAAAGGTATCTGAATTATGAACATTGGCATAAAGGGGTTTTGAATAATGAGCTATTTAATGAAAATATTGCCGCCTCCATTCTACTTCCGGTTATACTGAAAGTTGCACATAACTTTGTAATTTTTAATGGAAGACCCTGTATATTTTTCAATTTTAGAAATATTTACGTTATTCTGAACATTTTTTGTTAATACTTCCCTATACCTATTTTGAACCGTTTTTGAGTTGTAATGTTTTTTATATCAAATTTACACTTTTTTACCATGTACACAAAATTCAATATCCTCTATTGTAATTTAAGTAAAAGTTGGGCTTATTTCATTTACTTTTATACTGACCAAACTGCGAACAGTTGTGCTGCAAACGTTTCACAGTTTTATTATTTGGTCGAGGCTTTTCAGGATATCTCTCAGCAAACACACGGCAAGTTCTGGATACTATTCTGTTATACTCACCGTGAATCATAATTAAATTTAAAAAATCATCATTTGTATATTTTAAATGTGCCATTATTATTTTGTCAAGAACATTATACCTTTCACACAACGGCATACAACAAGGTGACTACTAAACATTAACAATAACTGATATTCTGATTCCATAGGCAGGCGACTTGGTAAATTAATTTTTTGTGACAAAAATGTATAAAGCTGATTTATTTGAAAACTGCAGGAGATAGGTATAGGGAATAGTATTCTTCTTAAATAAATAATCACATACAGGGTGTCCCATTTGAAAAAAACAAATTACGTGAAGATTGTGAATTCCGTTTTTATTCTAATTTTGACAGCACTCTGTATAATAAAAAAGGTAACTTCACAGTGTAAACGATAAAGCGGTATGTGGTAAATAGTTCCTAACAAATTTAAACTTTTATTCAAATTACATTAGAGTAGATTGAATTTTGTGTACATGGTGAAAAAGTGTAATTTTCATATAAAAAACATTACAACTCAAAAACGGTTCAAAATAGGTATAGGGAAGTATCAACAAAAAATGTTCAGAATAACGTAAATATTTCTAAAATTGAAAAATATACAGGGTTTTTCATTAAAAATTACAAAGTTATGTGCAACTTCCGGTATAACCGGAAGTAGAATGGTGACGGCAATATTTTTATTAAATAGCTCATTATTCAAAACCCCTTTATGCCAATTTTCATAATTCAGATACCTTTAGTTCTCGAGATATTTCTAATTGACCGTTTATCTGCCGCACTCTGTATAGAGTTCATACAATAGCCTTCTTGGTGTGCGTCATCGTTTGTGACGTATATCCGGGTTTTAGGCATGTCGTTTATTATATTTGCTATATTGACATATAGCTAACCTTAAATTTGATAAATAAAATGATCAGGATCGTATTCAGCCATATTCGAAAATGATATGAAATTAATAATACTTGGGATATGAAAACACTGCAAAATAAAACAAATTGTATATTCAATTTACATATTAAAATAACTTTACATTAGTAAATATAGTCCTGCAAAAGAATTATACAGCCTGTTCAATTAAGTCTGCACCATATGGAACCCTATTTTATTCTAAAGGTTTATGGAAAAAGGTATTCTTCACTTATAATTCTTATTGTTAGTGAATTTCATTGTTTTATTTGTTTAAATGTGGCCACTGTCTTCATTAAAATATGTACAGGTGGTGTATTGAAAATTTATGTATGTATGTATTTTGACATTCACTGAGACCTAAAAGATCTATTGGGCCCCCTTACTTCTACTGAGTTTCTGAGGAGAGTCTCAGGAGTGTTGCTAAAAGCTCCTTCTATGTCCAAAAATGCACATACTACAGTTTCTTGGTTGTCTAAGGCACCTCGGATATATTGAAAATTTAACAAAATAGATATTATTCTATAGCTTTTTGAAGCTACGACCACTTGCTCTGCCATTGAATAGCTTCTTTCCAAACACTAACTAGAGTATTCTATCTTCAGTTACACATTCAGTAGAAAACAAACATAAACATAGTAAATAGTTAAGAAACCAACCAACTAATAAAAAATTAAAAAGAAGAGGATTATGAAAGTTCAATTTTCGCAGTCATCTTCCCATAAGTCCCAATCTGATTCACATTCCGACTCATTCAAGTCAATAATTACAGGCCAAGTATCACTAGCGTCAATAATTTTTGCTATTTCCCAATATTCCTCTATAATGTTTTGGGTATGCCTAACATATTTTTTCCATTTTTCTGGTGTAACCTACAATAATATAATTAAAATAATAGGAAATTTTTGTTCCAACTGAATTTTGATTTTTGTTCGGGTTTTCTGGTTTTCTCCCGCCCCGAATAGTTGATATTGTAACTAGATTTCTGACTTTTTGATACTTAAAATTAGTTGAGCCATAACTGAAGAAGTGGAACATTATGAGTGATTAACTCTATCTAATCTATAAAACAGCACGCTTACATTAACACTGTTGATCCTTACCTCTTACAATAAATTACATACTTGTATTCTTTATCCGGTATTTTATGTTTCTTCACAATTTTCATAATTTCATCTTTCATGCTAGATGCTGGAAAAGGTATACACCTTTCTTGTAACCAACTAATTAAAGATTGCTTAGTCCAAGATGAATTAGGGATTTTTCCAACTAAACTTGAATGATAAGATGCATTGTTCATTATTATTAAAGAAGGTTCTTCTAAATTCGGCAGGAGCAGTTGTTCAAACCATTTTTCTAAGTTATTCGAATCCATCGAATCATGATAGTCTCCAGATTTACTCCCACTTTTGAAAATCAAACTACAATTTTCGACAAAACCATTCTCAGAACCTGCTTGTAAAATAATGTACCGTACACCTTCACCACTTGTCTTCCTTACTGCCTTAGTGCTACCATCTTGCCAACTTTTGCGAAAACTACCTTTACTAAAAATCCAGGTCTCCTCCAAAAAAACAGGCTGTAGAGGGTAAGGAGAACTCTCATTGTTCTTGAATTCTCTCAGAAAATGTAATCTTTTTTGAACTACATGTGGTTGTTCCATAAGATAGTTTCTATTGGAAATACTGCAATTTAGCCATCTGAATTTTAGTTCCCTTAAAACATTATCCATTGAACCAACAGACATGTCGATTCCATCCAAATCAATGAGTTTTTTATTCGGTGTATGTAGAGTTACATGTTCACCTAAAATAAATAAGTAAACAAACAATATTAATGAATAAAAAATACAAAAACACTTTTTTAATTACACACTTTTATTAGGAAATGCACTAAAAAGTGAATAATAATTTTTTTTAATTTCTCATTCACTCTTTCTCACTATCCTAATGAAATTAACTTGATTTATATTAATTTCACTTATTGTTATATAAAAAATACTTACTTATTGCACTGAAGTTAAAGGTATCAATGGTTTACCAGCTTCTTTTTCTAATTGAAAATATTTGATACCTTTCAAAATAAGATGCTGCTCTTTTTCCGTGTATCTAGGCATATTTTTGTATTATTTAAATAAATAAAATGCTAACAATAAGATTAATATTCACTTTCCATAAATAATCATAAACAACAAAGTACAGACCTGACGAGAACTGTCAGTGGGATATTAGAAAAAGACGAAACCTACGAAGGGTACGTCTACGTCGTATTTTGAACGATATAAATTCGCCCGATTGATAGGTCGCGCTTGCACGTAAACTAAACATCAACCAATCAAATTTTTCTGTCAAAGATTAGAGTTAACGTTTGTAATACGTTTAAACAGTTCATTATTGTGATATTTTGATTAGGATTAATCACAGACCTGCCTTTTTTTCCATTTCTTTCACTGTAATGTGTTAGAAGGACATTAACAATCAATAACGCACACCAAAAAGGCTATTGTAAGAACTCTAGCAGGTCTAGTCTGTTTAATGATGAAAGCTCGAATTAGTGTGAAAATGAAACTTTCATTTATTGCAAATGAATAAAAGTTGGCTTGTGTTCACTTGGATGAAGTTTTAATTAATCATATTTTCTGTTGAAGTATAATCTAAGCAGATAGTTGTTGCTTTATTGGACAAGATTCAAATACAAAAAGTATGGAATACTTTGTTTAGTTCCATATAAATAAATCTTCTACAGGTGGACTGGATTTAATTGACAGAGATCTCGTGAACCACAATAGATACAATATTGATTAAATGGAGAAAAAGGAAATTAGATAGTTCAAAAAAATTTAAAATATCTCGATTAGTTGCGGACAAAATCCGAAAATGGTCCTTTTCGTTTTTTAAATTTGCCGTCGTTATTATGAAAGGTACCGAAAAAATTATTCTTAACTTTTTTTAATAAACGTAGTTTTCTATAAATTACCACACCAAACATTTAATTACGAAGTTTCGTCTTTTCAGGGTCACCATCAACTTTTTTTTTAAATACGGACCTGGATTTTTTATTGCAATATTTTTTACTTTTTACGTTACATACAATGATATAGCATACTTGACGATTCTACCACGTTTCGTCTTTCAAAAATCATCATCTTTTTTGAGTTTTTTGGGCATTAAATAAGAATTTTGAAAGAAAATGATTGAATTCAACAATTTATTTTGAAACTTTAAATAATGATGGATTTACAAATGACTAGACACTAATCTAAGGTAATAATAGGTTGAAAATAAATTGAATAATTCAATCAAAAATCGGTTATAAAAGTTGTTCAAACTGACGTCCGTTCTGTGCAGTACATAATTCGATCGTCCTTGGCACTACTATATTATTTGACATATTTTTGCTGGAAACTTCGTTTTTTATGAAGCCCCATACAAAATAATCTATGGGGTTAAGACACTGGGATCGTGGAGGCCATCTTGTCGGGGGAGAATGTCAACTCCACCACGAACCTCAGGTAGACGAAAAAGGCCGGTCAGCTCCACCACCGATTTCAAGCCGAGGGATTAAATAGATAAGAGGATAATCTTTATAGTACCATAAAATATTTTGCTGAGTTTATAATTTTTGAAGAAAATAATTCAGTTTGACATTTTGTATCATAGAAAAGATATAACCGCTGTTAAATAAAGTTAAAAAAATGCATATTTGAAATTTACTAGATCTATATTTGAAACAAAGCTTACATTCAATTCACTTAAAAATTATAAAACATATACATAAAAACGGAAAATATATACAAACATAAAATAACCAAAAATTAGAAAAATATTCACGCTTAAATATGGGCAGACACAATACAAATTATTTTGGCGCGTATTTAAAACAAATTGAAAGGTGGTTTGGTAGGGGTAGGTTTGGTTGGGTTATTATTGAAAATTATTATAATTTATTCTTCAAAAATTGACTCAAAATACGAAGGTGGTTTGGTAGGGGTAGGTTTGGTTGGGTTATTATTGGAAATTATTATAATTTACTTTACAAAAATTGTCATTCGATAAATTCACCTATTCGATAAATTATTTATTCGATAAATTGTTTTTCGATAAATTGTATTCGGTCAAATTGTCATTCGATAAATTCACCTATTCGATAAATTGTTTTTCGATAAATTGTATTCGGTCAATTGTCATTCGATAAATTGTTTTCGATCATGGTGGACTTGACCGGTGACCTTAATCCCCTAAAATAAAATTTCTACCTGAATTTATGGACGTGGTGGAGCTACCATGTAGCCCTTGTCGGCCCGTTGGTACCGACCCAATTATCTTCAAAATATTCATATACTGTACAACTCTTCTCAAATTTTCAGAACTTTGGTACTACTACGAAAGTTATGAAACAATTTTATTCAGTTCGGCACGTAACACCTAGTCGTTGTTAACCGATTTTCCATACATTTCCCGTTAACCAATTTAACAGATTTTTGGACACATGTTTAGTGCATTCATTTTCTTTCAAAACTCTTATTTAATGACAAATATTTAAAATTATTAATTTGACTTAAAAAAGATGATGATTTTTGAAAGACCAAACGTGGTAGAATCAAGTATGCTATATCATTGTATGTATCTATACAAAACGTGAAAAATATTGCAATAAAAAATTCAGGTCCGTATTTAAAAAAATGAAGTTGATGGTAACCCCGTGAAGACGACACGTCGTAATGAAGTTTTTATTGTGGTAGTTCATAGAAAACCTCGTTTATTGAAAAAAATACTTTTTTTGATACTTTTCATAATAACGACGGCAAATTTAAAAAACGAAAAGGACCAATTTCGGATTTTGTCAAATATCTCGGCAACTAGTTGAGATATTTTAAATTGTTTTGAACCATCTAATTTCCTCTTGATATACCAAACTTTTTCTCTATTTATTCAATTTTGTATCTATTGCGGTTTACGAGATCTCTGTATACGTCAATTAAATCCGGTCCACCCTGTATAACTAAATTAATTTTTTTTTTAAATTTTGTTATTACAATATATTTATTCGTTACAGGAAATTTATTAAATGGAAGTTATATAAAATGGAATTCTTCAACTGGGATTATTATATGTGAAATTTGTGGAAATCTTTACAAAAAGAAAGTTGAATATTTTTGTCATTTTTCTACTAATCATGGCTTAAAACAGAGGAAGATGTATATAAGTAAATCCAACAAAATAAAAATCAACAATATCAAAACTGAAGCTCCTGATGAAGAAATTAAACAAGAATTACAGGACACAATATATCTTCAACATCAGCTTAATGTTATTGATAATTTCAAGTCACCTCTTGGAGGTGAAGTTGGTTTAAGTGACAATATTTGTAAGTGCTCGAAATCTGACAAAAAGCCAAGTGAATGTAACAATTGTTTTCAACATTCTCAAACAACAGTCCATTCAATTAAAAATTCAAGCTACTCTACAGGAAAAAAATCATTCAAATGCAGCGTTTGCTCAAGACACTTCTCATCTAAACATAATTTAAATATACATTTGCATACACATACAAGCGAAAAACCATTCAAATGTGAAATTTGCCTAAAATCTTTAGCTCTGAAATGTACTTTAAAAACACATTTGCGTATCCATGAAAAACTTTTCAAATGTAATATTTGTTCAAAATCTCTGTCAACTGCTTATCAACTAATAGTTCATACTCGAAGCCACACAGGCGAAAAACCTTTCAAATGTGAAATTTGCCTAAAATCTTTTGCACAGAAAATTGACTTAAAAAGACATTTGCGTATCCATACAGGTGAAAAACTTTTCAAATGTGAAATTTGCCTAAAATCTTTTGCACTGAAAAGTCATTTAAAATCACATTCGCTTATCCACACGGGCGAAAAACCTTTTAAATGTGACATTTGCCCAAAATCTTTTGCACTGAAATGTACTTTAAAAACACATTTACGTATCCATACAGGCGAAAAACTTTTCAAATGTAAAATTTGTTCAAAATCTCTGTCAACTGCTTATCAATTAACAGTTCATATTGGAAGTCACACAGGCGAAAAACCTTTCAAATGTGAAATTTGCCTAAAATCTTTTGTGCAGAAAATTGACTTGAAAAGACATTTGCGTATCCATACAGGCGAAAAACTTTTCAAATGTGAAATTTGCCTAAAATCCTTTGCACTGAAAAGTCATTTAGAAACACATTTGCGTATCCATACAGACGAAAAACCTTTCAAATGTGTAATTTGCCCAAAATCTTTTGCACAGAAAATTGACTTAAAAAGACATTTACGTATCCATACAGGCGAAAAACCTTTCAAATGTAAAATTTGTTCAAAATCTCTTTCAAGTGCTCATCAATTAACAGCTCATACTCGAAGTCACACAGATGAAAAACTATTAAAATGTGATCCATACAAGTGAAAAATCCTCCAAAATGTGATGTTTTCTTATCTCATACCTGCGACTATCACTTGAAATCGTTTTCAGTAAATGATGCTTTTAGTTTAAAGCTTTTTTTTTCTGAATACAATGGATGATTTATGATTTCTTCTTCACAGTATACCCCACTAAACATGATACATAACAAAAACATTTTCCAGAGATAACTTTTGCAATATTTGCAAACTTACATTACATTGCATTAATATTGTCATGAAGTTTCCAACACAATGTTTTCCAGTTACATTTAAATTACATCGAAACAGCATAACCAATAATATCCATTAAATAATATATAAAATGTTCATTTTATGTTGCCCAGATATGCCTCAATTTAAAATGGTTATAAAAACCCGTTGTAGGTTAGATAATAACTTGTACTTTAGTGTTTAATACTTTTAATGAAATAAACAAATACCTACTATATTTTCTGTTTTATAATGAAATGAAGGAGCACGGAGACTATATAAGGAGAACTAACTCATACGGAGAAATTGACAAAATCGACTGTGTATCTGATTTAAAACGATAAGACGTGAATTGAATTTAAGAAAGCCAGAGAGTTTTCAGTTACTCAAGGGGATTGAAAATATTTAAAGATAAATAAAGTAGGAAAGAATATTTATTATGTCAGGATTCAAATTATATACATTACTCGTGAGAAGTCTAGAAAAAGCACAATGGCACACAAAATACTTTACTTTTGCTGATGGTACCATTCTGATAGGTATATACAAGTAAAATTCAAGAGAACTGGAAGAAAAAAGGTGAACAATGATATGATAGTTGATATAAGGAATAAAGCTGTGAAAGTAATTTGAAAAAACTACTAATAGGTATGCTCTGTATACAGAAAAATATAAATTACATTCAGTAGGTATTTAGATAGAAATAGGAAATCAAATTATTAATATTGGAGCAAACATATACAACAAATGGAAAAAAATATTGGTACACTCTACCTCTATAGGGGTTACTAAAACCATTCGACATTGAAAGTGATTTTTAACACTTCTTTCTTACCAATCTTCAGCTAAGTACCTAATTTCAGTCTGTGGCACTTGTAGGATAACATCTACAGATAACACGCAGAGGATTTAAAATAGTGTAGTGAAGGTTTTGTGCAAGTTCAGTTATAGAATGTCAACAGATGTAATTTTCAAAGAAAATGGTCTTCAGATGACAAAAATATTGGAAATTGTAGTTTCAATATATCCTCGAGTATATCTGAATGGTGAGAGGTCCAAAGAACCAATTAAAGTGGCCAATACCTCCCCAGGAGAATTTTTGTACAAAGTGATTAAATAATAACTTGAAATCTGGCAATAAGGGATGGTCAATAATCTACATTCTCATACCAGAAAACAAAACACTTGTAGCTATGAACAGCCCAGTGAACATAATATGTATAAAGTCATTCAACAGTCTGCCACGGTACTAACAATCTGTTGCAAATATAAAAATAAAATTATTGTATGTTGAAATTGGTCAGAGTATGAATATATATTCTGTGTACTTTGCACTGTGTTTGTGTTATTAAGAAACTGAATTGTAATTTTTGTACGTTTTTGTATTAGAATAAAGTAATAATTTTCTTGTATGATATGTAGGTACAATTTAAATATATGTAGTTTATATGGAAAACCTTTGCATGAACTATAATATCATTAGTAAGTTGTGTCTGTTGATTAAATATAATATATTGTACTTTTTTAATGTAATTAAACAGATTGAAGATTGTGTATGGATAAATTTGAAGCATTGGGATTCATCCTACACCTTTAAAACCAGTTCACTATTCTTTTTAAGTTATTGTAGCTCATTCACTGTTATTTTGAGATTATTATGACTGATCATGCAATATGTATATTTGCAAATTTGAATGTGTTCGTGTGAAATCAAATCTGGAGGACTTCATGTTGAGGTATACATTTTTGGAGAAAAACTGTAATTCACTTTTACTTGCAGTTTTCTATTACTAAGGTATCTTTCAGGATAAATAGTAAGTATTCTGGACACAGAATTTAATATACATAGTTTATAGAAAATACCACAGTGTTTAACACCATCAAAGGCTCTAGTAATTCCTAGAAAAAAAAGCAGCACGCATGTTTTCTTGGTAGCCTAGATGTTTGTATATACAATTTTGGGTTTGATAGTGGGATATATAATGGACCATTTTAATGTAATTAACCGATCCTGTTATTAGAGCATTGACTATACTGGCTATTTATCTATACATACCTTCTATGGTTTCATCAAATTGTATTTTTTTACTTGCAATATATAATTATTCAAAGGCATTTAAATTGATTTTCATATTCCATATTTTACTGTGTAGAAAACCAAATTCTGAAAAACTTGAACACAAAATTCATATTATTATATAATGAACAAATTGGTTCTAGAATATACTTACTTGCACTAAAGGGTGTTTTTTTCACATTTTCCTTTCAAAGACTTGTTATACTAAGCCCGTGTGGTGGTACCCATCGGGCGCGTCCCCAGGTGGCGGATAGGGGATACCCTGCGTCCGGAAAGGCTGCTTGAGCGCTTAAAACCGCAATATGGAAGTTCTGAAGGGTGTGCTGGAAAGTGTGGGCAGTAGGGGTCGGGGCTGGTATGAGCGGTTCAAAACCCGCAAGATTATCAGCTGGACTCCGAAGGCCCTACCGCGGACCAACCCCCCAACCCGGCTGTAGTGTCGTGGCTTAGGGTTTGCACTGGGGTAAACGATGCCGGAGGGCCCCAAGGGGGACCTCCGCGAGACCGATAATCTGGCTGTCTGTGGTCATGTCTCGCGGGCTAGAGAGTCGGAGGTCTTGGCTTAGCCGCCTGGACCAAGAGGGGACAACCTTATCAAAAACCTGAATCCTCTGGTGGGAGGACCAGGCCTATAGGATGCGTGGCCGAACAGAGGATCGGCAGCTACTGGTTCTGACCTTGGGGCACCTGGCGACACCCCATTGTAAGTAGCCTTACCCCCGCATGCGGGGCTCTGCGGGGGTGGACCGAAGATTTCCCTAGCTGCTGGTGGGACCAGTTATGGAGAACACCATAGGGAAAAATGGAGAGGAGGGGACCTTGGAGGAGGCTCTTGAGGTGAGCGACCTTTACAGGACCCTTCAGACGGAGTCTCCCGAGAGGGGCTCCCGGTGATGCAAAACGAGGGGGAGGGAGCGGTGAGGGCCCAGGCGATGTCGGGAACACTGCCCCTTCACCTGAGGGGCCGAAAAGACACCGAAAGGCCGTCTGCGGTGCCGAGAAGAGGCGGAGACGCCGAGCTGCAAAGGCTGCAGGAGGGAAACCGAAAGGTGGCCCAACTGGCCCTTGCAAGGAGGTGGCAGCAGCGGGACCATGCCGGGCTACGCACGAATGTGCTGGTTCTAGCGGGGTCAAGCCTGCTGCCATTAAAGGGAGGACGGAAAGGTCTCGGGTGGCTGACATGCCGCCAGAGGCCAGACCGACCCCCCAAGAAGGCGTGTACTGCGCCTGGGGAGCATAAGTCCTACGGGGACGCTGCATGCAGTGACCTAAAGGTGGCCATCATTTGCAAGGGCTACCCGGACAATGTGCTCATGTGGTTAGTATGGTGAAGGACTGGCATGTTAATGATGATCCGACATTGTCGGATCACAGCTATATATGTTTCAGATACAATGCTGATGTTGAAGAACAAGAGGTAAAGTATAGGGTCCTAGGACTACCAACGAGGAGGCTCGATGGATTCCCTAAGAGTCACAGTAATAAAGATGAGAGAGATTGGGCCGTAGCTGAGCTGGGCGCGAGTATAGTCTCGTCTTATGAAAAGAACTGCGCGGAGAAAACGAGGAAAGGGGGTAAGGGCCAGAAGTGGTGGAATAACTCTTTAGACTCGCTGCGAAAGCAAACCCGGCGCCTATTTAATAGGGCTAGAAAGACAGAGTCGGATCTGGACTGGGAAATATACCGCCAGAAACGAAATGAATATAAGGGCGCCGTTAGGCTGGCTCGGAGAGATGCTTGGCGGGCCTTCAAATGTCAAGGATACGTAGAATCCTAACGAAGTCTCCTGACAGTGCTCTTGGCTTCCTGGAAATCGCACCGGGTGTTTTCACGGAAACTCCGGGGGATACCTTGCAGCACCTGATTGAGACTCACTTCCCCGGTTGTAAGGCAGTCGGGTAGGAGGGTCCTGACATGGGGCGTGTGGAAACAAAACGACCATGTAAGAGCGACTATATTCTAGCTAAAGAAATAGTTACCTACGAGCGGAGTACTTGGGCTATACGTACGTTTAGGACCTACAAATCTCCGGGGAAGGACCAAATCTTTCCGGCTCTGCTTCAGCAGGGCTGGGACGCTATTGGTTCAATCTTAGTGCATATCTTTCGGGCCTGCTTGGCAAGCAGATATGTTCCTGAGCAGTGGAGACAGGTGAGAGTTGTCTTTATACCCAAGCCCGGGTAGAGCTGCAGTAGATCACGGAATAGAGCCAATGGTAATTCATTGGCTTGGGGCCATGCTACGCAACAGCACTGTAGAAAGGACATGTGGCTAAAATGGTCGTCGACAAGGGATGTCCACAAGGAGGCGTCCTTTCTCCCACTTTGTGGAACCTAGTAGTCGACGAATTAATATCCTTATTAAACGGTGAGGGCTTTCTGGAAATTGTGTATGCCGATGATATCGTTGACCTTGTTGTAAGGCATATCACCGTACTTAGGGACCTAATACAAAGGGCCGGGTGGTACAACGACCACTGACTTGCAGTTAATCCTGCTAAGGCTGAGGTAATTGCTTTCACCAAGAAGAGAGGTATAATACTGTGACGTGTTTTTCACCTCCCTTTGGTTCCTTCCAACTGAGCACGTCACTTTGGACACCCTCGATGCAAAATCTTTAAAATAATTGCTCGGGCGCCAGATTTTGTGACGTGGTTTACTCCACGGCCTCTTGACCCTACGGAAAATTCCAGGGTTCTCGTTGAATACAATACTTCTATAACATATAATCACTTAGACTTAGACTTATGCTATGGGTTATTAATTAAGAAAACACTGATTATGTCGGTTTGTATATTACCATTGATTCAATATATATATACAGGGACAGTTTAAAAAATATCAATATACAAAATAATAATAATTTCCAGAAATATTATAAATTAAATATTTCCGGTGGTTCCAGACAAAACAAATATATAGAGATTTCGAGGGCAGAAAAAAAACATGTGCGGCATGCAAAACTTGCCGGTAGTACGTGCATAAACAATTGTACGATAAGCTAGGTGTAAGCAGGTTAGTTCAGTTACTTAATAACAGATAAAGCGGTATAAGCAATTTATAAGCGGAAGAATAATTAATGATAGAAACGATCAAGCGGGATATGAGGGAAAATACCACCAGATCTGTAAAAAAAATATACTAATGAACCCAGACTAGATAGTCGAACAAGATGTGGCAACAGCCTCTTACTCGTCCGAAAATCTTTTTTTCTTTACAAAAAAAACTACTTTTCAATTATATCTTATGACTGTTTTAAAGTTGGACAGCTTGTGGCAAAAGCCTCTTCTCTGCCCCACAATCAGTTTTTAAATTTCAAATTATCGGAAAAATGGAAAAATAATAATACCCGAACAAAAATGTCTCTACTTTGGGTAGATAGGGAAAACGGATTGACCACAAATAATGAATATGGTGAGCAAAATTTGATAATCAATCAACCTATGGCAACAGCCTCAGACTTGATTGAAAACCTTATCAATTTGTCAATTAAAGCTACTAAAAAAATTAATTAAGTTATAACCGGCTGAAAGTTGGACAGCTTGTGGCAAAGGCCTCTTCTCTGCCCCACGATCAGTTTTATTTTCAAATTATCGACCAAAGTTTTGAATATATTTGGGTAATTAGGACAGGACAAAGGGTATAAGGAATTAAATCTAAAATCCACTGTAAACAGTATCTTATATTAAGCTTTAACTAGTAAACTTAAAAAAATTATAAAAGAAATTGAAAATAAATTTTTATCTACTGAAAAAAACCACTAAGGAGAACACGGTACTAAATTTTAATGAACGGATTACTGAAATTGTTAACGGAAATCAATTATATATTTTAAACTCGACAAAATATTTTCTTTGGCTTTCCTAAAATAATTGAACCTTACTTTTGTTTCACACAGTGTTTTAATATTCAAAAATTACTTACACTAGCAATCTAGCAGGTCGGGCACTTTTAACACAAAACTAGGAAATCAGTGGTAGCAGAAACAAATTCGAACGGTATTAGGTATTAATTTTTAATACGAACGGTAATAATCGAGAGCCCCAAAGCCGTTTTGCTTTCGAATTTATATCTTCATTCCTCCCTACAATTTTTGGTCATTAGCGAAATATTATTTACTTGCAACAAAAATTTCCTAATATACACTGGACGGTTTTCGATTTAATTAAAATAGTTTATATACCGTATGTCCTCTAGTCTTTGAATTTTTAAAATGGAGATTAATAAAAATTTTATATTTTAACTTGGAATTCACATCTTTTGAATTACTCATAAAATAAATAAATAAAGTAATGCTGGTATACAAAACAGTAAATGAAATTCAAGTCGGGAATTAAGCAACGAGTTATATAAAACTTGCTAATAAGCAATATACTGACGGCAAAAAAAATAAAAGAAGATACAACATGATTTAAAAAAAAATAACTAGTTACAAGACCTGATGGTTTGCACCTAGCTGGAGTGCCACTTCCAGTGGTTAAACAAGTGAAATATCTGGGAGTGATCCTGGATAAGACGCTGACATGGAAGGCTCACCTTGATAGTCGCCTGGGCAAGGTGACTAACACGTACTGGGCCTGTATAGGAGAGCCATTGGTCCGAAATGGGGACTAACCCTCAAGACGATCTTGTGGTTCTATAAAGTGATCATGCTGCCGATGCTCACATACGCGGCTCTGGTCTGGTGGCCGAGGGTAACCCTGGCCACGGCTAGGCCGCAACTGGCACGCCTTCAAAGAGTGGTCGTTTTGGTGGCAACTGGCTGCATGAAAACTACACCAATTGCTGCGTTGGAGGTGATTCTTGGACTTCGGCCTCTTCACCATGTGATTGAAGCTGAGGCTGGGAGGGCACTCCTACGCTTGAAAAGTTTGGGATATGTGCGAAATGAGGAAAGGTGCAGGCACGTCAATAAGCTCAGGCTTCTGGGAGATATCCCTGTCCTGGCTCGAGCGGCTGATGTCTGCCTGCGCAGGTACTCATTCGTAACCCCCTATAGGGTGAAGATCCAGAAGAGAATTCTGGGAAAGGTAGATAAATTCACAGCCTCATGGGAACGTCTGGTAAACAGATGGTTCATGCTCCAGCGATGGGGCGGGGGCTGGAATTTACTCCAGGAACCCAAGGACACAAGTCTGTGTTCCATTGGGTAAGGGTGTGTCTGCATATCAGGCTGAGGTATACGCTATCTTGGAATTTGCGCAGATAAACCTAGACAGAGGTTATACGGATCGACAGTCAGATGGCAATTAAGGCACTGAGTGGATATACCTTCAACTCAGGGCTTGCTGCTGAATGTCGTGAGCGCCTTTATGACCTAGCAAGGCGGAACACAGTGTGGCTAGAATGGATTCCGGTCCACTCTGGTTTTAAAGGCAACGAAGGGGCGGACGCCCGGGCTGTGGAAGGGGCAGCTACTTCCTTAAACGGCCCGGGCCCGATCTTGGGCCTCGCAAAACAAACAATCCCTAATAAGGAGACGAGGAACTGGTTGAGAAACCAGCACCTTGCTCACTAGAGGGCTCTACAGGGTCTCAGGCAGTAGTAGTAGTAAGTATGACTGTGCCCAACCTTCAAGTCCTCTAAAATTCAATGCGAAGAGAAATGTTTTTGGCAAGATATATCATATTTTACTACCAAACGATCACAATTTAAGATATTTTCCAAGACGAGGACGAAAACGGATTTCTTAGTCATAACATTTTTCATTTCTGTTCCCTAACCTCACTTACCTAACATACTTGTCAAATGAGCTAGCAACCAATAAAATACCATGAACTGAAAGTGTATGCAAGACTCATGATTGGCTGTTATTGTTCTGAGTTCTGATGTTTTCCGTACACATTTGAGACTGGCGCCCTCTACCATTAGGTACATCCATTACCAAAAATTGAATTACATGGAGTTCGATCTCCTTATATAGTCTCCATGGATTTAATAATTAAATCGCAATGCCATGAAGCAATAATTCAAATTTATTAAATAAAGCACAAAAATAGTTAAGAACAATTATATTTACTTACTTGACTACGGTTTCCGTATCAATTGTCATAACATGCCTTGTAGAGTTTCTTTCAAGTCTAGCAGTCAATTGCGTCTCCATCTAAATAGGAATCACCATTTCAGTGGTTTCAAAGGTGAAAATAAGAACTTCAATTTTTATGAAGGGTTGTTTTGTTGTTTTGATAAATAAGATATTCCAATAATTTTCATTTATTCATCTTACATATAGGTTTTGAAGTTTGGCTTCATAAGGAAAAGGAAAGTAGAAATGTTGACATTGTCAAATCTAGAGGATCAGTACTGTTGTTCAAATTGCAGAGTACAATTTGAACTGAGAAACCCCAAAAATATAATAATAAATTCAGTATGCAAACCACGCCGCCACTGGAGCGTCCGTTTTCCGATGTAAATCCGCTTAACCCCTTCTTAAAAATATAATTCCAGCCCGTGTCGCTCAAAACATACATCGTGTCGTGTCAGCAAAAAAGAAGCTGAACCGATACAGGTGTCCAAAACCAGTACACTGGAAATTTCGCGAACGGCCAATGAGGGCCAATTCTCTCTCTCCGATACCCCCTGACGTCACTCGTCATATAAATATGAAATGCACCCTAAAACGCCGGTCATTCTCTACTTTTAATTACTTAGGTTATTTTAATGAAGATGATTCCGTGGGTGATTATTAGTGTGGTTTCACCCATCGTAACGTGGTTTAAGTAATTTGCTCCCTTTTTTTTGTATCCTGTGCTTGTGGATTTTGTGCTATTCGCTACCCTACGTATTATTATTGGATCACTATGAGAAATTGCTAGACCGTAAATGTTCTACTATTGTGAAGCTATAAATACCCGATATGTGTGTGGAAATTAAACTGGTGAACATAGACATTGTGTTTTATTATAATCACACGTTAATTCTAAAGTGTCTCGACTAAAGTCTAGTCGACCCCAAACGGGAATGGGCATAATTACCCCACTTTCGTTCATGGTCCTTCGATAGCCGGATTAAATAATAAGAAGACAACCCTATGGACAAGTGAAAAAGTTAATTTAAACATTGGTTTTTCGAAAGTGCAGCTTGTGGAATGATGTGTTGGACTGCCTGTGTCGGTTCAAAAGTGGTGGATTGAGTAACTACATTTTGAATCGATCCCAGCACAAGCAAATATTTATAGACAATTAAATAATGATGAACTTTTTCAACGCCACCCTGAGATGGAGAAGAGGAAGAAGAATCCTCAACGTGTGTATATGGTGTATATATACAAATCAATGTAACTGTAAGTTTCAAGCTTTTATTTTTTTAAAAGAAATGTTCATTTTTCTGTAAGTAGCATTCAATGTAAGAGTTTATTTATATATATATTTTTTCGGTGCATTTTGGAGCAATTTGCAAAGTTTTCCCCTTCATAGCAAAGAAAAAGTAATAAAACTTCCTTTTAGTGTTTCCGACAGTGGCGTGTGCTAGCATTTATTTATTTAGTAGGTGTATTGTTTATGTATCGCAGAGAAGGAGAAAGTCTAGCCTCTGAGTGCTGACTTCTTTTGTTCTTGTTTTTTATAGGCTGTGTTCCAGACAGAGCAGGCTCTTCAAAGGCAACCACTATCCCCGCCTTCCCTTTTAAATGTATTTAAATAAATATAACCATGTGTGTTTTATTATTTTTGATTTATTGGTATGTGTAAAATGTTATTTATATTTATTTGTTGAAAGTGCAACGCCACGCCACTAAACAATTTTCGCTGTAAGCATTTATTTTACAGTTGTAATTTAATTTCAATCATAATGGACACCCTAAAAAAGCAAAGAAGCGTTTATAAATCTTTAATTACGAAGCTAGTAACATGGCATGAATGCAATCTCAATGTAACAGATAAATATCAATTTAAGAATAGGCTAGTAAATTTAGAAAATTATTATTCAAAATATTGCGAAATTCAATCAGCCATTGAAATTGAATCAGAAAATTTAGACACAGAATTTATAGACAGGACGGCAATAGAAGAAAAATATATCGACATTAAATGTAAACTTCAGAATTCTTATGAGAAATTGAATACTCCACTTCCAGTTGTCAACCCCCAACCTGTTGGACGCAACATAAAATTGCCCAACATTGAAATTCCTATTTTCGATGGGAATTGTTTAAATTATAGAACCTTTAAAGAACTTTTCGAAGCCTTAATAATTAATAATAGTAAATTATCGTCCAATACTGAACGTTTATTTTATTTAAAATCGTTTTTGCGAAATGAACCTCTTTCGTTGATTTCCCAATTAGAGGTTAATGACTCCAATTTGCACATTGCTCTGAATTTACTTGATTCTAGGTACAATAATCCACGGCAGGTTGTGTCTGCCCATTTGTTAAAATTATTTACTCTTAATACTGTACAAAAAAACTGTAACGCTAACCAATTGAGAACCTTTACGGCAGATGCAAAATCAATTGTTAATTCTCTTTTAAATTTAAATCTCGACAAGTCTGAACTATTCGACGCGTTAATAAATCATTTATTGCTTAGTAAATTAGATTTTCAAACTAAGAAAACCATCGAAGAAAGCGAAGATACACAAAATCTTTTCACATGCGATAAATTATTTGAATTACTTGATAAAAGATGTAATGTCTTGGAAAATTTGTTCGTTCAAGACATTCACCCTGAACCCTTAAAGAGCTCATCTCGCGGTAATCCAGTGGCGTCGTCAACCCCTCGGTCTAACAGAGTAACACTAGTATCAAGTCAAAATTCATCTACCAGTAGCACGGTAAATAAAGATTCTTTTCCTAACACGTCAATGTTATCCAATTCAAGCGGAATAGATTTTTCATCCGGTATGAACAATGTCAATGGAATAAATAATTCTTCAGTTTCGCATAACTCATCGGGAACAGAAAATTTTAATGCGCTAAACCGCGGTTGCTCGGTTTGTAATGACTCCAATCATAAAATTTACACGTGTCCGGAATTCGGCGCACTTGCAGTACAAGATCGCTATAAAGTTGTTAAATCTCTAAAATTATGTTTCGGATGCCTCGGTTTCAAGCATTTATTACCCGAATGTACTTCCCCCAAATTGTGTTCTATTTGTAACCGCAAACATCACACTTTATTGCATTCGCAATCCCTCTCTCCTAAAAGCAATGTGGCAATTCAGTCTCTCAACCGCTCAAATCGCAACCATAATAGTGCAGCTAACTCTTCATTATTCCGAAGTGCCCAAAACACTTCAACCCCGCAATCTCAAAATGCTCACGTTTCAAATAATCTAAACGACTCTCCTTCCGTATATAACCAATCACAACAGAATCATAACAACTCTCCTCACTCTCAGGTGACTATGCTTAACGTGAATGGTAGTCACGTACTACTGGCCACTGCGAAGGTTAAATTGTACCCAAAACATGGCCCTCCTATCATTGCCCGCGCTCTTCTCGACCCAGGAAGTCAAAATTCATTTTTATGTAAATCACTAGCTGAGACGTTGGGCTATGACACTCATTATCAACCATTGGTAGTCTCAGGTATTTTTAATAGTCATCAAACAATTAATTCAATGACCGACTTAACCCTCCATTCGTTGGTAAATAGGAGTTTTAATTGTGACGTAACCTGTGCAATTGTCGATACAATCACACAACCCCTCCCTCAAGTGCAAATTAACGCAGCGCAGCTTCCTATACCCCCACATATCGTTAAAAATTCATTAGCCGACTATGACTTTGATAAGCCTTCTCCAATTGACCTATTACTTGGTGCAGATGTTTACTATTCCCTCCTCAAACCAGGTTTGTGCAATTTAGGTAAACAATTTCCTTCCTTAATCTCTACTCAGCTTGGGTGGGTAGTGTCCGGAGTTGTCCCTCCCCAATGCTTGGCAACAAATAATTTATGACTATCAAACTCATTTCATGTATCTTCACAAGAACCCTCTCCCGACAACCACTTGGAAATTATGTTAGAGAAATTTTGGGCCCAAGAAGAGGTCGCAAATAATAACCCTTTGTCTGACGATGACATAAAAGCTGAAAACATTTTTAAATCGTCTATTACGAATCTCTCAAATGGCAGGTTTCAAGTTGATCTTCCATTAATTGGTAACAATTCACACAAACTCCTTGGCGACTCTTTTATGACTGCCAAACATCGATTTCTCTCTCTCGAAAAAAGGCTTTCCAAAGACCCCCAAATAAAAACCGAATATAAAAGATTATTGTTCGAATATGCAGAATTAGGGCATGGCAAATTTGTCCCTTTAACTTTGCAAACTCCCTCCCTCGATCACAAATACTTCGTTCCCCATTTATGTGTGCTAAGAGAAAACACTGTCAGTACAAAAATTCGCATTGTGTTCGACTATTCGTCAAAATCTTCCACCCAAGTATCCCTGAATGACATTTCTTTAAAAGGTCCCAGAGTCCAACCAGAGCTTCTGGACATTTTAATCAGATTTAGAAACTATAAATATGCGCTCACTGCTGATATCGAGAAAATGTACAGGCAAGTACAATTACATCCCAAATTTCACTCTCTTCAAAACGCTCTTTGGAGAGACTCCCCCTCTGATGACTTCGTATGTTTACAAATGTCTACTGTGTCCTTCGGACAAACAAGTGCCCCATTTTTAGCTTGCCGCGTCTTGAAAGAAATCGCTCTCCGCAATCCCCAATTTCCAGAGGCACAAAACGCTCTCCTAACCCAAACCTACGTTGATGATATTTTAAGTGGTGCAAACACTCTCCCAGAACTTGAAGCTCTTTACTTCTCCCTGAATAAAATTCTTTCCGAAGCTGGTTTTCATCTTCACAAGTTTTGCTCAAATTCACGTGAAATTCGAGACTCCCATTTCCCTGACTCACCTTCAGGTAAAGACCTCAATTTAGACGAGAACCCCAGCAAAATTCTTGGAATTTATTGGAACCCAACAAATGATCTGTTACAAATCTCCACTCCCACAGTTGACATCGACCCTTTAATCACAAAGAGGAAGATAATGTCCATTGTCTTTCAATGTTTTGACCCTCTAGGCTTAATAAACCCCATTATAGTCCAAGGTAAGCTCATTCTTCAAAAACTTTGGCAATCAAAAATACCCTGGGACACTCCTGTCTCCGACACTCTTATTCTAAAAGATTGGAAAACATTTCTTGACAGTCTTTTTAAACTATCAACATTGCGAATTCCCAGATATACCCTTCACGATAAAATACTTCTTTCTCTAGAACTCCATGGATTTTGTGATAGTAGCTCTGTAGCCTATGGAGCCTCCCTATACCTCAGGGCACTATATGCTGATGGTTCTGCATCATCTCAACTGATTGTCTCCAAATCGAGAGTCGCCCCTTTAAAGAAACCACTAACGATCCCAAAACTAGAACTGTGCGGTATGACATTATTAGCACAGTTATATGCCCGTGTGAAGGCTATGTTAGAATCACAACTAAGTATTTCCTCCGCTATCTTGTGGACCGATTCCCAGATCGCTCTTTCATGGATAAAAAGCACCCCCACAAGATGGTCAGTTTTTGTATGTAATCGCGTAAGTCAAATTCAAGAATTGACCCCCACTGTCTCATGGAGACATATTAGAAGTCATTTGAATCCTTGTGACTTATTGTCACGTGGTCACCCACTAGAATTTCCGAGTACTTTCTGGTTTTCTGGACCCCAGTTCCTTTATGAATCAAATAACGACACTGAAAGGTATGACACGTTTTCCCCTATGCATACTCTCCCTGAAGAAAAAAGAAGAGCCCTAGTTGCAACAGTTCCTCCACTTGATCGGTATACTTCTCTTATTAGCCGGTCGTCATCGCTGCCCAAATTATTAAATTCCATGGCCTATGTTTTTAAATTTGCAACCATGTTAAAAACCCGCACAAACTGCTGTTTTCCCCTATCGAGCATTGAAATTGCCAATGCGACTACTTTCCTAGTTAAACATGTACAGAAACAATATTTTTCCAAGATAATAAACTCTATCCAGAGCAACCGTATTATTTCTGACAAAAAACTCGATTCTTTGAATTTATTTATTGATCCGGACGGTATTATACGAGTCGGTGGTCGCCTCAATAATTCTGATCTTTCCTTTCAACAGAGACACCCAATTTTACTACCTTCTTGTAGCCATTTTACTACGCTTGTGTTGAAACATGAGCATTGTCGACTAGGTCACAGTGGACCTCAGAATGTTTTATCGAATGTCAGATTACGCTTTTGGCCAATAGATGGCCTTAGAGAAGTCAAGCGCATCATACACAATTGTCACATGTGCCATCGTTTCAAGGCAGTCGCTGCTCAACAGCTTATGTCCTCCCTCCCAAAAAGTCGTATTTCCCCCTCCAAACCATTCGAAACTGTTGGTATCGACTACGGTGGCCCGTTTTTGATTAAATCATCAACACTCAAAAAAGCACCTATTACCAAATGTTACTTAGCCTTATTCGTCTGCTTCGCAACAAAAGCCGTCCATCTCGAACTCGTCTCTGACCTTTCATCAGAGGCATTTATAGCTGCTCTAAAACGGTTCACTTCCCGGCGAGGATTGCCCTCTGCAATATATAGCGACAACGCTACAAATTTTGTAGGCGCGTCCAATCATCTCAAAGATTTGACCCAATTTCTCGTGCATAAATTTTCCCCAATATATGATTACCTTCTCTCGTCATCCATTCAATGGAAATTCATCCCTCCAAGATCCCCCCACTGGGGAGGACTTTGGGAAGCAGGCATCAAAAGCTCTAAGTCCCTTTTATATAAATTACTACATAATTCCTCATATACGTTCGAGCAATATGCCACAATTCTATCGCAAATAGAAGCTATTTTAAACTCTCGCCCCTTGTTTGCAATGTCCACCGACCCAAATGATTTGAATCCCCTAACTCCTGGGCACTTTCTTATCGGAGCCCCATTAATGGCATTACCCGATAAAGATGTTTCCCTAACACCCCCCAATAGACTCAAGTTCTGGCAACAGTGTACGATCGTACAACAAAAGTTTTGGAAAAGATGGTCAATCGATTATCTAAATCACCTACAGCAACGCACAAAGTGGAAAAAACCCAGTACAGACCTGAAAGTAAATGACATGGTACTCGTGAAAGACGATGACTCCCCCCCTCTTAGGTGGCCCCTCGGCCGTATTGTATCCATCAATCCTGGTAAAGACGGAAAAATCCGATCAGTACAGGTCAAAACGTCTGCAGGTGAATTTGCCCGGCCAATTGTAAAGCTAATTCCCCTCCCAATGAATGATTATACTCCTCCACAAATCCCTTGAGAGTTAATTCTTTCATTTGTACATATGTATATAATTCATCAAAAATAGTTTTAAGATTTCCCTTTTTCTTGTTTCTCTTATGTCCTGCTAGATATTTAGTATAAAACATAAGATTGTGTTTTTGTTAGTTCGTTGTTAGTTTGTCAAGGCAATCACTCCCTTGCCGAGCTTGTTAAAGCGCTCCACACACATAATTTTGTTAAAGCATTACACATACCGTTGTTAAAGCGTTCCACACACTCACACATTTTTGTTAAAGTGCTCCGTACTCACTATTGGTGATACTCTCTCTTGAGCTCATGAAGTGAATGCCTCTCTTTCACAATCATGGAGCATTTGTTATTGGTGATACTCTCTCTTAAGCTCATGAAGTGAATGCCTCTCTTTCACATTCATGGAGCATTTGTTATTGGTGATAGTCTCTCTTAAGCTCATGAAGTGAATGCCTCTCTTTCACATTCATGGAGCATTTGTTATTGGTGATACTCTCTCTTAAGCTCATGAAGTGAATGCCTCTCTTTCACATTCATGGAGCATTTGTTATTGGTGATACTCTCTCTTAAGCTCATGAAGTGAATGCCTCTCTTTCACATTCATGGAGCATTTGTTATTGGTGATACTCTCTCTTAAGCTCATGAAGTGAATGCCTCTCTTTCACGTTCATGGAGCATTTGTTATACGTGTTGATCCCTCTCGCGCGTTAGTAGGCGTAAGTAGAAAGATTCCCGGTTCTTATTATCATTTTGTCAAAGGATTGGTTACATTTTTGTTTCAGTTTTAGTTTTGCCCTTTTTGGTTTTTGGATTGAACGAATAGGTTTGTTAACCTCAGAAGTCCAACATGTCAATAGTTACACTCATAACATTTCCCCTAGTGATCTTCAATATGCTCGAAGCACTCCCCGACATGCGCCAATCCCGTTGCACTTTTTACGCGATGTTGTTACTGCAAATTCGGTTACTTGCTTCGCCCTTATTTGCACAAATTCATATTTTCGCGCTGGTGCCCCCAGTATGTTCAAATTGCAGAGTACAATTTGAACTGAGAAACCCCAAAAATATAATAATAAATTCAGTATGCAAACCACGCCGCCACTGGAGCGTCCGTTTTCCGATGTAAATCCGCTTAACCCCTTCTTAAAAATATAATTCCAGCCCGTGTCGCTCAAAACATACATCGTGTCGTGTCAGCAAAAAAGAAGCTGAACCGATACAGGTGTCCAAAACCAGTACACTGGAAATTTCGCGAACGGCCAATGAGGGCCAATTCTCTCTCTCCGATACCCCCTGACGTCACTCGTCATATAAATATGAAATGCACCCTAAAACGCCGGTCATTCTCTACTTTTAATTACTTAGGTTATTTTAATGAAGATGATTCCGTGGGTGATTATTAGTGTGGTTTCACCCATCGTAACGTGGTTTAAGTAATTTGCTCCCTTTTTTTTGTATCCTGTGCTTGTGGATTTTGTGCTATTCGCTACCCTACGTATTATTATTGGATCACTATGAGAAATTGCTAGACCGTAAATGTTCTACTATTGTGAAGCTATAAATACCCGATATGTGTGTGGAAATTAAACTGGTGAACATAGACATTGTGTTTTATTATAATCACACGTTAATTCTAAAGTGTCTCGACTAAAGTCTAGTCGACCCCAAACGGGAATGGGCATAATTACCCCACTTTCGTTCAACTGTATAAGGATTGTGATGGACTTATCATATAAAAGACCTACTTTGATTGTATTAGAAGTGGTACGAGGTTATATAGATTATAAAAAGAGCATGTTAAACCTATTTTGTTGTTTTTAAACCTAGTATAGATACTCCTATAGTAGGTACCTCTATTTATCATTGCTTGGTTCTCTTTTTTTTGGCTAAAATATATTAATTGGTTTGTTTCGTTATTTACAATGTTACATAAAGGTGGACCAATGGAAGATCCAGAAAACTACAGAGGCTTGGCATTACTAAATTCATGTTTAAAATTATTCACCAATATCATACAACATATAGACTTTCTGAATGGGCGGAAGAACATAACATTCTACCTGAGAGTCAAGCAGGATTTCGTCGCGGTTGTATTGACAATGTTTTCTCCTTAATTTCTGTAATCCATATCAATATTAGAATCGGGAAAAGGAAACTTTTTGCAGTTTTTTTTTATTTCAGAAGAGCTTTTGATTCGGTAAATCACAATATATTGTGGCTAAAACTATTTAACTTGGGTATATCTTTAAAAATATTGCAATTTATTAAAACCCTTTATAATAATGCATCATTTAAAGTTCAAGGAGACAATGGATTTTCCAAATCGTTTGATGTAACCACTGGGGTACTATACAAGGAGAGCCTATGAGCCCACTGCTCTTTGCAATGTATTTAGCAGACTTGGAAGATTTTTTCATTAATGAAGGGGCTCAAGGTGTAGATATCGACGAGCGGAATTAGATACTAGCATTACTTTATGCTGATGACCTTGTAATTTTGGCCTATTCTGAGATAGATGTAGCAAAAAAACTCAAAATTTTGGAAGAGTACACTTCATTAAATGGTCTAACAGTTAATATTTCCAAAACTAAAATTTCTAGGGGAGGATTTCGTCAGGCAAATTATTCGTTTTATCTTAACAAACAACAGGTGCCGATGACAAACGAATATATGGTTACTTGGATATTACCCTTACGTCTTCTGGTGTTTTCAGCAAAATGGCAGTCGCAACTGTTAGTGAAGGTAATCAAGCTGTTGGAGCAATTATACCAATTATGTGTAAAGCTAAGGTCAATACATGGTTACCTAGAATTAAATTATTTGAATCACTCGCTCTAAGTATCATGTTTAGCTGTGTTGGTGTCTGTGGATTACGTTACGTAGATCTTTTAGAGAAAGTCCAATTAAATTTTTGTAAACGGGTATTGTTGCTTCCGAGAAACACTCCAGACTGTATAGTGAGACTTGAAACAGGTAGGGTCAAACTCGCCCATAATATATTCAAGTTAGAAATGAATTGGCTGGAAAAAAGTCTGCTAATAGAAAGCACTCAATTTCCCAAGCTTTGTTTTTCACGTTTGCGACAAATTGCAATTTCATCTGAAGTACGTTTTAATTGGGCCATTCAACTGCGTAATTTATTTGAACTTGCGAGAGGTTTGAATATTTGGGAAAAACTAGATCTTAAGTCACTAAGGAATAATAAGAAGAATCTTATTGAAAATTTATACTATAAATTAAATGGTATAAATCTGAGTTTGGCACAACGGTGCTCTTTCATGAACTTATACACAAGCTTGAATATTACTGGCCAAGTAGAACAATACCTGTTACTTAAACTACCCATACAAGTCTCTCGCACCCTTGCACAATTTCGGATGACCAATAGTCATATTATTTCTCTTTTAACGGTAATAGCTATAATATTAACCCGGAAGAAGTATGCACGGTTTGTAATACGAATTAATACGAAACCCTCCTTCATTTGTTATTTGATTGTCCAATATATTCAGTAATGAAACCAAAAGTCAATTGTTTTGATAATTTTGATGTACTAATTTCTACTTTAAAACAATTTAAGTTATGAAAGTGCCAAGATAATTACTGGATATATACAGTGCGTCCATAAAGTAACGCATAAATTCATTATTAGCTAAATAAACAATAATATTAAAAATTCCCGAAACAGGTCAATTTTTGATTTTAATTTACTGTTTTTTCAAATTATAATGTTATTTACAGGGTGAACCATCTTCGTGTGATGACGTCATCGCCATTTTTTTTAAGTGGAACACCCCAATTTTTTTTCGATTTCCGGATTTCCCTTGATGAGCTGATTCCAAAAATGTATAACACTTTCTTTCAAATTGGTACAGGGTGGAAAAAAATACAAAAATTGTAATTACATAATTATGAAATTACTGTGATTTACTACCAAAAAGAAACAAAAGAAAATTTACAATAAATGTTCAAATTGTTCTCCATTGACTGCTAGACAATGACAGAAACGGACATTACATTCTTCTTTAACATTTTGTAGCATAGCGGGTGTTATGTTCTGCATTTCTTGCCTGATTCGGTCTTTTAGATCACGGATATTGTCAGGTCTGTTAGTATAAACTTTAGATTTTAAATAACCCCATAAAAAGAAGTCTAATGGGGTAAGATCAGGGGATCTAGCGGGCCATTCCACTGTTCCCCTTCTTCCTATCCACCGTTGTGGAAAGGTCCTGTTTAAAAACTCGCGCACAGTTACAGCGAAATGTGGCGGTGCACCATCCTGTTGAAACCAGATTCCACGGTCTAGATTGTTGGGTATTTGAATATCAGGAAAAAGCTGGATCAGATCAGGAATCATTGTATTTTGTAGGAAATCCAGATACAATGCTCCTATTAAATTTTCGTCAAAAAAATATGGACCAATAATTGTATTTCTCACAATACCAGCCCATACGTTGATTTTTTGTGGTCTTTGCGTATGGCATTCTTGTATCCAGTGTGGATTTTCATCAGACCAATAACGGGTGTTTTGCCTATTAACATGCCCGTTCAAATAAAACGTTGCCTCGTCCGATAATAAAACGTTGTCAGTGAAATTATTTTGGTTCATCATATACTCGCAGAATTCAGTTCTTCGGTCAAAATCGTCTTTAGACAATTCATGAATAAGTCGTACTTTATAAGGATGGTATTTTACCTTTTTAAAAATGTTTGCTACTGAAGACTTTCCAATACCTAAATCCCTAGATAATCCTCGCACTGTGCAGTGTGGATTTTCTATTGCCGACAAAATTATGTCTTCTTGAATATTTTCATTAATTTTTGTTCTACCGGGCTTTGGTGCATCCCTCACATGTCCTAATTCTCTGTATTTTTTCTCTATTCTGCTTACAGTAGATTGTGAAATGGGTTCACGATCTGGGTGCATCTCGTGAAATAATCTGCATACCTCTTGTTGACTCCGCATCCTGTCGCCAATACCAATCATCATTAATATTTCAATCCTCTCACTTTCGGTTAACCGCATTTTGTTAAAGAAGTTGCAAAATTATGATATGATAAATTTCTTTGTAGATAGTTTTCACATTAAACGTACTTTGTTTACAGAGTTAACAATAACAGAAATGTACTTTAACGTTGTTGACAGTTTTTACCGGCAAATGATAAAAAATGACAGAAAAAATTTCAAACAATAAAAATTTTAGTCGAGGGGCTTGGATCACTAAGCTGTTAAATACAATGTTAAAAATTATACGGGGTGTTTAAAGTAGTAGTAAGTAAATACGTAATTTCATTTAATGTGTTTATTACGTTTATTCTTTTATTTCTTATTTTGTAGGTAATTTAATTTTTTTTATTTTCCCCCACCCTGTACCAATTTGAAAGAAAGTGTTATACATTTTTGGAATCAGCTCATCAAGGGAAATCCGGAAATCGAAAAAAAATTGGGGTGTTCCATTTAAAAAAAATGGCTTCACCCTGTAAATAACATTATAATTTGAAAAAACAGTAAATTAAAATCAAAAATTGACCTGTTTCAGGAATTTTTAATATTATTGTTTATTTAGCTAATAATGAATTTATGCGTTACTTTATGGACGCAGTGTATATGGAGTGTCTTAAAATTACGTTCTTTCATTTTGAATGAATAATTTTATTTTATTTCAGTTTACTTTATTTTATATTATTTTATTTTTGCTGTTATATATAGAGAATATTGAAATTTTGTTAATCCCAAACCATTTCTGTAAACTCTATATTTGAGAAGCAATTATTATTGTTATTATTATTAATATATTACTATTTTATTTTACCTTTACCTAAACTATTTATCCATAAGTAGATCATTATCTCTGACTTTATACTATAATATACTATTTTTATGTTTTTAGGAGTAAAAAAAGTGAAAGAAAACGTATTTTGAAAAGTCAAGACTCTTCAAAAATTAGGTAATCAAGGTTGTTTAAGTCAAATTATTGTTATAAAAAATACGAAGACCTTGAAGTGAGATGTTATCTATTATCCTGATCATTATGATCATGAAAAACAAATTGAACATGTGCGTTTATCAGATAGATGTTGAAAAGAAGTTGCATCACAATTAATGTCAGGAACGTACCAGCTACAAAAGGTAAAAACTAAAATTGGCATGTTATTGTTATTAGGTAGGTATTGGGTAAGTTATTTTTGTATAATAATAATTCAATTCCTGGAAGGATTACTATATTGGATTATTTACTTTCTAATTAAACATTGTAATAATTATATCACAATCAAGTGTAACTGGTGAATAATTGTAATTATTTTTATTTTTAGCAAGATATCTACAATATCAACTTCATTTAACATTTGCATACAGGATGGAATCCGACATAAAGATGATTGTATACTCTAACTATTGTCAGTGTAATGACCACAAAATAAAGCAATGTTGTCAGATAAATGTTCTAAAATTGTTAGGCTCGCTACACAAATGTTCCTCTTACTTCAGTAAACTGTTAGTTCGTGATGTTATAAGAAAGCTAGTTTGGAAATATTTTTAAAAAAATACGTAATGTAAATTTATTAGTAAACATTAAAATAAGTGGCTTGAAATTACTGAAAAAAGAAATATTAATTAAAACCACTTTATATATGTTACTATATTTAAGAAAATTTTGAAGAGTTGGCAACGTAGATGCACGTGCAGTCAAGACTTCGAAACAACCAATCATCAACTGCAGTATTCATAGTAATATAACGAAATAACCGAAGTATACTCCGTTTGACGATTTTCGCAGAAAAAATTCTACGGTCTTGAGGATGTTCGGGGGGGTTGTGTTGTGGTTCGGCTTATAATCCATTAGTATCATTCAGTGTCGGGTGTGAATTTTGTTTTAAAGAAATATTTAATGTAATATCTATTTCGTGGTTGAGTGATTTTAGTGAATTGTTATAGGTATTGTAACGAGTTATTTTTTTTTAAATCATGTTGGATCTTCTTTTAGTTTTTTGCCGTTAGTATATTGCTTATTAGCAAGTTTTATATAACTCGTTACTTAATTCCCGACTTGAATTTCTTTTACCGTTTTGTATATCAGCATTACTTTATTTATTTATTTTATGAGTAATTCAAAAGATGTGAATTCCAAGTTAAAATATAAAATTTTTATTAATTTCCATTTTAAAAATTCAAAGACTAGAGGACATACGGTATATAAACTATTTTAATTAAATCGAAACCGTCCAGTATATTAGGAACTTTTTGTTACAAGTAAAATAATATTTCGCTAATGACCAAAAATTGTAGGAGGAATGAGGATATAAATTCGAAAGCAAAACGGCTTTGGCGATCGATTATTACCGTTCGTAAAACTTATAATATAGTACCGTTCGTCTTTGAATTTATCTCTGCTACCGCTGATTTTCCGAGTTTTAAGTTAAAAGTGCCCGACCTTCTAGATTGCTAGTGTAAGTAATTTAAATATTAAAGTACAGTGTGAAGTAAAAGTAAGGTAAATTTATTATAATAAAGCCACCGAACATTCTTTTCAGTTTAAAACTAAAACTTTGATTTCCGATAACAAATTGCTACCGCATTTTATTTACTGGGTTTTCTCTTCAACAGAAAAGAAAAATTTATTTCCAGAATTTTTTTTGTTGATTATTAGTGTGTTTTTTTGACTAAAATTTTTTCACGATTAGTTGAATGCTTAATATAAGGCAGATTTAAATTGGATTTTAGTTTTCATTTTCAGATTACCGTTCCTATACCCGTTGTCCTACCTTCCGACCAAACTTAAATTATAAAGTTTTTTTTTTACGATTTTTATTTAAGGCCGATGCCATGCGTTGTCCAACTTGCAGCCGGTAAAGTTTCATTGTGTTTAATTTTTTTTCAAAGAACTTTTTTTATATAAATATACGATATTCAAACTTGTCTGAGGCCGATGCCATAGATTGTTTGAATATCTAGTTGAATTCATTGTATCCCTTGACAGTGGTCGTCCCATTTTCCCCAATTACCCAAACGGCGACCTTTTTGCTATAGTTTTTTTTTATTAATGGTTCATTTTGTTACGATTTTTATTTAAAATTAAAACTGATTGTGGGGCGAGTGCGAGGCCGATGCCATGCGTTGTCCAACTTTCAGCCGGTAAAGTTTCATGGTGTTTAATTTATTTCCAAATCATTCTTTTCTTTTATAAATATACGATATTCAAACTTGTCTGAGGCCGATGCCATAGGTTGATTGAATATCTAGTTGAATTCATTATATCCCTTGCCACTGGTCGTCCCGTTTTCCCTAACCACCCTAACTGGAACCTTTCATTTTAGTTTATTTTAATTGTTCATTTTGTAAGATAGCTTGAAATTAGAACTGATTGTGGGGCAAGTGCGAGGCCGATGCCATGCGTTGTCCAACTTTCAGCCGGTAACGTTAAATTGATTTTCATTTTATTCTAATAATTATTTTCCCCAATTAACGATCTTCAAACAAGTCTGAGGCTGATGCCATAGGTTGATTGACGATCTAATTGGTAGTTCTTTAGTATTTTTTTGTTTCTATTAATCTGGTTATAACTTCCTCGATATCCCGCTTGCTTATCCTTACCGCTAAGATACTTAAATTATTTTTTTTGTTTGCTACTGTAATTTCTTTCTATTCTTTCTTTAATACGGCTTACCGTTTTTTTTACGAATTACTTTTACTGCTTTACACTGTCATTAATAGCTAAAATAACCTGCTTACATCTTGTTTTACCGTACCACTTTTTATACACGCACTACCGGCAAATTTTGTATATATATATTATTTTGTTATATTTGCCTTGTATATATTTAATTTTGCATGGAACTGCCGAAATAGAAATTTCGAATAATATTGGGAATTGCTAATTTTGTATATTTGTTTTCTCTGGTAATATACAACCTGACATAATTAGTGTTTTCTTAATAACCCGTAGTAGAGCCGTCTGTGGGTTTATAGTTTTATAGGAGTGTTTAGTTCAACGAGACCCCTGGAATTTTCCGTAACCTCCATCTGAGGCTATCTGGAACTCTTGACGCTTAGAGTCAAGGGGCCGTGGAGTAAACCACGTCACAAAATCTGGCGCCCGAGCAATTATTTTAAAGATTTTGCATCGAGGGTGTCCAAAGTGACGTGCCCAGTTGGTAGGAACCAAAGGGAGGTGAAAAACACGTCACAGTATTTATAGGAAAGTGTAGGTGATCTAGTGTAGAAAGGTATCATTAATACAATACCTTTTTGATGGTGTAGTGGTTAGGTCGCGCCAGTGAATTGATATTAATATAATATTGATTTGTTCGTAGACGTTAGGGTAAGTTTTATAATATAATTAATTAGAATGGCATTTTGGAGACCATTTGAAACAACAGTCCAAGATGATGCGCGGGATTATTGAATTGTGGATTTAAATATAAGAAGTTAGATAATCGAATGGTAATAATGGAATCTCGGCGTATTTGCTCAAAATAAAAGGGTACCGTGATTCAAATAGAACTATAATTTATTTAGACGAAACTTGGTTGATACGCATGATGTTGTCAAGTGTTTATTCATTTATTTGTTATTCAAACAAACCTTACGGTTTTATTACATGAATAAATATATAAAATAAAATACATTTTAACTTAATATGTAAGAAAATAGTAGTAATGGTAATTATATTATAATTAAAACTGTATGAGGATATAACACCTGTAGTATCGCGAAATAGCGACTATACGTCAATTGTCATACTTCACTTGTGCAATGACAGCGTAGATAGACTGACACAATTAATGTAATTATTAATCATCAATGTAAAAGTAAAATACAGTATTTATGTTTCTGCAATCATCCTTTTATTTTACACCATCTCCGCTACCACAAATTTGGCGACGAGGTAAAATTTGTTGAAAACCAGCTCTGAAGGCACATATTTTTCTAGTGGGCATAAAAATAAAGAAGTACTTTCTCAGTGTGCATGTGGCAATATTTTAAATAAGTAAAAGAGAAAAAGAAATTGAGGTATATTTTTGAAGATGGCTAACAATGAAGATATTTTGTTAACACAAGGTGTAACGCAAGTCACTGTAGTAAATACAGGAGGCGTATCATCGCTGTCCATTTTCAAACAGGATGATGATTTTGAAGTGTTTGAAGAACGCCTAGAACAATTTTTAATCGCAAATAGTGTCAGTGAAGATAAAAAAGTGGCAGTTTTACTGACACAAGTGGATGAAAGTATCTACAAAATTTTAAAACATATCTGTAGCCCAGCGAAGCCGAAAGATAAGAGCTATGAGCAACTAATATGTATGCTGTCCCAACAGTTTAAGCAGCGGGTTTCAATTTACCGAAGGAGAATACAGTTCGATAGCTTAAAACAGGAACCAGGGGAGACAATAAATACTTGGTATGTCAAAGTTAAGGATGTAGCTGCTAACTGTGGTTTTGTAGGCCACATGTTAACTGAAAGAGTCAAGGATAAATTTGTAACTGGGATGAGACCTGGGCGCATCTTGGACAGAATGTGCGAGGAAGATCCAGAAAAGAAAACATTGGAAGAGCTAATTACATTAGCATTAGACAAGGAGGCATCATTAAAAGAACTAGCAGAAGTGAGAGAGGTGAGAGAAGTGAATAAAGTACAGCAGGTAGGAAGTAAGAAGAGAGAACCAGAGAAAAAGTGGAGAAATCAAGAAGTAAGTAAGGAAGATGTTGAAAGTAGGAATACAGAATTGAAGTGTCATTTTTGTAATAAAGTGAATCACTTATTTAAAAATTGTAAGTACCGTAAATTTAATTGTAACAAATGTGGTAAAAAAGGGCACATTGCTGCTGCCTGTACGACAACTAAAAGCAATTATGTAGAACCTACTAAAGCAGATGCTGAGGAGGTTCTAGACATGTTTAATACTGATGTTATAAATATAAATTCTTGTAGTTATGTGAGTCCATTGTGTGTAAATGTTTTAATTAAGGATATTTCTGTGGAGATGGAAATTGATACAGGGGCTGGCATTTCTTGTATTCCTTTTAGTATGTATAAACAACATTTTTCAATAGTTGAATTAGAGCCTACCGTTATCAAATTAAAGTATTATAATGGGCCTGTTATTAAACCTGAAGGACAAATTTATGTTGAAATAAAAATTGGGAATAGATTAGAGAAGGTTTCACTCATGGTAGTTGAGGGGGCTACAAGGGCTTTGCTAGGTAGAGATATTTTTACATTGTTTAATTTACAGATTTCAGGAAAGGAAGTTTTTTGTAATAATGAGTTGATTAGTATTCATAATAATGATCTCTTAGAGAAGGTGTCAGACTTGGACCAACTTTTAAAAACATTTAAAAATCTTTTTAGTGAGGAATTGGGTCGGTATAATGAAGAAAAAGTGCACTTAGAGGTTGCAGAAGGAATAAGACCCATCTTTAAAAAACCGCATAAAATTCCTTTTGCTTTTAGAGATAAAGTCTTAGCTGAGATCAAACGTTTAGAAAAGGAAGGGGTAATTATTAAGGTTGACAACACTTCATGGGGAACTCCTTTAGTTCCTGTTCTTAAGGCAAATGGAACTGATATTAGAGTTTGTGCCAATTATAAAATTACTATTAATAAACAGTTGAAAGATTTTAATCATCCTCTACCTATAATTGAGGAAATTTTTGTAGCTCTTCAAGGGGGGCAAAAATTTACAAAGTTGGATTTTAAAAATGCTTATAACCAATTGGAGGTGAATGAAGCTACTTCAGAATTATTAACCTGGAGCACCCCTTATGGAATGTATAAAGTAACTAGATTACCGTTTGGAACTAAACCGGCATGCTCTATATTTCAGTGTATAGTAGAAAAAGTACTACAGGGTTGTAAAGGCACGGTTAATTATTTAGATGATATTGTAGTCACAGGTAAAAATGATATTGAGCACTTAAACAATTTGAACGAGGTTTTTACTAGATTGCAGAGGGTAGGATTTAGATTGAATTTAGCAAAGTGCAGTTTCTTCCAGGATTGTATTTATTATCTAGGGCATAAAATTTCGAGCCAGGGCCTGGAGACGGACCCAGATAAGGTAAAAGCAATTGTAGAATTACCAGAACCTAGTAACCTGACAGAAACCAGAGCTTTTCTAGGGATGATAAATTATTACTCTAAATTCATTCCTAATTTGGCTCATAAGTTGAAACCAATTTACAGTCTGTTAACTAAAGATGCTAAATTTATTTGGAACATTAGTTGTAAAAATTCATTTGATCTAATAAAAAAAGAGATTGTTTCTGATAAGGTATTAATTCATTATGATCAAAGTAAGCCGATTAGACTGATTTGTGACAGTAGTGATTATGGTTTGGGAGCAGCTTTGGTTCATGTTCTAGCAGATGGAACAGAACGCCCTATTGCCTTCATATCAAGGGTTTTAAACAAAGCTGAGCGGAAGTATGCTATTATACAAAAAGAGGCTCTCAGTGTCTATTGGGCAGTACAGAAGTTCTACCAGTACCTAGCAGGTCGTAAATTTGAGATTCTGTCTGACCACAAGCCACTGCAAGCTCTTTTTGGGGAACACAAAACGTTACCCAAAATGGCAGCTGCTAGACTACAAAGATGGTCACTTTTCTTATCAGGGTTCGACTATACATTTAAATTTATTAAGGGTGTCGATAATTTGCAAGCAGATGCACTTAGTCGGTTGCCTTTACCGGAATCTGCTGAAATTAAACAAGAAGCAGCAGGGTATTTAAATTTTGTTGAGAAACTAGTACCTATTGATACAAATAAGATAAGACAAGAAACTAGAAAAGATCCTATTTTAGGTAGCTTATATAATTTTATCAGGTATGGGTTTCCTAATAAAGTGGAGGAGACATTAAAACCGTTCTTGCAGCGTAAAGAGGAGTTAACAATTGAGAATGGAATAGTAATGTGGGGTTATAGGGTAGTTATACCAATTAAATTACGCTCTCAGCTACTTATAGAATTACACAGTACCCATGAAGGCATCACAAAAATGAAGTCTAATGCTAGATCTTATTTTTGGTGGCCTTCATTAGATCATGATATAGAGTCATTTGTAAATAATTGTAACATTTGTTATGGTTTTAGGCCAGATCCGCCTAAAGCCATAATAAGACACTGCGAAAGAGGGTCTTATATGTATGAGAGGGTACATGCAGATTTTTTGGGACCAATCAGGGGAAAAATGGTTTTAATTATTATAGATACTTTTTCAAAATGGCCTGAAGCTTTTATAATGAATAATACGGAGGCTAGTTCCACTATTGAAAAATTCAGGGAGTGCTTTGCAAGATTCGGCCTTCCGAGGGTGGTAGTTACCGACAATGGTCCACAATTTATTTCAGGTGAATTTTCAAAATTTTTAAGCAATAATGGTATTAGACATTTGACTTCACCACCATACCACCCTGCGACAAATGGAATTGCGGAGAACTCGGTAAAATCTTTTAAAATGGCAGTAAACAAGGCGTGGAGAGATGAAAATAACCAAGGTGTAAGTTTGGAAACTGTAATGAATAGATATTTATTTCATTATAGGAACTCCATTCATTGCACCACAGGAGTTTCACCTTCTAGCCTGGTATTTAAACATAAAGTTAGAAATCGATTTGATTTGTTACTGAATAACAATGTTAATAAATCTGAGGTTAAAAAATCAGAAGGGGGGAAAAGAGATGAGGTTTTTAAAGTAGGGGATCAAATATTTTGTAGAGATTATAGGAATCCTAATCGCAAAACTTGGGCTGAAGCCACTATTGATGAAATATTAGGAGATAGAATTTATTTCTGCAAATTAAATTCAGAAAAATTAGTATGGAAGAGGCATTTGAACCAAATTTTGCGAAATAAAGGAACCCTTGTAGGCAATGACTCACCTCAGGTAACTCATGGTGACTACCTGTCAGTGAGAGATAATGAGCAGTTGAAGCAAAAAGATGGCAGGATGAATCAAGAGCAGACAGCTTTTAGTGAAGAGTCAAAAGAAAGTGCTGAAGATAAAATAAGCCATGTTGTAATGCAAGATAGTGAAAACCCTAGTTGTAAAATAGTAGATAAGTCTGTAATTAGTAATCAAAAGAGTTTAGATCCTCTGCCAGCCTCTGATATTTCTCAAAGACCCAGAAGGGTTATTAAACCACCGCAGCGCTTAGATTTATAAGGGGGGTATTTGTAGTATCGCGAAATAGCGACTATACGTCAATTGTCATACTTCACTTGTGCAATGACAGCGTAGATAGACTGACACAATTAATGTAATTATTAATCATCAATGTAAAAGTAAAATACAGTATTTATGTTTCTGCAATCATCCTTTTATTTTACACCATCTCCGCTACCACAACACCCACTTTTAAAGTATGGTTGGGTTGACGATACAAAAAACTGTTCTCTATAGATACTCCGTGTTCTAGAGGAAAACGCTTTATTATTCTATTACAAATTTTATGAATTTTGTATGCAGGTTAATTTTTTTCATTCAAATTGATATAGTAGATTAACATTATTTAACAATATTCGAATTTATAAAAAATTTATATGCACGCCGTTGGGTCATCACATTAACTTTAGAAGAACTATACTAGTGTTTCCATCTGGGTCAAGGAGTAGATAGATAGATAGCTTTATTGGTCTTACAAATATTACAGTTTATGAAAGTTAAAATTTCCTAAAATCTTCACTAACACAACCTGTTTAGACTCATCAACAATAAAACATACAAACATAATATATATATATAAAAACATTTCATCTAAAATTGACTAACCTAGCCAGTTACAGTTAAAAACTTCATCTACGGAGTAAAACGCCAGACTCTCAAGTGCTTGCTCTACAGTATACTTCAACTTTTCATAGTTTAACTTTGTCCATTCAATTGGTATAGGGTTGTAAATTTTACAATAAATAAAATCCGTTTGTTTAGAGGTAGTTACCCATATGATTTACTTTGGAAAATCTAATAATATCCTTACTCCTAGTGTTATATAGTTATGAACATTTGATCGTGTGTTATATTCATGTTTATTTTTATGCATATATAAAATAGCTTCCAAAATGAAGAGGCAAAATTCTTAATGATATAAACAATGGTTTTGCATGTTCTTTGAAGCCTACGCCCACCATATCACGTATAATTTTCTTTTGCTGTATAAGAACTTCATTTGCCACATTTGTTGAACCCCGTAAAAGAATTCCATATTAAATGTGATCTTGAAGAATTGCGTCATATTCACCTTGCAACGCAAAACGCAGCTCGTCAAATGTTTCGGGTAGTATATAGGTCGACAATGAATGTTTCTTTGAATTTCTTCCCGGATTCAGAGCCGGGATACATGCAGGCCGTTCTAATCGTTGGATATCAATCTCATCCAAATATTGGTTAACAAAATTTACTACATGCGGTCTTGCATTGTCGTCCATCTCCAGTAAATGGAGGATAGGGAACTACAGCTACAGCAATTATGTCTTTCTTTTTGTTTCAAATTAATGTTGATTATTTAAAATATTACAAATTAAATTTTTTCCCTAAAACAATTCCATGGAAGGCTTTTATTTGAATACGTGTATCTTCAAAAGAAATCAAGGTATCAAGGTGAAATAAAAACTGAAAGATATTTGAATATCCGTACCTCTGTTAATTTTTTAGTATTTTTGTAGTCATTGTATTTTTTTTTTAAAGTAACCTTGGGCCAGCCTTAGGGAAAATGTTTGTAATGGTTTCACCATATGCGGTCCAGACCTAATTGGACACACTGTATGTAATTTTTTATGGGACAGCCAGTATAATCAAGACTAATTTTAAAATGTGTCCTTTCAAGCACCATTAATAGATACATATCTTTCAAATAAATCTGTAAATTTTACATAATAAGAGTTATAGAACTATGAGAGGTTTGCTCTGGACCCCAGTCCTGGATTTATAAATAGGCCGTATAGGCCGCGGCCTGGGGCAAATCAAAAGTATCCATTTTCATTCGATACCACACTACAAACCACTGAAATGAACTCACTATATATTATTTCTCTATGACAAGAAATGAATAAAAATGAACTTGTCCGTTAGCATAATCTCTCTCTCTTCGCTAATGACTAATTGGTGATTGGTGCGTATTAGCGGTAATTTTAAAACCAAGACAATAGATATTTCGTACGTATGTAACCATTATACTATAGGAAGAGAAACAGATGGAGATGCTGGTGGGAAAACGGTAGGCGGGATACTGGTTGGAGGTAAATGGTTGTTAGATATTTGGCGGGTAAGTATAATGGTTTCCATGTCGTTGATAATCGTTGACCGCCATCTCTTTTATTCATATAATTTCTCTATTTCTATTGCCTCTCTAATAATACGGGATTTAAAGGATCGCGAATTGGGGCAAAAGTTTTGGCTTCAGAAAAATTGATGGAATAACCTGTTTGAATTTTATGTTGGGCTAATGAATTGTTAGATTTTTGACGGATAAGGAATGTTCGGAAATTCTATGTTACACTCGACGATTTGTTTGACCTATATAAGTTCGGAGACAATGACAATAGGGAACCTCATACACACCCTGATTTTCGTTCGGGACTTTATCTTTTGCCGGCCTAACTAAATGGGAAATCTTTTTGTCAGTGGTGAATATGGTTTTTATGCCTACAGATAAGAGGAAGAATTATTCGATTTTCTGACTGAAAAGTAGATTCAGAAGAAGATGAGGGGGACGAAAGAGGAGGTGCTAGATGTCTTTAGATGCTTCTTTTTATGTAATTTCTCTCTAAAACGGATGGAGCGGGATACTAAAGTGTCAACTACCGAATTGAGTTGGGAGGGATGGTCATGTGAATTGGCATTTAGATAACGGTTGGTGTGTGTGGGCTTTCTATATACGGAATGTGAAAAGCCACTTATAGGGTTTTTGGTGATAAGGATATCAAGAAAAGGTAAACACGAATTCTCCACCTCCATTGAAAACTGTATACTAGTAGGTATACCATTCAGATGGATTACTCATGGATTACCCAATTCCTCCCTTCCGTGAGGCCAGATAACAAAAGTGTCATCAACGTAACGTAACCAAAAGGTGGGCTTTAATTTAGAAAAATTAAGGGCGATTTGTTCAAAATTGTCCATAAAAATGTCGGCGATGACTAGTGAGATAGGAGATCCCATTGGGACTCCCTTCACTTGCCTAAAGAATTTATTTTGAAAGGTGAAATATGTGTTAGACATACAATGTTTGATAAGGTCGAGGATATTCTGCGGAATTTGATGTTTTGTTTCCAATATGGTTAATGTCTCAGTGATGGGTATATTAGTGAATAAGGATATAATATCAAAACTGACAAGTAAATATTAAATTTTTCTAGAAGTTCAAGTAGATTGAAAGAATTTTTAACTATCAAGTTGCCTGTTCTGCAAGTGGTTGAAGGGTTTGGGCCAAATGTTTGGCAATTTTTTGGGTTGGGGCGTAAATGAATATTGGGCTTATGAATTTTTAGAAGTCCATAGATTTTGAGGACACGTGAAGATTTTTCCCTTGGAGTAAGGCTAGTTTTGATTTCTGGTGGAAGATTCAATTTATTTATACAGGATTTTGTTGTTTTTTCTAAATAGGTAGTGGGGTCGGTGGAAGATCGTTTATAATCGGAAGTTTCAAGAAGATGATTCATTTTTTCGATAGGATAGTTGTGAACCAGATGAAGAGATGACTCTATTATGTTCAATTCTAACTATTCTATTCGAATTAATCTATTCTTATTTATTTATATTTTAAATAGAGAGTAATGTTAAGCTTACGTATAGCTGTAATTAGTAAAGTATCAGAATAAAGATAACATACTCTCAGTTTTATTCAAGTTGTAAGTGCTACCTCAGGACCGGGAATACCACCTACTAAAGTGGACTTTGCCCTACATCACAGGTTTTTGGTCCGTATGAATACGCGAATGTCTTTTTAAATTACTTTTCAGTGCAAAAGATTTTAGGCAAATGTCACATTTGAATGGTTTTACGCCTGTGTGACTTCGAGTATGCTCTGTTAAATGTTGAGCAGTTGACAGATATTTTAAACAAATTTCACATTTGAAAGGTTTTTCGCCCGTGTGGATACGCAAATGTCTTTTTAATTCAATTTTCAGTGTAAAAGATTTTAGGCAAATCTCACATTTGAAAGGTTTTTCGCCTGTGTGTCTTAGAGTATGCACTGTTAATTGTGCAGAACTTGAAAAAGATTTTGAACAAGTTTCACATTTGAAAGGTTTTTCGCCTGTATGGATACGCAAATGAGTATTTAAATTACTTTTCAGTGCAAAAGATTTCAGGCAAATGTTACATTTGAATGGTTTTTCGCCTGTGTGACTTCGAGTATGCTCTGTTAATTGTTGAGCAGTTGAATGAGATTTTGAACAAATTTTACATTTGAAAGGTTTTTCGCCTGTATGCATGCGCAAATGTGTTTTTAAATTACTTTTCTGTGCAAAAGATTTCAGGCAAACGTCACATTTGAAAGGTTTGTTGTCTGTATGAATACGTAAATGTGTTTTTAAATTAAATTTCTGTGCAAAAGATTTCAGGCAAATGTTACATTTGAAAGGTTTTTCTCCTGTGTGACTTCGAGTATGCTCTGTTAATTGTTGAGCAGTTGAAAGATATTTTAAACAAATTTCACATTTGAAAGGTTTTTCGCCCATGTGGATACTTAAATGTCTTTCTAAATCAATTTTCAGTGCAAAAGATTTTAGGCAAATTTCACATTTGAAAGGTTTTTCGCCTGTGTGATTTAGAGTATGCCTTATTAATTGTTGAGCAGTTGAAAGAGATGTGAAAGGTTTTTCGCCTGTATGGATACGCAAATGTGTTTTTAAATGTCTTTTCAGTGCAAAAGAATTTAAACAAATTTCACATTTGGAAGGTTTTTCGCCTGTATGGATACGCAAATGAGTATTTAAATTACTTTTGTGTGCAAAAGATTTCAGGCAAATGTTACATTTGAATGGTTTTTCGCCTGTGTGACTTCGAGTATGGACTGTTAATTGTCGCGCTGTTGAATGAGAGTTTGAACAAATTTTACATTTGAAAGGTTTTTCGCCTGTATGCATGCGCAAATGTGTTTTTAAATTACTTTTCTGTGCAAAAGATTTCAGGCAAACGTCACATTTGAAAGGTTTGTTGTCTGTATGAATACGTAAATGTGTTTTTAAATTAGATTTCTGTGCAAAAGATTTCAGGCAAATGTTACATTTGAATCGTTTTTCTCCTGTGTGACTTCGAGTATGCTCTGTTAATTGTTGAGCAGTTGAAAGAGATTTTGAACAAATTTCACATTTGAAAGGTTTTTCGCCCGTGTGGATACGCAAATGTCTTTCTAAATCAGTTTTCAGTGCAAAAGATTTTAGGCACATTTCACATTTGAAAGGTTTTTCGCCTGTGTGATTTAGAGTATGCATTATTAATTGTTGAGCAGTTGAAAGAGATTTGAAAGGTTTTTCGCCTGTATGGATACGCAAATGTGTTTTTAAATGTCTTTTCAGTGCAAAAGAATTTAAACAAATTTCACATTTGAAAGGTTTTTCGCCTGTATGGATACGCAAATGAGTATTTAAATTACTTTTGTGTGCAAAAGATTTCAGGCAAATGTTACATTTGAATGGTTTTTCGCCTGTGTGACTTCGAGTATGTACTGTTAATTGTTGAGCTGTTGAATGAGAGTTTGAACAAATTTTACATTTGAAAGGTTTTTCGCCTGTATGCATGCGCAAATGTGTTTTTAAATTACTTTTCTGTGCAAAAGATTTCAGGCAAACGTCACATTTGAAAGGTTTGTTGTCTGTATGAATACGCAGATGTATTTTTAAATTACTTTTCAGTGCAAAAGATTTCAGGCAAACGTCACATTTGAAAGGTTTGTAATCTGTATGAATACGTAAATGTGTTTTTAAATTACTTTTCTGTGCAAAAGATTCTAGGCAAATTTCACATTTGAAAGGTTTTTCGCTTGTATGTGTATACAAATTTATATTTAAATTATGTTTAGATGAGAAGTGTATTGAGCAAACGTTGCATTTGAATGAATCTTTTCCTGTAAGGTAGCTCGAATTTTTAATTGAATGGTCTGTGGTTAGAAGATGTTTCAAACAAATGTTACATTCACTTGGCTTTTTGTCAGATTTCAAACACTTACAAATATTGTCACTTAAACCAACTCCGCCTCCAAGTGGTGACTTGAAATTATCAATAACATTAAGCTGATGTTGAAGATTTAGTGTGTCCTGTAATTCTTGTTTAATTTCATTATCAGGAGCTTCAGTTTTGATATTGTCGATTCTTATTTTGTTGGATTTACTTATATACATCTTCCTCTGTTTTAAGCCATGATTAGTAGAGAAATGACAAAAATATTCAACTTTATTTTTGTAAAGATTTCCACAAACTTCACATATTATAATCCCAGTTGAAGAATTCCATTTTATATAACTTCCATTTAATAATTTTCCTGTAAGGAATAAATATGTTGGTATAACAGAATTGAAAAACAAATTGAAATTAATTATAGAAGATTTATTTATATGGAACTAAACAAAGTATCAATTTTTTTGTATTTGAATCTTTTTCAACAACTTCTCACTCGTGTGAAAAATGTCAATTTCCGCACTCGTTACGTAGTATACTATATATTACCACCTTTGTCAAGTGAAACATAATTTAAAGTACAAAATGTCTACCGAGGAACTCAAACTTACATTTTTTTCCAAATTCATTTCGCCGTTTTCAACTAAAAATATTAGGGATATTACAGATATTGAGGCTATAAATATCAAAGAGAGATCAGAGAAATATCAAACGCTTATTCATGAATTTGACGAGATTCAATTGCAAATTGAATAAGTATAATATTATTGGTGAGGATGTAGATGAAGAATTAGAAGTATAATTTAATGAAAGATCACAGTTTGAAAGTAACTTTTATGATCAGTTGAGTTTTAAAGAATTTAATGTCACAGTTAACCCTAACTAATGATAGTTCATCTTCATCCAACCATAGTGGTCCTAGTCAACATAGTGAACAAAAAAACTTGACTAGCTTGGTAAAATTGCCTAAAATTTTTCTACCCACGTTTCGGGGTAAAAATCTAGAGTGGTTAGAATATCGTGACACGTACGAATCCTAGATTCATAATAATCAAACTCTTAGTGAGATTCAAAAATTTCATTATTTACGCGCATTCTTAGAGAGCCCTCCAGTGAGCAAGGTGCTGGTTTCTCAACCAGTTCCTCGTCTCCTTACGGATTGTTTGTTTTGTGAGGCCCAATGGAACACAAACTTGTGTCCTTGGGTTCCTGGAGTAAATTCCAGCCCCCGCCCCATCGCTCGAGCATTTACCATCTGTGTACCAGACGATCCCTTGAGGCTGTGAATTTCCCTCCCTTTCCCAGAATTCTCTATTCTGGATCTTCACCCTATAGGGGGTTACGAATGAGTACCTGCGCAGGCAGACATCAGCCGCTCGAGCCAGGACAGGGATATCTCCCAGAAGCTTATTGACGTGCCTGCACCCTTCCTCGTTTCGCACATATCCCAAACTTTTCAAGCTTGAGAGTGCACTCCCAGCCTCAGCCTCGATCACATGGTAAAGAGGCCGAAGTCCAAGAATCACCTCCAACGCAGCAGTTGGTGTAGTTTTCATGCAGCCAGTTGCCCCCAAACCGACCACCCTTTGGAGGTGGAATATGCAGATCCAGTATTAATAAAAAATAAAATTGGTCGTTCTGCTCGGTTTTCAAAATGTTACATTTGTGTGTTCGTCTGTTTTGTCATTAAAGCGATCCATTTGGAGTTGGTGTCAGACCTCTCTAAAGGATCATTTTTATTTTAATGTCATTTCGCAGGTTTTGTGGATGTCGCGGAAAACATTCCATTGTATTTTCTGATAACGGAAAAAACTTTGTAGCAGCTAGTTCAGAGCTGCGTGAATTTGGTAATTTTAACAAGCTAAATCAAGAAATTGTTGTAAATCAAATGTCAAATGATGGTGTTACTTGGAAATTTATTCCTCCGTATTCACCACATTTCGGTTGGTTGTGGGAGTCAGGTGTACGCTGTACCAAACATCACTTGAAACGGGTAATCTGTGAAACGCATTTAACATTTGAATGCTTGTATACACTTTTGATGCAGATCGAAGCTGTGCTCAATTCAAGACCCCTCTCACCCTCATCTTCTGAGCCTGGTGACCTTTTACCTTTGACACCAGCTCACGTCTTAGTCGGCAAGCCGCTAAACTCAGCACCAGAACTCGACGTTAGTACACTTCCTGTAAGTAGCCTCTCCGTATTTCAACACATACAACAAATCAAGTTTAATTTTTGGAAGAAATGGAGCAAAGAGTTCGTTTTCGAACTTCGGAAGCGTGTGAAATGGAAAACTAACCAAAGTTCAAAAAAGGAAAATGTTCTTGTTATCGTAAAAGAAGAAAATCTGCCGCCTGGTCGATGGAAACTTGGAAGAGTCCTAGAAATTCATCGTGGAAAGGAGGATAAGGTGTGATAACCATTAACACTGAATCTGGGTTAATAAAACGCGGTTTTTAAAAGATTTGCCCATTACCGTTAGAATGAAGAGTAAACTCGATTATTGAGTGTTGTTTTAGGTTGAAACCTAGTGACTTCAAGTTGGGGGGTATGTTAACGCCTCAAAGACTTTTTTGGCCTTGCGGTGTCAAAATAGCAGTACGCTAGTGTTATCTAGCGGACTTGGTGTGGTTGCACTCGAACCATCGCCCAAATTCTCTTTATTTTTTGTTTTGTTTAAAAAAGAAATATAATTGACATTATTTTTTGACACTTACAAAATAAAAATGTCGTTGAGAACAATTTTATGAAAGAAATGTTAATATTGTTTTATCTACGCAATAAAAAGTGTTATGGAAGAAAATTTACTGGTTTATATTACTTCTTAAGTTAAATAATAACAAAATGAAAGTTTCATTTGCACACTAATTCAAGCTTTGATCATTAAACAGACTAGATAAATAACCTGCTATACTGACAACACACTTTGTTTACAACCAACATCTAAATTGATTCTCTCATTCCAATTACATACAGCAAAAGTTACTTATTCCAATAACAGTGCTGTGTTGTATGAGAATTTAATTTAATGGAAATATTTATCCTACCCTAGATTTATTTATAACTTGAAGAATGAATTTTAGTTGCCCTCCTATTTATATATCAAATGATAGGTCCAGTACTGTAAAACTGTTCAGAACTTGCTGCTTACCTATGAAAGGTAAGCAGCAAGTTCTGAACATTTATACTTTATTTTTTGCATAGTACACATGCAACAATTCTTGTAAAATTATTTAACCAATAGGTAGTTAAAGTATCCTTAATTGATCCACATTAAAATTTTTTCACAATATCTACCACAGTTAAATACAACAGCCATAATATATTTCATAAAAATAAAAAAACCAGCTGTCAAAAAATGTAAATATTCAGTATGCGCAGTTTTGCATTTACTGGAAAATGCAGAATTACCAAAACTTTTAAATTGACATTCTGTTCATAAACATTCATTCATGTATTAATGAAATTTTGTATATTGTCAAAGATTACATAAATTACTTTTTATACATTTATCTCAATTATATAACAATAGCTATTAACAAACATATTGAAGAATCACAAAAAAATTCAAATCATTGGATGGTTATTAGATTTAAATAATATGACATGGCAATGGCAACATCTGGGGAATCAAGCAAATTAAATAAATGAACTTAGCATTTGATGTTTATGTTGGCGTAGGATAATACATCTATTTACTCTTCTAGTATACTATTTATTGTTTGGAGAATTCAAGGTACCTACCCTTGGAAATAGATTTAAGGATGCTCTAGAAATTGTAACAAAATATACAGTGAAGATATCTTCCTTGAAAATCCAATGTTAGGTACATCAACTCAAAGTTGAAATCTCAAGTTTTGAGACTATGAAATAAAGTTTTATGATACAAATATGAATTTCTAGTATTTGTAGGTTATTATATTCACATAAAGCTTTGCTGAATTAAATGCTTTGAAATATAAGCATCGACTACATTAATAGTAACTATACATATTACTCATCAAGTTTTATTCACCTCTTAAATTAGGTGGCTTTCTTTGTTTCCTTTTTGAATATTTCATTTTAGTTTTAATTTTGTATGGATTGATTTTAATTATGGGTCCAATATTTAAATCATCAGTTTTCTCTTGATAAATTGAACTGATAATTTTTCCAAATAAACTTCTTTGAAAATTTAAGGTATGAATCTGTCCATCAAATTCATGTTTGATATCGATAATTTCTTGCTTTGTTTCCATAATAATTATTACTATCTAACAAAATATTTATCAATTAAATATCATTCAAAAAAAAATGAAACAACTGTCACTGCAGCGTTGTTCCTAGGAAATATTTTTTGGTAACAAAATGCCACGCAAAAACGTAATAGAAAGCTAAAAAGGTAATAGATTTTTTTTTCTTCTTCTTTTTGGGTTTATTCAGGGAAGCCAGCTCTTTAGAAGCTAGAATTTTTTCGGTGTCTTTTTTGTTCCTATTACAGAATATTATAATAATTACTTCTCTTTCAAACGTGAAGGATGCTTTTAGTTTTATTTGTACGATAGATTCTAGAGGTGTTGAAAAAGTAACGATACGATATTCGAGTACTCGTTACTCGGTGATACCCGAAGTAACGAATACTCACCCAAAATCTTAGTGATTACTTTGATTACTTCGATTACTTTGGGTTTTTCGGCATCACGTACAATTCGTACGATGACGATGCCACGGTTGAAAGCTTTGAGAAGGTATATTTAGAATTTATTTCGTATTTCGTATCGGTGTATGCTGTGTTGCTGCGCAGCGCGAGGCTCTAACGCAAATATAAGGATACTTATAGGATTCCAATGCCACAATTTAATGCATTGAATGCACGATTTCGATATTAGTTCAATAGTTATTTTGGAATAGACTATAATCCCTTATATCTTTTGTTATATTTTCATCACCTACGACCTACATGTTATTTTGATAAAATATTTAAAGATTTTTTGTTTTATAAGTGTTTAAAAACTACATATCTACATAACTACCTAGCCAATGAAAAAATAAGTTGAGTAATGTATTAGTTTTTTTTATCGTAGATAAATGTAAATAATGTGATATGTAATTATATTGTCGTGTTGTTGATAATAAAAATATTTTGTAATAATCAATATTGTTCTTAATCCTGCCCTAAGTGCTTTACCCAATACCTCAAGCAAGCCCTTATCTCATAATAAATTAATTTCATATATTATAGTAGCATTACTCGTGCGTATTTCGTATACTTCTCAATAGCAATAATCAGAGTAATCAAAGTAATCATAGTAACGAATATTTCAAATGATTACTTTATACCAAAGTAACGATTCGTATCGATTACTCAAAAGTAACGAAAATCAACATCTCTAATAGATTCATAGATTCCCAACTGCTCACTCAAAAATTTAATTGACAAATCAGACAAAATGACAACATGCGACATGACAATTGACAGCTGACACATTAATTTTACCACCATTACACCATGATTACACCCAACGATTATATACTAGTATATAATCGTTGGATTACACCATTCTAATTTCTTCTTCTTCTTATAAATTGCAATGGCCTCCCATCATTTGGTATTCTTCTCTTTCGTCAATCTTGGCCCTCACCTGTTCTGATCCTATGCGCAAATGTCATTGCCAAATAATTCATGAAAAGGTAATAGACTGCTATCAAAACGTAATAAAGTAATAGATATGGTTAAAAAAAAAGGTAATAGATCTATTACAAAAGTAATAGCAGGAACAACACTGACTGTCAGAGTCAGAGACAATCAAGAGACGGCCAATCAGAGATCATAGAGAATGGAGATAATCGGCCATCTACATAAGAATTAGTTTGATTGGGAAATAAAATAATCCTACTCTATGGTCCTGCTAGCTCTATTCTTGTTTAGCTCATAAGTTTAGGGCATGTGACATCTTCGTCCTATTTTCGCTAAGTAAGCGCAGATAGCAGTAGGAGCTGGTAATTTGTGGCACAACGTCAAACTTTAGAAAACAATGTTTGTTTGATGTTCTAAGCGGTAAAATTGACGTACCAAAAAGCATCCATGGGCTATCTCCATATAGATTATAATCTCTATGGTTATCTCGGTTTTGAACGAACGCATCCTTTATCTATGTTTTGAACCGTACATAACCACAAAAAGATTTCGATCTTGTTAATTTGTCTATGCTCTTGTGTTTATTCCAGCAAATTATGCGTGCTATTGGTGGAACCATAGACAAAATAAAATATATTATTATTATTATTTCTCTATGGGTGGTACTAGCAAGAAATATCACTTGTGGTTGTGGAGTTCGATCTCCATTCTCCTTGTTTAGAGCATAGACAAAATAAAATTATACCTATACTATAGTATTTCTGTATGGTATAGACCATAGATTACCGATAAAAAAAAAGTATAGACTCCCTGGATTAGATTAACAGTAACAGTTTTTATAATTTTCGTCTGGTAGAATATGTAATTTGTATACTTTGTTATTACTTTCTTATTCTTACACATAGGTACTGCATTAGTAATTATTATGGAACCAAATCAAGAAATTAAGGTTAATTTCAAGAAATGTATGGAGGAAATTATCGATATCAAACATGAATTAGATGGACAGATTCATACTTTAAATTTTCAAAGTAATTTCTTTGGAAAAATCATCAGTTCAATTAAACAAGAGAAAACTACGAATATTTAAATATTGGACCCATAATTAAGATCAATCCATACAAAATTAAAACTAAAATGAAATATTCAAAAAGGAAACAAAGAAAGTCATCTAAGTTAAGAGGTGAGTAAAATTTGATGAGGAATATGTATTCTGTATCAAGTTATTTATGTAAATATAATAACCTCAGACAAACTAGAAATTCTTATTTGCATCATAAAACTTTATTTCATAGTTTTAGAAGTTTCAGAACTTGAGATTTCAACTGTGAGTTGATGTAACATTAGATTTTCAAGGTACCTTGAATTCTCTGAACAATTAATAATATACTAGAAGAGTGAATAGATGTATTATCCTATACCAACATAAACATTAACATCTAAGTTTATTTATTTAATTTGCTCGATTCCACAGATGTTGCCATGTCATATTATTTAAATCTAATAACCATCCAATGATTTGAATTTTTGGTCATTGTATACAACAGGTCCTTATGGAATTTTCAAAAAAAAATTGTACTCACGTATTCAGTACACCCTCTCGATCTCTAAACACAACTCCGTTTTTGGCGCACGCTTCTAATTACTTTGCTACTGGCGTTTAAAGTATTTAAATTTTCAAATTACGCGGCAAGTTTTTCCATATATGTACACTTCTCCCAACGCACCACAAACCCACGGTCCGTCAAATAATACGGTTGCCTCGTAACTTTTAGCCAATCATGGTTCGACACCTCGTGACGTCACAAGTATGCTGCAGACTCCGAGCGTCTATGTAACGTAATAGGAATTAATTGTTTTAAATACTTGTAATAATTAATTTCAGGTTTAAATTTCATTTTAACTGGGACAGGGGACAGTAATAACTCTAAAAAAATACATGGTTCTTTATTAAATATTAAAACGCAACCTTATTACATGATGAATGTTCGAATAAAAATATTTATGTAAGACCAGGTATAATTTTTTAAATTACACTTCATTCGACGTTTAATTCAGCAATGAAACATACTTTGCTAAAATATAAATTATGTCACTGTTTTCTTCATTTTTTTAGAAAACTTTCTAGCTTCATCAGTGTTTCTTTTTCTTTTTTTCAATGAATATTATGATTCTTCATTTTTTTTCATATTAATGTATTTTATTCTGACAAATACCCTTTGTCGAACAAATGAATAAATTAATTTTTTTGAGATAAGTGGTTCTTTCTTACTAATAAAATTTGTTGTCTTGTGCTTCATTTTTCAAGTTTACATATTGTTCTTGGAGAGCACTATATTTTTGAAATAAAATTTCATATGGAGTTGGTTGGTTGCTTGCTGATGGTAAGTCTCGTAAAATGATGTTCAAATTACAAGCAGGTAAATTATTTTCTTTAGGTACATCATCTAACAAGAGACTGGCAACAGTCTTTTTCTCCTCTTTTAAGTTAAATCTTTCACTTCTCTCAGTAATTTTCTTTTCAGATAGGTACCAATGGAAGGTTTAATGATGGAATGGCTGAAATATATACAAGAAATCACATTTTTTTCCCAATGATTTTATTGACTAACTTACCTGTCTCTTTGAGTGTTTTAGGAAGAGTATTTGTTAACTGAGCTTGAATCATATCTTCGTAATCATTTAGCTCAAAATGTTTACTACAAATACGTTTGTTTGCGGGATCAAAAGTATCTTTCCTTCTACAAAGGTGTACCCATTGTTTTGAAATTTCCTCTTTTTGGGAAAGTAAAAAATCTTATTATTTCTCTAACCTCCTTTTTTGCTCGTTGACTATTAACTACTTGTACAAGTAGCCACACTGCAAATTGTTCCAGGCATTTTACTAAAAATGAATACTACAATGGTAAGTATCTTAAAGCATTATAAATTTTTTGTGGTTACCTTTTGACTAGATTCTCCTTGATAAAAATAATATTTAGGGGAGCTTAATTCACAATAGTCCGTGTATACAATGTTTGTAAATATAAAAAAGCACAAAAACTCAAAAAACTTCAATGTAGCGCAATAAAACACATAAAAACACAAGAAAGAATCAGATAACGAGATATCAACAAGCCGTCTCCAGCATACTTGTGACGTAGCCTCTGACGTATGGTCCGCCATTTTGCAAGCAAAGTGAGGCAACCGTATTATTTAGGAGCGTCTAAATGTAGCTCTGCACAAACGTTGCCAAGTGTAGTCCTAAACTGAAAGGGCGCCATCGAGTATCTCCGGTGGCGCTCGGCTTTCATGCGACGGTTCTAAAGCTTTTAACCTTCTATACGATATCATTAATGTGTGCAGAGATTAGCCCAGCGTAAGTGTGCTGGGCTCCTAACACAGAGGTACCAGGTTCGAGTCGTGTCCGAGTCAAGATATTTTTATTTTTATTTTCTTATTGTTTTTTTCAAAAATTGACTAAAAATACGAAGAATTTTTCGATTCGGATTAGGGTAGGGGGTAAGGTAGGGTGGTTTTGGTTAGGTTATTATTGAAAATTATTATAATAATCTGTCAATTACACAATTCAATTTTTCGATTCGGATTAGGGTAGGGGGTAAGGTAGGGTGGTTTTGGTTAGGTTATTATTGAAAATTATTATAATAATCTGTCAATTACACAATTCAATTTTTCTATGTATGTATCTATGCATTCGTGAGTTTTCCTTTTTGTATGATAATTCTGTATTGTAAACTCGAACAATTTTCAGTACGTTTTGCTAAACATAATTTTAAAAATGACAAATATTGATTTCTTAACACATTGCTTTTTAATCAACTGTGATAAATATCATTATTAAAATATTTTTACTTTCCAAAACACAAACGTTTTAGTTTAGGACTACACTTGGCAACGTTGGTGCAGAGCTACATTTAGACGATCCTGTATTATTTGACGGACCGTGCCACAAACTAAACAAAAACAAACTTCTCGAAAAATCTGGCGGTGTTGCCAAGTTAGTTGGAATGCTACTCGATGGGTATTTTTATGTACCTTACTATATCTTAGTTCTTTCTCCTGCCTATTTCATTACTCACAATATTTCCATTTAAATCACAAATTAGTCCGATAGTAATATCATATGCATGATACCTAGCTCGTCTACGATAACCGTCACTTAGTTGCGACCAGTACTTATATAATTATAATATTTTTCCACAGTTAACAGACGTACAATTGCGAGTACAATTGTTTGTAAAAATGTTTTCTACAAGATATGGTTACACCGCTTTCAAAATAAAAAGTCGCGATCTGCATCTGCTTATTGTAATCACGAAAAAAATATTTCTTCACGTAATAGTCTATTTTTATTCTACACGGTATGTCGTTATATAACATCACAGAAACTGTTCCACGCCCAAAAAAATACCTCTGCTCGCCATTTTATAATTTTACTGTGGCGAGTGTACAGAACTTTTCAAAGAAATCCTGATTTACATTTGGCAACATCGCGGTTTGTACTTTTAACTTGGAACTGAGCGACGCCTTCGTTCGTGATCGTGATTAATCGGCTACATTTCTTACCTGTTGATTTTCCTTTAATATCATATAAACTAACGTTGGGATTCACAGGTAACTCGTTTTATGACCATGTATTGTATTTACGTACATAATTTAATCATTTCTTCAAATAAATTCTGCCGTTTTCATTAATTGTATAATATAAACAAAAACTATACATTTCTATTGGTTCGATTTGAAATGTAAACAAATCACTTAAGGCACTCTTGAAAAGTAAAATATGCTTAGGTTCACTTATAATATTTCTTTGTTTCGTTCTTTCTTATTAAGCTGTTTTCTTTCATTATGGATGTTTCAAAACCGTCGGGATCTAATTCGAAATTAACAATTTCAAGTAATAGTGAACGGTGTAAAGGGTGTGTAATTAAATTTAATTGTTTTTATATTTTAAAAAATTCTGGGGATGATTTATTTGACTTTTTTTATCGACACGGTGTTTTAAATCGCACATTTAATTGCCCTCAGTGCGGACACCTTTTAAAAGTGAGTGCCTTCAAAAATCGGCATGTGTTTCGTTGCCAGCGGGTAAATAAAATTAAAAAAAAAAGGTCAACTCTGTGTACCACCAATGTTAGTATATATAAAAATTCTTTCTTCGCCAACATAAAACTGGGTGTGGTCGATGTTGCCGAGTTAGTTTTTTTATATATAAATAAATCTCCACCCCGTCTTCAATTTATCCAAAGACAAACGGGAATATCACGTAAGACTTTGGTTGACTTTTTTTCCTTCATCCGCGAAGTTTTTATATATTGGTGCGACAAATTTAGTGAAACTATCGGAGGTGAAGGGAAAATCGTCGAAATAGATGAAGCGAAGATTGGGAAAAGGAAATATAACAAAGGGAGGTATCTGACCGGACAATGGGTGTTTGGGGGGATTGAACGCGACTCGCGAAAGTTTTTTGTGGTGGCTGTTGAAGATCGCTCTGCCGAAACACTAATTAACATTATAAAAACAAAAATTCTACCGGGTACCACTATTATCAGTGACTGTTGGCGATCATACGACCGTTTAAGTGAAGAAAATTTTCATCACTTAACAGTTAATCATTCGGTCAATTTTGTTGATCCCGATAGTGGTGCCCATACCCAAAATATTGAAAGGTGTTGGGTAGAAGTTAGGAAATTGGTACCGCGATTTGGCAGGAAAAAGGAACACTATTTATCTTATCTAAGTGAATGCATGTTTATGTTAAAATATCCCGACGAGCGGCACCGATTTCATGTGTTTTGGGATCTGGTTGCAGAGTTATATCCTCCAATGAAAATTTAAGTAAGTAGGCACACTTTTTTTGTTAATATACATTTGTGAAACGTGAAATTTTTGAGTTAGGTTATGGTTGGGGTAGGTTTGGTTGGGTTTTTACATTTTCTTTCGGCTTGGTTGGGGTAGGTTTGGTTTGGTTAACTGGTTCTTGAAAAGTTTTTTCCTTTTTTTGGTTGTTATGGTTGGGGTAGGTTTGGTTAACTGGTTCTTGAAAAGTTTTTTCATTTTTTTTGGTTAGGTTATGGTTGGGGTAGGTTTGGTTTGGTTAGTTTTTTTTATTTGGAAATATATTATATTGGACCATTTTATTGCACAATTACCGTTTTTTTAATATTTCAATTCTCCACAATTTCTCTAGATGGTCCTTGCCCTTATTATTAATTGCATCTTGAAAAGTTTTTTATGTTTTTTGGTTAGGTTATGGTTGGGGTAGGTTTGATTTGGTTTTTTTTGTATTTTTGATATGAAAAATATTTTTCATAATTTTTTGGATAAAAAAAAAGTTTGGCAACATTGTTTTTCTTAATATTTCAATTTTCCACAATTTCCCTAGATCTCAGATAAACAATAAGGCTTGGCAACATTGCAATTTATTGATTTTTCACCCATTATCATTCACAAACTCATGCTTTTGTAATTTACTTTTTTCCCTTATTTACCCACCCAGCACCCCTATTCACTCCATCATCCCGTTAGTGCGCTCATTGGGACTGATTAAAAATTAATTTTACACACATTTTAAGTAGTTTTCTGAAAAAATTTGAGAAAAATACGATAAGGAGCTGTTGTATACAATTACCGAATTTTTTTGTAGTTCCTCAATATTTTCTTTAATAATTATATAATTGAGATAAATGTATAAAAATATATTTATGTAATCATTGACAATATATAAAATTTCATTAATACATGAATGAATGTTTATAAAAAGAATGTCAATTTAAAAGTAAAATGTGACAAAACTGCTCATATTGAATATTTACATTTTTCGACAGCTGGTTTTTTTATTTTTACTAATTATATTATGGCTGTTGTATTCAACTGTGGTAGATATTGTGAAAAATTTAAAAAGGTGGATCAATTGAGGATACTTTATGTACCTATTGGTTAAATGATTTAACAAGACGGTGAATCGTTGTGTACTATGCAAAAAATAACGTAAAAGTGTTCAGAACTTGCTGCTCACCTTTCACAGGTAAGCAGCTAGTTCTGAACAGTTTTACAGTTCTGGACTTCCCATTGTCCTATCATTTGATATATAAATACTATTCACCTACTCTAATAAGAAAACAAAAACAGAAAATAAACAATGTGTAACTATACATGTTAATAATTTGATATCTGGGGAACTAAAAATTCATTCTTCAAGTAATAAATAAATTGAGGCTAAGATAAATATTTCCATTAAATTGAATTCTCATACAACACAGCACTGTTATTGGAATCAGTGACTTTTGCTGTATGTATTTGGAATGAGAGAATCGATTTAGATGTTGGTTGTAAACAAAGTGTGTTGTCAGTATAGCAGGTTATTTATCTAGTCTGTTAAATTATCAAAGCTTGAATTAGTGTGCAAATGAAACTTTCATTTATTGCAAATGAAAAAAGTTGGCTTATGTTTACTTGGATGAAGTTTAATTAATAATATTCTCATTCCACGTGTGGCCTCCGAACGTGAAGGTACTATTATCGTTCGAGAGCTCATTAACGTTATCTTCAACACAAGTGATTAGTTTTTTGTGACTTATATTTGCTGGCCCATATTGGTATGTGTTTATTCACACTATTTGATACTTGAAAATAATACATCTATAGACCAGTTCGCCTGGTCTGAATAGTTTATTAAATATTTTGGCATCCAGAATATTTAAACATGTCAACTCAGCCCACTGCACGAAGTTTTGCTGCTGTCACTAAATCAAATCCAAGAAAACCAACTTCAACACCTATAACATGCCCTAATAGAAATCAAGCTATTGTAATAAATGCACTTCCGGATACAGTTCTCTTCGATTACATCAAGGCAATCGGTGAAATTGTGACTCCTAAAGGAATCACCCATGCTTCCCGTATATCTAACCAGCGGATTTGCATCTTTCTCGCTTCTACTTTAGTTGTTGATAACCTCCTCAGAGACGATCCTACAGTTGCCATTAAAGAAGAAATAGTTCCTATACGCAGACTCATCAGCCCTTCTAAAAGATTACTATTATCTAATGTATGTCCCTCTATTCCGAATATACTCATCGAACAGGCTTTAAAAAATGATCTCGGACTTCAACTCTCATCCCCCATTACCTATATCCGTACTGGCTCACCTGAAGAAGATTATTCCCATATCCTAAGCTTTCGTCGATCTGTCTATATCTTACCGGAGAAAGATAACTATGAAATACAAACCTCCGTTGTAATACACTTCGAAAATACTTCTTTCCGGATCTTCGTCACCTCAGATAAATTGGAGTGCTTCCTCTGCAAACAAGCTGGACATACTGCAGATACCTGCCAAAATCCTCAACACACTTCCTCCCTCTCCTCTACTACCCCTATCCAGAATGATTCTACCGACAACATGTCCACTGAACCTACTTCCTCTCCTACCACTGCCCCTTTATCATCCACTGACAATAATTCCGTCAACACACTCCCTCCTCCAGACCTGCCCACTACTAGTGGTTCAGGTCTCAAACGACTTCATTCTACTGACTCTAGCCTTGAGTCGCCCCCTGTAATTATCTCATCTGTTCCTTTCACTCTCAGTCAAGACAATACAGATTCACCATCTAACAACGCCTTTCGTGCCCCCAAGCCTGCCCCCCCAAAAAAAAAGACTAAGACTCTTGCAACAACTATCAGCCCCTCTGCACGCGCAATCATTGAAAATTTAGCAAAAACAGACCCAACATCCTTCTCAATTACTTCAGAACAATTAATAGCATTTCTGGAAAACTCTTTCGGTAACCACGATCCATTAACGGAAGCTTACCAATTTACTTCAAACATTACATCCCTCCTTGCAGATCTTCGTCAAATATATCATGCTATCTCCGATAGGTCACTCAAAAATCGCATTACCCGCATAACAAAGAAAATACAAGGTACCATCAATCTCAACGATGTAGTCGATTCTGATAGCCTCAAATCTTTTAACTCTATTGATAGTGACTCCAATTGTGACGATACCGACCTCTTTTGATATTAACTAATTAAATTCACGATAATTCAGTGGAATTGCGACGGATACTATCCGCGCCTAGAACGGCTACAACAACTCATTTCCATCTACCATCCTGATTTCCTATGTCTCCAGGAAACAAACTTTACATCTTCCAAAATCCCTACACCAAAGGACTTTGAAGGATATCATTACATCCGAACCATCTGCTCCAGGGCCAGTGGTGGAGTATCCATATTTGCATCCAAAGATCTTTACTCTACTCATTTGCCCCTTACTACCAATCTTGAAGCCATTGCCATAACTGCCTATTGTCCCCAAAAATTAACCATCTGCTCGTTATACATTCCACCCGACTACAAACTAAATGAGAAAGAGCTTCTCGAATTGGTTTACGATCTCCCCCAACCCTTTATACTTTTGGGTGACTTCAACGCCCACAACACTATGTGGGGCTCCCCACGCACATTTGGACGCGGCAGAGTAGTTGAGAACATACTAAATTGCACTAATTCATGCCTCCTCAATACAGGATCATACACCCACTTTAATATCGCTTCTGGTACCTTTTCTGCCATTGACCTAAGCATCTGTGATCCCAAAACTGCCCCTAACTTATCCTGGAAAACTGCTGATGATCTTTGTGACAGCAATCATTACCCCATAATCATAAGTGACAACTCAAATGCTCAGACTCATGTGAGAAGTTATTGGCGCCTCAACAAAGCGAAATGGCCGGAGTTTTCTCTGGAGGCTGAATCTTTCCTGCGTGATTTACCGACCACCAATAATATTTCTGATTCTATCAAGCTTTTCTCAGATGCTATAATTACAGCAGCATTCACTCACATTGGCAAAGCCTCCCTCTCCCCCCGTCACAAAACTGTTCCTTGGTGGAACCCTCAATGCGAACAAGCAGTGCGACAATCCAAAGCCGCCCTTAACGTTTTTCGCAAACACAAAAGTCCCGAAAACCTAGTAAAATTTAAAAGACTTAAAGCTAAAGCCAAATATGTGATCAAACAGAGCAAAAAAAACTCCTGGCATAATTACGTAACAGCCTTGCATAATGATTCAAACCCCTCCCAAACTTGGAAAAAAATTCGACAGGTTCAAGGATACAAAACTAACACCAAAATTCCCCTTCTTTTTTTTAATGGCACTTCCTCGAGCCACAGCCAAACTATTTCTAACATCTTTGCTGACAAATTTGATGAAAAATTTCATAACAAACTCAAGCCCCCCTTCGCAGCTAACCAACATGAATCTGCCTCCCCCAAACTCGCAATACCTCACCAACAAGATATCGACGATATTAATTCTCCTTTTTCATTCACTGAACTAACAACTGCCTTATCTTCATGTAAAAATTCAGCCGCTGGTCCTGACGACATCCCCTACATTTTTCTCAAAAATTTATCCACCTATAGTCTTGCTAAACTATTGAACATTTATAACACCATTTGGTCCTCTCAATTATTCCCTACTCAATGGAATTCATCCATTATCGTTCCCGTCCTGAAACCATCTCAGCCAGCTACGCTACCACAGTCCTATAGACCGATTTCCCTCACATGCACTACGTGCAAATTAATGGAAAAGATGATAAACAGACGGCTCATGTGGTTTATTGAAAAACATCAAATCTTCCCAAACGAACAATCCGGTTTCCGTCGTCACCGATCCACAAGAGATAACATCGCAGTCTTACAAACCCACATTGCAGATGCTGTAAATCGTAAACAAGAGGTGTTAGCCTCTGTCTTTGACATCGAAGCCGCATTTGACACGTTACCAAGACAGACGATAATTGATAAACTTTCATTTTATGGCCTTAATGGCAACATTCTCTCATTTATCCGACACTTTCTTAGTAATAACTCATGTCCAACAAGACGGCGTTCCTCAAGGCTCTATTCTTAGCCCCACATTATTCAATCTAGCTATTAGTCATTTATGTAACAATCTTCCGTCCCCTGTTAAATATGCTGCATACGCAGACGACCTTGTTGTTTACTGTCACGGAGTCTCGACACCTACTACATCTAAACTCCTCCAATCTGCTGTAAACCTATTACATAGCAGAATATCTTCACTTGGTCTTTCCCTCTCCTCTACAAAATCTAAGCTAATAAGATTCAGCAGAAAAGCCCCATCCCCTTACCCTGAAATTTTAGTGAACAATCTCCCTCTCCCAGTTGTCGAACAATGCAAAATCCTCGGTGTGATATTCGACTCCCGACTTACTTGGAATCCCCATATCAGAGAAACCAGAGGACACTGCCTAAAACTCCTGAATATCATCAAAACACTCTCTCACTATCAATGGGGAGCCAGCGAATATTCCCTCCTGAAAGTTTACAGAGCTCTCATTCGATCCAAACTCGATTATGGCAGTATTGCATATATGTCAGCATCCAAAAACGTCCTGAAAACCCTTAACTCCGTACACAATACTGCCATCCGTCTTTGTTTAGGCGCATTTCGCTCCAGTCCTGCCGAGAGCCTTTGCATTGAAGCCAATGAACCACCCCTTTGGCTCAGACGTCAATATCTCCTCTTTTCTTATGCTTCCTCGATCTCCTCTAACCTCTCTAATCCAGTTTCCTCTTTAATAACCAGAATACCTCACACTCCTAGCTCCACACCAACCAACCCACGCATACTTACCATTCCCCTCCTCTTAAAAACATTAATAATAATAATAATAATAATAATAATAATAATAATAATTTTATTCACAGAAAGAAAAGTATTTACAAGTATAAATGTGAACAATACCTCACACTCAATTATCCTTAACTAGCCCTGTCCCCATCCCCCACAACTCACCCTGGACCAAAATACTCCCAAGATGTAATATCTCACTCACCAAGTTCAGCAAGGAAGAAACCAGTCACGAACTCATAAGGAAATCCTTCCTAGAAATCCTAAACTCAAAGAAATATGACCGGATCCTCTTCACTGACGCCTCAAAAAACGAGAATGGTATTGGATGTGCTGTCACTTCTTCGCAATCTGCCGTGGGATCATACCGAATCCCAGCCTCTTGTAGCATTCACACCGGAGAACTATTTGCCATTCTCCAAGCCTTCAATCTGTGCGTAACCCCTCATCAACAAGTTGCCATTTGCACGGACTCTCTCTCATCTATCCAATCAATCAACAACTTATTCACAAATCATCCCCTCGTTCAACGCATCCACGATACCTATCAAACCCTTATTCCACTTAATACAACCATCACCATTATATGGATTCCCTCACATATTGGTATAACTGGAAATGAATTCGCCGATTGCCTTGCCAAAGAAGCTGCTTCATCCACCACTACATCTACTATTTTGCAAATCGCTAGTGACCTAAAATTCACTATGAAAAAACTTGTACGGAAGAAATGGCAAAACCAGTGGAACCATTCCGTAACTTTTTTAAGGAAAATTCATCCTACCGTCGAACAGTTTGACATCCCCGATCTTCGAAGAAACATGAAGGTCGTCGCAAGAAGACTGCGCATTGGTCATATCCGTTTCACTCATGGCCACCTTATGACCTCTTCCTCCCAGCCAATCTGCCAACATTGCAAATCTTCAATTGACATTCAACACATCCTCGTAGATTGCCCCTACTATAATAAAAGACGTCAGCAACTTGGAATGGAAAGCAATATTAAGGATATCCTAACTAGTGAACACCAAATCACCATCGCCACCCAGTTTCTAAAAGAAGAAAGCCTTCTGTACAAAATTTAAAGACTTTTCATTATTGCTTGTAATTATTTTCATAATGCTATATTTATAAAATATTATATATTTACTGTACCTCGTGCTAATGGCCATAGTTGTCTCAAGCACGTTAAATTGAATAAAAAAAAAAAAAATTAATAATATTTTCTGTTGAAGTATCCTAATCTAATCAGATAGTTGTTTTTTTATTGAAAACGATTAAAGTACAAAAAGTATTGATACTTTGTTTAGTTCCATATAAATAAATCTTCTATAACTAATTTCAATTTCTTTTTAAATTCTGTTATTCCAATATATGAATTCCTTACAGGAAGATTATTAAAAGAAAGTTATATAAAATGGAATTCTTCAACTGGGATTATTATATGTGAAATTTGTGGAAATCTTTACAAAAAGAAAGTTGAATATTTTTGTCATTTCTCTACTAATCATGGCTTAAAACAGAGGAAGATGTATATAATTAAATCCAACAATATCAAAACTGAAGCTCCTGATACAGAAATTAAACAAGAATTACAGGACACACTAAATCTTCAACATCAGCTTAATGTTATTGATAATTTCAAGTCACCACTTGGAGGAGAAGTTGGTTTAAGCGACAATATTTGTAAGTGTTTGAAATCTGACAAAAAGCCAAGTGAATGTAACATTTGTTTGAAACATCTTCTAACCACAGACCATTCAATTAAAAATTCAAGCTACCTTACAGGAAAAAATTCATTCAAATGCAACGTTTGCTCAATACACTTCTCATCTAAACATAATTTAAATATACATTTGTATACACATACAAGCGAAAAACCTTTCAAATGTGAAATTTGCCTAGAATCTTTTGCACAGAAAAGTAATTTAAAAACACATTTACGTATTCATACAGATTACAAACCTTTCAAATGTGACGTTTGCCTGAAATCTTTTGCACTGAAAAGTAATTTTAAAATACATCTGCGTATTCATACAGACAACAAACCTTTCAAATGTGACGTTTGCCTGAAATCTTTTGCACAGAAAAGTAATTTAAACACATTTGCGCATGCATACAGGCGAAAAACCTTTCAAATGTAAAATTTGTTCAAACTCTCATTCAACAGCTCAACAATTAGCAGTACATACTCGAAGTCACACAGGCGAAAAACCATTCAAATGTAACATTTGCCTGAAATCTTTTGCACACAAAAGTAATTTAAATACTCATTTGCGTATCCATACAGGCGAAAAACCTTTCATATGTGAAATTTGTTTAAATTCTTTTGCACTGAAAAGACATTTAAAAACACATTTGCGTATCCATACAGGCGAAAAACCTTTCAAATCTCTTTCAACTGCTCAACAATTAATAAGGCATACTCGTGTTCGAAATCTGACAAAAAGCCAATTGAATGTAACATTTGTTTGAAACGTTTTTTAAACACAGACCATCCAATTAAAAATTCAATATCCCCTACAGGAAAAAAACCTTTCAAATGTAACATTTGTCTAAAATATTTTGCACTGAAAAGTAGTTTAAAAAGACATTTGCGTATCCATACAAGCGAAAAACCTTTCAAATGTAATATTTGTTCAAAATCTCATTCAACTGCTCAACAATTAACAAGACATAGTCGAAGTCACACAGGCGAAAACCATTAAAATGTGATATTTGTTCAAAATATTTTGCACAGAAAAGTACGCTGAATATCCATTTGCTTGAAATCTATACACATTTGTTAGCTCTTACTGAAAAAAAACCTGCGACTATCACTTGAAATCGTATTCAGTAAAAGGTGATTAAAGCCATCGAGTAATTATTCAATTATCTTGAGAATTCTTCATATACATTTTGTGATTTTTTATTGTACAACATTTTTCAATTATTATTAATATTACTACACTACCCTTCAAAATTGTCGCACCAACTAAATTATGCCTCAAGTTTAATGCTTTTTTTTTCTGAAGCCAATATGGATGGATTTTTATGATTTCTTCTTCGCTGTATAGGTTGATTTTTAAGGAAGAAATGTATTGATGGTTTCCGATAAATCTTCTCACCCATATATGAGGTGTGAAAGAAAAGTTGTGTTTTTCTTCTAGTTCTGCAACACCCTGTGGATGTTATCAGAAACATCCCATATTTACTGGTAAACTGGTATCTCGTGACAAGGCGGAGCTTCCAGTACGCAGAGAGAGTACGTATTCGGCTGCATAACGTCTACCGCACGATTGGCTTTGCTGGATCCCCTCTTTAAAATTTGTTACGGCGCATCGTCACCTCATTTCACGAGATACCGGTTGTAGTGTACATTACGTTATAACGATATCTCTGATCCCTTGTATGTACTTAGTGTTTTTTTAGTTTTCACCAACTTATTTAAAATGGTTATAAAAATACTCTTTACATCTAAATTTGCGTGCATCGTTTTTGATATTAACCCGGGATTGGTCGCTACCTTTCCTATAACGCGATCGGTCGCGTGCTAGATTTTATCCAACATTAAAAAATAATTCCGAATTAGTATTTAAACTATCAATTTAATAAATGCTATTAATCTATTCCCATTTTTGATATAAAATAGAGAGTTATTGAAGATCTGTACTAAAGGCTGCTTTTATTAAAAGTTCCTTTATTAAAGTATCCTTTAATGTGACTTTTGATAGAGTTATTGAAAGTAACAAATACAAGACCAAAAACTTTATTTTATTATCACATTTTTATTATGACATTTATGTTTTATGCTGCTTTATTAATGTGGATCTATTTATTGTATTATTAATTTATATTATGGAAGAACAATTAGAAATAGCAATTTTAGCGGGAGCGAATGCTGAAGAGATAGAGATGTTTATTTTGTGTTGGCAAATACTTTTGACTGTAAAATCTTTTTTAGTGAGCACAAACATACTATGTTTGACATCATCCCATGTATGTTTGCCATTTTTAAATGGATTCTGGGAAACCACTTCTCATAAGGTACGTTTACCTCCACATTCGCCAGTCGCTAGTAGCCGCGAAAAAGTAGCGACGATTTATTCGTCAAGACACCTATTCATGTATTTAAACGGGAGTGTTTTCCTATGCCTACTGAGTAGCTGCTACCCAAATTCGCTGCGAATGTGGAGGAAAACGTACCTTTAGCATAATAATATCATCCTGATAGGTCAAACGAAGACGGTTTTTCAACGGTTTTGATGATAGTTTCATAATTATATAAAAAATATAGCAAATCCAACGAAAAATTGTGCAATTTAAAATATTTCGCTCAACAAAACAATTATTTTGTGTCACATATTGACAAAGTATGTCAAAATTAAAAAGCTTTAACTAAAATTTTCCTTTCCTGTATTTAATTTAAATATAGGATATCCTTAATTTACATAAAAACCTTTAAGACAAACTTAGGAAATGCGCATGCGTATATGTCAAAATAGAGGAATCTTTTAATAAAGGAAATCCCAAAAGACCTTTCAATAACTCTCTAATAACACAATCAGGCTTTCTTATTTTATATTTATTTAACAAAAAAATGTTAAGTTACAAAGATTCATCATTGGAATTGTCACATTCAAAACAAATATATGTCATATTTTGTGAGTGTCCTTACAAATTGGGGAAGCACAATTTACACATTGATGTTGTGTAAACCGGTTTTTTCTAACTGGGCAGTATTTACATCTAAGTTTCTGAAGAAGTTGCTGGTTTTGCAAAGGTGCAGCTGTTGGAGTTCTTTTTTTGCCAATAATGTTGGTTATTTTTTGGCGAAGTGGAATTGACAAGTTGGTGATGGAAGAACGCTTGTGAAGATGAACCACTGTAAGCTGTTTTGACAGATTCGATATAAATATTCTTCTTGCAATTATCTGGGCATTTATTGTACCAATATTTAGAAGTGAACAAAATACTGTTAGTGGCCAACGATGGCTGACTCTTGCTACTGAATATTCAGATTTCAATCGATCTACTACGTCGACTCCACCCTTTGTGGAATTATAAAAGGTTATAATTTCAGGTTTATAGGCTTCTTTGGTAGACGCATCTATTGCATCATCATCATGTAGAGTCGAAAGCAACTGGACATTTTTGGTTTTTTTTCGGTACGTAGGAAGCGAGAACACAATTGTTACCATATTTTCCAAAACCCCACATACTGCTCCACGTACGTCGATTTTTTATTTGAAGAAATTCAGTAGGTATTTCCCGCTTATTTTTCCTAAGTGTGCCAACCATGGTAAGCTTAGTGATCTACAAGCAAGTCGTTAGCAATTGGTATAGGGGAAAAGTAATTGTCGATTGTCACATTCCGTCCAGACTTATCAATAGTGGATGTCAGACGCTTCACTACGCTGGAAGCATCATTTGGCAAATGATATGTGCCTTCTGGCTGCTTTCCCGCGTATATTTCCATGTTGTGCGTATAAAACGTCCGGGCATAAGCTAAACTGTATATTTTTATGCCATATTTGGCATGCTTATTAGCAATATATTGGCGAAAGCGTGCCTTTACAAATCGGTCAAAAATCTCGCGAATTGGAGCCAAGTTATCATATTTTGCCCTTTCTTTTATGCTATATTTATCATCGAATCGCTCAATCATTTCATTTGGAAAAAATAATTTCCAGCAATCTAACGCTGTTCTAGCCCCTTTGGCAGCGGCTTTTACCCCCAGTAGTTGCGTTATAAGGTTATGAGCACGTGTTTTTCTTTTGGGAGTGTCCGGTTTGTGTTTGAACCAATCTGTTAAATTTTTCCCCAAGAAAATAGCTTCCCTTTTTGTTTTCGGTTGTGAAGGAGCTTGGGAAATAGGACCGTCTTCAGTACCACTCTCGCCTGATTGTTCAGAAGGAGTATCACTAAGATCCTCGTCAGAATCCAGCGGTTTTTCTGTATCAGACCAAATTTCTTGAAACTATTTCATTAACTGTTCTTCCTGTTTCTTGTCCATATTTCAGTTATTATTATCTCTAAAAATGAAATAAAGATAAAATAACAGTAAAGCATAAACAAACTTTAAGCCAAATATACCAAAAATATAAAATAAACCATGAAAAAATGTACAAAACACAAACATTTTCAAACGTAATTGGTCGCGTCGCTAGATTTCTGCTAACAGGTTGGTGTACGCTATAGATCGCGTGTAACGTGCTCTATTTATTCTTTTACAGTTCCATTATAATTATATGTCTGATAATTTTCTATTTCTCAAGTACTCGTAAATAGTGTTGCATACCTTAAGTTACAAGTCTATTGTTCGCTGTAAATAGTGTCGCATACCTTATTTTGGCAAGATTCGTTTGTTAATGTCTAAGGCATTTTTGTTGATGACTGGAGATTGAGTAAGGTGAGGCTAACTATCAACACGGACGAACGCGATTTTTAGTGTTGAATATATATTAACTTGAATTATCTAGGTTTTTTTTTTTGTCTGGAGGATCCATCCCTGTACTCATCAGGAAGATCTACCTTTTCTTAATTATTGGAGGATCCCAACTTCAGCAGTTTCGTCTGCAGGTTCAACTATATCGAGCATCTAGAACGCGCTCAGAAGAAAAGGTTCACACCGAATTGTACTTCAAAAAACAGATAAGCTTATCTAACTTTCGTTTTTTTTATTCCACGGTAAAATAAATTTAGAGTGATCACACGTACGAATAATTTTGTTATCTTATAGTATTCTCTGTATGTAATTTTGGGTATTTATGTCGACTTAATTCTATTTTAACTTCATTCATTTTTTTTTGTTAAGTAAAGTAATTTAACCTATTTCGGTAATAGTTTTATTTATTTGGTTCACCATATTTTTATATTTTTAGTAACTTATCTTGTGGCTCTGCTAGTGCCTACAAGACCTAGGGGTTTCCGGCTTGAACCGTCTATGCCGGTGGCGCGGCTCACCTTTTTTTTTCTACTCTCTACGGCTGAGCTCGGGCATAATTTGCCAGTAGAGAGACCGCTAGTGGGGTCTGAATAGGGAACTACAAGAAACGTGGCAAGAATAAAACTAACATCTACCCGATATGGCTAAGCCTTTTGAGTCAGCTAAGTGCCATGCGCTAACATATAGTACCCCCTCCAGGCACTTCGGGAGCGGGAAGAGTCTAAAACCGCTATTGTTAGTTTTATAAGCAAAAAACTGAAAATGTTAGATTTTTTCTAACAGTGCGACCGATTCCGGGTTAACAGACGGGATGATTCTTGAAGAAAAATGTAGAGAAGGGATAATAAATGGGATATGTAGTGATTGTTTCTGATAAAATCCATAGGGTGTTGGCAAAATTAGAAGAAAAAACACAACTATCTTTTCACACCCTGTATATCGGTAAAACGTTGACTTTTATCTAAAACCATCAATAAAATTTTTCCTTGAATATAATCCTATACCGTGAGCAAATAATCATAAGAATCCATCATTGATTCTGAAAAAAAATGTACGTTAAACTATTATAGGTGTGCGATAATTTTTGGTAAGTATAGGCCATTTTTCTTTGAACTAAACCACGCAAACCGGGTTAACAATACCATGAAGTCACGGTTAACTTTTATGACGGACCGGTTTGTTGATACTAATGGAAACCCTGAAATAAACAAATACCTAACCTTTAATAAGTTAACTAAATAATCTGTCAAACTATCTCAGTGAGCTGGTTTGTGTGGTTGGTTAGCTGTTACGTCATGGTTTGGAATACAAGTCGAGGAATATTGACTGGTTAATTTATAGTTAACCCGCTTTGTGTGGTCAAGTTCAAAGAAAAATGGCTTTCATCCGTCTTTGTTGTTTTGATGTGTTTTGCATAGAGAAATAGTTTTATTTTGTCAATGGCGTTTTGGATGTGTTTGCTAAACTTTGTTTTGTTTGTGGTGTTTTACTAAATTTAGTGTAATTTTTAACAATTAACGCTCTTATTTATAAACTTTGTAATAGAGGGTTGCTTTAAAATTATTTTAGACTTTTGTTTGGTGATTAGTGTGTGTAAACTGTGTTATATCGCTATTGATAGCCATTGAAGTTAATGACGCGGTTACACTTTTAGGGCCGGTGCTCACGAACGTTTGTTGCGGTCGCGTCGTCGCAACGCCAAACGTCGGGCGGCGCCTAAATCAATGACATATTAAAGATAGACCAGCTTTCACACATTATTACGTACACAATGTTTTGGTCGCAACATAAATCATGCAAAGTACAACGCACAGAAGCGTATATTTCGAAAGGGTTCATTTAAACTATTTTATGAAAATTATTTACGTAATTAATTTTTTCGTTTGAATACGTGGAAATTATATCGATGATCGTAGCTTATAGACAAGTTATTTTTTTAATAGATAGAATTTTGAAGTTAAAACAAGTTTTGCACTACAGATTGTAACATGTTAATATAATATTGAAATGTTTTATTTTCAATTTCATCTAAATTCATAGTAAGCGTTCTAGACATTTTTCAGCTTCGCAACCAACAGTAACTGCAATTTTGGACGCTTTTTTAAGTTTTCCAAAAGTTTTTTTAATTCCTAGTTTATACAAACTACAATTACCTTCTAAATGTATAGAACACCTGTTTGCAATGCATTTTTTTGTAAAAGATGTTTACCACAAATCCAAAAATATTAGCAACTACATCCTTAGTATATTCACTAAAAAAATAAACCGAAAGATAATCATGGTGAGGAAGATCTTTTGACAATTCTAAGTATTCTTCAGAAACCTGATAATAAAAAAATAGACAATATTATTATGAAAACCAATGTTGAATCCCTCGTCTCATACCTATACTACGCTCATGCTACTATAACCCCACCTGTGAAATGACAGATTATGATTCTTATTCCAAGTATTTTCATACAATATACATTTTCTTACCATCATAAATGTCTTAAAAGCACCTTAATAGACAAATATCAATCAGACACCAAATAAAAACACAATTATAATTAAAATCTTATTGACAAACTTCACCAAAATGACAGAAGTAGTTCGAGGTTGCCAAGCTAAAAATTTATAAACTATGACATTAATAGAACATAAAAAATTGTAACCGAAAAACAAAAAGGTGAGCTGGACCGAAGGTTGGTCATACCTATTTTAAATGATTTCCACTTTTTTCTCACGATTTAATCAGAAAATGCTGCTAAAATCTAAAATATATTCATCAATTACGATTTTTGTTATACGAGATTTGGCATCATGTAAGAAGAGTCTCGTCTTAAATATGTTGGGGACAACCAAAATGTAAACAAGGCTTGTCTATCTTTAATACGTCATTGACCTAAATGCATTTAATCAAGTTGAAGCATTTCACGCAATGCAACGTCAACGTTACGTCGACGTTGTGATAGGTCGGTAACGCGACTGCAAAAATGTCACGGCGTGGTATCTTCCAAACGCCAAGTCTAAGCGGTACGTCGGCGTTGCTCAAATTTATTAGTTTATATCAAGAAGTACACACGGAAGGTCGTAGAAAAACGTTGTAGCTATGGACGATGAGCAATTCGACACATAATTATTCATAGAAGAAATAAAGGCACATCCCGAAGTTTGGGATGTTGCATGTGAAAATTATAAGAACAAAAATAAGAAAACCAATGCTTCGATCGAAGTGTATGGAGATTTTGATGAAAATACTGAACAGGAAACAAATAAGATAGGTAAGTGAATAAAAATGTATTTATTGTGAAAGATTCATACCTACTACAGTATTGTAATAATAAAATTTCATTGTTTAAATTTTAACGCGTAGTAAAGAAAAATAAAAGTACAAGTGTCTTTAAGCTATTTTATCTTGCCAACTGAGTTTACCTACAGGACTAATGAAATATTCGGTCCAAGTGTTTCTTATTTTATTTAGTGCTGCTCCTCCACGTACAGTACGGTCATGGTATTCTTGATCATCTAACCCAGGTATTGTTAAAGTATCTACATATAAGTAGCCATCTCTTTTTCGCACGTAGTTGTGCAAAACACAGCATGCTTTTACTAGATATATCTTTTGCAAAAGTCAAACTAACATTCAATGGTCTATGTAGAATACGCCATTTGTTGGTTAAAATTCCAAATGTACATTCTACATAACGACGAGCTCGACTTAATCTATAGTTGAAGATCTTTTTTTCATGACTCAAGAATCTTCCACCGAAAGGTCGCAACAGATTTGTTGATAGCGAAAAAGCTTCATCATACATATGGCATTACCTGTGATGTTCCAGGTAGTGGTTTTCCACGTGGAATATCCAGTTCGTTGTTTTGCAGTTTGTTGTAAAAGCTGCAATTTTCAAATAATTTACCATCTGAATCTCTACCATACGTTCCAATAGCAACAAAATCAGGTGGCAATTTTACCGGCCCGGCTACAAAATTAGCCATGTTTCGTTAGAGGTTACACAAACTTATTCCCCTAAAATCTTTGAATATTATATACTTTTTAACTTTTCACTCCCTGTAAAAGTCTGACTGCATCATGTTTTATCATTGTTTGTTGATATTTAATAGGCAGGCAAAGAAATACAATTATTCTACACTTCTACACATCTTTATTATGTCTTCATGTCCATGACCCGTATCTTTGAACGTTCGACTATTCGCGAGAACGTCGAATGGATTTTGTTCGTACGAATGAATTCACACGAATCGAACGGTACTCGAGAATTCAAATTGCAATATCTTCCAAACACAGTGGCGAACAACTTTGTAGATCTTATGTGTCATTTTTTAGGTAAAGTGTAATGTAGTGTAATGTAAAAAGTACGTGACAAGAAGAAGATTACAATGTAATTTGTGCTTATTTCCATTTTGTGTATCAGAAAACCTTGTCGTATGTCGTATCTTCCGCCATTTCCTTAGCATCTTGCAAATCATCAATTATTTGATGCATAAAAGCTTCTTCTGGGTTCATTTTTGTTCAGTAGTATTATTTATCGAAAAACTCAGTAATTATAATGATCGCTATGATTTTCTATCTCGCTATATCCACAGATGTTTGTGTTTATTTGTTTTCTGACGTTCTGCGCAAGACTCTACTCGCTTACTCCCATGTGGGACTGATACGACTGATAAATTCATTCGTTTGCAAGTCGAACATTCGAGATTTCGAAGATACTGCTCGAACATAACAAATCCACTCCCATCACATGAAATACGTGGGAGCATTTGATCGAACGTTCAAAGATACGGCTCATGTCTGTTTTACATTTTTTAGGTTACGTGACAATAGGGCATGTCCATCAACTGACAGTTGACAATACCCCTGAGGAAAAACAATTATTTGGTTAGATTTCAGATTTGTAATTTGGTTGTTTTGTATTGATTCAATGATCCTTTTTATTATAAACAGTTATATATAACATTTAAAATACCTAAGCAACTAAAACAACGTCGAAAAGAGCACTAAATCAAAATCAAATAACTATTAAGAACCACGTGTTCCATGTCAGATTCCTCAGGGCAGACGTCACGTGGACATGCCCTATTGATATGTTTTCTGGTTCGAGACCATAGATATTCGAACAGATATAACTTACACTTAATTCAACTCCGAACATCTTCCATCATGATTTATAAAAAATAGTGTAAACTTTAGAACGAGGGGCGATTTAACAACTTTCTTCAGTGATGGGTAATGTTAATAACCACCTATGTTATTAACCAGTTTTTACCATTAATTAACGCTAAGTTAAAAATTGTTTGCAATTATCCATGGTTAACAATTTAGGCGACCACTTGAAAAAGAGGAAAAAGAATTTTTATAAAATTATATTTATATAAAAGCATTCTCCCGCATTTTCGAGCCTGCGAACATCAGGAGTTTGCGCAGTAATTTTCCCAGGTCTATTAAATAGCATTGCGCAGACTCCTGACGTCCGCGACAGTCGATGACTTCTGAATTCTGGAGCTTTTATTTACACCTCAAATAAGCTTAAATTATGTCAAAATTTTTGTAATAGTGGGCAGAACACAAATATCTAATAAACAATTTTTTTGGTTAAAAATTGATAGTTGATAACTAGTTATTAACCAATAACCGGTTAACAAAACTATTAACCGGTTAATTCCCATCACTAACTTTCTTCACTTTTCGTGTAATAATAGTGTAGTGGGGTTATGTCAACAAAAATAAATTCAACAAACAACAAAGAAGCGTTCAGTTAAACGACCGCCCGACAACTTGTCCATGACGTCATTCATCCGGTAAACTTTTCGAAGGTTAACCAGTTGGTGCATGTTTAAAATTTCGTTTTACAACAACGGTTTGAAGTTAACCAATGGTTAACTGTAACAATGGTTTAACTCTTACGGCCAGTTTCACAATCGGTGGTAAACTATTAGAACTTGTTTCACAATCATCATTTAACTAATGGTTAGATAACTTATGAAATTGTATTAACTTTTCTTGCGTTGGTATGAAAGTCATCGATAGTATGGTGTTCTATGTCAAATGAAAGGAAAAAGGAGACCTTTCGAGGTTATGTTTTACAGTTTTTATACTGAAACTACCAACGTGCAGAAAGAGCATTAGAGTAATCAAGGAGAATTTCAATAAAAAAAGTATTTTTTTAACACTGGATAAATTGATAAAACTTACCTTACCGTTGGATGGGAAATAGCTTCGTCAATTTCTTTTAACAGAATTTCTGTCCTCCTGGACAAACGAAATCTGCAGAAAAAAACGTGATTGTCGAATGGACGAATAATTTTTGGCCGTATGACTTCATCGTCACTGCTATAGACATTAACATCGTAATCGTTCTATTTATAATTGTTTGTAATTGAAAATAACAATAATATAGTTATAAAATTTGACAGGTGATGCAGTTGACAACCATAAATTAGGTTAGATTTCCTTGGTTCGCACAGTTACCCGTACTTTGAGATGCAGTTAAATATTTTAATAGTTAACCTACACTTATACCCTTGACCACATATTGTGAAACCCAAATTTTGTCGAAACCGATGGTTAGTTCTTAACCATGAGGTAACCTAATATTGTGAAACTGGCTGTTATACCTCATTTAAAAACCAGGAGGAGTAATTTGAATTTAAGTTGGCAATTCTGTAGACCTCTGATTGGTCAGATTCCGCCCAGTTTCACACAAAACTTCGTAGCATTGACATCAGCTGATAATTTATTAATTTCTATTTTTGACAATTCTGACAGATGAATATGCTTATTTTTGTCATTGCATATCCGCTGTTCTTATTTTATTATTTTTACTTAGTTTCCACTCTATTTCGTTAAAACTGTTCCTTTAAAACATTCAGTAAGCAATTGTATTGAATATCTGCAATTATGGATCCTTCTACTTCGAGTACAGCTCTTCGCTTATTTGGCCGGCAAAACAATGTAAACGCTGATGAACATAGGTTATTTAGGACTCTCAGAAAAACAATGTACAATAAATGTGTGTAAACAAATATAATATATTGGATAAAAAACCAAAAATATTCATGTTGAATCCAAAATATCTCAAACAGTTCGTGGCGTGGCTGATTTCTTCGTCCATCAAGGCATATTTAATAGATTTGGAACACGACTGTTGACTACTTTCTCGGAACACACACCCTTTAGTAACTAATTTGGTAACTTTTAGTGGTGTGAGTGAGGCTTTTCAAATTACTCCACCTGTTTTTTAAATGAACTATAGAGTAATACTACAAATAGAGTCCGCAAGTCATTCATAAAACTATCCGAAAATGCGGCTAACATTCTATCGCCATACATATGTTTTCATCAATGACTTTCAAGGAGTGGGGAGAAATTGTCGGACTAGTCGGACATTGCCACTGGCCAATAGAACTATTTACTTACATGTGAAAAGAGAGGCTAGGAACATTCCGACTGCTTTTTTTGCAAATTTGGCACTGACAAACCATGATTTTCACAAAAAGTATCGTTTTTAATAGACAGTCTAAGTGCTTTCGTCACAACTGTGGGCGGAGCCTGGACTGGTTCCAAACAAATTTTTTATTCAGTGTTTTCAACGTTATAAAGGTAAAATAAGACATCTAGTTTCCATATTGTGTTAGAGGAACGTGCCGTTTGAGTGATTTTGTATAGGTTTTTGCCAAGGTGAGTTAATTCAATTACTAAATTAAGTTGAAAATTTTTTGAGGTTATGTTGGCTATTTTATTTTATTTGAAACGATCTAAACTGTATTCTGTGTTCTTAATTTCTATATTCTATTATCTTCAGATGGCTTCAAAACATGTCTTAGCTCTCAAGCATCAATGATTTCTTATAGGCGATAACAAAATTATTATAAAGAAGGGTGAAAATGCTCTAGAATCCAATCACGTAAAGAAAATGGAATTTGATTCTGATTTGATGATCATAAGGGGAGAACTGCTAGCTAGCATGAAAAATAAATCGTAGGATGTCATTATAGGTACCTATGACATTGCCTTTTTCAATATTATACAGTGAACTAATGTATTAATGATTTTGTTAGCACAAAGCACATTACCATAGTATCTTAAAAGCCCTACAAATATATTTAGTTAAAGTCACAAACTAAATAATAATATACGTAGTAGAAATTATCCAAAAACCTATCACCAAAACATAACCAACATAACCTCAAAGAGTTTTCAATTTTATTTAGTAATTTAATTAACTCACCTTGGCAAAAACCTATACAAAATCACTTAAACGGCACGTTCCTCTAACACAATATGGAAACTAGATGTCTTATTCTACCTTTATAACGTTGAAAACACTGAATAAAAAATTCGTTACGGGACTTTTACATTGAAAGAGAGTTTGTTTGGAACCGTAATAGCCTCCGCCCACAATTGTGACGTCAGACTTAGGCTGTCTATTATATCTGTACGCACACACACAAATATCGGTTGAAAAGACGAAAACAAAAGCTTCAATGAACTATAGTTCATTTAAAAACCAGGAGTAATTTGAAAAGCCTCACGCACACCACTAAAAGTTACCAGTTACAGTTACGGGTAACTGTGCTAACCAAGGAAATCTAACCTTATTTATGGTTGTCAACTGCATCACCTGTCAAATTTTATAACTATATTATTGTTACTTTTAATTACAATTAGAAATATGAACGATTACGATGCCAATGCCTATAGTAGCGACGATGAAGTCTGATGGCCAAAAATTATTCGTCCAAGACGTGATTATTTCGAAGAATTCGACAATCACGATTTTTTCTGCAGATTCCGTTTGTCCAAAAGAACAGTAGAAAGTCTGTTGGAAGAAATTGAGGTTATTTTCCATCGTACAGTAAGGTAAGTTTTATCAATTTATCAAGAATTGAAAAAATATTATTTTTTTCATTGAAATTCTTGATTACAGAAATGATGCTCTTTTTGCACGTTGGCAGTGATTCAGTAAAACATAACCTCCAAAGGTCTTCTTTTTCCTTTCATTTGACATAGAACACCATATTATCGATGGTTTTCATACCAACGCAACAAAAGTTAATACAATTTCATAAGTTATCTAACCATTAGTTAAATGATGATTGTGAAACCAGTTCTATTGGTTAGTATCTCGGTTAAGGTTACTAACATTCTAACACTCATTCTAACTTATTCTAACATTCTATCGCCATACATATGTTTTCATCAATGACTTTCAAGGAGTGGGGAGAAATTGTCGGACTATTTACTTACATGTGAAAGGAGAGGCTAGGAACATTCCGACTGCTTTTTTTTGCAAATTTGGCACTGACAAACCATGATTTTCACAAAAAGTATTGTTTTTAATTATATCTGTACGCACACACACAAATATCGGTTGAAAAGACGAAAACAAAAGCTTCAATAAACTAGGAACGTTGAAAACTTCGTAGTAAAGTCAGGTAAAATTTATAGTAAAATGGTTTCCGCCCTTTTCTCGGTGTTGCCATATTTCTGACAGACTAAAATTATTAACACACTTAAACCTCAAAACATTCAAACAAGAACATATTTTGATTACATAAACTTATTAGAATATTAGCAAACTAGTCACAGCTGTTTAATAATATTAAAATAAGCAGAACAAAAATGTTTCATATACACCCACTTTTTGTACTTTTCAATAAACGATGTTTTTTTAGTTTTGTGTTTTTTTTTTAATGAAAGAAATGAAAAAATAATTCAAAAATAAACGAGAGGGATTACGTGCGGTTTTTCAAATTTTCTGAGAAGCGTGAGCGCCATCTCCACACACTGTATAGTCCTGTAGACCAATTCATAATTGTAGAACAAAAACTTCACATGTACTTGGCCGTCTCTGGTTGTCTCTACAACTGTTACTGTTAATCTATACCACGGAGGCTGTACAAGGAGATCGAACTCCACAGGCGATTTTTTTCTTGCATGTACCACCAGTGGAGTACCACGCATACTTTGGTTTTGACAGAGAGTCTCTGGCAAAGATTATATACACGTCTCTGGTTTTGGTATCGTCCACAAACCATATATAGAATACCAGTATATACAGTTGGTTCGGTGGATCTTTTCCCATGCGTCATCATTCATATACAAACATTCAGTAACACATGGGTCGTAGATTGATGGTTTAATTAGAATGTGACTAAAGTGACGGTGAACGTTAGTTATTATTGTATGGAAGCTGGTGTAATAATATTTACTTACCACAATAATTCGAACACTCAGGTATAAGTTAGTCGTTATAACAACTGTTTTTGAAATAAATTTATATACAAGTGGCAAAAAAATGGACAAAAATGTAAACAAAGTCTTTCGTTTGTCAATGTACAAATTCAAGTTTAAACCACAGAACTCATGTTGTGTGGGTTACACCTATCGCCGACATTTATCATATGGCTATCTCTGTTTGTTATATTATGTTGTAATGGAACAAACGGTTTCATTTCGAGGGTTTAGATTCTGTGAGTAGAAACGAGACGTACTATAAAAAGTAGTATGTGAATAATTTCATACATGGGAAAAGATTCACCGAACCAACTGTATGGTTTGTGGTATCGTCATAGGGTACTATTTATAGGTGGGTTCGATTTGGACACTCTTTTCACTCCGTTAGCTCTTTTCGCTCCAAAACCGTTCGAGATGCCCCTTTGGAGCGAAAAATGCGGCGCACCCCGCGTTCGCTTTTGTGATTTCAGAGTGAACGGAGTTCACTCCTGAAGCGCTACCTCGACAGGGTGACACGATCGGAGTGGACATGCGTGTTAACAAAGATTACATCATGTTACGTCTGATTTTTAGGGTTAGTTACTGTTTTTTATATAATCGGCCAAAAGTCGGCACATTATTCAGAAAAAAAACATTAAAGCAATGTTTAATTATCCTGTTAATTCTTCTGGTATTGTGAAATACGTCCTAAGCGGACTCGAACAATACTTATTACATACCATTTAAGATATAATAAGGTTGTACTTACCAACAACAAACTATGCAAATTATTTAAACAAACTATAATTATATTATTTAAATAAGTAGTTATATTTAGTAAGCAGCCCTTATAAATCAAAGCAACTCAATAAGCTTTGGTCTTAAAAATGATAAAAGACTGGAACAACAAAATAAATAAATTATAAAAGTAGTTAAGAGAAGTGAGGTTACATTATTTTTAAACACTCTCAAATACTCAAATCCGCTCCAACGCGTTCGAGATAGACTTTCTCACTCCACACGCTCCGGTATCACGTGATTGATACGCCGCTCTCACTCCGCTCCAGCACCCTGTGACCAAATCGAACCCACTTTGACGTAGTACAATCGATTGTTCTACTACGCGTATGTCATATAATCTGTCATTCCACAGAATATTGAAATTTCTCGTCCACTCACAAGGATATTTAGGTGAAATTTTCAAATTATTCTACACTTTCAGCATAAACAATAAACGGATACCGTAGACTACTCATAGATTACCAATAAAAAAAATACTACAGGAATAAACACAAAATCGAAATATTTTTGTGGTTATGTAGGTACTGTATAAAACCACAGAAATACAGCCCATACTTCTGGTTTTGGAGGGTAGAAGGAAGGAGGACCATCTCAGTGAATTAAAAAGTGTCCGCTGAAAGGAAACAAATTAAGGTGGCGCAACCGAAAGAATTTTAAAAGTAGCGCCACAAATTATTAGAGTGCATATTTCTTAACTACAGAAGTCAAAAAAAATATTAAATATTTCAACCCAGCACACTTCACTCCGTTTATAACTGCTAACAGAGACTGCTGCTAAATTCATTATTTCCAGTTCCTACACTAGCGCTATTTCGGTGAGTATTCGAACAATAATTTGATGTTTACAAGTGGATACTTTTTTAACTAATCCCCCATACAAGACGGTTCTCCTTCCTTCTACCCTACATACTTCTGGTACGGATTCCCTATTTATTTTTTGAGGAAAAAAATAGTGCTAGTTTTGAACGTTAACGTTAACTATACATTTTATATTATTTTGAAAATGAATATATGATGAGTATTTGATAAGGAAATGGTTTTTTTTACGCGAGTTTGACTCGAAGGGGTTGTTTTTAAAATCTCTCGATAAAGCCGTTTTATAGCAGCTATATAGCAACAAAATATACTATGGAGCTCGTTGGACCAAGTAATTGTAGGCTTAAGATTGAGCAAAAGGCTGCCGCAACTAAAGATCACAGTAGCGGGGTTCACATTGAGGCATCTTGCAGCAACAAATTGGCAATAAAATATGCCGCGAAGCTTGTTTGGGCAACTAATTCTAGTCTTGAGACAAAGCAAATGGCTGCCGCAGCTTAATATCGCAGTAGGGTAGGACATTTTTTAATTATACCATCGTAAAGCAACAAATTCGCAAGAAAATATGCCGTCGTGTCGCTAGCTCGTCATGCTCCCGAGCTACTGCAGGTAGTCACGGAGGTGAGTTTGACATGTAGGGATGGGTTTTGGAATTTTTCGGTAAAGCCACCCTAAAGCAACAAAATATGCCGTGTTCTGAATTTATGTCAATGTATGGATACTCTACACACTCCGACAACGTCGAACTTCTTCAACCATCGACTTCTGGTCGGTGCTCGTCACACCAAGAGAGAGAATTAGTATTCAATAATAATAATAAGAACGAACAATACATCTTTATTCTTAAAAAGTATAATTTTTATAATTAGCGACAATAAACAACATTGGTAGTATAAAATCATTTTATTAAAATCATCAAATCAACACCAAATCATTAACATGCCGCCTGGTTCGTGACGCTAGCTCGTCTGGCTCCCGAGATGTCGCAGTTGGCCACCATAACTTAATACTGCGCGAGGGTGAGTTCCACATGTAAGGGTGGTTTTAGGAATTTCCCGGTAAAGCCACCTTAAAGCAACAAAATATGCCGCCTGGTTCGTGTCGCTAGCTCGTCTGGCTCTCAAGATATCGCAGTTGGCCACCGTAACTTAATACTGTGCGAGGGTGAGTATGACATGTAGGGGTGGTTTTGGAATTTTTCAGTAAAGCCACCTTAAAGCAACAAAATATGCCGCCTGGTTCGTGTCGCTAGCTCGTCTGGCTCCCGAGATATAGCAGTTGGGCGCCGTAACTTAATACTGCGCGAGGGTGAGTTTGACATATAAGGGTGGTTTTTGGAATGTTTTATAAAGCCACCTTAAAGCAACAAAATATGCCACCAGGCTCGTATCGCTAGCTTCCTCCGTTACCGAGATATTGCACTTGGCCACCCTAAGTTAATAGTACGGTAGGGGACCACGCGCTTCTCGGCAACGGCTGGAACAGCAAAATCAATTATTTAGTAACAAATTAGCAACAAAATAGCAACAAATTATGAGCCGGGTCCGGAACGAGCACTCCAAAATGGCCCCCGTAACTTAATATACGTGGTTTTTCGACTGTAAGGATGCGCAAATGTCTATTTAAATTACGTTTCAGTGCAAAAGATTTTGAACAAATTTCACATTTGAAACATTTTTCGCCTGTATGGATACGCAAATGTGGTTTTAAATTACTTTTCTGTGCAAAATATTTTGGGCAAATGCTGCATTTGTATGGTTTTTCGCCTGTGTGACTTCGAGCATACACTGTTAATTGTTGAGCACTTGAAAGTTTAGGCAAATTCCTCATTTAAAAGGTTTTTCGCCTGTATGGATACGCAAATGTGTTTTTAAATTACTTTTCTGTGCATAAGATGTTGGGCAAATTTCACATTTGAAAGGTTTTTCGCCTGTATGAATGCGAACATGTCGATTTAAAGTACTTTTACATGAAAAATGTCTCAAGCAAATGGCGCATTTAAATGGTCTTTCGCCAGTGTGACAAAACATATGCTTATTCAGATTACCTCTTTCTCTAAATGATTTAAAACAAATTTCACATTCAAATGATTTTTCTCCAGTGTGACAACGCATATGCCTAACTAAACTACTTTTAACTGAGAATAATTTCAAGCAAACTTCACATTTGAAAGATTTTTCGCCACTATGACGAACCATGTGTCTTAATAAACCACCTTTAACTGTGAACGATACTAAACAAATTTTACATTGGAATGGTCTTTCGCCAGTATGAATTCGCGCGTGACTATTTAAACCACTTTTAAATGCGAACAATTTAAAACAAATTTCACATTTAAATGGTTTTTCGCCTATATGACTTCGATTATGCCTTATTAATTGTTGAAGAGTTGAAACATATTTTGAACAAATTTCACATTTGAGTGGTTTTTCGCTTGTATGTGTATGCAAATGTATATTTAAATTATGTTTAGATGAGAAGTGTATTGAGCAAACACTGCATTTGAATGATTTTTTTCCTGTGAGGTAGATTGCATTTTTAATTGAATGGTCTGTGGTTTGAAAACGGTTCAAACAAATGTCACATTCACTTGGCTTTTTGTCAGATTTCAAACACTTACAAATATTGTCGCTTAAACCAACTTCTCCTCCAAGTGGTGACTTGAAATTATCAATAACATTAAGCTGATGTTGAAGATTTAGTGTGTCCTGTAATTCTTGTTTAATTTCTGTATCAGGAGCTTCAGTTTTGATATTGTTGGATTTAATTATATACATCTTCCTCTGTTTTAAGCCATGATTAGTAGAGAAATGACAAAAATATTCAACTTTCTTTTTGTAAAGATTTCCACAAATTTCACATATAATAATCCCAGTTGAAGAATTCCATTTTATATAACTTCCTTTAAATAATCTTCCTGTAAGGAATAAATATATTGGAATAACAGAATTTAAAAAGAAATTGAAATTAGTTATAGAAGATTTATTTATATGGAACTAAACAAAGTATCAATACTTTTTGTATTTGAATCTTTTCCAATAAAGAAACAACTATCTGCTTAGATTATACTTCAAAAGAATATATGATTAATTAAAACTTCAACCAAGTAAACACAAGCCAACTTTTTTGATTTGCAATAAATGAAAGTTTTATTTGCACACTAACTCATGCTTTGATCATTAAGCAGACTAGACCTGCTATACCTATACTGACAACACATTTTGTTTTCAACCAATGTCTAAATCAATTCTCTCATTCCAAATCTCGTTCCAAATACATACAGCAAAAGTCACTGATTCCAATAACAGTGCTGTGTTGTATAAGAATTTAATTTAATATAAATATTCATCTTAGCCTCGATTTATTTATTACTTGAAGAATGAATTTTAGTTCCCCAGATATTGAATTATTAACATGTATAGTTACACATTGTTTATTTTCTGTTATTAATATAGATTTGTTTTCTTATTAGAGTAGGTGAATAGTATTTTCCTACAACCACTATGCAACATGCTTTTCTACACAAATCCAATGTTACATATCAACTCAACTTTTGAGACTATGAAATAAAGTTTTATGATGCAAAGAAGAATTTCCAGTATTTGTAGGTTATTATTATATGTACCTAAAACTTTGCTGAATCAATTGCTTTGAACATTTTTTATAAAAGTGTCGACAGAAATATGGTTATTATTAATAACTTTATACAGAATACATACATATTTTATTACACACCTCTTAACTGAGATGGCTTTCTTTGTGTCTTTTTTGTATATTTCATTTTAGTTATTATTTTGTATGGATTGATGTTAATTATGGGATCAATATTTGAATCCATTGTTACATTAACTCACAGTTGAAATCTCAAGTTTTGAGACTTCTAAAACTATGAAATAAAGTTTTTTGATGCAAATAAGAATTTCTAGTATTTGTAGGAGGTTATTATATTCACATAAAGCTTTGCTGAATTAAATGCTTTGAATATTTTTTATAAAAGCATCGAATACATTAATAGGAACTATATATGGAAATATGGTTATTATCAATAACTTGATACGTAATACATATTACTCATTAAATTTTACTCACCTCTTAACTTAGATGACTTTCTGTGCTCGTTTCTTTGTTTCCTTTTTGAATACTTCATTTTAGTTTTAATTTTGTATGGATTGATCTTAATTATGGGTCCAATATTTAAATCTCCATCAGTTTTCTCTTGTTTAATTGAACTGATAATTTTTCCAAAGAAATTACTTTGAAAATTTAAAGTATGAATCTGCCCATCAAAGTCATGTTTGATATCGATAATTTCCTCCATACATTCCTTGAAATTAACCTTAATTTCTTGCTTTGTTTCCATAATAATTACTAATGCAGTACCTATGTGTAAGAATAAGAAAGTAATAACAAATTATACAAATTACATACCATAGACAAAATAAAATATATATTATTTCTCTATGTTACATACCAGACGAAAATTATACAAACTTTACCTGTTAATCCAGGGAGTCTATACCATAGATATAGTCTATACCATAGAGAAATAAATAATAATATATATAGCATAGATAAAGGATTATATCACAGAGGTATATGGTCTGTGGATTATATCGTTGAGTGAAAAATCACTCAACGATTATATATAACGAGATAGATAGGAAACTGTTCACATTATTTTTGAACACTGCGGACAGCGCCACCTTGCGGGTTTAGGAAATAACCCTGACTAAAGATTTGGCGGGATGTTTAAAAGTTTCACTTCAAATCGATATTCAGGTTAATTTTTGAACATTTCGATTAAGGAAAGCAAGCGTTATGTGAAGGAAATAAAACACTTCTACAATATATTGTTTTTATTAACACTAAGTATATAATTACATAGGTAAAATACTTAAATTATATTCAAAAATTTTAGTTTTTTCATGGGCAAGAATGTTAGGATAAAGTTAATGGAATATTCTTTCGCTTACCACTTGTTCTTTTGGAAAAATATGCATTTGGGCATCCTTGTTATACTTGTTACAACTTAACGCAACAATTAAAAATCATGTCGAAAAAGTTCTCAATTAATAAGCATTAAATTTCAAATAACAAAAAAAACTGCGGATTTCAAATGAAAGAATAACACAAAAATTTTAACGCACAAATCAAACTACCAAACACAAATAATGAAATAAAAATAATACTTGTTGCTGTACCGTGCTGTACCTCTCAGCTGATCGATTGATAAACGCTGGTACACAATGAGCAATCGCGGAGCTTTGTTTCGCCCTGGTGAGTTTAGGAAATAAAAATAACTATTAAGAACCACGTGTTATGCGTGGAGCTCATTGGTGGTACCATAGACAAAATAAAATATATTATTTCTCTATGGGTGGTACTTGCAAGAAAAATCACTTGTGGAGTTCGATCTCTTTGTATATAAGTATATAAAGCATAGACAAAATAAAATTATACCTATATCTATTATAACCGTTTTTCTTTGAACATAACCACACAAACCGGGTTAACAATACCGTGATGTCACGGTTAACTTTTATGACGTAGCGGTTTGTGAAAACCCTGAAATAAACAAACACCTAACCTCCAATAAGATAACTACTCTGTCAAACTATTTCAGTGAGCTGGTTTGTGTGGTTGGTTAACTGTTACGTCATGGTTTGGAATACAAGTCGAGGAATATTGACTGGTTAACTTATAGTTGACCCGGTTTGTGTGGTCAAGTTCAAAGAAAAATGGTTTATTTCTCTATGGTATAGACCATAGATTACCTGGATTAGATTAACAGTAAAGTTTGTATAATTTTCGTATGGTACCTATGTAACATAGAGAAATAATATATATAAGAGGTTCGTTCCAACCTACGATAAAACACCGTTCTGGAACCGTTTTGGAATCGTTAGGGAATTATTCATACGCAGGCGCAAACTTTGCACCGTCCCAGAACTGTTAGAGGCTGGAACGGTTTTAGGCGTACTTTATTATCGTTTAGCGACCGTTTTGTTTATCTAATATATTTTTATAATGGTTGGTGTAAAAGAAATTCCACCTCATCCTCACTGGATTCTTCCGATAAAAAATCGCTGTCTCCTTCGCCATCCATGGTATTTCCTGAGTCACAAATAGTTAATTCACGGCCGTTTGCACCGACTTCTTTTTAAAGGACCGTTAGGCTAAGTGTCCTTTAAAGTACCGTTAACAACTTTTGTGTTTTGCGCCAACTTTAAGAGACTCTTAAAACGTCCATTAAAGCAGTATTAGCTAACTGACCAAGTTTCTTCCCTTAAACATAGTTAATTGTTCTTTAACCTTAAATACATATAAAATTTTTTTTTATTAATGTAAGAGCCTGGAGATTTGTGAAAATGGAAAATTTTGAAGGAGGTCCTTGTGGAGGATTTTCTAGAAGATGATTTAGAAGTCCTTGATATGGGCTACCCAAGGCGCATTTTTCTTAGTCCCAATTATTATGAAGAGATGTACCAAATGGACAAAACCTACAGTTATGACACTTTTAACTCAAATTGAGAATCAATTGGAGTACCCAGATGATTTGCTTTACTGTAAATATTTTATCTTTCATATTAATTTCAATAAAAAGTTGTATATACATGCAGTGTCTTTTATATATGTGTACCCCTCTGTAACTCTTTTTCACACTTTAGGAATTAAGGTGTAACTTATTAATTTCATTAAATTGAAAACGGAGGTAAAACATAAAAGTAGAGAAAAGAGCTGGGTTAAAAAATGTTTAATGAACGAGTAAATTTCAAATCTAATTTATTGCAAAGCTCTTTGAAATAAAACAAAAATTCTTACATAACTCAACAAACTACATCCTAAATAAATCAAGTAACAATAGCCAATATATGTTTATATTGGAGGGCTATAGTAAAAAGATGACTTACTTCCCTGGGGCTGAAATTCAGCCCCCTAATTCTTTTTGCTTCTGCGGGCATGTTAGAAAAATCGATCTTTTATAAAATCACCACGACCATTGACATATAATAAGGAAAACTAAACATTCTGAAAGTTTTATTGATGTGCAAAATGTAACTAAAACGAATCTGCTCTGTCTCTGGCAAAAATTATTAAAATTAAAGGTATTTTAAGGCATGTGTTTTAAATTTCTATGTATATGGTTTTAAGATTAAAAACAACAAAAAAGCATTGTTCCAACAGAACTAACACGCCTACCCATGTAAAGGATCTCCTAAGATTCATCCAAACTTGTTCATGGTATCGCCGATTTATTGCAGATTTTGCCAGCATTTCAAAACCCCTGACAAATTTAACTCGGAAGAATACTCCATGGAAATGGGGAACAACTGAGCAAGATGCGTATAACAAATTAAAGAGCTGTCTGATAAATGATCCAATTCTCAAACAAGCAGATGAGAATGAACCTTTCACTATTAAATCGGACGCTAGTAGCTACACCATTGGTGCAGGTTTGGTCCAGGGGGAGGGAGACACCGAACACCCTATTGAGTATGCTAGCCGCTTATTAACGAGTGCTGAGAGAAACTATACGACTACGGAACGAGAAGCATTAGCGATTGTTTGGGCTATCTCAAAATTTCGAAAATTCCGAAACTATTGTCATTACTGACCACCAGCCGTTGAAATGGTTATTAGGGCTGAAAACGCCTACTGGACGCCTTGCATGCTGGGCGCTCCAGCTTCAACCAATATAGTAGCTGACTTCTTATCTCGACCACCACGTGCTAACCACTTGGATCCTCAACTATGCATCTGCCGGGTGGAAGTTGAGTTGCCCCACAATAGTGAAAAAGAAATGCGAGCTAAACAGCTACTTGACAGCAATCTCAAACAAATAATAGACTCCCTTGAACTTTCTAAATCTGAGGAGACTGAGAAATGGTTTCAGAGGGGTTATTTTATGAATAAAGGAGTACTCTACCGATACGTAGAAGAACAAGATGACGAAAACGCTCGAATTGTGGTACCCGAGAACGAAAAAAAGAATATCCTCCACGCCTATCATGTTGCCCCAACCGCTGGACATTACGGCGTCGACAAAACTATCAGCCGTATTTCGAAAAGATATTACTGGATGGGAATGCGGCGTGATATTGCCTATCATATAGCTAAATGTGTACCGCGCCAACGTTACAAAATCTCCAATCTTAAGCCAGCTGGTTTACTTCAGACAGCCGCAACTAACCAGAGATTCGAGGTGCTAGCCATAGATTTCTTCGGTCCATTGCCGACCACCGAAGACGGAAAGAGATGGATTTTCATCATCGAAGATGTTGCCAGTCACTGGGTTGAATTATTTGCTCTGACTTGCGCCCATACCCTATTAGAAAAAGTAATCTTGCGATAGGGACTGCCGCGAAGGACGCAATTTATATCGACTGTCATGCAGAAGCTCACTTACTGCCTAGCCATCAAACAGGCATTTGTACCGGTTTATCTTCCAGAAGCAAATCCGGTGGAACGCAAGAACCGAGACCTAAAAACGTGACTTGGTATCCTTGTTAGGAATAATCATCAAGAATGGTCCAAACATTTGGCCACCATTAGATTTGCAATAAATAGCGCTCGGTGTGATAGTACTGGACACACGGCCGCTTACCTAACATTTGGACGAGAGTTAAGAACGATACAAGATATCGCTGACGACTTTAGTGTTATTGTACAGTCAGAAAATTTTGTAGCTGAAATAAGCCCCAAGCTGCTCCAGCTTGCGAAAACCCTAAAAATGGCAAAAGAAGCCACTGAGCTGCGCCAAGACCAGAATCAAGCCTGAATCAATCAGCATCGACGAAACGATCCTTGTTATAGTCCAAGGGACAAAGTTTGGGTGACCACCCTAACCCACACCCTTAGAAGCGCTGCTAAAGGTTACTCGTCAAATGATGGACCTTACGTTATCATCCGCAAACACGGTACTACTAGTTACGAGCTTGCTGATCTTGAAAACCCTCTTGTACTTTTAGGCGTTCATCACTCGTCCACTATTTCCATGTACCAAGGAGATGAGAATGACGGTATGACCCCCGCACCTGTAAGAGCCATGAGGAGACGCGGACGACCCCGGAAACCAGTTGCATGGATGACTACCAATCCGCCCCAAGAAAAAAAGGATTACGAGGTAGACCTAAGAAACAATAACCCTAATCGTCCTGCTCGGTACACTAGTTCCTCATCGAGGCGATCTCGAAGCTAGAGGGGGAGGTTGTAGCAGAGCGATCACTATTATGTTATGCAACCCTATCTACAGCACAAGGGACCATAGAGATAATACACATTACTATGCAAGGGACAGAGAGACAGCACGCTCTAGAATGTGGAGGGAAAAAGATTACACGTGGTTATGATTTCTTTTGTTAATAAAAATGAGTGAAAAGAAGTGTTTTGTTGTGTTTACCAAACCCAGACCCACATAAGGGAGACGTAAATATTCATAATGTCCGTTATCTACTGTAAAAGCGGTTTTTGAATAGAATTTTCGGCCATCTCGATTTGGTCAATTTGGTGGAAGCCGGAGTAAAAGTCTAAGGTTGAAAAATAAGTACATCGACCTAATTTGTCTAAAACGTCATTAATATATACCATAGGATACCGATCTGCTATAGTTTTTTCACTTACTTTTCTATAATCTACAATTATTCGCCATTTTTGCGTACCGCTTGCGTCAGGTTTTTTACTAACTACCCAGGTCTAATTATTCCGTCAGTAAGCATTTTTGAAATTTGTTTTTGTACTTCGTCTTTGTGAATGAATGGGTACCTGTAAGTAAGTCTTAGTATAAAAGGGTATTTCGTCGGTTGTCTTAATTTCGTGCTTCACTTGATTGGTAAATGTTAGTTTGTCGTTTGGCATTTGGAAAATGTCATTGTATTCTTTGCAAAGTTTTGTTATAGCTTTCTTTTCTTCTACAGTTAAACCTCGATATAACAAATCTCAAGGGACCAAACCGAAAATTCGTTATATCGAGTATTTCGTTACAATGAGGTTCGTTATATTGAGGTTAGGTTAGCTGAAAATTCACTACATCGAGGTAAACTACAGACTAGAGTGACGTGACTAAGCTTTCATGTCGAGACATTATTATTTTTTGTACTGTACGTTTGTTTACGTTCGTTATAATGAGGTGCAGTCGTGGAAATTTCGTTATATAGAGGTGAAGTTATCGCTAGATCGAGGTTCTAACTACGAAAAATTCATTGTATCGATGGTGATTTATTGTTACCGTTACAAATTCGTTATATTGAGATTATGAGTACGGATTATTCGTTATGTAGAGGTGAAATTTACATTGATTTTTATGGATAGTTGTAGGGGATTTGAAAAAATTCGTCATGTCAAGGAATTCGTTATATTGAGGTTCGTTATATTGAGGTTTGACTGTATATTTAAATGGTAAATCTATTGTTAAATATTGTAACCTATTTTATAAACAACCATGAGTTGATTTGATTGGGTAATGATTGTCAAACAAGTTTGAGAGATAGTAGGCAGATTCATTGTTAGAAAGAAAATTGAATTTGTTAGGTTGTTGATTTTTAAGAAGAGAGGGTTGTTGAGATTATTAACTTGCAAGAAGCACATTATTTATACCTAGAACAGAAATTGTAAAAATATAATAATAAGCAGAGTATTTTGCACTTTCGTCTTCAAGGTTATAATGTCATCTTCACAAAGAAATGCAGGTTTCCTTATAAAAGTTGAAAAAATGTTAAATAATATTGCTGAAGGTAATAAAGTAGATAGACCTCATGTTATTTGATTTTATATTATATACTTTTAATATTGCTTTATAAACATTTGTCAACTTTAGTTGGAAATAATTTTTGACACTATAGTGGTATAAGTAAAGTATTTTCCATGAGTGGCAAATCATGTTTTCAATTTTGACTATAATTTTGGTTACAGATTGTTTACAATGGTTATTTTTTTTACAGGCTGTTGAATTAAGCCATGTGGGTGCAAAACTGTTGAAGAGTGTAGAAGAAAACTGATGTAGAAACTTCTATAACAAATGAAAAGCTCCACTCAAGCTTCTTAACTTTGATAAAGTTATCATAAGTAAGATCATTTTTATAAATTTGTTAAAATATCCATCTTTTGCTAATATATCGGCAGACTCAAAAATAGGTGTTACCTATATCTACTACTGTAACAAAATTCAGTTTAAAATATGTATATAATAAAACGTAGACAATATAAAACAGTTATCCCATTTTTATTAGACTTTATAATAGTCCTCCTATTTTTTTTTTGTAGGAAGTGTGAGACTGATGTATTAGAGATAATTGGTGTGATTAAACTTTAGCTGGTAAGAGCCCAAAATATAATGATGAAAGCATCCAAAGAATCTGCAAGAGATATGCCTAACAATAATGAAATATAATTTTTTCTTATTTCTTCTATGGTGCAGTTTACTTCCAGTTATGTATGGATTATTAATATTATTAAATTAATTTAAGGACACTCCATTGTATGTGACTCCTCGATAATAATAATTACCTAATATAATAGTATAAATAATATTTCACTAATTACAATAAAATGGTGGAGGCTACAATATGGGGACCTATTTAGGGAATATTTCTGTTATATAACATGCATATGTAAGGGATATTCCGCATGTCCCTAAAACATACCACACTTATCCACTGTGGTACATAGGGACATAATATTAGGTACATGTTAGGTACTTGATGTGACATACAAAAAAGACACAACCCTAGGGATATACATAATATGCTATTTATGTACATTCTAGGAATGTACCTTGGACCATGCCGGACATTCCAGGTATGTTCCTAGGATATTAAAATGCTACTTGGGAATTTACCTTTAGCTATTTGGGGTAATTCTCACGAGGATTGACTGCTTGTTCAATGCCTCATTTTTTTCTTCAGTATATAGTTCTAGTTCTAGTGTGTTGTCAGCATTTTGTCCAATATAAAATCAGTTGATATTAATCCATTTAATTTTGAACTAGGGGAGCTATTTTCTGAAATCTTAAATTTAAAAGATACCTTGTGTTCCGGACCTGATGGAATTCCTTCGTTCTTCCTTAAGAGGTGTGTATACACACTTAGTGTACCTCTGTGTATGTTGTTCAACCAGTCTCTTGCCATGAAGTCATTCCCTAGCGCATGGAACAGTAGTTATGTTACTCCCATATTTAAAGCGGGTGACAAATCTAACACAAAAAATTACCGTCCTATCAGTAAGCTCAGCATAATTCCTAAACTATATTATAGGGTTCATATTTCTTCTTTGGAAAAATTTCTACATAAATTTCTAAGGTATGTAGCTTACAAAATGCATATCCCAGTTGGTCATTATAGGAATGATGATATCATGGACAATATTAACATTATGTCTTTGGAAAATAAAAGAGCTTTCACGGAACTTACCGTACTGTTCAAGTTGATCTCGGGTACCATCTCGTGTCCAGAACTTCTTGCATTGTTTTCTTTTAAAATTCCCAGTAGAGTCACTCGTAGTTACAACCTTTTGGAAGTTCCCTTTCACAGTACCAATTATTTATTTATTTATTTATTTATTTAACGGATTCACCAATTACAAGTAATTACAATAATTATAATATAGATTGTACATTCATCACAGAAAAAAAATAAGCATACGTTTTTGGAGAGTGAAAACCCTTGCCTCAGTAGAACTCATGATGCAACATTTTTTAGTGACGTGGAAGACAATTCTGCAACTATCACATTGTACAAATTCTTCGTCACCCTCCTTTACTAGTTGCTTGCAATGGGAACAATTCACCATTGTAATTGTCCTGAGTGCTATCAATTCGTGGATAATTAACTTTTAGATACAATTTGGCAATGTTGATTTAATTTTAACCTGAATTTATTTCTTATCGGCCTTAATTAACTAGATTGTTTGTTTATTATCTACCTTGGTTTTTCACACACAATGACTCACTTTTGTTAAATTTCACTACTCATCAATTTTCGCAATTATTTTCCACTAAACTACCCGATTTACGAGGAAAATTGTAGGTGAACTTACAATTGCAGCTGCTTGATTTGGTGCCAGATTCAGAGCAGAAGAAATGGTTAGCAGATGAATAAAACGGGGTAAGAAACGTGAAACTTCCGAGAATCATATGAAATAATCACTCGCCGACCAGCGAGGGTATGCGGTACGAAGAAGCTTAACTGCCTGGACCACGTGGTGACAACCACTATAAAAACTACCCAATCCTACGGTATAGTGCGCGTCTAAGGGATGAAAGGTCGGGGGGTACAGTAGGGGGTAGTGCTCACCAACCCTCGGGTCAACTTCGTGACGGCCTTAGCCGTCGAGTTGTTGACCTGATGGATTGTGAAGGTGGACCCGGCATTTCCCGATCCCTAGCGACTAACCTGAGGGAACCAGGCAAAACCCTCTTGTATGTAGCCAGCGGGGCTCTGTTGTGTTGTAGGTGACCACTCTTCCCTTGCTACTCGTGGGACTCATATGGAAACCACCGAAAAAAATCAAATGGAGGTCGAGGTAGTAATAACCTCTCCTTCAAAAAATGTATCCGAAGGTCAGTCTGGAGATGAAACTCCTTTAGCGGACCCCAGAATACAAATGGGGCAGCGAAAAACTTCTAAAGGGATTAAAAACCCAGCAGAAATTCTCTTCACCACCAGTTTGGGGGGCGTAAACCTAAATAAACTCCGACTTTCGGGAGCTCAATGACGGATACGTGTCATTGAGACGGCAATAGCCAGTGGAGCAGAGATTAGGCTTAGGAAGCCAAGGTCTAATCGCAAATCCAGACCTGGTCAAACCATCTGGTACTGGAGAAAAAGGGCAGGGTAAAAGAGTTCGCTCTGAAACCAGGACTCCTTCTCCGGACATAAGAAAAAGGAAGAGCCTGCGAAGGTGCTAAAATCCAGGGAAACCCCAGGAGTAACGTACCAGCAGGCTCTTTCCTCAATAAAAATGGGTATCACCTTGGGGAGCTATTCTGAGGTAAAGCTGTCATAGGAACAGGCGAAGCAGGTACAGATGGCATTAACCAGAGAAATCTGGAAATGTTCTACGGAGACTGGACCGCAGCTCACGGGAACCTACGTCCAATCGCGTGTAGTGGTTGTGGTCTGCGCAAACCAGTCTTCAGGACTTGGCTGAAGGTGACAATACCACAACTGAAGCCCTGGGAGGGAGCAGGTCTTAAAGTCGACGACTTAAAGGACTTGCTCAAAACTGCCAGAGTTTTTTTGTGGGTCCCAACAGAATACATGGAGGTCAAAGAACTCTCTAAGAACCTCAAACTTCTAGAAACCCTGAGCACGGGCTTGAAAACGGAGGATTGGAGGTATACCTCGGCCTGTCGTAGTTAACCTTCAAGGTATCCCACGGAAGGGGGATTTGTACGGAAACCGCAAATGCTGCACTTGTCCATAACATCACCCAAGGCAAGATAGACATAGCCCTCATACAAGAACCCTACATTTATGGAGGGCACGTAAGAGGACTTGGGGAAGCTAATGGTAAGTTGCACTATTCCTCTGCAGGAATGCAATGCAGGCACTAAAAATGCATGACTTCTGTTTTAGGGACCAAGTAGTCTTGAGACTGAAAACACAGATGGCAGGAAACTAGACGGACATTATTATAGCCTCAGTATATCAGCTATTTGACTCTCCAACCCCATCTCCGTTCTATGAACTGGAGCAGCTGGTGAGCTACTGCAAGGCTGAAAACCTGCAGGCCATAATTGGGATGGACCCAATTCGCATCACACTGCGTGGAATAGCAGTGACATTAACTCAAGAGGTGAGTGCTTATTGTTTCTAATGATTTAGTAATAGTGAATCGGGGGCAAAACCAACTTTTGTAACAAAAACTCGTAAGGAGATAAGTCCCGAGAAGCACGAACTGGGAAACATATAGGAATGACCTTGAACTCCTTCTAGGGAATGTTAAAAAGAAAATAAAAAACTGCGATGATATAGAGCTTGCCACAACAACTGCTCTGAGGTAATCCGCTCCTCTAGGAATAAATTAACCTGGTGGAACAAAGAGCTTACCAAGCTTAAAGCATAAGAGCTCGGAAACTGTTTAACAGTACGAAAAAGACAGGAGAGTGGGAAGAATATTACTCCACTCTGTCTGCTTACAACAAACAGATCAGGAAGGCAAAAAGGGAGTTCTGGAGGAAAGTTTGTGGTGAGGTGGAAACAACCTCAGAAACAGCTCGACTCCAGACTCCTATCAATCCCATTGGTAATATTTTGAAACCCAATGGGTTTTCCACGGAAACTGGTAGCGAGACCCTACAGATTCTTCTGCAGGTACATCTACCAGATAGGTCAGACCACCATCTCCCCTATCTCGTGCGAGGAAGGAAGATTGGAGTGCTGCCAACAAAGTAATAACCCAGAGAAAATTGAACTGGGCCATCAACTCGATTGAGCCATAGAAAGCTCCTGGGCCAGATGGTATAATCCCAGCGCATCTGCAGCAGGGGCAATCATATCTATCTCCAGTACTTTGTAAACTCTTCAGAGCATCACTGGCAACTGGATACACTCCAACTGCTTGGAAAAGAGCCCGAATTGTCTCTTTATTCCCAAACCAAGTAAGGATTATTCTCAGGCAAAGTCATTCAGGCCAATAACTCTGTCGTCTTTCATGCTGAAGACAATGGAGAAACTTATTGACAGGAATGTTCGGGAAAACTTTCTCAACTTCACTATAACCAACACGCCTATCAATCAGGAAAATCCTGTGAAACAGCATTACTTCAACTGGTGTCGAATATTGAGGCTGCACTAGGAAATCAAGAAATTGCTCTCGGTGCATTTCTTGATATAGGAGCGTTTGCCCACACCTCCATGATAGCTGCTGATGCAAGGCGTGGAGCAGACGACACCACATGTCAGTGGATGAAAAACATGCTTTTCAACAGAATAGCAACAACAACCTTATTTGGAGACTCCATGGAGGTACGGATAATGAAGGGATGCCCATAGGGAGGAGTCCTATCACCTTTGCTGTAAGACCTCGTCGTAGACGATCTCCTGGTGGAACTGAACAGGAAAGGGATATACACCCAGGGGTATGCAGATGATCTGACAATACTTGTACTGGGGAAATACGTACCCTAATGTTATATCGGGGCTGATGCAACAGGCTCTGGAAACGGTGGAGATATGGTGTAGGAGGGAATGCCTAATGGTGACCCTGAAAAAACGGCGCTTATCCTCTTCACTAGAAAAAGGAAGCTTGAGGGACTAAAACTGCTAAGCCTCTTTAACGTGCAGCTTTGTCTAAGTCAGGAGGTTAAGTATCTGGGTATAATTCTGGATGCAAAACTAACCTGACGGGATCCATGAGAAGCAGCCCTACTGCAGCAATTGAAGCAATACTCAATCTACCGCCTCTTTTTTTTTAAACGTTCTAGTACCGGAAGCACTGCAGTCAGTTGGCTTACTGTACTCTACTCCCACCTTTATTCCACCCACCCAGCCATTCCCGTACCCTCGAGTAGATGATATAGGTCAACTGGATGCATGACATACGCTTCAGGCTTCTAATAAGATTGACTGTGTCTCCTCGAGTCCAATGCCTCACAGTCGGACAAAATATGGGTTACGGTCTCGGTCTTCGCCTTTTGCTCTGCACGTTAATGCGGAAGCGAGGATCGCTGCATACAAACTGGAATGCAATGGGAACTGGCATGAAGGAACCAACATCCAAAATCACAGATGTTATCACAAAGTAGCTTCTTACAATGAGAAGTGACAACATGTTAGCCATAATTAACGACACCCAACCATACCATATCCAGCTAAACTGGGATGGGTTGGAAGCATGCATGCAGTCAGGAAGGAACGTTGGTGTGGTACACTGACATTGGAACAGGTGCTGGAGTCCATGGTGCTAGAACCATATGCAATATCCACGCATCGTTGGCGAATCTTGCTTCTGTATTCCAGGCAGAAATCTACGCTATCCACATGTGTTTGCAACTGAATATCGAAAGGGGGTATAGAGGCCAAAAGATACTTATTCTCTCCGATAGTCAGGCAGTACTGAAATCTTTAGCATGTCCTCATAACAGATCTAGACTGGTCTGGGAGTGTCTACAAAAACGACTAACCCTGGCTAACCATAAGAGTTACTCTTAAGTGGGTCCCGGGTCACGAGGGCATTGTAGGAAACGAAAAGGCAGACATCCTAGCAAAGCTAGGGTCTGAGACTGCAATCACTGGTCCTGAACCAGTATTTGGGATATCTAAAACTGCTACACGTGTTTGTATATATCTCGGTGGACTCAAACTAAACATCAGTCGTACTGGAGACACGTGCCAAAACAGGAACACAGCAAACTCCTGGTCAAAAAACCCTCTGAGACGCTGACTAATAAAGTACTAAACCTTAGCAGGGGCCAGATAAGGATAGTGACGGGTTTACTCACCGGATGCTGTACCCTAAGGAAGCACATGCATACAATCGGCATATATAGGGAAAAACCTATCTGTCGGTTGTGAATCATTTTCTTATTGGAGATGTAGACTCCTAGGACTAGAACATCCAAGGGAGGATTTCTTCAAGAAGGACCTAGTGAAAAAAGACTGTGGAGCCTGATAAGGGCTACTGGTCTCTTATTCACATAAACAGGACAACCAAGAGCACAAAGAGCCTAAAGGCTGAGGTGCCGAGAACTTTAAGCCTTTGACTGGTGTGCTGAACCAATTAATCAATCAATCAATTATTGTCCAACGCAATTAAATATGGAGCATCCAAATTTGGTATTAACTGATTTTTTATCCATTTTTCAAACATTCCTTAATTCATATTGTCATGATAGTCAGAACTTTTTGATGTTGAAAAAAAATTAAGCTTGCACCTGGAACAAATTCTGTTACAGAACCGGCATGCAAAATAATAAAATGCTCTTGCCAAGATTTTGAGCCACTTCTATTTGAAAATATCCAAGTTTCGTCTAAAAATACCACTTTTCTAAATTTTGATTTGTCATTTTCTGTACTTACATCTTTTCAAAAACTGAACACGCTCTGACTCACTATTTGCGGCTGCTCAAATAAAAATCTTCGGATACAGTCTTTTTATAGCGAAACCCCAAGTTTCTTATTAATTTTGATAATTATTTAAGTCCGATCTCCAAAACACCTCGAATTTTTGAAGCTTCTTTTACAACTGGTTTTTGACACAATACCAAGACAGACTATACTTGATAAGTTGGCATTATATGACCTCAAAGGTAATATTTACTATTTCATAAAAAACTTTCTTTTTACCAGATCCTTTAGGGTAGGTATTTTGATTATATTTAATTTTAAAAAAATCAGATTTTAGTTTATATCCTTTCAATAATGTACTGTTTTATTGTTAAGAGTAATAAAAATGTTTTTATTTACCAATTTTTTATTTAAAACTAAAACTAAGTATATAATGTCTTAATGTGATGTCTTAGGGACGTCACCAGAAGACGTCAAAATCATGTGACTTATTCATGTCGAAAATAGTTTTATGCTATTATTTTGACTTCTATTAATAACACGCTTTACTACGACAATCGTTACAGGAAACTGTAATCAAGTAAATAAATGCAAAACCGAGATGTTTTTTTGTCAATATAGAATTTTGGTTTATTGTTATTTGTGGAGATGTCGCAATTATCGCATTCTTGGCATTCCCTTCACAGGTTTAATATATTAATGTGATTGTCTTCAGTCCATGATTATGCTCTCTTAGATCTTCTGGACGGAGAATATCTACCTTGTACTGATGAGGCGCAAATACGCTGAAACCGGTCTGCAAGTGATATTGTCCCTTCTAATAATTATAAACCAGAATGGTTGGTTCTATATTTTTATATAGGTATACCAACCCCGTTTATCTTGGAAGTATAATTCAGAGTCTGCGGGGTATATAGGCCGATAAGTAGATGTTGCTTCCTAGTGAACAGTCTATCCTTTGGAAAGTCATTTCCTAATTTGTAAGGCATTTTAATAATTTTATACTTTCATGAACCTAATAATTATTTATCTTCAATCAATCTTTTCAGTAATGGTAAACACAAATAAAGACCTTATAATCTTAAATATTAGCATTAACCGAGTCATTTAGTCTTTGTCATGTAATTAATGAGGCCACAAGGATAACTGACAAAACTAGAAGTTACATAGATAATATATTCACAAATTTTAAAAGCAATTAGGTATAAGACGGAAGTAATAGATATTCACACATCAGATCATTGTACACAGGCAATAACATTTAAATTATAATAGCAAGCAAATTAAAAAATATATATATACATCAGGTGAAGACGAAATTCCCACTATTGTGATTAAACAAATAATACATGTAATTAGTGATATTTTAGCATATTTGATTAAGAATTCTATTAAATTTGGAGTATTCCCGTCTCAACTAAAATTAGCTGTACTTAATTAAACCAGTATACAAAAAAGGAGATCCTGAATCATTGGAAAACTACAGACCAATAAGTATCTTACCAAGTTTCTCGAATTTTTTTGAGGCAGCTATGTGTAATAACATTTTAGCGTTTTTCCAAAAATGCTACTTATTTACCTCAAGTCAACATGGTTATCTTATCAAAAGATCTACGCAATCTGCAATATTAGCCTAGTCAAAGTACACATAAGAACTCGCAAAAAATACAAAAAACTTGAAAATTCAAAATTGAATATTTAAAAGGGTTGTGTTTAACATGAGAAACAGTTTACAATGTTAGGCATGCAATTTTCCGGAAAATCGTCGAGTGATTATTTTTGTTTATGTTTTTTCGCTCTAATTGTTTAAATAATAAATATACAGAAAAACTTCCAAATCAAAATTTGTAGCTGATGCATTTATCTTCAAACTTTGTCTGAAAAGTTTTTCTGTAAATTAAAAAGTTTACGAGATAAAATTAATTTCAGTGGTAGTCAATTCCTAGTTACGCGAGAACGGTCCGTGAGCCAAATTTATTAACCTCTCGACTTAATAGTTAATAATTTTGCGCTTATAACATTCTGAAAAAATAAATAAACTCATGTAAAATGTAGAAAAAGATCTCAACTTTTAGATAGAAATACTTTCAAATTTAAAAAAGTAGATTTTCTAACTGTAAAATTAGTTTATTTATAAAAAAAACTAGAGCTAAAAATTCAATAAACAATTATAATTCCTATTTAATTAATACTTATCCCAGCGAAAATTCCTTTTGGATTTAGCATTGCAAATAAGCATGAAACATTATTATTATGAAAGCAATGCCATCAATATTTAGAATTTCAAACATATATGCTTCTTAAAAATCTGTTTTTTTTTGCATGCTTAATTTTACTTGTTTTTTTTTTAGAATTCATTCAATTATATCTTTTTTTCGTAATTAATATAATCCAATGAAACTTTACAACTAAACACTTTGAAGTATCTACTTTCTACTACTACTATACAGTTTTTCTATAAATATCAAATTTTTTAAATAATAGACAATTATTTAGAATAACTACCCAAATCAGACGTCTTTCAGCAAACCTTCTATAACTTTTTATAGTGTTTATGATATTATTTGAAAATTTGTGGAATTTATAATGAACCTATTTAGAAGTGATCGCAATACAAAAGAACACGTTTTTTAAACAAATTTTCTCATTATCAAAACTTAATTTGATGATTTATTTGATTAGGATTGTTGCTCTATTATTGAGAACATTATATGCAGATAAAAATCTAATGTAAATGATTTAGAAGTAGTGGTTGAACATAGTTTCCATGGAGACTATATATAGTTTCAATAAAAAATATAAATTTTGTATTGTAACTTTTGAACTTCATTCGTGAAAAATACTAATATCATTATTTCCTAAATAATCTTCTAATACTGGGGGATCTATTTGAAAATAAGATGTTCCCCTCCAATCTCCATATAAACAAGTATGACAATTGGTTAAAATCATTGCCACCTTATACATTTCATTAATATCTTGTAATAATATTTTCTGATTTTTTTTATAATCAAGAAATGCAAATTCTTGAATGATCTTATTAAAACCCCATTCAACAGATATTCGTAAGGCACCCATGATATTGTTGATGTTTTGTCTCTCTTGATGCCCTGCCATTTCATGTGCAGTATATGGTCTAAGGAGAAATTCCCTTAGGCATAAGCTTGATCTCCATAAATAACAAAATGTTGGTTGCCAAAAACAGCATTTTCAGCAAGCTCATCATAAAGTCCAGAATCTGTAAATATTCCAGCATCATGGCGTCGGCCTTCATAAGCTCCCTTTAGGCTGACACAAATGCCATCTGGGCAAATTACAGACTGATATTCTACAGAATGGGTCTTCTTGTGTCCAGAATAAAAAATCTCCTGAGTGATTGTTGGTCGACAAATTGGCCTTGAAGTCCCATCAATAAAACCCCAACAATTTTGTAGAGGGCAACCTTTCTGAGCAATTGCCTAAAAATAATAGGGTTTTAATTAAATTAATTTACGTAAAAAATTGCAAAAAATTCTTTTAAAGAAAAAAAAATTAGGTAGCAGTATTTAAAAACTATCAAAAGTCTCTTACCTATGAATATTCATTAAACTTTTGCAAGTTTAGATACTGTACATTTTGTAAATTTTCCAGCAAATGGCCTTTATTGTTAAATATAATTGATGACGTCATATTAAAAATATTGGAAATTGTTGTACCTACTGCATATACCAAATACTGGTTCTAAATCTACTAGCCTATTTGGGTATGCCAGTCTCCTTAGAAGCACACAGAGATCATGTACACCTGCAGAATAAAAATAATAGTTTCTATTAGCATTACCTTTAGGTACTGTTACATACAAACAATTACCTACCTGGAATAGTTACTCTATCTCCAGTGGTTTTGGTTTCTGGTATACCCAAACCTCTTGATAATGTATGCAGATCATCTTTTTTAAACCTGAATAGATTTTTGCATTCTAAATTGGATAAGTTGTCCAAGTTAAAACGGCCATAAAGTAGACTTCTGTTCCCCAAGTTCTCCTAATCATGGAGAAAGTGTAAAACCAAGGCCAACATCATCAAAATATCTAACATATTATACATAAGATACAGAAAAACTACAAAAAAATAAAAACTCGCGCACAGAATAAAGAAAAACCATATAAAAAGACACAATAAAGTTGGGTTAGGTGAATTTTCAATGGATTGAAATATAAACAAACGACAAACCCGGAAATTGCCTTAACTCTTTTTAAGATGCAATGAAATACGTTAACGTTTATGTGCTGCCTTAAGTGTCTAACATACGATGACGATGCGACGGTTGAAGGTATAGGTATTTATTTAGCATCGGTGTAGTGCGTGTACCGGGTGGACAACTAAGAACGGCCGCCGACCATATCTCAGGAATGGATTATAGCACAGGTTCGGGAAAAACAATTGTATGCCAAAAGTGGCCACGACAAACTCTTGGAAATTATTTTCAGAATTCTAGGTTCACCGCTAGAGGGCATATTTGACAGTTAAAATTTTAGCATTCAAATTTTTTCAAAATTTACTCAATTAAAGGGGCATATTAAATATTATAATCAGATTCCTCGACAAATTCTGCATATTTTTTATACGACAAGTTTTAGTTTATGTCCTCAAATAAGGGGTGGGGGAAAGAGAGAACTTTGTTACGAAAAAAACGCCTTTAATTCCGGTTCTGCTTGACCGATTTCAATAAACTTGATTTTGTTTGAAAGCGCTTTTGTTAAACAATGAAAAATTTGTAAATTTGAAACAATCTGATTAATAACATAAATGCTAGAGGGCGCAGTTGAATTTTTTTTAAATATTGTTTTTTTCGTTACAATTTTAAATAATAATAACTTACTAACCTAGATTAACCTAACATAAGGTAACCTAAGTGTCGTTACATACTATAAGAAAAACACCCGGCCCGGGTCTTTAACGGTTCGAGTGTTTTTCGTATAAATCGTACCAGGGCATTTAAACATATTAGTCTTTTCACACTATACAAGAAACGGAGTAACGCCCGGGCCGAGACCGAATACCTATCGGATCCCTGCTGCTTCGTCCGAGTCTCGGACCGGGCATTTCACCGTACCGAGACTAAAGTGGGGCATTGGGGTAAATATATCACTACACACTGTTCCTGTAGTACTCGAACGCAGTGATCCGAGAGCATCTGGGTTGTACTACACTATGACGTCCGAACGGGAAATTGACATAGACGTGCTAATAAGTTTGGTAGAAGATTTTCCTGTAATTTGGAACAAAAGTTCGGAGGAATATAAAGACAGGAATAAAACAAGAGATGCTTGGAGAGAGATCTGCATCAAACTGGATGGAAACTTCGACCAATTAGATGCCGTGGAGCGCAAAGAATTTGGTGAGTACATTTGGCTATATTATATTATTATTTTGTTTTATATGTCCACTACAAGTTATTGAAGCTCATATAAGATTTATAAATTTTATTATTATTGTGAAATAAGTAGAGTTCTTACAATAGCCTTTTTGGTGTGCGTCATCGTTTGTGACGTATATCCGGGTTTTCGGCATGTCGTTTATTATATTTGCTATATTGACATTTAGCTAACCTTAAATTTGATACATAAAATAATCAGGATCGTATTCAGCCATATTCGAAAATGATATGAAATTAATAATACTTGGGATATGAAAACACTGCAAAATAAAACAAATTGTATATTCAATTTACATATTAAAATAAATTTTCATTAGTAAATATAGTCCTGCAAAAGAATTATACAGCCTGTTCAATTAAGTCTGCACCATGTGGAACCCTATTTTATTCTAAAGTTTTATGGAAAAAGGTATTCTTCACTTATAATTCTTATTGTTAGTGAATTTCATTGTTTTATTTGTTTAAATGTGGCCACTGTCTTATTGATGTCTTTACTGACCTCATGTACTTGATCTTCATTAAAATATGTACAGGTGGTGTATTGAAAATTTATGTATATATGTATTTTGACATTCACTGAGACCTAAAAGATCTATTGGGCCCCCTTACTTCTACATAGTTTCTGAGGAGAGTCTCAGGAATGTTGTCAAAAGCTCCTAAAGCTCCTCGGATATATTGAATATTTAACAAAATAGATATTCCCAATGCATCTGAAACGCGCTGAAACACAATAGATAAAAATAAAATATTTAAACAATCCTAATGAAATAGGATTAACTTGATTTATATTAATTTCACTTATTGTTATATAAAAAATACTTACTTGGTGCACTGAAGTTAAAGGTATCAATGGTTTACCAGCTTCTTTTTCTAATTGAAAATATTTAATAACTTTCAAAATAAGTTGCTGCTCTTTTTCCGTGTATCTAGGCATATTTTTGTATTATTTAAGAAATAAAATGCTAACAATAATATTAATATTCACTTTACATAAATAATCATGAACAACAAAGTACAGACCTGACGAGAACTGTCAGTGGGACATTAGAAAAAGACGTAACCTACGAAGGGAACGTCTACACAGAATTTTGAACGATATAAATTCGCCCGATTGATAGGTCGCGCTTGCACGTAAACTAAACATCAACCAATCAAATTTGTCTGTCAAAGATTAGGGTTAACGTTTGTAATACGTTTAAACAGTTCATTATTGTGATATTTTGATTAGGATTAATCACAGACCTGCCTTTTTTTCCATTTCTTTCACCGTAATGTGTTAGAAGGGCATTAACAATCGATGACGCACACCAAAAAGGCTATTGTAAGAACTCTATCTATAGTAATATTATGCAATTTATTAATCTAAATTTTTGAGTTTTGCCACGACACAGAGCCTTCATCTGTTACAAAATAGTCAGCTAAAACGTTTCGTATGCCAGTCCCAGCTTTTTGACCATGACTGATTTGATGTGTAGGTATATCATGAAAACCATCGGTTGAAACGGTGTCCTCAAAGTTATAACCGTCCTTTTCCCTTACAAAATTGTGAAGGACGACACATGCTTTAACAATATTAACCGCTAAGTCTGTATGGACATTAAGAGGACGATGAAAAATTCTCCACTTATTTGCCAGTATTCCGAATGTGCATTCCACATACCTTCTTGCTCGACAGAGGCGGTAGTTGAAAATTTTTTTTTTATAATTTAAGTCTTTCCCTGCAAATGGTCTAAGTAAATGAGTACTCAAGGCGAAACCTTCATCTCCGATAAAAAAGTAAGGTATGTCTGGATTTAATGAACCATAGAGGGGCCTAGGATTTGGTAACTGTAGTTTTTGAGTCTGAATGTTTTTCCACAAAGAACTTTCTTTAAAAACCGTTGAGTCACATTCACTTCCGTATGCACCAACGTCAACATAAATAAATCGATAGTTGCTATCAGCAACAGCCATCAGCACTACCGAAAAATAGCTGTTATAATTAAAGAACATGGACCCACTACCAATTGGTTTAATCATTCGGATATGCTTGCCGTCAACGGCTCCTATACAATGTGGAAAATTTGCTCTTTCTTCAAAACCTTCGGCTACATTTTGTAATAGTTCGCTATTAAGTTTAGGCAAAAATTCGTCGGTTAACTTTAACCAAATAATATTACAAACTTCTCGCACAATGTTCGCTATTGTAGATATTCCCATTCGATAACTGTAATGTAGATCTGTGAAATAACATCCACTACCGAGGTACCTGAAAAAGAAAGTAGGTAACTGTAATTGATCATAGTTTTAGTAGGAAAATGGCCCTTGGTGAAATTTTCTAAATTATTGATATGTTCACACACACACACGATATGCGAATTGTCAATCTTTAAAATGGACAATTTTGTTGGAATTTTTATTTTCAAACTGATAATTACAACATATCAAAAATTTATAAAATTTCATCAAGGGTCATTTTCCTACTAAAAAGCGCGGGGTCCTTTGACTTGTTCACTATGTTCACCTTGAAGTCACACAAATTTTACACGATTCTCTTATTGCAGGTACATTGGTTTTGAAACGTTGGACAAATATTCGAGACCAATGGATGAAGTGGAAAAAGAGGGTAAACGACGTAAAAAAATCAGGAGCAGGAGCATCAAAAATAAGAAAGTATATTTATTCTGAACAATTAAAGTTTCTGGAGAAAATTCCGACCCACAGACCAACAGAATCTAATATTCCAAATGAAGGCGAAGAACAACACGAAAGTGAAAACGATTCACAACAAAATACGAACCAAGCTTCTGGCACCCCTGCAACAGAAGTAGCACCAGAAAAAACAACTACCAAACGTCGTGATGGTGCTCACAGAGTAACCCAAGGTGCAAACAAAAAGCGTAGAATGGACGAGTTTGAATTGCGAATGCTGAAAAGCTTGGAGTCAGATCAGCCGCAAGACCGGCACTTACTCTTTTTTAAAGGCGTCCTACCTTCTATTCAAGGTTTCAATGACTCCCAAACTATTGACTTTCAGATGGGAATTTTACAGTTGGTAAAAAACATTAAATCGGGAAATCCTCATCTGCCGGCTGTCAACCAACAAACGCCTCTCTACAGAACTACGCTACACAATCCATATCCTCCAGCGCACCCTCTACCTCAGCAACATTTTATACCTGGGACACAAGACAACAGTCAAGCTACGGCTTTTAATAATACACAGACACAGTCCAATATGTTAACTGCAGCAACAACACATTACCAAGAAGAGTATACTCGTCAAACGTCAACACCTCTTTCAACAGAAGCAGGTACACCCTCCTCACTTTCTTCATTCTTGGATATGGATTTTTAATACAGTTGTTGTTATTAACTCAATAATAAAGCTTATTTTTTAGTAATAATTAATGAAACTTCCCAACTTACCTTAATGTTACTGCCAACATTTCTATTGGTGGAATACAATTTCTTAAGTGGGTATTTTCTTTCTGGATATGAGGTTCTAGGTACTTTAGTAGTTCATCAAAAGTAGAAATAGACATTCGAAAGTAATTGAAAAATTTCACATTATCTTCCCTTAGCTGGGAAAATAGTGTCTGAAATGTACCAACAATATACCGTTGTGCAACTATTGGATGAACCCAAACAGTTCTCAATTTTTTTGTTTTGCGACGATGTCTTAATAAAGAAATAATAATCATTTTCTTACGTCTGTCCATGAACACTGAATACTCCACTGATACTGAAAATGATGTGGTGAGGTCTCCGGATCGAGAGAAATCGGATAAACAGGTATGCGGTGTGTAAAATTCATACGAAAAACACTCGGACCGTTAAAGACCCGGGCCGGGTGTTTTTCTTATAGTATGTAACGACACTAACTTCCACAGTGTGATGCAGAGTTGGAAGAAAAAACACAACTTTCCTTTCACACCTCGTAAATGGGTAAGAAGATTTATCAAACACCATCAATACATTTCTTCCTTAAAAATCAACATATATATGCCGTGAAGAAGAAATCATAAACATCCATCCATTGGATTCAGGAGAAAAAGCTTTAAATTTAAGGCATAATTCAGTTGGGGCGATAATTTTGTCGGGTAGTGTAGTAATATTAATAATAATTGAATAATGTTGTCCAATGAAAATCACAACATGTATATGAAGAATTTTCAAGATAATTGAATGGTTACTCTATGACTTTAATCACCTTTTACTAAAAGCGATTTCAAGTGATGATAGGCGCAGGTTTTTCTTCAGTATAAGCTAACAAATGTTTTTATAGATTTCAAGCAAATATCACATTTTAAAGGATTTTTCATTTGTATGGATACGCAAATGAGTATGCAGCGTACTTTTCTGTGCAAAAGATTTTGAACAAATATCACATTTGAATGGTTTTTCGCCTGTGTGACTTCGATTATGCACTGTTAATTGATAAGCAGTTGACAGAGATTTTGAACAAACTTCACATTTGAAAGGTTTTTTGTCTGGATGAAAACGTGAATGTTTTTTTAAATTACTTTTCAGAACAAAAGATATTGGGCAAATTTCACAAGGTTTTTTGCATGTGTGACTTCGAATATGACCTGTTAATTGATAAGCACTTGAAAGAGATTTTAAACAAATTTCACATTTGAAACGTTATCGCCTGTATGGATACGTAAATGTGTTTTTAAATTACTTTTCAGTGCAAAAGATTTTAGGCAAACTTCACATTTGAAAGGTTTTTCGCCTGTATGGATACGCAAATGTTTTTTTAAATTACTTTTCAGTGCAAAAGATATTAGGCAAATTTCACATTTGAAAGGTTTTTCGCCTGTATGGATACGCAAATGTCTTTTAAAATCAATTTTCTGTGCAAAAGATTTTGAACAAATATCACATTTGAATAGTTTTTTGCCTGTATGGATGCGCACATGTTTAACTAAAGTAAATTTGTGTGAAAAAGATTTTGGGCAAATGCCGCATTTGTATGGTTTTTCGCCTGTGTGACTTCGATTATGCACCATCAATTTTTGAGCACTTGAGAGAGATTTTGTACAAATTTCACATTTGAAAGGTTTTTTATCTGCATGAAAATGTAAATGTGTTTTTAAATTAATTTTCTGTGCAAAAGATTTCAGGCAAATTTCACATTTGAAAGGTTTTTCGTCTGTATGGATATACAAATGTGTTTTTAAAGCACTTTTCAGTGCAAAAGATTTTAGGCAAATGTCACATTTGAAAGGTTTTTTATCTGCATGAAAATGTAAATGTGTTTTTAAATTAATTTTCTGTGCAAAAGATTTCAGGCAAATTTCACATTTGAAAGGTTTTTCGTCTGTATGGATATACAAATGTGTTTTTAAAGTACTTTTCAGTGCAAAAGATTTTAGGCAAATTTCACATTTGAAAGGTTTTTCGCCTGTATGAATATGTGAATGTTTATTTAAATTAGTTTTCAGTGTAAAAGATTTTGAACAAATTTTACATTTGAAAGGTTTTTCGTCTGTATGGATATGCAAATGTCTTTTTAAATTTTTTTTCAGTGCAAAAGATTTTAGGCAAATTTTACATTTGAATGGTTTTTCCCTTGTATGTGTATGCAAATGTATGTTTAAATTATGTTTAGATGAGAAGTGTATTGAGCAAACGCAGCATTTGAATTTTTTCCCTGTAGGGGAGCTTGAATTTTTAATTGAATGGTCCATGTTTAGAAAACGCTTCAAACAAATATTACATTCACTTGGCTTGTCAGATTTTGAACACTTACAAATATTGTCACTTAAACCAACTTCACCTCCAAGTGGTGACTTGAAATTATCAATAACATTAAGTTGATGTTGAAGATTCAGTGTGTCCTGCAATTTTTGTTTAATTTCAGGAGCTTCAGTTTTGGTATTGTTGATTCTTATTTTGTTGGATTTATTTATATACATCTTCCTCTGTTTTAAGCCATGATTAGTAGAGAAATGACAAAAATATTCAACTTTCTTTTTGTAAAGATTTCCACAAATTTCACATATGATAATTCCAGTTGAAGAATTCCATTTTATATAATTTCCATTTAAGAACTTTTCTGTAATGAATAAATATATTGGAATAACAGAATTTAAAAAGAAATTGAAATTAGTTATAGAAGATTTATTTATATGGAACTAAACAAAGTATCAATACTTTTTGTATTTGAATCTTTTTCAATAAAGAACCAACTATCTGCTTAGATTATACTTTCAATAGAATATATGATTAATTAAAACTTCAACCAAGTAAACACAAGCCAACTTTTTTCATTTGCAATAAATGAAAGTTTCATTTGCACACTAATTCAAGCTTTGATCGTTAAACAGACTAGACCTGCTATATACTGACAACACACTTTGTTCACAACCAACGTCTAAATTGATTCTTTTATTCCAAACACATACAGCAAAAGTCACTCATTCCAATAACAGTGCTGTGTTGTATAAGAATTTAATTTAATGGAAATATTCATCTTAGCCTCGATTTATTTATTACTTGAAGAATGAATTTTAGTTCCCCAGATATTGAATTATTATCATGTATAGTTAAACATTGTTTATTTTCTGTTATTAATATAAATTTGTTTTCTCATTAGAATAGGTAAATAGTATTTATATATCAAATGATAGGACAATAGGAAGCCCAGAACTGTAAAACTGTTCAGAACTTGCTGCTTACCTGTGAAAGGTGAGCAGCAAGTTCTGAACACTTATACTTTATTTTTTGCATACACATACACATTGATCCACCATCTTGTCAAATTATTTAACCAATAGGTAGATAAAGCATCCTTAATTAATCCACATTAAAAATGTAAATATTCAATATGATCAGTTTTGTCACATTTGCTGAAAAATGCAGAATTTTCAAAACCTTTAAATTGACATTCTGTTAATAAACATTCATTCATGTTTCTAATGAAATTTTGTGTATTGTCAGAGATTACATAAATTGCTTTTTATCCATTTATCTCAATTATATAATAATTATTAAAGAACATATTGAGGAACCACAAAAAAATTCAAATAATTGGATGGTTATTAGATTTAAATAATATGACAAGGCAACATCTGTGGAATCAAGCAAATTAAATAAATAAACTTAGACATTGAAGTTTATGTTGGTATAGGATAATATGTCTATTTACTCTTCTAGTATATTATTAATTGTTCGGAGAATTCAAGGTACCTACTCTTGGAAATAGAAATAAGGATGCTCCAGAAATTGTAACAAAATATACTGTGAAGATAACTTCCTTGAAAATTCAATGTTACATCAACTCACAGTTGAAATCTCAAGTTTTGAGACCTCTAAGACTATGAAATAAAGTTTTATGATGCAAATAAGAATTTTTAGTATTTGTAGGAGGTAATTATATCCACATAGAGCTTTGAACATTTTTTTATAAAAGCATCGATTATATTAATGGTAACTATATATGGAAATATGGTTATTATCAATAACTTGATACAAATTACTTATCAAATTTTACTCACCTCTTAACTTAGGTTATATTCACATAAAGCTTTGAACAGTTTTTATAAAAGCATCGATTACATTAATAGTAACTATATATGGAAATATGGTTATTATCAATAACTTGAGACAAAATACATATTACTCATCAAATTTTACCCACCTTTTAACTTAGGTGGCTTTCTTTGCTCGTTTCTTTGTTTCCTTTTTGAATATTTCATTCTAGTTTTAATTTTGTATGGATTCATTTTAATTATGGGTCCAATATTTAAATCTTCAGTATTCTCTTGTTTAATTGAACTGGTAATTTTTCCAAATAAATTACTTTGAAAATTTAAAGTATGAATCTGTCCATCAAATTCATGTTTGATATCGATAATTTCCTCCATACATTCCTTGAAATTAACCTTAATTTCTTGCTTTGTTTCCATTACAGCGTTGTTCCTAGGGAAATTTTTTTGGTAACAAATATATGCAAACATCCACGCAAAATGTGCTGTGAATAGAATGCTAAAAAATGTAATAGAGTTTTATTTTTCTTCTTCTTTTTATATACAATTCGATTTGGTCATAGTGTATAAATTTCCTATAAATTCATACATGGGTTCGCTCCCGCGTCTATTGTTTTACGAGTCGTATCGATCCGACCCGAACGTGGTACCTTTGGAGTCGATAGGACCATATTCTCTCTCTCTACTTGTGACTGTGGAAGTGTGAGCAACTAAGTTCATTAGTTTTTTATAATGTTTAAATATTAACTGCAATAGTTCATTCTTTTGTATTAAAGGTGACTCAAATAATGTATAATAAATTAGAGTCAGTGATTTGTCCAGGTATAGGTACTGTAAGTACAGTGAAATTTATCCACTCTTAAATTCACATTTATATTTTAACCGGTATGGTCGCGCTGTTGCCATTCGGGACTTGTGTGCCAACCATCTTTAGATTTTCACATTTATGCAATCCCTATTAAGATTTGGAACAAGGAAGCGCTCTCTGATCTGTTTCCTACAGCTATTGGTAATTTAATATATATCCATAATGGATGCACTTGTATTGTTTTTTTATTGTCAGTATTACCTTTATTGATCTCGATTGTCACTACAGTTAAATATTTAGTCATGTTAAATATCAGTTAGTTAAATACTGCATTTTATTTCTTCCTACCACCTACATCAGATTATTCAAAGTTGCTGGCGCTTTTGCCAGCTGGTCCTTCGTAGCTTTGTTTATTTAATCTCTGCCAATTGGACTTGGCCAGCTTAATCTTGAAGCCGCTCAAGACATGTGCTAAGGAATCAAACCAGCAAACTTCGTTACGGCGAACTCCTTGAATTAAGCACATAGTTTTTGTTGGTCCTTCGAGCCGGATCTATCTGTCATATTGACATCTCTCCTGTTGTTTGGCCATAGCTGTCATTTTCTACTATTAATTCAACTTGATACCCTTAACATTCTGTGCATTGATTGTATACTTTCGTGTGTGTCCGTGGAAACCATCATCTTAGTGCTTGTGAAAAACATTTTTTGAAAATACTTTATCGCGAAAGAACAAAATCGAACATTTCGGTAAAATTTGAGCGTATTGGCAACAGCGCGTGAAGAATCGCATGGCGACGTCTTGACGGTTGGAGTTTGGTTTGTGTTTACATCGACACCTGCCTTTAAGTAGGGGGGTAATCTTCCACGTTTTGCCGACAACTGTATCTACATTTTTTATCAACGATTTCTGTCTAAGCATTTAAAAATTTATGATTTGTGTGCTATTTCTTTTAATGTTAAAGATACTATTTTCAATTTATTTGGTATAGAAAATTATTATATTTTCTTATTTGTAACATAATATGTGGAATTAAGTATTTGAAATTCTTTTTCACGCTTTCGATCTTGCTATCGTAGAATCTTTATAATAATAATTCGATCTATTTCACTTGTGTTTAGTGAATTGAATTTTTATGTTTGAGTTTTGAATTTTAATGTAATTTAAACTATTTTGAGTTTATTGCTACATGAGTTTACGATGTAAAAAAGTAATTCATAACCTTTTGAAGTATTGATATAATAGGTATGTTGTCAATTTCTTAAAGATTTCGTTTGGATATTTACTACACTGTAAAAAATTATTGATGGTATTTTTATTTTTTGAAATATGTATGCATTACTTTGAAAACAGATATTGTTTTACATTTAGATGCCTTCATTCTAGGTATTTATTGAACGGTTTTTATGGTATCCTTTACATTTATGAATTTTCTCTATCTATTAAGTACTCGCTCACATACGAATCTACACTGTAAAAATTTGTTGATATGCTTTATCTTTTTGAAATAATTTGCGGATTAATCTGAAAGTTATTTATGTATTTTCGTAGGCAACTTTCTACACTGAAAAGTTTTATTCACTTTTAGTTTCAAATTTGTGTTTATAATATAGTTGAGTTTCAAATTGGGTTGGTTATACCTAGATTTAATTATGGCCTTAATTCATTTAAAAAATAAACGACGCGGTTGTAAATCGCAATTAACTCGTATTGAAAGATTCATAGAGGAGCTCGATGGTTCCGAAGAAATTTATTTACTTAACGTGAAACTTAAAAATATCTCTGGTCATTATGACACTTATCAAGAAATTCAATTGGAAATTTCTTCTTTAGCTAACACCGATGAAGATGGTACCTCTTCAGATGGTGTTGTTGAGAACGTAGTCGCGGATCGGTTCGAATCGTGTATTGCTAAACTTGAACTTCTTATCGGAAATAAACAAAAAGAAGTACTTAATGCTCATACTTCTGAATCGAACGATGTATCCAATGTCGTTTTACCGAAAATTAATATTAAGCCGTTTTCTGGCTCGGCACAAGAGTGGCCATCTTTCATCGATCTTTTTTCAGCACTAGTCCTCAATAATAATAAATTAAAATCAGATGGTGAAAAATTTTATTATCTTAAAGGTCTTTTACGCGGGCCTCCGTTGGAAATGATTGACTCTTTGGGAGTAACCAACCAGAATTTGAATATTGCTTTAAACATTCTTAAAAATGCGTATGACGATAAGTATAAGCTTCTGTACTCTTTGTTCCAAACCTTAGTGGATCAAAATCCCGTTTCTAAAAGCACTCCTTCTGAGTTGCGCGAATTCCAAGTATCTACTCGTAAAACATTTGATTTGATTAAAAATCTACAACTGGCACCGGAAGTGAACTTCGAGTCATTGATAATATTTTTGATGGAGCAAAAACTTGATTTTAACTCCAGAAGAGCCTTTGAAAGTGAGCGGAAACCGGAAGTTATTCCTACCGCGGAATACTTTTTCGACTTCTTACAGAAACGTCAATCAATGTTAGAAAATTTAAACCTCTTTGAAACCAATAAAAAGGTTAAATCTCAAACTAAACATACTGATTCTAGCAGAAATAGAGTAACACTTGTTTCTAGTTCAAATTCTTCTAATAGTAATAATCATTCACATATATCACGAGCCGGGGCTAACAAACCTAGCTGTCTTCATTGTTCGGATCCGTCTCATTCTATATACGGTTGTTCTAAATTCATGTCGTTATCACCTCAAGATCGATACCAGTTTGTTAAAACCAAAAAGCTTTGTATTAACTGTCTGAACGGTAGCCACATTACTGCTAATTGTAAATCTCTTAGAAGATGCGTGACTTGTAATAAGTCCCATCATAGTTACTTACATTTCGATAACCATAATCAATTGTCAAATAATTATCACAATCAACATTCTTCTAGAGCTGCCAATGCCGGAAATTCAAATGCATCCTCTCCGTCCTATGTAAATACTCCTCCCAATACTACTAGTAGATCTAATTTTTTAAATTCTTCTTTATCAACTCAACCACCTGGAGTTCCGAATTCGGTGTCACCCCAAACTGTTTTAACTGCGATGTCCGTTAAGGATAATATAGTACTTTTACCTACGGCCCTGGTGAATGTCAACGGTTCACATGGCCGGTCCTTCGTTGCGAGAGCTTTGCTGGACTCAGCTAGCCAAATGAGCGTTATCAACCGCAGCTTTGCCCAAAAATTGAATATACCTTCACGAAAACAAACTCTAAGCATTTCTGGCTTGGGTAGTAATAATTGCACTCATAGTGGAGAAGTGATTGATATCACATTCACTTCTCAAGTTGCAACTCACAATAAATTTAGTATTTCTTGCTCGGTTATAGATAAAATAACAAATAATTTGCCTCAATTTACTATATCCCCTTCTAACTTGAAAATTCCTACTCAAATAGAGTTGGAACTTGCCGATCCTTTATTTTTTGAATCTGGCCCAATAGACCTTCTCATTGGCTGTGATTTGTACCACTTCCTGCTTAAAGCGACCGTGATTAATACGGGTCCCACTTCGCCTTCCTTCATAGATACGCAACTTGGGTATGTTATAGCCGGTCCTATCCAATTAGACAGGTTTGGGCGGCCAACTAGTTTAAATAAATATGCTTCTTCATTTTTAACTGTTTGTAATGATCAATACGATCAAAATAATAAACTCCATCTAGCAATGGAAAAATTTTGGGAGCTCGAAGAAATCTCTGAAAGTCAATCGCAATGCTCCAGCGACGAATTCGTGGAACAATTATTTCATGATACAACGGTGATTCTTCCCTCCGGTCGTTATCAAGTGAATATGCCGCTCATTGAAAATCATTCTAAAAAATTAGGTCAGTCATTTGGTATAGCCTCCCAACGTTTCGCTTCTCTTGAGAAGAAATTCAAGTATAATCCTGCTCTTTTTGCGGAATATCAAATAGTTATTTCCGAATATATCTCACTCGATCACGCTCAAGTAGTACCTTTGTCTTTTTATAACTCTATAACTAACGAGTTCAAATATTTCATACCTCATAGGGCGGTGATACGCGAAGATAGCGCATCCACCAAACTCCGAGTAGTGTTTGATTTTTCTTCTAAAACAGATTCTGGCCTTTCCCTTAATGATTTAACCTCTAAGGGTTATCAGGTTCAAGATAATCTTTTCGACATACTATGTAGATTCAGGTGTTATAAATATGTCCTCTGTGCCGACATTAAGATGATGTATCGATATATCGACATAAATCCTTCGCAAAGACATTTGCAAAATATTTTGTGGAGAGACAGTCCCAATGACTCGTTCAAATGTATTCAGTTATCTCGCCTAAGTTTCGGGCAAAACTGTTCCCCCTTCTTAGCTACCCGAGTCCTAAAGGACATTGCTTTAAACAACCCAGATTGCCCTAAGGCGCAGCACGCTATCCTTCATCAGACTTACATGGACGATATTTTAACCGGGACTAATAATAAAAATGACTTACCTATTTTTTATAATGAATTGAATAGCATGTTAGGACAACATGAATTTCAACTACATAAGTGGCAGTCTAACTCTTTTGAATTTTTAAAATCAATAAATGAATCAGCTAATGCTAACGTTGATCGTAGTTTTGACGATTCGTCAAGTACGATTTTGGGGCTTAAATGGAACCCTACTTCTGATTGTTTACATATCAAAACTGCACGTTTATCAGATAATTCTGCTTTAACTAAAAGAAAGATACTGAGCGTCCTTGCTAGTACCTTTGATCCGCTTGGAATCGTTAATAACCTGACCGTCTCGGGAAAACTCCTAATGCAATCATTGTGGAAGTCACAGATTGGGTGGGATGTCCCCATTTCTGACACATCCATAATTAACCAGTTTGAAAAATTTCAATCATCGTTATCCGAGTTGGCTCATCTTCAGGTTCCCAGGCATCTGTTTGAAAATAAGGTTGTTGTGTCTTGTTCCCTTCATGGATTTTGTGATGCTAGCCAACAGGCATATGGCGGCTGCCTCTATTTAGTAGTGGTTTACTCTGACAATTCTAGATCTTCTCGATTGATTACCGCTAAATCAAGAGTAAATCCGTTGAAAAAGAAATTAACTATTCCCAGGCTAGAGCTGTGTGCGATGGAACTCTTGTCCATTTTAACTAGTAAGATAGTTCAAATTTTTTCTGTATCTATACAACTCTCTTCTATAAATTTATGGTCCGATTCCCAGGTGGCCCTTTGTTGGGTGAAACGAAATGCAAATGATTTTTCTCCTTTTGTTTCCCGTCGTGTGTTAATTATACAAAATAATAGTGAAAATTTTATTTGGAGACATGTCAAGTCTCATTTGAACCCCGCCGATTTATTGTCTCGCGGTAAATTTTCTCCCCAAGTCTCTCCTTTCTGGTTCGAGGGTCCCCCGTTTTTAATCGAGGTAAAAGAAGTGGATACAATGGACTCGTTTGAACCTATAGTCGATTTGCCCGAATGCAAAAAGATCAATTTGACCGTAACCCGGACTATCCCAAGCTTTTGGGAGTCAATATTTTCCCGATTCTCAAATTTTAATACTCTGGTGAGGGTCATAGCTCAAATATTCAAATTTGTAAATCTAATTAAAAAACAACCTAGAACGGTTGGACATCTATCCACTGAAGATCTAAGGGTTGCCCATGATTTTATAATTAGAGAACTTCAACGTAAACACTTTGCGAAAGAGATTCATTGTCTGAAAACAAACACGCCCATTGTAAATAAAAAGCTCATCCCTTTGAATATTTTTATGGATAACGACGATCTATTGAGAGTAGGTGGTCGTCTGCAATTCTCTTCCTTGCCCTTTAATCAAAAGTTCCCGCTATTATTACCCCAGGATGATCATGTTGTTAATTTGCTGATTACTCGTGAACATCGGCGTCTTGGTCATAGCGGTGCCCAAAATGTTTTAGGCAATTTACGACTACAATATTGGCCAATGAATGGCACCCGTCTCATCAAAAAATTAATTAAAAAATGCGTGACCTGTTTCCGATTCAATGCCCAAGTTTCTTCGCAGATAATGTCTCCCCTACCACTTGATCGTGTACAAGAATCTCGTCCATTTCACAAAACTGGCCTAGATTTTGCTGGACCCATTTTAATTAAATCTTCTTCCTTAAGGAAAGCTCCCAGACAAAAAGCGTACATCGCTATTTTTATATGTATGGTGACTAAGGCTGTCCATATTGATCTGGTGAGTGATCTTTCTTCAGAAGCTTTTATTGCCGCCTTGAAAAGATTTGTTAGTCGAAGAGGAAATCCTCACACCATATATTGCGATAATGGTTCTAATTTTATTGGGGCTCGAAACCAGTTAAGGGAGCTCTCCCGTTTTCTGCAATCTTCTGACAATATTCGTAAGATACAGTCTTTTTTATCCGTCACTGAAATTTCTTGGAAATTTATCCCACCCCGTTCGCCCCACTGGGGTGGATTATGGGAAGCGGCAGTGAAAAGTGCCAAAACCCACCTCACCAAAATTATAGGTTCTTCTTGTCTGACCTTCGAGGAACTTTCCACCGTCCTGACCCAAGTTGAAGCTATCTTGAATAGCAGACCATTATACCCCCTTTCTAACGATCCCAACGATCTGACTTCCCTAACTCCTGGTCATTTTCTGATCGGAGGTGCATTGATTGCGTATCCCGACCGTGACCTATCAACTAAACCTGTTAATAGATTAACCCTTTGGGAAAATTGCATTAAAATGAAACAGGAATTCTGGAAACGATGGAGCACTGACTATCTGCATCGACTGCAGCATCGACCCAAGTGGTGCAGACCTTCAATTAACCTTCAGATTAACCAACTTGTGCTGGTGCAAGCTGAAGATCGTCCTCCCTTGAACTGGCCCCTTGCCAGAGTAGTGGATTTACTTACTGGTAAAGATGGCAAGGTCCGTGCCGCCCGAGTGAAAACGCAAGATGGCGTATATACTCGCCCTATAACTAAACTTGCCCCTCTTCCTTGCGAAGATTGAGTTTCACAGAAAGGAACATTTATTTTAGTTTTCGTTATTTGAATTTTAACCTAACCTAACCTCTAACTTCGAGGAAAATCCTTTTTTCATTCCCCCCCCCCAGTATGTATAAATTTCCTATAAATTCATACATGGGTTCGCTCCCGCGTCTATTGTTTTACGAGTCGTATCGATCCGACCCGAACGTGGTACCTTTGGAGTCGATAGGACCATATTCTCTCTCTCTACTTGTGACTGTGGAAGTGTGAGCAACTAAGTTCATTAGTTTTTTATAATGTTTAAATATTAACTGCAATAGTTCATTCTTTTGTATTAAAGGTGACTCAAATAATGTATAATAAATTAGAGTCAGTGATTTGTCCAGGTATAGGTACTGTAAGTACAGTGAAATTTATCCACTCTTAAATTCACATTTATATTTTAACCGGTATGGTCGCGCTGTTGCCATTCGGGACTTGTGTGCCAACCATCTTTAGATTTTCACATTTATGCAATCCCTATTAAGATTTGGAACAAGGAAGCGCTCTCTGATCTGTTTCCTACAGCTATTGGTAATTTAATATATATCCATAATGGATGCACTTGTATTGTTTTTTTATTGTCAGTATTACCTTTATTGATCTCGATTGTCACTACAGTTAAATATTTAGTCATGTTAAATATCAGTTAGTTAAATACTGCATTTTATTTCTTCCTACCACCTACATCAGATTATTCAAAGTTGCTGGCGCTTTTGCCAGCTGGTCCTTCGTAGCTTTGTTTATTTAATCTCTGCCAATTGGACTTGGCCAGCTTAATCTTGAAGCCGCTCAAGACATGTGCTAAGGAATCAAACCAGCAAACTTCGTTACGGCGAACTCCTTGAATTAAGCACACATAGTGTGCTGGAGCGGAGTGAGAGCGGCGTATCAATCACGTGATACCGGAGCGTTTGGAGTGAGAAAGTCTATCTCGAACGCGTTGGAGCGGATTTGAGTAATTTAGAGTGTTTAAAAATAAGGTAACCTCACTTCTTTTATCTACTTTTATAATTTATTTATTTTGTTGCTCGTCTTTTATCTTTATCACTAGTGTGTAATTTTATAACCTAAAGTGTCAACTGAAAATAATTATGCTCAAGAATATTTCTAAAAATTGGCAAAATTTAAGTATTTTCTTTTTTTGTGAAACAGACTTACATTTAGTTCAAGATAATAACCTTTACAGTTTAAAGTGCAAATATTTATCGTAAAATAGCATTAATTAGTGTTGAAAAAGTACCATTTTTTGAAATAAATTCGTGATTTTTGAAGTAATTTCTGAATGATCCAGCGAAATTTTTGTTCTAATTTGCTTTATTTAAGGTAAGCTATCAAACAAAATCAAAATTAACGCAAAATTCCGAGAGTCGCGAAGTCGACCAGAACCCCCGTATCTTTGAACGTTCGACCATTCGCGAGAACGTCGAATGGATTCTGTTCATACGAATGAATTCACACGAATCGAACCGTACTCGAAAATTCAAATAGCGATATCTTCCAAATACAGTGGCGAACTACTTTTAGATCTTATATGTGTCATTTTTTAGGTAAAGTGTAGTGTAGAGTAGTGTAAAAAGTACGTGACAGGAAGAAGACTACATGTAGTTTGTCAAGTTTGTGTTTATTTCCATTTTGTGGATCAGAAAACCTTCTTGTCGTATCTTCCGCCATTTCCTCAGCATCTTGCAAATCATCAATTAATTGATGCATAAAAGCTCAGTGATGGGTATTAATCGGTTAATAATTTTGGTAACCCCGTCATTGGTTAATAACTAGTTATTAACTATCATTTTTAAACAAAAAAATTGTTTATTGGATATTTGTGTTCTGAACATTATTACAAAAATTTTGACATAATTTAAGCTTATTTGAGATGTAAATAAAAGCTCCAGAATTCAGAAATCATCGACAGTCGCGTACGTCAGGAGTCTGCGCAATGCTATTTAATAGACCTGGAAAAATTATATATTTTAAAAAAGAAAATAAACAGATGACAACCATCAAGTGGTAACTATTTATTTTTAATTACAATACAAGAAAAATACAATGTCGATGATTATTTTACAGAAATAGCATTTAAATGTCAATTTCCATCCAAACATTTTATGTTCACTAGTACACTACCCTCCAAAAATTATCGCACCACCTATACAGTTCAACGTAAATTTTTTTTCAGAATCAATGGATGGATTCTTATGATTATTGATTTTCAAGGAAAAATTTTATTGATGGTTTTTTTATGAAAGTCAACGTTTTACCCATATACGGGGAGTGAAAAGAAAGTTGTGCTTTTTCTTCTAATTTTGCAACACCCTATGGAATTTATCAGAAACAATCACTATACATATCCCATTTACATTTTACGTTTTTATCCCTACTCTACATGTTTCTTCAAGAATAATCCCGATACGTCTGTTAATAGCAAAAAAGATGCACGCAAATTTAAATGTAACGAGTATTTTTATAACCATTTTAAATACGTAGGTGAAAACTAAAAAAGCAATAAGTAGGTACATAATTAATCCTTAAACAATCCTCTCAAAATTACCTAATAACGTGTATTTCTGTCAAAGTTTTTGATATCATGTAGGTAGGTACTCGTTTCATTAGTAACTATACATATTATATCAATAAAATTACGTCAAACTTAAAAATTGTGTATCCGCTTTGCGGTGACATATATATCGAGATGATCCTTGAACGAAAATGTAGATAAGGGATATCGTTATAACATAATGTAAATGGGATATGTGGAGATTGTTTCTGATAAATTCCATAGGATGTGCTGAAGAATTAAAAGAAAAAACAAAACTTCCCTTCCACACCCCGTATATGGGTAAGACGTTGACATTTATCAGAAACCATCAATACATTTCTTCCTTAAAACTCAACCTATACTGTGAAGAAGAAATCGTAAAAATCCATCCATTGGCTTTAGAAAAAAAACATTAAACTTAAGGCATAATTTGGTTGGTGCGATAATTTTGGAGCAAACATCACTTTTTAAAGGATTTTTCTCTTGTATGGTTACGTAAATGAATATTCAGCGTACTTTTCTGTGCAAAACATTTTGAGCAAATTTCACATTTGAATGGTTTTTCGCCTATATGGATACGTAAATGTCTTTTTAAATCACTTTTCAGTGCAAAAGATTTTAGGCAAATTTCACATTTGAAAGGTTTTTCACCTGTATGGATGCGCATATGTTGATTTAAAGTACTTCTACGTGAAAAATGTCTAAAGCAAATGGCGCATTGGTATGATTTTTCGCCTGTGTGACTTTGAGTATGCACTCTTAATTGTTGAGCAGTTGAATGAGATTTTGAACAAATAGTACAATTGAAAAGTTTTTCGCCTGTATGGATACGCAAATGTCTTTTTAAATCACTTTTCTGAGCAAAAGATTTTAGGCAAATTTCACATTTATGAAAGGTTTTTCGCCCGTATGGATACGCCAATGTTTTTTTAAATTACTTTTCAGTGTAAAAGATTTTGAACAATCATCACATTTGAATGGTTTTTCGCCTGTATGGATGCGCACATGTCTAACTAAATCACTTTTCTGTGGAAAAGATTGTGAACAAATATCACATTTGAATGGTTTTTCGCCTGTATGGATGCGTACATGTTGAGTTAAATTACTTTTCTGTGCAAAAGATTTTAGGCAAATTCCACATTTGAAAGCTTTTTCGCTTGTATGGATACGCGAATGTCTTTTTAAATTACTTTTCAGTGCAAAATATGTTGGACAAATATCACATTTGAATGGTTTTTCGCCTGTATGGATGCGCACATGTTTAATTAAAGCACTTTTCTGTGAAAAAAATTGTGGACAAATATCACATTTGAATAGTTTTTCGCCTGTATGGATGCGCACATGTTGAACTAACGTACTTTTGTGTGAAAAAGATTTTGGGCAAATGCCGCATTTGTATGGTTTTTCGCCTGTGTGACTTCGATTATGCACTATCAATTGTTGAGCACTTGAAAGAGATTTTGAACAAATTTCACATTTGAAAAGTTTTTCCCTTGTATGGATATGCAAATGTCTTTTCAAATTTCTTTTCTGTGCAAAAGATTTTAGGCAAATGTCACATTTGAATGGTTTTTTGTTTGTATGTGTATGCAAATGTATATTCAAATTATGTTTAGATGAGAAGGATCTTGGGCAAACGCTGCATTTGAATGATTGTTTTCCTGTAGGATAGCCTGAATTTTTAATTGAATGGTCTGTGGTTTGATAACGTTTCAAACAACTGTTACATTCACTTGGCTTTTTGTCAGATTTCAAACACTTACAATTATTGTCACTTAAATCAACTTCACCTCCAAGTGGTGACTTGAAATTATCAATAACATTAAGTTGATGTTGATAATTTAGTGTGTCCTGTAATTTTTGTTTAATTTCTTTATCAGGAGCTTTAGTTTTGATATTGTTGATTCTTATTTTGTTGAATTTACTTATATACATCTTCCTCTGTTTCAAGCCATGATTAGTAGAGATATGACAAAAATATTCAACTTTTTTTTTGTAAAGATTTCCACAAATTTCACATATAATAATCCCACTTGAAGAATTCCATTTTATATAACTTCCTTTTAATAAATTTCCTGTAATGAATAAATACATTGGAATAACAAAATTTAAAAAGAAATTGAAATTAGTTATAAAAGAAGATTCATCTATATGGAACTAAACAAAGTAGTCAATACTTTTTGTATTTGAATCTTTTTCAATAAAGAAACAACTATGTGCCTAGATTAAAATTCAACAGAAAATATGATTTATTGAAACTTCATCCAAGTAAACACAAGCCAGCTTTTTTCATTTGCAATAAATGTAAGATTCATTTGCACCCTAATTCAAGGTTTGATCATTAAACAGACTAGCGACCTGCTATGCTGACAACACAGTTTGTTTACAACCAACATCTAAATCAATGATCTTATTCCAAACACATACAGCAAAAGTCACTGATTCCAATAACAATGCTGTGTTGTATGAGAATTTAATTTAATGGAAATATTTATCTTAGCCTAGATTTATTTATTACTTGAAGAATGAATTTTAGTTGCCTCGATATTGAATTATTAACATGTATAGTTACACATTGTTTATTTTCTGTTATTAATATAAATTTGTATGTATGAGAATAGGTAAATAGTATTTATACATATATCAAATGATAGGACAATGGGAAGTCCAGAACTGTAAAACTGTTGAGAACCTGATGCTTACCTGTGAAAGGTAAGCAGCAGGTTCTGAACACATACTTTATTTTTTGGATAGTACACAACAATTCACCATCTTGTTAAATTATTTAACCTATAGGTAGATAAAGTATCTTTAATTGGACCACATTGAAATTGTTTCACAATATCTACCACAGTTGAATACAACAGCCATAATATATTTGGTAAAATTTTTAAAAAACAGAAAAATGGAAATATTTAATATGAGCAGTTTTGTCACATTTACTGAAAAATCCAGAATTACAAAAATTTTTAAATGACATTTAGTTTATAAAGATTCATTCATGTATTAATGAAATTTTGTATATTGTCACCTCGATTGTCACAGACTAATACATAAATTGCTTTTTATACATTTATCTCAATTATATAATAATTCTTAATATTGAGGAGCCACAAACAAATTCAAATCATTGGATAGTTATTAGATTTAAATAATATGACATGGCAACATCTATGGAATCAAGCAAAATAAATAAATAAAAGTAGACACTGATGTTTATGTTGGCATATGATAATATTATGTCTATTTACTCTTCTAGTATATTACTAATTTTTCAGAGAATTCAAGGTACCTCTACCCTTGGAAATAGAAATAAAGATGCTCTAGAAATTGTAACAAAATAGGTATACTGTGAAGATATCTTCCTTGAAAATCCAATGTTACATCAACACACAGTTGAAATCCCAAGTTTTGAGACTTCTAAAACTATGAAATAGTTTTATGATGCAAATAAGAATTTCTAGTATTTGTAGGAGGTTATTATATTCGCATAAAGCTTTGCTGAATTAAATGCTTTGAAATTTTTTATAAAGCATCGACTACATAAATAGTAACTATATATTATATGGAAATATGGTTATTATTAATAACTTGATACAGAATACATATTACTCATCAAATTTTACTCACCTCTTAACTTAGATGGCTTTATTTGTTTCCTTTTTGAATAATTCATTTTAGTTTTAATTTTGTATGGATTGATTTTAATTATGGGATCAATATTTAAATCTTCAGTTTTCTCTTGTTTGATTGAACTGATCATTTTTCCAAATAAATTACTTTGAAAATTTAAGGTATGAATCTGTCCATCAAATTCATGTTTGATATCGATAATTTCCTCAATACATTCTTTGAAATCAGCCTTAATTTCTTGCCTTATTTCCATAATAATTAGTAATGCAGTATCAGTATGGAAAGTAATAACAAAGTATATAAACAGACGAAAATGATAACAACTGTTAAGCCGCGTTCTCAGAGCTCCGTACTGTCGCCAGCGACAGTTTTGGAACCAATTAGAAATGACCATCTGATTTCCCCTAACCCCCACTTTTCTGTCGCTGGTGCAAGCCGTGTAGTTGAATTAATTGAACTACACTTCAACTTTTTGTTTACATGAGTGGTTTGTGACGTTCTTTTTTGTGGTTATATCCTTTATGTGATCTAAGTATTTATTTAATTTCGTTTGATTTTGGGATCTGTACTTATTCAATAATTTCATTGGGGGTGTGTGTGTTTTAATATTAGACCAAGTCATACCTTCTCTTCCTACTAGTCGTCTTTTTTGTTTTCTGTTTGGTTCTTGATTTTCGCCAAAGATAGTAACAAACTAATAAGTTTTTTGTTTCCATTATTCCATTCATCATTCATCCACTTGCCTTCGCTCCATACTCTCCATGCCATATACAATCCACCGTGATTGTAATCACATCACGACAGTCTCTTCTGTAGCCAACGACAGTTAGACATACAGGTGGGGACCTGTCGTGGCGACAGTACGAAGCTCTGAGAACGCGGCTTTACTGTGGACTACTAGAGTAGACAAACACAAGATCAGCACAAGATCGAAATCATTTTGTGGTTATGTACCCGTGATGTACCCGTACCGTTTAAAACCACAGAAATACAGAGGAGCGTCTAAATGTAGCTCTTTACCAACGTTGCCAAGTGTAGTCCTAAACTAAAACGTTTGTGTTTTGGAAAGTAAAAATATTTTAATAATGATATTTATCACAGTTGATTAAAAAGCAATGTGTTAAGAAATCAATATTTGTCATTTTTAAAATTATGTTTAGCAAAACGTACTGAAAATTGTTCGAGTTTACAATACAGAATTATCATACAAAAAGGAAAACTCACGAATGCATAGATACATTTTCCCTAATCGAAAAATTGAATTGTGTAATTGACAGATTATTATAATAATTTTCAATAATAACCTAACTAAAACCACCCTACCTTACCCCCTACCCTAATCCGAATCGAAAAATTGAATTGTGTAATTGACAGATTATTATAATAATTTTCAATAATAACCTAACCAAAACCACCCTACCTTACCCCCTACCCTAATCCGAATCGAAAAATTCTTCGTATTTTTAGTCAATTTTTGAAAAAAACTAAGAAAATAAAAATAAAAATATCTTGACTCGGACACGACTCGAACCTGGTACCTCTGTGTTAGGAGCCCAGCACACTTACGCTGGGCTAATCTCTGCACACATTAATGATATCGTATAGAAGGTTAAAAGCCTTAGAACCGTGCGCGCGCTTCGCATGAAAGCCGAGCGCCACCGGAGATACTCGATGGCGCCCTTTCAGTTTAGGACTACACTTGGCAACGTTGGTAAAGAGCTACATTTAGACGCTCCTGAAATACAGCCCATACTTTTGGTACGGTTTCGCAAATCGCAAGTCGAAAACCACAAGCATACGATACCAAAAACATGACTGCAGATTACTGTGCTTAAAGAACTAGTTCTTTTCTAATCCGTTCCGATATTGCTGGTATTACTGGTTACAGTCAACCATATAAAAAACCAAGCGATGGACACTGCTATTTCCACTATTTCTGATAAAGCATTAAAACAAGAATCGGGGGACACTAAAAATTTTACACATCAGTTAATCGACGTGAAGCTAGCTCCTAGCTCCAAACGCAGATCTGCGACAAGTGACTGAACCGGCAACAGCGCACAGATGTGCTGGTTTATAATAGTCAACTGATGATTAGCAGTGATTAGCAGTGAACTATACGGGGGGAATCGAATTCTCACAATAAACAAAACCTATATTGAAGCACTTATTTTATTTAAGTATTAAATCAATGATATTATACATGAAACAAATTGTGTTTTTACCTATAAAACGTTATATTTTAACAGCAAAAAAATGTTTCTCTCCTGTATCTACGTATATTGTTGATGTCCATTGGAAAAAACATCAGAAATAGATTGATAAACCGATAGTCTTTAACGTGACATATTCAAAAATTACTGACAAACGTTCCAAGGGTGAGAAAAAAAATAAAAATGGGTTTTTTTTAAAATTATACTTCATTTTATTTTCTCTCCTGTATCTACATATAATGATGTCCATGGAAAAAAAAAATCATAAATAGATTGATAAACCGATAGTCTTTAACGTGACATATTCAAAAATTACTGACAAACGTTCCAAGGGTGAGAAAAAAAATAAAAATAGGTTTTTTTAAAAATTATACTTTACTTTATTTTCTCTCCTGTATCTACATATAATGATGTCCATGGAAAAAAAAATCATAAATAGATTGATAAACCGATAGTCTTTAACGTGACATATTCAAAAATTACTGACAAACGTTCCAAGGGTGAAAAAAAAAATAAAAATAGGTTTTCTTAAAAATTATACTTCATTTTATTTTCTCTCCTGTATCTACATATAATGATGTCCATGGAAAAAAAAATCATAAATAGATTGATAAACCGATAGTCTTTAACGTGACATATTCAAAAATTACTGACAAACGTTCCAAGGGTGAGAAAAAAAATAAAAATAGGTTTTTTTAAAAATTATACTTTACTTTATTTTCTCTCCTGTATCTACATATAATGATGTCCATGGAAAAAAAAATCATAAATAGATTGATAAACCGATAGTCTTTAACGTGACATATTCAAAAATTACTGACAAACGTTCCAAGGGTGAGAAAAAAAATAAAAATGGGTTTTTTTTAAAATTATACTTCATTTTATTTTCTCTCCTGTATCTACATATAATGATGTCCATGGAAAAAAAAAATCATAAATAGATTGATAAACCGATAGTCTTTAACGTGACATATTCAAAAATTACTGACAAACGTTCCAAGGGTGAAAAAAAAATAAAAATAGGTTTTTTTAAAAATTATACTTCATTTTATTTTCTCTCCTGTATCTACAGATATTGATGTCAATCCTCCACCGATTTGATAGGATTTTGGTAAAAAGTAAATTTTTCGCAAAATCATGAATTTGTTCCACCATTTTATTATTGATATTATACTCGTCGGTCTAAAGACAATACACTGGGGCGAACCCCAGTAAAACCATTCTTGACTGTTATCGGTGGATCAGGTTACACTGATAAGATTGAGAATATTGAATAGGGGTAGGTATGGTAGGTATATACCGTGTACTTTTTTACACTGTACATTTAAAACGCAAAAAGTTTTAAAAATCATTTGAAATATCAAATGGCATTTTGTATTTTAAATAGCTATTTCAATAATTGAATTTATTTGAAACGGATACCCAACACCATCCGACTTTAGTGATCTACAGTATCTATTGTTCTCACATGAATTTATATTCCTTTTTTCTCGAAAACTGCAAATACTGCACTATCAGATTCCTAATAAATAGATCCATTGTATAATTGAAATGTAACTTGGTTCTTGAGAAAATTGTTTTGTTTATATACATTAATTACTTGCAAAAGTTTATCCAAAATAAATTTCAGAAGATTTTACTTATGCAGGGCGCGGCTAAATGGTGGAACAAATTCATTATTTTGCGAAAAATCGGTGGAGGATTGACATCAATATCTGTAGATACAGGAGAGAAAATAAAGTAAAGTATATTTTTTAAAAAAACTTATTTTTATTTTTTTTCTCACCCTTGGAACGTTTGTCAGTAATTTTTGAATATGTCACGCTAAAGACTATCGGTTTATCAATCTATTTATGATTTTTTTTCCATGGACATCATTATATCTAGATACAGGAGAAAGAATAAAGTAAACATCGATATATGTAATAATTCATACGATTGTTTTGGAGCAACTATAGTATGGCGAAACAAAACAATACTCCAGTAATTATGTTTGCTGGTAATTTTTTCTCAAAATAAAGCAGAGAAAATTAATTATTTCATATGTAAAATATAAACCCATACGTTCGATAACATATGCCCCTCGTAAATACGGTCGAATCTCAGCGGCTGAGCGGTCGAGCGGTGTTGCCAGATCAATTTTACCCGTTTGGAGCTAGGAGCTAGCTTCACACCCGTCATCAGTTAAATGTTATTGGTCTTTTCAAGTTACTTAAAGGTGAAGTTGTTTAAAGTAACAATATTTGTAAATTTTTAAAATCTGGCAATAGCCCAAGTAACTGTCACATTTGTTTGAAACGTTTTTTACCCACAGAGCATTTGAATACAGAACCATCTCACCATGCTAGAGAAAAATCTTTTGAATTTTGTCTAAAGTCTTTAATTTATTTAGTAGTATTTAGTAGTTATTTAATACGACATTTGCGTACTCACACAGGCGAGAAACCATTCAAATGTGATTTGTGCTTAAAATGTTTTTCAACAAATGGAAATTTAAATCTCCATTTGCAAACTCATATACTGGCGAAAAACCATTCAAATGTGATATTTGGTCGAAATCTTTTGCTCAGAAAAGTAACCTGAACACACATTTTCTTTGGTACCACAGTCAAGAAAACTCATACAAATGTGAAGTGTGCTCAAAATGTTTTTCAGCAAAGGGGAATTTAAATATACATTTGCGAGCTCACACTGGCGAAAAACCACACAAATGTGATATTTGCATGAAATCTTTTGCACACAAAAGTAATCTAAATACACTCTTTCTTTGTTACCACACTGGAAAAAATACTTACAAATGTGATGTGTGCTTGAAATTATATTCAACAAGAGGGAATTTAAATTCACATATGCGATCTCATACAGGGGAAAAACCATTTACATAGTTGTATACTCTGCTTGAAAACTTTTCCAAATATTTAAAGAGGTACATGCTTCGCCACACTGGAGAAAAACCTTTCAAATGTGACATTTGCTTAAAATCTTTTTCACAGAAAAATCTGTTAAATGTTCATTTACGTTGCCATTCTGAAGAAAAATTATTCAAATGTGATATGTGCTTGGAATGTTTTCCAACAAAACGTTATTTAGATAGACATCTGCTCAGTCACACAGGCAAAAAACCATCTAGTTGTAATGTTTGCTTGAACTCGTTTGCATCCAAAAGTTATTTAAACATACATATGCGTTGCCACACAAGCGAAGAACTATTGAAATGTGAAACTTACTTGAAATCATTTACAACAAGCTATCGCTTAAAGTTGCATATTATGCGCTCTCACTCGGATGAAAAACCTTTTCAGTGTAAAATTTGTATGAAATTATTTGCAATAAAATATCAGCTAGAAACAAATTTACGTACTCACTATGGTGAAAAACCATTCAATTGTGAACTTTGTTCAAAATCGTTTAGAGCAAAATGTAATCTGAATCAACACATATTTTGCCATACCGACGAAAAATCATTCAAATGTGAAATTTGCCCAAAATCTTTTTGAACAAAAACTAATTTGAAAAAGCACATGCTTTGCCACACCAGCCGAAAAGCCATTCAAATGCGAAATTTGTTCACAAACGTTTGGAGAAAAATGTAATTCAAAAACACATAATGCCTTGTCATACTGGCGAAAAACCGTTCAAATGTGACATTTGTTTTAAATCGTTCACGGTAAAATGTCAATTAGAAACTCATCTACGTTGGCACAGTGGCGAAGAACCGTTCAAATGGGAAATTTGCTCAAAATCGTTTAGAGAAAAGGGTAATATGCAGCAACACAGTCTTTGTCACACAGGCGAAAAGTCGAACAAATGTGAAATTTGTCCGAAATCTTATAGAGCCGAGGCTGATTTGAAAAAACATATGCTTTTACACACAGGCGGAAAACCATTCAATAATGTGAAATTTGTTCAAAATCGTTTGGAGAAAAAGGTGATTTCGATAAACACATCTTTCGTCACCCTAATGTGAAATAATTTTTTTCACTGTTTAACTAGTAATTTTCTAAAACACGTTTCAAATTCAAACCACAATATTTTTTTCATTTTTCATATTTTTAATTCAACGTTTCGGTAGCATTATAGCTACCGTTATCAAAAAATTAACAGAAACAGAAATGAATACAAGACAAGGAACATACAGAAGATAAAATACCATTTACTCTGGGCAAACGATTAAAATTATCGTAAGGGGTTAGTTTTTCTATTCCCAATGGGATTACGATAAAAAGGCATGCGATGAAGTTTTTAAAGGGGATTGATTTGTAATAATTCACGTTTGCCATAGGCGTACGATGAATTTTTTTAAAGGGGATCGTTTTTGTTTCCAATTCTGTCTGCAAGTCCTTTTTTGGTTTTATCGATTATGCCCTTCGGCATGTGAAATGGTTTTGCCAAAAATCCGACAAAATATCTAAGAGAATGACAAGTTCATTTCATTGTTCACTCGTTGCTATGTAAAAAGTAGGCAACCCACGTCACTTGCTAATTCACATGTCTCATTTGAATTGAATTAAATTTGCCGTTTTCTCGATCATCTTTAAAGCGTGTCAACGTTTTTTTCACTCTATTTTCTCGTTTAACCATTTACTTGATTATTAAGCTCAATATTATATCCACCGATTAATAAATCTTGGACGTATCGAAATATCGTGTGTCTTTTTTGTGTGCGTAGGTTATTCCGTACTACAAATCTCTTTACTGTTACCATGGATATGAACCAAAACTATTGTATCACGACAAATATCTTAACAACTACAAAATATGCTTCCAACATATTTTTCCTACAAACGTCAATAAAATTATAATTTTTATCTACAACTGTCATGTAACGGGTACGATTTGACACTATTTTCAGTGTCATAATGACGTATACTACCGCACTCTTAGTGCGTTTTTGAATACATTACCGCACTAGTGCGATAAGATTTAAAATAACACTGGAAGTTGCATTTTCAATATCCGTAGAGAGATTGTCTTCGCTTGAACTCATTTTTATAGATTTGTGTTTATTCAACTTTGACAATTTGATGACATAACTAATTTATTTTATTTCCACAGCTTTGTTTGTCTTTGTTGCTATGGGCACAAAATATGATCTACAATAGAAGTTTGCAGTCAATATTATTAACAATACGTTGGATTGAAATATTTTTTTTAAATAAAATTTTCTGATATACTTAATAATACTAATAATTATTAAAGCACTTATGTGAATAAACGACTCGGCACTCGCAAAATTAGTGAAACTATAATTATAAAAAGGAACTCCATGGCGAGTCTCATTGGTAGATGTAACAGAATTTATTTTGGTGAAGCTTGTACGAAGGCAGAGAGTACATAATTGACTTGAAATTGTTTTTTGTTAAAGCTATCCATTCAACGAGATCCATAAAAAACTTTTCCGTCGACCATGTATTAACATAATATATGCTATTAACGTTCTCAAAATCATACATTAATGACCCCTATTAATGCATGATTTTCATTAATCAACAATTTCCCGAGGCAACCCAACGCACATCTCTTATAAATTATATTTATATTGACAGTTACCTGTGGTGTAGGCAACTAAACATACAATAACACTTTTAAAAATGATTACTAGTATAGAATACTTCTAGTTTTTGACTTACCTATCGTTTTATTTTATTCCATTTATCCATTTATTTTATTCCATCCAGAAAAGAATTTAAGAAAAACGAAAACAGTGACATTTAAACCACAGATCTCTGTGACATTTCAACGTCATGATTTATTTTTGACAGTACTTACTATGAAACAAATAAATATTTTTAGTTTTTAAATATTGAGAAACACGAATATAACTTGTACAGTCGACGGAAAAGCTTTGTAACTAACACGAGTATTAAAAGGGCAATTAACAATGTCGAACACTAACGCGCACGATTGTTAATGGCCCTCATTAATATTCTTGTTGGTTAATTAAGCATTTTGTTTCCTTTTTAATGGCTGATCGAAGTCGTTGCGGAAAATTGTTTAACAAGGGTGGGATTTCAGTGAAAATAACGTTTTTCGTGAATATTTTTTTTCCCTCCAGTTTGACAAAAAAAACGTTCAGAACCTTTTTTTTTCTCCTTAACAGATCTACAAAAATAGACTTAGCACTTTAAAAAATATTGATTATGTTCCAAGTTAAACGCAAAAAATACGTTATTTACAATGTTTTTAATAAACAAATGTAAAAAGCGATTAATTATTCCTTCAAATTCACAAATAACCTGAACAAAATCTGGAATCTGTAACTCCATTAGTTTACAAATAACGACGTTATAAACACATTAATTGATTCCTCGACCTGCACGACATTGCGCATCACCCGTACCTAATTATTATGTTGTTTGCTTCGCTGTAGTAATAAGTTGTGTCGATGTTATTTTTCAGAGATATACAATTTGGCAACCGTGTGAATGATTATCTAAAATGACCTTAGTTATTGTAAAATGCATATCCAATCAATTTTGCAATATAGACTGTTTCTCGTAGGAACCCACTTGAAGTTGCAGTCGCATGCGTTGTCTTGTCAAAACCAGCGCCATATTGTAAAATTGACATTCGACTTCAAATCAGTAGCGTAACGTTTTCACATTTTGTAGGTTAACACAAAATTAGAATATTAAATAGTTATTTTCACAACGTGTGTTTACGTACAACGTTTTATCTAATTCCGCGCTTTTATAATATTCAATATAATCTTCAATTACACTGAAAATATTAATGTGGAATCAAATGGTGTTAGAAATATTGTTACTATGGAAGCAAACAACGATTTTTCAAAATAACTCACAACGATAAGTTAGGAATAATTACTTGAAATGTCTTCAGATAGCGAATCAGGGCTGGCACTCTGTAGGTAATTTGTATTTTAAGGGAAGAGATAAAGAATAAGCAAACGAAAAGAATCGCTATACTTGGTTAATGGTACTCTATAAGCGAATCTCTATCGCCTCGGCTATAGTTCGACAAGATTCGGGATCGTCAATCGGATAGAGAATAATCTAGGTACTAATAATTCAGAAAACATTATGCAAATTTGACTATTTCAGGATAAAAATAAAAAAGAACAAGAAATTTGACATTTATCTGTTGCTGTTAGCTTTGGTAACCTCACATTTTCATTTATGACACTGCTTCAAGTATTTACCTATTTGGTTGGTGCATAAGCATAATTAATAATATTGTTTAGTGATATTTTTTAATAGCTGTGGCAAAGAGTAGACATTCTGTTTTGTTAATTTATTGGGTTTTGTTGAAAATTTTGCCAGTATAATGATTTCTTGTAAATGAAATCAAAAACATTGCAAAAATGATAGTTTTATTCAGGTAGGTATAATATTATTCCGCAAACACAACCTTTGATACAACTAACCCTACAAAATTGAAATTAATAACAACATAACCTCTTTTCTTTTTTCATCGAACAGAGATGAAAAATCTTACACATTGAGTAGAATAAGACAGAACGATATGTCTCTTAAATAGAAAGACCCTTGGAGTTGTCGCTATCATTCGCTTTGCTATCGCATCTTCGGTCATGTTCAGCTAGGCTCGGAAACGTCCGAACTCAGTTACAGAGTACGAAATAGCAAAGAGAAGAGAATCTTTATCGCTGTTTTGTTACAGAGTGCCAATCCAGACATTCCATTTGAAGTAAGAGAGTCTACAAATACTGCAGTGGGTACACTGCGCGTCATATAAAACTGGTACAACTATTATAATCAAAAATAGTGTTTTTGTAGTTGTGTAAATTGATCTTTTAAAAAGTGTCAATGCTAAACCAGCTGTTATGGTATAATTTCTAGGGCAGTGATGCCAGCTCAACAAAAATGTTAGTAGATGTAATGATCAAATTAAATTTTGTAAAGCAATAAAACAAATTGGAAAAAATAAAAATCTATTATATCATTTATACACAAACAGTAACTAGCTTAAATTAAAACATTTCAAATAAATGAACTAATAAATAGATTATAGACCATGGTAGCATGGAAGCCATGGGGTACCGGTAAACTATTCGAAATCAATTGTTCGAAAATCAATTTTTCGAATGACCGATTATTCGAAAATCAATTATTCGAAACTCAATTGTTCGAAATCAATTTATCGAATAGGTGGCAGGTTCCTAATGGTGATAAAATACGAAGGTGGTTTGGTAGGGGTAGGTTTGGTTGGGTTATTATTGGAAATTATTATAATTTATTCTTCAAAAATTGACTAAAAATACGAAGGTGGTTTGGTAGGGGTAGGTTTGGTTGGGTTATTATTGAAAATTATTATAATTTACTTTACAAAAATTGTCATTCGATAAATTCACTGCTTAACAAACATTTAATAAGGTAAACAAAAAGTAATAAAAACTTCTATCTATCTATGTTTGTATATTCTATTCAGAATATTGAATTTCGAACAATAGATTTTCGAACAATTGATTTTCGAATAATTGACTTTCGAAGAATTGATTTTCGAATAATTGATTTCGAACAATTGACTTTCGAAGAATTGATTTCGAACAATTTACCTAGATCCGAAGCCATGAAAGTTTACATTCAATAATTAATAACGTGTCATACCTCCATTATTATTAATAAGTTCTTGTAATCTTGTAGGCATTGAGTCAATTAAATTTAATGTTAAATTTTCATCTTCTGTCAAGCATTAGCAGGTTTCTTCTATTAGTGTCCATAATTGTTCTTTGTTTCGTGTAATTGTATTTAAAATTTTCAATTTTTTTTAACATAAGCCCCCAAACATTCTCCATTGGATTAAGGTCTGGACTTTTAGCGACCCATGAAAGCGTTTCAATGTTTTTTTCAGCAATATAATTGCGTACGCTGCGAGCAGTGTGCACTGACCAATTGTCTTGCTGAAAAATAAAATTATCATTGGGGAAGATTTCCCTAACCGAAGGTAACATTACCCCATCTAAAATATCCAAATACTAGGCTTGTTCAACTGAAACCCATCTTTGGTCAGGTTAGCCTTGGAAACAATTGTAATCATTCAACTGACGTTTTCCAACATTAGTAGTGTATGCAAACGTCACGCTGATCTGTTTATTTCGTTTATATTTGACAGCGATTTTAAGTATTGTGACTTTGAAATGGCGTTTGTTGTTAACAATCCGTCCAAATGTGATAAGCGTGTGGTCATTCAATTTTTGTGTGCTGAAGGTGTGCAACCGTTGCAAATTTATACGCGAATGCAAGCAGTGTATGGAAACGCATGTTTTGCATATCCAACTGTGAAGGAATGGTGTCGAAAATTTAAGAATGGAGAAGAGAGGACGAATGATAAGCCACGACCAGGTGCATTGATTACTGCATCAACAGACAGGAATGTGGCATGTGTGGAAGGCCTGTTTAGAGAAAATCGTCGAATTTCAATCAGAGCAATTTCAGAAAATGTTGGTGTGAGTATAGGATCTGTCCATAGTATCGTACACAAACTAGGTTACAGCAAAGTTTGTGCGCAATGGGTTCCTCGTCTTTTGTATGAGGACCAAAAAAGCTTGCGAATGGGCTTGTCTTTGCAACACCTCACGGAATACAGTCAAAATGGTAATGACTTTCTCTCGTCAATAGTTGCTGGCGATGAATCTTGGTGTCATTATTTTGAACCATCCAGTAAGCTGTCATCGATGCAATGGAAACACGCAAATTCTCCGCCACCAAAGAAGTTTAAAGTTCAACCTTCTGCAGGCAAGGTGATGTTGACATTTTTTTTCGACCATGAAGGACCCTTGCTGATAGAGTTTACAGAACCTAGAGTGCATATCAACGCAAACCTGTATAATGAAACTTTGAACAAGCTCCATCAAGCAATAAGAAGAAAACGTCCAGGGAAGCTTTCACGTGGTGTTATTCTGCTTCACGAGAATGCTCGGCCTCATGTTGCCAACGTAGTGAAAGAAAATCTGCAACGAAAGAAATGGAGGATATTAGAGCATCCACCCTATAGTCCCGATTTATCGCCTTGCGATTTTCACATTTTTGTGCCACTAAAAAAGGCGTTAAAAGGTAACCGTTTTCAGTCGGACGCAGAAGTAAAAAACGCTGTGAAAGAATTCTTCCAGCAGCAGCCACAAGAATTCTATAAGCAGGGTATACATCGGTTGATGAAACAGTGGGATATGTGCCTCAATTGTAGTGGTCGTTATTTGTAACTGTACTTGTCAATAAATTTTTCCTGGGCCAAAGATGGGATTCAATTGAACTATCTTGTAGTTCCTCGCATTTAATATTTCTTCGATTCTCCAGCACATTCCTAAACCTCCTATATATCCAAGCCCAAACATTTACAGAAAATCGTCCAGACTTATCATTCATTTTCATTAAACCTACTTCTAGGCGGTCTATAAACTCTAATATGGCCGTCACTATGTGATTAGAATACTTTTTCATCGGAAAAAATTACCCTGCCCTAAAAATTTAATGTATCGTTTAAAACATAATTTAAGGCAAATATTAATCTACCTTGTTTATGTTCTTCATTTAGTTTGTATTTCCGGGCGCGGCTGAACAATTCTTTAAATTAGTTTTTCTAATTCTTCTTAATGCGGTTGTTATTGAAGAATTAAAGTTTACTCCAACTTTTGCATGTCTTGCCGTATGAAATGGATTTTCCCTTAAGTAATCAGTTAATGCATCGTCTTGCTCCGCTGTAGTTATAAATGGTCTTCTAGTTTCTTTTTTTCTGCTAATAGTTTATTCGTTATCCCACCTTTTTTTAATGTTTTGAATCGTGGTTTTGCTTCTATTAAACTCTTGGGCAAGTCGGCACTTCCTCATAATCACTGACTCACTAAGCACCATCGAGAGCATCAAACAAATGTATCCAACAAATTACTTAGTGATGCGAATTAAAGAGCATATTATACACCACATTTTTACTTCAAATAAAATGATAGAAATACTTTGGGTCCCCTCACATATTGGAATCGATGGGAATGAACGTGCTGATGCAGTCGCCATACAGACATCCAGTAATAACATCTTACCACTCGCAGAATCTTCAATTCTCAGTTCAAATTTGAAAACAATCTTCAGAAGGAAAATCGGCGACCACTGGAAAGACCTTTGGGCACATTCTTCAACGAAACTGAGAGACATCAAGCAATCCACTTTACCATGGACTAACCTGCCGAGAACCAGAAGAACAAAGACGATACTCACACGCCTTAGAATAGGTCATACACGACTCACCCACCAACATTTACTGTCCAAAGACAATCCGACATATGTAATGTGCAAATAAGTGTATCACATATTAGTGCAGTGCCCAAAATTTAAAACGCAACGTGAACAAAACAGTATTAAAGGACCGTTAGAGAACATACTGAATGAAAGTTGCAACATGGAAAATGTATTAGGGTTCCTCAACCAAACTAATCTCTGTTCTAAAATTTAAGCTACCTACCACATAACTGTATGTATCGTATTGTTCACTAAAACCATAGAAATTGTATTGTCCCACTGGTAATAACCCTTAGTGGTTGATGCAGTTTGATATTAAATTAAAAAAATTATTCCTTAGGTCGCAATGATAATACGGATTGCGGGAGCCTGCAAGAAGGCTGAACTGACGTTCCTACGAGAAGGAGACGTATTTGATGAAGGCACCCTTTTTAAAATTACAATTCCAGAAAGCAGAACACACGTTATTCGCGAATTTGTGGTCACTGATAGAAATATTCACTACCTCTGCCTAAGATGAGGAAATTTGTTTATCGAGATAATTCAAGTTTGAAGGATCGATTTATATTGAATCACGTACAGGGAAGTAATATTTCAAATATATATATCTTCTATAAGTTCCTTGTGGCATTACTTATTCTTTTTTCTTATTTTTTTGGGAATCAAACCACAATAATGTTTTTTTATTTTTTATTTCGACGTTTCGGTAGCGTTCCAGCTACCGTTGTCAAGATTAACTATTTATAGTATGGAAATAGATTTTTTGGCCCCTATCTGACACAACGAAAAAATTTGACAACTAGACAATCAATAATATTTTGAAGTTTAAGACTACAAAACTTTGTTGTCAAATTTTATTAAGGTCCATTTATAGTAGATCACACCTCTGGTAAAATGTGAAATAAAATATTTTATTTTATGACATTCTAACGATACGTAGTCCACTAGAAATGGAATCCAGTGAAGTGCACGTTCCAGGAACGGTTTTTATTGGGATAGCGCTTTTTTTCGCTTATTTTGGAAATTTTGTTAATAAAAACGCGTTTGTTGTTACTTTTTTGTTTTCAAAATATGTATAACTCAGTTTGGTGATTTTGTGTATTGAAGTGTGTATCGATTAACAACCATTCCAAAGATAAATCATAGGAAACCCTGGATAAAAACTTATGATGCTATCCTGATAACGCAGGTAATTGATTATTGGAAATTTCTCTTTCTAACATTGGTAACCAAATTTGACTACATTCGGCTGAAATACTAGCTATACATTTATCTGAATTTAGTTGTATTAAAGCACTTTCTTTGATTTTTCGTCTTTTATTATTGGGCTCTTTCAATATTATTTTTGTCGAATCCCATTGAATTTTATGCCCCTCTTCCCAAGCATGTTTGCAAATACCTGACTTAAAGAACTCCCTATCTTTGATATACTTTTTATGTTCATTTATTCGGACTTTCAATGGTCTAGATGTTTCACCTAAATATAATTTGTCGCATTCACAAGATATATGATATATGCAGTTTTTTGAAGATTGTTCTTCATTTTTTGGCTTCGTTTTTGTTAGTATAGATCTCAATGTATTGCTAGATTTGAAGCTAGTTCGAATATTGAATTGATTACCAATTTTCTTAATTATTTCTGATAAACCCTTAACATACAGTATTGGACAGTTTTTAAAAATTATGTTAGCTGAATTATTAATATTATTGTTATTGTTATGGGGTATTAACAATGAGCCCTTCTCTATATTCTTAATTTCTTTATTTACAAATTCTGCTAGGTAATTATTGGCATTTAAAACATTTTTCAGCAAAGTTTTCTCCTTTGTAAATTGATTATCATTAGAACAAATGATTCTGGCCCTATCGTATAAAGATTTTACTATTCCTTTTTTAACGCTTATAGAATGATTTGATCCAAAACTCAAATAAAAAATAAAAAAAACATTATTGTGGTATGATTCCCAAAAAAATAAGAAAAAAGTTCAAATATATATATTTTTGAGAACTTTAAGGAACAAAATTCGTAAAATTTGGAGAAGAATAGAAATTTTGAAGATCATAGAAAGTTTAGACAAAAAAAAATAGAAATTTAATTTTTTATATGACGTTTAAAAAAAATTCTAATGATATATTGAAAATTAAAATCAATTCTTTAAAAACATTTTGGTAATAGAAAATAGATATTAATTTAAAAATCAGAAAATTGTAATGTATTATGGAATGTATAATAAATAAGGATATTTAATGCAGAATTTTATTTTTAAATTAGTTAGTACTGAATCCAAAGCACTGACATAGAGTTTCTTATAAAAAATTACCATTTGAAATCAAATAAATAATTAAACTTAAAATATATAATATAAAATAATCAGATAATAAAAATCAATACAATATAAAGGAAAAAAGGGTATTCGTTGCTGACTGGTTAAAAACGAACCAGTAAATAGTGGGGAATGCAGCACAGTAAAAGAGAACTCTTTAAAGCTTTTCCAAGCTTTCGGAGTTATTTATTTCCATCATCAGGGAAACTACAAAATTGTGGTATATAATTAACAAAATCATAAAACTTGACGAAATTTCTACTTACAACTTTGATGAGAATGCATGGTTACTAAGATGTACATAAAATATTTTAGATGACACATAGTCAATAAATGATACTATACTAAATTAAAAATATATAAAATTGGTATTAAAATTATTATTAACATGATTAAAAACTATTAAAACATTATTACTTCCACGTGGTTAGTAAAGTCATTTACACGTTAGAATCAACTGATTGACACGTATGTCAATTTGTAGTTGGTACCTGTAACGGGTCAAAAATAACGTTACGAATTTTCGCATCTCTATTAAAATTAATTAATTTCCAAAAACTTCACGAATGTCGTTCTCGACGGAATCGACCTACTATGTTGCCAAATGACCTTCTTTTCAATTGTCTTTGGCTATTGTTGTATATAAATCTATATTGTCACGAGATCCCAAAGGATAATATAACAAGGTTCGTTTTCATTGTATGCAAATGATATGAGTGAAAATTTTTGAAATCTGCCTGATCTACCAGTCTAGAATAGTTTCTTGTGTAGTTTTCCTTATTAAGAGTGTATTTGGAAAGTTAGTTTCTTTTTCTAAGGTAAATTGGATATTCTCATGTTTTCCTTCAGGTACAGGCACAGATGATACCATCAACGTCTTTCTTAATGAAATGTATTGGGTAAGGAATTTTTGATAATACGTTGTCTAGAATAGAATCCATAATTTATTGGGAAATAGTACTCATATAGGAGTACCAAAAATTTTGTTTGTATAATTTATTATTAAAACTAAAATAAGTATTATTGAATTGAAGATAAACCTTAATGTGATGATAATATCATTAAAAGTAATTTTACAATGGTTTGAAATAGAGATGTCCAGTTTTGAGTGATACAAAGTTCTACTAATTCAAATGGAATATTAGTAAAAAGAGAAATTACATCTAAACTTATATCACATAATTATATAGGTGGTTATATCTTATTTGGACTGTTAATGGAAGAAGTTGTTGGTCGAAGTGATAAAGACGGTTTGTGCATTTTAGGAAGACCATAGAATTTTGGAGCAACGTATTGTAGATTATTAGTTGTTTTTCTGTTCACAATTCGCGCATTCGTGAATATATATGTTATACTTGCACTAACACAAAAGACTTTTTAAAAATTTTTATTTTTACTTAGGTACAGATAGAAATGTATGATACGGTTATGAGTTCTTAACTAACCAAAACTAAACATAGTTTCCCTATTTATGATATTCTTCCGTGGGAACGTGACACAAAGTAAATAATTCTACGAAATATGCAACTATGCTTAATATAATTACATGGGAATACCAACTAAGCTTGACATTCTAGGAGCTATAATATGACACCTGATGAGTGTGCATATAACATTGACATTCTAAGAGTTATAATATGACACCTGATAATTGTGTGGTATTTGTGTATATAACAACTTCCCTCTTAAAAAAAAAATTGATGTTATACAGCAATTTTTTAAGAGAAAAAAAAAGGAAGAAAACAATTAAAATTGAACTAAGAATGAAAATTATTTTTAACACTAAAATTAAACTATAGAAATGTCGTTCTTCGGTTGGGTTTCTTCACATCCACTCGAATTTAAACGTGGTCTTTTCTTTGGAAGAAAGTTCAAAAGCATGCTTGATTTTTGAGGCTCTTCCGATTGAGTTTTTGGTCTTCGATGTCTTCGACACTTACAAGTCAAATAAGCGGTGACTAGTGCTATTATAAAAGCAATAGTAAGGTAGGTGAACCAAGAGATATTTTTTTCAACAAAGGGTTTGTTGATGAGGTCATCGAGATCTCTGGAATATTGGTCCAATGTAGTTTTGGTGACATCTAAGTCTTCCAAATTAAGGCTGTCTAATTTTATTGGTTTTAGTGGGAATGGCTATGTTTTTCGGAATATCGTCGCAACAGTCAAAGTCAATTAGTACGGGATGAGTTTCGTACGTGATATTCGAACTTTTCTTTAATCCGGCTTGCACTTTTGTCGTACCGATAAATGCTAAACAACCCATTCGAAGGTTGAAAATAGAATTTTTGGAAATAATTAGTGTCTCTTGATTTTTGTCGCACTTTATGGTTACACGTACTGGTTCGGCTATTAAAACCAGCCACGCACTGTCTTTAAGTTTTTGCACGTTGTAGCCTTGACCGATAAACAAAGTATTTTTGCAGTGTTCGGGCAAAGCTTTATAGTTTCTGAAAAGCCGTGCTTCACATATTGCATTATCATCTATCGGGTACGCGTACAGACCACTACAAATTTTTTGGTAGGGTCCGAGAGGTTTACACTTATTTGGATTCTTGAGTGGGATATACGTCAAAGCATCTTCATCTCTTGCTAAGTACTTTTGAGAAATACTCAAAATGTGGTGTAGCCCTGTTCTATTATCATAAATCGGTATTGGAAATAAATGGAATACGGTGAAAATGTGTTGATCTATTAAAGGGATTTTAAGAACAAAGACCAGATCTGAGTGGGTTTGGTAGGCTTCGATATTAATAATTTCCAAATATTGAGCCAATTTAGCTTCATTAACAGATAACGGTAGATTTTTATGTTCTAAATTTTGAGATATAAGTTTCAAGGATGACAGAAGTTCATTGGGTTCGATAATGGTAGTATGAAGTATCTTTAAACGGGCAAATGTTATTGAGTTTAATATATCAGTTATCGCTTGTTCAAGGAAAATGTGTAGCTTTCCAAAAGATTCTCGCAAATTCCAAGAAATATTAATTTTGACTCTATATAATTAATTTCGTTTGCTGATTGATAAACGGCCTTCTTAATATTTTCAATATCTTGGTTTAAAAGCCCTTCATTGATTTTTATTTGGCTTATACTGGAGTTAAAGTCTTTAATGACCGTTTGGGTAACAGAAATTTGATTCTTCAAAAGATTCTCAATTTTGGTTTGGTCGGATTTTAGTTGATTGATACAATTCGTGTAATATTCGCCATCCGACGCGTCAAGATTTCCAGTGATTGATTTAAAAATGGTACCGATTCCGTTTAGTATCCCGCGTTTGTGTCGTTTAACGTCAAGCGTTATTTGGTCAAGTTTATTTTTAATAGATTTTGAAATCTGAAATAATAGTGTAAGTTGATTTTTGACTTCTGAATGAAAATTATTGATAGGGTTGTTGCCGGGACAGATAGATTTTTGAAGTTTTTCTAATATTTGATTATTTGAAGTGTATGCGATTTGTAGGGAGGTAATATTCTTATGTACTAAAAGCGTCCAATCTTCGTTGGTAACTACTATTCTTGTCTCATCGTGGTAGTAGACTCCTATCGTACTATTTATCGGGTTGATTGTGAATTGGGAAACCACTGTTCCGATCAGCAGTAGAATCCTAGAAAAGATTAATTTTCAAAGTAAGGTTTCAACATGTCGAAGTTGTATTTTGATTTTTGTTTCGTCACTGGGTTAAGCACCGTTGCTGAGTTATTTTTATGAATTTCTACAATTTCGAACGGACCGTTGAATTTATTTTGTAATTTGTTTTTTATTTGTGTTTCTTTTACATATACTTTGTCTCCGACTTTGTAATCTGGCGTATTACCGGAAACATGTTGGTCAAAACGGACTTTAGCTTTATTCTTTTTATCTAGTGTTTTCGCGCGAGCTATTTTATAGTAATAAGATATTCGGTTGTTGAGGTCTCTAATATATTTAGTGATTAATTCCTGTTCATTATATAGTGTTTCTGGAGGTCTACTTGATGTATGTCCAAAAACTAATTCGTATGGCGTGAAACCATGAGTCTTATTTTTAGAATTGTTATAGCTTATAATGGCATATGGTAAAATATTAATAGGGTGTTCAGTGAGGTTTTCGGCGACATGAATTCTGATCATTTCCAATAGGGTCGAGTGGAATCGTTCTATTGATCCATTGGATTGGGGATGACTTACGCTAGAATTTGTTATTTTTATATCAAATAATTTGCAAAGGTCTTTGAACAAATGATTGTCAAATTCTCGCCCAAAATCGCAATGTATGCGTAAAGGAGTTCCGTAATGTTGGAAATAAATTAACAAGGTATTTACGATCGACTTGGCAGTTTTGTCCGGAATAGGATATACTTGTGAAAATTTTGTTAATTCATCGCGGATTGTAAGTGCGTAATTTTTTGTTGGAACTTCTAAAAGATCTATATTTATTCTTTCGAATGGTGTTTTGGGTGTTTCAGTGATGACAAGAGGACTATCAGTATTTTTTCGATACACCTTTGTTTGTTGACAAATCTCACAAGCTTTAATGTGTTTTTCAACGTCTCTAGTAAGGCCAGGCCAATTATATTTTTGCCTTATGCGTCTTATGGTTTCGTTAATACCGCGGTGTAAATGTGTTTTTCCATTATGATATTCATCCAAAATAATTGGTATTTGATCGTTGTCCGGTGTTTTTGCAATATTCTGGCAGACTTTAAATTTTAATTCGGTTTCGGACAAAATAAATGACAGCATTTCTAAAGAGGGTAAATCTGGATTATTTTCGACGGCGTATACTTCATTAGCTTTAAAAGTATCTTTGCTTAAAAATAATGCCGCGAATAAATATTCATTTAAATCATGCAGATCGAAAGGAAGAGGTATTATTAAATATTTTCGGTGCCTTACAGTTTTGCTACTAAAGACATTTATTTTACAAGGAGAGAAATCAGCATTTTCCTCAAAAATATCTTCGATAATTTTGTCGTGTAGGTCTTCCATACATTTGTGTCTAAAGAAGGTTAAAATATTTTTATTATCTTTATCTAATAATTGTTTATTTGTGAATTCAATTTTTGAATAATCCGTTAATGATTTGGTTTTATATGATTCAATAAATCTGTTGAATTCTCTTTGGGCTTCTTCTACAGGAGCATTATCGTATTCCTGATTTTCTACAATTTCGTCTCCTTCGCACTCGTTTGAGGGACCGGGATTCTCTCTCGCTTGTAATATTGAGTAGGGATTTGTTTGACCTAAATGTGAATGAAATAAGACGCAATTTTGAGTGTAGTTTGATTTAATTCGGGAGAGAGCGTCGGCATTTCGATTTGATTTGCCTGGTTTGAATTCTATCTTGTAGTCGTATTCCTCGAGTTTCAGGCGCCACCGGGCAAGTCGACTACCAGGATCTTTAATTGAAAACAACCATGTAAGTGGACGATGGTCTGTTAATAAAATGAATTTCCGGCCGAACAAATACGGACGAAAGTGTTTGACGGCCCAAACAATAGCTAGTAACTCCCGTTCTATTGTTGAATATTTTGTTTCGGCTTTACATAGGGTGCGAGATGCAAACGCTATAGGTAAGTCTTTTCCTATAGGCCCCTGTGAAAGGACACCGCCAATAGCGAATGAACTGGCGTCAGTTGTGAGAATAAATGGTTCATCAAAATTAGGATAAATTAAAATGGGAGACGTAATTAATGATTTTTTTAATTCTTCAAATGAGTTCACACACTCATTGTCGAAGTTAAATACGACGTCTTTTTCCAACAATTTTGTTAAAGGTTTTGATATTTTCGCGAAGTTAGGGATAAATCTTCTATAATATCCCGCCAGACCCAAAAAGGATTTTATCTCTTTTTGGTTACTAGGTTGAGGAAAATTTTGAATACACTCTATTTTTGCCGGGTTAGGTTTTACTCCATCTTGAGTAATCAAATGTCCCAGATAAGCGACTTCCTTTCTAAGGAATTCACATTTGTCCGGCTGGATTTTGAGATTGGCGTTTCTGAGACGCTTGAAGACTTCGGTTAGTCTGTCAATATGGTCATGAATGGTGGGAGAGTAAATAATAATGTCGTCCATGTAGACGAGACATCTTTCATTTTGGATGCCGACAAGAATGTTGTCCATTACACGTTGGAATGTAGATGGAGCATTCTTTAATCCGAACGGCATTCTGTTAAATTCAAAATGTCCGTTTTCAACTGTGAAAGCGGTCTTTTGAATATCCTGGGGTTCTATTTCAATTTGATGGAACCCAGAAGCAAGGTCTAGGGTAGAGAAGTATTGACACTTGCCTAATTGATCCAAGAGGTCAGAAATATTTGGTAAGGGGTACTTGTCGTCCACAGTGACCTCGTTGAGTTTCCTATAATCGACGACAATCCGCCATTTCTGTTTGCCTGAGGCGTCAGCTTTCTTCGGCACAACCCAGACAGGGGACGACCAGGGAGAATTTGAAGGTCTGATTATCTTTTGTTCCAACATTTTATTTATCTGAGTTTTAACCTCTTGTTTGTGAATTTGGGGGTACCTATAAGATTTCGTATAAATCGCCTTTGAACCATTTGTGTTAATTGAATGTTTAATTTCATTCGTGAAAGACAGCTGATCACCGTCTAGATAAAAAATATCTGAAAAATCTAAACAAAGCTGGGTAATTAGGGAACTCTCTTCCTCGTTAAGATGTTCTAATCTTAACTGATTTTTAATTTCAAAACTCCTATCGTTACTTCCGGTATCGTTTGATACATTACAATTATTTAATGAATTGAATTCTATCGGCTCTATTTTTAGATCTGAAATTTTAATTTTTTTTGTTATTGCGTTTACATTAAGAACTGACGTAAAAAATTCGCCATTTTCATTTACTCTTACAATTGCGTTTGGCAATTTAACTTTTTCAATTTCTTGTCCTAGCAAGAGTGCGTCTGTATTCTTTAGGCTACATTTTAATTTAAAAATTTGTTCAACGCGAGGTTCTATCATGATAATGTTATCACAATTTTTCGTTTCTCTATTTTCTCTTATTGGGGTATCGTTTTCGTTATCAGTGACTTTAAACAAGGGTATTGTTTTGAAATTAGTGATAAGTTGTCTATTCTTTATATCTACTATACACTTATAATGATCTAGGAAATCAGACCCTAGTAATCCATCGAAGTCAATGTCTAAATTACAAATATATACTTTATGAGGGTCGTTCTCAGTAAATGGTATGAGGACAGATTCATTCATTATTATTTTTTGATCCGTTATACCTTGTATTACAACATTCTCTCGAAATCTTTTTTTATAGTTTTTGCAAGTATTTGGTTTAAAAACGGACAGACCTGCGCCTGTATCAATTAAAATTTTGAAGGTATTTGTCGCGTCTTTAATGTAGAACATGTTTTTTGAATTTACTGTCAGAGCGGGATTTATAGGAATATTTGTTCTGGGCAATTCAGATCTGGGTTGAAATCGTCCAGGTTCAAAGTTTGGATCTGTGTTTCGATTTCCGAAATAGGGGGTTCGGTTTGAATTGGACCTGACTGAAAATCCAAACTAGAATTTTCGTACGGATTGGATGAATTATCGTCATCAAAATTCTCATAGCTATTGTTTGTATAGTAGTTTGAAAGCTCTTGATTTTCGGCTGTATAATGGTAGAAATTTGATAAATTTTGGGGTTCTTCGTAATCTTCAATACAATCAAAACTATAGTTTTCAGATGTTTGATTATTATCATGAAATATTTCCGGATTATTAGCGGTATAATAGTCATTTAGCATTACTGGATTATTAGCAGAATAATAATCGTTACATATCTCCTGACCGTTAACAGTATAACTGTCATGGGAGTCGTTTACGTATTCTTGAGGTTGATTGCTATTAAAATGTAAGGTTCTCTGTCTGTTTTTATCAAAATTGGGATTGGGTTGGATGGTAGGTACTCTATTAAAGTTTACGTTAGGATTTGGTTTGATAACGGGTTGGCGAATTTGATTTTGACAGCTGGGTTGAGAAGACTGCCCTTGCTGAAAGTTATTGTAATTATTACGAAAAGGTTGGGGTTGATTGGATCCCGAAGTACTCTGATGATTGTTCGAAATATTATTTGGAAAGTGATTTCTAAAATTTGGAGTATGGTTTGAATTTTGGTTTTGCCGTTGTCTAGTTAGGCACTCATCGAATGTATGCCCTATTCGTTTACAAAATGAGCATTGTTTGTTTTGGTGGGTTGGTTTTCGTATTGATGTATTGCTCTGATTTGAAGAGGTACTTGCAGTATTTCTTGGAAGTTTTTGGTTTTCGAAATAACTTAGTTGGAGTTCACGTTTAACTCGAATAGTGGCTGAAACCATGGTAGTAGGGTTACTTGCCCTAACAATATGACCTATTTTAGGGTCCAGCCCAGTTAATAAGGTATTTAAAACCAATGATTCGATTAGACGGGTGTGGTGTATCCACTTAACTTAAACATCGTGCACTAATAAAACTCACGTGTTTTATATATACTTTAATAATTATGTTTTAAGCGGTTTTACATCATATTCACTTACTTAACTATCATACTAGTATTATATATATATATCGAGTCACCGTGGCATAGTGGACGGAGGTTGAGAGCAGACTGTCTTCACTACGTTTCAATGAGCCTGTGCTCCTTGACTTGACACCGTTGCCAACCTTCTAATATGTCCGATATTACACCCCCCTTTGTTAGCCTAACTCCTGTGAGTGCATTTTTAATATTATGCTTCAATATACCTACAGTATGATTACGATTTACTATGTTTGTACAATATAAATTATCTCTACTTACAATAGGTACAGTGAAACATTCAATAATCATTTTAGAAAACAATATTCAAAAATTTTTTTTTCTACCAATCACTTAAATTTGTATTATTTTTAAAAGTAATATTAATACTTAAGCTCTCTCCGCCATTCCACTCTGTCATTCCTTTAAAAATACATACATGTATACATACAATACAAATACAAATTTAAAACGTTATTTGTGACCATTCACATATATAAAAAAAATATTTTAACCATAAGTACATATTTCAGTCGATTTCTAATGCATAATCTTTAAATTTTGCTGGTGTTTTTGTAGTTCTTGAACTACGTCGTACAACCTTCTCTAAATCACAATGTTTTGCAACATTTGTCCTACTTCCGGTTTCCGATGATTCCGAGGGTTGGCATGGATCAGTCGTAATGAATGGTTCTGTCTGTTGTGGTTTGGAATGTTCAGTTCGGATTGGTGGTTCAGCTGAGTTGTTAATTGTAATATGATCTTGCCCTACTGCTTCATCTGTAAAAACAAATTCATCATTATTTACAACTTCATAACTGTCTGACGTATGTTTTGCCGGTTCAGGCATATTTTCCCAACAATACCGTTTCATAGTGTTTTGTTTGTTTCTTACATCCGTATTTCGTTTTACCTGACCCTGTTCTTTCTCTCTCTCTCTTCTATGTATCTGGTTCGCATGTCTTTTCCATAGTCTCTTATCTTCTAGTCTGCACAGATATGTCGTTTTGCCTATTACCTTTTCAATGACTGCTTTAGTCCAACTCCTTTGGTTAGGATTACCATAATCTGCGACTGCTACCGTTTCTCCTATTTCAAATTCTCTCTTTTTTCCTTTAAAATACTTAATCTGTCGCTCTTGAGCTTTCTGATGATTGTTTTCTGCTCCAGTTTCCTCTTCTTCCCTACTTACTCTCCATCCTATGGACTCTTTCAGTATGGTTGCTCTATTTCTGAGTTGTCTACCCATCATCAGCTTGGCTGGTGTTTCTTTCGTTACTATATGCGGTGTTGTCCTATATGAAAATAGAAATTCTGAAATTATCAAATCAATACTCTTACCCTTGTTTCTTATATCAATTGCTCTGGCTTTGACATTGTTTTTGAAAGTTTTTACGATGTTTTCTGCTGCTCCATTCGACTGTGGATGACCCGGGGGTGACGTAATATGTCGAATGTTATTTCTTTTGAAAAATTCTTGCATCGTTTCTGCTGTAAATTGTGTGCCGTTGTCCGTTACTATCGTTTTAGGAATGCCAAATCTGGCGAATGTCCTCTTAATTTTCTCTTCCGTTTCTTTTGCTGTTATATGGCTCATAATGTGTGCTTCTGGCCATTTGCTATATGCGTCCACTATTATTAATACCATTTTACTTCTTATAGGTCCCAGAAAGTCCATGCTCACTCGTGTCCAAGGCTCGGTTTCAACATCCCATGGTGTTAGTATTGCTCTTGGTGGAGCTGGCTTGTTTTCCATACAGCACATACACTTTCTACATGTTTCTTCGATCTGTTGGTCTATTTTAGGCCAATAAACATACGATCTTGCTATACTTTTTGTCTTTACCATTCCGAAATGGTGTTGGTGAAGCTCATCCAGCATTTTTCTTTGGAGTGACTTCGGAATAACTATTCTATGTCCCCAAACTAAAATTCCTTTGTCCACTATTATCTCGTGCTTCCTGTGATAGTATGGTTTCGTTTCTTCTGACATCTCTGGCCATTTTTCTTCTCGTATATATTTCATTACATTTTTCAAAATAATATCCTTTTTGGTTTCTCGTCTTATTTCTTCAATACTGATCGTTTGTTCCTTAAGTGTACTTACAAAATTCACATAGTTACCTAAACCTTGAAATTCATCTGTAATGTAATTAATATTTAAAGGTGCTCTACTCAAATAATCAGCTACAATATTATTTTTCCCTTTTATATACTCAATATCATAATTAAAACTTGATAAAAATGCTGCCCAACGTTGCATACGGCTGGCATGCATTTGTGGTATACCTTTCTCAGGGTGAAATAAGGATATTAATGGTTTATGATCTGTTCTAATTTTAAATTTTTTTCCATATAAATATTGGTAAAATTTAATTAAACCCCAGTAAATGCTTAAACTTTCTAAATGAATTATTGGGTAATTTTTTTCGCTCGGCTGCAGAGTTCTAGAAACACAAGTTATTATTCTCTCAGTTTTATCTGGCATCTCGTGTGCTAATACTGCTGAAATCCCTAACTTACTAGCATCACAAGTTAATACAATTGGCAAATTTGGATTAAAATGGGTTAGTACTAGTTTTGATGACAATATCTCTTTAATTTTTAAAAATGCATCATTGCATTGTTCATCCCACTCCCATTTAGTGTTTTTATTTAATAAATTATAAATTGGTTTTAGTATCATTGATGCGTTTGGTATAAATTTTGAATAATAATTTACCATTCCCAGGAAAGATCTCACTTCTGTTAGATTTTCTGGTCTGGGTGCCTCTTTAATTGCTTGTATTTTCTTTTCGCTTGTCTTCAATCCATCACTTCCAATCACATGACCCAAATATTCAACTTCTGACTTGAAAAATTCACATTTATCCAATTTTACGGTTAGTCCAGCTTTCTTTAGCTGTTCTAGTACTAGGATCAATGTCTTCAGATGTTCTTCTTCATTTTCACCTGTTAGAATAATATCATCTAAATAACACACACATGATGGTATCTCTTTTAACAGTTGCTCCAAATGCCTCTGGAATATAAAACTAGCAACTTTAATTCCAAATGGAAGTCTGTTAACCGTGTACAATCCTTGATGGGTACTCCACGTTAAAATTTTACTCGATTCTAAATCTACTTCAAATTGATTATAAGCTCTACACAAATCCAATTTGGTATAATATTTTCCTTTATGAAGCTTAGAGAAAATTTCTTCAGCTCTTGGTAAAGGATACTCCATATTCTCTAGGTATTTATTTACAGTTACGCTGTAATCTCCACACAATCTTACTGTACCGTCTTCTTTTAAAACTGGAACTAAAGGTGTAGCCCACTCTGATGTTTCAGTCTTAGATATAATTCCTTCCTTTTCTAACCTTTCTAATTCTTCTGTAACGCCTTGCTTGAATGCAAGAGGTACTGGACGTGCTTTACGAAATATTGGCATAACATTATCTTTAATATATATTTTAATTTTATCTAAAGTAAACTTACCGATTTTTTTGCTAAAAACTTCTGGAAATCTAGAAACAATATCATTTATCCTTTTATTTACATAATCCAGCTGATTAACCACTCCGAACTGAATTCCAAATGCTTCTAACCAATCCATCCCCAGAATCTTCGGACCGCCGTTAGCTATAACATACAATTTAATTTGTCTTATTTTGTCTTTATATTTAACATTAACATTTATATAACCTAATGGTGCAAAAGTACTATTATTGTAACTTTTTAAAACAATTTCGGCTTCCTTTAATTTAAAATGTCTAAAATAGTTATTAAAATGATCTGCATTTATCGCTGATATCACACTACCGCTATCTATTTGAAACAGATGCTCTGTATTTTCTATTAAAACTTTGACAATAAATTTTTTTTCAACATTATTGATATTAAAATTTTCAAATTCTGATGGACAATCACTATACACATTAAAATTTTTGTCTGCTTCCTCCGTTTGATTGTTTTGTTCCGTGTACCAACAATCTCGGCAGTTATTTTGGTTATTTTCGGTATTTGAAAAATCTACATAGTTAAAATTTCTATTTGCACATGCTTTAGCAAGATGTCCTTTTCTTTTACACTTAGAACAATAAAAATTTACATACCGACAAACTCCTTTATGATAATTATTACAAACTTTACATTTTATCATCTCGTAATTTTGTTTTCCTTCCGCCATGTTGACATTTCTTTCAGTTGTCATCCTTCTGCGTGGAAGTGTAGCTAAATTCGTCGACGTCTGTCTATCCGTGCGCTGTCTTGAACTGTTTTGTGAATCTGCGCCTTGCCATCGGCGTTGTGGTTGGTCAAAATTTTGTCGTTGCCGCGCGCCTTGATTTGAAACTCCTCTTGTTGCTTGATATTTTTGATTCGATGACCTTGTAGTGTCTTTTACAAAGTTCATGTTCACTTCTCTATCGATGCTATCGTTTTCCTTTTTTATGGCCAATTCCACTAGTTTTTTTAGATCTGCGGTTTCCTCCTCCTCGCATAGTCTGTCTAATATCGGGCCGTTTCTCATCCCGGATATGAATTTTTCTCTCAAAAGCAATTGTAAATCATTTCCAAACTTACAGTTTACAGATAGGCTTCTTATTCTAGCATTCCATTCTGCCATCGTTTCTTCACGTGTTTGTTGAGCTAGGTGAAATTTCCTTCGCTCTCGCCATACAACTGTTCTTGGACAATACTGTTGACTTAATAAATCTGTTAATTGCTTGAATGTTTTTGAATTTGGTGGATCTGGGTGACACAGGTCTCGTAAAAGTTTATAAATTTCGCTAGGAATATTACTTAATAACGTAGCTACTTTATTTTCTTCCTTCGTACCGTTTGCTTTAAAATATTCTGATAATTGCTCACTGTATATGATCCAATCGTCAGTTTCACTGTTAAATTGATGGAACACGATGCCGGTTGATGCCATCTTTTTTTTTTTTTTTCTTTTCTTCTTATATTTCTTTTATCCTCGTCGCCATTTTGTGGTGTATCCACTTAACTTAAACATCGTGCACTAATAAAACTCACGTGTTTTATATATACTTTAATAATTATGTTTTAAGCGGTTTTACATCATATTCACTTACTTAACTATCATACTAGTATTATATATATATATCGAGTCACCGTGGCATAGTGGACGGAGGTTGAGAGCAGACTGTCTTCACTACGTTTCAATGAGCCTGTGCTCCTTGACTTGACACCGTTGCCAACCTTCTAATATGTCCGATATTACAACGGGCCTGTGCGATTTTTTGATCAACAGTTAAAGGCTGTTTACCAATGGAAGATTGCATCTTTGCTTCATGCGTTTGTAACCGCGCAATAAACGTTAAAGGAGATTCATTTGGAAGCTGACGTATTCTTTGTAAATCTTGAATAAGCGAATTCAAATCTCGTGAATCACCAAAGTGTGATTCCAATAAATTCTTAATATCTTCCCAATGAGATGGGTCGCGAGAGTTAACTAACTCTGATGCTTTACCTTTTAATTTGTTTTTTATATGAAGTGTTAAAAGTGTTTTTTGATCGCCTACTGCCATGTTTATTGCTGTTCTGCATGCGTTTAAAAAACTATTTAAAAATATTTGGTTGCCGTCGAATTCCGGCACTATTGAAAATATTTCTGAAAGTTTATAGGGTTCTAGTTGTACATCTGGATTTAGAATAGGCTGAAATTGGGGGTTAGCTTGATTTTGAGGGTCTGGTGCGACTGGATTTTGACCGTTTTGTTGGTTTGCTGAACTACGTGTTTCAGGCATTTTAATTATTTATGAAAATATAAGAGAGAATAAAAAAAAATTATCTGCGACTTATGATAATAAAACACCACAATATTTCACAAAAGATTAAACAAGAGATATTTGCTTACGTATATGTTGTTTTCATTCCTTCTTATGGCAGATGAAATCCAATTCCGTGAACGTTGTTACACCAGGTGGGCCAATTGCGTGTTCCCGATGCCGGATAGACCGTCCGCGATAGTAGAAATGCACTTATTTATTTTAGAGCGTTTTTTCGTTTTCCTTAAAGGCTAGGAAACCACCACACTTAGTTAGGATGTCCGTGTTCTAGGTGTGTTTTAGGAATCCTACTGACTGCGCCAAATGTTATACTTGCACTAACACAAAAGACTTTTTAAAAATTTTTATTTTTACTTAGGTACAGATAGAAATGTACGATACGGTTATGAGTTCTTAACTAACTAAAACTAAACATAGTTTCCCTATTTATGATATTCTTCCGTGGGAACGTGACACAAAGTAAATAATTCTACGAAATATGCAACTATGCTTAATATAATTACATGGGAATAGCAACTAAGCTTGACATTCTAGGAGCTATAATATGACACCTGATGAGTGTGCATATAACATTGACATTCTAAGAGTTATAATATGACACCTGATAATTGTGTGGTATTTGTGTATATAACATATATAATAGCCATCATTATAATATGCTTTTGTTGAATAATATACCTACTATTATATTTTTCACTTGACCAACTGTGAAAATATAAACTACAAAAAAAGAATCTATCGGTGTAAGGACCGGAGAACTTAGTAGGCATTTTATATTGAAAATTTTTTTTTAAATTAAAATGAAAATCTTAATAAATTTTATATTTAAAAAAAGAAAATAAACAGATGACAACCATCAAGTGGTTCACAGATGTAACTATTTATTTTTAATTACAATACAAGAAAAATACAATGTAGATAATTATTTTATAGCAATAGCATTTAAATGTCAATTTCCATCCAAACATATTATGTTCACTAGTACACTACCCTCCAAAAATTATCGCACCACCTATACAGTAAGGGGTATCGTTATAACATAATGTAAATGGGATATGTGGAGATTGTTTCTGATAAATTCCATAGGATGTGTTGAAGAATTAAAAGAAAAAACAAAACTTCCCTTCCACACCCCGTATATGGGTAAGACGTTGACATTTATCAGAAACCATCAATACATTTCTTCCTTAAAACTCAACCTATACTATGAAGAAGAAATCATAAAAATCCATCCATTGGCTTTAGAAAAAAAAAACATTGAACTTAAGGCATAATTTAGTTGGTGCGATAATTTTGGAGCAAACATCACTTTTTAAAGGATTTTTCTCTTGTATGGTTACGTAAATGAATATTCAGCGTACTTTTCTGTGCAAAATATTTTGAACAAATTTCACATTTTAATGGTTTTTCGCCTGTATGGATACGCAAATGTGTTTTCAAATTACTTTTCAGTGCAAAAGATTTTGGGCAAATTTCACATTTGAATGGTTTTTCACTTGTATGGATACGCAAATGTCTTTTTAAATTACTTTCCAAGGCAAAAGATTTCAGGCAAATTTCACATTTGAATGGTTTTTCACCTGTATGTATACGAAAATGTGTTTTCAAAGTACTTTTCAGTGCAAAAGATTTTGGGCAAATTTCACATTTGAAAGGTTTTTCGCCTGTATGGGTGCGCACATGTTGATTTAAAGTACTCCTACATGAAAAATGTTTTAAGCAAATGGCGCATTTGTATGGTTTTTCGCCTGTGTGACTTCGAGTACACACGTTTAATTGTTGAGCAGATGAATGAGATTTTGAACAAATATTACATTTCAAAAGTTTGTCGCTTGTATGGATACGTAAATGTCTTTTTAAAACAATTTTCAATGTAAAAGATTTTAGGCAAATTTCACATTTGAAAGGTTTTTCACCTGTATGTATGCGCATATGTTGATTTAAAGTACTTCTACAAGAAAAATGTCTAAAGCAAATGGTGCATTGGTATGGTTTTTCGCCTGTGTGACTTTGAGTATGCAATATTAATTGTTGAGCAGTTGAATGAGATTTTAAACAAATATTACAATTGAAAAGTTTTTCGCCTGTATGGATAGCCAAATGTCTTTTTAAATCAATTTTCTGTGCAAAAGATTTTAGGCAAATTTCACATTCGAACGGTTTTTCGCCCGTATGGATACGCGAATGTTTTTTTAAATTACTTTTCTGTGCAAAAGGTTTTAGGCAAATTTCACATTTGAAAGGTTTTTCACTTGTATGGATACGCGAATGTCTTTTTAAATTACTTTTCAGTGCAAAAGGTTTTAGGCAAATTTCACATTTGAAAGGTTTCAAACAAATGTTACATTCACTTGGCTTTTTGTCAGATTTCCAACACTTACAAATATTGTCACTTAAACCAACTTCACCTCCAAGTGGTGACTTGAAATTATCAATAACATTAAGCTGATGTTGAAGATTTAGTGTGTCCTGTAATTCTTGTTTAATTTCTTTATCAGGAGCTTCTGTTTTGATATTGTTGATTCTTATTTTGTTGGATTTACTTTTATACATCTTCCTCTGTTTTAAGCCATGATTAGTAGAGAAATGACAAAAATATTCAACTTTCTTTTTGTAAAGATTTCCACAAACTTCACATATAATAATCCCAGTTGGAGAATTCCATTTTATATAACTTCTTTTTAATAATCTTCCTGGAAGGAATAAATATATAAGAAAATACCTTATAGTTTCTAAACCTTGTTTTTAATAATTTTAATTCACCCACTCTATCATGGCGAGTGTTGATAGAAATGACTACGACATAGTATGATTTGATGACAGTCTATAATATTAATGTCATAATTTTATTGTAGAAATAAATATAATTTGTAATTAGAGAAAATACTTTAGAATAATAGACATTCAATGTCGTTTTTCTTTTTACAGGAGAAACTCAATAGTGTCTTTATTCGATAACAAATAGAAGATTACATCTCACAAAACGACATTATCGTCTAGATAAGTTCAGAAATATGGATAAGCTTTGTTTTGAATTTACGGTTAAAGCTGCTGAAGATGTTAAAAACAATTTAATATGCCTAATCTCAATTACTACTCCTGCAGGAAAAACGTTTAGCTTGCCGGAGCAATATCAACCAGTCCGACTTCATCCAGAATTGAAAAGTACTCCAATTTACACAAAAATCAAGAGCTCATTACTAAGAAGATACCAAACAAGAAAACTTAGTTCTCTTCCAACAAAATTCTAAGATTATATTTCAACCTCCCCCCGTATATTAGACTGGCCGAGCCATAAGACGATACCCACGATAAACGGACATGTTGGTGCGCTGTTGCCAGTTCAGACGATTGTCGCAAATATACGTTTGGAGCTAGGAGCTAGCTTCTCACTCGTCAATAATCAAATCTTCAGTTTTCTCTTGTTTGATTGAACTGATAATTTTTTCAATGAAATTACTTTGAAAATTTAAGGTATGAATTTGTCCATCAAATTTATGTTTGATATCGGTCGTTTCCTCCACACATTTGTTCCCATAATAATTACTACTGCAGTATGTGTAAGAAGGTAATAACAAAGTATATAAAATAAATATCAGACGAATATTATAAAAACTTACTGTTAGGCTACATTCGTAATCAATTAGCTGGCCAAGTGGCACCAGAGATTACACACAGTGGCACTTTGGCACGCAAGTCGGCACGAAACAGAGATAATACCACCATAGACTAACGTAGTTAGTGAACGGTGATACTATGCACGAAATTTGCCATTCAAAATAACTTCAAAGTCGACTATAACGCAAGCGCGTTCGTACCTAAATAATTGTCAGGATTCCTTCAACATATGGTCGAAGCATTATTTAGTTCAGTCAATTTGAATTTATTTTTTATAGCAGTATATACCAGAGATTAGTAGTGATGGACAACGCGGAATGCCGGAATATCAATTCGATGATGAAATTATGATCAATTCCTCCATGATCAATTCGATGAAAATGTCAAACTATCAGAGGGACAGAAGCCGTATCTTTGAACGTTCGACCTAATGCTCCCACGTATTTCATGTGATGGGAGCGGATTTGTTATGTTCGAGCAGTATCTTCGAAATCTCGAAAGTTCGACTTGCAAACGAATGAATTTATCAGTCGTATCAGTCCCACATGGGAGTAAGCGAGTAGAGTCTTGCGCAGAACGTCAGAAAAACAAATAAACATCAAACAATCTGTGGATATAGCGAGATAGAGAAATAATAGCGATCATTATATTTAAAGTTTTGTCGGAAACGTGAGAGGAGAGTTGGGCATATCAATATCTCGAGTGTAAGACGATGAGCAAGGCAAAGGTGGTTGGAGAGGCGACTTCCATAAAATAGGACTACGTTTACTGCGAAACTTCGCTGCATAGCTTTCAGCTAGGACCTTGGCAATATCTTGATTATCAGCGACATTGGTTTGGTTGTGAAATAGACTGGTAATTTTTATATTACTTTTCTTATCCTGGATTTGTCCAATTTTTTTCCACACTTGATTGGGGTTAGTGTTTTCATTTACGGAAGAGACGAAATTTCTCAAGAAAGATTTTTTACTTTGTTTTATAGTGTATCTGGCTGTTGCTCTTGCTCTTTTGAGATTGATGAGGTTTTCTTGAGTTTTGTTACTGCGGTACAGTTTTAGTGCAGTTTTTTGCTGCTGAACTACATGTTTGCATGATGAGTTCCACCATGGAACAGTTTTTTGTGGAGGAGAGATTACTGATTTCCCAACGTGAGCTCCGCAGCAAGTCGAATAGTATTTGCGAACAAGGTAACAGACTCATCAATGTTGTTAGTAAGAGAGAGATTGGGTATAGATTGTTCAGTTTTAGTGATATATTCAGGCCAATTAGCATATTTTAAACGCCAGTAACTTTTTGTTAGATCTCGGTCATTTGAATTATCGGTATTAGTTATAAAGATGGGAAAATGATTACTGTCGTGAAGGTCATCATCAGTAAACCATGTTAATGAAGGAGCTAGTTTGGGGTCACTAAAACTAAGATCGATTTTAGAAAAGGAGCCAGTTGAAATGTTGAAGTGGGTATTGTAACCGGTGTTCAAGATACAGATACCCGTGCAATTTATAACGTTTTCAACTTCCTAATCGTCGTTACAGAGACATCATAATTTTCACAAATCTAGAACAATTCATTAATGGATGTCACATACTTAGATGCATTCCTTGGGTACTACTTTATCATAAAAAAAACATGGCATACAAATTCAAACTATACTAAGGGTTTATAAGCGAGGGTTAAGAATTGATGAAAAGGTGGGAAAAAAACAATTAACTTATGTATGCTGCACATTTTGCTATCTTAGTAGATGTTACATAAGTGGCATACATTATATGGCGACACTTCATTTGTTAATAATTTTCCAAATATTATTTTCAATGTCCCCTGTAGCATTAATTAGCAAGTTTGGGTCTTGGGGAATAGCCTTATTCTACTTGTTATGCACATTAAACTGAATGGTGAAAACGCCTTCCATTTAAAATAATGAATGTCTTGGGCTACGGGTCTATAATGGATAACTGTTGGATGTGGCTATTTGTTTAATTGTATTAATTTCTTTACCAAATATACTTTTGATTATCCATTGCTTTCTATATCTTTTGTCAATATTGAACTGGGCACACTATCCTATGTCATGACTTTCTGCTTGGATAATATATACAGTGTGTACATAACTTGCTAATATTTTTTACGACAAGGTTTTCTGATGATACAGAAAATGGAAATAAACACAAACTATACATGTAATCTTCTTCCTGTCACGTACTTTTTACACTGCACTTTACCTAAAAAATGAAACGTAAGATCTACAAAGTAGTTCGCCACTGTGTTTGGAAATTGCTATTTCAATTTTCGAGTACCGTTCGATTCGTGTGAATTCATTCGTACGAACAAAATCCAATCGACGTTCTCGCAAATAGTCGAACGTTCAAAGATACGGGTCCAGATGTCAGATATATCAAAAAACAAATAACAAACATTAATGCGCATGTCCCATAGCCGGTACAAAGTTCAAGTCGAAGTGAAACTTTGCAGCATAGACAGAATAAAATTATATATTATGTCTATGGTTTGCAGCTTGCCAAAAATTTCGATGACTTCATCTTCAACTCTGACGTCAAATTGCGTTGTGAACGATCACATTGAAATGGATTTGCTTAGCTTGCGTGCCAAAGTGCCACTTGGCCAGCGAATTGATTACGAATCTAAACCAGGAAGTCTATTGCTGCAATTCTGTGTAAAAATCTTAGCGATCATAGTAACGATCTATATGACTCGTAATATCGGAACGGGTCCAATTGCAATACTATATGATTTCTGTAAGTAACGAGGGATCGTAACTTTTCCGATTTATCGTAAATATTTACAGAGACAAGTTTGGTGTATGTAAGCAGTAAATAAGATGAATAATAATAATTTTCATTATAATATATTCTTTCAGAAATGCATTACGTATTACCAGGCGAAACTTACGTGACAATCATAATGGATTTGAAATACCTGAAGCAGCCTTTAAACAAATGTTTCGGCTAGACAAACAAAGTGTATTCAACTTAATTAACGAGATAAATCCCCATTACATTGTTAGAGGATCTATTCCATTACATTTAAAGGTATTTATTTATAAAGTTTTGTTAGTATTTCTCTAAGTAATTACCTATGTTTGAATATTTGCAGATATTGGCAACATTAAATTTCCTAGCCACTGGCTCGTTTCAAAATCCTGTAGGATAATTTTTGAAATAACTGCTCTAGTTACCAATTTTCTATTTCCCATTTGGATAAAATTTCCTATTAATGTTGCAGAAAAAAATTATATAAAACAAGGGTAATAAATATCTTAATACATTTTTGGGGCTCGATCCTCGGTCGATGGAGGTGCTTCAACGCACGAAGGGGGAAGTCCAGTATGGGCTCGGGAAGATAAAGTTTATCTTCTCGGGAACTACACCGAGACCCCCCCGGAGTAGATAATCGGTAAAGGAGGTACCTCGTTAGATTTTTGATGTCTGTTTGCAGGGAGTTTAAATTTACCCAGATAAATTTGCAGCATTGTCGGGCTGCTGCGGGAGTAATCGCGCAGCGGATGGCAAGTCTGCAGACAGGCATATGCCTCATACAAGAGCCATAGGTGTATAGAGATCATGTGCGTGGTCTGGGCACACCCGGGCATGGTTTATTCTATGCTGTGGGTGAACCTAATCCCAGAGTGGCGCCTATTTAATAGGGTTAGGAAGACAGAGTCGGATCTGGACTGGGAAATATACCGCCAGAAACGAAATGAATATAAGAGCGCTGTAGGCTGGCTCGGAGAGATGCCTGGCGGGCCTTCTGCGAGGATATCGTTTCGGTACCTCAAATGTCAAGGCTACGTCGAATCTTAACGAAGTCTCCTGACAGTGCTATTGGCTGCCTGGAAATCGCACCAGGTGTTTTCACGGAAACTCCGGAGGATACCTTGCAGCACCTGATTGAGACTCACTTCCCCGGTTGTAAGGCAGTCGGGCAGGAGAGTCCTGACATGGGGCGTGTGGAAATAAAACGACCATGTAAGAGGGACTATATTCTAGCTAAAGAAATAGTTACCTACGAGCGGAGTACTTGGGCTATACGTACGTTTAGCACCTACAAATCTCCGGGGAAGGACCAAATCTTTCCGGCTCTGTTTCAGCAGGGCTGGGACACTATTGGTTCAATCTTAGTGCATATCTTTCAGGATTGTTTGGATAGCAGATATGTTCCTGAACAATGGAGACAGGTGAGAGTTGTCTTTATACCCAAGCCCGGTCGTACAATGTACAACGTGACTAAGTCCTTTAGGCCTATCAGTCTAACATCCTTTGAGTTAAAAACACTGGAGAGGTTGGTTGATAGGTATATAAGGGAAAAAGTTGGGCTTAGGTATCCTTTGCACAACAACCAGCATGCGTACCGGTGTGCACCCCTGTAGAATCAATGTGTAGAGTTGCAGTAGATCATGGAATAGAGCCAATGGTAATTCATTGGCTTGGGGCGATGCTACGCAACCGCACAGTAGAGGCTGCATGGAAAGGACATGTGGCTAAAATGGTCGTCGACAGGGGATGTCCACAAAGGGGCGTCCTTTCGCCCACATTGTGGAACCTAGTAGTCGACGAATTAATATCCTTATTAAACGGTGAGTGCTTTCTGGCAATTGGGTATGCCGATGATATCGTTGTCCTCAGGAACCTAATACAAAGGGCCCTGAATAGGGTACAGGGGTGGTGCAACGACCACGGACTTGCAGTTAATCCTGCCAAGGCTGAGGTAATTGCTTTCACCAAGAAGAGAGGTATAAGACCTGATGGTCTGCACCTTGGTGGAGTGCCACTTCCAGTGGTTGAACAAGTGAAATATCTGGGAGTGATCCTGGATAAGACGCTGACATGAAAGGCTCACCTTGATAGTTGCCTGGGCAAGGTGACTAACACGTACTGGGCCTGTAGGAGAGCTATTGGTCCGAAATGGGGACTAACCCCCAAGACGATCTTGTGGTTCTATAAAGTGATCATGCTGCCGATGCTTACATACTCGGCTCTGGTCTGGTGGCCAAGGGTAACCCTGGCCACGGCTAGGTCGCAACTCGCACGCCTCCAAAGGGTGGTCGGTTTGGGGACAACTGGCTTCATGAAATATACACCAACTGCTGCGTTGGAGGTGATTCTTGGACTTCGGCCTCTTCACCATGTGATCGAGGCTGAGGCTGGGAGGGCACTCCTACGCTTGAAAAGTTTGGGATATGTGCGAAACGACGAAGGGTGCAGGCAATAAGCAATAAGCTCAGGCTTCTGGGAGATGTCCCAGTCCTGGCTCGAGCGGCTGATGTCTGCCTGCGCAGGTACTCATTCGTAACCCCCTATAGGGTGCAGATCCGGAATAGAGAATTCTGGGAAAGGGAGGGAAATTCACATCCTCATGGGATCGTCTGGTACACAGACGGTTCATGCTCCAGCGATGGGGCGGGGGCTGGAATTTAGTCCAGGAACTCAAGGACACAAGTCTGTGTTCCATTGGGTAAGGGTGTGTCCGCATATCAGGCTGAGATATACGCTATCTTGGAATGTGCGTAGATAAACCTGGACAGAGGTTATACGGATCGACGCATAACCATATACACCGACAGTCAGGCGGCAACTAAGGCACTGAGTGGATATACCATCAACTCAGGGCTTGCTGCTGAATGTCGTGAACGCCTTGCTGACCTACCAACGAAGGGGCGGACGCCCTGGCTGTGGAAGGGGCGGCTATTCCCTTTAACGGCCCGGGCCCGACCTTGGGCCTCACAAAACAAACATTCTGTAAGGAGACGAGGAACTGGTTGAGAAATCAGCACCTTGCTCACTGGAGGGCTTTACAGGGTCTCAGGCAGTCCAAGCTCCTATTGAGGGGATGGACATGCTAGAGCTGCTCTAGAACTACCAATGAGTAGGTTAAAAAAGATAGCAGGACTCCTAACAGGGCACTGCTCTGTAACCTAGGTTTAGAGGAAAGCCCTCTATGCAGGGGTTGTGGCATGGCTGACGAAACGTCGGACCATGTTCTTTCCGTATGTCCACATTGGGCTGTGCTACGCAGGCGAATCTTCGGAATCCCTGTTATGACCTCTGGGGACATAAAGAATGAAGAAAGGGATCAACGCCTTCTACATGTGTAGGAAGATGTTTGGAAGAAAATGGTGGCTACAGCCGAAGATTATACACTGGATGTATACGGCTATTTTAGTAATACCCATCCTGACGTATGGAGCCATGGTTTGGTGGAATGCTATGGATAAAGATAATAATGTAAGGAAGCTTACCAAAGTCCAAAGGCTGACGGCCATAGGTACCACGGTTAACAGAGGATCACACCCCAGGCGGCACTAGAAGTGATACTGGATCTGCTCCCGATAGATTTGTTCATAAAAGGAGTTGCAGCCAAGGGGGCCCTTAGACTGAGGAAAAACTGGCTGTGGAAGCAACTCGGACATGGACACACCGAGATCTTGGGATCAAAAATGCAGAAATTGGATGGCAAGAAAAAAGAGGGCGTCCTGCTAAACCAAGGTACTGACTATATGGTTGCCAGACCCATATTCGGAGAGGAAATAGAGATCAGAGATGCAGAACAGATGAATGATGGAGATGAAGCCATCTCCATTTTTACCTATGGATCAAAGAATGCGGTGGCACGGGGACAAGGATATACTCTCTGGATTTGGACGTAAAAGAGTCCATAAGACTCAGAGACGAATGTAGTGTGCTGTAAGCAGAGCTAGCAGCGATAGAGAGGGCAGCGATACTACTACTGGAGAAGGATAAAACGGCAAAACCAGCAGTTATTTTCACCGACAGTCGGGCTGCTCTGAATGCGATGACGACCACAACGGTGGGATCGAGGTCGGTAATGAGCTGTCGCGAAACCCTGTCCTGGATACGCGACAGAAGGGTGAGTCTATGTTAGGTCCCTGCGCACAGTGGTGTGGAAGGGAACCAAAAAGCAGATAGCCTCGCAAAGGAAGGAGCGAAGGACAGGGCAGAAGCTTTAGACAGACCAAGACCACCGATTCAACTACTGAAGGACACTATAGAAGATGTAACAGGGGCAGAACATGGTAAGAGATGGAGCGAGAGAAGCGATTGCTTCACTTCGCGACAGCTCTGGCCAAAAATAAACAAGGAAAGAACAAGAGAGATCCTAGAATATAGAAAGGACTCAATTCAGAAGATCACGGGAGTGATTACTGGACACTGCACAGTAGGGGCAAGACTCCGGAAAATCAAGGTAAAACTAGATGATCTGTGCAATGAATGCGAGGAAGTGACGGTGGAACATCTCATCTATCTATGCCCTGCCCTGGCAGGTAAGCGCCAGAGGTATTTGGGGAGTAGACGACTTGAGAGTCTAGTAGAAGCAGCAGAGATGGACATTGGAAATTTGAAGAACTTTATAGGAGGATGGAAATGCATAAGACAAGGAATTGAAGGAAAGATATAAAGGACAAAGGATAGGTAAAAACAGGATGGCTCAACACCATGAGCCGAAGGGTATCACTATGGACCTGGGGCCGGAACGGACCTCGTCGCCCATATAACCAAACCTAATATTATTTAATATCCATCTATCAGAAGGGTATTAACTTGTTCGAAGCTAATGATTAACAAAAAAACTGACAGATAACAACTTATTTTAGAAAGATTACGTTTTAAATATCCAACTACATGGTGAAAATCAAAATGAAAGTCCTGCTACGTTAAGATTAACTAGATGAATATATTTTTATAATCAAAATACCACCTACCTACAATAAATTAAGAAGCCACTAGCAACCCATGCACGTTGTAATTACGGAAATACAACATATATGGTCCAGAAATAACTACACCAGCATACTCCTCCTTGAGTCCGTAATTTAAGTAGACTCCCAAAAATGAATCCCTCTGCAGGATGACGTAAAGAAATCAATTTCTTTTATGGAAGTTGACACTCTTTTCTTTCCACGCCGGTCACTCTTCTTAAAAATGTCCCAAAAATGGCTTTTAGAGGACGGTTGTTCGCGCAGCCTCGAAATCCGTTTCGACACAGAACCAACCCATCCAAATATACTAATTACTATAGGTTTACCGGTTTAATCGACCAAAATCGCCGATAAAAATATCTATCCAATTTAACAATCGTTTCAAATTGGAACCTACCTACCAAAATATGTACAAAATAATAGCGTCAAATTCGACTATAGAGGTGTCACTATCCTAAAGTTATTTTAGGGCCGTTACAAGATACGAACTATATTTATTAAACAGCGATACACCAAATTATATTTCAGAATACAATACAACCGGTTTAATACATTTAAAAATCTTGCTTCAAATCATACCGAATAGTCAATAAATGTTGCTTTATTATGCAAAAATAATTTATTTGAAAAGATATGAATGTTTTTTGAGAAACAAATCCGCAACAAAATACATTGTGGATTTAATAGAACAGTATAGTCACAACCTATTATATTGTGTTTCTTCCTACCTTTTTTTTCAATTCTATTGAGTTAATGCAGGGTACTGCCTAGATATGCATTCTAGAAGCTGCGGCCAAAAAACCTAAGAATTTTCGGAGGCTGCAATTTCTATTTGACAATTATTGTTTCATCTTATTAAAAAAATACTATTACAATCTTGTCGTTGTAACTAATTTATAAATTTGTAATGTTTCTTTTCAATAAAACAATTTCATAAGAATAGGGTGGCATTTATTATTTTATAAACTAAAATTCAATTATTTGGTTCTCATTGGTTTTCATTGCAAATGATATGAAATTTTTTGAAATCTGCCTGATCTACCAGTCTAGAATAGTTTCTTGTATAGTTTTCCTTATTAAGCGAGTGTATTTGGAAAGTTAGTTTCTTTTTCTAAGGTAAATTGGATATTCTCATGTTTTCCTTCAGGTACAGGCACAGATGATACCATCAACGTATTTCTTAATGAAATGTATTGGGTAAGGAGTTTTTGATAATACGTTGTGTAGAATATAATCCATAATTTATTGGGAAATAGTACTCATATAGGAGTACCAAAAATTTGTTTGTATAATTTATTATTAAAACTAAAATAAGTATTATTGAATTGAAGATAAACCTTAATGTGATGATAAAATCATTAAAAGTGATTTTACAATGGTTTGAAATAGAGAAGTCCAGTTTTGAGTGATACAAAGTTCTACTAATTCAAATGGAATATTAGTAAAAAGAGAAATTACTTCTAAACTTATATCACATAATTAGGTGGTTATATCTTATTTATCATGAAATCTATGAAATGAAATGTATCTTCAATTAAATATGCTGGACTGTTAATGGAAGAAATTATTGGTCGAAGTGATAAAGACGGTTTGTGCATTTTAGGAAGACCATAGAATTTTGGAGCAACGTATTGTAGATTATTAGTTGTTTTTCTGTTTACAATTCGCGCATTCGTGAAAATATATAATAGCCATCATTATAATATGCTTTTGTTGAATAATATACCTACTATTATATTTTTCACTTGACAAACTGTGAAAATATTATCTACAAAAAAAGAATCTATCGGTGTAAGGACCGGAGAACTTAGTAGGCATTTTATATTGAAAATTTTTTTTGAAATTAAAATGAAAATCTTAATAAATTTTATATTTTAAAAAGAAAATAAACAGATGACAACCATCAAGTGGTTCACAGATGAAACTATTTATTTTTAATTACAATACAAGAAAAATACAATGTAGATGATTATTTTACAGAAATAGCATTTAAATGTCAATTTCCATCCAAACATAATATGTTCACTAGTACACTACCTCCAAAAATTATCGCACCGCCTATACAGTTCAACGTAAATTTTTTTTCAGAATCAATGGATGGATTCTTATGATTATTTGTTCACGTATAGGTTAATTTTCAAGGAAATATTTTATTGATGGTTTTTTATATAAGAGTCAACGTTTTACCCATATACGGGGAGTGAAAAGAAAGTTGTGTTTTTTCTTCTAATTTTGCAACACCCTATGGAATTTATCAGAAACAATCACTATACATATCCCATTTACATTTTACGTTATTATCCCTACTCTACATTTTTCTTCAAGAATAATCCCGATACGTCTGTTAATATCAAAAAAGATGCACGCAAATTTAAATGTAACGAGTATTTTTATAACCATTTTAAATACGTAGGTGGAAACTAAAAAAACAATAAGTAGGTAACTACATAATTAATCCTTAAACAAGTCTCTCAAAATTACCTAATAACGTGTATTCGTTCTTCTGTCAAACTTTTTGATATGTTCTAAATAGGTACTCGTTTCATTAGTAACTATACATATTATATCAATAAAATTACGTCAAACTTAAAAATTGTGTATCCGCTTTGGTGACATAGATATCGAAATGATCCTTGAACGAAAATGTAGATAAGGGATATCGTTATAACGTAATGTAAATGGGATATGTGGAGATTGTTTCTGATAAATTCCATAGGATGTGTTGAAGAATTAAAAGGAAAAACAAAACTTCCCTTCCACACCCCGTATATGGGTAAGACGTTTGACATTTATCAGAAACCATCAATACATTCCTTCCTTAAAAATCAACCTATATTGTGAAGAAGAAATTATAAAAATCCATCCATATTGGCTTCAGAAAAAAAAGCATTAAACTTGAGGCATAATTTAGTTGGTGCGATAATTTTTTAGGGTAGTGTAGTAATATTAATAATAATTGAACAATGCTGTACAATAAAAAGTCACTAAATGTATATGAATAGATTTCAAGATATAATTGAATGGTTACTCGATGACTTTAATCACCTTTTACAGAAAGCGATTTCTAGTGATAGCGAACAAAAATGTTTATAGATTTTCAAGCAAACATCACATTTTAAAGGTTTTTTCGCCTGTGTGACTTTGTTAATTGTTGAGCAGTTGAATGAGATTTTGAACAAATATTAGTTGACAGGTTTTTCGCCTGTATGGATACGCAAATGTCTTTTTAAATTACTTTTCAGTGCAAAAGATTTTAGGCAAATTTCACATTTGAAAGGTTTTTCGCTTGTATGGATACTAAAATGTCTTTTTAAATTACTTTTCACTGCAAAAGATTTTAGGCAAATTTCACATTTGAAAGGTTTTTCGCTTGTATGGATACTAAAATGTCTTTTTAAATTATTTTTCAATGCAAAAGTTTTTAGGCAAATTTCACATTTGAAAGGTTTTTCGCCTGTATGGATGCGGACATGTTGATCTAACATACTTCTACATGAAAAATGTCTTAAGCAAATATCGCATTTGTATGGTTTTTCGCCTGTGTGCCTTCGAATATGCACTGTTAATTGTTGAGCTGTTAAAAAAGATTTTGAACAAATTTTACATTTGAAAAGTTTTTCGACTGTATGTATACGCAAATGTCTTTTAAAATTATTTTTCAGTGCAAAAGATTTTAGGCAAATTTCACATTTGAAAGGTTTTTCGCTTGTATGGATCCACAAATGTCTTTTTAAATTACTTTTCAGTGCAAAAGATTTTAGGCAAATGTCACATTTGAAAGGTTTTTCACTTGTATGTGTATGCAAATGTATGTTTAAATTATATTTAGATGAGAAGTGTCTTGGGCAAACGCTGGATTTGAATGTTTTTTTTCCTGTAGGGTAGCTTGAATTTTTAATTGAATGGTCTGTGTTTAAAAAACGTTTCGAACAAATGTTACATTCACTTGGCTTTTTGTCAGATTTCGAACACTTACAAATATTGTCACTTAAACTAACTTCACGTCCAAGTGGTGACTTGAAATTATCAAAAACATTAAGCTGATGTTGAAGATTCAGTGTATCCTGTAATTTTTGTTTAATTTCTTTATCAGGAGCTTCAGTTTTTATATTGTTGATTCTTAATTTGTTGGATTTATTTATATAAATCTTCCTAAGTTTTAAGCCATGATTAGTAGAGAAATGACAAAAGTATTCAACTTTCTTTTTGTAAAGATTTCCACAAATTTCACATGTAATAATCCCAGTGGAAGAATTCCATTTTATATAATTTCCTTTTAATAATCTTCCTGTAAGGAATAAATATATTGGAATAAGAGAATTTAAAAAGAAATTTTAATTAGTTATAGAAGAAGATTTATTTATATGGAACTAAATAAAGTATCATTAATACTTTTTGTATATGAATCTTTTTCAATAAAGAAACAACTATCTGCTTAGATTATACTTCAACAGAAAATATGATTAATTAAAACTTCAACCAAGTAAACACAAGCCAACTTTTTACATTTGCAATAAATGAAAGTTTCATTTGCACACCAATTCAAGCTTTGATCATTTCACAGACTAGATAAATAATCTGCTATACTGAGAACACACCTCGGAACACACTTTGTTTACAACCAACATATAAATCAATCCTCTCATTCCAAATACATACAGCAAAAGTCACTGATTCCAATAACAGCTCTGTGTTGTATGAGAATTTAATTGATTGGAAATATTTATCTTAACCTAGATTTATTTATTACTTGAAGAATGAATTTTAGTTGCCTCGATATTGAATTATTAACATGTATAGTTACACATTGTTTATTTTCTGTTATTAATATAAATTTGTATGTATGAGAATAGGTAAATAGTATTTATACATATATCAAATGATAGGACAATGGGAAGTCCAGAACTGTAAAACTGTTCAGAACTTGCTGCTTACATGTGAAAGGTAAGCAGCAAGTTCTGGACACTTATACTTTATTTTTTGCATAGTACACAACAATTCACCATCTTGTTAACATTATTTAACTAATAGGTACATACAGTATCCTTAATTGATCCACATTAACATTTTTTCACAATATCAACCACAGTGGCAGAAAGACCTTGGTTGTTAGTCAATTGGATAACCAATAAAGATAATCTCCTCTCCCTCTACCACAGTTGAATACAACAGCCATAACATATTTCATAAAAATAAAAAAAAAAGCAAAAATGTAAATATTCCATATAAGTGGTTTTTTCACATTTATTGAAAAATGCAGAATTACTGAGACTTTTAAATTGACATCCGGTTTATAAGCATTCATTCATGTATTAATGAAATTTTGTATATTGCCAAATATTACATAAATTGCTTTTTATACATTTATCTCAATTATATAATAATTATTAACAAACATATTGAGGAACCACAAAAAAATTCAAGTCATTGGATGGTTATTAGATTTAAATATGACATGGCAACATCTGTGGAATCAAGCAAAATTAATAAATAAACCTAGATATTGTGTTGTTTATGTTGGCATAAATAATATATGATAATATGTCTAATTACTCCTCTAGTATATTAATTGTTCAGAGAATTCAAGGTACCTACCCTTGGAAATAGAAATAAGGACGATGCTCTAGAAATTGTAACAAAATATATACTGTGAAGATATCTTCTTTGAAAATCCTATGTTACATGAACTCACAGTTGAAATCTCAAGTTTTGAGACTTGAAATAAAATGTTATGAGGCAAAGAAGAATTTCTAGTATTTGTAGGTCATTATATTTACATAAAGCTTTGCTGAATTAATTGCTTTGAAATTTTTTATAAAAGCATCGACGGAAATATGGTTAGTATTAATAACTTGATACCGAATACATATTACTCATCAAATTTTACTCACCTAACTTAGATGGCTTTCTTTGTTTCCTTTTTGAATATTTCATTTTAGTTTTAATTTTGTATGGATTGATTTTAATTATGGGTCCAATATTTAAATCTTCGTCAGTTTTCTCTTGTTTAATTGAACTGATCATTTTTCCAAATAAATTACTTTGAAAATTTAAGGTATGAATCTGTCCGTCAAATTCATGTTTGATATCGATAAGTTCCTCCATACATTCCTTGAAATTAACCTTAATTTCTTGCTTTGTTTCCATAATAATTACTAATGCAGTGTAAAAAAGTAATAACAAAGGGTGTTGAGAGTTAACTCTATTTCGTTCATTTACCTACTCTAGATGACGGGCTTGTCATCTAGAGTTAACTCTTTTGCGTTCAAAAACTTAATAAATACCACTCCCGAGTTAACTCTTCCGACTCTGCTATCCGAGGAGAGTTGGTTTTAACTCTGACAAATGACAAGTAGTAAATACCTATTTTGTCGTAAAATATTGTTGTTTGTTTTGTGTTTTGGGTAAATACGGTTCTCTTTTTTCTTTTTTGGTAGAAGGTACTTTTTAAGAGGTAATAAGGGATAATGGAGGAATTCGATATAATTAAACAGTAAAGAAATATTAAAATTGAATTTATAAAATAATGAATACCAACTAACATCAAACAACTCCAACATGTAATTCCATGCATGCATAGCAACAATGGCTTTGTTTTCCATCCTATTCCTAAAAATATTATTCAGATAAAACAGAAACAAGCAAAATAATTTTCTTTGTTTATAACCACAAACAACAAACTAAAAAAAGTTTGGTTATGCCATCCATGGCCATGGCACACACAGCGTGACATTGATCGACACTTGACATTGGAGTAAGATTTTAAACGCGTTTACTCTCATAGTTCGAGTTCATCTACATGGCCCACGTGATTAAACTCTGACATAACCCTAGAAGGAACTCTGGAGTAAGTTTATGAACACACCCAAAGTATATCAGACGAAAATTATAGAAACTGTTACTGTTAATCTAAACCTAAACCACTGATAACATACTTAACCTAAACCACGGAGGCTATACAAGGAGATCGAACTCCACAGGCAATTTTTTCTTGCATGTTGATGTACCCATAAACTACTTTGAAGTATAGGGCAGAGATAATATACACAAGGTATGCGGCATGTCCATCAACTGACAGTTGACAATACCCCTGAGGAAAAACAATTATTTGGTTAGATTTCAGATTTATAATTTGGTTGTTTTGTATTGATTCAATGATCCTTTTTATTATAAACAGTTATATATAACTTTTAAAATACCTAAGCAACTAAAACAACATCGAAAAAAGCACTAAATCAAAATCAAATAACTATTAAGAACAACGTGTTCAGCAATGAACGCTTGTTTATTATCAGATGTTGAATGTTCCATGTCAGATTCCTCAGGGCATGACGTCACGTGGACATGCCTTATACAAGGAGATCGAATCGAACTCCACATTAGCACGGAACAATACAACAATTATATTTCGTGACATTAGTGATGGGGAACATAGGTAAGGGGAACTCGAATACTAACAACCGGAAAGTATTCGGTTCTTAACAGTACTCGGTGTGTTCGATTCTATTATCCAAGTATTCGAATACCGGCTGTTCTCGGATCTCGACATGGCACATAACAAATCCACTCCCAAACTCCCAACACATGAAATACGTGGGAGCATTTGATCGAACGTTCAAAGATACGGCTCCTGATCGCATAAACTCGAAAATAACAGTCAGTAGGTCAGTAATTTAACTAATAAAGAATGTTACGCGTTACCTAGTTTATGAGCACACACAAAACTATTCTATTTTTGTCCATCCTGTACCAATTGGAATCAACATGTGATACATTTTTGGAATCAGCTCAACTAGAGTAATCCGAAAATTGAGACAATATGGTGTTCCATTTAAAAAAAAATGACGGTGACGTCATTACTCGAAAGTAATTCACCCTGTATATTAGATTATTATTTTAAAATACGGTAAATTAAAATAAAAAATCCACGTGTATCAGGATTATTTCTTAAAATGGCCTGTTTAGCTAAAAATGAATTTGTTCCATACTTTACGGACACGGTACAGTGTATACAAAAAAAAGATTTTTACAAACTATATTTGAACTTTTCAATTACAGTCCAAAACCAAACTAATAATATGAGACAGACAACAGGGTCCTAATATTTATTTGTTTCACAATAATAATGTTTGCTCATCCGCACCGTGCCTGATGCTTTGCCGGAGCGGCTGCGATTCTCGCTCAGACTGTACACTGGTTTCTAGTAGTGCAGAGGGAGCCATATCTCGGACGTAAGATTACTAATTTTCAAAAAATTCCTACAACTGAACGATTGAAAATTAAAAGCTGAAATTCAACTTTCAACTTTTTCATTAGTGAGGGCTGTCTGCATGGATTTTGAAAACTGTTGATTTTGAAAGATTTTCAAGGTCGTATCTTAAAAACGGTATAAGATCAATTGGTGTACATGCAGCCAGTCATAGAAAAACACCTGTATTTTAATATGCCTGAATATGAAGCCTTAATCTTTAACCGTTTAAAAGATACGATTTTTTGAAATTTAGACTGGGTAGTATGTTCCTCTTAATGTGATGATAAAATCATTAAAAGTGATTTTACAATGGTTTGAAATAGGGAGGTCCAGTTTTGAGTGATAGAAAGTTCTACTAATTCAAATGGAATATTAGTAAAAAGAGAAATTACATCTAAACTTATAACGCATAAATAAATAAATATCTACGAAATGAAATATATCTTCAATAAAATATGTTGAACTGTTGGATTTGGTGTTAAATTAAGTTGTTGAATAAACAAATAACGTGAACCAGGTTTTATTATTTTGAACTTTTATTTTACTAACATATAAACTAATACAACCACGTTTTACTATCCTACTTGAAGGCTAACTACTTTCTTCTTTTTCTACACATAACATGACATTTGTCATGGCCTCTTTCCTAAGAATAAATAGTTTTATTGTCAGTTTCCAACATGAACTGTTAATGGAAGTTATTGGTCGAAGTGATAAAGACGGTTTGTGCATTTTAGGAAGACCATAGAATTTTGGAGCAACGTATTGTAGATTAGTTGTTTTTCTGTTTACAATTCGCGCATTCGTGAATATATATAAAAGCCATAATTATAATATGCTTTTATTGAATAATATACCTACTATAATATTTTTCACTTGACCAACTGTGAAAATATAAACTACAAAAAAAGAATCTATCGGTGTAAGGACCGGAGAACTTAGTAGGAATTTTATATTGAAAATTTTTTTGAAATTAAAATGAAAATACTAATAAATTTTATATTTTAAAAAAGAAAATAAACAGATGACAACCATCAAGTGGTGCACAGATGAAACTATTTATTTTTAATTACAATACAAGAAAAATACAATGTATAATTATTTTATAGAAATAGCATTTAAATGTCAATTTCCATCCAGTATGTATACATCTAGAGGTACCCTCCAAAAGTTACTTATCCTAAAATTATCGCAACACCTATAAAATTTAACGTAGTTTTTTTTCAGAATCAATGGATGGATTCTTATGATTATTTGTTCACGGTATAGGTTGATTTTCAAGGAAAAAATATATTGATGGTTTTTGATAAATCTTCTTACCCATATGCGGGGTGTGAAAAGAGAGTTGTGTTTTTTCCTCTAATTTTGCAACACCCCGTGGAATTTATCAGAAACAATCACTATACATATTATCCCATTTACATTTTACGTTATTATTCCTTATCTACATTTTTCTTCAAGAATAATCCCGTTACCAGGCGCGGGTACAAGACCAACATGCCCCCCCCCCCCAAATACATCAAGTGCTTTTATATATGCCTGGTAAAAATATAGTCATAGGCCTGATAGTAAACTTTTAAATGTTATTGAAATATAGTACATCCAATTATGATTCCGGTCTTACTTTAAAGTTAAAAAATAAAATGCAATAGCTAAATGTGAACGCCGATGAAGCCCAAATGTTGAAAACACTCGAAAACTGTGATATTGAGATATATCCAACCATACACAAACTCCTACGGATTCTGGCTACTCTCCCCATCAGTGCTTCAACAGCTGAGCGTAGTTTCTCTACATAGTTTCGTGCTAATATATCGGGAAAGAGAGACTTTTACTGGGCTGGCTCTCATGTCTGTGCATAGGGACATATCACACACTGGATCCAAAGTTGATAATACTTAGATTTTTGTAAAGATTTTGTATTGTAATTCTTTTGTAAGTAAAAAAGTTGTTCTAACCTCATACACAGGCAATGCATGTAGCCAACATGAAAATATTTTTTTAGTTATAAAATAAGAATTCATTTCAATGATTACTTTTGAAAATAAATAGATCTGTTTTTAAATTTTTTTTTCACCAATATATTAATTAATTAATGCTTTTTGATCCCGCCCCCAAACATCATCTTGTATCTGCCCGTGCCCGATACGTTTGTTAATATCAAAAAATATGCACAAATTTAAAGGCAACGACTTTTTATAACCATTAAGTACGGTGAAAACTAAAAAAACACTATACATAATTAATCCTTAAAGAATTCTCTCAATATCACCTAATAACGTGTATCTACTTGTATTTCTGTCAAACTTTTTGATATGTTCTAATTAAAAATGGTGTATCCGCTTTGCGGTGACATATATATCGAGATGATCCTTGAACGAAAATTTAGATAACGGATATCGTTATATCGTAATGTAAATATGGGATTTGTAGAGATTGTTTCTGATAAATTCCATAGGATGTGTTGCAGAATTAAAAGAAAAACAAAACTTCCCTTCCACTCCCCGTATATGGGTGAGACGATGACATTTATCAGAAACCATCAATACATTTCTTCCTTAAAAATCAACCTATATTGTGAAGAAGAAATCATAAAAAATCCATCCATATTGGCTTCAGAAAAAAAAAGCATTAAACTTGAGGCATAATTTAGTTGATGGTGCGATAATTTTTGAGGATACTGTAGTAATATTAATAATAATTGAACAATGCTGTACAATAAAAAGTCACTAAATGTATATGAAGAATTTTCAAAATATAATTGAATGGTTACTCGATGACTTCAATCACCTTTTACTGAAAGCGATTTCAAGTGATAGTCGCCGGTTTTTTTTCAGTAAGAGCTAACAAATGTGTTTATAGATTTCAAGCAAACATCACAATTTAAAGGATTTTTCTCTTGTATGGATATGCAAATGAATATTCAGCGTACTTTTCTGTGCAAAACATTTTGAACAAATTTCACATTTGAAAGGTTTTTCGCCTGTATGGATGCGCACATGTTGATTTAAAGTACTTCTACATGAAAAATGTCTTGAGCAAACGGAGCATTTGTATGGTTTTTCGCCTGTGTGACTTCGAGTATGCACTGTTAATTGTTGTGCAGTTGAAAAAGATTTTAAGCAAATTTCACATTTGTAAGGTTTGTCCTCTGTATGGCAACGTAAATGTAGGTTAAGATAACTCCTAGTTGAAAACGACTTCAAGCAAATATCACATTTGAAAGGTTTTTCGCCTGTATGGATACGCAAATGTACATCTAAATTACTTTTAAATCCAAAATGTTTCGAGCAAATGCCACATTTGTATGGTTTTTCGCCTGTGTGGCTACGTATATGTGATTTCAAATTTTGTTCAATGAAAAAAGATTTTGAACAAATTTCACATTTGAAAGGTTTTTTGTTTGTATGAATACGCATATGTGTTTTCAAATTACTTTTAAATCCGAAATGCCTTGAGCAAATGCCGCATTTGTATGGTTTTTCGCCTGTGTGACTTCGAGTATGCACTGTTAATTGTTGAGCAGTTGCAAGAGATTTTAAACAAATATCACATTTGAATGGTTTTTCGCTTGTATGTGTATGAAAATGTATGTTTAAATTATGTTTAGACGAGAAGTGTCTTGAGCAAATGTTGCATTTGAATGGTGTTTTTCCTGTGAGGCAATGCATATTATGTATATTCAGATAACCCTTGGATGAAAAAGATTTCAAGCAAGCATAACACTTAAATGGTTTTTCTCTTGTATGGTAGCTTGAATTTTTAATTAAATGGTCTGTGGTTGGAAAACAGTTCAAACAAATGTTACATTCACTTGGCTTTTTGCCAGATTTTGAACACTTACAAATATTGTCACTTAAACCAACTTCACCTCCAAGTGGTGACTTGAAATTATCAATTACATTAGGCTGATGTTCAAGATTTATTGTGTCCTGTAATTCTTGTTTGATTTCTTCAGTTTTGATATTGTTGATTCTTATTTTGCTGAATTTACTTAAATACATCTTCCTCTGTTTTAAGCCATGATTAGTAGAGAAATGACAAAAATATTCAACTTTCTTCTTGTAAATATTTCCACAAACATCACATATTATAATTCCATTTAATAATTTTCCTGTAATGAATAAATATATTGGAATAACAGTATTTAAGAAGAAATTGTAATTAGATATAGAAGAAGATTTATCTATATGGAACTAAACAAAGTATCAATACTTTTTGTATTTGAATCTTTTTAAATAAAGAAACACCTACTGCTTAGATTATACTTCAACAGAAAACATGATTAATTAAAACTCCAACCAAGTAAACACCAGCCAACATTTTTTATTTGCAATAATTGAAAGTTTTACCTGCACACTAATTCAAGGTATCTTTGGAAATGAAATTAATGATGCTCTAGAGATTGTAATAAAATAGACTATGAAGATAACTTCCTATAATATCCAATGTTACATTGATTCACAGTAGATATCTTAAGTTTTGAAACCTTTAAAACTATGAAGTAAAGTTCTATGATACAAAGAAAAATTTCTAGTATTTGTAGGAGGTGATTATATTTGTATACAGCTTCGCTGAATTAAATGCTTGGAAATATTTTAAGAAAAGCAGCGACTTCGTTAATAGTAACTAGGTAAATATTGTTTTCATTAATAAGTTGATACAGAATAAGTAGGTATCACTCATCAAATTTGACTCACCTCTTAACTTAGATGGCTCCCTTTGTTTCATTTGCGAGTATTTCATTTTAGTTTCAATTCTGTGTGGATTTAACCCAATTATAGGATCAATACTTAAATCTTTATTTTTCTCTTGTTTTAATGAATTTACACTAATATCAAATTCATATTTGATATCGATAATTTTCTCCATATTATATTCCTTGAAATTAGATTTAATTCCTTGATTTTTTTCCATAATACCTAATTCATTATTATGTTTTACAATTGTATATAAAAATCATAGAGGAAAAAGACGAAAACTGTTAACTTAAACTTTCTTCTTCTATTCCGCTATTTCTGCTGGCAGGAGCTGAAAAATATATGCTTTCAACCAGCGATTCATATTTCTAATATCCTACCTTGTGGGTTAAATTAAAAGTAAGCAAAAAAATAAATAAAGGCAGATACCAGAGAATACAGCAAACAACAAGAAGCGAAGTTCGCATAAAACCGTGTCTTCAGACGCAATAGTCGATTTTAGGCGAATACAACGGTTTAATGTATAAACCGCGGTTCATATTTTTTCGACCTTGGTTTTAGCCCTAAATCAACAGGAGCGTCTAAATGTAGTACTCTTTACCAACGTTGCCAAGTGTAGTCCTAAACTGAAAGGGCGCCATCGAGTATCTCCGGTGGCGCTCGGCTTTCATGCGAAGCGCGCACGGTTCTAAAGCTTTTAACCTTCTATACGATATCATTAATGTGTGCAGAGATTAGCCCAGCGTAAGTGTGCTGGGCTCCTAACACAGAGGTACCAGATTCGAGTCGTGTCCGAGTCAAGATATTTTTATTTTTATTTTCTTATTGTTTTTTTCAAAAATTGACTAAAAATACGAAGAATTTTTCGATTCGGATTAGGGTAGGGGGTAAGGTAGGGTGGTTTTGGTTAGGTTATTATTGAAAATTATTATAATAATCTGTCAATTACACAATTCAATTTTTCGATTCGGATTAGGGTAGGGGGTAAGGTAGGGTGGTTTTGGTTAGGTTATTATTGAAAATTATTATAATAATCTGTCAATTACACAATTCAATTTTTCGATTAGGGAAAATGTATCTATGCATTCGTGAGTTTTCCTTTTTGTATGATAATTCTGTATTGTAAACTCGAACAATTTTCAGTACGTTTTGCTAAACATAATTTTAAAAATGACAAATATTGATTTCTTAACACATTGCTTTTTAATCAACTGTGATAAATATCATTATTAAAATATTTTTACTTTCCAAAACACAAACGTTTTAGTTTAGGACTACACTTGGCAACGTTGGTAAAGAGTACTACATTCAGACGCTCCTTAAATCAACCAAGAAACGTCAACATCGAAGACCTCCTAAATAACTTTGAATGACCACTAATAACCTCCTAACATTTAGGTGAATAACCAGCATTAACCAACCATCAGGCATCAGTGCTTGTTGTATAATATCTCTGGAATAAACACAAGAGTTGACGGCTAACCTCAAATATTAAAGTACACGAACAAAGAATACAATTTTTTCCATTTAATGTATGCATTATTGTATTTTCAGAGCAAATAAAGACTGTTTATTTAAAAATGTATTTAATATCTTTAACGTAAAAAATTAAAATGTACCTTCTACAAAAAAATAATAATATCTGTCACTTTTTTTGACTTGCTTTACAAAAACTATGGTTGTTATGATTACGTAAAATAAAAACACATAGGTAGTAAGTTTATCTATCGTGTAACGAGTTATTTTTGTTGTCACCGATTTAAGGTTAATTTTTTTTTCCGTAACTATATAACTCGTTACTTACTTTCCGAATAGATTTTTTTTTATTACCGTTATATTTTTAATTATTAGTCCGGAGGTACACGATTTCGAATTCTATAAATTTTAGTAGTTTCAAAAATTTAAAATTTTCCGACCGAAAAGGACATCTGGTATTCTATATATACCTTTTAATTAATTCCGAAAGACGTTCAGTATATGGCAAACTATTTGTTAAACATAAATAAATTTTAACACCTATAATGAGAATATAAGATGAGGATTTTGGATTTTCTCAAGGAGGGTCAAGAGCGACAAAAGCAACGAGAGCGACGGGAGAGACCGAAAAAGCAAGACCGAGTTTCCGATCGTTTGGTTACAAAACCGTTTTCGTGGTTCCGGAAAAAATTAAATAGTGTCCGGAAATTGTGAACTCCGGGATAAAGTGTGTGATTTTGAAAGGTAAAGATATTTTAGTAATACACTTAAAAATTCGAAATTGTCGTACCGCCGTTGAGATAGTTTAAGCAGCTTGAATTGTTTTCTGGAAAATTTTCCTTTCCGTTTGTCGTGTTGTTGTTTCAGTTGTGTTAAGAATAAAGATTTATAGTTGAAGGAGATTTGCCGTAGAATTTTATTTTATTACCACCGTGAATATTTTCTTATTGACTAGTACTTGTTCTCCGGTTCTATATTAAGTTTCCAATTTTTTTCTTCACAGGTCGTTAATATATGTATACACTTAATTGAAGTGAAGTGAATTGGGGCATTTTCATTTTATTGCAGTTTCTTTTGCTACTCCTCTGTGTGTCAAAACTCGGGTACATTTTAAATACAATATTAATTTTTTTTAAATTTAGATTCAAGGGATAATCAGACTTGGAAGTGGCCTAGCCATAATTTGTTTGATTACCCGGCAGATTTAAATCGTTTCTTTCCAGTACCGTGGTACAATCTTGGTCTCGGAAGTGGCTTGTTCATAATGTCCGCTACCTGGGTTTCTGTTGCAATATGTTGAACCTTGAGAACCCCTTCTAATACCTTTTCTCTAATAAAAAAATACTTTATTTTTATGTGCTTGGTACGATGATGGTACTCTGGCTTATGGCAAAGTCGGATAGTTGCCTGGTTGTCTATTAACAGAGTAGGAACTTGTTTTGGATAACCCATCTCTTCATATAGTTTCGACAGCCATATAATTTCTTTAACTGCCTCATTAGCTGCTACTAGTTCTTCCTCAGTTGTTGATGTAGCAGTCAACTGTTGCCTTTGGCTTATCCATGAAACTGTACCTCCTGCATATGTAACTGCAACACCTGAAGTGGATCGACCAGTTTTATTGCAACCTCCAAAATTTGCATCATTGTAGCAATCTAGCTTGGTACTTCCATCTGATCTGTAGCATATTCCAAAAGTAAGTGCAGGTACCTTTTATGTACCGAAAAACTCTTTTTAGTCTAGCTACATCTTCTGTGCTTGAGCAGTCTAGTGTTCTTAACAATACACTAACAGTGTATGCTAAATCTGCTAGTGCCAACCATTAAGTACATCACTGCCCCTACAGCTTTTTCTGTATGGAAAGTTATGAGGTCGATCACTACTTTCTAGATTATATGCTTCTAACTTTATCATAGGCGTTGACACTGGTTTGCATTGACTAAAATTAAAACGATCTAATAGTTTTCTTGCATATGCTTGTTGAGATATTTTAATTGAACCGTCTTCAAAGTGTTCAATTTCAAAACATAGAAAGTAGGACGCTGGTTTAACAGTAATTTTAAATTCATCCTTCAGGAAGAATTCCGCTTCTTTCGGATCATTAGCCATTACTAACCCATCGTCCACAAACAATGTCACCATTAGTTTTCGATTCTGACAACCTCTTGTATACAGACATGGTTCAGCTTACTCGCGTTAAATCCTGCTACTTTGAGAAAAGTGTTGAACCTTTTATTCCAACATTTTGGAGCCTGGCACAGCCCATATAAACTGTTGGTCCCATCAGTATGGCCCTCTGGCTGCTCCATGTATATATCTTCATCCAGTTCACCATATAAAAAGGCTGTGCACACATCAAACTGTATAAGATTCATCTTTTCTGTAGCTGCAATGCTTAACATGCCTCGTATTGTGGTTAGCTTAGCAACTGGGCTGAAAGTCGCATTAAAATCCACTCCATACTTCTGGCTGAAACCTTTTATAACAAGTCTTGCGTTATTGTACCATCTGGATTTATCTTAACTTTATTATACCCGTTTAGATGGTATCACTCTGGATCCTTTTGGTAGACTTGTAAGTTCCCAAGTATGGTTTTCTTTCAAGGATTTTATTTCACCGTTCATCGCCTTCTGCCAATGTTCTTTATTCTCTCCACTCAGAGCGTCTTCATAAGTTTCAGGTGTGGTGACTTGAAAAACTGCTTCTTCTCCATACAAAACATAATCTGTTGAGTGTGTCGGTTCGGACAACTTTGAACGGTCTCTTGAACGTCTGGAAATCTGTGAGAGTGGATTTTCGCTTGCCTTTGCTTCTGGTTCAGACTCATCACTGCCAGACACTTCTCCAGATTCTAATTCATCTTCTTGAGAATTGTCCCTCTCATTAGACACATCTTGGTCGGATTTCTTTCCCTCAGTTTGAACCTCTATGTCTTTTTTGCGCCATCTACCAGTATGGCACTTAGGGAACGCTACTTGAAAATCTCATAACTCCAATTCTATTTTTAAAGCATTAATTCCAGAAATATAAAAGCTCCTAACTCCGACCATTGTAACGGTACTTAGAAAACCTTGTAACTACGAAAATCGAAAGAAGACACAAACCTCGTATCTCCAAAAAACATCATAATATGAAAGAAAATCTCGTAACTCCAATGTAATATTTATTGTCAAATAATCAGAATGTGTGTTTTCTGTTGTTAATTAGTGCCTGGTTATTGAAAAATATCAAAAGATAAGTATGAACAGTTACAGCAACTAAAAAGTTGCTTAAAAAAAGTCTGTCATTCCTTCTATGATTCCCTACCGTATGAATAATAATATAAAACACAAGTTTTTATATTTATACAACAAAAATTAATTAAGTTCTCTTTACTCTTCACTTTGCAGTTATTTAAAGCAGAGAAAAATTTAGAAAAATTTATTAAATAACTTGTTATTTTATTATTTGAAATAAAGTTTGTTTGCCTCGTAACTCCTGTTTATTATAAAAACGTAATAGAAAACCACGTATCTCCATTGAAATCTCAGTAAAAGTATTAGGAACTCAGAACATTATTAGTACAATATCAATAGACATATAGAATAAATGTATTAAAAAATATTCCTAAGATTTCAAATAAAAAACATGAAAGAGTTTTTTTTATCAACAGTAAAAACACAAGAGCTTTTCTTTTATCCGATAAAAGAAAAGCTCGAGTGTTTTTTGGCAAGATAAATTAACGACAGAATATATGGATGAACAACAACAATAATTATCTTTATTAATACAACAAAGTTAAATAACTTCCACACCGATTCAAAATAAAAGCACTATATGTTTAAAATTCAAAAATCTGAGAGACTAATTGACAGTTTTTGCAGTTTTGCCAACACTTAATTGCTGTGAAATTATAAGTAACCAAACTTGCGACTCATTGTCATTGTGTAAAAGTGACGTCCGCTTACTAGATTTTTTTATCCGATAAAAAAGGATGCACCTTTTTTATCGATGTCAAAGTGACAATAACATTTCCAGGTATATGACATTTTAGCATTGGAGTTAATTTATCTCCTGTAAAATTTTAGATTTTGGAGATACGACGTTTGCGAATTAGGGTAACGATATTCTAAAATAATTATCCTTAAGAAAACCTTCAGGTATTGTCACTGGGAATAATTTTGTCTTGTTGTATATTGTACATTGCTCATATTGTGAGTGTTGGTTTTAGACTTTCATTGTCTTGCATTTTTAACAATATTAGCAATTGTTTGATTGATGACAATTAGAGTAGCAGTATGTGATTTTTAGGATCCAACTTACATTGTCTTGGTTGTTATATATACGCTATATTTCAAACGGAATCGTCATCAAATTTTAAAAAATTTGAGGTTAATATCGATTAAAACATTGTGTACAAAACTATCAAGACTATGGAAATCGGAACTCAATAATTAATTAGTGATACTTGTATAACAACTTCAAAGAATTGCTAATATTGTTATTTATTATGTCATTAACATATACCTAAATCGTGGAGAACTTGTACACTTATCGGTAACTAATTCTTGGTTAGTAATTTTAAATTTTTTACACAAGCTTGTAACATAACACTTTAACCACATGTGCTTTAACTTATAAACTATATTCTTTTTTGTTTTTGGGTTGCAACGCATATCCTAGAAAAATTTTTTAGAGATATGTATTCATTACTTTCCACATCCAACCTTTTCGTAATCAGTGCACCGTGTGTTGTAAAACTTATAAACCACGGAACAAACCACTTACTTAGGATCAAAACAAATATTGAAAATACAGCAAGAGTCTCGTTAAGGTACGTCCACACTGGAGCAGCATGTGGCAACTTGTAGCAATTTTATGTTGCTAAATGTTTAAATTCATTAAACATTGTTATGAAACAAACTGTCCTCACTAGTGCAACAATGTTGATGAATGTTTGCAATTGTCGAATCTCAAATTCAGTACAACATTCTGTCCACACTGCTGTAGTTTTGTGACATGATGGAGGAAGACTTATTAACTGCTACCGCGTGCTTTCTAATTTTGTGTGGCGATTCACGAAAACGGAAGCGTAAATGTTGGGTCCGTCCAAGTTTGAAGAAAAGGGAAGAATATGGTGGACAGGAATTATTATCGGATTTAAATAAATATGACCTTTTATTAGAACTTCGAACTAATGGGTGCTTCAAAAATTCTTTGCTCATGTGAGTAGTTCAGATTTGGAATTTTTGCTGCAAAAAATTGCACCAGTGATTAGAAAAGCAGATACAAACTGTAGAAAGGCTATACCTCCACAACAACGATTAGCTGTAACATTGCAATCAATTTGCAACAGGTCTCAACTCGCAACATCGAAGAAATGTTGACAAATGTTTCACTTTGTTTCATATTATCCTTTGATCTTTACCGCTGAAAACGGATTTATGCAACATACTACAACTTATGTTTAATCGCAACACAACATATTCCAACAAATACAGGGTGGCGCACCGAAAACGAAACAGATGCATTTACTGGCAGATGATTCCTTTTAAAAAAAATCCCTCGGACCCGTCGATTTTGTTTTCGAGGGGGACACAAAATTGGCATAAAATCACAGTAACATTTGCAGCCCCCTAAGCGGGGGTGGCACCATCCCTAAAATCTTAAATGGAAAGGGGGGTCGAATGATCCATCATTTAAAAGGTCTTTCAACTCCCTTTACAATGATGTAAAATTCATGTACTTCAATTCAGTAGTTTTGGAGATTTATTGATTTAAAGTTTAAATACATCATCGTAAGAGGAGATCAATACATAGCAGCAAAGTTGTTAAAAAATAAAGAATGAACTGACCTGTCAGCCGAGTAAATGTTGAAAATGACCACCATTACTTTCCATGCAATAATAAAGATTTTGCTGAAAACGTTGCCGGACATTTTGCAATATTTGAGGAGTAATTTGATGGCACTCATTCACAATTCTTTGTCGCAAATCTTCTAAGGATGTTGGCTGAGTAGCATAGATTTTGCTTTTTAAGTAACCCCACAAAAAGAAATCCAAAGGTGATAAATCTGGCGATCTTGGGGGCCATTCAACGGCACCTCTTCTACCAATCCATTGACCTGGAAAGGTCTGATCTAAATAATGCCGAACTCTTAATGCGTAATGTGGTGGGGCACCATCCTGTTGGAACATCAACATATTCTCAACGTATCGACCATCATTCTGATTTTCAATTATATCTGTTAGCGCAGGATCTATGGCATTTTGCAGTAATTCCAAATACATTTCACCAGTCAAATTTCCAGGTAAGAAAAAAGGACCAACCAAATGATCGCCAAAAATGCCAGCCCAAACATTTAATTTTTGTGGCTGCTGTGTGTGTACCTCATGGTAAATTCTGGGATTAGAGTCCGACCAATATCGACAATTATGACGATTTACTTCGCCATTTAAAAAAAAGGAACATTCGTCGGAAAAGCAAATGTTAAATAAACATTGTTCATCGTTTGTAATTCGTTCACTCATAACTTCACAAAATTGTAATCGCTTATCAAAATCGTCTTCATTAAGTTCTTGTACAAGGTGAATTTTATACGGATGAAAATTATGTGCCTTTAGAATCCGTTGGATAGTACGTCGACTAACACCACACGAAGTTTGCAATTTGCGGGTACTTAATGTAGGATCTACAATAACTTGCCCTAAAACCCCCACTTCTGTTGCTTCGTTCCTTATAGGATTTTCAATATTACGTTTTTTATTGGCGACTGATCCAGTTTCCCGAAATTTAGCTACAAGTTCTATAACATATTTTCGGTGCACATTATTGTTCTCATGTCGCTCATTAAAAATTTGTGCTGTTCTATTAGCGCACTGATTATTTCCGAAAAATATTTCAATAATTTCAACCCTTTCTGCCGTGGAATATACCATGGTTAATTTATGTAAAAGCAATAAATGATATTTTAACAACAAAGATTGGTCAAATCAATCGCAAACTAATGTACTATTTCCTATTTAAAATAAGTACGTGGCATTCTCTACTTATCTTTCTTCAAGAAACAACTTTTTTTGTCACAAAGGACACTTCAATTGCTATTTTTATTATTAATAAACCATGGGCGTAGTAAATAAAAGCATTTACTTATCAAGAAAATGCTTTTACTCAAATTTCTTCTGAAAGAAGTACAAACTAATTTGATGTACCTATTAAAGTCTACTTTAAACTTTAAATCAATAAAACTCCAAAACTACAGAATTGAATACATGAATTTTACATCATTATAAAGGGAGTTGAAAGACCTTTTAAATGATGGATCATTCGACCCCCCTTTTCATTTAAGATTTTAGGGATGATGCCACCCCCGCTTAAGGGGCTGCAAATGTTACTGTGATTTTATGACAATTTTGTGTCCCCCTCGAAAACAAAATCGACGGGTCCGAGGGATTTTTTTAAAAAGGAATCATCTGCCAGTAAATGCATCTGTTTCGTTTTCGGTGCGCCACCCTGTATAAACATTTTGTTCTAACAAGTTTTTGTTGTATTATGTTGGAAAATGTTGCTCCAGTGTGGACGCGCCTTTTACGCTAACACACATTGCACGGTTAACAATACCAAGATAAATATCAAAATGCAAAGTATTATGTAGCTAAGATATTATTATTGTACCATTCACAGCTGTATCGGTTATACTGGGACAAATTTTTTTTTACTTTCAACATATTCTAATGCTTAATTTAAAAACTCTCTTGTCACTTTTAAAATTCGACTTTGATAGAAGATTTACAACAACTTATCGTTTTTATAATAGTAAATTGTGTGATGAAAACCTTAGGCGTAGTGGCGAACCGAGGGGGGGTAGAAGGGGCAAAAAGCGGGATAAGGCCACCGGCTGACTGAAGGGGGCGCTGTAACTACATAAAATTTTAAGCTCCGAACGAACATCGTGTATCGTCGCGTGGTGATCATAAAGTCTGGCATCCCTGTAGTTTAGTTGAGTCAGTAGTCAGTTGTATCTTGGAATGTGCGGTGTCCCATTGAATCTATAACCTATAATCGGAGAATTTAAGTTCAAATGTAAGGTAAGTAGAGGTATTATTTTCATAGATCAAAAACAATATCTGTAGATCATTTAGTTGTAATACACATAGATTAAAATTTATTCCTATGTACCTACAAGAAACAATGCTGCACCTCTGGAAATTTATTTTATATCTTAGAATGCCGAAGACAAAAAAACCCAGCGGTACCCAGTACCGAAAGAGAAAAATTGAAATGGAACGTGAAGCCAAGAAATCTCAAAAATTAATGCGCCTATTTGTAACAAGTCCATCCGCAACAGGTGTGAATAAAAATTTACAAAATGAAGCGACTACTAGTACTTTGAAACTTCAGAAATTTCTGGTTTGGATTCAAGCCAAATTGCAGTTGACAATAGAGATTTACAAGAAGCCGAGGAAAGTAGTGATTCAGCAGACTCTGAAATCGATGAAGAAAGAGTTATTATTGGTAAAGAGCTGTCGAATGAATACTTAAAATCTACAAGGGCGCAAGTTCATAAAATTGCCCCGGGCGCTACATAGGCTCGGCACGCCACTGCTTAGGCGATTTCGGCACGCTTTGGTTGGTAGGGACTTCGGTTAACCAATTGGTAGGTCCTACGTCACAGGTATGACGTAAAGTACCAATTACAGGCTAAATCGTACTCCATTCCATCATTACTAGACAAAAAAAGAAAAAAAAAACGGACAAAACTGAAAATTTTTTGGAATATTGGCAAAAAATACAATTCGTTCCAACGACTTACAAATAAAAATCGAAACAAAAACTACTTTAGGCAAGGATAGAAAGCTACCAATTTCAGTAACCGTGCTGCAGATCTCGGTATGTGATTTGACAGACCAAGAAGGGTACTAAAGTTAGATTGACGTTATCGTTTTTTGAAACGAAATCGATTGGTATGTATTTGACAGACCAAAGTGTGCTACCAAAGCGTGCCGAAATCGCCTAATGAATTTTACCTATTTATTTTGTTATTCATTAACAGCTGATTGGCAGCATTCTCAATGCGCAAGTACGGCAACTTTCGTCCATGTGCTCGAGGTGGACGTGATGGCAAGTCGCCCGACATTGATCTATGTCAAGCTGAACGCTGGCCAATTTTAATCGACGTCGAAAGTGGTGCGTATTAGACGCGTCCGACGTCGTTCAAAGTGAACGCACCCCAAATCTCAGAGAGTCAAACACGGAACAATTCAATTTTACTTGTTCTATCTGATTGTCTGTTTTAATTTGACAATTTATATTTGCAATTGACATATTATAGTTATTTTTGATGTCCATTAACGAGTAAAAAAATAATTTATATGAATATATATTTATACCGTTCAACATTTAGTACGAATTGTTAAACAAAATGGGGAATATTGGAAGAAGCAAGAGCTGATTTACAAGAACTTACAGATGATGAAGACTTTCGAGAAATGTTCGAGCTGAAAATGATTCCCAGAGCCTCTAGAAACTTACCCATTATATAGAGGAAATTAAAACTAATAAACTGAACCAAAATAACTTTATTCATTATAAAAAAATAAAAGTCAAACTATTTGACACAACGCTTATTTCGCATACCAAACACAATCAAGAACACTCTTAAAAATACAGCATGAAACTAAATTACTAAATATAAATGACAATAGCGGAAACGAAAGGTTGAAATGTCAACTGGAATCCATTGATGCGTCACATATATGGGGTTTGACAAAACCCAACTGCCAAATATCGCTCTCAAAAATAAAACAAACGTAAACTTATGGGCACGCCCGTCCCAATAGCTTTTCAAATATGTGGGCACCAACGAATTCAGGGGTTGCCGCAGAACACCGAAGACAGTGAGTGAAGCTACACGCGACCAAAAGGCTCTGGGGTGTGTCAAACCCCATCTATGTACTCCCGTTTGTGAATTTGACATTATATGTAAGTTGTTATTTTTGACGTATTTGAATCGGGAAAACCAATTATTTATATTTTTTAGCTAAAATATCATGTCGTAGAGTCCGTTTCAATAAAGAAGAAGCCACCTGAAGTTGGCGTACCGACCTGCGCATAAGTCAATATCTGTCGAGCGATCATTCCATGCCATTGGCGTTACAAGCGATGTTTCATGCCGACAGCAATTATATTGTTGACATTTGAGGTTGTGTTTGAAACAATCATTTACTGTCGAATATTTTTCATTTTTGAATATTTTAAGACGTTCTGCTAGTTTATTTGTGAGTGCTGTGTGTTTTATTTGATCTAAAACCATGCTTCCTACAAAACTGGTTGGTGTTAAAAGAAAAGTTATCCACAGTGAAGGCCGACAGATTCTTAAAAACGTTCCAACTTTTATGGAGTCTGAAGCTGGACATGGAATTCCAAATTCCTTTAAAAAACCATCGGTAAGTCAAATAAGAAAGTATAATAATCCAATATATTACTCAAGGCATTCAGATTGTTATAAAATATATGGAAGAGTATACATTACTTCAAAGATAATTGAATTCTGCTAATAATTCATATAGTCTGCTGCACTTAACAGTTATTTATATGGTTCTAATACTTCTAATTTTGTGTTACCCTACAAAATGAGAAAACGTTAAGCTACTGATTTAGATTAAAATATCAATTTTCAAATATGGCGCTGGTTTTGACATCAAGGTCACGCATCGACTGTAACTTCAGGTGGCTTCTTCCTTATTGAAACGGACTCTACGAAGAGGAGGCTTCTTCCTTATTGAAACGGACTCTACGAAGAGGAACAGAGAAAGCTGGAAGCTGTATCAAATTAAATGTATGGTGAAATCAACCAAAGAATATGAAATGAAAGCATTTATCGGACTTCTCTATTTAGCAAGCATGTTCCGTTCTAATCATCAAAATTTGAAAGACTTATGGCAAACGGATGGGACTGGTATCGATATATTCCGCAATACGATGTCTATAAACCGTTTTCAATTCTTGATAGTCTGTCTTCGGTTCGATAACATCGAGAATCGTATAAAGATAAACTAGCGATTGACAAATTAGCTGCTGTTCGTGGAATTCTGGACAAATTTGTTTAAAATTGTAAGCAGGCATACACTCCTTAGCAATATTTGACGATAGATGAGAAGCTGGAGTTTTTTCGTGGAAGATGTGCTTTCAAACAGACAAGCCCGCAAAGTATGGGATCAAAATGCAAGCTTTAGTTGATGCCCGTTCCTACTAAGTTCTAAACTTAGAAGTATGACCAGGAAAACAGCCAGAAGGCCCCTTCTGTTATAGCAACTCCCCGATAGATATTGTCGAGAGGCTCATACAACCCATTTCTGACTCCAACCGAAAGGTGACCTTTGATAACTGGTATACCAGTCATGAATTAGTGGTCAAATTACTGAAAGGGCATAAGCTCACGTCTGTAGGCACGCTGAAAAAGAACAAACGATGTATTCCAGCACAATTTCTGTCCGTCAAAAACAGAGAACCAAAGACATTTTTATTTGGCTTAATATATTACTTACACTTTTATCCTATGTGCCAAAAAAAATAAAAACGTCTTGCAGATGTCCACTATGCACCATGATGGAGCTATTGATGAAGCAACTGAGGAGAAGAATTTACCCGAAATAATATGCTTCTACCACTTTACTAAAAGTGGAGTAGATGTAGTGGATGAACTATCTGAATCATATAACGTGTCTAGGAATTCACGGAGATGGCCTCTTACGATCGTCAGCCATAAATGCTTCGGTGATATACAGAGAAAATAATCAAGGTTTCAAAATTACCAGAAGATTGTTCATTAAAATGTTGAGCTTTGAACTGATCCAGGACCACATCTCTGAGAGAAAGAACAATTCAAGAATACCAAGAAGTATTCGCCAAAAAATTGAACATTTTGGCCAAGAAACCCCTGCAAAAAGTCCAAAGCTAATGGGAAGGTGTTCCGTGTGTCCAAGGAGCCAAAATCGGAAGACTAAATATTCCTGTTCAAAGTGTAAATCATTAGTGTGCATGGAGCATGCTGTAATGAGTTGCCAAAATTAGCGACTAATTTTTGATTTTTCATTGTACAACCTGCAGAGGTTCTTTTTTTTTGTTCTCCAATTATTAGATTTCAATTCGGGATTATATTTTGGTTGATGAGATGTTAATTTTTTTTGAAGGATTTTTCAATTAAGTTGGGTTTTTTTTTGGCTATGGAAAGTTACCATGTTTAGTTTATTTTGAATAAAGGTTTTCTGATTGTTTTTTTTATGTTTAAATGTTCCTCAGATGATCACGATTTAGATAATACAAAAATATGCCTAGATATACTTACGAAAGTTCTCAAATATTTTTAGTTAGAAAAAGAAGCTTGTAAACCATTGATACTTTCAACTTCAGTGCACCAAGTTAGTATTTTTTATATAACAATGAGTGAAATTAATATAAAATAAGTCAATCCTATGTATTTCATTGGGATTGCTCAAATATTTTATTCTTATCTATTATGTTTAAAGTTATGAACATCGAATACATGGGGTCATTAAAAACATAAATGAGACCGGGACCGATGAGTTGCATCCCATTTGAGCAGGCTAAACTTTTGACCGCTGAATTGCATCCAATCAACCGCTGAGTTACATCCCATTAACAAATTTAATATGGTGTCTAAAGGTAGATAATTAAATGAAAGCGGGCATTGTTGTTATGTTTATTCTGATATCGTACTTAATTTTATTTCCGAAACTGCGACTTATATATTAATTTAATTTAAATAATTCAACAATTCCATTTTTCGATTGGGTTAGGGTAGGGTAGTTAAGAGAATATCTTATCTATATGTTTTTTTTATTAAAATTTAGCGTAAGAAAGTATGATGACAATTTTCAAATCTCATACAGATATATGTTCCAATTTTCATAAAAATATTTACGATTCAAATAATATATCGGCAACATTGCTGTAAAATTTGACCAGCCCTTGACCATGATAGGTTGATTAACAGACCTTTTTGGATTACGGATGCAATTCGATGATTGCCTTTTTTCGTTCAGGTAAAATTTTAGAAGAAATCATAAAAATCCATCCAAATTGGCTTCAGAAAAAAAAAGCATTAAACTTGAGGCATAATTTAGTTGGTTCGATAATTTTGGAGGGTAGTGTAGTAATATTAATAATAATTGAATAATGTTGTACAATAAAAAGTCACTAAATGTATATGAAGAATTTTCAAGATAATTGAATGGTTACTCGATGACTTTAATCACCTTTTACTGAATACGATTTCAAGTGATAGTCACAGGTTTTTCTTCAGTATCTATGAGCTAACAAATGTGTTTATAGATTTCAAGCAAACATCACATTTCAAATTCAAATTTTTCACTTGTATGGATACACAAATGAATGTTCACGTACTTTTTTGTACAAAAGATTTTGAATAAATATCACATTTTAATGGTTTTCGCCTGTGTGACTTCGACTATGTCTTGCTAATTGTTGAGCAGTTGAATGAGATTTTGAACAAATATTACATTTGAAAGGTGTATCCGCTTTGCGGTTACATAGATATCGAGATGATCCTTGAACGAAAATTTAGATAAGGGATATCGTTAGTTATAACGTAATGTAAATATGGGATGTTTCTGATAAATTCCATAGTAGGATTATGTGTTGCAGAATTTCAAGAAAAAACAAAACTTCCCTTCCACACCCCGTAAATGGGTAAGACGTTGACATTTATCAGAAACCATCAATAACTTCCTTCCTTAAAAATCAATTTATACTGTGGAGAAGAAATCATAAAAATCCATCCAAATTGGCTTCAGAAAAAAAAGCATTAAACTTGAGGCATAATTCAGTTGGGGCGATAATTTTATCGGGTAGTGTAGTAATATTAATAATAATTGAATAATGTTGAACAATAAAAAGTCACTAAATGTATATGAAGAATTTTCAAGATAATTGAATGGTTACTCGATGACTTTAATCACCTTTTACTGAAAGCGGTTACAAGTGATAGTCGCAGGTTTTTTTTTCAGTAAGAGCTAACAAATATGTTTATAGATTTCAAGCAAACATCACATTTTTAAGGATTTTTCTCTTGTATGGATACGCAAATGAATAGTCAACGTACTTTTCCGTGCAAAACATTTTGAACAAATTTCACATTTGAATGGTTTTTCGCCTGTATGAATACGTAAGTGTTTATCTAAATTACTTTTCAGTGCAAAAGATTTTTGGCAAATTTCACATTTGAAAAGTTTTTCGCCTGTATGGATACGCAAATGTGTTTTTAAATTACTTTTCAGTGCAAAAGATTTTTGGCAAATTTCACATTTAAAAAGTTTTTCTCCTGTATGGATATGCAAATGTGTTTTTAAATTACTTTTCTTTGCAAAAGATTTTGGGCAAATTTCACATTTGAATGGTTTTTCGCCTGTATGGATACGCAAATGTATTTTTAAAACAATTTTCTGTGCAAAAGATTTTAGGCAAATTTCACATTTGAAATGTTTTTCGCCTGTATGGATGCGCATATGTTGATTTAAAGAACTTTTACATGAAAAATGTCTTAAGCAAATGGCGCATTTGTATGGTTTTTCGCCTGTGTGACTTCGAATATGCAATATTAACTGTTGAGCAGTTGAAAGAGATTTCGAACAAATTTTGCATTTAAAAAATTTTTCGCCTGTATGTATACGCAAATGTGTTTTTAAATTACTTTTCAGTAGAAAAGATTTTAGGCAAATTTCACATTTGAAAGGTTTTTCGCCTGTATGGATACGCACGTGTTGACCTAAAGTACTTCTACATGAAAAATGTCTTAAGCAAAAGGCGCATTTGTATGGTTTTTCGCCTGTGTGACTTCGAATATGCACTGTTAATTGTTGAGCACTTGAAAGAGATTTCGAACAAATTTTACATTTGAAAAGTTTTTCGCCTGTATGGATACGCAAATGTGGTTTTAAATTACTTTTCCGTGCAAAAGATTTTGAACAAATATTACATTTGAAAGGTTTTTCGCCTGTGTGACTTTGAATATGCAATTTTAATTGATGAGCACTTGAAAGAGATTTTGTACAAATTTTACATTTGAAAAGTTTTTCCCTTGTGTGGATACGCAAATGTCTTTTTAAATTTCTTTTCAGTGCAAAAGATTTTAGGCAAATTTTACATTTGAATGGTTTTTCGCTTGTATGTGTATGCAAATGTATGTTTAAATTATGTTTAGATGAGAAGTGTATTGAGCAAACGCTGCATTTGAATGATTTTTTTCCTGTAGGGTAGCTTGAATTTTTAATTGAATGGTCAGCGATTAGAAAACGTTCCAAACAAATGTTACATTCACTTGGCTTTTTGTCAGATTTCCAACACTTACAAATATTGTCACTTAAACCAACTTCACCTACAAGAGGTGACTTGAAATTATCAATAACATTAAGCTGATGTTGAAGATTTAGTGTGTCCTGTAATTCTTGTTTAATTTCTTTATCAGGAGCTTCAGTTTTGATATTGTTGGATTTACTTATATACATCTTCCTCTGTTTTAAGCAATGATTAGTAGAGAAATGACAAAAATATTCAACTTTCTTTTTGTAAAGATTTCCACAAATTTCACATATAATAATCCCAGTTGAAGAATTCCATTTTATATAACTTCCTTTAAATAATCTTCCTGTAAGGAATAAATATATTGGAATAACAGAATTTAAAAATAAATTGAAATTAGTTATAGAAGATTTATTTATATGGAACTAAACAAAGTATCAATCCTTTTTGTATTTGACTCTGTTTCAATAAAGAAAAAACTATCTGCTTAGATTATACTTCAACAGAAAAAAGGATTAATTAAAACTTCAACCAAGTAAACACGAGCCAACTTTTTTCATTTGCAATGAAAGTTTAATTTGCACACTAATTCAAGGTTTGATGATTAAACAGACTAGATAAATAACCTGCTATACTGACAACACACTTTGTTTACAACCAACATCTAAATCGATTCTCTCATTCCAAATACACTCAGCAAAAGTCACTCATTCCAATAACAGTGCTACAAAATAAATAAGTAAACTTAGACATTGATGATTATGGTGGTATAGGATAATACATCTATTTACTCTCCAAGTATATTAATTGTTCGGAGAATTCAAAGTATAGAGGTACCATTGGAAATATAAATAAGGATGCTCTAGAAATTGTAACAAAATATACTGTGAAGATATCTTCCTTGAAAATCCAATGTTACCTACATGAACTCAGTTGAAATCTCAAGTATTGAGACTTCTAAAACTATGAAATAAAGTTTTTTGATGCAAATAAGAATTTCTAGTATTTGTAGGAGGTTATTATATTTACATAAAGCTTTGCTGAAATAAATGCTTTGAATATTTTTTATAAAATCATCAACTACAACAATAGTAACTATATACGGAAATATGGTTATTATCAATAACTTGATATAGAATACCTATTACTCATCAAATTTTACTTACCTCTTATTTTAAATGGCTTTCTTTGTTTCCTTTTTGAATAATTCATTTTAGTTTTAATTTTGTATGGATTCATTTTAATTATGGATCCAATATTTAAATCTTCAGTTTTCTCTTGTTTAATTGAACTGATAATTTTTCCAAATGAATTACTTTGAAAATTTAAGGTATGAATCTGTCCATCAAATTCATGTTTGATATCGATAATTTCGTCCATACATTCCTTGAAATCAACTTTATTTTCTTGCTTTGTTTCCATAATAATTACAAATGCAGTATGTGTAAGAACTTCTTACTAAGAAGGTAATAACACAGTATATAAATTAAATATCAGGCGAAAATTATAACAACTGTTACTATTAATGTAAACCAGGGAGTTTAGTTCATTGGTTTATATTGTGTTTATACAAGGAGATCGAATCGAACTCCACAATCCACATTAGTCACAGAACACAGAAACAATGTGTTCTGTGACATTAGTGATGGGGAACATAGGTTAGATGGTGTACTCTGTGACATAGGCTACAGAGATAATATATCGATTCTTTTATCCAAGTATTCGAATACCAGCTGTTCTCGGATCTCGACATGGCACATAACAATAACAAATCCACTCCCATCACACGAAAAACGTGGGAGCATTTGGTCGAACGTTCAAAGATGGCTCCAGGGACTAGGGAGCCAGGATCGTCTAAATGTAGCTCTGCACCAACGTTGCCAAGTGTAGTCCTAAACTAAAACGTTTGTGTTTTGGAAAGTAAAAATATTTTAATAATGATATTTATCACAGTTGATTAAAAAGCAATGTGTTAAGAAATCAATATTTGTCATTTTTAAAATTATGTTTAGCAAAACGTACTGAAAATTGTTCGAGTTTACAATACAGAATTATCATACAAAAAGGAAAACTCACCAATGCATAGATACATTTTCCCTAATCGAAAAATTGAATTGTGTAATTGACAGATTATTATAATAATTTTCAATAATAACCTAACCAAAACCACCCTACCTTACCCCCTACCCTAATCCGAATCGAAAAATTCTTCGTATTTTTAGTCAATTTTTGAAAAAAACAATAAGAAAATAAAAATATCTTGACTCGGACACGACTCGAACCTGGTACCTCTGTGTTAGGAGCCCAGCACACTTACGCTGGGCTAATCTCTGCACACATTAATGATATCGTATAGAAGGTTAAAAGCTTTAGAACCGTCGCATGAAAGCCGAGCGCCACCGGAGATACTCGATGGCGCCCTTTCAGTTTAGGACTACACTTGGCAACGTTGGTGCAGAGCTACATTTAGACGCTCCTACCGATTCTTAGTATTCGAGTTCCCCTTACCTATGTTCCCCAAATGTGGAGTTCGATTCGATCTCCTTGTACATACTTCCTTGTATAAACACAATATAAACTCCCTGGTTTAGATTAACAGTAACAGTTTTTATAATTTTCGTCTGATATTTAATTTATATGCTGTGTTATTACCTTCTTAGTAAGAAGTTCTTACACATACTGCATTTGTAATTATTATGGAAACACAGCAAGAAAATAAAGTTGATTTCAAGGAATGTATGGAGGAAATTATCGATATCAAACATGAATTTGATGGACAGATTCATACCTTAAATTTTCAAAGTAATTTAATTGGAAAAATTATAATTAAACAAGAGAAAACTGAAGATTTAAATATTGGACCCATAATTAAAATCAATCCATACAAAATTGAAACTAAAATGAATTATTCAAAAAGTAAACAAAGAAAGCCATCTAAAATAAGAGGTGAGTAAAATTTGATGAGTAATATGTATTCTGTATCAAGTTATTGATAATAACAATATTTCCGTATATAGTTAGATACTATTGTTGTAGTTAATGCTTTTATAAAAAATATTCAAAGCATTTATTTCAGCAAAGTTTTATGTAAATATAATAACCTCCTACAAATACTAGAAATTCTTATTTGCATCATAAAACTTTATTTCATAGTTTTAGAGGTCTCAAAACTTGAGATTTCAACTGAGTTGATGTAACATTGGATTTTCAAGGAAGATATCTTCACAGTATATTTTGTTACAATTTCTAGAGCATCCTTATTTCTATTTCCAAGGGTATACACTTTGAATTCTCGGAACAATTAATATACTAGAAGAGTAAATAGATGTATTATCCTATACCACCATAATCATCAAGTTTACTTATTTATTTTGTAGCACTGTTATTGGAATGAGTGACTTTTGCTGAGTGTATTTGGAATGTGAGAATCGATTTAGATGTTGGTTGTAAACAAAGTGTGTTGTCAGTATAGCATGTTATTTATCTAGTCTGTTTAATCATCGAACCTTGAATTATTAGTGTGCAAATTAAACTTTCATTAATTGCAAATGAAAAAAGTTGGCTTTTGTTTACTTGGTTGAAGTTTTAATTAATCATATTTTCTGTTGAAGTATAATCTAAGCAGATAGTTGTTTCTTTATTGAAACAGATTCAAATACAAAAAGGATTGATACTTTGTTTAGATCCATATAAATATATCTTCTATAACTATATAATTTCAATTTATTATTAAATTCTGTTATTCCAATATATTTATTCCTTACAGGAAGATTATTTAAAGGAAGTTATATAAAATGGAATTCTTCAACTGGGATTATTATATGTGAAATTTGTGGAAATCTTTACAAAAAGAAAGTTGAATATTTTTGTCATTTCTCTACTAATCATGGCTTAAAACAGAGGAAGATGTATATAAGTAAATCCAACAATATCAAAACTGTAGCTCCTGATAAAGAAATTAAACAAGAATTACAGGATACACTAAATCTTCAGCATCAGCTTAATGTTATTGATAATTTCAAGTCACCTCTTGTAGGTGAAGTTGGTTTAAGCGACAATATTTGTAAGTGTTGGAAATCTGACAAAAAGCCAAGTGTATGTAACATTTGTTTGAAACGTTGTCTAAACATGGACCACTCAATTAAAAATTCAAGGTACCCTACAGGAAAAAAATCTTTCAAATGCAGCGTTTGCTCAATACACTTCTTATCTAAACATAATTTAAACATACATTTGCATACACATACAAGCAAAAAACCATTCAAATGTAAAATTTGCCTAAAATCTTTTGCACTGAAAAGAAATTTAAAAAGACATTTGCTTATCCATACAGGTGAAAAACCTTTCAAATGTGAAATTTGCCTAAAATCTTTTGTACTGAAAAGTACTTTAAAAACACATTTGCGTATCCATAGAGGCGAAAAACCTTTCAAATGTGAAATTTGCCTAAAATCTTTTGCACTGAAAAGAAATTTAAAAAGACATTTGCGTATCCATACAAGGGAAAAACTTTTCAAATGTAAAATTTGTACAAAATCTATTTCAAGTGCTCATCAATTAACACTGCATACTCAAAGTCACACAGGCGACAAATCATACAAATGCGCCTTTTGCTTAAGACATTTTTCATGTAGAAGTACTTTAAATCAACACGTGCGCATCCATACAGGCGAAAAACCTTTCAAATGTGAAATTTGCCTAAAATCTTTTGTACTGAAAAGAAATTTAAAAACACATTTGCGTATCCATACAGGCGAAAAACCTTTCAAATGTGAAATTTGCCTGAAATCTTTTACACTGAAAAGTACTTTAAAAACACATTTGCGTATCCATACAGGCGAAAAACTTTTTAAATGTAAAATTTGTTCGAAATCTCTTTCAACTGCTCATCAGTTAACATTGCATACTCGAAGTCACACAGGCGAAAAACCATACAAATGCGTCATTTGCTTAGGACATTTTTCATGTAGAAGTTCTTTAAATCAACATATCCCAGGTAGCAAGGTCACGTGAAAATGACGTCGAAATCTGGTCATGAAATCACTAGAAATGACGAGTTCAATGACGTGAATTCGACGTGAAAATGACCTCCTAATGTCTCAGACCAATGACGTCATTCATATGACGTGATTTACACGTGATATATGACGTGATTTGTAATTATTGAATGACGTGATTTTGACGTCTATATTATAGTAGTTTGTCCCAGTTTTAAAAAATGTTTATTGGGCTAAAAATAAACCAATATATTATATTTATAAAATTTATTTATCAAAGCTTGGGAAACTTACAAATAGTGTTGCATATTTTGTGTAAGAACTGAAAGAAACTTAAAATTCCAGATTTTTATAAATGACCGATGATTTGCCAATACTATTTACAAACAATATAATCTTACAAAAAAAAAAAAAAATCCCATGTATTGTAGCATATATATTGTTGTATGTTAGATATACTATATATTAGTTTATGTATTCTTTATACCATCATTATTTATTTATTACAATTTGAAATACAGACACAACAGTTGAATTCACTACTTTAAATGAAAATTCAAATTATTTACCTATTTATACACAAAACAAGTGATATTTCATTGTCGGATGAACATACCTCTGTGTGATTCAAATAACAATGTTACAGGCTCTTATCACTTATCTGAATCTCATGGTATAGGTGCTGAAGTAAACACTGTTCTATGGATGTAAAAATAAAAAAAATACTTAAAATTGGCTATGAATAATAGGCATTGCAATTAAACAACCCCTAAATTCAAGAACAATATATTTGGCAGTTATTTCACCAGCAGGCCACACTTTGAGTTCTGTGAGGTGTTTAACTATAAAAATATTCAAATTGCTGGAAGGATATGGATATGTATATAAGTCTGAATAGGAAAGAAACTCCTTACCAATAAGATATATTTGGCTGTCAGCAACATTTGCTATATTATGTATTTCAACTATTTTATTCTCGATTAATACATAACTATCAGCCTTAGAATGATTAAATGTTGACAATGTCATGCCTGCTAATCTTAATTTATGAAACTGTTGATTCCATTTAAAATGTTCATTACAAATAAGTGGCCCCAATGCATGTTTCATTTCCAAATTAAAAGTAACATTAGAAACTGGTTGTGAAATTAAATAATCCTTTTCAACAAGTCGTCGATGAACTTGTTGTAAAGGATTGGTTGGTGATTTTATTAATGATTTTATCTCTCCCAAATAATTTTCAAACGGAAAAGCCGAAAACTTATCCAATGTGCCTAATAAATCTACATCATCACAAAGATGTGACATTAAGTGGACATTATAAACCATAAACTCTAAACCATATAAAGATTTTGAATGTTTAATAAAGACATTTATAATATTTCTCACAAAAGGGATCTGAAATTTTTTAATGTGACTCTCTGATAACAATATTGAAACAGAAAAATGGAGTGCAAGAAAATTTTCATATATAGCTAAATCGACAATATCTTTAAGAACCACTGGACCCAAGTAGACTAAAAACATTCTGAATTCAGTAGCTTTCCAGTAATTTAGTTCACTGAGTGAACGGGGTTTTCGATTAAATTCTACTGGTATCATATTTTTAAGATTAAGCAAATGTTCTGAAATAATTTTTACTTTCTGATGTTGTAATCTAACCTTCAAAGATCCTGCAATCCAAGTATTCAGTAGTTTTCTAACTACTCCTAAACAAATGTTGTGCATGTAGTCAATCGGAAAACTACTTATTAAATCAATTGGTAATTCACATAAACTAGTCTGCGATACATGATGCTCATCATCTAACTGTAAGCGGAAAGATTCATTTGTGCGTTTCTGACCATTTAAACCATTAAACACTACCTTGTGTTTATAATATTCCCCGTGAATTGTGCATCTATCACAAGAGGAATATCCTGAATGGCACTTAGTGCCTTTTAGATAGGCCCTTGCAGGTGCATCACACACAAAACTATGTACCTCTACTATGAAGCGTTTGTTACAATTAACAAAACCATTTTGCAATAAATCGTTCAATTCTGCTATAAATGGATGAAGAAATGTATTTATAGGATGTGGTTTACTTTTTCCACAAAATATGGAAATTGCAAAGGGCCTACTACCAGAAATATTCTTTATTAATCCTAAAATAGGCCAAAATTGCATTTTTGAACTTTTGAACAGTGGAATGCCATCAATATTAAAACTAATTTGAATTTTGTCTACAGAAGTGTCATTTGAAGTAAGTTTCGAAAGGGCACTTCTTAATCCAAAATAACAGAACTGACCAGATTCTATATCAACAATTGATGTAAATTTTGGAGTTGATAACAAGGTGCGACTATCTAAAGGTAGTTCAGGGTGGTAAGGATGAAGCAAATGAAGTAGGTGTGTCGTAGCAGAAAGTGAAATTTTATGTTTTACAGCCCATTCAGCCAAATCATTAGCAATAGAAGTTTCTTTGCATGATGAATCATTGTTATCAGAACTGATTGATTTATCTACTTTTACAGATGATGAACTATTACTACTAGTGTTGCTGCTAATACTATCATTAAGCAAAAATAAGTCATTTGTTTCATTATCATTATCTGCATGTTGTTCATGGTTAACAGAGGTTGTCGACATAAAATATTCAAATTCTTGTTTTGTTGCTTGTAAAGCCCTTCTAGACTTTTGCCTTGAACCAACTAATTCTTTCAACTTACGTTTTGGCATTTTAAAATATAAAAATATATGCTATCAATTCACAAAATATATAACTACTACTATAGTGTCATTAAAAAAAGTCAAACTAGAGCGCCAGCATTCTTTTTCTGCTCTCGTTGTTTGGCATGTTTCAGCCATATTTTAAATGCATTTTCAACCTCCACTTGACCCGTCAAGGGAGTTTTGATTTGTATGGCACCTGTAACAAAATAAATAAGTAGTGATTTTATGAGAATTATCCCAGCCGCAGAAATTAAGAAAGAATATTTTTTTATTATGCTCTCTGAAGGACAAATTTAGCCAATAACACACAAAAACAAAAAGTACTTACGGATGATGACAGATTTCACCAGAGTGTTACAAAATGCCACTTTATTGTTTCTCTGTCCAGCAAAATTATATGATTTGGCCAACCTATTGGTCATGAGTAATCTCATAATTCTATTGACATGAGCTGTGGTGCCATTTCCTCCAAGTGATGAAAAGTAGGAAGCCTAAAACAAGAAATAAAACAAATATAGTAAACCTCCATAATAAAATTATCACAAAATTTTATTTTAGAGTAAGTACAAATAATGTGAAAAATATATTTAGGTTATAATTACACAAATCAATGTAAATAAGATATGGAATTCTTAGTTTACTTTTAATTAAACTCAATGTAAAAAATAATTACCAAATCATTAAATTTTTCTTCAGATTTCAAATATTGTTCCAAAGTTTCAAACCTCTCTTGATCATTTATTGGAAGCTGTACGGGCATGTCATTTGGTAGACTAGCAACTACAAAACTTCTAGGGTTTTTTAAAAGAGTCTTCACTTCCTTGACCTCTTCTCTCAACTTTTTTAATTCTTGAAAAATTTTTTCCAAATCTATTATTAAAAAAAAAACATAATTAGTAACAATAGAAAACAAATATTGACGAACCTACTTTTTGAATTAATATTATCTGTATTCCCCACAGACTGTATATTGGATGTTGTTGGAGTTAATTGTGAATGCGATCCCCCAGGTGTTTGAGAAAGAAATTCTGCACTCTGTCTAGCGGAAGCGGGTGGAGATATTTGTATAGTCAGTCGAGAAGTTGGCTTCACAATTGGCCGAGAAGTTGACGAGCCTAAAAGAAAAGAAGTATCTCTACCTTAAGATTTTCGAAGTTGTTACTTATTGTCAGTGGTAGATTTAACAGTATACTTAGTATGCTAAGAGCGTAGGGCCCCATGAGGTCTCTTATTCCTATTAATATTATCATCTATAAAAATATTTAATAATGTTTTATCCTCTTAAAAATAATTTGTAATTAAAGAATAAGTAAAACAGTGATACAAATATTAAAATGAGAAAAAGTTGTACTCTTGATTTGTTCAATTTGATTTTGTATGCTTTACATGTTTATATTTTTTTTTATATTTCATTAAGTAGGTAAATGTACAATTTTTTTATTTAAAAAATAGATGAGAAAGAAATATGAAAAATAGGGGCCCAATGATTAAGCATCAGGCCACCATAAATCGTAGATCTGCCACTGCTTATTTTCAACTAAAATATATTTATAGAAAACTGTATTTACCAGAGCCAGTCTTTACAGGATTATATTTTTGAAGAGATGGGGGCCTTATCAGATTGGATACTGTTTCCCCTTCACTTTCACTGTCACTTAAAATCCTTCTATTAATGAATCTTTTCCTGGTTCGCTCTCCTTCACAATCAGATGTAAGATTGTCCGAGTTATATTCGCATTTCTTCAGTTTTTTTTGTGCCTTATTGAGATCATCTAAAATATAAAAACAAATATTTATAACAAAGATCCAGAGCCATACCACAACTTTTTTAACTTATTTTGAGAATATAAAGATAATAATAAGTAAAGTAACACACCACATTCAAAAAATATTCTTTTTACTGCAGACAACTTCCAATTATGCTCATCAGGTTCTTCACATAGTGTGAGGGCCCTATTGAAAGCAGCACTCGTTCTGTATGGTGGCCACAAAACATTCTGCTTCAAAGGGGTGAACCAGGAAGAATGAACCAAACCTATTAACCCATTTTCAGAAAATTCTACACCCACAAATGCCATTGTTACCATAAAACTATAAAATAAAGGTCAAAACTAATACCACTGCGAATTACCAAGAAAATAAAAATGCATAAAATCAATTTTTATTTGAGAACTAGGTTGGTAAATCAAAGTAATAGAAATATGTCCCTTTCATGTCAGTATTTAAAGTTAGGTTAAGATATGATTTACTCAGTCTCTCCTTTATCTTACCGAGAGCTATAAAATTTGAGGCAATTTACACAATAACTTAGTTTCTTAATCATAAACTTTATGCTTCACCACAGCCATAAATTCAACTTTTTGTTACTAATGAGAATAAAAATAATTTACTACAGTAAAAAGCATTCATGTGTCATCTACAAACTTTCAAGGTGAGCTTTTTAGAAATAAAATTAAAAACATGGATTAAACAATACAGTAAATCAACATTGCATTTATATTATTGAAGTAGTAAAATTATGCCTGCCATAAAAGCCATAACCTTAAACAGATATGTTCAAATAAAAATATAACGATAACTATAATAATTATACTATACTTACCACAATGAAACAACAGGAATAAGACGAGTTAAAACATTACAATGTGTATTCTTTGATCTTACTACCAACAAAAATATAGCATCATTCGCTTTTAAAAATAACACCATCACAAATCTCACAATCAGACACAACATAAATTGAAGTATTTTATTTCTGATTTCTGACAATGTCCGTTCGCCGTTCGTTAATCTTCGTTGTGATTGGTTTAGGTTATCATCCTAGCAGCGCAAGCGCATACGCGGATCCTTCGCATTGTAATCGTAATTATCAATTCTAGATCCCGCCAATTTTAAATTCTTATAAAAAAGTTTCTTTATGAAAATTAATTATAGAGGTATAAAACTATTTATATATTATATGTTATAGGTTTTGTTTTGACACTAAATAAATGGTTTTGAAATTTTTCTAGGTCTTAAATGATAAAAGGCTAGGTTTTTCCGTGCCATTGTTTATTATTGAAAATATCTTCATAAAATAATGATTTTTTCAGGTGAGTTATCACTAAATAATGTCGTCATTTTGACGTGGTAAGATGTCGTGTTATACACGTCAGTTATTCAACGTGATTATCACGTCGATTTTAGGTCGACTGTAGGTTTTCGACCAGTGGTCACCAATTAATGACGTCATTATGACGTGCCCTTGCTAGCTGGGATGCGCATCCATACAGGCGAAAAACTTTTCAAATGTGAAATTTGCTTAAAATCTTTTTCAAGTGCACAACAATTAACAGTGCATACTCGAAGTCACACAGGCGAAAAACCATACAAATGCGCCATTTGCTTAAGACATTTTTCATGTAGAAGTTCTTTAAATCAACATATGCGCATCCATACAGGCGAAAAACTTTTCAAATGTGAAATTTGCCTAAAATCTTTTGCACAGAAAAGTACTTTAAAAAAACATTCACGTATTCATACAGGCGAAAAACTTTTCAAATGTGAAATTTGCCAAAAATCTTTTGCACTGAAAAGAAATTTAAAAACACATTTGCGTATCCATACAGGCGAAAAACTTTTTAAATGTGAAATTTGTTCAAAATGTTTTGCACGGAAAAGTACGTTGAATATTCATTTGGGTATCCATACAAGAGAAAAATCCTTTAAAATGTGATGTTTGCTTGAAATCTATAAACATATTTGTTAGCTCTTACTGAAAAAAAACCTGCGACTATCACTTGAAATCGCTTTCAGTAAAAGGTGATTAAAGTCATCAAGTAACCATTCAATTATATCTTGAAATCTGTTCATATACATGTTGTGACTTTTTATTGTACAACATTATTCAATTATTATTTATATTACTACAGTACCCTCCAAAATTATCGCACCAACTAAATTATGCCTTAAGTTTAATGCTTTTTTTTTCTGAAGCCAATATGGATGGATTTTTATTATTTCTTCTTCACAGTATAGATTTATTTTTAAGGAAGGAATGTATTGATGGTTTCTGATAAATGTCAACGTCTTACCCATTTACGGGGTGTGGAAGGGAAGTTTTGTTTTTTCTTGGAATTCTGCAACACATCCTACTATGGAATTTATCAGAAACAATCTCTCCATATCCCATATATTTACATTACATTATAACGATATCTCTTATCTACATTTTCGTTCAAGGATCATCTCGATATATCTATGTCACCGCAAAGCGGATACACAATTTTTAAGTTTGACGTAATTTTATTGATATAATATGTATAGTTACTAATGAAACGAGTACCTACCTTAGAACATATCAAAAAGTTTGACAGAAGTACGAATACACGTTATTAGTTAATTTTGAGAGACTTGTTTAAGGATTAATTATGTATAGTGTTTTTTTAGTTTTCACCGTACTTAATGGTTATAAAAAGTCGTTACCTTTAAATTTTTGCATATTTTTTGATATTAACAAACGTATCGGGATGATTCTTGAAGAAAAATGTAGAGAAGGGATAATAAATGGGATATGTAGTGATTGTTTCTGATAAATTCCATAGGGTGTTTGCAAAATTAGAAGAAAAACCACAACTACCTTTTCACACCCCGTATATGAGTAAAATGTTGACTTTTATCTAAAATCATCAATAAAATTGTTTCTTTTTCTTGTCAAGTGTCCGAACCATCTTAGTTGATTTTGATCTATTTTTGATATTATAGGATCCACCTTAAGTCTAGCCCTAATTTCTTCGTTTTTTAACCTGTCTAGTTTCGTTACTCCTTCTATTTTTCTTAGTATTTTCATTTCCATTGCAATGATCTTTGATTTTAGTCTTTGGTGAGTATCCATGATTCACTTCCAAACGTTAAGGTGGGTACAGAAATAGTTTTATAAATCTTTATTTTAGTTAATTTATTAACCTCCCTTTTTTAAAAAAATACTCCTTTCAATGCATTGAATAATTTAGATGTGGCTTGTATTCCATTATTTTCATCTGATTCCGAGTTGCCATTACTTTCCAATATGGCTCCTAAGTATTTCAAGCTTTCTGTTGCCTTTATTGTGTTGCGTTCATTGTGGATACTGTCATTATCTCGGTTTTATTAAAGTTGATTCTCATCTCTTATTCTTTGAGATATTTGTTCCAGAGTTCTATCGCCTTTTTTATTTGCTACAAGTAGCAGGTCGTCCGCGTATAGCAGGTCTTTGATTATTATTGGCTTTAGTTGCCGTACTCCTACACTAACTCCTTATCTATCCTTTCTTCATGCTTGTGATATTGCATCCATCACTGCAATGAAAAGTATGGGACTTAATATTCCTCCATGTCTCACTCCCTTACATGTGTTGAAGTTTTTTGTCCCTACTCTTACCATGTTGCTGGTCCTGTCGTATATACTTTGGATAGCCTGCAATAATCCATTCGAGACTCGTCTTCTTGCTAGAGCTTCCCATATTTTTTCTCTTGATAGTGAATCGAATGCTTTTTCCAGATCGATAGTGCATAAATACATATTTTTGTTACCCCCAAGTATTCTGTCCATTATCTGTCGGATGCTAAATATCCGGTCCTGCGTGCTTCGTCCTGCTCTGAACCCAGCTTGATTTCCTTGCAATGTAGTCTGTATTTCGTTTCTTAGCCTTCTCTCTATGAGTCTTTCGTATAGTTTACCTACTACAGATAACAGCGTGATTCCTCTATAGTTAACGCAATTTGCATTACCCCTTTTTTTGTATATTGGAATTATAACACCAATTTTCCAATCTTCTGGGATCTGTTTCTCTTTCCATATTAAATTTAATATATCTAGAAGCATTTCCTTCCCTTGTGCTCCCATAAATTTTACCATTTCCGGCTTTATGTTATCCGCTTCGGGTGCTTTACCAATTTTGATTGTTTCTATTGCCGCCTCTATTTCTTCCATTCCAATGTCTAATTGTCCCTCATTTTGTATTAGTTTAACGAGCTTTTCTCTTGGTTGAGTATTTTGTGCATCACCTTCCAGTAGCTCAGAGTAATACTCGAACACCCTCGGTTTATGTCTTCTTCTGCTGTGAAGAGCTTGCCATCTGTAGTTTTTATGAATCTTTGATTTGAGCTTTTCCCATTCTTTAGAGTTTTTAGTGTTCTGTATAGAAGTTTCGCGTGTCCTTTACCTTGTGTCCATGTATCAATTTTTTTGTTTATAGCAATGTGCTTCTGCTTCTACTTTTATTAGAATTTGATATTTCAGTCTTATGTTCCTCTGTTGTAATTTGTGGCTCTTAATATTGCTTATTTTTTCGTTTTTCATAGTTTGTTTTGCATCTACGGTGTTCATTTCTTTGAGCTTTACTTCTACTAGGTAATGGTCCGTGCCGACTTCGTACCCCCTCTTGGATCTATAACGTCCTTCAATTTTCCCAAGCATGTCCAATTCACCAAGACTATATCGATAATTGATTTTTCGTTTGTTGATTTAACTTCCTTGGTGAATTTGTGTATTTGCTTATGTTCAAAGAAGGTATTGACAACCACTAGGTCGTTCATTATGCAAAAATCGATAATCATATTTCCATTTGTATTTTTTGCATTTCCCCCAAAACATCCAACAGCTCCCTTACTTGATATCGTAAACTGTACCAAAAATTCTCCTTCTCTTCTTTTTCTCGTTTTCGTTTGGTCCGTATGCTACTATTAGGGTTAACGTTTCTTTCCTCATTGATTTAATTGTCACCGTCATTATTCGTTCGGATATCATGTTCCACTCACTTATATTGCTAATGAAACTATTATTAATGCTACACCTGCTTGCGCTTGTGCCCACATACTGTTTGGTACACCGCTATACAGTAGTGCATGTCCATTTCCAATTTCAGTCAGTTAAGTATGTGTCGTTTGCAAGCAGAGACATGCACAAAATAGGTTCTGGCAATCGCAAAAGGTCCCTAATGCGTTCTGGTCTACATTAAGCGGCCGGAAAGCGTAATTTCGGATTTTGGCAATATGCTGAGGGCCAGAACGCGTTTTGGCCGTATTTTTCGACCATTGGCCGATATCGGTGTTTGATCCTAACATATCTACTTTGTCCGTGAAGGAATCAACTTCAATTGTACAAACTTTTTCTCCAATTTTTTGAGCCCCTTGTAGTTTGACTGCCACTCTCTCCAAAAATTTGTCCATATCTGCTTTCAGTGTTTTATCATCATATGCTTCTAGCTTGATACCAGAGACTATTAAATGTCTCTTTTTGTTGATTTTTTCAAGCACTTCTACTTTTTGATTTAAAGTTATTAGTTCTGTTTTCAATTTTTCATTTTCTTTTTTTATTTCGCGTATCTGTACGTTGTTTTCCCTAATTTCATTCCTTACTTGTTTGATCTCGTCCATCAGTTCATTGTTTTTTTGACATTTTTGAGATCCTTCATCATTGAAATCATTGTGTTCTCTTTGTCTTCGTATACTTTAGCAGGTGAACGTTTAGTAATTTTACTTCTTCCAAAACTACCTATCGTCTAATTCTCTTCTTTTCCTTGTGTATTGTTCGTCCGTGTCAGTTTCACTATCAAGTGGCATTTTCCTCAAAATTAGTTTAAGCCCTGTTCCTTACCTTAATCAGTTTATTTAACGTATTTTGTGTTGCCTATTTTTTAGTCACAGCGGAAGGAGACACGACCCAAGTCGACCTTTCGTCGGAGGTTATGTATCCTATCAGTGAATATCAAAAATTTTTGTTATTGTTATGTATGTACTTATCTTTTTTTATAGTTTTTCACTTGTTGACACTTCGTTTATTAGTCTGTGTGACGTTTATGTAAAATAGACTCGTCGCAGCCCGAAAATTTGAGTTTTACAACGGAGTAATATTTTACACATTAATTCACTTTACTTGCCAGGGCCAGTTTAGATTTTAAGTCCTGAAAAGCTAACTGACATTGCGATGTCCAAATAAAATTTTGACCTTTTTTCAATAAATTAGTGAGTGGTTTAGCAATTTTCGAAAAATCTCTTATAAATCGTCTATAATAAGAAGCTAATCCTAGGAATGATTTAACGCCTTTTTGATCTTTAGGAGTGGGAAAGTTTTTGATACTGAATATTGTGAAATTGTTAATCTACTATATCAATTTGAATGAAAAAAATTAACCTGCATACAAAATTCATAAAATTTGTAATACAATAATAAGGCGCTTTCCTCTAGAACACGGAGTATCTAAAGAACAGTTTTTTGTATCGTCAACCCAACCATATTTTAAAGGTGGGTGTATACAGTTTTAATTATAATATAATTTACCATTACTACTATTTTCTTACATATTAAGTTAAAATGTATTTTGTTTTATATAATATTTATTCATGTAATAAAACCGTAAGGATTGTTTGAATAACAAATAAATGAATAAACACTTGACAACATCATGTGTATCAAACCAAGTTTCGTCTAAATAAATTATAGTTCTATTTGAATCACGGTACCCTTTTATTTTGCGCAAATACTCCTGTCTAAGTTCAGCGATACGCCGAGATTCCATTATTACCATTCGATTATCTAACTTCTTATATTTAAGTCCACAATTCAATAATCCCGCGCATCATCTTGGACTGTTGTTTCAAATGGTCTCCAAAATGCCATTCTAATTAATTATATTATATAACTTACCCTAACGTCTACGAACAAATGAATATTATATTAATATCAATTCACTGACGCGATACCTTTCTACACTAGATCACCTACACTTTCCCATAAATACCTATAACAATTCACTAAACTCACTCAACCAAGAAATAGATATTATATTAAATATTTCTTTAAAACAAAATTCACACCCGACACTGAATACAACTAGTGGATTGTTGGCTGAACACACTTCTAGATTAAAGAAGTTTTTATGATAAAACGGTCAAGTGAGTATTCTTCGTTTATTTCGTTATATTACGATAAATACTGTAGTTGATGATTGGATTGTTCGGAAATCTTAAGCCACCTGCACAATCAGTGTACATCGTTTCAACTCTTCAAAATTTTCTTAAATATTATATACAGCTGTTGGTTCGGTGAATCTTTTCCCATGTATGAAATTATTCACATACTACTTTTTATAGTACGTCTCGTTTCTACTTACAGAATCTAAACCCTCGAAATAAAACCGTTTGTTCCATTATTAAAACATAATATAACAAACAGAGATAGCCATATGATGAATGTCGGCGATAGGTGTAACCCACACAACAGAAGTTCTGTGGTTTAAACTTGAATTTGTACATTGACAGACGAAAGACTTTGTTTACATTTTTATTCTACATTTTTGTCCATTTTTTTGCCCCTTGTATATAAATTTATTTCAAAAACAGTTGTTATAACGACTAACTTATACCTGAGAGTTCGAATGATTGTGGTAAGTAAATATTATTACACCAGCTTCAATACAATAATAACTAACGTTCACCGTCACTTTAGCCACATTCTAATTAAACCATCAATCTACGACCTACGTGTTACTGAATGAATTGATGCATTGCGTTTGTATATGAATGATGACGCATGGGAAAAGATCCACCGAACCAACTGTAGTTCATTTAAAAACCAGGAGGAGTAATTTGAAAAGCCTCACGCACACCACTAAAAGTTACCAGATTAGTTACTAAGGGGTGTGTTCCGAAATAGTCGTGTTCAAAATCTATGAAATATGCCTTGATTGACTTGACGGGGAAACTAGCCAATCGTAGGTAACCCTTATGTACTGAAAATTGTTCTTAAGATGTCGAGTTGAGATGAGATGTAAACAAACCGAGTATAGGGCATGTCCATCAACTGACAGTTGACAATACCCCTGAGGAAAAACAATTATTTGGTTAGATTTCAGATTTGTAATTTGGTTGTTTTGTATTGATTCAATGATCCTTTTTATTATAAACAGTTATATATAACATTAAAAATACCTAAGCAACTAAAACAACGTCGAAAAGAGCACTAAATCAAAATCACCACGTGTTGAGCAAAGAACGCTTGTTTATATCAGATGTTGTATGTTCCATGTCAGATTCCTCAGGGCATGACGTCACGTGGACATGCCCTATTCTTTTATAACCTGTAAAACTTTTGTATTATTTTGATTGTTTCGTATTTGATGTTCTTAAGAGAAAATGGATCGTTTATTGTACAGTTATATTAAAGGTCTCTGTTTGAAACTATTCATTTTATAATTGTATTAATGCATGTCAATGTTAAAAGATATAACTTTCATATATTCTGGCAAATCTGTGAACATGTTTTTAAAGCTGGTCATATAATTTGATGTGGAACTGACTTCTATGAGAAAATGATCAAAAACTTATGTATGGGATTTTTTACAATTTCACAACCTCCACATGAAATCACTATCACACTAAATGAGACCTGGACTCACTGGCGGATCTGAGGGGGGGGCCATGGGGACCATGGCCCCCCCCTTGATATTGGTTCAACAACCAGAGCCTGGATATGCAACTAAACCTTTGATTGGTTTTCAACAAAGAAAGAAGTTTTTCTTCGTTGAGGCGAATAAAAAGTTGGCTCTGATCTACTATTTCAGAAGATAGGCTATCTGGCTTAGCCATTATTAACGCCCATCCGGACATTGAGATCAATGAACAATTAGTTATTAACAGATTTGCCAACAGTGGCCCAAGGCATATGGATTTTGTTTTATAAATAATAATTTGATAAGTTTTTGTTTTAGGTGTTTTATTTTTGTAAGTTTATTATTAGAATTGTGGATTTGTGTTTTTGTTTGCTTAGTCACATTTTTATCCATCTTATTTATGTTATTGTTCACTAGTTTCAGTTGTTTTCAGTATATTTTCAAACAGTGACCAAAGACATATCTTTCTGAACAATAATTTTATCAAGTTTTTATTCCAGTTGTTTTATTTTGAGTGTTTATTATTTATTAGAATTGTGGAATTTTGTATTTGCTTGTTTCGCCATATTTTGTTCAATCTTCAATCTTATTTACATTATTGTTCACTGGTCTCAGTTGTTTCAAATAAAGAAAATATATATTTTTATATAATTCATTTCTATGGATTTTATTACTTTGGTTACAAATTTCCATTAACTCATGGCCCCCCCTGAAAAACACCCTAGATCCGCCAGTGCCTGGACTTGATGTTATTGTATATATAGGGCCATCTTTAATAATTTCTCTTCGTTTTGATATGATTTTTCATCTGATGAATAAAATGGTTCCAGCAAAGTTATCGCTAATTAAAAGTCAATATATTGTTAATTCTTTATTTATTAAAAATATTCTACAACTTTTGCCTCACATCTAAGTATATTACAATTTTAAATAATAGTACCTATAAGTTCCTTATGTATATTCCAAAGTTGTACACAATACAAATACCTACATATGATAAATGTTATGTATAAAATCTTATTCATTGTTCATTGGTTTAGATGTATCCTACCAAACATAGTAGTAGAAATATACAATGTCTCTACTTAAGCAGTAACCCATATGGAAATTTTTTTTATTATTTTCAATAACCACACTCTCTATTTTTTCTTTATAACTCAGTGAATTTGCCATTTTATTGTAATTTTTTAAATACCAACTCACTCAGACACTTAGGTACGTTTAATTATGAGGTATATTATATATAGTTTCAATAAAAAATATAAATTTTGTATTGTAACTTTTGAACTTCATTCGTGAAAAATACTAATATCATTAATCATTATTTCCTAAATCATCTTCTAATACTGGGGGATCTATTTGAAAATAAGAAGATGTTTCCCCTCCATATAAACAAGTATGACAATTGGTTAAAATAATTGCCACCTTATACATTTCATCAACATCTTGTAATAATATTTTCTGATTTTTTTTATAATAAAAAAATGCAAATTCTTGAATGATCTTATTAAAACCCCAATCAACAGATATTCGTAAGGCACCCATGATATTGTTGAAGTTTTGTCTCTCTTGATGCCCTGCCATTTCATGTGCAGTATATGGTCTAAGGGGAAGCTCCCTTAGACCATAAACTTGATATCCATAAATAACAAAATGTTGGTTGCCAAAAACAGCATTTTGAGCAAGCTCATCATAAAGTCCAGAATCTGTAAATATTCCAGCATCATGGCGTCGGCCTTCATAAGCTCCCTTTAGGCTGACACAAATACCATCTGGGCATATTACAGACTGATATTTTACAGAATGGGTCTTCTTGTGTCCAGAATAATACCGCCGACCATATCTCAGGAATGGATTATAGCACAGGTTCGGGAAAAAAAATTTTATGCCAAAAGTGGCCACGACAAACTCTTGGAAATTATTTTCAAAATTCTAGGTTCACCGCTAGAGGGCATATTTGACAGTTAAAATTTTAGCATTCAAATTTTTTCAAAATTTACTCAATTAAGGGGCATATTAAATATTATAATAAGATTCCTCGACAAATTCTGCATATTTTTTATACGACAAGTTTTAGTTTATCTCCTCAAATAAGGGGTGGGGGAAAGAGAGAACTTTGTTACGAAAAAACGCCTTTAATTCCGGTTCTGCTTGACCGATTTCAATAAACTTGATTTTGTTTGAAAGAGCTTTTGTTAAACAATGAAAAATTTGTAAATTTGAAACAATCTGATTAATAACATAAATGCTAGAGGGTGAGTTGAATTTTTTTTAGATATTGTTTTTTTCGTTACAATTTTAAATAATAACTTACTAACCTAACCTAACCTAACCTAACCTAACCTAACCTAAGGTAACCTAACTTCCACAGTGTGATGCAGAGTTGGAAGAAAAAACACAACTTTCCTTTCACACCTCGTATATGGGTAAGAAGATTTATCAAACACCATCAATACATTTCTTCCTTAAAAATCAACATATATATGCTGTGAAGAAAAAATCATAAACATCCATCCATTGGATTCAGGAGAAAAAGCTTTAAATTTAAGGCATAATTCAGTTGGGGCGATAATTTTGGAGGGTAGTGTAGTAATATTAATAATAACTGAATAATGTTGTCCAATAAAAAATCACTAAATGTATATGAAGAATTTTCAAGATAATTGAATGGTTACTCTATGACTTTAATCACCTTTTACTAAAAGCGATTTCAAGTGATGATAGGCGCAGGTTTTTCTTCAGTATAAGCTAACAAATGTTTTTATAGATTTCAAGCAAACATCACATTTTAAAGGATTTTTCATTTGTATGGATACGCAAATGAGTATGCAGCGTACTTTTCTGTGAAAAAGATTGTGAACAAATATCACATTTGAATGGTTTTCGCCTGTATGGATGCACACATGTTGAACTAAAGTACTTTTGTGTGAAAAACATTTTGGGCAAATGCCGCATTTGTATGGTTTTTCGCCTGTGTGACTTCGATTATGCACTATCAATTGTAGAGCACTTGAACGAGATTTTGAACAAAATTCACATTTGAAAGGTTTTTTGTCTGGATGAGAACGTGAATCTTTTTTTAAATTACTTTTCAGAAGATATTGGGCAAATTTCACAAGGTTTTTTGAATGTGTGACTTCGAATATGACCTGTTAATTGATAAGCACTTGAAAGAGATTTTAAACAAATTTCACATTTGAAACGTTATCGCCTGTATGGATACGCAAATGTGGTTTTAAATTACTTTTCAGTGCAAAAGATTTTAGGCAAATTTCACATTTGAAAGGTTTTTCGCCTGTATGGATACGCATATGTTGTTGCAAATTACTTTTCAGTGAAAAAGATATTGGGCAAATTTCACATTTGAATGGTTTTTCGCTTGTATGAATACGCAAATGTGGTTTTAAATTACTTTTCAGTGCAAAAGATTTTAGGCAAATTTCACATTTGAAAGGTTTTTCGGCTGTATGGATACGCAAATGTCTTTTTAAATCAATTTTCTGTGCAAAAGATTTTAGGCAAATTTCACATTTGAAAGGTTTTTCGCCTGTATGGATGCGCACATGTTTAACTAAAGCACCTTTCTGGGAAAAAGATTGTGAACAAATATCACATTTGAATGGTTTTTCGCCTGTATGGATGCGCACATGCTGAACTAAAGTACTTTTGAGTGAAAAAGATTTTAGGCAAATGCCGCATTTGTATGGTTTTTCGCCTGTGTGACTTCGAGTATGCACTGTCAATTTTTGAGCACTTGATAGAGATTTTGAACAAATTTTACATTTGAAATGTTTTTTGCCTGTATGGATATGCAAATGTATGTTTAAATTATGTTTAGATGAGAAGTGTATTGAGCAAACGCAGCATTTGAATTTTTTTCCTCTAGGGTAGCTTGAATTTTTAATTGAATGGTCTGTGGTTTGATAACGTTCCAAACAAATGTTACATTCACTTGGCTTTTTGTCAGATTTCCAACACTTACAAATATTGTCACTTAAACCAACTTCACCTCCAAGTGATGACTTGAAATTATCAATAACATTAAGCTGATGTTGAAGATTTATTGTGTCCTGTAATTCTTGTTTAATTTCTTCATCAGGAGCTTCAGTTTTAATATTGTTGATTCTTATTTTGTTGGATTTACTTATATACATCTTCCTCAGTTTTAAGCCATGATTAGTAGAGAAATGACAAAAATATTCAACTTTCTTTTTGTAAAGATTTCCACAAATTTCACATATAATAATCCCAGTTGAAGAATTCCATTTCATATAACTTCCTTTAAATAATTTTCCTGTAAGGAATAAATATATTGGAATAACAGAATTTAAAAAGAAATTGAAATTAGTTATAGAAGATTTATTTATGTGGAACTAAACAAAGTATCAATACTTTTTGTATTTGAATATTTTTCAATAAAGAACCAACTATCTGCTTAGATTATACTTCCAATAGAATATATGATTAATTAAAACTTCAACCAAGTAAACACAAGCCAACTTTTTTCATTTGCAATAAATGAAAGTTTCATTTGCACACTAATTCAAGCTTTGATCGTTAAACAGACTAGACCTGCTATATACTGACAACACACTTTGTTTACAACCAACGTCTAAATTGATTCTCTTATTCCAAACACATACAGCAAAAGTCACTCATTCCAATAACAGTGCTGTGTTGTATAAGAATTTAATTTAATGGAAATATTTCATCTTAGCCTCGATTTATTTATTACTTGAAGAATGAATTTTAGTTCCCCCGATATTGAATTATTAACATGTATAGTTACACATTGTTTATTATCTGTTATTAATATAAATTTGTTTTCTCATCAGAATAGGTAAATAGTATTTATATATCAAATGATAGGACAATGGGAAGTCCAGAACTGTAAAACTGTTAAGAACTTGCTGCTTACCTGAGAAAGGTGAGCAGCAAGTTCTGAACACTTATACTTTATTTTTTGCATAGTACACAACGATCCACCATCTTGTTGTCAAAATTTTTAACCAATAGGTAAATAAAGTATCCTTAATTAATCCACATTAAAAATGTAAATATTCAATATGAGCAGTTTTGTCACATTTGCTGAAAAATGCAGAATTTTCAAAACTTTTAAATTGACATTCTGTTTATAAACATTCATTCATGTTTCTAATGAAATTTTGTGTATTGTCAGAGATTACATAAATTGCTTTTTATCCATTTATCTCAATTATATAATAATTATTAAAGAACATATTGAGGAACCACAAAAAAATTCAAATAATTGGATGGTTATTAAATTTAAATAATATGACATGGCAACATCTGTGGAATCAAGCAAATTAAATAAATAAACTTAGACATTGAAGTTTATGTTGGTATAGGAAAATAGGTCTATTTACTCTTCTAGTATATTATTAATTGTTCGGAGAATTCAAGGTACCTACTCTTGGAAATAGAAATAAGGATGCTCCAGAAATTGTAACAAAATATACTGTGAAGATATCTTCCTTGAAAATCCAATGTTACATCAACTCACAGTTGAAATCTCAAGTTTTGAGACCTCTAAAACTATGATATAAAGTTTCATGATGCAAATAAGAATTTCTAGTATTTGTACTAGGTTATTATATTCACAAAGAGCTTTGAACATTTTTTATAAAAGCTTCGATTACATTAATAGTAACTATATATGGAAATATGGTTATTATCAAATTTTACTCACCTCTTAACTTAGGTTATAGTCACATAAAGCTTTGAACATTTTTTATAAAAGCATCGATTACATTAATAGTACCTAACTATATATGGAAATATGGTTATTATCAATAACTTGAGACAAAATACATATTACTCATCAAATTTTACCCACCTTTTAACTTAGGTGGCTTTCTTTGCTCGTTTCTTTGTTTACTTGTTGAATAATTCATTTTAGTTTTAATTTTGTATGGATTCATTTTAATTATGGGTCCAATATTTAAATCTTCAGTATTCTCTTGTTTAATCAAACTGGTAATTTTTCCAAATAAATTACTTTGAAAATTTAAAGTATGAATCTGTCCATCAAATTCATGTTTGATATCGATAATTTCCTCCATACATTCCTTGAAATTAACCTTAATTTCTTGCTTTGTTTCCATTACAGCGTTGTTCCTAGGGAAATTTTTTTGGTAACAAATATCTGCAAATATCCACGCAAAAACGTAATAGAATCACAGCAGGGTGCTGTGAATAGAATGCTAAAAAAGGTAATACCTAGATTTTTATTTTTCTTCTTCTTTTTATATACAATAGGTGGGTTCGATTTGGTCATAGGGTGCTGGAGCGGAGTGAGAGCGGCGTATCAACCACGTGATACCGGAGCGTTTGGAGTGAGAAAGTCTATCTCGAACGCGTTGGAGCGGATTTGAGTATTTGAGAGTGTTTAAAAACAATGTAACCTCACTTCTCTTATCTACTTTTATAATTTATTTATTTTGTTGCTCGTCTTTTATCACTAGTGTGTAATTTTATAACCTAAAGTGTTAACTGACAATAATTATGCTCAAGAATATTTCTAAAAATTGGCAAAATTTAAGTATTTTCTTCCGGTTTTTTTGTGAAACAGACTTACATTTAGTTCAAGATAATAACCTTTACAGTTTAAAGTGCAAATATGTATCGTAAAATAGCATTAATTAGTGTTGAAAAAGTACCATGTTTTGAAATAAATTCGTGATTTTTGAAGTAATTTCTGAATGATCCAGCGAAATTTTTGTTCTAATCTCCTTTATTGAAGGTAAGCTATCAAACAAAATCAAAATTAACGCAAAATTCCGAGGGTCACGAAGTCCACCAGAACCCCCGTATCTTTGAACGTTCGACTCATGGAGACTATATATTATAGTCTCCATGGTTCGACTATTCGCGAGAACGTCGAATGGATTTTGTTCGTACGAATGAATTCACACTAATCGAACGGTACTCGAAAATTCAAATAGCGATATCTTCCAAATACAATGGCGAACAGCTTTGTAGATCTTATATGTGTCATTTTTTAGGTAAAGTGTAGTGTAAAAAGTACGTGACAAGAAGAAGATTACAATGTAATTTGTGCTTATTTCCATTTTGTGAATCAGAAAACCTTCTTGTCGTATGTCGTATCATCCGCCATTTCCTTAGCATCTTGCAAATCATCAATTATTTGATGCATAAAAGCTTCATCTGCGTTCATTTTCGTTCACTACTATTATTTATCGAAAAACTTAGTAAGTATACTCATGGAGACTATATAAGTATAATGATCGCTATGCTATGATTTTCTATCTCGCTATATCCACAGGTTATGTTTGATGTTTATTTGTTTTTTTGACGTTCTGCGCAAGACTCAACTCGCTTACTCCCATGTGGGACTGGACCCGTATCTTTGAACGTTCGACTATTCGCGAGAACGTCGAATGGATTTTGTTCGTACGAATGAATTCACACGAGTCGAACGGTACTCGAAAATTCAAATTGCAATATCTTCCAAACACAGTGGCGAACAACTTTGTAGATCTAAAATGTAATTTTTTACGTAAAGTGTAGTATAGAGTAATGTAAAAAGTACGTGACAAGAAGAAGATTACAATGTAGTTTGTGCTTATTTCCATTTTGTGTATCAGAAAACCTTCTTGTCGTATTTTTGTTCAGTAGTATTATTTATCGAAAAACTTAGTAAGGATAGTGATCGCTATGATTTTCTTTGTTTTTGAAATCTCCAATAGTTTCCCTTGCTCATCATCCCATTTCCAGCATATTCCATTGATAATCAATTTTTTGTAACCCACTTTTGCCTGATTTCCTTTGTCTCTTTCTTCTTTTGCACTCGTTCTCATTATTTTTTGTATTTCCTGTTCTTTCTTGGTGCGATCAGAGTCAATAAATATCCGGTCCCGTAGGTTCTTCAATTTGTTTTTATTCCTTAGTATATCTACTTTGTCCGTGAAGGAATCAACTTCAATTATACAAACTTTTTCTCCAATTTTTTGAGCCCCTCTTAGATTGACTGCCACTCTCTCCAAAAAATTTTCCATATCTGCTTTCAGTGTTTTATCATCATATGCTTCTAGCTTGATACCAGAGATTATTAAATGTCTCTTTATGTTGATTTTTTCAAGCACTTCTACTTTTTGATTTAAAGTTATTAGTTCTGTTTTCAATTCTTCATTTTCTTTTTTTATTTCGCGTATCCGTACGTTGTTTTTCCTAATTTCATTCCTTACTTGTTTGATCTCGTCCATCAGTTCATTGTTTTTTGACATTTTTGAGATCCTTCATCATTGAAATCATTGTGTTCTCTTTGTCTTCGTATAGCAGGTGAACGTTTAGTAATTTTACTTCTTCCAAAACTATCGTCTAATTCCCTTCTTTTCCTTTTGTATTGTTCGTCCGTGTCAGTTTCACTAATAAGTGGCATTTTCCTCAAAATTAGTTTAAGCCCTGTTCCTTACCTTAATCAGTTTATTCAACGTATTTTGTGTTGCCTATTTTTTAGTCACAGCGGAAGGAGACACGACCCAAGTCGACCTTTCGTCGGAGGTTATGTATCCTATCAGTGAATATCAAAAAAATTTGTTATTGTTATGTTTGTACTTATCTTTTTTTATAGTTTTTCACTTGTTGACACTTCGTTTATCTTTGTGACGTTTATGTAAAATAGACTCGTCGCAGCCCGAAAATTTGAGTTTTATAACGGAGTAATATTTTACACATTAATTCACTTTACTTGCCAGGACCAGTTTAGATTTTAAGTCCTGAAAAGCTAACTGACATTGCGATGTCCAAATAAAATTTTGACCTTTTTTCAATAAATTAGGAAGTGGATTAGCAATTTTCGAAAAATCTTGTATAAATCGTCTATAATAAGAAGCTAATCCTAGGAATTATTCAACGCCTTTTTGATCTTTAGGAGGGGGAAAGTTTTTGATACACTCAATTTTAGAGTCGTTACAAACGATGGTTCGTGTCGACAGCTTTTTTAGTATTGACATATGAGGTTGTTTTTGAAACAATTATTTACTGTCGAATATTTCTGATTATTTTAAGACCAGTTTATCTGTAAGTGTTGTTTGATCCGAAACCATGCGCCCTAAAAAAACTTGTTGGTGTTAAAGGAAAAATTCTCCGCAGTCAAAGCCGACAGATTTTAATGTATTAACCTACAAAATGTGAAAACGTTACGCTACTGATTTGAAGTCGAATGTCAATTTTACAATATGACGCTGGTTTTGACAAGTTCGGGCATACGAGTGCAACTTCAAGTAGGTCCTTCTTACGTGAAATGAAGTCTAATGAATATTATCATATAAATAAACACAAAACTAACAAATTTCGTAGACAGTTGAATCAAAAGAGCAGGGTGAAACGGACGGCAATCTGACGAATCACTAAGCCTAATTGCCAACTTGAATTCAAATCGCTCCTCTTAGTTTAAAAACAAGGTATAGTAATGTATATAAGATAAGATAAAATAAATATGGGGCTTATGTACACTACGACCTTTGCAGATCTATTGTGTGTGCGCTGCTGTTCTGTCTGTAGAGTAGGAAGGGTGAGTTAGGCCCACAGCACTTAGGCCACATGTGACCCATTGTACATCTTCCCGAGGAAATGTCTTCCTAGGTCACCGACCATCCTGTTCTTTCCAGAAACGTGGACAGGTCACTAGGAGACATCTCCTTTATATCGGCAGGTGTAGGCCAAGACTCACCGAACACACAGTCTCTTATTGACGATAACTCCGGGCACTCGCATAAGACATGCCTGAGAGATTTATCTTCCTGTTCACACATCCTGCATAGAGGTGTGTCCACTAGCCCCATAGTATGGAGGTGTTTCCCTAGTTGACAGTGACCAGTCAGAAATCCTACTGTTAAACGTAGGTTTCTCCTGGTCATCGCCAAATATTTCTTCGGCTCCAGCTTCCCAGGGTCGCCCAGGGTGATCCTGGTAAGATTGCATCCTTTGATTCCATCCCATCTCTTAAGGGATTGAGTATGGGTGTAGCGTTTGGCTAGTTCCGCAATTGTCGAAGTCGTTAGGCCGTAGGTGTCACTGGGTCCTAGAATTTTTAGTCCAGCGGCTTCCCTGGCTAAAGAATCAGCAATGCGATTTCCTTTACTCCAGTCGTGCCCTTTAACCCACCTCAGGATAATATTGTTATCTGCCGAGGCGTCAGCTAAGTCTTGGTGGCACTCTAGTACTAGCCTCGATATAACACGTTGTCTGTTTAAGGCTAATATGGCTTGTCTACTATCAGTGCAGATTATTATGTTTTTGCCAGAAATTCCTCTTCTGGTTAGTTCTTTTGTGGCCAGAGGGGCTAGACCAGTAATCAATTCCATTGCCGCGGTTGTTGTTGTTCTCATGGCTCCTTTTACGTCATACATTGTCCAGCTTTATCTTTCATTCTTGAAATGGATGAGACGGAATTATGATTTCATTAACGTATCTCTTAGATAATGTCGACGTAAATCTACTTGTTACTTTTGACAGTACAGTTGGCATATTTTGATTTGTTCAGTATTTTTGGTCGTTTTCGCCTTTTACCGTTAAATGCAGTCTACAACGTAAGTATCTACCTATATTTGTTCCTTTTTCTTGTTTTTATTGGTAGCTTTTTTCAGAAAGAAATTTATTTATTGCCTGTTTTCTCCCATACATGTGTTTTTTTGCATTTCTCAGGAATGCTTACGAAATTGTTTCTCACAATGACACAGACAATAATTACTATACAAAAATATGAGCATATGGATATTCTATCTAATTTTACATAACCTTTTGGGTTCACCCCAAAAATATAATCGTATAATACATATACATAATCATGCCCATCAGGGGCGTTAAACATCCTCAAGCTAAAAATTTGAAACAAATCAGTTAAGAAAAAAACGGGGATTTCAAGTTAAACAAAACTAAATTATGTAAAAAAGTACGCATAAAGCAAAATACAATTTTTGGCATTACTAATTTTATTCATACAAACACACCTTAACATATCTCATTGATTATAATTTTGAGGTTAAGTGTAAAATAACATTCAACTAATATAAGACAAACGTAAACCAGCGATATACATCACCCCGTATATGGGTAAGACGTTGACATTTATCAGAAACCATCAATACATTCCTTCCTTAAAAATCAATCTATACTGTGAAGAAGAAATCATAAAAATCCATCCATATTGGCTTCAGAAAAAAAAGCATTAAACTTGAGGCATAATTCAGTTGGGGCGATAATTTTGTCGGGTAGTGTAGTAATATTAATAATAATTGAATAATGTTGTACAATAAAAAGTCACAAAATGTGTATGAAGAATTTTAAAGATAATTGAATGGTTACTCGATGACTTTAATCACCTTTTACTGAATACGATTTCAAGTGATAGTCACAGGTTTTTCTTCAGTATCTATGAGCTAACAAAGGTGTTCGTAGATTTCAAACGAACATCACATTTTAAAGGATTTTTCGCCTGTGTGACTTCGACTGTCTTGTTAATTGTTGAGCAGTTGAATGAGATTTTGAACAAATATTAGTTGACAGGTTTTTCGCTTGTATGGATGCGCAAATGTCTTTTTAAACTACTTTTCCGTGCAAAAGATTTTAGGCAAATGTTACATTTGAAAGGTTTTTCGCCTGTATGGATACGCAGATGATCTTTTAAAATACTTTGCAGTGCAAAAGATTTTAGGCAAATTTCACATTTGAAAGGTTTTTCGCCTGTATGGATGCGCACATGTTGATTTAAAATACTTCTACATGAAAAATGTCTTAAGCAAATGTCGCATTTGTATGGTTTTTCGCCTGTGTGACTTCGAATATGCAATGTTAATTGATGAGCAGTTGAAAGAGATTTTGAACAAATTTTACATTTGAAAAGTTTTTCTCCTGTGTGGATACGCAAATGTCTTTTCAAAGTACTTTTCAATGCAAAAGATTTTAGGCAAATGTCACATTTGAAAGGTTTTTCGCCTGTATGGATACGCAGATGTCCTTTAAAAACATTTTTCCCTACAAAAGATTTTAGACAAATGACGCATACGAAAGGTTTTTCGCCTGTATGGATACGCAGATGATCTTTTAAAATACTTTGCAGTGCAAAAGATTTTATGCAAATGTCACATTTGAAAGGTTTTTCGCCTGTGTGGATACGCAAATGACTTTTCAAAGTACTTTTCAGTGCAAAAGATTTTAGGCAAATGTCACATTTAAAAGGTTTTTCGCCTGTATGTATACGCAAATGTCTTTTTAAAATACTTTTCAGTGCAAAAGATTTTATGCAAATGTCACATTTGAAAGGTTTTTCGCCTGTATGGATACGCAAATGACTTTTTAAAGTACTTTTCAGTGCAAAATATTTTAGGCAAATGTCACATTTAAAAGGTTTTTCGCCTGTATGGATACGCAAATGTTTTTTCAAAACAATTTTCTGTGCAAAAGATTTTAGGCAAATTTCACATTTGAAAGGCTTTTCTCCTGCATGGATATGCAAATTTGTTTTTAAATTACTTTTCCGTGCATGTGTATGCAAATGGGCATCTAAATTTCCATTTGTTGAAAAACGTTTCAAACACAAATCACATTTGAATGGCTTTTCGCCTGTATGAATACGCAAATGTGTTTTTAAATTATTTTTAGATGAGAAGTGTCTTGAGCAAACGCTGCATTTGAATGTTTTTTTTCCTGTAGGGGAGCTTGCATTTTTAATTGAGTGGTCCATGTTTAGACAACGTTGCAAACAAATGTTACATTCACTTGGCTTTTTGTCAGATTTTGAACACTTACAAATATTGTCACTTAAACCAACTTCACCTTCAAGTGGTGACTTGAAATTATCAATAACATTAAGCTGATGCTGAAGATTCAGTGTGTCCTGTAATTCTTGTTTAATTTCTTTATCAGGAGCTTCAGTTTTAATATTGTTGATTCTTATTTTGTTGGATTTATTTATACACATCTTCCTCTGTTTTAAGCCATGATTAGTAAAGAAATGACAAAAATATTCAACTTTCTTTTTGTAAAGATTTCCACAAACTTCACATACTATAATCCCAGTTGAAGAATTCCATTTTATACAACTTCCTTTTAATAATTTTTCTGTAAGGAATAAATATATTGGAATAACAGAATTTAAAAAGAAATTGAAATTAGTTATAGAAGATTTATTTATATGGAACTGAACAAAGTATCAATACTTTTTGTATTTGAATATTTTTCAATAAAGAACCAACGATCTGCTTAGATTATACTTCCAACAGAATATATTAATAGTAACTATATATGGAATTATGGTTATTATCAATAACTTGATACAAAATACATATTACACATCAAATTTTACTCACCTTTTAAGTTAGGTGGCTTTCTTTGCTCGTTTCTTTGTTTCCTTTTTGAATATTTTATTTTAGTTTTAATTTTGTATGGATTCATTTTAATTATGGGTCCAATATTTAAATCTTCAGTTTTCTCTTGTTTAATTGAACTGGTAATTTTTTCAAATAAATTACTTTGAAAATTTAAAGTATGAATCTGTCCATCAAATTTATGTTTGATATCGATAATTTCCTCCATACATTCTTTGAAATTAACCTTAATTTCTTGCTTTGTTTGCATTATCATCAGCGTTGTTCCTAGGAAAAATTTTTTGGTAACAAAATTCCACGCAAAAACGTAATTAGGCAATCCAGTGAGTAGTGACCTGTCAAATGAAATGGTAATAGATTTTTATTTTTCTTCTTCTTTTTATATACAATACAGAGGGGTTTATTCAGTGATGCCAGCTCCTTGGAAGTTGAATAGCTAGAATTTTTTTCGGTGTCTTTTTTATTCCTATTACAGAATTTTATAATTATTACTCCTCTTTCGAACGTAAGGGATGCTTTTAGTTTTATTTGTACGATAGATTGCCAAATGCCAGTTGGCAATTGCTCAATCAAAAATCTAACAATTGACAGCTGACACACACATTATTTCTTCTTCTTATAAATTGCAATGGCCTCCCATCCTATAGGACATCATTTAGTATTCTTCTCTTTTGTCAATTTTGGCCCTTACCTGTTCTGACCTTGATAGCAATGCCATTGCCAAATAATTCATGAAAAGGTAATAGATTGCTATCAAAACGTAATACGGTAATAGATATGGTTAAAAGGTAATAGACCTATTACGAACGTAATAGCAGGAACAACACTGATTATCATGTCCACCAACTGACAGTTGACAATACCCCTGAAGAAAAACAATTATTTGGTTAGAGTTTAGATTTGTAATTTGGTCCTTTTTATTATTAACAGTCATATATAACTTTTAAACTACCTACGCAATTAAAACAACGTTGAAAAATGCACTAAATCAAAAAACTATTAAGAACCACGTGTTGAGCAAAGAATGCTTGTTTATCATCAGATGTTATATGTTCCATGCATCTTTGGTTCCATGTATTCCTCAGGGCATGACGTCTCGTGGACTTGCCCTATGCCATAGAGAAATAATATATAATGAGAGTTGTCGATCCTGTATTAACAGTTGGCATCACGTTGATCGAAGCGCACCAGGAAGGGTTGTCGGAACTAAAGGCGGCATATTTAAATTTGTTAGTTTGGATTATAAGTAGGCAAATTTTACAATTTGTCTAAAAACTGTTTATTATATAATTATTTCATTAGAAAAAATAAAATTATATTTCATTTTTTCTAATGGAATGATTATAATTAAACAATTCCAAGACACAATTTAGATAAATAAGAAATCAACACTTTGAAAATTTTTATTTAACTGCACTACTAAAATTACATTATATTTAAGAAAGTTAATCCAATATCACATCAAATTGCACATTATTTTAAAATAATTGACAAAAATACAAATATTTTTATAAAAAGGAATTAGAAACTAGGTAAATTATCCATTTCCATGAAGACAGGAACAGGTCTAAAACCAAAAAATTTAAACGCAGTACATTAAGTTACAAAGAAAAAATAATTATTTTTGTTTGCTACACCTCTTATAGTGAAACTAAAGTTAATGTGAAGACCCATATTTTTAATCCCCTTGAAGGAAAAAGCCGCCCAATGGCGTGCATAAAATTTTTTTATAAAGTCGAGTATTCTGAAATAATGTTTTTCAAATGTAATTCAAATTAATATAGTGGATTAAAATTAACCTGCATCAAATTTGTAATACAATTTTTTGTAAATAATGCTCATTTAGCCAGATAATCTGAAAAGATTGTCTGCCCAGCAAGAACCACGGGGAGGTATGAGCTATTCTTACCAGGAAAAAAGGATTGGGTCGGGTACGTGTATGTTAGTAGGAACATGAAGTTAGTTTTTTTTTTGTTTTCATTTTTGTTTTTAAACATACCGACAAGGAAAATTTATTTAAAATAATCTAATAACCGGAATTGTCAGAATCTTCTTTGTTTTTAAATTCGGCCCTATCATCATTATCATTTATTGCTAAGTCATTTGCATTTGTTTGTGGCGCCAAATTATTAGATTCCCGCGCATCATCTTGGACTGTTGTTTCAAATGGTCTCCAAAATGCCATTCTAATTAATTACAAATAAATTATAATCTTAAAACTCACCCTAACGTCTACGAACAAATAAATATTATATTGATATCAAAATTCACACACGCCCCTGAATCGACACTCGATACTAATATGTCTTAATATCGCAGGCCATCTGCATAGCTTAATTTTTTTTAGTTATAGTTAGTCCGCCACAGTAAGTGACCCTTTACTCCATTATAATATAACAATAATGTACTTGATGATTGTTTTGTTGATAATTATTCAGTTCTTTTTGAATTTTTTGTTCAAATAATATTTCAAACTTTCGGATTTGAATTTGTTTTTGTTTTTCATACGTTGTACCAAACACAATCATTAATTTATCAAACAAAACTTTAAATTCTTCAGACGTATTAGTTCTTTCAAAAGGATTAAATTTTGCTTTGACCCCAAAATCAACACCAAAATTAGACATAATAAGTTCAATAGAACAAGTAAGTAGTGAATTACCTGAACATGAAAGAGAAGAATATAGAGTACGTTGTAAAGTCATATTAGAAAAATCTATTCATTTAAAAAACAATACTACAAAAGCAGAACAAAAATCAATTAAAAATCTCAAAGGAGATGATTCTATTATTATTTTACCGGCTGATAAGGGCAATTCTACTGTAATTTTAAACAAAGTTGATTATGATTCAAAAGTAATGGATTTATTAATAAATGGCCCTTATACTAAGCTACCAAATGATCCTACCAAATCAATTGAAAACAAAATTTATAAGACACTTTTCAAATTCAAGAACGAACTTGCTAGCCGTGAAAGAACAATGTTAACACCTAAATAAAGTAAACCACCACATTTTTATGGTCTACCAAAAATTCATAAACAAAACATACCATTACGACCAATTTGTAGCACTATTAATTCCCCATGCAGCAAACTATCAAATCATATATTAAAAATCATTGAACCCCTCGCAGGACAGACAGATTCATACATCAAAAATAGTAATCATTTTTTAGAAAAACTATCAGATTTAAAGTTCAACAAAAGCCATTATTTGGTCAGTTTTTATGTAGTTAGTCTCTTCACAAATGTACCGGTACAGAAAACAATAGAACTTGTCAAATCAAAATTAGAAATTGATCAGACCCTTACAGAAAGGACCAAATTGAGCGTAACAGCAATAATAGAATTATTAAAATTATGTATAACAAAAACATATTTTCAATTCAATAATGATTTTTATGAACAGCATTTTGGTCTTGCCATGGGCTCTTGCCTCTCACCAATTCTATCGAATATTTACATGGAACATTTTGAAACCAAAATAGTAAATAATCAAAAATTAAAACCAATTGTCTGGTGGAGATATGTTGACGACATTTTTGCAATATGGCCTTACGACTTAGTATCTCTGAATGATTTTTTAACAAACATAAATGATGGAGAAAAATCCATCAAATTTGAAATTGAAATTGAAAATAACAATTTTTTACCATTTTTAGATGTTCTTATTAATAAAACACCTACAGGGTATGAAACAAGTGTTTACCGTAAGCCAACACACACTAATAGGTATTTGAATTTTGATTCAAATCATTCTATAAGCGTTAAAAAAGGAATAGTAAAATCTTTATACGATAGGGCCAAAATTATTTGTTCTAACGATAATCAATTCACAAAGGAGAAAACTTTGCTGAAAAATGTTTTAAATGCCAATAATTACCCGGCAGAATTTGTGAATAAAGAAATTAAGAATATAGAGAAGGGCTCATTGTTAATACCCCATAACAATAACAATAATATTAATAATTCAGATAACATAATTTTTAAAAACTTGACAATACCGTATGTTAAGGGTTTATCAGAAAGAATTAAGAAAATTGGTAATCAATTCAATATTCGAACTAGCTTCAAATCTAACAATACGTTGAGATCTATTCTAACAAAAACGAAGCCAAAAAATGAAGAACAATCTTCAAAAAACTGCATATATCAGATATCTTGTGAATGCGATAAATTCTATTTAGGTGAAACATCTAGACCATTGAAAGTCCGAATAAATGAACATAAAAAGTATATCAAAGACAGGGAGTTCTTTAAGTCAGGTATTTGCAAACATGCTTGGGAAGAGGGGCATAAAATTCAATGGGATTCGACAAAAATAATATTGAAAGAGCCCAATAATAAAAGACGAAAAATCAAAGAAAGTGCTTTAATACAACTAAATTCAGATAAATGTGTAGCTAGTATTTCAGCCGAATGTAGTCAAATTTGGTTACCAATGTTAGAAAGTGAAATTTCCAATAATCAATTACCGGCGTTATCAGGATAGCATCATAAGTTTTTATCCAGGTTTTCTTATGATTTATCTTTGGAATGGTTGTTAATCGATACACACTTCAATACACAAAATCACCAAACTGAGTTATACATATTTTGAAAACAAAATAATCATACACAAAAAAGTAACAACAAACGCGTTTATATTAACAAAATTTCCAAAATAAGCAAGAAAAAAGCGCTATGCCAATAAAAACCGTTCCTGGAACGTGCACTTCACTGGATTCCATTTCTAGTGGACTACATATCGTTAGAATGTCATGAAATAAAATATTTTATTTCTCATTTTACCAGAGGTGTGATCTACTATGAATGGACCTTAATAAAATTTGACAACAAAGTTTTGTAGTCTTAAACTTCAAAATATTATTGATCGTCTAGTTGTCAAATTTTTTTCGTTGTGTCAGATAGGGACCAAAAAATTTTTCATTAATTCATTATTAGTTAATCTTGACAACGGTAGCTGGAACGCTACCGAAACGTTGAAATAAAAAAATAAAAAAACATATTGTGGTTTGATTCCCAAGAAAATAAGAAAAAATAACAAGTAATGCCACAAGGAACTTATAGAAGATATAAATTATAAACTAAAAAAAATCAATTAACCTTATTTGATTCTGTCTATCAAAATATAGCATAAAGAAAATCAAATGACTACTTAAGAAAAAAGTAGAGCAGAAGTTCTGTCAATTTGATAAACACCTTCCCGTAACAACTGTAAATCATCTTCTGGCGAAAATCTTATTTTATTTTTATGCAGAGCCATCATTATTTCATTTTATTTAAACCAAGGAAATAGTATTGTTTTGGTTATGTCGATTATTTGTTTTGTTATTGTTACCTATGACTGTTACCTTTCCGATTCTATATACAAGATAGTTCAATTGAAACCAATCTTTGGCCCAGGAAAAATTTATTGACAAGTACAGTTACAAATAACTACCACTACAATTGAGGCATGTTCGGAATTCATATTCCTTCAAAATAATAATATATTCATTTCACGCCGTCATTGACTTGATCGAAAAAAGTGTCAGTGTGACAGATAATATATTTGTCAAGTAAAATTTCTTTCCGAATTTGATTACGAGAAAATCATTTGATTCTAGTTAATTTCTATTCCTACGACGCCATTTCAGTGTAACAAGAGTTTATAGTTTATAGTCATACACCATTTTCTGGTGAGTATAAAAAACAGGCCAGGTTTTGGACTAGCCATTAGTTGTGATTTTAGTGAGTGTTTAATTTAAACTTTGTAAAGGCAATTTAGCCGGTAGGGTTTGCTTGCTGTGGCCTTACAACCCACTGTTTGCAATAGTAATAGATACTTTTATTCCAAGGGTATTTTATTTCACCCTACTATTCGTTTGGGTTTGACCAGGAAAAAGAACTTCACTACAGTCTACCGTCTTGGGCAGCAGCGCGTTTGTTCAAGGCGTCGCTGCGCTTGCTGATAGAGCGTGGCTCCAAAGTGGGTAACATATCAAATTACTCCATTGTGGTCCTTCGAGCCGGATCTGGCAAACCCAAAAATAAAACACTCCTCAAACCTAAATTTAAATGAAAAATACAGATTCTTGAACTCAAACAATATTTGTAAAAACTGCCTGGGAGGATTTCATACAATAGCAGCTTGCCATTCTCTAGTTTCTTGCTCAATATGTCGCAAGAGACATCATACATTCCTCCATTCCGATTCATTTCAAGCGTCCAGTAGCGCACAAAATCACGGAGGTAATTTAAATCCTCAAATTTCTCAAAATAGGTATAATAATAATAATACGAATGGACATAATTCAAACTCTAATTCATCAAATTGGAGAAACTATAACTTCAACCGCCAAAATGACGGAAACTTCAATGATTCTCGTAGGCCTACGGCAAACCGAAACGGTTCTTCCAGACCAAATACCAATAATAATATTCCAGGAAATCAAACACAGAAAATTCTCATGTACCTAATGCTGAACCCAGCACTTCCATCCCTTCTCAATCGATGTCGGCTCTTTCCACAACTTCACATGTACTGCTAGCCACTGCAAAGGTAATCGTATATGATCACTGCGAAAACCCAGTGAAAATTACTATTCTATTAGATAGTGGTTCCCAAAACTCTTTTGTATCACAGGAGCTAGTCGATAGATTGCAATTAATCCCATATAATAGAACTTTACAAATTGCTGGTATTTCTAATTCCGTACAAACTATCAGTAAAATGGTTAATTTAAAGTGTTTCCCACATTCTGACCCTAGAAGACAATATGAGGTCAATTGTGCTGTCCTTCCAACGATAACATGCAAACTACCGCAGATTAAACTTGATTTGTCCCGTTTAAAAATTCCACGCGACATTGTTCTAGCAAATCCCGATTTTCACCTACCGTCGCCCATTGATGTACTCGTGGGAGCGGACTTATATTACACTCTCCTCATGAATGGAATCATAAACTTAGGTAAAAAATTGCCTACACTGCAAAAAACTGGTTTGGGATGGGTAGTTGCTGGTAATATTCAAAATAATGTTTCCTTTAGTTCAGTAACTGTTGGGAATAATGAATCTGAAGTTACAATTTGTAATCATATCTCGACATCAATTGATGAGGACTTAAATTCAGCTCTTTCTATATTCTGGACTCATGAGGATATACCCTCTAAAGATAATATTTCATTAGATGATGAACTTGCGGAAACTATTTTCCGAAACACTACGAAAATTCTTGAAAATGGAAGATTTCAAGTCAACTTTCCGCTAAAATCTGACAAAGAACACCTAGAACTTGGTGACTCATTCCTTATCGCTAAAAAACGCTTTCTTTCTCTTGAAAAAAGACTTCATAAAAATCCGAAATTATTCTCTGACTACAGCAAATTTATTGCTGAATATGTACTCTTAAAACATGCAAAGTTTATACCGCTTTCTCGCACAAATTCTAAGGAATAATTAAAATATTTTATTCCGCATTTGTGCATAGTGCGTGAACAAGCTATTTCGACAAAACTAAGAGTAGTTTTTGACTCTAGTTGTCCCACTACTTCTGGAAAAAGTCTGAATGACATAACTCTGAAAGGTTATCAGGTACAAAATGATTTATTCGATATTCTTTACCGCTTCAGACTAAATAAATTCGCATTAACTTCTGATTTACAAAAGATGTTTCGACAAATAGTCATAAATCCTGAACATTGCTTTCTACAAAATATATTGTGTAGGGAAAGTCCAGACCTACCCCTACAATGTATAGAACTGACAACCCTAACCTACGGTTGCAATTTCTCCCCATTCATCGCTCAATGTGTCTTGAAAGAAATAGCAAGCACTAATCACTCCAAGTTTCCTTTAGCATCAAACTCTCTAATGGCCGAGACTTATATGGACGATATAATCTCTGGCGCAAATTCCGAATCTGAATTAACTCGATTAATTCATGAGCTTCAAACTATATTAGGTACCCATGGTTTTGAACTACATAAGTGGGCCTCAAATAATTCTAAAGTTCTTTCTAAAATATCGAATTCTAACGACACTAAACTTTTTCAAAATTCTGAACAAATTATTGATCTCAGTCTAGATCATTCTCAAAACAAAGTCCTTGGTCTAAATTGGATTCCAAACTCCGATAACTTAAGTATTTCTGTTCCCACTACCATCTCTATGTTCCCCGTAACAAAAAGAAAAATTCTTTCAACTATAGCGCGATGCTATGATCCGCTTGGGCTCTACAATCCTATCATATTATTAGGAAAACTTCTAGTCAAACAATTGTGGCTAGCTAAAATCGACTGGGACAATGAAATCACCGATACAAATAGTATATTAAAGTATAAGTGGATATTAAGGTCTTTAAAACACGCGCGATTTTTCGAGCACGACGGCGAAGCCGGAGTGCTCAAAATAGAGCAAGTGTTTTAGAGACCAGTTATCCACGAATACTTTACGCTATTTTTTTTTATTGGTGCTCTTTAAAATTATAAATATATACTGGTATCTATTACTACTACAACAACAAGAAATGGAAATAAGAACTAATAATGTAAAATGGTTGAATTCGTGATGCTTGCGTTGTCATGGAAATGAGAAAAACATAAACTAATTTGCATTTTGTCTTTAAGATTTGTCACCGAATGACATAAAAATGAGTGTTCGGAACAGTAGCCACAACCAAACACAGCCAGCCAACGTGCGCGCCCTCACAGGAAAATAAAACAAACCAACCCAGTCAAACTTATGAATACCAACGATGTGCATGTGCCATCAACCCTTTTGTTAAAATGTAAATTGTATAAAGTGTATAAATTGTAAATATAGTTTTAAGACCCTTTTGATGTGTTTGTCTTTCACATCAAAAATTGGTCCATCGAGTCGAGATAACCAAAGAAAAGTTAAAAAGTGAAAGTGATTTAAAGTGCAAGCATGGTACGACCTAACCAACAAAAAGGCGGTAAGGTAAGCGGCCAAAAGAAAGAAAAGCTGGAGTAAAAATGGCGGCGACAACAGTCCGACGTTCCAAAACAACTTCAGAGATGGCGCTACAACACTGGCTGAACAAAATATGCAGCCTAAATAATCAATGGATGTTTCCTTTCCTCGTCTGTCACTAGATGACGCCAGAGTGAAATGTCAGGTTTTTATAAAAATTTCTTTATTTACGTTTTGTTTAGTACAACATAAATATATAAAAAATGCCATCCAAAAAAGAAAAACTGGAAGCGATTAGCTTTATCAAAGCTAAAATTAGACAAGGAGCAGCGGCGATGGACAGAATAAAAGTGTTCGTCAATGAAAACAAAACTAACCAACCGTCAGATGAGCTTATTTACAGGTTAAGTACTAGAAAAGATAATTTAACAGAACTTTTCAAAGAGTATAGAGACAATTGTGTGGAGCTTTTAAACTTAGAGTCTAATCAATTAGATGATTCGGAAATAGTTGAAAATTTATATTACAATGTCCTAGCAGACATAAAGCAAATGTTAAAATCAGAGTTAAGGCAACAAACAGCAGGCAACACTGTTATCAGGGAAGTTACTTCAACAAACAATGAAATCCCTGCCATAAAATTACCAAATATTTCTATTCCAAACTTTGATGGATCCAATCTAAATGAATTTCGTCCATTTTTAGATATGTTTCAGGCTGTCGTTGATAAAAATTCAAACTTGAGAGATGTAGAAAAACTATGTCACTTAAGAAGCCATTTAAAAGGTGAAGCATTATCACTTATTAGTAATTTAGAAATAACTAACAATTCATACTTGCAGGCATTGACAATACTTCGGGAACAGTATGATGATGAAGCCTTGCTGATAAATTCCCAAATAAATGCCATTTTGGAAATACCAAATGTTAATAAAGGCACACCAAGTGCCCTAAAAGAATTCATCAGCAAGGTCAAGCAGCATACTGGAGCTTTAAAAAACCTAAAACAGCCAGTAGATTCTTGGGACATGATTTTGCTGTGCATTCTAACTAAAAAATTAGATCAGATAACAAATCAGGCATATCAAATTGACATAAACAAAAAAAAGGTAACCCACCTTGAATGATTTTATTAATTTCTTACAAGGTAGAATCACTTCTTTGCAGTCTGCTATTTCATTTGAAAACAAAAAAACCTTTGTGCATTTCTCTACAAAAAATAAATTTGAAGGTAAAAAAGATAAAAAATGTATTTTCTGTTCTGTACCAGATCACAAGTTATACAATTGTCAGAAATTTAGAGATATCACAGTAAAGGATAGAATGTCATTTGTAGATAAAAATAATGTTTGTAGAATATGTCTAAACATACACACAGGTAGATGTAAACTCAGCTTCAAGTGCCAAACCTGCCACAAAAATCATCACAACCTATTGCGTTTAGAACGATTAAATTCAGGTGAAACTTCTCACAATATGTTGTCACAATTTGTAGGAAGTATTCAAAACGCTCCCACAGATGTTCTTTTGCCCACTGTTAAGGTAAAAATAATAACAAAAATGGGTAATTTTATAACAGCCTTTGGGCTGGTAGACAGTGGTTCGCAAATATCTTTAATTACCAGTAGTACAGTACAAAAACTAGGGGTAAAGGTATTTTCAAATAACCTCAGTGTAGTAGGTGTTTCTCAAAATGTTACTAAAACCCAAAAGGCAGTAAACATTGAAATTCAATCTCTTGTTACAGATTATAAATTAAAAATACAATGTGCTGTAGTAGAAGAAATTACAAATTGTTTACCGTCCCATTTGTTCAACATATCAAAACTTGATTTCCCAAAAAATATTCAGTTGTTAAACGAACAATTTAATGTTCCTCAAGTAATAAATATTCTACTCAGTGCCAACATATTTTTTCACATTTTACTTGAAGAAAAAATTAAAATACCAAACAGTAACATATTGCTGCAAAACACAAAACTTGGCTATATAGCCAGCGGTTTAGCACCCGGTGAAAATAAGAAAAATTATACATTGCCTATTGTCTCTTCAATGGCCACTACTAAGTTACAATCACTTATATCTTCATTTTGGGAAACGGAAAAGGTCCCTCAGTTATTTCCTGAATATCCTACTGAGCAAGAAGCCTGTGAAAGCATATTCCAGGCTGGCGTAAAAAGAATTAATGGCAGGTTTCAAGTTCCATTGCCATTAAAACAACCTATGCATAATCTGAACTTAGGTGATTCTTACACCCTCGCCTATAAAAGATTCTTAAACCTTGAAAAAAGATTTAAAAATAATCCCAATCTTTTTTTGCAATATAGAAATTTCATTACTGAATATATCAAGCTAGGTCATGCTAATATAGTTGACATCAACCAGTATGATTTAAAAAATCAACCAGTATATTTCATGGCTCACCACCCTGTCATTAGAGAAGACAAAATTAGCACAAGATTAAGGGTAGTCTTTGATGGAAGCATGCAAACAAAAAATAAAGTTTCCATTAATGATTTGTTATACAATGGAGCCGTAGTGCAAAAAGAACTTTTTGATATTTTGATAATATTTAGAACTTTTGAATATGTGATTTTGAGTGACATAAAACAAATGTACAGGATGGTCTTAATTAATCCTGAACATAGAAATCTCCAAAATATATTATGGCGCGAAAACCCAGATATGCCTATCCAATGCTTGCAGCTGCAAACAGTAACATATGGCCTTAAAAGTTCTGCATTATTAGCTACAAGATGTTTAGTAGAACTCACTCATAAAAATGATAGTGCTTTTCTATTAGCTTCTAATGCACTTCTTAACAACACATATGTTGATGATATTCTATCAGGCGCCAACACTATTCAAGAAACTCTTTGCCTCAAGAATCAATTATTAGAACTGTTAAGTTCTGCTGGATTTGAACTTCATAAATGGAGCTCAAATAATCATGTTATATTGAAAAATATATGTTCAAATGATCAGTCTTCTGAAGAAGTCTGTATTGACAATAGCAATGCACAAATAAAAACACTTGGGGTTTCATATAATACAACTACAGATACGTTTAAAATTTTCGTTCCTGAATTAAATTTTAAAGAGTGTACTACAAAAAAACTGATATTTAGTGTCGTTTCCAAGTGCTATGACCCTATGGGCTATGCCGGCCCGGTCCTGGTTAGAGCCAAGCTTTTCATACAAAAATTATGGCTCCTTAAAGTAGATTGGGATGATGCTCTTCCCAGTGATTGCCTAAGGGCATGGAATGAATTTGCAAGTTCTCTTGTAAAAATGCCAACTGTACATATCCCCCGAAACTTGCACTTTCTTACAGCACAAAGAGTTGAACTGATAGGATATTGTGATTCCTCCCTAGTGGCATATGGAGCAGTTGTCTATGTAAGAGTAATTTCTAACAATAACATTTCTACCTTTTTGCTTTGCTCAAAATCAAGAATTGCTCCTATCGCCCATAAATTAACAGTTCCCAGATTGGAACTAAATGGAGCATTATTATTGGCTCTCTTAATAGAAAAAATTTATGACCTTTTAAAAGCAAACATTTCAGAAGTATTTCTGTACTCTGACTCAAATGTGGTGCTTGCCTGGCTCAAGGCAAGCCCAACAAAATTAAACGCATATGTTGCCAACCGTGTAGTAAAAATTGTAAATAGTACTAAAAGTTTCCATTGGCTATATGTGAAATCTGAGCAAAATCCCGCAGATTGTTTATCAAGGGGAATGAGTCCCGAAGATATTGCTAACAATGACTTATGGTTTCATGGTCCGCAAGGGCTTTGTGACCACAATTTTGATCACATGAAAAATGTTAACACATTGCCCCCAAGTCCGCTTCCTGAGGAAAAATCACAAACTTTCACCCAAACAATAATACAACCTTTTTGGCTTTTTGAAAAATATTCAAGCATCACAAAGCTTCAAACAATTGTCGCTTACATATTTAGATTTGCAAACATAACTAAAAACAGAAAACATTACCCCAAAAACCTCAACATTGAGGAAATAGAAAATTCTTTGAACATAATCATAAAGTGTCAACAAAAATATCATTTCAATGAAGAGATTAAATGCCTTAATAAAAAGGAGCCCATTAAATCAAATCTAAATGCACTAGCGCCATTCTTGGATGCAGAGGGCATTCTTCGAGTAGGAGGAAGGCTTCAGAACGCAAGCATACCCTACTCTCAAAAACATCCTATGATTTTGCCCAAAAACAATCATATCACAAATCTAATCATTATAAAAGAGCACCTGAGACTGTTTCATGCAGGGCCCAGACAAGTTTTAGCTACTTTAAATTTAAGTTACTGGATTGTAAATGGCATTAGAGAAATTAAGAAAAATCTTCACAAATGTATTACTTGCTTCAAACAAAAGGCCAAATGTTCACAACAGCTCATGGGATCTCTTCCTGGAGAAAGAATAAATGCCTCTCGAGCCTTTCACAACGTAGGAATCGATTTTTGTGGTCCTTTCTACACTAAACAATCCAGAGTTAGAAAAGTCCTTATCACAAAAGCATATATAGCCCTATTTGTATGCTTTTCTACTAAGGCCATACACATGGAGCTGCTGTCAGATATGACGACTGAATGCTTCCTGGCAGCATTCAAACGGTTCATTTCAAGAAGGGGAAGGCCTTCACAAGTGTTTTGTGATAACGGCTCTACCTTCAAGGGAGCCGACAACCAATTAAAAATTTGGTACAAGGCAGATGAGAAAAATATAAATTACTTTGGTCGCGAAGAAAAAATAAAATTTAATTTTATCCCAAGCTATTCACCAGTCTTTGGGGGGCTCTGGGAGGCAGGGGTGAAATCGGCAAAATATCACATAAAAAGAGTTGTGGGAATAAAGCAACTTACCTATGAGGAATTCAATACAATCATTATTCAAGTTGAGGGAATTTTAAATTCTCGACCCATTTCACAATTGTCAAACGATCCTTCCGATCTATCATACTTGACACCGGGTCACTTTTTAGTAGGAGCGCCATTAACAAGCTTCCCTGAACCAAATTTAACAGAAATGCCTGAAAACAGACTCAAATTTTGGAAGACATGCACAAGGATCCAACAAATGTTCTGGCAAAAATGGCACAAAGATTATTTGTCCCAATTACAAAGTAGGCCAAAATGGCGAAGTGAATGCCCAAATTTAAATGAAGGAATGCTCGTCCTACTCAAAGAGGATAACGTTCCGTCCATGAAATGGCAGCTCGCCAGAATCGAAAAAATTATTCCGGGCAAGGATAAAAAGGTAAGGGTAGTTCAAGTAAAAACAAGTAATGGCTCATACTTAAGATCCATTACCAAGATAGCAGTGTTGCCACTTTAAATTGCCTACTCTCTTATTTCCTAAAGGTAAAAAAAAAAAAATTGTAAATTTTACTGTACATAAAAATTGTAAAGCTTTTAGTGTTAATATTTCATGTAAATATATTCATTGCAGACTTATTGTAAAAAAAAATAGGGAGGGACTTTCGTAGTCTCAAAGAAGACTTTTGTAGTCTTATAGAAACACTTTCAGTCACAAAAAAAGACTTTAGCAGTCTTAGAAAAGATTTCAGTAATCTCAAATGACTTTTGTAGTCATTACCTTCGAAGCAAGGCTTTTGCAGCCAGAAAATAGCTTCTGTTTTAATAATGACTTTCGCAGTCAAAATTTTCTCAAATAAAAAAGACTTTCGCAGTCATAACTTTCAAGCAAGACTTTCGTAGTCACTACTTTTAAATGAGGCTTTTGGAGCCAAAAAAGATTCTCAAAGTTTAATCTTTTGAAATATGTATGATAATTTTGTAAAAAATGCTTAGCCAAGTTTGTAAAAAGAAAAATCTTGTTACCTATAAAAAATACAGTCCACAAATATATTATTTCAATTTTGTTGTATGTATACCAAATTGTTTAGATATGTTTATTTGTTGTATATAGTAGACTAGTTTCAAAGTGATGTGCTAGTGAATAAAGTGTAAATTGCGCACGTGCAGTGTGAATTCCAGCACATAAATAAGTGTTTCTACCGAAACTTTTTTGCTCCCTCCAGCATGTTCGGAACAGTAGCCACAACCAAACACAGCCAGCCAACGTGCGCGCCCTCACAGGAAACTAAAACAAACCAACCCAGTCAAGCTTATGAATACCAACGATGTGCATGTGCCATCAACCCTTTTGTTAAAATGTAAATTGTATAAAGTGTATAAATTGTAAATATAGTTTTAAGACCCTTTTGATGTGTTTGTCTTTCACAATGAGTTCTCATATCGATTTTTTAAGTAGTAAAGCAGAATCGCGGTTAATACCGCAAACATCTTCTGATGCGTATAAAAAAAAATTGAAATTGTTAAATATTTTGACGTTACAAAGTACTCCTGTCAGATCAATAATAAAAAAATTGGTCATTTAGACTTCGTTTCTCAAGTTGTTGATGTTGCCATGGTAACTTTAAAAAACGCGCGTTTTTGAAAGTTCGATTTAAACACGCTGAGGCGTGCTTTAAATAGGTAAAATGGTTCACCAATAAAAAAAACTATTGAATGACTGGCAAGCTTTTATTAGCTATTTACCACACCTATCTCAACTAAAAATTTCCAGATACATTTTCTTAGATAAAACGATTATTCAGATCGAAATGCATGGCTTCTGCGATGCCAGCTTAAAAGCATACGGGGTCTGTGTTTATATAAGAACCATTTATTCGGATCGTACAGTTTCCTGTCACCTAATTTCTGCGAAATCACGTGTATCCCCAATTTCTAACCCCATAACACTCCCTCGATTAGAATTGTCCGCCATGTTACTCCTGTCTAAACTAGTAGAGAAAATCTATCAAAACTTTCAATCGAAGATACAAATAGATAGTGTAAACTTATGGTCAGATAGCCAAATAGCGCTATGCTGGATCAAAGGCGAACCGTGTCGTTGGTCCATATTTGTAGGCAACCGAGTCGCCAAAATACAAGCAACGACTAAAGAATTCTCCTGGAGGTATGTAAATACTATAGAAAATCCCGCTGATGTTGTATCACGTGGGGCCCCAGCGAAAAATTTAATTTCCAACTAAATTTGGTGGCATGGACCAAACTTTTTAATGAAACACGACTTAGACTTATCAAAATTTGATAATTTCGCAAATCCGAAAATTGACATTTCCGAAATTCCGGAATCAAAAACTGTAATCTTGACAGCACCAACAGAAGAAAACTTCTGGATAAGTTCATTTTCGAAATTTTCTAGCTACACAAGATTAAAAAGAACAATAGCGTATGTTCACAGATTCATATTGAATTGTAAAAATTTAAACAAAATATCCGGACCTTTAAATGTAACCGAATTGAGAGTTACTGAAAATTTCATAATCAAAACCATTCAAAATTTCTATTTTGAAAAAGAAATCAATGAACTTAAACTAAAAAAAAATGTTTCTGATAAACAAATTAATAAATTAAAACCTTTTATAGACAAAACCGGAATGATACGTGTCGGTGGCCGTCTCGAGCACGCTGACATCCCCTTCAATCAGAAGCATCCTCTTTTATTACCTTCAAAAAATAGTACGGTCAATTCAATGTTAGAATCAGAACATATTAGACTAGGACACGCTGGAGCGAATACCGTGTTGTCAAGTTTTCGCCTAAACTTTTGGCCTTTAAATGGGTTAAGAACAACAAAAAAGATTATTCATAATTGCCATAAATGCTTTAGATTTTCATCAAAACCTCACACTCAAATCATGGCCGATCTTCCTCGAGACATGGTAACCCCAGCTCGACCATTTCAAAAAATAGGATTGGATTTCGGAGGCCCATTTTTAATAAAATCCTCAAATCTAAGAAAATCGCCTAAAATCAAATGCTATATAGCACTTTTTGTATGCTTAGTCACAAAAGCAATACATATTGAAGCAGTCACTTCCTTATCCACTGAGGCATTTATTTTAACTCTCAAACGATTTGTTTCCCGACGTGGTAATCCCACTATGATCTATTCTGACAACGCTACAAATTTTCAAGGTGCTGACAATACTTTTAAAGAATTACAAAGTTTTTTCAAAAATCAAAACAATGTTCAATCCGTTCAAAATTATTTGACTACATCAAATATTGATTGGAAATTTATTCCACCACGAGCGCCCCATTGGGGTGGTATATGGGAAAGCGGGATTAAGATTGCGAAAAAATTAATGTTAAAAATTATAGGCAATTCTATCCTCACTTTTGAGGAATTTTCAACCGTTTTAGCGCAAATAGAAGCTATATTGAATAGTAGACCAATTTCGCCACTTTCCAACGATCCTTCTGATCTTGAGTGTTTAACACCAGGACATTTTCTCATAGGCACAAGCCTAACAGCCTTTGCCGAAAAAGACAACACTTCTGTTCCCGAAAATCGATTGACACTGTGGCAACAGTGTACAAAATTACAGCAACAATTCTGGCGACGCTGGTCTGTAGATTACTTACACCAACTACAAAATCGAAGCAAGTGGTTAAATTCTTCCGAAAATATAAAAATTGATTCCTTAGTACTTCTAAAGGAAGACGGGCTACCCCCCTTACATTGGTCAACTAGAAGAATCGTGGAAGTAATGCCGGGGCCGGATGGAAAGGTTAGGGTAGTTAAAGTTAAAACCGCCACTGGTACATATACCAGATCAATATCAAAAATCCTTCCCTTCCCTGAACCAAATAATTCATTTCAAGCTGTTCAGTAATCAGTTTTTAAACAATTATTGCATTGGTTTTTTCTCTTTGTTGTTCCTATTATATTTTTATTTCCTATGTTGGCGTGTTGCCACATTTTTAAAAGAAAGATCAGACATTTAGTTAAATTTCATTTAAACCAGAATATTGAAACTAAAACGTTTCAACGGGGCCCAATATGTTCGGAATTCATATTCCTTCAAAATAATAATATATTTATTTCACGCCGTCATTGACTTGATCGAAAAAAGTGTCAGTGTGACAGATAATATATTTGTCAAGTAAAATTTCTTTCCGAATTTCATTACGAGAAAATCATTTGATTCTAGTTAATTTCTATTCCCACGACGCCATTTCAGTGTAACAAGAGTTTATAGTCATACACCATTTTCTGGTGAGTATAAAAAACAGGCCAGGTTTTGGACTAGCCATTAGTTGTGATTTTAGTGAGTGTTTAATTTAAACTTTGTAAAGGCAATTTAGCCGGTAGGGATTGCTTGCTGTGGCCTTACAACCCACTGTTTGCAATAGTAATAGATACTTTTATTCCAAGGGTATTTTATTTCACCCTACTATTCGTTTGGGTTTGACCAGGAAAAAGAACTTCACTACAGTCTACCGTCTTGGGCAGCAGCGCGTTTGTTCAAGGCGTCGCTGCGCTTGCTGATAGAGCGTGGCTCCAAAGTGGGTAACATATCAAATTACTCCAAGGCACATATCCCACTGTTTCACCAACCGATGTATACCCTGCTTATAGAATTCTTGTGGCTGCTGCTGGAAGAATTCTTTCACAGCGTTTTGTACTTCTGCGTCCGACTGAAAACGGTTACCTTTTAACGCCTTTTTTAGTGGCCCAAAGATGTGAAAATCGCAAGGCGATAAATCGGGACTATAGGGTGGATGATCTAATATCCTCCATTTCTTTCGTTACAGATTTTCTTTCACTACGTTGGCAGCATGAGGCCGAGCATTATCGTGAAGCAGAATAACACTACGTGAAAGCTTCCCTGGACGTTTTCTTCTTATTGCTTGATGGAGCTTGTTCAAAGTTTTATTATACAGGTTTGCGTTGATATGCACTCTAGGTTCTGTAAACTCTATCAGCAAGGGTCCTTCATGGTCGAAAAAAAATGTCAACATCACTTTGCCTGCAGAAGGTTGAACTTTAAACTTCTTTGGTGGCGGAGAATTTGCGTGTTTCCGTTGCATCGATGACAGCTTACTGGATGGTTCAAAATAATGACACCAAGATTCATCGCCAGCAACTATTGACGAGAGAAAGTCATTACCATTTTGACTGTATTCCGTGAGGTGTTGCAAAGACAAGCCCATTCGCAAGCTTTTTTGGTCCTCTTACAAAAGACGAGGAACCCATTGCGCACAAATTTTGCTGTAACCTAGTTTGTGTACGATACTATGGACAGATCCTATACTCACAACAACATTTTCTGAAATTGCTCTGATTGAAATTCGACGATTTTCTCTAATCAGGCCTTCCACACATGCCACATTCCTGTCTGTTGATGCAGTAATCAATGCACCTGGTCGTGGCTTATCATTCGTCCTCTCTTCTCCATTCTTAAATTTTCGACACCATTCCTTCACAGTTGGATATGCAAAACATGCGTTTCCATACACTGCTTGCATTCGCGTATAAATTTGCAACGGTTGCACACCTTCAGCACACAAAAATTGAATGACCGCACGCTTATCACATTTGGACGGATTGTTAACAACAAACGCCATTTCAAAGTCACAATACTTAAAATCGCTGTCAAATATAAACGAAATAAACAGATCAGTATGACGTTTGCATACACTACTAATGTTGGAAAACGTCAGTTGAATGATTACAATTGTTTCCAAGGCTAACCTGACCAAAGATGGGTTTTTAGTTGAACAAGCCTCGTATCTTTAAAAAAAAAGTTACATTTTTTTGTGTTTTTCTTAGAGCTTATGAAATTAACTAGAGTAATACTAAAATAAATGACCTTCATCAGATAATTGTTCAAGAAAGGGAAGGAAATAATTTAGGGAACGTGAAGGTAACACGAGGTCACATGTCATAAAATGTTAAATAAATTTCTCAGGGATTTTATACAAAATCCATTATTGGAATGGCGATATAGATTCTTACCTGTAGGAGTATCATAATTAAGAACAAATTTTGATGTTCTAAGTATAAGGTGATATTAACAGATATATCCCACAGCGGTTGAAGTGCTAACGTCTGTTCTAGTCGAGAACTCCGATCGAAAAACAAGATGGCTGTTTTCGATTAACAGTTCACCTCCTCCACTCAAGACGAGATTTGTGACAATTGACTCTGATTATACGATACGGCAAAGCAACCGGAAGAATAATAAAAGGTGACTGTGAAACTTCACGTGTCAATACCTACGTAAATGTGTTTTATTATGAATTATTTTTGGCGGAACTCACGTCAACATTATCAAAAAAGCGTGCAGAAATATTTACTAAAAGAAAAAATATTTAAAAATACTTTTCATAAAATACCTACGATTTTATACTGACACACTTTTTCTCAGTGCGTCTCGAGTGAAGCGTAATATTTAATTATGTTTCTCAGTGTATACTTAAAATAGCTGACACTTGTTCAAGGTTATTTATTTTTGTACCTCCAACATCAAAGGATTTTCGCCGGCCTTCACTTTTTGTTGTTTGGTGTATTCTTTGGTCATAGTATAATTAGTAGTTTTAATAAAATAATACAAGATATAAAGGCTAACGAATTAACCTTGAAAGAGAAAATACTTTACTTAAATAATATTGTTGATTTTCAATCAAATTTCGAAAAAATCATTCACTTTAAAGATTTACTTGATCAATTGTTATTGATTTATAAGTCAAAATTCACTGACCTACTGTAAATTGAAGACGTTGAAGATTTTTGATAGTGGATATCCTTAAAGGCCACATCAGCAAACAGGCAAAAATGTTCAAAAAAATTTCTAAATGGCCAATTGGGCTGTAGCTGTAGGTAAATATAGCTACCAGTGACCATTACTGCTACACGATAATACATATTGAGCAGTGGTAGCTATGACTACCAGACAAAAAAAAGCGGCCCAGTTATTTGAATTGCTTGCTTGTGGCATAACATTTTTTCGTGGAGCAGTTATTATTACTTGCATTTCTTCATCGGAAGACGACTCACTATGTACCAAAAATAACGCTTTAGCTTGTTCGGCGGATCATCAAACACATCATTTGGGTCAAAATCGGGGTCAGCATCTGAGTCATGAAAACCTTCTTCGTCGTCACTTTCGTTCGGTAAATTAGCATTCAGTACTCTTTTTCTCAACGTGAAACTTGAGGAGGTGCTGGGTTCAGCGCTAACAACCGATGAGGGTGAAGATGAATTTGATGTGTTTCTTGACGATAATGGTAGAGAGTCCAAAGATAGACCATTGTCAGCGTCATCATCTCCTCCGAAATCTGAGTCGCAATAATCTATATCGCTAAGATCTGCGGCTATTTCTTCCAATTCTGATATAGTTAGCGGTTGCTGGCCGGACCTACTGAAAAGAAATGGTCATTTTCCGGTCGGGCATCCGGTATTTTCCTAGCGCTAAGAGAATGTGCAAAAATTTTGTTGGCAAAGTAAATATACATATTTTTTCATGACTTTGCAACAAACATAAGCTTCATAAAACTGAAATTGTCATTTTGGCGAAACAAAATAAAAACCAAGTTTTTGTGGTTATGTTTCTGTAATAAAATAAATCCAAAATTTTTATATGTTAGAGATTAAAAAAAATTGATGATAACTAATACAATACTAGCCAGACATCTTATAAATAACTGACCTAATTCAAAATGACGATACACATACGTAAACAATAATATTTCAACAATTAAACAAACAAATTGCACTAAAACTCGACAAGAGGATATCGGTAATGCACACTGGTATCTTACCCTGCCACAGCTGATCTAAATCGCATGCACGCGCTATTTACATGTGTTTGGTATCTGTATCTACCAAGAACCATTCTAACCACCGACTAATTTCATAAGATCGAGAATTGCATGACCGGTTTTTGAATTATATGCTTTAATAGCTTGTGGTATGTATAGCTACCAGAGATCGTTAAAGGGTTTTAAATAACACTTATGCACAAAAAGTCAGAAAGAAATGAAGTCAATTCACAAAGTAAAGTTGAATGTTTCAAATGTGGAAAAAGGGGTCATATTAAGAAATACTGCAGAAACAAACCTTGTCCTAAGTATCTAGAATACTGCAAAAACAATTACTCCTGTAAAAACTGTAATCAAAAGGGCCATTTTGCCAAAGATTGCCCCAACAATAATTCAAGTGGATATTTCAGTAGTAATGATCAAAATAATGGAAGTCAGAGAATTCATCAAAGAAACTCAAATCGCAGAGCTTTTATTTCCACTGGTTTATCAACCTCAAATGTAAAGGACATATTATCAGAAAATGATTGCTGGTATCAAGATTGCGGTGCAAGTCAACATATGACATCACATAAAGAATGGTTGACAAATTTTGTTGAACTTAAAGAACGTATCTATGTGTTGATTGGTGATGCTACCAGGTTAGAAGGAATAGGAATAGGTGAAGTGGAGTTGATGGCATTCAATGGAGAAAAATGATATGAAGTCGTTCTGAAGAATGTACTATATGTGCCTAAAATGTCCTTCAACCTATTCTCCGTGTCACAGTTGTTAGACAGAGGATATATTCAACAAACAGATGCAAGCCAGTCAATTTTCAAGAGTCGGGAAGATAATGAAATTGTAGCAATAGCCAAAAGAGATGAAGCTGAAAAATGTCTTGTGACTACGTACTTATTTCAAAATTTGGCATGACAGGCTAGCTCATCAAAATGTACAATACGTGAAAGACACTATAAAAAGACATGGAGTGAAATATGTAGATGATTGGAATGATTATGTCTGTCCAGGATGTATATATGGAAAACAACATCATATCTCACATCCATTGAATACAAAAGTATCTCAAAGACCGTTAGATTTGGTTCATGTAGATTTGTGTGAAATGAACATTCCCTCGTTAGGAGGAGCTAAATAATTCTTACTCTTCAAGGATGATTTATCACATTTTCGAACAGTGTACTTTTTGAAATATAAGGATGAAGCTATTTCTGAACTGAATATGTATGTGAAAATGGTGAACAATCAGTTTGAAAGAAATATAAAATGTTTGAGATCTGACAATGGAACTGAAATTAAAAATGAATATGCTAAGAAAATTCTGGAAGAATTAGGGATATTTCATAGTAAGTCAAATGCATATACTCCTCAGCAGAATGGACGTATTGAAAGAGAAATGAGGACGATTGTTGAATCTGCAAGATCTGCTATACATGCTAAAAATCTTAATGAAAATCTATGGGCTGAAGCAGTAAACTATGCAGTTTTTACTATAAATCAGACAGGGAAGAATTCACAAAATGACAACAGTCCTGCTGATCTATGGTTTAGACGAAGAGTTGATATTAATAAACTTAGTAGTTTTGGATGTGAATGTTACGTATTGATTGAGGATCACAAAAGAGCTAAGACAGAGAAGAAGAAGAAAGGAATTTTCGTTGGATACGATATAGATTCACCGAGTTACAGAATTTGCATTCCTGAGAAAAATGATGTTGTGAGCTCTGATAACGTAATGTTTGATGAAAAGTTAGGATCAAAAGAAGGATACATAGAACATGAACTGAACTCAGAAGAAAATCAGAATTCAGGAGGAGAAGAAACTAATGAAGATGGGACTAGCGAGTCTAACCACAAAAATCACATAGATGAAAACTTGGAAAGAAAGATGAATGACAATTCACGAAATTTGAGAGACAGAAGAAATACCAGAAAACCTAAAAAACTATACGATTATGTTTTGGAATATTCAACTGACGATGAAAATGAAAACATGGCCTTGATAGGCGAAGTTGAAGACATTGCAATTGGAGAAGCGCTGCAGGACAAAAACTGGAAAGTAGCCATGGATGATGAATTTCACTCATTAACTAAAATGAGAACATGGGAGTTAGTAGAACCCCCAAATAATGTGAAACCATTGACATGTAGGTATGGGTACTAAGAAGAAAACAAGATGGAAAACTTAAAGCCAGACTGGTTGCAAGAGGTTTTGAACAGAAGCAAGGTATTGATTATACAGAAACGTACAGTCCAGTTGCTCGACATGTATCAGTCAGACTTGTAATCAGCTTGGCTGCATCAAATAAAATGAAATTGATGTCTTTTGATATAAAGACTGCATTCCTACATGGGGACGTGGAGGAAGAAATCTACATGTATCAACCAGAAGGTTATAATGATGGGACAAACCGAATCTGCAGACTGAAGAAGAGTATATATGGACTTAAACAAGCACCAAGAAACTGGAACCATAAATTCAGTAATTTTTTGAAATCATTCGGATTTGACAATACCGATGATGATCCATGTGTCTATTACAATGAAAATAGAAGTGTGATAATTGTACTCTTTGTTGATGATGGTCTTATCTCTGGAATTAGTCAACGAGAGATGTTTAACATCCTAAACAAATTAAAAGAAGAATTCGAAATTACTTATGACACATAGGAAAATGATAAAATGTCTTATCTTGGAATGGAAATTCAAAATACAGAAGAAGGCATTTTTGTCAGCCAATCAAAGTACACCGAAAAGATTATAAAACGTTTTGATTTTGATAGCCTTAATATAGCACATACTCCCATGGAAAAGGGAATGATTACAAATCCGGAAAACCTTGTAGATGATAGACAATTGGAAAATAAACCATATCGTGAAGGAGTAGTCGGAAGTCTGCTCTACTTGGCTACAATAAGTCGCCCTGGGACCCTATTCTCAAACCGTGACATATTTTGTCGCATGCGAGAAATCCTCTTTGTCGAATAAAATCTGAATATTCTTATTCTCAAACGTCGCCTTCGCAAATTTTTGATAGACAAATTGTAGAATGGTCAAAGGCAGTCGACAATTTATGTCGAATGCGAGAATTTCATTACTTGCGAAATTTATAAGTTAACGTTATACATGTCAAAACTCAAAACACTCAAAACATTGTTTAATACTTTTGTTAGGTTTCAGAAATTTTTGTAGAGAGCGAAAATGGCAGCTTTATTAATTGCTATTGAAAATTTAGAAAATCAAGAGATGTATCAGCGGCCTCGAGAGAGACGAGGAATATATAGAAGCGCTTTTACATTTTTATCTGACAGAAAGTTTATTAAAACGTTCAGATTAAGTAAAGAATTAGCTAGAGAGCTAATCATTATTCTAGAACCCTTAATAGAACAAGGGAATCATGCAAGTGCATTATCTCTTGAAGAAAAGGTATTTTTTTTCTATTGTATCATAATAGGTATTATAGTTATTATTTTTTCTAGGTACTTGTGACACTAAATTTTTATGCAACTGGTTCTTACCAGAGTAATGTAGGTGATAATAGAAGTTTTGGACTGTCTCAATCATCAGTTAGCAGATGCGTTAATGAAACAACAAAGACTTATAGCAACATCAACTGCAGAAGCAGAATATAGAGCTGCTGTATCAGCAGTATCAGCAATTGATGATGTTTGTTGGATAAGAAGAATTGAAAGGGAACTTAAATTCTTAGATGATACTAAGCCAACTATGATATGTGTTGACAACCGATCAGCTATCTGTATGTTGAATAATCATGAAGGAAAAATAAATAAAGGCAAAAAGCATATTGAAATTCCAAGAAAATTTATTCAACAACATATTGGAAATACAGTCGTGATAAAACATGTGCAAAGTTGTGATCAGCTTGCTGATATACTGACAAAGCCCTTGAACCGTAAGATCTTTCATTCATTGGAAACTAAAATAATTAAGGAGGAGTGTTGAGAATATTTGTATATTTTATAATTATTTTCGAATGTCACAAATTTTGTGTTCCATGTGTTATCAACGTTCTGTAATAAAATGTCGTCTGTCAAACAAAAGGAGGGAGTCTGTTAATTTTACGTCGCACTTAGATCTCCAAATATTAATATAAGTATAATATAAATATTGAACAGAAATATTGTAATAAATGTCTAGAAGGTAAGATGTATCTTTTTATGTATATTATAGACAGTAGGTTACTTTTGTTGCCGCATATTCAATAACTTTATTTTTCTTTTAGGCGCCTTCGTTTGACATTAACTTTTGTAACACTATTGAAAAATAAATCTTTATAAGAAACTTGTTTTGCTGAATACCTAGTGTTATCCAACAATAATTACAACAGATTTGTAGAGATTGTTTCTGATAAATTCCATAGGATTTGTTGCAGAATTAAAAGAAAAAACAAAACTTACCTTCCACACCCCGTATATGGGAAAGACGTTGACATTTATCAGAAACCATCAATACATTCCTTCCTTAAAAATCAATCTATACTGTGGAGAAGAAATCATAAAAATCCATCCAAATTGGCTTCAGAAAAAAAAGCTTTAAACTTGAAGCATAATTTAGTTGGTTCGATAATTTTGGAGGGTACTGTAGTAATATCTTCTATAAGTTCCTTGTGGCATTACTTGTTATTTTTTCTTCTTTTCTTGGGAATCAAACGTTGAAATAAAAAAACATTATTGTGGTTTGATTCCCAAGAAAATAAGAAGAAAAAAAATACTGTAGTAATATTAATAATAATTGAATAATGTACAATAAAAAGTCACAAAATGTATATGAAGAATTCTCAAGATAATTGAATGGTTACTCGATGACTTTAATCACCTTTTACTGAATACGATTTCAAGTGATAGTCGCTGGTTTTTCTTCAGTATCTATGAGCTAACAAATGTGTTCATAGATTTCAAGCGAACATCACATTTTAAAGGATTTTTCGCCTGTGTGACTTCGACTATGCCTTGTTAATTGTTGAGCAGTTGAAAGAGATTTTGAACAAATATTACATTTGAAAGGTTTTTCGACTGTATGGATGCGCACGTGTTGACTTAAAGTACTTCTACATGAAAAATGTCTTAAGCAAAAGGCGCATTTGTATGGTTTTTCGCCTGTGTGACTTCGAATATGCACTGTTAATTGTTGAGCACTTGAAAGAGATTTTGAACAAATTTTACATTTGAAAAGTTTTTGCCTGTGTGGATACGCAAATGTGTTTTTAAAGTACTTTTCAGTGCAAAAGATTTTAGGCAAATTTCACATTTGAAAGGTTTTTCGCCTGTATGGATATGCAAATGTTTATTTAAATAACTTTTCAATGCAAAAGATTTTAGGCAAATGTCACATTTGAAAGGTTTTTCGCCTGTATGGATACGCAGATGTCCTTTAAAAACATTTTTCTCTACAAAAGATTTTAGACAAATGACACATACGAAAGGTTTCTCGCCTGTATGGATACGCAGATGATCTTTTAAAATACTTTGCCGTGCAAAAGTTTTTATGCAAATGTCACATTTGAAAGGTTTTTCGCCTGTGTGGATACGCAAATGACCTTTCAAAGTACTTTTCAGTGAAAAAGATTTTAGGCAAATGTCACATTTAAAAGGTTTTTCGCCTGTATGGATACGCAAATGTCTTTTTAAAATACTTTTCAGTGCAAAAGATTTTATGCAAATGTCACATTTGGAAGGTTTTTTGCCTGTATGGATACGCAAATGACTTTTTAAAGTACTTTTCAGTGCAAAATATTTTAGGCAAATGTCACATTTAAAAGGTTTTTCGCCTGTATGGATACGCAAATGTCTTCTCAAAGCAATTTTCTGTGAAAAAGATTTTAGGCAAATTTCACATTTGAAAGGCTTTATATGCAAATGTGTTTTTAAATTACTTTTCCGTGTATGTGTATGCAAATGGGCATTTAAATTTCCATTTGTTGAAAAACATTTCAGACACAAATCACATTTGAATGGTTTTTCGCCTGTATGAATACGCAAATGTGTTTTTAAATTACTTTTCAGTGCAAAAGATTTTAGGCAAATTTCACATTTGAAAAGTTTTTCGCCTGTATGGATAGGCAAATGTGTTTTTAAATTATGTTTAGATGAGAAGTGTATTGAGCAAACGCTGCATTTGTATGTTTTTTTTCCTGTAGGGGAGCTTGAATTTTTAATTGAATGGTCTGTGTTTAAAAAACGTTTCAAACAAATGTTACATTCAGTTGGCTTTTTGTCAGATTTTGAACACTTACAAACATTGTCACTTAAACCAACTTCACCTCCAAGTGGTGACTTGAAATTATCAATAACATTAAGCTGAAGATTCAGTGTGTCCTGTAATTTTTGTTTAATTTCAGGAGCTTCAGTTTTGGTATTTTTGATTCTTATTTTGTTGGATTTATTTATATACATCTTCCTCTGTTTTAATCCATGATTAGTAGAGAAATGACAAAAGTATTCAACTTTATTTTTGTAAAGATTTCCACAAATTTCACATATGATAATCCCAGTTGGAGAATTCCATTTTATACAACTTCCTTTTAATAATTTTCCTGTAACGAATAAATATATTGGAATAACAGAATTTAAAAAGAAATTGAAATTAGTTATAGAAGATTTATTTATATGGAACTAAACAAAGTATCAATACTTTTTGTATTTGAATCTTTTTCAATAAAGAACCAACTATCTGCTTAGATTATACTTCCAACAGAATATATGATTGATTAAAACGTCAACCAAGTAAACACAAGCCAAATTCATACAGCAAAAGTCACTGATTCAGTGATTCCAATAACAGTGCTGTGTTGTATAAGAATTTAATTTAATGGAAATATTCATCTTAGCCTCGATTTATTTATTACTTGAAGAATGAATTTTAGTTCCCCCAATATTGAATTATTAACATGTATAGTTACATATTGTTTATTCTCTATTATTAATATAAATTTGTTTTCTCATTAGAATTAATAAGTAAATAGTATTTATATATCAAATGATAGGACAATAGGAAGTCCAGAACTGTAAAACTGTTCAGAACTTGCTGCTAACCTGTGAAAGGTGAGCAGCAAGTTCTGAACACTTATACTTTATTTTTTGCATAGTACACAATGATTCACCATCTTGTCAAATTATTTAACCAATAGGTAGATTAAATATCCTTAATGAATCCACATTAAAAATGTAAATATTCAATATGAGCAGTTTTGTCACATTTGCTGAAAAATGCAGAATTTCCAAAACTTTTAAATTGACATTCTGTTTATAAACATTCATTCACGTTTTTAATGAAATTTTGTATATAGTCAAAGATTACATAAATTGCTTTTTATACATTTATCTCAATTATATAATAATTATTAAAGAACATATTGAGGAACCACAAAAAATTCAAATTATTAGAAGGTTATTAGATTTAAATAATATGACATGGCAACATCTGTGGAATCAAGCAAATTAAATAAATAAACTTAGACATTGAAGTTTATGTTGGTATAGGATAATATGTCTATTTACTCTTCTAGTATATTATTAATTGTTCGGAGAATTCAAGGTACCTACACTTGGAAATAGAAATAAGGATGCTCCAGAAATTGTAACAAAATATACTGTGAAGATAACTTCCTTGAAAATCCAATGTTACATCAACTCACAGTCGAAATCTCAAGTTTTGAGAACTCTAAAACTATGATATAAAGTTTTATGATGCAAATAAGAATTTCTAGTATTTGTAGGAGGTTATTATATTCACATAGAGCTTTGAACATTTTTTATAAAAGCTTCGATTACATTAATAGTAACTATATATGGAAATATGGTTATTATCAAATTTTACTCACCTCTTTACTTAGGTTATAGTCACATAAAGCTTTGAACATTTTTTATAAAAGCATCGATTACATTAATAGTACCTAACTATATATGGAAATATGGTTATTATCAATAACTTGAGACAAAATACATATTACTCATCAAATTTTACCCACCTTTTAACTTAGGTGGCTTTCTTTGCTCGTTTCTTTGTTTCCTTTTTGAATAATTCATTTTAGTTTTAATTTTGTATGGATTCATTTTAATTATGGATCCAATATTTAAATCTTCAGTTTTCTCTTGTTTAATTGAACTGGTAATTTTTCCAAATAAATTACTTTGAAAATTTAAAGTATGAATCTGTCCATCAAATTCATGTTTGATATCGATAATTTCCTCCATACATTCCTTGTAATTAACCTTAATTTCTTGCTTTGTTTCCATTACAGCGTTGTTCCTAGCGAAATTTTTTTTGTAACAAATATCTGCAAATATCCACGCAAAAACGTAATAGAATCACAGCAGGGTGCTGTGAATAGAATGCTAAAAAAGATAATAGACATAGAATAAGGTATAAGTAGGGGGTAATAGATTTTTATTTTTCTTCTTCTTTTTATATAGAATAGGTGGGTTCGATTTGGTCATAGGGTGCTGGTGGCGCTGGAGCGGAGTGAGAGCCACGTGAGAGCAGCGTATCAATCACGTGATACCGGAGCGTTTGGAGTGAGAAAGTCTATCTCGAACGCGTTGGAGCGGATTAGGGTTGAGAGTGTTTAAAAATCAGTGATGGGTATTAACCGGTTAATAATTTTGTTAACCGGTCACTGGTAAATAACTAGTTATTAACTATCAATTTTTAACCAAAAAAAATGTTTATTAGATATTTGTGTTCTGCCCACTATTACAAACATTTTGACATAATTTAAGATTATTTGAGATGTAAATAAAAGCTCTAGAACTCAGAAGTCATCGACAGTCGCGGACGTCAGAAATCTGCGTAATGCTATTTAATAGACATGAAAAAATTACTGCGCAAACTCCTGATGTTCGCGGGCTAGAAAATGCTTTTATATAAATATAATTTTATAAAAATTCTTCTTTTTTAAGTGGCCGCCTAAATTGTTAACCGTGGTTAATTTCAAATAATTTTTAACTTAGCGTTAATTAACGCTAAAAACTGGTTAACAACATAGGTGGTTATTAACATTACCCATCACTGTTAAAAATAATGTAGCCTCACTTCTTTCATATTTATTTTGTTGCTCGTCTTTTATCACTAGTGTGTAATTTTATAACCTAAAGTGTCAACTGAAAATAATTATTGTATGCTCAAGAATATTTCTAAAAATTGGCAAAATTTATGTATTTTCTTCCGGTTTTTTTGTGAAACAGACTTACATTTAGTTCAAGATAATAACCTTTACAGTTTAAAGTGCAAATATGTATCGTAAAATAGCATTAATTAGTGTTGAAAAAGTACCATTTTTTTAAATAAATTCGTGATTTTTGAAGTAGCTGGTACGGTCGCTGCACAAAAGTTAAATTAATTGGCTGAATGGAGTGTATTTTTACAAAAACGTTTTATGTCCAGCATCCTCTATTAAAAAGTTCACGAGCCGCCACTGATATAAGGAGATCAAACTCCATTTCTTTCAATTTTTGGTAATGGTAGAGGGCGCCAGTGTCAATACCATACCAAAAACATCTGACTGTAGAACAATAACAGCCAATCATGCGCCTTGCATACACTTGGTATATGGAGGCTATATATATAGTGTCCATGGTAAAAACATTCGTCGATATATATTTTTTTTTTGCAATCAACGTAAATTAAACACACATTTCAATGTCGCAATCAAATTTTGACATTGTCGATCTACAAATCAGTAGGGAAGGCCCAAATTGTTCAAGCTGATTTCTCCCTAGGCGTTTACCCCGTCGCGTCGTCTGACTGACACGTACACTGTCTGTTATCTCTATGGTTTACGCTCCTCAACTATTCCATAGATTCTGAACGCACTCCTTATGTCATCAGTCATTTTTAGTTGAACGCGAATTTTAAACTAATGGCATTTTTATTCAAACAATTTTGTCTTGTTATCGAAATTCAAGCAGCAAATATGTTAAAAAGATTGTCCTGGGTATACAAAATTATGTTACACAAGTTTTTGTTAAACTACTCTCCCTGTATTCTCAAAATATTTCAATTTTTCCATTATTGACAACAACAACAAACGTTCTTTGGTCAACACGTGATTTTTATTTAGTGCTTTTTCGACATTGTTTTAATTGCTTAGGTATTTTAAAAGCGCTATATCACAAGTAACCAGCTGACTAAACATCACGTCTTGGCGACGTCCTTATTAGGTGATATTTGGTGACTTTAATAAGAAGTTATTTGGAAAGGATTTAAGTTATAAATTTTAATACACACCCTTTCGAAAAAATGTTAGCCAAAGACGATTTGATTCGGCCGTCCAACACGTTGTGTTCAGTTCACAGTATACCAGCGAAAGAAATACATAGCATCGTAAACACACACGTTCTCTTACGGATGCAAATTTCGACACAATCTTTTCCCTACCATGCACATGCACGGTATATATTTGATATAAATAGCGTTGCGAACGGAAGCGTTGCGAAACGAAACGTCATTTTGATGGTGCCCGGACACTGTCCGCGCATTTAAGCGAAGTACGTCGTCTAGTGAGGTATTGTGAGCAGTTCATCAGAAGAGGATTTCTTTGTATTGAGTTTAATTGCCACTATAGAAGAAAGAGAAAAAAACAAAAAAAAATGCTGCATGCACCGCTAGAGGGCATATTTGACAGTTTAAATTTTCATAATTTACTGAATCAAGAGGCATATTAAATATTATAATCAGATTCCTCGACAAATTCTGCATATTTTTTATATGACAAGTTTTAGTCTATCTCTTCAAATAAGGGATGGGGGGAGAGAGGGAACCTTGTTACGAAAAAACGCCTTTAACTCCGGTTCTGCTTGACCGATTTCAATAAACTTGATTTTGTTTGAAAGAGCTTTTGTTAAACAATCGAAAATTTGTCTAATATGACTAATATTGTCTGTTCGTTACAAATTTCGTTAAATAATAATAACTACCACAGGGGGTTGCAGAATTACAAGAAAAAACACAACTTTCTTTTCATACCTCGTATATGGGTAAGAAGATTTTTCAAAAACCATCAATACATTTCTTCCTTAAAAATCAACATACAGATTGCGTAAAGTACAAACGAACCGTCCGGATTACACAAGTACGAAAGAAAAACAGCTGAAAGAGAGAGAAAGAATAATTATGCGTCGTCATTAAGGCGTGTACTTTGTTTCACCTTAGGGGTGTATACTTATTTCCCGAGACTGGCCGAATGTTCATTGCCCCCCTATTTTAACCGCTGTTGCCAGAAGCGCAGATTAATTTGTACAAATGATATTTTTGTCTCGTTATCGTTGACTTTTTTTCGAGGGCGAAAATACAGCACGTTTCTGCCAGCATTACGCCAAATAATCTTAGAGATATGAGATCAAATCTTTATCACAGATTTGGTTATTGTCTGGCACAGGCAGGTGGTTTATTTGAGCACTTAATTCATTAAAATTATGTTTACCTTTAGAATGGATTTTTATTTTTTCAGGAAGTTAATATTTAATGTTTAGAATAGGTGTAGGTACCTACCTACTTATTTTATTTTTTCAATTTAATTTATTAATGGAAGGGATTTTTAGTTTATTTAATTATGGTTCTCTCAAGAAATGCTGTTTTATTTTCAAATTACAATGGCTAAAATAATATCCTATTGTAGTTAGAAATTGTTTTTAGACCTGTTCCTGTCTTCATGGAAATGGATAATTTACCTAGTTTTTAATTCCTTTTTATAAAAATATTTGTATTTCTGTCAATTATTTTAAAATAATGTGCAATTTGATGTGATGTTGGATTAACTTTCTTAAATATAATGTAATTTTAGTAGTGCAGTTAAATAAAAATTTTCAAAGTGTTGATTTCTTATTTATCTAAATTGTGTCTTGGAATTGTTTAATTATAATCATTTCATTAGAAAAAATGAAATATAATTTAATTATATAATAAACAGTTTTTAGACAAATTGTAAAATTCGCCTACTTATAATCCAAACTAACAAATTTAAATGTGCCGCCTTTAAAAATTAGTTTCGACAACCCTTCCTGGTGCGCTTCGATCAACGTGATGCCAACTGTTAATACAGGATCGACAACTCCCATTATATATTATTTCTCTATGGCATAGGGCAAGTCCACGAGACGTCATGCCCTGAGGAATACATGGAACCAAAGATGCATGGAACATATAACATCTGATGATAAACAAGCATTCTTTGCTCAACACGTGGTTCTTAATAGTTTTTTGATTTAGTGCTTTTTTCAACGTTGTTTTAATTGCGTAGGTAGTTTAAAAGTTATATATGACTGTTTATAATAAAAAGGACCAAATTACAAATCTGAACTCTAACCAAATAATTGTTTTTCTTCAGGGGTATTGTCAACTGTCACTTGGTGGACATGATAATCATTGTTGTTCCTGCTATTACGTTCGTAATAGGTCTATTACCTTTTAACCATATCTATTACCGTATTACGTTTTGATAGCAATCTATTACCTTTTCATGAATTATTTGGCAATGGCATTTGCTATCAAGGTCGAACAGGTAAGGGCCAAAATTGACAAAAGAGAAGAATACTAAATGATGTCCTATAGTATGGGAGGCCATTGCAATTTATAAGAAGAAGAAATAATGTGTGTGTCAGCTGTCAATTGTTAGATTTTTGATTGAGGCATTTGGCAATCTATCGTACAAATAAAACTAAAAGCATCCGTTACGTTCGAAAGAGGAGTAATAATTATAAAATTCTGTAATAGGAATAAAAAAGACACCGAAAAAAATTCTAGCTATTCAACTTCCAAGGAGCTGGCATCACTGAATAAACCCCTCTGTATTGTATATAAAAGGAAGAAGAAAAATAAAAATCTATTACCATTCCATTTGACAGGTCACTACTCACTGGATTGCCTAATTACGTTTTTGCGTGGAATTTTGTTACCAAAAAATTTTTCCTAGGAACAACGCTGATGATAATGCAAACAAAGCAAGAAATTAAGGTTAATTTCAAAGAATGTATGGAGGAAATTATCGATATCAAACATAAATTTGATGGACAGATTCATACTTTAAATTTTCAAAGTAAAATTTATTTGAAAAAATTACCAGTTCAATTAAACAAGAGAAAACTGAAGATTTAAATATTGGACCCATAATTAAAATGAATCCATACAAAATTAAAACTAAAATAAAATATTCAAAAAGGAAACAAAGAAACGAGCAAAGAAAGCCACCTAACTTAAAAGGTGAGTAAAATTTGATGTGTAATATGTATTTTGTATCAAGTTATTGATAATAACCATAATTCCATATATAGTTACTATTAATATATTCTGTTGGAAGTATAATCTAAGCAGATCGTTGGTTCTTTATTGAAAAATATTCAAATACAAAAAGTATTGATACTTTGTTCAGTTCCATATAAATTAATCTTCTATAACTAATTTCAATTTCTTTTTAACTTCTGTTATTCCAATATATTTATTCCTTACAGGAAAATTATTAAAAGGAAGTTGTATAAAATGGAATTCTTCAACTGGGATTATAGTATGTGAAGTTTGTGGAAATCTTTACAAAAAGAAAGTTGAATATTTTTGTCATTTCTCTACTAATCATGGCTTAAAACAGAGGAAGATGTGTATAAATAAATCCAACAAAATAAGAATCAACAATATTAAAACTGAAGCTCCTGATAAAGAAATTAAACAAGAATTACAGGACACACTGAATCTTCAGCATCAGCTTAATGTTATTGATAATTTCAAGTCACCACTTGAAGGTGAAGTTGGTTTAAGTGACAATATTTGTATGTGTTCAAAATCTGACAAAAAGCAAGTGTATGTAACATTTGTTTGAAATGTTGTCTAAACATGGACCACTCAATTAAAAATGCAAGCTCCCCTACAGGAAAAAAAACATTCAAATGCAGCGTTTGCTCAAGACACTTCTCATCTAAAAATAATTTAAAAACACATTTGCGTATTCATACAGGCGAAAAGCCATTCAAATGTGATTTGTGTTTGAAACGTTTTTCAACAAATGGAAATTTAAATGCCCATTTGCATACACATACACGGAAAAGTAATTTAAAAACAAATTTGCATATCCATGCAGGCGAAAAGCCTTTCAAATGTGAAATTTGCCTAAAATCTTTTGCACAGAAAATTGTTTTGAAAAAACATTTGCGTATCCATACAGGCGAAAAACCTTTTAAATGTGACATTTGCCTAAAATATTTTGCACTGAAAAGTACTTTAGAAAGTCATTTGCGTATCCATACAGGCGAAAAACCTTTCAAATGTGACATTTGCATAAAATCTTTTGCACTGAAAAGTATTTTAAAAAGACATTTGCGTATACATACAGGCGAAAAACCTTTTAAATGTTTAATTTGCCTAAAATCTTTTGCACTGAAAAGTACTTTGAAAAGTCATTTGCGTATCCACACAGGCGAAAAACCTTTCAAATGTGAAATTTGCCTAAAATCTTTTGCACTGCAAAGTATTTTAAAAGATCATCTGCGTATCCATACAGGCGAAAAACCTTTCAAATGTAACATTTGCCTAAAATCTTTTGCACGGAAAAGTAGTTTAAAAAGACATTTGCGCATCCATACAAGCGAAAAACCTGTCAACTAATATTTGTTCAAAATCTCATTCAGCTGCTCAACAATTAACAAGACAGTCGAAGTCACACAGGCGAAAAATCATTTAAAATGTGATGTTCGTTTGAAATCTACGAACACCTTTGTTAGCTCATAGATACTGAAGAAAAACCTGTGACTATCACTTGAAATCGTATTCAGTAAAAGGTGATTAAAGTCATCGAGTAACCATTCAATTATCTTTAAAATTCTTCATACACATTTTGTGACTTTTTATTGTACAACATTATTCAATTATTATTAATATTACTACACTACCCGACAAAATTATCGCCCCAACTGAATTATGCCTCAAGTTTAATGCTTTTTTTTCTGAAGCCAATATGGATGGATTTTTATGATTTCTTCTTCACAGTATAGATTGATTTTTAAGGAAGGAATGTATTGATGGTTTCTGATAAATGTCAACGTCTTACCCATATACGGGGTGTGGAAGAGAAGTTTTGTTTTTTCTTGGAATTCTGCAACAAATCCTATGGAATTTATCAGAAACAATCTCTACATATCCCATATATTTACATTACGTTATAACGATATCCCTTATCTACATTTTCGTTCAAGGATCATCTCGATATCTATGTAACCGCAAACCGGATACACAATTTTTAAGTTTGACGTAATTTTATTGATATAATATGTATAGTTAGAGTTTGTTTAACCATGCTTTGCTGTTACGTCATAATCGGTGATGTATATCGCTGGTTTACGTTTGTCTTATATTAGTTGAATGTTATTTTACACTTAACCTCAAAATTATAATCAATGAGATATGTTAAGGTGTGTTTGTATGAATAAAATTAGTAATGCCAAAAATTGTATTTTGCTTTATGCGTACTTTTTTACATAATTTAGTTTTGTTTAACTTGAAATCCCCGTTTTTTTCTTAACTGATTTGTTTCAAATTTTTAGCTTGAGGATGTTTAACGCCCCTGGGCATGATTTTTTACTGAATTTAAAAAATTACGGACCTATAATATATATTAAAAATGTATTATACGATTATATTTTTGGGGTGAACCCAAAAGGTTATGTAAAATTAGATAGAATATCCATATGCTCATATTTTTGTATAGTAATTGTTGTCTGTGTCATTTTGAGAAACAATTTCGTAGGTATTCCTGAGGAATGCAAAAAAACACATGTATGGGAGAAAACAGGCAATAAATAAATTTCTTTCTGAAAAAAGCTCCCAATAAAAACAGGAAAAAGGAACAAATAATATAGGTAGATACTTACGTTGTAGACCGCATTTAACGGTAAATGGGGCATTCCAATGAAAAATTAATTGAAAAAGGCGAAAATTACCAAAAATACTGAACAAATCAAAATATGACAACTGTACTGTCAAAAGTAACAAATAGATTTACGTCGACATTATCTAAGAGATACGTTAATGACATCATAATTCCGTCTCATCCATTTAAGAATGAAAGATAAAGCTGGACAATGTATTACGTAACGGCAAAGGACGGTTAAACAAACTCTACTAATGAAACGAGTACCTACCTAATAAAACAGGCCTAGGCAAGCAACTCTAGAATAACAGGAGGGCTCATTACAGGAGCCATGAGAACAACAACAACCGCGGCAATGGAATGAATTACTGATCTAGCCCCTCTGGACTTGTACGTTAAAGAGGTTGCGTTAATGGCCATGTTACGATTGCGCACGGCTGGTGTAAACCCCTAAGTAGGAATGGGTCAATTAAGACTGCGTCTGTGGCGGGAAGCGCTTACGGCTCTACCTCTGCTGCAGGCGGCCAGTGATGCAATTGAACCCAGGTTTGTGATTAATAAACCCTACAAAATACAAATAAAACAGAACACAGAGTCAGATGCTGCAAATACAATACGCATATATATAGACGGTTCAAAAACCAAAGAAGGCTCAGGATGTGGAATTTACTCCAGATCACTAAGCCTAAGGATTAAGTGGGGAATGGAAAAAACACCAGCGTGGTTCAAACAGAACTGGCTGGTATTTCAATTGCCACAAAGGAACTAACCAGAAAAAGAATTTCTGGCAAAAACATAATAATCTGCACTGATTGCAGACAATCTCTACTAGCCTTGAACAGACAACGTGTTACATCAGGGCTAGTATTAGAGTGCCATCGAGATTTAGCTAACGCCTCGGTAGATAACAATATTATCCTGAGGTGGGTTGAGGGGCACGACATGAGCAAAGGTAACCGCATTGCAGACTCTTTAGTCAGTGAAGCGGCTGGACTAAGAATTCTTGGACCCACGGCCTGACGAATTCGACAATTGCGGAACTAGCTAAACGTTACACCTCCTTACAATGGGGCTAGTGGACACACCTCTATGCAGGGTGTGTCAACAGGAAGATGAATCTGTCAGGCATGACTTATACGAGTGCCCGGAGTTATCGTCAATAAGAGAGTCTTGGCCTACACCTGCCGATATAAAGGAGATGTCTCCTAGTGACCTGTCCACGTTTCTGGAAAGAACAGGATGGTCGGTGACAGACATTTCCTCGGGAAGATGTACAATGGGTCACATGTGGCCTAAGTGCTGTGGGCCTAACTCACCCTTCCTACTCTACAGACAGAACAGCAGCGCACACACAATAGATCTGCAAAGGTCGTAGTGTACATAAACCCCATATTTATTTTATCTTATCTTATATACATTACTATACCTTGTTTTTAAACTAAGAGGAGCGATTTGAATTCAAGTTGGCAATTAGGCTTAGTGATTCGTCAGATTGCCGTCCGTTTCACCCTGCTCTTTTGATTCAACTGTCTACGAAATTTGTTAGTTTTGTGTTTATTTATATGATAATATTCATTAGACTTCATTTCACGTAAGAAGGACCTACTTGAAGTTGCACTCGTATGCCCGAACTTGTAAAAACCAGCGTCATATTGTAAAATTGACATTCGACTCCAAATCAGTAGCGTAACGTTTTCACATTTTGTAGGTTAATACATTAAAATCTGTCGGCTTTGACAGCGGAGAATTTTTCCTTTAACACCAACAAGTTTTTTTAGGGCGCATAGTTTCGGATCAAACAACACTTACAGATAAACTGGTCTTAAAATAATCAGAAATATTCGACAGTAAATGATTGTTTCAAAAACAACCTCATATGTCAATACTAAAAAAGCTGTCGACACGAACCATCGTTTGTAACGACTCTAAAATTGAGTGTATCAAAAACTTTCCCCCTCCTAAAGATCAAAAAGGCGTTGAATAATTCCTAGGATTAGCTTCTTGTGTGTGTGTGTGAGAGAGAGATGGTCTCGGACGGTGTCCATTAACCACAGGGAGTATAGGAAGTTTAGATATTAATCTGAAGGAAAAGTCTATATTTCAAGTTTAGCATCATTAACAAAACGTATAAGTAGGTCAAAAATAACCTTTTCGTTTTTTGCCAGAAGTGAACATAAATTAACAGGCATGGGAAAGTTGTAGGCTATGAGAGAATTATAAAGTTCTGTTCTTTCTGTCAGTCGATCCTCACATGCAAAAAAAATATGATTGAGATCAGCTATTGATGTATTATCGCAAGTACAAAAAGGTGTGTTGAAAATACCTATTTTGTGTAGATGAGCCCGAAAACGTCCATGATTCACTTTTAAACGTGTAAGAATTCCCTGATGTCTTTTGCTATAATCTAAGTTTAAGAGGTTACTTTTACTGGGGAGTTGCGGATATAAATGGAAATACTGATTGCTGTTAGTTTTTGCAATATTTTGATAATAGTTTTTCCAACGTGTGTGGGCTAATTCTTTGTGGCTATTTATTAAGTCCGAAAATGATTGGGTCTTAGTTAACTTAGATATTCTACATGCCGCTTTTGCTTCGTAGTCCACTCTTTCATTTCCATCTATCCCGCAATGTCCTTTCACCCAGATAAGATGAATTTTCTTCCCACTATTTTTCAAGTCATATAGCAACCGCTTAATTTCAAAAATAAGATGTTGCCTGAAACATTTTGATGGAGAACTCTCTATTGCTTGCAAAACAGATTTAGAATCCGACATGATGGCCACGTTTTGAAATGAATTTAAACTACACCAGTGTAAGGCTTCTCTCACCGCTAGTGCCTCAGCTGTATATACTGAAAAATCACCTGAGATTTTAAATCGTTTGACTAAGTCCAAGTCAGAAACAAAAATAGCTGCTCCGGTCCCGTCATCATTTTTTGACCCATCTGTAAAAATTTTTATTACATCCTGATTTATGATAGCCAATGTGGTTTTCAAGATCAATTTATTTAAACTAGGTAAGTCCGAATATGATGGGTATATGACTGTTGGTCGGAATATCAATGAACCATAATTATACTGGTATATTGGGAAAATAGATTGGTTGTTAATGAGACTAATATCTGAGATGGTATTTAAAAAGGCATCCGACAATGGTGGGGAGTTTTTTATTCTCCAGTAAGGAAGAGAGAGGTTGCAAGAGTTTATATAAGCGATTTTCGAGACCATGGATGTGTTAAACGATCGGTATTTTATCAACTGCTTTTCAGCTAAAAATTGTCTTCGAATCATTAGCGGAGGTTCCTGCATTTCTGCCAATACTGCTTGATTGGGTGATGACACCATAGCTCCCAAACAAATTTTCAGAGATCTATATTGGATTCTATCGATAGTTATCAAATTGGATTTTGATGAAGAACCGTACAAGGTACATCCGTAGTCCAAAATTAGCTTCTTATTATAGACGATTTATACAAGATTTTTCGAAAATTGCTAAACCACTCCCTAATTTATTGAAAAAAGGTCAAAATTTTATTTGGACATCGCAATGTCAGTTAGCTTTTCAGGACTTAAAATCTAAACTGGTCCTGGCAAGTAAAGTGAATTAATGTGTAAAATATTACTCCGTTGTAAAACTCAAATTTTCGGGCTGCGACGAGATATTCACTGATAGGATACATAACCTCCGACGAAAGGTCGACTTGGGTCGTGTCTCCTTCCGCTGTGACTAAAAAATAGGCAACACAAAATACGTTAAATAAACTGATTAAGGTAAGGAACAGGGCTTAAACTAATTTTGAGGAAAATGCCACTTGGTAGTGAAACTGACACGGACGAAGAATACAAAAGGAAGAGAAGAGAATTAGACGATAGGTAGTTTTGGAAGAAGTAAAATTACTAAACGTTCACCTGCTAAAGTATACGAAGACAAACAGAACACAATGATTTCAATGATGAAGGATCTCAAAAATGTCAAAAAACAATGAACTGATGGACGAGATCAAACAAGTAAGGAATGAAATTAGGGAAAACAACGTACAGATACGCGAAATAAAAAAAGAAAATGAAAAATTGAAAACAGAACTAATAACTTTAAATCAAAAAGTAGAAGTGCTTGAAAAAATCAACAAAAAAAGACATTTAATAGTCTCTGGTATCAAGCTAGAAGCATATGATGATAAAACACTGAAAGCAGATATGGAATTTTTTTGGAGAGAGTGGCAGTCAAACTACAAGGGGCTCAAAAAATTGGAGAAAAAGTTTGTATAATTGAAGTTGATTCCTTCACGGACAAAGTAGATATACTAAGGAATAAAAACAAATTGAAAAACCTACGGGACCGGATATTTATTGACTCTGATCTCACCAAGAAAGAACAGGAAATACAAAAAATAATGAGAACGAGTGCAAAAGAAGAAAGAGACAAAGGAAATCAGGCAAAAGTGGGTTACAAAAAATTGATTATCAATGGAATATGCTGGAAATGGGATGATGAGCAAGGGAAACTGTTGGAGATTTCAAAAACAAAGAAAATCATAGCGATCACTATCCTTACTAAGTTTTTCGATAAATAATACTACTGAACAAAAATACGACAAGAAGGTTTTCTGATACACAAAATGGAAATAAGCACAAATTACATTGTAATCTTCTTCTTGTCACGTACTTTTTACATTACTCTATACCACACTTTACGTAAAAAATTACACATAAGATCTACAAAGTTGTTCGCCACTGTGTTTGGAAGATATTGCAATTTGAATTTTCGAGTACCGTTCGACTCGTGTGAATTCATTCGTACGAACAAAATCCATTCGACGTTCTCGCGAATAGTCGAACGTTCAAAGATACGGGTCCAGTCCCACATGGGAGTAAGCGAGTAGAGTCTTGCGCAGAACGTCAAAAAAACAAATAAACATCAAACATAACCTGTGGATATAGCGAGATAGAAAATCATAGCATAGCGATCATTATACTTATATAGTCTCCATTAGTATACTTACTAAGTTTTTCGATAAATAATAGTAGTGAACGAAAATGAACGCAGATGAAGCTTTTATGCATCAAATAATTGATGATTTGCAAGATGCTAAGGAAATGGCGGATGATACGACATACGACAAGAAGGTTTTCTGATTCACAAAATGGAAATAAGCACAAATTACATTGTAATCTTCTTCTTGTCACGTACTTTTACACTACACTTTACCTAAAAAATGACACATATAAGATCTAAAAGTTGTTCGCCACTGTATTTGGAAGATATCGCTATTTGAATTTTCGAGTACGGTTCGATTCGTGTGAATTCATTCGTATGAACAGAATCCATTCGACGTTCTCGCGAATGGTCGAACGTTCAAAGATACGGGGGTTCTGGTCGACTTCGCGACTCTCGGAATTTTGCGTTAATTTTGATTTTGTTTGATAGCTTACCTTAAATAAAGGAGATTAGAACAAACATTTCGCTGGATCATTCAGAAATTACTTCAAAAATCACGAATTTATTTCAAAAAATGGTACTTTTTCAACACTAATTAATGCTATTTTACGATAAATATTTGCACTTTAAACTGTAAAGGTTATTATCTTGAACTAAATGTAAGTCTGTTTCACAAAAAAACTGGAAGAAAATACTTAAATGTTGCCAATTTTTAGAAATATTCTTGAGCATAATTATTTTCAGTTGACACTTTAGGTTATAAAATTACACACTAGTGATAAAAGACGAGCAACAAAATAAATAAATTATAAAAGTAGATAAGAGAAGTGAGGTTACATTATTTTTAAACACTCTCAAATACTCAAATCCGCTCCAACGCGTTCGAGATAGACTTTCTCACTCCAAACGCTCCGGTATCACGTGGTTGATACCACAGAGTACACCATCTAATGGTGTACTCTGTGGTTGATACGCAGCTCTCACTCCGCTCCAGCACCCTATGACCAAATCGAACCCACCTATTGTATACCTATAAAAAGAAGAAGAAAAATAAAAATCTGTTACCTTTTTTAGCATTCTATTCACAGCACCCTGCTGTGATTCTATTACGTTTTTACGTGGATATTTGCAGATATTTGTTACCAAAAAAATTTCCCTAGGAACAACGCTGTAATGGAAACAAAGCAAGAAATTAAGGTTAATTTCAAGGAATGTATGGAGGAAATTATCGATATCAAACATGAATTTGATGGACCGATTCATACTTTAAATTTTCAAAGTAATTTATTTGGAAAAATTACCAGTTCAATTAAACGAGAGAATACTGAAGATTTAAATATTGGACCCATAATTAAAATGAATCCATACAAAATTAAAACTAAAATGAATTATTCAAAAAGTATACAAAGAAACGAGCAAAGAAAGCCACATAAGTTAAAAGGTGGGTAAAATTTGATGAGTATTAATATGTATTTTGTCTCAAGTTATTGATAATAACCATATTTCCATATATAGTTAGGTACTATTAATGTAATCGATGCTTTTATAAAAAATGTTCAAAGCTTTATGTGACTATCTCTAGTCTCCATGGTTCAGAACTTGCTGCTCACCTTTCACAGGTAAGCAGCAAGTTCTGAACAGTTTTACAGTTCTGGACTTCCCATTGTCCTATCATTTGATATATAAATACTATTTTCCTATTCTAATGAGAAAACAAATTTATATTAATAACAGATAATCAACAATGTGTAACTATACATGTTAATAATTCAATATCGGGGGAACTAAAATTCATTCTTCAAGTAATAAATAAATCGAGGCTAAGATGAATATTTCCATTAAATTAAATTCTCATACAACACAGCACTGTTATTGGAATGAGTGACTTTTGCTGTATGTGTTTGGAATAAGAGAATCAATTTAAACAAAGTGTGTTGTCAGTATATAGCAGGTCTAGTCTGTTTAACGATCAAAGCTTGAATTAGTGTGCAAATGAAACTTTCATTTATTGCAAATGAAAAAAGTTGGCTTGTGTTTACTTGGTTGAAGTTTTAATTAATCATATATTCTATTGGAAGTATAATCTAAGCAGATAGTTGGTTCTTTATTGAAAAATATTCAAATACAAAAAGTATTGATACTTTGTTTAGTTCCATATAAATTAATCTTCTATAACTAATTTCAATTTCTTTTTAAATTCTGTTATTCCAATATATTTATTCCTTACAGGAAAATTATTAAAAGGAAGTTATATAAAATGGAATTCTTCAACTGGGATTATTATATGTGAAGTTTGTGGAAATCTTTACAAAAATAAAGTTGAATATTTTTGTCATTTCTCTACTAATCATGGCTTAAAACAGAGGAAGATGTATATAAGTAAATTCAACAAAATAAGAATCAACAATATCAAAACTGAAGCTCCTGATGAAGAAATTAAACAAGAATTACAGGACACACTAAATCTTCAACATCAGCTTAATGTTAATTTCAAGTCACCACTTGGAGGTGAAGTTGATTTAAGTGACAATATTTGTAATTGTTTGAAATATGACAAAAAGCCAAGTGAGTGTAACATTTGTTTAAAAGGCTTTCTAAACATGGACCATTCAATTAAAAATTCAAGCTCCCCTACAGGAAAAAAATTCAAATGCTCAATACACTTCTCATCTAAACATAATTTAAACATACATTTGCATATCCATACAGGCGAAAAACTTTTCAAATGTAAAATTTGTTCAAAATCTCTATCAAGTGCTCAAAAATTGACAGTGCATACTCGAAGTCACACAGGCGAAAAACCATACAAATGCGGCATTTGCCTAAAATCTTTTTCACACAAAAGTACTTTAGTTCAGCATGGTCGCATCCATACAGGCGAAAAACCATTCAAATGTGATATTTGTTCACAATCTTTTTCACAGAAAAGTGCTTTAGTTAAACATGTGCGCATCCATACAGGCGAAAAACCATTCAAATGTGATATTTGTTTAAAATCTTTTGCACTGAAAAGTAATTTAAAAAAACATTCGCGTATCCATACGGGCGAAAAACCTTTCAAATGTGAAATTTGCCTAAAATCTTTTGCACAGAAAATTGATTTAAAAAGACATTTGCGTATCCATACAGCCGAAAAACTTTTCAAATGTGATATTTGTTCACAATCTTTTTCACAAAAAAGTGCTTTAGTTAAACATGTGCGCATCCATACAGGTGGAAAACCATTCAAATGTGAAATTTGCCTAAAATCTTTTGCACTGAAAAGTAATTTAAAAAAACATTCGCGTATCCATACGGGCGAAAAACCTTTCAAATGTGAAATTTGCCTAAAATCTTTTGCACAGAAAATTGATTCAAAAAGACATTTGCGTATCCATACAGCCGAAAAACTTTTCAATTGTAATATTTGTTCAAAATCTCATTCAACTGCTCAACAATTAACAGTGCACACTCAAAGTCACACAGGCGAAAAACCATACCAATGCGCCATTTGCTCTAGACATTTTTCATGTAGAAGTCATTTAAATCAACATATGCGCATCCATACAGGTGAAAAACCTTTCAAATGTGAAATTTGCCTAAAATCTTTTGCACTGAAAAGTAATTTAAAAAAACATTTGCGTATCCATACAGGCGATAACGTTTCAAATGTGAAATTTGTTTAAAATCTCTTTCAAGTGCTTATCAATTAACAGGTCATATTCGAAGTCACACATTCAAAAAACCTTGTGAAATTTGCCCAATATCTTTTGTTCTGAAAAGTAATTTAAAAAAACATTCCCGTTCTCATCAAAACAAAAAACCTTTCAAATGTGAAGTTTGTTCAAAATCTCGTTCAAGTGCTCTACAATTGATAGTGCATAATCGAAGTCACACAGGCGAAAAACCATACAAATGTGGCATTTGCCCAAAATCTTTTTCACACAAAAGTACTTTAGTTCAACATGTGTGCATCCATACAGGCGAAAAACCATTCAAATGTGATATTTGTTCACAATCTCTTTCACAGAAAAGTACGCTGTATACTCATTTGCGTATCCATACAAATGAAAAATCCTTTAAAATGTGATGTTTGCTTGAAATCTATAAAAATATTTGTTAGCTTATACTGAAGAAAAACCTGCGCCTATCATCACTTGAAATCGCTTTTAGTAAAAGGTGATTAAAGTCATAGAGTAACCATTCAATTATCTTGAAAATTCTTCATATACATTTAGTGATTTTTTATTGGACAACATTATTCAATTATTATTAATATTACTACACTACCCGACAAAATTATCGCCCCAACTGAATTATGCCTTTAATTTAAAGCTTTTTCTCCTGAATCCAATGGATGGATGTTTATGATTTCTTCTTCACAGCATATATATGTTGATTTTTAAGGAAGAAATGTATTGATGGTGTTTGATAAATCTTCTTACCCATATACGAGGTGTGAAAGGAAAGTTGTGTTTTTTCTTCCAACTCTGCATCACACTGTGGAAGTTAGGTTAGGTTAGTAAGTTATTATTATTTAAAATTGTAACGGAAAAAACAATATTTAAAAAAATTAAACTGCGCCCTCTAGCATTTATGTTATTAATCAGATTGTTTCAAATTTACAAATTTTTCATTGTTCAACAAAAGCTCTTCCAAACAAAATCAAGTTTATTGAAATTGGTCAAGCAGAACCGGAATTAAAGGCGTTTTTTCGTAACAAAGTTCTCTCTTTCCCCCACCCCTTATTTGAGGAGATAAACTAAAACTTGTCGTATAAAAAATATGCAGAATTTGTCGAGGAATCTGATTATAATATTTAATATGCCCCTTAATTGAGTAAATTTTGAAAAAATTTGAATGCTAAAATTTTAACTGTCAAATATGCCCGGTGAACCTAGAATTCTGAAAATAATTTCCAAGAGTTTGTCGTGGCCACTTTTGGCATAAAATTTTTTTTCCCGAACCTGTGCTATAATCCATTCCTGAGATATGGTCGGCGGTATTATTCTGGACACAAGAAGACCCATTCTGTAAAATATCAGTCTGTATAATATGCCCAGATGGTATTTGTGTCAGCCTAAAGGGAGCTTATGAAGGCATATTTAGAGATTCTGGACTTTATGATGAGCTTGCTCAAAATGCTGTTTTTGGCAACCAACATTTTGTTATTTATGGAGATCAAGTTTATGGTCTAAGGGAGCTTCCCCTTAGACCATATACTGCACATGAAATGGCAGGGCATCAAGAGAGACAAAACTTCAACAATATCATGGGTGCCTTACGAATATCTGTTGAATGGTGTTTTAATAAGATCATTCAAAAATTGGCATTTCTTGATTATAAAAAAAATCAGAAAATATTATTACAAGATATTGATGAAATGTATAAGGTGGCAATTATTTTAACCAATTGTCATACTTGTTTATATGGAGGGGAAACATCTTCTTATTTTCAAATAGATCCCCCAGTATTAGAAGATGATTTAGGAAATAATCATTAATGATATTAGTATTTTTCACTTATGCAGTTCAAAAGTTACAATACAAAATTTATATTTTTTATTGAAACTATATATAATATACCTCATAATTAAACGTACCTAAGTGTCTGAGTGAGTTGGTATTTAAAAAATTACAATAAAAATGGCAAATTCACTGAGTTATAAAGAAAAAATAGAGAGTGTGGTTATTGAAAATAATAAAAAAAATTTCCATATGGGTTACTGCTTAAGTAGAGACATTGTATATTTCTACTACTATGTTTGGTAGGATACATCTAAACCAATGAACAATGAATAAGATTTTATACATAACATTTATCATATGTAGGTATTTGTATTGTGTACAACTTTGGAATATACATAAGGAACTTATAGGTACTATTATTTAAAATTGTAATATACTTAGATGTGAGGCAAAAGTTGTAGAATATTTTTAATAAATAAAGAATTAACAATATATTGACTTTTAATTAGCGATAACTTTGCTGGAACCATTTTATTCATCAGATGAAAAATCATATCAAAACGAAGAGAAATTATGAAAGATGGCCCTATATATACAATAATATCAAGTCCAGGTCTCATTTAGTGTGATAGTGATTTCATGTGGAGGTTGTGAAATTGTAAAAAATCCCATACATAAGTTTTTGATCATTTTCTCATAGAAGTCAGTTCCACATCAAATTATATGACCAGCTTTAAAAACATGTTCACAGATTTGCCAGAATATATGAAAGTTATATCTTTTAACATTGACATGCATTAATACAATTATAAAATGAATAGTTTCAAACAGAGACCTTTAATATAACTGTACAATAAACGATCCATTTTCTCTCAAGAACATCAAATACGAAACAATCAAAATAATACAAAAGTTTTACAGGTTATAAAAGAATACTCGGTTTGTTTACATCTCATCTCAACTCGACATCTTAAGAACAATTTTCAGTACATAAGGGTTACCTACGATTGGCTAGTTTCCCCGTCAAGTCAATCAAGGCATATTTCATACATTTTGAACACGACTATTTCGGAACACACCCCTTAGTAACTAATCTGGTAACTTTTAGTGGTGTGCGTGAGGCTTTTCAAATTACTCCTCCTGGTTTTTAAATGAACTACAATTGGTTCGGTGGATCTTTTCCCATGCGTCATCATTCATATACAAACGCAATGCATCAATTCATTCAGTAACACGTAGGTCGTAGATTGATGGTTTAATTAGAATGTGGCTAAAGTGACGGTGAACGTTAGTTATTATTGTATTGAAGCTGGTGTAATAATATTTACTTACCACAATCATTCGAACTCTCAGGTATAAGTTAGTCGTTATAACAACTGTTTTTGAAATAAATTTATATACAAGGGGCAAAAAATGGACAAAAATGTAGAATAAAAATGTAAACAAAGTCTTTCGTCTGTCAATGTACAAATTCAAGTTTAAACCACAGAACTTCTGTTGTGTGGGTTACACCTATCGCCGACATTCATCATATGGCTATCTCTGTTTGTTATATTATGTTTTAAATGGAACAAACGGTTTTATTTCGAGGGTTTAGATTCTGTAAGTAGAAACGAGACGTACTATAAAAAGTAGTATGTGAATAATTTCATACATGGGAAAAGATTCACCGAACCAACTGTATATAATATTTAAGAAAATTTTGAAGAGTTGGCAACGATGTACACTGATTGTGCAGGTGGCTTAAGATTTCCGAACAATCCAATCATCAACTACAGTATTTATCGTAATATAACGAAATAAACGAAGAATACTCACTTGACCGTTTTATCATAAAAACTTCTTTAATCTAGAAGTGTGTTCAGCCAACAATCCACTAGTTGTATTCAGTGTCATAAAATAACTGATCATGACATAGAGCCTGACGACTCTAAAATTGAGTGTATCAAAAACTTTCCCCCTCCTAAAGATCAAAAAGGCGTTAAATCATTCCTAGGATTAGCTTCTTATTATAGACGATTTATACAAGATTTTTCGAAAATTGCTAAACCACTTACTAATTTATTGAAAAAAGGTCAAAATTTTATTTGGACATCGCAATCTCAGTTAGCTTTTCAGGACTTAAAATCTAAACTGGCCCTGGCAAGTAAAGTGAATTAATGTATAAAATATTACTCCGTTGTAAAACTCAAATTTTCGGTTTGCGACGAGTCTATTTTACATAAACGTCACACAGACTAATAAACGAAGTGTCAACAAGTGAAAAACTATAAAAAAAGATAAGTACAAACATAACAATAACAAAAATTTTTGATATTCACTGATAGGATACATAACCTCCGACGAAAGGTCGACTTGGGTCGTGTCACACAAAATACGTTAAATAAACTGATTAAGGTAAGGAACAGGGCTTATACTAATTTTGAGCAAAATGCCACTTGATAGTGAAACTGACACGGACGAACAATACAAAAGGAAAAGAAGAGAATTAGACGATAGGTAGTTTTGGAAGAAGTAAAATTACTAAACGTTCACCTGCTAAAGTATACGAAGACAAAGAGAACACAATGATTTCAATGATGAAGGATCTCATGTCAAAAAAAAATGAACTGATGGACGAGATCAAACAAATAAGGAATGAAATTAGGGAAAACAACGTACAGATACGCGAAATAAAAAAAGAAAATGAAGAATTGAAAACAAAACTAATAACTTTAAATCAAATAAAGAGAGTAGATCGAAGACTGACATTGAGCAGCAATGGGGAGGCCTGACTGCTCAGCAATTTGCTAAGCAAAAGTATTCCAAAGGGAAGTATTTTTATGAGATGTTTCCACTAGAAGAGAAGTTGGACATTAGTCCGCCACAGCCAGTGCATATTGCAGAGTTGAATGCTCTTTCACCATTGAAAATTATGTTGGCTGCAGCAGAAGAGAGGATAAAAAATGCTACGAATAATGAAGAAGAAAAAGAACGTAGATTAATAGATGCAGAATTAAGAGAGGCTGCTGCTGTATTGGAGAGACAACAAGTTGAAAATTGCTTGAAGTTTTTACTCACACAGTTCGACCAACAAGTTCATAAAAGTTCCACAACGACAGTCTTAAAAGAACAGGAAGAATTTTATAAAAAGTTTATTGTGCTATCAGAAGAACAAATAATTAAATGGTGCTGTGATACAATAAAGTAATCTCAAGATAGTGAATGGTTCAAAGCTCGACGTTTGCGAATTTCAGCAAGCAAAAGTGCCCATAACATAAAATCTAGGAAGTCAAAACCTATTGACAAACTAATTGGTGAAATGCTCCATCCTCAGCAAATAGATAACGCTGATACTAAGTACGGTAAAAAAATGGAATCATTAGCTCGTCAAGAATATGAACGTATAACTGGTATGAGTGTTCAACAAGTTAAAGTAATTGTTTGTAAAAGTAAACCGTGGTTGTGTGCTAGCCTTGATGGAGTTGTTATGCAAGAGCCAAGTGCAATAAAAATTGTAGAAATCAAGTGCCCTGCAAGTTGCAAAGATTCTGTAATTTTTGATACAAATACGAATCAACCAAAAGTGAGTTATTTAAAGTTAGACAATAATAATCCAGTATTGAAACCCAGTTCAATATATTATACGCAGTGTCAAATACAGATGTACATTAGTGGATTTAATCAATGTGATTTATTTGTATACACATCTGTGATCAGTTACATAATTCCAGTGCATAAAAATGAAATTTTCTTGCAAGAGGTACAGTGCAAATGCGAAAATTTTTATTTTCACCATTATCTTCCAGCATTAAAAGTATACATTGAAAATGAAACAAGTATTTATTGTAAGAAGACTGGAGAGCGTACATTTACTGACAGAGATGTCAGTAATGTTATGCTTCAATCGTTGAATCACAACTAGTCTCTGAATGGTGATAAAATTTGAAAGTTTGTGACTAGAAAGTTAAAACAGCGATAAGATAAAGTAACGCATCAGGTGCTGTTATTATTTAATACAATATAAAATAACTGATTGCTTAATTATAATTAAAATAGTATATTATATACCGCGGGACTGAAGTAGTACATTTAATCCTGAAGGTAAAGTTTATGGCCCGACCGCAGGGAGGGCCATAATTTACCTGAAGGATTAAATGTACTTCAGTCGCAAGGTATATACGATACTTTTCGTACTTCCGGTATGATTTTATTAATTATTTCAATAATTTCAATCAGTTTTTTCTCTCTTCAACTCATTTAATAAACTGTCTTTAAAATAAGTTACCATAGTAACATTGCGTTGTGACAGTTATAATTTAGAAACATTGTCATTACTAGTGTCATTGTAAAGAAACATTGTTATTAATAATTATTGGTATCATGAGTGAAGAAGGTGTATCTGATATTGATAAAAGAGCAGCCGAAGTAGGTGAAGAATTGTTACCACCGAAATCTAGAAAACTATACGAGCAGCAGTACGATGCTTTTAAAAAGTGGTGCCGCTTAAAAAATGTGAGACAACCTACTGAAAATGCGCTGTTAGTCTACTTCGATGATAAATCAAAAGCGGTTTGTGCCTCAACTCTCTGGGCACATTACTCAATGCTGAAATCGGTTATTAACATTAGAGAAGATATTGATATAAGTAAATTTCCAAAATTATTAGCTTTTTTGAAGAGAAGAAATGAGGGATTTAAGCCAAAGAAGTCAAGAATTCTCACGTCTGAGCAGGTAGATCAGTTCTTACGGGAGGCTCCGGATGATAAATATTTAATGCTTAAGGTAAATTTGGAAATTTGTTTATATTCAGAAATTTTAAGAAATCAATTTTTTTGTAGGTTGCACTTATTTTGGGCGTTGCGGGAGCTTGTCGTGGAAAAGAGTTGGTTGATTTAGAAATCGACGATGTGAGAGATTTGGGCGATTCCTTCCTAATTGCGATTAGAAACACCAAAAGTAAAATTGACCGAAATTTTGTGATCAAAAATTCAGAAAACAGTGCCATCAGTTTTGTGGCGATATTTCGGAAATATGTGGCATTGCGAAAGACAGGGACAACTCATTCAAAATTTTTTGTTCAATACATCAACAAAGAATGTACTACGCGAGTAGTAGGAAAAAACATGTTTGGTACATTTCCACGGCAAATAGCAGCTTTCTTGAAATTAGAAAATGCGACGTCTTATACGGGACATTGTTTTAGACGCACATCTGCGTCTTTGTTAGCTGATTCGGGAGCAACAATAGACGTGCTGAAGAGACATGGAGGATGGAAATCCTCCAACGTGGCCGAGGGATATATTGAATCGTCTATTAAAAATAAACAAAAAATTTCAGATAAAATATTTGGTCAAGTCGCCGATTCGTCCACTATAGTTATGCCACAGTCCTCATTCTCGCTTCCTGTTTCCGCAGGATCTTCGAAACAAACACCAGTTCAATATGAAAAGGACCTATCTGTTACTCGTCAGTTACCTGCTGCATTAACCCAGGAAAGACTGGTCAATATGACGAACTGTCACAATATTAATTTGAATATTAACGTTAATTACCATTCTAATTAATTATATTTTTCAATAAAATATCCCTTAAATTCGTTTGTTTGTGATTTAATCGTTCCGGGAGTTTCGTCAATATTTAATCCCGGAGGGATTAAATGTGACACTTTAGTACCTGTCACAAGGGAGTGAAGTTGTCACTTTAGGCCCGGAAGTACGAAAAATTGTTTATGGTAACGAGTCGTTTGAGAATGGAGATTAAGTCATGTTTTAATAAGTAAGTTATCAAAATTTAATACTTTTGAAAGCAAAATATGTTTGTACGAAAACTTATATTTCCAATTTATAATTTATTATAACTCAAATGAGCATTGAAAAATTGAATTTCTCAATGTGTGATAAGAAGTCATTTTGTATTTGTTGACTTACGTTCTTACAATTAGGATCTTCGATATCAAGTCATACAATAAGTTTATAATAATGGTTTTAAGACTGGTTGTTTTAGAATATATTACAAATGTTCTAAATTATTCCAAAATATAGGAATATTAGAAATGTAACAATATTTGAAGTGTAATAATATGTGTAAGGATGTTTCAGTTTTTCAAATTTATGTATCAAATACTAAAGTTGAGTATTAAGAGACTATTAACATTACATTTGTATTACAGTAGTCCTGTGTATTACAGTAGTCCTGTGCATGTCAAAGATCACACTCAATGCAGAAAAAGTCAGCCCAGTTTTCATTTTCGTTAAAAATATGAAAAGTCGATTTTCTTTTGACACTTGACTATTTTCTGCTAAATTAACGTTCATTCTTTTCAACAAAAAGTTGAAATTTTCAAACGTCACACCAGCAAGATCTAGTAATTGTTCATCTTTTTTAACGGAGTCTATCCCAAAGAAATTTCTAATCTTTGGCTCTTCAGCTTGACAATCAGGTCCAACCTTTGCATGAACAAATATTTTTTCCTCGGTATTACATCCAAAATGTTTGTATTGTTTTCTATTAAAAATCTTCACAGGTCCAGCTACTTCAATAATGTCCGTTTGAATTTCAACCTCACAAGTGACATGAGCTGCTTCTTTATATGTGTATCGATTGCACACAAATGTTCTTGATGATTTATCTGACTCGATTGCAAAGTAAGCTTCAGATGCTTGATCGCAAAAGGTTTTTGCATACACAACAGGTGCTATTTCCATATCGCTACATATACTTAGGTCTACTTTCTCGACAATTTTTTCTGGTTTTCTTCGATGAACATGTCTTGTTACCTGTTGCTCCAACAATCTTCTTTTCATGAAGCGTTGATGCCTGTAATGATAACAAATTTTAATAAAATATAGCCATAGACATTTATAAATTACATAATATATTTCACAATACTACTATGAAATTATACCCAACATTTTACCTATTCCTAATTGCAGTTATTTGATTTTTTACTACTGTGTTGTATACAGAAGGGAATATTGTTGGAACATAGCTTGGACTCAATTCATTATCTGATTTTTGATTCTGTACAAAATGCTCACTACATATTTTGTCGGTCACTTTTGGTATCCATGTTGGTCCGTCTGGACTGAAATAATAAATGTATTTATGAAAACATAAACAATGAAGTGAGGTTAAGACACTCACTTTACTCTTTTTACAGCTGCAATCCATTTTTTCCTTTGTACCAACTTGTGTTGCGCAGTAGAAAACTTGTAATATTTCACATCACTGTTATTATATCCTGTATTTTTACAATTAACAACAGAACAACAGTCGTTCCCCATTTTCCCCTTTATTTATATACAATATACCACGTCAGTCTCTGACCGAATTGCGAAAATTCACCACTGCGCGCGCTGGGATAGTTTCGCCTATCCCCTCCAACGGTCCGCACACAGCGAATAATGAAACTGAGTTTAGGTGTTCGATACAACGCGCCCCTAGGTGGATTATGATTATTTACCTAATAAAAGGTGTTGTCATGTTAGTAGTTAAAAAAATCATCATCATCACTACTATGTTTCTTAGTGTAGTTATGGTTTTACTTCGAATCAATACTCGTGTTACTTTTCTCAGTGTATCAGGTAGTTTATGTTTCAATGCCTCGGCGTATTTCCGCTCAATATCGTGTAAGTCCGACTTCAAAGGAACCGACAAAGCTTTCGTCTCTTGTTAGATGGTGTACTCTGTGGTAATGATTTTGTTATTTGTTTGAAGTTAGAATGTACAGTGTACTTACTCGAATGTAGAACAAGAATAACAAGATAAACATGGAAAGTGAAACCAAAAAAGTATACAATTTCAATTTCTGAAACCTAACAAAAGTATTAAACAATGTTTTGAGTGTTTTGACTTTTGACATGTATAACGTTAACCTATAAATTTCGCAAGTAATGAAATTCTCGCATTCGACATAAATTGTCGACTGCCTTTGACCATTCTACAATTTGTCTATCAAAAATTTGCGAAGGCGACATTTTAGAATAAGAATATTCAGATTTTATTCGACAAAGAGGATTCCTCGCATGCGACAAAATATGTCACGGTTTGAGAATAGGATCCCTGGTCGACTTTTCGCAATTCGCACGCGCGATCGACGACCCGGCACGCTCGCTTCGCTCGCGATATTAGTCAGCTTCAGTATTTCAAACAGAAATCTAATCTTATCTAGATCTTTGAATTAGAAAATATATTCATAAACATATTGACTTTTCAAATTGACGAGTCCAAATTGAATGAACAGCCATCAACAGTTTGTGAAAAATGCTCGCCGGGTCGCCTTTAATTATCAGCAATATGTTCGTGATAGGACGAATATTTATATACTTATCGAGACATTTAACGTTAATTTTCAACTAAAAATCACAAAAATATACATTATTTATATTTACCCTAGCCACATAATGTATGCATACCAAGTACCTACGGACCGGACCCCAAAACTTGTTTTAATCTTAAAATCCTTTAAAGGTATCTATTAAAAAAATAACTTGTATATGAGCTACGATCTTCGATATACGGCAGAAGTGGTCCGCCATTAGCCAACTACTTTAGGACATATTCATGTAATTTCTCTAATATACTCACGTTTACTTTCGTCCAATCGTTTACCACGCATTTTGTCGAAAAATATCAAATAAATGTAATGACAATGACGACGAACTTCAATAGTGACAGAATGATTTCAGCATAAAGTGACGTTTCGCTTTTTAAGTACAATCGTTGTCACAATACAAGACAGAGTGACAAACCGATAAAGACGTAATGGCGTAGCTTAATTCAGGCACAAAAGACATTCCATTTGGTTTAATTTGACATACGCGGTTAGCGATATCCACATAAAATGAGTGTCTTTGAAACATTCAGGGAAGTATGACGTAACGAGAAACATTCGTGAATTTCCATCTTAGCTTAGCTAACTACAAAATTCTTAGCTTAGCTGAATTGTAGGTCGAACGCACTTTTCAAACGCTGCACAGTCGACAATATGCAAGCGCATTTGCATACAAACAAAGATGAAAAGGTAAACAAATTAATAAATCAAAAATTTATTTATTTATTTACCAGTTTGAAAATATACACAGTATATAAGGTATACAAGTATTGAATATTCTCACAGAGGTAATCACAGTTACCTGTTTGTGAGGCGGGTAATTAATTGAATTAAATAATTGAATTAAATAATTGAATTAAAACTTTCAATTTCGAAGGTTATTTAAAATTAAAATTTCCAATAAAATCAGGAAACTATATAGTACCGGATTAAAATAAAAATTCAAAACGGATTCTATTAAAAGAGAGAGCACCCAATATGTTTTTATAGGGTTAGAATATTTATCAGATATCAAAAATGAGTGACTTTTCTTGCATTCGCGATTAAACTTAGCTAAGAAATTTTGCTAAGTTAAAAATCCGGCATACTTGGCGGAGGCAAGGGGGGAAGTCAGTTGATCTTAGTTAATCTAACTTCATTGGCAAAACGAACGCTATCTTAGCTAAGTTTAACTTAGGTTAGCTTAGATTGGTGGTAGAAAAAAAGCAACTAATGTGTGAAGGCTGGCTATCTTTAATACGTCATTGGCGCGAACTTGTTGTTAAAACCAGCGCCATATTATTGTAAAATTGACATTCGACTTCAAATCAGTAGCGTAACGTTTTCACATTTTGTAGGTTAATACAACATTAGAATCTGTTGGCATTGACTGGATAATTTTTCCTTTAACACCAACAAGTTGTCTAGGAGGCATGGTTTTAGATCAAATAAAACACACAACACTCACAGATAATAAACGTCTTAAAATACTCAAAAATCAAAAATATTCGACAGTAGATGATTGCTTCAAACACAACCTAATTTTTTATTGGTTAAAACAAATCATTGGTTAATCTATCGAGAAGGGCAAGGAAAAATAGCCGTTCCATTCACCCTTCCCCTTTTGTATAGCTTCTTCAATCATTTTCCTTGTCCTTCTCGATAAATTAACCAATGATCTGTTTTAACCAAGAAAAAATAAGGTTATGATTTTGAAGAAATTGACAGTTTATACTTTTATAAATGTGGGAACGTCAATTTGGTCCGTAGCATTCATCTGCCTCTGTCGAAAAGTACCTTGGTATTCTTCTATCGGTCGCTTTCTACAGTTTATTACTATTGTTATTCAAGTCGACATCAGTCGAAAGTCTCATTCTGTATTCTGTCGACAAACCTTATTCCTGACATATTTCTGTGAAATATATAAGTTTTTATGAAGAAATCGTCGACAAAATACGTGTGAATAGAGTAGATAGTAGAATTCTATAAAGTGCAGAGTCCCATCAGTACAATAAGCGCATTTAGTGAAACGTCACGAGTACCATATGTCAAGTTTTTGGATGCAAACAAGCTTTTATAATTGAGTTAAATTAGTTAAGTAATAATAAATATATAATGTTCATACCTTTTTAATCGTTATATATTATTAATAACACTTGTAAATAGAATCGCCAAAATTTATTTCTATGCTCTCTACATAGAGAGTATCTCTATGGCTCTCTACCCTTTCTTCGCTAGTTTAGCCTATTATGGCTAGGACGCTAGACATATGAATCAGTGTGGATGGAAGGTTATGTCGTAAGTTAATCAGCACAAACTGGCTTCTGCCACAAATCACCTGCAAGAAAATTTTGACCCCAATATATAAGTATTATTCTATGACCCCAATAAAGGAGAAAGAAGAAGAAGAAATTTTATGTTATAGAATTTTTGTCTTTTTCTGGAATTAATACATTTTTATACACTTTGTTACATATTTACAGTATAAGAATTGTTAATTTATTAGAATAACTATTATGGAAATAAAGCAAGAAAATAAGGTTAATTTTAAAGAATTTATAGAGGAAGTTATCAATATCAAACATGAATTTGATGGAGAGATGCATACCTTAAATTTTCGAAGTAATTTATTTGAAAAAATGAATAATGTAAGTTCAATAAAACAAGAGGGAAATGAAGATTTGAATATTGATCCTATAATTGAAATCAATCCACACCAAATTAAAACTAAGATGAAATACTCAGAAAGGAAGCAAACTAAATTTAGAGGTAAGTAAAATTTAAAACTCATCAAATACTTATTCTTTATCAACAATATTTAACTAGCTAGTATTGATGTAGTCAATGAATGAATGACTTTATTTCACAAACGTGTACAACACATTTGCCCCAAGAAGGCAAGGGATACAATACATGGACAAAAAAAAGTATATATATATTATATCATTTAACATTATAAATTAAATGTAGAATACATAAAAATAATTCAATTTAAATTAGTTTGTTGAAATCTGGAATTATTGTTTTTCAAGCAGCATATTTTTGAAAGTGTGTGTATAAAACGAAGTCGCCGTTATAAAGGATCGGTAGGAATTATATAATTTCACCAAATTGTATGTAAAGGAATGTTCAAATATGACGGAATAATGATTTATCATTGTCATAGTGTTATGTCAAATGTTGTGCACATGAATACAGCTACGGAAAATGATTTTCTCATACAAATAAACTGGAGTTATAGTCGATGCTTTTCTAAAAATCTTTCCAAGCATCTAATTCAGCAAAGCTGTATGCGAATATAATTACCTCCTACAAATACTAGAAATTCATCTTTGCATCATATGTCCCAAAACAAAACATTTCCAAAATAAGCAAAAAGCTCTAGCCTCAATAAAACTGTTCCAAGAGCGTGCACTTCACTGGATGACTATAATATTGTTTGAATGTCATACAAAATGATATTTTATTTCATATTTTTTCTAGAATATGATGACAAATTTTTTGCAATCTTAACCTCCGAAATATTATTGATTGTCTAGTTGTTGGTTTGATTTCCACATATAAATAACAAAAAGAATAGATTTGTTTAGTTCTGTGAAGATAAATCTATCCAGCTTCACTTTTATGACCAATTTCAATTTCTTGTAGGGCTACAAAGATTTCATCTATACGGGGCAATGGGTGCTTACAATCTTTCAAATATTTATTGATGGAGATTTTATAATTAGCACAGATTCTAATCTCTTTCCCATTAGCTTTCATGACTGGAACCAATGGAGTGCCCCATGGATTGTTTAAAACTTTTTTATTTACCCCCTCCGCTTCTAAGCGTTTAAGTTCCATTTTCACCTTTTCACGAAAAGCAAATGGTATTGCTGTGGGTTTACAAAAAAATGGTTGAATATTGTCTGTTGCATTTTCTATAACTAGTTAATTTATTGATGCACCTCGTATATCATTTGGCGAGTAAAAACAATAGTTACATTTTTGGTCACTACGAGTCGCCAAGCGGCTAAGCTCCCTATCTAAGCGGTGTGCTTCAACGGTTTTTTCAAGAACACATGTAAAATAGAGAGATTAGCTTTTATCATGTTTTTATGTCGTTGTTCAAGCTTTTCAATGTAGAGTCAAGTTAAATAATTTTTTATTGAAACAATAAATGTTATAACAACAAGGAATTGTGAAAAATTATTAAACATATAAAAAACTATGGTACCGAGTATTTTCATTTAAAAAGATATGGTCCTTCGAAAGTTACAAACCAGCAGGAAAAGGTAGTAATTCACTATCATCGCCTGTTACCTGTAATTTAATTTTCTCCCCTTTATAAGCCCCTAACTCATTTTTAAAAACATCAGCTATTGCAAGAGTTTAGTTCATCTACAGATTGCGTAAATTACATCCGAACCGTCCGGATTACACAAGTACGACAGAAAAACAGCTGAAAGAGAGAGAAATAATAATTATGCGTGGTCATTAAGGCGTGTACTTTGTTTCACCTTAGGGGTGTATACTTATTTCCCGAGACTGGCCGAATGCTCATTGCCCCCCCTATTTTAACCGCTGTTGCCAGAAGCGCAGATTAATTTGTACAAATGATATTTTTGTCTCGTTATCGTTGACTTTTTTTCGAAGTCATGCACAATAGGTAAAACAAAACACTTTCATCCGGCAACATTGTCTTTTACAGAGAGAATTCACATTTAAACTGCTATTCCTAGGTCTTTTCGCTACAAACGTTGATCACATTGGAAGCGCATGCCATTGTATTTGAAAATTACACTGTTGCCGGATGGAGGTGTTTGGTTTTGCCTAATAGTACATGAGCTCGAAAAGGAGTCAACGATGACAAGACAAAAATATCATTTTTTGTACAAATTAGTCTGCGCTTCTGGCAACAGCGGTTGAAATGGGGTGGGGGGGGCAGTGGAGATTCGGCCGGCCTCTGGAACTAAACACACGCCCTCGCTGGCCACGCACAGTTGTTCTTTCTCTCTCTTTCAAGCTGTTTTCTCATATTTTCCTTGTCGTGCTTGTGTAAATCGTTTGGTTCGAAAAGCCTTTTTGCAATCTGTATATATATACATACAGGGTGCAGTATTAGTGCGAGGAAGTCCAATAACTCACTTGTCGCGATAAAAAATTTAGATATAAGTTAAGCCATACATAGGACCATATTTTGATAATATTTTCAAATATACAGGGCCACCCATATTGGCAGGCTTATCTTTTTTTTATGGAACACCCTGTATATTTCCACATTTTTTTATTCCCCTCGATTTTCTTGTTTCTGTAATTTGGGGTATTGCAATGTTATACGAGGTAATTCAAAAGATATAAGCACTTTTTTTATTAATTTCCTAGTAACATCAACACCCTGTACCATTGTATAGATTTGATATAAAGAAATCTGTTTACGATCAAACGATTTTTGATATAGTTTACTTTTGTCCAAAATTATTCCCAGTTAATGATCATTCCGATTTATGACCAACCCTGTATATAAAAAAACGAATATCGCGCTATGTTAATAATTTTGGACAATAATAAACTAGTTCAATAGATTCCTTGATATCAAATCTATACAATGGTACAGGGTGTTGATGTTACTAGGAAATTAATAAAAAAGTGCTTATATCTTTTGAATTACCTCGTATAACATTGCAATACCTTATATCACAGAAACAAAAAAATCGAGGGAAATAAAAAATGTGGAAATATACAGGGTGTTCCATTTAAAAAAAAAGATAAGTTAGGTTCAGCCTGCCAATATGGGTGGCCCTGTATATTTGAAAATATTATCAAAATATGGCATGGCTTAACTTTTATCTAAATAAAGTTTTTTCATATTTCTCACGGCAAGTAAGTAATTGGACTTCCTCGCACTAATGCCGCACCCTATATATGTATACAGTAGAACCTCGATTATCCGTTCGTGCTTTAACTGTTCGGCATTTTAAATTCATCATCCGTGGCTGTCGGGCAGAGGTCGGCGCGTGAACTCTGAACGCACCGTGCAGATGTTCGACTAACATTAAAAAGTCATTTGATAAAAAAATGACCTTAGAAGATATAGCAGATGAAGAAGATACTGAAGATGATAATCACTTAAATGAAGGTGAGTTATCAAACGAAAACATGGCATCTATGTGATCACGACGAAAAAGTGTAACAGATTATGGATGGAGATTATTTTTAAATAACCAGACCTCTGCAGAAAGTTCTGACAAAAATAAAGACGACGATGAAAATACTTTCATCAAAAAAAGCCATCGAGAAGCAGTAAATGCACTTATCGCTCATTTTGAAGAAGAGCTTGAAACTATTATGACATTCATCTACTTCAACTTAGAAAAATGAAGGAAATCATAAGGGGTAGGATTTACGGAGCCCAAAAACAGACAAAAATTACCTATTTTTTAAGTGGTTTTATTCACGTTATTACAGTTCATATACGTGGTATTATGTATATCAAAATTAAAACCTTAATTTTTTGTTACATGTATCACGTTTCTGTTGTTTCTTTGACGTATCTATTTGTCTAAATAAATTTTAAAAACATTAAAAATGAGGCTTTTGGATTATCCGTGTTTTCGATTATCCGGCAAAGGTTAGGTTCCAGCTGGCCCGGATAATCGAGGTTCTACTGTATATACAGGGTGGTCCGTAAGTAATGGTCCAAAGTGAAATGGAAGATTCTTTTCCTCAAAATATTACGATCTGATTCAACTTGCTTTAATCCAATATTGTTATCCGTGTCGATGTATTTTCTAGAGGGCCTCACAAGAGCTATGTTGTTGTAACTGTGCGATTAACTTTTCTATCGTTAACGGTATCCCTCTATTTTTTGAAAAAACGACATCATTTTTACGACAAAAAGGTATACCTATCATTAGTCTCAAAAGATACAGGTTTTCGTGATATTCGCATTTTAAAACCCCCCTACATAATTTTTATTTTATTTATTATCGCAAATATTTTTATAAGTGCTTACGTTTTCACCCTTAAGAAAAGACTAAAGAGCTAAACAATCACAAATTTCCGAATTATATAAAATTAACATACTCTTAACCTCAAATAAGTATTATTGCATTTATCATTTATATCATATCCTATAATTCCTGAATATAATATAATATGGATTTATCACCCTGGAAAAAGTTGAAAAGGAGTGGACATTTCAAAAGAAATATGAAAAAAGATATTTTTTCAACAGTCTCCACTATTTTGAACCTAACCTAACCTAAGCTGAAACTAAAAATCTCAACTATAACCAAGAAAATTTGCAGGTTATGTTTGAAAAAGGAGATAAATGCAGCACAAAAGAACTGATCTGTTGTAAAGTGCAGCTTCGAGACACTCTATGACACTATTCTGTTATTTCTGTTTCTTCATCCTTATGTCTGCGTTTCTTGAAGATGCTTGTTGATTCCTTATACGATAGTCGCCGAAAACCGATTTACAAGGTTGCCACACGTAGCAAAACTTAAGGGAAATCCAATGTATGTGCCGTATCAATATCAATAATCAAATTGCCTAGAAACAACACCACCAAGAACGACAACAAATACAGTATCCGCCAAAATAAACAGTACCGAAAATAAAAATGAAAATTAATTTTTAATTTCTGTAATGTAAGTGTTCAAAATGTTCACCATTTTGACGCAAACAAGCTTCATATCGATTTTGTAAGTCAATAAACATATTTATAAAAAGTGGTTGATGTAACTGCCGAAAAATATTTTGTATTCTTTCCCGTAGTTCGGCAATATTCGCCGGCGGATTTTCCGAGTGAAATATTTTGTCCTTCATTATGCCCCAAATGTATGCGTCAGATCAGGTGAATGAGAAGGATATTCGAAGTCTGTTCCCCGAGAAATTATTCTATTATCGAAATGTTGACGGAGTAAGTCTAAGGTGCGCACAGCTGTATGGCTCGCTCCACCATCTTGTTGGAACCATTGTGTGCGAAACTGTAGATTTCGTGCACGGCAAAAGTTATTTAGATCTCTCACAAAAGGTATAATAATTTTCTCTCTATAACGCCCTCGGTTGACAGTAAGTGGATTCTGATTATCATCTTCAACGAAATAAGGACCAATCATTCCATGACCAGATACCGCGCACCAAACGGTAACTCGAAGACTGTGGAGTGGTTTCTCTTTAATGACATCAGGAGGTTCAAATCCAAGGAATCTGGTTGTTTGTCGATTAATATAGCCGCTAAGATGAACGTGACTCTCGTCTGAAAACCATATGTTTTTCAAAAATTCGAGATCTTCGTAAATTAAACTCAACATGCGACTACAGTAAATTTCTCTTGCACGTTTGTCCGCAGCATTTAGTCGTTGTCCAACTTGAATACGGTATGGATAACCACCAATTGATTTGAACATGCGACGTAAAGACGTTTCACTAATGTTGAGTTTACATGCAGTTCTTACAAGACTTCTTTGAGGTGATTGCACAACTTGGTTAAAAACACGTCCTTCATTTTCGTTTCGTTAGTGCATACTGTTTTTCGACGACCTGAAGAACCTTTACGTTGACACAATACACTACCAGTGCGACGAAAGTTTTCAACAACAGCTAACATCACACTTTTACTAGGAGCTGCTTTATTAAATTTTTGTTGATATTTTATTGACACCTGTTCTAAGCTTGGACCATCATTACGACCTTTTCCGTATGAACGAAAATAATGCTCCACCAAAAACACTTTTTCTTCCATTGTTAGAACCATTTTTAAATCAAATTTAACTGCAGCGTACTATTAATATATCAACTAATGACAATTAAGTGAAATATGACAAATCCTTATTACATAAACAACTCCACAGCACTCTCTGTTTCGGTACTGTTTATTTTGGCGGATACCGTATTAAGGCAGGATTGGTATAAAGTTGTAATATGGCCCAATTTAATGGGTCAATAATTATTTTATATTTTATAATGAGTTACGTGTAGGTATTCACTATAATAAATTAAACTGAGCAATCAATAGAGTTGCAGTTTGAAATTTACCAGATATACATGTTTCCAAAAGTTTTACGTATCCCTGTAATAGGTAGTATAGCGAAACAGAAATCATATAGAAGCAAAAATATTATAAATTTGAAATATGGATAATATGGATAAGATGGATAAGACGACAGAACAACGTCTGTCGGGTCTGCTAGTGTTCACATAAATATTTGAAAAAATAAGTACTCTTCAATAGAAATTTTTTTTGTACAAATCAGTATTAGAATTTTCTACAGTTTTCTCGATTGCATCTGCACTTCTGGTTGAAACGACTAAAATTGAGTACCTGTTATATTATTCCAAATAAATAAAATAATTTTCAAGTACCTGTTTCTGCTATATTCAATGATTATGTTGTTATTCAAGCCTGAAAGTAAAAATACCAAATAATAATAACATTTTATTATTGAAACATAAATTTATAGCTGGGCGTCGTCAATGAAACAAAAAAAATATATTGCTATGAGACTTAAAAAAAAATTATGGAAAAAATACTGCAGGTTCTTACAAAACTGATTAATTATTAGGAGATAACAAAGCCAGTTCTCAGGACTTTGTTATCTGATGGAAATTAAGAAACGAGAAAAGATTAGATAAGGAAAGAAATTTAAGGGCGCCACTAATTTTGTTTCCTAAAACAAAATTAGAAAAAAAATCAAATAAATAAAATCAGCTAACTTTTAACCTTTGCTATCAACTCACATATAATTAAGTTAATTATTGAGATATTGAAAAGAAAACTGATGGTGGAGGTTTAATAAATAAAACTTTCACACAAAAAAAATATATATGAATAACTATATTGCTATAAAAGTTGAACCACTGAAAGTGTATAAAAACAAATATCTATAATTAAAAAAGGTTAGTAAAGCTTAAAATTAAATACAAAATGGTCATCAGATTTGTAACAATTGTAAAAATGATCTTTACAGAGATACAACCTCTTTATATTCTTCTGGTCTTGACGCGTTGGATGGATAGAACTGGTTTTTCCACCTTCTGACTTATAAAAAAAATTTTGTCTTCTGTTTCTTAAACGGGCCTTTGGGAAACTAGGCTCCAGAGAAATGTAGGTACCTCAGAAAAACTGTGCTCACAGAAACTAGTAGGTACTCCAGGAAACACACAGGAACTGTCCCCTTTGCAACTGTGTTCCAGGGAGCAGTATTCCCAGAAACTACTCCAAGATAGGTACTTCAGGAAACTATATCCCGGAAACTGTATCCCAGAAACTGTACTTCGGGAAACTATATCCCAGAACCTTGTATCCCAGAAACTGTTCCAATAAACTGTATTGCCAGAAACTTGTACAGTAATCCAGATTCTTATTAGGTAAAACGTCTGCAAATTTTAATTTGCAATTTCAGCAAAAATATAGTTTTTGGATTACTGCACAGTTCCACACTTGTTGGTTTGACGACAGACGATAAGAGAAGCCCTCTCGGTACGTTCTCCGTTCATATTTAAAGAAAGTTCAAAATTTTAAATTTCGCGGTATAATATCTCTAGAATATTGATTTTTGGTTAATGAATTTATTCCACCACAAATCACAAATGTGAAATAATTTATTAATTTTTCGATGGCAATATTTTTAGAAAATCGATGCATTCTATTCCACCAAAAATCAAAATTTTAAAGAAATTAATCTATGAATTTATCAACTGAAAGGTTGAACGCAAAGTTCACGTTTCATTATTTCCAAGAAACAAAATATGATTCCATAATTACTGTGAATAATTCTTACCGAAGTTTGATGAACTTTTATCAATTTTCATTTTGGGCATTTCAAGAGGTTGATGATAATCTTCACCTTCCTCATCATCTGAATCTGTTCCAGAGATTTCATTTTTTTTTAAATTTTTATTAATTTTTTTTTCTATTCCTAACTCAGAATGTATATGTCTAACAAATATGTTTGGTACTTCCTATTTTTCATTAGTTTTCTGTGATCAAAACCGACTTCTGCATGTGAATTTAAATTAGATTCTTGTTCAGCCTTCATTCTTGCTGTTGACAGGTCTCCTAAAATAATAAGACTGAGGGAAGAACGATTTTTCAAAGAATAAAATATGGTGCATCTGAAGGTCATGAGAAAAAGTTAAAATTCACAAATACATAAATATGTTTACCATATTATATTTCTCCTAACAATCTACATTCATAAATAGGCCAGCTTTCATCTGGTTGTTGGCTTTTAGATATTGCTGAACGCAATTTCAAACCAGTGATCGTAGGCCATCGACAGGAATCCTCACTCAGTACCCACTGTATGGGCACAGCAGCTACAATTTCTTCTGTTAGAAAATGAACGACTCGCCACATCTAGATCATAGAATTGAAATTCAGAAATTAAATGACACGAGAAAAAATCACTGATAGACACATTTTATCGGTTCATATTTCAAGTCCATGAACAAAATTTTACAAGATTGATACAAAATATACAGGGTGTACCAAGTTACCCTAGTACAAATGTGTATGCGAAAAAAGTTACAACCCTTCGAAGTTGTTACTCGAAATTTTTGAAGCATAATGAAAAATAGGCGGGGGGGGGGGGGGGGTTTAGGGGATCTCAACTCCCATAAATTGATAACGGAGTGCAAAAATTCTTTAATTTTTTTTTAAGATGCTCTAATCATAAGAAAGCCACTTGTCAACTTTCATTATAACATATCGAACAACTGTCGAAATATTTGAAAAAATCAATTTTTATTTGGTAACTTCGAAGGGTTGTAACTTTTTTCGCATACACATTTGTACTAGGGTAATTTGGGTTGGATCGAGTTATTTTTAGCCCCAAAACATGTGGTATGATTTATGACCTGCCTTTTTGTTACACCCTGTATATAAAGGATAAATCAAGTCTAGCTACTTAATTGATCTCAATATTATGAGAATTAAATAAATTAAAGACCTTTCTATCATTCAAAAACTAGTGATTCAGATGACAAGTGAATTGGAAATATAAGGAAAATCTAAAATATTCTATATGGAATATATAAAATGTATCCCAATAAAAATTTAGTTTTCATGCAAAAGAGGGAACACTATGTAACCACTATTCTGAGGAAAAGCAAGTAATTTTGTTGATACACTTTCTACAGGCCATAGAATAAAATCTGTTAAATCTTGAACCATAGATTACCGATAAACTTGAACTACAAAAATGCCAATAGCTGACGACTCGCAGGGAAGAGAGAAAAAATTTTCAACATTTGAAAATCTTTTACCATAAATGAATACTTACAGCAGAAACGGTGGAGCTTTACCATCACGTGACTGTTACTATACGTATATACGTATAGTAACGTATAGTACGTATAGTAACGTATATACGTATAGTAATGTATAGTACGTATAGTAACGTATATACGTATAGTAATGTATAGTACGTATAGTAACGTATATACGTATGGTAACAGTCACGTGATGGTAAAGCTCCACCGTTTCTACTGTATTTCATTCGATTTTCTTAGGATGTTGAATACATTAACAATACTATTATCTTCAAGTATACAAAATGAATCTTTATGTTTTTTGAAATGTATTGTGAAATATTTGTACTTTAGCAATTCATATTGAGTCCAAGACTTATCTGGTTCTGGACCTGCAGAATGCAAATGATCCTAAGAAAACTGATATGTTGGTCATCAGGGAGTTGAATTCTTAGGGTATCACCAATTTGGACAGGAGGAAACTTTTTTTTTTGAGGTTCGCAACATTTTTGTTGCTTGAAGTAGAAGATTATCTTTTGCAGCTACTCTTTTTAAAGAAATTAGCTCGTGTTGTTCAGTCAGTGCTTGAGATGAAGATGTGTTAGGTTGCGGATCATGCTCCAATGGTATTTTCATTATCCATGTCTGTTTCAATATGGTCACTACCCAAAATTCCCTCAACATAAGCTTCTAGCTGTTATTCGGTCTCAATGTTTGAAATTTGCTCGCGAGGGAGTGATGACGATGTTATACCCCTTTTTGGTTTAACGCCAAACAGGGCTTCATAAGGACTCTGGCGTATTCCTTCGTGATAAGTTGTGTTTTTGGCGAATTGGACAAACGGCAAACCTTCTGACCACTTGTTTGAATCATTGTCTTGCATCCAAGCAGTTAACATATTTTGTATGTCCTGATTGGCTCTTTCAACTGACTGTGACGAGGCTTTCCGTGCACTATTTGCGAATAGTTCAGATATGACTCGATTACTGAACTCTCTGCCATTATCCGAATGCAATAAAGCGGGAGCACGAAAATTTGGAGAAGGTGATATGCTACTTCTTCCGATCTCTTGCTTTTTAAAAGTCGTAACTGGACAAATTTGGTTAAATGATCTTGATATACCATTATAAACTTGTAATCGCTATCCCTGTGTGATTGCAAGTCTATCAAGTCGACTTGACATCTAGAGTTCAATTCGGAACTGAGCATTGGTGTCACAACAATACCTTTTTTAGCCGCAATATGTTTCATTTGACATTGTTTACACAAATTTAACTACAACATTACAACTTCATAAGTAATATTTTTGTATTTAACTTGCAATTCTTTAAGCATTCTTGTTCTTCCTCCATGGCCTGTTCTTACGTGAGTTTCAGCAAGTATTGTAAACAACTCATCATTAGTGACATAATACTGGATATTTGTTTCTCCTGGTTTTAATGGCACAATTAACTTTTGTTCATCACTAACTTTTAAAACGTTTTGACATTTTAAACGTCTGTAGTCCAAAGGTGTATTACACTTACTTTTAGCAGAACTTACTTCAGAAACGATTTTATAGTACTTTTATTGTGGAAAAATAAACAATTGTCTTCTCGTTTACTTACAATTAAGGCATGTAACTTTTCAAAAAACCTATCACGATTCACTGCAGTAGCCATTGAATACAAATTATAATTTCTAATAAGAAAATTAAATTAGGTTAGGGAGCGCTGTCAAACGTTGCGTTAGACTGACGAAGACAAAGCTAACTGAAACAAGGGGCTGGAACCGTCTAAAAACTTGTCGCGACCTGCAGTGTCCGAGATTCACCAGACCTCATTTGTGTTTGTCGACATATACCGGTGAAAGTCCGAATGTATAATAGAATTATGAAATGTTCGAACTTTCACCAAGGCATTTGACATTTGTCGACATCCACCGGCGAATGTTGACATTCACTACTTTCGGTCTTTCACGGTAACATAAATACTATTTACCTATTATCGTAAGATTACAAATTTATGTTAATAACAAAATATAAACAATGTGTAATAATTCAATATCTAGAGCAACTAAAATTCATTCTTCAAGAAATAAATTTATTTAAGCTAAGATAAATAGATAAAAAGTATTTCCATTGAATTAAATTCTCATACAATACTGTTATTGGAATCAGAGACTTTTGCTGTATTTGGAATGAGAGAATCGATTTAGATGTTGGTTGTAAACAAAGTGAGTTGTCAGTATAGCAGGTTATTATTTATCTAGTCTGTGAAATGATCAAAGCTTGAATTGGTGTGCAAATGAAACTTTCATTCATTGCAAATGAAAAAAGTTGGCTTGTGTTTTAGTACTGGGTTAAAGTTTTAATTAATCATATTTTCTGTTAAAGTATAATCTAAGCAGATAGTTGTTACATTATTGAAAAAAATTCAAATACAAAAAGTATTGATACCTACTTTGTTCAGTTCCTTATAGATAAATCTTCTATTATAACCAATTTCAATTTCTTGTTAAATTCTGTTATTCCAATATATTTATTCCTTACAGGAAAATTATTAAAAGGAAGTTATATAAAATGGAATTCTTCCACTGGGATTATTATATGTGAAATTTGTGGAAATCTTTACAAAAAGAAAGTTGAATATTTTTGTCATTTCTCTACTAATCATGGCTTAAAACAGAGGAAGATGTATAGAAGTAAATTCAACAAAATAAGAATCAATAATATTGAAACTGGAGCTCCTGAAAAAGAAACTATACAAGAAATACAGGACACAATAAATCTTCAACATCAGCTTAATGTTATTGATAATTTCAAGTCACCACTTGGAGGTGAAGTTAGTTTAAGTGAAAATATTTCTAAGTGTTCGAAATCTGACAAAAAGCCAATTGAATGTAACATTTGTTTGAAACGTTTTTTAAACACAGACCATTCAATTAAAAATTCAAGCTCCCCTACAGGAAAAAAATCATTCAAATGTGAAATTTGCCTAAAATCTTTTGCACTGAAAAGTACTTTAAAAACACATTCGCGTATTCATACAGGCGAAAAAATTTTCAAATGTAATATTTGTTCAAAATCTCATTCAACTGCTCAACAATTAAAGGTGCATACTCGAAGTCACACAGGCGACAAACCGTACAAATGCGTCATTTGCTCAAGACATTTTTCATGTAGAAGTAATTTAAATAAACACGTGCGTATCCATACAGGCGAAAAATCTTCAAAATGTGAAATTTGCCTAAAATCTTTTGCACTGAAATGTAATTTAGAAAGACATTTACGTATCCATTCAGGCGAAAAACCTTTCAAATGTGACATTTGCCCAAAATCTTTTGCACAAAAAAGTCATTTAAATACACATTTGCGTATCCATACAGGCGAAAAACCTTCGAAATGTGAAATTTGCCTAAAATCTTTTGCACTGAAATCTAATTTAAAAAGACATTTACGTATCCATTCAGGCGAAAAACCTTCGAAATGTGAAATTTGCCTAAAATCTTTTGCACTGAAATCTAATTTAGAAAGACATTTACGTATCCATACAGGCGAAAAACCTTTCAAATGTGACATTTGCCTAAAATCTTTTACACTGAAAAGATATTTAAAAATACATTTGCGTATCCATACAAGGGAAAAACCTTTCAAATGTGACATTTGCCCAAAATCTTTTGCACAGAAAAGTCATTTAAAAACACATTTGCGTAACCATACAGGCGAAAAACCTTCGAAATGTGAAATTTGCCTAAAATCTTTTGCACTGAAATCTAATTTAAATACACATTTACGTATCCATACAGGCGAAAAACCTTTCAAATGTGACATTTGCCTAAAATCTTTTGTACAGAAAATTATTTTGAAAAAACATTTGCGTATCCATACTGGCGGCAACCCTTGAAATGTGCAATTTGTTCAAAATGTTTTGCACAGAAAAGTAATTTAAATACACATTTGCGTATCCATACAGGCGAAAAACCTTCAAAATGTGAAATTTGCCTAAAATCTTTTGCACTGAAATGTAATTTAAAAAGACATTTACGTATCCATACAGGCGAAAAACCTTTCAAATGTGACATTTGCCTAAAATCTTTTGCACTGAAAAGTAATTTAAAATGACATTTACGTATCCATACAGGCGAAAAACCTTTCAGATGTGACATTTGAATAAAATATTTTGCACTGGAAAGTGATTTAAAAAAACATTTACGTATCCATACAAGCGAAAAACCTTTCAAATGTGACATTTGCCTAAAATCTGTTGCACTGAAAAGTAATTTAAAAAGACATTTACGTATTCATACAGGCGAAAAACCTTTCAGATGTGACATTTGCCTAAAATATTTTGCACTGGAAAGTGATTTAAACTTTCAAATGTGACATTTGCCTAAAATCTTTTTCACTGAAAAGTGATTTAAAAAGACATTTACGTACCCATACAGGCGAAAAACCTTTCAAATGTGACATTTTCCTTAAATCTTTTGCACTGAAAAGTGATTTAAAAAACATTCGCTCAACCATACAGGCGAAAAACCATTCAAATGTGATATTTGCTCGAGTCATCTCCGATTCAAAAGTAAGTTAGATGAACATATGCGTATCCATACTGGCGAAAAACGTTTCAAATGTGAAATTTGTTTAAAATCTTTTGCACTGAAATGTAATCTAAATACACATTTTCGTATCCATACAGGAGACAAACCTTTCAAATGTGGAATTTGCCTAAAATCTTTTGCACTGAAAATTTATGTAGTTAGACATTTGCATATTCATACAGGCGACAAACCTTTCAAATGTGAAATTTGCCTAAAATTTTTTGCACGGAAAAGTATGCTGAATATTCATTTGCATATCCATAAAAGTGAAAAATTGTTTAAATTGTGATGTTTGCTTGAAATCTATAAACACATTTGTTAGCTTATATTGAAGAAAAACCTGCGACTTTCACCCTGTTTATTAGAATATTTTAAAATATTGTAAATTAAAATCAAAAATCGATGTGTTTCAGGATTATTTCTTAAAATGGCCTGTTTAGCTAAAAATGAATTTGTTCCATACTTTACGGACACAGTGTTTCTTGATTTTTAAGGAAGAAATTCATTGATGGTTTTCGATCAATCTTCTTACCCATATATGAGGTGTGAAAGGAAAGTTGTGTTTTTTCTTCTAATTCTGCTACACCCTGTAGAAGTTATTATTATTTAAAATTGTAACGAATAAAAACAATATTTAAAAAAAAAAATTGTGCCCTCTAGCATTTATGTTATTAATCAGATTGTTTCAAATTTACAAATTTTCGATTGTGTAACAAAAGCTCTTTCAAACAAAATCAAGTTTATTGAAATCGGTCAAGTAGAACCGGAATTAAACACGTTTTTTCGTTACAACCCCTCTGTCCCCCACCCCTTATTTGAAGAGATAGACTAAAACTTGTCATGTAAAAAATATGCAGAATTTGTCAAGGAATCTGATTATAATATTTAATATGCCCCTTAATTGTGTAAATTTTGGAAAATTTAGAATTTTGAAAATTTTTAACTGTCAAATACGTCCTCTAGCGGTGCACCTACAATTCTGAAAATAATTTCAAGGCGTTTGTCGAGGCCACTTGTTTTGTATTGATTTAAAGATCCTATTTATCCCAAGCAACCAAAAAACTTCCACACGACGTCATAATTTAGACGTAATAACTTTATTTTGTGACGTCCCCATGACGCTCTCACGACGTGAATAAGTCACATGAACTTGACGTCACATTAAGACATTATATACAGTTCTAGTTTTAAAAAAAATTAGCAAATAAAAACATTTATCCACAACTATTAATTAATATATCTGTTGAATATGCGATTTTTATCAAGTAATGCCATACATTACCATATAGAATTGAATAATAATGACAGTTCGATGGAATAATATTTCTCAATCGTTGCGTCAAATTTGACAATTTGTAAATTTACTTGTCGTTGTATTTGTAGATATACTGTCAGTCGGTTTGTGAGTTATTTGGTGTGAACATTCTTAGAGTCCGTTTCAATAAGGAAGAAGCCACCTGAAGTTGGCGTACCGACCTGCGCATAAGTCAAAATCTGTCGAGCGATCGTTCCATGCCATTGGCGTTACAAGCGATGTTTCATGCCGACAGCAATTAAATTGTTGACATTTGAGGTTGTGTTTGAAACAATCATTTAGGTACTGTCGAATATTTTTCATTTTTGAATATTTTAAGTCGTTCTGCTAGTTTATTTGTGAGTGCTGTGTGTTTTATTTGATCTAAAACCATGCCTCCTACAAAACTGGTTGGTGTTAAAAGAAAAAATATCCACAGTGAAGGCCGACAGATTCTTAAAAACGTTGCAACTTTTATGGAGTCTGAAGCTGAACATGGAATCCAAATTCCTTTAAAAAATCATCGGTAAGTCAAATAAGAAAGTATAATAATCCAATATATTATTCAAGGCATTCAGATTGTTATAAAATATATGGAAAAGTATACATTACTTCAAAAATAATTGAATTCTGATAATAATTCATATAGTCTGCTGCACTTAGCAGTTATTTATTTGGTTCTAATACTTCTAATTTTGTGTCACCCTACAAAATGTGAAAACGTTACGCTACTAATTTAGATTAAAATATCAATTTTTAAATATGGCGCTAGTTTTGACATCAAGGTCGCGCATCGACTGCAACTTCAGGTGGCTTCTCCCTTATTGAAACGGACTCTATCTCCGGTATCATTAGAGAAATCAGATTTAGAAGATATGTCTTGTACACCGCCAGGCATTTTAAAATTAGCGGCTAGCGCTACAGAAAATCTCCTACCTAACAAGTCAAAAGGTAAATATGATGCGGTGTACAAATGTTTTATGGATTGGCAACTGGCACAAAAAATATCGTCTTTTTCTGAAAATGTTATCCTAGTGTATTTTGTTGAACTTAAGTAAATAAACATGAATGTATTGTGTATTAATAACGTTACCATTAATAAAAAATAATGTTCATTTGAAATATATTTTGGATTTTTTTAATAAACTTATATGTATATATGTAGTTGTGGATAAAGTATAGTATTCAACATGCGCATAATTGCTATTACCCTCTCAGATGTTACAACACTCGCCTCCGGCTCGTGTTGCAATTTCATCTTCGTGGGTAATAGCCATCATTATACGCTACATAAAGATTTTTACCGACTAACACTGAAATAGAAATACCTATCATTCGCAATTAAATAAAAAACTAGCTTTAGGAATATGTATAACGGTAAATAAGCAGACAAAGGAACTGGAAAAAAATTTCAAGGATTTAAACTAGATAATAATATTTCGAACCTTTGACGTGCTGCTATATACTTCTTCAAAAAAATTAAATGTCGACTTTTCATAAGAAAGATACTATACCATCTCCACTTGCATTTACTTGGTTAGTTAGGGCGGTATTACATTATCAAGATCTCATAAAATGTAGGTATACATTTAAAAAACTATTCAACAAAGATTTTATATTAAATCTTCGATAATGTAATACCGCCCTTAGGCTTACAGACTTTGTTATATAATATAGGAAGTGACTAACTAAACTTAGCCTAATGGTGTACTACATTATGGATTAAAATGTAGTAATGGAAATGATTTTTTTTGGGAGCACTGCAGCCTGTTGGCTTATTGTACTCTACTCCCACCTTTATTTCACCCACCCAGCCATTCCCGTACCCTCGAGTAGATGATATACAGATTGCGAAAATTACATCGGAACCCTCGGATTACACAAGTACGACAGAAAAACAGCTGAAAGAGAGAGAAAGAATAATTATAATGCGCGGTCATTAAGGCGTGTACTTTGTTTCACCTTAGGGGTGTATACTTATTTCCCGAGACTGGCCGAATGCTCATTGCCCCCCTATTTTAACCGCTGTTGCCAGAAGCGCAGATTAATTTGTACAAATGATATTTTTGTCTCGTTATCGTCGACTTTTTTTCGAAGTCATGCACAATAGGTGAAACAAAACACTTTCATCCGGAAACATTGTCTTTTACAGAGAGAATTCACATTTAAACTGCTATTCCTAGGTCTTTTCGCTACAAACGTTGATCACGTTGGAAGCGCATGCCATTGTATTTGAAAATAAAACATTTACAATATGGCTTCATTAACATACTTAACCAGCGAAAAAGTACAAATTGTAAGATGGTATTTTGGAGGTCATTCGGCTAATGCAATCGTTAATATGTTTATTGCGGCTTTTGAAAATCGCCCAATTCCTTCAAAGTCAACAATTGTGAAAATATGTTGACAAAAATGAATTTTAAGATGTACAGGTTACGTAATAACGATTGTATTTTTTCATTTCTTTAACACCCTCACTCCTTCCATGTTGGGAGCATACTGAATACCACCAACTAGTGAATTCTCTCTGTAAAGGACCATTCGGCCAGTCTCGAGAAATAAGTATATACCCCTAAGATGAAACAAAGTGATGACCGCGCACAATTATTCTTTCTCTCTCTTTCATTTATCCTTGTCGTATTTGTGTAATCCGAGGCGAGGGTTCCGATGTAATTTTCGCAATCTGTAGGTCAACTGAATGCACATAGACAAATTATTATTTTCTCTATGTGAATGCATGCCTCATGCTTCAGGCAGCACGTTGGCCTCTCCGAAGATTGTCTGTCTCCTTGAGTCCAATGCCTCCCAGTCGGACAAAATATGGGCTACGGTCTCGGTCTCCATGCCACAAAGTCTTGTAATGAACCAGATTAATAAATAAATCCATTTCGAAATTATACAAATTATCAACAAATGTGACAAAGTCAAGTGCAACGCTGAATAAGCAGTATGTGATTAATTAAGGTTACACGACAAATTAATAACAATAATATTACATCAGTTTGAGCTTGAAGTAATATTATATATTTGGTATTATATCGGTTGGGATTCATTCCTATTTGGATTCATATGCAATTCCTATTTGAATTCCATATTAATTCTTAGTAAGGTTTAATTGATTATATTATTAATTAGTTAATAGTAATAGTATTGTAATCTTTAAGTATGTATAGTAACCAATAAATACAAGTATAGTTTCCCAGTGAACCAGAGAGTTTTATTCAACATAAATGGACCCCCAGGACCAAGGGGCGTCCACACACCCAATGTGGACACTCATTTAATACATGGCGATCCTGCAAATAAGTTATTAAGGTACGGTTTCGCTGGTGCGATTCATACGACTGCGACTGCGATTGCGAATGGAAGTGTTTCGGTGAAACGTCTAGAAGTGCGACAGGAACAGTTTTAAAATGATAGAAGGCAAGAGAGGTAGAATGGATGACGTCGATCTTCTGACTCTTGTCTTGTTAGAAGAAGAGGAAGATGATGAATATTTATTACAACACAGACTATTGCGAAAAAGATGCAAGACACATGTAATATTCCGGAGACGTGTAGAAGAAGGCAGCTTTAATCTTCTTATAAATGCCCATTTAAAAGAAGATGAAAAGAAATTTAGAGACTTTTTTCGATTAAATCTAGCAAGATTTCGTCGTTGTTCGCTGAAAACGAGCCATTTTTCCCTTGCGACTGCGACTTGACTGGTCTGTCTAGCAGTCGGGACGCAACGGCTGCGACTCGATCACAGTCGCGTTCAGTAAACATACAATATCATTGAAGCAGTCGTTTGCGATTAGTCGCAGTCGCAATCGCACCAGCGAAACCGTACCTTTAATGGCAACGACTCTGCAAACGAAGAATAAATAGTAACAATGAGAGGCCGAGCAACCAAACAAGATTTGTAAGAGAATGGAGTAGTTAACAGCAATTTCATCGTCCAGGAGGAGGAAGTAAAGGCAGACTTAGAGGTGAAGACACTCATTTATATAATTGTGGTAGTATTGGTGCTACAATTCACGTGGTCTGTATACAAGACCTACAGAAGGCAGATGAAGAGAGAAATTAGAAGAAACCTATACAGCAGAGTACGCTACAAATTTAGGATGGGTGAAAAATTTTGTAAACATTAAGTGTGTATCATTTGTTTTTATCAATTTTATCAATTTTTTTTCTTCTATTTATGATAGTGATTTATTTTGCACTTTATTTTAAATGTCCTCTGGTGATTTAGTAAATTGGGATCAGTTTGTGAATCAATTAGATTTAATTTTAAAAAAAGTAGTTAAAATTATAAGCAAAAGGGTTTTAAAGGAAGAAGTACAACTCAAGAAATTCAATTAGATAGTATCAGTAATTTAACTAAGTTTTATAATAAATTTTCTATATTAGTTAATAAAAATTGGGTTAAGTTAGATAAAACTCAGAAAAGTTCATTTTTTAAGTATTTTTATATAATTGAATAGATGAGGCTTTTACTTGATGAAGATTCATACTTAACTATGAAATAAAACAATAAAATTTTTTGTTTAAACCTTCATTACAATTGAACTATGTTCAAATACAATTTGTGACGCGTTTCGCTACACAGTAGCTTTCTCAAACGAATGGAGGTATACTTTAACTATTGCCAGTGTGATGACCATAAAATAAAGCAATGTTGTCAGATATATTTTCTAAAATTGTTAGGCACAAATGTTCCTCTTACTTCAGTAAACTGTTAGTTCGTGATGTTATAAAAAAGCTAGTTTGGAAATTTTTTTTAAAAAATACATAATGTAAATTTATTAGTAAACATTAAAATAAGTCGCTTGAAATTACTGAAAAAAGAAAAATTAATTAAAACCACTTTTTATATATTACTATATTTAAGAAAATTTTGAAGAGATGGCAACGTAGTTGCACGTGCAGTCATCAACTGCAGTATTCATCGTAATATAACGAAATAACCGAAGTAAACTCAGTTGGACGATTTTCGCAGAAAAAATTCTACGGTCTTGAGGGTGTTCGGGAGGTTGTGTTGTGGTTCGGCTTATAATCCATTAGTATCATTCAGTGTCGGGTGTGAATTTTGTTTTAAAGAAATATTTAATATAATATCTATTTCTTGGTTGAGTGAGTTTAGTGAATTGTTATAGGTATTTATAGGAAAGTGTAGGTGATCTAGTGTAGAAAGGTATCATTAATATAATACCTTTTTGATGGTGTAGTGGTTAGGTCGCGTCAGTGAATTGATATTAATATAATATTCATTTGTTCGTAGACGTTGGGGTGAGTTTTATAATATAATTAATTAGAATGGCATTTTGGAGACCATTTGAAACAACAGTCCAAGATGATGCGCGGGATTATTGAATTGTGGATTTAAATATACCTAAGAAGTTAGATAATCGAATGGTAATAATGGAATCTCGGCGTATCGCTGAACTTAGACAGGAGTATTTGCGCAAAATAAAAGGGTACCGTGATTCAAATAGAACTATAATTTGTTTAGACGAAACTTGGTTTGATACGCATGATGTTGTCAAGTGTTTATTCATTTATTTGTTATTCAAACAATCCTTACGGTTTTATTACATGAATAAATATATAAAATAAAATACATTTTAACTTAATATGTAAGAAAATAGTAGTAATGGTAATTATATTATAATTAAAACTGTATGAGGATATACACCCACCTTTAAAATATGGTTGGGTTGACGATACAAAAAACTGTTCTCTAGATACTACGTGTTCTAGAGGAAAACGCGTAATTATTGTATTACAAATTTTATGAATTTTGTATGCAGGTTAACTTTTTTCATTCAAATTTAGTAGATTAACATTATTTCACAATATTCGCATTTATAAAAAATTTATATGCACGCCATTGGGCGGCTTTTTCCTTCAAAGGGATTAAAAATATGGTTCATCACATTAACTTTGGAAGAACTATATCATGAAAAGTTTTTAATTTATACAGTGCATTGATAAGGAATTTTACGGATAAAAGTATTATAATCTATTTACTTGGAAATAAAAATCAAAAAATATGGGATTCTTTCTTTGAAGATTTTATATCTAGCCTTCAAGAACTTTCAACTGTAGGAATGACACATAGTAATGTTCACTACTCTATTAAAATGCACAGCTTTGTGGCAATTACATAGATAGGAGGATGGTTCTAATTAGCACCAATTCTGCTAAACGACGTTTTCTGCGATGGTAGATGAAAATCATCACATGGGCATTTCTCCTTTGTTACAGTTAAACATTGCACGTGTCTCTTTATTTCCCATTGACTACATGCATTCAGTCTGCCTTGGAGTTATAAAGAACCTTCTGAACACTTGGGTAGGTGGTAACCTTAAAGTCCGGTTAGCCTCTAGATCTACTAAAGTATTGTCGCAAAACGTATTGTCGTTAATTCATTGGCTTGGGGCCACGCTACGCAACCGCACAGTAGAGGCTGCATAGAAGGAACATGTGGCTAAAATGGTCGTCGACAGGGGATATCCACAAGGGGGCGTCCTCAGGGACATAATGCAAAGGGCACTGAATAGGGTACAGGGGTGGTGCAACGACCACGGACTTGCAGTTAATCCTGCCAAGGCTGAGGTAATAGCTTTCACAAAAAGAGGGGTATAAGACCTGATGGTCTGCACCTTGGTGAAGTGCCACTTCCAGTGGTTGAACAAGTGAAATATCTGGGAGTGATCCTGGATAAGTCGCTGATATGGAAGGCTCACCTTGATAGACGCCTGGGCAAGGTGACTAACACGTACTGGGCCTGTAGGAGAGCCATTGGTCCGAAATGGGGACTAACCCTCAAGACGATCTTGTGGTTCTATAAAGTGATCATGCTGCCGATGCTCACATACGCGGCTCTGATCTGGTGGTTAAGGGTAACCCTGGTCACAACTGGCACGCCTAAAAAGGGTGGTCGGTTTGGGGGCAACTGGCTGCATGAAAACTACACCAACTGCTGCGTTGGATGTCATTCTTAGACTTCGGTCTTTTCACCATGTAATCGAAGCTGAGGCATTCCTACGCTTGAAAAGTTTGGGATATGTACGAAACGAGCAAGGGTGCAGGCACTCAATAAGCTCAGGATTCTGGGAGATGTCCCAGTTCTGGCTCGAGCGGCTGATGTCTGCCTGCGCAGTTACTCCTTAGTAACCCCCTATAGGATGAAAATCCGGAATAGAGAATTCTGTGAAAGAGAGGGAAATTCACTGCCTCATGGGATCGTCTGGTACACAGATGTCTCATGCTCTAGCGATAGTGCGGGGGCTGAAATTTACTCCAGGAACCCAAGGACACAGGTCTGTGTTCCATTGGGCTAGGGTGTGTCTGCATATCAAGCTGAGGTATACACTATTCTTGGAATGTGCGCAGATAAACCTAGACAGAGTTTATACGCACCGACGCATACCCATATACACCGACAGTCAGGCGGTAATCAAGGCCCTGAGCGGAACACGGCTAGAATGGATTCCGGCCCACTCTGGTTTTGAAGGCAATGAAGGGGTGGACGCGCTGGCTGTGGAAGGGGCGGCTACACCTTTTAACGGCCCGGGCCCGACCTTAGACATCACAAAACAAACAATCCGTAAGGTGACGAGGAACTCATTGACGAAAATGCCAACTCGCACAAGTACGAGGTAGAAAATGGAATCAAACACTTCAAAGCCTCGTTTGTTAATTCCGGGTATTCTGTTTTTCTTTTTAATCAAAACGTATCCAAATTTTCAGACTTGAATTCCAAGTGTAACATCCCATCGGCAGATAGTTCCAGCAGATTCTCTTTGAGCTTAGTTGCTAAATTTTCCTCGTTTATAGCTGCATTTAAAAACGGATTTAAGATCCATCTTTGCCCAGTGTTATCGGATATCTCTTGCAGTGAGAAGTAATGACACAATAAATTCTTTCTTCAAATTATGTAACACCATTTTCATACCAGATATACAGTAGAAACGGTGGAGCTTTACCATCACGTGACTGTTACCATACGTATATACGTTACTATACGTACTATACGTTACTATACGTATAGTAACAGTCACGTGATGGTAAAGCTCCACCGTTTCTACTTGTATATGAGTTGATGTTGATCTCGCTTCCGACTTCTTCAATGAAAGACTGTGTGGACGAAAATGAATCAAAGATGATGACCACAATTCAATTTTTTTTATACAGCCATTGTGTTTGTCTTTTGCTGTAATGACATTTTCATCACACCCTTTGAGACTTTTATTCAAGTTATTTAAAGCTTCAAATAAGTCAGAAAGAAAAGCCAATTTTAAAAGGAATTCCGGGTCAGAAAGTCCCCGGACCCCGCGTCGGGTTGCGTTCGTAAATTCATTCAAATAAACTCATGACGGCATTTTTAATTTTAACGCTGAGCTCGTAATTATTGTAAACTAAAACCCAAATCGTAAATTTGAACCACAAACGTAAATATTATCTTGGGACATTTGTACAATAAGCACAATATTATATTTTGTTGTTTACGAGGCATTTATTGCGTCTATTATACCTATTCACTTATCGATACTCACCTACAAAGAAATATAAAATATACTATGTTGTTCTGTAAGTGTAAGAAAAATAATTTCGATAGCGGCGCCCCTTTTGCCTTGGCGCCTGTGTGCGCCGGAAACTTCGCACACACGGGCGGCGCGGCCCTGCAGGTCAGTACTTTGCCTTCTGATAACCACCTATTCTCTGTATGGTAAAGCAAATTGCGGTGTAGTGTCCCCATATCTTCACAAATGATTCGAAACAATCGAGTCTGCAACGCTTTTCCTTTAATAGAATTTACGATGTTAATAATAATATTAAGAACTTGGCCGTATTCTTACGGTAAGGATTTGGCTGCAAGAGCTTGGCGATGGAGAAAACAATGCATACAACAAGGGTTTGGCATCCGTTCTTTCAGTCTAGGAATAAATCTACTCTTCGCACCAGTCATGGCTTTTGCTCCGTCACTACAAATAGCAATACATTTTTGTGCCCAATCGATATTCATATCGTGCGTAGCTTCAAGCATTGACCTGTAGTATTTTTGGGAAGTGCCCTGCAAAATAGTATTTCTTCCATTATTATTTCATTGGATTCAAAAGGCACAAAAGCTACAAATTGCGCACAACTCGCAATATCCGTTGATTCATCAAATTGCAAGGATACAAAAGAACTTGCCCTTATATAAGAAGTGCTTTCATAATCTATGGAATAGGTGAGGAGCGAAAACCATAGAGATAACAGACAGTGTACTTGTCAGTCAGACGACGCGACGGGGTAAACGCCTAGGGCATGGAGACTAGATATAAGGAGCACAAACTTGTATAGGAAAAATGTCGAAAAAGTGTCCAGTGGTAAGGAACAAATAGTAGATGGCGCGAGAGTAGCTAGCGATTAAAATTACAGAGTGAAGTTTGCTGAACAAGTTAACCTAACAAAAAATGAAAATAGTGTTTATTTTTATAGAAGTTTTTATAAAAATTTACAATGTGAAAAACGTGTGTCGTGAAAAGTTGTCCAACTAGAAGTGAAGTTAAAAATAAAAAAAAATTACACACCCCAGCCCCTGTCTTATTTTCGAGCAACAGTAAGTGGTTGATGTAGGACTCTCGGGTTAGGTTTATTGTTTTCATTACTATTTTGCAACACAATTGCCTATATAATGATATTGAAGAAACTTACCTTTAACCAAACATAGCACCAGCTACGGGAAATACTTATTTTTTCCTTGAAATTTGCTAAAACCAAGCATAAAAGGTAACCGAATGAAAATAAACAAACCCTCCACTTACATAACCTAAAATTTAACACGTCAAACATGATTTTAATTGCTAGCTTCCCCAGCGCCACCACAATTTTCCTAATTTCGACGGACACTTTTTAAAAACAGAGTTTGTGCTCCTTATATCTAGTCTCCATGGCCTAGGGAGAAATCAGCTTGAACAATTTGGACGCTCCCTACCGATTTGTAGATCGACACAGTCAAAATTTGATTTTAACATTGAAATCTGTTGTTTAATTTAAGTTGATTGCAGAAAAACACTTATCGAGGAATGTTTTTACTTTTAACATTATTACCAATGGAATTTGAAAATCTTGTGTTGATGGAAACTGGAAATCACGCAAACACAATAATTACAAACGTTGTTCAAAAATAAGTTATACTGGTGGAAATGTTAATTTGCGTCAGACTACTTGATTTCTGTTTTATTATTGGAAAATCGAACTTACATTCATATGTGCTACTTTATTTTTATAGCAAAATTTTTTTTTTTGAATTTTTGTGTTAAATTTCTTGGTCTTGCTTTTCTCATCACTAGGGTACAGCGTATAATATGTACAGTTTTTTATGTATATTGGTGCTTAACTTAAATATTTAATTATTTATCGATTGATTGTAATAATTATGGAAATTTCTATCAAAATGAATAAATATTTGCTCACACAGGCTTGAAATTCATGATAAGGTTATATCTTTGATCTAAATTCTAGAATACATTTTAAGATAACATTGTATTTATTAATTATTACAATACCATGTTTAAAAAATATAATTAGGTGGATATGTATAATTTTACGTTGATAACAATAATTTTAATATTATCATTCTTCAGAAAAAAATTCGATAGCTATCGTTCGAAGCAAGATTGAATTGCTAAGTAAATTGTGTTTTATTTAAGCGATAGAATAAATTAAAATAAACGTATTTCTATGTAACGGATACTAATATTAATCAGTTATTCTCACAGTTTATATCAACAAGCTTGAAGCTCTATTTAATGTGATTCGAATCTCGACCGACTTAACAAAGCACTAATGCTGCGTTTGAAATTTAAGCAAGCCTTTCGTAAGTTGCTCTTAAGTTTAAAAAGAACTTAAGTTTTTCGCGTGTTGCACCGCTGCAGCTTATAAGCATTACTGTATTGGATGATATCACCCTTGGATATTTTGGTAGATTATAGGTGTGGAAGGGCCTCTGAATAGGTGGTGTTGCTGGTCACTTGGAGGATCATCTCAAGAGGAATGAAACAACTACTTCTAGCACTGGGATATGTTCGATTTATTTACTAAATACATTACATTACTTACTAAACTAATACTATGCATAAGTACCTAGCCGTATAGCATACTTATACGTAATGGTTAATAATTACTAGTAGGTGACTATTCAACTATATAGAATAGTCTTCTTCAAATATTCTACATCGACTTATTCCCTGATCAATACTGAATGTATATTTATATAACCGGTCAAGTTCGAGCAAAACAGATAAACATATAATTGTTTTTGTCTTGCACCACGCTTTGAACTTGACAATAACCTTCTTTATTTATATTTATATAATAATGAAATGTTCGTACGTTTTGTTGAAATAAGATCAAGGGAATTTAATTCTTATTTTAAATATTTATTATTATATTGGGCCAAAAGACATCACATTATTTAAGTAAAGAACCGCTTAACGCATTGCCTATAGATGTGAATAAAATCAATTTGCACTGTTTCACAATAAAATAACAGTATGCAGCAAGGTATCTTTGAGGATTAAAAAGCCGAAAAGATAAAAAAGCCATAAATCGTTTTTAGGGTTGACCTACGCACTAGCGACCAATTGATTCTCATTCGTGAAATGTAGCTTACAATTATTGGTCTATGAAAAATTTAATGGAATTGTTAGTCCACATGGAGTGTTAAAGTCCCAGAGTAGTTTAGTTCATTTCTGTTATTCATGAGATATTGTGTTCTTAGATGTTGCTGTGATTGAGATTTTATTTTATTGACTTAAACTATTTTGTCGGTAATAATCCAAATTATGGCTTTTTGGCGACCATTCGAAGAGAAAGATATTGTTATAGGCTCCGAACAATGAATACCATCCCTTGAAGACAGAAGAAGGTACCTAAGACTGACATACGCGCTAACATGTAATGCTGATTCTAAAAACCAAACGTATCAAATTACAAATAACGATAAACTACTGACCCTGTATGACAAAAAAAAGAAAATACCAAAACCATTTTATAACAGAGTACGATCACATTTACTATTCCTTAACCTATCCCTACCCATTTGTATATCCCCAACTTACGATCCCTTCTCCCCCCCGCCATGGACTGTGAAAACACCAAAAATCACCACGAGATTAAACGAGTTTAGCAAATATACAACCAGTCATCAACTGATATTACAAAATCCCAAGATTATCTTAAGTCAATACAACGAATTTACTCAAATTTACACAGATGCATCAAAATCTGATGAAGGAGTAGGAGCAGCAGTGATATTACCAAAAACAAGGAAAACCTACACATTACCATTCGAATGCAGTGTCTACACAGCCGAACTATATGCATTATATGGTGCTATCACTGAAATAAATAGCTCCCAAAGAGAGAAAGCTGTCATACTCACCGACTCCCTTAGCTCACTACAAACAATAAACCAGACCTACCCTACTAACATCATAGCAGCGAAAATTCAAAGGGCACTACTAGAAAGACAAAATAAAGACAAAAAAATTGGTTTTTATTTGGGTTCCTTCTCATATCGGAATATCAGGCAATGAAGAGGCGGACAAATGTGCTCGTGAAGCACGAAACGCAAAGGATTCCATTATAGTAACGGACATTGTAAATAGTGATGCAAAAACTCTTATTAAATCAAAAGTGCAAAGTGCGTGGCAATCTCGATGAAACAACTCGACATCACATCTGAAAAAAATGAAGCCAACAGTGAGGTCGTGGCCAGATCTACCTGTGAATCGTAGATAGTAACACGTCTCAGACTCGAGCACACAAATTTTACTCATTCATACCTTATTACGAAAGATCGCGAACCGATATGTGAAGAGTGTGGAATAAAACAAACGGTAAAACATTTTATGACTGACTGCCCCAAATTCAACTCAAAAAGAGCAAAACACAAGATTACCACATCATTAGACCAAGCACTTGGACCAAGCTGTTCTTACAATAACATTATAATGTTTCTAAATGAAATTAATATTGTTAGCAAAATTTAAAAGACTAAGTTTGATACACTGCCCCTCGCTATAATGACTCTCTGGGGCGATAAAAATAAAATAAAAAAAATGAATATACTAGAAGAGTAAACAGACGTATGCCAACATAAACAATGTTTAATTCTATTTATTTATTCTGCTTAATTCCATGTCACAGTGAATAAAATAAGTTGTTTGATTGTTGTATGTATAAAACATGAATATCTTATTGTTAAAATCGTTTACCAAAGGTTTTGAAATTTCTGAAAGGGGAGAGTAGGGATTTGGTACGATATACAGAAATTTGGATGTTCTAGTTGCCATCTACGCAAAAAAATATGCAAAATATGCATAGGCAACTGAAATAAGTTAATAATGAGTCAAAGCATGGAGCTGCTGAAGAAATACATAATTGACAAAAGTTTGAAAAAAATCTATTATTACAGTTAGTGAAACTTTTATTGATTGGAAAAAGAGAGTACAGAAATCGGTAGTGCGTTGGGATCCTGCAATAAAGAAAAATTTGTCTGAACCCAGTTCTGCTTCTGCTTACAGATTTCTTTTTGTCGCCGACAAATTGTGAAATGGTGCACATTAATTTCACTCAACTATCCATGGCAACAACACTGAAAAAATCTAGTAACTTTTAAGGTTTTGCTTTATATCGAGTGACAGTTAGCTTTCGCCCGTCTCAAATGTGATCGGTTAACCTATAAATACAAAGAAAACAACAAACTTCAGATCGAGTGGAAAACATTCAACGAGTTACGAACGTGTCCAAGGGTCACAGAACCTGATCCGCGAACACTGAATTTTAAATCCGGAGGGTGTTTTTTTTTCACCGCGAACATTCAAATTTTAAGTGCGTATGCGAAGTCTCTCCGAATGCGTCCGGGATGGGGTCCCCGAAAATACCGATAGTTTAAAACCTCATGGGTCCTAACGTCAAAGATGTGTAGATGACCAAAATCGGTACAACGCGGCAAAACCGCATGTACAGCAGTAAAGTTAAAAACATCGTCATTTGAAGTTGAGTCGTGCTACCGAACGCCTCGAATTTGTTCGATACATAACCGTGTTTCTCAAGTCTTGGGTAACGCGTTTAATTGATAGCTTTGTTAGTTCTTGTACGCAGTTGTCAACATACAGATTGCGTAAAGTACATACGAACCGTCTGGATTACACAAGTACGACAGAAAAACAGCTGAAAGAGAGAGAAAGAATAATTATGCGTGGTCATTAAGGCGTGTACTTTGTTTCACCTTAGGGGTGTATACTTATTTCCCGAGACTGGCCGAATGCTCATTGCCCCCCTATTTTAACCGCTGTTGCCAGAAGCGCAGATTAATTTGTACAAATGATATTTTTGTCTCGTTATCGTTGACTTTTTTTCGAGGGTGAAAATACAGCACGTTTGTGCCAGCATTACGCCAAATAATCTTAGAGATATGAGATCAAATCTTTATCACAGATTTGGTTATTGTCTGGCACAGGCAGGTGGTTTATTTGAGCACTTAATTCATTAAAATTATGTTTACCTTTAGAATGGATTTTTATTTTTATTTTTTCAGGAAGTTTATATTTTATGTTTAGAATAGGTGTAGGTACCTACCTACTTATTTTATTTTTTCAATTTAATTTATTAATGGAAGGGATTTTTAGTTTATTAATTATGGTTCTCTCAAGAAATGCTGTTTTATTTTCAAGTTACAATGGCTAAAATAATATCCTATTGTAGTTAGAAATTGTCAACTTGGTCTGAAATGATCATGTTGACAAAAATGAATTTTAAGATGTACAGGTTACGTAATAACGATTGTATTTTTTTATTTCTTTAACACCCTCACTCCTTCCATGTTGGGAGCATACTGAATATCTCCAACTAGTGAATTCTCTCTGTAATGGACCATTCGGCCAGTCTCGGGAAATAAGTATACACCCCTAAGATGAAACAGTGTGACAGTGATGACCGCGCACAATTATTATTTTTCTCTCTTTCATATATCCTTGTTGTACTTGTGTAAACCGAGGCCTGGGTTCCAAAGTAATTTACGCAATCTGTATATCATACATCGTTTTTATTTTTCCTATAAACACACATAGGTACCTACGTTAAATATATCAACCACATGAATGAAGTAACCCAGCTACCACGGGATATGCGATGTTTTTGGAATTGACGATTGGCCGATTGCCGGCTTCACTTGGCGCACAGGGTTGCAGTTCCATAGCCCATGAGATAATACACTAACTCTTACAATGACTGGTTTGGTAGGTACTGTTTAAAGTATATATAATTTCTAGAAGGTACTATTTGTGTATATATATTTAGTCACTGTAAATATTGAATCCATTGTTTTTTTTTATATAAATATATAGGAATTTAGTACTGTGCTTGTATATTGTCCGGCCCTGTATATATTTGAAAATATAGCAAATCAATAAAACCAGTGTTTTCTTAATGTCCTGTAGTGTAATCATCTAAGAGCTATAGTGTTATAAAAGTGTTTAATTTAACGAGACCCCTGGAATTTTCCGTAACCTCCATCTGAGGCTATCTGGAACTCATCTTGGCGTTAAGGGTCAAGGGACCGTGGAGCAAACCACGTGAAAAATCTGGCGCACAAGCATCTATTTAACAGCAATTTGCATCGAGGGTGTCCAAAGTGACGTACTAGTGGTAAGAACCTGTACGAGGTGGAAAAACACGTCACAACAGCAAAAAAAAATATGGGCACATAGGTCGTGTGATTTCAAAAAAAATAGCGTTTAGTGCAATAGCAAATTCAATCGTGAATATGTGCAAAAAAAATCGCAAAAGTGCAAAAAACGGTTTTTTGCTTTTAAAATAAAAACTACAACTCCTCAAAGAAAAAGTTGAATGAGAAAGTTGTATATATCAAAAATACCTATAATTTAATCTTTGGTTTATGAAAATCGGTCCATAATTTTTCGAGAAAAACGGGAAAACCCACCGAAAAAAGCGTTTTTTATTTTTTGTAAAAAAAAATTCATTTTTCAATCAATCCACTTGAAACTTTGAAAAAATGTAGATGCAAGTAAGCCGAAAATCATGCTTTTTTCGAAAATTAAAAAAAAAAATTTCTTTTGAGTTATTACAATTTTCCGAAGAAAGGGTTTTTTGGCAAATGGGCTCTTCCTGCCCTTGGGGTGGTCCTATACAGAGTTCATCGGAAGCTTATTTTATTCGTGAAGACTTGTACTATAATCTTATTAATTAATTACATTGTTTATATATAATTTTAGAGTCGAAAAATGCATTGCGAAATAATGCAAAATTTACAGACTGGTTTTTTGATAATAACTTTTTCATTTTTTATGGCATTCGATTTGCAGTTGCAGAACTTAATAGTGCTCACAATTTGCAAAAAAAAATTTTGTAGGACTTCAGGGAGCAGATCTACGCATCAAGAAATGGAAATTATAGAAAGTGAACCAGACAGTGACGAAGATTCTCACACAAAAAAAAAGAAGATTGTTGGATCAAGAGTAAAACAAAACTAAAATGTAATTATATAAATTAAAATCTCTTTTATATAATATGACAAACAATAGTTAAATTATTGATTATGACAGCTACGTTTTTTGTACAGTGACAAAAATAAAACAATAAATCTATATTTCCTGGGTTTTTTGCCCACTTTCCCAAATGAAAATACAATCTTTGCATTAGTCTAGTCGTGTAAGCGTAATCAATTTTGAACGCGCGATTACGGTTTTCAGATGGTTACTTGAGAGCCGACGGCGCTCCCCTCACTCCAGCGCCACTCTGGCTCTGCTGCGCTCGGACGTATACGATTTTAAGATTATTTTGCCGTAAGAAGGAAGTCGATGCCATGTAAAGTACGCCGTCAGTAAATTTTTGAAAAAAAAAATTATCTCGGCTCCCCGAAGTCCTACAAATTTTATTTTTTTTTGCAAAATGTTAGTTTTAAAGAGCACTATTAAGCTCTGCAACTGCTAATCGAATTCCATAAAAAATAAAAAAGTTATTATCAACCAGTCTATAAATTTTGCATTATTTCGCAATACATTTTTCGACGCTAAAATTATATATATTCAATGTAATTCATTAATAAGATTATAGTACAAGTCTTCACGAATAAAATAAGCTTCCGATGAACTCTATAGGACCACCCCAAGGGCAGGAAGAGCCCATTTGCCAAACCTTTTTTTTCGCAAAATTGTAATAAATAAAAAAAAAATTTTTCAATTTTTGAAAAAAGCATGATTTTCGGCTTACTTACATCTACATTTTTTCAAAGTTTCAAGTGGATTGATGGAAAAATGAATTTTTTATTACAAAAAATATAAAACGCTATTTTCGGTGAGTTTTTCCGTTTTTCTCTGAAAGTTATGAACCAATTTTCATAAACCAAAGATTAAATGATAGATATTTTTAATATCTACAACTTTCTCATTCAACTTTTTCTTTTGGGAGTTGTAGTTTTTTTTTAAACGCAAAAAACCGTTTTTTGCACTTTTGCGAATTTTTTTGCACATGTTCACGATTGAATTTGCTAGTGCATTAAACGCTATCTTTTTGAAATCGTACGACCTATGTGCCCATATTTTTTTTTTGTTGTTTACAATTCGTTTTTGAATATTTCCCTATTGATTGGACTATACGTTACCCTATTTCGCAAACCTCGTATCTCCAAAATCTAAAATTTTCTGTTGATATTGTAATAATAATGTTCTGAGCTTTCATATCATGATGTTTTTCGTAGTTACAAGGTTTTCTAAGTACCGTTACCATGGTCGGAGTTCGGAGCTTTTCCAATTCTGGAATTAATGCTTTAAAAATAGAATTGGAGTTATGAAATTTTCGAGTAGCGTTCGCTCAGTGCCATGCTGGTAGATTTCGCAAAAAACAGGATCTCGATAAATTCTGGAGTTACGTGGTTTGCGAATTAGGGTAACGTATAGTTATATCACAAGTGGTGAATATTCAAAACAACATAATAAGTACCTCGAGTGGTGTATGGTCAGATTATATACCGAAAAAGACGAAATCATACAACGAAAAAGAAGATTTTCAAAATAATTTATGTAGCTAGATAATAATTTATATTTTTATTAGGAAAAACGGGCAGAACGAAGCGAAACCTAAACATGTTAATTAACAAAAATGTGACGTTAATGTGACAACATTAAAAATTGGCTGTGGCAGGTGGGCCGGGGTATATCCACTCATGTCAAAAAAGATACAGTATAATTTGCTTCTGATTGGTCGGAAAATGGCATTGGATTGGTTAGAAATGGATGGAGATATATAATCATTCATATTTTTCATTAAAGTGGAATTAATTAGAAATTTCTAGTTTCATTTAAAATAGGACTATGAGTATATTCCACAAAGTAAAGGTCGAAACAGTGAATTCAAAATTATAATTATCTGCCCTCTAGTAATTATGCCTTTAATATTTGTTGTAGGTACATTATACATGGCTCCAGAACTGATAGATAAACAAGCTTATGATGACACTGCTGATCTTTGGTCTTTATCTATTATTTATCAGATCTCCTCCATTTTGTAACCGACGCCGGGAGCACTCTACCCTAACCACAGTGGTCACCTATCCAAGTACACTCGACACTGCTTCACTGCAATTATCGCATCAGAGGCGCTCCACTACCGTGCTGGGTACAAGCAATTAATTAAAATTCTACTAATTGATCCATCTTCATTTGAAAGTAAACTTGAGTACCACTTGAAGTTTGAATTTTCAAAAAAACAAAATTATATATAGTTGACGGAATTGATTGAGATAGTGAATATACTTACATATAAATAAGAAACTACTGTAGAAATTTTAGTATCTTTGCGGTATTGAATAAAATATAGTATTATGTTTGCTATCAAAGTGGCTACAATTCTATTCCTAGCCATTTTGGCTGAAGGTATGTATTTTCGACTGCTGCGTATTGTTTTTAAAATTATTTTTCATTGAACACTAGTTTATTATATTTAATTGAAAGCGAAAAATGTTTCTAGTCAAAATCTCTATAATAGCATAGTACACAATATCGATGGTGGTTTGCCAAAAAAGCGAAAACGCTATTTTCATGTTTTGAGAAAATCGAGAATAGTATATTCTTCAACGAGTATAGAGTGATGGCTATTATTCACGCGGATGAAGTTACCAAAACGAGCGAGCGCAGCGAGTTTTGGAATCATCCAAGTGAATAATAGCCATTTTACACAAGTAAAAGACTATACTTTCTCCACGACTATGTTTAAAAAAAAGTTGCCATCGGGAATCAAATCTCGAACGCTTGCGGAAGAGTGAAGCATCTCTATCACATTTATTTATTGAAATGTAAAGAACGTAAATATAAGTAACTTATATTTTTAATAGAAACATTTACATTTTTTGATGAAATTATCACATTATTAAAAATAATAATAGAGATGACATAACTATATACGTGATTAAACAAATTAAATCTTCACTATCGCTACTGTTGTCCATTTTGTTCTCTATATATACGTAAAATTAAGATTATATATTATGACGCTTCAAACGACGCGCTGTCAGAAGCGATTTACCTACCTAGCGTTTTAAAAGAGCCGATTTGATTTGTTGACTGTAGCCTGAATCCTGATAATCATATGGTGATTGGCTAACGAGAGTGAATTCTATTTCATTTTTCACTGGCGTGAAGAATTTATATCATTATACAGCTAATACGAAAAATAATGTGTGCATTATTATACAGTGCTATTCAAAAGTCCCCTCCCCCCCTCGTATCTTTTGAACGGCTACACTTACATTAATAAAATTTGTAGTGTGAAAATAAAGTGTTGTAAACTTCTCTACGAATGGTAACAGGTGACGTAATAGTAATAGATGACGTCACAGTGCCACTCTGGCCAATAATTTTAAATAGGACCTTATGGCAAGTGATATCTCGTTTGAAAGGCATTGACATTGGCTACATAGCCATATTAATTTTGTTTGGGTTTAAACTAATTTTGAGGGATGAATTAAATAAATACCAAAATTATTGAAATTATTTTTTTAAATTTAATTAATAAAATATTAACAATGGATTCTTATAGCAAGTGTTCAAAATGTGCTCCGTCTACTTCCTGACAGTAATACATCCTATTAGTAAACTCTTGTCGTACTCGTTCGAATGTGTCAGCTGAAATTGCATTGCATTCTTCAATAATTCTTTCTTTCAAAACGCCAATGCTATCTGGTGCCGTAGTATAAACCTTGGATTTCAAGTACCTACCCCCATAGAAAAAAATCTAATGGTGTCACATCTGGTGACCGAGGTTGCCATTCTATAGGAACTCGCCGGCCGATCCATTTACCTCGATATTCTTCATCCAGGTAACGTCTTACTGCACCATAATAATGTGCAGGAGCACCATCTTGTTGAAATGTTATTTCCAGATGGCCGAATTCATCTGGATTATCTTCCAGAATTTCAAGAATTAACGGCTCAATTGCATTTTGTAACATCTCCAGATACACTTCACCGCTTAAATTTGAATTTAGGAAAACAGGACCAACTATGTGGTTTCCCAAAATATTGCCCAAACATTGACTTTTTCTGGAAATTGGGTATGTTGTTCACGAAAGCTGTGAGGATTTGTGTCACTCCAATACCTTACATTTTGTGTATTCACATTTCCATTGAGGCAAAAAGTACTTTCGTCACTAAAACAAATTGTTTTTGTGTAATGTGGGTTTTGACTAATTTTATTTGTCATACATTCACAGAATTCGAGTCTTCTGTCGGGGTCGTCATCCGAAAGGTGGTGCACCATTTTTAACTTGTATGGATAAAATTTATTTTTAGCCAACACTCTCTGTACTGTACTTTTACTTACTTCACAGATAGACGCAACTTTAGTTGAAGAGGAAGTAGGGTTTACTACCATTTCAGCAACTATATCAATTTTTTTATCATCACTAAATGTTGGTCGACCAGATCGTTTGGCATCTTGAACACTACCTTTTGCTTCAAACTTGTGAAGAAGCTCCCTAAAATAAGTTCTCGAGATAGGGCGATCTGGCTATCTCTCATTAAATAAACGTTTCGCTTCATGGAGATTCTTTCCAGATTCACCAATTATTAAGATAGCTGCTACTTTGTCGGCTTGAGTACGTACCATTTTGCCTATGTAAACTCTTAAACGTCTCGTTAAACAATAATAAATTTAAATATTTAAGCTATTTAGAAAAATTTCGCAAAGCAACAAATACTATTAAATTAAAAACGTCAATTTTTTTGACAACTAACCAGAGGCGGACTGAAAAATCTTCAATATTTAAATGTGAAATAATAATTTTGGTATTTATTTAAATTATTCGTCAAAATTAGTTTAAACCCAAACAAAATTAATATCGCTATGTAGCCAATGTCAATGCCTTTCAAACGAGATATCACTTGTCATAAGGTTCTATTTAAAATTATTGGCCAGAGTGGCACTGTGACGTCATCTATTACTATTACGTCACCTGTTACCATTCGTAGAGAAGTTTACAACACTTTATTTTCAACCTCCAAATTTTATTAATGTAAGTGTAGCCATTCAAAAGATACGAAGGGGGAGGGGACCTTTGAATAGCACTGTATAGTCGTGAAGAATAGTATATTATTAAACGAGCAATTTATGATAGCCATTATTCACGCAGGGTGACGCTTGCGTCCCGAGCCGTAGGCGAGGGGCGCAAGTTTCCCGAGTGAATAATGGCCATAAATTGTGAGTAGAATACTCTACTTTGTCCACGACCCTTGATTTCTTTATTAAATACAAGTTAAGTTAATAATGCGAGTGTAGAACGTAAGGTAATAATTTGGTGTTATTGACAATTCAAACGTCAAAATTAATAAATTTCTGGAGTATGTCAAATAATGTGACATACAGAGATGGGCGATACTGTGTAAAGTATCGATACACCGTACCGTTATAAATATATTGTTTTAAAATTATCAATATTAAAAAATTTCGATATTTTATCTATACGATTTATTTCAGAAACAAATCTCCCAAACAAAATAGGCAGATTTAATAGTTTATTCCATATTGTACCCCGATCCCTAGTCACCTAAGTACCGAAATATTGTGAGTGTTGAGTTGTCATGGCATGCAAAAGCGTGAATTATGAACCATAATTCACTATAGTAGATATATGGGTACCATATACCTTTTGTTAGGAGGTAGAATATTGACTTGCTCGTGGACAAAAACTATTCTCATATGTTTTACTAATGTAAAGTAAAAAGCGAATGGAGCAATTTCACGGATCTAGTGTGTGACGTTTACGATGTATCAAGTAACTGTCAACTGTTATAAATAATTTTCAAATTGTCATTCCTTAATAAATATTTGTCAACCTTGTTAACTATTCAACAAAGAGTATATCTTATTAAGTGTTATGGTAATGGAGAAGTTTCGTACCAGTATGCAATCGCAAAATTTCACAAAAAATATCCAGTACCCATTCCGCGGTGTGGAAGTTTGATGAGACAGACAAAAATAAATTGAAAAAGACGTACGTTGAGAAGGATGAAGCAGCTAGTGCACTAGCCATGCATTCGTTAAGGGAAAATTCCAAGTTGAGTCTACGAAAAAGAGCAGTAGAGGTTGATTTTTGCAAGAGTCACTTACAGAAAATGTTTAAGCAAGAATTTGAAAAGAGAATTGATAGATGTTTTGAAGCTGGGGGAGGAAATATTGAATAGATGTTTTTTGTTTACTTAGTGTTTGAATAGATGAGGCTTTTATTTGTTGAAGATTCATACTTAACTACGAAATAAAACAATAAATTTTTTTGTTTAAACCTTCATTACAATTGAACTATGTTCAAATACAACTTGTGACGCGTTTCGCTACACAGTAGCTTTCTCAAAAAAACCAGAGAAAGCTACTGTGTAGCGAAACGCGTCAATACAACTGTATTTGAACATAGTTCAATTGTAATGAAGGTTTAAACAAAAAATTTTATTGTTATATTTCATAGTTACTTAGTGTTTCTTACATTATTATTCTGTATTGTTATTTTTGATAGTGATTATAATTCTTGATTAGTTAACATTATTGTCAAATATTTATTAAAGAATGACAATTTGAAAATTATTTATAAAAGTTGACAGTTACTTGGTACATCATAAAAGTCACCCACTAGATTAATACATTATTTTCGAACTTGGTACAAAAATTCATACGTTTTTCATAAAACTGGCTATAAAATGAGACGGGTTTTGAAAAACTTGAATCTTATTTCATTTGATGGGGTTTCAGAACAAGCAAAACTTTTTATCAAGAATGACATTTTTCACTAAAATTAATATTTAAACATTTTTCACCTATAGGATAGCCCATTCGTAGATAGCTTAATCTTACACTGTATAATTTGGATGCATTTTATTTACAGGAACTGATTTGGATAAAGCTCTGAGTATAATGGCTTGTGCTCAAAGAGCCATCAAAGACGGAGTTCCAGATTTAGACATTCCTAGTCATAGTCCCGTTACAGTTAAACATAATTTCACTTGGTCAGGAGACATTGGAGTCGCAACGTAAATAATTTTTACAGTTAATAAGTATAAAAAACATCTTAAAATATCATTAATAAGGTTATAATTAACTTTGTTGTTCCAATAAAGTTTCAGGGAAAAATATATATTTCTATAGTTTCACTTTTTCAGAGCATCTCTTTTGTTTCACGATTTCTTTTGGGCTGGACTTCCAGAATGGACAGTAAGTGGAACCCAACTTAATGATGACAGTGATGATTACGCCGCCTTCAACTTTACAATATATTGGGCAAATATGACCACTTGGGGTGGAGTTCAAGCCAATTTCACAGAACTATTTGTACTACAACAGTTTAATGGATCTATAAGGTAAGTTTGATTTTAATTAATCGAACAATAAAATCATTCAAATAAAATAGTTTGAGAGCAATAATTTCTATTGTTGGTTTTCAGTACTCTTTGGGAAGAGACTACATGGGCTGGAACCATAAATGTGACCAAACCAGGTGTCAACCTAACAGAAGAAGTGAATGATTTTACTGTCTCTTGGAAAACTGACGATGTGAAAGTGAGTATGAAAATAGTTATTTATGATATGTAAAGCTAAAAGTGATATTTGTGAGAAGGGAAAACAAAGTAAAATCACTTTTAGCAGGTATATGATACCTATTTTTTCTAAAAATGCCATTAAAAGTCCAAATTAACGCATATTTTACACTAATTAATAATTGATAAAATAATAGCCACGAGATTATCAGTTTTGAATCCAATTTTATCTAATCTAAACTATTCATTGATTGATTGGTTCAGTACACCAGTCAACGGATTTTTGTGCTCTTGGTTGTGCCGTTTGTGTGCCAGTGGCCCTTATCAAGCTCAACAGTCTTTTCACTAGGTCCTTCTTGGAGAAATCCTCCCTCGCATGTTCTAGTCCTAGGAGTCTATATCTCCAATGAGATGCTTCACAATCCAAGATAATGTCAGAGACTGTTTCCTCCTCTTCCATGCAGAACCGACAAATATATTCCTCCCTATATATGCCGATTGTATGCATGTGCTTCCTTAGGGTACAGTGATCGGTGAGTAAACCCGTCACTATCCTTATTTGGGCCCTGCTAACGTTTAGTATTTCATTGGTCAGCGTCTCCGAGGGTTTTTTGACCAGGAGTTTGCTGTGTTCCTATTTTGGCACTTGTCTCCAGTATGACTGATGTTTAGTTTGAGTCCACCGAGATATACAATCACGTGCAGCAGTTTTAGATATCCCAAAATACTGGTTCAGGACCAGTGAATGCTGTCTCAGACCCCAGCTTTGCTAGGATGTCTACCTTTTCATTGTGCCCCGGGACCCACTTAAGAGTAACTCTATTATGGTTAGCCAGGGTTATTAGTTTTTGTAGACAGACAATCAATCAATCAATCTATTCATGAAACAAATTGCCAAGTCGAACAAAAACCGAATTTGTTGATTTTTTTTTGTTGGCAACTAACGTCAATAAATCACGAATTATTTTTTCTTGCTTCTTCGTTTTTCGATGGAAAGTGATCAAGAAAATGAATTTCTACCGCCGGAAATTGAAGAAGCTGCCAATAAAGCTGCTGTTGAATTATTGCCTAGTAAGTAAAAGAGACAGTACGAGTTTTCATACGATCTTGAAATGGTGTGATCAGAAAAATATCAGTGGCAAGGAGGCCAGTAAAAAAGCGCTTCTTGCATACTTTGAAGAAAAGTCCAAAATATGGAAATCCTCGACGCTTTGGTCGAATTTCTCTATGTTAAAGTCGATGATGAACATAAATAATTATGACATAGGTAGATTTTACAAGCTTGTGGCTTTGTTGAATCTAAAGGGTGAAGGATGAAATAATAGATCTAGTTGTTCATATACCAGACACAAAAACTAATGTGCAACGCAACTTTGTTGTAAGAAGTGGTACATTGTATATGAATTACTATAAAAAGTACATACCCGTTAGTCCAGCGGATATTAATGGTTCAAGAGATTTTATAAAATGCATTAAAAATAAATATACCCGGACTCCAGTTGGAATCAACACATTTGGTAAGATGCCTGCCAAAATTGCTGAATTTCTAAATTTGCTCGATCCCCATCTTTATGCTGGATATTGTTTCCGACGTTCCTCAGCTAGTTTATTGACGGACTCTGGTGCTAATCGTACTACAATTAAAAGACACGGTCCACTACAAAGGAAACAGAACATTGCGGATCAAATTTCGTCCAAAACTTCGGCGTATAACATTGCTCTCTGCCCTGGTACAAGCTTCACCAATATAAATTCTGTTACATCTACCAATGAGACTGGCCATGGAGTTTCTTATTATAATTGTAGTTTCACTAATTGTGCGTTTAATTGAATATACATTTCATTTTGAATTATGTTTTTATATTTTAATAAATCACTTTTAGCACTAGTGCTAAAAGTATTTTAGCATGTAGGTATATAAACAGTAAGAAGTTAGAAGTAATATTTTTAAAATAATTTTTTTTTCTATTTAAGACTACCACACAGGACTTGGGACTTTTCGGAACTGGACTTGAAAGTCTAATTGATCTAGGACTTCCAGCTGCACTTAAAACTGATGACTTCTCTTCTGTAATGAGCGAGTTTCTTAAGAATCGACTCAATTCTTTTTGGTGGAGTACTGGAAAAATTTGGGACCTTGTTGAATGGTGCGAAGCTAATCCAGTTACAGAAACCAGTTTTTAAAATATAATGTAAACAAATTATAAATTGAATTACATTAATTTCATGAGTTTAAGTATTTTTCTTTCATACCAAAAAAAGAGATCGCCAGTGGCGGACTATTTAAAATTATTTTAAAAAGGATCAAATTCACAAATATCTATTTTTTTGTATTTTTATCATACATCCTTTGTTTTTTATTTAATATTTGAAGACCATTTCTCTAAACTTTTTTTTGTTTTTGAATATGAATCTTCTTCTATTTCTATAACGTGCTGTACAGAATTTTTCCAGCTTTGCATGGGTATATTATTAACACCATTTATAATTAATTCTCTAACATTGGGACCCAATTAAAGAAGGAGTAACATTTTCTGCTCTCAACTTTGATTTTACTTGATGTCACAAATGCTCTATGGGGTTCAATATACAGTGCTATTCAAAAGTCCCCTCCCCCCCCTCGTATCTTTTGAACGGCTACACTTACATTAATAAATTTTGGAGTGTGAAAATAAAGTGTTGTAAATTTCTCTACGAATGCACTAACAATGAGAACAAATTATAAAATAATGTGATAAATAACCACGTAATTAGGGTCGCCCTAGGTGTTCGAAATGTCGTCCATTTTCAATGCATGAAATCAATCGCTGACGGGTGGAGAAAATAGCAGCTTCAATTTCTGCCCTTGAAATACTTCGTATTGTCTCGTATTCTTTCAACCATGAACCATGTCAGCTCTTGTTGCGGGTCTGTCGGCATAAACGAGATTTTTTATTCGCCCCCACAAATAAAAATCTAAACAAGTTAGGTCTGGAGACCTTGGTGGCCAAATAAATAAACTTTCACGTCCTATCCGTCCTAAAAGATAAAGAAAGTCTAGTAAATGCAACGCGATGAATAATTTTTGACATAGCTTGCTTGTTTTCAACAAGGAATTTATTTTATATCTTACATGGCCATCTTTATTCATTTTGTTGTCTTCAGTAAATTGTAATTCATATTATAAATTGTATTTGTTGTAGCTGGGCAAATATCGGTTTTTATTGCTATTTTATGCTTTTGATTTACTGATACATCGCTTGAAAACAAATAATAACATTCTTATACAGGGTGTCCCAAATAAGAGTGACTGATTTTAAACATAAATGCCCAGCTTATTAATTGCTCCAAAGAGATGGGGTTTTCACTAGTTTGACTAGTTTATCAAAGAGATTTTTTTAAGCTTGGCTGGCATTTCATCTCATCAACACAGGGTGTTTTACTAATGTTGGTCAAATTCAAAGGGGAAAATATGTATTATTTTAAATGAAACACCCTATAATTTTTGATCTCATTCGAAAGAGCAATCATTCTCCTTTTTAAAAATGTATAGTTTTTTATCTTTTGTTCCATTAACAACAAAAATATTCGAGGTTTCATGTAGTAGTACATTTCTAATTAGTAGTTTTATATGAACGTATTTCGATGCTGTGACCGTTTGACGCATACCAAAATCATTTGAGTAGCTTTCATGTAGTATGCATTTTTAATTACGTAAATAATTGCCAACAAATCTGACAAACAGTTTATTTAGTAAGAAAAAATAATAACATTATTCAATACATATAAACAACGAAGATCAAAAAAGTTACAATAAATGCTGCATATGCCTACCCTCTTCGTTTATGCATAACTGTAAGCGAAATTTTAAATTTTCGAATGAATTTTCCAACATTTCTTGCGGAATGTTTTCAATAATGTTCCTGATATTATTTTTTAGTTCTGCTAAATTGCTAGGCTTAGGATTGTAGCACCTCTCCTTCACATATCCCCAGAGAAAAAAATCTGGGACAGTTAATTCAGGAGACCGCGGTGCCCATTCAATCGGTCCAGCTCGACCTATCCACTTATCATTAAAAAACGTTTTAATGAATCTCGTGCTATTAACGAATAATGTGGTGGTGCACCGTCTTGTTGAAAGTAAACGTCGTCGCTAATTCTATCTTGAACTAGTTTCGGATAAAAAAGAGTTTCCAACATATCCGTGTAATTAGTACCCGTCACTGGTGGTTCCGAAAAGAAAAAAGGACCATAGATTTTTCGCCGAGATAATGAACACCAAACGTTTACTTTTGGACTATCTCTCTGAAATTCATTAAAAGAAATTGGTTTTTGAGAACCCCATATTCTACAATTATGTTTGTTACACATACCATTAATATGAAACGTTGCTTCATCAGACATAATTAATAATGAATTGGGTTCGTTTCTTAATAAGTCAAGTAAAGTCTCACATACCATTACTCGTTTTTCATAATCTGACTCGTACAATTTTTGATAAGTCTGAATTTTGTATGGAGTTAGTTTTAAAATGTTTAGACATCTTTGAACGTCACTCTTGCTAAGCTCTAAAATTCCAGCAATTTTTCTAATTGAAATTTTATGATCGTTATCATGTAGCACTTCATTAATTGACATCAACTTGTTTAAAAGACCATCATTATTTCTCATATCTTTGTTGTTAATGAAACAAAAGATAGAAAACTATACATTTTTGGAAAGGAGAATGATTGCTCTTTCGAATAAGATCAAAAATTATAGGGCGTTCTATTTAAAATAATACATATTTTCCCCTCTGAATTTGACCAACATTAGTAAAACACCCTGTGTTGACGAGATGAAATGCCAGCCAAGCTTAAAAAAATCTCTTTGATAAATTAGTGAAAATAGTGAAAACCCCAACTCTTTGGAGCAATTAATAAGCTGGGCATTTATGTTTAAAATCAGTCACTCTTATTTGGGACACCCTGTATAATTAAAAAAGTGTAGCACAACTTACTTCACCAGCCTTCTAGACGTTGGAAGAACAATTCCCGCCATTTACCTGTTTCTTTTCCCTGTTTTATCACTAATTTAGTCTACAACCTGCTTAAAGTTTTATGCTTCCATTTAAAATTGTAACGAGAAAACACCATATTCAAAAAAAAATAAACAGAGCCCTCTAGCATTTATGTTATTAATCAGATTGCTTCAAATTTACAAATTTTCGATTGTTTAACAAAAGCTTTTTCAATCAAAATCAAGTTTATTGAAATCGGTCAAACAGAACCGGAATTAAAGGCGGACTTTCGTAACAAAAGGTTTCTACCCTTTCCCAACCATTATTCGAAGAGACTAAAAATTGTCCTATGAAAAATATGCAGTATTTGTCGAGGAATTTGATTATAATATTCAATATGCCCCTTAATTGAGTAAATTTTGAATTTTAAAATTTTTAACTGTCAAATACGGCCTCTAGCGATGGACCTACAATTCTGAAAATAATTTCCAGGTGTTTGTCGAGGCCACTTTTGTCATAAATTTTTTTTTCCTGAACCTACTGTTATAACCCAATCCTAAGAAATGGCCGACGGCCGTTCTTAGTTGGCCACCCGGTACAATGTTATGTAAAAACAATACAGAGCTGATGACATTATTTAGATCGATACAAAAATTAACGGATTGTGATGAAGAGCAAAAAGATGTCAGTGTTTTCAATGATTGGTGCAACTTAATTTTAATGGAAATTAATATTAGTAAAGATGTATGTATGTTTGTATGTATTTTGGGGTAACATTCACTGAGACCTAAAAGATCTATTGTGCCCCCTTACTTCTACTTAGTTTCTGAGGAGAGTCTCAGATACTAGTAGCTCCTTTAGTCCTATTTCCCGGAGGAATTTTAGGATATCTGCAGGCCTCAACTTAGGTAACTGTCCCTCTTCTATCCAGTAGTCTCCCAGGTACTGTGCCCTAGGATTCTGAAATACTGTGCAGTTCGCAAGTATGTGGATGGAGGTTTCTTCTTCCATTCCACAAAATCTACAATCTTCTTCCTCCACTATTTTGAGCTTTTTAAGGTGTCCATTCAGGCGACAATGTCCCGTTAGGATTCCTGTTAAAACTCTTAGTGCAGTTTTGCTTTGACTTATGCATTCATTTGATCTCAACAGGTTGTAGTCACCCAGAAGAATCTTTGATTGCCTAAGCCCTACTAGATCTTTCCAATTGTCGGATCTTCTCTTTTCTTCGGCTTTACCTATTTCTGCCAATATTATATTGGAGCTGATTCCGCAAAAGGGTTCCGGCCTCCAAAAGGGTATTTCAGTCCCCCTCTTCGCTAGTTCATCTGCTATTTCGTTTCCTTCTATTCCAGTGTGTCCTGGAATCCACAGTAAGGTGACTATATTGTTCTCGCCTAGTTCATTAAGTTTGCCTAGGCATTCCCACACCATTTGGGAACTGATTACACAAGAACTCAGCGCTTTAATGGCTGCTTGACTATCAGACATTATGATAATCCTTTGCCTTCTATATCCTTTGTCAATATTGAACTGGGCACACTTTCTTATTGCGTGAATTTCCGCTTGAAAGATACTTGGGGTTTATCCCAAGCTTTCAGAGTGTTTGGTTCCTGGCCCGTACACTCCTATCCCAGTTCCTTCTATTGCTTTTGAGCCGTCTGTGTACCATTGAATGGCATTCTTTCCAAGTCTGGAAATGGTATTTGGATCCCATTCCTTCTTGTTGCTTAATTCCGTAACGAATTTCTTTGAAAAATTATACTTTTTCATCATACCATCTTGTGGCATTAGTAAAGATACACTTTGTTTTTCTAGAAAAATTGAAATATGAGTAAAGAACTTCTGAATGATCTCCCTTTATTTCGTTGTGACTGCTTGCTTCTAATTCAGTGAATTTTCACCATTTTATTCTTTAGGTACTTTAATCCGAATGTTATAGGTACTGAAGCAATATCCAATCTCATTAGATAAGGCTGTTTAAAGTAACATAAAACATAGAGAAACAAAATAAGGAACAAAAATTATATTTTTTATTATTATTATTATTACATAATATTTATGATTCATTAGATTATTATTACTGGAAGAAACAAAAATTCCAGTTTTTTAATATTTTTTACCTGGTTGTTCATCGACGACAGTGAGATATGCTTTTGATACTGTAGTTCCAAGACTATTAGAAGCAAAACAAGCATACCAGCCTTCATCAGATTGTGTAACATTATTAATTTCATATATGTCTGCGTTCATTTTACCATAATCACTTTTCTAACAAAAAAAAATATATCAAAATGTTTGTCTATATTGTAATACACATGAAAAAAATATTAAACACATTATCACAACATTAAATTCGTGATATCGTAATATAGTTGTATAGAAGTAACTTATTTTAAAATTAATGGATCCAAATAACTTTTAATTTCATGTAATCTTAAGGCAAACAAAAAAATTAATTTTAAACATGAACGATAATAGTTTTTTTTATCTTGAATCTGTCAGATGGCCCCTATCTTGTGTCATATTAAATATTCTCAAAATTGGGGCTGGTATAATAAGCCGGGGAAGTAAGGTATGAAATGGAAAATATTTCCACCAGAGATTAGACTTTTTTAAACGAAAATATAAGTAGTAGATACTACAGTTAACAGAAGCAAACATGAGCCCCGGAAAATATGCGAACTAAAATAAGGTCATCGCAACGAGCCAATCAGGAGCTAATGTTAACGAACGTACATTAGTAATTTGTTAACATAATCGAAATAATATGACCGAGTGATTTTATCCACATACATCATTTTATTCATTTTTAGTGTCTGTATCAGTGTTGTCAATGCGAGGAGGTAGTTTTATTTTTGGTCGAATATAAATGTTTTTATTAATATTTAGAGTTACATTTTTAGCAAGTTTGACTTTGTTTACATATCTCTTAACAGTTGACACTTATGGTATCGATGTTTGGTTATCGATTTAAAATATCGATTGTTACTACAAAAATACAACTACAGCGACATGAACACGCCCACCAGGGCTCATGTTTGCTTCTGCGAACTGTACTTTCCTAGATTTGTGACAAGATTCCGCTGGAGCTTGCGATGCAGCTTGCAAGCATAGTTTGGAGCACGCGAAATGCATCAGTTTTTCGTCCACAACTTTTTTAGATTTGATTGTACAAAAAAATTCTAGGTATCAAAATTGTAGAGAATTTTATACCCTATAAGATTACATAATACAATATTAAAAAAAAATTTTTTTCCAACCCTTAATTTTTGAAAAAATCTGTAGTTTCTGGCACCAGACCGTAATTTGCAATGAACTTCCATCCCCAGTCTGTTGCTTTTATTTTATCAACAATTGTTTTATCTTCATCCCACAGTTTGAGTTGATAGAACACTCTAAAAGAATGAAATTTCATAGCTGCTTGAGTCGGTGGTAAAATGGCCCAATTAAAAGTTTTCTTAGCAGACGATTTTTGAAAACACGTAAATCTCAAATCGTTTAAAGTTTCGGTTTCGTTCGGTTTTCCTTGATAAGCATATTTCACAGATTCAATACCAGCTTTCTCCACATCAACTTTATTTGCTGTTTGATCATAAAATATTTTAAGAGTATTTTGAAGCTCTGCGTTCTCGCTAAGAATTTTCACGAATTTAAATTTACCTTGCATATAAAAAGCAGATGTAGTGTCACGGCCGCTAAAAGCATGTAATAATGTAATGAATTCCTTGAGCATAGGATACTTGAAGCTGTAACAATGATAAAATTTATTTCCTGCTTTGCCTTTGCCTACTTTTAACAAGTAAATACTCTTCTTATTGTGAGCTAATTGATTCATTGTAGCAATTATATCTACGTCTTCAGTAACAATGCCAACAAAAGGATACTGTGAGGAATAGTTTATGGCCGAACGAACAAGCTCTTCCTTAGCTTGACCCCGCTTCTAATGATCGAATTTGGAATTTTTTTTCAAGATTCGTGGTTTTTGAAGACAAACGTTTTCAGAATATTTATGAATCCATGAATCATATTTTCCAACGTCAAATTTAAAAAAATAAATGTAAAAATTTCTTGTTATTGTTCATAAAACTACAACTTATTATCTATCGATTGCAGCAAACCGTGTATCGATAGCGTTAATGTTTATGAAATCAGACAAGATTGAAAAAATATATATTGAAATTTTGTAGGTTCGCCATTTTGAATTTTCAAAATCTGAAAACACCAACGTTTTCAGGTGCCGGACTACTATATTTTCATATATTATGAAGTCGTTATTGTTATTCTAATTATATTTGTCGCTTAAAAAAACCATTTTGCAATTTTTTTTTCAATTTTTCAAGAGTTAAGGGTTGAAAAAAATTTTTTTTTAAATATTGCATTACGTCATCTTATAGGGTATAAAATTCCCTACAATTTTGATAGTTACAATTTTTTTGTACAATCAAATCTAAAAAAGTTATGGACGAAAAACTGTTGCATTTCACGTGCTCCAAGCTATGCTTGCAAGCTGCTTCGCAAGCTCCAGCGGAATCTTGTCACAAATCTAGGAAAGTAGTATCTACTACTTATACTTTCGTTTAAAAAAGTCAAATCACTGGTGGAAATCTTTTTAATTTCACGACAGGTTTCGGCCTAACTTTCCCGGACTATAAAAGGACCTAGAAAGAGAATGATATTTAGCTTTGGCCGATATACGACTGTGTTTCAAGCAGAGACGATTGCCGCTTTAGCCTGTATTGATATATATATATATATACCGGACAAAAAATAAAAATATTCACTGACAGCCAGGCTCTGCTTAAAGCTATCAGCAACCCAACAACTAGGTCTAGACTAGTAAAAAACTGTAAAGAATCCCTTTTTAGGCTGGCAAGAGAGAACAAAGTGTCTAATATGGGTGCCGGCACATGAGGGACAAATTAATGAACTAAGTAGTAGAACTGTCAAAAATAGGAAATATTTAATTATCCCCTTACCATTAGAACCAACTAGTAGTTCTGAACATTTATTTGTAACAATTTATAGAAATCGAAATTTATTTAAACTTTCAGAAAAATAAGCTATTGAAAATAATCCTGAATTGCCAATATTAGAGACACTATCGTTTTTACTTTCGGAAATATGTAAAATTCACATTTTGTCAAAATATAACTAAACAATCTGAAAAGAATCAAATACCAATTATTCTGGACCATTTTCACAATGGCAAAAGCCACCTTCATCGTGGAATTAATGAAACCATTAGACGAATTCGACAAAAATATAATTGGGCAGGTCTCACCAGAGATGTCGAAAATTATATTAAGTCATGTCGCGCATGTCAAGAGTCAAAAATTTGTCGTAAAAACTTAGACAGTCCCCTCGTTATAACTGAAACACCTAAAACACCTTTTGAACGTATTAACGTCGACATTTCAGAGGTACCTCAAAGAAATTACGCCCTCACGATAAGAGACGAACTAACAAAATTTTCTCAAGCATATCCCCTTGAGGATAAAACTGCCAAATCAGTTGTTAATGGACTATTAGTTTATTTCCAGCATTTTGGTGCACCAGTTCGCATCCATTGCGACGTTGGCAACGAGTTTAATAATAGTTTGATGGGAGATCTTTGTAAGATGTTTGATATTAAGTTGACATATTCAAGAGTCGGACACCCGCAAAGTAATGGGTCTTTAGAAAGACTACATGCTACCTTGTTAGAAATGATCTGTGTGAATCTAGCAGATCACCCCAACGAACTCCCATTTAATATTTTACCTTATGCAATTGTTGCTTACAATAATTCCGTAACCAAAACTCAAGGGTTTACGCCATACGAACTCGTATTCGGACATACGTCCTCTTGACCCCCTGAAAAGTTGTACAACGAACAAGAATTGATTACTAAATATATTAGAGACTTGAACAACCGTATATCTTATTATTATAAAATCGCAAGAGAAAACACTTCAAAGCAAAAAGAAAAGGCTAAAGATCGATTTGATAGACATATGTCACTGAAAACAAACCAGAATATAAAATAGGTGACAAAGTTTATGTAGAAGAAACCCAAATTAAAAACAAATTAGGAAATAAGTTTAAAGGCACTTAAAATTGAGCCTATTAACAACGCAATTGGAATCTACTATCACGACGAAACTAAACTTATTGTCTCAAACGACGAATGGACATTGTTAGTACATAAAAACATATCAGACTTTAAGCAAACCGTCGAAAAAAATAATAGAATCCTAGAAACAATTCAAAATACTTTCGCTTCAAATTCTCACATTATAACATCTTTTCGATCAGAAGTAAAATCCCGTTTGGCATTATTACAACAAATTTCGAAATACACTCTTGAAAAGACAAAAACAAGGATTAATCAATGGTATTGGTAGTATATTCAAATCAATTACCGGTAACCTCGATGCGTCTGACGGTGAATATTTCACAGACTGCATCAATAAATTAAAAACAGATCAAAACCAGCTAGAAAACTTATTAAAAAATCAATTATTAGTAACAAGTTCAGTACTAACAAACTTTAATGACACTATAGAACAATTAAAAATAAATGAAAACATATTTAATTCAGATATAACGAAAATTGAAACCTCTATTCAACAATCAACTAATGAAATAGCATTAATTGAAGCAAAATTACAATTCTTTGAAATTTGTGAGAAATTAATGGAGAGTTACGCGTATCTTGAAAGTAGTATTAACAATATTCTAAATTCAATCACATTTGCACAGTTTCAAATAATTCATACTTCTATAATTGAACCCGAAAATTTGTATAAGCTAAATATTCTGAAAATTGAAAAAGCGAAACCACCGGGACTCGAACCCGGGAACCCTTAGTTACAAGCCCTTACGCTAAGCCCTGCGCTACGACGGTTCATACCTATCAATGTTCTGTTCGGTGTTATAAGCTACCATTCAACCGCGATTGCGTCGTACATTCGGCCATCCTGCTCCGCTCCTCGTCCTCGAGGTACCTAGAGTGTTGGACCTGACATTTGGGCGTACACCTATCTCACCTACTCGTTCGTGAGCCTAAAGCCGGTCCCAGACACTATAAGCGATTTCGAATGATGTTGGTTCTTGGTTGGTTCATAGATTGGTCCGTCATATTTGGACCAACCGCATTCGAATGACAAATTGGTGACGTCATAAATCAGCTGTTTCAAGTTTGGTTAACCGAAACTTGAACCGTGCTCTCGAGCTCGGTTCGCTCACTGGTTATGTGTTCTATCTCTTTCTATTCTCCAAGCAAGTTTTGTTTACATTTGTTTTGTAGTTAAGACCATAGATAAAAAAATGTTAAGACTTATAAACAATAACAGAAGCAAAGTATCATTCAAAAATATTATATACGTATTATTCAATGAACAGAGGAAAATGAAGGTAAAAATCATAGTCCAGATATCTGTCAATCCAATTTTCAAAATAATCTGAAATCCTTGTGTGCTTCTCTTTAACAAATGTTTTTATGGTCATCAAATTAATATTAGCACTTTTATTGGCACTTATTAAAAATATTTTTTTAATATTCGATGAATCACCCAATTCATCAACTAATAAGAGAGCTGCAGCTGCTTTGCGTTTTAGCATTTTATGAAAATTTTGTTTCCTTGAACTTTAACTTTTTACAAAAACAAACAATTTTTCATTGACAGCCGTTTAACCAACCGTTCACGAAGAATTCGAATGGGTCGGAATCAACCGAGGGTCTGTCGTCATCGTTTATGAACCGACCGGTTAACCATTAACCAACCAAAAAAACCATTCGAAATCACTTTATGTGTATTTGGCGAATAGGCCAATATTTATCATTTACACGAATGTTTGCTTGATCTCCCACACGGTGCCGTAGTATAGCAAAGGTACACGTAGTTTACTTTGCCGAACTACGCGTCCTTTACTTCGTGTTAGTTTCCGACCAGCGCCGGGAAAATGACGGAGGACGAATATTTGCCAAAGTTAACTTCCCACACGCTACGCGAATGAGTCCGAATACCAAATGTTTGCCAAATACTTGTAGTGTTTGGGACCGGCTTGGTGCCTTGCCACCTGCCTACGCCTATCTCACTCTCCTGGTGAGCCTTACGCCTGCACGCCCATTCCTGTCACCCTCTCTCACTATCACATCACATTATGGCCTCATGTGGACATTTCGTAGATCTAATCCCACTTCTGATATATAAGCTAAATATTCTGAAAATTGAAAAAGCGAAACCACCGGGACTCGAACCCGGGGCCCCTTAGTTACAAGCCCTTACGCTACGGCGGTTCATACTTATCAATGTTCTGTTCAGTATTATAAGCTACCATTCAACCGCGATTGCGTCGTACATTTGATTACTGAGAATACCGTAAGAAAAAGTTTACCATCACCAATAAGCTATTCAACAGTTTCACAATATCTATAAATAATTAATCTCGAAGCATATCAAACGAATTCATATCTTGTTTTTGTTCTAAAAATTCCACTTATTGAACTGCAAGTATTTACCCTATATCACTTAGGTATATCCAATTCCAATATATGATAATAGAACTGGACTTCATCATATTTTATCATTTTCTCAAAAATATCTAGCGCGACATGATGATTCTTTAACTTTTAAACCCATCGAAAATCTCCAAGGATGCAAGCAATTATCGACGCATCAAAAGTTATGCCGCGATATTTACGCTTATACTATAGAATGTGCGAAGCCCGTTTGCTAAAAAATATAAGACATTTCCAGAAAACTGTAAAAGTGCGGTAGTTAACGGACAAGGTTACAATGTGCAAAAACTTGAAGAAAACATGTGGCTAGTGTTAATTGCCGAATCAGTGCGTGTGACTATTTACTGTCCGAACAGGAAAACAGAAACTTTAACTATAAATAAAAACTCTATTTTACAACTAAATTCGGAATGCTTTAGTTTTGTCGGTATAACCAAAATTCAAGCCAACGCTAAGAAAACTATCAATATATCTCATGAACCTCACCCCGTAGTAATTGACTACGATTGCTGTCAGAATGTACAAAATCATTTAGAAATACCAAAATTGGAAAAGCTAGATTTAAATAACATTAACGCGAACAATCTAGATATAACAAAAAACAAATTGGACCAATATTCCAGATATTTAGATGAACTTATAAACAAACCGTTTGTCGAAAAAAATATCTCATGGTTCACATATTTTACCATTGCAATCATTGTCGTTTTAATTGTTCTTTACACATGCTAGAAATGTAGAAATATTAGAGTCAAGAAATCAACAGAAGAACCCACTTCCGAAAAATCTAATAACGTCTTTATTGGACTTCAAAATATTATTCCCAAAAGAAGACCCAAGCTCGACGCCTCCGAAGAAATTGAATCAGAAGTTGTTAATTAAGTTGTACCCTTATAATTTTTATGAATTTTGTATTACTTATTTTTGTTATTAATTTCAAATTGCTGTTTATTGCCAGCAATTTTATTTAATGGGGGAGTTGTTATATACGAAACATCGCTTAGGTTTGAGTTACACTAGTATCGTATTACAGGATGATAACAACTTCTCTATTCTCATGGGAACGACGCTAGATTGCATTTTACATAAAAATTAACGCTGACGTTTTATTAAAAAACTTATAAATTAAATTGATCTAATGCAATGTAGTTAGTTACAATTTTATTCTGAATTACCTAAATTCCATTTTTTATAATTTTATTGTATCTCAAGTAGTTAGTTAAAATAAAAATCATTTTTAAAAACCCAAACGCGGTTTTGTGAATATAACATGATATATATATGTATACAGTGCTATTCAAGTCCCCTCCCCCTCGTATCTTTTGATCGGCTACATTTACAATAATAAAATTTGGAGGGTGCAAATAAAGTGTTGTAAACTTCTCTACGAATGGTAACAGGTGACGTAATAGTAATAGATGACGTCACAGTGCCACTCTGGCCAATAATTTTAAATAGGACCTTATGGCAAGTGATATCTCGTTTGAAAGGCTTTGACATTGGCTACATAGCCATATTAATTTTGTTTGGGTTCAAACTAATTTTGACGGATAAATTAAATAAATACCAAAACTATTATTTCACATTTAAATATTGAAGACTTTTCAGTCTGCCTCTGGTTAGTTGTCAAAAAAATTGACGTTTTGAATTTAATAGTATTTGTTGCTTTGCAAACTTTTTCTAAATAGCTTAAATATTCAATTTTATTATTGTTTAACGAGACGTTTAAGAGTTTACATAGGCAAAATGGTACGTACTCAAGCCGACAAATTAGCAGCTATCTTAATAATTGGTGAATCTGGAAAGAATCTCCATGAAGCGGAACGTTTATTTAATGAGAGATACCCAGATCGCCCTATCTCGAGAACTTATTTGAGGGAGCTTCTTCACAAGTTTGAAGTAACAGGTAGTGTTCAAGATGCCAAGCGATCTGGTCGACCAACATTTAGTGATGATAAAAAAATTGATATAGCTGCTGAAATGGTAGTAAACCCTACTTCCTCTTCAACTAAAGTTGCGTCTATCTGTGAAGTAAGTAAAAGTACAATACAGAGAGTGTTGGCTAAAAATAAATTTCATCCATACAAGTTAAAAATGGTGCACCACCTTTCGGATGATGACCCCGACAGAAGACTCGAATTCTGTGAATGTATAACAAATAAAATTAGTCAAAACCCACTTTACACAAAAACAATTTGTTTTAGTGACGAAAGTACTTTTTGCCTCAATGGAAATGTGAATACACAAAATGTAAGGTATTGGAGTGACACAAATCCTCACACCTTTCGTGAACAACATACCCAATTTCCAGAAAAAGTCAATGTTTGGGCAGGTATTTGGGGAAACCACATAGTTGGTCCTGTTTTCCTAAATTCAAATTTAAGCGGTGAAGTGTATCTGGAGATGTTACTAAATACAATTGAGCCGTTAATTCTTGAAATTCTGGAAGATAATCCAGATGAATTCGGCCATCTGGAAATAACATTTCAACAAGATGGTGCTCCTGCACATTATTATGGTGCAGTAAGACGTTACCTGGATGAAGAATATCGAGGTAGATGGATCGGCTGGCGAGGTCCTATAGAATGGCCACCTCGGTCACCAGATCTGACACCATTAGATTTTTTTCTATGGGGGTAGGTACTTGAAATCCAAGGTTTATACTACGGCACCAGATAGCATTGGCGTTTTGAAAGAAAGAATTATTGAAGAATGCAATGCAATTTCAGCTGACACATTCGAACGAGTACGACAAGAGTTCACTAATAGGATGTATTACTGTCAGGAAGTAGACGAACACTTGCTATAAGAATCCATTGTTGATATTTGTTTAATTAAATTTAAAAAAATAATTTCAATAATTTTGGTATTTATTTAATTTATCCGTCAAAATTAGTTGAAACCCAAACAATATTAATATGGCTATGTAGCCAATGTCAATGCCTTCCAAACGAGATATCACTTGCCATAAGGTCCTATTTGAAATTATTGGCCAGAGTGGCACTGTGACGTCATCTATTACTATTACGTCACCTGTTACCAGTCGTAGAGAAGTTTACAACACTTTATTTTCACACTCCACATTTTATTAATGTAAGTGTAGCCGTTCAAAAGATACGAGGGGGGAGGGGACTTTTGAATAGCACTGTATATACACATTAGCATTCACAACAGACATATATATAAGTATATATAAGCATAGACACATGAATACCATCAAAAAGAACATCGCTGCTTGTGTTCCCGTTATTTGCTGGAAGGGTAGAAAGCATCGACTTTGGGGGGTTGTACATCATAGACTATTAGTCGAGGCAATGAACTAGTAAAAAGGCCAAAAGTTACTTAGATTTTGCAACAAACGAAAAAATGCATTGCTGCAGCCAAAAACTTGGTAAATAAGTGTCAGAACTGTCCCAGATCGGGTAATCGGGGGTTTTGGAGGTCGCTGATCACGAATATGATGTTCAAATTGACCCCCCGAACACCTGGAGCTCAGGAACGCGCCGAAGAACGTCGTCTCCGTGGGACTCTCCCACAAATCACGCTAGAAAGAAGAGAAACTCAATTTCACGTCGGAAATGACCCCCCGAACACCTAGTGCACCAGAACCTGACCCTAAACATCATCTCCGTGGCTTTTCCTGACATAATAAAAAAATGCGAACCGAAAATCGTTATGGGGGTTTTTCGGAGCGCTGAATCCGGATTTCACATCGATAACGACCCCCGAGCCCCTGGTGAACCGGACCCTCAGGCTGAACACCATCTCCAAGGGGTTTCCATACACGATCGAAAATAGACGAACAGAAAATCATTATGGGGGGTTTTTTGGGTCGCTGAATCCAAATATGACATCGCCGAGTACCCCACGCCTACCTGGTGCGCCGGAACCTGGACGCGGACGTCATTTCCGAGAATTAGCTCACTCAATCAGTATGGAAAAACATTTGAAAATCACGAGTCAGAAATTATTTCAATTGCTCATGCCATAATGTGCGCGACGTTGCCCCGCAAAATATTGTCTCCACTCCAGGTCGCTGTCGGGGTGACTTTACATCGGAAGTTTGGTTCACGAGAATTAGTGGAGATGTGCCACGCCATGGGATTCAGTTGCTCTTATGCCGAAGTTCGTAATTACGAGGTGTCAGCAAATATGCAGGGACAAATTAATGTAAAAGACAATTCTTTCCTTCAATTTGTTCACGATAACGCGGATTGGAACGTAGAGACTTTGGATGGAAAAGGGACATTTCATAGCTTAGGTGGTTGTGAAATTATCACACCTGCATCATATTTATTGCCCAAAAAGCTTCTGCCCCGCCTGACACATGTAACTGAGCTGGAAATCACTGCAGAAAGTAAAATCACAATTATGAATTACCCACACCTCGCAATGGATGGCATGACATTTTTCAATTTCCAGCAGCCAAATCCACGCTTAAGTTTGAAACTTACAGACTCTTCAAAAATTAATTGCTTTTGGATGTTTCACAAGTATGTTAGACCCAGTTTAAAAAAGGGTTGGAATGGATACATAGAAGCCTTGACAGAAGATAAAAAAGAATACGAATTTTCAGTGATAACTTTTCTGCCTTTCATACATGCTTATCCAAGTGAATACAGTACACTATACACAGCGATAAATGAGTCAGTCTCTGAAGCGCGGCGGTTGAAAATGTCGAGTTGCATCGACGACGTTCTTTGGCGCGTTCCTAAGCTCCAGGTGTTCGGGGTGTCAATTTGAACATCATATTCGTGATCAGCGACCTCCAAAACCCCCGAGTACACGATCTGGGCCAGTTCTGACACTTATTTATCAAATTTTGAAATCTTCCAAACGGCCTCTCAAATAATGCATTTTTTGAATGCATTTTTGGCTGCAGCAATGCAATTTTTCGTTTGCTGCAAAATCCAACCAGTCACATTTTTTACAAATATTTTTTGGAAGAGAATGCCGAAAACCGCATTCCGATCCGTCCACTACAACTAGTTTTCCAACTTTTTTAGTTCATTGCCTCGACTATATTGACTTTCGTGCTTGGTGCTCATGGACACTTTCGATCTACATATCTATCATTTGCCTGAGTTTCAAAAATTTTGGCCGAAAGCCATTTCCCATAAGGATTCTGCGGGGTCATTTGACCTTAATATTTTATCTTTCGTCCGAACCATAGATAAGTCCGAACTATATATGGTCCGAACCACAAAGCACCTAATAGGTGATTTGCGGTCCGAACATCTGTTCTGTTTTGAATTTCCTTTGTTTGTATGATTCAAATTATGTATCAAAATAAACTTCTAACCTGCAAGCTGTCAAGTGTTTGAAGTTTAACGATTATAACAATGACATAAAACAGTCTGTTTTATGTTCTAAGAATGACACAGATCACCTATAAATGGTATTTACGAATTGATGATGTCACAGACAGACGCCATTACTATTCTTGCGTTTTGGCGCAGACTTTAAAATGCATTTTTAAAAGATAAATTTCTCCTTTAAAAACTTTTTTTCTCAGAGAAATAACATTTATTGTAGATAAAGTATATATGTGAAAACATCGTGAAGCAGTTTTTCAAAATCAGTCATCGTCGTCCAAAAACGTACAAGATACGAATAAATACATTTGACGCTTGGTCGGACTTCGAATTTTATTACAGATTTCGATTAAGTAAAGAAGCGGCTTCAACAATATTGAAAATTTAAATTTTACAAGCATGATCACTGATGATTTAATTTAATCTAATTATATATTGTAACCACAGGTTGTAACAAAAAGATTGGTCATAAATTATACCAATTAATATCTGGGACAAAGACAATATACTGTTCCTTTATCTATGATCTGGGATCGAAAATAGGTCGATTGAATGGGAGTATTCTACCTGAACTGCTCCAGGTATTTTTCTCACCTGAACTTGATCTAATGGACTGCCTAAGTCTCACGTCAAAAGAGGCGTGGTCATAAAAACTTTTCCAAACAAACCGAAACCTCTAATTTGCCTTTTGCTGTTGATTTAGTTATAAATAAGATTGATTGGTATTAGAAATATATAAAAAGTGATTAAAGAAGTTTTTGAAACTAAGTGTAAATCTGGAAAAGGATTTCCATAACCTCAACTATGTTTACACTTTTTAAAACGCTTTGCAAACCTTACCTTGCAGATTTTCATGTAAAAAAGTCTCCAACTGATCTCTTTTTACTTATTTCTAACAACGATCACTCTTTTTTATAACTATATTAATCGCAAGACGCAAATTAGAAATCTCTTATGAAGTTTTACACGCGTTATCGATTTGTTTGGAAAGGTTGTGACGTCAGAGCTTAGGCAGTCCATATCTGAGTGAATTGCGCCAATATCTATTTCAATTTAGGATTTGTTATACGTTCTACATATTATATTGACATTATTCCAACTATAAAAATTGTGGAGAAAAACATAATTTAAAAAATTTTTTCAAAATATTGAAACGTCAAGCTCGAATAAACTGTAAACAAAACCAAAACACTCATAACTTCAAATTCGAATGGCCTTTTTGTAACTGGATATTGATTCATAAAACATCTAAATCAAAAAATGGCTAACTTCATCTTTGATGATATGATGTAGAGTCCGTTTCAATAAGGAAGAAGCCACCTGAAGTTGGCGTATCGACCTGCGCATTAGTCAAAATCTGTCGAGCGATCGTTCCATGCCATTGGCGTTACAAGCGATGTTTCATGCCGACAGCAATTAAATTGTTGACATTTGAGGTTGTGTTGGAAACAATCATTTACTGTCAAATATTTTTCATTTTTGAATATTTTAAGACGTTCTGCTAGTTTATTTGTGAGTGCTGTGTGTTTTATTCGATCTAAAACCATGCCTCCTACAAAACTGGTTGGTGTTAAAAGAAAAGTTATCCACAGTGAAGGCCGACAGATTCTTAAAAACGTTGCAACTTTTATGGAGTCTGAAGGTGAACATGGAATCCAAATTCCTTTACAAATTCATCGGTAAGTAAAATAAGAAAGTATAATAATCCAATATATTACTCATGGCAATCAGATTGTTGTGAAATATTTGGAAGAGTATACATTACTTCAAAAATAATTGAATTCTGCTAATAATTTATATAGTCTGCTGCACTTAGCAGTTATTTATATGGTTCTAATACTTCTAATTTTGTGTTACCCTACAAGATGTGAAAACGGTACGCTACTGATTTAGATTAAAATATCAATTTTTAAATATGGCGCTGGTTTTGACATCAAGGTCGCACATCGACTGCAACTTCAGGTGGCTTCTTCCTTATTGAAACGGACTCTACCTACCTACCTGTAGTGAAAGTTGCAAACATTTTTAGGAATTCTTAATATCACGTTTTCTCTTGAAATATTTGGTTAAACAAATGTTTAAATCAATTTTTGTAAAGTATATCGTAAAGTAGTAAGGATTAATTAAGATTAATTAAAAGTTATTGTATAATTATAAGTACCTGAAGTAGAATTGCATGGCATTTTGTTACATCTTCAAATGAACAATTAAAAAAATTGTCAAATTTGTAAAGTGTTTTTGTCCAAGCAATAAGCGGTTGCGATTCAGATAAAAACTCACAACTAAGCTGAACGTTATCACCTACAGCAACAGTCTTATCTTCTAGTCCTGCTGTTAATATTGGAGAATTGTTATATCGTTCTGGAAATAAAATTTTACCATCACCACATAGATTAACACAATTACAAATATAAAAAGACCATCAACTGGTTTAGTACAAAAAAGAAGATTTCTAACAACATTTATTTATCATTACTTTTTTTTTTAAGTCATAAATATGCTTCATACAGAGCGTTTACATGTAGATATCTCTCGTAAAATTGGACAAAATTATATAACGAGTGAGGGGTTCAGCATATTTACTTTTCGAAATATGTACAGGGTGTTGAAGTTATGAAAAATTAAATGTTTTAATTTGGTAACTTTAAAATGGATGAATATATTGATTTGAAATTTGGCATGCTGTTTTTAAATGTAAAAGGACATATTTTGATGGAAAAACATGTTTCAATGCTTGATCCAGTGGTGTACATTTGGAAGAATATATCACCTTACTCCTCTCCCATTTTTTACGCCACTGGCATTTGGAGCTATATTTATTTAATTAGTATTCCTCAATGGTTTTCACGTGAAAAACGCATAATCTTTACATATCAAAACATTTTTAGTTTTCAAGATATTTAATATGGAGGAAGGTAAAGGTCATTTACCTTTCGAATGTGGGTAGAATCTCAGACCAAACACCCCAAAATTAGTCTAACGTCATTTCTACTTAAGACATTGGAAAAGCTAGTAGATAGGTACCTACATAAAGGACAGCGCTCTGAAAACGCGCCCTCTATGCTAGAGTCAGTACGCTTATCAACAGGGCAAGTCAACAGACTTAGCTCTGGATGACTTAAACCGGCTACTGTCCAAGTCGATCGACGACAAGGAAATAGCAGTTGCTAGTTTTTTGGATATAGAGGGAGCATTTAATAATGCTTCTCCAATATCTATAACCAGGTGTATGGAAAGAAGAGGGGTCGAACCCATAATCTGCGGTTGGCTTGCAGCCAATCTAGGGAATAGGATAATTACATCCACCCTGGGGGAGGCAACCATCACAGCGGGGGTGAAAAGGGGTTGTCCTCAAGGAGGCGTTCTGTCGCCCCTTTTGTGGGCAATTCTAGTAGACACGCTTCTAGTACGGCTGTCCGACGAAGGTATTCAGTGCCTGGGATATGCGGACGATCCTGCTATCGTCATAACAGGACAGTTCCCAAGTACATTATCAGAGCGCACAGAAATGGCGCTTAATATAGTAAGTGGTTGGTGTAGGGAGAAAGAGCTGGCAGTGAACCCCCACAAAACTACACTGGTACCGTTTACAAAAAAGAGAAATTTGCAAGGTCTACAAAAGCCGCAAATAAACGGAATGGAAATTCCATATGCGAAAGAAGTTAAATACCTAGGGGTAATCTTTGACCAGAAGCTTACATTTAATTCTCACATCGAAAAAACCACACACAAGGCCAGAATCGCTCTGGGAAGGTGCAGGCAAATGTGTGGAAAGAATCGGGGATTCAATCCCAACAAGACCAAATGGTTATATACACAGGTCGTGAGGCCAGGGATAACCTATGGATCAGTAGTCTGGTGGCCCAGGACAACGCCGACTGCATCCCTGGAGGTAATACTAAACCTACAGCCACTGCATATCTTCATTCAGGGAAATACAAGATCTGTTAGTCACAGATTATTACAGGGGCCTCGTCCGATAAGTCAAGGACACGGCAAGGCCTATAAAAAGCTGTATGAAGTAATAAAGGCAGATCCAATACTGGGAATGCCAATGGATCAGATTGTCCCACAATACAGCTTCAAAAATAGTAGTTATTCCAGAGAGAAAGGACTGGAAGATAGGGCCTCCTATAACAGCGAATCTCAACTGGTACACTGATGGCTCTAAAACAGACTATGGAGTCCTACTCCAGAGTCTGTTTTAGAGCCGGAATATATGGGGTACAAGAGAAGATCAAGATCTCTATAAGCCTAGGGAAACATGCCACTGTCTTCCAGGCAGAGGTAATGGCGGTGCAATGCTGTGCAGAAGAGTTGATGAGACGGGAGGTGGATAACCAAAGAATCGTCATCTACTCCGACAGCCAAGCAACACTAAAGGCGATAAGTTCATATCGGACAACGTCAAATCTGGTGTGGGAGTGTCGCAAGGCACTCAACAGACTAGGTAGTCATAATAGAGTGACCCTAGCCTGGGTAACAGATCACCAAGGAATAAAAGGCAATGAAAACGCCGATGAATTAGCCAAGCAGGGAGCCACTGAGGTCATGATAGGGCCAGAATCTTCCTGTGGAATTGCAAAAAAAACTCACTAAGAAGAGCATCCACCAATGGATAAACAATCAGGCGCTGTGCTGGTGGCATGAAACCCCAGGACAAAGGCACGCTAAACTATTCCTTAAGAGCCCTTCGGCCAAACTGTCACGCGACCTACTATGTCAAAGTCGGGAAACGACGAGGATGATGGTGGGAATACTGACCGGACAGCCTATGTAGGATTTGCCAGGAAGAAGACGAAACCGCGAAGCACATACTTTGTGAGTGCGTAGGCCTAGTAAGGGTGCGGTTTCACCTTTTCGGAGAAGAAAAACCGAGGGCAGAGGGCTATGCACGGGAGGCGGTATCCAGGCAAACAAGTCTAACAAATAGAATAAAGCTAGATATCGAGCTCTAAGGTTAGGATGACCACAATAGATCTGCAAAGGTCGCAGTGAGATAGGACAGATAGCCACTCCATTTCCAATCTAATCTAATCTAATCCAATCTAACCCCAACCGTGAACCCATTTCTCAATCAACAATTAAGTAGTAAAATCGAGAAAGGGGCCATGTTAATGATCTCCCCAAAAGTGGTGGAAAGTCAATTTCTGAAGACAAAAAAGATGACGATTTACTTGAGTTTCAAGAAAATCCCCACACCAGCACGAGAGAAGTTGCGCTGGATAATCATTTATACTAGAGGTTCCCGAACTTTTTTTCCAAAATTTTGCTGGTTCCAGCAGACCCCCTGCTGTTACATTTCGTTTAACTATGGAGAAATTATTGGTCAATGAGGATGTCAAAAAAGTAAAGTTGGTCATTCCACCCACCTTTACTTTTTTCAAATCTACTCGCAACACAATAAACCAATCAATTCTCACTTATTTTATGTAGAAAACTTTCCACTCGGTGTGGCACTGGCAAACACTAAGTTCGATTCACTTTTCTTTTCAAAATTGCTGAAACAATTTAGTAAAGAAGGAGTTTTGCAAGTCTCGATACGTTTACAAGCAACGGTCACTGAGTTTCTGTTTACATTGGTGAAGTCAAGCCAACATTTTAGTTCTTCACTGTCGAAACCACATAAATATTCGTGGACCCCCGTTTCGAATTGTGTACTCCCAATTTTTTGTCACGCCAACGTAGACCCCCGTTGAGTAGACCCCTGGGGGTTCACCTGGACCACTTTGGGAACCAATGATTTACACCATTCTACTGTTGCTAGAGTGCTGAAAAACGAGAAGTGGCATGCGTATACGGTACATTTGGCCCAAGATCTGTTAGAAGATGATTTTGATAGGAGAATCGAATTCTGTGAAACAATTATGGAACGATGTAACAGAGATCGCAATTTCATAAAAAAAATACTTTTTTAAGATGAAGCAACTTTTATGCTCAACGGCCATGTATCGATGTATCCAGATGTATCGATACTGGGCAAGTGAAAATCCCCATTGGATGCAGGAGTATTGGACACAATATCCTGAAAAGGTGAATGTTTGGGCCGGCATTATAAACAATCAAAAAATAGGGCCATATTTTTTGAAGGAAGCTTGACCGGTCCTCAATATCTTCAATTTCTTCTATTACCACAATTAAATCAATTATTTCCAAATAGATGTGATTTGTGGTTTTAGCAGGACTGGGCACCCCCACATTACGCCTTTGATGTATGAACCTACTTAAATGCTGTTTTTCAAGATATGTGGATAGGAAGAAGAAGAATTGCCACCAAGGTCGCCAGATTTGACACCTTTAGACTTTTTTATGGGGATACTCGAAGAGCAAAGTTTATCAAAGTCACCCAAATGCTTTAGAAGAGTTGAAGGATCGCATCAGACCGGAGATTGCACAAATAACGCCTGAAGTTCTCGTGAACTTTAAAGACGAATTTATTGCTCGACTGTCCCATTGCATTATTGCTGAAGGTCATCATTTTAAACATTTATTATAATTTAATTACTTTTTACTAAATAGTTCTCTGTATTATTAGTTTATTAGTAAATAAACAGTTTTGGTCGACCCTGTAGAAATAAATATTCAAATAATTACATCGTTGTAAAGAGGATTAGAAGTCCTTTCCAATGAGGTGTCTTGAAACACATGCATTTAAAAAAATTGCAGATTACGTCACCACGTTAATACTGGTGACACAATGTTCGTTACATATAAATCGTGTGATGACGATTCAAAAATTAAAATTGACCTGTTTTTGGATTTTTTTCAAGAGTCGTTTATTTTGGAAATAGTGAATTTATTCTATGCACTAGCGACATACTGTATAATAAAATTTGTCAACTTCATAACGTCATTAGAGAGTTATTAAGAGAGTTATTGAAACGTCTTTGGGGATCTCCTTTATTAAAAGATTCTTCTATTTTGACATATACGCATGCGCATTTCCTAAGTTTGTCTTAAAGGTTTTTATGTAAATAAAGAATATCCTATATTTAAATTAAATACAGGAAAGGAGAATTTTAGTTAAAGCTTTTTAATTTTGACATACTTTTGTCAATATGTGACAGAAAATAATTGTTTTGTCGAGCGAAATATTTTAAATTTCACAATTTTTGGTTGGATTTGCTATATTTTTTATATAATTATGAAACTATCATCAAAACCGTTGAAAACCCGTCTTCGTTTCTCCTATGAGGATGATATTATTATGCTAAAGGTACGTTTTCCTCCACATTCGCAGCGAATTTGGGTAGCAGCTACTCAGTACCTACGCGTAGCAAAACACTCCCGTTTAAATACATGAATAGGTGTCTTGACGAATAAGTCGGCGCTACTTTTTCGCGGCTACTAGCGACTGGGGAATGTGGAGAAAAACGTACCTTAAGAGAAGTGGTTTCCCAGAATCCATTTAAAAATGGCAAACATACATGGGATGATGTCAAACATAGTATGTTTGTGCTCACTAAAAAAGATTTTACAGTCAAAAGTATTTGCCAACACAAAATAAACATCTCTATCTCTTCAGCATTCGCTCCCGCTAAAATTGCTATTTCTAATTGTTCTTCCATAATATAAATTAATATTACAATAAATACATCCACATAAATAAGCAGCATAAAACATAAATGTCATAATAAAATAAAGTTTTTTGTCGTGTATTTGTTACTTTCAATAACTCTATCAAAAGTCACATTAAAGGATACTTTAATAAAGGAAATTTTAATAAAAGCAGCCTTTAGTACAGATCTTCAATAACTGTCTATTAAAAAACTTTGTTTATAAATAATCAACTTGAAGTTAGTTAGAACATTGTTTCAATGAAATAATTGACTTACCAATAACCTCTACAGCAAAAGTAAAATTTATGCAGCCAACATTATTACAAACGTGACAGGTATAATTTCCGTTATCATTAGGAACCAGATCCTCCAATGTTAAAGACCAATGATTGTTCTTAATATCATCTAGTTTGCGAGTAGGGAGAGATTTGTCATCCTTATACCAAGTTATATTTGGTGTAGGAACCCCCGCAGCTTTACAGTTTAGTCTAGCTGTATTGCCTGTAGGTCTAACTACTGATTTGTGCATATTTTTTACAAAATGAGGAGCTTCGAAAACACTAATATAAAACTTTTTTATTAATATCGAATCATTAATAAAACATCCATATAAACTTCTAATGGTTTGTACACTTCCATCAAGTTCATAAGTGGAAGAATGATTCTGAAAATGTTTAAAATTAATTTTTGGACAATACTCACAATATATTAACTTACTTTAATAGTTTCGCCATTTAAATCTTCATTGGGATTTAAATATTTCCAAGTTATGTCACTTTCGTTTCTTGGACATTGTAGAGTTAGTAATTCATCATTTGTGGTTGAAATAAATTCAACGTTGTCGTTTAGCTCGTTATTGCTTTCTTCGATAACTGCAAAAGCAAAAGGTTGATGTTTTTTGGATAATCAATACCAACATATAGGGAAGACACCCGAATATCTAATTCTAATCTAATTTACGGTTTCGACCCTTACTTTGTGGAAGCTACTCATATTGCTATTTTAAATGTAGATAAAAGTTTCTAATTAATTCCACTTTAATAATAAAAAATACCTATATGAAAACTCTAAATTGATAATTATTTCGATATGTAAAATATCATTGTCAGAATGACAGAAGTTACCTACAATTGATGTGATATTCTACCAATATTTTGTCTAAAGTCTGTCCCAATGGACCATAAAATCGACGATTGTAAATTGCAGCGGCGGTCAGAGTTTCTATAATCCTTAGATGTAAATTGCAGCGAATGGTCATGTATGGGTTCGTAGTAACTATGTAAATTGCAGCGCACGGCCAACAAAGAGCATTAATCTTACCTGTAAATTGCAGCGGCAAAATTTATGAAAACCTACCAAGTTAAACTTGGAACAAACCGTAGATTATTTATACTGTATTACTTATCTTTACTAAAGAAAAGAAAAATACTTTTTAATATTTATTAATTGATGACCAAATACACATTACACATACATATACTATAAGCGCTATAATAAAATCAAAAACAATATTTACACTAAATGTACATATTATATATGCTCAAACATTTCCAAAATAATGACATACTTGTTTTACAAATTGCAATCTCGTTATACTTTTTGTTTTATAATACAGATTTAATTTTATATCTAAGAAATTAAATTTATTCCGGGTTCGAGTATTTGGAAGCTTAACAGTATCAATGCTATTTATTTTAATATAAGTATCTATTTGAAATTGTAACAATGTTTCCAGAAATATGTAAAATGATGGGTGATTACTATAAAAATTATCATTAAAATGAGCGTGAAAGGATTCACATGCATTGGTTGTCCGACACATACTAGGTGAAGCAGATGCCCAAATTTCAGGAGGAAAAAGGGCACTTTCTGACACATACACATTTACTAAATAGTCGACATATTGGGTAACCCTACTGTCTGGTGGTTGTAAGTCAAAAACAAGGCAATCTCCTACTTCGGCGGGTGTAAGATACTGAAGACCAAAAGTATATTTTAAAAACTTTCCTATCTCGGAATCTTTATCTTTGTACTCTTTTGCCAAACCTAGTTCTTGAATCTTGCGCCACCATGATTGGCTTAAGTGAAAACGACATCCAATTATTTTTATATCGGGCCATAATATGCTATTTACGGCTGAGTGGATAGCTTATTCAAAATCAATAGCTATTTTGCTTGGCTTAAAAATTAAGTCATTTTTTACACATTACATCTACAATAAATTTTAAACATTTTTTGTAGGAGTCGCATGTTTTATCTTTAACTAAACAAAACAACAAAGGTAAATAGTGGCCATTTTTGTAGCCATGAATTGTAAACAGTTGCTTAAAATAGTGAGTACAGTATGAAAATGTTCCATCTCGGCGTAAATAATGTCACAGAAGTTGCATAAAAACTTTAAATTGGTTACACACGAAAATATTATAATGTTGTCACTGCTGTTGTTCAATAACACAAAGTTTTCACCACAATTTGTGTTCCAAATGTTTGACTCCAAAGCAGAATGAGTGTCCATAATAGATTTCGGTAGCGGTGGATATTCTCGGCGTCGGGCATTGTAAATATTCCTTTTGATACAATTCACATGTTAATCGATACACACTTCAATACACAAAATCACCAAACTGAGTTATACATATTTTGAAAACAAAATAATCATACACAAAAAAGTAACAACAAACGCGTTTATATTAACAAAATTTCCAAAATAAGCAAGAAAAAAAGCGCTATCCCAATAAAAACCGTTCCTGGAACGTGCACTTCCCTGGATTCCATTTCTAGTGGACTACATATCGTTAGAATGTCATGAAATAAAATATTTTATTTCTCATTTTACCAGAGGTGTGATCTACTATGAATGGACCTTAATAAAATTTGACAACAAAGTTTTGTAGTCTTAAACTTCAAAATATTATTGATTGTCTAGTTGTCAAATTTTTTTCGTTGTGTCAGATAGGGACCAAAAATTTTTCATTTATTCATTATTAGTTAATCTTGACAACGGTAGCTGGAACGCTACCGAAACGTTGAAATAAAAAAATAAAAAAACATTGTGGTTTGATTCCCAAGAAAATAAGAAAAAATAACAAGTAATGCCACAAGGAACTTATAGAAGATAAAGTACTTATACATATTTTGTTTAAATAGTTATTTGTATGCTTAGGCCGCGAAATACTTTTTTAACGTACCGAAAGAACAGTTATCGCCGAGGCCGTTTGCGACCGAGGCAAGATAATCTTGAGGTCGTTAAAAAGTTTCGCGGCCATGGCATACACACTATTTTTCGTGCAATCGTTAAAATTATTAAACTAGATAATTGTAAATAAATATATAATTGCTCTTAAATCGACAGCAGTTTAATTTATTTAACAATGTGTGCTATGGAAATGATATGTTTCAATATATACAAAATATTTTGACAGTTCTTGCTTCAACTTCTGTAGTAAATATAAGTAATAATACAAACTGTACAATTAATGTTAATATTCATCCTAAATAAGTACTTATGAATTTGTTGGTATTCAATAAAAAATAATCCTTGTCTTTGTAGTATTTTAGGAATGTCAAATTTGGAAGTGATATTCAAATTTGGAAGTGACGTTTGGTTTCGCAACCGTTGCTATGGGTAACGGCCGCGAAATTGAATTTCGCGGACTGTGTTGAGAACGCGAAATACTGACTTCGCGTCCGGTTGCACGAAAAACATTTTTTTTAACAATCACTTATATATACAAATGTTATAATTGCGTCCAGATCAAAACACAAAAACATGTCGCTGAATAGTGAAGCAGTGGTGGGCATTTGTGCTGGATATATACTTTTCACTTCACAGAAAAGGAAACAAAAACGTTGGTGGGTAAGCGAACTCCTGCAAAACGGAATAGAACATTCTTCAAACTTACTAAGAGACCTAAAATTAAAATATGATGGATCTGGATTTAAAAATTTTGTAAGAATTACTCCAACTGATTTCGAGGTATTAATTCAAATGATTGGACCAAATATTTGTAAACAAGATACAAAGTACAGAGCAGCCATCCCTGTTTCTTTGCGGCTAGCAATAACTCTTAGATATCTGGCTAGTGATGATTCATATACTAGTTTGATGTACACATTTCGAATTTCAAAGCAGTCAATATCAGAAATAGTACCCGTTGTGTGCAATGTTATTATTACATGCTCTCGGCGAAAATGGTCCCCATCATTTTTGTCCCTGAATCAATATTTCTTGCAAAAAAAAGGCTTGCAAAAATTTTCCGGAAAACCAAAAATTTTAAAAACCATCAAAAAGAGGACATTTTCAGCTCTCCAATGGTGTGCATTAAAGACCGATATTGCCAATCATTGTTTATCAATTTGCGGTAGACCCGAGAATTTTCAGAAAAATCCGGAAATAAAAAAAAACGTCCCAAGAAAAACATGTTGTTTATGAAGATACAAAAAAATTATTTATTCATTCTTTCGGAATACATTCACCACCTATCAAAGTCCCATTATCCAAAAGGTTTCGGTAAAACTACGCTTAATTTAAAAAATATTAACGGATTGATAAGGGTGGTCAAATATTCAGGAAAAATAAAGTTTGGCCAGTTTTTTCAACATTCCTGGAAAATAAAAAAAAACGAAAAAGTTACACGATGCTATAGGTACAGGTCCCTCCTTTCATATGCACTTTGAATCATGAAAAAAGATTCATTTTTACTCAAGTTATGGGCCAATTTGCCCGCCCTCCCATGCCTACATTCACGGATCGTGCTCCCGGAGACGCCGCGCAGCAGCTCGAAATCCAAGGTACGCTTGGGCCCGTTTATCTCAAAAACGGTTAAACTTTTGACAAAAATGATAAGGATCTTTTTTGTAGATAATAAATTGCTCTCCATTCCTAGCAAAACCCCACTTCTCTAAGTGTCATATTTCCGGAGATATCGGCGGAAAACTCAATTTTTGGGATTATTGGCCATTTTTCAGCCCCTTCCGCAAATTTCACGGAGGACATATTTTCAGAGTGTAATCTACCCGTGAATACCTACAAGTTGCAAAAAAAAATTCCGACAGTAATGAGATGAACGGGTTGGGGGGTTTCTCGGTCTTTATTTACTGAACTATTAGTTTTCAAATATAGACACTGGGACACTAAATTGCCACGGCGCATACGCAGTATAATTCCGAATTAGTTTCATCACGTGCTGGAACAAACCTATTATGACATTGTTTCTGAACTGACCCACTATTCGTTACTACTCGAAGCAATCTTCCCTTTAATATCTAGACAATATATCTAATAACGAAAATTTAAATTTAGAACAGAAAATTAAGTTAACTTTTATACAAACCTCTCGAAGATACAGTGTACGATCCTAATTCAGTAAATATGGTTAAAATTATGTAGTTCCAGAAATGAACCTGCATGATATATGCTCTTCCACGACCTGTAAATAAAGTAAAAGTATAGTTGTGAGTAAACTTATTAGTTTGCACCGTTTCACAATTTGTCGGCGAGATAAAAAAAATCTGTAAGCAGAACCGGTTTCAGACAGATTTTTCATTATTGCAGGATCCCGACGCACTAGCGACTTTTGTACTCTCTTTTTCCGATGAATAGCAGTTTTACCGATAACTGTAATAATAGATTTTTCTGATACTTTTGTCAATTATGTATTCTATCAGCAGCTGCATGCTTTGACCCATTATTTTCTTGTTTCAGTTGCCTGTACATATTTTGTATCATATTTTTCGTAGACCGCTACTAGAACATGCCAATTTTTTTCTGTCTATTGTCTCAAATCCCTAATCTCCACTTTCAAAAATTACAAATCCTTTGGTAAAAAATTTTAACAATAAGATATTCATGTTTTATACATACAACAATCAAACAACTTATGAAATGTAATAAACCCACCCTGGGACGTTAACAGCCCTTGTGAACTAACAATTCAAGTATATTTTTCATAGACCAATTGAAAGCTACATTGCACCAATGAAAATCAAAAAAACTTGCTGTGAGGTTTTTTGTCGATGTAATATTATTTTCTCTGTGAATTTGCGAATTTTAGGTACTCTTTAGTGTTTTATTTAAAGGTAAGCATACTTTTTATCTTAATTATCAAACGCATCAAGTGAGATATAAATCTTAGGAAGATGACTTTTAAGGCGATTTAAAATTTGTAAAATTCATAAAAAAAAGAAAGAAGAGGCCGATGCAAAAAAAATGTCCAACAACATTTATTTAGATCAATGTTCTTTATTTTCCAACACATAAAACTCAGTGGTGTACTTTAAGGGGGGGTTTTTAAGAGAGTTTAAAATTTAAAAAATCGTAAAAAATAAACGAACAAACAGATTCCAATAAAATTTTATTTTATTTTACTTTCTTTGACTATTTCGACATTAACAAAAAAATAATTCATTATTTCAGTAAGTAATAAATGAAATATTCAGTAATTATTTTTTTTTATTTCCTTCTCTCACAAACATAAGAACAAACTACTTGGTTTATGCTAGGAAAACCAGTTTGGCATTAAATATAAATATCCGGTAAAACCGTAGAAACCTAAAAAAATAACTGCCAGTGCATTAATTACATCAATCACTACGAAATCAGTTTGCTAGTTTGTCCTAGGCTAAATTAGTGCATCGGAATGCACTTAATTAGGACGAACTAGTTTGTCTTAAAAAACGGTTTGGCCTTTAAGAGGGGCCTCACAATTTAGACAGCTCAAAACTGTTGGCACCCCTGACTTGTAGCAAAATTTAGGTCATTTTGTATGCAACAAATCTAAAGAATGCAGTAAAATTAAGAGTTGAAATTCAAACATAATAATATAACTTGGACCTTTGTCTTGGGGATGAGGTATTTTGGTCAAGTTTAGGATTGTTATAAAAAAGATATAAGCCATTAAGTGATGGTGTGATTTTGACAGTTTTGACAATTTGTGGTCACCAATTTGAACGCCAAGACCTTATCCCCAAAAGAAAGCCTAGAGTGGTATCCTATACCTAGGTGAAAAATGTTTAAATATTAGTTTTAGTGAAAAATGTCATTCTTGATAAAAAGTTTTGCTTGTTCTGAAACCCCATAAAATGAAATAAAATTCAAGTTTTTCAAAACCCGTCTCATTTTATAGCTCGTGTTGAAGCCAGTAAACCTTTATAGTTACTGTATCACCCGGTATATTGGGTGGAATTTCGGTTTCAAAAATGCCCTTGTTTCGTAACTCATTTACAAAAGAAAGTTTTTTGTTTCGTCTAAGTACCAACACCGAATAATATTATTATTCGGTGGTACCAGCCATACGACCTATTATCTATTATTTATTGCGGATGAACAGGGTTCGTCTGGGGACTGGTGTTTATGACACTCAACAGCTATTTGAAGCATGATATAATATATCGATTTTGTAAATGTGTTTTTACTTTTAAGTAGGGTATGAAACCAGAATTTGTTTTTTGGCACTTTAGTAGATAGACAGTACTTCACAGAATTCGAAAAGAATCGAAGGCAGATTTGGGACGAATATTTTTAATTAAATACGGTAAATTAATATTCGAACTCTTCCGGTTCTTTCACCAATAATCATTATTTGAATATATCTTATAAGTATAGAATTTATTATCGCGCTGTTTTATATAGCTTATTGTTAGCTATTCAATTAAAGGGGTTGAGATTACTGATTAAAAGGTTGTAAACTAAACACGGCCTTTTTCTTTATTTCGAACCGACGTGTTGCTAAGACGGGTAGTTTTAGTGACGCGACAGCTCGAAATTAATGTATTAATTTAGTGAGTGACGTTTACGATGTACCAAGTAACTGTCAACTTTTATAAATAATTTTCTAATTGTCATTCTTTAATACATATTTGACATTTTTCACCTATAGGATGCCCCATCCGTAGACACGCTGTAGATATAAACAATTCTAATAATCTTACCAATAAAGTGATAAAAATCCTAGCAGTTATTCCACAACTTATTGCACACTTATATTAGCCTTATTATATAATTATTGATATTAAAACATGTGGGTTTATTTTTGTGAATTAGATTTTTACTATTATTTTGAGGAGTTTGGTCTATGTAATCCTATATGGCGCGCAGTAGAGAGTGAACCAGAGTGAACCGTCTAATCGGGATTATTCACTAAGTAAAGTGGTTATCACAGTTGCTAACTATAGCAACTCTGATAACAACTTTCGAAATTTTATTATTCTTTAATACACGGTTGTCAACTGCTATTATCGGAAGTAATTGCACAAGTGCATCAAAATTACCGATAATTTTGCATGACAGCGTTTTCCAAGACAAATATTGGTTTAAATATTAAATTCCTTTTTGTTTGGTTCGCTTTCTATGACTTTATTTTCTATAATTCCCAATGAATTACATCCGAAACGAGACATTTTTAAAAATATTTTTTGACTTTACTTGTCAAACTGATTTTATTTTTAATTATCATGGATTGACAATGAGATTACCGTGGATACGTAAACAATGCAATTATCGCAGTGTAATCAATCGATAATTGCACTCCTCTCATGGGATTTTTTACACATGAGGGGAATATTCATAACAACCTACAAGAATCATCCGTGAAAATGGTCAGAGTAAACAAATATAACATTTTTTGTGGTTGTTTTTTTTTCGGTAAAGCTTAGGTGGTGTTGGCACCCTTTTTTTCAATTATTTTAGCTAGTATATTCATATAATCCATATGGAGCAGGTCAAAGATACCTTAATCTAGATAAGTTTTACTTTAAAATACATTAAAATGTAATAATATTGTTTTTCTAATTTTGACATCTAAAGAGACACTTTTTAAAACTGATTGACACTATGAAACGTCTTACTTTTTGTAACTAGTTGCATAGAGTAAAATTTTATGCAATTGGTGACGAAAAATGCATTTCAAAATTAGTGACAAAAATAATTATTCTATCTATTAAACTGTTATAATACAAGTTAAAAACATAAATTATAAATTAATTAATTATTATAAATATTGATAACACAATAATTATTGCAATTATTCAAATTAATTCCCGACGACATATTTTTTTCATTGCTCGAACTTGCTGTTATTTGGGAAGCGGCGCACATTGCATTAGATGTTTCACCAAATATTTCTTGCGCTATAAGTTTTTTATTATTCATGGAATTTTCAACATATCCCTCCGCAATAGAGGTAAATTTCCAACCTCCATGTCCTTTAATATCGAAATAGATTGGAAAGGAGAATTCAAGGAAACACCCAAACAAGAAATAGTTTGGTTCACTGACGGTTCCAAAACGGACACTGGTACTGGCGCTGGAATATACGGTCAATCCCCCAGATGTGACATTAGTCACTCACTGGGAGTAAATACCACTATATTCCAAGCAGAAATTTACGCAATCGACTCATGTCTGAGAGTAAACATAAGGAAGGGATACAGCGGTAAAAACATTCTTATCTGCTCAGACAGTCAAGCGTCAATTAAATCACTTAATAGTAGTACAATAAAATCCAAACTTGTCTAGGAGTGCTTAGAAAACCTTAAAAAACTCAGTGCCACAAATAAGGTAACCCTGAAATGGGTGCCAGGTCACAAGGGTATTGAAGGGAACGAAAAAGCAGATGCCCTAGCACGAGAAGGATCGGCAACCGGCTACACCGGTCCTGAACCAGCAACCGGTATAACAAAGGCTTCGGTAAGAACCACATTAAACCAAATACAGCGAATGGCCTGTTTAAACATAACAGGAGCCATGAGAACAACACGAACCGCAGCAATGGAGCTTATTACTGGTCTGACCCCTCTGGACCTGTATGTCAAGGAGGTTGCGTTGATGGCCATGGTACGATTGCGCAAGGCTGGTGTAAACCCCGAAGTAGGAGTGGGCAATTTGCGGTTAAGCCTATGGCAGGAAGCGCTTACTGCGCTACCTCTGCTGCAGGCAGCCAATGATGCAATTAAACCCAGATTTTTGTTTAATAAACCCTACAAAATACAAATAAAACACAACACAGAGCCAGATGCTGCAGATGCAATACGCATTTATACAGATGGTTCAAAAATGAATGAAGGCTCAGGATGTGGAGTTTACTCGAGAGCACTAAGCCTAAGGATCAAGTGGGGAATGGGAAACAATACCAGCGTAGTTCAAACAGAACTGGCTGGTATCTCAATTGCCACAAAAGAACTAATCAGAAAAGGAATTTCTGACAAAAACATAATAATCTGCACTGATAGTAGACAAGCCCTATTAGCCTTGAACAGACAACGTGTTATATCAAGACTAGTACTAGAGTGCCACCAAGATTTAGCTAACGCCTCGGCAGATAACAATATTATCCTGAGGTGGGTTAAAGGGCACGACAGGAGTAAAGGAAATCGCATTGCTGATTCTCTAGCCAGGGAAGCCGCTGGACTGAAAATTCTTGGACCCAGTGACACCTACGGCCTGACGAATTCGACAATTGCGGAACTAGCCAAACGTTACACCCATGCTCAATCCCTTGAGAGATGGGAGGCAATCAAAGGATGCAGTTTTGCCAGGATCACCCTGGGCGACCCTGGGAAGATGGCGCCGAAAAAATACTTGGCGATGACCAGAAGAAACCTACGTATAACAGTGGGATTCCTGACTGGCCACTGTCAACTAAGGAAACACCTCCATACTATGGGGCTAGTGGACACATCTCTATGCAGGATGTGTGAACAGGTAGATGAGACTGTCAGGCATGTCCTATGCGAGTGTCCGGAGTTATCGTCGATAAGAGAGTGTGTGTTCGGTGAGTCTTGGCCTACACCTGCCGATATAAAGGAGATGTCTCCTGGTGACCTGTTCACCTTCCTGAGAAGGACAGGATGGACGATGACCTAGGAGGACAACTCCTCGGGAGGATGTACAATGGGTCATATGTGGCCTAAGTGCTGTGAGCCTACACTCACCCTCCCTACTCTACAGATACAGAGAGAACCAGTGGGTGCACAAACAACACCTCAAATACTGGCAAACAATTCCGAAGCTCAAACACAGTAAAATGATGGTCAAACAACCCATACCAAAACTTACTGAAGAAATCCTGAAGTTAAATAGGAGAGATATCAGGCTGGTAACCGGCCTTATAACCGGACACTGTGGCCTGAGAAAGCACCTTCACACAATGGGGATCTACCAAGAAGAACCTACATGTAGATTATGTGGTGAGGAGGGCGCATATAATTTTCGAATGTGAGGCTCTACGTTGGTGGAGGTATAGACAGATAGGGCCGGATGACCCTATATACAACCTCACCAAAAGAGATACTGTGAAGAGACTTCTAGATCTCATCAAGGTCACAAATCTTCTCACAGACTAGCAGACAGACAGGACAATACAATAAGCCAACGGCTGCAGTGTTGGGGCCCACTAACCCGGCCTGTTTTCGTCTGTCTACCAACCATGCCTCCATGCCTCTTTAATTTTAAAATATCAACGCCACTGTCTGCTAGGAAAGTGGCAGAGCTTCTTCTGAAGCAGTGGCCAGTATATAGAACAGGATTTGAAAGACCAAGAAATTGTGCAATAACTTTTGGCATACTGCTAAATGTGTTAATTCCCACAGGATTTCTGGTACATTTTCCATTCGCATATTTTACAAAAAACATGTTGTGTTTAAGATCCTGGGGACGCAACTTAATATATTTTCTTAATATTTCAACAAGATTCGTACTGCCGTATAGGTAACTTTTGTTTTTGAAGGTGGGATATCAACACGAAAATGGCTTCCTTTGTCTATAACATTTTCAACTGAAAAAAATGTTAATTCTGCTTTTCTGCATGCTCCTGCCATTCCAATTATTGTTGCAACCTTAGCCATTAAGTATTCTTTGTCATCAGCTTCCACTAAAAATTTGGCAAAATCTTCTTTAATAAAAACTTTTGACTTTTTAGCACTGTACCCGTCCGCTTGCCTTTTAATATATGCTACCAAATTTATATATTTTTTAATATCAATATTCCTTTTCAGATTTAGTTCAGACCTTAACATTGAGTAAAGTGTCCATAATGAGGAAACTTTTGGATCTTTCTTACCCTCAAAATATGAAAGTAAAACTTTCTCATTAACATGTTTAATTTTCTTCTCATCACATCACGTAACAAATTTTTCTTATGCCAAATTATAAACTGCCTTTGACTTTTTGGGAATTACTGATAATAGAGCATTACCTGCTGCCTCTTCAATATCGCTTGGTAGCTCTTCAGAACTTGAATCACTCATTTTTTAAAAATAAAACTAAAAATATATCAATCTCGCTAAAAACCTTCCGTCTAGACTTTTTTACAAAATGTCAAACTGACAACTAACATGAAGTAACAGCAACAAACTAAATTTATGTTTTCCAAATTTTTATCAATTATATTAAATTTTATTTTTTTATTACTTTCTTCAAAATTAGAAAAAATCTTGTATGCAATACGTTACGAAATGAAATTTTGTGTAACTTGTGAGTTTCTGCGAAACTCACTTCGTTCGTTCCGCAAAAATCTCACGCGTTACACAAAATTAGGCATTTCGTAACTGATGGCATAAATAGCTATTTTATTGAACTTTTCTCATTTCATGAAACGTGTACCATCGTAACAATTCATTTGATAAGATGGCATACACCATTGATAGGTATATGCGTTCGCCGGCTTATTATCAGATTTCTTTTTATGAATTGATGTAACCATCATGCCCAGCCAGGTTTTTGCTGAGTTTGATTGAACAGTCACAACCAACTAAACTACTTTCCATATCCATTTGATATGATGGCACCGTATACCATCACATTAAACATCTTTGTTGAATTTTCCCACTGTAACGGCAACATGGCTTTATTCATGTTTAGAAAGCCTAATATTCATACATGCAATAGATCTATCACAAATAGCAAAACATATAACCAATAACCATCCCTCCTCAAACTGTGAAATTAAAAGATGATGAAAAACTTTTGTACTTACAAATATTTTTTTTGTTAAACTCCAACGGCAGCTAACACTCAACTATCACACTGCTGCTACATCGGATTTTGTGGTGGTCTCTAGCAGCATCATATCGAAATTTCCCCTACCTAATTGAAATTATGGAAGAAAAGTAATACAGGGTGTCATGATGAACTATTGTTATGGTTTGTTTGTATTTGTTATTATTTTATTTAAATTTTATATTAATTTTTATAGTGCTTATACTTGCCCTTTCTTCCAGCTAGCTCATATTAAATTCGGGAACAAGAAAAACTCCTACTCTCTTTGGGTTCTGGCGCTATTAAATTATTTATTGAACTTTTTCACAGATATATGTTATTTGTTTCAATCCCTATTTTCAAAATTTATTAAAATTATTTTTCAATATATTATTTAAATAAATATGTATTAGTAAAATTTTGTGACGCCTATTGACAAACCTTTCTTATTACTTTAAAAAGTAGATGTCTCTGTCGATGAGTATTTAAAGTCACAGAGTATGGAGAGTTGCAAACAATTCGGTTCAAAGCGAATGAATGTCTATGGTGTGGTATTATGAAAATTTTTGTTTGTACCTATAATAATAAAATGGAACTCAACTCAACAAAACAGTTTAATTATAATAGTGATTGCCTTTGTATGATATTTACATGAATATCAGCTCAAATTTATCTAATATTACAAAAAGAAAGAAACAATTATACAAATACAGTTACCTAACCTACAATTCAAGGAAATAAAATTTTAAATCTAAGGTGAGCTCTTATCTAATTTTGATTAAAGTGAATTATTATTAAATTTTGAAATTTATTTTAGAAGTACTTCTGATATGCATATGCTTTTGATTAAATTTTATTGGTACCAATTATTGACTAACCTTTTTAATATTGAATTTTTAACTGGTTGTATGAAGATTCATAAATTTGATGAGGTAGACGGGATTACAGGATTTCACAGGAAGATTGAGGATTCTGATTCTCCTCTGGGATGCTGGAACAACTTCTGGATGGTATTTCAGGTATATTTTAACTTTTCTTCTATTTCTCAATATTTTACTGAACCTTTCTTGGTATTTTTAAACTTTTTATCTAATTTCTTTAGTTTAATTATCAATTTATACTCTTTTTTTCAAATCAAAAACTTTTTTTTAAAACCTTTCCTTTTTTATTCACCTCCACTCTCTTGTCTTCTTAATCAACAACCCCCCGTTGCTATGTCCTATTTCCAAAGCACTTGATTTTTTCTTCCTAATTGCAAAATTTCATAATTTCTTGTTTATTGTCTATAATATTTATTCTTGCACTATTGTAATTCTTTCTACCTTTTATATCACTAAGAACTTCACTAAATTTACCCTTTAAATTGTCCTTATTTATAAAAAAAAACCTTAAAATTATGTGTACCTCTTAAATATCTAATATACAATATTCTACCATCAATAATTTTATTTTAATTCATGTAAACTCATAACCAATGTCCAATAAATCTTTCCAATTACCTATTTTTTATAAACTAATTGTAAATTTATTTTAATAAACGTTTTAAATGTTGATTTTATTGCACCAATCACAATGCAGTACATATTATTTTCTTAACAACCATCTCTGAAAATATTATTCTATGATTCTGTCTGACTGTTCTGTCTTCGCAAAACATACTTCATCTTGACAGTGACATTCAATTATAATTTAGGTTAGAATTCTGCCCAAAATATAATTTATATTGTTTATTAAATATTGTATACTAATAATTTCAATTTCAGGTGTAACAAATACATATTGATTATAAAAAACAAACAAGCAAACTAATTTTAAATGAAGAAATCTAAATTTACTTTAATTATTACTGGATATGATAAAAAAAAATATATGATACTTTATTAATTCAAGGTACGTCTTTCTATTTTTATTTCAAAATTTGTATTCAAATTAATTTATTATACATATTTATTTCTTGCATTTCTATTTTTCTGAAATCCTTTTATGAATGGAATTGATTCAAGTAATTTAATTATCTGATACCATTACACTATACATACTCATACCTAGTAAGGAGACCCCTATGGGAAATGTCAATGTCTGATAAAAAGTGTCTGCTCACATATTTTTATAATATACAGAGTGCGTTTATTGTGATCGAGTTTAGACTGATATTTCTTTTGTTCATAACTTTTGAACGGTAATTTCGATTTCGGTAAAACGTACGTTACATTACTATCACCTAAATTAACTAAAATAAAAATTATTACAAAAATTTAATTATCGTTAGTCGTCAAGTAACGTGTCTATTTCAATTAGTAATAAATCCATCATCAAAATTTTAAGTCAAAAATTTATTAGAAAGTCACAACAGTTCCGTTTAGGTTAAACTCCCGCCCTTAAACACTTAGGTCCACAGTCTTCTTATATTCTCAATAATGCAATTATGTCCGAAAACGATATCAATGGCTTTTCTAATTGAGTGAAATTATGATTATTACCTTCCATTTTATGTTTTATATGACATTGACAGTACGTATAATGTAAGGTTACAGTTTAAACCTAGGGTCTTCAACCCGCGGCCCTCGGGCCTCATGTGGCCCGCCAGCTAATTTCTTGCGGCCCGCGGCCACCAGAGGCTAAAAAAAATAAAATATCGCGCCCATAGTGATATACTATCTGTCCTCATCGCGCCGCGTCCGCAAACGCTCTGAGATTGTACAGAAACGGCTACAGCGCGCGCAGCTAATTTTACAACCGTACCTAACCTCTCACTCTTTGACACTCTTTGGCTTGGCGGAGAACCTGTGTTGTGGTGTGCAGTTACGCAAGTTTAGTTATATCGTGGACATTTTTAACATTAAATATGGCTTCTACGTCGGGTAAAAAACGAAAAGTTAGTGAAGAAAACCGCATATTTCAAGAAAAGTGGACTGAGTTGTACTTGTTCGTAAGTGTTAATCAAAAACCTGTCTGTTTGGTGTGTCATGAATCACTCTCAGCCATGAGAGAATACAACTTAAAAAGACATTACGATACAAAGCATGCAACAAAGTTTGAGACATTCAAAGGACAGTTACGGCAAGATAAAATGAGAGCTCTGAAGAGTCAGCTTCAACGCCAGCAAGATAGTTTTCAAAAGCAGAACATTGAAAATGAAGCAAACATGAAGGTGAGCTACATTATATCCGAAAAAATAGCTTTGAAATCAAAACCGTTTACTGATGGCCAATTTATCAAGGAATGTATGGAGGCCGCCGCTGAAGTATTGTGCCCTTCTCAAAAACAACTTTTTTCTAAAGTCAGTTTATCCGGTGTTACTGTCGCCAGAAGAATCGAAGAGTTAGCGACAGACTTAGAAAATTCATTAAAAGAACGTGCGTCGAAGTTCGTATACTATTCTGTTGCGCTCGATGAAAGCACAGATATAACCGATACTGCTCAATTAGCTATGTTTATTCGGGGCATTGATAATAACTTTGTCATCACCGAAGAGATGGCTGCTCTTTTTCCGATGAAAGGAACTACAAAAGGACGTGATATTTATGAGTGCTTGATGACAGTACTAAGACGATATAATTTAGAATTGACAAACCTTTCTGCAGTTGTAACAGACGGTGCACCATCCATGGTAGGAAAAAATGAAGGACTCGTGGGTTTGATTAAAAAACAGAAGAACGATCTTCCTTTGATGCATTACCATTGTATCATTCATCAACAAAATCTTTGCGCTAAATCCACAAATATTGATGAGGTGATGAAAGTGGTCGTAAAGACCGTGAACTTCATAAAATCACGTGGCCTCAACCACAGAGAATTCCAAAAATTTTTACGCGAAATTAATGCGGAATATGGTGATGTCACATATTTTTCCGATGTTCGTTGGCTGAGCAGAGGCAAAATGCTTAAACGCGTTTTTGAACTCAAGACGGAAATCGCCTCCTTCATGGAAACCAAAGGAAAACCAGTTCCTCAATTTAGTGACCCCGACTGGCTCTGCGACTTTGCATTTCTCACAGACATCACGCTGCACCTCAATGACTTGAACACCAAACTACAAGGAAAAGAAAATCTCATCCACAACTTACTGGACACTGAAGGCATTTGAGTTTAAACTGGATTTATGGAAAAATCAGTTGTTGAAATAAGAGTATATGCACTTTCCTAAACTGAAGAGCTGCGAATGTACAGATGTGGATAAATACGTTGAAGCAGTAGATTTACTCAAAAAAGAGTTTCAATCGAGGTTTTCTGACTTCAGAGATAATGAAAAATACATCAGTCTCTTTGCCCGACCATTCGGTGTATCCGTTGAAGACATGCCGGAAAATTTTCAGATGGAGCTTATAGATTTGCAGTGTAATTCGGAATTGAAAGACAAGTTCGACATGGGTGTTTTTGATTTCTATGTAAAATATGTCGATCACAACTCGTTTCCTGAAATCCGAAAAAATGCCCAGAAAATGATGTCATTGTTTGGGAGCACATATGTGTGTGAGCAGCTTTTTTCTCGTATGAAGTATGTGAAATCGACAACGAGGTCGAGAATTACAGATGCACATCTGGAAGGTAGTCTGCGGGTTGCAACCACAAAAATGAAAACAAATATTGACACACGTAAAAAATAAACAGTGTCAAAAATCACATTGATTAACTTTAATTAACCAATGAAGATTGACTTTAATTAACCAATAAAGATTATTGAAATTTGAAATTATGTATGTTTTTTATTTTATTGATAAGGTGGTAAAGTTTCGTGAAAAGTTGTGGCCCTTCGGACGATGTGAAATCGATGTTTGGCCCTTGCACTAAAAAAGGTTGAAGACGCCTGGTTTAAACGCTCACTTCACTTCACATTAAACGGTCGGTTCAAATATCAACTGTAATTTTTTCTGGTGCAGCTGGTATTTTGAAAAATCGGAGAATCATCGATTAATCGGTCGATCAACGGTTATTGTATCGACTGTTTTTACGGTTGGTTGGTGCAACCGGGCATGAGAATATAATATATCAAACAATTTCCGAATCCCTTTAAACTTCACAACATCAAACAAATATCATTAGTAAAATAGTACTTAAGGTTATTACACTCAAAAACAGTCCGTATTAGCAATTATCGCCCGAAATCGGTCGGTTAATTCTGTCCGTAAAATCAATCGATTAACGGACAGTTTTTGGGTGGTGTAACACGAAAGCTATGATTTACGGTCGATCGGCCGGTTCAACGGACTGCAACTGGTGCAACCGGGCATTAGCATCTGGTAGAAACGTAATATAAGTTAGGTTAAGTTAAGGTTTTATTTTAAGGGACACTTAACACTAAGTGTGTTTGGTGCAAACGGGTCACATAGGTATGTAGGTGACATTCACCGAGACCTAAAAAGATCTATAGTACCCCCTTACTTCTGCTTAGTTCCTGAGGATCGTCTCAGATACTAGTAGCTCCTTTAGTCTGCAGGTTTCAACTTGGGTGAATTACCCTCTTCTATCCAATAATATCCTAGGTGCTGTGCCCTAAGATTCTAAATTGCGGTGCAATTCGCAAGTAGGTATGTGTCCATGCCAGAGAATCTACTTACATCCTTCTTCCTCCACTATTTGGAGCTTTTTCAGGTGCCCGTTCAGGCGGAATGTCCCGTTAGGATCCCTGTTAAAACTCTTAGTGCAGTTTTACTTTGACTTATATGCATTCATTTGATCTACACACCGGTTGTAGTCACCCAGCTGAAACTTTGAATGTCTAAGCCTTACTAGATCTTTCCAATGGTCAGATCTTCTCTTTTCTTCGGCTTTACCTATTTCTTTCAATATTACGTTGGAGTTGATACCACAAAAGGGTTCCGGCCCCCCTCTTTACTAGTCCATCTACTATTTCATTTCCTTCTATTCCAGTGTGTCCTAGAATCCACAGTAAGGTTACTATATTGTTCTCACCTAGTTCATTAAGTTTGCCTAGGCATTACCATACCATTTTGGAACTGATTACACATCAAGAGCTGAGTGCTCTAATGGCTGCTTGACTATCAGACATTATGATAATCTTTTGCCTTCTATATCCTTCGACAATATTGAACTGGGCACACTTTCTTATGGCGTGAATTTCCGCTTGAAAGGTACTTGGGGTTTTTCCCAAGCTTTCAGAGTGCTTGATTCCTGGCCCGTACACTTCTATTCCAGTTCCTTCTATTGGTTTTGAACCGTCTCATAGGTATAGGAGTAATGTCAAAAATAAATCATGACATTAAAATGTCAATGATTTCGTTTTTTTTAAATTATTTTTTGCATCTTTTAACACTACTAATTACGGTTTTATAAAATAATATAAAGACAACGATAGATAAGCCAAAAGTACTTTATACTAGAAGTCAATTTTAAGGCATTTTTTTAAATATTATTGTATGTTTGGTTGCCTATACCATAATCGTTTATTTACAAAATAATCCATTAATAGGGGTCATTAATGAATTATTTTGTGTACTGTGTACATTATAGCTCAAAAACATATGGTCGATGGAAAATAAGTATGGAATGGATTGAAAAGAAAAAGATTGTTTTTCATCAAAAATAATTTTTAATTATCAAGTACTTTCAAAACAATTGATTTAAAAAAATACCTATTACAATAAAATGTAACAGAAATCAATACCCACATTTGAATAATTTAAGTAATAAAAAGATTATTAACAAAAATGTATAGTAGGCTTATCTAGTGTCAATTTCGTGCCTCCTTCGTGTATATTCCAGGTGTAGGTAAATGTATGTATGTATATATACTTTTAAATGGGTTGATGGCGAATTCCACTGGGGATCACGATCCGAGTGCACGGCCTACTCCAGTTCCATTCGCATTTTCTCAGTGCCATGTAAAAGTTGCTCCAGCTCGGATCGGGTGGAGTTACCAAGCGGCACTAAAGAAATGCGAGAGAAACCAGTGCAGCTCTTAAACCGACGTTGATTCGACTGGGATTGTTCCTCTAGAACTGTTCTGAAATTTTGCACTGAGTGCTAAAAAACCGCACCGAGTGCAATTCTCACCAGGACCTTACTAAATTGGTGCATGTCCGAGACGAACATAAATAATTTCAAAACCAGTACAGAATTTTGTCAATCGAACAGCCAGCACCAAGAGAGAATGCTGCTTATTGCGCACTACTGCGGCCAGTCGAATTCGCTATTAGTTAACATTTTGGTAGGTTATATAGGAACCAATTTTTCATTTCCATATTTTTAAGCTACAGACAAGGCCGCTGTACTATACAACCTGTTAGAAAAACACATTTGGGAAAGTTCTCTGTTTTATTGCAAAATATTTGGGTTTGAACAACCCCAAAAAGTAGGTACACCGATCATTGTTTACATGGAACGTCGGAAACTCTTAGCAGAAGCGGGAGAACCATACTGGATGGAAGAGTATCACAGTTGCTGAAGGATATTAGAGGACAGCATATCCTTAAAAAATGATGTTTTAAGGATGTTGGCAGGCGTACCATCTGGATCTTGCACTTTTTTACAGAAACTAGAGATCCAGACAATAACGACCTTTGCTGCAGGAAATTTAGCTATCAGTTGAACCTTCCAAAATTGTCAATTATGTGTAAATACAACCAATATATAAACGTAAATTTATATTATGTCATTTTGTTAATAAAGAATGAGTTAATACCTGTACGTAGGTGTTAGCATGATTTCGATTTGTGTTTTATCGCATAGCTTTTGATTTAGTTGCTTAGTGATGCAAAAACGTGATGTAAGAACAAAAATAAGTAAAATGACAAATTAGACAGTTTGTCATCCTGTGCGTAGTTTGTGATAATTTTCGTAAAAAAATGGAATAAACTGAGCTAAAATGTGCTGAAGCAACCAGTGAATTGGTGCCTACAAAGTCTTATGGTCGGTATGAGAAGGAATACCAGCTCTTCAAGGAGTGGAGACAAACCTATAAGGTAGAAAACGGCATAAATGAGAATATCTCCAAAAAGATTAATCCTGCGACAATGTGGACAAAATATTCGATGCTCAAGTTTGTGCTGATTTGAAAACTGACGGCTTTCTTAACACTTCTTCAACTTCTTGTTTTTGTAACAATTTGTTAAAAATCGTATGAATGATTTGTTTTTCGTTAATTTATAATTTACAACTGTAACAAAAAAATCATGACTCATAAGTGACGATGGCACTGAGCTTCAGTATCTTGTGCTACAGGCCACAGACGCTAAAAAGCGTGCATACTAAACTGAAAATGGTAAACAAGATTTAGTTTTGAATTAAACAATGTGCATTTTGATTGATATACTGAATGTCAATTAATTACAAAAAATACATTTAAAAATGTGAATACCTATTGTGTTTTTTAAAGCAGTCCGAAAAGATCCTAGTTATTGTCAGTTATAAATTATTTCAAATTACTCCTGACCCAGTTACATATAATTATACACTTACTATAGCACAGTATGAAATAAATTGTTTTTTCATCAATGTTCAGCGTTGTTCATGGCCGTGAGAACGTATATGTTCATTCAAAGACTCTTGATCTGGTAATGTTTCAAAACAAATTATACAATTGAAAGATTTGTTGTGATGTCGCATGTGCCGAATTAAAATACTGTTGCGCATGAAACCCTTCAAACAAATTTCACATTTAAATGGTCTTTCCCCTGTGTGACAGCGCATATGTGTATTCAAATTACCTCTTTCTCTAAATGATTTTAAACAAAGTTCACATTCAAATGATTTTTCTCCAGTGTGACAACGCATATGTCTAACTAAACTACTTTTAACTGAGAATAATTTCAAGCAAACTTCACATTTGAAAGATTTTTCGCCACTATGACGAACCATGTGTCTTAATAAACCACCTTTAACTGTGAACGATTCTAAACAAATTTTACATTGGAATGGTTTTTCGACATAATGATTTCGCACGTGTAAAGCTAAAATACTTTTTGCCGCAAAGAATTTGTAACAAATTTCACATTGGAATGGTTTTTCGCCACTATGACGAACCCTACTGTGTATTAATAAATTACTTTTAATTGTGAACGATTTCAAACAAATATTACATTGGAATGGTCTTTCGCCAGTATGAATTCGCACATGTCTAGCTAAACTACTATTTGTCGCAAAGAACTTATAACAAATTTCACATTGGAATGGTCTTTCGCCAGTATGAATTCGCGCATGTGTAACTAAACCACTTTTAAATGCGAACAATTTAAAACAAATTTCACATTTGAATGCATTTTCGCCATGATGATTTCGCACGTGTATAGCTAAAATACTTTTTGCCGCAAAGAATTTGTAACAAATTTCACATTGGAATGGTTTTTCGCCACTATGACGAACCCTGCTGTGTCTTAATAAATTACTTTCAATTGTGAACGATTTCAAACAAATATTACATTGGAATGGTCTTTCGCCAGTATGAATTCGCACATGCCTAGCTAAACTATTATTTGTCGCAAAGAACTTATAACAAATTTCACATTGGAATGGTCTTTCGCCAGTATGAATTCGCGCGTGAGTATTTAAACCACTTTTAAATGCGAACAATTTAAAACAAATTTCACATTTAAATGGTTTTTCGCCATGATGATTTCGCACGTGTGTAAATAAACTACTTTTTGACGCCAAGAATTTACAACAAATTTCACATTGAAATGTTTTTTCTTCTGTGTGACATCGCATATGAATCTCCAAATATTCTCGTTTATAATATTTTGAACAAAATTCACATTTTAAACATACACTTTCAGAATTAACACCTACAGGAGATTTATTGTCATTTATTCGTCTGGATGAATCGCCAATTTCAGGATCTGCACCCACACTAGCTAGATTGTCACTTATTGGGCTGGATGAATCTTCTAATTTGGTGATACATAATTGACTTTCAACAAGTCGAGTAGTTTTCTTGACAAGATGTCGTATTGCATGTTGGAAGAGTTCAAATTTCCTGGTGTACATATTTCCACAGAATTTACAAATTAAAATACCTCCAGATAAAACCCACTCCTTAATATGGTACCGCTGCTCAGAAGTTTCTGTGAATAATCAAACATATTATACACAGGACCACAAAGAGAATTATAAATAATGTAAGTAAAAAGAGATAATTGGGTGCATACCAAGTTGTTTAAAATCAATTTATTTTGGCTCTGCAATAAGTACCAATTTTAATGGAAAATATTGCAATTTAAAATTTGAAAATGATATCAACAGTAAGCTAAGTCATATTATTGATATGTATAACCAGAAAAGTTATATAATTAATGGAAAATGTAAAAATAAAGAAATAAGGTGTGTGTTTTTTTGAAATATGACAAAAACCTGATTAAGATAAGAAGCTACCACAACTTTAGTGATAATTGATTGCCAGTGGCTTAGGGAACTTGAAATGAATAAGGAATCTGTTCGGAATTCATATTCCTTAAAAAAAAATAATAATAAATATATTCATTTCACACTGACATTCACTTGATCATGATAGTTAGTGAGAACAAACTGTCATCAGTATGTTTGAGGAACAATATTATATCTCTTTATTTAGTCAAAAATAACTAATTCTGCTTACATAATATACACAATATAAAACAAAAATAAAAATAGTACAACATAGTGTTTACAGTACAAAAAATTAGGTATATCATAAAGAAATTATAATTAGAATAGAACAAATTTAAAAAAACAAAATATTACACCATGATAAGTCTTTCAACCCACTGTTTGCAATAGTAATAGATACTCTTTATTCAATAGAGTATTATTTCACCCTATTTTTCATTTGGGTTTGATCAGGATAAAACTTCAATACAGTCTACTGTCTTGGGCGACTGCACATTTGTTCAAGGGGTCGCTGTGCACGTTGGTAGAGCATAGCTCCAAAGTGGATTAGCACGTCAAATTACTCCAGAATCAAATTATAAAAATCATTGCTTTTAAAATGTGACTATCATAAAAACAAAATTTGTTCTGCAAGGTGTAAAAATAAAAATATTAGGATGTGCTGATTAAAGGGTTCAATATGACAATGATAAATTGGACTTCATAGGACACATACATATTTAATCTAATCTGAACCATACAAAAGTATAGTGGGAGCAGTTGATACAGCCAGACAGTGCCAACAATATCTTCTCTATATTATTATTCATATGCTGCAGCTCCCCTTTCAGATTGGATCCTTCTTGCTTTTGTGCACATTTTAATAACAGATGCAAGATACTGTCAGCACTGATTACATCACTATATCTATTACTCGCACTATAATATGTAATTATACACCATCAGAAGAAACTTATATAATACACAATCAGCATTTTCATAAAATGGGCTGATGAAAAATTATTTGAGAAATTTGATAGTAGATTATTTGGAGTTTTAAATATGTGACAAATAACTATACAAATAGATTGTTTGAATGATTTGACAAGAAATTTCTTACCTTTTCTTGATTGTTTTATATCATTTATTTGAACTAGATTGCATTTAATATCTGCAGCATTGATATTTTGGTTAGTTTTACTTTTAGGGTGTATAAATGTTTGTACTAAATGATTAATGATTGGATCGGTACCATCCTCCTGTTTTATGACATTACTTATTTTTGTATCATCTTCATCAGTTTTCCAATGTTTGACAATTTCATTTGGGCTAAAATGTTCTTGGATATCAAATGTCTGTTCTCCAATGAATAGATCGTCTGGTTCTTGTTTTACTTCCATTGCTGGGCACAAGTTAATAAAAATTCAGTGTGTTTTATTGTTTATTGCAGCACAATGTGTCGATATTTGTCAGTTATCCAACTTTGTTTACTTCTTCTTCTTCTTTTTGGTTTATTGGCCTCCACCCATTAGGTACTTAGCCAGAGCAGGTTATACTTTGCAATAACTTTGTTTACTTCTAAATATATCTAAATAGCATCTTGAAGTCTTCTTCTTTGTCTCTATTTAGGTTTTATTCTTTTGGAGAATTTACCCAGGTTATACAAGTTGTATTACATTGAAAATCGAGATGGAAGATAATTAATACTTTATAAAAAAGGAACTGTTATTTTTACATCTAAATTTAATACAGTATCTTCAAAAAACAATCGTAGAATATTGTTTTGGTAATATTCTGTTATACAGTGTGTACATAAAGTAACGTCACTTGCTAATACCTATTTCGATTTCAGTTAGGTTTACAAAAACAAAATATTGAATAAAAGTTTTTTCAAGTAATCCAGCGACCGACCATCTGCATAAGTCGATTAGAAGTATACAGGATGCACCGTTGCTTCAAAATATGTTTTATATAGTGTCATATATAAACAAGGGTATAATAACTGAAAAACAGGCGATTGCAATAAAACTAGCCCCATCTATGTGTCAGGCCCTGGACTTTTCAGCACAAATGTTATGTAGTAGGGGTAATTATAAGGAGCGTCTAAATGTAGCTCTCTTTACCAACGTTGCCAAGCGTAGTCCCAAGGTTAATTTATCGACGGTGCCGACCTCGGGCGCCATCGAGTATCTCCGGTGGCGCTCGGCTTTCATGCGAAGCGCGCACGGTTCTAAAGCTTTTAACCTTCTATACGATATCATTAATGTGTGCAGAGATTAGCTCAGCGTAAGCGTGCTGGGCTCTTAACACAGAGGTACCAGGTTCGAGTCGTGTCCGAGTCAAGATATTTTTATTTTCTTATTGTTTTTTTCAAAAATTGACTAAAAATACGAAGAATTTTTCGATTCGGATTAGGGTAGGGGGTAAGGTAGGGTGGTTTTGGTTGGGTTATTATTGAAAATTATTATAATAATCTGTCAATTACACAATTCAATTTTTCGATTCGGATTAGGGTAGGGGGTAAGGTAGGGTGGTTTTGGTTGGGTTATTATTGAAAATTATTATAATAATCTGTCAATTACACAATTCAATTTTTCGATTCGGATTAGGGTAGGGGGTAAGGTAGGGTGGTTTTGGTTGGGTTATTATTGAAAATTATTATAATAATCTGTCAATTACACAATTCAATTTTTCGATTCGGATTAGGGTAGGGGGTAAGGTAGGGTGGTTTAGTTAAAAAAGTGTATGGAAAGCGAGGAGATGTTCTTTTCATAGAGAACGACACGGGGTGTTTGAACCGTGCGCGCCCCGAATGGGCGCTTGGCAACGTTGGTAAAGAGAGCTACATTTAGTCGCTCCTGTAATTATAGGTCCATTATCTGAACTATAGAAAACGTCGCAAAATGATCTAAGATGACTTTTTTTCGGTCGGTTTTTTTAAATTGGATCAGGAATTGTGAGTAGTTAAAATCGACTAAGCCGGAAGTAGGTCATATTGAATTTAGATGTGAAAAATTCTAAATTGTCCCCAAACACAACCCACCAAAATTTTAATGAACTTTATCTACCCATCCAAAAGGAAGACCCATGACTCATTTACACCCGGTATAATCGGTCCAGTAATTTTTTCTTCAGAAAATACCCATAAACAACCCTACTAACACTGAACGTTCCGTAGACGTATCTTTCATAGGTATTTTTAGGTCTGAACGTTCCAGACCTAAAAAAAAACGTTTCTCCAACGTTACCTATATATAAATTATGTTTTAAGACATATTTTATTAAACGTGTATGCAGCTTATGACGAAAACTAAAACAAGAAGCAAACAAACAAACAAAAAGTTTTAAATAAGTATAAGAAAGTTTATCATTATATCTGTTCCTAATAACAAAATAAAAAAATTTGATAAATTACTGCATTTTTTAGTCCCTTCTCGATTATCAGTCAAATTTATCTATAACAATATTTATGTTATTGCCGTATATCGATCCTTGCATATAAAACAACGGTGTTTGCAATGCTACGTAAAATTATTCAGAAAATGGATAAACTTATTATGTTGACTGAAAAAGAGAGTTTTTTGACTTTTTCGTTTCGTTTATTCAGAGAATCAGATGACGATAGAATACACCCTTTTTAATTCTTTAACACACCTCGTTCAAAAGATATGATATAGATGACATTTGACAAATGATGGACAATTTGACAGCGTGTTTTCAGCTGGTGACCGTTAATTTTCGTTCGGTTTTAAACGTTTTCTGGAATTCGAATAAAATCGGCAGTTTCTTGGAAGATTACTCTTTCCTTTCATATTTTCAAGTACTGTACGTTATTGAAACGTTCCAGATATGTATTTGACGTTTGAAATGAGTTTCTAAAACGTTTCCAAAAATCCTACTGGCAATGTTTTGAAGAGGTGTTAAAAATAGCGTACCTAATACGTCTATTAAATGTTAGAAAACGTTTCCGGAACGTCCTTTCGAACGCCCTTTCAACATTCTTTTTTCTGACACAAAACGTTCAAAAACGTTTTTGGTACGTAGAGTAAGTTGTAGGCAAAAGTATAAAAAAACGTAGTGGGGAGAATCACTCATTGAAATTTAAAATTTGCTAAAATAAATTTTGAGGTTTTTAAGGGTTAATGGACTACTTCATACAGTTCCGAAATCTAGTAGAACAAAGCTAAGCCTATTAAAAATGACTCTTTCACTTTCTTTAACGAATAAATATAAAAAAATTGGGAAGAAGATGATATGTTTTGGTACAAGTGGGGTATACTTATTAATGCTTCACCAGATTCATCGAAATTTGATTTTTAATAACGGGTTTTTCGTAATCACAATCATAGTATTAGTTTAGTAAGTAATGTAATGTATTTAGTAAATAGAGCAAACGTATCCCAGTGCTAGTGAAAACTAGGCTAACTGGAAACGCCTGGAGTCTAATCACCACCGAAAATTCGTTGGTAGAAATTATAGAAACCCTAAAAAAGGGACTGAAGGGAGATAGTGCTAGTTTAATAGGAGCTAAATTAAGCAAATTAAAACAAAACAATAAGGATATAGTTTTATAGTCTTCTGAAATGGAGAAACTGGCAGAGCAGTTACTGGCCGCGTACTTGGCAGAAGGAATACCAGTACACTTAGCAACAAAGTATACCAAGGAAGCTGCAGTAAAATCCTTAATAAGTAACTCATCGTCAGAGAGGATGAAAACTGTGATAGCAGCAGGAAATTTTTCAACACCGCAAGAGGTGATGACTAAACTGGTGTCCATCGACGTGAGAAACAATCAGATAACTGGAAATGTAATGTATCATAAGGAGGATAGAAATAGGTTTTCGTCGGAAAATAGATATTTCCCCCAGAATAAGCATTCTTATGTTAATCAAAATGAAACAAATAATTTCCATAGGAAAAATAACTACGATAACAGTAGGAATTTTCACACAAATCAAGGCAATAGGAGATTTACTGGTTACAGGGAGAAACCAGAAGAATATAGAAACAGGCCTAACAATATATAGGTTCAACAATGATAATAAATATATAGAAACGTAAGAATGTGTGAGAGTGAAGAGACGAAAGTGGAAGATGTACAGAATGAATTGGGGTTTTGAGAAAGAAAGGTGAAAAATCCAAAATTTTAAATAGCTTGCATAAAAATAATCGTTATATTTATAAAACAGGCCTACCAAAGTATCCAAGGGTGATACCATCCATTACAGAAGCATTGTCCGGTATTTTGTTTATATACCTAACCGTAACAGGAGTACATGCCCAACGGCAGCAATGGAAGTGATTCTCAAACCTCACACCATTACATATGGTGGTGGAGAGTGTTGCAGAAAGAACAGACTAAGTAGAGAGGGAATCATTAAAAAGAAAACCACCCCTTCACTTCTTAGAAATCAGACAACCTGGGACATGCCACAAGATGGTATGATGAAAAAGTATAACTTTTCAAAGAAAATCGTTACAGAATTAAGAAACAAGAAGGAATGGGATCCAAATACCATTACTTGTAAAGAATGCCATTCAATAATACACAGACGGCTCAAAAGCAATAGAAGGAACTGGGATAGGAGTGTACGGGCCCGGCACCAAACACTCTGAAAGCTTGGGAAAAACCCCAAGTATCTTTCGAGCGGAAATTCACGCAATAAGAAAGTGTGCCCAGTTCAATATTGACAAAGGATATAGAAGGCAAAGGATTATCATAATGTCTGATAGTCAAGCAGCCATTAAAGCGCTGAGTTCTTGTGTAATCAGTTCCAAAATAGTGTGGGAATGCCTAGACAAACTTAATGAACTAGGCGAGAACAATATAGTCACCTTACTGTGGATTCCAGGACACACTGGAATAGAAGGAAACGAAATAGCAGATGAACTAGCGAAGAGGGGGACTGAAATACCCTTTTGGGGGCCGGAACCCTTTTGCGGAGTCAGCTCCAATGTAATATTGGAAGAAATAGGTAAAGCCGAAGAAAAGAGAAGATCTGACAATTGGAAAGAACTAGTAGGGCTTAGGCAATCAAAGATTCTTCTGGGTGACTACAACCTGTTGAGATCAAATGAATGCATAAGTCAAAGCAAAACTGCACTAAGAGTTTTAACAGGAATCCTAACGGTACATTGTCGCCTGAATGGGCACCTTAAAAAGCTCAAAATAGTGGAGGAAGAAGATTGTAGGTTTTGTGGAATGGAAGAAGAATCCTCCATCCACATACTTGCGAACTGCACAGCAATTCAGAATCCTAGGGCACAGCACCTGGGAGACTACTGGATAGAAGAGGGACAGTTACCTAAGTTGAGGCCTGCAGATATCCTAAAATTCCTCCGGGAAATAGGACTAAAGGAGCTACTAGTATCTGAGACTCTCCTCAGAAACTAAGTAGAAGTAAGGGGGCACAATAGATCTTTTAGGTCTCAGTGAATGTTACCCCAAAATACATACATACATACATACAACCGTATTAACTTCCTCCAAAACATCATCCATATCAGTAAAATGTCTTCTACCAGCTCTAAAATAAATTTGGTTAATATCTGTAAAATATAAAACTTCACACTTATACCTTTGTTTTGAAATTGCTGATTGAGGGAAGTTAGCAGTATATATCATCCCTAAAACAAAAAACACAAAGCAGAAAAGAGAAATATGTATAAAAAAGGAAAACATCAATATCAAAATCGATTTTGCTTGATAGTGCTTTTTTGGTTTTGGTAACTTAAACACCTTGTTCATTTAATAAAAAATGCTGAAATATGCTTGCAGCGCCCACTTTGTCCAGCTTTACAACAGCGAACCATTAGTTCAATGTGTGCCCTCTCATTCTCAATTTTAAATCGTCCCTCGATTTTAAGGGGTTCGTTCTCCAATGCTGATGACTGAAGACACAAGGCAATAATATTAACGGATGTAGCTGATGAGGATTTCGTTTTACCCGCTAATATTAGATGCTCAGCATTTAAAACGTGTTCACCTTCGTAAACACATTTTGAATTTTCGGTCCCTGCTAAATGCCTACTTCATATAATCCACAATCTATACTAAGCCTAATTTCACTTATCTGCAAGTAAAAATAGTATTATGTTTTTAAACTGATTTAGTAGATACGGTAAACATACCTTTGCAAACATAGGTACCTAAGAAAATACACTAACTATAAAAATGTTTAATGCATTTATATAGCACAACGCACTGAATACCTAACACCTAGCCAGTGGCGGCTCCTCGAAGGAGGCTCAGTCTCCTCAACAATTTATCCAGCAACTAGCACCAGAAATATTTTGTTGATTATTCTTCATTTTATTTCCTGTTTATCTAATAATTTTCAAATTTTACAATAAATTCCTCGATTTCACTAGTTATTTTTGAATCTTACAACAGTGCCCTGAAGCTAGATTCTACAAACATCTCAATACCGAAACATGTGTTGCCCAACACAGCTGTCGTTTTTTCGACCAGTCCCAGCCGTGAAAAATAGCGGAATAAATGGCAACACTCTCAGAAAGAGGCTTGCGTCTAGCGGTCGCGGTGATACATGAACTGCCGAATACAGAATACGAGAACACGCAACACGATGTGTGTTGAGTGTTGCATATAATTTGGTAGACAAGAAACTACATTATACACATAGATAAGAGATATATTTAAAGGTCAAATTGAGATACGATTTTCCGATTTGCACGAATTGAAGTTTTTCGACTTGACGAATAAAAGCTTATTCTGTTTTTCAAAAGAGTTTCCCAATACACTTTTAGATAACTTAGTTCAAAAATATAAATTTTTCGATAAAATAGCACATAGCACTGCACAATGAATTATGTTTTGTATACTCGGATAAAGATATTTCAGGTCAGTACGACAATCACGTCGATATGATAAATAATGATTTGCAACAAGTTTTATACTTCAGTTTTTAAACTGATTTGTTTGACAATTACCATTCGATCCTGTCACGTCGGCATCGGTGGAGAGATCACATTTTCTACTATCAAATGAATTAAAACTTACCTGCGAAATACAATGGGCCAAAATCGTTTTATACAATGTTAGTTTAATATCTATATTGAAACAGGTTTAGTAAAACGCTTAAAACAAAATATGATACATTTTATGATAATATTATTGATCACTTTTCGCAAACTAAAGACCGTAGGTGTCCGTTAATATATAAAAAAAAGTTAATACAATTAATAAAAAAATATGAATAATTAAAAAAAAAAATTAAAGGCCCAAAAAAATTACAAAAAAAATTTTTTGGCAAGAGAAACTATATACCTCCACATTGGTTTTTGCTGGGCAACAATTAATTTTGTCACTGAAGTAGCTGGTACGGTCGCTGCGCAAAGGTTAAATTAATTGGCTGAATAGAGTATATTTTAACAAAAACGTTTTATGTCCAGCCTCCTCTCTCTTAAAAAGTTCACGAGCCGCTACTGCACCTAACAAAACACACAGATTGCACATGCGCATTTTCTTTGTTATTGCTATTTTATTATTTTGGATGCGGAGTTTACCTTGTGAATTTTCCTGTAAACTGTAAATAAAAGTAGTGAAAAATTCGTACTAATAATATTCCGCTCCATAGATACCAAATACTTATCGAATACAACAAATCAATATAATAACGCAATAAGAAAATAATGTATGTTTGTGTAAAAATAATAAAATAAAATAGGGATAGCCTAAATTATTTTTTCCATGATCAAATGCGCATGAAACAATTCGGCACGCACCGAAAAAGCTTACAGCTTGCACTTCTACGTCGGCGTGCATGTCAGCACGAAATTGTATTGAGGATACTTACGTTTAAACATCATTATCCTAGCACGCGTGCCGAAGTATCAGTTCGCCACTAAATTGATTGGGGATATGTGCCTTACCAAAAATCCATTAACACACTTAAAAAACGAAAAATATAACACCTAAAATTCAGGAAACTTCTACGTCATGCCGTATGAAAACAAATGTAAACAAACCAAAGATATACAAACTATCAATGGCCCAGTGGAGGACGAAAAAGTTACCGGTAGAGGCGCTGGAGTCTTAACTTTTTTCGCCTATAGCTTTTGATTTAGTTGCTTAAGTGATGCAAAAACGAGATGTATAAACAAAAATAACAAATTAGACAGTTTGTCATCCCGTGCGTATTTTGTGATATTTTTCGTAAAAAATTGAAGAAATCGAGATGAAATGTACTGGAGCACCTTTTTTTAGTTTGGCAGTAGCAACTTCTATTGGCTTCGTTCCTCTGCTAGATCGCAATGTTCCTGTGCAGTGCACTCCGTTGTCTAGAAGCGTTTTAGCCAATTCAAAGCTGTTATAAACATTATCCATGTATCCATGGTCACCCAAATTCAATTTATCTTGTAGTAAATGTAATACTACTTTCTCTGAATGTCTTTTTCCCCCAATTACGTCTAGCATACCAGTGTAAACAGAGAAGTTGAGAGTTATACATTTGAAAGTGTTTAACATAATACAATTTTATGCTATATTTATGGCGTTTGTTTTTTATATACAGGGTGTCCCATAACTAATGGACAATATAAGAACTGTAGAAAGGGGTGATAAAAATAAGTCGTTTGATACAAACATGCACTAGTAAAATATTAATAGTAAGCGAGATATGGGGCGTTAAAGTTGACAAAATATTTTTGAAAATTCGTAATATTTAGAAAACAACTGAATGTATTGGTCTCAAAATTGGTACACTATGGTTTTTAATGGTAATAAGCATGATATTGCCTTAATTTTTAATAATACTTCTAGATGGCGCTGGTTACACAGTTAAAATTTGATAGATCAGCGGTATTTTTTTTCCCCTTGTATAATGTGCATTTTATTACAAAATAATAAAAACTGCATCATTTTGAAACAAAAAAGGTATACTTGTTCAATTCCCATATTTTAAGTCGTTTTCAAGATATTGCTATTTTAATACTGCTTGCCACGCCGGCATTTAAAAATTATTACCTAAATAAAACATTGGTTGTTCAAAGAATACAATTTAATTGGAAAAAGAAAAGAAAAAAAACAATAATTACATTTATTTCATTAAATGTTGAAAGTGACCACCGTTTACTTCAATACATTTTCGTAAACTTTTTTGTAAATGTTGTCTTACTTTAAAAAACATCGCGTTGCCATTTTTTAAAGTATTTGCGGCTTCATGAATTTTTGCTAATAGTTCTTTTTGGTTATGAATTTCACTATTGTAGACTAACGATTTTAGATATCCCCATACATAAAAGTCCAAAGGATTAAATTCTGGGGAACGAGGCGGCCAAGGAAACTCACTGCCCCGTCCAATCCAACGATGCGGAAAATTGTTATTTAAATGCTCCCGAACTATAAGTGGATAATGTGGGGGGAGCACCGTCCTGCATAAACCACATATCCTGCCTTACAATTAAAGGAACTTCATCAAGTAAAATGCCTAAATCATTTTGCAAAAATTCTAAATAATTTACCGCATTTAATCTGTTAGGGAGTTCAAATGGACCAATGAAATTATCGCCAATGATTCCACACCAGATGTTGATTGAAAACTCATGCTGAAAATGAGTTTCTTTGTATTGATGAGGATTAGCAAAATCGTAATAGTGGTTATTTCTCCAATTAAATACTCCTCTGCGTGTGAATGTAGCCTCGTCCGTAAACAGTACCTTTTTTAAAAATATTGGATCTTGATTGATCTTACCGAGCATTGATTGACAAAATTGTAGTCTCATTGGTAAGTCATTGGGTAATACATTTTGTACGGGCGTGAAATGATATGGGTACAATTTTTCTGTATGTAAAATTCTTGACACACTTGATTTACTTACACCAGTAGCTGCCTGCAAGCGCCGAGTACTCAATTCAAGATTTTCTATAATTCTTGTTAAAATTTCATCTTCCATATCAGCTGTAATTATTTTAGGTCGACCACCAGAATTTTTCTTACGAAAAGAGCCGCTTTCACCTAAATTGGAGTACAATCTTTGAAATTTTTTACGACTGGGTACAATTCGGTTTGGATATAACTGCACGTATCGTCTAACTGCAGCACATGCATTATAATTTACTTGTGCATAAACACAAATCATATCCCTTAGTTCATTATTTGTAAATTCATTGCCTCTAGGCATTTTTAATGAAAGCCGTATTTTTAGTTCAGAAGTTAAAAACACAGTAATGACAACTTTTCGCTTTTAACTAGTAAATTAATGACAGTTCTTTTAATAGTCACAGCCCTCTTTAAAATATTCTAGTAATTAAGTTGCAGTGTAATGATATGCACTGCAATAAAAAAATAGCAATATCTTGAAAACGACTTAAAATATGGGAATTGAACAAGTATACCTTTTTTGTTTCAAAATGATGCAGTTTTTATTATTTTGTAATAAAATGCACATTATACAGGGGGTAAAAAAATACCGCTGATCTATCAAATTTTAACTGTGTAACCAGCGCCATCTAGAAGTATTATTAAAAATTAAGGAAACATCGTGCTTATTACCATTAAAAACCATAGTGTACCAATTTTGAGACCAATACATTCAGTTGTTTTCTAAATATTACGAATTTTCAAAAATATGTTGTCAACTTTAACGCCCCATATCTCGATTACTATTAACATTTTACTAGTGCATGTTTGTATCAAACGACTTATTTTTATCACTCCTTTCTACAGTTCTTATATTGTCCATTAGTTATGGGACACCCTGTATACATAATCTTCTGCGATACAGTACCATTGACTCATCACCAGTGAAAGATCCCGTCCAGAAGAATACACGAGACATTCTCTAGTTGAAAAAGTCAATAACAGGCCTTATTTTATGTATTCTGTCTTCAGATGCTGGATCGTTTGGAAGAGGATTAATACATATTTGTTAGTAAAATGCAAAGCTCGTAAAATTATCAGGCACCTACGCACAACATACTTGAACGGTTTTAAGCGGCATGGGCATTTAATGTGTTAAAAAGGTAAGTTGTTGGTCATCAAGCAAACAAATCAATAGTTCTGACAAGAGAAGAAGTTAATAGATCCATGAAGGAAGCCCCAAAAGAGTGTATTTTAATTAAGGTAAACAAGATTAACCTTTCCATTATAGTTTTGAATTAAACAATGTGCATCTTGATTGATATACTGAATGTCAATTAATTACAAAAAATACATTTAAAAATGTGAATACCTATTGTGTTTTTTAAAGCAGTCTGAAAAGATCCTAGTTATTGTCAGTTATAAATTATTTCAAATAACTCCTGACCCAGTTACATATAATTATACACTTACTACAGCACAGTATGTAATAAATTGTTTTTTCATCAATGTTCAGCGTTGTTCATGGCCGTGAGAACTTATATGTTCATTCAAAGACTCTTGATCTGGTAATGTTTCAAAGCAAATTTACAATTGAAGGATTTGTTGTGATGTCGCATGTGCCGAATTAAAATTCTGTTGCACATGAAACCCTTCAAACAAATTTCACATTTAAATTTTTTTCTCCAGTGTGGCAAAGCATGTGTTTATTCAAATTACCTCTTTCTCTAAACGATTTTAAACAAATTTCACATTGGAATGATTTTTCTCCAGTGTGACAACGCATGTGTCTAACTAAACTACTTTTAACTGAGAATAATTTCAAGCAAACTTCACATTTGAAAGATTTTTCGACACTGTGACCAACCATGTGTCTTAATAAACCATCTTTAACTGTGAACGATACTAAACAAATTTTACATTGGAATGGTCTTTCATCAGTATGAATTCGCGCGTGGGTAGCTAAACCACTTTTAAATGAGAAAAATTTTAAACATATTTCACATTTGAATGGTTTTTCTCCACTATGACGAACCCTGCTATGTCTCAATAAATTACCTTTAATTGTGAACGATACTAAACAAATTTTACATTGGAATGGTCTTTCGCCAGTATGAATTCGCACATGTCTAGCTAAACTACTTTTGGCCGCAAAGAACTTATAACAAATTTCACATTGGAATGGTTTTTCACCAGCTATTTCACATTTAAATGGTTTTTCGCCACAGTGATTTCGCACATGTCTAACCAAACTACTTTTTGCCGCAAAGAATTTATAACAAATTTCACATTGGAATGGATTTTCGCCACCATGACGAACCATGTGTCTTAATAGATTACCTTTAATTGTGAACGATTCCAAACAAATTTTACATTGGAATGGTCTGTCGCCAGTATGAATTCGCGCGTGAATAGCTAAACCACTTTTAAATGAGAAAAATTTTAAACATATTTCACATTTGAATGGTTTTCCGCCATAATGATTTCGCATGTGTATAGCTAAACTGCTTTTTGACGCAAAGAATTTATAACAAATTTTACATTGGAATGGTTTTTCTCCTGTGTGACATCGCATATGAATCTCCAAATATTTTCGTTTAAAATGTTTTGAGCAAACTTCACATTTTAAACATACACTTTCAGAATTAACACCTACAGGAGATTTATTGTCGTTTATTCGTCTGGATGAATCGCCAATTTCAGGATCTGCACCCACACTAGCTAGATTGTCACTTATTGGGCTGGATGAATCTTCTAATTTGGTGATACATAATTGACTTTCAACAAGTCGAGTAGTTTTCTTGACAAGATGTCGTAGTGCATGTTGGAAGAGTTCAAATTTCCTGGTGTACATATTTCCACAGAATTTACAAATTAAAATACCTCCAGATAAAACCCACTTCTTAATATGGTACCTCTGCTCAGAAGTTCCTGTGAATAATCAAACATGTTATACACAGGACCCCAAAGAGAATTATAAATAATGTAGATAATAAGAGATTATTGGGTGCATACCTAGTTGTTTAAAATCAATTTATTTTGGCTCTGCAATAAGTACCAATTTTAATGGAAAATTCTTGCTTTAGACTACACATTTTAATAATAGATGCAAGATTACATCACTATATCTATTACTCGCACTATAATATGTAGTTTTCACTGACTAATAATCATACACCATCAGAAGAAACTTATATGATACAGATTCAGCATAAAGTGGGTTGAAGAAAAAATCTTTGAGAAATTTAATAGTAGGTAGATTATTTGGAGTTTTAAATATGTGACAAATAACTATACATCTCGATTTGCTTAAATAGATTGTTTGAATGTATTGACATGTAATTACTTACCTTTTCTTGATTGTTTTATATCATTTATTTGAACTCGATTGCATTTAATATCTGCAGCATTGATATTTTGGTTAGTTTTACTTTTAGGGTTTATAAATGTTTGTACCAAATGATTAATGATTGGATCGGTACCATCCTCCTGTTTTATGACATTACTTATTTTTGTATCATCTTCATCAGTTTTCCAATGTTTGACAATTTCATTTGGGCTAAAATGTTCTTGGATATCAAATGTCTGTTCTCCAATGAATAGATCGTCTGGTTCTTGTTTTACTTCCATTGCTGGGCACAAGTTAATAAAAAATCAGTGTATTTTATTGTTTATTACAGCACAATGTGTCGATATTTGTCAGTTATCCAACTTTGTTTACTTCTAAATAAATCTAAAATCTAAATGGCATCTTGAAGTCTTCTTCTTTTTCTCTATTTAGGTTTCATTCTTTTGGAGAATTTACCCAGGTTATACAAGTTGTATTACATTTAAAATCGAGATGGAAGATAATTAATACTTTATAAAAAAGTAACTGTTATTTTTACATCTAAATTTAATACAGTATCTTCAAAAAACAATCGTAAAATATTGTTTTGGTAATATTCTGTTATACAGTGTGTACATAAAGTAACGTAACTTGCTAATATTTCGATTTCAGTTAGGTTTACAAAAACAAAATACTGAATAAAAGTTTTTTCAAGTAATCCAACGACCGACCATCTGCATAAGTCGATTAGAAGCATACAGGATGCACCGTTGCTTTCAGTTTTTCATAATCTATTAAATTACAATCGTCAAGACCGCATAATTCTACCTTTGTAATGGATGGTATCATCCTTGGATACTGAATCAATACTGAATTTAATTCTTATTTTAAATATTTATTATTATATTGGGCCAAAAGACATCACACTTTTAAAAATTCCAAAATAACATTGGTTTGAATCTAAAATTATAAAAAAATTGTCCATGTCAAAAAAGTAGTATAGGTTTTTCTGTCATTAATATTAATTAATAAAGTTTCTCACCAAAAATTCCCAGTTTCCCGCCAAAATTTCAGGTTTTCTTTACAATAAAATTTTTTATTTATCTTTTCATGGACGTAGTTTTTGTGGAAACAAACACTAAGTATGTCATCTTACCCGCCTTTTCCCTAAATGGTAATATTTGGGGTCATGTTGGTATTTTAAGTTGGTTAGATGTTAGATGTTTTATGTACTCTGTCTGATTTGTGATAATGGGCCTCTGTAATGATTTTTTTTTAATAGTCCATGGCAATATTTTATGATCGAATGTACAAGAATAAATATCCGACTTTTAATTACAACTGAAAACTTCCTATTAACGAAAAAACCCGTTATTAAAAATCAAATTTCGATGAATCTGGTGAACCATTAATAAGTATATACCCCACTTGTACCAAAACATAATTATAATCGCTTCTATCCAAATTCTATATTATTAAACGTGATTTTCTTTAATTGGTTACCTTAAAAGTATAGAAACTGTTCTTATAGGCATTAAGAGTAGATTTTTGCTATCCAATAGCATCTGAAAGACTGAAGGGTGAAAAAAATTATGAGTTAAAAATATAATATTAACACTAATCTATCCTTCGTCAACACGCTCTCATTGTCTTCTCTAATAACACTAATACGTCCCCATTACGTTTTTTTATACGTTTGCCAACAACTTACTCTACGTACCAAAAAAGTTTTTGTCCGTTTTCAAATGTTATTTGAACGTTTTGTGTAAGAAAAAAGAATGTTGAAAGGACGTTCTGGAAACGTTTTCTAACATTTAATAGACGCTATTTTTAACACCTCTTCAAAACATTGCCAGTAGGATTTTTGGAAACGTTTTAGAAACTCATTTCAAACGTCAAATACATATCTTTAACGTTTCAATATCGTACAGTACTTGAAACTATGAAAGGAAAGAGTAATCTTCCAAGAAACTGCCGATTTTATTCGAATTAAGAAAACGTTTAAAACCGAACGAAAATTAACGGTCACCAGCTGAAAACACGCTGTCAAATTGTCAACCATTTGTCAAATGTCATCTATCATATCTTTTGAACGAGGTGTGTTAAAGAATTAAAAAGGGTGTATTCTATCGTCATCTGATTTTCTAAATAAACGAAACAGTCAAAAAACTCTCTTTTTCAGTCAACATAATAAGTTTATCCATTCTCTGAATAATTTTACGTAGCATTGCAAACACCGTGGTATATATGCAAGGATCGATATACGGCAATAAAATAGATATTGTTATAGATAAATTTGACTGATAATCGAGAAGGGACTAAAAAATGCAGTAATTTATCAAATTTTTTTATTTTGTTATTAGGAACAGATATAATGATAAACTTTCTTATACTTATTTAAAACTTTTTTTAACAAAATAAAGTTTGCTTCTTGTTTTAGTTTTCGTCAAACGCTGCATACACGTTTAATAAAATATGTAAGTATATAGGTAACGTTGGAGAAACGTTTTTGTTTAGGTCTGGAACGTTCAGACCTAAAAATACCTATGAAAGATACGTCTACGGAACGATCAGTGTTAGTAGGGTTGTTTCTGAAGAAAAAATTATTCCGGGTGTAAATGAGTCATGGGTCTTCCTTTTGGATGGATAGATAAATTTCATTAAAATTTTGGTGGGTTGTAGGTATTTGGGGACAATTTAGAACTTTTTCACATCTAAATTCAATTTAACCTACTTCCGGCTTAGTCGATTTTAACTACACACAATTCCTGATCCAATTTCAAAAAACCGACATTTTATTTTAATTTAAAAAAAATTCATCTTAGATCATTTTGCGACGTTTTCTAAAGTTCAGATAATGGACCTATAATTACCCCTTGTGTTCAAAGCGCCTGAAAGCACAACAATCAGCTGGAAAGGTTATGTTGTGGCATCGGTATTTTGCGATGTACGTGGTGGAATATTCATCGACTATATTGAAAAGGGAAATACCATCAACAATGAATATTATATAGTGTTATTGGAGCGTTTGAAGGCCGAAACTGCAAAGAAACGTCCGCATAAAGCAAAGAAATAATGTTGTCCCATCACTACAACGCACCCATGTCACAAGTCAATCAAAACAATGACAAAACTACATGAATTGAACTTCGAATTGTTCCCACATCCAACCGTATTCACCAGATTTGGCTCCCAGCGATTACTGGCTGTTCGCAGACCTAAAAAAAATGTTCGCCGGTAAGAAATTTCGCTCGAATGAAGAGGTTATCGCTGACACTGAGGCCTATTTTGAGGCAAAAGATAAATCGTTCTACAAAACTGGTATTGAAATGTTAGAGCGGTGCTGGAATGATTGCGTTGCTCTTGATGGAAATCATGTTGATGAATGAAACTAATTTTGTTAGGCACGGGACTTTTCAGCCCATTTGTTATTATTATTTCTTCAATTTATAAAACACAAAGTTTTTTAAATATTATCCAGTAGGAACTTGCATGGGCCAACAGGTATTTTAAATAGATTTTTCAAGTACCAATTACTTTAAATACACGATTTTTTCCTTACTTCCTAATCAAAGTATGGTAAGTTACAATTTTCTAATTTCTTGCACAATTTCCACCTGAAGCCGAAATTTGATTAGCAAATCTATAAAAATGTATAGGGTGGTGAAACCGGAATCTATTGTGTTTTTTAAAGCAGTCCGAAAAGATCCTAGTTATTGTCAGTTATAAATTATTTCAAATAACTCTTGGCCCAGTTACATAATTATACACTTATTACAGCACAGTATGAAATAAATTGTTTTTTCATCAATGTTCAGGGTTTTTCATGGCGGTGAGAACGTATATGTTCATTCAAAGACTCTTGATCTGGTAATGTTTCAAAGCAAATTATACAATTGAAGGATTTGTTGTGATGTCGCATGTGTCGAATTAAAATACTGTTGCGCGTGAAACCCTTCAAACAAATTTCACATTTATGTGGTCTTTCGCCAGTGTGACAAAACATGTGCTTATTCAAATTACCTCTTTCTCTAAATGATTTTAAACAAATTTCACATTCAAATGATTTTTCTTCAGTGTGACAACGCATATGTCTAACTAAACTACTTTTAACTGAGAATAATTTCAAGCAAACTTCACATTTGAAAGATTTTTCGCCACTATGACGAACCATGTGTCTTAATAAACCACCTTTAACTGTGAACGATACTAAACAAATTTTACATTGGAATGGTCTTTCGCCAGTATGAATTCGCGCGTGAGTATTTAAACCACTTTTAAATGCGAACAATTTAAAACAAATTTCACATTTAAATGGTTTTTCGCCATAATGATTTCCCACGTGTGTAACTAAACTACTTTTTGACGCAAAGAATTTAAAACAAATTTCACATTGGAATGGTTTTTCTCCTGTGTGACATCGCATATGATTCATCAAATGTTTTCGTTTAAAATGTTTTGAACAAACTACACATTTTAAACGTCCACTTTCAGAATTAACACCAACAGGAGATTTATTGTCATTTATTCGTCTGGATGAATCACCAATTTCAGGATCCGCACCCAAACTAGCTAGATTTTCACTTATTGGGCTGGATGAATCTTCTAATTTAGTGATACATAGTTGACTTTCAACAAGTCGAGTAGATTTCTTGACAAGATGTCGTACTGCATGTCGGAAGAGTTCGAATTTCCTAGCGTACAAATTTCCACATAATTTACAGATTAAAATACCTCCAGTTAAGACCCATTCCTTAATATGGTACCGCTGCTCAGCAATTCCTGTGAATAATCAAACATGTTATACACAGGCTAATAATTTATCTATAGTAATGTATATTTTAACCAGAAAAGTTATATAATTACTGGAAAATGTATAAATAGAGGAATAAGGCATGTGTATATAATTTTTTTTTTAAATATGACAAAAACCTGATTAAGATAAGCTATGATAACTTTTGTGGTAATTTATTGCCAGTGGCTTAGGGAACTTGAAATTAATAAGGAATCTGCTTGGAATTCATATTCCTTAAAAATAATGATAAATATAGTTCGTAACTTATAAATATCACCCCACGTGATCAAAGTGCCAAAAAAGAGACGTTCGCTTGTATTATGTCATTCTTTTGCTGCTGTCAATCAGTATGTTTTACAGCCTTAATCCTAATATATATTGAAATTTATAGGTCGCATGTTATCAAAAAATATGAATATATGCTTAAAGAAAGGTTTCGTAATTGATTTCATATGTAATACAACTCGTGGGTTACTTAATTATTAAACTCAAACTAACATTAGTCGTACTAAAAACTTTATATGTTGGCAAAAATGCGCGCTGTTGCCGCGATTAAAATGGCTTAACTGGTACAGCAGTTGACGTCTTTTTAAGGTTATGTTTTGACAGTTTAATATTGATCATTCAATTTCTCGATTATTTCATCTCCTTGTTATAAAAAACTGCAAAACTGAGTAAATTTTCACAAGCAGTGATGAGTTGTCAAAGTTAACGTATAAATGAAACTTAATAACACTGCAATAGTTGATGTATTTACTATTCATCTATTCCCGACTATTTACAGCATGTATGAAGCAAGTAAGTATGAGTTTAATATTATACTCAATCAACTGTATTTATTGTATTCTGTTACACTATTCATAATACTTAGCAATTATATTTGCACAATTTATTTACAGATAACCCATTTCACTTTAGAAATGGAAATTGGAGGAAGAACAATTATTTAATGTAGAATGTTCCTAGTTTCCTAAAAATGACATACATCCACACAGTGGATTTCCAAGAAAAATAAACCACAATATGAATTTGTTTTTATTAAAATGAATCTTGAATTTTCCAACTATTTCATACATACCTTTTTAGGCTCAATAGGTTTTAAAATAATAATTTCTTACTTAGTGCTGTACTTTTAACATACAAATAAAAGTTTTATACAGAAATAAGTTCAAGTTTGTTTATATACAGTAACTATCAAAAACTAAACCTAACCTATAGCCAAATAAAAAGAAGAATATTTAATAAATTCATTTGACATTTACTAGATTCTCATACTATTTCAAGAGCTTGGCAACATAGTCCAGTTATGACAGAAGTCACGTGGGTTGATATTTATAAGTTACAACTGTCAGTGGTATGTCTGATTTGATGAACAATCAATTTAAAAAAAGAAAAAAAAATTGTTATTGTGACAGATAAATTTCTTATCAAGTAAAAATTTCTTTTCCAAATCTCATTAAAAGAAAATAATTCCAATCCTGTTAATTTCTATTACTTCGATGTCAATTTTAGTGTAACAACAGTAATAGTTTCTAGTCACGCACCATTTTCTGGTGAGTACAAAAAGCAGGCCTGGTTTTGAACTAGCCAGAAATTCTACAATTTTATTTGTGATCGTATTTTTAAAGTAATTGTTTTAATTTAAACATTGAAAAGGCAAGTAGCTGGTAGGGATTGCATGCTGTGGCCTTACAACCTATTATTTGTAATAGTAATGGATACTCTTTATACAATAGACTATTATTTCACCCTATTTTTCATTTGGGTTTGATCAGGATAAAACAACTTCAGTACAATCTTGGACAACAGCAGGTTTGTTCAAGGCATTGCTGTGCACATTGGTAGAGCGTGGCTCTAAAGTGAATTAACAGATCAAATTACTCCAGAATCAAATTATAAAAACCATTGCTTTTAAAATGCAACTATTATAAAAACAAATACAAACAGATTTTGTTTCTGCAAGGTGTAAAAATAAAAATATTAGGCAGTGATGTGCTGATTAAAGGGTCAACACATTGAAAGTAAAAACATCTTCGTACTGCTTCAATATGACAATGATAAATTGGACTTCATACAACACATACATATTTAATATAATTTAAACCATACAAAAGTATAGTGGGAGCAATTGATACTGTCAAACAGCGCCAACAATATATTCCCTCTGTTATTATTCATATGGTGCAGTTCCCCTTTCAGATTGGATCCTTCTTGCTTTACTGCACATTTTAATAACAGATGCAAGATGTCGTCAACACTGATTGCATCACTATATCTATTACTTGCACTATAATATGTAGTTTTCACTGACTAATAATTATACACTATCAGAAGAAATTTATATGATACAGAATCGGCATTCTAATAAAATGGGTTAAAGAACAGTCTTAGTTTAACACTGCTGCTGAACAGACGTGTTTTACAGAGTTTAATATAGTATAGTGAGTATAGTTAGTGAGCATACACACCAAATGTCGTCAGAGAGTGATGGTGAATCCGAAACAAATTCGGGAATGGAGATGGAAATGGACAATGGATAACCAAGACATCAAATAGAAAAAGGAATAAAGAAAAAGAACAATCAAATAACAAAAAACCAACAACAGATAGAAACAATAATTTTAGGACCTGGCTCCAGTACTATAGAATCAAAGCAACAAGAAACTTCAAATAACAACCCAACTGAAAATAATGATAACTCAAAAAAAAACCAACAAGAAATCTACCTAATTACTCCTTACCAACTGGCAAAGTCTACAACAAATGATGATGCATTAGGAACAAGAAAAAATATAAACATATGTTTTATGTTACAGCTGATCAAAATTATAATAGGGCTATGCTGGTGTCGACATGGGAACAATTATTTCCAAATGCAACTGATGAAATAATTAAAACTAAAATCGGCTTTCTCATTAAAACTGGCCAGGAAAAAAAATCAATAACAGAAAGTATTCAAAAAAAATACAAAATTACAAAGAAACTTACTCAAACATTGTGCCTACTACAAATAATGCAAAAATCACCATATATTCAGTAGTTATTGCTTCAGTAGAACATGATATTGATGAAGAAAATATTATCGAACATTTAAACAAACAGAAATTACAGCACAAATATGGCAAACGGATTATTTCTAGAAAAACAACTAAACCTACTACCCTTATAAGAATAGTCACAGAGTCCCTGTATACCTCTGAAACACCCCTAAAAAATGGATTTTTCTATAAGTTTAGACATTACCCTGTTTATCCAAGTAACCCCCCAACATCAGCTACAGTGCTATGTGGAAAATGCCAATCTTATGAACATACCACAGTTTTATCTCATATGCCTACGAAAACTAAGTTATATTTTAAATACGAATTGCCTCCCTTCATATTAAAGCAAATAAAAACTAAAAGACAGCTCCATCGAGAAATTATGCAGTTTGATCAACCTGAACTAAAAAGAAAATTTAACAACCTCAACAAAGATATACAAAAACTAGTAGCTCAGTATAAAGCACACAAATGGTTGGAATCGTGCAAAAAGATTAAGGGTAAGGGTAAAATATATTGGCAAGAAATTAGAAAGTTCTCAAGTTACAAACAGCAACCAAGGGTAAACAGTATAGAAGAAAATGGTCAATACCTGCTTCTCAACAGACAAAGAGATATCAGAAATATTTGCAAAGCACTTTAAAAACATGTTCAACATTACCGAATGCATTAATTTTGACTATAACCATCAGCAAGCTGTCAACGAGTGGTATGAAGGGAAATTTTCATCTCCACCCACCATAAACCAAGAAGAAATCCCCCAAATAGAGGAAGACAAATATTTAGAGGTTCTGTCACAAGGAAAAAATACAGCACCAGGTCATGACAATGTTTCACAAAATATACTAAGGACTTTAACAATGCCAGTTCACAACCATATTAGAAAAATATTTAATTTCTGTACAACTAATCAATACTTTCCTAACGAGTGGAAAAAGGGAGTGACAATTACAACACCAAAGCCACCAACTATCGTCCAATCACTTTACTGCCAGTTCTAGGGAGAATGTTTGAAAAGTTGATACGAAATTAAGTCAATTCATATATGCCGAAACAACAATTTGGATTCAAAAGCAAGTGTTCAACTATACATACACTCACAATTCTAACATCAAACTTGCAAACATACAATATCGAAGGGAAAAAATCCGCGGCGGTATTTATGGATACAAGCAAGGCATTTGATAGCGTTTGGCACGCAGGTCTACTCTATAAATTACATTCAGCTAACTGTCCATCATACCTACTACACTTAATAAAAATCTGTATAAAAATCAATAACTGGGTTCACCTCTCTCTCCATACCTCTACAATTTTTTCTGTCATGACCTTAATATTCCTACCTTCAACAAGCAAACCTACATTCTCCAATTTGCTAACGATACTTCCGGCATTGCCCATAACAAAACCCTGCCACAAGCTGTTGATGATTTACAAAAGGTATGTAATAGCGTAGTTTCATTTTCTAATAAATGGAGAATTCAAATAAACCCTACAAAAACTAACTTTATTATCTTCAACCAAAATATTTATACAATAAATATCCAAAATCACATAATTCAACCCTCACAACACTGTAAATATCTTGGTATAAACCTCGAACATAAACTAAATTTCAACTACCACACACAGGAAGTTAAGAAAAAAGCCATTGCAAGAACTAAACATTTTAGAGCTTTGACTTACAAAAATGAAGGGATCAGCATAAAAGTAGCAAGTGATATATACCAAATGATATGTAGACCACTTCTGGAATATGGCTCTATATTATTTCAAACCTGCTTGAAACCAGCTCTGAACAATCTACAAGTAGCAGAAAGAACTTGCTTCAGAAGCATAACCAAATTTAGACACCCCCAGAACCCTATACACTGTCCATCAAACCAAATGCTATATAATACTGTGTACCTATCTTGGAAAGAATGGATGAGTTAAGCAAGAATTTCGCAAAAAACCTAAACACTGAAATGCTTCAAGATATGGTCATAGCCCAGGATCCGTATATACCACCAAAAAGGAAAATTCCAGAAAGGTCCCTGTGGACAAAAATAGTGAGTATTATAGCAAACACTGTAAATTAGTAAATTGGTGCAATGTAGGTCTCTAAATCAGACTCTATTAAGTGTTTTGATTACATCTTACATACATACTTATATAATTATTATCTATTTATCTTTTTTTTTGCATTTTATTTATTGTATCTATATTAAAAAAAAAAATTTGTTATACAAGAAAATTGTAAAAATCTGTGGCAGAAAGACCTCGGTCTTTAGCCAATTGGGTAACCAATAAAGATAATCTCCTCCTCCTGGGTTGAAGAAAAAATATTTGAGAAATTTAATAGTGGATTATTTGAAGTTTTAAATGTGTCATAAATAACATTACACCTCGATTTGCTTAAATAGATTGTTTGAATGAATTGACATGTAATTACTTACCTTTTCTTGATTGTTTCATATCATTTATTTGAACTTGATTGTATTTAATGTCTGCAACATTGATATTTTCGTTAGTTTTATTGTTGGGGTTTATAAATGTTTGTACTAAATGGTTAGTAATTGGATTGGTACCATCCTCCTGTTTGACAATATCATTTGGGCTAAAATGTTCTTGGATATCAAATGTCTGATCTCCAATGAATAAATCGTCTGGTTCTTGTTTTACTTCCATTTTTGGGCACAAGTTAATAAAAAATCAGTGTATTTTATTGTTAATTGTAGCACAATGTGTTGATATTTGTCAGTTATCCAACTTTGTTTACATCTAAATAAATCTGAATGACATCTTGAAGTCTTCTTTTTGTTTCTATTTAGGTTTTATTCTTTTGGAGAATTTACCCATGTTATACAAGTTGTATTACATTAGAAATCGAGATGAAAGATAATTAATACGCTATAAAAAAGTAACTGTTATTTTTTCATCGAAATTAATACATACAGTGTCCTCAAAAAACAATCGTTATATCATATTTGGTAATATTCTGTTACATAGTAGCGGTTCGTCAGAGGAGACAAGAGAGTAATCCTACAAAGTGTGTGTGTATAGCCAGCAGGCTAGCGAGTTACAGATAGACTAAGTGGACTTCCTTCTCCAGTTGGCAAGGTTCTTCCTCGATCAGCAGGATATCGACCTGTTGAATAAACCTGTCCATGCAAAAGGTATTGACGTTCTCCCTCTCCTGTCCCTAAGGTACTGATTGTACAGTGTACACGTCGTCGTGTTGAAGGTATTAATTCCAGCCTCCAGGGAGCATCCCGATACTGTGCAAAAGTTTGCCATCTCTTGAATCTCCTGGTTCTTGTTTAAATTCTATCACTAGGTACAAATCGATAAATATTCAATGTATTTTACAGATATTATAGTCAGTTATCCTCCATCACCACCATTTATTTATAATCGAATCTTGAATTCTTCTTCTTATTCGCTTCTATTTAGGCTGCATTCTATTGAATAAGTTACCCAGCTTATACAAATTTGATTGAAAAATCAAGATGGGAGAGTTATTTCATGAAAAATTAAAATTTATTTTTTGAATTGTAAGAAACTGCATATAAATTTAAATATTATTCTGAAGGACGATAAATACAAGTGATCTTTAAAACTTTGGCATGCATGAATATATATTAGGGTGACATTGACTAAGACCTAAAAGATCTATTGTACCTACCCCATTCTTTTAGTTAGTTCCTGATGAAGGACTGGTAGCTTCCTTGGATATATTTCCTGAAGGAGTTTTAGGATATCCGCATCAGGCTTCAGTTTAGGTAAGTATCCCTCTTCTATCCAGTAGTCCTAGGTGTCCTTGGATTCTGTATTGTTAAGTATCTATCACGCAAGGATGTGAAGGGAGGTTTCCTCTTCCATTCCACGGAATCTACATTATTCCTGATCCACCAGTTTTAGAAGGGTGTGAAGAATATGATATAAATAGGATTATGAGTATGAAGCGTTTGAGAATAAACTTGGATTGGCTATAAATTGATGTATGAAATCTTCTAGGATTTGATTTCATTTTTTTGTGCTTAAATTTTTTATATTTAGAGGATGGCGAAGTTCAGTAGGGTTTTCGGTGCTTTTCATCTGAAGACGAAGCACTAGAAGACGGTTTGATGTTTGTTAATTTAGATGGTTAGGATGGGGGAGAATTGGGTGATTTTCCTACCCACGTTGTTTTTTCACTATTTTCATTTTTTTGTACCGATATCCTTCGAAGAAGAGGTTTCTAATAAGAAACTAACCCATGGAGCAGTTGTAGGTCTTTGGCTGATAGACCGGTAGCGCATGCCACATGGCGGCACTGAAAGCACTCTCTCTTGGTGCTGGTTTTGAAAATATTTTTGTTCGTCTCGGACATGCACCAATTTGGTGCGGACCTGGGGTGGCATTCTGTTCACACTAGCGAGTAGTCTTGAACCGCTCTTGTCGATAAACACATTCCGTTCACCAAATTTGGTCGTTTTGGCGCGACAAATAGTTCTAAAGCGATCGTCAAATTTCTGATACCTATATGAGGTGTCGCCTACGTGTGTAAAACGAAGAGGAAATGTTTTTTTTTATGTAGCATCTCTATTCTCTTTTCCTTGTCAAAATATTAATGTTAGTTAGGTTAGGTATGTGCTTTCCTTTTTTGCAATTTTGCATTATTATATTGCATTGGAAAGGTTTATCGTCTGTGTGACAGCGCATGTGCAATTTTAAGCCATAGTTTGTTGTAAGTGATTTTAAACAAATTTCACATTTGAAAGGTTTTTCGCTACTATGTTTATAACGTAGGTGATCACCTAAATTACTTTTGAATGTGAACAATTTAAAACAAATTTTACATTGAAAGGGTTTTTCGCCAGTGTGAATACGCATATGTCTAACTAAACTATCTTTAACACTAAATGATTTTAAACAAACTTCACATTTGAATGACTTTTCTCCAGTGTGACGAACCATGTGTCTTACTAAACTACTTCTTGCTGAAAACAGTTTATAACAAATTTTACATTGGAATGGTTTTTCTCCTGTGTGACATCGCATATGATTTTTCAAATGTTTCCGTTTAAAATGTTTTGAACAAATTTCACATTTTAAACCTCCACTTTCAGAATTAATTTGTAATTTGGTGATACTTTCAACAGGTCGAGTTTTCTTGACAAGATGTAGTAGTGCATGTTGGAAGAGTTCAAATTTTCTGGTGTACAAATTTCCACAGAATTTACAAATTGAAATACCTCCAGATAAAACCCACTGCTTCATTTGGTACCGTTGCACAGAAGTTCCTGTTAATCCAAAGACAATCATAAATAATGTAATGCAAACTATTTATTGTTCTACAGAAAAATATTAATTACAAAACAGAAAATGGCAACGTTTTTGTAAAATTACGAATCATAATAATTACATCCATAATATTACCTACCTAAATATCTTCTATAAGTTCCTTGTGGCATTACTTATTCTTTTTTCTTATTTTTTTTTGAATCAAACCACAATAATGTTTTTTTATTTTTTATTTCGACGTTTCGGTAGCGTTCCAGCTACCGTTGTCAAGATTAACTATTTATAGTATAGAAATAATTTTTTGGTCCCTATCTGACACAACGAAAAAATTTTACAACTATACCTTTTTTTTAAAAAGAGGAGCGATTTGAATTTAAGTTGGCATTTCTGCTGCCTAGTGATTGGTCAGATTGCCACCAGTTTCACACAGCTCTTTTGATACCAATGACACTGACATTTTTCAGTTTTGTGTTTATTTATATAAAAATAGTCATTAGTTCAATCATTACTACCACGTTGACAACTAGACAATCAATAATATTTTGAAGTTTAAGACTACAAAACTTTGTTGTCAAATTTTATTAAGGTCCATTCATAGTAGATCACATCTCTGATAAAATGTGAAATAAAATATTTTATTTTATGACATTCTAACGATATGTAGTCCACTAGCAATGGAATCCAGTGAAGTGCACGTTCCAGGAACGGTTATTATTGGGATAGCGCTTTTTTTCGCTTATTTTGGAAATTTTGATAATAAAAACGCGTTGTTGTTACTTTTTTGTGTATGATTATTTTTGTTTTCAAAATATGTATAACTCAGTTTGGTGATTTTGTGTATTGAAGTGTGTATCGATTAACAACCATTCCAAAGATAAATCATAAGAAAACCTGGATTAAAACTTATGATGCTATCCTGATAACGCAACCCTAAAGGGCTTAGTTACCGAAATACAGGGTGTTGAAAGTTTGAAATAAAAATTTGCCATAAATCAAAAAGGCCTTGAAATTTTTTTTTCAAATTTGGTGACCAATATGCTCTTTAAGAATGTAATATTTTGACATAAAGTAACTTTCGAGAAACGTAACCAGTGGCGCGCTATCGGGGTTAGTGGCAACTTTTATCCCCTTATTCTTTACGCCACTGGAACAATTTTGTTTTAAATTAACCTTTTATGGAGCTAAAATGAACGGTATTGTAGAAATTTGCTTCTAAACAAAAGTCTGCAAGTAGGTACTTAAAGATAATAATTTACAAATTGTGATTTGCAATGTTTCAGTATTTACTTGTTATTACATTTTTTTTTTTTCGATTTTTCTGGCAGTAAATTTAAGGAGACTATTTTTGTGCTGCTTCTCTTATGTTTGGCGGGGTAATATTAAATTCACTGTCTGATTCACTTTCCATATTAAAATTTCTAGTAATATAAATTAAACAACAGTATAGTTATTGAAATTAGCAATAAATATACAATAAAACGTCACTTTCGGTTTTGACATATATCATACACACTAGATAAAAAACTACATATAAAACGATCTACAGCTCGCTAAAGCCATCATATATATCTTCATAGCCTGATGGTTTACGGCTGTGACTTGGTTAAATGTGGAATTTTAGACATAGGATCGAATCCCCGCCGCGGTGAAAATTTTTAAATAAAATATGTATTGTGTCATTTGTATATTAATAATCTTCAACATAATTATGTGTCATGTGACCTTTTCATTATCCACACCCATTATCCACACATATTATTCACTGGTGCATAATGTACGTCATTATACTTGAAGAAACACACGTAAAATTATCAAATAGTCGTGGACAAAAAATATTACGATGCTAGATAGACCCATTGATGAGAAAAGTGTTTTTTAAATATATTACGGCACTTCCCTCTTCTGGACCCGTTGAGAGATTATTCTGATTCGCAACAATTGTCATTACTTTCTGCCCGCTTGATGAAAAGTAAAAAATATTAATAATTTTACATCAAATATTTTTTTACATTAGTAATCCACTAGTAGTCTTATAGCATAACATGGAAAGAGTGACTATGGCGCGAGTTCCATGATTTTTGTTCCCCAAAAAGTGCTCAACATGCCTAAAGAAGTTTTTACTTCAAAAATTGTTGCAAAATTCCGAGATGGCGAGCCTCACTGTACCCTATTGTTCATATTGCCGAAGGATAAATACCAGCTCTACATCTGATTGTGTTCGTGATAATGATAGTGACAGTAATTGAATTAATTTGGTGTTAACCCTATTGTTCATATTGCCGAAGGATAAATACCAGCTCTACATCTGATTGTGTTCGTGATAATGATAGTGACAGTAATTGAATTAATTTGGTGTTAATTGAAGAAAAATATCAGAAGAGGAAATACTTTTCCAAAATTCGAGAAAATAGTAGAGTGAATTCAAAATGAAATAACTGAAACTAACAAAGTCAGGAAAAAAAATAAGGAAAGTACTTAGTTACAATTGAGATGAGTATTTAAAAATTGGGATATACATTTTGGAAATAAATCCATTATAAATTGAAACAAGGATAATAGCTCATGTACCTTAGAATGAAGAAAAGGGTGGGAAAGTTGAGGATTTAGAGAAATTAGCAATGTGAGATGAGGTAAAGTGAAATGGAGTAAAATGATATTTATATTAAATTGAATACTATAACTACTGTGTAAGTGAAAAGGTAAATGAACAAACATTTCATTGAAATTTGGCTCTGATTTGTAGCGATATGACAGACACTGGATTTTCTTCCAGAATGAATACTTCATGCTTCACGACATTTTTTAATAACAGATGCAAGATGTTGGCACCATCTATTACTGGAACTATAATATCTAGTTATGACTGACTAATAATTATACTAACACCGGCAGAAGAAACTTATATGTTAGCTATCATATATGAATCATTTTTAGTATGTCACAAATAATATTGGCTTAAATATTAGGTTTAAATAATATAAAATGTTATTACTCACCTTTTCTCCATTGTTTTATATCATTTATTGGAACTAGATTGCATTTAATGTCTGCACCATTGATATTTTGGGAAGTTTTACTTTTAGGGATCATACATGTTTGTAGTAAGTGGTTAATGCTGGGACCATCTTCCTGTTTTATGACATTATTTATTTTTGTATTATCTTCATCAGTATTCCAATATTCTTTGGCAATTTCATTTGGAATAAAATGTTCTTGGATATCCAATTTCTGCTCTTCAATGAATAGATCGTTTGGTTCTTGTTTTACTTCCATTGCTAGATACAATGATACAAATTGTTAAAAATTCAACGTATTTTATTTTCTATTGCAGTAATACTTTATACCACAGCCAAAGAATACACCAATTGGTGTATTCTTTGCCAGAGCTTATACAGTTTATTTTTATTTGCATCTAGAAGTCTTCTTCTTCTTTTGTCTTTATTTACGCTTTACGCTACATTGTATTGGATAATTTACCCAAGAGTCACAAGGTAAAATACATTGAAGATAAAGATGAGACCATTATTTTATGAAAAAATAAATTTTATTTTTTATATTGTAGGAAAAATTAACAGTATATAAATTTAAATGGTATTCTGAAAGCCGATAAATAATAGTAGTCTTTAAAATGTCCACATGTGTGGATGTACCTATACTGGAGTGACATTCACTGAAACCTAAGAAATCTCTTGTGCCCCTTGCCCTTTCTTCTACTTAGCTCCTGAGGAAAGTCTCAGAGACTAGTAGTTTCTTTAAACCTATTTCCTGAAGGGATTTTAGAATTTCAGATTAGGTAAGTGAGTTTTCCTCTTCTACTCAGTAGTTCCCTAGGTGTCGTGCCCCAGGATATGTACTGATACAACAATATTCAACTGAGCGTGAGTTTTCGGGCACCTATTCTTGATGGCTATAGAGAACGTTCCCCGGGGATCATTCTTCCATTCTGGGGGCGAATTATCGGGCCAGGGAACAGCGCTCCCCGGAATATGGCGAATAATCAATAATACAAGGATTTCTTTTATGTTATTTTGGATATATTATTGTATGAAATATGTTGAATTATTAATAATATTTTCTCACTTGCACTGAGTTTTTTTTTACTCTCCTTCCATATTAAAATCGCTATGTTCCGTTTCTCATTTCATGTACTCGTATCTGTATAGTCTCCATGCACGTACCGTGTTGGCCACAAAAAGTACAGACAAATGTTGTATATTTTCTATCATTTTACGTCTAGCTGGAAAACTTTTCACAACACACGTTTTTTCCATTGTTAATGGTTCCTTCATGCTTGTACAATTTATTATAAAATTGTTTCTTTGCGTAAACCTCCATATCTTTATGAAAAAATAAAATTTAGAACTGACATCCACAATATTAATATAAAGTTTAAAAATACACTAACTCCTCCGTTATATCACACGTCTCTGTTTAAAAGATCATTTTCGTATCAAGTGACAAATAAGGCATATAACAAGATACCAAACGAATATAAACAGCTCACAAGTACTTAATTTAGGAATAAAATAAAAGCAGATTTGTTGCAAGGTCAGTTTGTGTAAGTTTTGTGAGTTTCCAGAATGGTAAGATGTCGGGAATATATAATACTTACTCCAATTGAAACATTCACGTGAATTTTCAATTCTCAATTTTTTTTTGTCGTCAAATTTCACATTTCTTGCCCATAGCTTTCTCTTTTTTTATTTGTTCTAGTTGTTTTTCTCACAAAAATTACTATTTATAGTTTCCAGTTATAGGTAGTTTAGTTAGTTAGTTTTAGTTTCTATTTTCGGATTGAGTGGAAGAGCAAGCTAAGTCTTCTGAAGACCAACAGCTTGAACTCTGCCTTTTGGTAACTACTATGGTATTGATATTAAATAGAATAATGTTACACAATATTAAATTTGTATAGTAGATTACCAATAAAATAATTTATTATTATTATTATTAATATGTATTTAAATTTTTGATAAAAATAAACACTACTTATACCTATGACGGGTGTTATATTAGGTTAACTCTAACATCTAGTCTATATATATGTGTTATTTACTGCTTACAAGTTTGTGCACCTTAAATCTAGTCTCCAAGAACCTATATAGGTACCTGATTTTAAACAATTTCAACGTTTTTCATCAGTGTGCTGAGAACTCAAATGTTTATTCAGAGATCCTTGTCGTGTAAAATTTTTCAAGCAAATTTCACAATTGAATGATTTGTTCCCATTATGAAGTCGCGTGTGCTGAACTAAAATACTATTATGAGTGAAACATTTCGAACAAATTTCACATTTAAAAGGTTTCTCAGCTGTGTGAGAACGGATGTGAACGTTCAAAGTTTTTTTGAGTGAAAAAAATTTGAAGCAGATACCACATTTGAATGGTTTTTCGCCTGTATGACAACGTATGTGGCTGTCTAATGCACTTTTTTGAATAAAAGTTTTCAAGCAGGTGTCACATTTGAATGGTTTTTCTCCCGTGTGACTGCGTATATGCACATTTAAGCCATAGTTTGTTGTAAACGATTTAGAACAAATTTCACATTTGAATGGTTTTTCGTCCATGTGACTGCGTATATGCAAATTTAAGCCATACTTTGTGGTGAACGATTTGAAACATATTTTACATTTGAATGGTTTTTCACCAGTGTGAGTACGCATATGACCTTTCAAAATTTTTTTAGTTGAAAAAAATTTCAAGCAGATTTCACATTTGAACGGTTTTTCTCCTGAGTGAATACGCATATGCTCAACTAAATTGTAATTAAATCTAAACAATTTTAAGCAAATATCGCATTTGAATGATTTTTCACCAGTGTGAATTAGCGCGTGCTTAACTAAACCGCTCTTAAGTGTGAAAAATTTGAAACAAATTTCACATTGAAAAGGTTTTTCGCCAGTGTGAACACTCAAATGTCTAACTAAACTATTCTTAACTCTAAACGATTGCGAACAAATTTCACATTTGAACGGTTTTTCGCCACTGTGATAGTGTGTGTGAGTTACTAAGTTACATTTAAAGGTAAACAATTTAAAACAAATTTCACATTGAAAAGGTTTATCGCCCGTGTGACAGCGCATATGCAGCTTTAAGTAATAGTTTGTTGCGAATGATTTCAAACAAATTTCACACTTGAACGGTTTTTCGCCTGTGTGACGTCGCATATGCAACTTTAAGCAATGGTTTGTTATAAAACATTTCGAACAAACTTCACACTTGAACGGTTTTCCACCATAATGTATATAACGTGTATGACTTACTAAATTATTTTTAAATGTGAACAATTTAAAACAAATTTTACATTGAAAAGGTCTTTCACCAGTGTGAGTACGAACATGTCTAACTAAACTATACTTAATACTAAACAATTTTGAACAAGTTTCACATTTGAATGGTTTTTTGCCACTTTTAGACTCCGCACTCACACAAGTAACATTGTCATTTATTTGAATCGATAAATCTTGTAATTTGGCGAAACATAATTTACTTTCAGCAGGTCGAGTTTTCTTGACAAGATGTCTTACTGCATGTCAGAAGAGTTCGAATTTTCTGGTGTACAAATTTCCACATAATTTACAAATTAAAATACTTCCAGATAAAACCCACTGCTTCGGCTGATACCATTGCACAGAAGTTCCTGTTAATATTAAAACATTACACACAGGACTTCAAAAGAATTGTGAATGATGTAATTAGAGATTAATAGCATCAAAGTATTAATTGTTCCACAATCAAATTCAATTTTACAAAGCAGGAAAACACAACATTGTGTGTGTGTGTGTGTGTGTCTGTGAAATAATTTGAAATGGGTGAAAGAAAGATGTTTGAAAAATTAAGTAGCAGATTATTTGAAAGGTTTTAAATAACTCACAAATGAGTTTTTTCATTATTCATTATTCATATAGTTGAGAGTAGAATTAATTTTCACTGTTTCACAATTTGTCGGCAAAATAAAGAAATCTAAAAGTAAAAGCTGAACCTGTGGAATTTACAGTCCACATGGACTAACCCTTCTTGTAAATTTTGCATAGACTAATCGGAAGCTACATTGCACCAATGAGAATCAATTTTTCGCTTGTGGGTTGAAGTGATTTATGGCTTGTTAATCTTTTTGGCTTTTTAATCCTCAAAGGGACCTTTGCCGCACTATAACGTGAAACAGTGCAAACTAATTCTACTCTCAACTATACACAGGTGAAAAGATAAAATACAATACAATGTATCTACATACCTTTCCTTTTCTTATCATTTATTTTAATTTTGTTGTACCAAATGTCTACACCATTGATAATTTGTTTGGTTTCACTTTTGGGGATTATACATGTTTGTAGTAAGTCGTAATTGGTGATTGGGTCGGTACAATTTTCCTGTTTTATGTCATTACTTATTTGTATATTGTCTTCATCACTATTCCAATATGCTTTGACAACTTCATTCCGAATAAACTTTTCTTGGATACAAATTTTTTGCTTTTCAATGAATGGATCTTCTGGTTCTTGTTTTACTTCCATTGCTGGGCAGAAATTAATAAAAATTAGCTGTATTTACAGTTATCAACCATTGTTTACACATAAATCGCATCCTGAAGTCTTCTTCTGTTTTGTTTTTATTTTTGCGTTGTGTTGGATACTTTACCCAGATTATACAAGTTGCATTGTATTGGATAATTTACCTAGGTTATATAGCATTATATTGAAAATCGAGATGGGAGAGAATTACTACTTTATGAAAAGGTAACTGTTAATCTCACATCTGAATAGAGGAGTTCAGTCTAAGGTCAGTGTGGCCAACAAAAAGTGATTTTTCTGACAATAATGACAGTTAATGTCTACCTTCAAAACATAAGATTTTGCAGGTTTTTTATAACTACGAACATCTAAATTGCTTTATTAAGACAATGAATACACCCCCGAAGCGTAAATCTTAAAATTTAAAATGACGTTTTAGCTGAATACTCAACGCATCGGTGGCCAATATTTCTAGGAACTTTTGGAAATCCACCATACAGTGATGGGTAATGTTAATAACAACCTATGTTGTTAACCAGTTTTTAGCGTTAATTAACGCTAAGTTAAAAATTGTTTGAAATTAACCACGGTTAACAATTTAGGCGGCCACTTAAAAAAGAAGAATTTTTATAAAATTATATTTATATAAAAGCATTTTCTAGCTCGCGAGCACCAGGAGTTTGCGCAGTAATTTCTCCATGTCTATTAAATTGCATTACGCAGACTCCTGACCTCCGCGACTGTCGATGACTTCTGAGTTCTGGAGCTTTTATTTACATCTCAAATATGCTTAAATTATGTCAAAATGTTTGTAATAGTGGACAGAACACAAATATCTAATAAACAATTTTTATTGGTTAAAAATTGATAGTTAATAACTAGTTATTAACCAGTGACCGGTTAACAAAATTATTAACCAGTTAATACCCATCACTGCCACCATATCATTTCTGTCATTATGTCACTAGTTATGTCAGATGTCACTGGAAAAAGCAATCGGAAGAATTAAGAGATACAACTAACTAGAACTAGAAAAGTCCAAACGAAAATGAACATGAACGATTAAACCAATATCATTAAAAACAAATAAAACTGACATATGACATATCTAGTGACAGAATAACTGAAATGAAATGGTGACATGCCAAAAGTTTCTGGAATTATTGGTCTTTGATGCGTTGATTATTCAGCTTAAACGTCATTTTAAATTTTGAGATTTATGCTTCGGGGGTGTATTCATTGTTTTGATAAAGCAATATAGATGTTCGCAATGATCTGTATCTGTATAATAATAATTAATACATACCGTTTCCTAAAACAACAAACATAGAATACTGTTCTGTTGATATTATGTTATGTATTTCAGTGAATCCGTCCTTTTGGCATATCTAGAAGAGAAATCAAAAATATGGAACGCGTCAACTTTGTGGAGTAAGTTTTCTATGATAAAATCGAGTGCGCCATCTATTATTCATAAAGAGGCAATTGCTGAAAGAATTATGCCTTCTGCAAGCTGCAGCGATACATACACTTCATTTAATGAACTGACTGCTAATGCTGATGTAATCGGCAACTCTGCTATTAGTTCAAAAATGCAAGGTATTAATATCAGCAGTTGTTCGAATTGTACTATTAATGTTAATACACTATAATTGTTGAAATTTATGAGTAAAAAATAAACGCAGTACGCACTTCGGCTTCTCAACAACTACTGAATTTATTGAGTTAGAAAAGGAAAGGATACAAGATACAAGAAAAATAAGCTGCACTATGCAGGAAACTACTATCTACTACACTAACATGTAATAATATATAGAGGGCGCTAAACGTTACAATTTTAATATGTTAATATATTTCAACAATAATACTATACCTAATATTGAAAGTTCCATTAAAAATTGAATCATTATGTCTAGTTTACTTCTATATTTGGTTAAAAAAAAATTTAATGATTAAGTATGTCTGTCTCTTTTAACACGCTACTTTGTAAAGCCCATGTCTCACGGTCAAATTTTTGATCAAATTAGTTTGACCAAAGTGACGTATTGACGACTGTCTTTCACACCATCATTCAAAATTTGACCAAATTTATTGACGGATGTCTAATTGGCGTCTGTCATTTGTCAAACTAAAAATTGTTGGTGTTGTTTTAATATGATTGAACTGCAATTTTTTTGTATTTTCCACAATGAAAATAAAAAAAATTAAATCTGTTTTGGGTCTTTTAAGTATAGCTATTGTTCTGGAATACCGGGCTGGAAAAATAGAAAAGGAAAAACGAAGAATGTGGGCTAGATCTTGGCTTCTTCGACGAAACGAAACCAGTCATAGCAATATTTTTATTTACATTTTTACAATGACATTTATGGCACTCACGTCAACCGTCAATATTCTTTTTCCGCCAATCAAAAGGAGAGTTTGCTCAAACTGACCTTGAAAAATAGAAATGCCTCTATTTTTACAGGATTTGATCAAACTAAGAAGATGACGTCATATGCTGTCAATTTTTTGGTTTGCTCAAACTAATTTGATCAAACATTTGACCGTGAGACATGGGCTTAAACGTCTTCTTTTAACACGTGTGATAGGCATTAAAAATATCACTTTTAATGGAAGTTGTACAAAAAGTATATTTCATTAGGTTAAAAAAACAGTATGTCTCATAGAATATAATTTTTATTTATTAAGTATTTCGAAAACAATTGATTTGAAGAAATACCCATCACAACAAAACGCACCAGAAAGGAATGCCCTAATTTAATTAACCTAAATTTCAATTAATACAGAGCCATGTGACAGTCGCTCTGAGGGTAATCAAGTGTTCTTTGCACAACACGTGGTTATTAATAGTTATTTTGATCGTGTTTTAGTCCATTTTGGTTTAGTGCTTTTTTCGACCTTGTTTTAATTCATAACGAAACTTGTATACTAAAATACTATTTAAATATTATACTATTATAGGCGATTATCTACTACCTGTAAATTGAAGTTTCCTTCTTTTTTGTGTCAAAACGTCAACCCTTCTTTCCCATTATCGTTGTAAAATATTGAAGAGAATTCATGAACGGATATTTCAACCCTTTCATTATTATAACCACAACCAACTACTGTTATAAGTGGGCATTTTAAAAAGCTATAATTCTCACCGTTTATAATAGGGAAAATAAAAATAATACAAAACAACCAAATTACGAATCTAAAATCTAACCAAATAATTATTTTTCCTCCGGACGACTGTCATGAGTGTAAGCTTGTCAGTATAGGTAGAGGTGGATATGCCCTGATATAAGGTGCAATTAAGTAAGCAAATGTTAAATTTTAACGGATGGTTAAAAATTAGACAATCTTCCAACTCCATTTTACTATTCTGTACGCATAATAATCTTTAAAATATGAACGGAAAACTCTTAATTGGACACCAAATCTGTTAAAATTTAAATCCTAATCTTGACTATGTATAGATTAAAACAGTTCTAATAGCGTAAACTTCGTCAAATATAACGGCTTGTCGTTAATTTTTAATCACTTCTTATAGAATTGACCCTATATATAGTTTGGAATTCAACTGTATATAGGTATATAGTTTGTCTCAAATTATATCGTCTTAGCTTTTGCTGGAAATCATCTAAATACGACCATTTACGACCTTTTTAAAAGAATTTTACCTGAAATGAAACCCAAGAACAGACGACTGACAAGGTAAGGGCGGGCCATCAGGTTTGTATCGGGTGTATTATGGCTGCATTAAATTCATTTGGCAGTATTAAATATTCCGTTTTACCTTGCGTTTTCAAAGAGCTTTCTAGGCTTTAAAAGAAACCTGTTTGTTTACATACAAAGATACCAATATCCTCTATAAAGGATATTATTAACAGTAAAAAATTAAATAGAAGAAAAAACGTAGTGATTTTCAATCTCATCGTCGTTTTGAAAACTGGTTTCATAATTAGCTTATGAAAAATATTCCCGACCGGTGTAATTGTAATGGATAACGCAAGTTACCACAGCGCCTACTACAAAAAGCACCAAACTCATCAAGTAGAAAGACTGAAATTCAATAATATTTGTTAGAAAATGATATTTATTTTGGACCTGATTACAAGAAGGAGAAACTTTTGAAGGTCTTAAAATTATAAGCTATTAAAAAACAATATGCATGTTCCTGTTTAAAATAATTTTAGATAGTCCGCCACTGGCGATCTCCTCTACAGCTGCTATTGATTTATTGCAATTGGCCCATTAATTTTATGATTGCCGGCAAGCCAAGACGATATAGACGAGAGCAGCTATACTGAATGTACATTAAAAAAATAGATTTCAGCCTATAATATAGGTACAATTAATTTTCTACAATTTTTCACTTAAAATAACAATAACAGTTTTTGACGCATAAAAGTCTTTTGGTCTTGTTCCTTTATACTAGATTTTCTGAGTTACCTTTTTCCTATTCTTCGGGGTGTTCATGCAGTTTTATAATATGCGAGTTTAGTTTCTACTATTACCATGAATTTACTATCACTCATTGGCAAGTAACGATTAACCGACTTAATAACGATTTGAAACCAATTCAACGTTTCTCATCAGTGTGACAACGCATACGTTCATTCAAACAACCATGCCTTTTTTAAGGGTTTTAATCAGAATTCAGATCTGCATTATATGTTGGCATTGTTATTTTGAGAACCTAAATTTGATTTTTAATTCCAGTGTGAGAACGCCTGTGAACAGTCAATGTGCCTTTTTGAGTGAAACTTTTCAAGCAGATATCACATTTGAATGGTTTATTTTCGCACGTGTGACAGAGCATATGTACATTTAATGCGCCTTTTCGAGTAAAATTTTTCAAGCAGATATCACACTTGAAGGGTTTTTCGCCCGTGTGACTGCGTATATGCACACTTAAGCCATAGTTTGTTGTAAACGATTTCAAACAAATTTCACAGTTGAATGGTTTTTCAGCTGTGTGACATCGCATGTGAACATTTAAAGTTTTTTTAAGTGAAAAAAATTTTAGACAAATTTCACATTTATATGGTTTTTCGCCAGTGTGACATCGCATATGCGCACTCAATGTGCATTTTTGGGCAAAAGTTTTCAAGCAGTTATCACATTTGTATGGTTTTTCGCCCGTGTGACAGCGTATATGTACCTTTAAGCAATAATTTGTTGTAAATGATTTTGAACATATTTCACATTCGAATGGTTTTTTGCCTGTGTGACGAGACATGTGGGTTATCAACGCGCCTTTTTGAGAAAAATTTTTCGAGCAGATATCACAATTGAATGGTTTTTCGCCCATATGATAGCGTATATGCAACTTTAAGCTGTATTTCCTTGTAAATGATTTTGAACAAATTTCACAGTTGAATGGTTTTTCACCTGTATGACACCTCTTATGCTTGGCTAAAATTCCTTGTTGGTTGAAAGATTTTAAGCAAATGTCGCATTTGAATGGTTTTTCTCCTGTGTGACGTAGATAATGTCTATTTAAAGAGCCTCGCTGTCTAAAAGATTTTAAACAAACATCACATTTGTGTGGTTTTTCACCTGTGTGACAAACCATATGTTGCTGCATATTACCTTTTTCTCTGAACGATTTTGAACAAATTTCACATTTGAATGGTTTTTTGCCAGTATGACAATCCATATGTCTTACTAAATTACTTTTAACTAAAAACAATTTCAAACAAATTTTACATTGGAATGATTTTTCGCCACTTTCAGAATCTGCAGCTGCACTATCTAGATTGTTGCTCATTTGACAGGATTTATCTTGTAATGTGGCAATACATAATTTACTTCCAGCAAGTTGCATTTTCTTGACAAAGTGTTGTGCTGCATGTTGGAATAGTTCGAATTTGCTAGTGTACAAATTTCCACATAATTTACAAATTAAAATACCTCCAAATAAGACACACCTCTTCATATCGTACCAATGTGCAGAAGTTCCTGTTAAGATCAAAACTTGGTTTTACAAAAAGAATTGTATATAATGTAATTAGAGATTCATTACATCAAACTATTTATTTATCTACATAATACTGTTCCTGAGGACTACCGAGAGAAGTGAGAACACAAATAAACAAATTCCTTATGCAAATGACTTTTTTAAATTCTATAATATGCCCATATAGCCTGGAAATTATGAATTAATTGAAAATTAAATACCATGCCTGTATAATATAAGCTGACCTTAACAAAAGTTAATCAGTAATTGTATAGAACACAACCTTATCATATTTTTAGTCAATTTCTGAATAAAACGACTGTAGAATAAGTTTTCTATAAGGTTCAGTCAGCGCACAGTAACTCAACTTGTTATTTGGTGTTAAATTATAATATTTTTCAATAAAAAAATAGAAAATTAGTAGCATAACCTCAAAATACTAGGAGAGAACAGTATTAGAAATAAGATTATCCTGGCAATCTGACATCACAACTATAATATTGATGTTTTAAAACAGATCATTGGTTAATTTATCGAGAAGAGCATGAAAAATGATTGAAGAAGGTATGTAATGTTGAAAAATGGCCAAGTAATTTGAAAAATTGCAAACTTTAAATGCCAGTAGCAAAGTAACTAGTAGTGTGAGCCAAAAACGGTGTTAAAAGATCCTGAGGGTGTACTGAATACCTGAGTACAATTTTTATTTGCAAGATTCATAAGGTTGTATTGTATACAATGACCAGAATAGCAAAAAACGGGGTAAGGGGAAAATATAGTAGTACCTAGATTATCTGAAGTTTTAAATGTGTTACAAATAAGCACAATTTAGATTAAATTAAATAAAATGTACCTTTCCTTGATTGTTTCATATCATTTATTTGAGCTATGTTGCACTTAAATTCTCCATCATTGATAATTCCGTTAGTTTCACTTTTAGGGTTTATACAGCTTTGTAGCAAATGGTAATTGATTGGACCCGTACCCTTTTCCTGTTTTATAACTATTTGTGTATTATCCTTATCAGTACTCCAATATTCTTTGACAAAATGCTCTTTGATGTCAAATTTCTCCTCTTTAATGAATATATCTTCTGGTTCTTGTTTTACTTCCATTTCCAGATACAAATTGATTCAGTTTAATTAACTTTCACTTGCAACACAGGCACGATATCTGTGAGTTATCCACCATTTCTATTTACATTTCAGAAGTTGAAGTCTTCTTTTTTGTCACTATTTATATTGCATTTTATTGGTTAATTTACCCAGGTTATACAAGTCTCATTACATTGAAAAATTGAGATGGGAGCATCATTTTATGAAATAACAACATTTTTTAATTATAATATATACCGTGGGCTGAAAAAGGCTATATTATATTGGTATGTTATTATTTTGTTATAGAATAGAATCAGTGTTTAATTTCATTATTTATAATTGTGAAGAATTTAAAACAGTTCACATTTGAATGGTTTTTCGCCGGGACCAGTCCTGGAAATATAAATAGGCCGCGACAGCGTCCTAGGGGCGGGAGATTTCAGAGGAGGGTCACTTGAGTTCAGAGGATAAAAGTCAAACACGTTCACTGGTTTTCTCATGTTTTTTTACCGGGCCTATGGCGGCATTTAGCCTAAATCCGCCACTGGACGGGGGGTGAATATAATTATCTACGTCAAGCGAAGCATTTTACTATGGTGTCCAAAACGGGTTTTTGAAATACCAGGACTAGTGAATAGCAAGTAAATTAAATTAAAAACAGTTAAGAAGATATTTATTTTAATAAAAAATAACAATTCAACGCAAAAAATAAATAAATGCTTATTATTGAGGTAATAAAAATAAAAGATGGGGTACGTTGTACGTTCGAACATGCGTGGCAGTGGCGGCGCCAGGGGTGGGCGCGGTTGGGCGAGTGCCCAACCTAAATTGTTCTCGCCCAACCTGTTAAATGGAGAAAAATAATAGCAAGCCTCATGAATAGAATAAAAGAAAACTTAAACCATCGCTTTCAATATTGGACCGTACTATAAGAAATATTATTTTGAGCTATACAAAAACTGAATAAGTAAAATATCTATATTATTTTATTTTACTTGTTGCTGTCTATTTGATTTATTGCATTTACGACGTCATGCTTTGTCTGAAGACGCCCGCTTATCAGTCGGAAGCCTTTTAATGTATCATAAAATAAACACCCGCTTTGTCGGTCCGGTCGGTAGTCAGGGTAGTCTGTACTACAAAGAACTTTTTTTGACACGTGCGGTCGCAATATTGTTGTTACAAATCTCTTGCAAGTGGAAGGGTGTCTAATAAAATAGATGTTATGTATTTCTTTACAATTCTAGCCTAACGTTTTGCAAATAATGTGTTCCTGTGTAAAATAAACTTTAAAATAGTGCCAGAGTGTTTTTTTATCCCATTTATTAATACTAGTTGAAATTTTACAAATCTGAAATATTTAAATTAGGTACGCGGATATCTGTATAAACCGAAATAATCCAAATTTTTACTGCCCACCCTCCAAATTTTTGTGCCGGGTATCGCCCAACTGAAAGGAAAAAGCTGGCGCCGCCACTGATGCGTGGATATTAATAGAGATGTGGCGTCGCTTCGTTGCGATTTAAATATTCAAGAAGTTGTTTTATGGACTCCAGGTTTCCCGGGCATTTTCTAAAATTCCTGCCGGACTTCCCCGGACGATTTAAAAACCCAAACATGTCCGGGTAAATCTGGACGTATGGTCATCCTACAATTTAATTAATTTTACTTATTCGTAATTAATTTGATTTTTGTTTGTAATTGATTGTTTATGGTTTTGTTTTCATTTTATAATTGATTGATTGTAAACATATTAAATAACTACATAATTATTTTTATTTACACTTTTTAACAAATGAAAAATTAAACTAAATAAACATTTTATCAGCAATTACCGGCTTGTGTATTTATAAGATTCCATATAATAAACCGTATTTGTACATTATTTCCACTAGTTATATAACATTGGTTATGGGCCCAGTTATACACAATACGGGAGAATAAATCATAAATAGAAAAAGCCAATAGTGAGGTTAAGTTGAAGAAAGAAAGAAAAAAGGGAAAGAACAAGAAAAAGGTGATAAAAATGAAAACTGGAAAAGGCCAGATGCACGAAAATAAATATGGAATAATACCCTTCACAGGTAACGGTTTTGATAACTGGAAATTTCGAATTGAGTCAGTTTTAAATATCTCTGACGTACCTACACGTGGTCATCGAGGTCATACCAATGATGGCGATAATGGCACACAAACTCAAAGAAGTGAAGAATGGATGGACAATAACGCAAGAAACATTTTAATTCAAAGCGTGGCAGATTCCCTTCTGAATATATCAAAGATATAGGAAGTGCCGTCGAAATGTTGAAAAAATTAGAAAGCGTGTTTGCAAAGAAAGGTACATGCTCCAAGTTTTATCTTTTAAAAGAGTTAGTTGGTCTGAAATACAATACAGAAGAAGACTTACAAAGTCACTTTACTAAATATGATAAGATAGCAAGAGAACTAAAGGAACTGGGTGCTGATTTCTCAGAATCTGATATGGCCTGTTTCTTGTTATTGTCAATGCCCATTGAGTAACAATGTCCGAAGGGGATGAACTAAAACTCACAGCAGTGAAGAAAAGGCTGTTAGAATTTAAAAATAACAAAAGAACAGTACAGAAACCAAAAGAAACCTCAAATGAACGGGGTTGCAGAGCGCATGAACCAAACCCTCATGAACATGGCAAGAGCAATGATAATGCAGGCAGTCATGGACAAAATTTTTTGGGAAGAGGCCGTTTTGACTGCTGCATATTGCGCAAATTTCTTGATAATATACAAGAGCTTTCGGTTTGTTTGAAAAAGTTTTTATGACCACGCCTCTTATGACGTCAGACTTAGGCAGTCCATTGTGAGTTTCAGATGTATAACAATTCTTGTCTCTCTTTCAAATAGTGTTGTTCACATTATCCTTGTCGTACTTGTGTAAGTCGTATTACCTATTAAAGTTTTTCGCTATCTGTATAACCAATAGAACCCAGTCTCATCTAGTAAAGTCCGTTTCAATAAGGAAGAAGCCACCTGAAGTTGGCGTACCGACCTGCGCATAAGTCAATATCTGTTGAGTGATCGTTCCATGCCATTGGCGTTACAAGCGACGTTTCATGCCGACAGCAATTAAATTGTTGACATTTGAGGTTGTGTTTGAAACAATCATTTACTGTCGAATATTTTTCATTTTTGAATATTTTGAGACGTTCTGTTAGTTTATTTGTGAGTGCTGTATGTTTTATTTGATCTAAAACCATGCCTCCTACAAAACTGGTTGGTGTTAAAAGAAAAGTTATCCACAGTGAAGGCCGACAGATTCTTAAAACCGTTGCAACTTTTATGGAGTCTGAAGCTGAACATGGAATCCAAATTCCTTTACAAAATCATCGGTAAGTCAAATAAGAAAGTATAATAATCCAATATATTACTCATGGTATTCAGATTGTTGTAAAATATATGGAAGAGTATAAATTACTTCAAAAATAATTGAATTCTGATAATAATTCATATAGTCTGCTGCACTTAGCAGTTATTTATATGGTTCTAATACTTCTAGTTTTGTGTTACCCTACAAAAAAGTGAAAACGTTACGCTACTGATTTAGATTAAAATATCAATTTTTAAATATGGCGCTGGTTTTGACATCAAGGTCGCGCATCGATTGCAGCTTCAGGTGGCTTCTTTCTTATTGAAACGGACTTTAAAAGATAAAACTCCATATAAGCTCTGGCTAGGAAGGAAACCAAATGTTTCAAATATGCGTGTCTTTGGATGTGTATCTTATGTAAGAATGCCTGATAGTATTCTACAAGAACAAAATTAGATGATAGAGGGATCAAATGCAAACTTGTGGGTAGGGTACACTGAAAACGGCTACAGACTGTGGTACGAAGAAGATGGTAGAATTATTTATAGCAGAAATGTTATCTTCGATGAAGAAAAATTTTCGGTGTCGAACGAACAACATAAAACAAAAGAAGACAGTGAAGATGAATATGATGCTAGTGAAGAGACCAGAAAGATGAAAGAACATTATCAAGAAGAAAACGAGGAAGGACAAATTGAAGAAATAACAGAGGGACAACATGAAAATGAAAATAGTGTTTACAACTGAAGAGACCCTAAACGAAATATAAAGTTGCCATCCCATTTACAAGATTATAAAGTAAATTTCGGATTTATGGCCTTACTTATTAGTGGCCTCTGTGACACTCCAACTCCAAAATCATACTTGGATGCTAAAAGAAGTCCAAAATGGGATCAAATTAATGCATTAGAAAACAATAATACCTACATGGGTATTAGTAGACAAACCAGAACATGAAGAAGTAATCAGCAACAGATGGGTGTTTAAAGAAAAATTTAATAATGAAGGCAAAATCATATACAAAGCAAGATTAGTTGCGAGCGGTTTTGAACAAGAGATCAGTGATCTTTCTCAAATCCATGCACCCGTAGCTAAGTTACATCTTGAGCAGCTTGGTGTAAAAAATGCCTTCCTGAATGGGGCTATGAAGGAAAAGGTGTATATGAAAATTCCAGAAGGGCTTAAAGTAAATGAAAATAGTCAGTATAAAGTATGCCTTTTAAATAAAGCAATTTATGCATGGGTTGACACAAGCGCCAAAAATTTGGAACAACAGATTTAATGATTTTATGTGTAGCTTAAGCTTTAACCGTTCAAAATCAGAACATTGCTTGTTCTCTTTCATTAAGCAAAACATAATGTGTTATCTTCTGCTATATGTGGATGACATTCTGATAGTTTGTAATAACAAAAACTTTCTAAACTATGTTAAGTTAAAATTATGTGAAACCTTCAAAATGAAACATATTGAGAATGTAAACAATTTTTTAGGTATTTGTATTAATCAAAGTGTCCTTGGTGTTGGCAAAATTATTACCATTGACCAGTCATGTGCTATTAAAAAAAAAGGTTTAAATTTAGAAATAAATCAAACAAACCTTCCATATAAGGAACTATTAGGTACCGTCATCCGGGGTGAAATCGGACGATTTTGGAGTATTTTTGCAAATAGCATCCGCAGATTTCATTTAAAAAATGTGAAAAAATTAAATTGGATACTTGTATCCTTTATCTTGTCATTCCATAAAAAAGATAGGTGCATTCATATCTTTATATACAGGGTGTCCCATAACTAATGGACAATATAAGAACTGTAGAAAGGGGTGATAAAAATAAGTCGTTTGATACAAACATGCACTAGTAAAATGTTAATAGTAAGCGAGATATGGGGCGTTAAAGTTGACAAAATATTTTTGAAAATTCGTAATATTTAGAAAACAACTGAATGTATTGGTCTCAAAATTGGTACACTATGGTTTTTGATGGTAATAAGCATGATATTGCCTTAATTTGTAATAATACTTCTAGATGGCGCTGGTTACACAGTTAAAATTTGATAGATCAGCGGTATTTTTTTTCCCCCTGTATAATGTGCATTTTTTTACAAAATAATAAAAACTGCATCATTTTGAAACAAAAAAGGTATACTTGTTCAATTCCCATATTTTAAGTCGTTTTCAAGATATTGCTATTTTAATACTGCTTGCCACGCCGGCATTTAAAAATTATTACCCAAATAAAACATTGGTTGTTCAAAGAATACAATTTAATTGGAAAAAAGAAAAGAAAAAATGTGGGGGAGCACCGTCCTGCATAAACCACATATCCTGCCTTACAATTAAAGGAACTTCATCAAGTAAAATGCCTAAATCATTTTGCAAAAATTCTAAATAATTTACCGCATTTAATCTGTTAGGGAGTTCAAATGGACCAATGAAATTATCGCCAATGATTCCACACCAGATGTTGATTGAAAACTCATGCTGAAAATGAGTTTCTTTGTATTGATGAGGATTAGCAAAATCGTAATAGTGGTTATTTCTCCAATTAAATACTCCTTTGCGTGTGAATGTAGCCTCGTCCATAAACAGTACCTTTTTAAAAATATTGGATCTTGATTGATCTTACCGAGCATTGATTGACAAAATTGTAGTCTCCTTGGTGAGTCATTGGGTAATAAATTTTGTACAGGCGTGAAATGATATGGGTACAATTTTTCTGTATGTGAAATTCTTGACACACTTGATTTACTTACACCAGTAGCTGCCTGCAAGCGCCGAGTACTCAATTCAGGATTTTCTATAATTCTTGTTAAAATTTCATCTTCCATATCAGCTGTAATTATTTTAGGTCGACCAACAGAATTTTTCTTACGAAAAGAGCCGCTTTCACCTAAATTGGAGTACAATCTTTGAATTTTTTTACGACTGGGTACAATTCGGTTTGGATATAACTGCACGTATCGTCTAACTGCATCACATGCATTATAATTTACTTGTGCATAAACACAAATCATATCCCTTAGTTCATTATTTGTAAATTCATTGCCTCTAGGCATTTTTAATGAAAGCCATATTTTTAGTTCAGAAGTTAAAAACACAGTAATGACAACTTTTCGCTTTTAACTAGTAAATTAATGACAGTTCTTTTAATAGTCACAGCCCTCTTTAAAATATTCTAGTAATTAAGTTGCAGTGTAATGATATGCACTGCAATATTAAAATAGCAATATCTTGAAAACGACTTAAAATATGGGAATTGAACAAGTATACCTTTTTTGTTTCAAAATGATGCAGTTTTTATTATTTTGTAATAAAATGCACATTATACAGGGGGAAAAAAAATACCGCTGATCTATCAAATTTTAACTGTGTAACCAGCGCCATCTAGAAGTATTATTAAAAATTAAGGCAATATCATGCTTATTACCATTAAAAACCATAGTGTACCAATTTTGAGACCAATACATTCAGTTGTTTTCTAAATATTACGAATTTTCAAAAATATTTTGTCAACTTTAACGCCCCATATCTCGCTTACTATTAACATTTTACTAGTGCATGTTTGTATCAAACGACTTATTTTTATCACCCCTTCCTACAGTTCTTATATTGTCCATTAGTTATGGGACACCCTGTATATAAATTTTTTTTTATATACAGGGTGGTCCGTAAGTAATGGGCCGAACTGAAATGGAAGATTGTCGGCCTCAAAATATTACGATCTGACGCAACTTGCTTTAATAAAATATTGATAATAAAAAAGATACAGGGTGGTAAAGTTGAAATGTAAAAAATAAGTTTTCGCAATAATTTGAAAGATATTCAATGTATAAACTTAAAAATTTAGTATAGAGTGTTTTATTGTATGAAAAATCATAAAATGATATCCGTTTTAATGTCATTACTAGAGGGCGCCACATGAGCCATCTAACTGGTGCAAAAGCTTCCTTAACTTTTTTACCCTTAACGTCAGCGTCTTTTTGATCAAAAAATATTAAAACTACATCATTTTTATGAAAATAGTGTATACCTATCATTAGTCTCAAAAGTTACTAGTTTTTGAGATAATCGCAGTTTAAAAAACCATTACATAATTTTCATTTTCTTTATTTTATCACTTTAAAGTCTTATTAACGTAGTAGGCGCTGATGCGATGTCGTTTCTAGTAGGAGCTATTAGTTAAGTTAGTCTAATTAAAAAATACCAAGCCATAATAATTTTTCAAACATATTATTTAAAAATATTAGATATTTGTTGTTAACAAGGAAATATTATGAACTAAATAACTGTTATTTAATAAAACAGGAGAAAAATTCATCCAGTATACAACTACAAAAATTTAAATATTAATTTATAGTAATTGTTCGATATGTTCACCGTTCACTTCAATACATTTATCGACACGTTTCATGAAAGATCGCCTATTATTAAATAAAACCATTGGCGTAAAAAAATCTTTTGCTGCTCTGATTTCTTCCCAAAGTTGGACTCGACTATTTATAGTATTTTTGTATACTATTTCCTTCATAGTGCCCTATATACCGAAATCCAAAGGATTAAATTCTGGACTACGTGGTGGCCAAGGAAACGGACTACCACGACCAATCCAGCGTTCAGGGAAAAGGGTGTTCAAGTAGTTCCGTACTGCACGGGTGTAATGTGCAGGAGCTCCGTCCTGCATAAAAAACATATTATGTCTCAAATTTAGGGGTAAATCATCCAGCATATCGATAAATTCGTTTTGCAAGAAATGTAAATAATTGTTACCATTTAATCGTTGGGGTAACTCATATGGTCCCAGAAAATGTTCACCAATGATCCCACACCAAACATTTATTTTGAATTCATGCTGAAAATGCCGTTCTCTAGTTACATGAGGATTTTCAACGTCCCAAAAGTGGTTATTCCTTAAATTGAAAATTCCTCGGCGAGTAAATGTCGCTTCATCGGTAAATAATATCCTATTGACGAATGTGTGGTCAATATTTTGTTTATTACGAACATCACGTGCAAATTGATATCTTAAAGGAAGATCTCTCGGTAACAAATTTTGAACAGGTGTGAAATGAAATGGATGGTAATTGTCTTGGTGTAATATTTTCAGAACGGACGTTTTACTTATTCCTGTTGCTGCAGATAGTCGCCTTGAACTTGTTTGTGGATCATTTACAACACGAACTAATATTTCATCTTCAACATCAGGCGTAATAATTTTCGGACGACCAATAATGTCCCGTTTCGGATGGAAAGATCCACTTTCCCCTAAGTTCCTATACAAATTTTGATATAGGCATTTACTAGGTTGTAATCTGTTGGGAAACCTTCGTAGATATTCTCTTTGCGCAGCTCTCCCATTTAAATTTTGTTGACAATAAATAGTTATCATATCTCTCTTTTCTTGATTTGTAAAATTATTATGCCTCGGCATTTCTTAATTTTCTTTAACTAACTGATACTAATTAAAATTTGCACGGTGAAAATTACACTACTTAGCTGTCAGCTCACAAGTGATTAACTGACAGTAGAAATTATGACATCGGCACCCACTAGATCAATGTTTGTCATAATTTCAACGACATCGCATCAGCGCCTACTACGTTAATAAGACTTTAAAGTGATAAAATAAAGAAAATGAAAATTATGTAATGGTTTTTTAAACTGCGATTATCTCAAAAACTAGTAACTTTTGAGACTAATGATAGGTATACACTATTTTCATAAAAATGATGTAGTTTTAATATTTTTTGATCAAAAAGACGCTGACGTTAAGGGTAAAAAAGTTAAGGAAGCTTTTGCACCAGTTAGATGGCTCATGTGGCGCCCTCTAGTAATGACATTAAAACGGATATCATTTTATGATTTTTCATACAATAAAACACTCTATACTAAATTTTTAAGTTTATACATTGAACATCTTTCAAATTATTGCGAAAACTTATTTTTTACATTTCAACTTTACCACCCTGTATCTTTTTTATTATCAATATTTTATTAAAGCAAGTTGCGTCAGATCGTAATATTTTGAGGCCGACAATCTTCCATTTCAGTTTGGCCCATTACTTACGGACCACCCTGTATAATGTCCGAATTCACTCCTATGTCTGGGGTGATATGTCCACCTTGGTTTGTAGATCAAATTTTAGAATGCACTGATGTGTATTGGGACACAAAAATAAAAAAAAAATAATATCCTGGAACATCTGTAAATGCAGAAGGTGAAATTTTTGGGCGTGGGTTATTTGAAAAACACAGTATTTGAGAAACTCTCGACATTTCATTCACAAACAATAAACAAAATTAATTTTCTACCTACTAAAAAATTACAAATTAAAAACACATTCTTGACTAAAAATATGAAAGAAACTGAACAAATCTTTGGGTGTGAGTAGGAACATTTCTATAAACTAAGAAGTGTTTATGTTATCTGGAAGTATAAACTGATATCGGTCCCTTGAAACTTTTACAGATCGAAGAAGAAGGATTATAATTGGTGTCATTCAATTGCACTTTCATCTTTAATTTGGGCGTAAGAATAATAATATCCCCTCTTGGGAGAATCGTGCTTTCTTAGGAAATGATCCAGATATGTATCAGCATCAATCACTTCCTTGACACAGGCGACATAGTTTTTCGTTAACTTTTTGTAAATCGACTTTCTCATTATTTTCGTTTTGGCTGGTTCCTGTACAGTAAACCTCACATTCTTCTTCGTCCTGATTCTCGATTTCTTCTTCGTCGTCGTGATTCCCAATTTCTTCATCTGTTGCTTCATGATCATCATTTGAGATATCTAACTCAGATGGCGACGCGCAGTTCTGTCTATTAGGACATTTTACAGCTTTCCCCGGAGCAACATTGAGTATCCTGCCCCTTCTTATCGTGGGCTCTGCAATTGTCTGCACAAAAGTTTCTTTTTAAAGTTCGAAAAAAGGTAAAACATCAACAAATCAAAAAAGCCATGAAATAAATACTTACTGTTAAATTAGCTCGTTTTTACTTCACACTTACCTAAACTACGCATAAACTCGGTCGCATCTATTTGTCTACTAACTTGAAAATCCCATAACCGCTACCGACAAGAAAAAACTTGCAAAAAAAGACACTCTGTCCGAGTTCTCCACTACTATCCGAATTCACCCCGGATGACGGTAGTTTAATGTATATAATGATGGGCACTAGATATTTGCTATTGTGTAAGCTATTTTGGCCAATTTCAGGACTGTGCAACGGACCAGCATTTTCAAAGCTTATTATATAGGGGTTTTAAAATACTTGAAGTCTACAATTAATTTGAAGTTAATTTTTAGTTGTTCTGACAATGATCTTGTTGGATATTCTGATGCAGACTGGGCGAATGATTCGACTGATCGAAAGTCAATAAGCGGTTTTTATGAATACGCTAAGTCTCACTAAACTATCCTTAACTCCATACAAATTTCGCGTTTGATAGGTTTTTTACACTTGCAGCAACCGCACGTATACGAGCATACTAAATAGATTGTTGTTGGTATGGTACTTTAAACTGAAGTAAAAAAATTAGGAGAAAGTGAACTACACAAATATTAACTTTAATATTATCTAAAGAAAATGTTCAATATGTCCACCATTTTCTTTTCTCTAGTATAATATCGTGCATTATTAACATATTTTGTCTCAAAATCAGTAGCAATTCTTCCAATGAATTAATTTGGAAGAAATAATTCAAATCACCTTTCAAATTAGGGTATAACTCGTATGGCACTAATAAATAGCTACCAATGTTCCCACACCATACATTTATTTTAAATTCATGTTGGAAATGCCTTCCTCTTTTAACAGTGTCATTTCTGCAGCTGCCAGACATGATTAAAACATGAATTAAAAATACTACGGAGTGTGAAGTTATAACTTCGTCGGTAAATAACATTCTATATCAACAAAGGGGTGGTCCAGATTTTGCATATTTCGGATATTAATAATTACAAATTGGTATCCTAATGGTAGATCTGCTGGCAATAAATTTTTGCACCGGAGTAAAATGGTAATTGTGATACTTCTCCAGGTACAGTATTTTTAAAAATTGTAGTTTAACTGATCCCTAAATCGATAATAGATAAACGCGAACCATTATCTCATCTTCGACATCAGGAGGAGGCGGAATGGGGGGGCTAGGGGGGGCTTAGCCCCCTCCAGACACCACTTTTACACTTCCGAACCGCCGAAGCCGAGTCGCCGAACAAAACCTTGATCTTATCGTGATCGTGACAGTTTTCTAATCATGCGAAACGCGCCAGCGCGGTCTCTGTTGTGTTGCTTGTCTCGCTGGATGCACATGTGGACTCTTGTCCTTCTTGGGCTTGTTTTGTGTTTTACGTGCCATGGATGCTGTGACAAATCAATTTGTGGAAAGGTTTGGTGACTTAGACTTTGCCAAAAGTATTGATAGCTTTTTAAATTGTCTTTTGAAGGTGGAAATACCTTTATTCATCATTATTCACAACTCTTTAAAATTGATATACCACTTTTAGAAGCAGAAATAAAAATTACAAAACAAATGGTTTAAAAAAGAGGACAGGACCGAGTTTTCTATTTTGAAGAAATATGTTGCACCGGATGTCCAACCCAATCTATACAAACTGTTTCAGGTTGCAATAGCTATTCCTGTTAGCTCCGCCGGCTGCGAGCGCAGTTTTTCGGCTATGAGAAGAATTAAAACGTGGTTACGCTCTTGCATGGATCAAGATAGATTTTCGCAACTTTCCATACTTCACATTGAAAATGAATTGGCTAAAGATATTGACTCTCAAGAAGTCTTGAACATTTTTGCGAAGAAAAATAGAAGAATGGTCTTAATTTAATTTTGAATGTTCTTTTTTTATCTCAACCTAGTAGGTACATAAGTATCTAAATACATACCTACATCTTATTTTAAATTTATAGAAATACGCATTAAAGTTTTTTCACATCTGCATAATTATTTGTTTTATTTTTCAAATATGCATAGATAAACCCCTTTTATATTGATTTGTATTTAATGGAAAAGTACATTTTTTAATGGGGCTGAAGCCCCCTCCTAAAAAAAGTTATTCCGCCGCCAATGATCAGGCGTAATAGTTCTTGGTCGCCTCAAGTTGTCATGTCATGTCTAAATCAATTTTTAAACTTTTGATGTTTAGGTTGCTGCCTATTTGGATATTTTATCAAATTTTTTCGTTTCGCAGCACGACTGTTGAAATTTTGCTGACGGTAAAAAGCAATCATATCTCTCATATCTGTATTATTATGTCAATTTCACCAAAATAAATAAGTACAAACTTATATTATACATTTTCCGAACATAATTTAAATAAATAATCATCATGTAGTTAATCACTAAAATGTGAATATCTTCAAAACCGTTAAGATTTGGGGATAGGTACTGACAAATATCCCACTTTTGTTAAAATGATGTGGCTTTGATATTTTTTTTACAAAAGTAGCGCTAATTTAAACAGCAAAAATGTTTGAGTACAATTATGCCGCATACGTAGCGCCTTCTACAAAATACATCGAAATGGGTACAAAATTATGATTTCTCATATCCACAAACTCCCATCGTCAAATTTCATGTTCAACACCCAGTATCTCTTAAATATCAACATTTCATTAAAGCTAGTTGGTTTAAATCACAATATTTTCAAGTGAAGATTATACTGTACTTCTATGTAAGGGTGGCCAGATAAGAATGCAAAGTGCTGTATCTCGGAAACTATTCGTCGTACAGACTTGCAGTAAAAAATTTCATGACCAACGTGGCCAGAAGAAAATCCTGGAAATTATTTTCAGGTTTCCAAGATAGCCGCCAGGGGGCGTAACCGTCATCTTAAACTTTTGAAGTGATTTTTCACTGAAATCTATATGTATTACGCAAATTTCGTACTAAACGTGAAAAAATTCTCGCATCGCGTAAACGCCGATTTGGATATCGTCCTCTGTATACTCTTTGAGCCAATGCCGCATTTTGAAGACATTCAAAGTATACCGCAATCATATCAACAGCTTCATCATTTGTAAAAGGCATTTTAATGGTTTTGAGGCCTCACTTGTGTGTACAACAAACACAAATTACACTGTATCTATAAGTATAACTTCAATATTTGTTGACAAGTTGCTTTTAGGCATTTGTTTTTCCTCCAGGGCCTACTCTTCGTGTTCTGTCTACCTTGCACTTGCATCTTATATGCATTGATTATTATGCCCCTACACGTATATTTTAAATTTTCAAACTAATGATACTTTTATTATTCAATGAAAGATTATTATAAAATCATGGAATTTCATCATTGATTCAAAGACAAATAAATAAGAATAAATACCGAAGTCTTTTTGAAATTGTATGATAAGTAATTTTCTTCCTTCGATATTTTAGAGTAGGAATAAGATATTGAGATACGGTTTTCACTAGCCTATTTAAGTATCATTTCACTACATTTTTATGGAAAGAAAGTCATACTATTGCATTTAATTTTTTAGAGAATTTTGTAATATTCTGTTATTATATCAAAAAACGCGCTCTAGAGGCATTACTGAGAATTACATATATCATAGGTAGTATGAATTTCATGGAGCAATGAATGCTTTTTCCAACAAGACCAAGTTTTTTGAAATCCGTTGAGTCGTTTAGGAGTTACAGCTGTTTATTTAAAAAACATTTATTCGCCCCCCACCACTTTATTTTAATAGATACGTCAAAAAGTTTCGGACAAAAATTACTCGAATGAAGCTCAACTTTGAAGAGCATATACTTTTTCGATACATTCACAAGGTAGATTTCAGTGAAAAATCACTTCAAAAGTTTAAGATGACGGTTACGCCCTCTGGCGGCCATCTTGGGAACCTGAAAATAATTTCCAGGATTTACTTTTGGCCATTTTAGCCATCAAATTTTTTACTGCAAGTCTGTACGACGAATAGTATCAGAGATACAGCACTTTGCATTCTTATCTGGCCACCCTGTACAATTACTCAATGACCACCCTGTAGTGTAAACAGATTTAAACAAGGAAATTTCCTATAGAATTAAAACAACAAATGTCAGAGGAGGCATAACAGTCCTGGCGTGGCATGCATTCTAAATACTTGATTTTATAAAAATAAACATTTTATGTCTCCCGCCGAAATTTCAAGTTTCCCGCGGAAACTTGAAATTTTTAACGGGAAACCTGAAATTTTGGAGGAAAACTTGTAGTGTAAACACATTTAAACAAGAAGTGTTTTAAAAAGCATCTAAACAGCACCAATCTTATTATCAACATTACAATTATTATAATATGGACTCCAAGCTAAACATTATATCTAGTTTCACCATTCAAAAGCAATGTGTAATTTTTCCTGACCAATACCAGCAGAAGAAAGTTATGTTACATATTCAGCATTAACATAAGTAAAATGAGTAAAATTCTATCTTTCAAAAATTTAGTATTTTCTCTGAAGTTTCAAGGGTGTCACAAAATAAATATTTGCAAACTATACATTTGTTTGGTTTAATATCAAGTTTAAATAAAACATAACTAAATATAGAGACCAGTAGCTTATGATACATGTAGGCTTCATTATTTCAAATGGAAGCTGTTTTCACCATCAAGTTTCATGTAAAAAACAAGTAAAATAAGGTTATTTCCCAAGATGCAAGCTGGATAATTGAAACTACAGTAGACATTGAAAATCTTAGAATGTTCATGAAACTAGAACAATTAATGGCATCCAATTGAAATAATGAATGCTAAATGTGTCATGGGCTACTGGTCGAATACCTTTTCTTGGTTGTTTTTTATAATTTATTTGAACTAGGCGGCTCTTAATATCTGCACCATTGATCTTTCAGATGGGTTCACTTTTAGGAATTATACATGTTTGTAGTAAATGGTTAGTTCTTTGATCTGTACCATTTTCCCGTTTTATCACGTTACTTATTTGTATATTATCTTTATCAGCATTCCAATATTCTTTGACAATTTCATTAGGAATGAAATGTTCTTCGATATCAATTTTCTGTTCTTCAATGAATAGATCGTTTGGTTCTTGTTTCACTTCAATTTCTTCAGATGTGATATCTTCTACCTTCACAAATTCCATTTTTACTAGTGAGGTTGTTGCTTCATTTGTAATATTTAGATCTGCAGTATCCACTTTAATAGAATTCTCATATATTAAGTTACAACTAACAGCAACACTTTTTACATTTACAGGACTTGTTTGTTGGTATTTATTGATCAGTCTACAGGTAGTTTGAGTACCAACAACATAACTATGAGAGTCTTCTGATGAAACAGATTCATTTGGGACTTTCAACTCATCTAATTTTAGCTTTTTTATTGGTGAAGATTCTGGCCAATTAAAAATGTGAGGCACAACTGATGGTTTCAAAAGAATTTTCCCTCCCATCATCGAGTATTTAATATAATTTTCCATGTCACTTTCAAACTAAAAATCAAACATTTAAATATATCAATACTTTCTACACACATATACAATTACTTACATCAAAATGATCTTCACAACAATAGTAATTAGTTTTAGTCTGTTTATATTTTTTTCTGGCAGCCTCAAACCATAATTTTCTTTTCACTGTTACTGCAGGCATAGTTACAAACTTTTTACCAGGCGTTGTAACTGTTGTGTTCGTGCAGTATGATACAAAACAAGATTTATAAGATATTGACATTATTCCAACTTTAAAAATGATTGAGAAAAACTAAGTAAACTTAACCAAAAAAATTTTAACACAATTTTTTATAATATTTAAACGTCAAGCTCGAATAAACTGTAAACAAAACACTCATTTTCATATTATACACTTTGACAGTTCTTCAAACTTCAAATTCGAATGGCCTTTTTGTAACTGGACATTGATTCATAAAACATATAAATCAAGTAGTGGCTAGCTTCATATTTAGTGAGATGACATATCTACAGTGAAAGTTCCAAACATTTAGGAATTTTTAATTTCCAGTTTTCTCCTAAAATATTCAGTAATTCGGTTTAAAAAATGTAATTTTTGCAAAGTAGTACAAATATAAACGATGAAATAAAACAATTTAATTTGTTTAAACCTTCATTATATTTGAACTAAGTTCAATATACAGTTCATGACGCGTTTCGCTAACACTTTATTAGTAGTAGTAGAAAATAGTATACCTATTACACTCCAAGGGCCGAAAGTTGAATTTCGGCCCTGCGCGTCATGATGCTCCGAAGCGAATTTCGGCCCTGCGCGTCATGATGCTCCGAGGTATGTCCCCAAAAAGGGTTTTCAGCCACCCTCTTTGCTAGTTCATATGATATTCCATTTCATTCTATTCCAGTGTCTCCTGGATCCTCCAGTGAGGTAACGATGTTCTCGCCTAATTCATTGAGCTTTCCTACGCATTCCCATACCATTTAAGAACCGACTACACAATAAATCTGTATTTTAATGGCTGCTTGACTATCAGACATTATGATAATCGTTTTTGCCTTCTATATATTTTATCAACATTGAACTGGGCTCACTTTTCTATGATGTGAATTTCCGCTTGAAAGGAACTGGAGTGTTTTCCCAAGCCAAAACAGGAAGAGTAATCATGTTGGTTTAAAATAAAATATCTTAGGTGTATTCAGCTTGAATTTATTTTATTTTCTAATGAAACACATATAGCATAAAAAACTGGAAAAACCGAAGCACATAAGAAACTAAAAATTTAAGATAAAACTCCATATACAAATAAGCTATAAATATTTCCGTAGCAAAACCAAAACATTTGGAAAATTTATATAAGTAGTCAAACAACAAATGTCAGAGGAGACATAACAAATTTTAAATTTCCCGTCGAAATTTCAGGTTTTTCGCCAACAATTTCAAGTTTCCCGCCGAAATTTGAAATTTTTAACGGGAAACCTGAGATTTTGGAGGAAAAGTTGTAGTGTAAACACATTTAAACAAGAAGTGTTTTAAAAAGCATATAAACAGCACCAATCTTACCAACATAACAATTATAATGTGGACTCCAAGCAAAACATTATATTATCTAGTTTCAGCCATTCAAAAGCAATATGTAATTTTTACTTACCAATGCCAGCAGAAGAAACTTATGTTACATATTCAGCATTAACATAAGTAAAATGAGTAAAATTCTATCTTTCAAAAATTTAGTATTTTCTCTGAAGTTTCAAGGGTGTCACAAAATAAATATTTGCAAACTATACATGTGTTTGGTTTAATATCAAGTTTAAATAAAACATAACTAAATATAGAGACCAGTAGCTTATGATACATGTAGGCTTCATTATTTCAAATGGAAGCTGTTTACACCATCGAGTTTCATGTGAAAAACAAGTAAAATAAAGGTATTTCCCTAGACACAAGCTGGATAATCGATGCTACAGTAGACATTGAAAATCTTAGAATTTTCACAACACTAGAACAATAATTAATGGCATCCATTTCAAATAATGAAGCCTAAACGTATCATGGGCTACTGGTCTAATACCTTTTCTTGGTTGTTTTATATAATTTATTTGAACTAGGTTGCTCTTAATATCTGCACCATTGATCTTTCAGATGGGTTCACTTTTAGGGATTTTACATGTTTGTAGTAAATGGTTAGTGCTTTGATCTGTACCATTTTCTTGTTTTATCATATTACTTATTTGTATATTATCTTTATCAGTATTCCAATATTCTTTGACAATTTCATTAGGAATAAAATGTTCTTCGATATCAATTTTCTGTTCTTCAATGAATAGATCGTTTGGTTCTTGTTTCACTTCAATTTCTTCAGATGTGATATTTTCTACCTTCACAAATTCCATTTTTACTAGTGAGGTTGTTGCTTCATTTGTAATATTTAGATCTGCAGTATCCACTTTAATAGAATTCTCATATATTAAGTTACAACTAACAGCAACACTTTTTACATTTACAGGACTTGTTTGTTGGTATTTATTGATCATTTTCCAAGTGGTTTGAGTACCAACATCATAACTATGAGAGTCTTCTGATGAAACAGATTCATTTGGGACTACCAACTCATCTAATTTTAGCTTCTTTATTGGTGAAGATTCTGGCCAATTAAAAATGTGAGGCACAACCGATGTTTTCAAAACAATTTTCCCTCCCATAATCGAGTGTTTAATATAATTTTCCATGTCACTTTCAAACTAAAAATAAAACATTTAAATATTTCGATACTATACACACACATTATATAATAGCTTACATCAAAATGATCTTCACAGCAAAAAAAACTAGTTGTAGTTCGTTTATATTTTTTTCTAGCAGCCTCAAACCACAATTTTCGTCTAACTTCTGCTGCAGGCACAGTTACAAACTTTTTACCAGGCGTTGTAACTGTTGTGTTCGTGCAGTATGATATAAAACAAGATTTGTATGATATTGACATTATTCTAACTTGAAATATTGTGTAACAAAAAATATAACTAGTAAATATTAAAAATACCGTTTCACAACGTCTGTGTGTAATTCTACTGAATAAGAGTTAAAACTATAAATTTAACTAAAAACATAATATTAAACTGTAAACAAAAACTTTGACAGTTCTTCAAACTTCAAATGAAATGGCCCTTTTGTTACTGGTTATTAAATCAAAAACATCTAAAAGAAAGTTGCTAATTTCTTCTTTAGTTATAATGACGATTTGAAGTGAGAGTTGCAAACATTTAGGAATTCTTAGCTTCTAGTTTTCTCAAAAAATATTTGGGTTAAAACTCTTTTAAATCAATCTACTAATATAGTTCAATAAAATAACAAAAACCGAACTACGGTTTTTCTGTTGAGGTTATGATAATTTACATTTCGCTTTTTGAAGTCTTCTTTTTTGTGTTTATTTATTGGATAATTGACCCAGATTATATAAGTTAAATTAAAAAATCGAGATTGAGCACTATTTTATGGAAAAGTAACTGTTAATATATACTGAATTCTAATAATTTTCTGTTAAAAGGAAAAAAATTAAGAAAAATATTGTAATAACCTATACAGGAGAAACCTTAGCATACAATAGGAAGATTTTTAAAAATATTAATTTTCTTTTGCCAAAAATATGTTTGAAGCAATTTTAAATTTTTATATGTTGTAGTTTTATGTTCAAAGAGCTAAGAAAAAAATAATCCCCAATGTTATTAAGAAATAAGATTATAAAAAAGACAAACTTATATTTTTGTACTCATAATAATCCTTCAATTGTATAATTATTTTATCTAAATAAATCTGATATCATATTTTTGTAATTATTTAATTGAAATAAGAGCTTCAATATAGGTTTTGTTCATGTAACTTCAATGGGAGAATTCGGTTATCCCCCGTAATGATTAGTTGACTATAATCGTTGAGTGAAAATATTCACTCAACGCTATTATAAACAAGCACATCTGTTCGATGTTGCCGGCAGATTGATTCTGTTGCTAGCTTCTCGCCTTTGTTACTGCAGTGTATTTGCTAAAGTGCATGCGTTATATATTTGTTTAAATTTGGTGTGTCATAGGCTTGAATATATAGTCTCCATGGGCTTGAATTTAGTTTCTGAAGTTATAAATGTGTCACAAATAAGCGCATCTCTATTATTTGCTTAAATATAAAGTATAATTAAAACAAAATTACATACCTTTTCTTGATTGTTTTATATCATACATTTTCTGTTCTCCAATGAAGATCGTCTGATTGTTTTACTTCCATTGTCAAATACAAATTAATAAAAATTTCCATTCACTATTTTGATTATCTTTGCACAAACTATGGAGGGTAGAACTAAGGAGGACCATCTCAGTGTATTAAAAAGTGTCCGTTGAAAGGGAACAAATTAAGGTGGCGCTAGAGTAGCAACCGAAAGAATTTTAAAAGGAGCGCCACAAATTATTAGAGTAGGATACTAAATTAAAAAAGGACTACGTAAATAGTTGAGATTTTAAATACTGCATATTTCTTAACTACAGAATTTTTCAACCCAGCACACTTCACACTGTTTATAACTGCTAAATTATCATTTCCAGTTCCTACACTAGCGCTATTTCGGTGAGTGTTCGAACAATAATTTGCTGTTTACAAATGGACACTTTTTCAACCAATCCCCCATACAAGACGGTTCTCCTCAACGATTATATAGTATATAATCGTTGACTTCTACCCTCCATAACTGATGATAATTGACATAGAGTGACAGTTATCTACTCGATTTGCTGTCTTCTTTTTTGTCACTATTTATATTGGATAATTTACCCAGATATACAAATTGACGTAGAAGCATTACTTTATTAAAAAATAAATGTTGTTTTTGATACCGAATTAGATGGAAGTATAAGCAAACGGCCATGCCGAATTATAATATACCTTTTGCGGTAAGAACTGTAAGAAGACGTATAATATTGTTCTTTTATAAAATATTATCAGTGATGGGTATTAACCGGTTAATAATTTTGTTAACCGGTCACTGGTTAATAACTAGTTATTAACTATCAATTTTTAACCAAAAAAAATTGTTTATTGGATATTTGTGTTTTGCCCACTATTACAAACATTTTGGCATAATTTAAGCTTATTTGAGATGTAAATAAAAGCTCCAGAACTCAGAAGTCATCGACAGTCGCGGACGTCAGGGGTCTGTGTAATGCTATTTAATAGACATGAAAAAATTACTGCGCAAACTCCTGATGTTCGCGGGCTAGAAAATGCTTTTATATAAATATATTTTTATAAAAATTCTTCTTTTTGAAGTGGCCGCCTAAATTGTTAACCGTGGTTAATTTCAAACTATTTTTAACTTAGCGTTAATTAACGCTAAAAACTGGTTAACAACATAGGTGGTTATTAACATTACCCATCACTGAATATTATCATTTTTGTAGGGGGGTTATTTTACTTGATTTTATTGTGATCATTTAATAATCATGTGCCCAAAAATAAACAAAGAAGTGCGCCAAAAGTGTATTATACAAAAACGTGTCAAATCGTACATTCTAGAACCTTGGTTAAGTAATATGTCAAGTCGTTTATGTCACTGTTCTTCTTCTTTTTCCTGGCCTTTGTATATATGCGTTACATTTTTATATTACTTAAAAAAATAAGCATACTGTTCTTTGAAATAGGTAAGTACTTCCAAAACAATTTATTTTATAAATATTAATACAAGATAATATAACTATATTGGGGTGACATTTACTGAGACCTAAAATATCTATTGTGTCCCTTTCTTCTACCTAGTTTTGAGAAAATTCTCAAAAACTATCAGTTCCAATAGGGGTTTTCAGCCCCCCTCTTTGCTAGTTCATATGATATTCCATTTCCTTCTATTCCAGTGTCTCCTGGATCCTCCAGTGAGGTGAAGATGCTGTTCTCGCCTAATTCATTGAGCTTTCCTACGCATTCCCACACCATTTCAGAACTAACTACGCAATAACTCTGTTTAATGGTTGGCAAGCTTTCAGAGTGTTTCCAAAACAGGAAGAGCAATTATGTTGGTTTAAAATAAAATATCTCGGGTGTATTCAGCTTGAAATTATTTTATTTTTCATTGAAACACATAGAGCATGAAAAACTGGAAAAACCAAAGCACATAAGAAACGCTAAACTTAAAATAAAACTCCATATACAAATAAGCTATAAACATTTCCGTAGCAAAACCAAAACATTTGGAAAATTTATATAAGTATGTAATTAAGTTTATATATTTATATTTTTTATATAAATCTAGTTTTATTTCAAATAGGGATATTCCTAATGCCTGGTATGGAAATTTCCTGTAGAATTAAAGTAAACAAATGTCAGGGGAGGCATAATAGTCCTGGCGTGGCATGCATTCTAAATACTTGATTTTATGGAAAAAAAAACATTTTCAGCCTTATTCAAGACGTGGTCCTTAATAGTTTTTTGATTTAGTGCTTTTTTCGACGATGCCTAAAAGCTATATTTGACAGTTTATATGATGTGTGTGATCAAAGTAGAACACGTTTTGTCATATTCGAAGACGACTATTAAGATACAGAAGTTAAAGAAACTGTTTCAAGCAGCAGAAGTGAGTGCGATTCTGATGAAGGCAATTAAATATTTATTCTTATGTTATATGCCTATTACATTTAAACTTTTATACTTATTATCAGTCCGCGAACTCGGGGGGACCGAAGTTAATCCTGGAGGTGGAATGGGGTTTATTAAGGAGAGCCTATTATTATTTAAATCAGGAAAAGAGTAGAAGAAAAACTTTACCAAAATTTACCTGCAAATATTTTACCTTTTTTTTCCTAGACATACAATTACATTTCAATTTAGTAATAAGGTATAAACAATAGCATACTAGGTACTCTTTAAATACTCCACTATACTGGGTGATTTCCCTACTAACACTGAACGTTCCGTAGACGTATCTTTCATGTATTTTTAGGTCTGAACGTTCCAGACCTAAAAAAAAAAACGTTTCTGAAACGTTACCTATATGAATTGTTTACTTGATTACAGTTTCCTGTATAAATTGTCATATTTAAGTGAAGCGTGTTACGAATAGACGACAAAATAATAGTGTAAAACTATTAAAACGCTTTACAAATTAGAAAATTACTTTCCAAATGATAGACTGTTCACCAGGAAGCAACATCTACTTCTCGGGCAATATTTTCTAATTTGTAAAGCGTTTTTAATTGTTTTATCTACAACTGTCATGTAACAGAGGTACGATTTGACACTATTTTAAGTGTCATAATGACGTATATTACCGCACTAGTGCGTTTTTGAATACATTACCGCACTAGTGCGGTAATAAGAATCAAGAAAAATATTAAAACCAGAATTAAATATTTATTTTATAACATGTAGTTTAGGGTGCATACAGTGTGACCCATTTTGTTTGGAAGCACCCCTATAAAATCCGCATTTTTCAACCGATTTTGATTTAGTCTTTTTTGTTAGATTTAGTATCAAAAACAGTATTTGAGCACAAATTTTCATACCATAATAGCTATTTTCAAGGCCCTCTACGTTAATTTTTCTTTGCCAAAAAAGACGAAAGTATATTAGGCATTTTTTTTTCTTAAATATGACTTCACCACTGGATTCAGAATCATCACAAATATAAACTATCAAAATTTTATAAAAAAAGTTTTATTAACAACAAAGTTATCACCACATAAATTTGGAAAAAGTTGTTTTTCAATAATTTTTTACTAAGAATGTAGACACATTTTAAAAATGGCAACATGGTAAACAAAAACTAGGACTCAAACATATTGCACTGTAAAAATTCGAAGCCGAAATTTTAAAAGACAGGATAATAGGTCCATTCTTTTTTGAGGGTAACATGAATGCCAATAACTTCATGGAATTCTTGGAAGGTGAGTTATCCGCAGTGATTGACGAACTGCCACTAGCAGAAAGAAGAAATTTGATATTTCAGTTAGATGGTTGTTCTGAACACTATTCTAGGATTGTCAGGCAGTGGGTTAACGAAAAATTTCCAAATGGTTGGATAGTTCGCGGTAGCGAGTTAATCGCATGGCCTTCTAGATCGCCCGATTTAACTACATTGGATTTTTATCTGTGGGGTCTCTTGACACAAAAAGTGTATAAGACACGTCCAAGGAATAGAGCAGAACTGTGTGACAGATTACGACAGGCGTGTGCTGGAATAACGCCACATGAAATAAAAAAGCGCTAAAACATAGTCGCAAACGATACGAGAAATGTGTGGAAATCAACGGAGGTCTAGTCGAGGCTACAAAAATGTAGAATTCAATTATTATTAAGTAGTTTAATAATTAAAATGTATTATTTGGTGTTAATTTGTATTTTCGTCACATTAGCACAATTTTACATTACTCTCAGAAGCTATAACTCCAGAACGGGTTAAGGTATCGGCTTCGAATTTTTACAGTGCAATATGTTTGAGTCCTAGTTTTTGTTTACCATGTTGCCATTTTTAAAATGTGTCTACATTCTTGGTAAAAAATTAATTAAAAAACAACTTTTTCCAAATTCATGTAGTGATAACTTTGTTGTTAATAAAACTTTTTTTATAAAATTTTGATAGTTTACATTTGTGATGATTCTGAATCCAGTGGTGTAGTCATATTTGAGAAAAAAATGCCTAATATACTTTCGTCTTTTTTGGCAAAGAAAAATTAACGTAGAGGGCCTTGAAAATAGCTATTATGGTATGAAAATTTGTGCTCAAATACTGTTTTTGATACTAAATCTAACAAAAAAGACTAAATCAAAATCGGTTGAAAAATGCGGATTTTATAGGGGTGCTTCCAAACAAAATGGGTCACACTGTATAATCAAATTGTTTATTGTATATATTTACAGTGCACTCCTTACAATTGTATAAATTAATTCCAGACGCTGACATGCCCAACGCTTGACTAGAATAATTGCTTATATTAATTGATTTTGAATATTTCCCGATGTCGAAGGAATGTTTTCAATTTGTCCCAAAATTTTCATTGCTGTTCGTTTTTTATTTTCAGCAGACATTTCGATATAGCCTTCAGCGACAGAATTACTCTTCCAGCCACCATGTCTTTTTATATTCAAAAGATCTGCCCCAGAATCAGCCAAAAGTGTGGTTGAAGATCTTCGAAAGCAATGTCCAGTATATTCTCTTGGATTAGGCAATTCAAGAAATTGGGCAATTAATTTCGGCACATTACCAATAGTACTTATACCAATTGGTTGTTTTGTGCATTTTCCAGCCCGGTATCCAACAAAAAATCGTTTATGTACGCAATTTTTAGGTCTCAATGCAACGTATTTTCTGACGACTTCAACTAGATTCACGCCGTCAATATTTCCAGATGTTATAAAAAATTCTCCAGACACCTTTGTTTTTGTATTTGGTATAGTAATTTGATAGCAAATTCCTTGATCTTCCATATCTTCAAACAACATATTTGTTAGCTCTTCCCGCCGACATGCACCAGCCAAACCAAAGATCAATATAATCCATGGAGACTAGATATAAGGAGCACAAACTCTGTATATAAAAAGTGTCCGTCGAAATTAGGAAAATTGTGGTGGCGCTGGGGAGGCTAGAGATTAAAATCATGTTTGACGTGTTAAATTTTAGGTTATGTAAATGGAGGGTTTGTTTATTTTCATTCGGTTACCTTTTATGCTTGGTTTTAGCAAATATCAAGAAAAAAATAAGTATTTCCCGTAGCTGGTGCTATGTTTGGTTAAAGGTAAGTTTCTTCAATATCATTATATAGGCAATTGTGTTGCAAAATACATCCTACATCAACCACTTACTGTTGCTCGAAAATAGGACAGGGGCTGGGGTGTGTAATTTTTTTTATTTTTAACTTTACTTCTAGTTGGACAACTTTTCACGACACACGTTTTTCACATTGTAAATTTTTATAAAAACTTCTATAAAAATAAACACTATTTTCATTTTTTGTTAGGTTAACTTGTTCAGCAAACTTCACTCTGTAATTTTAATCGCTAGCTACTCTCGCGCCATCTACTATTTGTACCTTACCGCTGGACACTTTTTCGAGATTTTTCCTATACAAGTTTGTGCTCCTTATATCAAGTCTCCATGATATAACCTTAAAGTGAATATAATATGAATACACCTTTTTATAATCTACACAGGAGTCTTACATACCTTCATGCACAAATATCTCTCATCGTTCGCATTTGTTAAGAATTTGGTTATTTCCTCCTTTGTTAATACCTTTGACTTTTTAGGTTTGTACCCTTCTGATTTTCGTTTTAGGAATGCTATCAAATGTAAGTATTTCTTGATGTCGACATTCTGCTTAATTGAAAATTCTGTTCGTAACATGGAATAGTAACACCAAAGGGATGAAGGCTTCTGTATCTTGCTTAGCTCGTTAAAATATACTAATAATGCTTTTTCACTACTCATGTTTCCAACCTTCTTTTCTCGACACCATTTCTCGTAACGATCATAAGCCAGCTGGTATTTTTCTCGTGATTTCTCTGGCACAAGATTTGAAATAACACTTGAAGCTGCACTTTCTATATCTGAAGGGAGATTGTCTTCGCTTGAACTCATTTTCGAAGATAGTTGTTCATTTAACTTCGACAATTCAATGACAACTAATTTATTTTATTTCCACAGCTTTGTTTCACTTTGCTATGGTTACTATGGTTACAAAATATGATCACAGTACCTTATGTTTGCAGTCAATACGTTTGATTGGAGTATTTTTTTTAAATAAAATTTTATGATATAAGTACTTTTAATAATACCTACTAATAAACAGTTGTAGATAAAATTTTGTACGTAACACGTCGGATAGGAATTATTAACGCACTTACGTGAATACACGACTCGGCCTACGGCCTCGTCGTGCAAACTTCACATGCGTGCGTTAATAATGTCCATATCCCACTTATTACGTAAATAACTATTACACTATTATTTTGACGTCTATATGAATTATGTTTTAGGGCATATTTTATTAAACGTGTATGCAACGTTTGACGGAAGCTAAAACAAGAAGCAAACTTTATTTTTTTAAAAAAAGTTTGAATATAAGAAAGTTTTCTATTATATCTGTTTCTAATGAGAAAATAAATAAAATTCGGGATATAATAATAAACTACTGCATTTTTTAGTCCCTTCTCGATCATCTGACAAATTTATCTATAACAATTTCTATTTTATTCCCGTATATCGATCCATGCATATAAAACATCAGTGTTTGCAATAATATGTACAATTATTTATGGAATGAGGTAAACTAATCTTGATTGCAAAAGAGAGTTTTTTAACTTTTTCGTTTCGTTTAAACACACCCCTTTTAATTCTTTAAAGTCCATTTTCCACCATGCGAGTTGACGCAGCAACTCGAAAAAGTTACAAGCAAATTGGCGTTTTTTTTTCGTTGGGCGCGTCGGTCGCATGAATTAGAACTTGCTCTATTTTCGAGCGAGAAGTCGCTGCGACTTGGTAACTTTTCTGGTGGATTTTGTCGCACCAACCCAAAATTTATATTGGCTGCTACGCTCTGACATTGCTGTCACAGGATTTCTTCTACGTTTTCTTCTCGCAGAGCAGCACAGGCCATAATACTAATTACTGTTACTAAAACAATGCCCTCAATGTTTTCCTCATCTATTCTGTTAACTTCAATACTTGATTCTAGGGAAACTAATCCTATTTGCTTTATTTTTACCCACTAATTTTTTTCACACTGTGAGGTTATGAAACCAGAACTGCCAATTTTTTAACAAAGTTGGCAACACGTAACATTTCCCCTATGAATGGATGAGTCGCCGCAACAAACTATCGATGTGTTGATTGTACTTTTTCTCACAGCGATTTGTCCCAGTCGTTCAAAAAATGATAGATGACATTTGACAAATGGTTGATAATTTGACAGCGTGTGTTCAGAAGGTGACCGTTAATTATCGTTAGTTTTTAAAAGATTTTATTTCTTTTTTCTGGAATTTGAATAAAATCGTCAGTTTCTTGGAAGATTAATTTTTCCTTGTAACTAAAATAAACATTAAACATATTTTCTGTAAAGTTACAACTTTGGTAGTGACTAGTGTGTGATTATACCTATAAAAGTTTCGTATTTTTGCCATCAAATTCAATTGAATAACTTAAGATTGGCTTGAGTGCATAGGCGAGAAATAGTACTTTGCAATGTACCTTATTGAAACGTTCCAGATATGTACTTATTTGACGTTTGAAATAAGTTCCTAAAACGTTTCCAAAAATCCCACTGGCAACGTTTTAAATAGGTGTTAAAAATCACGTTCCTAATACGTCTATTCAACGTTAAAAAACGTTTCCGTAACGTCCTTTTGAATGCCCTTTCAACGTTCTTTTTTCTGACACAAAACGTTTTTGGTAGGTACGTAGAGTAAGTTGTAGGCAAACGTTCAAAAAACGTTACGTGTTATTAGTGTGATAGAGCTCAGTAGGTCTGTTATAATAACAAAAATGTTATTCATTAAAATTGTAGATAGGTTTAAGCTTCATATTTCAACATTAGTTACAATGTTACAGGATGTTCCATAACTCGGTGGCAAATCAAAATTAGGGTTTTTTGAATGAAACTGTAAAACTGAAATCCGCTTCACTGCCCCATTACAACAATACGAGGTTTTAACCCTATTGGTGGAGGGTGGAGGGCAACGAGAAGGCCGACACTCTGGCGAAAAAGGGATCAGAGTTTGTATTTATCGGACCTGAACCATTTTTTGGCATTGCGGAAAGCACTACTGGATCAGCCATAGCTACCTGGGCGGAGAGGAAAACCTTCACGTACTGGGCAGACTACCGGGGTTCTCTCACTCGAAGGTGTTCATATACAACCCTTTGAGTACAAAAAATAAGCAGATCCTGGAATGGAGTAAACAAACCTACGCATTCTGACAGGACTGCTTACAGGACATTGTCGACTGAATTACCACCTAAAGAAGATGAGTCTGATTCAGACCTCGGATTGTCGATTCTATAATTTGGAGGACGAAACTGCGGAGCACATATTATGCTCATGCCTAGCTTTGGGCAGGGTAAGATATAACATATTCGGTTTTAGTACCTTAGAGCCGAACGACTTCAAACAAGTATCACCAAATACAACCATGGACTTCGTCAGAAGCACAGGCTTGTGGGGTGAATTATAATCCCTAGGGGTGAGCCACAATAGAGCCAACGGGGGTCGCAGTGGAGGTGGCGAGAAGGCCCAACTCACATAGAACCTAACCTAACCCTACTATACAGGATACCGACGCCACGATAGGTGAACTCTGTCTATCATAATTTATTAGTCTGACGAATGGTGGTCAGTCAGACGGAGTCATAATCTCCCTAGGATCATTTAAGTACATCTAAGTAATTGGCGACTTCTGTAGGTGTCAGAGAGGATTGTACTGATACCGACGCAGCATTCACCTATTGCTACAAGAGAACCTCGAACCTAACCTAACCTCGAACTCATTGTAAGTCAGTCGGACCTGGGATTTGTAGCCACGTCAGTCGGACCTGGGATTTGAAGCCCGGTCATTCCGATCATTCACCTATTGTAACAAGACAACCTCGGAAAAATTCATAGTAGGTTAGTCGGACCTCGGATTTGTAGCCAGGTCCTTCCGAATGCAAATCGAGAGTGTTACCAATCTACCACTTTCTCGATTTATTTTAAATAGTTACCTATTTCACATGAATTTATATATGAAACGGGTATCCAATTTTAGTAAAACGTTACAAAATGTGTCTATGTCGCTACAGCTTTAGTTGAAACTTTACATTTGACACGCGCAATATGTCGATTTAAATTGCTTTTATAACGGAAAAGTTTGGAACAAATGTGACATTTCAACGGTTTTTCGTCTCTGTGAATCAGCATGTGTCGGACTAAACTACTTTTAGCTGTAAAGAGTTTAAGACAAATTTCACATTTAACTGGTTCTTTATCGAGATGAGTTTGCGCATGTTCCAGTAAATCACTTTCAGTTGTAAACAATTTTAAACATATTTCACATTTTAACGGGTTATATCCAATGTGACATCGCTTGTGTTTGTTTAAAGTGCTTCGCTGTCTAAAAGGTTTTAGACAAATATCACAAGTGAATGGTTTTTCACCGGTGTGAATTCGGTTATGTTTAACTAAGCTACTTTTAACTGCGAACGATTCTAAACAAATTTCGCATTTAAATGGTTTTTCACCAGTGTGACATCGAGTATGTTGAACCAAATGAGTTTTAGCCATGAAAAATTTGTAACAAATTTCACATTTGAATGATTTTTCTCCAGTGTGAGAGCGCGTATGTATTTTTAAATGGCATTTCTCCGAAAAGGATTTCGAGCAAATCTCACATCTAAATGGTTTTTCACCAGTGTGACAACGCATGTGTCGAACCAAATTACTTTTAATTGTAAACAATTTGGAAGAAATTTCACATTTGATTAGGTTTTCTCCAGTATGATAACGCATGTGATTAGTTAAATTGCCTCGTACGCTGTAAGCTTTTGAACAGATATCGCATTTGAACGGTTTTTCGCCAGTGTGAGAACGGGTGTGTTGAACCATTTGACTTTTCACCGAAAACGATTTTGAACAAAATTCACATTTGAATGGTTTTTCACCTGTATGAATACGCTTATGTATATCCAACCAGTTTTTCACTGCAAAAAGTTTTAGACAAAATTCACATTTAAATGGTTTCTCACCAGTGTGAAAACGAAAATGGTTTTTCAAATGACTTTGACGTGGAAATGATTTCAAACAAATTATACATTTAAAACGTCCATTTTTAAAATCACGAGAAAAATTGTCATTTATCTGAGTGAATGATTCCTGCAATCTGCGGATATATAATTTACGATTGATTTTATTCTTTTTGTGAAAACAATTCATCATAGGTCGATTGTTGCTATTTAGTTTCATTCTGCGATCATTCGACTGACGTGTATAAAAACGTCTTTTCTTTACAGTATGTCTCACAGCATGGCAGAAAAGTTCAATTTTTTTGGTAAACAAATTTCCACATAACTTACAGATTAAAATACCTCTAGGTAATACCCTCTGCTTCATATTGTTCCATTTTACAAGAGTGCCTGTAAAGAATAATAAATCATTATACAGGGTATCCCAAAATAAATTATAGGTATATTATATTATAAATTACGGTTGCTCTTAGTTTACAACTTTCGGATTAGAAGTTTATACAGTAGAAACGGTGGAGGTTTACCATCACGTGACTGTTATGTCAGCAACAATATTCATATCAAAACTTCTGTCAACTCAATAAAAATAATCGTTATGACTAATATTCCAAAGGTCGGCCTTTTACGAATTGGTAATTAAACAAGAAATTTAACTATTTGTAATATTCCCGTCTCACGGCATTTTAGGTGTTATGAAATCTCAAAAGTTAACAAGTTGATAATGTATTATATTCGTACTTACCAATGTCAAATGAAATGAAAAGTAACAAATTAGTTCTCGTAAGAACTGATTTTAACAATAAATACACTTTCAATCCAAAAATTCGCTAAAAACAAGACAATAAACTAAACTCGCATAACCTCAAATGCGGTAGTGTCAAACTCAACTTTTAGTAAGATCAGTTATACACGTTACGTTAAATATATCATTTTTTCTTATTTTCTTGGGAATCAAACCACAATAATGTTTTTTTATTTCAACGTTTCGGTAGCGTTCCAGCTACCGTTGTCAAGATTAACTAATAATGAATAAATGAAAAATTTTTAGTCCCTATCTGACACAACGAAAAAAATTTTACAACTAGACAATCAATAATATTTTGAAGTTTAAGACTACAAAACTTTGTTGTCAAAATTTATTAAGGTCCATTCATAGTAGATCACACCTCTGGTAAAATGAGAAATAAAATATTTTATTTCATGACATTCTAACGATATGTAGTCCACTAGAAATGGAATCCAGTGAAGTGCACGTTCCAGGAACGGTTTTTATTGGGATAGCGCTTTTTTCTTGCTTATTTTGGAAATTTTGTTAATATAAACGCGTTTGTTGTTACTTTTTTGTGTATGATTATTTTGTTTTCAAAATAGGGGCCATCCATAAAGTACGTCACACGAATTTTAGGACTTTTGAACCCCTCCCCCCGTCCTTGTCACAGGTAGTCACATTTTTATAACCCCCCCCCCTCCTGATGTGACGTCACACATTTTTTAAATTTATGTATGTATTTAAAAATAATCGAGAGAAAACAGCTATTTTCATTTTTTACTTATTTTTATTAAATAATAATCTAATAAAATCAACATAAAGTCCAACATTTCATAAACATTTTAAACATTTTAAAATTTTTAATTCACATCCAAACTTTGCGTTTTAGTATTTTAAATTTTAACATGTGACGTCACAAAAGTATTGACCCCCCATGCCCCTTGTCACACGATGTCACACTTCGGTGATACCCTCCCTCCCCATTAACGTGTGACGTACTTTACGGATGGCCCCATATGTATAACTCAGTTTGGTGATTTTGTGTATTATTGTGGTTTGATTCCCAAGAAAATAAGAAAAAATAACAAATAATGCCACAAGGAACTTATAGAAGATAGTTAAATATATCGTTGTCTCTTTTTACGATTACTACGGCAAATTAATACGGAAAATAATGTGTCAAAGCATGGAGCTGCTGAAAGAGTACATAATTGACGAAAGTTCCGAAAAAATCCATTATTACAGTTATCGGTAAAACTGCTATTAATCGGAAAAAGAGAGTACAGAAATCGCTAATGCGTCGGGATCCTACAATTTTTCTGAAACCGGTTCTGCTTCTGTTTACAGATTTTTTTATCTCGCCCACAAATTGTGAAACGGTCCAAAATAATTTTACTCACAACTATACAGGGTACACCATTATCTTTTTCGCCTTTGGACTAACTTTCAACTTTTATTATGAACCGTCGTTGTTATGGAGTTAAATGTTTTCCTTTCGCCTGATTTATATTAATTTTTATCACACTGGACACTATTAAATAAATACTTTAAAACTAAATATCACTACACCCGTTCGACAACTTGGGCTGTTTAAAGTCTGTCCCAGTGGAGTTGATAGCACGGATCGGGGATTCGGACCATAAAATAGTTGTAGACAGTTAATTATTAACTTATGACAAGACGATTTTTCTGATGAAGAATTTAGTTAATAATGCTGTATATATCATAGTTAAAGTAATGTTTACCTGCAATAATTTGTTTTAATATTTTTATTTTTTACAAGAATATGTACGTATATAAATCTTAGTGCACAATTACTTTGTAATTTTATTATAATATCAATTATAATGAACGTTAAGCAAAAATCATAAATAACCCTTTTCTACGACTATGGACCGTTTGGTTCACTGCGTATGCTTCATTTGCATTTGCATTTGAAACGAACTTTAACAACAAAATGCTCAATATAATTTTGATTATCCATACATAACAAATATTGCAATTTATAATACATTAACAATTACCTACATTAATATTTTCCGACATTTGGCAATCAAGAGGGGGACTGAAACACCCTTTTAGGGGCCGGAACCCTTTTGCAGAATCAGGAGCTCCAATGTAATATTGGAAGAAATATTCAAAGCCGAAGAAAAGAGAAGATCTGATCATTGGAAAGATCTAGTATAGGCATTGGACAATCAAAGATTCTTCTTCTGTCACCCCAATATACAAACATTTGCAATCATTTTTGAAACCGGTTCTGCTTCTATTTAGATTTCTTTATCTTGCCGACAAATTGTGAAACAGTGCAAACTAATTGTACTCACAACTATACTTCTATCTATTTAATTATTAAAAATAACGTTAGAGTACTGCTGACATTTCCGACGAACAGGACATCTTAACACTATAAACTTATAATCTGAAAGTGGTAAACTAAGAGCGGCCATACTTTATATCAATGTCAGGCATATAACAAACTATATTGTTTAAATTTTGGAACAAAGTTCTTTTACATGGCTTACAGTAGAGAGAACTGGCAGAAATCATCAACGAATAAGCACTCAGCCTCATCCAAGCAACCACTCCTTCCTTTCTCACTATCTCTATATTTTCTAACGTTGTATGTGTAAGTGTAATGTCTAATGATGTTTACAATTGTGAGTGATGGTATGTTTCTCTTACACTAATCACTTTTCTCACATTATTACGATTTAATCCTTCAGTGATGACATCTGTATGATAGACTGATAGTGTAGTCAATCCTAGAAATTGCGCTACAAGAATTTTCAAACATTGAAAGTATTTAAAAAAAAATTTAAACGTTTTCCTTGGAGAAAGTCAGGAGTACCTACCTACTGAGCCAGAATAGGAGAACAATCAGACAATCAGGATCCTTGTTGGGCTCCTGACATTGTAAAATTAAAACACATGAATAACAACAGATTGGCAGACATATAACAATATCATCACCCTAATTATAAAACCACCTAACTCCATGTTTTACCTAAAACGGCATTTTAGTGCCATTAGGCAAATAAAAAAATAATAATTCTTACAATTAGGGTGACAATATGCAGGTTTTGCCAAGATCAGGAAACCTCAGCCTTGTCTCTGCCTCAGCACACAAACTGTGCTACTGCGAATGCCTGACTGGCTAAGGTTTTCAACGATATGGGAGGAAAAATCACAATCTCTCCCAATATATGGAGGATCTGAGGTTTGGAATTAGAAGTCTAGTAAAAAGGACAGGTCTAGTTCTCTTTGTCCCTGAAATTAATTCGCAAAATCTTTTTACTATAGTGAATGGACTGTTAAATATAATATGGTCCACTAGGTTACGTTCCAATGTACACCTCCTTACTTAATCGAGGTGTGAAACATTTTTGCATCGAATAGATCAACAATCCTGGTCCAATATTTTGTTTTACCTAATATTGCATACTAATACAAGTCCGTCGGCACGTTACTCTGAGGCGAGCTCTGAGGTTACTCCCAGCTATCAAAAAGATGTCACACTAATGTGGAAAACTATTAATTGAGACCGGACTGGAAGGTCAAGTTTTAAATATTATTTTCAGCTTACCTTTTCTTAATTGTTTGAGATCATCTATTTGAGCCAAGTTGCACTTTACAACCGCACCAATTTCACTTTCAGCATTTAGAATTGTTTGCTGTAACTCAATTCGTATACTATCATCATCCTCTTCCTGTTTTATTGAATAGAATTCGTTTTCTATGACAGATTCTTCGATTTCAAGCTTATGCTCCTCAATGAAAATATCGTCTGTTTCTTGTTTCACTTCCATGTTTAGGTACAAATTATGAGTATTTTCTACATTCAATTAAACTGAATTCAATAAGTAAAATATGAAGTTTTCGTTCAAAATAATACTTCTACTTTGTCATTACAACAATGGTCTACACCAGTGTGAACACCTAGCCACTATCTACTGTCCAGCTATTCCATTTTTGTTTGCTGTTTAATTTCATTTGTTTTTAAGTTTTTTCATCATACTTACCAGTGATGGGTATTAACCGGTTAATAATTTTGTTAACTCCGTCATTGGTTAATAACTAGTTATTAACTATCATTTTTAACCAAAAAAAATTGTTTATTGGATATTTGTGTTCTGCACAATAGGTGTGTTCTTTTTGACTGAGATCTCAGTTAATTTCAGTTCATATCGGTTATGTGCGCGTTCTTTTTGATTTACTCACTTCGAAGTGACCAGGAGATTTTTCCTCCCCCATCACCGATGCTGAATGTGATGTAAGGGGGTATCAGTTGGTCTTGAGTCGGAAATAAAGTGGAGGGGATGAAGAATTATTCAGAATTATTTGATTTTGTTTACATATAAACACACATAACCTAATTTTCTTTCTCTCTTGCATTTATTATACTTTTTGTAGTCTCGGCAATTAAAGAATGTACCGTTGCTAACGGAGAGTCTTGTGAAGTTATAGGAAGCGTGTATATACCTGTAACCTTGAATGAGAAGACAAAATTTTTCGAAATGTTGGTTGTTCCGTCTTTACCTCATTCATTCATTCTAGGAGTTGATTTTTGGCGTAAGATGCGTGTTGTTCCTGATTTGTTTTCTGATCACTGGTCCTTTGGGAAGGACGAGGAGGTAAACCAACCGATAGTTAGTTCCATTAACTCCACGGATCATTTGACTGAGGCTCAGCGTCAAAGATTAAGGAAACTTGCAGAAAAAACGTTTTCAACCATGAGTGACAAACTTGGATGTACCTCGGTAGTGCAACATGAGGTTAAGAATAATCATCCTCCCATCAAGCAACGTCACTATCCCTTAAGTCCTGCTATGCAAAAACATGTAAACCAGGAGCTTGAACAAATGTTAGCCGATGACGTAATCGAACCTTCAACTTCTCCCTGGGCGTCTGCACCTATTGTTTTGGTCCAGAAGCCGGACGGACGCTACAGGTTTTGCTTGAACTATAAAAAGTTGAACAAAGTAAGTCTACCAGACGCCTATCCTATACCTTTTATGGAGGCAACTCTGACAAAACTGCGAGACGCTAGATACCTAACTACTTTAGACATTAAAAGTGCTTACTGGCAGATACCTTAGCTGAAGCATCCAGACCACTGACTGCTTTTGTAGTTCCAACAAGAGGATTCTTTCAATGGAAACGAATGCCTTTTGGGTTGCACTCTGCAGCAGCCTACGTGGCAGCGATTTATTGATAAAGTTATCGGTTTTGATCTCGAGCAGTATGTTTTCGTGTACCTTGATGATGTCATCGTGTGTACCTCTACGTACACTTGGAAGTACTCGAAGAAGTTATATCCAGAATTGGCAAAGCAGGTATAACTCTTAATTCTACTAAATGTAACTTTTGTGTTCCGGAGCTTAAATATCTGGGGTACGTGGTCAACGCAAATGGGTTGATGGTTGACCCAGGGAAGGTCGAGGCAGTAGTTAAGATACAACCTCCTTCGAATACAACCGAAGGACTATCGTCATGGTACAGGCGTTTCGTTCCTAACTTCTCTTCCCTTTAACAGCACTTTTAAGGAAAAATCAGCGATCATTTGGGACGAAAAATGCCAGCAAGCATTCGATTCTTTGAAAGAACGGTTAATATCAGCCCCGATATTAGTATGTCCTAACTATGATTTACCTTTTTCGGTCCAAACTGATGCCAGTGACTATGGACTCGGTGCCGTTTTGACTCAGGTCTAGGATGGGAGCGAAAAGGTTATTTGTTACCTTAGCAGGTCTCTAACTAAGCAAGAGCGAAAATACACCGTTACCGAGAAGGAGTGTCTTGCCGTATTGTTCGCCATTGAAAGATTGAGAGCCTATATCGAGGGTACTAGATTTACCGTTATTACAGACCACTACAGTCTGAAGTGGCTTTTTTCTATTAAAGACCCGGTGGGACGTATTGCAAGTTGGGCACTTCGCCTTCAACAGTATAATTTTTGAAATTATTCACAAAAAAGGGAAAGATATTATACTCAGACAAATGTTAGAGTCAAAGTCAATTGTCAAATCAAAAATTTTTTTGTGGTTTTGTCACTTCTCACAATAGATATTTTGTGCTTCTCACATTCTCAGTTTTGAAATTTATTCAATCTCTAGCAAATGTATGTTTTTTTAAACCATATTAAATTCTAACTTGGCATAAATAGTTGGGTTAAGTTTTTCAATGTCCTAAAATTTCCTGACCTTGAATTTGTATAATACCGTATTATACGGGGTAAAATACACTGTAAAATACAGGTAATATAAAATACCGTATTTTTACATCTCTAAACACCACCCTAATGTGATGTGAAGGACAATCGAGTGAGTGACAATCGACAAGATACGATGACTTTTCATTCTTATTATTATTCTTATTCCGCTGACACGCATGTATTTTATTTGCCATGTGCAAAGTATCACAATTTGTTCAGTGAAATATAGTAATAACCATCAACTAATTTGTTGAAAGTGCTGTACAAAATAAAAACCTATTGGAATACCCACAGAACTCTCCCGATCCCTTTATTCCTACGCGACCTAAACGACTCAAACCAAGCCACCCTACATCTGACAACTTACGGCACTAGGAAAAAATACTGATTTGAGTGTATCGTGTTTCAGTAAGTTTTATCCAAAATTCACTGTAAGTACATTTTATTTCAATTCATTTTTGCAAAATTAAAATAACCTTACTTTTCGGTATCTATCGCCAATTATTTTTTCGAGATTAGTATTCGATTGCCTTGATTCATTCAATCGATCGCTAGGTATCTCGCTTCGTGGTCAATTGAAATTGCGCTGTTGCCGGATTATTTTATTATACGGATATCTACTTTCTTTTCGCAGCTTTTTCGATTCTGCGGTTGCCAGATCGTTTTAGTTATCCGGATATTTATTTATTTCAGAATAATATTTATTTAAATTTTGTTTTCGTAATTTATCGAGATTGCGCCGTAATCAGATTATTTTACTGTTTTAACAATTTCGTTTACGTATATTATTGTAAATACTGTAAAGTATCCGTATGTCGGAAGGAACACGAGTGTTACGCAGTCAGTCAAATTCAAATACGAACGTTGATACAAATCTCGAGACGATGAATGTAACTATGTCACAGCAACAATTTCAAACCTTACTTGACAGTACTCGACAATAAAGCTGTGGTTAACAACTGCAGAGCGCTACTATCTCGTTTACCTTCCAGTGCAGATGATCCTGTATTGCACGATAAATTTAAAATTGATATGATTTATGGACTACTCAATCATAAAATACGGGAACATCTGCCCAGAAGTGACATAACAACTTTTGACACACTAATCTGTTCTGTTCACTAAGCCCTTTCAATTGAGGACTCGTTAACTGAGAACAATTCTAAAAATACTTATGATTCTAATAGCGGTAATAAGTTTCGCCATAAATGCACTTTTTGCGGGAATTTTGGACATGTTTAAACAAAGTGCAGAAAATTCATTGCAAGTAACCAAGGGTCTGCGCCAAAACAGGACGGATATTTTAGAATGTGCATCGACTATCGTCGCTTAAACAGTATAACCATACCTGATAGGTACCCGTTACCCAGGACGGATGACTTAATGCACGCTGCAACGCGGACTTGCTGTATGACGACTTTAGATTTGAAGTGGGGAGATCACCAAGTATCTGTTCGCGAGATAGATCGCGATAAAACTGCCTTCATAACCCCTTTCGATATTTATCACTTCAATCGAATGCCATTCGGCTTTCGCAACGCGCCAGCCACATTTCAAAGGCTAATTGACCGGTTTCGGACAGGCTTAAGCGAGGTCACTATTTTGGCATATCTCGACGATATAATTATTATATCCGATACAATTGATCGTCATATAAAAGACCTAGCATCGGTATTTGAAAGATTGAGACTCTTCAAATAATGTCTTAACCGCACAAAATTCACCTTTGTGTGCCCCTCAGTAAAATATTTAGGCCATCTTATCACTCCTGCGGGGATCGTCCCCGATCCAGGGAAAATTATTGTTATAAGCGAAATGTCACCCCCGCGCACTGTTAAACATATCCAATCTTTTCTGCAAACTTGCAGCTGGTTTCGTCGTTTTATACCCAATTTTGCCGCGATTTCCAAACCGTTATCGGATTTAACTAAAAAGAATGTAAACTTTGTTTGGGAAGTCCCTCAGTCGCATGCTTTCAATGCTTTGAAATTAGTGCTGACGAGTACCACACTCTTGCAACAAGCTGATTTAACAAAACCCTTTATATTGGAAACCGACGTTAGTTCGTATGTCTCCTCCAGGGGGAGAAGGAAGTTGAAAGACCCGTTGAATATGCCAGTAGGCTGCTGCTGACGGGTGCCGGAAGATATTATATTACGACGGAACGCGAGGCTTTGGCCATTATCTACGCGGTCGGTAAATTCCGAGGATATATAGAAAATTCTCAGATTATCATTAAGACTGATCATCAGCCATTGAGAACTCCTTAGAACTCCAGGGTTATGACTTGTGTATCGAATATATACCTGAGCGAACGAATCGTATCGCGGACATGCTGTCCCGGCCTCCGTGTGGTCCTGATACACAAGACATTTGTGATGTTTGCGTCATATCATTGGATATCCCGAAGGCAAGCAACACACGTATTAGCGAGGAACAATTAACAGATAATTGACTGTTTCGAATCTGACGATCCGGAGCTTGTCGACTTTGGCCGATATACTGATCGAGGATACGTACTCTATCGCTACAATCAGGATGTAGACTCAGAAGATGCCCAATTGGTAGTTCCCCAAGTTAAAGTGGAAGAAGTCCTTAAGGAATGTCACGATATGCCTCTAGCTGGTCACTATGGAATCGAAAAAACTAAACAGAGAATAACTCTTCGTTATTACCGGCAAACCATTAGACGAAACGTGACTAACTATGTTAGGAAATGCCTCGACTACCAGAAGTTTAAACCAACTAATTTGAAGCCTGCAGGCTTGACACAAACCCCAGTATTGGCTCAACATTTCGAGTGTATTGCTATTGACTTGGTAGGTCCACTCCCCGAAACAAATCGTGGCAATTGCTGGATATTTGCCGTAGAGGATACTTCCACAAAATGGGTCGAGTTGTTCCCTTTAAGGCACGCCACTGCCGATGAGTACGCCAGGGTACTCATGGATGAGATATGCCTCCGCTACGGTACCCCACGGAGAATAGTGATGTTCATAAGGATTTACGCGCCGTAATCGGTAATGAAAATATAATACCGGAAATAACCCCGTACTTACGGCGACACGTTACTCAATGCTCGTGAAACTAATGAATTGAAACAAGATGCTTCGAAGCGTTACGCGGATAAGAACCTGCGCAAACCCATAGTATACGAAAGGAAACAACAAGTGCTCGTACAAACTCACGTGCTTAGTAAAGCAAGTGTCGGATTTTCTAAAAAGGTTGCTCTGCGCTGCGACGGGCCGTATATAATCCTTAAACAAATATCTCCCACTTCCTATGAGGTAGCCACGCCCCAAATTCCTCACATACCCGTGGGTAAGTATCACGTATCAGCACTCCAACCCTATATTGACAGTTTGCCAACCGACGTTTCGGAAACGTTACCTGCAACTAACTCTAGAGTCAGAGTAGCTGCTAGAGGGAAGCTCAGAGATACCGATTTGCGACCATCACGTTCCTGCTCTTCTACAACCTCTGTGCCCGATCTCGACCCTGGAACTCCCCAATCACCGCACGGCGATGAGCTAGCCAGACCGTGAAGGCAACGGCGTCCCCCTCATCGTTATCGTGACAACACTGAGTACGTTACCTTCCACGCCGAGCCTGAGAATCCTTAACTTCAATGGTTCCGCTACGAAGAAACATCACACCACTGGTTTTGTATCATCCCTCCACTAGGTATGATCCAAAGGGGAAGGATGTAACACCACCCTAATGTGACACCGCCTTAACGTGATGTGAAGGACAATCGAGTGAGCAACAATCGACAAGATACGATGACTTTTCATTCTTATTATTATTATTATTTGTTCAGTGAAACATAGTAATAACCATCAACTAATTTGCTGAAAGTGCTGTACATAATAAAAACCTATTGGAATACCCACATCTCTCCCGATCCCTTTATTCCTACGCGACCCAAATCAAGCCACACTATAGTAATACATGCCGAATTATCTAACAATGATGCGCCGCTGGTGAAAACTGTCTTATTGATTTGATTCGGATGCTTATGAGTTATGACGTAACGAGAAACATTCGTGACTTTTACTATACATATTTTATCAACAACACACTTAAGGTACATTTACATTCAATTACGCGCGGGCTTAAGTTTGAAATTTGCCCGCTTGACATATTATGACGTCTCCATGTATCCATTTACATTGAAAATTTTACTTTTGCACTAACTTGAGCGGGCTTGTTCTTCCGCTTGACAATGCAAGCAACAAGACCCATATAGACTTAAACATTATATATTATTTCTCCATGGTACCATACTTCTAGTAGGTACGGTTTCGCAAATCGAAAACGTCAGTACCCATATTAGGTATACACCATAGCATAGTATATACAGATTGCGTAAATTACATCCGAACCGTCCGGATTACACAAGTACGACAGAAAAACAGCTGAAAGAGAGAGAAAGAATAATTATGCGCGGTCATTAATGCGTGTACTTTGTTTCACCTTAGGGGTGTATTCTTATTTTTCGAGACTGGCCGAATGCTCATTGCCCCCCTATTTTAACCACTGTTGCCAGAAGCGCATATTAATTTGTGTTAATGTGTGTTGTATTTTTGTCTCGTTATCGTTGACTTTTTTTCGAGGGTGAAAATACAGCACGTTTGTGCCAGCATTACGCCAAATAATCTTAGAGATATGAGATCAAATCTTTATCACATATTTGGTTATTGTCTGGCACAGGAAGGTGGTTTATTTGAGCACTTAATTCATTAAAATTATGTTTACCTTTAGAATGGATTTTTTTAAAATTTTTTCAGGAAGTTTATATTTTATGTTTAGAATAGGTGTAGGTACCTACCTACTTATTTTATTTTTTTAATTTAATTTATTAATGGAAGGGATTTTTAGTTTATTAATTATGGTTCTCTCAAGAAATGCTGTTTTATTTTCAAGTTACAATGGCTAAAATAATATCCTATTGTAGTTAGAAATTGTCGAAATGATAATGTTGACAAAAATGAATTTTAAGATGTACAGGTTACGTAATAACGATTGTATTTTTTTATTTCTTCAACACCCTCACTCCTTCCATGTTGGGAGCATACTGAATACCACCGTTATACCACCAACTAGTGAATTCTCTCTGTAAAGGACCATTCGGCCAGTCTCGAGAAATAAGTATACACCCCTAAGATGAAACAAAGTGATGACCGCGCACAATTATTCTTTCTCTCTCTTTCATATATCCTTGTCGTACTTGTGTAATCCGAGGCCAGGGTTCCAAAGTAATTTACGCAATCTGTATGTGGTATAACAAGGAAAAAAGTCTAACGATGAAATAAAACAATTTAATTTGTTTAAATCCTCATTATATTTGAACTAAGTTCAATATACAATTCGTGACGCGTTTCGCTAACACAGTAGCTTTCTCAAACGAGTAATTGTATATTGAACTTAGTTCAAATGTAATGAAGGTTTAAACAAATTAAATTGTTTTATTTCATCGTTAAGTGTATGGATCTTCATCAAGTAAAAGCCTCATCTATTCAAAAAACGTCTAATATAAAAATGATTACACAAGTCTATACTATGAAATTAATGTTCTAAAATGTTTTGCTTCAATCAACGTATTTTTGGAAGAGGAATAAATTTGGTCGGTGAACTTGAGCCTTAAGTTCGTTTTTCCTTTTGGTCGGGGTGTTTATTCAGAAAATGCAAATTGATCTATCATCACTCATAAACAAGTAACGTTTTTAAACAAATTCGACATTTTTTCATCAGTGGTAAGAAGACATATGTTTATTGAAAGTGCCTTGCTGTTTAAAAGTTTTTAAGCAAATTTTACATTTCTAAGATTTTTCGTCTGAATGACAAAGCATATTATGTTGTTTGAAATTACTTTTTCGACCAAAAGTTTTTGAACAAATTTCACAGTGGAATGGTTTTTCACCTGAGTGAGAAATCATGTGATCCTTTAATTCACCTTTTCGACTAAAAGATTTTGAACAAATTTCACAGTTGAATGGTTTTTCACCTGAGTGACAAATCATGTGCTTCTTTAGAAGAATTTTTTGACCAAAAGATTTTGAACAAATTTCACAGTTGAATGGTTTTTCACCTGAGTGATAAATCATGTCCTTCTTTAGATCACTCATTCGTCTAAAAGATTTTGAACAAATTTCACAGTGGAATAGTTTTTCACCTGAGTGACAAATCATGTGATTCTTTAATTCACCTTTTCGACTAAAAGATTTTGAACACATTTCACAGTGGAATAGTTTTTCACCTGAGTGACAGATCATGTGATTCTTTAATTCACCTTTTCGACTAAAAGATTTTGAACACATTTCACAGTGGAATGGTTTTTCACCTGAGTGACAAATCATATGATCCCTTAGAACACTTTTTCGACTAAAAGATTTTGAACAAATTTCACAATTGAATGGTTTTTCATCTGTGTGACAAATCATGTGATTCTTTAATTCACCTTTTCGACGAAAAGATTTTGAACAAATTTCACAGTGGAATGGTTTTTCGCCTGTGTGAATATGTTTATGCAACTTTAATCCATAGTTTGTTGTAAATGACTTCAAACAAACTTCGCATTTGAATGATTTTTCGTCTGAGTGACCTCCAGGTAAGAGCAGAGGCTTCATATGGTTCCATGTTACAGGATTGCCTGTAAATAATAATACATCATTACTCAGGGTATCTCAAAATGAATTGTATGGATGACAGTGATGAGCTGATTATAATGTAAGTAATAGATAACTTTATTAATTAGGAAACCCTATTAATATACATAAAAAGTTTACATTGTTTGAATGTTCTAAAAATAAAATATAAAATGACAAATATTATGCTAAGCATATAGAATATACCTAATTTTTCACAATACCATTAAAATAAAAAATCATAGCTAGATGATGGTTATTAAAATATACATGAATTAACACACCATTGACAAATAATAATGCATAGTATAGCTTGAAGCATATTAAAAGGTTCATCACTTATTATTTCTCAAGTTTACTTTTGAAACAAAATGCAGTCTGACATTCTTTTATATTATTTGGCAAGTAGTTGATTGAACTCTTGAAAATCTTTAAAGAATAGCGATCTCATAGTTTTCTGACAAGTAGTTCTGGAAATATATAGAGCATTACCACTCCCAGTATTATAAGCAGGGTTGGGCTGATTAAAATTACGATTAAAATCATGATTTAAATCAATTTTTTTTCTTTTTTATTCGGAACCAGATAACAACATAATAATATAAAAGTTTTCTCAAAAATCAAAAGAAGTATCTGCTTTTAGCAAAAACAACAAAAAATAAGTAGGTACATAATTCCAAATTCTTAAACTAAACGTAACACAAATTTTATTACTGTATATTTTCAGTGTATTCATTTTCATTTCACTTAACCTAACCTAACCTAACTAGCGAAATGCGTGAAATTGTTGGGCAACGTTAATTTATAATTTATAGGTTGAGAAGGAATATTCTTGCAAAAAGTACAACAAACGCGTTCGTACCTCACTCGGCACTGTTAAGTGAGTGTATAGGAGGACAGTTGTCACAAGTTTTTGAGCCGCAAATTGTATTATAATTTTTAGACTTATACATTAAAATAAATAACAAACAATAATTTTAAAGAATCAAAATGCTCAAATTTTATATTCAAATATAAAAAATCAAATAAATCGTGATTTTTTTAAAAAAATCAGATTTTGCTCCACCCTGATTATAAGTATATACAGGGCTTTTCACGATGAGCGTTAATTAGACGTTTCTGGCAAACGAAACAACCAATCAATCTGAAAATTTTACAGTATGCATAAATTGATATGATCTACACGCCTAAAATATTTTAGACGATGCGTTGTTGCCGCTTCTACTATAAAGTAGCGACTACTTTGATTTTTTCAAATGGAACACCCTGTATTTATTATCATATTATGATTTCTTATCACTTTGTCAACAACTTCATGTACTATTTCCCTATACTGTTACTGTTTAGAAGATATAAATTAATTTCGATTTTTTTTTTACCAAACATGTACTTTTATAAACGCTGATAATCTTGAACTCTCTGGTACTAAGACGATTAAATTCGAAATGGAGTGGAGTGATACCATGAAGAACTTCACTCCAAGACATATTTTTATTTGCCTCTTACAGGGTCTTTAAAAAATGCAGATATTTTGATCTCATGAAAAAATGAGTGGAAGTCAATTTTTTCAAATGGAACACCCTGTATATTTCCACATTTTTGTGCTCTACATCCAATTTTAGGTTGACTTTGTTCAGATAATCATATTTCAATTTCGAACAGTTTTCGAGATAAACTGTTTCAAACAGAAACTGACGTGATTTCCTTGTATTCATCACTTATTTTTGAAATTTAACAGATTCCGTTCGATAAATAATTATTAAAATACTCTTCAACCATCAAATGAAACTTCTCTTCAAACAATAGTTTTATTAACGCTGACACACGAACTGAAAATAATTTCATGAATTAGTTAATTCAATTGTCAGTGTATTTCAAAATATGTTTGAACACATCTCCACCTCTACTTAAACAAATATGTAATCTCTTCAAAAGATTTCCATGTGTAGCGCTCCTGATTAAGTCTGGAGTTAAACTATTGAAAGCAGTTCTAACTCTCGATTTCATATCTTCCATTGTTGTTACTGGGTTGGAGTAAACCATATTTTTAATGAAACCCCACACAGATTAATCTAATGAATTGCCATCTGGTGTTCTAGGAGGCCAACGAAAAGGTCCATTATTACCAATCCATCTGTCTTCGAAGATTTCAGTTAAAGCTTCGTTTACTGAACGAGAATTATGGGGTGGAACACCATCCATTTGGTACCATACACGTTCTCTTCCTGGCCTATTATTTAAATTCATTTGAACTCCATTTCTCAGTAAATCTTCATGAGACTGTTGAAAAACTAAATCGAAAAGAAATATTACGTAGTATAAAATAGATGTTACAATTACAAAAATAAGTGATGAATACAAGGAAACCACATCAGTTTCTGTTTGAAACAGTTTATCTCGAAAACTGTTCGAAATTGAAATATGATTATCTGAACAAAGTCAACCTAAAATTGGATGTACAGCACAAAAATGTGGAAATATACAGGGTGTTCCATTTGAAAAAATTGACTTCCACTCATTTTTTCATGTGATCAAAATATCTGCATTTTTTAAAGACCCTGTAAGAAGCAAATAAAAATATAACTCTAAGTGAAGATCTTCATGGTATCTCTCCACTCAATTTCGAATTTAATCGTCTTAGTACCAGAGAGTTCAAGATTATCAGCGTTTATAAAAGTACATGTTTGGTAAAAAAAAAAATCGAAATTAATTTATACCTTCTAAACGGTAACAGATAGGCATAGGGAAATAGTACATGAAGTTGTTGACAAAGTGATAAGAAATCATAATATGATAATATATACAGGGTGTTCCATTTGAAAAATCAAAGTAGTCGCTACTTTATAGTAGAAGCGGCAACGCCGCATCGTCTAAAATATTTTAAGCGTGTAGATCATATCAATTTATGCATACTGTAAAATTTTCAGGTTGATCCGTTGTCTGGTTTGCCAGAAACGTCTAATTAACGCTCATCGTGAAAAGCCCTGTATAAATGACACTATATTATATTTAATAATAACTTTCACCGCGACGGGGATTCGATCCTATGCCTAAAATACCTCACTTCACCAAGTCAGAGCCGTAAACCATCAGTCTATGAAGATATAATATGTGATAGGATATTAACACAAACACAAAATAATGAGGGAAACATAAATGAACCTGAAACAGAAATAGATCAACAAGAAAATGGTAAAATTAATATCGATGAGTTGAAAAATGCCATTAAAGCACTTAAAACTAGAAAAGCACCTGGAGAAGACAAAATCACTTCTGAAATGTTCAAAAACTTAACGAGATATTAATGAAAATAATAAACAAGGCTTGGAGCAATGAAAAAATACCTGAAAAATGGGGTGTAGCATTAATAAGTCCAATATACAAAAAAGGAGACCAAAAAATATGTAATAATTACAGAGGAATAACAAATTATCAATAACAGAATAAAACCAATCTTAGAATCCAAGCTATCAGAACCACAAAGTGGATTCCGACCGGGTAGAAGCGCGCAAGATCATATCTTTACTCTATTAAACAAGTAACCGAGAAGAGACAACTACAACAGAAAAATATATATGTAGCTTTCATAGACCTAGAGAAAGCTTTTGACACGGTACCTAGAGACAAAGTGTGGAAAGGTCTGAAAGAGAGAGAGGAATAGGAAACAAAACAATAAGAGTAATACATGATCTATATAAAACTAACAAAAACTTTGTAATAAAAAACAATATGAAGTCAGAAGGATTTAGAACCGATAAAGGTTAGAACAAATGATTCTGGCCCTATCGTATAAAGATTTTACTATTCCTTTTTTCACGCTTATAGAATGATTTGATACCCTACAGGGTATGAAACAAGTGTTTACCGTAAGCCAACACACGCTAATAGGTATTTGAATTTTGAATCAAAACATTCCATAAGCGTTAAAAAAAGAATGGTAAAATCTTTATACGATAGGGCCAGAATCATTTGTTCGAATGATAATCAATTTACAAAGGAGAAAACTTTGCTGAAAAATGTTTTAAATGCCAATAATTACCCGGCAGAATTTGTAAATAAAAAAATTAAGAATATAGAGAAGGGCTCATTGTTAATACCCCATAATAATAACAATAATATTAATAATTCAGCTAACATAATTTTTAAAAACTTGACAATACCGTATGTTAAGGGTTTATCAGAAAGAATTAGGAAAATTGGTAATCAATTCAATATTCGAACTAGCTTCAAATCTAGCAATACGTTGAGATCTGTACTAACAAAAACGAAGCCAAAAAATGAAGAAAAATCTTCAAAAAACTGCATATATATCAGATATCTTGTGAATGCGACAAATTCTATTTAGGTGAAACATCTAGACCATTGAAAGTCAGGTATTTGCAAACATGCTTGGTAAGAGGGGCATAAAATTCAATGGGATTCGACAAAAATAATATTGAAAGAGCCCAATCATAAAAGACGAAAAATCAAAGAAAGTGCTTTAATACAACTAAATTCAGATAAATGTGTAGCTAGTATTTCAGCCGAATGTAGTCAAATTTGGTTACCAATGTTAGAAAGAGAAATTTCCAATAATCAATTACTTGCGTTATCGGGATAGCATCATAAGTTTTTATCCAGGCTTTCTTATGATTTATCTTTGGAATGGTTGTTAATCGATACACACTTCAATACACAAAATCACCAAACTGAGTTATACATATTTTGAAAACAAAAATAATCATACACAAAAAAGTAACAACAAACGCGTTTTTATTAACAAAATTTCCAAAATAAGCGGAAAAAAAGCGCTATCCCAATAAAAACCGTTCCTGGAACGTGCACTTCACTGGATTCCATTTCTAGTGGACTACATATTGTTATAATGTCATAAAATAAAATATTTTATTTCACATTTTACCAGAGGTGTGATCTTTCGTTGTGTCAGATAGGGACCAAAAAATTATCTCTATACTATAAATAGTTAATCTTAACAACGGTAGCTAGAACGCTACCGAAACGTCGAAATAAAAAATAAAAAAACATTATTCCCAAAAAAATAAGAAAAAAGAATAAGTAATGCCACAAGGAACTTATAGAAGATAAATAATTAAATACTTATTAAATATGCAATCTGTTCAATAATATAAGAAGTAATTATTAGTAATTTTTTGAATAAAGTATAGTGTTTCAGTTTGACAAAAAAATTTATATCTAAACAAGTAATTCATGGTCCTGGACAAAATATAGTATTCTACTCGCATATAATGGCTATTATTTACTCAGGTGTTTACGCACCATCGTGAATAATAGCCATCATTGTATGCTTGTTGAATAATATACTATTGAATACTACAACCATAGTGAAGTAATACAACCTATCTTGAACTGGAAACAAATTCAAACAATCCAGCATTCTCATGATTAGAGTCAAGTGATTTATTTTTAATACAATTCTCATGACCATGTTCAGAAGTTTGTTCAAGTCTGTTCAACTTGTTAAGATTAAATAAGTATAATATAGAGGTACAATAATCAAAGTGGGGCTAAATATTGCTGTTGTATTATACTGTTATTTTCATATTTCTGTTGACAATTTTGAGATATACTTCAATTTTCTATTTGGATCCTTACTTTGTGGAATCTACACAGTTTTCTTTTCTGTTTCTAGTGTTTTCATCAAATAGTGGAATTAATTAGAAACAGTTGAGTAGTTCCATTTGAAAAAGTAATTTTAGATACCTATACCTACAGCAGAAGAAGTATAATATTTTAAAAATCTTTCTTTGTAGGTATGTAATTGATATGAGAATCAAAATTTAAACAATTACCTAACAGCAAACCTAAATATTTACAAGTTGAAATGATTTGAATTAGCTCATTATTAACATGAAGGAGACATAGATCTTTACCTATATTTCATAGAGTTCCCTTACCATAGCAATGTTTCTTACATTGTGTTTTAAGTATACATTGTTCACATACCTTTTCTTGATTGTTTGATATTTATTTCAGCCAAGTTGCATTTTATGTCTGAATCATCAACTGTTTCACTTTTAGCATTTATAATTGTTTGTTGTAACTCAGATCGTATATTATCATCATTCTCCTGTTTTATTGAATCGAATTCGTTTTTTATGACAGTTTCATTCGGGACAACATCATGCTCTTCGATTTCAAGCTTATATTCTTCAATGAAAGTATCTACTGGTTCTTGTTTCACTTCCATAATAAGGTAAAAATTATAAATATTCAGTACTTATTTTCCTAACAATACAATAAATAAATTATTATACGTTTTCGTTGTAAGTTATCTGTTTTCGTTGACAATTATTCTTCTATTTCTTCTTTAGCATAGCCTCCGCAGATCTGACCATCCAGCCCACAGCACACGTGTGAATCAACACAAGAACAAGAGAATAGTCAAGGTAGTAGTGAAATGAATAGTGATCAAGTGAAGGAGGCGAGCAGCTGAGTGGATAGGATTATACTTCTTCTCAAAGCAGTCTGAAGCGAAGAGCCGGATTTAGGCGAGAATGTAATATATTATTATGTAGTCTGATATGGAACATAAGCAGGTGTCGTAAAATGTTAGCAATCAGATAGTAGATAGCAAGGAATAAAAAGTTAAAACACGTGGCCGACTTTCTTTTTCATTTAATATACAGTAAATAAACAGTAACAAACGTTTATCAACAGAACCATGACATTGTTTTATATCGTACTAAAGCGATAGTACACCTCCTTTGTCATTTGGGTGTTTCCAAGCTAAGCCGCTGTCCCCAAAAGCGAGAAAACTACATTTCCTGTGTTGTGAAGTGAAGGCTTACCTTATTAATACGCCAATCAATATTCACCATAAGTAATGTATATTTAATAATTCAGAGCCCATCTACATAACAGTAGTGCAGTTTTATTTAAGGAAGTTATCCATCCTAGGGGGATTTTACATGTGTAAAACTGGATAAATTATTCTACAGGATATAGCCAAAAAAAGGAAGAAGTCTTTAAGCTATACCTAACCTATTCGTTGGAAAGGAGTGTATGTTCTGTGTTCTGGGTAACCGAATGGAACACGACACTTTATTTTATTGCAGAAGAAGAGGAACGAGCTGTCATTCAATTTAAGTAAGTTCATGGTGAAGTCAAGTTAGAAAACACCGGCTACATACAGAAGACTGATGAGATTATCCGTTCTACAAATTTATTATTATTTAAAGCGTTATAACTGTTGAAATTAATAAACACATAAAAGTGCACTGGATCTGTTTATTTAATATTCTAACGATATTACCCAATAAAGGAGAAAGAAGAAGTGTCAGATGCATCTGTCAGTAAATTATAATTTACGGAGCGGGTATACGCTACATATTATAATGATTATTATACCATCATAGAGAAAATAATAAGTTAATTTGTCTATATAGCTCACTACGTATCCAAATCGCAACCAAATTACCAAAACTGTAGTTTGGAGGATTGTGAAACTTTTCGAATAAGTGGGAATTATTAAAATATTTACTACAGAACTGGTCAGCATTATTTCTTAATTTACAACCAACAGCAAAATGATTAGGTTTTGAACACAGGGAACAATTTTTTACAAATGCTGGGCAGTTACGTATCTTATAGCTTTTCCCACACTTATAACAATTATAACATTCGCTAACTTTGTTTTCTATATTACCTCAACATTATTAAACTGTGTTTTCCTAACAAAATCTAAAAGTCTTTCTTGAAGTAAAAGATCTGTGATTCCACTGTAACGTAATAGTCCCAGGCTAGAGCACTCCACCTCAGGGAGTGGAATTCGGCACCAATTAAACTATTTTATTCGCTATCACTGGGATGGGGTGTACAATTAATATTAAATTGGACGCCACCAGCTTTTTAATCAAACGAATGCAATAAAAAAAACAGAAACAAAAGGTGGAAAGCTGGAAACACCTCGTAGAAATTAACGTTAAGTGACTTAAGAAAATATTACAAAATGAAGCTACTTATTCCCGAATACGTGTATCCAATTTAATAAATATTGAATAATCAATACAAAAATTGAAGATATTAAATATTTATTGGTTTATCCAAAACTTGCATAAATTGAATACTCAAAAAAAACCAAACGAGTAGGATACCAAGTGTAATATAACACGCCAACTTCAAATCTTACACACGCTAAAGATAAGACGAAGGAACTTATCTTGGAGGGCTGGGATGTTGGGCAGCTCTGGCGACGATGGTGACGATGGCTTCAGCAGGCGGCGTACCTCGTGCACGGGAACAAAACAGGAACAGAAACTTGAAGTGTGCCTCTTGAATTTGCCTAACTTGCCTAAAACTTGCCTAAAACTTGCCGGCTGCAGAGCTGCGGAAAAAAGAGAAAAAAAAAAGGATAAGGAACTAGAAAAAACATTAGGGAAGGAACGAATAAATAAAACAGATCGGGTAAAAAGGAGCTTATGCTATAACGCATATAAAACCCGAACTCCACGTGTTAAAAAACAACCTAACAGTGATCTGTTTTATTCTATTCGTTTTGTTCCTTAAATATACAAAAAAATGCAAATTAGCAAATAAGCAATAAACATAAATAAGCAGTAAGCACTACCCTAGAAAATAACCTAGGGAAAATACAATAATTAACTTACCAACCAGACGATGAAAATTTGTTCACCAACAATAAGTTTAAAAATATATATTTGAATGTTGCCTCAGTGGCAGTTAGAGGAAAAAGAATCAGTTCGAATCGAAACTTGAAATTTCGAATATCTAAAGACAAAAATAGAAGGGGAATTTGATAAAAATTAATGTTTTATTTTGGAGTGACTAATGCGACAAGGAAACGGCATGTTTCGAAATTTAGTAGAAATTTGGGAGGAAGTGACTAATGAGCCACAAAAATTAACTAAATAAAATTGTTTTTAAAACGAAAAACGTAACAGGCTAAACAGCATGTTACATCCCCTCTCCTCGGGAGAAAAAAAAATAATTCACAGAATTTTTTTGTAAACATAACAGTCTACGAAAAATGGGAAGCAAAAACAAAAAAACTGTGGTGAACATCCAAAGAAAAAGTAGTGCTTACATATGACTCTAGAGAATGAATAAATTGAAAAACATAAACTATTGAATAAAAAGAGAAGAGAAGTGGCGAAATTTGGTAGAGGTGATTGTCTAAAATTTCCACCGGAAAGTGAAATGATATTTCTAAGTTCATACCAGGGATGTTGCCAGTTGGTATCCACGGTAACCATTGGTCATCGCGCAAGCAGAACATTCGAAATAATCCTCACACAGACACAGCAAAAATTGTGACGATGTATGAATATACTATCTCACTGTAGAGAAATTATTCTAAATTCTTGACTTACTCTCTTTTTTATTTCAAAAGCTTAGAGAAAAGTAAACGAAATTCAAAATATATTGAAAAACAAACGTGAATATTTTGAACCCAAAAAATTAATAGGGAAATGTTCCTATTAACGGAAGAAAAAATTATAATAAAATAAATGGTTCAAAAAAATTGTACAGAGATCACAATATTTTACTGCAGCTATAAAACGGTATTTAGAGGGTTAGCCTCTATTATAACATAAAATTTTTAAATATATCAATACAAAAATCAGTATAAGCGCAATAAAAAAACTCAAGATGCTTAACATCTTAACGATAAATAGAGAAATCCTAATTTCTCAACGAAGCAGAAAAAAAAATCACCTGTTGTGATAAGGGGTAAGTATGATCTCTAGTACCTTAAACTGATAAAAAAAAAAATAATAAAATAAACCAATAATAAACGGTAATAAGAAAAGTAAAAATAAGTGAAGTGTCATTCCGGAGTTATGAATTGACTGGCTATCAATTGTGTTGGAAAAGCCTCGCAGATGATGTTAATCGCGTCGTGGTTATCTTTTCCCACAATCAATTTCCACATCCATTAACAACTACCGAAGTGCAGGCATGGGTCCTATGACAACCAAGTCCTTGCTGAGGGAGAAACGAAAGGGTTTAAAAAAAACATACCTAATAAATTTTTGAGCAAGCTCGGGTTATTAACGAACCCAGCGTTATTTAGAAACGCCACAACTAAAATGGAAAAAATCCAAGAGATAAAAATTGACTGGATCTCTAAATCTATGACACCGTGTTGCAGTGCCCATGTGACACATCCCTCCAGTGCGATGATATGACAAGTCATAAATCCATCCTTTCGGACGACGGCGTCCCGTAGGTACAACACATCTATGGAATCATGACCCACCATGACACACCTCTGAAAGTTTGTCTTCCAATTAAGGTTGTCACAAGACTAACAACACGCCCGTCAAAGATATAGGCCTTAACAAAAAAACAAAATTCACGGTAAGCATTTTTTAACAGGAAAGCGAAAACCTCCAAAAATTCCGTCATGGGAATACTATTGCAAGATATTGTATGAAAATAAACACGGTAAAACTAGAATAAGATAATTATTTAACGTGACCAAGAAAAAAATATGTGTGCATGTATAATACTATAGAGAACATAATAATGAAGATAAAACTAAACAAGGCATGGCCTTTCCCCCCCTTTCCTCCAATCGGAAAGTCTGGAAGGAAGAAACCCACCAAGACGGAACCAAATGCTAAAAAATTAGCGATAGCACACATAACAACAAAAACTAGAAGAAATTATTAAATTATATATTTTTAATCAATCTGAATCTAAACGTGCTGCGAAAAGCAACTAAATTATCAGATGTGGAGTTGTAAACCACAAATAGATAGGTAACTCGAAAAAAGTTTTATCATCAACTGAGGTAAACAAATATGCCAGAATAAAATACTATAGTATGTATCAGTCAGTACACAGTTAAAACTAAATAATTCGTTAATTTTCGTACAAAACGACAATGTGTTCTCGTATCAAAACATAAGGAAAGCAAAATAAAGCGTATATTGAGAACAAAAGCGCTACCAAGCAAAAAACATAATATCTCAATATACACACGATAAGGGACCGCTACAAAATAGACTGAATCCAAAATTTGCCAAAGCAAGGATTTCAGAAAATGTTTGAGCGTAATAGTTGTTCCAAAATATCTACTGGATTATAAATGTGCATGAAGCAAGAAAATTCCAGAAAATTTGAAACATTCACGGAAGATTGTTCTCGAAAGAACAGCGTTTTTGGCATTTCAAAAACCCAAAAACAAAAAGATACGATAAAACACAAACATAACACAAGAATTGTATTATGGACAACGTCTAAAAGATACTAATAAATATGTACTTACGATACAAAATCAAGAGATAACAAAAGAGCATATAGAAGGTAACGGTATTACTGTTTACCACAAAAATATCGTATGGAGGTTCTATGACATATACGAGGACCTTAGTTCCAGATAAATGATAGATACAAAATGTTTTTTATCTTGAAACAAAAGAAAAATAAAAATAGTCACGTTAATATAATTACTTAATAAGTACTCTAAATTAATCAGAATCACTATTAGATCTGACTCGCAAATTATAATCATTATTAGACAAATCTAAATTATCAGAAAGTTGGACAGAAGGTTCATCATCAGGAAGATTTTCATCTACATCAATAAATTGGTTCTTTAAATCTGTAACATGCCAGTTACCTAAATCATTACCAGATAGATCTTTTAAATTGTAAACTAATTTAGAAATAACTTTGTTGACAACACAAGGTATATATTTAGGAGCAAATTTAGCTGCAAAATTATTAGATTTGGACGAAAGTACATAATTCTTTTTCCATAACCTGTCACCAACATGAAATTGCAAATCTCTCTTTCTCAAATTGTAATGTTTTGCATTTTTTTCGTATGCGTTTTTTAACTTTTTCCGAATATCTACAAAAAGTTTAGGCAGGGTTTGAACATCGTTAACCAATTGCAATTTATCTCCAGTGTTAATTATGTTATTCGCGTTTTCGGAAATTACACCATAAAAATCTCCACTTAACGGAACGTTTCGAGCAAAATTTAGAAAAGCTGGGGAGTAACCCGTAACGTCATGTTTCGCGGTTCTGATTGCTTGTGCAACTCTGTGTAGCGAATTATCCCAGTTATTATGAGACGAATTCTCATGAATATAACATCTTAAAGCTGTAACAATTGTTTTGTTAGTTCGTTCTGTGTGATTTGCTTGGGGATGATAACGAGCGTTATAAAATATTTTTTGCACCTTATATTGCGACATTAAATTCTTAAAAAGAAAGGACGTAAAAACAGTACCATTGTCAACAGAAAAAATTTGTGGAACACCAAAAACAAGAAAAACTTGGTTTTCTATAAATTTCACAATGCCCTTAGCAGTTGCGTGTTGCATTGGATGAACAAGACAAAATTTTGTGAACCAATCGGTAATTACTAAGACAAATCTGTTACCAGATTTTGATTTGGGATAGGGACCTATCAAATCAGCAGAAATCCATTGCCATGGAAAATTTATATCTTTATACTGACCCATAACACCAGCTGTAGGTAAGTTTTGTGTTTTACAAGAACCACAAACTGAACATTTATTAATGTAGCGAGATACAGAACTTCTAAGTTTCGGCCAATAGTAAAGTTCGGAAATACGAGAAATAGTTTTAGATATGCCTAAATGGGCACTCAAATCATTATCATGAAATAATTTCAATAAGTCAATTCTATTAGGGGTAGGAACAACAATTTTCCAATTAGATAAATTACTAGAAATTGGATTTGACGAAAAAACATGTTTGTATAAAACATTATTGTCAACCTTAAATGTAGGATATAAATCAGGATTATTGGTGACCTTCTGAATCATAGAAGTGTACCAAGTATCTGGCTTGAAAGTATTTACGTCGATAATAGAAATTTCTGAGAAAGAACGCGATAAAGCATCGTATTCGATAGGTACATGAAGAGAATTAATAAGTGAAAACCCTTGGTTTCCAATAACACTAGAATTGCTTCCAGTATCAACCATAGCTAAAACTTCAGTATCTAAAATTTTGACAATCATATAAGGACGATTATCATTAGGTTTCTTTACAAACAAAGGACAAACATCGGTAGAAATAGAATTGACATTATTTTCACACAAAATATTTACCGCAGGCGTCGGTAAACCATGTAAGACAGATAAAACAGGTAAATTAACATTAGAATCATCTTGTGCGTCCTTAGATATTTCAACATCCTGTACAGAATTGACAAGTGAAACGGTACGAGAACATAATTGTTTGCTAAGATTTTCAGAACGGTAAGAAGTAACAGAAGATAAAAAATCCTTGACAAAACTAAGATAAGCTTGCCATTCGGTAGCAGTAGGTGAAAAACATGAAATTAATTTCGACTTGTTGATGGTTTGTGTTTTTGATTTTCTGACTTTACTTCTGAAGTAATTTGCACATGACTGGAATCTGTTGTCAGATTTACAGGACCAGTCCGAACCTCGTTTTTTGGAATACAAGAACGACAATTAGGCTTTGTAGTGTTTTTAGCACCACAACCATAACAAAAGATTGACTTAGGAGAACGACACTTACTAAAACTATGACCAGATCTGCCACAATTCCAACACACGGAAGAAGTTAAAGCTGAAACATTAACAGAAGATTTTCTGTTCGACGAAGATGTATGTGAAACATAAAGACAAGCTAGATCAGGTTCTAGTAAACGAGAATTATTGGAAGATGGTGGTCGATAACGATCAGACCAAACTCTAGATTCTTCAATTCTTTTACAAAGCTCAGTTAGTTCATCAACAGTATTAGGAGTATGCAATGCCAATGCAGAAACAAAAAAAGGTAAAAGATTCCTACGAATCTTTGCAACTCGGGACTGCTCATCCACAACATTCGTTAGACGGTTAAAAAGACCTACCATAGAAGAAATATAAACTGTAACGGGCTCATTTGCACCCATGGTTCGATTTAAAATTTCTAACTCTAAATCTGTTTCATAACTATACGGAAGAAAATCTGCTTTCAGTTTTGCAACAATATCTGACCAAGAACTAAATTTGCCACGATTATTGAGATACCAGGTAAAAGCGCTGCCTCGGAATAACTCACAAGACTGTAGAAATAACTCATTATCCGAAATACCTCGTGATACTCTAAGTAATTCGACTTTTTCTAAAAAAAGATGAAGTGATTCATTTTTTCCAGAGAAAGAAACATTCCATTTATACACTGGATCGTGTCGAGAATGCGGTACTGTGGGAGAAGATAAAGATGAAGAAGATGCAAGGGGTACGTGATTACTGTGTGACTCTATACTATCTACAGAAATAATTGGAGTTGTCTTTGTGTCTAAATCAGATTCAAGTATAAGTACTTCTCTATCTAGAGACATTTTTATTTGTTCCTCATCATCGGAATCAACATTCATTCTATTTATCCTATTGGTCAAATGAATTAATCGTGAATTTATTCTTTGAAACACGGGTTCGCGTTTATTACCACTGAAATTGTTAATGACATCAGTCAAATCCTGAATAGTACTACGAATTTCAAAATGATCTTCCTGAAATGTGTAATTGTTTACCGGTAATGAAAAACTACGGTTTGCTTTCTCACGAGCTAATAAACCAGTAAGAACTTTGCGTTTTTCGTCAACTGTATCGGGTAAAGTAACACATCTAATTTTAATTTCATAAGAAAGTTCATGTACTTTCAAATGATTTGCCTGCATATTGATTTTATTTAAAAAAACCAATTAAAATGAAAAACTTGATAGCTAACAATAAAAAAAAATCGAAAAAATTATCAAATTTATTGAAAATATTAAGAAAATGCTTTAAAATTACTAAGTCAAAGTTAAGAGTATCAAAAATTATTTAAAAAACGTTAAGAAAAGGCAGATTTGCAAATATTTGTACAAAATTGAGTAATATAGAAAAAAAAATAAATTATTAACCTATAGTCTTATAAAATTTCAAAGTTTGTCAAGTCAGAAAATACTTCCAAAAAATATATAAAAGTTTGAAGAGATACAAAAAAATTTCAAGTTTGAAAAATATTCAAACTATTGAAAAATTAAAAAAAGTAATCAAACAACCAACTACCTAAAGTGATTTTCAAAACATAATAGTATGCACAAAATGTAAAAATAGCAATACCATGTACTAAAAATTATGAACCAAATAATTAATAAACCTGTTAAAATTTCTCCTCTACTGAAATAATTAACGTGATCGTAAAAAAACAACAATCAATATTTTAACACTTCAATTGAAGCAAAAGAGTAAAAATCGGTGAACCCAAAAAAAAAAGTTAACTATAATTAACAAGAGGCAAAAGCACCTAAAAATGAAATAGAATAAAGAATACCAAAAGATACGGGGAGTAATCAAAAATAAGTTACCTGAGAAACTTATTTAAAAAGAAATCAACAAACTCTAATATTGATTAAACACACCAACTCAGCAAATAGCTAAAAACCATTTAATTGGGCGCCAATTTGTAACGTAATAGTCCCAGGCTAGAGCACTCCACCTCAGGGAGTGGAATTCGGCACCAATTAAACTATTTTATTCGCTATCACTGGGATGGGGTGTACAATTAATATTAAATTGGACGCCACCAGCTTTTTAATCAAACGAATGCAATAAAAAAAACAGAAACAAAAGGTGGAAAGCTGGAAACACCTCGTAGAAATTAACGTTAAGTGACTTAAGAAAATATTACAAAATGAAGCTACTTATTCCCGAATACGTGTATCCAATTTAATAAATATTGAATAATCAATACAAAAATTGAAGATATTAAATATTTATTGGTTTATCCAAAACTTGCATAAATTGAATACTCAAAAAAAACCAAACGAGTAGGATACCAAGTGTAATATAACACGCCAACTTCAAATCTTACACACGCTAAAGATAAGACGAAGGAACTTATCTTGGAGGGCTGGGATGTTGGGCAGCTCTGGCGACGATGGTGACGATGGCTTCAGCAGGCGGCGTACCTCGTGCACGGGAACAAAACAGGAACAGAAACTTGAAGTGTGCCTCTTGAATTTGCCTAACTTGCCTAAAACTTGCCTAAAACTTGCCTAAAACTTGCCGGCTGCAGAGCTGCGGAAAAAAGAGAAAAAAAAAGGATAAGGAACTAGAAAAAACATTAGGGAAGGAACGAATAAATAAAACAGATCGGGTAAAAAGGAGCTTATGCTATAACGCATATAAAACCCGAACTCCACGTGTTAAAAAACAACCTAACAGTGATCTGTTTTATTCTATTCGTTTTGTTCCTTAAATATACAAAAAAATGCAAATTAGCAAATAAGCAATAAACATAAATAAGCAGTAAGCACTACCCTAGAAAATAACCTAGGGAAAATACAATAATTAACTTACCAACCAGACGATGAAAATTTGTTCACCAACAATAAGTTTAAAAATATATATTTGAATGTTGCCTCAGTGGCAGTTAGAGGAAAAAGAATCAGTTCGAATCGAAACTTGAAATTTCGAATATCTAAAGACAAAAATAGAAGGGGAATTTGATAAAAATTAATGTTTTATTTTGGAGTGACTAATGCGACAAGGAAACGGCATGTTTCGAAATTTAGTAGAAATTTGGGAGGAAGTGACTAATGAGCCACAAAAATTAACTAAATAAAATTGTTTTTAAAACGAAAAACGTAACAGGCTAAACAGCATGTTACACCACTTACAGTCCCATCTCTTATTAAAGAATCTTCCAAGTCCTTAAAGTTACAGACTGAAGCAAGAACTTTCACGTCTGTGATGAAATTGTCAACACTTTCACCTTCCTGTTGTACTCTCGTGAAGAATTTATAACGGTCACACGTCTCATTCCTGATCGGCTTGCAGTACCTATTCTTTAAAAGATTCGATCACAGTTTCAAATTTCTTCCTATTATCATCTGTTAAATCGAATCATGACGCGCAGGTCCGAAATTCGCCTCGGCGCATCATGACGGACAGGGCCGAAAATTCAACTTTCGGCCCTTGGAGTGTAATATACTATTTTGATGGTGTAGTGGTTAGGTCGCGTCAGTGAATTGATATTAATATAATATTCATTTGTTCGTAGACGTTGGGGTGAGTTTTATAATATAATTAATTAGAATGGCATTTTGGAGACCATTTGAAACAACAGTCCAAGATGATGCGCGGGATTATTGAATTGTGGATTTAATAATAAGAAGTTAGATAATCGAATGGTAATAATGGAATCTCGGCGTATCGCTGAACTTAGACAGGAGTATTTGCGCAAAATAAAAGGGTACCGTGATTAAAATAGAACTATAATTTATTTAGACGAAACTTGCGTTTGATAGGCATATGTTGTCAAGTATGGTTGGGTTGACGATACAAAAAACTGTTCTTTAGATACTCCGTGTTCTAGAGGAAAGCGCTTTATTATTGTATTACAAATTTTATGAATTTTGTATGCAGGTTAATTTTTTTCATTCAAATTGATATAGTAGATTAACATTATTTCACAATATTCGAATTTATAAAAAATGTATATGCACGCCATTGGGCGGCTTTTTCCTTCAAAGGAATTAAAAATATGGGTCATTACAGTAACTTTGGAAGAACTATAGCTAGTATTATTATAAAATTCACTCGTTTCATTCAGAGTTCCTGTTTCAACAGTTCATTACCAAATAAATCATTGAGTGCTATAGCTTTTTAAGTTTTATCTTATTTTATTTCAGGTTCAAGAAGTATCAATAATAGAGGGGAATATTCCCCATTTGATTTTGTAAAAAGAGTCATGTTACAATCCATGACATACTAAACAGCTACATCTTTCACCTGGTATGGGACGAAAGAAAAATTATGTTTTAAGGAGACAAAGATGTCACAAATGATAGTTCGTGAGTATTTTTATCTATTTTTATTGTAAATTATTTTAGTAAATTTTATCATTCAATTGCACCTGTAATAATATTTTTGTTACAGCATCTTCTGAAGCCATTGGTAAGCAAAAACAAATTGAGGAGGCTTTACAGAAGTTCTTCAGGAGAGCAAAGGAAAGAAGCTTCTGAGAAAAAGATGAAGGCAATACCTATTGATTGATGCATTGTTCCTGATGCAATACTATGCAACTCACATTACATCATGACAGAGAACTGGTTGAGAGCGCCTCGGTTGAGATGAAAGTGAACGTAATAATTATGTCAAGATGTCGAGAATGTAAAACGTGTGTTGTTGTTGTACAAAAGTTAACAAATTATAACTCGTAAATCCTAACTATTATATTATTTCATAACCACAAAACCACAATACCTACAACAAATGCAACACTTAGCTAATATATATATCTGTACAATTTTTAATTCTTTCGTCAATTTTTGTTTTATTATTACCACATGAATTTATTTATAAAATGAGTTTTTGATTGTCGATTTTTTTTTTAAATATTTTATTTCATTGATGTGATAATTGTTATTTTTCATTAAAGTTGTTTTGTGTTGAAAATCTTTGGATTTTATTTATTTCTTGAATACTTGTTGAGATATCAAGTGTTTTCTAAAATAGTTTTTGAAGACAATCCTTGGACCAAATTTTGGGAATAGGGCTTTTATTTTTTCTTCAAAGTAATCTAAAACTTTGATCATTGATTCCTGCTTCTAATTTAAAAATTTAAACGCATTTGATAAGTATGGTAATAAGTATACAATTTTAGTGGGTGAATTAATATTTTTAATTAAAAAAGGACAATTTATGGTGGATTAAACATTCTTTTTCAATACATCTTTCTTGCTAAGGTCCTTTTGGTCAGGATCGTCATATTTCTATCATCTAAGCACAATAAAAATGTATTTGCATACATGCATGTACTTACAATCAAAATTGTCGATGAATTCTTCAAGCCCCCAAGTTGATAAAAGTTTTTAAAATTTCATATATAGCACAAGTGAAAACTAAAACGCGAATGTGTAACTTCACCCACCCACGATGACATGAAGATGTCTATTATAATGCCGGAACTACCGAGTGGCTGCGCGTCGTTTTCGCGCACATCAAATTATCGCACTCCTTTACAAATTGCCGATCCATGATTGGCAAACGCCGACCGTTGTAAATAACGGACATTCAAATTGCAAATAAATATCTACTAGACCAAGTGTTTTCTTTTCTGTTTTAGTAAAGAAAAATGCTATTTTTGCAAAAAAAATTATATTATATTTTTTAACAGTGATAGTGAAGAACTTATTTATAACAGAAAGCGTCAGTACCTATATTAGGTATACCATAGTATATGTGGTATAACAAGGAACAAACGTATAATATAAAAATGATTTCACAAGCCTATATTATGAAATTGATGTTCTAAAAATTTTTGATTGAATCAACGTATTTTTGGAAGAGGAATAAATTTGGTCGGGGTGTTCAGACAGTTTCAGAAAATTATCACTTATAGACAAGTAACGTTTTTAAACAAATTCAATATTTTTCATCAATGTAAGTACAAATGTTTATTCAAAGTGCCTTGCTATTTGAAAGTTTTTACACGTTTGTATGATTTGCCGTCTAAGTGACAAAGCATATGTTGTTTCAAATGACTTTTTCTACTAAACGATTTTGAACAAATTTCACATTGGAATGGTTTTTTGCCTGTGTGACAAATCATGTGTGTTCTTAAATTACTTTTTTGACTAAACACTTTTAAACAAATTTGACAATGGAATGGTTTTTCGCCTGTGTGGCTATATCTATGCAACTTTAATCCATTGTTTGATGTAAATGATTTCAAACAAACTTCACATTTGAATGATTTTTCACCTGAGTGACGTATAATATGTTTACTCAAAGTACACTTTCGACTGAAAGATTTTGAACAAATTTCACAGTGGAATGGTTTTTCACCCGTGTGAGAAGACATAACATGTTGTTTTAAATAACGTCTTTCACTAAATGATTTCAAACAAACTTCACATTTGAATGATTTTTCATCTGAGTGACGTATATTATGTTTACTCAAAGTACACTTTCGACTGAAAGATTTTGAACAAATTTCACAGTGGAATGGTTTTTCACCCGTGTGAGAAGACATAACATGTTGTTTCAAATAACGTCTTTCACTAAATGGTTTTAAACACATTTCACAGTAGAATGGTTTTTCGCCTTTGTGAATAGGTCTATGCAACTTTAATCCACAATTTGTTGTAAATGATTCCGAGCAAACTTCACATTTGAATGATTTTTCACCTGAGTGACCTCCAGGTAAAAGCAGAGGCTTCATATGGTTCCATGTTACAGGATTGCCTGTAAATAATAATACATCATTACTCAGGGTATTTCAAAATGAATTGTGTGGATGACAATGATGAGCTGATTATAATGTAATAGATAACTTTATTAATTAGGAAACCCTAGTGTTATATCATATTTCTAGCCTATTGTATTTATTAGACAAGACCCAATACCAAAGATCACTTCACTTGATTTATTAGTATACAAGACTCTTTAACAAAGATGGAATATACTTTCGAACACGTGTCGTTTTGTTTATATCATCGGTAATAATAGTTATTTATGTATCAAGGGCGTAAAACAGGCGTTTATGGACCGCAACGTGTAAGTAAGAGCCCGAGCCGCAAGGCGAGGGCTATTAACACGTAAGGTCCATAAACGCTGTTTACGCCTGAAATACATACAATATTTTATGCACGACCGTTTTAATAGTCATTTATTAATAAATATACAAAATTTTATGCACGACCGTATTAATGATAGTTTATTAATAAATATGTTTTATTTTCTATTTTTCACCTTTTGTGAGTAGGTTATTATGAATGTTTCAAGATGGATAAATTTTATACCTCGATATTATTATAACTCACCCTGGATAACAATCTACCAAATCATTTGTATAGTTAAATAAAAATAAGTCTTATTGAAACTAATAAGATGATAAAACAATAATTTATATACCTATACGCGTTACCATAGCAACTAAGTCAATAGGACAAGAATAGGTAGACGTCATTTTTATTTACAGTCGACTTCACGTATTGCAAGTTTCTTAGTATATTTTCGAAAAAGTTTTATATATTTTGTTAATGTAATGGACAGTAGTGACGATGAAATAGTTTCCGGAACACCACCGGAAATTTTTAAAGCAGCAGAAGATGCAAAATTAAGTTTACTACCCGCCAAATCTAAGAGAATATACAATAAGGTCCGGGCGGTAAAGTGACACTTTACGCCCGCTAAACGTATTTATAATCTGGACTTTTTCGCCCGGTCGTGCATAAAATATATAATATACGACCAAGCTTGAAAAGAAGACAGGACACGTTAAGGGTTTTTGAAAAGTGAAGTGGACTATCTAGGAATTAGATTATTTTGGAATGTTTAGTCTATGTATAGCCGTTGTACTGAAACCAGTAAATTTGGATAGTTACAGTATCACCGAGTTTTATTATTATTATAGCTTACCTTCCCAATCTTACAAAGCAGCGGTGGGATTTTTCTAAAATCAGTAGGGACTATTTGTCGGTATAGTTAAAATTATTATACGTTATGAGTAAATCTAAGAAGCGAAACCCCTCGTCGTCGACAAGTGATAGTGAAAGTTCGAATGCGAGTTCCGATAACAGATCAACGAGGAAACGGACAATAAAACGGTTAAGAAAGGAAATAAGCAAATTAAAAGGGCATACGATGAGCATTCGTGCGGGGGACGAATTTTTAGTGCCGACTTTTGACCCAAATGGGGATAATGTGATTGTGAATAAGTGGCTAAATAAAGTAGATAGCCTAGCAAAGCGATATCAGTGGGACGACGATACTATCCTTCGGCTAATTTCTAGCCGATTACGAGGCAATGCACGTCAATGGTACGACGAAAACGTGGAGTACGACTCGAGCTGGAATGAAATTAAAACATCAATGAGCCTTTATTTCCGTAAGTCTGTTCCATTTTCTAATTTATTGAAAGACGCTGCTAATTACGAAACTAAACCAGGTCAAAACCTAGGGGATTATTGTTTCAAGAAAATGTCTAAACTAAGGGCACTTAATATAGACATACCTGATGCGTATTTGATTGATGCAGTGATAGGTGGTATTAATGACGAGAATATATCGCGAACCGTTAGGGCCGCACAACACAAGGATGCCAACGATCTTTATGCTTATCTTAATACCGTGGGTGACATGCCTAACGAAATAAAAAGTTTTAATGCGGACAATGTAAAATATAAACCTTCAATCTCGACTAGTTCTAATCGTAAAAATTATGAGAATTTAAACGTTTTTGAGACGCGTATAAAGTGCTACAATTGTGGTAAATTAGGTCACATTTCAGTTAATTACAGAAAACAACGCCTGGAATGTACAAACTGAAAAAGACTGGGTCATACTAAAGAAAAGTGTTATTTAACGAAGGAAGAAATACTTACATCAGGACGAGTTGTTAGCGAAGGACATGCACCCTAATATATTTTTACAGCATGCTCCAATTTTTGGCAAAAAATAAATTGTTTAATAGACTCTGGCAACTTTGTTTAGTTTTATGGGCTCCTTTTTAAATAGTAGATCCCTTTGTAAAATAACCATTACTATACAAGGGGTTTCAGCACGAGTAAACGCTATAATTGTTGTTTATTGTTCATGGATTGTTTATTTATTTACAATATCCTACGGGATATACTTTGCCCATTTTGATAATAAATAGTTATTAAATTAAAGTGTGAATTTTTGGAAGTATTCTCCAATGTTGATTGCTATTTAATCGAGAGGATATTGTTTTAAATTTAGTGAGGGTTTCTCTATATACGTAGCAGTTATTATTATCGATAGCTGTATGATTAGCGGGAACTGGAGCGTTTGTAGTTTTATTGTAATTATGGCAATGTATGCAATATTGGTTTGTTTTTGGACAGTCTTTAAGTTGATGATTCTGTGCACACAGAGGGCATAAGAAAATAGATTAATTACTATTTTTTGAAGTATGATGGTATCCGGAACATTTGAAGCAACGTCTTAAACCTATAAGCGAACGTCGCTAAAGTGTTTTTTGTTGGCAACGTGCCTATAAGCGAACGTCGCTAATGTGTTTTTTTGGCAACGTGCCTATAAGCGAACGTCGCTAATGTGTTTTTTGGCAACGTGCCTATAAGCGAACGTCGCTAATGTGTTTTTTTTGGCAACGTGCCTATAAGCGAACGTCGCTAATGTGTTTTTTGGCAACGTGCCTATAAGCGAACGTCGCTAATGTGTTTTTTTGGCAACGTGTCTATAAGCGAACGTCGCTAAAGTGTTTTTTGTTGGCAACGTGCCTATAAGCGAACGTCGCTAAAGTGTTTTTTTTGTTGGCAACGTGCCTATAAGCGAACGTCGCTAATGTGTTTTTTTTGGCAACGTGCCTATAAGCGAACATCGCTAATGTGTTTTTTTTGGCAACGTGCCTATAAGCGAACGTCGCTAAAGTGTTTTTTTTTGTTGGCAACGTGCCTATAAGCGAACGTCGCTAATGTGTTTTTTTTGGCAACGTGCCTATAAGCGAACGTCGCTAATGTGTTTTTTGGCAACGTGCCTATAAGCGAACGTCGCTAATGTGTTTTTTTTGGCAACGCGCCTATAAGCGAACGTCGCTAATGTGTTTTTTGGCAACGTGCCTATAAGCGAACGTCGCTAATGTGTTTTTTTTGGCAACGTGCCTATAAGCGAACGTCGCTAAAGTGTTTTTTTTGTTGGCAACGTGCCTATAAGCGAACGTCGCTAATGTGTTTTTTTTGGCAACGTGCCTATAAGCGAACGTCGCTAAAGTGTTTTTTTTGTTGGCAACGTGCCTATAAGCGAACGTCGCTAATGTTTTTTTTTGGCAACGTGCATATAAGCGAACGTCGCTAAAGTGTTTTTTTTTTGTTGGCAACGTGCCTATAAGCGAACATCGCTAAAGTGTTTTTTTTGTTGGCAACGTGCCTATAAGCGAACGTCTCTAATGTGTTTTTTTTGGCAACGTACCCATAAGCGAACGTCGCTAAAGTGTTTTTTTTTGTTGGCAACGTGCCTATAAGCGAACGTCGCTAATGTGTTTTTTGTTGGCAACGTGCCTATAAGCGAACATCGCTAATGTGTTTTTTTTGGCAACGTGCCTATAAGCGAACGTCGCTAAAGTATTTTTTTTGTTGGCAACGTGCCTATAAGCGAACGTCGCTAATGTGTTTTTTGTTGGCAACGTGCCTATAAGCGAACGTCGCTAATGTGTTTTTTGTTGGCAACGTGCCTATAAGCGAACGTCGCTAATGTGTTTTTTTGGCAACGTGCCTATAAGCGAACGTCGCTAATGTGTTTTTTGGCAACGTGCCTATAAGCGAACGTCGCTAATGTGTTTTTTGGCAACGTGCCTATAAGTGAACGTCGCTAATGTGTTTTTTTTGGAAACATGCCTATAAGCGAACGTCGCTAATGTGTTTTTTTTGGAAACATGCCTATAAGCGAACGTCGCTATAGTTTTTTCGGCAAACACGTTGCCTTTGTATTTTTATTGAGCAAACATGTCTGTAAATAAGCTAGACACTTCAGTACGATAGATTATGTTTTTGTTTCAAACTGTTCTAACGAAGAAAACTGGTTGTAATGTTGAATTTATGTTAAGTTATAATATTGGGTCTGAGGACAGACCAAATGGTCAGGATGGCCGAGTGTTATATTTTATTTTTCTATATGCTATTGTTTAAGTGGTTTTGATTCAAGTTAACAAGAGTTTTTGAGTAGTATGTACTTACGGTCTGAGGACAGACCAAATTTTCAGGATGGCCGAATGTTATATCATATTTCTAGACTATTGTATTTATTAGACAAGACCCAATACCAAAGATCACTTCACTTGATTTATTAGTATACAAGACTCTTTAACAAAGATGGAATATACTTTCGAACACGTGTCGTTTTGTTTATATCATCGGTAATAAAATATATAATATACGACCAAGCTTGAAAAGAAGACAGGACACGTTAAGGGTTTTTGAAAAGTGAAGTGGACTATCTAGGAATTAGATTATTTTGGAATGTTTAGTCTATGTATAGCCGTTGTACTGAAACCAGTAAATTTGGATAGTTACAGTATCACCGAGTTTTATTATTATTATAGCTTACCTTCCCAATCTTACACTAGTATACATAAAAAAGTTACATTGTTTAAATGTTCTAAAAATAAAATATAAAACGACAAATATTATGCAAAGCATAATATAGAATACAAGGTTTCACAATACCATAGAAATAAAAAAATCATAGTAGCTTGAAGCATATAAAAAGGTAGATGACTTGGGATAAATTCCTCAAGTTTATTTTTGAAACAAAATACAGTCTGACATTCTTTTATATTATTTGGTAAGTAGTTGATTGAACTCTTGAAAATCTTTAAAGAATAGTGATCTCATAGTTTTCTGACAAGTAATTCTAGAAATAAATAGATCATTATCAATCCCAGTATTATAAGTATTATTTCCAGTTGAATGTCTTTGTTTGTACCATATGCCTTGTAATGAGTTATTTTTTTGGGACCATTTTGGATTTTTTTTTTTTTTTGTTTTCCGTTAGTATTTTGAGTTTAGTAAGTTTTATATAACTCGTTACTAAATTTCTAGTACCGTTTTAGTATAGTAGCATTACTTTCATTATTTATTTTGTCCACGACTACTCAGGGCCGAGCCGTGCCGGGGGTGCATGGCATAACAGAACCCCATCTTGCGAAAAATATTTAGACGCAAAATGCTTTTCTTTTATAGCGGCATTTCTCCGAAATATTGTTTTCTTATTATTACAACAATACCAAAATAGTGCGTTAAGCGTTCGGGAGAATCGGGCGGCGTAAAAAGTTAATAAATAGGTAATAATAAAGAATAAGCCGCTTGCCGCAAAAACAACAGAATATATTAATAGATTACTTGAATAAAGGGATCGCGGCTCGGGGCTTTTCTTTTGGCCTTTGACTCTTAGATTCTTTACCCACTTTGAATATGTGGGATTTTGTTATTTTTCTAATGCCGACAATGCCGTGTTTTCGTGTTTATCTAAGTTTGCCTTTGCGTATCCTTTTTTTAACTTTTTAAATTTAAGTTGATTAGTTGAAAACCTAAAAGCAAAGAGTAAAGATTGTGATATTCAGAATTAGGTAACGAGATCAGTGTCTATTTGATTTATTTTTCTTTAGTGATTGTGAACGGACTGAACGGTAGGTTTTAATTATTTTATATTAATTCAATTCTTTTGCATTTTTAGTATTGATACTTTTCATAACGGTATTTTTTAATATTGATATTTTTAAAACAATAATATTTATAACGGTACCTACGGTGTATCGATACTTTACACAGTATCGCCCATCTCTATATGTCACATTTGACGTATTCCTGAAATTTATTAATTTTGGCGTTAGAATTGTCAATAATACCAAATTATCACTTTCCGTTCTACACTCGCCTTATTTAATGAAGAAATTAATGGTCGTGGACAAAATATAGTATTCTACTCGCAATTTATGGCCATTATTCACTCGGGCGAATGTCCCCCTGCGTGGATAATGGCTATCATAAATTACTCGTATAATAATATAGGTACTAATATTAGTAATTCAACATAATATAAATTGGAATCTAAGAATATAAAAACAGAAATTCTGATTCTCAAAAATGTACAGATTAGCGGACGTCCGGTATATCAACTATTTTAATTAAAACGAAAGCCGTCTAGTATATTAGAATTTTTTTTCTTTGTAATAAATAAATTAATTTCACCGATAATGCCAAAGTAGTAGGTAGGGAATAAAAATATAAGTTCGAGAACGGACCGTTGAGAAGGAGGATTTTGATTATATGATTATTAATTTTTCGCTGCTAAGTACCGTTTGTGCTCTCGGTTACCAGAATATAATTTTTTTTTGTGTATACCGTTTCCTCCGGAAGACAATTCCGGAAGAATTTTTAAAAACATTTTTCTTGGTTTGGTCTTGGATTTTGGTTTGGTGATAGATATAGTGGCCGAGCGTTCGAGATTTTCTTGAGTGAGTAGAAAAGTATAATGTTAAAGTACAGTGTAAAGCAAGAGTAAGGTAAATTTATTATAGTAAAGCCGCAGAATATTATATTGTTTAAATTTACTACCGCATTTTATTTACTGGGTTTTCTTTTCAATAGATAAGAAAAATTTATTTCCAGAATTTTTTATTATTAGTGTGTTTTTTTTGACATAAGTTTTTTTTTACAAATAGTTGAATGCTTAATATAAGGTGGATTTAAATTGGATTTTAGATTTCATTTTCAGATGAAGGCGAGTGCGAGGCCGAAGCCATGCGTTGTCCAACTTTCAGCCGGTAATGTTTAATTGATTGTGCTTGGCTATGAAACTCCCGCATTACGCATGGGTCTTTTTCTATCCAATATCTATAATATTGGCAACTGATCCTGTTTCAGAAAACTTCTCCATTAATTCAGTTACGTACTTATGTTCTTCCGGAATGATCAGCATTAGCTGTATTTTATTCAAAAAATTATTTTCACCAATTAACGATCTTCAAACAAGTCTGAGGCTGATGCCGTAGGTTGATTGATGATCTAATTGGCGTTCATTAGTATTTTTTTCTATTAATCTGGTTATAACTCCCCCGATATCCCGCTTGATCATCCTTACCGCTAAGATACTTCTATTTGTTTTGTGTGCTACTGTAATTATTTTCATTCTTTCTTTAATACGGCTCACCGTTTTTTTTTACGAATTACTTATACTGCTTTATCTGTCGTTAATAGCTAAAATAACCTGCTTATATCTTGTTTACCGTACCAATTTTTTTATACACGTATATGCCATTAGACCTAAGACGTGAGTACCTCCTTCTCTCTTACGCCTCCAGAATATCAGCAAATAAATATAATCCAGCATACAATTCCCTCTTTTTGAACCCACCAACCATCTACGCAAATAAAAAATATCTCCCACTCCACAAAAAGCTTGAAGATACCGGTTTTGACCTCCAACAACTCAACAAAACACTTCCTATCACCTATAATAACCCACCATGGATCATTAATATCCCTTTTATAGACACTTCCTTACAAATGTTCCCTAAAGACAGTACCAATTCCGCAACGATCCAATCCCATTTCTTCAGAATACTGAATGGTTATCAACAACATCACATAATGTACACAGACGCATCCAAATCCACAAAAGGCGTGGGAGCAGCAGTTATTTTCGGGGACTTAAAATATAACCTACGGCTATCAGATACCAGCAGCACATTCATTGAAGAGCTTACAGCTATACTACATTCCTTAAAACTCCCTGTACCCAACAATAAAAGCATTTTAGTTATTACTGATTCTTTAAGTGCTGTGCAAAGTTTAAAATCCGTCTACTCAAACCACGAAGTTATTCTCAAAATCAAGAACCAACTCTTCAAACTCCAGTCCGATAGTATAGGAATGTATCCTTCTTATGGGTACCATCACATACCGGTATACAGGGTAACGAAGACGCCGATATCTCAGCTCAAGAATCAGTCAGCTATAGTCATACCCCAAAATTAGAGCTGATACCGCACCAAGACCACAAAGTAACTGTCAAGAATTTTGTTATGGATAAGGTAAAGGACCAATTATTGACCAGTAACCAAATAGTGATCGATTTTTTGTATAACGGTATAAAATAAGATTTTTTCCATATGAACATATAAGATATGTTATTATATCAGTTTCTAAATATGTCTAATTTCAATTTAATCATCCTTTTTTTTCAAATATGTTTGAATTTGCCGCGAAATGATTCTAAATGTTCGGTGGTAGGGGAGGATTGCATCCAGACTGTTCTGAGTACTTGTCGAGTTAACACTGGTTAACACATGTGTTTTCGGTGAGTGGCAAATAACAGCAAAGTGAGTGAATATATATTGGTCAAATTAATATTCTGTACTATTAAAGAGGATATATTTAATGATTTACATTAGCTGGAAACGTGAATATCAAATTAATTTCCAAAAATAAGCTTACTCAATTATTGGCACCTGAAATTAAATTATGTTCCAAATACTGACCAGAGGGTCACTAATTGGTTTTGATAGATGATATATTTTTTCAAGTTTACATTGTTACTGTTAAAAAAACTTGGTGTCCCATCACAACATGTTAAAAATAAAGGACTACGACTCTCTAAGACCAAATAATGTTCATGTTTCATTTAAAATTGTATAAATGTTAAGGCTGTAAAATTTAGGTCAGTTTATGGGATGAAAATTGATCATAAATTGGTTTCGTGTTGGTCACACATCGGTTCTAAGTTTGTTTACAAATAAAATCATTTTAATCCCAGTTTCAGGAGCAAGATTACATGAATTATTTTTTATAATTGAACAATATTAATTAAAAATTCGGTAACCTTTTAGTGACTCTGATTTGGAGATGTAGCACCAAAATAAAAGTGATTTAAAATACTGTTCTGATATTCAGGTCAATTTTTGGCAAGAGAAGTGATCATAATTTGGTTTCGTGTAGGTCACACATCGGTTCTGAATCTATTTACAAGTTAAGTCATTTCATTCCCAATTTAGGAGAAAAGCTACATTTTTTTCCTCAAATATCTGATTAATTTATATCAACAATTTATAAACCATTAACTGACTTTAAACTTGTTATTTGAAATAAAAAGAAACATGATTTGAAAGAGAACCCTATTATACAGGTCACCTTATGACAAGGAAACTGATCACGATTTGATTTGGTATTTATTAGAATACCGATTTCAGATTTTTTGGAAACAAACATGCTGACAACAATGTTGTCATCCACGTTATGTGTTTTTTAAGCGAACACAAAGTAGAAAATAGAAATAATAAAAAGGAAAAACCCAAGGACAAAATACCTTCAGTTGCAACTTCCGCTGAGTGGCAGGAATATTATAAGAGAAAAGAAGCTGCTAAAAGAAAACTAGAGGAAGAAAAGACAGCTAGAAAAGAGGAAAAATTGAAAAGAGCTGAAAAAATGAAGGAAACCAAAGAGGCATTATCAAAACAAAGACCGAAAAGAAAAAACGACAAAAGGATGATGGAAGAGGGCTCATTAAAAGATAATGATTCCGTTGCAAAAAACAATAAAGAAAAGGAATTAGCCACAATCTATTCTGTTGAGGACTATTGCGTGGTGTACTATAACACCGAAAATTTTCCGGGAAAAATTTTGGAAATCAAAGAAGAAGAACAAGAAAAGGAATACAAGATTAGTGCAATGACCCAAAGTGGTCCAAATTGGAAGTGGCCAAATCCACCAGACATTATTTGGTATAGAAGTGATGAGGTGATAAGAAAAATTAATGAACCAAAGATTTTGAACAAACGAGGAATTTACTGTGTTACCGAAATGCAAACTCTATAATTGCTACATATATGTGCAATAAATACTTGAATGAATATTGTTCATTTGTTTTAATGAGATATTTTGTTTTCCCAAATTATTGTTTTAGTTTTGATAAAATATTTTCATTAATTTTAATGGAACACTGTTTTTAATAGTTTTTGAAAATTTTATTTTATTTACTTTTTTATGAATAAACTCATGATTTAGAAGACGCTTTTTACTACTAAATACCTAAAGTCAATATTTGGTATACTGAGCGGTTAGGAATTGGTTATGAGACCTTTGGTAATGGTCATAAATTGGTTCTTTGTATTTTTTGCCTTTTAAATTGTATTTATTTTATTTATATATATTTTATTCGAAATGTACATGACTTTTAAAAAAGTAGAAGATTAGATCTATCTGAAACAGTTTTTAAAAAAGCTATAGACCGTTTAGTACATATTTTGCACTACATGATGTCTAAAATATTTGCTTAAGTGGTCAGTAATAGGGCACTTTACCTTAAGTGGCAACATAAATGGAACCTCGAGATCCATAACAAAATGCATGAAATAGTGGCCAATGTGAGAGAAACCCCTTCACTACCGATTTCAAGAGCGGAACAAATTAAAGCTACCCGTTTAAGGATTGGACACACAGCCCTAACGCACAAATTTCTAATAAGTAAAGAAGACCCTCCTCAATGTGCCCAATGTAATGAGAATATGTCCATCAAACACGTCATTTTAGAATGTCACCAGTTTGCAAACCAGCGAAGACAACATAGAATTCCCAATACCTTACAGTTAGCTCTAAAAGACCAAATTAACGATTCCTTGAGTTTTTTAAAAACCATAAACATGTTCAATTTATAATTTGACTGTACCCTTACCTTTGTAAACTGCCAATAACCCAAGTGGTTGATGCAGTATATGTTAAATAAAAAAAATAAATAAATAAATAAAAAAAAGACGTATTATTCTATGCCAACATAAACAATGTCAAAGTTTATTTATTTATTCTGCTCGATTCCATGTCGCAGTGAGTATAAGTTGTTTGATTGTTGTAGGTATGTATAAAACATGAATATTTTATTGCTGAAATTTTTTAAAAAAGGTTTTGTAATTTCTGAAAGTGGAGAGTGGAGAGACAATAGACGGAAAGAAATTTGGTATGTTCTAGTCGCTATCTTCGCAAAAATGAAACAAAATATGTAAAGGCGACTGAAACTAGAATACATAATTGACGAAAGTTCCGAAAAAATCCATTATTACAGTTATCGGTAACACAACTGCTATTAATCGGAAAAAGAGAGTACAGAAATCGCTAATGCGTCGGGATCCTCCAATTTTTCTGAAACCGGTTCTGCTTCTGTTTACAGATTTCTTTATCTCGCCGACAAATTGTGAAACGGTGCAAAATAATTTTACTCACAACTATACAGGGTGCACCATTATCTTTTTCGCGTTTGAACTAACTTTCCACTTCTATTATGAACCGTCGTTGTTATGGAGTTAAATGTTTTCCTTTCGCCTGATTCATATTAATTTTTATCACACTGGAGACTATTAAATAAATATACTTTAAAACTGAATATCACTACACCCGTTCGACAACTTGGGCTGTTTAAAGTCTGTCCCAATGGAGTTGATAGCACGGATCGGGGATTCGGACCATAAAATAGTTGTAGACAGTTAATTATTAACTTATGACAAGACGATTTTTCTGATGAAGAATTTAGTTAATAATGCTGTATATATCATAGTTAAAGTAATGTTCACCTGCAATAATTTGTTTAAATATTTTTATTTTTTACAAGAATATGTATGTATATAAATCTTAGTGCACAATTACTTTGTAATTTTATTATAATATCAATTATAATGAACGTTAAGCAAAAATCATAAATAACCCTTTTCTACGACTATGGACCGTTTGGTTCACTGCGTATGCTTCATTTGCATTTGCATTTGAAACGAACTTTAACAACAAAATGCTCAATATAATTTTGATTATCCATACATACCAAATATTGCAATTTATAATACATTAACAATTACCTACATCAATATTTTCCGACATTTGGCAATCAAGAGGGGGACTGAAACACCCTTTTAGGGCCCGGAACCCTTTTGCAGAATCAGGAGCTCCAATGTAATATTGGAAGAAATATTCAAAGCCGAAGAAAAGAGAAGATCTGATCATTGGAAAGATCTAGTATAGGCATTGGACAATCAAAGATTCTTCTTCTGTCACCCCAATATACAAACATTTGCAATCATTTTTGAAACCGGTTCTGCTTCTACTTAGATTTCTTTATCTTGCCGACAAATTGTGAAACAGTGCAAACTAATTGTACTCACAACTATACTTCTATCTATTTAATTATTAAAAATAACGTTAGAGTACTGCTGACATTTCCGACGAACAGGACACCTTATCACTATAAACTTATAATCTGAAAGTGGTAAACTAAGAGCGGCCATACTTTATATCAATGTCAGGCATATAACAAACTATATTGTTTAAATTTTGGAACAAAGTTCTTTTACATGGCTTACAGCAGAGGGAACTGGCAGAAATCATCAACGAATAAGCACTCAGCCTCATCCAAGCAACCACTCCTTCCTTTCTCACTATCTCTATATTTTCTAACGTTGTATGTGTAAGTGTAATGTCTAATGATGTTTACAATTGTGAGTGATGGTATGTTTCTCTTACACTAATCACTTTTTTCACATTATTACGATTTAATCCTTCAGTGATGACATCTGTATGATAGACTGATAGTGTAGTCAATCCTAGAAATTGTGCTACAAGAATTTTCAAACATTGAAAGTATTTAAAAAAAAAATTAAACATTTTCCTTGGACAAAGTTGGGAGTACCTACCTACTGAGCCAGAATAGGAGAACAATCAGACAATCAGGATCCTTGTTGGGCTCCTGACATTGTAAGCTTAAAACACATGAATAACAACAGATTGGCAGACATATAACAATATCATCACCCTAATTATAAAACCACCTAACTCCATGTTTTACCTAAAACGGCATTTTAGTGCCATTAGGCAAATTAAAAAATAATAATTCTTACAATTGGGGTGACAATATGCAGGTTTTGCCAAGATCAGGAAACCTCAGCCTTGTCTCTGCCTCAGCACACAAACTGTGCTACTGCGAATGTCTGACTGGGCTAAGGTTTTCAACGATATGGGAGGAAAAATCACAACCTCTCCCAATATATGGAGGATCTGAGGTTTGGAATTAGAAGTCTAGTAATAAGGACAGGTCTAGTTCTCTTTGTCCCTGAAATTAATTCGCAAAATCTTTTTACTATAGTGAATGGACTGTTAGATATAATATGGTCCACTAGGTTACGTTCCAATAATGTACAGCTCCTTACTTAATTGAGGTGTGAAACATTTTTGCATTGAATAGATCAACAATCCTGGTCCAATATTTTGTTTTACCTAATATCGCATACTAATATGTCCGTCGGCACGTTACTCTACTGAGGTTACTCCTAGCTATCAAAATTATGTCACACTAATGTGGAAACCTATTAATTGAGACCGGACTGGAAGGTCAAGTTTTAAATATTATTTTCAGCTTACCTTCTCTTAATTGTTTGAGATCATCTATTTGAGCCAAGTTGCACTTTACAACCGCACCAATTTCACTTTCAGCATTTAGAATTGTTTGCTGTAACTCAATTCGTATACTATCATCATCCTCTTCCTGTTTTATTGAATAGAATTCGTTTTCTATGACAGATTCTTCGATTTCAAGCTTATGCTCCTCAATGAAAATATCGTCTGTTTCTTGTTTCACTTCCATGTTTAGGTACAAATTATGAGTATTTTCTACATTCAATTAAACTGAATTCAATAAGTAAAATATGAAGTTTTCGTTCAAAATAATACTTCTATACTTTGTCATTACAACAATGGTATACACCAGTGTGAACACCTAGCCACTATCTACTGTCCAGCTATTCCATTTTTGTTTGCTGTTTAATTTCATTTGTTTTTAAGTTTTTTCATCATACTTACCAGTGATGGGTATTAACCGGTTAATAATTTTGTTAACTCCGTCATTGGTCCACGTGACGTCATGCCCTGAGGAATCTGACATGGAACATACAACATCTGATATAAACAAGCGTTCTTTGCTCAACACGTGGTTCTTAATAGTTATTTGATTTTGATTTAGTGCTTTTTTCGACGTTGTTTTAGTTGCTTAGGTATTTCAAATGTTATATATAACTGTTTATAATAAAAAGGATCATTGAATCAATACATAACAACCAAATTACAAATCTGAAATCTAACCAAATAATTGTTTTTCCTCAGGGGTATTGTCAACTGTCAGTTGATGGACATGCCCAGGGTATGGGCACTCTGAACGCGCGAGGGTACTGCCACCTAGTGAGTCCCAACAGTACTAAAATTGCAGATTTAAAGAGAACTGTAACGCCGTTAGTTGTAGTTAATTTTAGTTTACAGATACTTCCTCTGCCAACCTAACCTAAAAACTCCTGAGAAAATTAAAGGTTTTTATTTTATGGACTTCAAAACATTTTACTTGTACAAAGTATCTGTATATGTTGGAAATATTGGAAATGCCCTACATATCAAATTATTCACCAGTTGGGAAGGTGCAAACACCAACCAAAATTTATACAAGGAAATTAATTAATGGTGAGTTTTATACAACTATAATTTTAACATTCATACAATGTACAGTGTCCCTAAGAAAAAGTAAACACCTAATTTTTATGTTGTAGCCATTCCATCCACAAGCAAGCGGTTTGAGGAGAATGGATGAGAGTAAATTAAGCCACTATCAGAAATGGTATGTATAAAATAAAATATCTTGTGTCTATTCCTTTTGTTATATTATTTAGTTTACTGAACTTCTAATTTTTATGTTATAGCTATTCCTTCCACAACTAACAGCATTTGAAATTATTGAGCAATGATCAAATAATGGTATGTATAACATAAACTATCTTCTATCTGTATGATCCTTTTGTTATACTATTTGGTTTGTTTAATTTTCATCAAAAACAAACTTAATTTTCATAGTAATATATGAGTAAATGAATAAATTGTCTACATATAATGCAATTATGGAGGTTCTACCTTTAAGAGGGGCAAAAAAGGATTTCCCGATGAAAGGTACAAGCATTTTTCAAAGGTAAGCAGTTTGGAGAAAGGAATAATGTAAATGTTCACAATCATATAATGTGTGTTTGAGCTATATAATTAAAAATATCCAAATGTAGCTACTTACATAATAAATAATAAATTAGTAATGATATTCATACTTTTGTAAACTAAGTTTTTTAAATAGTGTGCACATTTTGGTTAGCTGTGTTATTAGAAAACATCTGCAAACTGTAGAAATGGATGTGTTTCATGTTTTTTTTTTTAATATACATCTGCCCACAGAAACGGTTGCTGATAGATAAAACTATTTTTTGGTTTGTATGAAAAAATGTTATTCTTTATGTAAATATTTTTGAAATAGGTACATTTGTCAGTTTACTCATATTACTTTATTTACTGATCTTTCTGTTTGTCATTAAAAGATGTAAAAAATTGTTTTATTTGTTGTGTACTTTCTTATATTAAATAAAATATATAAACTTGATGATTATTGCTTTATTTTTCCCATATCCGGCATTATATGGTCCATTTTTTGACATTTCATTTAATTTAACAAGACTATTTGATTGTTATTATTGTAATATCAATCAAATGTTCAGTTATTTTAAATGAAATATCAAAAAATGGACCATAAATGCCATATTTCAATAATAGTAAAATTACAGTAAATTTGAATATGCCGCCAAAAACTGTAAAATTACAGGAATCTGCTTTTTCAGCTGTTAGCGAAGTTCACAACCATGTGAAAAGTGTTAAAAGTACTGTTGGGACTCGCAAGATGACGCCACCCGTCAAAATTAGTTCGTCGTAGGGAGCGCCACGGTCAGATGCCTATCTATAAGTATGTTATCTGTGGACATGCCCTATAACTAGTTATTAACTATCATTTTTAACCAAAAAAAATTGTTTATTGGATATTTGTGTTCTGCACAATAGGTGTGTTCTTTTTGACTGAGATCTCAGTTAATTTCAGTTCATATCGGTTATGTGCGCGTTCTTTTTGATTTACTCACTTCGAAGTGAGCTGAGATTTTTCCTCCCCCATCACCGATGCTGAATGTGATGTAAGGGGGTATCAGTTGGACTTGAGTCGGAAATAAAGTGGAGAGGATGAAGAATTATTCAGAATTATTTGATTTTGTTTACATATAAACACACATAACCTAATTTTCTTTCTCTCTTGCATTTATTATACTTTTTGTAGTCTCGGTAATTAAAGAATGTACCGTTGCTAATGGAGAGTCTTGTGAAGTTATAGGAAGCGTGTATATACCTGTAACCTTGAATGAGAAGACTAAAATTTTCGAAATGTTGGTTGTTCCGTCTTTACCTCATTCATTCATTCTAGGAGTTGATTTTTGGCGTAAGATGCGTGTTGTTCCTGATTTGTTTTCTGATCACTGGTCCTTTGGGAAGGACGAGGAGGTAAACCAACCGATAGTTAGTTCCATTAACTCCACGGATCATTTGACTGAGGCTCAGCGTCAAAGATTAAGGAAACTTGTAGAAAAAACGTTTTCAACCATGAGTGACAAACTTGGATGTACCTCGGTAGTGCAACATGAGGTTAAGAATAATCATCCTCCCATCAAGCAACGTCACTATCCCTTAAGTCCTGCTATGCAAAAACATGTAAACCAGGAGCTTGAACAAATGTTAGCCGATGACGTAATCGAACCTTCAACTTCTCCCTGGGCGTCTGCACCTATTGTTTTGGTCCAGAAGCCGGACGGACGCTACAGGTTTTACTTGAACTATAAAAAGTTGAACAAAGTAAGTCTACCAGACGCCTATCCTATACCTTTTATGGAGGCAACTCTGACAAAACTGCGAGACGCTAGATACCTAACTACTTTAGACATTAAAAGTGCTTACTGGCAGATACCATTAGCTGAAGCATCCAGACCACTGACTGCTTTTGTAGTTTCAATAAGAGGATTCTTTCAATGGAAACGAATGCCTTTTGGGTTGCACTCTGCAGCAGCCTACGTGGCAGCGATTTATTGATAAAGTTATCGGTTTTGATCTCGAGCAGTATGTTTTCGTGTACCTTGATGATGTCATCGTGTGTACCTCTACGTTCGACAAACACTTGGAAGTACTCGAAGAAGTTATATCCAGAATTGGCAAAGCAGGTATAACTCTTAATTCTACTAAATGTAACTTTTGTGTTCCGGAGCTTAAATATCTGGGGTACGTGGTCAACGCAAATGGGTTGATGGTTGACCCAGGGAAGGTCGAGGCAGTAGTTAAGATACAACCTCCTTCGAGTACAACCGAAGGACTATCGTCATGGTACAGGCGTTTCGTTCCTAACTTCTCTTCCCTTTAACAGCACTTTTAAGGAAAAATCAAGCGATCATTTGGGACGAAAAATGCCAGCAAGCATTCGATTCTTTGAAAGAACAGTTAATATCAGCCCCGATATTAGTATGTCCTAACTATGATTTACCTTTTTCGGTCCAAACTGATGCCAGTGACTATGGACTCGGTGCCGTTTTGACTCAGGTCTAGGATGGGAGCGAAGAGGTTATTTGTTACCTTAGCAGGTCTCTAACTAAGCAAGAGCGAAAATACACCGTTACCGAGAAGGAGTGTCTTGCCGTATTGTTCGCCATTGAAAGATTGAGAGACTATATCGAGGGTACTAGATTCACCGTTATTACAGACCACTACAGTCTGAAGTGGCTTTTTTCAATTAAAGACCCGGTGGGACGTATTGCAAGTTGGGCACTTCGCCTTCAACAGTATAATTTTTGAAATTATTCACAGAAAAGGGAAAGATATTATACTCAGACAAATGTTAAAGTCAAAGTCAATTGTCAAATCAAAAATTTTTTTGTGGTTTTGTCACTTCTCACAATAGATATTTTGTGCTTCTCACATTCTCAGTTTTGAAATTTATTCAATCTCTAGCAAATGTATGTTTTTTTAAACCATATTAAATTCTAACTTGGCATAAATAGTTGGGTTAAGTTTTTCAATGTCCTAAAATTTCCTGACCTTGAATTTGTATAATACCGTATTATACGGGGTAAAATACACTGTAAAATACAGGTAATATAAAATACCGTATTTTTACATCTCTAAACACCACCCTAATGTGACACCGCCTTAACGTGATGTGAAGGACAATCGAGTGAGTGACAATCGACAAGATACGATGACTTTTCATTCTTATTATTATTCTTATTCCGCTGACACGCATGTATTTTATTTGCCATGTGCAAAGTATCACAATTTGTTCAGTGAAATATAGTAATAACCATCAACTAATTTGTTGAAAGTGCTGTACAAAATAAAAACCTATTGGAATACCCACAGAACTCTCCCGATCCCTTTATTCCTACGCGACCTAAACGACTCAAACCAAGCCACCCTACATCTGACAACTTACGGCACTAGGAAAAAATACTGATTTGAGTGTATCGTGTTTCAGTAAGTTTAATCCAAAATTCACTGTAAGTACATTTTATTTCAATTCATTTTTGCAAAATTAAAATAACCTTACTTTTCGGTATCTATCGCCAATTATTTTTTCGAGATTAGTATTCGATAGACTTGATTCATTCAATCGATCGCTAGGTATCTCGCTTCGTGGTCAATTGAAATTGCGCTGTTGCCGGATTATTTTATTATACGGATATCTACTTTCTTTTCGCAGCTTTTTCGATTCTGCGGTTGCCAGATCGTTTTAGTTATCCGGATATTTATTTATTTCAGAATAATATTTATTTAAATTTTGTTTTCGTAATCTATCGAGATTGCGCCGTAATCAGATTATTTTACTGTTTTAACAATTTCGTTTACGTATATTATTGTAAATACTGTAAAGTATCCGTATGTCGGAAGGAACACGAGTGTTACGCAGTCAGTCAAATTCAAATACGAACGTTGATACAAATCTCGAGACGATGAATGTAACTATGTCACAGCAACAATTTCAAACCTTACTTGACAGTACTCGACAATAAAGCTGTGGTTAACAACTGCAGAGCGCTACTATCTCGTTTACCTTCCAGTGCAGATGATCCTGTATTGCACGATAAATTTAAAATTGATATGATTTATGGACTACTCAATCATAAAATACGGGAACATCTGCCCAGAAGTGACATAACAACTTTTGACACACTAATCTGTTCTGTTCACTAAGCCCGTTCAATTGAGGACTCGTTAACTGAGAACAATTCTAAAAATACTTATGATTCTAATAGCGGTAATAAGTTTCGCCATAAATGCACTTTTTGCGGGAATTTTGGACATGTTTAAACAAAGTGCAGAAAATTCATTGCAAGTAACCAAGGGTCTGCGCCAAAACAGGACGGATATTTTAGAATGTGCATCGACTATCGTCGCTTAAACAGTATAACCATACCTGATAGGTACCCGTTACCCAGGACGGATGACTTAATGCACGCTGCAACGCGGACTTGCTATATGACGACTTTAGATTTGAAGTGGGGAGATCACCAAGTATCTGTTCGCGAGATAGATCGCGATAAAACTGCCTTCATAACCCCTTTCGGTATTTATCACTTCAATCGAATGCCATTCGGCTTTCGCAACGCGCCAGCCACATTTCAAAGGCTAATTGACCGGTTTCGGACAGGCTTAAGCGAGGTCACTATTTTGGCATATCTCGACGATATAATTATTATATCCGATACAATTGATCGTCATATAAAAGACCTAGCATCGGTATTTGAAAGATTGAGACTCTTCAAATAATGTCTTAACCGCACAAAATTCACCTTTGTGTGCCCCTCAGTAAAATATTTAGGCCATCTTATCACTCCTGCGGGGATCGTCCCCGATCCAGGGAAAATTATTGTTATAAGCGAAATGTCACCCCCGCGCACTGTTAAACATATCCAATCTCTTCTGCAAACTTGGTTTCGTCGTTTTATACCCAATTTTGCCGCGATTTCCAAACCGTTATCGGATTTAACTAAAAAGAATGTAAACTTTGTTTGGGAAGTCCCTCAGTCGCATGCTTTCAATGCTTTGAAATTAGTGATGACGAGTACCCCACTCTTGCAACAAGCTGATTTCACAAAACCCTTTATATTGGAAACCGACGTTAGTTCGTATGTCTCCTCCAGGGGGAGAAGGAAGTTGAAAGACCCGTTGAATATGCCAGTAGGCTGCTGCTGACGGGTGCCGGAAGATATTATATTACGACGGAACGCGAGGCTTTGGCCATTATCTACGCGGTCGGTAAATTCCGAGGATATATAGAAAATTCTCAGATTATCATTAAGACTGATCATCAGCCATTGAGAACTCCTTAGAACTCCAGGGTTATGACTTGTGTATCGAATATATACCTGAGCGAACGAATCGTATCGCGGACATGCTGTCCCGGCCACCGTGTGGTCATGATACACAAGACATTTGTGATGTTTGCGTCATATCATTGGATATCCCGAAGGCAAGCAACACACGTATTAGCGAGGAACAATTAACAGATCCTCAAGTAAAAAAAAATAATTGACTGTTTCGAATCTGACGATCCGGAGCTTGTCGACTTTGGCCGATATACTGATCGAGGATACGTCATGAATCAGGGCGTACTCTATCGCTACAATCAGGATGTAGACTCAGAAGATGCCCAATTGGTAGTTCCCCAAGTTAAAGTGGAAGAAGTCCTTGAGGAATGTCACGATATGCCTCTAGCTGGTCACTATGGAATCGAAAAAACTAAACAGAGAATAACTCTTCGTTATTACCGGCAAACCATTAGACGAAACGTGACTAACTATGTTAGGAAATGCCTCGACTACCAGAAGTTTAAACCAACTAATTTGAAGCCTGCAGGCTTGACACAAACCCCAGTATTTGGCTCAACATTTTGAGTGTATTGCATATTGACTTGGTAGGTCCACTCCCCGAAACAAATCGTGGCAATTGCTGGATATTTGCCGTAGAGGATACTTCCACAAAATGGGTCGAGTTGTTCCCTTTAAGGCACGCCACTGCCGATGAGTGCGCCAGGGTACTCATGGATGAGATATGCCTCCGCTACGGTACCCCACGGAGAATAGTGATGTTCATAAGGATTTACGCGCCGTAATCGGTAATGAAAATATAATACCGGAAATAACCCCGTACTTACGGCGACACGTTACTCAATGCTCGTGAAACTAATGAATTGAAACAAGATGCTTCGAAGCGTTACGCGGATAAGAATCCGCGCAAACCCATAGTATACGAAAGGAAACAACAAGTGCTCGTACAAACTCTGCGCCGCGACGGGCCGTATATAATCCTTAAACAAATATCTCCCACTTCCTATGAGGTAGCCACGCCCCAAATTCCTAACATACCCGTGGGTAAATATCACGTATCAGCACTCCAACCCTATATTGACAGTTTGCCAACCGACGTTTCGGAAACGTTACCTGCAACTAACTCTAGAGTCAGAGTAGCTGCTAGAGGGAAGCTCAGAGATACCGATTTGCGACCATCATGTTCCTGCTCTTCTACAACCTCTGTGCCCGATCTCGACCCTGGAACTTTCCAATCACCGCACGGCGAAGAGCTAGCCAGACCGAGAAGGCAACGGCGTCCCCCTCATCGTTATCGTTCCACGCCGAGCCTGAGAATCCTTAACTTCAATGGTTCCGCTACGAAGAAACATCACACCACTGGTTTTGTATCATCCCTTCGCTAGGTATGATCCAAAGGGGGAGGATGTAACACCACCCTAATGTGCGCCGCCTTAACGTGATGTGAAGGACAATCGAGTGAGTAACAATCGACAAGATACGATGACTTTTCATTCTTATTATTATTATTATTCTGCTGACACACATGTATTTTATTTGCCGTGTGCAAAGTATCACAATTTGTTCAGTGAAATATAGTAATAACCATCAACTAATTTGCTGAAAGAGCTGTACAAAATAAAAACTTATTGGAATACTCACATCTCTCCCGATCCCTTTATTCCTACGCGACCCAAATCAAGCCACACTATAGTAATACATGCCGAATTATCTAACAATGATGCGCCGCTGGTGAAAACTGTCTTATTGATTTGATTCGGATGCTTATGAGTTATGACGTAACGAGAAACATTCGTGACTTTTACTATACACATTTTATCAACAACACACTTAAGGTACATTTACATTCAATTACGCGCGGGCTTAAGTTTGAAATTTGCCCGCTTGACATATTATGACGTCTCCATGTATCCATTTACATTGAAAATTTTACTTTTGCACTAACTTGAGCGGGCTTGTTCTTCCGCTTGACAATGCAAGCAACAAGACCCATATAGACTTAAACATTATATATTATTTCTCCATGGTACCATACTTCTAGTAGGTACGGTTTCGCAAATCGAAAACGTCAGTACCCATATTAGGTATACACCATAGCATAGTATATACAGATTGCGTAAATTACATCCGAACCGTCCGGATTACACAAGTACGACAGAAAAACAGCTGAAAGAGAGAGAAAGAATAATTATGCGCGGTCATTAATGCGTGTACTTTGTTTCACCTTAGGGGTGTATTCTTATTTCCCGAGACTGGCCGAATGCTCATTGCCCCCCTATTTTAACCACTGTTGCCAGAAGCGCAGATTAATTTGTACAAATGATATTTTTGCCTCGTTATCGTTGACTTTTTTTCGAGGGTGAAAATACAGCACGTTTGTGCCAGGATTACGCCAAAAAATCTTAGAGATATGAGATCAAATCTTTATCACAGATTTGGTTATTGTCTGGCACAGGAAGGTGGTTTATTTGAGCACTTAATTCGTAAAAATTATGTTTACCTTTAGAATGGATTTTTGTTTTTATTTTTTCAGGAAGTTTATATTTTATGTTTAGAATAGGTGTAGGTACCTACCTACTTATTTTATTTTTTCAATTTAATTTATTAATGGAAGGGATTTTTAGTTTATTAATTATGGTTCTCTCAAGAAATGCTGTTTTATTTTCAAGTTACAGTGGCTAAAATAATATCCTATTGTAGTTAGAAATTGTCGAAATGATAATGTTGACAAAAATGAATTTTAAGATGTACAGGTTACGTAATAACGATTGTATTTTTTTATTTCTTCAACACCCTCACTCCTTCCATGTTGGGAGCATACTGAATACCTACCACCGTTATACCACCAACTAGTGAATTCTCTCTGTAAAGGACCATTCGGCCAGTCTCGAGAAATAAGTATACACCCCTAAGATGAAACAAAGTGATGACTCTCTCTTTCATATATCCTTGTCGTACTTGTGTAATCCGAGGCCAGGGTTCCAAAGTAATTTACGCAATCTGTATGTGGTATAACAAGGAAAAAAGTCTAACGATGAAATAAAACAATTTAATTTGTTTAAATCCTCATTATATTTGAACTAAGTTCAATATACAATTCGTGACGCGTTTCGCTAACACAGTAGCTTTCTCAAACGAGTAATTGTATATTGAACTTAGTTCAAATGTAATGAAGGTTTAAACAAATTAAATTGTTTTATTTCATCGTTAAGTGTATGGATCTTCATCAAGTAAAAGCCTCATCTATTCAAAAAACGTCTAATATAAAAATGATTACACAGGTCTATATTATGAAATTAATGTTCTAAAATGTTTTGCTTCAATCAACGTATTTTTGGAAGAGGAATAAATTTGGTCGGTGAACTTGAGCCTTAAGTTCGTTTTTCCTTTTGGTCGGGGTGTTTATTCAGAAAATGCAAATTGATCTATCATCACTCATAAACAAGTAACGTTTTTAAACAAATTCGACATTTTTTCATCAGTGGTAAGAAGACATATGTTTATTGAAAGTGCCTTGCTGTTTAAAAGTTTTTAAGCAAATTTTACATTTGTAAGACTTTTCTCTGAATGACAAAGCATATTATGTTGTTTGAAATTACTTTTTCGACCAAAAGATTTTGAGCAAATTTCACAGTGGACTGGTTTTTCACCTGAGTGACAAAACATGTGGTTCTTTAATTCACCTTTTCGACTATAAGATTTTGAACAAATTTCACAGTTGAATGGTTTTTCACCTGAGTGACAAATCATGTGATTCTTTAGATCACTCATTCGTCTAAAAGATTTTGAACAAATTACACAGTGGAATAGTTTTTCACCTGAGTGATAAAGCATGTGATTCTTTAATTCACCTTTTCGACTGAAAGATTTTGAACAAATTTCACAGTTGAATGGTTTTTCACCTGAGTGACAAATCATGTGCTTCCTTAGATCACTCATTCGTCTAAAAGATTTTGAACAAATTTCACAGTTGAATGGTTTTTCACCTGAGTGACAAATCATATGATCCTCTAGAACACTTTTTCGACTAAAAGATTTTGAACAAATTTCACAGTTGAATGGTTTTTCACCTGAGTGATAAATCATGTGCTTCTTTAATTCACCTTTTCGACTATAAGATTTTGAACAAATTTCACAGTTGAATGGTTTTTCACCTGAATGACAAATCATGTGATTCTTTAATTCACCTTTTCGACTAAAAGATTTTGAACACATTTCACAGTGGAATGGTTTTTCACCTGAGTGACAAATCATATGATCCTTTAGAACACTTTTTCGACTAAAATATTTTGAACAAATTTCACAGTTGAATGGTTTTTCACCTGTGTGAATATGTTTATGCAACTTTAATCCATAGTTTGTTGTAAATGACTTCAAACAAACTTCGCATTTGAATGATTTTTCGTCTAAGTGACCTCCAGGTAAGAGCAGAGGCTTCATATTGTTCCATTTTACAGGAGTACCTGTAAATAATAATACATCATTACTCAGGGTATCTCAAAATGAATTGTATGGATGACAGTGATGAGCTGATTATAATGTAAGTAATAGATAACTTTATTAATTAGGAAACCCTATTAATATACATAACAAATTTACATTGTTTAACTGTTATACAAATAAAATATAAAATGACAAATATTATGCTAAGCATATAGAATATACTTAATGTTTCACAATACCATAAAAATAAAAAATCATAGCTAGATGATGCTTATTAAAATATACATGAATTAACACACCATTGACAAATAATAATGCATAGTATAGCTTGAAGCATATTAAATGGTACATGACTTATTATTTCTCAAGTTTACTTTTGAAACAAAATACAGTCCGACATTCTTTTATATTATTTGGCAAGTAGTTGATTGATCTCATAGTTTGCTGACAAGTAGTTCTGGAAATATATAGATCATTACCACTCCCAGTATTATAAGCAGGGATTAAAATTACGATTTAAATCATGATTTAAATCACTTGATTTTTAAAATTAAAATCATGATTTAAATAAATTTTTTTTCTTTTTTATTCGGAACCAGATAACAACATAATAATATAAAAGTTTTCTCAAAATCAAAAGAAGTATCTGCTTTTAGCAAAAACAACAAAAAATAAGTACATAATTACAAATTCTTAAACTAAACGTAACACAAATTTTATTACTGTATATTTTCAGTGTATTCATTTTCATTTCACTTAACCTAACCTAACCTAACCTAACTAGCGAAATGCGTGAAATTGTTGGGCAACGTTAATTTATAATTTATAGGTTGAGAAGGAATATTCTTGCAAAAAGTACAACAAACGCTGTGATAAACTAACTTCTCTTTATTTGTACTTTAATAATTTAAACTCATTTTTATACTAAACCCAATTTATTTACATCTCTACTCGTTGAATGTACAAATTATAATAATTCTACAATAATTCATTTAACCTAAAACGTTATATCAAATTCGATCTATCAGCGCAAAGTACTTCAGGTAGCAACAGTGTTATTGCTGATTAAACAGTATACACAAGTCAATAATACTACACCTGAAGTCGATGCACTTGATAGAGGAAATTGTGAAATATATCCTATTACTAAATATCTAAAATACTAAATATCATTACACCTCCAAAGGGCGAGAAAAAAAAATGTTTAGACGTCTATAAACATTTTTTTTTTTGTTTTAATTTATTTATTATTCATGATATAACTTAATCCTATTCTTATGTACTTCTATAAGCTTATCATTAACATTAATAACTACATTAGGGGAGTTTTCTTCAATAATTATATATGGACCCTTAAATAATGGTTCCAACTTAGTCCCAGCATCGTTTTTTAATAAAACTTTATCGCCTACTTTATAATTTAAAATTTTCGTTTTCTTATCATACCTTTCCTTCCTTTTGTCTTTTGATAACATTAAATTATTTCTCGCATCATCACAAGCTGTTTGAATTCTATATTTTAGTTCAATAGGGTAGTCATCAAAATTATAAATAGTATCAATTTGATCAGTTAAATTAGATGGCAAAGTAGCTGTTTTTCCAAATACAAGTTCGTGTGGTGTATATTTGGTTTCAGTATGAACAGTATTATTGTATGAGAAACTCCAATAAGGTACCCATGAACTCCATGAATTTGGTTGTTTAGCTACCTGCATACGTAAATAAGCTCCCAAATTTTTATGTGAGTTTTCTAAAGACCCTAAAGTTTCGTGATGATAAGCGGTTGAGTTTAAATGTTTGATATTTAAAAGTTTACACGTTTCTTCTAAAATAGACGACAAAAATTCTGTGCCCTTGTCTGTTACGATTTCATTAGGAACCCCATATCGCAAAATATAATTTTCAACAAATGTTTTTGCTACTGTATAAGATTCCTTATTTTTAATAGCGTAGCATTCAACAAATTTACTCAATTCGCATTGTAACGTTAAAATGTATTTGTTATTATCGATATCCTGCTCTAAAGGACCCACCAAATCGAGATATATTTTTTGTAGAGCTGATTTAGCAGTGGTAGTGATTTTCAGTGGCTCAATGTTTCGCTGTGAATGCTTGTGTCGTTGACAATCATCACATTTTTTCACGAAACTTTCCACATCATTTCGCAGGCCTGGCCAGAAATATGTTTTCTTTATATTATTAAACATACGATTAATTCCTGCGTGACCTCCGGTAGGTAACAAATGATAGTCATTTAATATTATTTGTCTTTTTTCTAATTCTAAAACTTCTTCATTCGATTTTACAATTGATATTTTTAAATTGAACTTCTTTATTTTTTCAGGGAATTTAATAAGTTCATTCAATAAGTACATGCACTTTTCATCTTTTACAATAATTAATTCCGGAATATTAAATTTATTACACATTATTTTCAGATCTCTCAACGTAGTACCTAAGTCTAACGATGATAGAGTTTTCTGATTTATGTAAATTATTCGCGAATTTTCAATTAAAATTATTTTCCCTATTTTGTAATCATATTTTTTATTATTTCCTCAAAATCTTTTTGTAACATAGGACAAAGTTGAAAAGAATACTTTGGTCGCCTTAATAATTCTATGAGTCCAGGGTGATCAGTCCTTTTCTCTAGATTAGAATCAAGACTACCAACAATATTTTTATTTGCTAGCTTTGCCTGTGCTCTAGTTACCGTATAACTAGTTTCTTTCATATTTGGCTTCATATCCTTCAAATCATCCGAAGATACTTCGACACGTGACAAAGCGTCTGCTACTACATTATTTTTACCTTTAATGTATTTTATAGTAAAGTCGTATTCCTCTAGCAATAACCTAAATTTAGTAAGTCTGCTCGAAGGGTTTGTCATTCCAAAAAGATACAAAAGCGGACGATGGTCACTATATATAACGAAGCGTCTAGAATACAGGTACGGTCTGAAGTGATTTACTGCCCAACATATACTTAAAAGTTCCTTTTCAATTGTACTATAATTTTTCTCACTTTTGTTTAAGACTCTACTGGCATATGCAATAGGTTTCTCATTTCCATTAGACAAAACGGCACCAATGGCATAGCCTGAGGCATCGGTATTTAAGATAAAACAATTATTTTCTGAAAAATTTGGAAACTGTAAAATAGGTGGATTTTGTAAGGCTTGTTTTAAAATTTCGAAGGATTTTTGGCATTCTGAGGTCCATTCAAACTGTACCCCTTTTCTAGTTAATTTATTTAAAGGACTAGCAATATCTCCAAAATTTTTGACAAATTTCCTATAATAATTAGCAAATGCTACAAATCTCTTAGTTTCATCGGAGTCTTTGGGAACGGGATAATTTTTTATGACTTCGGTTTTTCTAGGGTCTGGTGAGACACCTTCTGCCGAAATAGTGTGTCCCAAATATAAAATTTCTTTTTTCAGAAATTCACATTTATTTGGATTAAGTTTTAAATTTACGTCTCTTAATCGTTGGAAAACTTTAGATAAATTTTTGTTGTGATTTATTAAGTTATTACCGAATACTATAAGGTCATCTAAATATATGAAACAAGAATCGTAATTTAATCCCGACATTGCAATGGTCATAGCTCGTGAAAATGAAGAAGGGCTAATTTTTAATCCTTGAGGTAATCTGGTCATTTGGTACTGCCCTCGGTCTGTGCTAAATGCTGTACAGGGTCGACTGAGTTGGTCTAATTCTATTTGATAATATCCTTGGGAAAGGTCAAGATGGGAAAAATAAATAGCACCGGACAAGGAGTCTAAAATATCCGTAATAGAAGGTAACGGAAATTTATCATCTTCTATTTGTTTGTTCAATAATCGGTAATCTAAAACTAATCTCCATCTTTTAGTCTCATTCAACGATGGCTTTGGAACAAGTAATATAGGCGACGAAAATTTTGATCTCGTCTCCTCTATAATACCGTCTTTTAACATTTTGTCTACTTGACGATGAATTTCATCTTTTTGGGCAAAGGGTAACCGATACGGTTTAACAAAAACCGATTGAGCTGGGTTTTTTAGAGGTATATCTGATTTATAAATATTTGTAACAGTTAAAGGATCATTTTCTAAATAAAAAATATCGGAATATTTGACACAAAGCTTTTCAATTGTATTTTTTTCATCGTTATGTAAATAATTTAATTTTAAACAGTTTAACAATGAATCAGCACGACTTACCGATAAATTATCTCCGTTTTTAATTTTCCCTAAATTGTAATTTTCTAATTTGTCTAATTTTGGTATAAAATTTTTAATATTTACCGGTTCATTTCTAACATTTAAAATCTTAACAGGAATTCTATTACAATTATCAGGCTTAACTAAAATTCCGGCTACAAAAACGCCTTCGCATAATTGTTCTGGTAATACGATACTCTCATTCTCATTGTCAGTATGAAAAAATTTAATTATTTCGCATCTTGGCGGAATTAGTATATTAGATAATTGTTTAGAGTGCATTGGAAGTGAAATTTTGAAACCGTCAATCCAGAAAGTAAATAAAAATGTTTCATAGTCTATACATGCAGCATATTTATTAAAGAAATCTGAACCTATAATACCATGCATAGAGTTGTCAAATTCATTCATCAACAAAAATGTATGAGATATTTTTTTTCCATTATTTACATGTAAAGTAATATTAGCTGAGCCATGTGACACCGTTGACCCAGTGACTCCCTGAATTTGGACCTTCTTTGTAGAATCTATAATCTCATGTTTATGTAAATATTTTGAAAATATTAAACTTACTGAGGAACCTGTGTCTAATAGAAAATTTAGTTTTAATCCGTTGTAATTAAATTCAACAAAATTTAGTCCATTAGCATTATAAACTAAAACATTTTTAGCATATTTAGGCACGAAAAAACGTTTGTGACGTAGAAGGTTCATTTACATCTCGTATGAAATAATTTCGATTACTATTATTTCCACGATAATTATTAAAATTAGGCCGAGTGTTAAAATTGCCTCTTTTATTACCATTGTAATTTGTGAAATTACCTCGTCCCCTGCGAAACTGATTGTAATTTGAATTTTTTCTTTGACCCCGACTTGAGGAATTATGACTTTTCATGAAAAACATGTTTTGTTTGGGTATTTCTTCGTCTTGTGCACCCTGAATGGCATCGCTAAGTTTAGTATAATTTCTAGATTTAACTATGGTTTTCAAATCGTTATTTTGTAGACCATTCGCAAATGCATGGATTGCAATTTTTTCATTAACTACTTTTAAAGTTTCCATTGAATCTACATTGCCATCGGCTTCACTAATCGTTAAATTAACTAGTAATTCTTCTACATATCTACCGAAACTATCAATTGATTTCCCATTTTGTTTAGCATTATGTAATTGATTTGATAAAGTTGAAACTGATTTTTTAGTAATGAAATGCAATCTCAAATCGGAAGTTAAATCCTTATTTGTATCATAATTTTGTTTTAATCTAATTTTTGCATTTTCTGAAAGACGTGTCTTTAAAACAAAAATTGTTAAAAGTTTTTTACCGTTCGCATCTAGTAATGAGTCGTATAATTCAATGTTATCAATGAGACTTTTTGTTACATTTTCATTTCCGTTCATAACAGGAATTAAACCTGTGGCAGTTTTCAAATCAAATTTTTCTGACATGTTTTCTTCTTTAGCACTTAAATCTGAATTTGAATTATTACCTTCAGTTGCATTTGCTAATCTATCTTGTAAAATTTCAGCAATATTTTTCAAATACTTTTGAATTGAATCTGCCAAAGTTAAAATGCCTTGTTTATCTTTATCCTCAAAAGTTGCATTATTTACTAACCGTTTTAAATCATTGAAATTATCTCTAAGCTTATCTAGTTTAACAAACTTACGTTGTACATTTTCTAAATTTGTCCTTCTATCTACGGGGTCTTTATTTAAGTTCCTATAAAATACTCTTAATTCTTCAAGCAAGTATTTAAGTTAGTTGCAAACCGGCATTACACTTTCACGCACATTTTGTTAATTTTCTTACTTTAACCGTCACTTTTACACTAATTCTTGACTAGCCGTAATCTCTCTTCGGATCTTCCTTTCAAGCCGCTTCTTACACTTTCCATATAAATAAAAGATGACAACTGCAACTGCTATAATAACAACTCCAATTTCCAATATCTCTTTGATGGAAACACCTCCATTTTGTTTTGGACTATTTGTCTGTCCTCCGCTATTTCCTGACTGGGCTATAACAATTTCTTCTTTCTCTTCCTTTGAATAAGTATTTCCACCCATTTTCTTACAACTTCATATTCTCATTTTATTTATTTATTTATTTATTTATTTTTTAAATTCCGGCTGGCAGGGTCGCCATGTGATAAACTAACTTCTCTTTATTTGTACTTTAATAATTTAAACTCATTTTTATACTAAACCCAATTTATTTACATCTCTACTCGTTGAATGTACAAATTATAATAATTCTACAATAATTCATTTAACCTAAAACGTTATATCAAATTCGATCTATCAGCGCAAAGTACTTCAGGTAGCAACAGTGTTATTGCTGATTAAACAGTATACACAAGTCAATAATACTACACCTGAAGTCGATGCACTTGATAGAGGAAATTGTGAAATATATCCTATTACTAAATATCTAAAATACTAAATATCATTACAACGCGTTCGTACCTCACTCGGCAATACTCGGCACTGTTAAGTGAGTGTATAGGAGGACAGTTGTCACAAGTTTTTGAGCCGCAAATTGTATTATAATTTTTAGACTTATACATTAAAATAAATAACAAACAATAATTTTAAAGAATCAAAATGCTCAAATTTTATATTCAAATATAAAAAATCAAATAAATCGTGATTTTTTTAAAAAAATCAGATTTTGCTCCACCCTGATTATAAGTATATATACTGTTTGTTAAAAGTAACATATTTTTGAAAACATTCTGTTGCAACATTGTTAACTATTTTGTCCACGACTATTTGATAATTAGGCATTATTTGATAAATAACTATTACACTTGTTAATTACTAAATTGTTAATAAATGGTATACTAATGTATTACTTACTCTTATTATTATTATCCAATTTTTGCTTTTACACAAACTGTCTAAAAGTGACATAAGCCTACTTAAAAAAAACGAAAAATTAAACTCTACACAAACTGTCAAATAGCAACACAAGCCTACTTGAAAAGAAAACGAAGAATTAAACCACGGCTTAATTCACGAATGTGATTTTGATATTAAGAGATCTTTACGAAAGCGGATCATAAAGTGTATTGAAGTAAATGGTGGGCATTTTGAGCATTTGCTTTGAAGTTTTTTATTTTTGTTTACAAATTTGTTATTGTTACATATTTTTAAGGAATAATAAAAATTTTTTATGAAAAAATTAAAATTTATTGAATTTTTTAGAAGCAAATAACTCGATAACCCATTGAGTTACACGAATCAAAGAAGAGTAACTTTTTTTTGTAGAATTTAACGCTTTTTAATATTTTTTTATTATTTTAGTTGTAAGTGTAGCCCAAAAAAAGTTTACTTTGATTTAATTAACACAAACAAGTGTAACTAGCGCCCTCTATTAGCAATGTTAAATTAGAGTGCAAATTATGATTCCTCATGCCAAAAAACGTAAAATTGCCAATTTTCAAAGAGAAATTGTGAAAACATAAAAAGTTATTGCGAAAATCAAAATTTAAATTTAAACTTTCAACACCCCGTATCTCGGAAACTAGCAATATTTGCATAAGGCATGTTGAGCAGAATCATCATATTTTGAGGTCTAGGATCTACAGTTTAGAGATTGGACATTCTTAATGAATCACCCTGTATATGTTGAAGTTTTTCAATATACATTAGGTTTGTTCCAACACACAAATTGTAATCGTTCCTGAATCGTTATCGGTATCGTTCTTAGGGATTTGTTACGCAGGCGCCAAGTGTTTACCGTTCTAATAACGATTCCAAAATAAATAATGGTCGGAACGATTTGGTTACTGACTCGACATAAAACACTGGAACGTATCAAACATAACCCTACTCTTATGTTTATATGGTACATGTTGCTAAGTAAAAAACTGTTTATTTATAACAGATAGCGCAAACAAATATAAATAAGTTCACACCCACAAAATTCAACAAGTACAAAAACAACAAATCAAGGCAACTAACCTAACTAGATATGGATATATGTACTGCGCAAGTCAGTTCCCTTGATACCTGCTTAGAAGTATCGAAATCATCGTTCTTGAACCGGTTCCATAACGATATCAGATAGAGTTGGAACGCATTTTTACTATTTCACATGCGCGTCACCGTTCCAAGAACGGTTTCTTGATGTGTTGGAACAAACCTTATATAAATGACACTATATTATATTTAATAATAACTTTCACCGCGACGGGGATTCGATCCTATGCCTAAAATACCTTACTTCACCAAGTCAGAGCCGTAAACCATCAGTCTATGAAGATATAATATGTGATAGGATATCAACACAAACACAAAATAATGAGGGAAACATAAATGAACCTGAAACAGAAATAGATGAACAAGAAAATGGTAAAATTAATAACTGATTGGAAAATGACCGTGTTCTTCAACCACTTTACCCACACGCCTTTTTATGTCTAAGCGTGAGGAGCGCTGCACGAACTCGTTGTCTTTACAGCACTTAGACTGTAGCAGTTGCTGATGTTTGGTAGCTCAAAAAGGTATTGGATTATAAGGCTAAAAGACATTCGCCACTATGAAAATCTTTTATTTAGCAACTACCATAGGTCGTAAAGCTACAGTAATTGCTGCCTTATTGACTTCTGTCGCTTGAAATTAAGACACTTTCAGATTAATAGCTTATAATAAACTATGGAGAACACTCGACTACAAAATGTTAGTCACAAAACTTGTCCTGCGCCCAAATACAGTAATTGTTACTTAAAACGTAGATTGAACAAAATAAATACTCACTAACAGAATTTGTTGACTTTCGTTTTTTGAAAAATGCACTGACACCTCCTGACATTTCTCGAAAAGGTCAGGTCGGCAGTTGGTTGGTTTACTAATTCGTTCTGAAAGATCATCGATTCTAAGAATCGAATAATGATCTTCCACTGGTTTGAGAATACAGTTCTCGAACATATTGGGCCCCTTGAAACTTGAAAGTTTCAAAACGCTCGATAAATGGGACTGAAATAACTTCAGGGAATGTTTGTTAGCGTGTCAACGTCGCACGGTAAAAATTAGAAAGTGAGAAAGGGAATTTAATGCATTTTATAACTTTTCTAAATTTTAGCAGTTCCGAATGGAAACTACATTCTAGTTACCAATGGAAACTACTAAGAAAATGTAAACAACAAGGCAGTTCATATAACTTACAAGCCTATGTTGAATAGCAGTCACTTATCACCGAGAATAAGTGACTCATCAGACTCAGGAAAAGGGACTATTTTAGAGATGGCTCTGGTGTATATACCAGTTGCCGTTTTAACTTTTACTACCCTCACTTTCCCATCAGGCCCCGGCATCGTTTCGACTATTCTTCCTGTAGACCACTGTAGGGGGGGTAGCATATCCTCTTTAAGAAGAACTAGAGAATCAATTTTCAGATTAGGGAAAGATTTAAGCCACTTAGGTCGATTTTGTAATTGATTTAAGTATTCAGTCGACCAGCGACGCCAGAATTGTTGTTGTAACTTTGTACACTGTTGCCATAGTGACAAACGATTTTCAGGGATGGTACTATTATCTTTTTCCGGGAAGGAAGTTAAGCTAGCACCGATGAGAAAATGACCTGGGGTCAAACATTCCAAGTCAGAAGGATCATTAGATAATGGTGATATAGGTCTACTATTCAAAATTGCCTCTATTTGAGCTAGAATTGTAGAGAACTCTTCATATGCTAATTTGGAGTCTCCAAGAATTTTTGACATGAGCTTTTTCGAGCTTTTTATTCCGCTTTCCCATATACCTCCAAAATGTGGCGCTCGAGGAGGAATGAATTTCCATTCGATTTTCGAATGCGATAAAAAATTTTGAATGGAATCAATATTATTTTGATTTTTGAAGAATAATTCTAAATCTCTGAAAGTGTTATCAGCGCCCTGGAAATTGGTGGCGTTGTCGGAATAAATTTTAGTAGGTTTACCACGGCGGGAAATGAACCGTTTAAGGGTCAAGATAAAGGCTTCAGTGGATAAAGAAGTTACAGCTTCGATGTGAATAGCTTTGGTGACAAAACATACAAAAAGCGCTATATAGCATTTCATCAAAGGAGCTTTACGTAGTTTGGAAGATTTTATGAGAAATGGCCCTCCAAAGTCCAGTCCTGTTTTTTGAAACGGTCGAGCAGGGATGACTCTATCTCGTGGAAGGTCTGCCATAATCTGTGTACATGGCTTAGTTGAAAAACGAAAACACTTATGACAGTTTCGAATGATCCTTTTGGTAATTTTTAAGCCATTTAATGGCCAGAAATTTAGTCGAAAATTGTACAACACTGTTTGAGCTCCAGCGTGTCCAAGCCTTACATGTTCAGCTTTAATCATTAAATTGACAGTTTTATTTTTTGACGGCAGAAGTAATGGATATTTTTGGTTAAAGGAAATGTCAGCGTTAGCAAGACGTCCACCGACTCGAAGCATTCCATTATCGTCTAAAAAAGGTCTCAGCTTATTTATTTGCTTATCAGATAGAATTTTATTCTGTTTAATCTCATTAATTTCCTTTTGAAATTGAGTTTGCTGTAGGGTCTTAATTATAAAGATTTCAGAATTGCTCAATTCGGATACTGTCAAGGGACCAGAAAATTTGTTTGAATTCTTACAATTTCTGATGAACCTATGTACGTACGCTATTGTTCTTTGCAGCTTTGTATAGCAGGAAGATTTAGAAAATAAAGTTAAAAGCAAATTTTCTTCCGTCGAGGCTGTCATGATCACAGTTTTTGTTTCGGGAATGTCAGAATGTTGAAGGTTTGGATATGCAAAATTATCAAATTTTGATAAATCGAGATCGGGATTTGATAGAAATTTCGGCCCATGCCACCAAAGTTTATTAGAAATTAAATTATTTGAGCTAGTGCCACGCGACACCAAATCAGCGGGATTATCGATAGTATTTACATACCTCCATGAATGATCTTTAGTTATAGTTTGAATTTTGGCAACCCTGTTGCCCACAAATACTGTCCAACGGCTGGGTTCACCATTGCGCCAGCATAAAGCGATCTGGCTGTCGGACCAGAGATTTACAGAAATAATATTAATCTTTGTTTGAAAGTTTTTATAAATTTTGTCTACTAGATTAGACAGTAGGAGCATGGCTGATAATTCCAGCCGAGGAAGTGTAATTGTGGTGGAAACGGGTGATACACGCGATTTTGCCGAAATTAAATTACAGGAAACAGAATTGTCAGAATAAATGGTTCGTAAATACACGCATGCGCCAAAAGCTTTTAGACTTGCGTCTGAGAACCCGTGCATTTCGATGAGAATAATAGATTTGTCCAAAAAAATGAATCTTGGAATAGTTAATTGAGATAGTTTGGGAAGGTTGTTTACGAAAGTATGCCATTTTTCCAGTATGACTGGATCTGATATCTCCGTGTCCCAGTCAAGTTTAGCTTGCCATAATTGTTTGACAATAAGTTTTCCAGACAATATTATAGGATTATAAAGCCCAAGAGGATCAAAACATCGCGCTATTGTTGAGAGAATGTTCCTCTTGGTTGCGGGAGATATTGAAAAGGTAGTGGGGACAGAAATGTTCAAATTATCAGAAGCTGGGATCCAATTTAGGCCTAGGACTTTATTTTGAGAATTTTCTAAATCAAGACTAATACATTTTTCAGGATTTTGTAAGGAAGAAGAATTGTTTGAATCAGAAATTTCAGCAAGAACGTTTGAGTTATTTGAGGCCCACTTGTGTAAATTGAACCCGTGATTTCCTAATACAATTTTTAATTCTTCAATTAATTTTATTAATTCATGTTCAGAACTTGTGCCTGAAATTACATCATCCATGTAAGTTTCGGATGTAAGGGCGTTTGCCGCTAAAGAGAAATTGGAACTATTGTTATTTGCAATCTCTTGCAATACTCTTGTCGCTACAAACGGAGAGAAATTGCAACCATAAGTAAGGGTTGTTAACTCAATGCACTGCAGGGGCTGTTGAGGATTCTCTCGCCATAATATATTTTGTAAGAAACAGTGTTCTGTGTTTATAGAAATTTGACGAAACATTTTTTGTACGTCAGAAGTTATCGCAAACTTATTTAGCCTGAAACGGCAAAGAATATCGAATAGATCTGGTTGCACCTGGTATCCTCTTAAAGTTATGTCATTTAAAGAAACGCCTGTTGAGGTAGGGCAACTAGAATCAAAGACAACACGAAGTTTTGTAGATGTACTTTGTTCGCGAATTACGCACAAATGTGGGATAAAATATTTTAATTCGTTTATTGAATTAGTGAGGTTAAGAGGGACATATTTTGCATGTCCTAAGTTTACATATTCAGAAATGAATTTACTATATTCAGAAAATAATTCTGGATTTTTATAGATTCTATTTTCGAGAGAGAGAAAGCGCCTTTTAGCGATCAGAAATGATTCACCGAGTTTATGGTGTTCTTTTTCAGATTTCAACGGGAAGTTCACTTGGAACCTGCCGTTTTCCAGAATTTGTGTGGAATTTTGAAAAATAGTTTCCGCTAATTCGTCGTCAGACGAGAGAATTCTCTTAGAAGGAATTTCCTCCTGTTCCCAAAATTTAGAAAGAGATGAACTTAGCTCTTTGTTTGATATAGAAATGTGATTACAGCTTGTAAACACGGAATCATTATTTTGAATATTCACGGAATTAAAAGAAGCACTGTTTGGAATAGTTCCAGCGATTATCCAGCCTAAGCTAGTATTTTGTAAACTAGGTAATTTCTTACCAAGATCTATGATACCTGGTGTAAGGAGTTTGTAATATAAATCGGCCCCAACTAGAATGTGAATCTCCGATGGTATGTTAAATTCTGGATTGGCTAGACTAATATCAGTAGGCAGACGTAGCTGGCTTACGTTAATTTTTACTTGTGGTAATTTACAAGTAATTTTTGGCAATACTGCACAAGGTATTTCAAAGTGTTTGATCGGATTGGAATGTGGAAAGAATTTTAAATGAACCATTTTATTTGTGGTTGATACTGTTTGCGATATGCCGGAAATTTGCAGGGTTTTTTCAAACGTTTTCAATTGTAATTTATTCACCAGTTCTTGTGAAACAAATGAATTTTGGGAACCGTTGTCTAGTAGAATAGTGGTTTTAAATGGGTTATTGTGAGAGTCATACATAATTATTTTAGCCGTAGCTAAAAGCACGTGGCTTTCAGTGGATAGAGCAGATAAGGATTGTGTTTGTATGGTAGATGTGTTTGAATTATTATCTTGTGAGTTTTCGTTGGTTTCAGCATTATCATAATTCCTCTGTGGTCTAGAGGAATTTTGTCGATTTGCAGTAGCCTGGTGAGAATGTAAATTCTCGTCAATTTGACGATTTGAGTTATTATTTCGATTATTTATCGAATTAGTGTGAGGACGTTGACCATTTGTCGTATGTACATTGGAGTGATTAGGTTGTGAGTTGTTATAACGGTTTTGAGAAATAGAACCATTATTATTATGTGCATCATCATTTGCACGGAAAGAGTCAGAATGCAGATAAGTATGATGTCTTTTTTGACATATTGAACAAGATTTTAGAGATTTACAATCACTTGTGAAGTGGCGACCTCCTAGACAGTTTTTACACAGGTTATTTGAATTTATGAATTTATATTTATCACTGATAGATAAATTTTTAAATGATTCACACGTATAGATACGATGTGAAGGATTTTTACAATAATAACAGTCTAATTGACTGTTTGTAGATATCATAGAATTCACGTGAGCAGTTGTTTTCGAATATTTAGGACTAAACTTTTGTTTAGTATCATTTGAATTAGAAGTAGAAGCTTGAATATTTTGAGTGCGCTCTAGAATACCACTACGTTGTTTCAAAAAATCGAAAAAATTCTCAAGGGACGGGATTTCACCCTGTTTTTTACTTTGTTCAAATAATTTACGAGTTGGTAGATCTAGTTTTTTATCTATCCAGAAAATCAGAATATAATCTAGTAACTGTTTTGAATCTAAATTGAGTTTTGACATTGATTGTATAATTTTATACATTTTAGCCGTTATTTCACGTAAAAGCGTAGGGCAAGTTTTGCTCACAGGTTTTTGTTGGTATATTTGATCAATTAAGTTATACAGTAAAACACTTTGATCATCATACCTTTGTTTTAAAGTATCTATAGCTATTTGGAAATTATCATCACAAAGTTCTAGATCGTCTATCAATTGCAAGGGCTCGTTAGAAAGAGAAACTTTTAAATATAGCAATTTTTTGATATTTGTTAAACTATTGTTAGAAATGATCAGATTTTCGAAGAGTTGAATGAATGACGGCCACTCTGACGTCTGACCTTTAAATTTAGGCAAAGAAATATCAGGTAACTTGATGTCCATATTATAATTATTATTAGTTTGAATCTGAGAGTTTGAATTTTTGTTCGATGTCAATTCGTTAATTATTCTAGATAGTTCAGAATTAGTGGTGAAGTATTTTTTCTCAACAACGTCTATGTCTTCGTTATCTGATACTTCATCCTGGGAGTTTTCAATAAGCATTTCAATTTGACTTTGAATATTTTCATATTGTAAGAAATATTTTTCAAGCTTGTCTCGTCTGTTTATACATTCATTTATAAATGCAGTTTCATTTGTAATAGTGAATTGAGAAATTACCCAGTTGTTTATTCTGGTAATAGAAGATTTCACAGATTTTCTCTGTGTTTTCAAATTTTCCAGAGACATTTTTGAATGGAAATTTCACTTGCAATTGTACGAACTAGAATAAATTGGAATATAAGGATTGGAACTTGAAAATATACTAAATTGAGTTCTTCTAATATTTGGAAAACTTGAATGAACTAGCACTATATTGACTTTTTAAACACACAATGCACTTGGGAAGATTAAAGGTTTGATCCTACCTTGAATACTGGACGTTACTGCTCTCTAGGGACACAGGAACTTGAATATCTTTTTTGCTATCCGGCTCGAAGGACCACAAAGATGATTGGAAAATGACCGTGTTCTTCAACCACTTTACCCACACGCCTTTTTATGTCTAAGCGTGAGGAGCGCTGCACGAACTCGTTGTCTTTACAGCACTTAGACTGTAGCAGTTGCTGATGTTTGGTAGCTCAAAAAGGTATTGGATTATAAGGCTAAAAGACATTCGCCACTATGAAAATCTTTTATTTAGCAACTACCATAGGTCGTAAAGCTACAGTAATTGCTGCCTTATTGACTTCTGTCGCTTGAAATTAAGACACTTTCAGATTAATAGCTTATAATAAACTATGGAGAACACTCGACTACAAAATGTTAGTCACAAAACTTGTCCTGCGCCCAAATACAGTAATTGTTACTTAAAACGTAGATTGAACAAAATAAATACTCACTAACAGAATTTGTTGACTTTCGTTTTTTGAAAAATGCACTGACACCTCCTGACATTTCTCGAAAAGGTCAGGTCGGCAGTTGGTTGGTTTACTAATTCGTTCTGAAAGATCATCGATTCTAATAATCGAATAATGATCTTCCACTGGTTTGAGAATACAGTTCTCGAACAATAACGATGAGTTGAAAAATGCCATTAAAGCACTTAAAAATGGAAAAGCACCTGGAGAAGACAAAATCACTTCTGAAATGTTCAAAAACTTAACGAGATATTAATGGAAATAATAAACAAGGCTTGGAGCAATGAAAAAATACCTGAAAAATGGGGTGTAGCATTAATAAGTCCAATATACAAAAAAGGAGACCAAAAAATATGTAATAATTACAGAGGAATAACAAATTATCAATAACAGAATAAAACCAATCTTAGAATCCAAGCTATCAGAACCACAAAGTGGATTCCGACCGGGTAGAAGCGCACAAGATCATATCTTTACTCTATTAAACAAGTAACCGAGAAGAGACAACTACAACAGAAAAATATATATATGTAGCTTTCATAGACCTAGAGAAAGCTTTTGACACGGTACCTAGAGACAAAGTGTGGAAAGGTCTGAAAGAGAGAGAGGAATAGGAAACAAAACAATAATAGTAATACATGATCTATATAAAACTAACAAAAACTTTGTAATAAAAAACAATATGAAGTCAGAAGGATTTAGAACCGATAAAGGTTAGAACAAATGATTCTGGCCCTATCGTATAAAGATTTTACTATTCCTTTTTTCACGCTTATAGAATGATTTGATACCCTACAGGGTATGAAACAAGTGTTTACCGTAAGCCAACACACGCTAATAGGTATTTGAATTTTGAATCAAAACATTCCATAAGCGTTAAAAAAAGAATAGTAAAATCTTTATACGATAGTGCCAGAATCATTTGTTCTAATGATAATCAATTCACAAAGGAGAAAACTTTGCTGAAAAATGTTTTAAATGCCAATAATTACCCGGCAGAATTTGTAAATAAAAAAATTAAGAATATAGAGAAGGGCTCATTGTTAATACCCCATAATAATAACAATAATATTAATAATTCAGCTAACATAATTTTTAAAAACTTGACAATACCGTATGTTAAGGGTTTATCAGAAAGAATTAGGAAAATTGGTAATCAATTCAATATTCGAACTAGCTTCAAATCTAGCAATACGTTGAGATCTGTACTAACAAAAACGAAGCCAAAAAATGAAGAAAAATCTTCAAAAAACTGCATATATCAGATATCTTGTGAATGCGACAAATTCTATTTAGGTGAAACATCTAGACCATTGAAAGTCCGAATAAATGAACATAAAAAGTATATCAAAGATAGGGAGTTCTTTAAGTCAGGTATTTGCAAACATGCTTGGTAAGAGGGGCATAAAATTCAATGGGATTCGACAAAAATAATATTGAAAGAGCCCAATAATAAAAGACGAAAAATCAAAGAAAGTGCTTTAATACAACTAAATTCAGATAAATGTGTAGCTAGTATTTCAGCTGAATGTAGTCAAATTTGGTTACCAATGTTAGAAAGAGAAATTTCCAATAATCAATTACTTGCGTTATCGGGATAGCATCATAAGTTTTTATCCAGGTTTTTTTATGATTTATCTTTGGAATGGTTGTTAATCGATACACACTTCAATACACAAAATCACCAAACTGAGTTATACATATTTTGAAAACAAAAATAATCATACACAAAAAAGTAACAACAAACGCGTTTTTATTAACAAAATTTCCAAAATAAGCGGAAAAAAAGCGCTATCCCAATAAAAACCGTTCCTGGAACGTGCACTTCACTGGATTCCATTTCTAGTGGACTACATATCGTTATAATGTCATAAAATAAAATATTTTATTTCACATTTTACCAGAGGTGTGATCTACTATGAATGGAGCTTAATAAAATTTGACAACAAAGTTTTGTAGTCTTAAACTTCAAAATATTATTGATTGTCTAGTTATCAAATTTTTTCGTTGTGTCAGATAGGGACCAAAAAATTATTTCTATACTATAAATAGTTAATCTTAACAACGGTAGCTAGAACGCTACCGAAACGTCGAAATAAAAAATAAAAAAACATTATTCCCAAAAAAATAAGAAAAAAGAATAAGTAATGCCACAAGGAATTTATAGAAGATAAATAATTAAATACTTATTAAATATGCAATCTGTTCAATAATATAAGAAGTAATTATTAGTAATTTTTTGAATAAAGTATAGTGTTTCAGTTTGACAAAAAAATTTATATCTAAACAAGTAATTCATGGTCCTGGACAAAATATAGTATTCTACTCGCATATAACGGCTATTATTCACTCAGGTGTTTACGCACCATCGTGAATAATAGCCATCATTGTATGCTTGTTGAATAATATACTATTGAATACTACAACCATAGTGAAGTAATACAACCTATCTTGAACTGGAAACAAATTCAAACAATCCAGCATTCTCATGATTAGAGTCAAGTGATTTATTTTTAATACAATTCTCATGCCCATGTTCAGAAGTTTGTTTAAGTCTGTTCAACTTGTTAAGATTAAATAAGTATAATATAGAGGTACAATAATCAAAGTGGGGCTAAATATTGCTGTTGTATTATACTGTTATTTTCATATGACAAGTGTTGACAATTTTGAGATATACTTCAATTTTCTATTTGGACCCTTACTTTGTGGAATCTACACAGTTTTCTTTTCTGTTTCTAGTGTTTTCATCAAATAGTGGAATTAATTAGAAACAGTTGAGTAGTTCCATTTAAAAAAGTAATTTTAGGAAGTATAATTTTTTAAAAATCTTTCTTTGTATGTAATTGAGATGAGAATCAAAATTTAAACAATTACCTAACAGCAAACCTAAATATTTACAAGTTGAAATGATTTGAATTAGCTCATTATTAACATGAAGGAGACATAGATCTTTACCTATATTTCATAGGGTGAAGATCATATGGCATGGGTTTTTAAGAAATTTAGTTTCAAATTTAAATACTCATTTACATCATTTAAGGTAGAATTCATTTTATCAATAGCTTTCTCCAAACTTTCTAGTATCACTAAAAATTAATAATGTATCATTGGCAAATAAATTAATAAAATCACATGCATAATTAATTCTAAATCTATTTAATATTATTGTCTGCACACTGAACGAATATGATTATTCATCAATTTAAATAGGTTTGGAAAGATGTCCCTATTTTCGCCATTATTTATAATTTATAAACTATTTACAAGTGAGGTTAAAAAAGGTTCCCTTACCATAGCAATGTTTCTTACATTGTGTTTTAAGTATACATTGTTCACATACCTTTTCTTGATTGTTTGATATTTATTTCAGCCAAGTTGCATTTTATGTCGGAATCATCAACTGTTTCATCATCATTCTCCTGTTTTATTGAATCGAATTCGTTTTTTATGACAGTTTCATTCGGGACAACATCATGCTCTTCGATTTCAAGCTTATATTCTTCAATGAAAGTATCTACTGGTTCTTGTTTCGCTTCCATAATAAGGTAAAAATTATAAATATTCAGTACTTATTTTCCTAACAATACAATAAATAAATCTCGAAATAAATTATACGTTTTTGTTGTATAGTTATCTCAGTTTTCGTTGACAATTATTCTTCTATTTCTTCTTTAGCATAGCCTTCGCAGATCTGACCATCCAGCCCCAGCAATTATATCTAAGTATATTTCAGCCATCCCCTTTTTATTTACTATGCAGTTCCAAGTTTTATAAAGTCTTTTGATGTGTGAGATACTAAGCTCAATACCAGAAAGATATAGATAGGTATTTTAAAACTGCGTGTGAATCAACACAAGAACAAGAGAATAGTGAAGGTATTCTAGTAGTGGAATTAATAGCGATTAAGTGAAGGAGACGAGCAGCTGAGTGGATAGGATTAATGTCCATAAAGTTAGCCTCAACAACCCAGCCCAATCAGATTTAAAATATCTGAAAATTTAGTGCTTTTTATGTGCTAATTAGTTGCCCTAATCGGAAATTTGTTGCTCATATAGCAACCGAGAAAATGACGACAATGCTAACTTTTTTCAAAAGTTAGCCTTGTCATATAATATAACACGGTAAAATCATACAAAAACATCCCAAGAATTAGTTGCTAATTAGTTGCTCCATAAACAATGATCAGAACAATTGAATAATAGCTGAAAAGTGAATTTTGATCGATTAATTTCTCCGGATAGACTCAAAAACGTGTGAGATGGCCTTGAAAAATTAGTTGCTCCATACACAATGATCAGAGCAATTAAATAAACGTCTGAGATGGCCGTTGCTTATTAGTTGCTTCATAAACAAAGATCCGAGCAAATAAATATTAGAAGAAAAGTGACTTTTGATCGATTAATTTTTCCAGAGAGACTCAAAAACGTCTGAGATGGCCTTGAAAAATTAGTTGCTAATTAGTTGCTCCATGGACAATGATCAGAACAATTAAATATTAGAAGAAAAGTGACTTTTGATCGATTAATTTTTACGGAGACACTCAAAAACGTGTGAGATGGCCTTGAAATATTAGTTGCTAATTAGTTGCTCCATGGACAATGATCAGAGCAATTGAATAATAAAAGAAAAGTAACTTTTGATCGAATAATTTTTCCGGAGAGACTCAATCTTTCACAGCCATTTCAGACGTTTTTGAGTCTCTCCGGAAAAAATTAGTTGATCAAACGTCACTTTCCTTCTATTATTTAATTGCTCTGATCATTGTCCATGGAGCAACTAATTAGCAACTAATTTTTCAAGGCCATCTCAGACATTTTTGAGTGTCTCCGGAAAAATTAATCGATCAAAAGTTACTTTTCTTTTATTATTCAATTGCTCTGATCATTGTCCATGGAGCAACTAATTAGCAACTAATTTTTCAAGGCCATCTCAGACATTTTTGAGTGTCTCCGGAAAAATTAATCGATCAAAAGTTACTTTTCTTTTATTGTTCAATTGCTCTGATCATTGTCCATGGAGCAACTAATTAGCAACTAATATTTCAAGGCCATCTCACACGTTTTTGAGTGTCTCCGTAAAAATTAATCGATCAAAAGTCACTTTTCTTCTAATATTTAATTGTTCTGATCATTGTCCATGGAGCAACTAATTAGCAACTAATTTTTCAAGGCCATCTCAGACGTTTTTGAGTCTCTCTGGAAAAATTAATCGATCAAAAGTCACTTTTCTTCTAATATTTATTTGCTCGGATCTTTGTTTATGAAGCAACTAATAAGCAACGGCCATCTCAGACGTTTATTTAATTGCTCTGATCATTGTGTATGGAGCAACTAATTTTTCAAGGCCATCTCACACGTTTTTGAGTCTATCCGGAGAAATTAATCGATCAAAATTCACTTTTCAGCTATTATTCAATTGTTCTGATCATTGTTTATGGAGCAACTAATTAGCAACTAATTCTTGGGATGTTTTTGTATGATTTTACCGTGTTATATTATATGACAAGGCTAACTTTTGAAAAAAGTTAGCATTGTCGTCATTTTCTCGGTTGCTATATGAGCAACAAATTTCCGATTAGGGCAACTAATTAGCACATAAAAAGCACTAAATTTTCAGATATTTTAAATCTGATTGGGCTGGGTTGTTGAGGCTAACTTTATGGACATATAGGATTATACCGTTGAGTGAAAAATACATTTTTCACTCAACGATTATACTTCTTCTCAAAGCACTCTGAAGCGAAGAGCCGGATTTAGGCGAGAATGTAATATATTTATTATGTAGTCTGATATGGAACATAAGCAGGTGTCGTGAAATGTTAGCAATCAGATAGTGGATAGCAATGAATAAAAAGATAAAACACGTGGCCGACTTTCTTTTTCATTTAATAACAATTGACATAATAAACAGTAACAAACGTTTATCAACAGAACCATGACATTGTTTTATATCGTACTCTAGCGATAGTACACCTCCTTTGTCATTTGGGTGTTTCCAAGCTAAGCCGCTGTCCCCAAAAGCGAGAAAAGTAAATTTTCTTGTGTTGTGATGTTAAGGCTTACCTTATTAATACGCCAATCAATATTCACCATAAGTAATGTATATTTAATAATTCAGAGCCCATCTACATAACAGTAGTGCAGTTTTATTTAAGGAAGTTATCCATCCTAGGGGGATTTTACATGTGTAAAAGTAGATAAATTATTCCACAGGATATAGCCAAAAAAAGGAAGAAGTCTTTAAGCTATACCTAACCTATTCGTTGGAAAGGAGTGTATGTTCTGTGTTCTGGGTAACCGAATGGAACACGACACTTTATTTTATTGCAGAAGAAGAGGAACGAGCTGTCATTCAATTTAATTTAAGTAAGTTCATGGTGAAGTCAAGTTAGAAAACACCGGCTACATACAGAAGACTGATATGAGATTATCCGTTCTACAAATTTATTATTATTTAAAGCGTTATAACTGTTGAAATTAACAAAAACACATAAAAGTGCACTGGATCTGTTTATTTAATATTCTAACGATATTACCCAATAAAGGAGAAAGAAGAAGTGTCAGATGCATCTGTCAGTAAATTATAATTTATGGAGCGTAGACCCTACATATTATAATGATTATTATACCGTCATAGAGAAAATAAAAAGTTAATTTGTCTATATAACTCACTACGTATCCAAATCGCAACCAAATTACCAAAACTGTAGTTTGGAGGATTGTGAAACTTTTCGAATAAGTGGGAATTATTAAAAGATTTACTACAGAACTGGTCAGCATTATTTCTTAATTTACAACCAACAGCAAAATGATTAGGTTTTGAACACAGGGAACAATTTTTTACAAATGCTGGGCAGTTACGTATCTTATGGCTTTTCCCACACTTATAACATTCGCTAACTTTGTTTTCTATATTACTTCAACATTATTATTAAACTGTGTTTTCCTAACAAAATCTACTCCTTTACCACTTCTTAATTCTTTTACTTGAATTCAACTTATTTCTGATGAACGACATATATCTTCAACCTTTTTTGCATTTAACTTTGGCTGTTGTAAAAGTATTTCTTGAAGTAAAAGATCTGTGATTCCACTTACAATCCTATCTCTTATTAAAGAATCTTCAAAGTCCTTAAAGTTGCAGACTGATGCAAGAACTTTCACGTCTGTGATGAAATTGTCAACACTTTCACCTTCCTGTTGGACTCTCGTGAAGAATTTATAACGGTCACACGTCTCATTTCTGATCGGCTTGCAGTACCTATTCTTTAAAAGATTCGATCATAGTTTTAAATTTCTTCCTATTATCATCTGTTAAATCGAATGTTAGGAATTTTCTTTGAGCCTGAGACACCATGTCTTGTTTTATAATATTACTTTATTGAAACCACTTTCAACTATTAACACCTATTTGCACCGACTTTTTATTAACTGTTATTTAACAAATGCACCTTTAATTTTAATTGCCACTTAAGTTTCAAATGATTTGCACCGAAACATTTTATCAAAACTTTAACTAGGGGTTCTTTATCTTCGGTACATTATGGCAACGTCGCAAGAATCCAGTGGCTTTTGTGTTAGTTCTGTTGGAACACTGCTTTTTTGTTGTTTGTCTGGTAACTTCAATTAGCGTGTAAGTTCACTAAACATTTTTATTTCCTAAACTCACCTGGAAACAAAGCTCCGCGATTGCGCATTGTGTACCAGCGTTTATCAATCGATCAGCTGAGAGGTACAGCAACAAGTATTATTTTTATTTCATTATTTGTGTTCGGTAGTTTGATTTGTGCATTAAAATATTCTTTCATTTGAAATCCGCAGTTTTTTTTGTTATTTAAAATTTAAAGCTTATTAATTGAGAACTTTTTCGACATGTTTTTTAATTGTTGCGTTAAGTGTTGTAACAATTATAACAAGGATGCCCAAATGCGTATTTTTTCAAAAGAACAAGTGGTAAGCGAAATAATATTCCATTAACTTTATCCTAACATTCTTGCCCATGAAAAAACTAAAATTTTTTAATATAATTGAAGTACCTATATACTTAGTGTTAATAAAAATAATACATTGTAGAAGTGTTTTATTTCCTTTACAAAACGCTTGCTTTCCTTAATCGAAATGTTCAAAAATTAACCTGAACATTGATTTGAAGTGAAACTTTTAAACATCCCGCCAAATCTTTAGTCTGTGTTATTTCCTAAACCCGCAAGGTGGCGCTATCCGCAGTGTTCAAAAAAATTGTGAACAGTCTCCTATCTATCTCGTTATATATAATCCTTTATGTTTGTTTTTAACAATAATATTTGCCAGAGACAGAGCAGATTCTTTTTTAGTTACATTTTGCACATCAATAAAACTTTCTGAATTTTTAGTTTTCCTTATTTATATGTTAATAGTCGTGGTGATTTTATAAAAGATCGATTTTTCTAACATGTCCGCAAAACCAAAATGAATTAGGGGGCTGAATTTTAGCCCCAGGGAAGTAAGTCATCTTTTTACTATAGCCATCCAATATAAACATATATTGGCTATTGTTACCTGATTTATTTAGAACGTAGTTTGTTGAGTTATGTAAGAATTTTTGGTTTTATTTCAAAGAGCTTTGCAATAAATTAGATTTGAGATTTACTCGTTCATTAAACATTTTTTAACCCAGTTCTTTTCTCTACTTTTGTTTTTTATCTCCGTTTTCAATTTAATTAAATTAATAAGTTACACCTTAATTCCTAAAGTGTGAAAAAGAGTTACAGAGGGGTACACATATATAAAAGACACTGCATGTATATTTTATTTCATTGATGTGATAATTGTTATTTTCATTAAAGTTGTTTTGTGTTGAAAATCTTTGGATTTTATTTATTTCTTGAATGCTTGTTGAGATATCAAGTGTTTTCTATAATAGTTTTTGAAGACAAGCCTTGGACCAAATATTTGGGAATAGGGCTTTTATTTTTTCTTCAAAGTAATCTAAAACTTTGATCATTGATTCCTGCTTCTAATTTAAAAATTTGAACGCATTTTAAATTCACATATACACAAGATGTTTGATAAGTATGGTAATAAGTATACAATTTTAGTGGGTGAATTAATATTTTTAATTAAAAAAGGACAATTTATGGTGGATTAAACATTCTTTTTCAATACATCTTTCTTGCTAAGGTCCTTTTGGTCAGGATCGTCATATTTCTATCATCTAAGCACAATAAAAATGTATTTGTATACATGCATGTACTTACAATCAAAATTGTCGATGAATTCTTCAAGCCCCCAAGTTGATAAAAGTTTTTAAAATTTCATATATAGCACAAGTGAAAACTAAAACGCGAATGTGTAACTTCACCCACCCACGATGACATGAAGATGTCTATTATAATGCCGGAACTACCGAGTGGCTGCGCGTCGTTTTCGCGCACATCAAATTATCGCACTCCTTTACAAATTGCCGATCCATGATTGGCAAACGCCGACCGTTGTAAATAACGGACATTCAAATTGCAAATAAATATCTACTAGACCAAGTGTTTTCTTTTCTGTTTTAGTAAAGAAAAATGCTATTTTTGTAAAAAAAATTATATTATATTTTTTAACAGTGATAGTGAAGAACTTATTTATAACAGAAAGCGTCAGAACCTATATTAGGTATACCATAGTATATGTGGTATAACAAGGAACAAACGTATAATATAAAAATGATTTCACAAGCCTATATTATGAAATTGATGTTCTAAAAATTTTTGATTGAATCAACGTATTTTTGGAAGAGGAATAAATTTGGTCGGGGTGTACAGACAGTTTCAGAAAATTATCACTTATAGACAAATAACGTTTTTAAACAAATTCAATATTTTTCATCAATGTAAGTACAAATGTTTATTCAAAGTGCCTTGCTATTTGAAAGTTTTTACACGTTTGTATGATTTGCCGTCTAAGTGACAAAGCATATGTTGTTTCAAATGACTTTTTCTACTAAACGATTTTGAACAAATTTCACATTGGAATGGTTTTTTGCCTGTGTGACAAATCATGTGTGTTCTTAAATTACTTTTTTGACTAAACACTTTTAAACAAATTTGACAATGGAATGGTTTTTCGCCTGTGTGGCTATATCTATGCAACTTTAATCCATTGTTTGATGTAAATGATTTCAAACAAACTTCACATTTGAATGATTTTTCACCTGAGTGACGTATAATATGTTTACTCAAAGTACACTTTCGACTGAAAGATTTTGAACAAATTTCACAGTGGAATGGTTTTTCACCCGTGTGAGAAGACATAACATGTTGTTTTAAATAACGTCTTTCACTAAATGATTTCAAACAAACTTCACATTTGAATGATTTTTCATCTGAGTGACGTATATTATGTTTACTCAAAGTACACTTTCGACTGAAAGATTTTGAACAAATTTCACAGTGGAATGGTTTTTCACCCGTGTGAGAAGACATAACATGTTGTTTCAAATAACGTCTTTCACTAAATGGTTTTAAACACATTTCACAGTAGAATGGTTTTTCGCCTTTGTGAATAGGTCTATGCAACTTTAATCCACAATTTGTTGTAAATGATTCCGAGCAAACTTCACATTTGAATGATTTTTCACCTGAGTGACCTCCAGGTAAAAGCAGAGGCTTCATATGGTTCCATGTTACAGGATTGCCTGTAAATAATAATACATCATTACTCAGGGTATTTCAAAATGAATTGTGTGGATGACAATGATGAGCTGATTATAATGTAATAGATAACTTTATTAATTAGGAAACCCTAGTGTTATATCATATTTCTAGCCTATTGTATTTATTAGACAAGACCCAATACCAAAGATCACTTCACTTGATTTATTAGTATACAAGACTCTTTAACAAAGATGGAATATACTTTCGAACACGTGTCGTTTTGTTTATATCATCGGTAATAATAGTTATTTATGTATCAAGGGCGTAAAACAGGCGTTTATGGACCGCAACGTGTAAGTAAGAGCCCGAGCCGCAAGGCGAGGGCTATTAACACGTAAGGTCCATAAACGCTGTTTACGCCTGAAATACATACAATATTTTATGCACGACCGTTTTAATAGTCATTTATTAATAAATATACAAAATTTTATGCACGACCGTATTAATGATAGTTTATTAATAAATATGTTTTATTTTCTATTTTTCACCTTTTGTGAGTAGGTTATTATGAATGTTTCAAGATGGATAAATTTTATACCTCGATATTATTATAACTCACCCTGGATAACAATCTACCAAATCATTTGTATAGTTAAATAAAAATAAGTCTTATTGAAACTAATAAGATGATAAAACAATAATTTATATACCTATACGCGTTACCATAGCAACTAAGTCAATAGGACAAGAATAGGTAGACGTCATTTTTATTTACAGTCGACTTCACGTATTGCAAGTTTCTTAGTATATTTTCGAAAAAGTTTTATATATTTTGTTAATGTAATGGACAGTAGTGACGATGAAATAGTTTCCGGAACACCACCGGAAATTTTTAAAGCAGCAGAAGATGCAAAATTAAGTTTACTACCCGCCAAATCTAAGAGAATATACAATAAGGTCCGGGCGGTAAAGTGACACTTTACGCCCGCTAAACGTATTTATAATCTGGACTTTTTCGCCCGGTCGTGCATAAAATATATAATATACGACCAAGCTTGAAAAGAAGACAGGACACGTTAAGGGTTTTTGAAAAGTGAAGTGGACTATCTAGGAATTAGATTATTTTGGAATGTTTAGTCTATGTATAGCCGTTGTACTGAAACCAGTAAATTTGGATAGTTACAGTATCACCGAGTTTTATTATTATTATAGCTTACCTTCCCAATCTTACAAAGCAGCGGTGGGATTTTTCTAAAATCAGTAGGGACTATTTGTCGGTATAGTTAAAATTATTATACGTTATGAGTAAATCTAAGAAGCGAAACCCCTCGTCGTCGACAAGTGATAGTGAAAGTTCGAATGCGAGTTCCGATAACAGATCAACGAGGAAACGGACAATAAAACGGTTAAGAAAGGAAATAAGCAAATTAAAAGGGCATACGATGAGCATTCGTGCGGGGGACGAATTTTTAGTGCCGACTTTTGACCCAAATGGGGATAATGTGATTGTGAATAAGTGGCTAAATAAAGTAGATAGCCTAGCAAAGCGATATCAGTGGGACGACGATACTATCCTTCGGCTAATTTCTAGCCGATTACGAGGCAATGCACGTCAATGGTACGACGAAAACGTGGAGTACGACTCGAGCTGGAATGAAATTAAAACATCAATGAGCCTTTATTTCCGTAAGTCTGTTCCATTTTCTAATTTATTGAAAGACGCTGCTAATTACGAAACTAAACCAGGTCAAAACCTAGGGGATTATTGTTTCAAGAAAATGTCTAAACTAAGGGCACTTAATATAGACATACCTGATGCGTATTTGATTGATGCAGTGATAGGTGGTATTAATGACGAGAATATATCGCGAACCGTTAGGGCCGCACCACACAAGGATGCCAACGATCTTTATGCTTATCTTAATACCGTGGGTGACATGCCTAACGAAATAAAAAGTTTTAATGCGGACAATGTAAAATATAAACCTTCAATCTCGACTAGTTCTAATCGTAAAAATTTTGAGAATTTAAACGTTTTTGAGACGCGTATAAAGTGCTACAATTGTGGTAAATTAGGTCACATTTCAGTTAATTACAGAAAACAACGCCTGGAATGTACAAACTGAAAAAGACTGGGTCATACTAAAGAAAAGTGTTATTTAACGAAGGAAGAAATACTTACATCAGGACGAGTTGTTAGCGAAGGACATGCACCCTAATATATTTTTACAGCATGCTCCAATTTTTGGCAAAAAATAAATTGTTTAATAGACTCTGGCAACTTTGTTTAGTTTTATGGGCTCCTTTTTAAATAATAGATCCCTTTGTAAAATAACCATTACTATACAAGGGGTTTCAGCACGAGTAAACGCTATAATTGTTGTTTATTGTTCATGGATTGTTTATTTATTTACAATATCCTACGGGATATACTTTGCCCATTTTGATAATAAATAGTTATTAAATTAAAGTGTGAATTTTTGGAAGTATTCTCCAATGTTGATTGCTATTTAATCGAGAGGATATTGTTTTAAATTTAGTGAGGGTTTCTCTATATACGTAGCAGTTATTATTATCGATAGCTGTATGATTAGCGGGAGCTGGAGCGTTTGTAGTTTTATTGTAATTATGGCAATGTATGCAATATTGGTTTGTTTTTGGACAGTCTTTAAGTTGATGATTCTGTGCACACAGAGGGCATAAGAAAATAGATTAATTACTATTTTTTGAAGTATGATGGTATCCGGAACATTTGAAGCAACGTCTTAAACCTATAAGCGAACGTCGCTAAAGTGTTTTTTGTTGGCAACGTGCCTATAAGCGAACGTCGCTAATGTGTTTTTTTGGCAACGTGCCTATAAGCGAACGTCGCTAATGTGTTTTTTGGCAACGTGCCTATAAGCGAACGTCGCTAATGTGTTTTTTTTGGCAACGTGCCTATAAGCGAACGTCGCTAATGTGTTTTTTGGCAACGTGCCTATAAGCGAACGTCGCTAATGTGTTTTTTTTGGCAACGCGCCTATAAGCGAACGTCGCTAATGTGTTTTTTGGCAACGTGCCTATAAGCGAACGTCGCTAATGTGTTTTTTTTGGCAACGTGCCTATAAGCGAACGTCGCTAAAGTGTTTTTTTTGTTGGCAACGTGCCTATAAGCGAACGTCGCTAATGTGTTTTTTTTGGCAACGTGCCTATAAGCGAACGTCGCTAAAGTGTTTTTTTTGTTGGCAACGTGCCTATAAGCGAACGTCGCTAATGTGTTTTTTTTGGCAACCTGCATATAAGCGAACGTCGCTAAAGTGTTTTTTTTTTGTTGGCAACGTGCCTATAAGCGAACATCGCTAAAGTGTTTTTTTTGTTGGCAACGTGCCTATAAGCGAACGTCTCTAATGTGTTTTTTTTGGCAACGTACCTATAAGCGAACGTCGCTAAAGTGTTTTTTTTTGTTGGCAACGTGCCTATAAGCGAACGTCGCTAATGTGTTTTTTGTTGGCAACGTGCCTATAAGCGAACATCGCTAATGTGTTTTTTTTGGCAACGTGCCTATAAGCGAACGTCGCTAAAGTATTTTTTTTGTTGGCAACGTGCCTATAAGCGAACGTCGCTAATGTGTTTTTTGTTGGCAACGTGCCTATAAGCGAACATCGCTAATGTGTTTTTTTTGGCAACGTGCCTATAAGCGAACGTCGCTAAAGTATTTTTTTTGTTGGCAACGTGCCTATAAGCGAACGTCGCTAATGTGCTTTTTGTTGGCAACGTGCCTATAAGCGAACGTCGCTAATGTGTTTTTTGTTGGCAACGTGCCTATAAGCGAACGTCGCTAATGTGTTTTTTTGGCAACGTGCCTATAAGCGAACGTCGCTAATGTGTTTTTTGGCAACGTGCCTATAAGCGAACGTCGCTAATGTGTTTTTTTTGGAAACGTGCCTATAAGCGAACGTCGCTAATGTGTTTTTTTTGGAAACATGCCTATAAGCGAACGTCACTAACGTGTTTTTTTTGCAACGTGCCTGTAAGCGAACGTCGCTATAGTTTTTTCGGCAAACACGTTGCCTTTGTATTTTTATTGAGCAAACATGTCTGTAAATAAGCTAGACACTTCAGTACGATAGATTATGTTTTTGTTTCAAACTGTTCTAACGATGAAAACTGGTTGTAATGTTGAATTTATGTTAAGTTATAATATTGGGTCTGAGGACAGACCAAATGGTCAGGATGGCCGAGTGTTATATTTTATTTTTCTATATGCTATTGTTTAAGTGGTTTTGATTCAAGTTAACAAGAGTTTTTGAGTAGTATGTACTTACGGTCTGAGGACAGACCAAATTTTCAGGATGGCCGAATGTTATATCATATTTCTAGACTATTGTATTTATTAGACAAGACCCAATACCAAAGATCACTTCACTTGATTTATTAGTATACAAGACTCTTTAACAAAGATGGAATATACTTTCGAACACGTGTCGTTTTGTTTATATCATCGGTAATAAAATATATAATATACGACCAAGCTTGAAAAGAAGACAGGACACGTTAAGGGTTTTTGAAAAGTGAAGTGGACTATCTAGGAATTAGATTATTTTGGAATGTTTAGTCTATGTATAGCCGTTGTACTGAAACCAGTAAATTTGGATAGTTACAGTATCACCGAGTTTTATTATTATTATAGCTTACCTTCCCAATCTTACACTAGTATACATAAAAAAGTTACATTGTTTAAATGTTCTAAAAATAAAATATAAAACGACAAATATTATGCAAAGCATAATATAGAATACAAGGTTTCACAATACCATAGAAATAAAAAAATCATAGTAGCTTGAAGCATATAAAAAGGTAGATGACTTGGGATAAATTCCTCAAGTTTATTTTTGAAACAAAATACAGTCTGACATTCTTTTATATTATTTGGTAAGTAGTTGATTGAACTCTTGAAAATCTTTAAAGAATAGTGATCTCATAGTTTTCTGACAAGTAATTCTAGAAATAAATAGATCATTATCAATCCCAGTATTATAAGTATTATTTCCAGTTGAATGTCTTTGTTTGTACCATATGCCTTGTAATGAGTTATTTTTTTGGGACCATTTTGGATTTTTTTTTTTTTTTGTTTTCCGTTAGTATTTTGAGTTTAGTAAGTTTTATATAACTCGTTACTAAATTTCTAGTACCGTTTTAGTATAGTAGCATTACTTTCATTATTTATTTTGTCCACGACTACTCAGGGCCGAGCCGTGCCGGGGGTGCATGGCATAACAGAACCCCATCTTGCGAAAAATATTTAGACGCAAAATGCTTTTCTTTTATAGCGGCATTTCTCCGAAATATTGTTTTCTTATTATTACAACAATACCAAAATAGTGCGTTAAGCGTTCGGGAGAATCGGGCGGCGTAAAAAGTTAATAAATAGGTAATAATAAAGAATAAGCCGCTTGCCGCAAAAACAACAGAATATATTAATAGATTACTTGAATAAAGGGATCGCGGCTCGGGGCTTTTCTTTTGGCCTTTGACTCTTAGATTCTTTACCCACTTTGAATATGTGGGATTTTGTTATCTTTCTAATGCCGACAATGCCGTGTTTTCGTGTTGATCTAAGTTTGCCTTTGCGTATCCTTTTTTTAACTTTTTAAATTTAAGTTGATTAGTTGAAAACCTAAAAGCAAAGAGTAAAGATTGTGATATTCAGAATTAGGTAACGAGATCAGTGTCTATTTGATTTATTTTTCTTTAGTGATTGTGAACGGACTGAACGGTAGGTTTTAATTATTTTATATTAATTCAATTCTTTTGCATTTTTAGTATTGATACTTTTCATAACGGTATTTTTTAATATTGATATTTTTAAAACAATAATATTTATAACGGTACCTACGGTGTATCGATACTTTACACAGTATCGCCCATCTCTATATGTCACATTTGACGTATTCCTGAAATTTATTAATTTTGGCGTTAGAATTGTCAATAATACCAAATTATCACTTTCCGTTCTACACTCGCCTTATTTAATGAAGAAATTAATGGTCGTGGACAAAATATAGTATTCTACTCGCAATTTATGGCCATTATTCACTCGGGCGAATGTCCCCCTGCGTGGATAATGGCTATCATAAATTACTCGTATAATAATATAGGTACTAATATTAGTAATTCAACATAATATAAATTGGAATCTAAGAATATAAAAACAGAAATTCTGATTCTCAAAAATGTACAGATTAGCGGACGTCCGGTATATCAACTATTTTAATTAAAACGAAAGCCGTCTAGTATATTAGAATTTTTTTTCTTTGTAATAAATAAATTAATTTCACCGATAATGCCAAAGTAGTAGGTAGGGAATAAAAATATAAGTTCGAGAACGGACCGTTGAGAAGGAGGATTTTGATTATATGATTATTAATTTTTCGCTGCTAAGTACCGTTTGTGCTCTCGGTTACCAGAATATAATTTTTTTTTGTGTAAACCGTTTCCTCCGGAAGACAATTCCGGAAGAATTTTTAAAAACATTTTTCTTGGTTTGGTCTTGGATTTTGGTTTGTTGATAGATATAGTGGCCGAGCGTTCGAGATTTTCTTGAGTGAGTAGAAAAGTATAATGTTAAAGTACAGTGTAAAGCAAGAGTAAGGTAAATTTATTATAGTAAAGCCGCAGAATATTATATTGTTTAAATTTACTACCGCATTTTATTTACTGGGTTTTCTTTTCAATAGATAAGAAAAATTTATTTCCAGAATTTTTTATTATTAGTGTGTTTTTTTTGACATAAGTTTTTTTTTACAAATAGTTGAATGCTTAATATAAGGTGGATTTAAATTGGATTTTAGATTTCATTTTCAGATGAAGGCGAGTGCGAGGCCGAAGCCATGCGTTGTCCAACTTTCAGCCGGTAATGTTTAATTGATTGTGCTTGGCTATGAAACTCCCGCATTACGCATGGGTCTTTTTCTATCCAATATCTATAATATTGGCAACTGATCCTGTTTCAGAAAACTTCTCCATTAATTCAGTTACGTACTTATGTTCTTCCGGAATGATCAGCATTAGCTGTATTTTATTCAAAAAATTATTTTCACCAATTAACGATCTTCAAACAAGTCTGAGGCTGATGCCGTAGGTTGATTGATGATCTAATTGGCGTTCATTAGTATTTTTTTCTATTAATCTGGTTATAACTCCCCCGATATCCCGCTTGATCATCCTTACCGCTAAGATACTTCTATTTGTTTTGTGTGCTACTGTAATTATTTTCATTCTTTCTTTAATACGGCTCACCGTTTTTTTTTACGAATTACTTATACTGCTTTATCTGTCGTTAATAGCTAAAATAACCTGCTTATATCTTGTTTACCGTACCAATTTTTTTATACACGTATATGCCATTAGACCTAAGACGTGAGTACCTCCTTCTCTCTTACGCCTCCAGAATATCAGCAAATAAATATAATCCAGCATACAATTCCCTCTTTTTGAACCCACCAACCATCTACGCAAATAAAAAATATCTCCCACTCCACAAAAAGCTTGAAGATACCGGTTTTGACCTCCAACAACTCAACAAAACACTTCCTATCACCTATAATAACCCACCATGGATCATTAATATCCCTTTTATAGACACTTCCTTACAAATGTTCCCTAAAGACAGTACCAATTCCGCAACGATCCAATCCCATTTCTTCAGAATACTGAATGGTTATCAACAACATCACATAATGTACACAGACGCATCCAAATCCACAAAAGGCGTGGGAGCAGCAGTTATTTTCGGGGACTTAAAATATAACCTACGGCTACCAGATACCAGCAGCACATTCATTGAAGAGCTTACAGCTATACTACATTCCTTAAAACTCCCTGTACCCAACAATAAAAGCATTTTAGTTATTACTGATTCTTTAAGTGCTGTGCAAAGTTTAAAATCCGTCTACTCAAACCACGAAGTTATTCTCAAAATCAAGAACCAACTCTTCAAACTCCAGTCCGATAGTATAGGAATGTATCCTTCTTATGGGTACCATCACATACCGGTATACAGGGTAACGAAGACGCCGATATCTCAGCTCAAGAATCAGTCAGCTATAGTCATACCCCAAAATTAGAGCTGATACCGCACCAAGACCACAAAGTAACTGTCAAGAATTTTGTTATGGATAAGGTAAAGGACCAATTATTGACCAGTAACCAAATAGTGATCGATTTTTTGTATAACGGTATAAAATAAGATTTTTTCCATATGAACATATAAGATATGTTATTATATCAGTTTCTAAATATGTCTAATTTCAATTTAATCATCCTTTTTTTTCAAATATGTTTGAATTTGCCGCGAAATGATTCTAAATGTTCGGTGGTAGGGGAGGATTGCATCCAGACTGTTCTGAGTACTTGTCGAGTTAACACTGGTTAACACATGTGTTTTCGGTGAGTGGCAAATAACAGCAAAGTGAGTGAATATATATTGGTCAAATTAATATTCTGTACTATTAAAGAGGATATATTTAATGATTTACATTAGCTGGAAACGTGAATATCAAATTAATTTCCAAAAATAAGCTTACTCAATTATTGGCACCTGAAATTAAATTATGTTCCAAATACTGACCAGAGGGTCACTAATTGGTTTTGATAGATGATATATTTTTTCAAGTTTACATTGTTACTGTTAAAAAAACTTGGTGTCCCATCACAACATGTTAAAAATAAAGGACTACGGCTCTCTAAGACCAAATAATGTTCATGTTTCATTTAAAATTGTATAAATGTTAAGGCTGTAAAATTTAGGTCAGTTTATGGGATGAAAATTGATCATAAATTGGTTTCGTGTTGGTCACACATCGGTTCTAAGTTTGTTTACAAATAAAATCATTTTAATCCCAGTTTCAGGAGCAAGATTACATGAATTATTTTTTATAATTGAACAATATTAATTAAAAATTCGGTAACCTTTTAGTGACTCTGATTTGGAGATGTAGCACCAAAATAAAAGTGATTTAAAATACTGTTCTGATATTCAGGTCAATTTTTGGCAAGAGAAGTGATCATAATTTGGTTTCGTGTAGGTCACACATCGGTTCTGAATCTATTTACAAGTTAAGTCATTTCATTCCCAATTTAGGAGAAAAGCTACATTTTTTTCCTCAAATATCTGATTAATTTATATCAACAATTTATAAACCATTAACTGACTTTAAACTTGTTATTTGAAATAAAAAGAAACATGATTTGAAAGAGAACCCTATTATACAGGTCACCTTATGACAAGGAAACTGATCACGATTTGATTTGGTATTTATTAGAATACCGATTTCAGATTTTTTGGAAACAAACATGCTGACAACAATGTTGTCATCCACGTTATGTGTTTTTTAAGCGAACACAAAGTAGAAAATAAAAATAATAAAAAGGAAAAACCCAAGGACAAAATACCTTCAGTTGCAACTTCCGCTGAGTGGCAGGAATATTATAAGAGAAAAGAAGCTGCTAAAAGAAAACTAGAGGAAGAAAAGACAGCTAGAAAAGAGGAAAAATTGAAAAGAGCTGAAAAAATGAAGGAAACCAAAGAGGCATTATCAAAACAAAGACCGAAAAGAAAAAACGACAAAAGGATGATGGAAGAGGGCTCATTAAAAGATAATGATTCCGTTGCAAAAAACAATAAAGAAAAGGAATTAGCCGCAATCTATTCTGTTGAGGACTATTGCGTGGTGTACTATAACACCGAAAATTTTCCGGGAAAAATTTTGGAAATCAAAGAAGAAGAACAAGAAAAGGAATACAAGATTAGTGCAATGACCCAAAGTGGTCCAAATTGGAAGTGGCCAAATCCACCAGACATTATTTGGTATAGAAGTGATGAGGTGATAAGAAAAATTAATGAACCAAAGATTTTGAACAAACGAGGAATTTACTGTGTTACCGAAATGCAAACTCTATAATTGCTACATATATGTGCAATAAATACTTGAATGAATATTGTTCATTTGTTTTAATGAGATATTTTGTTTTCCCAAATTATTGTTTTAGTTTTGATAAAATATTTTCATTAATTTTAATGGAACACTGTTTTTAATAGTTTTTGAAAATTTTATTTTATTTACTTTTTTATGAATAAACTCATGATTTAGAAGACGCTTTTTACTACTAAATACCTAAAGTCAATATTTGGTATACTGAGCGGTTAGGAATTGGTTATGAGACCTTTGGTAATGGTCATAAATTGGTTCTTTGTATTTTTTGCCTTTTAAATTGTATTTATTTTATTTATATATATTTTATTCGAAATGTACATGACTTTTAAAAAAGTAGAAGATTAGATCTATCTGAAACAGTTTTTAAAAAAGCTATAGACCGTTTAGTACATATTTTGCACTACATGATGTCTAAAATATTTGCTTAAGTGGTCAGTAATAGGGCACTTTACCTTAAGTGGCAACATAAATGGAACCTCGAGATCCATAACAAAATGCATGAAATAGTGGCCAATGTGAGAGAAACCCCTTCACTACCGATTTCAAGAGCGGAACAAATTAAAGCTACCCGTTTAAGGATTGGACACACAGCCCTAACGCACAAATTTCTAATAAGTAAAGAAGACCCTCCTCAATGTGCCCAATGTAATGAGAATATGTCCATCAAACACGTCATTTTAGAATGTCACCAGTTTGCAAACCAGCGAAGACAACATAGAATTCCCAATACCTTACAGTTAGCTCTAAAAGACCAAATTAACGATTCCTTGAGTTTTTTAAAAACCATAAACATGTTCAATTTATAATTTTACTGTTACCCTTACCTTTGTAAATTCTAAAATGCCAATAACCCTATATATAGTGGTTGACGCAGTATAAGAATTAAAAAAAAAAAAATAAATAAAAAAAAAGACGTATTATTCTATGCCAACATAAACAATGTCAAAGTTTATTTATTTATTCTGCTTGATTCCATGTCGCAGTGAGTATAAGTTGTTTGATTGTTGTATGTATGTATAAAACATGAATATTTTATTGTTAAAATTTTTTAAAAAAGGTTTTGTAATTTCTGAAAGTGGAGAGACAATAGACGGAAAGAAATTTGGTATGTTCTAGTCGCTATCTTCGCAAAAATGAAACAAAATATGTAAAGGCGACTGAAACTAGAATACATAATTGACGAAAGTTCCGAAAAAATCCATTATTACAGATATCGGTAAAACTGCTATTAATCGGAAAAAGAGAGTACAGAAATCGCTAATGCGTCGGGATCCTCCAATTTTTCTGAAACCGGTTCTGCTTCTGTTTACAGATTTCTTTATCTCACCGACAAATTGTGAAACGGTGCAAAATAATTTTACTCGCAACTATACAGGGTGCACCATTATCTTTTTCGCGTTTCAACTAACTTTCCACTTTTATTATGAACCGTCGTTGTTATGGAGTTAAATGTTTTCCTTTCGCCTGATTCATATTAATTTTTATCACACTGGAGACTATTAAATAAATATACTTTAAAACTGAATATCACTACACCCGTTCGACAGCTTGGGCTGTTTAAAGTCTGTCCCAATGGAGTTGATAGCTCTACGACTATGGACCGTTTGGTTCACTGCGTATGCTTCATTTGCATTTTATTACCTTTTGTTATTTGACCGATTACCGGGTGGCCTGGTCACAATTTCTTTCTTCTTAGATACATTGTGAAACATAAATAAGAGAAAAACTTTTTTGAGACAACCGACCACAGTTTTCCGTTTATTATAGGCGCTCTGTGCTATCAACTCCTTTGAAACGAACTTTAACAACAAAATGCTCAATATAATTTTGATTATCCATACATACCAAATATTGCAATTTATAATACATTAACAATTACCTACATTAATATTTTCCGACATTTGGCAATCAAGAGGGGGACTGAAACACCCTTTTAGGGGCCGGAACCCTTTTGCAGAATCAGGAGCTCCAATGTAATATTGGAAGAAATATTCAAAGCCGAAGAAAAGAGAAGATCTGATCATTGGAAAGATCTAGTATAGGCATTGGACAATCAAAGATTCTTCTTCTGTCACCCCAATATACAAACATTGGCAATCATTTTTGAAACCGGTTCTGCTTCTACTTAGATTTCTTTATCTTGCCGACAAATTGTGAAACAGTGCAAACTAATTGTACTCACAACTATACTTCTATCTATTTAATTATTAAAAATAACGTTAGAGTACTGCTGACATTTCCGACGAACAGGACACCTTATCACTATAAACTTATAATCTGAAAGTGGTAAACTAAGAGCGGCCATACTTTATATCAATGTCAGGCATATAACAAACTATATTGTTTAAATTTTGGAACAAAGTTCTTTCACATGGCTTACAGTAGAGAGAACTGGCAGAAATCATCAACGAATAAGCACTCAGCCTCATCCAAGCAACCACTCCTTCCTTTCTCACTATCTCTATATTTTCTAACGTTGTATGTGTAAGTGTAATGCCTAATGATGTTTACAATTGTGAGTGATGGTATGTTTCTCTTACACTAATCACTTTTCTCACATTATTACGATTTAATCCTTCAGTGATGACATCTGTATGATAGACTGATAGTGTAGTCAATCCTAGAAATTGCGCTACAAGAATTTTCAAACATTGAAAGTATTTAAAAAAAAATTTAAACGTTTTCCTTGGAGAAAGTCGGGAGTACCTACCTACTGAGCCAGAATAGGAGAACAATCAGACAATCAGGATCCTTGTTGGGCTCCTGACATTGTAAGCTTAAAACACATGAATAACAACAGATTGGCAGACATATAACAATATCATGACCCTAATTATAAAACCACCTAACTCCATGTTTTACCTAAAACGGCATTTTAGTGCCATTAGGCAAATTAAAAAATAATAATTCTTACAATTAGGGTGACAATATGCAGGTTTTGCCAAGATCAGGAAACCTCAGCCTTGTCTCTGCCTCAGCACACAAACTGTGCTACTGCGAATGCCTGACTGGGCTAAGGTTTTCAAAAATATGGGAGGAAAAATCACAACCTCTCCCAATATATGGAGGATCTGAGGTTTGGAATTAGAAGTCTAGTAAAAAGGACAGGTCTAGTTCTCTTTGTTCCTGAAATTAATTCGCAAAATCTTTTTACTATGGTCCACTAGGTTACATTCCAATAATGTACACCTCCTTACTTAATTGAGGTGTGAAACATTTTTGCATTGAATAGATCAACAATCCTGGTCCAATATTTTGTTTTACCTAATATTGCATACTAATATGTCCGTCGGCACGTTACTCTACTGAGGTTACTCCTAGCTATCAAAATTATGTCACACTAATGTGGAAACCTATTAAATGAGACCGGACTGGAAGGTCAAGTTTTAAATATTATTTTTAGCTTACCTTTTCTTAATTGTTTGAGATCATCTATTTGAGCCAGGTTGCACTTTACGACCGCACCAATTTCACTTTCAGCATTTAGAATTGTTTGCTGTAACTCAATTCGTATACTATCATCATCCTCTTCCTGTTTTATTGAATAGAATTCGTTTTCTATGACAGATTCTTCGATTTCAAGCTTATGCTCCTCAATGAAAATATCGTCTGTTTCTTGTTTCACTTCCATGTTTAGGTACAAATTATGAGTATTTTCTACATTCAATTAAACTGAATTCAATAAGTAAAATATGAAGTTTTCGTTCAAAATAATACTTCTACTTTGTCATTACAACAATGGTCTACACCAGTGTGAACACCTAGCCACTATCTACTGTCCAGCTATTCCATTTTTGTTTCATTTGTTTTTAAGTTTTTTCATCATACTTACCAGTGATGGGTATTAACCGGTTAATAATTTTGTTAACTCCGTCATTGGTTAATAACTAGTTATTAACTATCATTTTTAACCAAAAAAAATTGTTTATTGGATATTTGTGTTCTACACAATAGGTGTGTTCTTTTTGACTGAGATCTCAGTTAATTTCAGTTCATATCGGATATGTGCGCGTTCTTTTTGATTTACTCACTTCGAAGTGAGCTGAGATTTTTCCTCCCCCATCACCGATGCTGAATGTGATGTTAGGGGGTATCAGTTGGACTTGAGTCGGAAATAAAGTGGAGAGGATGAAGAATTATTCAGAATTATTTGATTTTGTTTACATATAAACACACATAACCTAATTTTCTTTCTCTCTTGCATTTATTATACTTTTTGTAGTCTCGGTAATTAAAGAATGTACCGTTGCTAATGGAGAGTCTTGTGAAGTTATAGGAAGCGTGTATATACCTGTAACCTTGAATGAGAAGACAAAAATTTTCGAAATGTTGGTTGTTCCGTCTTTACCTCATTCATTCATTCTAGGAGTTGATTTTTGGCGTAAGATGCGTGTTGTTCCTGATTTGTTTTCTGATCACTGGTCCTTTGGGAAGGACGAGGAGGTAAACCAACCGATAGTTAGTTCCATTAACTCCACGGATCATTTGACTGAGGCTCAGCGTCAAAGATTAAGGAAACTTGTAGAAAAAACGTTTTCAACTATGAGTGACAAACTTGGATGTACCTCGGTAGTGCAACATGAGGTTAAGAATAATCATCCTCCCATCAAGCAACATCACTATCCCGTAAGTCCTGCTATGCAAAAACATGTAAACCAGGAGCTTGAACAAATGTTAGCCGATGACGTAATCTAACCTTCAACTTCTCCCTGGGCGTCTGCACCTATTGTTTTGGTCCAGAAGCCGGACGGACGCTACAGGTTTTGCTTGAACTATAAAAAGTTGAACAAAGTAAGTCTACCAGACGCCTATCCTATACCGTTTATGGAGGCAACTCTGACAAAACTGCGAGACGCTAGATACCTAACTACTTTAGACATTAAAAGTGCTTACTGGCAGATACCATTAGCTGAAGCATCCAGACCACTGACTGCTTTTGTAGTTCCAACAAGAGGATTCTTTCAATGGAAACGAATGCCTTTTGGGTTGCACTCTGCAGCAGCCTACGTGGCAGCGATTTATTGATAAAGTTATCGGTTTTGATTTCGAGCAGTATGTTTTCGTGTACCTTGATGATGTCATCGTGTGTACCTCTACGTACACTTGGAAGTACTCGAAGAAGTTATATCCAGAATTGGAGAAGCAGGTATAACTCTTAATGCTACTAAATGTAACTTTTGTGTTCCGGAGCTTAAATATCTGGGGTACGTGGTCAACGCAAATGGGTTGATGGTTGACCCAGGGAAGGTCGAGGCAGTAGTTAAGATACAACCTCCTTCGAATACAAGCGAAGTTAGACGCTTCGTAGGACTAGCGTCATGGTACAGGCGTTTCGTTCCTAACTTCTCTTCCCTTTAACAGCACTTTTAAGGATAAATCAAGCGTTCATTTGGGACGAAAAATGCCAGCAAGCATTCGATTCTTTGAAAGAACAGTTAATATCAGCCCCGATATTAGTATATGTCCTAACTATGATTTACCTTTTTCGGTCCAAACTGATGCCAGTGACTATGGACTCGGTGCCGTTTTGACTCAGGTCTAGGATGGGAGCGAAAAGGTTATTTGTTACCTTAGCAGGTCTCTAACTAAGAAAGAGCGAAAATACACCGTTACCGAGAAGGAGTGTCTTGCCGTATTGTTCGCCATTGAAAGATTGAGAGCCTATATCGACGGTACTAGATTCACCGTTATTACAGACCACTACAGTCTGAAGTGGCTTTTTTCTATTAAAGACCCGGTGGGACGTATTGCAAGATGGGCACTTCGCCTTCAACAGTATAATTTTGAAATTATTCACAGAAAAGGGAAAGATATTATACTTAGACAAATGTTAAAGTCAAAGTCAATTGTCAATTGTCAATTGTCTCACAATAGATATTTTGTGCTTCTCACCTTCTCAGTTTTGAAATTTATTCAATCTCTAGCAAACGTATGTTTTTTAAACCTTATTAAATTCTAGCTTGGCATAAATAGTTGGGTTAAGTTTTTAATGTCCTAAAATTTCCTGACCTTGAATTTGTATAATACCGTATTATACGGGGTAAAATACAGTGTAAAATACAGGTAATATAAAATACCGTATTTTTACATCTCTAAACACCACCCTAATGTGACACCGCCTTAACGTGATGTGAAGGACAATCGAGTGAGTGACAATCGACAAGATACGATGACTTTTCATTCTTATTATTATTCTTATTCCGCTGACACGCAAGTTACATTTCAATAGGACAATGGGTACCATTCATCTTAGCGGTCACATCTAGAACATTCATAGTGCAGTGTCAGCAAGATTCGAGGACAATCAAAGTTTATAAATAAGATAGGAGAGTAATTAATATTCATTCTGGCATAAGTTATTTCATAATCATAGTTGTATCATAAATATTTTATTTAATCTTTTTTACACTTATATTATATTAGTTTCATTGTATAAATATATTTAATATAATTTGTTTTTAAAAAAGCAAATTTCGAAAATTAAAATATAATTGGCGCAGTCAGTAGGATCGCGAAAGAGTCCTAGTAGTGGAAACTCGTCGTTTTTAAACGTTTGTTCGCGATTTGAACTTTTTCGAAAAATCAATATACAGTGCAATTTAAAACTAAGTGAAAAGAAGAAACTTTCCTGGACCACAGCAATTGAAGCTCATCATCCAGAATATAATACAGTCTCTACAGTTTACTGGACATGAAGTTGATCATCGCCTTTTTTCTGTGAGTACTTACTTATGTCAGAATCCTTTGCTCATAATCCTTCAAGTGAAATATCTGCAGAGTTTTTAGCAACCTTAATAGCTAATTTAAATTTAAGTGAAAATATTTCAAATTCTAATATAATAAATAACGAAACCGACAATACAATGGCAGTCCCACAATTTGATGTTAAGACTCTTTGTATTTTACCTCCTTTTGACGGAAAACCTAGTGAATTATATGATTTCATTAAAGTAGCTACAACTTTATTAAATCATTATTATGACAGAACAGCCGGTAACGAAAATTGCATTCAAAATATTTTGTTATTACACGGTATAGTTTCAAAAATTATTGGCAAAGCCAAAGAAGTTATTTCAATTTATGGTTATAATGATTGGGATGATTTAAAAACAATTTTAATACAAAATTTTGGTGATCAAAGAGATGAAAACTCCTTGACACGAGATTTAGTTAATTTAAGGCAAAATTTTAATGAACATCCGCAACAGTTTTATCATAGATGTCTTGAAATTTTGAATATAATATGTAATTATATAGATCTTCATAATCATGATCATCGTATAATAGAAAATAAAAAACAATTTTTCCAACAACAGGCTTTAACTACCTTTCTCGCAGGTCTAAAAGAACCTTTAGGTTCTACAATTAGAGCTATGAGACCCCCTACTTTAGCAACTGCTATACAATATATACAAGAAGAAAATAATATCCGTTATTTACAAAAAGGTAATAATTCTCCCCCACATCAGTCTTCGTCTAATAAAAGACATCAGTTTCCCATGAGACATCAACCTCAGTTTTCTCAGCCATCTACATCCTTTCAAAATAATTACAGACCACAGCAATGGCAAAATAATCAACAGAGACCATTTCCTCAAGGTCCAATTAATGTGAATCCTAGACAACCACCCCCACAACGATATTTTACAAATCAACAAGTTTTTGGTAAACCCCAAAAATCCCAAAACGAGTGGACAAATAAAAATTCACCTCAACAAAGACCCACACAAAATTCAAAACCTACTCCTATGAGTATTTCAAGTACTCTTCCTGTTCCTCGCCACCCTCCTACAAATAACTTTAACAGACAGATATCTCAGAGACAATCTCCTCAAAGAGCTTGGACTTCTGAAGAACTCTTTAATTTTGACCAAGACAATTACAATGCCAACACTGACATAAATGAAAATTATGAAAGTGAAGAAGATTATAATGAAAATTTTCAGTTGGATCCGAATCCAAAAACGAACAAATAACAGAAATTAACGCCCTTTGTGACAAAACAGAACTACCCTACATTGTTATCCAAAATCCCCCATTAAAACTTCTCATTGACACTGGTTCAACAAAATCATTCTTAAACCCTGATATTTGCTTTAAACATTTTGAAAATAATATTAAGCACGAACCATTTATAGTAAGTTCAGTTTTTCAAACTCATTCTCAAGAATATTCTGCTCAAATTCCAAGTTTTAAAGAATTCAACAATAATGAAATTTTGCAATTTGGACTTTTCAAATTCCACAAGATTTTTGACGGACTTATAGGTTTAGATAACCTTAAACTTTTAAAAGCACATATAGATTTTTCAAATTCAAAACTAATAACTGAAAATTCAATTTTACCTATCAAATACTACCAACCAGATAAAACTCAATTTTATTTTATTCAGCTAGATCCTCATTCAATAAATCCAATCCGTGTTCCTGTTAAAGAAAATAAAGGTACAATATTTTTACCTAGTCAAAAAATAAATAATGCATATTTAAGAGAAACCCTAACCGAAGCACATAATGGTATGGCTTGGGTCGAATTAATTAATAACAGTAGTGAAACAATTTCAATGACTTTAACTAATCCCTTAAAAAGTAACGCCATAAATTTAAGAGAATATCATCTATATACTGCTGACGTTATACCAATTCAATCCCCGAACACAGACGAACAAATAGACATTAAAAATCTCATTCGAACTGACCACATGAACTTTGAAGAAAAAGAAAAAATAACACAATTATGTAGAAAATTTTCAGACGTATTTCATAGACAGATACACCCTTGACATTTACAAATAAAATAAAACACCAAATAAGAACAACTGACGAAATACCAGTACATACAAAGTCATATAGATACCCTCACTTACATAAAGAAGAAGTACAGAGACAAATTGGATCAATGTTAGACCAAGGTATAATAAGACATAGTCAATCACCCTGGTCATCACCAATTTGGATAGTTCCCAAAAAACCAGACGCCTCAGGTAAAATTAAATGGAGAATTGTAGTCGATTATAGAAAAGTAAACGAAAAAACAATAGACGATAAATACCCTATTCCAAATATATCTGATTTACTTGACAAATTAGGCAGATGTCAATATTTTACGACACTTGACCTAGCTAGCGGGTTTCATCAGATTGAAATGGCCGAAGAAGACATTCCAAAAACGGCATTTTCAGTAGAACATGGTCATTATGAACATGTCCGAATGCCGTTCGGTTTGAAAAATAGTCCATCCACATTTCAAAGAGTGATGGATAATATTTTAAGAGGACTACAAGGAAATATATGCCTCGTATATATGGACGATATAATAATATATTCAACTTCATTACAAGAACATCTAGTCAATTTAAGCAAAGTATTTCAAAGACTTCGAGATTCAAACTTAAAAATACAATTAGACAAATCAGAATTTTTGAAAAAAAGAAGTAGCCTTCCTTGGACACATAATAACCCCAGACGGAATAAGACCAAACCCCGACAAAATTAAAGCAATTAAGAATTATCCAATACCAAAGACAACTAAAGGAATAAAAGGATTTTTAGGACTCCTCGGTTATTATAGAAAATTTATTAAAGATTTTGCACGTATTACAAAACCATTAACTGTTTGCTTAAAAAAGAATGCAAAAATTGAACACACTTCTAAATTTATCGAGTGTTTCGAAACTTGTAAAAATCTTTTAATTAATGAACCGTTATTACAATACCCAGATTTTGAAAAACCCTTTAATTTAACAACTGATGCAAGTAATTTTGCAATTGGTGCAATACTTTCCCAAGGACCCATAGGTAATGATAAACCCATCGCATTTGCTTCTAGAACATTAAATGATTCAGAACAAAATTACTCTACTATAGAAAAAGAAATGTTAGCTATAGTATGGGCCGTAAAATATTTCAGACCTTATTTATTTGGTAGAAAATTTAAAATTTTATCAGATCACAAACCCTTACAATGGTTATTTAGTTTAAAAGAACCCAACTCAAAACTTATACGATGGAGATTAAAATTAGAAGAATATGACTACGACATTGTCTACAAAAAAGGAAAATCTAACACAAACGCTGACGCCCTTTCCAGAGTGGAAATACATACCAAAGAAATATTCGACTTAGACAAATATGTTGAAGAAGAATGCAGAAGATTAGAAGACCCGGACGATGAAAATGCTTCCCTATACAATAATCCTCCCGAAGAAAGATTATTTGAAGATCTACTAGAATTAGCGAGTCCAATCCAACCAAATCAAGAAATCAACCCAGAAGAAAATCAAGAAATCAACCCAGAAGAAAATCAAGAAATCAACCCGGAAGAAAATCAAGAAATCAATCCAGAAGAAAACCAGCAACAAAACGATCAAAGAGAAATCTCTGATAACGAAACAATCCATAGCAGCCAAGAAAATCCTATTCTAGAAATTCCTATATCCACAAAACCCTTGAACTATTATAAAAATCAAATAATATTAGATTTTGTTTATTATCAACCAAATAAACCTGTAATAAAAGAAATTTTTCCAGGTAGAAAAAGAATTCAAGCTCAAATAGGCTTGGACGATATAGAAAACAATACTATAACATTTTTCAAAGAATTTATAGACCCCAAAGTAAAACATGCTATACAATTTTCACCCGATACTTATTACGAATCCACTTGTGCTCTATTGCAACGCACTTTCAAAAATAATGCTTATGATCTTGTCAAATGTTCCACAATTCTTACAGACGTTACGGACAAAAATGACATAAGTGACATTTTAAAAAAATTACCATCAAGGAAAGACAAATCATCGAGGTATTAACGAAACAGAACAACAAATTCGGAAAATATATTTTTGGCCTTCTTTAAAAATCGATATTGAAGAATATATAGACTTATGTGAAAATTGTCAGATTAATAAATATGACAGACATGCCGCGAAACCAAAATTTATGCTAACTCCAACTCCAACAAAACCCCTCGAAATTTTACATATTGACACATTTCAAGCAAATGGACAGAAATTTCTAACTTTAATTGACGCTTTTTCTAAATATGGACAAGCATACCCTATAGACGGAGCTACAGCAATAAATGTTGTTAAGACACTTCTTTTATTTATAACTCACCACGGTATACCACATATGATAGTATCTGACAGTGGCACAGAATTTAAAAATGGACTTGTAAAAGAATTTGTAGACACACACAAAATATTAATTCATTATGCAACCCCCGATAACCCCAGTTCAAATGGTATGATTGAACGATTCCATTCTACACTAATCGAACATTTAAGAACCCTAAGACAAAAATATAAAAATTCCTTTGATATTCGAGAACATATGCCTTATGCTATTTTAGCTTACAATAGTTCAATTCACAGTACAACTAAGCGAAAACCTATCGAAATCCTAAACGGACATTTAGACACCCAAGATCCTTTTGACATAGACATTAATAGAACATTAATAAATAATTATACAGAACAACACCGTGAAAAAACTAAATTAATGTATGACCAACTAAGACACAAAATTACTCAAAGAAAAGAAAAAGTTATTCAAACTAGAAACGAAAACAGAGATCCCCAATTAATTACGAACCGAGTACTAAAATATTTACCAAAACTACTGAGAAAAGAAACAAATTACTTCCCCGATTTGCACCAAAAACAGTCAAATCCAACAATAAAGTAACAATTACAACAGTACATAAAAAGAATGTCAAACATAAAACGAATTCTAACAGACAAAATTCCTTACAGGTTATCAACGACAACATGTCAGGAAATAAAAATCCAGAACCTGGAAGACAACCCCGGTATACTACCCCTGAACCTGGGCCCAGCCAAGGTCCAAATTAGTCAACATGACTTTATTCATTATTATAACTTAACCCCTATAGCATTAGAATTAGATACTTTAGAATATTACTATAAAAATATTACTAATACTATTTTTAAGTCACAAAATACAACTTTGCATTGGAATAGCCTAGAAAATTTAGATAATGGAATTAATTATCAATTACAATTAGCACAACGAAAATTCCAAACCCTTTATCCTTCACATAGAATCAAACGAGGTTTGATTAACGGCCTCGGAAGTATAATAAAAGCAATTTCTGGAAACCTTGATCAGGCAGACGCTGAAAGGTATGATAAAGCCATAGAGTCTCTCCAAAATAATCAAAAAAATATTATTTCAAAAGCAAATCAACAAATTTCATTAACTTCACATTTAATTGATAACTATAATAAAACTATTACTTCATTAACTAATAATCAAAAATCAATAGCTAAAGAAATAGAAAAATTAAGTACGGTCCTGGACAAATTAGTATTTGAATTTGATAAGTTTATCTACATTCAAAATACCTTGAATCAACTAAATCTTTCTTTGCAATTAATTATCCAACTGTTAACTGATTTAGAGAACGCTATCACTTTCGCTCGAATCAGTACCTTACACAATAGTATTATTAAGGTAGATGAAATAAAAATAATTATTAATAAAATGCTTCAGCATTATAACCCAAAACAAATATTATACATTGACAATGAACATTTACTAAAATATTATGACGCTATTTCAATCGACGCTTATTTTTCAAATTTTATGGTTGTATTTATTCTGCATTTTCCAATCCTTCATCCCGAATCCTTTAATCATTACCACCTATATTCAATACCTACAAAAAATTTGACCACAATTATACCCCCTCTACCTTATCTGACAATAAGTAAGGAACTTTTCCAATATTCTAATAAAGCTTGCAAGAAGTTAGACATTACTTATCTATGTCAAAAAGTTTCTCTACAACTTCATAGCAAATATCCAGACTGTATCAGCCAAATCCTTCAAGTCTCCGAAGAAGAAGCCATTTGCCTTTATGTTCCAGTTTCAATCCATGATGTACTAATAGAAGCGATGACAACCTCTCATTATATTGGCATCTTTCCGTCATCAACGAAAATTTCAACTCAGTGTTCAACTAGCAACATTCAAGTTCTACATGGTGTTTATCTAATTGAAGTTCCCCTAGGATGTGAATTTAGCACTCCCTACGAAAACTACTTCAATTCCAAAGAAATAACAATAGAAGAACCACTCACTCTTCCAAAAATTCAAACAATTGTTCAGTATTCCTCTACAAAAACCAAAACAATTGTGGTGTATCCACTTAACTTAAACATCGTGCACTAATAAAACTCACGTGTTTTATATATACTTTAATAATTATGTTTTAAGCGGTTTTACATCATATTCACTTACTTAACTATCATACTAGTATTATATATATATATCGAGTCACCGTGGCATAGTGGACGGAGGTTGAGAGCAGACTGTCTTCACTACGTTTCAATGAGCCTGTGCTCCTTGACTTGACACCGTTGCCAACCTTCTAATATGTCCGATATTACACCCCCCTTTGTTAGCCTAACTCCTGTGAGTGCATTTTTAATATTATGCTTCAATATACCTACAGTATGATTACGATTTACTATGTTTGTACAATATAAATTATCTCTACTTACAATAGGTACAGTGAAACATTCAATAATCATTTTAGAAAACAATATTCAAAAATTTTTTTTTTCTACCAATCACTTAAATTTGTATTATTTTTAAAAGTAATATTAATACTTAAGCTCTCTCCGCCATTCCACTCTGTCATTCCTTTAAAAATACATACATGTATACATACAATACAAATACAAATTTAAAACGTTATTTGTGACCATTCACATATATAAAAAAAAATATTTTAACCATAAGTACATATTTCAGTCGATTTCTAATGCATAATCTTTAAATTTTGCTGGTGTTTTTGTAGTTCTTGAACTACGTCGTACAACCTTCTCTAAATCACAATGTTTTGCAACATTTGTCCTACTTCCGGTTTCCGATGATTCCGAGGGTTGGCATGGATCAGTCGTAATGAATGGTTCTGTCTGTTGTGGTTTGGAATGTTCAGTTCGGATTGGTGGTTCAGCTGAGTTGTTAATTGTAATATGATCTTGCCCTACTGCTTCATCTGTAAAAACAAATTCATCATTATTTACAACTTCATAACTGTCTGACGTATGTTTTGCCGGTTCAGGCATATTTTCCCAACAATACCGTTTCATAGTGTTTTGTTTGTTTCTTACATCCGTATTTCGTTTTACCTGACCCTGTTCTTTCTCTCTCTCTCTTCTATGTATCTGGTTCGCATGTCTTTTCCATAGTCTCTTATCTTCTAGTCTGCACAGATATGTCGTTTTGCCTATTACCTTTTCAATGACTGCTTTAGTCCAACTCCTTTGGTTAGGATTACCATAATCTGCGACTGCTACCGTTTCTCCTATTTCAAATTCTCTCTTTTTTCCTTTAAAATACTTAATCTGTCGCTCTTGAGCTTTCTGATGATTGTTTTCTGCTCCAGTTTCCTCTTCTTCCCTACTTACTCTCCATCCTATGGACTCTTTCAGTATGGTTGCTCTATTTCTGAGTTGTCTACCCATCATCAGCTTGGCTGGTGTTTCTTTCGTTACTATATGCGGTGTTGTCCTATATGAAAATAGAAATTCTGAAATTATCAAATCAATACTCTTACCCTTGTTTCTTATATCAATTGCTCTGGCTTTGACATTGTTTTTGAAAGTTTTTACGATGTTTTCTGCTGCTCCATTCGACTGTGGATGACCCGGGGGTGACGTAATATGTCGAATGTTATTTCTTTTGAAAAATTCTTGCATCGTTTCTGCTGTAAATTGTGTGCCGTTGTCCGTTACTATCGTTTTAGGAATGCCAAATCTGGCGAATGTCCTCTTAATTTTCTCTTCCGTTTCTTTTGCTGTTATATGGCTCATAATGTGTGCTTCTGGCCATTTGCTATATGCGTCCACTATTATTAATACCATTTTACCTCTTATAGGTCCCAGAAAGTCCATGCTCACTCGTGTCCAAGGCTCGGTTTCAACATCCCATGGTGTTAGTATTGCTCTTGGTGGAGCTGGCTTGTTTTCCATACAGCACATACACTTTCTACATGTTTCTTCGATCTGTTGGTCTATTTTAGGCCAATAAACATACGATCTTGCTATACTTTTTGTCTTTACCATTCCGAAATGGTGTTGGTGAAGCTCATCCAGCATTTTTCTTTGGAGTGACTTCGGAATAACTATTCTATGTCCCCAAACTAAAATTCCTTTGTCCACTATTATCTCGTGCTTCCTGTGATAGTATGGTTTCGTTTCTTCTGACATCTCTGGCCATTTTTCTTCTCGTATATATTTCATTACATTTTTCAAAATAATATCCTTTTTGGTTTCTCGTCTTATTTCTTCAATACTGATCGTTTGTTCCTTAAGTGTACTTACAAAATTCACATAGTTACCTAAACCTTGAAATTCATCTGTAATGTAATTAATATTTAAAGGTGCTCTACTCAAATAATCAGCTACAATATTATTTTTCCCTTTTATATACTCAATATCATAATTAAAACTTGATAAAAATGCTGCCCAACGTTGCATACGGCTGGCATGCATTTGTGGTATACCTTTCTCAGGGTGAAATAAGGATATTAATGGTTTATGATCTGTTCTAATTTTAAATTTTTTTCCATATAAATATTGGTAAAATTTAATTAAACCCCAGTAAATGCTTAAACTTTCTAAATGAATTATTGGGTAATTTTTTTCGCTCGGTTGCAGAGTTCTAGAAACACAAGTTATTATTCTCTCAGTTTTATCTGGCATCTCGTGTGCTAATACTGCTGAAATCCCTAACTTACTAGCATCACAAGTTAATACAATTGGCAAATTTGGATTAAAATGGGTTAGTACTAGTTTTGATGACAATATCTCTTTAATTTTTAAAAATGCATCATTGCATTGTTCATCCCACTCCCATTTAGTGTTTTTATTTAATAAATTATAAATTGGTTTTAGTATCATTGATGCGTTTGGTATAAATTTTGAATAATAATTTACCATTCCCAGGAAAGATCTCACTTCTGTTAGATTTTCTGGTCTGGGTGCCTCTTTAATTGCTTGTATTTTCTTTTCGCTTGTCTTCAATCCATCACTTCCAATCACATGACCCAAATATTCAACTTCTGACTTGAAAAATTCACATTTATCCAATTTTACGGTTAGTCCAGCTTTCTTTAGCTGTTCTAGTACTAAGATCAATGTCTTCAGATGTTCTTCTTCATTTTCACCTGTTAGAATAATATCATCTAAATAACACACACATGATGGTATCTCTTTTAACAGTTGCTCCAAATGCCTCTGGAATATAAAACTAGCAACTTTAATTCCAAATGGAAGTCTGTTAACCGTGTACAATCCTTGATGGGTACTCCACGTTAAAATTTTACTCGATTCTAAATCTACTTCAAATTGATTATAAGCTCTACACAAATCCAATTTGGTATAATATTTTCCTTTATGAAGCTTAGAGAAAATTTCTTCAGCTCTTGGTAAAGGATACTCCATATTCTCTAGGTATTTATTTACAGTTACGCTGTAATCTCCACACAATCTTACTGTACCGTCTTCTTTTAAAACTGGAACTAAAGGTGTAGCCCACTCTGATGTTTCAGTCTTAGATATAATTCCTTCCTTTTCTAACCTTTCTAATTCTTCTGTAACGCCTTGCTTGAATGCAAGAGGTACTGGACGTGCTTTACGAAATATTGGCATAACATTATCTTTAATATATATTTTAATTTTATCTAAAGTAAACTTACCGATTTTTTTGCTAAAAACTTCTGGAAATCTAGAAACAATATCATTTATCCTTTTATTTACATAATCCAGCTGATTAACCACTCCGAACTGAATTCCAAATGCTTCTAACCAATCCATCCCCAGAATCTTCGGACCGCCGTTAGCTATAACATACAATTTAATTTGTCTTATTTTGTCTTTATATTTAACATTAACATTTATATAACCTAATGGTGCAAAAGTACTATTATTGTAACTTTTTAAAACAATTTCGGCTTCCTTTAATTTAAAATGTCTAAAATAGTTATTAAAATGATCTGCATTTATCGCTGATATCACACTACCGCTATCTATTTGAAACAGATGCTCTGTATTTTCTATTAAAACTTTGACAATAAATTTTTTATCAACATTATTGATATTAAAATTTTCAAATTCTGATGGACAATCACTATACACATTAAAATTTTTGTCTGCTTCCTCCGTTTGATTGTTTTGTTCCGTGTACCAACAATCTCGGCAGTTATTTTGGTTATTTTCGGTATTTGAAAAATCTACATAGTTAAAATTTCTATTTGCACATGCTTTAGCAAGATGTCCTTTTCTTTTACACTTAGAACAATAAAAATTTACATACCGACAAACTCCTTTATGATAATTATTACAAACTTTACATTTTATCATCTCGTAATTTTGTTTTCCTTCCGCCATGTTGACATTTCTTTCAGTTGTCATCCTTCTGCGTGGAAGTGTAGCTAAATTCGTCGACGTCTGTCTATCCGTGCGCTGTCTTGAACTGTTTTGTGAATCTGCGCCTTGCCATCGGCGTTGTGGTTGGTCAAAATTTTGTCGTTGCCGCGCGCCTTGATTTGAAACTCCTCTTGTTGCTTGATATTTTTGATTCGATGACCTTGTAGTGTCTTTTACAAAGTTCATGTTCACTTCTCTATCGATGCTATCGTTTTCCTTTTTTATGGCCAATTCCACTAGTTTTTTTAGATCTGCGGTTTCCTCCTCCTCGCATAGTCTGTCTAATATCGGGCCGTTTCTCATCCCGGATATGAATTTTTCTCTCAAAAGCAATTGTAAATCATTTCCAAACTTACAGTTTACAGATAGGCTTCTTATTCTAGCATTCCATTCTGCCATCGTTTCTTCACGTGTTTGTTGAGCTAGGTGAAATTTCCTTCGCTCTCGCCATACAACTGTTCTTGGACAATACTGTTGACTTAATAAATCTGTTAATTGCTTGAATGTTTTTGAATTTGGTGGATCTGGGTGACACAGGTCTCGTAAAAGTTTATAAATTTCGCTAGGAATATTACTTAATAACGTAGCTACTTTATTTTCTTCCTTCGTACCGTTTGCTTTAAAATATTCTGATAATTGCTCACTGTATATGATCCAATCGTCAGTTTCACTGTTAAATTGATGGAACACGATGCCGGTTGATGCCATCTTTTTTTTTTTTTCTTTTCTTCTTATATTTCTTTTATCCTCGTCGCCATTTTGTGGTGTATCCACTTAACTTAAACATCGTGCACTAATAAAACTCACGTGTTTTATATATACTTTAATAATTATGTTTTAAGCGGTTTTACATCATCTTCACTTACTTAACTATCATACTAGTATTATATATATATATCGAGTCACCGTGGCATAGTGGACGGAGGTTGAGAGCAGACTGTCTTCACTACGTTTCAATGAGCCTGTGCTCCTTGACTTGACACCGTTGCCAACCTTCTAATATGTCCGATATTACAACAATCAAATTAGAAAAAATTCATCTAGACGAACTACAACGCATTCATCAAGAACAACAGCTTCTACAACCATTTTCTTATGAAGACAGCTCTTTCAACATCACTTACTTTTGGACGACCCCTGTATTCATTATTATAATAATTTGTATATGTATAATAATCTATAAATATCGAAAACACTTTAAAGGAAGCAAGAAACAAATCAAGAAAGAAGAACAAGAAGTTCCATCAACAAGCACTCAAAATTCATCAGTTTTATTCGTCCCTTATAAAACTTCCTCAGGGGATGGACAAGTTACATTTCAATAGGACAATGGGTACCATTCATCTTAGCGGTCACATCTAGAACATTCATAGTGCAGTGTCAGCAAGATTCGAGGACAATCAAAGTTTATAAATAAGATAGGAGAGTAATTAATATTCATTCTGGCATAAGTTATTTCATAATCATAGTTGTATCATAAATATTTTATTTAATCTTTTTTACACTTATATTATATTAGTTTCATTGTATAAATATATTTAATATAATTTGTTTTTAAAAAAGCAAATTTCGAAAATTAAAATATAATTCGCATGTATTTTATTTGCCATGTGCAAAGTATCACAATTTGTTCAGTGAAATATAGTAATAACCATCAACTAATTTGCTGAAAGTGCTGTACAAAATAAAAACCTATTGGAATACCCACATCTCTCCCGATCCCTTTATTCCTACGCGACCCAAATCAAGCCACATTATAGTAATACATGCCGAATTATCTAACAATGATGCGCCGCTGGTGAAAACTGTCTTATTGATTTGATTCGGATGCTTATGAGTTATGACGTAACGAGAAACATTCGTGACTTTTACTATACACATTTTATCAACAACACACTTAAGGTACATTTACATTCAATTACGCGCGGGCTTAAGTTTGAAATTTGCCCGCTTGACATATTATGGCGTCTCCATGTATCCATTTACATTGAAAATTTTACTTTTGCTTTAACTTGAGCGGGCTTGTTCTTCCGCTTGACAATGCAAGCAACAAGACCCATATAGACTTAAACATTATATATTATTTCTCCATGGTACCATACTTCTAGTAGGTACGGTTTCGCAAATCGAAAACGTCAGTACCCATATTAGGTATACACCATAGCATAGTATATACAGATTGCGTAAATTACATCCGAACCGTCCGGATTACACAAGTACGACAGAAAAACAGCTGAAAGAGAGAGAAAGAATAATTATGCGCGGTCATGAATGCGTGTACTTTGTTTCACCTTAGGGGTGTATTCTTATTTCCCGAGACTGGCCGAATGCTCATTGCCCCCCTATTTTAACCACTGTTGTCAGAAGCGCATATTAATTTGTGTTAATGTGTGTTGTATTTTTGTCTCGTTATCGTTGACTTTTTTTCGAGGGTGAAAATACAGCACGTTTGTGCCAGGATTACGCCAAAAAATCTTAGAGATATGAGATCAAATCTTTATCACAGATTTGGTTATTGTCTGGCACAGGAAGGTGGTTTATTTGAGCACTTAATTCATTAAAATTATGTTTACCTTTAGAATGGATTTTTTTTAAATTTTTTCAGGAAGTTTATATTTTATGTTTAGAATAGGATTGTATTTTTTTATTTCTTTAACACCCTCACTCCTTCCATGTTGGGAGCATACTGAATACCACCAACTAGTGAATTCTCTCTGTAAAGGACCATTCGGCCAGTCTCGAGAAATAAGTATACACCCCTAAGATGAAACAAAGTGATGACCGCGCACAATTATTCTTTCTCTCTCTTTCATATATCCTTGTCGTACTTGTGTAATCCGAGGCCAGGGTTCCAAAGTAATTTACGCAATCTGTATGTGGTATAACAAGGAAAAAAGTCTAACGATGAAATAAAACAATTTAATTTGTTTAAATCCTCATTATATTTGAACTAAGTTCAATATACAATTCGTGACGCGTTTCGCTAACACAGTAGCTTTCTCAAACGAGTAATTGTATATTGAACTTAGTTCAAATGTAATGAAGGTTTAAACAAATTAAATTGTTTTATTTCATCGTTAAGTGTATGGATCTTCATCAAGTAAAAGCCTCATCTATTCAAAAAACGTCTAATATAAAAATGATTACACAGGTCTATATTATGAAATTAATGTTCTAAAATGTTTTGCTTCAATCAACGTATTTTTGGAAGAGGAATAAATTTGGTCGGTGAACTTGAGCCTTAAGTTCGTTTTTCCTTTTGGTCGGGGTGTTTATTCAGAAAATGCAAATTGATCTATCATCACTCATAAACAAGTAACGTTTTTAAACAAATTCGACATTTTTTCATCAGTGGTAAGAAGACATATGTTTATTGAAAGTGCCTTGCTGTTTAAAAGTTTTTAAGCAAATTTTACATTTGTAAGATTTTTCTCTGAATGACAAAGCATATTATGTTGTTTGAAATTACTTTTTCGACCAAAAGATTTTGAACACATTTCACAGTGGAATGGTTTTTCACCTGAGTGATAAATCATGTGATCCTTTAAATCACCTTTTCGACTAAAATATTTTGAACAAATTTCACAGTTGAATGGTTTTTCACCTGAGTGACAAATCATGTGATTCTTTAATCCATTTTTTCGACTAAAAGATTTTGAACAAATTTCACAGTTGAATGGTTTTTCACCTGAGTGACAAATCATGTGATCCTTTAAATCACCTTTTCGACTAAAAGATTTTGAACAAATTTCACAGTGGAATGGTTTTTCACCTGAGTGATAAATCATGTGATTCTTTAATACATCTTTTCGACTATAAGATATTGAACAAATTTCACAGTTGAATGGTTTTTCACCTGAGTGACAAATCATGTGATTCTTTAGATCTCTCATTCGTCTAAAAGATTTTGAACAAATTTCACAGTTAAATGGTTTTTCACCCGAGTGACAAATCAAATGCTCCTTTAATCGACTTTTTCGACTAAAAGATTTTGAACAAACTTCGCATTTGAATGATTTTTCGTCTGAGTGACCTCCAGGTAAGAGCAGAGGCTTCATATGGTTCCATGTTACAGGATTGCCTGTAAATAATAATACATCATTACTCAGGGTGTTTCAAAATGAATTGTATGGATGACAGTGATGAGCTGATTATAATGTAAGTAATAGATAACTTTATTAATTAGGAAACCCTATTAATATACATATAAAATTTACATTGTTTAACTGTTATACAAATAAAATATAAAATGACAAATATTATGCTAAGCATATAGAATATACTTAATGTTTCACAATACCATAAAAATAAAAAATCATAGCAAGATGATGGTTATTAAAATATACATGAATTAACACACCAATGACAAATAATAATGCATAGTATAGCTTGAAGAAAATTAAATGGTACATGACTTATTATTTCTCAAGTTTACTTTTGAAACAAAATACAGTCTGACATTCTTTTATATTATTTGGCAAGTAGTTGATTGATCTCATAGTTTGCTGACAAGTAGTTCTGGAAATATATAGATCATTACCACTCCCAGTATTATAAGCAGGGATTAAAATTACGATTAAAATCATGATTTAAATCACTTGATTTTTAAAATTAAAATCATGATTTAAATCAATTTTTTTTCTTATTTTTATTCAGAACCAGATAACAACATAATAATATAAAAGTTTTCTCAAAAATCAAAAGAAGTATCTGCTTTTAGCAAAAACAACAAAAAATAAGTACAAAATTACAAATTCTTAAACTAAACGTAACACAAATTTTATTACTGTATATTTTCAGTCTATTCATTTTCACTTCACTTAACTAACCTAACTAGCGAAATGCGTGAAATTGTTGGGCAACGTTAATTTATAATTTATAGGTTGAGAAGGAATATTCTTGCAAAAAGTACAACAAACGCGTTCGTACCTCACTCGGCAGTACTCGGCACTGTTTAGTGAGTGTATAGGAGGACAGTTGAGCCGCAAATTGTATTATAATTTTTAGATTTATACATTAAAATAAATAACAAACAATAATTTTAAAGAATCAAAATGCTCAAATTTTATATTCAAATTTAAAAAATCAAATAAATCGTGATTTTTTTAAAAAAATCAGATTTTGCTCCACCCTGATTATAAGTATATAAATACTGTTTGTTAAAAGTAACATATTTTTGAAAACATTCTGTTGCAACATTGTTAACTATTTTGTCCACGACTATTTGAAAATTTTTCAAAATACATTAGGTTTGTTCCAACACACACATTGTAATCGTTCCTGAATCGTTATCGGTATCGTTCTTAGGGATTTGTTACGCAGGCGCCAAGTGTTTACCGTTCTAATAACGATTCCAAAATAAATAATGGTTGGAACGATTTGGTTACTGACTCGACATAAATCACTCGAAACGTTGAAATAAAAAAACATTATTGTGGTTTGATTCCCAAGAAAATAAGAAAAAAAATAACCCTACTCTTATGTTTATATGGTACATGTTGTTAAGTAAAAAACTGTTTATTTATAACAGATAGCGCAAACAAATATAAATAAGTTCGCTCCCACAAAATTCAACAAATACAAAAACAACAAATCAAGGCAACTAACCTAACTAGATATGGATATATGTACCGCGCAAGTCAGTTCCCTTGATACCTGCTTTCAGTAGGTTTGTTCCAGCACATCAAGAAACCGTTCTCGGAACGGTGACGCGCATGTGAAATAGCAGAAATGCGTTCCAACCACGAAATAACCGTTTAGTGAACGATAATTTTTTGTTCCAACCCTATCTGGTATCGTTATGGAACCGGTTCAAGAACGATGATTTCGATACTTCACTGAAAGAAAACTTGAATATATGAGGTTTGTTCCAACACACAAAATGTAATCGTTCCTGAATCGTTATCGGTATCGTTCTTAGGGATTTGTTACGCAGGCGCCAAGTGTTTACCGTTCTAATAACGATTCCAAAATAAATAATGGTTGGAACGATTTGGTTACTGACTCGACATAAAACACTGGAACGTATCAAACATAACCCTACTCTTATGTTTATATGGTACATGTTGTTAAGTAAAAAACTGTTTATTTATAACAGATAGCGCAAACAAATATAAATAAGTTCGCTCCCACAAAATTCGACAAATACAAAAACAACAAATCAAGGCAACTAACCTAACTAGCTATAGATATATGTACTGCGCAAGTCAGTTCCCTTGATACCTGCTTTCAGTGAAGTATCGAAATCATCGTTCTTGAACCGGTTCCATAACGATACCAGATAGGGTTGGAACAAAAATATTATCGTTCACTAAACGGTTCTCTCGTGGTTGGAACGCATTTTTGCTATTTCACATGCGCGTCACCGTTTCAAGAACGGTTTCTTGATGTGTTGGAACAAACCTATGGAAAGATGTCATGGAAGAAGAAGGTATGAAAATTAATGTGAATAAAACTAAAATATTGATAATAGGAGATCAGAACGTTAAAACCAATATAGATACAACTAAACAATGTCAAAATAGAGCAAGTAAAAGAATTTAAATAACTAGGAGCCATATTTGATGAAACAGGAAAACAAGATGCTGAAATAAATGAAAGAATCCAAAAAACAAAAGAAATTTCCAAACAAACCAAAATTAAAGTGTATAAAAGTATATACAGATCAGTATTAACAAAAATGGATGTGAATCGTGGACCCTCACAAAGCAACAAAAAAGTAAGATACAAGCTACAGAAATGAAATATCTCAGACGTTCGCTAGGAATATCTAGAAAAGACAAAATTAGAAACACTGAAATACGGGAAAAAGTAGGAGTACAACCAGTGTTAAAATTTATAGAACAACGACAACTTAGTTGGTGGGGACATGTTCAATGAATGAATAACACAAGACAAGTCAAAAAGGTATACGAGGCAAGGGTACAAATTAAAAGAAAAAGAGGTAGACCAAGACAAACATGGAATCAAGTATTGGGAAGCATATTACAATCAAGAGGTGAATCTTGGAACGAAGCAGTCACTCTCACGAAAGACAGAAAAAAATGGAGAAGTTTTATTTATAAGGACTGAAATTTAAACCCGACACGTTTGGTAAAAGGGTATATGATTATATTATTATATCAAGCTGTTGTATATATACGAGAAGATCGTTTATGTGCAGTTTTTTTTATCTATTATGTCAAAAGCAAAAGTGACGTTTTAAATAATTTCCACCATAAATAAATCTACAGTTATCAATTTACAAATTGCACAAATGTAACTGTAAACATAAATAATTAATTACTTATTAAATATGCAATCTGTTCAATAATATAAGAAGTAATTATTAGTAATTAGTAATTTTTTGTAATAAAGTATAGTGTTTTAGTTTGACAAAAAAATTTATATCTAAACAAGTAATTCATGGTCCTGGACAAAATATAGTATTCTACTCGCATATAACGGCTATTATTCACTCAGGTGTTTACGCACCATCGTGAATAATAGCCATCATTGTATGCTTGTTGAATAATATACTATTGAATACTACAACCATAGTGAAGTAATACAACCTATCTTGAACTGGAAACAAATTCAAACAATCCAGCATTCTCATGATTAGAGTCAAGTGATTTATTTTTAATACAATTCTCATGCCCATGTTCAGAAGTTTGTTTAAGTCTGTTCAACTTGTTAAGATTAAATAAGTATAATATAGAGGTACAATAATCAAAGTGGGGCTAAATATTGCTGTTGTATTATACTGTTATTTTCATATTTCTGTTGACAATTTTGAGATATACTTCAATTTTCTATTTGGACCCTTACTTTGTGGAATCTACACAGTTTTCTTTTCTGTTTCTAGTGTTTTCATCAAATAGTGGAATTAATTAGAAACAGAAAAGTAATTTTAGATACCTATACCTACAGCAGAAGTATAATTTTTTAAAAATCTTTCTTTGTATGTAATTGAGATGAGAATCAAAATTTAAACAATTACCTAACAGCAAACCTAAATATTTACAAGTTGAAATGATTTGAATTAGCTCATTATTAACATGAAGGAGACATAGATCTTTATCTATATTTCATAGAGTGAAGATCATGGCATGGGTTTTTAAGAAATTTAGTTTCAAATTTAAATACTCATTTACATCATTTAAGGTAGAATTCATTTTATCAATAGCTTTCTCCAAACTTTCTAGTATCACTAAAAATTAATAACGTATCATTGGCAAACAAATTAATAAAATCACATGCATAATTAATTCTAAATCTATTTAATATTATTGTCTGCACACTGAACGAATATGATTATTCATCAATTTAAATGGGTTTGAAAAGATATACCTGTTTTTGCCATTATTTATAATTTATAAACTATTTACAAGTGAGGTTAAAAAAGGTTCCCTTACCATAGCAATGTTTCTTACATTGTGTTTTAAGTAGGTATACATTGTTCACATACCTTTTCTTGATTGTTTGATATTTATTTCAGCCAAGTTGCATTTTATGTCGGAATCATCAACTGTTTCATCATCATTCTCCTGTTTTATTGAATCGAATTCGTTTTTTATGACAGTTTCATTCGGGACAACATCATGCTCTTCGATTTCAAGCTTATATTCTTCAATGAAAGTATCTACTGGTTCTTGTTTCACTTCCATAATAAGGTGAAAATTATAAATATTCAGTACTTATTTTCCTAACAATACAATAAATAAATTATTATACGTTTTCGTTGTAAGTTATCTCAGTTCACAGCACACCCCCTAGCAGTTTAACCACAGTATAAAATTGTTATACTGTGGTTTAACTCTTATATGCAATTTGTATCCAAGTTATAGTATCGACCACACCCGCTTGAGGGAGCATCTGTAGCGTGATTTTGCAGTATCGGAGGGAACGTGAACTGTCATCACAAACTTTGAATTCAACTATCATTAGTATCATTTCTCACATGGAGCTTCATGATTTCTCATTTCATTCTGTAAACGTTTTAGTTTTGAATTTTCTTTCGCCTGTGCTTTTTTCGTTGATTATCGTTAATTGATTAATTACCATTAAAATTTGTGAAAGTTTCCTCTAGTTTAGTATTTTTAGTGAATTTAGTGATTTAGTTCAGTATTTTATTGTATATGAACTTTTCATTTTAATTGTTTACTGTACCTACTATAAAGTGTGAGTATTCTATATTGTGTGTTAATATTTAAATGTAAACAATTACTTTGTAATTATATAGCATATAGTGTAGCATACAATATCGTGCTTTAATATTTTACTTTTTTTAGTATAAATGTATAATATAAACATGGCATCTCGTAAAAAAACGTGTTGTTAGTTGTTCCGATAAAACAAGTAAGAGGCATCGTTTCTCCAAGGATCCGGACTTATTCAATATTTGGATGCATGGAGAATAATATACCTAAACAATCCTGTTTTAAAGGAGAAAACTCCAAAACAGCTATAGACATGATGACTGATTTTCAAAAACTGCTCCACGATGTTTTCACATATATACTTTATCTACCATTAATGTTATTTCTCTGAGAAAAAAAGTTTTTAAAGGAGAAATTTACCTTTTAAAGAATAGTAATGGCGTCTGTCTGTGACATCATCAATTCGTAAATACCATTTATAAGTGATCTGTGTCATTCTTAGAACATAAAACAGACTGTTTTATGTCATTGGTAAAATCGTCAAACTTCAAACATACTTGACAGCTTGCAGGTTAGAAGTTTATTTTGATACATAATTTGATCACGCAAACAAAGGAAATTCAAAACAGAACAGTAGTTCGGACCATAGATAGTTCGTACTTATCTATGGTTCGGACGAAAGACAAAATATCAAGGTCAAATTTGCGAAAGTACGACGTCACTCTTTTTTGATTGGCGTTTGAGCTAAGATGGCGGATTGTTAAATTTTGTGCTTTTATTTTTACTAAAATATTGGTCATCACATCTGTAACATAAAAATGGGTAATTTTTTTAGAATCTCTGCATCATATATAATTATGTCAAATCAATATTTTAGTGATTCTTAGTGACTGTCATCATGCCTATTATAGAGTGTGCCATCAGCATTTTGACCAGCAGTTTCATAACTCAGGATTTCAGAAAGAGTTGAAACCAGGTGCATATCCAACTTTACTTTTATCTGGTAAGTAGATATACAAATTCAAGTTACTTTGTAAGTTGATAAAATGATTTGATTTCAGACACTTCAGTTATTCTACCATCATCCACAATGGTGTCTTCAGAAACCATGCAGAAGCTCCATCTACATCTATAGATTTCGAAAAAGATTTGACAAGAAGTTAATTTTTCAAAACCTGTATTTGCATAAAAGTTTCATTGCATTCAGCTAGTTAATTTCTTACTTATCACTTGAAAAAATTTAATTGGTACTAAGTGGCTGAAAGTAGAAAGACACAATAATTCTATTACGTTATTTATATTTTTATGTTTCAGTTTCTTCAAAAAGATATATACTAAAAAAGTTCAATGTCACTCATCAAAAACAATTAAGTAACTCCTAATGAAAGACATGCATATACAAAGGTTGTGGCTTGGAGCAAGAAGACTGCCAAGTTGTTCAGAAAATTAGGAAATCTAACAGAAAATATAAAACTTGCTGAAAAATGTATTGCTTCAAAACATTTTTCAGCTATGATGAAAAATGTAAGTGATGATACCTATAATTTCATATTATCACAAATCAGAAACCAAAATATAAACCAAGAGGATGACAAAATTTTGGCTCTTTCTTTATTCAAAGCAAGTGGAAGATGATACCTATTGTCAAAGGTAATTCAATTAAAAGTAAATTATATTTTCTTCAAACTGGCAGGACTGTTAAGGAACAGGTAAAATAAAATGGGTTATTAAGACCTTCCTGGAAATATACTAAGATATGCAAACAATTAATGGCTGTTATGAGAAGCTTATAACTATAACTAAATTCTGAAAATTCACTAATGCCTTAATCCTACCAATTTAAAATGCTTGTACAAATAGACAAGATTATAAAAATATATTATTTTGAAACTAAAATTAAAATCTTGGAATCCAAGACTCAAACATTCTAAGAAATATAAAAGACAATCTGCTTATAGTAAATATTAGGTAAAATTAAATATTTAAAATATATCAGTGGATATTTTATAAAAAAATTAAAAAAACAATTAAAATGTAATGTATGCATAAAGAACTTAACTAAAGACAATAATACTGATGAGAATCAATTTATTGATGCTGATCAGTATGCTAATAGTACTTTACAAAGACCTGGTAAATGTTTCAGTTTTTTGGTGTGCCAGACTATGACATATACTTGTGCTATTTACATAAACTTCAATATTTTCAATTGTGTGAATAACAAAACATTTGGAGAAAAAGCCTGCAGGCTGATAATTAGATGCACCATCTATTTTTGGTGCAAACAAGTTAATAAAATAGCAGCAGGCAAAGAATCTAAATATGAAAAGTATTTAAATATGATGTGCAAGAATGCCTCCTACATTGACCCAATGAAAGTACAAGCCCATAAATCCTATCTAAATGGAATTAAGAGGAAAAAGTAAATTTTATTTTTTACATTTCTTGTTTATTTATTTATTTTTTAATGACTTTGGATTATTTTTTATCTTATTTATTTATATATTTTTTATGTACATTTGCCTATATATATTTATTTAATATAAAGTTGAACAACGTCGAAGTTTTCTTTAAAAACCAAGTTTCCAAAAATATTGAAATTTGTAATGTATACAGTGATGTCCATAAGATGTCTTACGTATGGGTAACCTATAAATATATGCTTTAAAAATGCATTTTAGAATTAAGAAATAATGTATTTTAGGATTTAACTCATTAAACTATATTTTACCTAGAAAATGAAATTATACTTATGGACCTCACTGTATATTCATCTTATTTCGTTTTTTGAAAAATAGACAGATTGTCGAATTCAGGATAGACACTCCCGTATTTTGTTTATTTCAAGTTGTATATATTTCATTTTTTGCAGTCATATGAATGTGAAAAAATATGTACAACTTGAAATAATTCGGGGCTATCCATCAAATATTTATCATTTAAATATCCCGCCCTCAGTTATTTCAAATTTCCCGCTCATTTAATTATTCAAATTTCCCGCTTTGTCACAGATTTCTAGTTCCGTGTTCTGTGCTCCATACACACTATCGCTCGCAACGTGCGGCGACTGTGGTCAGTACTAATATATTAGTTCCGAGAATTAGTATAGGAGTTAGCCTGCTAGAGGGTGTGCTGTGTACTGGAATCTAACCTATATGAAAACTGAAATTAAGAAATGTATCGGAAACGAAATAAACAAACTTACGTTATATACCTTGCGAGTATTAGTAAGAATTTGATATCAAATTCTCTGGTAAGTATAAAGATCTATTCTATATAATACAACCTATAAAAAACTCTTATCTATGCACTTCAAATCACTTTGAATATACTACAAGACTTAACCTTTCATAAGACCAAACCATAAATAATATTTATACTTTTTCTTTCAGCATCTGGATACTGGAACCTCGTTCAAATTAATCTATGCGATTAATATATCTGGTACAAATATGCACAATGCAAATAATATTTGATTAAGTGGTTATCTCACCAATTCAGAAGACTCGAAGTTTGATTTGTGGTAAGTTATTATCCACAACTCGTCTCAAATTCCGACGATCTCGAAATTTACCTCTTCATATACAGGAACTCTCGTCTCCTGTCTAGCACCTTGCTATTTGTATCTTCTGGTTTCTTTTTCCAGAAGAAAAAATATTCTAATTCTTTTTCAACTTTTTCTGTGACCACCTTTTTGTGCGTCACCCCGTCAACAACCCCTTAGTTTCTCCTTAGCAACCTGTCCTGAAAACCCTCATTTACTTCCTTCCACAATGTCTTACCAACCTCACTTTTTTTTTATTAATCATGTCACTACTTCTTTAATTTCACTTTGACACTTCATGACATTTTAATTACATTTGTTATTCATAATATCATTAATTAAATTTTTCAACATAAACTAAATCAGAGTATCTTTATAACTTATATTACACATTATTAAAAATTTTCTTTTTAAATCAAACCATCTAACAAAAGTGACATACAAACATTATATTCCGATTGGGTATCATCTTGACAATGTACTTCAAATAATTCTTACTATGAATCTACCTTTTTACAATTAATGCCAACATCTATTATTATACAGTGTGACCCATTTTGTTTGGAAGCACCCCTAAAAAATCCGCATTTTTCAACCGATTTTGATTTAGTCTTTTTTGTTAGATTCAGTATCAAAAACAGAATTTGAGCACAAATTTTCATACCATAATAGCTATTTTCAAGGCCCTCTACGTTAAATTTTCTTTGCCAAAAAAGACGAAAGTATATTAGGCATTTTTAATTCTCAAATATGACTACACCACTGGATTCAGAATCATCACAAATGTAAACTATCAAAATTTTATAAAAAAAGTTTTATTAACAACAAAGTTATCACTACATGAATTTGGAAAAAGTTGTTTTTCAATTAATTTTTTACTAAGAATGTAGACACATTTTAAAAATGGCAACATGGTAAAGAAAAACTAGGACTCAAACATATTGCACTGTAAAAATTCGAAGCCGATACCTTAACCCGTTCTGGAGCTATAGCTTCTGAGAGTAATGTAAAATTGTGCTGATGTGACAAAAATACAAATTAACACCAAATAATACATTTTGATTATTAAACTACTTAATAATAATTGAATTCTACATTTTTGTAGCCTCGACTAGACCTCCGTTAATTTCCACACATTTCTCGTATCGTTTGCGACTATGTCTTGGCGGTTTTTTATTTCATGTGGCGTTATTCCAGCACACGCCTGTCGTATTCTGTCACACAGTTCTGCTCTATTCCGTGGACTTATACACTTTTTGTGTCCAAAGCCACCACAGAAATAAATCCAATATAGTTAAATCGGGCGATCTAGGAGGCCATTCGATTAACTCGCTACCGCGACCTATCCAACCATTTGGAAATTTTTCGTTAAGCCTCTGCCTGACAATCCTAGAATAGTGTATAGAACAACCATCTTACTGAAATATCAAATTTCTTCTTTCTGCTAGTGGCAGTTCGTCAATCACTGCGGATAACTCACCTTCCAAGAATTCCATGAAGTTATTGGCATTCATGTTACCCTCAAAAAAGAATGGACCTATTATCCTGTCTTTTAAAATTTCGGCTTCGAATTTTTACAGTGCAATATGTTTGAGTCCTAGTTTTTCTTTACCATGTAGCCATTTTTAAAATGTGTACATTTTTAGTAAAAAATTGATTGAAAAACAACTTTTTCCAAATTCATGTAGTGATAACTTTGTTGTTAATAACACTTTTTTTATAAAATTTTGATAGTTTACATTTGTGATGATTCTGAATCCAGTGGTGTAGTCATATTTGAGAAAAAAAAATGCCTAATATACTTTCGTCTTTTTTGGCAAAGAAAAATTAACGTAGAGGGCCTTGAAAATAGCTATTATGGTATGAAAATTTGTGCTCAAATTCTGTTTTTGATACTGAATCTAACAAAAAAGACTAAATCAAAATCGGTTGAAAAATGCGGATTTTATAGGGGTGCTTCCAAACAAAATGGGTCACACTGTATAAAATTTACCTACAGGGTGCGTATGAATTGTTTATTGTTGATTGTATATTTTATTCTTATAAGTTATTTCTAATTTGTTATTATTGTGACATCTCGAATTTCTATTATAATAATTATATCATGCTTCAATCTATAACAATATATATTATATTATACATATAGGCTATTCATTCCTGTCGGAATGGTGGCCGCTGATTTAAGCAATCAGATTCATTTTTTTGCGGAGAATCACTCCGCTGTTTTCTCCTTATTTATTTTCCTTTATAAATTACTATGAGTTTTTGCTTCTTCTGTTATCTTCTTCCATTTTTTCCTGTCCTCTATATCTATTTTCCATTTGTTTATATTTATTTTTCGTATATCTTCTCTAATTTGATCTTCCCATCTTGTCTTCGTTCTTCCTTTTGGTCTGCTTAGTTGTGGTGTGCAGTTTGTTATTCTTCTTATTATTGTTAATGGCTCCCTTCTAGTTACATGTCCATACCATTTTAACCTTTGAGCTTTTATGAACCTCACAATATCTTTTCCTTTCATCTTTTCTCTAATTTCATGATTCATCATTTTTCTGAATTCCCCCTCTTCTGTTTTCACTAGGCCAAAAATTTTCCTTAATATTTTTCTCTCGGCTATCCTTAAGTTTTCTTCGTTTTTACTAGTCAAACACATAGTCTCTGCGGCATATGTCATTGTTGGTCTTATAGCAGCTTTGTACAATTTCAAGTGTTTTTACTTAAATGTCTGTAATTCATCAATTTATTGTACTTCCAGTACGCCTTATTACCCGCTTTTACTTTTTCTGCTATCTCTGCTTTTCTATCATTTTTCTCGTTTATCGTCACACCTAAATATTTAAAATTTTCTACTTTTCTAAATTTGTAATTCTGTATTCTTATTTCGTTTATATTCTCCGTTGTTTCCCTGCTGACTATCGTGTATTTAGTTTTTTCTTCATTTATTTCCAAGCCTCTACTTTTCGCTTCTCCAGCCAAATCGCATAGCATCTTATCCAGGCTGTTTCTACTTCTTGCAATTAATGCGAGGTCGTCTGCATATCCTATTATTTGTGTCATATTCTGAGAAATTATAGTTCCCCGAGCTATCGCTTTAATCGCTATATTGAACAGCGTGGTTGATAGTGCATCACCCTGTCTTACACCTTTTTCAATAGCAATTTCTTCTGTGTATCCCTCATCTGTTATTACTTTGGTTTTCGAATTGTTAAATGACATTTTTGTTAGCCTAATAAGTTTTTTCGGTATTCCCATTTTATGCATTTCCTCTAATAGTTTATATCTCTTAACACTATCGAATGCTTGCTTAAAATCCACAAACAATATATGCAAATTTATTCCATACTCGTAACATTTTTCTATCGTTTGTGTCATTACATGAACGGCATCTTATTGTCGATTTCCCACCTCGGAACCCATATTGGTAATCTCCTAGTTTCTTTTCCGAGTATTTAGTTATTTTCTGTCTTATTAGCGACGTTAGTATCTTATATGCCGTATTAAGTAGGGTTATTCCTCGGTAGTTTTGGCCCTTTGTTTGGTCTCCCTTTTTAAAGATAGGTTTTGTCAATCCTAGATTCCATTCTGTTGGCATTTGTTCTTCATTCCATATTTTGGTTATTAGTTCAAATATTTGTTTGTTTAGCTCCTTTCCTCCTTTCTTCACTAACTCGTTAACTATTCCATCTGATCCTGGAGTCTTCTTCTGTTTGAGATTCAATATTATTTCTTCGTATTCTGCGTATGTTGGTGGGGTTTCTTCTTCTTCTTCCTCTTCTAATGCCTCATAGTTTGCTTTTGTAACCCTATCCTCCTTAAACTGTCTTTTATAGTACGTTTCCCATTCCGTTTTATTTATTCTAGCCGTTTCTGTCTTCATTTTACTTTGTTTTTTTATAAGGTTAAATAATCTTTTGTTATCTTTGCTGTATCCAACATCATTTTCTTTACCCACAAATTGTAATGGTCATTAGCGCGCGGTATACTATCGGTAAACCGGTCAATTGCGCGAACGGTTCCTTTATAGGAATATGCTCGTTTATACACTAATATATTATTATAAACAATTTTTTTAAGACGTATCCTGCCATAGGAAAACACCCTACCCCTATCCTACCCTATTTTTTTCCGCGCTCACTTAACATGGTCTCCATTTCGGTATACTTTACACGTAAACTTCTTCTGAATAATGTAACTTAGTAAATGTAATTTAATGTGTACAATCATAAGACTGAAAGACCCCCTGCTATTAGGGACAGGTACTAATATCATGTCCGCGCGCAATCAACCTGTCCCTTTTAGGACCCTTTTATAGGACGCACCGGAATTCGGTCCCGCTACCTGCGGAAGGGACTACCTGTAACGGATTAAATGCGAAGTGTGGTCACACCAGCGAAAATGCGATTTCGGAATTGGGTCCCATGTACCTACTATTTGTTTAATTTGACTTTTATTTTCCTTCACATTTTTTTGGGCTTAGGACCAACAGTACACACTTATTGTTGTTGTACTGGCATGTTTAAAAATTTACGCTAAATGCGTATCGTCAAAAATAAAAACAGTACGTGAAATAATAAACCAACCAAACCTACCCATACCAAACCACCTTCGTATTTTTAGTCAATTTTTTTGTAGAATGAATTATAATAATTTTCAATAATAACCCAACCAAACCTACCCCTACCAAACCACCTTCGTATTTCTAGTCAATTTTTGAAGAATAAATTATAATAATTTTCAATAATAACCCAACCTAACCTACCCCTACCAAACCACCTTCGTATTTTTGAGATAATGAATTTTGAAAACAAAATTTAAACCCATTTATTATTAATAAATGCTTACCCTTTTCACTCGTCATAGAGATGAAATTAATATTTTCCATGTCAAACAAACAAACAAAATCAAAATAACGGACACAAATAAACACGTCTTACACTCTGCACTTCAGAAGAACAATTGCTAAAAATAATCTTTTAATACCCACATGAAATCTACCTGCTTCGACAGCGGACCGAATTACGAAATCACCCTTTCGGATTTGGACAAGGTCCCTGTGAGCAGGTAGCCCTTTTGCTAGGTACCAGGACCGAATTCCGAAACACCGAACTGCAGTATTCATCGTAATATAACGAAATAACCGAAGTATAATCTGTTGGATGATTTTCGCAGAAAAATTCTACGGTCTTGAGGGTGTTCGGGGGCGTTGTGTTGTGGTTCGGCTTATAATCCATTAGTATCATTCAGTGTCGGGTGTGAATTTTGTTTTAAAGAAATATTTAATATAATATCTATTTCTTGGTTGAGTGAGTTTAGTGAATTGTTATAGTTATTTATAGGAAAGTGTAGGTGATCTAGTGTAGAAAGGTATCATTAATATAATACCTTTTTGAAGGTGTAGTGGTTAGGTGGCGTCAGTGAATTGATATTAATATAATATTCATTTGTTCGTAGACGTTGGGGTGAGTTTTATAATATAATTAATTAGAATGGCATTTTGGAGACCATTTGAAACAACAGTCCAAGATGATGCGCGGGATTATTGAATTGTGGATTTAAATATAAGAAGTTAGATAATCGAATGGTAATAATGGAATCTCGGCGTATCGCTGAACTTAGACAGGAGTATTTGCGCAAAATAAAAGGGTACCGAGAGTCAAATAGAACTATAATTTATTTAGACGAAACTTGGTTTGATACACATGATGTTGTCAAGTATGGTTGGGTTGACGATACAAAAAACTGTTCTTTAGATACTCCGTGTTCTAGAGGAAAACGCGTTATTATTGTATTACAAATTTTATGAATTTTGTATGCAGGTTAATTTTTTCATTCAAATTGATATAGTAGATTAACATTATTTCACAATATTCGAATTTAGAAAAAAATTATATGCACGCCATTGGGCTTCAAAGGGATTAAAAATATGGGTCATCACATTATCTTTGGAAGAACTATAGCTAGTATTATTATAAAATTCACTCGTTTCATTCAGAGTTCCTGTTTCAACAGTTCATTACCAAATAAATCATTGAGTGCTATAGCTTTTTAAGTTTTATCTTATTTTATTTCAGGGTTCAAGAAGTATCAATAATAGGGGGGAATTCCCCATTTGATTTTGTAAAAAGAGTCATGTTACAATCCATGACATACCAAACAGCTACAGCTATTTTTATTGTAAATTATTTTAGTAAATTTTATCATTCAATTGCACCTGTAATAATATTTTTGTTACAGCATCTTCTGAAGCCATTGGTAAGCAAAAACAAATTGAGGAGGCTTTACAGAAGTTCTTCAGGAGAGCAAAGGAAAGAAGCTTCTGAGAAAAAGATGAAGGCAATACCTATTGATTGATGCATTGTTCCTGATGCAATACTATGCAACTCACATTACATCATGACAGAGAACTGGTTGAGAGCGCCTCGGTTGAGATGAAAGTGAACGTAATAATTATGTCAAGATGTCGAGAATGTAAAACGTGTGTTGTTGTTGTTGTACAAAAGTTAACAAATTATAACTCGTAAATCCTAACTATTATATTATTTCATAACCACAAAACCACAATACCTACAACAAATGCAACACTTACCTATAATATATGTGTACAATTTTTAATTATTTCGTCAATTTTTGTTTTATTATTACCACATGAATTTATTTATAAAATGAGTTTTTGATTGTCGATTTTTTTTTTAATATTTTATTTCATTGATGTGATAATTGTTATTTTCATTAAAGTTGTTTTGTGTTGAAAATCTTTGGATTTTATTTATTTCTTGAATGCTTGTTGAGATATCAAGTGTTTTCTATAATAGTTTTTGAAGACAAGCCTTGGACCAAATATTTGGGAATAGGGCTTTTATTTTTTCTTCAAAGTAATCTAAAACTTTGATCATTGATTCCTGCTTCTAATTTAAAAATTTAAACGCATTTTAAATTCACATATACAAGATGTTTGATAAGTATGGTAATAAGTATACAATTTTAGTGGGTGAATTAATATTTTTAATTAAAAAAGGACAATTTATGGTGGATTAAACGTTCTTTTTCAATACATCTTTCTTGCTAATAAGGTCCTTTTGGTCAGGATCGCCATATATCTATCATCTAAGCACAATAAAAATGTAATTGCATACATGCATGTACTTACAATCAAAATTGTCGATGAATTCCTCAAGCCCCCAAGTTGATAAAAGCTTTTTAAATTTCATATATATAGCACATGTGAAAACTAAAACGCAAATGTGTAACTTCACCCACCCACGATGACATGAAGATGCCTATTATAATGCCGGAACTACCGAGTTGCTGCGCGTCGTTTTCGCGCACATCAAATTATCGCACTCCTTCACAAATTGCCGATCCATGATTGGTCAAACGACGACCGTTGTAAATAACGGACATTCAAATTGCAAATAAATATCTACTAGACCAAGTGTTTTCTTTTCTGTTTTAGTAAAGAAAAATACTATTTTTGTAAAAAAAAATTATATATTTTTTAACAGTGATAGCAAAGAACAGAAAGCGTCAGTACCTATATTAGGTATACCATAGTATATGTGGTATAACAAGGAACAAACGTGTAATATACAAATGATTTCACAAGCCTATATTATGAAATTAATGTTCTAAAAATGTTTTATTCAATCAACGTATTTTTGGAAGAGGAATAAATTTGGTCGGGGAGTTCAGACAGTTTCAGAAAATTATCACTTATAGACAAGTAAAGTTTTTAAACAAATTCAATATTTTTCATCAATGTAAGTACAAATGTTTATTCAAAGTGCCTTGCTGTTTGAAAGTTTTTACACATTTGTATGATTTGCCGTCCAAGTGACAAAGCATATGTTGTTTCAAATGACTTTTTCTACCAAACGATTTTGAATAAATTTCACAGTTGAATGGTTTTTCACCTGAGTGACAAATCATGTGCTTCTTTAGATCACTCATTCGTCTAAAAGATTTTGAACAAATTTCACAGTGGAATAGTTTTTCACCTTAGTGACAAATCATGTGCTTCTTTAGATCACTCATTCGTCTAAAAGATTTTGAACAAATTTCACAGTGGAATAGTTTTTCACCTGAGTGACAAATCATGTGCTTCTTTAGATCACTCATTCGTCTAAAAGATTTTGAACAAATTTCACAGTGGAATAGTTTTTCACCTGAGTGACAAATCATGTGATACTTTAGAACACTTTTTCGACTAAAAGATTTTGAACAAATTTCACAGTGGAATAGTTTTTCACCTGAATGACAAATCATGTGATTCTTTAATCCTTTTTTTCGACTGAAAGATTTTGAACAAATTTCACAGTGGAATAGTTTTTCACCTGAGTGACAAATCATGTGATTCTTTAATACATCTTTTCGACTAAAAGATTTTGAACAAATTTCACAGTTGAATAGTTTTTCACCTGAGTGACAATTCATGTGCAACTTTAGATCACTCATTCGACTAAAAGATTTTGAACAAATTTCACAGTGGACTGGTTTCTCACCTGTGTGACAAATCATGTGATACTTTAATTCACCTTTTCGACTAAAAGATTTTGAACACATTTCACAGTGGAATGGTTTTTCACCTGAGTGACAAATCATGTGCATCTTTAGATCACTCATTCGTCTAAAAGATTTTGAACAAATTTCACAGTGGAATAGTTTTTCACCTGAGTGACAAATCATGTGCTTCTTTAGATCACTCATTCGTCTAAAAGATTTTGAGCACATTTCACAGTGGAATGGTTTTTCATCCGTGTGACAGCGAATATGCTCCTTTAAGCGACAATTTGTTGTAAATGACTTCAAACAAACTTCACATTTGAATGATTTTTCGTCTGAGTGACCTCCAGGTAAGAGCAGAGGCTTCATATGGTTCCATGTTACTGGATTGCCTGTAAATAATAATACATCATTACTCAGGGTGTTTCAAAATGAATTGTATGGGTGACAGTGATGAGTTGATTATAATGTAATAGATAACTTTATTAATTAGGAAACCCTATTAATATACATAAAAAATTTACATTGTTTAAATGTTCTAAAAATAAAATATAAAACGACAAATATTATGCTAAGCATAATATAGAATATAAGGTTTCACCATAGAAATAAAAAAATCATAGTAGCTTGAAGCATATAAAAAGGTAGATGTCTTGGGTATTATTTATTTGTTATGGATAAATTACTTAAGTTTACTTTTGACACAAAATACAGTCTGACATTCTTTTATATTATTTGGTAAGTAGTTGATTGATCTCATAGTTTGCTGACAAGTAGTTCTGGAAATATATAGATCATTATCAGTCCCAGTATTATAAGTATTATTTCCAGTTGAATGTCCTTGTTTGTATCATATGCCTTGTAAAGAGTTATTTTTTTGGGACCATTTTGGATTTAATTTGATTTGTTTTCCGTTAGTATTTTGAGTTTAGTAAGTTTTATATAACTCGTTAGGTACTTAATTTCTAGTACCGTTTCAGTATAGTAGCATTAGTCTCATTATTTATTTTGTCCACGACTACTCAGGGCCGAGCCGTGCCGGGGGTGCATGGCATAACAGAACCCCATCTTGCAAAAAATATTTAGACGCAAAGTGCCTTTCTTTTACAGCGGCATTTCTCCGAAATTATTGTTTTCTTATTATTACAACAATACCAAAATAGTGCGTTAAGCGTTCGGGAGAATCGGGCGGCGTAAAAAGTTAATTAATAGGTAATAATAAAGAATAAGCCGCTTGCCGCAAAAACAACAGAATATATTAATAGATTACTTGAATAAAGGGATCGCGACTCGGGGCTTTTCTTTTGGCCTTTGACTATTAGATTCTTTACCCACTTTGAATATGTGGGATTTTTTTATTTTTCTAATGCCGACAATGCCGTGTTTTCGTGTTTATCTAAGTTTGCCTTTGCGTATCATTTTTTTAACTTTTTAAATCTAAGTTGATTAGTTGAAAACCAAAGAGTAAAGATTGTGATATTCAGAATTAGGTAACGAGATCAGTGTCTATTTGATTTATTTTTATTTAGTGATTGTGAACGGACTGAACGGTAGGTTTTAATTATTTTATATTAATTCAATTCTTTTGCATTTTTAGTATTGATACTTTTCATAACGGTATTTTTTAATATTGATATTTTTAAAACAATAATATTTATAACGGAACCTACGGTGTATCGATACTTTACACAGTATCGCCCATCTCTATATGTCACATTTGACGTATTCCTGAAATTTATTAATTTTGGCGTTAGAATTGTCAATAATACCAAATTATCACTTTCCGTTCTACACTCGCCTTATTTAATGAAGAAATTAATGGTCGTGGACAAAATATAGTATTCTACTCGCAATTTATGACCATTATTCACTCGGGTGAATGTCACCCTGCGTGGATAATGGATATAATAAATTACTCGTATAATAATATAGGTACTAATATTGGTAATTCAACATAATATAAATTGAAATTTAAGAATATAAAAACAGAAATTCTGATTCTCAAAAATGTACAGATTAGCGGACGTCCGGTATATCAACTATTTTAATTAAAACGAAAGCCGTCTAGTATATTAGAATTTTTTTTCTTTGTAATAAATAAATTAATTTCACCGATAATGCCAAAATAGTAGGTGGGGAATAAAAATATAAATTCGAGAACGGACCGTTGAGAAGGAGGATTTTGATTATATGATTATTAATTTTTCGCTGCTAAGTACCGTTTGTGCTCTCGGTTACCAGAATATAATTTTTTTTGTGTAAACCGTTTCCTCCGGGAAGACAATTCCGGAAGAATTATTAAAAACATTTTTCTTGGTTTGGTCTTGGATTTTGGTTTGGTGATAGATATAGTGGCCGAGCGTTCGAGATTTTCTTGAGTGAGTAGAAAAGTATAATGTTAAAGTACAGTGTAAAGCAAGAGTAAGGTAAATTTATTATAGTAAAGCCGCAAAATATTATATTGTTTAAATTTACTACCGCATTTTATTTACTGGGTTTTCTTTTCAATAGATAAGAAAAATTTATTTCCAGAATTTTTTATTATTAGTGTGTTTTTTTTGACATAAGTTTTTTTTTACAAATAGTTGAATGCTTAATATAAGGTGGATTTAAATTGGATTTTAGATTTCATTTTCAGATGAAGTCGAGTGCGAGGCCGAAGCCATGCGTTGTCCAACTTCCAGCCGGTAACGTTTAATTGATTTTCATTTTATTCAAATAATTATTTTCACCAATTAACGATCTTCAAACAAGTCTGAGGCTGATGCCGTAGGTTGATTGATGATCTAATTGGCGTTCATTAGTATTTTTTTCTATTAATCTGGTTATAACTCCCCCGATATCCCGCTTGATCATCCTTACCGCTAAGATACTTCTATTTGTTTTGTGTGCTACTGTAATTATTTTCATTCTTTCTTTAATTCGGCTCACCGTTTTTTTTTACGAATTACTTATACTGCTTTATCTGTCGTTAATAGCTAAAATAACCTGCTTATATCTTGTTTACCGTACCAATTTTTTTATACACGTATATGCCATTAGACCTAAGACGTGAGTACCTTCTTCTCTCTTACGCCTCCAGAATATCAGCAAATGAATATAATCCAGCATACAATTCCCTCCTTTTGAACCCACCAACCATCTACGCAAATAAAAAATATCTCCCACTCCACAAAAAGCTTGAAGATACCGGTTTTGACCTCCAACAACTCCACAAAACACTTCCTATCACCTATAATAACCCACCATGGATCATTAATATCCCTTTTATAAACACTTCCTTACAAATGTTCCCTAAAGACAGTACCAATTCCGCAACGATCCAATCCCATTTCTTAAGAATACTGAATGGTTATCAACAACATCACATAATGTACACAGATGCATCCAAATCCACAAAAGGCGTGGGAGCAGCAGTTATTTCCGGGGACTTAAAATTTAACCTACGGCTACCAGATACCAGCAGCATATTCATTGGAGAGCTTACAGCTATACTACATTCCTTAAAACTCCCTGTACCCAACAATAAAAGCAATTTAGTTATTACTGATTCTTTAAGTGCTGTGCATAGTTTAAAATCCGTCTACTCAAACCACGAAGTTATTCTCAAAATCAAGAACCAACTCTTCAAACTCCAGTCCGATAGTAGGAATGTATCCTTGTTATGGGTACCATCACATACCGGTAAACAGGGTAACGAAGACGCCGATATCTCAGCTCAAGAATCAGTCAGCTATAGTCATACCCCAAAATTAGAGCTGATACCGCACCAAGACCACAAAGTAACTGTCAAGAATTTTGTTATGGATAAGTGGCAACATAAATGGAACCTCGAGATCCATAACAAAATGCATGAAATAGTGGCCAATGTGAGAGAAACCCCTTCACTACCGATTTCAAGAGCGGAACAAATTAAAGCTACCCGTTTAAGGATTGAACACACAGCCCTAACGCACACATTTCTAATAAGTAAAGAAGACCCTCCTCAATGTGCCCAATGTAATGAGAATATGTCCATCAAACACGTCATTTTAGAATGTCACCAGTTTGCAAACCAGCGAAGACAACATAGAATTCCCAATACCTTACAGTTAGCTCTAAAAGACCAAATTAACGATTCCTTGAGTTTTTTAAAAACCATAAACATGTTCAATTTATAATTTTACTGTTACCCTTACCTTTGTAAATTCTAAAATGCCAATAACCCTATATATAGTGGTTGACGCAGTATAAGAATTAAAAAAAATAAATAAATAAAAAAAAAGACGTATTATTCTATGCCAACATAAACAATGTCAAAGTTTATTTATTTATTCTGCTTGATTCCATGTCGCAGTGAGTATAAGTTGTTTGATTGTTGTATGTATGTATAAAACATGAATATTTTATTGTTAAAATTTTTTAAAAAAGGTTTTGTAATTTCTGAAAGTGGAGAGACAATAGACGGAAAGAAATTTGGTATGTTCTAGTCGCTATCTTCGCAAAAATGAAACAAAATATGTAAAGGCGACTGAAACTAGGATACATAATTGACGAAAGTTCCGAAAAAATCCATTATTACAGATATCGGTAAAACTGCTATTAATCGGAAAAAGAGAGTACAGAAATCGCTAATGCGTCGGGATCCTCCAATTTTTCTGAAACCGGTTCTGCTTCTGTTTACAGATTTCTTTATCTCACCGACAAATTGTGAAACGGTGCAAAATAATTTTACTCGCAACTATACAGGGTGCACCATTATCTTTTTCGCGTTTCAACTAACTTTCCACTTTTATTATGAACCGTCGTTGTTATGGAGTTAAATGTTTTCCTTTCGCCTGATTCATATTAATTTTTATCACACTGGAGACTATTAAATAAATATACTTTAAAACTGAATATCACTACACCCGTTCGACAGCTTGGGCTGTTTAAAGTCTGTCCCAATGGAGTTGATAGCTCTACGACTATGGACCGTTTGGTTCACTGCGTATGCTTCATTTGCATTTTATTACCTTTTGTTATTTGACCGATTACCGGGTGGCCTGGTCACAATTTCTTTCTTCTTAGATACATTGTGAAACATAAATAAGAGAAAAACTTTTTTGAGACAACCGACCACAGTTTTCCGTTTATTATAGGCGCTCTGTGCTATCAACTCCTTTGAAACGAACTTTAACAACAAAATGCTCAATATAATTTCGATTACCCATACATACCAAATATTGCAATTTATAATACATTAACAATTACCTACATTAATATTTTCCGACATTTGGCAATCAAGAGGGGGACTGAAACACCCTTTTAGAGGCCGGAACCCTTTTGCAGAATCAGGAGCTCCAATGTAATATTGGAAGAAATATTCAAAGCCGAAGAAAAGAGAAGATCTGATCATTGGAAAGATCTAGTATAGGCATTGGACAATCAAAGATTCTTCTTCTGTCACCCCAATATACAAACATTGGCAATCATTTTTGAAACCGGTTCTGCTTCTACTTAGATTTCTTTATCTTGCCGACAAATTGTGAAACAGTGCAAACTAATTGTACTCACAACTATACTTCTATCTATTTAATTATTAAAAATAACGTTAGAGTACTGCTGACATTTCCGACGAACAGGACACCTTATCACTATAAACTTATAATCTGAAAGTGGTAAACTAAGAGCGGCCATACTTTATATCAATGTCAGGCATATAACAAACTATATTGTTTAAATTTTGGAACAAAGTTCTTTCACATGGCTTACAGTAGAGAGAACTGGCAGAAATCATCAACGAATAAGCACTCAGCCTCATCCAAGCAACCACTCCTTCCTTTCTCACTATCTCTATATTTTCTAACGTTGTATGTGTAAGTGTAATGTCTAATGATGTTTACAATTGTGAGTGATGGTATGTTTCTCTTACACTAATCACTTTTCTCACATTATTACGATTTAATCCTTCAGTGATGACATCTGTATGATAGACTGATAGTGTAGTCAATCCTAGAAATTGCGCTACAAGAATTTTCAAACATTGAAAGTATTTAAAAAAAAATTTAAACGTTTTCCTTGGAGAAAGTCGGGAGTACCTACCTACTGAGCCAGAATAGGAGAACAATCAGACAATCAGGATCCTTGTTGGGCTCCTGACATTGTAAGCTTAAAACACATGAATAACAACAGATTGGCAGACATATAACAATATCATGACCCTAATTATAAAACCACCTAACTCCATGTTTTACCTAAAACGGCATTTTAGTGCCATTAGGCAAATTAAAAAATAATAATTCTTACAATTAGGGTGACAATATGCAGGTTTTGCCAAGATCAGGAAACCTCAGCCTTGTCTCTGCCTCAGCACACAAACTGTGCTACTGCGAATGCCTGACTGGGCTAAGGTTTTCAACGATATGGGAGGAAAAATCACAATCTCTCCCAATATATGGAGGATCTGAGGTTTGGAATTAGAAGTCTAGTAAAAAGGACAGGTCTAGTTCTCTTTGTCCCTGAAATTAATTCGCAAAATCTTTTTACTATAGTGAATGGACTGTTAAATATAATATGGTCCACTAGGTTACGTTCCAATGTACACCTCCTTACTTAATTGAGGTGTGAAACATTTTTGCATCGAATAGATCAACAATCCTGGTCCAATATTTTGTTTTACCTAATATTGCATACTAATACAAGTCCGTCGGCACGTTACTCTGAGGTTACTCCCAGCTATCAAAAAGATGTCACACTAATGTGGAAACCTATTAATTGAGACCGGACTGGAAGGTCAAGTTTTAAATATTATTTTTAGCTTACCTTTTCTTAATTGTTTGAGATCATCTATTTGAGCCAGGTTGCACTTTACGACCGCACCAATTTCACTTTCAGCATTTAGAATAATTGTTTGCTGTAACTCAATTCGTATACTATCACCATCCTCTTCCTGTTTTATTGAATAGAATTCGTTTTCTATGACAGATTCTTCGATTTCAAGCTTATGCTCCTCAATGAAAATATCGTCTGGTTCTTGTTTCACTTCCATGTTTAGGTACAAATTATGAGTATTTTCTACATTCAATTAAACTCACAGATTACCCATATTAAACTGAATTCAATAAGTAAAATATGAAGTTTTCGTTCAAAATAATACTTCTACTTTGTCATTACAACAATGGTCTACACCAGTGTGAACACCTAGCCACTATCTACTGTCCAGCTATTCCATTTTTGTTTCATTTGTTTTTAAGTTTTTTTTTTGATAACTCCGTCATTGGTTAATAACTATAGTTATTAACTATCATTTTTAACCAAAAAAAATTGTTTATTGGATATTTGTGTTCTAAACAATAGGTGTGTTCTTTTTGACTGAGATCTCAGTTAATTTCAGTTCATATCGGTTATGTGCGCGTTCTTTTTGATTTACTCACTTCGAAGTGAGCTGAGATTTTTCCTCCCCCATCACCGATGCTGAATGTGATGTAAGGGGGTATCAGTTGGACTTGAGTCGGAAATAAAGTGGAGAGGATGAAGAATTATTCAGAATTATTTGATTTTGTTTACATATAAACACACATAACCTAATTTTCTTTCTCTCTTGCATTTATTATACTTTTTGTAGTCTCGGTAATTAAAGAATGTACCGTTGCTAATGGAGAGTCTTGTGAAGTTATAGGAAGCGTGTATATACCTGTAACCTTGAATGAGAAGACAAAATTTTTCGAAATGTTGGTTATTCCGTCTTTACCTCATTAATTCATTCTAGGAGTTGATTTTTGGCGTAAGATGCGTATTGTTCCTGATTTGTTTTCTGATCACTGGTCCTTTGGGAAGGACGAGGAGGTAAACCAACCGATAGTTAATTCCATTAACTCCACGGATCATTTGACTGAGGCTCAGCGTCAAAGATTAAGGAAACTTGTAGAAAAAACGTTTTCAACCATAAGTGACAAACTTGGATGTACCTCGGTAGTGCAACATGAGGTTAACACTAATCATCCTCCCATCAAGCAACGTCACTATCCCTTAAGTCCTGCTATGCAAAAACATGTAAACCAGAGCTTGAACAAATGTTAGCCGATGACGTAATCGAACCTTCAACTTCTCCCTGGGCGTCTGAACCTATTGTTTTGGTCCAGAAGCCGGACGGACGCTACAGGTTTTGCTTAAACTATAAAAAGTTGAACAAAGTAAGTCTACCAGACGCCTATCCTATACCTTTTATGGAGGCAACTCTGACAAAACTGCGAGACGCTAGATACCTAACTACTTTAGACATTAAAAGTGCTTACTGGCAGATACCATTAGATGAAGCATCCAGACCACTGACTGCTTTTGTAGTTCCAACAAGAGGATTCTTTCAATGGAAACGAATGCCTTTTGGGTTGCACTCTGCAGCAGCTGCGTGGCAGCGATTTATTGATAAAGTTATCGGTTTTGATTTCGAGCAGTATGTTTTCGTGTACCTTGATGATGTCATCGTGTGTACCTCTACGTTCGACAAACACTTGGAAGTACTCGAAGAAGTTATATCCAGAATTGGTGAAGCAGGTATAACTCTTAATTCTACTAAATGTAACTTTTGTGTTCCGGAGCTTAAATATCTGGGGTACGTGGTCAACGCAAATGGGTTGATGGTTGACCCAGGGAAGGTCGAGGCAGTAGTTAAGATACAACCTCCTTCGAATACAACCGAAGGACTAGCGTCATGGTACAGGCGTTTCGTTCCTAACTTCTCTTCCCTTTAACAGCACTTTTAAGGAAAAATCAAGCGATCATTTGGGACGAAAAATGCCAGCAAGCATTCGATTCTTTGAAAGAACAGTTAATATCAGCCCCGATATTAGTATGTCCTAACTATGATTTACCTTTTTCGGTCCAAACTGATGCCAGTGACTATGGACTCGGTGCCGTTTTGACTCAGGTCTAGGATGGGAGCGAAAAGGTTATTTGTTACCTTAGCAGGTCTCTAACTAAGCAAGAGCGAAAATACACCGTTACCGAGAAGGAGTGTCTTGCCGTATTGTTCGCCATTGAAAGATTGAGAGCCTATATCGAGGGTACTAGATTCACCGTTATTACAGACCACTACAGTCTGAAGTGGCTTTTTTCTATTAAAGACCCGGTGGGACGTATTGCAAGATGGGCACTTCGCCTTCAACAGTATAATTTTGAAATTATTCACAGAAAAGGGAAAGATATTATACTCAGACAAATGTTAAAGTCAAAGTCAATTGTCAAATCAAAAATTTTTTTGTGGTTTTGTCACTTCTCACAATAGATATTTTGTGCTTCTCACCTTCTCAGTTTTGAAATTTATTCAATCTCTAGCAAATGTATGTTTTTTTAAACCTTATTAAATTCTAACTTGGCATAAATAGTTGGGTTAAGTTTTTCAATGTCCTATAATTTCCTGACCTTGAATTTGTATAATACCGTATTATACGGGGTAAAATACAGTGTAAAATACAGGTAATATAAAATACCGTATTTTTACATCTCTAAACACCACCCTAATGTGACATCGCCTTAACGTGATGTGAAGGACAATCGAGTGAGTGACAATCGACAAGATACGATGACTTTTCATTCTTATTATTATTCTTATTCCGCTGACACGCATGTATTTTATTTGCCATGTGCAAAGTATCACAATTTGTTCAGTGAAATATAGTAATAACCATCAACTAATTTGTTGAAAGTGCTGTACAAAATAAAAACCTATTGGAATACCCACAGAACTCTCCCGATCCCTTTATTCCTACGCGACCTAAACGACTCAAACCAAGCCACCCTACATCTGACAACTTACGGCACTAGGAAAAAATACTGATTTGAGTGTATCGTGTTTCAGTAAGTTTAATCCAAAATTCACTGTAAGTACATTTTATTTCAATTCATTTTTGCAAAATTAAAATAACCTTACTTTTCGGTATCTATCGCCAATTATTTTTTCGAGATTAGTATTCGATTGCCTTGATTCATTCAATCGATCGCTAGGTATCTCGCTTCGTGGTCAATTGAAATTGCGCTGTTGCCGGATTATTTTATTATACGGATATCTACTTTCTTTTCGCAGCTTTTTCGATTCTGCGGTTGCCAGATCGTTTTAGTTATCCGGATATTTATTTATTTCAGAATAATATTTATTTAAATTTTGTTTTCGTAATCTATCGAGATTGCGCCGTAATCAGATTATTTTACTGTTTTAACAATTTCGTTTACGTATATTATTGTAAATACTGTAAAGTATCCGTATGTCGGAAGGAACACGAGTGTTACGCAGTCAGTCAAATTCAAATACGAACGTTGATACAAATCTCGAGAGGATGAATGTAACTATGTCACAGCAACAATTTCAAACCTTACTTGACAGTACTCGACAATAAAGCTGTGGTTAACAACTGCAGAGCGCTACTATCTCGTTTACCTTCCAGTGCAGATGATCCTGTACACAGATTACCCATGATCCTGTATTGCACGATAAATTTAAAATTGATATGATTTATGGACTACTCAATCATAAAATACGGGAACATCTGCCCAGAAGTGACATAACAACTTTTGACACACTAATCGGCTCTGTTCACTAAGCCCGTTCAATTGAGGACTCGTTAACTGAGAACAATTCTAAAAATACTTATGATTCTAATAGCGGTAATAAGTTTCGCCATAAATGCACTTTTGTTTAAACAAAGTGCAGAAAATTCATTGCAAGTAACCAAGGGTCTGCGCCAAAACAGGACGGATATTTTAGAATGTGCATCGACTATCGTCGCTTAAACAGTATACCATACCTGATAGGTATGGTACACTGTTGCCAGAAGCGCAGTTTAATTTGTACAAATGATATTTTTGTCTCGTTATCGTTGACTTTTTTTCGAGGGTGGAAATACAGCACGTTTGTGCCAGCATTACGCCAAATAATCTTAGAGATATGAGATCAAATCTTTATCACATATTTGGTTATTGTCTGGCACAGGAAGGTGGTTTATTTGAGCACTTAATTCATTAAAATTATGTTTACCTTTAGAATGGATTTTATATGGATTTATATTTTTATATTTTATGTTTAGAATAGGTGTAGGTACCTACCCACTTATTTTATTTTTTCAATTTAATTTATTAATGGAAGGGATTTTTAGTTTATTAATTATTGTTCTCTCAAGAAATGCTGTTTTATTTTCAAGTTACAATGGCTAAAATAATATCCTATTGTCGTTAGAAATTGTCGAAATGATAATGTTGACAAAAATGAATTTTAAGATGTACAGGTTACGTAATAACGATTGTATTTTTTTATTTCTTTAACACCCTCACTCCTTCCATGTTGGGAGCATACTGAATACCTACCACCGTTATACCACCAACTAGTGAATTCTCTCTGTAAAGGACCATTCGGCCAGTCTCGAGAAATAAGTATACACCCCTAAGATGAAACAAAGTGATGACCGCGCACAATTATTCTTTCTCTCTCTTTCATATATCCTTGTCGTACTTGTGTAATCCGAGGCCAGGGTTCCAAAGTAATTTACGCAATCTGTATGTGGTATAACAAGGAAAAAAGTCTAACGATGAAATAAAACAATTTAATTTGTTTAAATCCTCATTATATTTGAACTAAGTTCAATATACAATTCGTGATGCGTTTCGCTAACACAGTAGCTTTCTCAAACGAGTAATTGTATATTGAACTTTGTTCAAATGTAATGAAGGTTTAAACAAATTAAATTGTTTTATTTCATCGTTAAGTGTATGGATCTTCATCAAGTAAAAGCCTCATCTGTTCAAAAAACGTCTAATATAAAAATGATTACACAAGTCTATATTATGAAATTAATGTTCTAAAATTTTTTGCTTCAATCAACGTATTTTTGGAAGAGGAATAAATTTGGTCGGTGAACTTGAGCCTTAAGTTCGTTTTTCCTTTTGGTCGGGGTGTTTATTCAGAAAATGCAAATTGATCTATCATCACTCATAAACAAGTAACGTTTTTAAACAAATTCGACATTTTTTCATCAGTGGTAAGAAGACATATGTTTATTGAAAGTGCCTTGCCGTTTAAAAGTTTTTAAGCAAATTTTACATTTGTAAGATTTTTCTCTGAATGACAAAGCATATTATGTTGTTTGAAATTACTTTTTCGACCAAAAGATTTTGAACAAATTTCACAGTGGAATGGTTTTTCACCTGAGTGAGAAATCATGTGATCCTTTAATTCACCTTTTCGACTAAAAGATTTTGAACAAATTTCACAGTTGAATGGTTTTTTACCTGAGTGACAAATCATGTGCTTCTTTAGAAAAATTTTTTGACCAAAAGATTTTGAACACATTTCACAGTGGAATGGTTTTTCACCTGAGTGACAAATCATGTGATTCTTCAATTCACCTTTTCGACTATAAGATTTTGAACAAATTTCACAGTTGAATGGTTTTTCACCTGAGTGACAAAACATGTGATTCTTTAGATCATTCATTCGTCCAAAAGATTTTGAACAAATTTCACAGTTGAATGGTTTTTCACCTGAGTGATAAATCATGTGCTTCTTTAGATCACTCATTCGTCTAAAAGATTTTGAACAAATTTCACAGAGGAATAGTTTTTCACCTGAGTGACAAATCATGTGATCCTTTAATTCAGCTTTTCGACTAAAATATTTTGAACAAATTTCACAGTTGAATGGTTTTTCACCTGAGTGATAAATCATGTGCTTCTTTAGAAGAATTTTTTGACCAAAAGATTTTGAACACATTTCACAGTGGAATGGTTTTTCACCTGAGTGACAAATCATATGATTCTTTAATTCACCTTTTCGACTAAAAGATTTTGAACACATTTCACAGTGGAATGGTTTTTCACCTGAGTGACAAATCATATGATCCTTTAGTACACTTTTTCGACTAAAAGATTTTGAACAAATTTCACAGTGGAATGGTTTTTCGCCTGTGTGAATATGTTTATGCAACTTTAATCCATAGTTTGTTGTAAATGACTTCAAACAAACTTCGCATTTGAATGATTTTTCGTCTGAGTGACCTCCAGGTAAGAGCAGAGGCTTCATATGGTTCCATGTTACTGGATTGCCTGTAAATAATAATACATCATTACTCAGGGTGTTTCAAAATGAATTGTATGGATGACAGTGATGAGCTGATTATAATGTAAGTAATAGATAACTTTATTAATTAGGAAACCCTATTAATATACATATAAAATTTACATTGTTTAACTGTTATACAAATAAAATATAAAATGACAAATATTATGCTAAGCATATAGAATATACTTAATGTTTCACAATACCATAAAAATAAAAAATCATAGCTAGATGATGCTTATTAAAATATACATGAATTAACACACCATTGACAAATAATAATGCATAGTATAGCTTGAAGCATATTAAATGGTACATGACTTATTATTTCTCAAGTTTACTTTTGAAACAAAATACAGTCTGACATTCTTTTATATTATTTGGCAAGTAGTTGATTGATCTCATAGTTTGCCGACAAGTAGTTCTGGAAATATATAGATCATTACCACTCCCAGTATTATAAGCAGGGATTAAAAATACGATTAAAATCATGATTTAAATCACTTGATTTTTAAAATTAAAATCATGATTTAAATCAATTTTTTTTCTTTTTTATTCGGAACCAGATAACAACATAATAATATAAAAGTTTTCTCAAAATCAAAAGAAGTATCTGCTTTTAGCAAAAACAATACAAAAAATACATAAGTACATAATTCCAAATTCTTAAACTAAACGTAACACAAATTTTATTACTGTATATTTTCAGTGTATTCATTTTCATTTCACTAAACCTAACCTAACCTAACTAGCGAAATGCGTGAAATTGTTGGGCAACGTTAATTTATAATTTATAGGTTGAGAAGGAATATTCTTGCAAAAAGTACAACAAACGCGTTCGTACCTCACTCGGCACTGTTAAGTGAGTGTATAGGAGGACAGTTGTCACAAGTTTTTGAGCCGCAAATTGTATTATAATTTTTAGACTTATACATTAAAATAAATAACAAACAATAATTTTAAAGAATCAAAATGCTCAAATTTTATATTCAAATTTAAAAAATCAAATAAATCGTGATTTTTTTAAATAAATCGTGATTTTTTTAAAAAAATCAGATTTTGCTCCACCCTGATTATAAGTATATATACTGTTTGTTAAAAGTAACATATTTTTGAAAACATTCTGTTGCAACATTGTTAACTATTTTGTCCACGACTATTTGATAATTTTAACTTTTTACGTGTGTTTCTTCAAGTATAATGACATACATTATTTACCAGTGAATAATAGGTGTGGATAATGAAAAGGTCACATGACACATAATACAGGGTGATTCATTAAGAATGTCCGGTCTCTGACCCCCATTAACCTAGCAGAACCATTTCGGAAATTTGAATTTTTGATTATGCCATAATTTGTCGCTAATTTATCGCTAATTTATTACCATAATTAAAAATTTGTCGCTCGTCGTTTTTTAAAAAAAACCCATGGTTCTGCTAGGTTGATATTAAGCTAGCAGAACCACTTTTTACCTAATCAACTTTCGAAAAAACTAATACCACCATAATTTGTCGCTAATTTATCGCTTTTTCATTACCGTAATTAAAAATTTGTCGCCCTTCGTTTTAAAAAAAAAACCCATGGTTCTGTTAGTTTGATATTAAGCTAGCAGAACCATTTTTTATCTATCAATTTTTAGAAAGAACTGATATTACCATAATTTGTCGCTAATTTATCGCTCTTTTATTACCATAATAAAAAATTTTTCGCTCTTCGTTTTTTTAAAAAAGTCCAAGAATTTGATAGGGTATACGAGTTTACATCTGCCGATGAACTTCATATTCACCTTTTGGACAAAAACCATAAATTGCTGCTAATTTATCATCATAATTAGAAATTGGTCGTACGTTGTTTTTTTAATCCATAACTTTATTCATCATATGACGAATTACTTTGTACGAACATTTACTACTATAATTCATAGCTAATTTAATTTGTTAGATTTAGGGTAATAAAAGGTAGGTGTAAATTAGATTTTTTATCCACAACTGTCATACGATTTGATACTATTTTCAGTGGCATAATGACGTGTATTACCGCACTAGTACGGTTTTGAATACATTACCGCACTAGTGCGATAACTCTCAAATTTATATTGAAAGACAATAGATTGAATTTAGCACATATACCTACCAAACTCCGAACTTAATATTTTGAAACATTTATAATTTTTTTAATAAATGTATCCTGCAGCTGCTTTTGTTTTTACCTTGTGATTCCAAAAAATACACGGTGTCTAATTTAAAGATAAACGTTTTAGTGGACCCATTATTCTTGTGGCTAATTAGTATATTTAATTGAATTTGTGATAAAAAACCGCACTTGTGGTTTTTTCACTTATGCATTTGTTACCATGATAAATAATTTGACAACCTAAAAACGCTCCTTCGGTGTCGCGTTTTTAATATAGTTGACAGTTGTTCGCGTCCAATTGCTAGGAAACAGTTTCTCATTAAACAATCCAAATTTACCCGATAAAATACAAACCTCTTGTGCAATTATAAGTGACAATTCAACTCATGTATAAAAAATCGCATATGCCACAGTGCAATTGTCACTTTGACAGCGGCAAAAGTTAGCTTAAACTTTTACAGCGATAAGTGCACTTGTGGTTTTTTCATTTATGCATTTGTTCTTCCATTATCGCAGTGCTGTCAACAACTTATTGAATTTTTAAACACTAACAATGAGTCGATTGATTGAATAGGCATGATGACTGATTTTGAGAAACTGCTCCACGATGTTTTCACGTATATACTTTATCTACAATTAATGTTATTTCTGTAAGAAAAAATGTTTTCAAAGGAAAAATTCAACTTGTAGCAAGATTCCCTTTCGATTAATCCAACGTGGCAACTGCGCTTTTTGGTTGACCCGCCCTTTGAACTGTCCGTTGGAATAGTGTGTTAATTAGTTCTCAAGAGTAAACACGTAAAAACTCTTTTTCAGTTACCGGCTTTTCTCAATCTTATTTCGATTGTCATTTACCTTTATTTTTATAACCATTTTGTATCCATAAGTTGTTGTGAATTAATAAATCGTTTCTAAACGGAATAATCTTCCTAAAACCGACCCTCCGACGATATTTATATTGTCAAACTGTTACACTGGCGCTCCAACTCGTGGCTAGGAAAATTCCATAGAACGTTTTTAAGAACTGCAAAAACTTTTGTTTTAGTGATATACGGTTATAAGGTTTCGGACAATAACTCGAGAATTCGGTAATTAAGAACTTTGTTATAAAAACAAGTGTTGTTTTGTGTAACATCAGCATAAAGCATTTTGAAACGTGCTTTTAAGGATCTAACAGAGGTTAAGGTTTGAAAACATCGGCAATAAAGTAAGTCCTTTCCAGTTTTATTTTCAAATCTGTTTTATTATATACAGAGTGGACATTCATTTCAATTATTTGAACTTTGAACTTTTGTTTTTATATCTACTTTTAATAAGCTGTAAGTGCCAAGTTTTATAAAATGCCGCCGAAAAAAGACGATCACAGTGATGGAGCCGCAGCTTCTATTCTAATGTCTCAGCAACAATTATTGGACTTAATTAATGCTTTAAGTAATTCAAATAAACAATCCACTCAAGAACTTTTACAAAACTTTCAGTTTCCGGGTCCTTCTAATAATAATAATAACCAAACGGGAAATTTTGCAAAGTGTACGACTCGTTTTAATGGTTCAAATGAATCTAATGTGGAAGCATTTATAGACAGTATTTGTACGTATAAAGATTGTACTTCGGTCTCCGATGAAAATGCTTTGCGCGGACTTCCAATGCTTTTAGAAGGCGTCGCCGCTACCTGGTGGCAAGGTGTTAAAAAGACAGTTGTTTCGTGGAACGATGCAGTTAAACTTTTAAAGGACACTTATACAAAAACTCATCCGCCGCATTTCATTTTTAGAGACATTTTCGCGAAAGAACAGGAGGTGGGAGAATCTTCTGAACTGTTTATTTGTTCTATTCGTGCTTTATTTTCCAAGTTGCCGTATGATTTGCCGTTAGCGGCACAACTCGATATGATTTACGGGCTATTAAATCGTAAGCTACGAAAACGTTTGCCGCGCAATCAATTTGACGATTTCGAAAGTCTTCTGATGCAACTCCGGGATATTGAACAATCTATGAAAGAAAGTGATCAAATTCCTTCTAATAAATATGACGGTAAGAGTAATGACAAAAGAGATAAACAGTTATATTGTCGTTATTGTAAAAAAGCAGGTCACTCAAAAGAAATTTGTAAACAATTAATGAAAAAGGAAAAAACAAATGACCAATATGGGCCCACTGTTTCATCATTGACGCCGCAGGTTAAAAATCTTTCGAAAAGCGAAGAAAACGCGCCAAACGCGAAACTTGTTTGTTACGGTTGCGGTGCTCCGGGTGTCATTCGGTCCAAATGTACTACGTGTCAAGGAAAAACTAAAACCGTAGTTCAATCTGTTGCTTTTAATCAAATTATAACAGAAAATGATTGTATTACAAATTCTGATTTAAACTTATATTCTGTTTCGATGTCTAGACCTTTACTACCCATTACAATTGACAATGTCGAAGGAGTCGGTTTCGCCGATTCAGGCGCACAAGGTAGTATAGCAGGTGCTAGCTTGTATAAGTTGTTAAAACAAAAAAATTACGAGTTTACGAAAACTAAAATGAACATTTCTTATGCTGACGGAAATATCCAATATAAAGATATTCTGAAAACGAACGTCGATGTTTTCGTTAAAGACAAAATGGTGTCCGTTACATTTATCATTTTCCCAGAACTCGAAAATAACAGAACGCTTTTGGGAGTCGATTTCCTTGAAAAAGCTAAGATTATTTTAAATATCGCTGATGATTGTTGGTATTTTTGTGAAGATCGAACAAAAGAGTTTCCGTTTGTTAAAGAATTTACTTTTGATGATTCACCGTTACAAATTTGCGAAGTAAGCGAATACTTTTTACGTACTAACGAAGGAGAAATTTTGGACTCTTCTCAACGTGCCAAGGTTAATGAGGTTCTTGCTGAGGCTTCGGATATTTTTTCCTCCAGTGGAGATCCTACTGATTTTGCTGAACACCGTATAACCACGGACGATAGTGACCCCATTGCTGTATCTCCTTATCCTTTAAATAATTTCAAGAAACAATTTTTAAAAACTGAGATAGATAATCTTTTAGCTTCTGATATTATTGAAGAATGTGAATCTCCATGGGCCAGTCCCATCGTACTAATTCCTAAACGAAACAATCCTAATGATTTAAGGTTATGTATCGACTATCGTAGGCTAAATTCAATTACAGTTAGTGATAGTTTTCCAATGCCTCTTATAGACGACTTGTTACATTCAGCCAAACATACTCCGTTTATGTCCACTATAGATTTACAATCAGGTTATTGGCAGGTACCGGTTGCACCCCCGGACAGGGATAAAACATGCTTCGTTACACCATTCGGCACCTATCGTTTTAATCGAATGCCATTCGGTTTACGGAATGCACCCGCTACGTTTAACCGATTAATGGGACGCTTTTGCCGCGGACTTGGTGATCGTGCTGTTTTTACGTATTTGGACGATTTATTAATCTTATCAGAAACTTTTGAAAAACATATTGAAGACTTGACTGCCGTGTTTCAGAGACTTAAGATGTTTAAACTACGCGCGCGTCGTGACAAGTGCTCTTTCGTAAGAAACTCCGTTTTATATCTCGGTCACGTGATTACTCCACAAGGTATCGAACCAAATCCTGAAAAGACTGCCGCCATTAAAAATTTGGGTGAACCTAGTTGCATTAAACATGTTCATAGTTTTGTGCAGACGTGCTCGTGGTATCGTAAATTTGTGCCGAACTTTGCCGATATAGCTCGACCCTTAACGAACTTACTAAAGAAAAACGCGAAATTTCAATTCGGAGAAAAAGAAAAGTGCGCGTTTCAGACTTTAAAAGACATTCTTACGTCGTCTCCGGTTTTAATACAGGCTGATCAGACAAAGCCTTACATACTTCGAACCGACGCCAGTCAATATGCTCTCGGTGCGGTATTACTCCAGGGGGAGGAAAATATGGAACGACCCGTAGAATATGCAAGCCGTTTGTTAACTTCTGCTGAACGTAAATTCTCTACTACTGAACGAGAAGCTCTTGCGATTGTTTGGAGTACCGAAAAATTTCGGGCTTATTCGGAAAATGCGGAGGTAACCATTGTTACGGATCATCAACCATTAAAATGGCTTTTTACATTAAAAACCCCTTCGGGACGTCTCGCAAGATGGGCCTTACGACTTCAAGGACTCAATATGAACATAGTCTATATGCCTGGGAAATCTATTGTGGTTGCCGATATGCTATCTCGACCTTTTTGTCCACATCCAACCGATGACACTTGTGATATTTGCTTCGTCACGGTAGAAATCCCCAGATATGCACCAGAGGACCTTAGAGTCCAACAGCTTGCTGATAACGACGTTGCTAAAATTATTAAATCTCTAGAATCAGAAGATCTAGTAGACTTGACCAGATGGTCTGAACGAGGATACCAACTCGCTGAGGGAGTTCTTTATCATTTCAATCCTGACAATGACTCCGAAAATCCTCAGTTGGTGATTCCTGAATCTTTACGAGAGGACATACTGAAACAATACCATGACGCTGACACTGCTGGCCATTATGGTGTTGACCACACCTATAAGAAAATTTCCGAAAAATTATTTTGGACTGGTATGCGAAGATACATTGCCAACCACGTCAAAAATTGTTTAGATTGTCAACGATATAAAAGTACGAACCTTAAGCCTGCAGGATTGCTACAGACTCCAGCTCCTGCACAAAGATTTGAAGTTATGGCTGTTGATTTATTCGGGCCCCTCCCGGAAACAGTCTCATTGAATAAATGGATCTTAATTGTCGAAGATATCGCCTCCAAATGGGTAGAATTATTTCCTTTATCTAACGCAACTGGTGAAGCTTGTGCTAAGCTCCTTATAGAAGAGGTTTTCCTTCGTTTTGGTACTCCTAGAAAATTAATTTCTGATAATGGAGTTCAGTTCATCTCGGACGTGATGCAGAAAGTAACTCATTGTTTTGGTATAAAAAGCTCCTTTATTCCTTTGTATCATCCAGCTAGTAATCCTGTTGAAAGGAAAAATCGTGAACTAAAAACCCAATTATCCATATTAGTTCAAGGACAACACGACAAATGGGATGAGCATTTGAGCAGTATCCGATTTGCCATTAACGCTACGATTTGCGATTCTACAGGGCAGACTCCAGCCTATCTGACGTTTGGTCGACAATTGAGGGCACCCCAAGACTGCGTTTATGATTTACGCCAAATTGTCTCCGCCGAGAACTTTGTTCCAAGAATCACTCCTTATTTAAGCAAATTAGCTGATCACCTTTGTCTTTCCCACGAAGTCTTGATTAAAAAGCAAGACCAGAGAAAAGAAGCTGTTGACCAAGATAGGAGAAATATATTTTATGGAGAGGGAGATAAAATTTTACTCTCGACTCATACATTAAGCAATGCCCAGAAAGGGTATACCAATAAATTCGCCACCAAGCGTGATGGCCCTTATATTATTTCCAAAGTTGTCACGCCTACTTCGTATGAAATTGCTACATGTGATGGATCGGAAATCCTTGGGCGCTACCATGTTTCCGACCTCAGCCCTTATCTTGCTAAGGAAGAAATTCCGATTCCTCAGCCCTTGCTCTCAAAGAAGAAGAGAGGCCGTCCCAAGAAGAAATGAAGACGGCTTCCCATTTGTATTGGCTATCTGACGTCGGAGGACCGTTACGTCATCTAGAGGGGGAGTGTGTAGCAAGATTCCCTTTCGATTAATCCAACGTGGCAACTGCGCTTTTTGGTTGACCCGCCCTTTGAACTGTCCGTTGGAATAGTGTGTTAATTAGTTCTCAAGAGTAAACACGTAAAAACTCTTTTTCAGTTACCGGCTTTTCTCAATCTTATTTCGATTGTCATTTACCTTTATTTTTATAACCATTTTGTATCCATAAGTTGTTGTGAATTAATAAATCGTTTCTAAACGGAATAATCTTCCTAAAACCGACCCTCCGACGATATTTATATTGTCAAACTGTTACAAACTTTTAAAAACACATTTTAAATTATGCGCCAAAACTCTAGAATAGTAATGGCGTCTGTCTATGACATCATCAATTCGTAACAGTGTCAACTGTCGATAGGTTATCTATGATCTGTGTCATGTAGTAAAATTGTCAAAGTCAAACTTCAAACACTTGACAGCTTGCAGGTTAAAAGTTTATTTTGATATATAAACATAATTTCAAAAACCGTGTTTTGTGGTAATAAAAAACAGAGATACTTAATAGTTTATAACGAGAAAATATCACATGAACCAAGCAAAGCCAACAGCAACAAAGGAAATACAAAACCATAGATAATATAAAGACGACAAAACAGATGTTCGGATTTGGTTCGGGTCGGATCATAGATATTTGCGAAAATATGACGTCACTCTCTTCTGATTGGTGTTTGAGATAAGATGGCGGATGGTTAAATTTTGTGCTTATATTTTTACTAAAATAAATGTAATCACACATGAAAATGAAAAATAAGTGATTTCTGTAGAATCTCTGTATCTTAAATAATTATATCAAATCAATATTTTAGTGATTCTTAGTGACTGTCATCATGCCTATTGTCCTGCCGAATTACACTCGATTTTGGGAGCCGTTCAGATGCCGGGAGCACTGCAGCCTATTGGCTTATTGTACTATGCTCCCACATTTAGTCCACCCATCCAGTTATCCCCGTACCTTCGACACTCGATGTTTGTATTGATATCGGGTAAATTTGTGTTGTTCAACTTCTGTTTCCTTTAGCAATTTGACTCAAAAAACTGTCAACCTAAAAACGCTCCACCTTCGGTGTCGCGTTTTTAATACTTAACAGTTTTTCTCGTCTAATTGCTAGGCAACAGTTTCTCATTGAACAATCCAAATTTACCCGATAAAATACAAACCTCTTGTGCAATTATATAGTCAGATGCACTCTTATCGTGCGGGTCATACGATTCAACAAAGACATACCCACAGTTTTTGTTTTCTTTTATTGCGTTTAATTATAACTTCCAAATGAAATCCGTTAGATAAATAAGACAGACTTATGCAATTTTGACGGGAAAAAGAAGGATATGTATTTAGTTTTCAGCGATTCTAAAAAGTCTTTCACCAGCAGAGTTTTTATTTAAATATGTCGGTTTTGTCACTTTGACAATTCAAAATGACAATATGAATAATAAGTAGCAATTTTCAGTTTTTTTTGTACTTAGTTCGATGGATTATTTCGAAAATGAAAGAAGTGGAAATTCGTCAATCTGCAGTGTACTCTCACATTTTGGTAACCTCTGTGTTTTCTGATTTGATACATATGGTTAGTGACCTTTGAACCCGCACGTTAAGAGTGCCTTTGACTATAAGTGATAATTCTGCTTCCTCATCGATAATACCTTGTTTACATTAAAACGTCAAAATTTTACTTTGAATTTGTCATTTTGACAGCTAAAAGTGCTTTGAAGTTTATTGAAAAATGAATAGAAACCGATTCAGTGTCATTACCCAAGAGAATATTGAACATTCAGGTAATACAAAATTAACAGGCAAGTTATGGTTTTTGTCCAAATAAAAAGGTGAATATCAAGTTCATCGGCAGATGTAAACTCGTATACCCTATCAAATTCTTGGACTTTTTTAAAAAAACGAAGAGCGAAAAATTTTTTATTATGGTAATAAAAGAGCGATAAATTCGCGACAAATTATGGTAATATCAGTTCTTTCTAAAAATTGATAGATAAAACATGGTTCTGCTAGCTTAATATCAAACTAACAGAACCATGGGTTTTTTTTTTAAAACGAAGGGCGACAAATTTTTAATTACGGTAATGAAAAAGCGATAAATTAGCGACAAATTATGGTGGTATTAGTTTTTTCGAAAGTTGATTAGGTAAAAAGTGGTTCTGCTAGCTTAATATCAACCTAGCAGAACCATGGGTTTTTTTTAAAAAACGACGAGCGACAAATTTTTAATTATGGTAATAAATTAGCGATAAATTAGCGACAAATTATGGCATAATCAAAAATTCAAATTTCCGAAATGGTTCTGCTAGGTTAATGGGGGTCAATCACTGAACTGTAGATTCTAGACCTCAAAATATGATGATTCTGCTCAACATGCCTTATGCAAATATTGCTAGTTTCCAAGATACGGGGTGTTCAAAGTTTAAATTTAAATTTTGATTTTCGCAATAACTTTTTATGTTTTCACAATTTCTCTTTGAAAATTGGCAATTTTACGTTTTTTGGCATGAGGAATCATAATTTGCACTCTAATTTAACATTGCTAATAGAGGGCGCTAGTTACACTTCTTTGTGTTAATTAAATCAAAGTAAACTTTTTTTGGGCTACACTTACAACTAAAATAATAAAAAAATATTAAAAAGCGTTAAATTCTACAAAAAAAAGTTACTCTTCTTTGATTCGTGTAACTCAATGGGTTATCGAGTTATTTGCTTCTAAAAAATTCAATAAATTTTAATTTTTTCATAAAATTTTTTTATTATTCCTTAAAAATATGTAACAATAACAAATTTGTAAACAAAAATAAAAAACTTCAAAGCAAATGCTCAAAATGCCCACCATTTACTTCAATACACTTTATGATCCGCTTTCGTAAAGATCTCTTAATATCAAAATCACATTCGTGAATTAAGCCGTGGTTTAATTCTTCGTTTTCTTTTCAAGTAGGCTTGTGTTGCTATTAGACAGTTTGTGTAGAGTTTAATTTTTCGTTTTTTTTAAGTAGGCTTATGTCACTTTTAGACAGTTTGTGTAAAAGCAAAAATTGGATAATAATAAGAGTAAGTAATACATTAGTATACCATTTATTAACAATTTAGTAATTAACAAGTTTAGTGTAATAGTTATTTATCAAATAATGCCTAGGCATAACGATTTTTCCAATGAGATGCGCGATATGATTTGTGTGTTTGCTCAGTCAAATTATAATGGTCCAGCTGCGGCTCGAAGATATTCAAAATTATACCCAAATCGAAGGCAACCCAATTACAAAGTGTACCGGGGTCTTTATACGCTCTAAAACTGAGCACGGTGCTACAAAAAAATCACTGCCGGTGAAGAAGATGAAATTTTAATTTGTGTTACGGAGAACCTAGATATCAGTACTCGCCGATTAAGTCTGCAAACAGGTATAAGCCAATCATCTATTTTTAGAATACTGAAGAGGGAAAAATTGCATCCATATCATTACACGCCTGTTCAGAATTTATTACCTCAAGATTTACCTAAGCGTCTACAATTTGCCTATTTTTTGCAAGATAAACAAAATGTTAACCCACATTTTCTGGATACAATTCTTTTTACTGATGAGGCAACATTTACCAGACGAGGAATATTTAATTATAAAAATAATCATTTGTGGAATTCTGAAAATCCACATGCTATGAGGGAAACACATTTGCAGCACGAGTTTAAGGTTAACATTTGGTGTGGTGTAATATGTGGGTATTTAATAGGTCCTTTTGAACTGCCAACCAATTTAAATGGACCTCTTTATTTAGATTTTCTTCAAGAACATTTACACGAATTACTAGAGGATATACCTGTCGCTTTAAGACAAAATATGTGGTTTTTGCACGACGGAGCACCACCACATTCTTCTTTACAAGTTCGTCAATACTTAATCGAACAGTTTCCGCATCGATGGATTGGTCGTGGAAGTGAGTTAGCTTGGCCTTCAAGAGGCCCTGATTTCAATACTTTGGATTTTTCAATTTGGTCGCAAATGAAGGCATTAGTTTACAAAGAAAAAATTACTTCTCTTCCACAACTGCGACGGAAAATAGAAGAAGCAGCGGATGTAATTAAAAATAATAAACAAGGATTATTTGATATTAAGTGATCTTTACGAAAGCGGATCATAAAGTGTATTGAAGTAAATGGTGGGCATTTTGAGCATTTGCTTTGAAGTTTTTTATTTTTGTTTACAAATTTGTTATTGTTACATATTTAAGGAATAATAAAAATTTTTATGAAAAAATTAAAATTTATTGAACTTTTTAGAAGCAAATAACTCGATAACCGATTGAGTTACACGAATCAAAGAAGAGCAACTTTTTTTTGTAGAATTTAACGCTTTTTAATATTTTTTTTATTATTTTAGTTGTAAGTGTAGCCCAAAAAAGTTTACTTTGATTTAATTAGCACAAACAAGTGTAACTAGCGCCCTCTATTAGCAATGTTAAATTAGAGTGCAAATTATGATTCCTCATGCCAAAAAACGTAAAATTGCCAATTTTCAAAGAGAAATTGTGAAAACATAAAAAGTTATTGCGAAAATCAAAATTTAAATTTAAACTTTGAACACCCCGTATCTTGGAAACTAGCAATATTTGCATAAGGCATGTTGAGCAGAATCATCATATTTTGAGGTCTAGGATCTACAGTTTAGAGATTGGACATTCTTAATGAATCACCCTGTATATGTTGAAGTTTTTCAATATACATTAGGTTTGTTCCAACACACAAATTGTAATCGTTCCTGAATCGTTATCGGTATCGTTCTTAGGGATTTGTTACGCAGGCGCCAAGTGTTTACCGTTCAAAAATCTAGAGAGAGTAGATGTATCTGAAGGAGTCTTTGCAGATGATATAATATTATTAGCAGACAGCGAAATTCGACTGCAAGAAAACTTGAATATATGGAAAGATGTCATGGAAGAAGAAGGTATGAAAATTAATGTGAATAAAACTAAAATATTGATAATAGGAGATCAGAACGTTAAAACCAATATAGATACAACTAAACAATGTCAAAATAGAGCAAGTAAAAGAATTTAAATACCTAGGAGCCATATTTGATGAAACAGGAAAACAAGATGCTGAAATAAATGAAAGGATCCATAAAACAATAAATTTATATTATGCGATGAACCTTAAATTTATTAATAAAAAAGAAATTTCCAAACAAACCAAAATTAAAGTGTATAAAAGTATATACAGATCAGTATTAACAAAAATGGATGTGAATCGTGGCCCCTCACAAAGCAACAAAAAAGTAAGATACAAGCTACAGAAATGAAATATTTATCTCAGACGTTCGCTAGGAATATCTAGAAAAGACAAAATTAGAAACACTGAAATACGGGAAAAAGTAGGAGTACAACCAGTGTTAAAATTTATAGAACAACGACAACTTAGTTGGTGGGGACATGTTCAATGAATGAATAACACAAGACAAGTCAAAAAGGTATACGAGGAAAGGGTACAAATTAAAAGAAAAAGAGGTAGACCAACACAAACATGGAATCAAGTATTGGGAAGCATATTACAATCAAGAGGTGAATCTTGGAACGAAGCAGTCACTCTCACAAAAGACAGAAAAAAATGGAGAAGTTTTATTTATAAGGACTGAAATTTAAACCCGACACGTTTGGTAAAAGGGTATATGATTATATTATTATATCAAGCTGTTGTATATATACGAGAAGATCGTTTATGTGCAGTTTTTTTTATCTATTATGTCAAAAGCAAAAGTGACGTTTTAAATAATTTCCACCATAAATAAATCTACAGTTATCAATTTACAAATTGCACAAATGTAACTGTAAACATAAATAATTAAATACTTATTAAATATGCAATCTGTTCAATAATATAAGAAGTAATTATTAGTAATTTTTTGTAATAAAGTATAGTGTTTTAGTTTGACAAAAAAATTTATATCTAAACAAGTAATTCATGGTCCTGGACAAAATATAGTATTCTACTCGCATATAATGGCTATTATTCACTCAGGTGTTTACGCACCATCGTGAATAATAGCCATCATTGTATGCTTGTTGAATAATATACTATTGAATACTACAACCATAGTGAAGTAATACAACCTATCTTGAACCGGAAACAAATTCAAACAATCCAGCATTCTCATGATTAGAGTCAAGTGATTTATTTTTAATACAATTCTCATGCCCATGTTCAGAAGTTTGTTCAAGTCTGTTCAACTTGTTAAGATTAAATAAGTATAATATAGAGACACAATAATCAAAGTGGGGCTAAATATTGCTGTTGTATTATACTGTTATTTTCATATGACAATTGTTGACAATTTTGAGATATACTTCAATTTTCTATTTGGACCCTTACTTTGTGGAATCTAGACAGTTTTCTTTTCTGTTTCTAGTGTTTTCATCAAATAGTGGAATTAATTAGAAACAGTTGAGTAGTTCCATTTAAAAAAGTAATTTTAGATACCTATACCTACCGCAGAAGAAGAATAATTTTTTAAAAATCTTTCTTTGTATGTAATTGAGATGAGAATCAAAATTTAAACAATGGGGTGTTAAACTTAACAAAAATATGACGTTTTCTCTATGTTAGTAGTTAGTGGTGGACAAAATCATAATGGGAATCGATTATTTTTAATATTTTTATTCTCACAAGGTTTTTATGCCGATTTGAAAATTCAACTTTTGGACGATTTAAATAATCCGCCATTCATAATGTGACGTATGCTTACTAGAACAGAAGTTAGCTACATAAGGGTTGACATAGGACCACAATTCTGATGTGATGAAGTACTTATAGGTTATACTTATGTTATATTGCTGTTATAGTGACTTAGGAATTGTTTTTTTTCCTCCCATCATCGAGTGTTGAGTATAATGTGTCCATGTCACTATCAAACTAAAAATCAAACATACCCACACGTATACAATTACTTACATAAAAATGATCTTCACAGAAATAGTAATTAGTTTTAGTCTGTTTATATTTGCTTCTAGCAGCCCCAAACCAAATTTTCTTTTAACTGTTACTGCAGACACAGTTACAAACTTTTTATCAGGCGTTGTAACTGTTGTGCTCGTGCAGTATGATACAAAACAAGATTTATACGATATTGACATTATTCCAACATGAAAAATTGTGGAGAAAAACTAACTAAACTCAACCAAAAAAGTATTGACACAATTTTTTTATAATATTGAAACGTCAAGCTTGAATAAAATGTAAACAAAACCAAAACACTCAAATATATTATAGACTTTGACAGTTCTACAAACTTCAAATTCGAATGGCCTTTTTGTAACTGGTTATTAGTTCATAAAACATCTAAATCAGAAATATTTGGTGAAGTGACGTATCTGTAGTGAAAGTTGCAAACATTTAGGAATTATTAATTTCCAGTTTTCTCCTAAAATATTCGGTTTAAAAAATTTGTAAATTAATTTTTGCAAAGTAGTACCAACATACTTTAATAAAATACCAAAAGCCGGATATCGGTTTAACACCCCATTACCTAACAGCAAACCTAAATATTTACAAGTTGAAATGATTTGAATTAGCTCATTATTAACATGAAGGAGACATAGATCTTTACCTATATTTCATAGGGTGAAGATCATATGGCATGGGTTTTTAAGAAATTTAGTTTCAAATTTAAATACTCATTTACATCATTTAAGGTAGAATTCATTTTATCAATAGCTTTCTCCAAACTTTCTAGTATCACTAAAAATTAATAATGTATCATTGGCAAACAAATTAATAAAATCACATGCATAATTAATTCTAAATCTATTTAATATTATTGTCTGCACACTGAACGAATATGATTATTCATCAATTTAAATGGGTTTGGAAAGATGTCCCTATTTTTGCCATTATTTATAATTTATAAACTATTTACAAGTGAGGTTAAAAAAGGTTCCCTTACCATAGCAATGTTTCTTACATTGTGTTTTAAGTATACATTGTTCACATACCTTTTCTTGATTGTTTGATATTTATTTCAGCCAAGTTGCATTTTATGTCGGAATCATCAACTGTTTCATCATCATTCTCCTGTTTTATTGAATCGAATTCGTTTTTTATGACAGTTTCATTCGGGACAACATCATGCTCTTCGATTTCAAGCTTATATTCTTCAATGAAAGTATCTACTGGTTCTTGTTTCACTTCCATAATAAGGTAAAAATTATAAATATTCAGTACTTATTTTCCTAACAATACAATAAATAAATTATACGTTTTTGTTGTATGTTATCTCAGTTTTCGTTGACAATTATTCTTCTATTTCTTCTTTAGCATAGCCTTCGCAGATCTGACCATCCAGCCCCAGCAATTATCTAAGTATATTTCAGCCATCCCCTTTTTATTTACTATGCAGTTCCAAGTTTTATAAAGACTTTTGATGTGTGAGATACTAAGCTCAATACCAGAAAGATATAGATAGGTATTTTAAAACTGCGTGTGAATCAACACAAGAACAAGAGAATAGTGAAGGTATTCTAGTAGTGGAATTAATAGCGATCAAGTGAAGGAGACGAGCAGCTGAGTGGATAGGATTATACCGTTGAGTGAAAAATACATTTTTCACTCAACGATTATACTTCTTCTCAAAGCACTCTGAAGCGAAGAGCCGGATTTAGGCGAGAATGTAATATATTTATTATGTAGTCTGATATGGAACATAAGCAGGTGTCGTAAAATGTTAGCAATCAGATAGTAGATAGCAATGAATAAAAAGTTAAAACACGTGGCCGACTTTCTTTTTCATTTAATAACAATTGACAGAATAAACAGTAACAAACGTTTATCAACAGAACCATGACATTGTTTTATATCGTACTCTAGCGATAGTACACCTCCTTTGTCATTTGGGTGTTTCCAAACTAAGCCGCTGTCCCCAAAAGCGAGAAAAGTAAATTTCCTGTGTTGTGATGTTAAGGCTTACCTTATTAATACGCCAATCAATATTCACCATAAGTAATGTATATTTAATAATTCAGAGCCCATCTACATAACAGTAGTGCAGTTTTATTTAAGGAAGTTATCCATCCTAGGGGGATTTTACATGTGTAAAACTGGATAAATTATTCTACAGGATATAGCCAAAAAAAGGAAGAAGTATTTAAGCTATACCTAACCTATTCGTTGGAAAGGAGTGTATGCGTTCTGTGTTCTGGGTAACCGAATGGAACACGACACTTTATTTTATTGCAGAAGAAGAGGAACGAGCTGTCATTCAATTTAATTTAAGTAAGTTCATGGTGAAGTCAAGTTAGAAAACACCGGCTACATACAGAAGACGGATGAGATTATCCGTTCTACAAATTTATTATTATTTAAAGCGTTATAACTGTTGAAATTAATAAACACATAAAAGTGCACTGGATCTGTTTATTTAATATTCTAACGATATTACCCAATAAAGGAGAAAGAAGAAGTGTCAGATGCATCTGTCAGTAAATTATAATTCACGGAGCGTGTCTACGCTACATATTATAATGATTATTATACCATCATAGAGAAAATAATAAGTTAATTTGTCTATATAGCTCACTACGTATGCAAATCGCAACCAAATTACCAAAACTGTAGTTTGGAGGATTGTGAAACTTTTCGAATAAGTGGAAATTATTAAAAGATTTACTACAGAACTGGCCAGCATTATTTCTTAATTTACAACCAACAGCAAAATGATTAGGTTTTGAACACAGGGAACAATTTTTTACAAATGCTGGGCAGTTACGTATCTTATGGCTTTTCCCACACTTATAACATTCGCTAACTTTGTTTTCTATATTACTTCAACATTATTATTAAACTGTGTTTTCCTAACAAAATCTACTCCTTTACCACTTCTTAATTCTTTTACTTGAATTCAACTTATTTCTGATGAACGACATATATCTTCAACCTTTTTTGCATTTAACTTTGGCTGTTGTAAAAGTATTTCTTGAAGTAAAAGATCTGTGATTCCACTTACAATCCTATCTCTTATTAAAGAATCTTCAAAGTCCTTAAAGTTGCAGACTGATGCAAGAACTTTCACGTCTGTGATGAAATTGTCAACACTTTCACCTTCCTGTTGGACTCTCGTGAAGAATTTATAACGGTCACACGTCTCATTTCTGATCGGCTTGCAGTACCTATTCTTTAAAAGATTCGATCACAGTTTTAAATTTCTTCCTATTATCATCTGTTAAATCGAATGTTAGGAATTTTCTTTGAGCCTGAGACACCATGTCTTGTTTTATAATATTACTTTATTGAAACCACTTTCAACTATTAACACCTATTTGCACCGACTTTTTATTAACTGTTATTTAACAAATGCACCTTTAATTTTAATTGCCACTTAAGTTTCAAATGATTTGCACCGAAACATTTTATCAAAACTTTAACTAGGGGTTCTTTATCTTCGGTACATTATGGCAACGTCGCAAGAATCCAGTGGCTTTTGTGTTAGTTCTGTTGGAACACTGCTTTTTTGTTGTTTGTCTGGTAACTTCAATTAGCGTGTAAGTTCACTAAACATTTTTATTTCCTAAACTCACCTGGAAACAAAGCTCCGCGATTGCGCATTGTGTACCAGCGTTTATCAATCGATCAGCTGAGAGGTACAGCAACAAGTATTATTTTTATTTCATTATTTGTGTTCGGTAGTTTGATTTGTGCATTAAAATATTCTTTCATTTGAAATCCGCAGTTTTTTTTGTTATTTAAAATTTAAAGCTTATTAATTGAGAACTTTTTCGACATGTTTTTTAATTGTTGCGTTAAGTGTTGTAACAATTATAACAAGGATGCCCAAATGCGTATTTTTTCAAAAGAACAAGTGGTAAGCGAAATAATATTCCATTAACTTTATCCTAACATTCTTGCCCATGAAAAAACTAAAATTTTTTAATATAATTGAAGTACCTATATACTTAGTGTTAATAAAAATAATACATTGTAGAAGTGTTTTATTTCCTTTACAAAACGCTTGCTTTCCTTAATCGAAATGTTCAAAAATTAACCTGAACATTGATTTGAAGTGAAACTTTTAAACATCCCGCCAAATCTTTAGTCTGTGTTATTTCCTAAACCCGCAAGGTGGCGCTATCCGCAGTGTTCAAAAAAATTGTGAACAGTCTCCTATCTATCTCGTTATATATAATCCTTTATCTTTGTTTTTAACAATAATATTTGCCAGAGACAGAGCAGATTCTTTTTTAGTTACATTTTGCACATCAATAAAACTTTCTGAATTTTTAGTTTTCCTTATTTATATGTTAATAGTCGTGGTGATTTTATAAAAGATCGATTTTTCTAACATGTCCGCAAAACCAAAATGAATTAGGGGGCTGAATTTTAGCCCCAGGGAAGTAAGTCATCTTTTTACTATAGCCATCCAATATAAACATATATTGGCTATTGTTACCTGATTTATTTAGAACGTAGTTTGTTGAGTTATGTAAGAATTTTTGGTTTTATTTCAAAGAGCTTTGCAATAAATTAGATTTGAGATTTACTCGTTCATTAAACATTTTTTAACCCAGTTCTTTTCTCTACTTTTGTTTTTTATCTCCGTTTTCAATTTAATTAAATTAATAAGTTACACCTTAATTCCTTAAAGTGTGAAAGAGTTACAGAGGGGTACACATATATAAAAGACACTGCATGTATATACAATTTTTTATTGAAATTAATATGAAAGATAAAATATTTACAGTAAAGCAAATCATCTGGGTAGGTACTCCAATTGATTCTCAATTTGAGTTAAAAGTGTCATAACTGTAGGTTTTGTCGATTTGGGACATTTCTTCATAATAACTATTGGGCCTAAGAAAAATGCGCATTGGGTAGCCCATATCAAGGACTTCTAAATCATCTTCTAGAAAATCCTCCACCAGGACCAATTTTCCATTTTCACAAATTTCCAATTTTTTTTATATGTATTTAAGGTTAAAGAACAATTAAATATGTTTAAGGGAAGAAACTTGGTCAGTTAGCTAATACTGCTTTAATGGACGTTTTAAGAGTCTCTTAAAGTTGGCGCAAAACATAAAAGTTGTTAATGGTACCTACTTTAAAGGACACTTATCCTAACGGTTATTTAAAAAGAAGTCGGTGCAAACGGCCCTTAGAATTCATTTTACATAATCAGGTCATTATTGTCATCCATACAATTCGTTTTGAAATACACTGTATAAAGATTTATTATTATTTACAGGAACTCCTGTAAAACGGAACAATAATATGAAACCTTTGTTATTACCTAGAGGTCACGCCGGCGAAAAACCATCCAAATGTGATATCTGCTTAAGGGCAACGGTCAGTAGCGCGCAGCGGTCAGAAATGTTTTCAGGTAGTTGAAATTGTATGGGTCAATAGCGCGCGGTATACAATCGGTAAACCGGTCAATTGCGCGAACGGTTCCTTTATAGAAATATGCTCGTTTATACACTAATATACAGTTAACAGAAGCAAACATGAGCCCCGGAAAATATGCGAACTAAAATAAGGTCATCGCAACGAGCCAATCAGGAGCTAATGTTAACGAGCGTACATTAGTAATTTGTTAACATAATCGAAATAATATGACCGAGTGATTTCATCAACATACATCAATTTTAGTGTATATATCAGTGTTGTCAATGCGAGGATAATTATCCGATTTTTAGACAGTTTCGCTAATTTAGATCCAATAGTTTTTCGAATATTTTGCAGAAGGGATATATAAAATGACTATTGTTTTTGGGGATTTTCCACATTGACTAGGGTCGAAGACTTTATTTAGGTAACCACTGTTTCCTTTTGGAAATTATGACAAATTCTGATCATTTGAATCGTAAGTTCGTGTAATTTTTATTTTTGCATCGGCAACACTGGACTACATTCTATTTAATATTTGATGTCAGCTGCCGTTTATAATCTATATTTTTACACGTTATTCTCTTATTTGCTGTTTGCTTCTTAAATTACAGAACCATCAGTCTTTGTTAAGACTAATTTGATAAGTACCTACCTAACTATTGATTTGAATTAAATAAAAAGTCAACAAATGTCATTCGACGGCTCTATTCCAAAAGATCCTGATGTGTAAGCAGATAGATGTAGGAATAGGCTACATAACCAGTTTATATTTTGTTGCTTTCCATAGAAACTTGACTCTTCTTTTTCATGACATTACTACAGAGTCATGTAATTTGAAAATATAGACATTTAGGGCAAATGGTAGTTTTATTTTTGGTCCAATATAAATTTTTTTATTAATATTTATAGTTAAATTTTTAGGAAGTTCGACTTTGTTTACATATTTCTTAACAGTTGACACTTATGGTATCGATATTTGGTTATCGATTCAAAATATCGATTGTTACTACAAAAATACAACTACAGCGACATGAACACGCCCACCACGGCTCATGTTTGCTTCTGCGGACTGTATAATAAACAATTTTTTTAAGACGTAACCTGCCATAGGAAAACACCCTACCCCTACCCTACCCTATTTTTTTCCGCGCTCACTTAACATGGTCTCCATTTCGGTATACTTTACACGTAAACTTCTTCTGAATAATGTAAGTGAGTAAATTAATTTAATGTGTACGATCATAAGACTGAAAGACCCCCTGCTATTAGGGACAGATACTAATATCATGTCCGCGCACAATCAACCTGTCCCTTTTAGGACCCTTTTATAATCTGTAAGGATTAAACTGACCGCTGCGCGCTATCGGCATACACCCCAGCTTAAAAGCTTTCACTCAAAAGGGCACATTAAATGTATACTCTAACCACAACCCACTTTAGAGAACTAGCCGCGCTGAGCACAAAGTGGCAACAGCGCTTGGTAGTCCGATAACTCCTATCCTTGTAGGTAGTCTTCGTCGTCGCCTTATTGATTTGTTATTGTTGTTTCTGACATCTCCGCATGGTTTTAGCAGTCAAAACATGTGACAAAGTTTTTCGATCTGTTATGTTATAATAATGAGAAAATTATAATAATTGTAGTGTAATTTTAATAATCTGGAGAACAATTCATCCGAAGATACGGTAAGTGTTTATTATTTGATGTTAATAAAGAATTATTTGTAGGTTACATTTTTCAATAGCAAAAAGTTCTAGCAAATAATTACTGAAAATTTATTTTAGATGCCTCGAAGGTGTTCAATTCCTGGATGCAATTCAAATTATGATTCCGTCTTGAAGGGGTCAAATAAATGTGAATCGACATTTGCTTTTCCTAAAGATAAAAACAAATGTGAAAAATGGTTGAAAGCTATTCCAAGGAAAGACTGGACTCCCACAAAGTGTAGTGTAGTATGTGCCAAACATTTTCATGACTTAGACATTATTAGGTATCATGAATTTACTTTGCCATCGGGTGAAAACAAAAAAATTCTATTAAAATACCCAAAGTTGAGTGAAAGTGCAATTCCAAGACAATTTGACAACTTACCTAAATATCTTTCATCTGCACCTGCAAAAAAAAGAACAAACCCAGAAGAACGACGGGAAACAATTTTACACAGGGAAGAACAAATAATAGAAGATTTTTTGCATAATGACATTATAACTGATTTTGATGATCTGGCAAACAATTTTAAATTCAGCAGAATGTGATACAATTTATGTAGATTTGCACCCTATATTTAACCACAACCTCTAAAGTGGGTTGTGCTATATTTAACTTTCGTAGGAATTTCTTTGTAACGAGTTTAAATGAAGCGCCAGCCATCAAGCTAGAAACCGGACCACTCTTATCAGCTGATCCAGTGTTGCCACATGTGTCAGCGCGGCTAGTTCTCTAAAGTGGGTTGTGCTTCAGTAAACTGTTATTAGTTCTTGATGTTATAAGAAAGCTAGTTTGGAAATATTTTTAAAAAAATACTTAATGTAAATTTATTAGTATACATTAAAATAAGTCGCTTGAAATTACTGAAAAAAGAAAAAATAATTAAAACCACTTTTTATATGTTACTATATTAAAGAAAATTTAGAAGAGTTGGCAACGTAGTAACACCTGCTGTAAAAACTTCTAAACAACCAGTCATCAACTGCAGTATTCATCGTAATATAACGAAATAACCGAAGTATAATCCGTTGGATGATTTTCGCAGAAAAATTCTACGGTCTTGAGGGTGTTCGGGGGGGTTGTGTTGTGGTTCGGCTTATAATCCATTAGTATCATTCAGTGTCGTGTGTGAATTTTGTTTTAAAGAAATATTTAATATAATATCTACTTATTTCTTGGTTGAGTGAGTTTAGTGAATTGTTATAGGTATTTATAGGAAAGTGTAGGTGATCTAGTGTAGAAAGGTATCATTAATAAAATACCTTTTTGATGGAGTAGTGGTTAGGTGGCGTCAGTGAATTGATATTAATATAATATTCATTTGTTCGTAGACGTTGGGGTGAGTTTTATAATATAATTAATTAGAATGGCATTTTGGAGACCATTTGAAACAACAGTCCAAGATGATGCGCGGGATTATTGAATTGTGGATTTAATAATAAGAAGTTAGATAATCGAATGGTAATAATGGAATCTCGGCGTATCGCTGAACTTAGACAGGAGTATTTGCGCAAAATAAGAGGGCACCGTGATTCAAATAGAACTATAATTTATTTAGACGAAACTTGGTTTGATAGGCATGATGTTGTCAAGTATGGTTGGGTTGACGATACAAAAAACTGTTCTTTAGATACTCCGTGTTCTAGAGGAAAGCGCTTTATTATTGTATTACAAATTTTATGAATTTTGTATGCAGGTTAATTTTTTTCATTCAAATTGATATAGTAGATTAACATTATTTCACAATATTCGAATATATAAAAAATTTATATGCACGCCATTGGGCTTCAAAGGGATTAAAAATATGGATCATCACATTATCTTTGGAAGAACTATAGCTAGTATTATTATAAAATTCACTCGTTTCATTCAGAGTTCCTGTTTCAACAGTTCATTACCAAATAAATCGTTGAGTGCTATAGCTTTTTAAGTTTTATCTTATTTTATTTCAGGTTCAAGAAGTATCAATAATAGGGGGGAATATTCCCCATTTGATTTTGTAAAAAGAGTCATGTTACAATCCATGACATACCAAACAGCTACATCTTTCACCTGGTATGGGACGAAAGAAAAAATATGTTTTAAGGAGACAAAGATGTCACAAATGATAGTTCGTGAGTATTTTTATCTATTTTTATTGTAAATTATTTTAGTAAATTTTATCATTCAATTGCACCTGTAATAATATTTTTGTTACAGCATCTTCTGAAGCCATTGGTAAGCAAAAACAAATTGAGGAGGCTTTACAGAAGTTCTTCAGGAGAGCAAAGGAAAGAAGCTTCTGAGAAAAAGATGAAGGCAATACCTATTGATTGATGCATTGTTCCTGATGCAATACTATGCAACTCACATTACATCATGACAGAGAACTGGTTGAGAGCGCCTCGGTTGAGATGAAAGTGAACGTAATAATTATGTCAAGATGTCGAGAATGTAAAACGTGTGTTGTTGTTGTTGTACAAAAGTTAACAAATTATAACTCGTAAATCCTAACTATTATATTATTTCATAACCACAAAACCACAATACCTACAACAAATGCAACACTTAGCTAATATATATCTGTACAATTTTTAATTCTTTCGTCAATTTTTGTTTTATTATTACCACATGAATTTATTTATAAAATGAGTTTTTGATTGTCGATTTTTTTTTAAATATTTTATTTCATTGATGTGATAATTGTTATTTTTCATTAAAGTTGTTTTGTGTTGAATTTTATTTTTGGATTTTATTTATTTCTTGAGTACTTGTTGAGATATCAAGTGTTTTCTAAAATAGTTTTTGAAGACAAGCCTTGGACCAAATTTTGGGAATAGGGCTTTTATTTTTTCTTCAAAGTAATCTAAAACTTTGATCATTGATTCCTGCTTCTAATTTAAAAATTTGAACGCATTTTAAATTCACATATACACAAGATGTTTGATAAGTATGGTAATAAGTATACAATTTTAGTGGGTGAATTAATATTTTTAATTAAAAAAGGACAATTTATGGTGGATTAAACATTCTTTTTCAATACATCTTTCTTGCTAAGGTCCTTTTGGTCAGGATCGTCATATTTCTATCATCTAAGCACAATAAAAATGTATTTGTATACATGCATGTACTTACAATCAAAATTGTCGATGAATTCTTCAAGCCCCCAAGTTGATAAAAGTTTTTAAAATTTCATATATAGCACAAGTGAAAACTAAAACGCGAATGTGTAACTTCACCCACCCACGATGACATGAAGATGTCTATTATAATGCCGGAACTACCGAGTGGCTGCGCGTCGTTTTCGCGCACATCAAATTATCGCACTCCTTTACAAATTGCCGATCCATGATTGGCAAACGCCGACCGTTGTAAATAACGGACATTCAAATTGCAAATAAATATCTACTAGACCAAGTGTTTTCTTTTCTGTTTTAGTAAAGAAAAATGCTATTTTTGTAAAAAAAATTATATTATATTTTTTAACAGTGATAGTGAAGAACTTATTTATAACAGAAAGCGTCAGAACCTATATTAGGTATACCATAGTATATGTGGTATAACAAGGAACAAACGTATAATATAAAAATGATTTCACAAGCCTATATTACGAAATTGATGTTCTAAAAATTTTTGATTGAATCAACGTATTTTTGGAAGAGGAATAAATTTGGTCGGGGTGTTCAGACAGTTTCAGAAAATTATCACTTATAGACAAGTAACGTTTTTAAACAAATTCAATATTTTTCATCAATGTAAGTACAAATGTTTATTCAAAGTGCCTTGCTATTTGAAAGTTTTTACACGTTTGTATGATTTGCCGTCTAAGTGACAAAGCATATGTTGTTTCAAATGACTTTTTCTACTAAACGATTTTGAACAAATTTCACATTGGAATGGTTTTTTGCCTGTGTGACAAATCATGTGTGTTCTTAAATTACTTTTTTGACTAAACACTTTTAAACAAATTTGACAATGGAATGGTTTTTCGCCTGTGTGGCTATATCTATGCAACTTTAATCCATTGTTTGATGTAAATGATTTCAAACAAACTTCACATTTGAATGATTTTTCACCTGAGTGACGTATAATATGTTTACTCAAAGTACACTTTCGACTGAAAGATTTTGAACAAATTTCACAGTGGAATGGTTTTTCACCCGTGTGAGAAGACATAACATGTTGTTTTAAATAACGTCTTTCACTAAATGATTTCAAACAAACTTCACATTTGAATGATTTTTCATCTGAGTGACGTATATTATGTTTACTCAAAGTACACTTTCGACTGAAAGATTTTGAACAAATTTCACAGTGGAATGGTTTTTCACCCGTGTGAGAAGACATAACATGTTGTTTCAAATAACGTCTTTCACTAAATGGTTTTAAACACATTTCACAGTAGAATGGTTTTTCGCCTTTGTGAATAGGTCTATGCAACTTTAATCCACAATTTGTTGTAAATGATTCCGAGCAAACTTCACATTTGAATGATTTTTCACCTGAGTGACCTCCAGGTAAAAGCAGAGGCTTCATATGGTTCCATGTTACAGGATTGCCTGTAAATAATAATACATCATTACTCAGGGTATTTCAAAATGAATTGTGTGGATGACAATGATGAGCTGATTATAATGTAATAGATAACTTTATTAATTAGGAAACCCTAGTGTTATATCATATTTCTAGCCTATTGTATTTATTAGACAAGACCCAATACCAAAGATCACTTCACTTGATTTATTAGTATACAAGACTCTTTAACAAAGATGGAATATACTTTCGAACACGTGTCGTTTTGTTTATATCATCGGTAATAATAGTTATTTATGTATCAAGGGCGTAAAACAGGCGTTTATGGACCGCAACGTGTAAGTAAGAGCCCGAGCCGCAAGGCGAGGGCTATTAACACGTAAGGTCCATAAACGCTGTTTACGCCTGAAATACATACAATATTTTATGCACGACCGTTTTAATAGTCATTTATTAATAAATATACAAAATTTTATGCACGACCGTATTAATGATAGTTTATTAATAAATATGTTTTATTTTCTATTTTTCACCTTTTGTGAGTAGGTTATTATGAATGTTTCAAGATGGATAAATTTTATACCTCGATATTATTATAACTCACCCTGGATAACAATCTACCAAATCATTTGTATAGTTAAATAGAAATAAGTCTTATTGAAACTAATAAGATGATAAAACAATAATTTATATACCTATACGCGTTACCATAGCAACTAAGTCAATAGGACAAGAATAGGTAGACGTCATTTTTATTTACAGTCGACTTCACGTATTGCAAGTTTCTTAGTATATTTTCGAAAAAGTTTTATATATTTTGTTTATGTAATGGACAGTAGTGACGATGAAATAGTTTCCGGAACACCACCGGAAATTTTTAAAGCAGCAGAAGATGCAAAATTAAGTTTACTACCCGCCAAATCTAAGAGAATATACAATAAGGTCCGGGCGGTAAAGTGACACTTTACGCCCGCTAAACGTATTTATAATCTGGACTTTTTCGCCCGGTCGTGCATAATAGTATATTATTCAACAAGCATATAATGATGGCTATTATTCACGAATGGTGCGTTTATGTCGCGAGCCGCAGGCGAGTGACATAAACACCTGAGTGAATAATAGCCATTATTTGCGAGTAGAATACTATATTTTGTCCACGACTATTAATTACTTACTTGTTATTACATTTTTTTTTCGATTTTTCTGGTAGTAAATTTAAGGATACTATTTTTGTGCTGCTTCTCTTATGTTTGGCGGGGTAACATTCAATTCACTGTCTGATTCACTTTCCATATTAAAATTTCTAGTAATATAAATTAAACAACAGTATAGTTATTGAAATTAGCAATAAATATACGATTAAACGTCACTTTTACTTTTGGCATATATCATACACACTAGATAAAAAACGGCATATAAAACGATCTACTCGTATATATTCAACAGCTTGATAAACCATCACATATATCTTCGTAGCCTGATGGTTTACGGCTCTGACTTGGTTAAATGAGGATTTTCAGACATAGGATCGAATCCCCGCCGCGGTGAAAATTTTTAAAAAATATGTGTCATTTGTATGTTAATAATCTTCAATATAATTATGTGTCATGTGACCTTTTCATTATCCACACCCATTATCCACACCTATTATTCACTGGTGCATAATGTACGTCATTATACTTGAAGAAACACACGTAAAATGTAAAAATTATCAAATAGTCGTGGACAAAATATATAATATACGACCAAGCTTGAAAAGAAGACAGGACACGTTAAGGGTTTTTGAAAAGTGAAGTGGACTATCTAGGAATTAGATTATTTTGGAATGTTTAGTCTATGTATAGCCGTTGTACTGAAACCAGTAAATTTGGATAGTTACAGTATCACCGAGTTTTATTATTATTATAGCTTACCTTCCCAATCTTACAAAGCAGCGGTGGGATTTTTCTAAAATCAGTAGGGACTATTTGTCGGTATAGTTAAAATTATTATACGTTATGAGTAAATCTAAGAAGCGAAACCCCTCGTCGTCGACAAGTGATAGTGAAAGTTCGAATGCGAGTTCCGATAACAGATCAACGAGGAAACGGACAATAAAACGGTTAAGAAAGGAAATAAGCAAATTAAAAGGGCATACGATGAGCATTCGTGCGGGGGACGAATTTTTAGTGCCGACTTTTGACCCAAATGGGGATAATGTGATTGTGAATAAGTGGCTAAATAAAGTAGATAGCCTAGCAAAGCGATATCAGTGGGACGACGATACTATCCTTCGGCTAATTTCTAGCCGATTACGAGGCAATGCACGTCAATGGTACGACGAAAACGTGGAGTACGACTCGAGCTGGAATGAAATTAAAACATCAATGAGCCTTTATTTCCGTAAGTCTGTTCCATTTTCTAATTTATTGAAAGACGCTGCTAATTACGAAACTAAACCAGGTCAAAACCTAGGGGATTATTGTTTCAAGAAAATGTCTAAACTAAGGGCACTTAATATAGACATACCTGATGCGTATTTGATTGATGCAGTGATAGGTGGTATTAATGACGAGAATATATCGCGAACCGTTAGGGCCGCACCACACAAGGATGCCAACGATCTTTATGCTCATCTTAATACCGTGGGTGACATGCCTAACGAAATAAAAAGTTTTAATGCGGACAATGTAAAATATAAACCTTCAATCTCGACTAGTTCTAATCGTAAAAATTTTGAGAATTTAAACGTTTTTGAGACGCGTATAAAGTGCTACAATTGTGGTAAATTAGGTCACATTTCAGTTAATTACAGAAAACAACGCCTGGAATGTACAAACTGAAAAAGACTGGGTCATACTAAAGAAAAGTGTTATTTAACGAAGGAAGAAATACTTACATCAGGACGAGTTGTTAGCGAAGGACATGCACCCTAATATATTTTTACAGCATGCTCCAATTTTTGGCAAAAAATAAATTGTTTAATAGACTCTGGCAACTTTGTTTAGTTTTATGGGCTCCTTTTTAAATAATAGATCCCTTTGTAAAATAACCATTACTATACAAGGGGTTTCAGCACGAGTAAACGCTATAATTGTTGTTTATTGTTCATGGATTGTTTATTTATTTACAATATCCTACGGGATATACTTTGCCCATTTTGATAATAAATAGTTATTAAATTAAAGTGTGAATTTTTGGAAGTATTCTCCAATGTTGATTGCTATTTAATCGAGAGGATATTGTTTTAAATTTAGTGAGGGTTTCTCTATATACGTAGCAGTTATTATTATCGATAGCTGTATGATTAGCGGGAGCTGGAGCGTTTGTAGTTTTATTGTAATTATGGCAATGTATGCAATATTGGTTTGTTTTTGGACAGTCTTTAAGTTGATGATTCTGTGCACACAGAGGGCATAAGAAAATAGATTAATTACTATTTTTTGAAGTATGATGGTATCCGGAACATTTGAAGCAACGTCTTAAACCTATAAGCGAACGTCGCTAAAGTGTTTTTTGTTGGCAACGTGCCTATAAGCGAACGTCGCTAATGTGTTTTTTTGGCAACGTGCCTATAAGCGAACGTCGCTAATGTGTTTTTTGGCAACGTGCCTATAAGCGAACGTCGCTAATGTGTTTTTTTTGGCAACGTGCCTATAAGCGAACGTCGCTAATGTGTTTTTTGGCAACGTGCCTATAAGCGAACGTCGCTAATGTGTTTTTTTGGCAACGTGCCTATAAGCGAACGTCGCTAAAGTGTTTTTTGTTGGCAACGTGCCTATAAGCGAACGTCGCTAATGTGTTTTTTTTGGCAACGTGCCTATAAGCGAACGTCGCTAATGTGTTTTTTGGCAACGTGCCTATAAGCGAACGTCGCTAATGTGTTTTTTTTGGCAACGTGCCTATAAGCGAACGCCGCTAATGTGTTTTTTGGCAACGTGCCTATAAGCGAACGTCGCTAATGTGTTTTTTTGGCAACGTGCCTATAAGCGAACGTCGCTAAAGTGTTTTTTTTTGTTGGCAACGTGCCTATAAGCGAACGTCGCTAATGTGTTTTTTTTGGCAACGTGCCTATAAGCGAACGTCGCTAAATTGTTTTTTTTGTTGGCAACGTGCCTATAAGCGAACGTCGCTAAAGTGTTTTTTTTTGTTGGCAACGTGCCTATAAGCGAACGTCGCTAATGTGTTTTTTTTGGCAACGTGCCTATAAGCGAACGTCGCTAATGTGTTTTTTGGCAACGTGCCTATAAGCGAACGTCGCTAATGTGTTTTTTTTGGCAACGCGCCTATAAGCGAACGTCGCTAATGTGTTTTTTGGCAACGTGCCTATAAGCGAACGTCGCTAATGTGTTTTTTTTGGCAACGTGCCTATAAGCGAACGTCGCTAAAGTGTTTTTTTTGTTGGCAACGTGCCTATAAGCGAACGTCGCTAATGTGTTTTTTTTGGCAACGTGCCTATAAGCGAACGTCGCTAAAGTGTTTTTTTTGTTGGCAACGTGCCTATAAGCGAACGTCGTTAATGTGTTTTTTTTGGCAACCTGCATATAAGCGAACGTCGCTAAAGTGTTTTTTTTTTGTTGGCAACGTGCCTATAAGCGAACATCGCTAAAGTGTTTTTTTTGTTGGCAACGTGCCTATAAGCGAACGTCTCTAATGTGTTTTTTTTGGCAACGTACCTATAAGCGAACGTCGCTAAAGTGTTTTTTTTTGTTGGCAACGTGCCTATAAGCGAACGTCGCTAATGTGTTTTTTGTTGGCAACGTGCCTATAAGCGAACATCGCTAATGTGTTTTTTTTGGCAACGTGCCTATAAGCGAACGTCGCTAAAGTATTTTTTTTTGTTGGCAACGTGCCTATAAGCGAACGTCGCTAATGTGTTTTTTGTTGGCAACGTGCCTATAAGCGAACATCGCTAATGTGTTTTTTTTGGCAACGTGCCTATAAGCGAACGTCGCTAAAGTATTTTTTTTGTTGGCAACGTGCCTATAAGCGAACGTCGCTAATGTGCTTTTTGTTGGCAACGTGCCTATAAGCGAACGTCGCTAATGTGTTTTTTGTTGGCAACGTGCCTATAAGCGAACGTCGCTAATGTGTTTTTTTGGCAACGTGCCTATAAGCGAACGTCGCTAATGTGTTTTTTGGCAACGTGCCTATAAGCGAACGTCGCTAATGTGTTTTTTTTGGAAACGTGCCTATAAGCGAACGTCGCTAATGTGTTTTTTTGGAAACATGCCTATAAGCGAACGTCACTAACGTGTTTTTTTTGCAACGTGCCTGTAAGCGAACGTCGCTATAGTTTTTTCGGCAAACACGTTGCCTTTGTATTTTTATTGAGCAAACATGTCTGTAAATAAGCTAGACACTTCAGTACGATAGATTATGTTTTTGTTTCAAACTGTTCTAACGATGAAAACTGGTTGTAATGTTGAATTTATGTTAAGTTATAATATTGGGTCTGAGGACAGACCAAATGGTCAGGATGGCCGAGTGTTATATTTTATTTTTCTATATGCTATTGTTTAAGTGGTTTTGATTCAAGTTAACAAGAGTTTTTGAGTAGTATGTACTTACGGTCTGAGGACAGACCAAATTTTCAGGATGGCCGAATGTTATATCATATTTCTAGACTATTGTATTTATTAGACAAGACCCAATACCAAAGATCACTTCACTTGATTTATTAGTATACAAGACTCTTTAACAAAGATGGAATATACTTTCGAACACGTGTCGTTTTGTTTATATCATCGGTAATAAAATATATAATATACGACCAAGCTTGAAAAGAAGACAGGACACGTTAAGGGTTTTTGAAAAGTGAAGTGGACTATCTAGGAATTAGATTATTTTGGAATGTTTAGTCTATGTATAGCCGTTGTACTGAAACCAGTAAATTTGGATAGTTACAGTATCACCGAGTTTTATTATTATTATAGCTTACCTTCCCAATCTTACACTAGTATACATAAAAAAGTTACATTGTTTAAATGTTCTAAAAATAAAATATAAAACGACAAATATTATGCAAAGCATAATATAGAATACAAGGTTTCACAATACCATAGAAATAAAAAAATCATAGTAGCTTGAAGCATATAAAAAGGTAGATGACTTGGGATAAATTCCTCAAGTTTATTTTTGAAACAAAATACAGTCTGACATTCTTTTATATTATTTGGTAAGTAGTTGATTGAACTCTTGAAAATCTTTAAAGAATAGTGATCTCATAGTTTTCTGACAAGTAATTCTAGAAATAAATAGATCATTATCAATCCCAGTATTATAAGTATTATTTCCAGTTGAATGTCTTTGTTTGTACCATATGCCTTGTAATGAGTTATTTTTTTGGGACCATTTTGGATTTTTTTTTTTTTTTGTTTTCCGTTAGTATTTTGAGTTTAGTAAGTTTTATATAACTCGTTACTAAATTTCTAGTACCGTTTTAGTATAGTAGCATTACTTTCATTATTTATTTTGTCCACGACTACTCAGGGCCGAGCCGTGCCGGGGGTGCATGGCATAACAGAACCCCATCTTGCGAAAAATATTTAGACGCAAAATGCTTTTCTTTTATAGCGGCATTTCTCCGAAATATTGTTTTCTTATTATTACAACAATACCAAAATAGTGCGTTAAGCGTTCGGGAGAATCGGGCGGCGTAAAAAGTTAATAAATAGGTAATAATAAAGAATAAGCCGCTTGCCGCAAAAACAACAGAATATATTAATAGATTACTTGAATAAAGGGATCGCGGCTCGGGGCTTTTCTTTTGGCCTTTGACTCTTAGATTCTTTACCCACTTTGAATATGTGGGATTTTGTTATTTTTCTAATGCCGACAATGCCGTGTTTTCGTGTTTATCTAAGTTTGCCTTTGCGTATCCTTTTTTTAACTTTTTAAATTTAAGTTGATTAGTTGAAAACCTAAAAGCAAAGAGTAAAGATTGTGATATTCAGAATTAGGTAACGAGATCAGTGTCTATTTGATTTATTTTTCTTTAGTGATTGTGAACGGACTGAACGGTAGGTTTTAATTATTTTATATTAATTCAATTCTTTTGCATTTTTAGTATTGATACTTTTCATAACGGTATTTTTTAATATTGATATTTTTAAAACAATAATATTTATAACGGTACCTACAGTGTATCGATACTTTACACAGTATCGCCCATCTCTATATGTCACATTTGACGTATTCCTGAAATTTATTAATTTTGGCGTTAGAATTGTCAATAATACCAAATTATCACTTTCCGTTCTACACTCGCCTTATTTAATGAAGAAATTAATGGTCGTGGACAAAATATAGTATTCTACTCGCAATTTATGGCCATTATTCACTCGGGCGAATGTCCCCCTGCGTGGATAATGGCTATCATAAATTACTCGTATAATAATATAGGTACTAATATTAGTAATTCAACATAATATAAATTGGAATCTAAGAATATAAAAACAGAAATTCTGATTCTCAAAAATGTACAGATTAGCGGACGTCCGGTATATCAACTATTTTAATTAAAACGAAAGCCGTCTAGTATATTAGAATTTTTTTTCTTTGTAATAAATAAATTAATTTCACCGATAATGCCAAAGTAGTAGGTAGGGAATAAAAATATAAGTTCGAGAACGGACCGTTGAGAAGGAGGATTTTGATTATATGATTATTAATTTTTCGCTGCTAAGTACCGTTTGTGCTCTCGGTTACCAGAATATAATTTTTTTTTGTGTATACCGTTTCCTCCGGAAGACAATTCCGGAAGAATTTTTAAAAACATTTTTCTTGGTTTGGTCTTGGATTTTGGTTTGGTGATAGATATAGTGGCCGAGCGTTCGAGATTTTCTTGAGTGAGTAGAAAAGTATAATGTTAAAGTACAGTGTAAAGCAAGAGTAAGGTAAATTTATTATAGTAAAGCCGCAGAATATTATATTGTTTAAATTTACTACCGCATTTTATTTACTGGGTTTTCTTTTCAATAGATAAGAAAAATTTATTTCCAGAATTTTTTATTATTAGTGTGTTTTTTTTGACATAAGTTTTTTTTTACAAATAGTTGAATGCTTAATATAAGGTGGATTTAAATTGGATTTTAGATTTCATTTTCAGATGAAGGCGAGTGCGAGGCCGAAGCCATGCGTTGTCCAACTTTCAGCCGGTAATGTTTAATTGATTGTGCTTGGCTATGAAACTCCCGCATTACGCATGGGTCTTTTTCTATCCAATATCTATAATATTGGCAACTGATCCTGTTTCAGAAAACTTCTCCATTAATTCAGTTACGTACTTATGTTCTTCCGGAATGATCAGCATTAGCTGTATTTTATTCAAAAAATTATTTTCACCAATTAACGATCTTCAAACAAGTCTGAGGCTGATGCCGTAGGTTGATTGATGATCTAATTGGCGTTCATTAGTATTTTTTTCTATTAATCTGGTTATAACTCCCCCGATATCCCGCTTGATCATCCTTACCGCTAAGATACTTCTATTTGTTTTGTGTGCTACTGTAATTATTTTCATTCTTTCTTTAATACGGCTCACCGTTTTTTTTTACGAATTACTTATACTGCTTTATCTGTCGTTAATAGCTAAAATAACCTGCTTATATCTTGTTTACCGTACCAATTTTTTTATACACGTATATGCCATTAGACCTAAGACGTGAGTACCTCCTTCTCTCTTACGCCTCCAGAATATCAGCAAATAAATATAATCCAGCATACAATTCCCTCTTTTTGAACCCACCAACCATCTACGCAAATAAAAAATATCTCCCACTCCACAAAAAGCTTGAAGATACCGGTTTTGACCTCCAACAACTCAACAAAACACTTCCTATCACCTATAATAACCCACCATGGATCATTAATATCCCTTTTATAGACACTTCCTTACAAATGTTCCCTAAAGACAGTACCAATTCCGCAACGATCCAATCCCATTTCTTCAGAATACTGAATGGTTATCAACAACATCACATAATGTACACAGACGCATCCAAATCCACAAAAGGCGTGGGAGCAGCAGTTATTTTCGGGGACTTAAAATATAACCTACGGCTACCAGATACCAGCAGCACATTCATTGAAGAGCTTACAGCTATACTACATTCCTTAAAACTCCCTGTACCCAACAATAAAAGCATTTTAGTTATTACTGATTCTTTAAGTGCTGTGCAAAGTTTAAAATCCGTCTACTCAAACCACGAAGTTATTCTCAAAATCAAGAACCAACTCTTCAAACTCCAGTCCGATAGTATAGGAATGTATCCTTCTTATGGGTACCATCACATACCGGTATACAGGGTAACGAAGACGCCGATATCTCAGCTCAAGAATCAGTCAGCTATAGTCATACCCCAAAATTAGAGCTGATACCGCACCAAGACCACAAAGTAACTGTCAAGAATTTTGTTATGGATAAGGTAAAGGACCAATTATTGACCAGTAACCAAATAGTGATCGATTTTTTGTATAACGGTATAAAATAAGATTTTTTCCATATGAACATATAAGATATGTTATTATATCAGTTTCTAAATATGTCTAATTTCAATTTAATCATCCTTTTTTTTCAAATATGTTTGAATTTGCCGCGAAATGATTCTAAATGTTCGGTGGTAGGGGAGGATTGCATCCAGACTGTTCTGAGTACTTGTCGAGTTAACACTGGTTAACACATGTGTTTTCGGTGAGTGGCAAATAACAGCAAAGTGAGTGAATATATATTGGTCAAATTAATATTCTGTACTATTAAAGAGGATATATTTAATGATTTACATTAGCTGGAAACGTGAATATCAAATTAATTTCCAAAAATAAGCTTACTCAATTATTGGCACCTGAAATTAAATTATGTTCCAAATACTGACCAGAGGGTCACTAATTGGTTTTGATAGATGATATATTTTTTCAAGTTTACATTGTTACTGTTAAAAAAACTTGGTGTCCCATCACAACATGTTAAAAATAAAGGACTACGGCTCTCTAAGACCAAATAATGTTCATGTTTCATTTAAAATTGTATAAATGTTAAGGCTGTAAAATTTAGGTCAGTTTATGGGATGAAAATTGATCATAAATTGGTTTCGTGTTGGTCACACATCGGTTCTAAGTTTGTTTACAAATAAAATCATTTTAATCCCAGTTTCAGGAGCAAGATTACATGAATTATTTTTTATAATTGAACAATATTAATTAAAAATTCGGTAACCTTTTAGTGACTCTGATTTGGAGATGTAGCACCAAAATAAAAGTGATTTAAAATACTGTTCTGATATTCAGGTCAATTTTTGGCAAGAGAAGTGATCATAATTTGGTTTCGTGTAGGTCACACATCGGTTCTGAATCTATTTACAAGTTAAGTCATTTCATTCCCAATTTAGGAGAAAAGCTACATTTTTTTCCTCAAATATCTGATTAATTTATATCAACAATTTATAAACCATTAACTGACTTTAAACTTGTTATTTGAAATAAAAAGAAACATGATTTGAAAGAGAACCCTATTATACAGGTCACCTTATGACAAGGAAACTGATCACGATTTGATTTGGTATTTATTAGAATACCGATTTCAGATTTTTTGGAAACAAACATGCTGACAACAATGTTGTCATCCACGTTATGTGTTTTTTAAGCGAACACAAAGTAGAAAATAAAAATAATAAAAAGGAAAAACCCAAGGACAAAATACCTTCAGTTGCAACTTCCGCTGAGTGGCAGGAATATTATAAGAGAAAAGAAGCTGCTAAAAGAAAACTAGAGGAAGAAAAGACAGCTAGAAAAGAGGAAAAATTGAAAAGAGCTGAAAAAATGAAGGAAACCAAAGAGGCATTATCAAAACAAAGACCGAAAAGAAAAAACGACAAAAGGATGATGGAAGAGGGCTCATTAAAAGATAATGATTCCGTTGCAAAAAACAATAAAGAAAAGGAATTAGCCACAATCTATTCTGTTGAGGACTATTGCGTGGTGTACTATAACACCGAAAATTTTCCGGGAAAAATTTTGGAAATCAAAGAAGAAGAACAAGAAAAGGAATACAAGATTAGTGCAATGACCCAAAGTGGTCCAAATTGGAAGTGGCCAAATCCACCAGACATTATTTGGTATAGAAGTGATGAGGTGATAAGAAAAATTAATGAACCAAAGATTTTGAACAAACGAGGAATTTACTGTGTTACCGAAATGCAAACTCTATAATTGCTACATATATGTGCAATAAATACTTGAATGAATATTGTTCATTTGTTTTAATGAGATATTTTGTTTTCCCAAATTATTGTTTTAGTTTTGATAAAATATTTTCATTAATTTTAATGGAACACTGTTTTTAATAGTTTTTGAAAATTTTATTTTATTTACTTTTTTATGAATAAACTCATGATTTAGAAGACGCTTTTTACTACTAAATACCTAAAGTCAATATTTGGTATACTGAGCGGTTAGGAATTGGTTATGAGACCTTTGGTAATGGTCATAAATTGGTTCTTTGTATTTTTTGCCTTTTAAATTGTATTTATTTTATTTATATATATTTTATTCGAAATGTACATGACTTTTAAAAAAGTAGAAGATTAGATCTATCTGAAACAGTTTTTAAAAAAGCTATAGACCGTTTAGTACATATTTTGCACTACATGATGTCTAAAATATTTGCTTAAGTGGTCAGTAATAGGGCACTTTACCTTAAGTGGCAACATAAATGGAACCTCGAGATCCATAACAAAATGCATGAAATAGTGGCCAATGTGAGAGAAACCCCTTCACTACCGATTTCAAGAGCGGAACAAATTAAAGCTACCCGTTTAAGGATTGGACACACAGCCCTAACGCACAAATTTCTAATAAGTAAAGAAGACCCTCCTCAATGTGCCCAATGTAATGAGAATATGTCCATCAAACACGTCATTTTAGAATGTCACCAGTTTGCAAACCAGCGAAGACAACATAGAATTCCCAATACCTTACAGTTAGCTCTAAAAGACCAAATTAACGATTCCTTGAGTTTTTTAAAAACCATAAACATGTTCAATTTATAATTTTACTGTTACCCTTACCTTTGTAAATTCTAAAATGCCAATAACCCTATATATAGTGGTTGACGCAGTATAAGAATTAAAAAAAAAAAAATAAATAAAAAAAAAGACGTATTATTCTATGCCAACATAAACAATGTCAAAGTTTATTTATTTATTCTGCTTGATTCCATGTCGCAGTGAGTATAAGTTGTTTGATTGTTGTATGTATGTATAAAACATGAATATTTTATTGTTAAAATTTTTTAAAAAAGGTTTTGTAATTTCTGAAAGTGGAGAGACAATAGACGGAAAGAAATTTGGTATGTTCTAGTCGCTATCTTCGCAAAAATGAAACAAAATATGTAAAGGCGACTGAAACTAGAATACATAATTGACGAAAGTTCCGAAAAAATCCATTATTACAGATATCGGTAAAACTGCTATTAATCGGAAAAAGAGAGTACAGAAATCGCTAATGCGTCGGGATCCTCCAATTTTTCTGAAACCGGTTCTGCTTCTGTTTACAGATTTCTTTATCTCACCGACAAATTGTGAAACGGTGCAAAATAATTTTACTCGCAACTATACAGGGTGCACCATTATCTTTTTCGCGTTTCAACTAACTTTCCACTTTTATTATGAACCGTCGTTGTTATGGAGTTAAATGTTTTCCTTTCGCCTGATTCATATTAATTTTTATCACACTGGAGACTATTAAATAAATATACTTTAAAACTGAATATCACTACACCCGTTCGACAGCTTGGGCTGTTTAAAGTCTGTCCCAATGGAGTTGATAGCTCTACGACTATGGACCGTTTGGTTAACTGCGTATGCTTCATTTGCATTTTATTACCTTTTGTTATTTGACCGATTACCGGGTGGCCTGGTCACAATTTCTTTCTTCTTAGATACATTGTGAAACATAAATAAGAGAAAAACTTTTTTGAGACAACCGACCACAGTTTTCCGTTTATTATAGGCGCTCTGTGCTATCAACTCCTTTGAAACGAACTTTAACAACAAAATGCTCAATATAATTTTGATTATCCATACATACCAAATATTGCAATTTATAATACATTAACAATTACCTACATTAATATTTTCCGACATTTGGCAATCAAGAGGGGGACTGAAACACCCTTTTAGGGGCCGGAACCCTTTTGCAGAATCAGGAGCTCCAATGTAATATTGGAAGAAATATTCAAAGCCGAAGAAAAGAGAAGATCTGATCATTGGAAAGATCTAGTATAGGCATTGGACAATCAAAGATTCTTCTTCTGTCACCCCAATATACAAACATTGGCAATCATTTTTGAAACCGGTTCTGCTTCTACTTAGATTTCTTTATCTTGCCGACAAATTGTGAAACAGTGCAAACTAATTGTACTCACAACTATACTTCTATCTATTTAATTATTAAAAATAACGTTAGAGTACTGCTGACATTTCCGACGAACAGGACACCTTATCACTATAAACTTATAATCTGAAAGTGGTAAACTAAGAGCGGCCATACTTTATATCAATGTCAGGCATATAACAAACTATATTGTTTAAATTTTGGAACAAAGTTCTTTCACATGGCTTACAGTAGAGAGAACTGGCAGAAATCATCAACGAATAAGCACTCAGCCTCATCCAAGCAACCACTCCTTCCTTTCTCACTATCTCTATATTTTCTAACGTTGTATGTGTAAGTGTAATGTCTAATGATGTTTACAATTGTGAGTGATGGTATGTTTCTCTTACACTAATCACTTTTCTCACATTATTACGATTTAATCCTTCAGTGATGACATCTGTATGATAGACTGATAGTGTAGTCAATCCTAGAAATTGTGCTACAAGAATTTTCAAACATTGAAAGTATTTAAAAAAAAAATTAAACATTTTCCTTGGACAAAGTTGGGAGTACCTACCTACTGAGCCAGAATAGGAGAACAATCAGACAATCAGGATCCTTGTTGGGCTCCTGACATTGTAAGCTTAAAACACATGAATAACAACAGATTGGCAGACATATAACAATATCATCACCCTAATTATAAAACCACCTAACTCCATGTTTTACCTAAAACGGCATTTTAGTGCCATTAGGCAAATTAAAAAATAATAATTCTTACAATTGGGGTGACAATATGCAGGTTTTGCCAAGATCAGGAAACCTCAGCCTTGTCTCTGCCTCAGCACACAAACTGTGCTACTGCGAATGTCTGACTGGGCTAAGGTTTTCAACGATATGGGAGGAAAAATCACAACCTCTCCCAATATATGGAGGATCTGAGGTTTGGAATTAGAAGTCTAGTAAAAAGGACAGGTCTAGTTCTCTTTGTTCCTGAAATTAATTCGCAAAATCTTTTTACTATGGTCCACTAGGTTACATTCCAATAATGTACACCTCCTTACTTAATTGAGGTGTGAAACATTTTTGCATTGAATAGATCAACAATCCTGGTCCAATATTTTGTTTTACCTAATATTGCATACTAATATGTCCGTCGGCACGTTACTCTACTGAGGTTACTACTAGCTATCAAAATTATGTCACACTAATGTGGAAACCTATTAATTGAGACCGGACTGGAAGGTCAAGTTTTAAATATTATTTTTAGCTTACCTTTTCTTAATTGTTTGAGATCATCTATTTGAGCCAGGTTGCACTTTACGACCGCACCAATTTCACTTTCAGCATTTAGAATTGTTTGCTGTAACTCAATTCGTATACTATCATCATCCTCTTCCTGTTTTATTGAATAGAATTCGTTTTCTATGACAGATTCTTCGATTTCAAGCTTATGCTCCTCAATGAAAATATCGTCTGTTTCTTGTTTCACTTCCATGTTTAGGTACAAATTATGAGTATTTTCCAATGAACTATTAATACGGATGGAACGGGCGCTTTGCGTATTAATTGATGTTAGGATGAGACAGACGAAAAGGATAGCGCTAGTCAGGGCAGAAAACAGTTAGCTTGACATTAGAGAGAGTGGCTTCGTCGTGTTTGTTTTTAAATAATTTTGCTTCTGGTGAATTTTTAAATTAATAATAGTAGTTTATGGTGATTATTATAAATATTTATAGACTTATAGCCTTTGTGAGAGTTTAATTTTGTGTTATATTTGTCTGAAAATGGTTGAATCTTGCAGTGCAGTGAATTGTACTAATAGACGAGCAAAAGGTATCAAAATGAAGTTTCACAGGTTAGTTTAATCGTTTAATTCATTTTGGTGTGGTAAAAAAATCTGTGTTTTTAGGTTTCCCAAAGATCCCAACTTGAGGAAGTTGTGGTTACATGCAATAGAAGAGTAGGTTTTACTCCCAGTCCAACATCGGCAATTTGTGAAAAACATTTCACTATAGATGATTATGAAGTAAAAGTTCATGGAAACAAGGTATTAAAAAAGTCGGTTGTTCCATCTATTTTTGATTTTCCTGTCCATCTCAGGAAGGAAACTAAACAATGAAGGGTTTTAGAAAGAAAACATGAAGAATTAACTCTAAAAGAACCAGGTAACTTCATTTGAATATTTCTATTTAATTCTAAGTAATTTGAGGTGTTTGTTATTCATTTTCAGATCAAACTATGGATATCTGTGAGGTGGTAGAAAAACCTGAAAATTGTGAACTTATAGATTACGAAAATATGTTAGAAGCTGGTCCTTCAAATTTAACACATAATCCTGAACCCATGGAATCTGATTCCTTGGAACCATGTGAAAGTTTGAGCAAAAAAATTTGCAATTTAAGGTAGATTAATTAATAATATATAGTTATATAAAAATTTTCACTTCTACTAATTCGATGAAATATTTGTGTGTTTGCAGGACCCGTAGAGAACCTGTATATTTTGGGGATTTCAAGTTTTCTGATTTGAATAATATGCAGTGTAGGAAGAGGTTTTGGAAAGTTTCTCATGAAACAAGCCTACAAAAGATGTAGTAAAAATTTGTATGGTTGCAGAAAGTGTCATTAAGACTGAAAAAAACTTTTCTGTGCCTAATATAATGTTAAGGTTGGTCTCTCTTGTAATGACAAATTTGAACATCAGTGAAGTGTTTTTATGTTTATCTCAGCATTCTCTAGATCAAGATCCGCTTCATGGTCATATAATTCAATTGGTAAGATTAATAATGAAAAATTATTTTACCATTCGGATTCACCACATAAATTCAGTGAAAAACCAAATTCCTGATAGAATCAGACAAAAGCTTACTAAAGCTATTCATTTTAGAAACCAATAGCCTCATAAGAACTGTTTTTTGTACACAAATCTGCTAAAAATATTTTGTACTTTAAAAAATAATTTTTTGTAATATGCATATAGAACCTAAATCCCTGAAATTAAATCATTTAGAAGCTCTTGAGATAAATAAAAACAAATATTCAGATAATCTTCTTAACGACCAAATAGATATCAACAATTCTCCCTTATTAAACCTTTTTACCTAAAAACTTCCCGTAAGATTGTTGTGAATGAACTTCCAGGTAAACTTGTTCAATACTTTAGTTAATCCCATATTTAGACACTTTTGCTTTTTATTTCCATGTAAATAGATTATAATTAAAGCACGGAAACGTGCATTATTTTGTATTTTTTTTAATACTTTCTTAGGTTAATAATTTAAATAGTATGTATTATTAAATTTATTAATAATAAAATCTGATATTTAATGTAAATTTTCGTTGTATAATTATTAAATCCCGCCCCACTCCCTATCATAGTAAAATAATGAAATAATAGTATTATTCAACATTATAATACACATCATTTCTTGCATTTTTTGTCAATTTTTGATGCATTTAAATACGAATATTTTTGGCTTTTTCGGTTGCCTTTTTTCCGTGCTTTAATTATAATACTTTTGTCAATATCCGTAAAATACCGTATTAATGCACTGTATAAATTAAAAAATTTTCATTATACCTCCACTCGTTTGAGAAAGTTACTGTGTTAACGAAACGCGTCACGAATGTATATTCAAATATAATGAAGATTTAAATAAATTAAATTGTTTTATTTCATATCAATTAAAATACTTTTTGACGTTTCGCTCTCTTTTGAGAGCTTTTTCAAAATATTTATTTAAAAAATGTCATTATGAAATCATATTTACAATTGTTACTATAGAAACAAAAATCAAATAATAGTTATATATATTTCTTCCAAAATCGGTATTTTTATTGAAATTATTGAACATAATATTCATATTATCGTTTTATCCCCTTTACCCATCCCTATTACTCCCTTTTATCCAATTACAATTGCTTAAATATAAATTTTAGAATCATATTACTATAAATCCACTATATACCACGTTTAAATTTGCGGGTGTTTTGCCCTGACTAACTCCTTCTCTCTCTCGGACCTCTCTCTCTTATGTTGGCTGCAAATACGTTTCATTGTTTAAATGGGAAGGGGCCATTCCATCCGTATTAATAGTTCATTGGTATTTTCTACATTCAATTAAACTGAATTCAATAAGTAAAATATGAAGTTTTCGTTCAAAATAATACTTCTACTTTGTCATTACAACAATGGTCTACACCAGTGTGAACACCTAGCCACTATCTACTGTCCAGCTATTCCATTTTTGTTTCATTTGTTTTTAAGTTTTTTCATCATACTTACCAGTGATGGGTATTAACCGGTTAATAATTTTGTTAACTCCGTCATTGGTTAATAACTAGTTATTAACTATCATTTTTAACCAAAAAAAATTGTTTATTGGATATTTGTGTTCTACACAATAGGTGTGTTCTTTTTGACTGAGATCTCAGTTAATTTCAGTTCATATCGGATATGTGCGCGTTCTTTTTGATTTACTCACTTCGAAGTGAGCTGAGATTTTTCCTCCCCCATCACCGATGCTGAATGTGATGTAAGGGGGTATCAGTTGGACTTGAGTCGGAAATAAAGTGGAGAGGATGAAGAATTATTCAGAATTATTTGATTTTGTTTACATATAAACACACATAACCTAATTTTCTTTCTCTCTTGCATTTATTATACTTTTTGTAGTCTCGGTAATTAAAGAATGTACCGTTGCTAATGGAGCTAGTCTTGTGAAGTTATAGGAAGCGTGTATATACCTGTAACCTTGAATGAGAAGACAAAAATTTTCGAAATGTTGGTTGTTCCGTCTTTACCTCATTCATTCATTCTAGGAGTTGATTTTTGGCGTAAGATGCGTGTTGTTCCTGATTTGTTTTCTGATCACTGGTCCTTTGGGAAGGACGAGGAGGTAAACCAACCGATAGTTAGTTCCATTAACTCCACGGATCATTTGACTGAGGCTCAGCGTCAAAGATTAAGGAAACTTGTAGAAAAAACGTTTTCAACTATGAGTGACAAACTTGGATGTACCTCGGTAGTGCAACATGAGGTTAAGAATAATCATCCTCCCATCAAGCAACATCACTATCCCGTAAGTCCTGCTATGCAAAAACATGTAAACCAGGAGCTTGAACAAATGTTAGCCGATGACGTAATCTAACCTTCAACTTCTCCCTGGGCGTCTGCACCTATTGTTTTGGTCCAGAAGCCGGACGGACGCTACAGGTTTTGCTTGAACTATAAAAAGTTGAACAAAGTAAGTCTACCAGACGCCTATCCTATACCGTTTATGGAGGCAACTCTGACAAAACTGCGAGACGCTAGATACCTAACTACTTTAGACATTAAAAGTGCTTACTGGCAGATACCATTAGCTGAAGCATCCAGACCACTGACTGCTTTTGTAGTTCCAACAAGAGGATTCTTTCAATGGAAACGAATGCCTTTTGGGTTGCACTCTGCAGCAGCCTACGTGGCAGCGATTTATTGATAAAGTTATCGGTTTTGATTTCGAGCAGTATGTTTTCGTGTACCTTGATGATGTCATCGTGTGTACCTCTACGTACACTTGGAAGTACTCGAAGAAGTTATATCCAGAATTGGAGAAGCAGGTATAACTCTTAATGCTACTAAATGTAACTTTTGTGTTCCGGAGCTTAAATATCTGGGGTACGTGGTCAACGCAAATGGGTTGATGGTTGACCCAGGGAAGGTCGAGGCAGTAGTTAAGATACAACCTCCTTCGAATACAAGCGAAGTTAGACGCTTCGTAGGACTAGCGTCATGGTACAGGCGTTTCGTTCCTAACTTCTCTTCCCTTTAACAGCACTTTTAAGGATAAATCAAGCGTTCATTTGGGACGAAAAATGCCAGCAAGCATTCGATTCTTTGAAAGAACAGTTAATATCAGCCCCGATATTAGTATATGTCCTAACTATGATTTACCTTTTTCGGTCCAAACTGATGCCAGTGACTATGGACTCGGTGCCGTTTTGACTCAGGTCTAGGATGGGAGCGAAAAGGTTATTTGTTACCTTAGCAGGTCTCTAACTAAGAAAGAGCGAAAATACACCGTTACCGAGAAGGAGTGTCTTGCCGTATTGTTCGCCATTGAAAGATTGAGAGCCTATATCGACGGTACTAGATTCACCGTTATTACAGACCACTACAGTCTGAAGTGGCTTTTTTCTATTAAAGACCCGGTGGGACGTATTGCAAGATGGGCACTTCGCCTTCAACAGTATAATTTTGAAATTATTCACAGAAAAGGGAAAGATATTATACTTAGACAAATGTTAAAGTCAAAGTCAATTGTCAAATCAAAATTTTTTTTGTGGTTTTGTCACTTCTCACAATAGATATTTTGTGCTTCTCACCTTCTCAGTTTTGAAATTTATTCAATCTCTAGCAAATGTATGTTTTTTAAACCTTATTAAATTCTAACTTGGCATAAATAGTTGGGTTAAGTTTTTAATGTCCTAAAATTTCCTGACCTTGAATTTGTATAATACCGTATTATACGGGGTAAAATACAGTGTAAAATACAGGTAATATAAAATACCGTATTTTTACATCTCTAAACACCACCCTAATGTGACACCGCCTTAACGTGATGTGAAGGACAATCGAGTGAGTGACAATCGACAAGATACGATGACTTTTCATTCTTATTATTATTCTTATTCCGCTGACACGCATGTATTTTATTTGCCATGTGCAAAGTATCACAATTTGTTCAGTGAAATATAGTAATAACCATCAACTAATTTGCTGAAAGTGCTGTACAAAATAAAAACCTATTGGAATACCCACATCTCTCCCGATCCCTTTATTCCTACGCGACCCAAATCAAGCCACATTATAGTAATACATGCCGAATTATCTAACAATGATGCGCCGCTGGTGAAAACTGTCTTATTGATTTGATTCGGATGCTTATGAGTTATGACGTAACGAGAAACATTCGTGACTTTTACTATACACATTTTATCAACAACACACTTAAGGTACATTTACATTCAATTACGCGCGGGCTTAAGTTTGAAATTTGCCCGCTTGACATATTATGGCGTCTCCATGTATCCATTTACATTGAAAATTTTACTTTTGCTTTAACTTGAGCGGGCTTGTTCTTCCGCTTGACAATGCAAGCAACAAGACCCATATAGACTTAAACATTATATATTATTTCTCCATGGTACCATACTTCTAGTAGGTACGGTTTCGCAAATCGAAAACGTCAGTACCCATATTAGGTATACACCATAGCATAGTATATACAGATTGCGTAAATTACATCCGAACCGTCCGGATTACACAAGTACGACAGAAAAACAGCTGAAAGAGAGAGAAAGAATAATTATGCGCGGTCATGAATGCGTGTACTTTGTTTCACCTTAGGGGTGTATTCTTATTTCCCGAGACTGGCCGAATGCTCATTGCCCCCCTATTTTAACCACTGTTGTCAGAAGCGCATATTAATTTGTGTTAATGTGTGTTGTATTTTTGTCTCGTTATCGTTGACTTTTTTTCGAGGGTGAAAATACAGCACGTTTGTGCCAGGATTACGCCAAAAAATCTTAGAGATATGAGATCAAATCTTTATCACAGATTTGGTTATTGTCTGGCACAGGAAGGTGGTTTATTTGAGCACTTAATTCATTAAAATTATGTTTACCTTTAGAATGGATTTTTTTTAAATTTTTTCAGGAAGTTTATATTTTATGTTTAGAATGGGATTGTATTTTTTTATTTCTTTAACACCCTCACTCCTTCCATGTTGGGAGCATACTGAATACCACCAACTAGTGAATTCTCTCTGTAAAGGACCATTCGGCCAGTCTCGAGAAATAAGTATACACCCCTAAGATGAAACAAAGTGATGACCGCGCACAATTATTCTTTCTCTCTCTTTCATATATCCTTGTCGTACTTGTGTAATCCGAGGCCAGGGTTCCAAAGTAATTTACGCAATCTGTATGTGGTATAACAAGGAAAAAAGTCTAACGATGAAATAAAACAATTTAATTTGTTTAAATCCTCATTATATTTGAACTAAGTTCAATATACAATTCGTGACGCGTTTCGCTAACACAGTAGCTTTCTCAAACGAGTAATTGTATATTGAACTTAGTTCAAATGTAATGAAGGTTTAAACAAATTAAATTGTTTTATTTCATCGTTAAGTGTATGGATCTTCATCAAGTAAAAGCCTCATCTATTCAAAAAACGTCTAATATAAAAATGATTACACAGGTCTATATTATGAAATTAATGTTCTAAAATGTTTTGATTCAATCAACGTATTTTTGGAAGAGGAATAAATTTGGTCGGTGAACTTGAGCCTTAAGTTCGTTTTTCCTTTGGTCGGGGTGTTTATTCAGAAAATGCAAATTGATCTATCATCACTCATAAACAAGTAACGTTTTTAAACAAATTCGACATTTTTTCATCAGTGGTAAGAAGACATATGTTTATTGAAAGTGCCTTGCTGTTTAAAAGTTTTTAAGCAAATTTTACATTTGTAAGATTTTTCTCTGAATGACAAAGCATATTATGTTGTTTGAAATTACTTTTTCGACCAAAAGATTTTGAACACATTTCACAGTGGAATGGTTTTTCACCTGAGTGATAAATCATGTGATCCTTTAAATCACCTTTTCGACTAAAATATTTTGAACAAATTTCACAGTTGAATGGTTTTTCACCTGAGTGACAAATCATGTGATTCTTTAATCCATTTTTTCGACTAAAAGATTTTGAACAAATTTCACAGTTGAATGGTTTTTCACCTGAGTGACAAATCATGTGATCCTTTAAATCACCTTTTCGACTAAAAGATTTTGAACAAATTTCACAGTGGAATGGTTTTTCACCTGAGTGATAAATCATGTGATTCTTTAATACATCTTTTCGACTATAAGATATTGAACAAATTTCACAGTTGAATGGTTTTTCACCTGAGTGACAAATCATGTGATTCTTTAGATCTCTCATTCGTCTAAAAGATTTTGAACAAATTTCACAGTTAAATGGTTTTTCACCCGAGTGACAAATCAAATGCTCCTTTAATCGACTTTTTCGACTAAAAGATTTTGAACAAACTTCGCATTTGAATGATTTTTCGTCTGAGTGACCTCCAGGTAAGAGCAGAGGCTTCATATGGTTCCATGTTACAGGATTGCCTGTAAATAATAATACATCATTACTCAGGGTGTTTCAAAATGAATTGTATGGATGACAGTGATGAGCTGATTATAATGTAAGTAATAGATAACTTTATTAATTAGGAAACCCTATTAATATACATATAAAATTTACATTGTTTAAATGTTCTAAAAATAAAATATAAAATGACAAATATTATGCTAAGCATATAGAATATAATGTTTCACAATACCATAAAAATAAAAAATCATAGCAAGATGATGGTTATTAAAATATACATGAATTAACACACCAATGACAAATAATAATGCATAGTATAGCTTGAAGAAAATTAAATGGTACATGACTTATTATTTCTCAAGTTTACTTTTGAAACAAAATACAGTCTGACATTCTTTTATATTATTTGGCAAGTAGTTGATTGATCTCATAGTTTGCTGACAAGTAGTTCTGGAAATATATAGATCATTACCACTCCCAGTATTATAAGCAGGGATTAAAATTACGATTAAAATCATGATTTAAATCACTTGATCTTTAAAATTAAAATGATGATTTAAATCAATTTTTTTTCTTATTTTTATTCAGAACCAGATAACAACATAATAATATAAAAGTTTTCTCAAAAATCAAAAGAAGTATCTGCTTTTAGCAAAAACAACGAAAAATAAGTACTTAATTACAAATTCTTAAACTAAACGTAACACAAATTTTATTACTGTATATTTTCAGTCTATTCATTTTCACTTCACTTAACTAACCTAACTAGCGAAATGCGTGAAATTGTTGGGCAACGTTAATTTATAATTTATAGGTTGAGAAGGAATATTCTTGCAAAAAGTACAACAAACGCGTTCGTACCTCACTCGGCAGTACTCGGCACTGTTTAGTGAGTGTATAGGAGGACAGTTGAGCCGCAAATTGTATTATAATTTTTAGACTTATACATTAAAATAAATAACAAACAATAATTTTAAAGAATCAAAATGCTCAAATTTTATATTCAAATTTAAAAAATCAAATAAATCGTGATTTTTTTAAAAAAATCAGATTTTGCTCCACCCTGATTATAAGTATATAAATACTGTTTGTTAAAAGTAACATATTTTTGAAAACATTCTGTTGCAACATTGTTAACTATTTTGTCCACGACTATTTGAAAATTTTAACTTTTTACGTGTGTTTCTTCAAGTATAATGACATACATTATTTACCAGTGAATAATAGGTGTGGATAATGAAAAGGTCACATGACACATAATATATGTTGAAGTTTTTCAAAATACATTAAGTTTGTTCCAACACACACATTGTAATCGTTCCTGAATCGTTATCGGTATCGTTCTTAGGGATTTGTTACGCAGGCGCCAAGTGTTTACCGTTCTAATAACGATTCCAAAATAAATAATGGTTGGAACGATTTGGTTACTGACTCGACATAAATCACTCGAAACGTTGAAATAAAAAAACATTATTGTGGTTTGATTCCCAAGAAAATAAGAAAAAAAATAACCCTACTCTTATGTTTATATGGTACATGTTGTTAAGTAAAAAACTGTTTATTTATAACAGATAGCGCAAACAAATATAAATAAGTTCGCTCCCACAAAATTCAACAAATACAAAAACAACAAATCAAGGCAACTAACCTAACTAGATATGGATATATGTACCGCGCAAGTCAGTTCCCTTGATACCTGCTTTCAGTAGGTTTGTTCCAGCACATCAAGAAACCGTTCTCGGAACGGTGACGCGCATGTGAAATAGCAGAAATGCGTTCCAACCACGAAAGAACCGTTTAGTGAACGATAATTTTTTGTTCCAACCCTATCTGGTATCGTTATGGAACCGGTTCAAGAACGATGATTTCGATACTTCACTGAAAGAAAACTTGAATATATGAGGTTTGTTCCAACACACAAAATGTAATCGTTCCTGAATCGTTATCGGTATCGTTCTTAGGGATTTGTTACGCAGGCGCCAAGTGTTTACCGTTCTAATAACGATTCCAAAATAAATAATGGTTGGAACGATTTGGTTACTGACTCGACATAAAACACTGGAACGTATCAAACATAACCCTACTCTTATGTTTATATGGTACATGTTGTTAAGTAAAAAACTGTTTATTTATAACAGATAACGCAAACAAATATAAATAAGTTCGCTCCCACAAAATTCGACAAATACAAAAACAACAAATCAAGGCAACTAACCTAACTAGCTATAGATATATGTACTGCGCAAGTCAGTTCCCTTGATACCTGCTTTCAGTGAAGTATCGAAATCATCGTTCTTGAACCGGTTCCATAACGATACCAGATAGGGTTGGAACAAAAATATTATCGTTCACTAAACGGTTCTCTCGTGGTTGGAACGCATTTTTGCTATTTCACATGCGCGTCACCGTTTCAAGAACGGTTTCTTGATGTGTTGGAACAAACCTATGGAAAGATGTCATGGAAGAAGAAGGTATGAAAATTAATGTGAATAAAACTAAAATATTGATAATAGGAGATCAGAACGTTAAAACCAATATAGATACAACTAAACAATGTCAAAATAGAGCAAGTAAAAGAATTTAAATAACTAGGAGCCATATTTGATGAAACAGGAAAACAAGATGCTGAAATAAATGAAAGAATCCAAAAAACAAAAGAAATTTCCAAACAAACCAAAATTAAAGTGTATAAAGGTATATACAGATCAGTATTAACAAAAATGGATGTGAATCGTGGACCCTCACAAAGCAACAAAAAAGTAAGATACAAGCTACAGAAATGAAATATCTCAGACGTTCGCTAGGAATATCTAGAAAAGACAAAATTAGAAACACTGAAATACGGGAAAAAGTAGGAGTACAACCAGTGTTAAAATTTATAGAACAACGACAACTTAGTTGGTGGGGACATGTTCAATGAATGAATAACACAAGACAAGTCAAAAAGGTATACGAGGCAAGGGTACAAATTAAAAGAAAAAGAGGTAGACCAAGACAAACATGGAATCAAGTATTGGGAAGCATATTACAATCAAGAGGTGAATCTTGGAACGAAGCAGTCACTCTCACGAAAGACAGAAAAAAATGGAGAAGTTTTATTTATAAGGACTGAAATTTAAACCCGACACGTTTGGTAAAAGGGTATATGATTATATTATTATATCAAGCTGTTGTATATATACAAGAAGATCGTTTATGTGCAGTTTTTTTTATCTATTATGTCAAAAGCAAAAGTGACGTTTTAAATAATTTCCACCATAAATAAATCTACAGTTATCAATTTACAAATTGCACAAATGTAAACTGTAAACATAAATAATTAATTACTTATTAAATATGCAATCTGTTCAATAATATAAGAAGTAATTATTAGTAATTAGTAATTTTTTGTAATAAAGTATAGTGTTTTAGTTTGACAAAAAAATTTATATCTAAACAAATAATTCATGGTCCTGGACAAAATATAGTATTCTACTCGCATATAACGGCTATTATTCACTCAGGTGTTTACGCACCATCGTGAATAATAGCCATCATTGTATGCTTGTTGAATAATATACTATTGAATACTACAACCATAGTGAAGTAATACAACCTATCTTGAACTGGAAACAAATTCAAACAATCCAGCATTCTCATGATTAGAGTCAAGTGATTTATTTTTAATACAATTCTCATGCCCATGTTCAGAAGTTTGTTTAAGTCTGTTCAACTTGTTAAGATTAAATAAGTATAATATAGAGGTACAATAATCAAAGTGGGGCTAAATATTGCTGTTGTATTATACTGTTATTTTCATATTTCTGTTGACAATTTTGAGATATACTTCAATTTTCTATTTGGACCCTTACTTTGTGGAATCTACACAGTTTTCTTTTCTGTTTCTAGTGTTTTCATCAAATAGTGGAATTAATTAGAAACAGAAAAGTAATTTTAGATACCTATACCTACAGCAGAAGTATAATTTTTTAAAAATCTTTCTTTGTATGTAATTGAGATGAGAATCAAAATTTAAACAATTACCTAACAGCAAACCTAAATATTTACAAGTTGAAATGATTTGAATTAGCTCATTATTAACATGAAGGAGACATAGATCTTTATCTATATTTCATAGAGTGAAGATCATGGCATGGGTTTTTAAGAAATTTAGTTTCAAATTTAAATACTCATTATGACATCATTTAAGGTAGAATTCATTTTATCAATAGCTTTCTCCAAACTTTCTAGTATCACTAAAAATTAATAACGTATCATTGGCAAACAAATTAATAAAATCACATGCATAATAATTAATTCTAAATCTATTTAATATTATTGTCTGCACACTGAACGAATATGATTATTCATCAATTTAAATGGGTTTGAAAAGATATACCTGTTTTTGCCATTATTTATAATTTATAAACTATTTACAAGTGAGGTTAAAAAAGGTTCCCTTACCATAGCAATGTTTCTTACATTGTGTTTTAAGTATACATTGTTCACATACCTTTTCTTGATTGTTTGATATTTATTTCAGCCAAGTTGCATTTTATGTCGGAATCATCAACTGTTTCATCATCATTCTCCTGTTTTATTGAATCGAATTCGTTTTTTATGACAGTTTCATTCGGGACAACATCATGCTCTTCGATTTCAAGCTTATATTCTTCAATGAAAGTATCTACTGGTTCTTGTTTCACTTCCATAATAAGGTGAAAATTATAAATATTCAGTACTTATTTTCCTAACAATACAATAAATAAATTATTATACGTTTTCGTTGTAAGTTATCTCAGTTCACAGCACACCCCCTAGCAGTTTAACCACAGTATAAAATTGTTATACTGTGGTTTAACTCTTATATGCAATTTGTATCCAAGTTATAGTATCGACCACACCCGCTTGAGGGAGCATCTGTAGCGTGATTTTGCAGTATCGGAGGGAACGTGAACTGTCATCACAAACTTTGAATTCAACTATCATTAGTATCATTTCTCACATGGAGCTCCATGATTTCTCATTTCATTCTGTAAACGTTTTAGTTTTGAATTTTCTTTCGCCTGTGCTTTTTTCGTTGATTATCGTTAATTGATTAATTACCATTAAAATTTGTGAAAGTTTCCTCTAGTTTAGTATTTTTAGTGAATTTAGTGATTTAGTTCAGTATTTTATTGTATATGAACTTTTCATTTTAATTGTTTACTGTACCTACTATAAAGGGAATATTAGAGCAGTGTGAGTATTCTATATTGTGTGTTAATATTTAAATGTAAACAATTACTTTGTAATTATATAGCATATAGTGTAGCATACAATATCGTGCTTTAATATTTTACTTTTTTTAGTATAAATGTATAATATAAACATGGCATCTCGTAAAAGAACGTGTTGTTAGTTGTTCCGATAAAACAAGTAAGAGGCATCGTTTCTCCAAGGATCCGGACTTATTCAATATTTGGATGCATGGAGAATAATATACCTAAACAATCCTGTTTTAAAGGAGAAAACTCCAAAACAGCTATAGACATGATGACTGATTTTCAAAAACTGCTCCACGATGTTTTCACATATATACTTTATCTACCATTAATGTTATTTCTCTGAGAAAAAAAGTTTTTAAAGGAGAAATTTACCTTTTAAAGAATAGTAATGGCGTCTGTCTGTGACATCATCAATTCGTAAATACCATTTATAAGTGATCTGTGTCATTCTTAGAACATAAAACAGACTGTTTTATGTCATTGGTAAAATCGTCAAACTTCAAACATACTTGACAGCTTGCAGGTTAGAAGTTTATTTTGATACATAATTTGATCACGCAAACAAAGGAAATTCAAAACAGAACAGTAGTTCGGACCATAGATAGTTCGTACTTATCTATGGTTCGGACGAAAGACAAAATATCAAGGTCAAATTTGCGAAAGTACGACGTCACTCTTTTTTGATTGGCGTTTGAGCTAAGATGGCGGATTGTTAAATTTTGTGCTTTTATTTTTACTAAAATATTGGTCATCACATCTGTAACATAAAAATGGGTAATTTTTTTAGAATCTCTGCATCATATATAATTATGTCAAATCAATATTTTAGTGATTCTTAGTGACTGTCATCATGCCTATTATAGAGTGTGCCATCAGCATTTTGACCAGCAGTTTCATAACTCAGGATTTCAGAAAGAGTTGAAACCAGGTGCATATCCAACTTTACTTTTATCTGGTAAGTAGATATACAAATTCAAGTTACTTTGTAAGTTGATAAAATGATTTGATTTCAGACACTTCAGTTATTCTACCATCATCCACAATGGTGTCTTCAGAAACCATGCAGAAGCTCCATCTACATCTATAGATTTAGAAAAAGATTTGACAAGAAGTTAATTTTTCAAAACCTGTATTTGCATAAAAGTTTCATTGCATTCAGCTAGTTAATTTCTTACTTATCACTTGAAAAAATTTAATTGGTACTAAGTGGCTGAAAGTAGAAAGACACAATAATTCTATTACGTTATTTATATTTTTATGTTTCAGTTTCTTCAAAAAGATATATACTAAAAAAGTTCAATGTCACTCATCAAAAACAATTAAGTAACTCCTAATGAAAGACATGCATATACAAAGGTTGTGGCTTGGAGCAAGAAGACTGCCAAGTTGTTCAGAAAATTAGGAAATCTAACAGAAAATATAAAACTTGCTGAAAAATGTATTGCTTCAAAACATTTTTCAGCTATGATGAAAAATGTAAGTGATGATACCTATAATTTCATATTATCACAAATCAGAAACCAAAATATAAACCAAGAGGATGACAAAATTTTGGCTCTTTCTTTATTCAAAGCAAGTGGAAGATGATACCTATTGTCAAAGGTAATTCAATTAAAAGTAAATTATATTTTCTTCAAACTGGCAGGACTGTTAAGGAACAGGTAAAATAAAATGGGTTATTAAGACCTTCCTGGAAATATACTAAGATATGCAAACAATTAATGGCTGTTATGAGAAGCTTATAACTATAACTAAATTCTGAAAATTCACTAATGCCTTAATCCTACCAATTTAAAATGCTTGTACAAATAGACAAGATTATAAAAATATATTATTTTGAAACTAAAATTAAAATCTTGGAATCCAAGACTCAAACATTCTAAGAAATATAAAAGACAATCTGCTTATAGTAAATATTAGGTAAAATTAAATATTTAAAATATTATATCAGTGGATATTTTATAAAAAAATTAAAAAAACAATTAAAATGTAATGTATGCATAAAGAACTTAACTAAAGACAATAATACTGATGAGAATCAATTTATTGATGCTGATCAGTATGCTAATAGTACTTTACAAAGACCTGGTAAATGTTTCAGTTTTTTGGTGTGCCAGACTATGACATATACTTGTGCTATTTACATAAACTTCAATATTTTCAATTGTGTGAATAACAAAACATTTGGAGAAAAAGCCTGCAGGCTGATAATTAGATGCACCATCTATTTTTGGTGCAAACAAGTTAATAAAATAGCAGCAGGCAAAGAATCTAAATATGAAAAGTATTTAAATATGATGTGCAAGAATGCCTCCTACATTGACCCAATGAAAGTACAAGCCCATAAATCCTATCTAAATGGAATTAAGAGGAAAAAGTAAATTTTATTTTTTACATTTCTTGTTTATTTATTTATTTTTTAATGACTTTGGATTATTTTTTATCTTATTTATTTATATATTTTTTATGTACATTTGCCTATATATATTTATTTAATATAAAGTTGAACAACGTCGAAGTTTTCTTTAAAAACCAAGTTTCCAAAAATATTGAAATTTGTAATGTATACAGTGATGTCCATAAGATGTCTTACGTATGGGTAACCTATAAATATATGCTTTAAAAATGCATTTTAGAATTAAGAAATAATGTATTTTAGGATTTAACTCATTAAACTATATTTTACCTAGAAAATGAAATTATACTTATGGACCTCACTGTATATTCATCTTATTTCGTTTTTTGAAAAATAGATAGATTGTCGAATTCAGGATAGACACTCCCGTATTTTGTTTATTTCAAGTTGTATATATTTCATTTTTTGCAGTCATATGAATGTGAAAAAATATGTACAACTTGAAATAATTCGGGGCTATCCATCAAATATTTATCATTTAAATATCCCGCCCTCAGTTATTTCAAATTTCCCGCTCATTTAATTATTCAAATTTCCCGCTTTGTCACAGATTTCTAGTTCCGTGTTCTGTGCTCCATACACACTATCGCTCGCAACGTGCGGCGACTGTGGTCAGTACTAATATATTAGTTCCGAGAATTAGTATAGGAGTTAGCCTGCTAGAGGGTGTGCTGTGTACTGGAATCTAACCTATATGAAAACTGAAATTAAGAAATGTATCGGAAACGAAATAAACAAACTTACGTTATATACCTTGCGAGTATTAGTAAGAATTTGATATCAAATTCTCTGGTAAGTATAAAGATCTATTCTATATAATACAACCTATAAATAACTCTTATCTATGCACTTCAAATCACTTTGAATATACTACAAGACTTAACCTTTCATAAGACCAAACCATAAATAATATTTATACTTTTTCTTTCAGCATCTGGATACTGGAACCTCGTTCAAATTAATCTATGCGATTAATATATCTGGTACAAATATGCACAATGCAAATAATATTTGATTAAGTGGTTATCTCACCAATTCAGAAGACTCGAAGTTTGATTTGTGGTAAGTTATTATCCACAACTCGTCTCAAATTCCGACGATCTCGAAATTTACCTCTTCATATACAGGAACTCTCGTCTCCTGTCTAGCACCTTGCTATTTGTATCTTCTGGTTTCTTTTTCCAGAAGAAAAAATATTCTAATTCTTTTTCAACTTTTTCTGTGACCACCTTTTTGTGCGTCACCCCGTCAACAACCCCTTAGTTTCTCCTTAGCAACCTGTCCTGAAAACCCTCATTTACTTCCTTCCACAATGTCTTACCAACCTCACTTTTTTTTTATTAATCATGTCACTACTTCTTTAATTTCACTTTGACACTTCATGACATTTTAATTACATTTGTTATTCATAATATCATTAATTAAATTTTTCAACATAAACTAAATCAGAGTATCTTTATAACTTATATTACACATTATTAAAAATTTTCTTTTTAAATCAAACCATCTAACAAAAGTGACATACAAACATTATATTCCGATTGGGTATCATCTTGACAATGTACTTCAAATAATTCTTACTATGAATCTACCTTTTTACAATTAATGCCAACATCTATTATTATACAGTGTGACCCATTTTGTTTGGAAGCACCCCTAAAAAATCCGCATTTTTCAACCGATTTTGATTTAGTCTTTTTTGTTAGATTCAGTATCAAAAACAGAATTTGAGCACAAATTTTCATACCATAATAGCTATTTTCAAGGCCCTCTACGTTAAATTTTCTTTGCCAAAAAAGACGAAAGTATATTAGGCATTTTTAATTCTCAAATATGACTACACCACTGGATTCAGAATCATCACAAATGTAAACTATCAAAATTTTATAAAAAAAGTTTTATTAACAACAAAGTTATCACTACATGAATTTGGAAAAAGTTGTTTTTCAATTAATTTTTTACTAAGAATGTAGACACATTTTAAAAATGGCAACATGGTAAAGAAAAACTAGGACTCAAACATATTGCACTGTAAAAATTCGAAGCCGATACCTTAACCCGTTCTGGAGCTATAGCTTCTGAGAGTAATGTAAAATTGTGCTGATGTGACAAAAATACAAATTAACACCAAATAATACATTTTGATTATTAAACTACTTAATAATAATTGAATTCTACATTTTTGTAGCCTCGACTAGACCTCCGTTAATTTCCACACATTTCTCGTATCGTTTGCGACTATGTCTTGGCGGTTTTTTATTTCATGTGGCGTTATTCCAGCACACGCCTGTCGTATTCTGTCACACAGTTCTGCTCTATTCCGTGGACTTATACACTTTTTGTGTCCAAAGCCACCACAGAAATAAATCCAATATAGTTAAATCGGGCGATCTAGGAGGCCATTCGATTAACTCGCTACCGCGACCTATCCAACCATTTGGAAATTTTTCGTTAAGCCTCTGCCTGACAATCCTAGAATAGTGTATAGAACAACCATCTTACTGAAATATCAAATTTCTTCTTTCTGCTAGTGGCAGTTCGTCAATCACTGCGGATAACTCACCTTCCAAGAATTCCATGAAGTTATTGGCATTCATGTTACCCTCAAAAAAGAATGGACCTATTATCCTGTCTTTTAAAATTTCGGCTTCGAATTTTTACAGTGCAATATGTTTGAGTCCTAGTTTTTCTTTACCATGTAGCCATTTTTAAAATGTGTACATTTTTAGTAAAAAATTGATTGAAAAACAACTTTTTCCAAATTCATGTAGTGATAACTTTGTTGTTAATAACACTTTTTTTATAAAATTTTGATAGTTTACATTTGTGATGATTCTGAATCCAGTGGTGTAGTCATATTTGAGAAAAAAAAATGCCTAATATACTTTCGTCTTTTTTGGCAAAGAAAAATTAACGTAGAGGGCCTTGAAAATAGCTATTATGGTATGAAAATTTGTGCTCAAATTCTGTTTTTGATACTGAATCTAACAAAAAAGACTAAATCAAAATCGGTTGAAAAATGCGGATTTTATAGGGGTGCTTCCAAACAAAATGGGTCACACTGTATAAAATTTACCTACAGGGTGCGTATGAATTGTTTATTGTTGATTGTATATTTTATTCTTATAAGTTATTTCTAATTTGTTATTATTGTGACATCTCGAATTTCTATTATAATAATTATATCATGCTTCAATCTATAACAATATATATTATATTATACATATAGGCTATTCATTCCTGTCGGAATGGTGGCCGCTGATTTAAGCAATCAGATTCATTTTTTTGCGGAGAATCACTCCGCTGTTTTCTCCTTATTTATTTTCCTTTATAAATTACTATGAGTTTTTGCTTCTTCTGTTATCTTCTTCCATTTTTTCCTGTCCTCTATATCTATTTTCCATTTGTTTATATTTATTTTTCGTATATCTTCTCTAATTTGATCTTCCCATCTTGTCTTCGTTCTTCCTTTTGGTCTGCTTAGTTGTGGTGTGCAGTTTGTTATTCTTCTTATTATTGTTAATGGCTCCCTTCTAGTTACATGTCCATACCATTTTAACCTTTGAGCTTTTATGAACCTCACAATATCTTCTCCTTTCATCTTTTCTCTAATTTCATGATTCATCATTTTTCTGAATTCCCCCTCTTCTGTTTTCACTAGGCCAAAAATTTTCCTTAATATTTTTCTCTCGGCTATCCTTAAGTTTTCTTCGTTTTTACTAGTCAAACACATAGTCTCTGCGGCATATGTCATTGTTGGTCTTATAGCAGCTTTGTACAATTTCAATTAAGTGTTTTTACTTAAATGTCTGTAATTCATCAATTTATTGTACTTCCAGTACGCCTTATTACCCGCTTTTACTTTTTCTGCTATCTCTGCTTTTCTATCATTTTTCTCGTTTATCGTCACACCTAAATATTTAAAATTTTCTACTTTTCTAAATTTGTAATTCTGTATTCTTATTTCGTTTATATTCTCCGTTGTTTCCCTGCTGACTATCGTGTATTTAGTTTTTTCTTCATTTATTTCCAAGCCTCTACTTTTCGCTTCTCCAGCCAAATCGCATAGCATCTTATCCAGGCTGTTTCTACTTCTTGCAATTAATGCGAGGTCGTCTGCATATCCTATTATTTGTGTCATATTCTGAGAAATTATAGTTCCCCGAGCTATCGCTTTAATCGCTATATTGAACAGCGTGGTTGATAGTGCATCACCCTGTCTTACACCTTTTTCAATAGCAATTTCTTCTGTGTATCCCTCATCTGTTATTACTTTGGTTTTCGAATTGTTAAATGACATTTTTGTTAGCCTAATAAGTTTTTTCGGTATTCCCATTTTATGCATTTCCTCTAATAGTTTATATCTCTTAACACTATCGAATGCTTGCTTAAAATCCACAAACAATATATGCAAATTTATTCCATACTCGTAACATTTTTCTATCGTTTGTGTCATTACATGAACGGCATCTTATTGTCGATTTCCCACCTCGGAACCCATATTGGTAATCTCCTAGTTTCTTTTCCGAGTATTTAGTTATTTTCTGTCTTATTAGCGACGTTAGTATCTTATATGCCGTATTAAGTAGGGTTATTCCTCGGTAGTTTTGGCCCTTTGTTTGGTCTCCCTTTTTAAAGATAGGTTTTGTCAATCCTAGATTCCATTCTGTTGGCATTTGTTCTTCATTCCATATTTTGGTTATTAGTTCAAATATTTGTTTGTTTAGCTCCTTTCCTCCTTTCTTCACTAACTCGTTAACTATTCCATCTGATCCTGGAGTCTTCTTCTGTTTGAGATTCAATATTATTTCTTCGTATTCTGCGTATGTTGGTGGGGTTTCTTCTTCTTCTTCCTCTTCTAATGCCTCATAGTTTGCTTTTGTAACCCTATCCTCCTTAAACTGTCTTTTATAGTACGTTTCCCATTCCGTTTTATTTATTCTAGCCGTTTCTGTCTTCATTTTACTTTGTTTTTTTATAAGGTTAAATAATCTTTTGTTATCTTTGCTGTATCCAACATCATTTTCTTCACCCACAAATTGTAATGGTCATTAGCGCGCGGTATACTATCGGTAAACCGGTCAATTGCGCGAACGGTTCCTTTATAGGAATATGCTCGTTTATACACTAATATATTATTATAAACAATTTTTTTAAGACGTATCCTGCCATAGGAAAACACCCTACCCCTATCCTACCCTATTTTTTTCCGCGCTCACTTAACATGGTCTCCATTTCGGTATACTTTACACGTAAACTTCTTCTGAATAATGTAAGTTAGTAAATGTAATTTAATGTGTACAATCATAAGACTGAAAGACCCCCTGCTATTAGGGACAGGTACTAATATCATGTCCGCGCGCAATCAACCTGTCCCTTTTAGGACCCTTTTATAGGACGCACCGGAATTCGGTCCCGCTACCTGCGGAAGGGACTACCTGTAACGGATTAAATGCGAAGTGTGGTCACACCAGCGAAAATGCGATTTCGGAATTGGGTCCCATGTACCTACTATTTGTTTAATTTGACTTTTATTTTCCTTCACATTTTTTTGGGCTTAGGACCAACAGTACACACTTATTGTTGTTGTACTGGCATGTTTAAAAATTTACGCTAAATGCGTATCGTCAAAAATAAAAACAGTACGTGAAATAATAAACCAACCAAACCTACCCATACCAAACCACCTTCGTATTTTTAGTCAATTTTTTTGTAGAATGAATTATAATAATTTTCAATAATAACCCAACCAAACCTACCCCTACCAAACCACCTTCGTATTTCTAGTCAATTTTTGAAGAATAAATTATAATAATTTTCAATAATAACCCAACCTAACCTACCCCTACCAAACCACCTTCGTATTTTTGAGATAATGAATTTTGAAAACAAAATTTAAACCCATCTATTATTAATAAATGCTTACCCTTTTCACTCGTCATAGAGATGAAATTAATATTTTCCATGTCAAACAAACAAACAAAATCAAAATAACGGACACAAATAAACACGTCTTACACTCTGCACTTCAGAAGAACAATTGCTAAAAATAATCTTTTAATACCCACATGAAATCTACCTGCTTCGACAGCGGACCGAATTACGAAATCACCCTTTCGGATTTGGACAAGGTCCCTGTGAGCAGGTAGCCCTTTTGCTAGGTACCAGGACCGAATTCCGAAACACCGAACTGCAGTATTCATCGTAATATAACGAAATAACCGAAGTATAATCTGTTGGATGATTTTCGCAGAAAAATTCTACGGTCTTGAGGGTGTTCGGGGGCGTTGTGTTGTGGTTCGGCTTATAATCCATTAGTATCATTCAGTGTCGGGTGTGAATTTTGTTTTAAAGAAATATTTAATATAATATCTATTTCTTGGTTGAGTGAGTTTAGTGAATTGTTATAGGTATTTATAGGAAAGTGTAGGTGATCTAGTGTAGAAAGGTATCATTAATATAATACCTTTTTGATGGTGTAGTGGTTAGGTGGCGTCAGTGAATTGATATTAATATAATATTCATTTGTTCGTAGACGTTGGGGTGAGTTTTATAATATAATTAATTAGAATGGCATTTTGGAGACCATTTGAAACAACAGTCCAAGATGATGCGCGGGATTATTGAATTGTGGATTTAAATATAAGAAGTTAGATAATCGAATGGTAATAATGGAATCTCGGCGTATCGCTGAACTTAGACAGGAGTATTTGCGCAAAATAAAAGGGTACCGAGAGTCAAATAGAACTATAATTTATTTAGACGAAACTTGGTTTGATACACATGATGTTGTCAAGTATGGTTGGGTTGACGATACAAAAAACTGTTCTTTAGATACTCCGTGTTCTAGAGGAAAACGCGTTATTATTGTATTACAAATTTTATGAATTTTGTATGCAGGTTAATTTTTTCATTCAAATTGATATAGTAGATTAACATTATTTCACAATATTCGAATTTAGAAAAAAATTATATGCACGCCATTGGGCTTCAAAGGGATTAAAAATATGGGTCATCACATTATCTTTGGAAGAACTATAGCTAGTATTATTATAAAATTCACTCGTTTCATTCAGAGTTCCTGTTTCAACAGTTCATTACCAAATAAATCATTGAGTGCTATAGCTTTTTAAGTTTTATCTTATTTTATTTCAGGGTTCAAGAAGTATCAATAATAGGGGGGAATTCCCCATTTGATTTTGTAAAAAGAGTCATGTTACAATCCATGACATACCAAACAGCTACAGCTATTTTTATTGTAAATTATTTTAGTAAATTTTATCATTCAATTGCACCTGTAATAATATTTTTGTTACAGCATCTTCTGAAGCCATTGGTAAGCAAAAACAAATTGAGGAGGCTTTACAGAAGTTCTTCAGGAGAGCAAAGGAAAGAAGCTTCTGAGAAAAAGATGAAGGCAATACCTATTGATTGATGCATTGTTCCTGATGCAATACTATGCAACTCACATTACATCATGACAGAGAACTGGTTGAGAGCGCCTCGGTTGAGATGAAAGTGAACGTAATAATTATGTCAAGATGTCGAGAATGTAAAACGTGTGTTGTTATTGTACAAAAGTTAACAAATTATAACTCGTAAATCCTAACTATTATATTATTTCATAACCACAAAACCACAATACCTACAACAAATGCAACACTTAGCTAATATATATATCTGTACAATTTTTAATTCTTTCGTCAATTTTTGTTTTATTATTACCACATGAATTTATTTATAAAATGAGTTTTTGATTGTCGATTTTTTTTTAAATATTTTATTTCATTGATGTGATAATTGTTATTGTTCATTAAAGTTGTTTTGTGTTGAAAATCTTTGGATTTTATTTATTTCTTGAATGCTTGTTGAGATATCAAGTGTTTTCTATAATAGTTTTTGAAGACAAGCCTTGGACCAAATATTTGGGAATAGGGCTTTTATTTTTTCTTCAAAGTAATCTAAAACTTTGATCATTGATTCCTGCTTCTAATTTAAAAATTTAAACGCATTTTAAATTCACATATACAAGATGTTTGATAAGTATGGTAATAAGTATACAATTTTAGTGGGTGAATTAATATTTTTAATTAAAAAAGGACAATTTATGGTGGATTAAACGTTCTTTTTCAATACATCTTTCTTGCTAATAAGGTCCTTTTGGTCAGGATCGCCATATATCTATCATCTAAGCACAATAAAAATGTAATTGCATACATGCATGTACTTACAATCAAAATTGTCGATGAATTCCTCAAGCCCCCAAGTTGATAAAAGCTTTTTAAATTTCATATATAGCACATGTGAAAACTAAAACGCAAATGTGTAACTTCACCCACCCACGATGACATGAAGATGCCTATTATAATGCCGGAACTACCGAGTTGCTGCGCGTCGTTTTCGCGCACATCAAATTATCGCACTCCTTCACAAATTGCCGATCCATGATTGGTCAAACGACGACCGTTGTAAATAACGGACATTCAAATTGCAAATAAATATCTACTAGACCAAGTGTTTTCTTTTCTGTTTTAGTAAAGAAAAATACTATTTTTGTAAAAAAAAATTATATATTTTTTAACAGTGATAGCAAAGAACAGAAAGCGTCAGTACCTATATTAGGTATACCATAGTATATGTGGTATAACAAGGAACAAACGTGTAATATACAAATGATTTCACAAGCCTATATTATGAAATTAATGTTCTAAAAATGTTTTATTCAATCAACGTATTTTTGGAAGAGGAATAAATTTGGTCGGGGAGTTTAGACAGTTTCAGAAAATTATCACTTATAGACAAGTAAAGTTTTTAAACAAATTCAATATTTTTCATCAATGTAAGTACAAATGTTTATTCAAAGTGCCTTGCTGTTTGAAAGTTTTTACACATTTGTATGATTTGCCGTCCAAGTGACAAAGCATATGTTGTTTCAAATGACTTTTTCTACCAAACGATTTTGAATAAATTTCACAGTTGAATGGTTTTTCACCTGAGTGACAAATCATGTGCTTCTTTAGATCACTCATTCGTCTAAAAGATTTTGAACAAATTTCACAGTGGAATAGTTTTTCACCTTAGTGACAAATCATGTGCTTCTTTAGATCACTCATTCGTCTAAAAGATTTTGAACAAATTTCACAGTGGAATAGTTTTTCACCTGAGTGACAAATCATGTGCTTCTTTAGATCACTCATTCGTCTAAAAGATTTTGAACAAATTTCACAGTGGAATAGTTTTTCACCTGAGTGACAAATCATGTGATACTTTAGAACACTTTTTCGACTAAAAGATTTTGAACAAATTTCACAGTGGAATAGTTTTTCACCTGAATGACAAATCATGTGATTCTTTAATCCTTTTTTTCGACTGAAAGATTTTGAACAAATTTCACAGTGGAATAGTTTTTCACCTGAGTGACAAATCATGTGATTCTTTAATACATCTTTTCGACTAAAAGATTTTGAACAAATTTCACAGTTGAATAGTTTTTCACCTGAGTGACAATTCATGTGCAACTTTAGATCACTCATTCGACTAAAAGATTTTGAACAAATTTCACAGTGGACTGGTTTCTCACCTGTGTGACAAATCATGTGATACTTTAATTCACCTTTTCGACTAAAAGATTTTGAACACATTTCACAGTGGAATGGTTTTTCACCTGAGTGACAAATCATGTGCATCTTTAGATCACTCATTCGACTAAAAGATTTTGAACACATTTCACAGTGGAATGGTTTTTCACCTGAGTGACAAATCATGTGCATCTTTAGATCACTCATTCGTCTAAAAGATTTTGAACAAATTTCACAGTGGAATAGTTTTTCACCTGAGTGACAAATCATGTGCTTCTTTAGATCACTCATTCGTCTAAAAGATTTTGAGCACATTTCACAGTGGAATGGTTTTTCATCCGTGTGACAGCGAATATGCTCCTTTAAGCGACAATTTGTTGTAAATGACTTCAAACAAACTTCACATTTGAATGATTTTTCGTCTGAGTGACCTCCAGGTAAGAGCAGAGGCTTCATATGGTTCCATTTTACAGGAGTACCTGTAAATAATAATACATCATTACTCAGGGTATCTCAAAATGAATTGTATGGATGACAGTGATGAGCTGATTATAATGTAAGTAATAGATAACTTTATTAATTAGGAAACCCTATTAATATACATAACAAATTTACATTGTTTAACTGTTATACAAATAAAATATAAAATGACAAATATTATGCTAAGCATAATATAGAATATAAGGTTTCACCATAGAAATAAAAAAATCATAGTAGCTTGAAGCATATAAAAAGGTAGATGTCTTGGGTATTATTTATTTGTTATGGATAAATTACTTAAGTTTACTTTTGACACAAAATACAGTCTGACATTCTTTTATATTATTTGGTAAGTAGTTGATTGATCTCATAGTTTGCTGACAAGTAGTTCTGGAAATATATAGATCATTATCAGTCCCAGTATTATAAGTATTATTTCCAGTTGAATGTCCTTGTTTGTATCATATATGCCTTGTAAAGAGTTATTTTTTTGGGACCATTTTGGATTTAATTTGATTTGTTTTCCGTTAGTATTTTGAGTTTAGTAAGTTTTATATAACTCGTTAGGTACTTAATTTCTAGTACCGTTTCAGTATAGTAGCATTAGTCTCATTATTTATTTTGTCCACGACTACTCAGGGCCGAGCCGTGCCGGGGGTGCATGGCATAACAGAACCCCATCTTGCAAAAAATATTTAGACGCAAAGTGCCTTTCTTTTATAGCGGCATTTCTCCGAAATTATTGTTTTCTTATTATTACAACAATACCAAAATAGTGCGTTAAGCGTTCGGGAGAATCGGGCGGCGTAAAAAGTTAATTAATAGGTAATAATAAAGAATAAGCCGCTTGCCGCAAAAACAACAGAATATATTAATAGATTACTTGAATAAAGGGATCGCGACTCGGGGCTTTTCTTTTGGCCTTTGACTATTAGATTCTTTACCCACTTTGAATATGTGGGATTTTTTTATTTTTCTAATGCCGACAATGCCGTGTTTTCGTGTTTATCTAAGTTTGCCTTTGCGTATCATTTTTTTAACTTTTTAAATCTAAGTTGATTAGTTGAAAACCAAAGAGTAAAGATTGTGATATTCAGAATTAGGTAACGAGATCAGTGTCTATTTGATTTATTTTTATTTAGTGATTGTGAACGGACTGAACGGTAGGTTTTAATTATTTTATATTAATTCAATTCTTTTGCATTTTTAGTATTGATACTTTTCATAACGGTATTTTTTAATATTGATATTTTTAAAACAATAATATTTATAACGGAACCTACGGTGTATCGATACTTTACACAGTATCGCCCATCTCTATATGTCACATTTGACGTATTCCTGAAATTTATTAATTTTGGCGTTAGAATTGTCAATAATACCAAATTATCACTTTCCGTTCTACACTCGCCTTATTTAATGAAGAAATTAATGGTCGTGAACAAAATATAGTATTCTACTCGCAATTTATGACCATTATTCACTCGGGTGAATGTCACCCTGCGTGGATAATGGATATAATAAATTACTCGTATAATAATATAGGTACTAATATTGGTAATTCAACATAATATAAATTGAAATTTAAGAATATAAAAACAGAAATTCTGATTCTCAAAAATGTACAGATTAGCGGACGTCCGGTATATCAACTATTTTAATTAAAACGAAAGCCGTCTAGTATATTAGAATTTTTTTTCTTTGTAATAAATAAATTAATTTCACCGATAATGCCAAAATAGTAGGTGGGGAATAAAAATATAAATTCGAGAACGGACCGTTGAGAAGGAGGATTTTGATTATATGATTATTAATTTTTCGCTGCTAAGTACCGTTTGTGCTCTCGGTTACCAGAATATAATTTTTTTTGTGTAAACCGTTTCCTCCGGGAAGACAATTCCGGAAGAATTATTAAAAACATTTTTCTTGGTTTGGTCTTGGATTTTGGTTTGGTGATAGATATAGTGGCCGAGCGTTCGAGATTTTCTTGAGTGAGTAGAAAAGTATAATGTTAAAGTACAGTGTAAAGCAAGAGTAAGGTAAATTTATTATAGTAAAGCCGCAAAATATTATATTGTTTAAATTTACTACCGCATTTTATTTACTGGGTTTTCTTTTCAATAGATAAGAAAAATTTATTTCCAGAATTTTTTATTATTAGTGTGTTTTTTTTGACATAAGTTTTTTTTTACAAATAGTTGAATGCTTAATATAAGGTGGATTTAAATTGGATTTTAGATTTCATTTTCAGATGAAGTCGAGTGCGAGGCCGAAGCCATGCGTTGTCCAACTTCCAGCCGGTAACGTTTAATTGATTTTCATTTTATTCAAATAATTATTTTCACCAATTAACGATCTTCAAACAAGTCTGAGGCTGATGCCGTAGGTTGATTGATGATCTAATTGGCGTTCATTAGTATTTTTTTCTATTAATCTGGTTATAACTCCCCCGATATCCCGCTTGATCATCCTTACCGCTAAGATACTTCTATTTGTTTTGTGTGCTACTGTAATTATTTTCATTCTTTCTTTAATTCGGCTCACCGTTTTTTTTTACGAATTACTTATACTGCTTTATCTGTCGTTAATAGCTAAAATAACCTGCTTATATCTTGTTTACCGTACCAATTTTTTTATACACGTATATGCCATTAGACCTAAGACGTGAGTACCTTCTTCTCTCTTACGCCTCCAGAATATCAGCAAATGAATATAATCCAGCATACAATTCCCTCCTTTTGAACCCACCAACCATCTACGCAAATAAAAAATATCTCCCACTCCACAAAAAGCTTGAAGATACCGGTTTTGACCTCCAACAACTCCACAAAACACTTCCTATCACCTATAATAACCCACCATGGATCATTAATATCCCTTTTATAAACACTTCCTTACAAATGTTCCCTAAAGACAGTACCAATTCCGCAACGATCCAATCCCATTTCTTAAGAATACTGAATGGTTATCAACAACATCACATAATGTACACAGATGCATCCAAATCCACAAAAGGCGTGGGAGCAGCAGTTATTTCCGGGGACTTAAAATTTAACCTACGGCTACCAGATACCAGCAGCATATTCATTGGAGAGCTTACAGCTATACTACATTCCTTAAAACTCCCTGTACCCAACAATAAAAGCAATTTAGTTATTACTGATTCTTTAAGTGCTGTGCATAGTTTAAAATCCGTCTACTCAAACCACGAAGTTATTCTCAAAATCAAGAACCAACTCTTCAAACTCCAGTCCGATAGTAGGAATGTATCCTTGTTATGGGTACCATCACATACCGGTAAACAGGGTAACGAAGACGCCGATATCTCAGCTCAAGAATCAGTCAGCTATAGTCATACCCCAAAATTAGAGCTGATAACGCACCAAGACCACAAAGTAACTGTCAAGAATTTTGTTATGGATAAGTGGCAACATAAATGGAACCTCGAGATCCATAACAAAATGCATGAAATAGTGGCCAATGTGAGAGAAACCCCTTCACTACCGATTTCAAGAGCGGAACAAATTAAAGCTACCCGTTTAAGGATTGAACACACAGCCCTAACGCACACATTTCTAATAAGTAAAGAAGACCCTCCTCAATGTGCCCAATGTAATGAGAATATGTCCATCAAACACGTCATTTTAGAATGTCACCAGTTTGCAAACCAGCGAAGACAACATAGAATTCCCAATACCTTACAGTTAGCTCTAAAAGACCAAATTAACGATCCCTTGAGTTTTTTAAAAACCATAAACATGTTCAATTTATAATTTGACTGTACCCTTACCTTTGTAAACTGCCAATAACCCAAGTGGTTGACGCAGTATATGTTAAATAAAAAAAATAAATAAATAAATAAAAAAAAGACGTATTATTCTATGCCAACATAAACAATGTCAAAGTTTATTTATTTATTCTGCTCGATTCCATGTCGCAGTGAGTATAAGTTGTTTGATTGTTGTAGGTATGTATAAAACATGAATATTTTATTGCTGAAATTTTTTAAAAAAGGTTTTGTAATTTCTTAAAGTGGAGAGTGGAGAGACAATAGACGGAAAGAAATTTGGTATGTTCTAGTCGCTATCTTCGCAAAAATGAAACAAAATATGTAAAGGCGACTGAAACTAGAATACATAATTGACGAAAGTTCCGAAAAAATCCATTATTACAGTTATCGGTAACACAACTGCTATTAATCGGAAAAAGAGAGTACAGAAATCGCTAATGCGTCGGGATCCTCCAATTTTTCTGAAACCGGTTCTGCTTCTGTTTACAGATTTCTTTATCTCGCCGACAAATTGTGAAACGGTGCAAAATAATTTTACTCACAACTATACAGGGTGCACCATTATCTTTTTCGCGTTTGAACTAACTTTCCACTTCTATTATGAACCGTCGTTGTTATGGAGTTAAATGTTTTCCTTTCGCCTGATTCATATTAATTTTTATCACACTGGAGACTATTAAATAAATATACTTTAAAACTGAATATCACTACACCCGTTCGACAACTTGGGCTGTTTAAAGTCTGTCCCAATGGAGTTGATAGCACGGATCGGGGATTCGGACCATAAAATAGTTGTAGACAGTTAATGTTCAACTTATGACAAGACGATTTTTCTGATGAAGAATTTAGTTAATAATGATATCATAGTTAAAGTAATGTTTACCTGCAATAATTTGTTTAAATATTTTTATTTTTTACAAGAATATGTGTGTATATAAATCTTAGTGCACAATTACTTTGTAATTTTATTATAATATCAATTATAATGAACGGTAAGCAAAAATCATAAATAACCCTTTTCTACGACTATGGACCGTTTGGTTCACTGCGTATGCTTCATTTGCATTTGCATTTGAAACGAACTTTAACAACAAAATGCTCAATATAATTTTGATTATCCATACATAACAAATATTGCAATTTATAATACATTAACAATTACCTACATTAATATTTTCCGACATTTGGCAATCAAGAGGGGGACTGAAACACCCTTTTAGGGGCCGGAACCCTTTTGCAGAATCAGGAGCTCCAATGTAATATTGGAAGAAATATTCAAAGCCGAAGAAATGAGAAGATCTGATCATTGGAAAGATCTAGTATAGGCATTGGACAATCAAAGATTCTTCTTCTGTCACCCCAATATACAAACATTGGCAATCATTTTTGAAACCGGTTCTGCTTCTACTTAGATTTCTTTATCTTGCCGACAAATTGTGAAACAGTGCAAACTAATTGTACTCACAACTATACTTCTATCTATTTAATTATTAAAAATAACGTTAGAGTACTGCTGACATTTCCGACGAACAGGACATCTTATCACTATAAACTTATAATCTGAAAGTGGTAAACTAAGAGCGGCCATACTTTATATCAATGTCAGGCATATAACAAACTATATTGTTTAAATTTTGGAACAAAGTTCTTTCACATGGCTTACAGTAGAGAGAACTGGCAGAAATCATCAACGAATAAGCACTCAGCCTCATCCAAGCAACCACTCCTTCCTTTCTCACTATCTCTATATTTTCTAACGTTGTATGTGTAAGTGTAATGCCTAATGATGTTTACAATTGTGAGTGATGGTATGTTTCTCTTACACTAATCACTTTTCTCACATTATTACGATTTAATCCTTCAGTGATGACATCTGTATGATAGACTGATAGTGTAGTCAATCCTAGAAATTGCGCTACAAGAATTTTCAAACATTGAAAGTATTTAAAAAAAATTTAAACGTTTTCCTTGGAGAAAGTCGGGAGTACCTACCTACTGAGCCAGAATAAAAGAACAATCAGACAATCAGGATCCTTGTTGGGCTCCTGACATTGTAAGCTTAAAACACATGAATAACAACAGATTGGCAGACATATAACAATATCATGACCCTAATTATAAAACCACCTAACTCCATGTTTTACCTAAAACGGCATTTTAGTGCCATTAGGCAAATTAAAAAATAATAATTTTTACAATTAGGGTGACAATATGCAGGTTTTGCCAAGATCAGGAAACCTCAGCCTTGTCTCTGCCTCAGCACACAAACTGTGCTACTGCGAATGCCTGACTGGGCTAAGGTTTTCAAAAATATGGGAGGAAAAATCACAACCTCTCCCAATATATGGAGGATCTGAGGTTTGGAATTAGAAGTCTAGTAAAAAGGACAGGTCTAGTTCTCTTTGTTCCTGAAATTAATTCGCAAAATCTTTTTACTATGGTCCACTAGGTTACATTCCAATAATGTACACCTCCTTACTTAATTGAGGTGTGAAACATTTTTGCATTGAATAGATCAACAATCCTGGTCCAATATTTTGTTTTACCTAATATTGCATACTAATATGTCCGTCGGCACGTTACTCTACTGAGGTTACTCCTAGCTATCAAAATTATGTCACACTAATGTGGAAACCTATTAATTGAGACCGGACTGGAAGGTCAAGTTTTAAATATTATTTTTAGCTTACCTTTTCTTAATTGTTTGAGATCATCTATTTGAGCCAGGTTGCACTTTACGACCGCACCAATTTCACTTTCAGCATTTAGAATTGTTTGCTGTAACTCAATTCGTATACCATCATCATCCTCTTCCTGTTTTATTGAATAGAATTCGTTTTCTATGACAGATTCTTCGATTTCAAGCTTATGCTCCTCAATGAGAATATCGTCTGTTTCTTGTTTCACTTCCATGTTTAGGTGCAAATTATGAGTATTTTCTACATTCAATTAAACTGAATTCAATAAGTAAAATATGAAGTTTTCGTTCAAATTAATACTTCTACTTTGTCATTACAACAATGGTCTACACCAGTGTGAACACCTAGCCACTATCTACTGTCCAGCTATTCCATTTTTGTTTCATTTGTTTTTAAGTTTTTTCATCATACTTACCAGTGATGGGTATTAACCGGTTAATAATTTTGTTAACTCCGTCATTGGTTAATAACTAGTTATTAACTATCATTTTTAACCAAAAAAAATTGTTTATTGGATATTTGTGTTCTGCACAATAGGTGTGTTCTTTTTGACTGAGATCTCAATTAATTTCAGTCAATTTCAGCACTGGAGTGACACTCCGGGAAAGGTAAAGCGTTCGATATGTCACTCGTACTCAAAACAGGGGAAGTGTGGGCGGAGCTATACATCGAGTAAGCTGTTCGAAAAGTGGAGCGTACATTACTCGAGTGCACTCAAATGAGGAGCGTCTAAATGTAGTACTCTTTACCAACGTTGCCAAGTGTAGTCCTAAACTAAAACGTTTGTGTTTTGGAAAGTAAAAATATTTTAATAATGATATTTATCACAGTTGATTAAAAAGCAATGTGTTAAGAAATCAATATTTGTCATTTTTAAAATTATGTTTAGCAAAACGTACTGAAAATTGTTCGAGTTTACAATACAGAATTATCATACAAAAAGGAAAACTCACGAATGCATAGATACATTTTCCCTAATCGAAAAATTGAATTGTGTAATTGACAGATTATTATAATAATTTTCAATAATAACCTAACCAAAACCACCCTACCTTACCCCCTACCCTAATCCGAATCGAAAAATTGAATTGTGTAATTGACAGATTATTATAATAATTTTCAATAATAACCTAACCAAAACCACCCTACCTTACCCCCTACCCTAATCCGAATCGAAAAATTCTTCGTATTTTTAGTCAATTTTTGAAAAAAACAATAAGAAAATAAAAATAAAAATATCTTGACTCGGACACGGTACCTCTGTGTTAGGAGCCCAGCACACTTACGCTGGGCTAATCTCTGCACACATTAATGATATCGTATAGAAGGTTAAAAGCTTTAGAACCGTGCGCGCTTCGCATGAAAGCCGAGCGCCACCGGAGATACTCGATGGCGCTCTTTCAGTTTAGGACTACACTTGGCAACGTTGGTAAAGAGTACTACATTTAGACGCTCCTCTACATTTTGGCTCGTAAGGTTGCGTATCTTCCCAAACTTATCAATCAACGCTATGATGTTTTTGACCCCAACAAAATAATTTTACAAATTTACTTACCATAATAATTTTGTTTTTACAAATTATTAATTTAATAATAATAATAAATCGTGTAATAAAATAATGTTTATGCATACATACATAAAATAGAATACTCTGAATAAAATGACAGTTAATAATTTAGTAGATTGAGGTTAAAAAGGCTTCGAGTAAATTTTCTCGATCAAATTTGATGGGTACATTTGAGAGGAGCGTCTAAATGTAGCTTTTTACCAACGTTGCCAAGTGTAGTCCTAAACTGAAAGGGCGCCATCGAGTATCTCCGGTGGCGCTCGGCTTTCATGCGACGGTTCTAAAGCTTTTAACCTTCTATACGATAACATTAATGTGTGGAGAGATTAGCCCAGCGTAAGTGTGCTGGGCTCCTAACACAGAGGTATCAGGTTCGAGTCGTGTCCGAGTCAAGATATTTTTATTTTTATTTTTATTTTCTTATTGTTTTTTTCAAAAATTGACTAAAAATACGAAGAATTTTTCGATTCGGATTAGGGTGTAGGGGGTAAGGTAGGGTGGTTTTGGTTAGGTTATTATTGAAAATTATTATAATAATCTGTCAATTACACAATTCAATTTTTCGATTCGGATTAGGGTAGGGGGTAAGGTAGGGTGATTTTGGTTAGGTTATTATTGAAAATTATTATAATAATCTGTCAATTACACAATTCAATTTTTCGATTAGGGAAAATGTATCTATGCATTCGTGAGTTTTCCTTTTTGTATGATAATTCTGTATTGTAAACTCGAACAATTTTCAGTACGTTTTGCTAAACATAATTTTAAAAATGACAAATATTGATTTCTTAACACATTGCTTTTTAATCAACTGTGATAAATATCATTATTAAAATATTTTTACTTTCCAAAACACAAACGTTTTAGTTTAGGACTACACTTGGCAACGTTGGTAAAGAGCTACATTTAGACGCTCCTAAAATGTAGCGCGAAAAGTGCCCGAGAATGGGATGGCGACACTATCGTCGAGCCCGAGAATTTTGTCAGGCGAGCTGTGATCAGTAGACAGGGTAGTTTTTGAACGTTCACTTCGATATTTATAATCGGTTTTGCATTTGTTTGAGTCGGCAGTTGATCGGTACCAGCAGTATAAGTATTTTTTAGTTTTGAATTTCGTTGTGCTTCTTAAATTTATTGAATTATGGAGATGAAAAAACAAAATACCTGTTGTTATAGGGGATGTTGTAATAAAAAGAAAAATAAAGACAATATAATCAGTTTTTTTAAATTCCCAGTGTCTAAATCAAATTTAATTTCTGAGTGGATACAGAACTGTGGAAATATGGATCTGTTTATGATGGAGGAGACATCGCTAAAAAATCTTCGTGTATGCGAAAATCATTTTTCAAAAAATGATGTTTACCTCAGTGGCAAAAGAAAATTACTAAGAAAAGATGCAGTACCCGTTTCTTGGAAAGGTATGTAGGTTAATTATATTTTTGTCTGCTAATTTTGACTTAAATTAAATGAAAATTATTAAATAATTAGATATCAATTAATAGGCATGATGACTGATTTTGAAAAACTGCTCTACGATGTTTGTTCGCATAAGTTTAATTTAAAAAAAGTTGTTTCTTTCAAAAATAAAGGCTAAAATGAGAAATTTACGTTTTTAAAATATAATTAAAATTTCGCACCAAAACGCAAAAATATTTCAGTTAGCAAATTAGAAGTTTATTTTGATTACCTCTACTATAATTTGAATTATTATTTTGTGTGATTGTAATGAATTCTATAAAACGAGTGTATTGATATCGGGTAAATTTGTATTGTTCAACTTCTAAACTGTTTCCTTTAACAATTTGACTCGAAAAACTGTCAACCTAAAAACACTCCACCTTCGGTGTCGCGTTTTTAATAGTTGACAGTTTTTCTCGTCTAATTGCTAGGCAACAGTTTCTCATTAAACAATCCAAATTTACCCGATAAAATACAAACCTCTTGTGAAAATAATACCCTGGCAATAGTGATTTTCATCATGCCTGTTCATAATTTTCTGTTAGGTTAGGTTAGGTTAAAATAAGTGTTATACTTTTTTATTGAATAGGCAAAAATTTTTTTCCAGTCACTGAAAATATTCCTGGTACTTCTCAAATGCAAGAGGATACTTCGCAGTTCCTCCCAATCGCATGCAGAGGTAGGAAATGCATAAAATTTAGCAATCAACGATGATGTTTCTAATAAATTCCACAATGAGTATATTAAAAAACATATTAATATTGACAATTGTTTCGATACTGACAGAATGTAACTTCTGTCATTCTGACGATGATATATCAATGACAATTCAACTCATGTATAAAAAATCCCAAGTAACATTTTTAAGTCAAGCAAGTTTTATTTATGTTTTATTAGAGTTTTATAAAAGCAGAATTATATACACTTGTTTTAAAAAGATTATGATATATACTTTTATGACTTGAAGGCAATATTGTTTTATAGTATAGCTTTAAGAAGAACTTTAAAGTATAGTCTTAAATCCAAATGATCTTAAAAATATTGTATTCTTATTACTCTCCCATTAGTATCTCACAACTTATAGTGATAGGGCAGTTTACTCTTATAATACTCCTAAAGATCATTTTGTTTTAATAAGGTTAGATTCAATGTAGTTTCCTTATGAAAGTTTTAAAAGTTAGTTTTAAAAAGTGCAATATGCTTAGTTTTCTAGATAATCAACACTTAAAAGTTGTAATCTTAAAACTGGTATAAATAAGTAAATTATAAGAGGTGAATACGGCAGTATGGTTTTAAAAAGTACTCTTCAATAGGTAACCCAACTTTTAAAGTAATCGAATAAGTGAATATGTTTTTATACCATCACAAAATGGCATTAAAAAAAGTGGTAACTTTCACCGTAAGTGGAAAGAAATTAAAAAAACAGTTTTAAACCTGAACAAGTCGTAAAAACGTTTGTAAATACAATTTAAATAATCTTAATTTCGAATTGTGAAAGAAAAAACTGGTTGTTCTCTTGATTTAATACATTCTTTTCTTAGTCAAAATTACCTTAAAATTGCATAAAATAAATACATTTTTAGAGTAAATAGTTTTAAGAAGGTTTATATTTATGCCAAATGGTTTTTACTCGTTCTGGCGTTAGAAGGTTGGGAGTCGACATTTTTTGTGGTAGTGGCTACTGCTCCCAACTATTGTATTATTCTATGCACGCAGAAGACTATTTATTTTCTGTACGATTTTATGACAAATGTTAATCTTTATAAATTTTTCTGCTTATTTTTATAATAAAATAATAGTCCTCAGGCCCATGCCTTGTAAGAATATTTGTATTACCTACCGTTGAAACTTCGGTATATGTGTTTTTTTGTCGAGTCGAATTGTACCATGAGAAAATTTTTGGTAGGGGGGCGGCTTTTAGGGGTGTCGGAATGTGGGAATGACCGAATATATTTTTCGACATTTTTTTTTAATAACAAACACTTTCCGATTAAAAGAAAAAAAATATTTGATATTAATTTTTTCCTATAAAAAATTAATAAGTTTTTAGGGAGACCTAACGCCCCCACGCGAGCTAGTGCAAGTCATAGTGGTATTGTGCGACTATTTGCAAAAAAATACTTTAAAAAAATGCAAAAAACATACTTTAACATCTTGTGTTAACTGAGAGTTTTTGTTAAATTCAGCAAATAGTAATTGCACAAACACTAAAAATTGGAATTTCAATTTGAACATTATTAGGTATTTGGGCTTGACTTTATATTATAAATAAGTATAGTCTTTTGTCTCCTGAAACATTTTTATGTTTTCCTAATTTACTAACAACGTGTACATAACCCAATATAAGATTTTTTAAAATAAGCAGAATTTTTCATAATCACTTTTAGTCATAAAATTCAAAGTAAAAGACTGCTTTCCTCCTCTCGTAACCCCATCTATGAACACACTGTATATCATTTATTTGACTAATGTGTTATTGAATAGTTTGAAAAGATATTTATTATTACCTTCCTCCTCTCAGTTTTAACGACCATTGACAATTATTTATAGTTCCGTCAGGTTTCTGATGATTTACTAGCCACTACTAAAAATTTCTTCAGTAAAAAACATTTCAACTTTTTATCAATTTCGATTGAAGAAAACAACAAAAATAGTGTTGCAACGTAAATTAGTTGTAAACATACTTATGATATAATATAACATAAGTAAATAAACAGAAATACTTACAAAAATAGCAGTAAAAAAAATGTTACTGTGGAAACTTTTTTTTTGAAATTTTATAAAAATCAATATTTCACCGGGCGCGTCAAAATATATGTCCCATCATACTAAGTTTTAACAAAAAAGTAGTGTTCGTTTAAAAAATTATGGAACCAGTAAGCTTTTGGAAATAATTTTAGCAGCCATTTATGTTATCGAATACATTCTTCAAATAATTTGTTTATGTTTAGGACATCTTTGGAAATAAACTGGAGATAAGAGTACCATAAAACCGAATAATATTATGAAAGATTTTTTTAAACTATTTTAAGAGCAAACACATTTATAATTTATAAATTTAGTCTTATGATGCTCTTATCGTTCCGCTTTATCATGCTCCTAAAGCAGTTCTAGTATTTGTTACTCTTGTAAAAGTTTTAATAATAAGTTTTATGGTTATCCTAAAAACGTTATGAAAGGCTTCAAAATTCAACTAGTAGGTTTTAAAAAGATCTTTCAAATTACTCCTGAAATCCCTCTTAGGATTCTCCCTTTTTTCTTAAAGCCTACTTGTGACAGCTTTATAAGTATCCTGTAGATAAAAAAGTTTTATGGAAATTGAATAAAATAAGCTTTGTAGGTATCCTGTATACCAAGTTAAAACTCAAATTGTTACTTGGGATCGCATATGCCTCAGTGTAATTGTCACTTTGACACCGGCAAAAGTTAGCTTTAACTTTTTCAGCGATAAATGCACTTGTGGTTTTTTCACTTATGCATTTGTTACCATGATAAATAATTTGACATGTTTGTCAACAACTTTTTGAATTTCTAAACACTAACAATGAGCCGATTCATTGAATTGTCCTGCCGAATTACACTCGATGTTTGTATTTTATCGGGTAAATTTGGATTGTTTAATGAGAAACTGTTTCCTAGCAATTAGACGAGAACAACTGTCAACTATTAAAAACGCGACACCGAAGGTGGAGCGTTTTTAGGTTGACAGTTTTTCGAAAATACAAACCTCTTGTGCAATTATAAGTGACAAAACACTTGTCAATATCAATATTTTTACAATGAAATAAACTATAAACGTTTAGCTAAAACAGTAGCTTTATCAAACAAGTGAAGCGTGTAGTGAACATTTTCTCAATTTTTGATTTATTTATTTATACGAAATTTCAAGGATATTGCAAGGATATTTACAAAAATATTGAAAAAAGATTGGTTGATTTTATTTGGTGGTTAAGAAGATTACCTGAATTTTTTGAATTCAATCTATTAGAAGCTCTTGAGATGAATAAAAATAAATATTCAAGTAATCTACTTAACGACCAAATAGATATCAATCTCTCTCACTTATTAACCTTATTTATCTAGAAAATAGTTCGGGAATTATTGTTGTGAGTAAATTTCCAGGTATACTTATTCAATAATTTTATTAATATTCGCAGAATTCCGTGTTCAGGTAAAGTCCGTCCGGAAATATAAGAACCAAACTTATTGTTAAAGATTATTTATGACTTCATAATTCAGCAGGTCCCTTTCTGTTAAAATCAATATACCAATAACTATAGTTGTTTTTGAAGATTTAATACTTAGTTATAATTATAGGTATATATTGATTTTTATAGAAACGGTACTGCTTTATACCTGAATCATGAATAATCTTGTATAGGTTGTTTACAATAAGTTACATCTTAATTGGAGATTAAAAAGTTGGGATATTATATTTCCGGATGGACTATACTTTTTGCACTTTATTTCCATGTAAACATTTTCTAATACTCTTGTTAAATTCCTAAAATTCCGTATGTATTTATTTAATTTATACATGTATAAATTAAATTTTTTCATTATCCCTCGTTCCATGAAGCTACTGTTTTAGCGAAACGCGTCACAAGTTTAAAGTGAACATAAGTTCAAATAATAATATGATGAAGATTGAAACCAATTAAATTGTTTTATTGCATCGTTCAGTATGGATCTTCATCAAGTATAATTTTCCCAATTTTTTCAATATAGTGGAATTAATTATTAACAGTTCCATTCATAACAGAAATAATTTTATATTTTATATTTCAGAAGGGCACTTGAAAACATATTCTAGAAAGAGGCCCCATGAAGATGACATAGAGGTTGACCAGCTTGTAGAATTTGTTGATTACAGTCCAAGTTGCAAGAGCCCAAGTACTGAGGCAGCGCCAAAAAATACAATAGAATTTGCAGATACTCCATCTTCAACTAAATCTGAGGTGAAAAAAAGGTCTAGTATTTTAAGTGTAAAGTTATGTTCATTGAGAAAAAAGTTTAGAGCTGAAAGAACGCAAAATTTTCGATTGAAAAGAAAATCAAAGGTAACGACTGAAAATCTCCTGGCCAATTTGTTAAAAGACAAAAGTCCTTCTGTGAAAACATTTGTCAATATGCAGTTATCTTCAATGAAAAAAAAAGTATGGAAAACAAACGAACGCCATTTGGCTCTTTCTCTTTATTATAAGTCACCTGGATGTTATAAATTCTTAAGGCAATGTTTGTCATTTTCTTTGCCATCAGTTCGTACTATCCAGTCTTGGCTTCGAGTAATCAATTTAAAAACTGGTTTGGAGAACAGCTTAACAAAAAAACTTGAATTAAAAGTCAAAACTATGCCTGAAAGAGAACGAGCTTGTGTGGTTCTATTTGATGAAATTCATTTAGAATCCAAATTACAGTATAATCAGTTTTATGACTGTATTGAAGGTTACGAGGATTTAGGATTTCTTGGTCGAAAAAACAAAGCCGCCAATTCAGCTCTAGTATTTTATATTAGAGGCATTTTTGATAACTGGAAAATGACTTTATGCTATTTTACCTCAAATGGGTCCATAAAAGGAGATATCTTGGCACAGATAATAACATACGTTATTCAAGGTTTGGATAAGATACAACTTATTCCAGTAGCTCTAGTTTGTGATCAGGGCACCTGTAATAGAAGTGCTTTCAAAATTTTAGGTGCAACAGAAAAGTATCCATTAATTTCTATTAATAGTTGTAAATTATTTACCATATTTGACGTTCCACACCTATTAAAAAGCCTAAGAAATAACTTTATGAATCCGAAATTATATTTTCGAATTAATGGAAATCCCGTATCTTGGCAAGATTTAGTCAAAACATATTCGCGAGATAAAGAAAGCAAAACCACTAGGGCATTGCCAAAAATTACGGATACCCACTTACATCCAAATACATGGCAAAAAATGAGAGTCAAATTTGCAGCTCAGATTTTCTCAAATTCTTTTAGTGCTGCAATAAGGACATGTTCCCAAATTAATGCCTTTCAAAGTGCAACAGCCGAAAATACTGCAGACTTCCTAAAGAAAATAAATGTTTTATTTGATTCCCTCAACAGCAGAACTCTATTTGATCCAAATCCTGATAGACAACCCCTTTCTCTTAAAAATCCCACCTCATTAAATCACTTAAAATTTGGACTTGATTATTTTAATTCAATTGAAATTTTTGAAAATGATATCAAAAGAAATAATATCCACTGTATTAACGGTTTCATTTGGACACTTAATTCAGTTCTTGGTTTATTTGAACATTTGAGAAATACCTTCAACTGTAATTATATGATAACTAGCCATCTGAATCAGGATCCATTAGAAAATCTATTTTCTGTAATTAGGAATAGGTGTGGATACAATGCAAAACCAAGTGTCCAACAATTTCGAATATCTTTGCAGTGCAACATAAACATTAGATTACAAAAAGCATTAGATAGTGGAAATTGCGAAGAAGATTTGCAAGAGTTTTTAGAATTAGACGACAATCAGTCAAATAAAACTGACCTTCCAGTTATGGAAGCTAATAACTATGCAACTAATTCTTCGGAAAATATATTATCGCAAACTGATATCAGCGGCTTTATTTCTACTGATTTGGACATTCTTAATGAGACTAACAAAATTATTAATTTAGAAACTTGTTCTAATGTTTATGTTGCCGGATATTTCGCCAAAATGTTGGTAGAAAAAACAAAATGTGAAAACGATTGTTATAATTTTTTAATAAAAGATCAAATTGATATAAATGACAAGAAAGAAATTTTGTTAATTAATAAAAGCTTTGCTACAAAAAATAACGTATCTTCTCTTAAGAACCCGACAAACAGTTATGTGAGTCTATGCCAAAAAATGATAAAATCTTTTAATGAAATTTACCAGATATTAAAAGTTAGTGATAATCTATCCAAATCAATTTATAATAAACTATTAGAAATAATTCACTTACATAAGACAAACTTATGTCCTCTGCATATCGAAAAATATTTAAAATTATTAATTAAGACTATGATTTATAACAACTTGAAATGGGAAAGTCAAAATCTGAAATCAAATTCAATGAAAACTGGTAAACCTCACCGAAAGATATGTATTTTATCTAAAAAAACAAACACAAGTCAGCAGCATCTGTAGATACTTTGTAGATATTTTGGTTTTGGATACTTTTCTTTGGTAACGTTGCAACAGTATTTAGATATAAGATATTTTATTTGTACCTACTACTTGTATTTCTAGTTGATACTTTTTTTTATTTCAAATTGTAAATATGTAGGTATTTATAAATCTTTACTTAATTTTTTTTCTTGGGCATGGTTGATATTTGAAACGTAGACATATACATGTGTATACATTGTATCCCAATTTTGTATGATTTCATTTTGATCATAATTGTACCTACCGAAGTAAATTTCCTTTATTCCAGTATTTTCGACTTAATAGATAAGTATTATGTTAAGTTATTCAAGATAGGCATACTAATAATAATAATAATAATAATTAAATAAAGATATACTAATATATGAACAGATTTTTGTTTTATTTACTTTTTAAGGTGGTAGGTACCTACCTACTTTACTCCTTCTACCATTTGCATTAGATGAAACAGTTGATTGAACGGTAAAATGTTATTTTTCAGCGGATATACATGAATTCATTTCATAATACTGGAAATTATGATTTGGTGTTTAGTGCGACTTTACATACGGTTTTCATACATAAATCGAAGACATATAGTTCCTTCAAACATTATCCTACCGTCATTATCTCAATAAACGCTAAGCGCCGAGTACGAATCCCGTATTGTTGCCCATTTCATATTTATTTATTTTAAACCTTTGTTATCCTGCATCTGGCGAGACGTGAGATAAAATGAGAGTTTCCTTGTTGGGCCACCAGAGGCTCCACCTTACAAATGTCGTGACTAGGGCCAGGGGTCAATCGGCGTAAGGAGAATGAAAAACGTCGTCTGCTACAAATAAATGTATTGCATTGCGTATCTTCCCAAACTTATCAATCAACGATCATAGTTACCCTTTTAATTTAAATAATACATAAGTCGAAAATGACTTTGAAAATCTCTATCGGTGTATACAGGTAGGTACTACCGCTTCAAAATAATGCTGGATCCTTGTGGGAGGATCATCCCTTTTTTTGCGATACATTTTTTTATGTACATTTTTAAAATAAAGTCTTCATCTTCTGACGACGAATATGATACTAAATCCATCATTTTAGAAGATTAATTTAAGGACAATAAAGCAATTGTTTTTTGTTTGTCTCGTCGACACTCATATTATTGTAATAGGTATATAAATCTTTTTTATTTAAAAAACAATGATACTTAACAGCTGATAAAATACAGGTTATGTGCAGTAAACAGTTAGTTTTATAAACGTTCGAAATATTACTCGATTAAATTACTCTATCCCCTCCATTAAACAAAAAAATGTCACGTGACTTTACTCTACTCCGGTAACACTCTACCCAGGGTAATAGCGTCAATCAACGGTAATAGTTTTCGAACGCGCTCTCAATTTACTCACTTCGAAGTGAGCTGAGATTTTTCCTCCCCCATCACCGATGCTGAATGTGATGTAAGGGGGTATCAGTTGGACTTGAGTCGGAAATAAAGTGGAGAGGATGAATAATTATTCAGAATTATTTGATTTTGTTTACATATAAACACACATAACCTAATTTTCTTTCTCTCTTGCATTTATTATACTTTTTGTAGTCTCGGTAATTAAATAATGTACCGTTGCTAATGGAGAGTCTTGTGAAGTTATATACCTGTAACCTTGAATGAGAAGACAAAATTTTTCGAAATGTTGGTTGTTCCGTCTTTACCTCATTCATTCATTCTAGGAGTTGATTTTTGGCGTAAGATGCGTGTTGTTCCTGATTTGTTTTCTGATCACTGGTCCTTTGGGAAGGACGAGGAGGTAAACCAACCGATAGTTAGTTCCATTAACTCCACGGATCATTTGACTGAGGCTCAGCGTCAAAGATTAAGGAAACTTGTAGAAAACACGTTTTCAACCATGAGTGACAAACTTGGATGTACCTCAGTAGTGCAACATGAGGTTAAGAATAATCATCCTCCCATCAAGCAACGTCACTATCCCTTAAGTCCTGCTATGCAAAAACATGTAAACCAGGAGCTTGAACAAATGTTAGCCGAAGACGTAATCGAACCTTCAACTTCTCCCTGGGCGTCTGCACCTATTGTTTTGGTCCAGAAGCCGGACGGACGCTACAGGTTTTGCTTGAACTATAAAAAGTTGAACAAAGTAAGTCTACCAGACGCCTATCCTATACCTTTTATGGAGGCAACTCTGACAAAACTGCGAGACGCTAGATACCTAACTACTTTAGACATTAAAAGTGCTTACTGGCAGATACCATTAGCTGAAGCATCCAGACCACTGACTGCTTTTCTAGTTCCAACAAGAGGATTCTTTCAATGGAAACGAATGCCTTTTGGGTTGCACTCTGCAGCAGCCTACGTGGCAGCGATTTATTGATAAAGGTATCGGTTTTGATTTCGAGCAGTATGTTTTCGTGTACCTTGATAATGTCATCGTGTGTACCTCTACGTACACTTGGAAGTACTCGAAGGAGTTATATCCAGAATTGGCGAAGCAGGTATAACTCTTAATTCTACTAAATATAACTTTTGTGTTCCGGAGCTTAAATATCTGGGGTACGTGGTCAACGCAAATGGGTTGATGGTTGACCCTGGAAAGGTCGAGGCAGTAGTTAAGACACAACCTCCTTCGAATACAACCGAAGTTAGACGCTTCGTAGGACTATAGCGTCATGGTACAGGCGTTTCGTTCCTAACTTCTCTTCCCTTTAACAGCACTTTTAAGGATAAATCAAGCGTTCATTTGGGACGAAAAATGCCAGCAAGCATTCGATTCTTTGAAAGAACAGTTAATGTCAGCCCCGATATTAGTATGTCCTAACTATGATTTACCTTTTTCGGTCCAAACTGATGCCAGTGACTATGGACTCGGTGCCGTTTTGACTCAGGTGTAGGATGGGAGCGAAAAGGTTATTTGTTACCTTAGCAGGTCTCTAACTAAGCAAGAGCGAAAATACACCGTTACCGAGAAGGAGTGTCTTGCCGTATTGTTCGCCATTGAAAGATTGAGAGCCTATATCGAGGGTACTAGATTCACCGTTATTACAGACCACTACAGTCTGAAGTGGCTTTTTTCTATTAAAGACCCGGTGGGACGTATTGCAAGATGGGCACTTCGCCTTCAACAGTATAATTTTGAAATTATTCACAGAAAAGGGAAAGATATTATACTCAGACAAATGTTAAAGTCAAAGTCAATTGTCAAATCAAAAATTTTTGTGTGGTTTTGTCACTTCTCACAATAGATATTTTGTGCTTCTCACATTCTCAGTTTTGAAATTTATTCAATCTCTAGCAAATGTATGTTTTTTTAAACCATATTAAATTCTAACTTGGCATAAATAGTTGGGTTAAGTTTTTCAATGTCCTAAAATTTCCTGACCTTGAATTTGTATAATACCGTATTATACGGGGTAAAATACAGTGTAAAATACAGGTAATATAAAATACCGTATTTTTACATCTCTAAACACCACCCTAATGTGACATCGCCTTAACGTGATGTGAAGGACAATCGAGTGAGTGACAATCGACAAGATACGATGACTTTTCATTCTTATTATAGAGGAGCGTCTAAATGTAGTACTCTTTACCAACGTTGCCAAGTGTAGTCCTAAACTGAAAGGGCGCCATCGAGTATCTCCGGTGGCGCTCGGCTTTCATGCGAAGCGCGCACGGTTCTAAAGCTTTTAACCTTCTATACGATATCATTAATGTGTGCAGAGATTAGCCCAGCGTAAGTGTGCTGGGCTCCTAACACAGAGGTACCAGGTTCGAGTCGTGTCCGAGTCAAGATATTTTTATTTTTATTTTCTTATTGTTTTTTTCAAAAATTGACTAAAAATACGAAGAATTTTTCGATTCGGATTAGGGTAGGGGGTAAGGTAGGGTGGTTTTGGTTAGGTTATTATTGAAAATTATTATAATAATCTGTCAATTACACAATTCAATTTTTCGATTCGGATTAGGGTAGGGGGTAAGGTAGGGTGGTTTTGGTTAGGTTATTATTGAAAATTATTATAATAATCTGTCAATTACACAGTTCAATTTTTCGATTAGGGAAAATGTATCTATGCATTCGTGAGTTTTCCTTTTTGTGGTCAATTGAAATTGCGCTGTTGCCGGATTATTTTATTATACGGATATCTACTTTCTTTTCGCAGCTTTTTCGATTCTGCGGTTGCCAGATCGTTTTAGTTATCCGGATATTTATTTATTTCGGAATAATATTTATTTAAATTTTGTTTTCGTAATTTATCGAGATTGCGCCGTAATCAGATTATTTTACTGTTTTAACAATTTCGTTTACGTATATTATTGTAAATACTGTAAAGTATCCGTATGTCGGAAGGAACACAAGTGTTCAGTCAAATTCAAATACGAACGTTGATACAAATCTCGAGACGATGAATGTAACTATGTCACAGCAACAATTTCAAACCTTACTTGACAGTACTCGACAATAAAGCTGTGGTTAACAACTGCAGAGCGCTACTATCTCGTTTACCTTCCAGTGCAGATGATCCTGTATTGCACGATAAATTTAAAATTGATATGATTTATGGACTACTCAATCATAAAATACGGGAACATCTGCCCAGAAGTGACATAACAACTTTTGACACACTAATCTGTTCTGTTCACTAAGCCCGTTCAATTGAGGACTCGTTAACTGAGAACAATTCTAAAAATACTTATGATTCTAATAGCGGTAATAAGTTTCGCCATAAATGCACTTTTTGCGGGAATTTTGGACATGTTTAAACAAAGTGCAGAAAATTCATTGCAAGTAACCAAGGGTCTGCGCCAAAACAGGACGGATATTTTAGAATGTGCATCGACTATCGTCGCTTAAACAGTATAACCATACCTGATAGGTACCCGTTACCCAGGACGGATGACTTAATGCACGCTGCAACGCGGACTTGCTATATGACGACTTTAGATTTGAAGTGGGGAGATCACCAAGTATCTGTTCGCGAGATAGATCGCGATAAAACTGCCTTCATAACCCCTTTCGGTATTTATCACTTCAATCGAATGCCATTCGGCTTTCGCAACGCGCCAGCCACATTTCAAAGGCTAATTGACCGGTTTCGGACAGGCTTAAGCGAGGTCACTATTTTGGCATATCTCGACGATATAATTATTATATCCGATACAATTGATCGTCATATAAAAGACCTAGCATCGGTATTTGAAAGATTGAGACTCTTCAAATAATGTCTTAACCGCACAAAATTCACCTTTGTGTGCCCCTCAGTAAAATATTTAGGCCATCTTATCACTCCTGCGGGGATCGTCCCCGATCCAGGGAAAATTATTGTTATAAGCGAAATGTCACCCCCGCGCACTGTTAAACATATCCAATCTTTTCTGCAAACTTGCAGCTGGTTTCGTCGTTTTATACCCAATTTTGCCGCGATTTCCAAACCGTTATCGGATTTAACTAAAAAGAATGTAAACTTTGTTTGGGAAGTCCCTCAGTCGCATGCTTTCAATGCTTTGAAATTAGTGCTGACGAGTACCCCACTCTTGCAACAAGCTGATTTAACAAAACCCTTTATATTGGAAACCGACGCTAGTTCGTATGTCTCCTCCAGGGGGAGAAGGAAGTTGAAAGACCCGTTGAATATGCCAGTAGGCTGCTGACGGGTGCCGAAAGATATTATATTACAACGGAACGCTAGGCTTTGGTCATTATCTACGCGGTCGGTAAATTCCGAGGATATATAGAAAATTCTCAGATTATTTTTAAGACTGATCATCAGCCATTGAGATGGTTGATGTCCTTACGGTCGCCAAGCGGTCGCCTAGCCAGGTGGGCCTTAGAACTCCAGGGTTATGACTTGTGTATCGAATATATACCTGAGAGAACGAATCGTATCGCGGACATGCTGTCCCGGCCACCGTGTGGTCCTGATACACAAGACATTTGTGATGTTTGCGTCATATCATTGGATATCCCGAAGGCAAGCAACACACGTATTAGCGAGGAACAATTAACAGATAATTGACTGTTTCGAATCTTACGATCCGGAGCTTGTCGACTTTGGCCGATATACTGATCGAGGATACGTCATGAATCAGGGCGTACTCTATCGCTACAATCAAGATGTAGACTCAGAAGATGCCCAATTGGTAGTTCCCCAAGTTAAAGTGGAAGAAGTCCTTAAGGAATGTCACGATATGCCTCTAGCTGGTCACTATGGAATCGAAAAAACTAAACAGAGAATAACTCTTCGTTATTACCGGCAAACCATTAGACGAAACGTGACTAACTATGTTAGGAAATGCCTCGACTACCAGAAGTTTAACCAACTAATTTGAAGCCTGCAGGCTTGACACAAACCCCAGTATTGGCTCAACATTTTGAGTGTATTGCTATTGACTTGGTAGGTCCACTCCCCGAAACAAATCGTGGCAATTGCTGGATATTTGCCGTAGAGGATACTTCCACACAATGGGTCGAGTTGTTCCCTTTAAGGCACGCCACTGCCGATTAGTGCGCCAGGGTACTCATGGATGAGATATGCCTCCGCTAAGGTACCCCACGGAGAATAGTGATGTTCATAAGGATTTACGCGCCGTAATCGGTAATGAAAATATAATACCGGAAATAACCCCGTACTTACGGCGACACGTTACTCAATGCTCGTGAAACTAATGAATTGAAACAAGATGCTTCGAAGCATTACGCGGATAAGAACCTTCGCAAACCCATAGTAAACGAAAGGAAACAACAAGTGCTTGTACAAACTCTGCGCCGCGACGGGCCGTATATAATCCTTAAACAAATATCTCCCACTTCCTATGAGGTAGCCACGCCCCAAATTCCTAACATACCCGTGGGTAAATATCACGTATCAGCACTCCAACCCTATATTGACAGTTTGCCAACCGACGTTTCGGAAACGTTACCTGCAACTAACTCTAGAGTCAGAGTAGCTGCTAGAGGGAAGCTCAGAGATACCGATTTGCGACCATCATGTTCCTGCTCTTCTACAACCTCTGTGCCCGATCTCGACCCTGGAACTCCCCAATCACCGCACGGCGAAGAGCTAGCCAGACCGAGAAGGCAACGGCGTCCCCCTCATCGTTATCGTGACAACACTGAGTACGTTACCTTCCACGCCGAGCCTGAGAATCCTTAACTTCAATGGTTCCGCTACGAAGAAACATCACACCACTGGTTTTGTATCATCCCTCCACTAGGTATGATCCAAAGGGGGAGGATGTAACACCACCCTAATGTGACGCCGCCTTAACGTGATGTGAAGGACAATCGAGTTATTATTATTCTTATTCCGCTGACACGCATGTATTTTATTTGCCATGTGCAAAGTATCACAATTTGTTCATTGAAATATAGTAATAACCATCAACTAATTTGCTGAAAGTGCTGTACAAAATAAAAACCTATTGGAATACCCACATCTCTCCCGATCCCTTTATTCCTACGCCACCCAAATCAAGCCACATTATACTAATACATGCCGAATTATCTAACAATGATGCGCCGCTGGTGAAAACTGTCTTATTGATTTCATTCGGATGCTTATGAGTTATGACGTAACGAGAAACATTCGTGACTTTTACTATACACATTTTATCAACAACACACTTAAGGTACATTTACATTCAATTACGCGCGGGCTTAAGTTTGAAATTTGCCCGCTTGACATATTATGACGTCTCCATGTATCCATTTACATTGAAAATTTTACTTTTGCTTTAACTTGAGCGGGCTTGTTCTTCCGCTTGACAATGCAAGCAACAAGACCCATATAGACTTAAACATTAGATATTATTTCTCCATGGTACCATACTTCTAGTAGGTACGGTTTCGCAAATCGAAAACGTCAGTACCCATATTAGGTATACACCATAGCATAGTATATACAGATTGCGTAAATTACATCCGAACCGTCCGGATTACACAAGTACGACAGAAAAACAGCTGAAAGAGAGAGAAAGAATAATTATGCGCGGTCATTAATGCGTGTACTTTGTTTCACCTTAGGGGTGTATTCTTATTTCCCGAGACTGGCCGAATGCTCATTGCCCCCCTATTTTAACCACTGTTGCCAGAAGCGCAGATTAATTTGTACAAATGATATTTTTGTCTCGTTATCGTTGACTTTTTTTCGAGGGTGAAAATACAGCACGTTTGTGCCAGCATTACGCCAAATAATCTTAGAGATATGAGATCAAATCTTTATCACATATTTGGTTATTGTCTGGCACAGGAAGGTGGTTTATTTGAGCACTTAATTCGTAAAAATTATGTTTACCTTTAGAATGGATTTTTGTTTTTATTTTTTCAGGAAGTTTATATTTTATGTTTAGAATAGGTGTAGGTACCTACCTACTTATTTTATTTTTTCAATTTAATTTATTAATGGAAGGGATTTTTAGTTTATTAATTATGGTTCTCTCAAGAAATGCTGTTTTATTTTCAAGTTACAATGGCTAAAATAATATTCTATTGTAGTTAGAAATTGTCGAAATGATAATGTTGACAAAAATGAATTTTAAGATGTACAGGTTACGTAATAACGATTGTATTTTTTCATTTCTTCAACACCCTCACTCCTTCCATGTTGGGAGCATACTGAATACCACCAACTAGTGAATTCTCTCTGTAAAGGACCATTCGGCCAGTCTCGAGAAATAAGTATACACCCCTAAGATGAAACAAAGTGATGACCGCGCACAATTATTCTTTCTCTCTCTTTCATATATCCTTGTCGTACTTGTGTAATCCGAGGCCAGGGTTCCAAAGTAATTTACGCAATCTGTATGTGGTATAACAAGGAAAAAAGTCTAACGATGAAATAAAACAATTTAATTTGTTTAAATCCTCATTATATTTGAACTAAGTTCAATATACAATTCGTGACGCGTTTCGCTAACACATTAGCTTTCTCAAACGAGTAATTGTATATTGAACTTAGTTCAAATGTAATGAAGGTTTAAACAAATTAAATTGTTTTATTTCATCGTTAAGTGTATGGATCTTCATCAAGTAAAAGCCTCATCTATTCAAAAAACGTCTAATATAAAAATTATTACACAGGTCTATATTATGAAATTAATGTTCTAAAATGTTTTGCTTCAATCAACGTATTTTTGGAAGAGGAATAAATTTGGTCGGTGAACTTGAGCCTTAAGTTCGTTTTTCCTTTTGGTCGGGGTGTTTATTCAGAAAATGCAAATTGATCTATCATCACTCATAAACAAGTAACGTTTTTAAACAAATTCGACATTTTTTCATCAGTGGTAAGAAGACATATGTTTATTGAAAGTGCCTTGCTGTTTAAAAGTTTTTAAGCAAATTTTACATTTGTAAGACTTTTCTCTGAATGACAAAGCATATTATGTTGTTTGAAATTACTTTTTCGACCAAAAGATTTTGAGCAAATTTCACAGTGGACTGGTTTTTCACCTGAGTGACAAAACATGTGGTTCTTTAATTCACCTTTTCGACTATAAGATTTTGAACAAATTTCACAGTTGAATGGTTTTTCACCTGAGTTACAAATCATGTGATTCTTTAGATCACTCATTCGTCTAAAAGATTTTGAACAAATTACACAGTGGAATAGTTTTTCACCTGAGTGATAAAGCATGTGATTCTTTAATTCACCTTTTCGACTGAAAGATTTTGAACAAATTTCACAGTTGAATGGTTTTTCACCTGAGTGACAAATCATGTGCTTCTTTAGATCACTCATTCGTCTAAAAGATTTTGAACAAATTTCACAGTTGAATGGTTTTTCACCTGAGTGACAAATCATAATCCTCTAGAACACTTTTTCGACTAAAAGATTTTGAACAAATTTCACAGTTGAATGGTTTTTCACCTGAGTGACAAATCATGTGCTTCTTTAGATCACTCATTCGTCTAAAAGATTTTGAACAAATTTCACAGTGGAATAGTTTTTTCACCTGAGTGACAAACCATGTGATTCTTTAATCCATTTTTTCGACTAAAAGATTTTGAACAAATTTCACAGTTGAATGGTTTTTCACCTGAGTGATAATTCATGTGATCCTTTAAATCACATTTTCGACTAAAAGATTTTGAACAAATTTCACAGTTGAATGGTTTTTCACTTGAGTGACAAATCATGTGATTCTTTAATCCATTTTTTCGACTGAAAGATTTTGAACAAATTTCACAGTGGAATAGTTTTTCACCTGAGTGACAAATCATGTGATCCTTTAAATCACCTTTTCGACTAAAAGATTTTGAACACATTTCACAGTGGAATGGTTTTTCACCTGAGTGACAAATCATATGATCCTTTAGAACACTTTTTCGACTAAAAGATTTTGAACAAATTTCACAGATGAATGGTTTTTCACCTGAGTGATAAATCATGTGCTTCTTTAATTCACCTTTTCGACTATAAGATTTTGAACAAATTTCACAGTTGAATGGTTTTTCACCTGAGTGACAAATCATGTGCTTCTTTAGATCACTCATTCGTCTAAAAGATTTTGAACAAATTTCACAGTTGAATGGTTTTTCACCTGAGTGACAAATCATGTGATTCTTTAATTCACCTTTTCGACTAAAAGATTTTGAACACATTTCACAGTGGAATGGTTTTTCACCTGAGTGACAAATCATATGACCCTTTAGAACACTTTTTCGACTAAAAGATTTTGAACAAATTTCACAGTTGAATGGTTTTTCACCTGTGTGAATATGTTTATGCAACTTTAATCCATAGTTTGTTGTAAATGACTTCAAACAAACTTCGCATTTGAATGATTTTTCGTCTAAGTGACCTCCAGGTAAGGGCAGAGGCTTCATATTGTTCCATTTTACAGGAGTTCCTGTAAATAATAACATATCATTACACAGGGTATCTCAAAATGAATTGTATGGATGACAGTGATGAGCTGATTATAATGTAAGTAATAGATAACTGTATTAATGAGGAAACCCTATTAATATACATATAAAATTTACATTGTTTAACTGTTATACAAATAAAATATAAAATGACAAATATTATGCTAAGCATATAGAATATACTTAATGTTTCACAATACCATAAAAATAAAAAATCATAGCTAGATGATGCTTATTAAAATATACATGAATTAACACACCATTGACAAATAATAATGCATAGTATAGCTTGAAGCATATTAAATGGTACATGACTTATTATTTCTCAAGTTTACTTTTGAAACAAAATACAGTCCGACATTCTTTTATATTATTTGGCAAGTAGTTGATTGATCTCATAGTTTGCTGACAAGTAGTTCTGGAAATATATAGATCATTACCACTCCCAGTATTATAAGCAGGGATTAAAATTACGGTTTAAATCATGATTTAAATCACTTGATTTTTAAAATTAAAATCATGATTTAAATCAATTTTTTTTCTTTTTTATTCGGAACCAGATAACAACATAATAATATAAAAGTTTTCTCAAAATCAAAAGAAGTATCTGCTTTTAGCAAAAACAACAAAAAATAAGTACATAATTACAAATTCTTAAACTAAACGTAACACAAATTTTATTACTGTATATTTTCAGTGTATTCATTTTCATTTCACTTAACTAACCTAACTAGCGAAATGCGTGAAATTGTTGGGCAACGTTAATTTATAATTTATAGGTTGAGAAGGAATATTCTTGCAAAAAGTACAACAAACGCGTTCGTACCTCACTCGGCAGTACTCGGCACTGTTTAGTGAGTGTATAGGAGGACAGTTGTTTTGTGGTTACGTTGCGAACGGAATTTTGTGATATCCGACTTGCTTTCACCTCTAATTTCTTGTATGTAGCTGATTCTTGGATGAGGGCTGGTCGAAGAGAATACACCACTTTCTACACTTTATTATTAAAGACTGTATTTTTATTATTTTTTATTTTATTATAAGAGAACAAATTGTAAGTAGGTACATAGAGTTAATTACATAAATTGATCCTCTTTGTTCAGAGTCTCTCGGCTTTCTCTTTTCCCTCTCATATTTGGAGGGCGGAGTCACAGTGGGCGGAGTTAACGCTCACAATTCGAAATTGCGAGGTTGCCACTAACAATTAATGTCTTAAAATTATGGAGAATAAATTGGAAACTCAACAACAGTTGTAACAAGATTTTTGGGCCGCAAATTGTATTATAATTTTTAGACTTATACATTAAAATAAATAACAAACAATGATTTTAAAGAATCAAAATGCTCAAATTTTATATTCAAATTTAAAAAATCAAATAAATCGTGATTTTTTTAGAAAAATCAGATTTTTTTCCATTCTGATTATAAGTATATATACTGTTTGTTAAAAGTAACATATTTTTGAAAACATTCTGTTGCAACATTGTTAACTATTTTGTCCACGACTATTTGATAATTAGGCATTATTTGATAAATAACTATTACACTAAACTTGTTAATTACTAAATTGTTAATAAATGGTATACTAATGTATTACTTACTCTTATTATTATCCAATTTTTGCTTTTACACAAACTGTCTAAAAGTGACATAAGCCTACTTAAAAAAAACGAAAAATTAAACTCTACACAAACTGTCTAATAGCAACACAAACCTACTTGAAAAGAAAACGAAGAATTAAACCACGGCTTAATTCACGAATGTGATTTTGATATTAAGAGATCTTTACGAAAGCGGATCATAAAGTGTATTGAAGTAAATGGTGGGCATTTTGAGCATTTGCTTTGAAGTTTTTTATTTTTGTTTACAAATTTGTTATTGTTACATATTTTTAAGGAATAATAAAAAAATTTTATGAAAAAATTAAAATTTATTGAACTTTTTAGAAGCAAATAACTCGATAACCGATTGAGTTACACGAATCAAAGAAGAGTAACTTTTTTTTGTGGAATTTAACGCTTTTTAATATTTTTTTATTATTTTAGTTGTAAGCTTAGCCCAAAAAAAGTTTACTTTGATTTAATTAACACAAACAAGTGAAACTAGTGCCCTCTATTAGCAATGTTAAATTAGAGTGCAAATTATGATTCCTCATGCCAAAAAACGTAAAATTGCCAATTTTCAAAGAGAAATTGTGAAAACATAAAAAGTTATTGCGAAAATCAAAATTTAAATTTAAACTTTCAACACCCCGTATCTCGGAAACTAGCAATATTTGCATAAGGCATGTTGAGCAGAATCATCATATTTTGAGGTCTAGGATCTACAGTTTAGAGATTGGACATTCTTAATGAATCACCCTGTATATGTTGAAGTTTTTCAATATACATTAGGTTTGTTCCAACACACAAATTGTAATCGTTCCTGAATCGTTATCGGTATCGTTCTTAGGGATTTGTTACGCAGGCGCCAAGTGTTTACCGTTCTAATAACGATTCCAAAATAAATAATGGTTGGAACGGTTTGGTTACTGACTCGACATAAAACACTGGAACGTATCAAAACATAACCCTACTCTTATGTTTATATGGTACATGTTGTTAAGTAAAAAACTGTTTATTTATAACAGATAGCGCAAACAAATATAAATAAGTTCACACCCACAAAATTCAACAAGTACAAAAACAACAAATCAAGGCAACTAACCTAACTAGATATGGATATATGTACTGCGCAAGTCAGTTCCCTTGATACCTGCTTAGAAGTATCGAAATCATCGTTCTTGAACCGGTTCCATAACGATATCAGATAGAGTTGGAACGCATTTTTACTATTTCACATGCGCGTCACCGTTCCAAGAACGGTTTCTTGATGTGTTGGAACAAACCTTATACAGGGCTTTTCACACCCTGTACACCCTGTATATATTATCATATTATGATTTCTTATCACTTTGTCAACAACTTCATGTACTATTTCCCTATGCCTATCTGTTACCGTTTAGAAGATATAAATTAATTTCGATTTTTTTTTTACCAAACATGTACTTTTATAAACGCTGATAATCTTGAACTCTCTGGTACTAAGACGATTAAATTCGAAATGGAGTGGAGTGATACCATGAAGATCTTCACTTAGAGTTATATTTTTATTTGCTTCTTACAGGGTCTTTAAAAAATGCAGATATTTTGATCACATGAAAAAATGAGTGGAAGTCAATTTTTTCAAATGGAACACCCTGTATATTTCCACATTTTTGAGCTCTACATCCAATTTTAGGTTGACTTTGTCCAGATAATCATATTTCAATTTCGAACAGTTTTCGAGATAAACTGTTTCAAACAGAAACTGACGTGATTTCCTTGTATTCATCACTTATTTTTGAAATTTAACAGATTCCGTTCGATAAATAATTATTAAAATACTCTTCAACCATCAAATGAAACTTCTCTTCAAACAATAGTTTTATTAACGCTGACACACGAACTGAAAATAATTTCATGAATTAGTTAATTCAATTGTCAGTGTATTTCAGAATATGTTCGAACACATCTCCACCTCTACTTAAACAAACATGTAATCTCTTCAAAAGATTTTCAAGTGTAGCGCTCCTGATTAAGTCTGGAGTTAAACTATTGAAAGCAGTTCTAACTCTCGATTTCATATCTTCCATTGTTGTTACTGGGTTGGAGTAAACCATATTTTTAATGAAACCCCACACAAAATAATCTAATGGATTGCCATCTGGTGGTCTAGGAGGCCAACAAAAAGGTCCATTATTACCAGTCCATCTGTCTTCGAAGATTTCAGTTAAAGCTTCGTTTACTGAACGAGAATTATGGGGTGGAGTACCATCCATTTGGTACCATACACGTTCTCTTCCTGGTCTATTATTTAAAATCATTTGAACTCCATTTCTCAGTAAATCTTCATATTTTGCTGCATTCAAATTACCATCATAAAACTCGATATAAAAAATTGACCCATTCTTTAAGGCACAAAATACATTAAATTGCCATCTTTCTTGAAAACCCCTTTGGCGAACGACATGGTGATTTTCTGGCGCCCACTAATGACTGTTGTATCTATTGAAAACTCCATTTTTTGTAAACTTGGCCTCATCTGTCCATATGATATTGTCAAGAAAATGTTCATCCTCTTGAGTCTTGACAAGTAACCATTCAAAGAATTCCAGTCTACGAGGCAAATCAGTCTCTTTCAGATGTTGGACACAGTAGAATTTATAGGGATGCCATTTTTTGTGCTTATTAAGAATGCGATAAATTGTGACGTAGGGTATACCTATCTCCCTTTCAACCTCATGTAGAGAAGCATTTGGAAATGCTTTAAAAAATCCCAAAACTGTTATGCAATTGTCATCATCAATCCACTTTAGGCTTTCTACGAATGATTTTTGGACGAAAGGTTCCATTCAACCTACAGTTTTTTAGTAGTCGATTTATCACATTATTATTCGGATTCGGAAGTTGTGGATATCTTTCATGAAATACTCGGCATGTTCTACTTGCAATTCTATTGCACTCACCATAAATTATTAATAAATTCAAGAAATCTTCATTACTGTAACCTAATCTTGACATTTTTCTATTATAATTGGTATAACAATCAGTCAAAAACACTAACGAAAGTTTGACGTTTCTAAATTGGATCATTTATTTTTCGAAAGCACACTATTAAAAAATATTAATTTGCAATGTTGTACGGTCGAGACACTCAATACCTCATACAAATTGTACTTTTTTTCTAAGGTACATATCAATTTCGAATACTGATTTGAGACTGTTGATAAACGAAATCGAAAAGAAATATTACGTAGTATAAAATAGGTGTTACAATTACAAAAATAAGTGATGAATACAAGGAAACCACATCAGTTTCTGTTTGAAACAGTTTATCTCGAAAACTGTTCGAAATTGAAATATGATTATCTGAACAAAGTCAACCTAAAATTGGATGTACAGCTCAAAAATGTGGAAATATACAGGGTGTTCCATTTGAAAAAATTGACTTCCACTAATTTTTTCATGTGACCAAAATATCTGCATTTTTTAAGACCCTGTATGAGGCAAATAAAAATATGTCTTGAAGTGAAGATCTTCATGGTATCACTTCACTCCATTTCGAATTTAATCGTCTTAGTACCAGAGAGTTCAAGATTATCATTACATGTTTGGTAAAAAAAAAATCGAAATTAATTTATATCTTCTAAACGGTAACAGATAGGCATAGGGAAATAGTACATGAAGTTGTTGACAAAGTGATAAGAAATCATAATATGATAATATATACAGGGTGTTTCATTTGAAAAATCAAAGTAGTCGCTACTTTATAGTAGAAGCGGCAACGCCGCATCGTCTAAAATATTTTAAGCGTGTAGATCATATCAATTTATGCATACTGTAAAATTTTCAGGTTGATCCGTCGTCTGGTTTGCCAGAAACGTCTAATTAACGCTCATCGTGAAAAGCCCTGTATAAATGACACTATATTATATTTAATCATAACTTTCACCGCGACGGGGATTCGATCCTATGCCTAAAATACCTTACTTCACCAAGTCAGAGCCGTAAACCATCAGTCTATGAAGATATAATATGTGATAGGATATCAACACAAACACAAAATAATGAGGGAAACATAAATGAACCTGAAACAGAAATAGATGAACAAGAAAATGGTAAAATTAATATCGATGAGTTGAAAAATGCCATTAAAGCACTTAAAAATGGAAAAGCACCTGGAGAAGACAAAATCACTTCTGAAATGTTCAAAAACTGAACGAGATATTAATGGAAATAATAAACAAGGCTTGGAGCAATGAAAAAATACCTGAAAAATGGGGTGTAGCATTAATAAGTCCAATATACAAAAAAGGAGACCAAAAAATATGTAATAATTACAGAGGAATAACAAATTTTCAATAACAGAATAAAACCAATCTTAGAATCCAAGCTATCAGAACCACAAAGTGGATTCCGAGCGGGTAGAAGCGCACAAGATCATATCTTTACTCTATTAAACAAGTAACCGAGAAGAGACAACTACAACAGAAAAATATATATGTAGCTTTCATAGACCTAGAGAAAGCTTTTGACACGGTACCTAGAGACAAAGTGTGGAAAGGTCTGAAAGAGAGAGAGGAATAGGAAACAAAACAATAAGAGTAATACATGATCTATATAAAACTAACAAAAACTTTGTAATAAAAAACAATATGAAGTCAGAAGGATTTAGAACCGATAAAGGTTAGAACAAATGATTCTGGCCCTATCGTATAAAGATTTTACTATTCCTTTTTTCACGCTTATAGAATGATTTGATACCCTACAGGGTATGAAACAAGTGTTTACCGTAAGCCAACACACGCTAATAGGTATTTGAATTTTGAATCAAAACATTCCATAAGCGTTAAAAAAAGAATAGTAAAATCTTTATACGATAGGGCCAGAATCATTTGTTCGAATGATAATCAATTTACAAAGGAGAAAACTTTGCTGAAAAATGTTTTAAATGCCAATAATTACCCGGCAGAATTTGTAAATAAAAAAATTAAGAATATAGAGAAGGGCTCATTATTAATACCCCATAATAATAACAATAATATTAATAATTCAGCTAACATAATTTTTTAAAACTTGACAATACCGTATGTTAAGGGTTTATCAGAAAGAATTAGGAAAATTGGTAATCAATTCAATATTCGAACTAGCTTCAAATCTAGCAATACGTTGAGATCTGTACTAACAAAAACGATGCCAAAAAATGAAGAAAAATCTTCAAAAAACTGCATATATCAGATATCTTGTGAATGCGACAAATTCTATTTAGGTGAAACATCTAGACCATTGAAAGTCCGAATAAATGAACATAAAAAGTATATCAAAGATAGGGAGTTCTTTAAGTCAGGTATTTGCAAACATGCTTGGTAAGAGGGGCATAAAATTCAATGGGATTCGACAAAAATAATATTGAAAGAGCCCAATAATAAAAGACGAAAAATCAAAGAAAGTGCTTTAATACAACTAAATTCAGATAAATGTGTAGCTAGTATTTCAGCTGAATGTAGTCAAATTTGGTTACCAATGTTAGAAAGAGAAATTTCCAATAATCAATTACTTGCGTTATCGGGATAGCATCATAAGTTTTTATCCAGGTTTTCTTATGATTTATCTTTGGAATGGTTGTTAATCGATACACACTTCAATACACAAAATCACCAAACTGAGTTATACATATTTTGAAAACAAAAATAATCATACACAAAAAAGTAACAACAAACGCGTTTTTATTAACAAAATTTCCAAAATAAGCGGAAAAAAAGCGCTATCCCAATAAAAACCGTTCCTGGAACGTGCACTTCACTGGATTCCATTTCTAGTGGACTACATATCATTATAATGTCATAAAATAAAATATTTTATTTCACATTTTACCAGAGGTGTGATCTACTATGAATGGAGCTTAATAAAATTTGACAACAAAGTTTTGTAGTCTTAAACTTCAAAATATTATTGATTGTCTAGTTATCAAATTTTTTCGTTGTGTCAGATAGGGACCAAAAAATTATTTCTATACTATAAATAGTTAATCTTAACAACGGTAGCTAGAACGCTACCGAAACGTCGAAATAAAAAATAAAAAACATTATTCCCAAAAAAATAAGAAAAAAGAATAAGTAATGCCACAAGGAATTTATAGAAGATAAATACTTATTAAATATGCAATCTGTTCAATAATATAAGAAGTAATTATTAGTAATTTTTTGAATAAAGTATAGTGTTTCAGTTTGACAAAAAAATTTATATCTAAACAAGTAATTCATGGTCTTGGACAAAATATAGTATTCTACTCGCATATAATGGCTATTATTCACTCAGGTGTTTATGCACCATCGTGAATAATAGCCATCATTGTATGCTTGTTGAATAATATACTATTGAATACTACAACCATAGTGAAGTAATACAACCTATCTTGAACTGGAAACAAATTCAAACAATCCAGCATTCTCATGATTAGAGTCAAGTGATTTATTTTTAATACAATTCTCATGCCCATGTTCAGAAGTTTGTTCAAGTCTGTTCAACTTGTTAAGATTAAATAAGTATAATATAGAGGTACAATAATCAAAGTGGGGCTAAATATTGCTGTTGTATTATACTGTTATTTTCATATTTCTGTTGACAATTTTGAGATATACTTCAATTTTCTATTTGGATCCTTACTTTGTGGAATCTACACAGTTTTTTTTTCTGTTTCTAGTGTTTTCATCAAATAGTGGAATTAATTAGAAACAGTTGAGTAGTTCCATTTAAAAAAGTAATTTTAGATACCTATACCTACAGCAGAAGTATAATTTTTTAAAAATCTTTCTTTGTATGTAATTGAGATGAGAATCAAAATTTAAACAATTACCTAACAGCAAACCTAAATATTTACAAGTTGAAATGATTTGAATTAGCTCATTATTAACATGAAGGAGACATAGATCTTTACCTATATTTCATAGGGTGAAGATCATATGGCATGGGTTTTTAAGAAATTTAGTTTCAAATTTAAATACTCATTTACATCATTTAAGGTAGAATTCATTTTATCAATAGCTTTCTCCAAACTTTCTAGTATCACTAAAAATTAATAATGTATCATTGGCAAACAAATTAATAAAATCACATGCATAATTAATTCTAAATCTCTATTTAATATTATTGTCTGCACACTGAACGAATATGATTATTCATCAATTTAAATGGGTTTGGAAAGATGTCCCTATTTTTGCCATTATTTATAATTTATAAACTATTTACAAGTGAGGTTAAAAAAGGTTCCCTTACCATAGCAATGTTTCTTATATTGTGTTTTAAGTATACATTGTTCACATACCTTTTCTTGATTGTTTGATATTTATTTCAGCCAAGTTGCATTTTATGTCGGAATCATCAACTGTTTCATCATCATTCTCCTGTTTTATTGAATCGAATTCGTTTTTTATGACAGTTTCATTCGGGACAACATCATGCTCTTCGATTTCAAGCTTATATTCTTCAATGAAAGTATCTACTGGTTCTTGTTTCACTTCCATAATAAGGTAAAAATTATAAATATTCAGTACTTATTTTCCTAACAATACAATAAATAAATTATACGTTTTTGTTGTATATGTTATCTCAGTTTTCGTTGACAATTATTCTTCTATTTCTTCTTTAGCATAGCCTTCGCAGATCTGACCATCCAGCCCCAGCAATTATCTAAGTATATTTCAGCCATCCCCTTTTTATTTACTATGCAGTTCCAAGTTTTATAAAGACTTTTGATGTGTGAGATACTAAGCTCAATACCAGAAAGATATAGATAGGTATTTCAAAACTGCGTGTGAATCAACACAAGAACAAGAGAATAGTGAAGGTATTCTAGTAGTGGAATTAATAGCGATCAAGTGAAGGAGACGAGCAGCTGAGTGGATAGGATTATACCGTTGAGTGAAAAATACATTTTTCACTCAACGATTATACTTCTTCTCAAAGCACTCTGAAGCGAAGGGCCGGATTTAGGCGAGAATGTAATATATTTATTATGTAGTCTGATATGGAACATAAGCAGGTGTCGTAAAATGTTAGCAATCAGATAGTAGATAGCAATGAATAAAAAGTTAAAACACGTGGCCGACTTTCTTTTTCATTTAATAACAATTGACAGAATAAACAGTAACAAACGTTTATCAACAGAACCATGACATTGTTTTATATCGTACTCTAGCGATAGTACACCTCCTTTGTCATTTGGGTGTTTCCAAGCTAAGCCGCTGTCCCCAAAAGCGAGAAAAGTAAATTTCCTGTGTTGTGATGTTAAGGCTTACCTTATTAATACGCCAATCAATATTCACCATAAGTAATGTATATTTAATAATTCAGAGCCCATCTACATAACAGTAGTGCAGTTTTATTTAAGGAAGTTATCCATCCTAGGGGGATTTTACATGTGTAAAACTGGATAAATTATTCCACAGGATATAGCCAAAAAAAGGAAGAAGTCTTTAAGCTATACCTAACCTATTCGTTGGAAAGGAGTGTATGTTCTGTGTTCTGGGTAACCGAATGGAACACGACACTTTATTTTATTGCAGAAGAAGAGGAACGAGCTGTCATTCAATTTAATTTAAGTAAGTTCATGGTGAAGTCAAGTTAGAAAACACCGGCTACATACAGAAGACTGATATGAGATTATCCGTTCTACAAATTTATTATCATTTAAAGCGTTATAACTGTTGAAATTAATAAACACATAAAAGTGCACTGGATCTGTTTATTTAATATTCTAACGATATTACCCAATAAAGGAGAAAGAAGAAGTGTCAGATGCATCTGTCAGTAAATTATAATTTATGGAGCGTAGACCCTACATATTATAATGATTATTATACCGTCATAGAGAAAATAAAAAGTTAATTTGTCTATATAGCTCACTACATATCCAAATCGCAACCAAATTACCAAAACTGTAGTTTGGAGGATTGTGAAACTTTTCGAATAAGTGGGAATTATTAAAAGATTTACTACAGAACTGGTCAGCATTATTTCTTAATTTACAACCAACAGCAAAATGATTAGGTTTTGAACACAGGGAACAATTTTTTACAAATGCTGGGCAGTTACGTATCTTATGGCTTTTCCCACACTTATAACATTCGCTAACTTTGTTTTCTATATTACTTCAACATTATTATTAAACTGTGTTTTCCTAACAAAATCTACTCCTTTACCACTTCTTAATTCTTTTACTTGAGTTCAACTTATTTCTGATGAACGACATATATCTTCAACCTTTTTGCATTTAACTTTGGCTGTTGTAAAAGTATTTCTTGAAGTAAAAGATCTGTGATTCCAGTTATAATCCTATCTCTTATTAAAGAATCTTCAAAGTCCTTAAAGTTGCAGACTGATGCAAGAACTTTCACGTCTGTGATGAAATTGTCAACACTTTCACCTTCCTGTTGGACTCTCGTGAAGAATTTATAACGGTCACACGTCTCATTCCTGATCGGCTTGCAGTACCTATTCTTTAAAAGATTCGATCACAGTTTCAAATTTCTTCCTATTATCATCTGTTAAATCGAATGTTAGGAATTTTCTTTGAGCCTGAGACACCATGTCTTGTTTTATAATATTACTTTATTGAAACCACTTTCAACTATTAACACCTATTTGCACCGACTTTTTATTAACTGTTATTTAACAAATGCACCTTCAATTTTATTTGCCACTTAAGTTTCAAATTATTTGCACCGAAACATTTTATCAAAACTTTAACTAGGGGTTCTTTATCTTCGTTACATTATGGCAACGTCGCAAGAATCCAGTGGCTTTTGTGTTAGTTCTGTTGGAACACTGCTTTTTTGTTGTCTGTCTGGTAACTTCAATTAGCGTGTAAGTTCACTAAACATTTTTATTTCCTAAACTCACCAGAGGGCGAAACAAAGCTCCGCGATTGCGCATTGTGTACCAGCGTTTATCAATCGATCAGCTGAGAGGTACAGCAACAAGTATTATTTTTATTTCATTATTTGTGTTCGGTAGTTTGATTTGTGCATTAAAATTTTTGTGCTATTCTTTCATTTGAAATCCGCAGTTTTTTTTGTTATTTAAAATTTAAAGCTTATTCATTGAGAACTTTTTCGACATGTTTTTTAATTGTTGCGTTAAGTGTATTTTTCCTCGATTTTTTCAAAAGAACAAGTGGTAAGCGAAATAATATTCCATTAACTTTATCCTAACATTCTTGCCCATGAAAAAACTAAAATTTTTGAATATAATTGAAGTACCTATATTATTATAATATATATTTTATTTTTCTCGTGTTGTGTTGTGTTGTTTAAGTTATTTATTATTAGTTTTGTTGGTGTGGGTGTTCGTTATATGTTCATTAATAAGATATCATATTTTTGCCACGGCTTCTCCTTCAGAGATTCGACTACTCACCTCAAGGTCGTGTTTCAGGGTTAGTAGAGATATCGGTACGTAGATGGAGCTCCAATCGTAAAAAGGAAAATTATTAATTTACTCTGATTTTGTTTAATGTACCTTTTTGAGTAAAAGTATTCGAGCAAATATCACATTTAAATAATTTTTAGCCTTAGTGGCAACGTATATGTTTATTCAAATATCTTTTATTACTAAATGATTTTGAACAAATTTCACAGTGGAATGATTTTTCACCCGTGTGACAGCGTATATGCACCTTAAGCGATCCTTTCTTGTAAATGACTTCAAACAAACTACACATTTGAATGATTTTTCGTCTGAGTGACCTCCAGGTAAGGGCAGAGGTTTCATATTGTTCCATTTTACAGGAGTGCCTGTAAATAATAATACATCATTACTCAGGGTATTTCAAAATGAATTGTGTGGATGACAATGATGAGCTGATTATAATGTAATAGATAACTTTATTAATTAGGAAACCCTATTAATATACATAAAAAATTTACATTGTTTAAATGTTCTAAAAATAAAATATAAAACGACAAATATTATGCAAAGCATAATATAGAATACAAGGTTTCACAATACCATAGAAATAAAAAAATCATAGTAGCTTGAAGCATATAAAAAGGTAGATGACTTGGGATAAATTCCTCAAGTTTATTTTTGAAACAAAATACAGTCTGACATTCTTTTATATTATTTGGTAATTAGTTGATTGAACTCTTGAAAATCTTTAAAGAATAGTGATCTCATAGTTTTCTGACAAGTAATTCTAGAAATAAATAGATCATTATCAATCCCAGTATTATAAGTATTATTTCCAGTTGAATGTCTTTGTTTGTACCATATGCCTTGTAACGAGTTATTTTTTTGGGACCATTTTGGATTTAATTTTATTTTGTTTTCCGTTAGTAAGTTTTATATAACTCGTTACTTAATTTCTAGTACCGTTTTAGTTTAGTAGCATTACTTTCATTATTTATTTTGTCCACGACCACTCAGGGCCGAGTCGTGCCGGGGGTGCATGGCATAACAGAACCCCAACTTGCAAAAAATATTTAGACGCAAAGTGCCTTTCTTTGATAGCGGCATTTCTCCGAAATTATTGTTTTCTTATTATTACAACAATACCAAAATAGTGCGTTAAGCTTGTGGGCGGCGTAAAAAAGTTAATAAATAGGTAATAATAAAGAATAAGCCGCTTGCCGCACAAAACGACAGAATATCTTAATAGATTACTTGAATAAAGGGATCGCGGCTCGGGGCTTTTCTTTTGGCTTTTGACTCTTAGATTATTTACCCACTTTGAGAATGTGGAATTTTGTTATTTTTCTATAATGCCGACAATGCCGTGTTTTCGTGTTTATCTAAGTTTGCGTTTGCGTATCCTTTTTTTAACTTTTTAAATTTAAGTTGATTAGTTGAAAACCAAAGAGCAAAGAGTAATGATTGTGAATTAGGGAACGAGATTAGTGTCTATTTGATTTATTTTTATTTAGTGACTGTGAACAGACTGAACGGTAGGTTTTAATTATTTTATATTAGTTCAATTCTTTTCCATTTTTCCCAATCTAAAATGTAAACAGTAGGTGCGTCATACATACACCTCAAAATCGGCATTGAATTATCCAATTACTCCTATCTCCGATAAGATCTAGACACATTTGCTAGATAGAGACGATTTTTACTAATGAATATTTTCCCGGCGTAGGTAGGTACTTTTCTATCCGACTAGACTAGAAATTTACCTCATATCTCGCCTCACTAATCAAATTTCGACTAGGTACGCTAATAGGGCGGCATATTTTGTTCTTGCACCCGGGCGGCGGATACCCTAGGCTCGGCCCTGCGACCACTCAATAATAAGTCATTACTTTACCTCCTAACAAAATATCTACTAGAGTGAATTATTATCGATCACATATAAAGCAATGTAACACAATGAATCACGACCGATCGTCAATACAAATCATCAGTCCTATCTGAAAGTGGCCTTAGCGTTAATGTATAGAACAAAACACATTTTTTAATGAATCTTTACCTAAACAACGACTCGAGCTTTCTTTTGATGTATTCACGGTATCTTTCAATCTAATATCTATTTGTTCTTTCCTCTGCTATTTATAACCCGAATATCAAACTTTGCTTTAAACAATATTAACCTATTTATATTTAAAAACATCTTAAACGCAATACCAAACAATTAACAATTAACACTACCTTATTATATCTCGTTTTATTAAGAAGTGATTTTCAAAAAATTCATTATTTTTTACATCTTTGACTGAGCTATAACTATTTTTGAGAGAGGGTTTATTTATTTTGAGAGGGATCACGCAGGTGTTCTCTTCATAGTCGGTGGTCTGACATCAATGTGTGGAAATTGTAGGTAAATATTCATATTTATTAGAAATTATATTTTTAGTTAAACTTTATATATTTACCATGTGGAGTCCTTGGGAAATAATGTGTGTAACAACGACGAAAATTTAAATAATAGTGATGAGAGTGATGGTTTTAGTGATAGTGAAAGTAATGAAAACAGGATTCGACATTTAAATTTGGAAGCACAGAAAATATGTTTCAATGTGTATAAGAATCTACGGGAAAAGTTTGGTTTACATGAAAAAACAGAATCAATGCAAGCAGTATCTAGAAGTTCCCCTGTCAACTATACGTAAAATAGCCAAGAATGGGCCTTATGAAGGCAAGAAGCAATGCGATAAGGAATCGGTCAAACCTTTAGATGCATCTTTGATAAAATTATTGAAAACCACTATTTATGACTGTTACAGAAGAAATGAGTTACCTAGAATTGAAATAATAAGAAATAAATTAACAAATGCGGCCGTAATGTAAATTGCTGTCAGAAACCCATTGAAAACTGGATTAAAAAATTGGGATTCAAATTTAAAACGATTAATAAACGTCAAACAGTCATGGAAAGCAGAAGAATAGTGGAAATGTGGTATACATACTTGGAACAAGTAACTAAGTATAGAGAAGAAAACCGGCCAATTGTATATTTGGACGAAACTTGGTATGATACATACGATACGATTAAGAAAGGATTGACTGATGGGTCAAAATCGTGTGTGCCAACAATGCATGCAAACAAAGGATCCAGACTTATTATTGTGCATTTTTAGATATTTGTTTAAATAAAGACAACTTTTATAATCGTTTTTTATAAACTATTTATTATTCTGAAATATGACAGTACGGTTTTTTTATACAATACTTCAAACATGACAAGTTACTATATATATGAAAAGAGAGGGCGTAAACATTGAATACTAAATCTATCACCCCTTCTCAATTTAAATGTTAAAACAAAAGTAAACATTTGAATTGTTAAATAACAAACATTCAGCATCCCAGGACATCTAGCCTACACATCAAGAATTTTTCTTTATTCAACGGTTTTGTAAACATATCGGATACATTTTCATTTGTTGGAATATATTTGAACATAATTTCTTTTCTCAGGCATAACTCTTTTATAAAATGATATTTTATGTCGATATGTTTCGACCGTTTTGAATTTTCAAAGTTTTTAATTAGTGAAATAGGACTTAAATTATCAATTTTTAATACAACTGATTCAAAAACTTTGAATTCACTCAAAATACCTTTAAGGTTCATGAGTTCTTGTGAAGGGATACCTGCTGAGATATATTCAGCTTCAATTGATGATTGAGCAACACACGTTTGCTTCCTGGAATGCCATGCTATTGGGTTTCCAGCATGGAAACATATGAAACCACTTACGCTGCCACGTTTTTTTTGTAGTTCGATGGAACAAAACCAACGGCACCAATCCCAACCAAATGATAGTGTGGCCAAAATGTGGTTAGGTTGGAGGGCTCCTACCTCCCCGCCTGGACAATCCCCGGGTGATTGAATTCTCAAGCCCCAATCACAGGGCACCAACACCAAAAAAAAAAAGAAACGAGAAGTTAAGAAAAGAAAAGATACAAAGAGACAATACAACTAGCAAAAGTACAAAGTAATATACTAAGCGAACTGGGTGTGTTATTCCTCATCTGAGGATGGAGACTCATAGAACGGTTTTAGATCTTGCACATGCCAAACACCTTTAGAATTACCCGAATCGTCTTGGAGTTCATATGACCAAGTACCACACTTACGTTTGATAATGAAAGGACCTAAATATACCGGAGCTAATTTCGCACTATAATAATTTAGCGCATCAGATAAAGATTTATTTCTTCGCCAGACTTTGTCGCCACAATTAAAAGAAAGTGGGCGTCGACGTAAATTATAGCGATTAGCATTATTCTTTTGTGTAGTCTCGATGCGCCCCTGTATTTGACGATATAATTTAACAAATCCTTCACAGCGATTTTTAACGAAAGTATCTAAAGGGATTGACTTGGAAGGAAATTTAGTTTGATGGTCAGTACCATAAAGTTTATGCTCTCTACCAAATAAAACGAAATACGGACTATACTTAGTAGTTTCACTAGGCGAAGTTCGAATAGCACAACCTATCTCATTCAGATGTTCATCCCACGTTCGATGATTATCCTGTTTTACGAAGGTACGCAACATCGTTTTGATTACCCTATTATGACGTTCGGTGGGGTTAGCTCGAGGGTTATAAGAAGCTGTGAAAAATATCTGAGTGTTAAACCTCTCACACAATTTACGAAATTCGTTGGATTTCATTTGAGCTCCGTTATCACAAGTCAACGTCATCGGGGTACCGTACAAAAGAAAGAAACTCTCCATAATTTCTACCAAAGATTTAGCTGTAGCTGTTCGGCAAGGGTATAAAAAGACTGCTTTACTAAAATAATCCGACACGACAAGAATATATTGGTAACCCCGTTTCGACCGTGGAAGTGGTCCTATATAATCAAGACTAATGGCTTGGAATGGTTCGGTTACTTCTGGTCGTTCCCCCATCAACCCTGTAGGCAACTTCTGTTCTACCTTATTCTGAGCACAACTCTTGCAAGACTTCACATATTTAGCCACATCCATTCTCATCTTAGGCCAGTAAAAGCTTTGGCGAACTTTTCCAAAAGTCTTAAAGACACCTAAATGACCAGCAGAGGGTAAATTATGACAACGTTGAAGGATAGACAACCGTTTGTCCTTGGGAACTACTATTTTCCAGTCATCAGCAGGTGACGAGAGATCAGGAATCGATGGTTTTACGAGTTTATATAAAGTTTCATTGTTTACTCGCCACAAGGGATATTTTAATGGATTTGCTTGAACCGATCGAAGCATTGATGAGTACCATTTGTCGTTGGTGGTCATGGGAGGATCTAAAACGGATATAGAATTGACAGAAACAGGTACTGATCGAGAGAGAAAGTCAGGAACTATATGATCTTTACCTTTACGGTGAATCAACTCAAAATCATATTGCTGCAAGCGCAACTGCCAACGTGCAAGCCTACCTTGGGGATCTTTTAATCGATGGAGCCACAGCAAAGACGCATGGTCGGTGATAACAATAAAATGTACATGATCTAAGTAATGACGTAGTTTTTCAACCGCCCAAATAACAGCAAGACACTCTTTTTCAGTCACTGACAACTTCATTTCCTGTTTAGATAAAGACCTAGACAAATAACAGATAACCTTTTCGCCTTCTTCATACTGCTGGGTTAGAACAGCACCAAGGCCATAATTAGAGGCATCAGTTTGCAAATAAAAAGTTTTTTCAAAGTCAGGAGAAGTTAGAATAGGAGCAGACACTAAGCATTCCTTAAGGTTGGTAAACGAACGTTGACAATCTGCTGTCCAATGCCACCTGGCATTTTTCTTGGTCAATTTAAGGATCGGAGCTAATAGAGAGGAAAAGTTGGGTACAAATCGTCTGTACCAAGAAGCTGTCCCTACAAACCTACGTATTTCGTTAACATTACGAGGTGGCGGAATATTCACTATAGCCTCTACCTTCTCAGAATCCGGACGCAGACCTTTATCATCAACTACGTAGCCAAGATATTTTAATTGCGGCTTACAAAAATTACACTTCTCCTTCGACACAACTAAACCGGCCTTACACAAACGATCAAGAACTTCCCCCAAGAGTCGTAAGTGGTCAGAAAAGTTATTCGTAATAATAATGATGTCATTAAGGTATACCATGACGTTTGGTTCGAGTTCAGGACCTAAAATGGTGTCTACGATTCTCTGCCAGGCTGCAGGAGCATTTGAAAGTCCAAAGGGCATTCGACGGAACTGGAAAAGACCTCTACCAGGAACAGTAAAAGCTGTATACTCCCGAGATGACTCACTAAGCGGTACTTGCCAAAAAGCGGATTTGATATCGATGGAACTAATGTAACGAGTATCTCTCAAGCGATCTAGGATGGTGGAGATATAAGGAATTGGATATGCATCCTTTTTAGTCACTGAATTCACCTTACGGAAATCGATACAGAATCTATACGAACCATCTTTCTTACGAACAAGACACACTGGACTAGACCATGGACTATTCGACCTTTCAATAACACCTAAATTCAGCATTTCAGTAACCTCGTCGTCGATAATCTTCTGTTTAAAAGGGGATACCGGATAATAACGTTGCTTAATCGGCTTGGTTCCAGGTTCTAAAATAATGTCATGCTCTGCTACTTTACAACAACCAAGACCAGTGCCTATTTCCGAGATTTTACGGGTAACCATTTCGTCTAAGGCACGCCTTTCTGATTGGTTTAAGCTATCAGCACTCTTAATAAACGACACATCGATGTTAGCTGAAGGTTCCGAAAAACGCCACACATCCTGCTTAAGGTCCGGAATAATCTCCATTGCCCTCCAAAAGTCTATTCCCAAAATGATGTTATGCGAAAGTTCAGGAAGTACTAAAATATCTATAATCCTAGTTTTGTTCAATAAAGTGACAGGTGTTTGTATATAACCAATACTGTGACAAGTCTCCCCATTCGCAACTGTACAGGTAAAAGAGTGCTTAATGAGTTTAAGACCTAAACTTAAAAGTATTTCGTACCCTGGCAATCCTACTATAGTTCGGCTAGCCCCAGAATCAAGAAGACCTAACATAGAATAGCCCAATACATCAACTTGAAGATAGGGACGCTGATCACCTTGAGCGTGTGAGATAACGAAATCTAAAAGTACTTTATTAGGAAAAACATAGTCGGTCGTTGATGTTGTTAGGGAAAGAAAGTCACGACCTAACGATTCTCCCTTGTTCCGTTTCCCGAATTACTACATTTATTCGGACAAGCCCTGACTGTAACATTAGGCGTTCCACAACGAAAACAATGTATTTTCCGGGGATTTGGACAGTTCCGGTTTATGTGTCCCGTATTCTGACAATTCCAACAAACGATATTCCTGTTCGGACGACTACTATCAGGTGTATCGATCCTATTAACGCCGACAGAGCTATTGTCAAGATTTGAAAGGTGTTGCGGATCTGCTGCCGTGGGTAATACGTCTACAAAAGCGAAGTCAGGTTCCACAAACTGATTTTTCCTACGCGAAGGGGGAACATAGTTCTCGACACGATACTTTTTAGTCTCTAACTTGACATTCTGCTTCAAGCTCCTCAATGGTTTGGACGACAGGAAGTTGCGTGGTATAAAAAGGTGACAAATTACGAATCAAAAGATCTAATTGGACTTCTCCAGTGAGACCACCATGGCGTCTAAACATTGCCTGCATACAAGAAAGATATTCAATTATGCCTTCCGAAGTGTCTTGAGTTCGTTCAATGATTTCTTTAAAAAGACGAGATCTATAATCAGGAGGTTCAAAATGACGACGAAGTGAATCAGACAAACTAGGCCAATCGTTAAACCTATCGATATTGGCTCGATACCAATTCAAAGCCTTACCAGTAAATAAATCTATCGCGCTATCGAATAACTGACTTTCCGGAATATTACGAGCCCTACTCAGTTCTCTAACTCTCTCAAGAAAATTATGTACAGACGATTTAGCATCTCCCGTAAATTTGAGATTCCACTTCTCCAGGTTTGGTGGTTTATAACTGGACTGTAACGACGTAGCCTGAGGACGAGGGTTACATCGCGAAACATTGGGTGAGGAATGGAGCTCCTCATCAGATTCATGAAGGATTACACTAAGTTCGGGATTACCTCTAGCGGCGGTTTCTAAAGAATCCAATGTACTCAGCACGTCCATCTGCAGATTAGCTCTCTCCGAAATCTCTTGAGAGGTCAACCCCGATTCAGGAATCCGTTGGACACGGTGGTTAAGATGTACCAACTTAGAGAGAGAAGAATGATATTTTTGCTGCGAATTGCCAGCATCAATGGTGGAAATAGTTTCCCTAACCTGATCTAAAAGAGACTTAATTTGAACTTTTTCATCGCTAAATTTTAAAGAATACGGGGGTGGAGTGAAGGATCCTCTCTTCTCCATCTGTAAGACGGGTCTCAGAGCTGCTCTCAACCGATCAACTGTTAGATTGGAATCAGCCGCAATACCTCGGACAACAAGTTCATAGATGAGCATTTCCTTTTTTAAATAACTAACGTCCATCTTGTAATCCATCTCGATGTGCAAAGAAGAACTGTTCAAAATTACGACGAAACAAAAATACAAACAAAACAAAACCAGTACGAATAACCCTACTACGAAAAGAAATAAAAAAAAAATATTTATATAAGGAAAGAGAATGTACTAAACCCAACGCAATAGGTAAATATATAAATCGACAATAAGTTAGCAATAAGTAAATAAGTTATCAAATGTGATCCGAAAAATAATATTATATATGAATAAATGCGCTACTAAATTGATAGATCTTTAAAAAAATTTACTTAGTTCACCATAAATGATAATAAAATGAAATTTACATAAATCCGCAAAAAAAATACCCGGCCCCACGTTGGGCGCCAAAAATTTGCCACGTTTTTTTTGTAGTTCCCTATTTAGACCCCACTAGCGGTCTCTCTACTGGCAAATTATGCCCGAGCTCAGCCGTAGAGGGTAGAAAGAAAAGTGAGCCGCGCCACCGGCTTAGACGGTTCAAGCCGGAAAGCCCTAGGTCTTGTAGGCACTAGCAGAGCCACAAGATAAGTTACCCAAAAAAAAAAAAAAAAAATATAAAAATATATGGTGAACCAAATAAATAAAACTAGGATTGAAATACGTTAAATTACTTTACTTAACAAAACAAATTGATCAAGTGAAGTTGAACTGGTCTAACAAATTTAGAACAAAATTATGTCAACATAAATACAATATTACGCACAAAGAGATAATACTATAGGATAGAAGAAAAAAAAAATAATTCGTATATAGGGTACGTGTGATCACACTAAATTTAGTTTACCAAATAAATAAAACTATAGTTAGATAAGCTTATCTGATTCTGAAGTCACTTCGGAGTGTGAACCTTTTCTTCCTTTTCTTTTGAGCGCGTTCTAGATGCTCAGTATGGTGGTATGGTTGAACTTTCAGATGAACTGCTGAAGTTGGGATCCTCCAATAACTAGGAAAAGGTAGATCTTCCTGATGAATACAGGGATGGATCCTCCAGGATAAAAAAAAACCCTAGATAATTCAATTTAATTAGAAGAGAAAATTACAAAAAAAAATCAATAAGAAAGTAACTTCAACAACACTTAAAAGCCAAAGTTAAATTAAAATTCACAATTTGATTAGAAAGGAAAATTACAAAAAGTCTATTTTTAAAGTGGCTTTAACAACAATCAAAAGTCAAAATTGAATTAAAATTCAGTTACCAAAATAATATACCAAAGTAGAAGTTACTACTAAAATTACATACAGATCAAATCACAGTAAAGTAATATAACAGTGTTCAAAGCGAATAACGTTGCAAATTTCCAATAAAATAAAGTACCTTAAGTTTTACTTATAAACTGAAGAGCTTACGGAAGTTACTAGTAAATACTTACATCTCCAATTCAAAGTAAGTAAGAGTGAGTTACAGTAAAAATTGATAGAATAAAATATACTAAACGTTTTACATAAAAAAAAATGAAAATTTAAAGAGAGTTATAGTAGACACGAATTTATAGTTTAAAATGATCGAAATTAATTGATTCACAGCAATTACGTTGATAGTACACATGAAATATAGACAAAATAATCGACTCACCTAGATGTTATAGGGTTTTAAGTCAAACACTGTTCGGTTATGGAACGGCACCTGCTAATCGACAATGGCTTCCCTCAAATAAATCCCGCAAGCGGTAATTCTAACTTGACACCAAAATCCAAAAATATCAACCACTGAGGTAAGACAGAATGGTCAAGTTAAAAATAAAATGGTTTTGCTTCAAAATCCAATTAAGATGGCCCAAATACAGCCAGATATGATAGTAAAACCGTGGAGTTCAGCTCACTTGTTAACATCACCTCCAAAAACCAACAACCTCTTCCAATGCCGGAAATCACAAAATGACACCGAACTGACTTCCCACAAGAATATTCGCGAGTCTACATTCAACACTAAAAATCGCGTTCGTCCGTGTTGATAGTTAGCCTCACCTTACTCAATCTCCAGTCATCAATAAAAATGCCTTAGACAATAACGAACGAATCTTGCCAAAATAAGGTATGCGACACTATTTACAGCAACCAATAGACTTGGAACTTAAGGTATGCAACACTATTTACGAGTACTTGAGAAATAGAATATTATCAGACGTATAATTATAATGGAACTGTAAAAGAATAAAAAGAGCACGTTACAACGCTTTTTCTAGTTTCTCGGTCTCCTGCCCAATCAGCATCACAGAATGCCATTAACTCCTGCATATTCCCCTTCTGGAATTGTAGGCCATATTCTTTGGTATGATTTAGATAACGTAAAATTCGCTTACCAGCATCCCATGTACATTTTCTTGGTTTATCCAAAAATCTACTCAAGTAAGCAACACTGAAGGAAATGTCTGGTCTGTTTACTAAAGAAAGGTACATTAAACTGCATATTAATCTTCGGTAAGGAACGTTATTGATAATAGGTTCTTCTTCGTTGACTTGAAAGTTAACTTCCATTGGTGTTGCTACTTGTCTTGTTTCGGCCATTGAGAATTCCTCAAGTAACCTGGTTGTCATTCTGGTTTGTGAGATTTTTAAACCTTTTTCGTTTTTACTGAATTCCATACCCAGAAAAGTTTTTACTTCTGTCATCTCTTTAATATTAAATTCATTTCGCAAGTCTCTTAGTAATTCTTGAACTTGGTTTTCTGGTCCAGCCCATCATCCACAAATAATACCAGATAAACTTCATCTTTTGTGTACAAACAATAGTCATAATCAGAACGCTTGAAATTCAGTTGTTTCATGACTTGGTTGAATTTTATATTCCAACACTTCGGAGCATTCATATAGTGCTCGATTAAGTTTTAGATATTTTGAATCTGTTTTTAAACCTTCCGGTGTCTTTATAAAAACTTCAGTGTCCATAACCCCATTCAAAAATGCTGTTGGTACATCGATTTGATGTAGATTCCACCCTTTTTGCACTGAAACTGATAAAAGGGCTCGAATTGTTGGTAATCTACAGACTGGAGCATAGCTATATTCATCTCCAGTGTTATAAGGCACTTGAAAACCTTTTGCAACTAATCGGACTTTCTTTGTTCTATCTTCTTTAGTTTTGAATATCCATCTGGTGTCAATAGCACTCTGACCAACTGGCAGTTTTGCAGGTTTCCATGTTTCTAATTGTTCGTGAGATATTAACTCTTTATCTATTGCTTGCTGCCAATCTGACATTGTACTTGCTTCCTCATATGTTTTTGGGTCTTGGTCTACTTTGGTCAGCAAACAGTAAGCTGTGTATATTTCATAATCATCCAGATTTTGGGGTAGTCTCGCAGTTCTACCAGATCTTGTCACAGTAGGTTCTCGTTTCTTGTAAGATACATTTTGTTCATTTTCATCACTCATACGTGAAGAGCCTTCAGAATTCGATAAGTTTTCATTTTCATTTTCTACCTCGTTCTCATGTATACTTTCTTTGTCTTCCTCGGGTAATTCTATAATCATTTGTTCTGGCTGATTTTCTGTGGTTTTGTTCAAAGTTTTATCATTGTTCATCATTTTATATTCCATGATGCTTTCATCTACTCGTACATCCCTAGATCTTATTACAATTCGTTTTTCTGGAAGCCATAGACGATAACCTCCACCGCAATATCCTACTAGTACTTCTTTTTCTGCTCTTTTGTTTAGTTTGCTTTGCTTTGGCAATACTGTGTACCATGTACGATTTCCAAATACTTTTATTTTACTCAAGTCACTTTTTCCATAAAAATTTTTTGCAGGTGTTTGACATTTAGGTAGACTTTTGGTAGTTAATCGATTCAATTCATACACTGAACCCTTGAGTGCTTCGCACCATAATTCTTTTGGAACTCCTGAGTCTAATAGTTTTGTTCTTATTTTATTTAGCAGTGTTCTGTTCATTCTTTCGGCTTTGCCATTTTCTTGTGGCGTGTAAGGGATTGTGTATTCTAAAATTATTCCTTTAATACGATTTGAAATTGTTTGAAATATATTCTCCACCATTGTCAAGTCTCATGGCTTTTACTTTGACATCCTTTTTGTCTTTCAATTTCTTGTACATACTGTATTAGATTCTGATCGGCCTCGTCCTTTGTTTTTAACGTTTTTATAATAACAAAATGTGAGTAGTCATCAATTATTGTTTGAAAATATTTCGATCCATCAAAACCTAATGGAGAATGGTCCACAGACATCACTATGTATTAAATCACCAATATTTTTGGTTTTTCTCTCAGACTCTTTGAATGGTAATCTGGTACCCTTGCCTTCGATACATGTTGAACACACTTTGTCCAAATTTGGTAAGCAAAGCTGTGTTAAAACTTCTTTACTGGGATGGCCTAGTCTTCTGTGCCACATATCACTAGCTATTGTACCATATTCACCATTAATTCCAAGTGTTTCCTCATTCACAATTTTGTCAGCTGTTAAAATATACAATCCTTTTGAGTATTTACAATTCAGAACGAAATTTTCTCCTTTTATCTCCATTTTATGTTTCTCCATGATTATCTTGCACCCCTTTTCTGTCATTTTTGATGCAGAGAGTAGATTATGCTGCATATTAGGTACTATTAAGGCTTCAACAGACACCTTTTGTCCTTGGCATTCAAACTTTAAGGTTACTTTCTTATTAGTTTTCAGATTTTCACCATTTGCTACCTGGATTGTTACATACTCCGGTAGAGATATTATTTCAGTCATATGTTTCTCAATATCCTCTTTCACAAAGTGGTTACTCGCTCCTGAATCAAGGACAAAGTATAACTTGTCTTTGACATCACATAAATTTGCTGCGTACAACTGTATTTCAGTTTCATTTTGTTTCTCATCAGCGTTATTTGCCTGCTGCTGATTATGTTGCCTGTATCCTCTACTTCTCGTACCTCCATATCCTGGTATTCCTATACCTCGGCCTCTTGTATTTTTAGGGCATTTCCCAATAAAATGATCTGTACTTCCACATCTGTAGCATCTTCTATTATCGGTAACCTTGAAACTTGTCTCATTATCATTCTTTTGACACTCCTGTGATAGTAACTTCAGTTCTTCATCTAATAATCTAGCTTTTGCAAAATCCATGGTCAACTTATCTACTGTTTCTAGAGCTGTTACTATTGTGCCATATTTTGGTGGTAATGTCAAAAATAAATGGCATACTCTATCACTTTCATCTAAAACAGTTCCATGCTCTTTCAGTTCTCGGATGACTGAGTCAAACTTCACAAAATGGTCTTCTAATTTTTCTCCAGATTCTGACTTAAGATTTATTAGCCTTCTCCACGTTGATAATTTGGTAAAAGAACTCGACCTGGCAAATACAGCTTTTAGAGCTTCAACTTGTTGTTTTGCACTTTTGCAGTCTTTGACAATGTCCAAATGTTTATCAGATAGTCCCCGAACTATGATTGATTGTGCTTTTGTGTCTTTCTTACGCCAGTCCTTCTTTTCTGCATCTGTTGCCGTTTCACTCAGCTCTTTTTCCAAAATATCCTCGCATTGTTCTCGTCTCAGAATTGTTTGAATTCTCAACCACCAATTGTTGAAATTGTTTGCCTCTAAAATTGGAACAGGGAAGCTTGACAGTCCCGACTTTTTTTTTCGTCACTGATTTCAGCTCGTTTTTCTTTTCACTGGATCTCTAGAGTGGCCAAGAATCTGGGCCCATAACCTTTTAGATATTTGTTTAAATAAATACAACTTTTATAATAGTTTTTTATAAACTATTTATTATTCTGAAATATGACAGTACGGTTTTTTTATACAATACTTCAAACATGACAAGTTATTATATATATGAAAAGAGAGGGCGTAAACATTGGAAATGAAGGATGGGTTCCAAATGCCTTAAAATTATGTGAAAAAAAAATGGAAGATTGCAACGTTGACTATCGTAAGAACATGGAAGCTAGTATTATTGAAGAATGGTTTGAATTCACATTGATCCCAAACTTAGAGCCAAATAGTGTTGTAATTCTTGACAACGCTTCTTAACATTCACGACAGCTCAATAAAATACCAAATAAAAGCTCCAAGAAGACCGAACTGCAAAATTTTTAAATTGATAATACTTTGAAGATTCTTATACAAAGCAACAACTGATAGAAGTTTTACAGACAAAGGAATTTAAGAAATTATACGCCCTAGAGAGTATTGCTGAAAAACATGGACACTGTATATTGAGACTACCTCCTTATTTTTGTATTTTTAATCCCATCAAGTTAATTTGGGGACAATTAAAACAGAGTATTCGGCGTAACAATACATTTCCTAAATTTGATACGAAAGTCGTCGACCTGATTAAAAGAGAAGTAGCTAATATTACCAAAGAAGACTGGCAGAAAAGGATTAAAAAAGTAATCAAAATTGAAGATAAGTATAAGAACATTGGGCAAGTCCATATTAATGGGGGAAATAAGTTTATTATTGATTTACAAGACGATAGTGATAGTGAAGCAGATGTTATGGAAGAAGGATAAATAGGATTTTTGGAAGAAGAAACTTAATCAAGTTTAATATATTCTTTATGTCATTTATGTAGTAGTGACAAATTGGAGTTAGAAATTATATTTATTTTTAAAGAATTGTTTTATTCATTGTTATAAAAGTTCTTTTTTTTGTTATTTTTTCATAGAATTTAGTTTTGATTATGACTTTGAAATTTTGTTTTCCATAAAAAAATCGAAGGGGTACAAAAAGGGCTCAGTTCACGTGTGGTATCCCGTTTAAACCTAACGCCCTTTCAATAATTACGTAACGTCAAATACAATATCGAATTATGTTTGGTAAGTAAGCAGAAATAACAATAATACCTTTCAGAGTCTAGCTCTGCAACATAAACTTAAAGGGGATATACGATTAGATAACTATATGTCTTACGTCGACTATACAGATTAGCGGACGTCCGGTATATCAACTATTTTAATAATTAAAACGAAAGCCGTCTAGTATAATAGAATTTTGTTTCTTTGTAATAAATAAATTAATTTCACCGATAATGCCAAAGTAGTAGGTGGGGAATAAAAATATAAATTCGAGAACGGACCGTTGAGAAGGAGGATTTTGATTATATGATTATTAATTTTTCGCTGCTAAGTACCGTTTGTGCTCTCGACTACCAGAATATAATTTTTTTTTGTGTAAACCGTTTCCTCCGGGAAGACAATTCCGGAAGAATTATTAAAAACATTTTTCTTGGTTTGGTCTTGGATTTTGGTTTGGTGATAGATATAGTGGCCGAGCGTTCGAGATTTTCTTGAGTGAGTAGAAAAGTATAATGTTAAAGTACAGTGTAAAGCAAGAGTAAGGTAAATTTATTATAGTAAAGCCGCAGAATATTCTTTTCAATTTAAAAATAAAACTTTGATTTCAGATAACGATTTCAGTGTCGAAATTGTTGAAATTTACTACCGCATTTTATTTACTGGGTTTTCTTTTCAATAGATAAGAAAAATTTATTTCCAGAATTTTTTATTATTAGTGTGTTTTTTTTTACTCAAGTTATTTTTTACAATTAGTTGAATGCTTAATATAAGGTGGATTTAAATTGGATTTTAGATTTCATTTTCAGATGAAGGCGAGTGCGAGGCCGATGCCATGCGTTGTCCAACTTTCAGCCGGTAACGTTTAATTGATTTTCATTTTATTCAAATAATTATTTTCACCAATTAACGATCTTCAAACAAGTCTGAGGCTGATGCCATAGGTTGATTGATGATCTAATTAGCGTTCACTAGTATTTTTTTCTATTAATCTGGTTATAACTCCCCCGATATCCCGCTTGATCATCCTTACCGCTAAGATACTTCTATTTTTTTGTGTGCTACTGTAATTTTTTTTTTATTCTTTCTTTAATACTGCTTTACCTGTCGTTAATAGCTGAAATAACCTGCTTATATCTTGTTTACTGTACCAATTTCTTTATACACGTACTACCGGCAAATTTTGTATAAATTACTTTGTTACTTTTGCCCTGTATATATTTATTTTGCCTGTATCCATTGACGTTTTGACACTCTGAACATGTCTTTTCGCGATTCCATTCAATTGCGGGTGGTATGGTGGTGGCTTCAAAATTTGAATCCCATTTACCCTACAAAATTTAATGAAGCATTCTGGATTTACTATCCACAATTAACAAAAATGTTGCATTATTTTTATGAAAGAAGTCTAGGTGTATTCTCTGAAAAACATTTTCTGGCTTTGGCCAAGATATTAATTTTTTTTCATGGTCGTTTTGATTTAGCTGACATATACTGCAACTTAAAATTTTATTCTCAATGTCTTGTTGCATCTTAGGTCACCAACAAATTGATCTGGCTAACATTTTGGTACGTACAATGCCTACATGGTTTTCATGAATTAACTCCAAGACCTCTTTCTGCAGTACCTCTGGTATGACAACTTTTGTTCCTAACATTAGACAATTTCCTTCAACTGACAATTCATTTCGCTTTTGAAAATATACTTTTAAATCTGCATTCACAGTATTAGCCCACCCGGTTTTGACACAATCAAATATTTTTCTTAGTACACAATCTTTTTTAGTCATTTCAGCAATATCTGCATATGACAAAGATAATTCATCAGTCAAATTAAAGAAATGAATATCTCCATCAACATCTGTGCTATCCTGGACAGGTAACCTTGATAACCTATCTGTCTCAAACAATGTAGAGCCCTTCCTACTGTACTCAATTGAATAATCATAGGCTGATAAAATAATATTCCAGCGAATAATTCGTGATGCTGACATCACAGAGATATTCTTGTCAGGGTTAAAAATTACTTTTAGTGACTGGACACTAAAATGAAGGTTCTACCGTATATATATATATTTATGAAAGCGTGTAACACTAAAAATTTCTGCTAATGCTTCACGCTCCAATTGGGAGTAATTCTGTTCACTTTTGGATAGAGTACCTGATGCAAATAACCATCAATTATATGGCATAGTACCCCCTACTCCGTATGCACTCGCATCACATGATATGACAATGGGTTGGCTTGGGTCATAATGGGTGAGTACCTGATTAGTCATTATCAGGTCTTTGCTAAGCTCAAAAGATTTTACACATAGCTCATTAAAGTCGAAATCTCGGTCTTTCTCTAATAAGGCATACAAAGGTCTCAATTTAGAAGATATCATGGGTATGAATTTATTATAGTAGTTCAATAACCCCAAGTGAGATCTTAATTGGTTTATATTCTGTGGTTGAAAGGAATTAATTGCGGATAGCACGCAGTTTTTCATTTGTTGGATGTATACTCCACTACAATTTACATTTATTCAGGTTTACCTTTACATTATATTTGGCTAATCTACTTAACACCCTATCCAGTAGTTGAACTGCTTCTTGCTGTGATTTGGCCGCTACTAAGATATCATCCAGATAGCAGTGCGCCGAATCTCTAAGCAATTCTCTGAGATTTGTTTCGCACTTGGCAGGCGCAACTACTATAAGTACCTACTTAGAAATTCAGTTTATTAAAGCTTTAGATCCAATAATGATGAGAAATATATAATTTGTATTTCATAATTCGTATTAAATGTAATTCAAATATTGCGGCAGTATGCCCCCCTTATATATGTCCCAGGGTGTGGTGGAAGTCCTCCCCGGGATGTATTTCATTTATTGATATGCATCCTGAGAAGGACGGGCGCACTTGTGTGTGTGTTAAGATTTCCACAGATCCGTCATCCGACGATACGATAATCCGAAAGTTTTGTGATTGGTGGAAAAATTCAAAATTGACAAGTCGCCAAATATAGTCTTATCGACTCGGCTGCTCGTCTCCTTCACTTGATCACTAATCACTATTCATTTCAGTACTACCTTCACTATTCTCTTGTTCTTGTTGATTCACAATCACTACAAACAGTTTTAAAATATTGAGTATTGAGCTAAGTATCTTCCACATAAAATAAATCTTCATAAAACTTGGAACTGAATAGTAAATAAAAAGGGGATGGCTGAAATATGCTTGGATAGTTGCTGGGGCTGGATGGTCAGATGTGCGAAGGCTATGCTAACTAAGTAACTAAGAAATAGAAGAATAATTGTAAACCAAAACAAATTCTAACATACAACGAAAACGTATAATTTATTATGTATTTATTGTATTGTTAGGAAAATAAGTAGGTACTGAATATTTATAATTTTTACCTAATTATGGAAGTGAAACAAGAACCAGTAGATATTTTCAATGAAGAATATAAGCTTGAAATCGAAGAGTATTTTGTTCCTTATGAAACAGTCATAAAAAACGAATTCGATTCTATAAAACAGGAGGATGATGATAATATACGAACTGAGTTACTACAACAAACAATTATAAATGCTAAAAGTGAAACAGTTGATAATCCCGACATAAAGTGCAACTTGGCTGAAATAAATATCAAACAATCAAGAAAAGGCGAGAGAAAAGGTATGTACAGAATAAATTATAATAATTTTCAATAATAACCCAACCAAACCTACCCCTACCAAACCTTCTTCGTATTTTTAGTCAATTTTTGAAGAAAATAATAAGAAAATAAAAAAATCTGTCAAATACACAGAGTATTATTATATTGCCCGAAAACTACATGACAATATTCACAATGTCTAGGCAATGTGATAAATACGGAACTTCAAATTATAATGAATTACCTCGCCCTTAGTAGCTTATCATTCCCAAGCTTTCAGAGTGTTTGGTTCCTGGCCTGTACACTCCTATCCCAGTTCCTTCTATTGCTTTTGAGCCGTCTGTGTAGCATTGAATGGCATTCTTTCCAAGTCTGGTAATGGTATTTGGATCCCATTCCTTCTTGTTGCTTAGTTCCGTAACGAATTTCTTTGAAAAATTATACTTTTTCATCATACCATCTTGTGGCATGTCCCAGGTTGTCCGATTTCTAAGAAGTGAAGAGGTGGTTTTTTTTTAATGATTCCCTCTCTACTTAGTCTATCTTGTTCTTTCTGCAACACTCTCCACCACCATATGTAATGGTGTGAGGTTGAGAATCACTTCCATTGCTGCCGTTGGGAATATACTCATTCCTCCTGTTAGTTATACATATACAAGCTAGTCTTTGAATTTTAGAGAGGTTTTCTCTCGTCGTCAAGAGGCTAGTTCTACTACTCCACGCAATGGCTCCATAAGTGATAATTGGTCTCACTATGGCAGTGTACATCCAGCTCAGGATTTTTGGGTTACAACCCCAGTTTCTCCCAGCGAGATTCCTGCACACCATTAGAGCCATTTTTGCTTTGTATGTAATCTCCTTCTCGTGTTTGTTCCACAGGAGTTTGCTGTCTAGAGTCAAACCTAGATACTTGACTTCTTGTCTCCATTCAACGTCGTTCCCATCAAGTTTAATGGTTTTGAGGTTGAGTTTTCTTTTCTTTCTTTTCTTAGTGAAGGCTATCAAGATGGTTTTGGTGGGGTTGATGCTGAGTCCCACTTGCCTACACCAGCTATTTGTATAGTTCAGCCCTTTTGTACGATGTCACAAAGGGTGTTTTCAAATTTTCCCCTGGCTCTTATAACAATATCATCGGCATATCCTTGGCAGGATATTCCGAGGTCTGTCAAACTACACAGGAGTTCGTCAACCGTCAGACTCCACATTAATGGGGATGCTACTACTCCCTGTGGGCATCCTCTGGTTGTGCAGATGGAGGCAATGTCTTTGCTCGTTCTCGTCTCTGCTACTCTAGTGGCGAGCAGTTCCGACATCCATTTGGATGTTGTGCTGTCTACACCTCTTCTATTTAATGCTCTCTTTACAGCTTCATGTGGAGTTTTGTCAAAAGCTCCTTCTATGTCCAAAAATGCACATACTACAGTTTCTTGGTTGTCCAAGGCACCTCGGATATCCTCTGTCAGTTGTACCAGTGCAGTCTCCGTAGATCTGCCTGCCCGGTAAGCGTGGTGATACGGGTGGAGAGGTAGTCTCTCTAGGATTTCCGTTCTAATATAGTTGTCAATAGCTTTTTCCATCGTTTTAAGCACAAACGATGTTAGGCTAATTTATTGGTCTGAAGGATTTGGGGTTTGTTGTGTCCCTTTTTCCAGCTTTTGGAATGAAAGTTACTATTGCCCTTCTCCATGCTTCTGGTATATAACCCAGTTCCAAACTACTTTGACTAATTCTAACCAAATGTGGAAGAATTTCGTCTTGTCCTTGCTGGAGCAATGCTGGGAAAATCCCATCTGCTCCAGGTGTTTTGAAAGGTGAAAAGGTGTTCATAGCCCATTTCAACCTATCGTTACTACAAATGTGCTTGGCCATTGTAGTACTTTCTCTCGAAGGCCTGTTATGACCTTCGAGAGGATTATCTCCTCTGTTTGGGGTACTTCCAGGAAAATGAGTTTCTAGTAAGAGTCGCACTCTTTCCTCCTCATTTTCGGTATTTGCTTATAATTGGTTTAAGTCATATCTTAGTGAGCATTCCTAAAAAGTATGCATTACACTGAATTCTGTTGAGTATATCTCAGACTCCAAACCAATAATTGTGCTAGGAATTCCTCAGGTCCAATTCTGTTCCTATTGTACATTAATGATCTTTCATCATATCTAAGTGATCATTGAGTCGTTATAACAAATTATGCAGATGATACAAATGTGTTAGTTACAGAAAAAAATTTTGATGCTTTAGAACAGAAGGCTAGATCATCAATTTCAAAAGTTTATGAATGGTTTCAAAAGTTTCTGAATGGTTTCAAAATAACCCCTTAATCATGAACAATAATAAAACACAGCGCATATTGTTTACACATAATCGTAACGAAACTACATATCCAAAAGAAATAGGAATTGATAATAATTCCATCGAATTAGATACCAAATCTGGGTATTACTATTGATGAATATATGAACTGATTGGATCATGTACAAGTGCTCTGCAGTAAACTTAGCCAAAATTGTTATTCATTAAAAGAGTTAAAAAAAGTAGTTAATCAACATACATTAATAACAGCATATTATGGTAACTTCTGAACAATTTTAGCATATTCGTTATAAAATTGTTTGATACAAGTGTAGATACTGTCTAAGGTGCTGGTTATTTTGATGATTCAAAATTAGTAGGTCTTCATACTCTCAGTACATATTGAAATTCGAAAAAATTAAAACAGTTTTTTTTTGTCTTGACAATTCGTGAATGTTTCTTTAATTAATTAATTTCGCTGTCACTTATATATATTACATAAACATACAATCTAATATCAAATAGTTAAGGAATTTTTTGATGACATTTTTGGTGTGGTTGCTACGGTGGTTGATACATGATTCTCATCGTGAATTTAGTAAAGAAGGGATAAGTTGCGACGAAGTAAATAGTAATATTTTACTTTTTCTGTTCAAATGGCTGTGAAATTTGAACAACTTCTATTCACATTTATCATATGGAATTGTATTTTGGGGTGGTACACACGGTCAAAGTGTTTTTATAATACAAAAGAGAGCAGTGAGAATCCTAGCTGGTTGGAAAATTCGTGATGAAAGTTGTAGAGGTCATTTTAGAACTCTTAATTCACTTACTGTACCTGCATTATATACAGGGTGATTCATTAAGAATGTCCAATCTCTGAACTGTAGATTCTAGACCTCAAAATATGATGATTCTGCTCAACATGCCCTATGCAAATATTGCTAGTTTCCGAGATACGGGGTGTTCAAATTTTAAATTTAAATTTTGATTTTCGCGATAGTTTTTTTATGTTTTCACAATTTCCTTTTGAACTGCCAACCAATTTAAATGGACCTCTTTATTTAGATTTTCTTCAAGAACATTTACACGAATTACTAGAGGATATACCTGTCGCTTTAAGACAAAATATGTGGTTTTTGCACGACGGAGCACCACCACATTCTTCTTTACAAGTTCGTCAATACTTAAACGAACAGTTTCCGTATCGATGGATTGGTCGTGGAAGTGAGTTTGCTTGGCCACCAAGAGGCCCTGATTTCAATCCTTTGGATTTTTCCATTTGGTCGCAAATGAAGGCATTAGCTTACAAAGAAAAAATTACTTCTTCCACAACTGCAACGGAAAATAGAAGAAGCCACGGATGTAATTAAAAATAATAGACACGGATTATTTGATATTAAGAGATCTTTACGAAAGCGGATCATAAAGTGTATTGAAGTAAATGGTGGGCATTTTGAGCATTTGCTTTGAAGTTTTTTATTTTTGTTTACAAATTTGTTATTGTTACATATTTAAGGAATAATAAAATTTTTTTATGAAAAAATTAAAATTTATTGAACTTTTTAGAAGCAAATAACTCGATAACCGATTGAGTTACACGAATTAAAGAAGAGCAACTTTTTTTTGTAGAATTTAACGCTTTTTAATATTTTTTTATTATTTTAGTTGTAAGTGTAGCCCAAAAAAGTTTACTTTAATTTAATTAGCACAAACAAGTGTAACTAGCGCCCTCTATTAGCAATGTTAAATTAGAGTGCAAATTAGGATTCCTCATGCCAAAAAACGTAAAATTGCCAATTTTCAAAGAGAAATTATGAAAACATAAAAAATTATTGCGAAAATTAAAATTTAAACTTTGAACACCCCGTATCTCGGAAACTAGCAATATTTGCATAAGGCATGTTGAGCAGAATCATCATATTTTGAGGTCTAGAATCTACAGTTCAGAGATTGGACATTCTTAATGAATCACCCTGTATATTTGAATGCCTGTGTTATGTACATAGAAATCGTGATTATTTTTCTAAGTTTGTAATTAATCATAGTTACATCACCAGACAAGTAGATTTGTTTCGTTATCCTGTACATAAAACAACTTTACTAGAAAAAGGCTGTTTTTACAAATGTTTATACTTTTTTAATCTACTTCCAAAACAAATCCGAGATATTACGTCAATTAACCACTTCAAAAAAACCATAAACAAATTTTTAATATCTGCAGATCCTTATGATATAAATGATATCAACAAAACATTTTTCTTTTTGACTCTTAAAAATTCTTTACTTATACCTAATAAAAATTCTTTACTTATACCTAACTGTACCTAAATGTAACATATCTATAATAATTTTTTACTGTAAGGTTTTGATACTTAATGTTTGTTTTTTTAATGCGTATTTATATATTATATTATTTATTATTCCTATATGTGACTGTATTTTCATAAGTAACGTGTTGACATGTACTATACAATGTAAATAATTGTTCCTGGTACGCAATACATATCTATCTATCTATCTATAATGAAATTCACTCCTAATTGTGGCCATTATTAAAGAGCACACTTCCTTCTTCCTTCCATTTTAACATTTTCTTAAAAACCTGCTTTATTTGGGTCAAAAATATTGTATATCTCTATAATTCTATATACAAAATGTAAAACTAAATTATGTAAGTGTAGCAAGTGATTTACTATGTGTACCTCTGTGCTACATAATTAATCAATCTTTCAGTACAGGGACATATCCCGAAAAATTAAAAACTTCAAAATCTATTCCTATTTTTAAACATAAAGGATCTCAACATGATGTAAAAAACTACAGAAACATAAGCTTACAGTCTCAACTTGCAAAAATTATTGATTACTGCTACTATACTCGACTAAATGATTTTACGAAAAAATATGACCTATTACCAAGTTGCCAACACGGTTTTAGACAACAGAAATCAACATCAACAGCCATTGATCAAATGTGTGATGATATAATTGAAAATCTTAATAAAAAATTATGTCCAATTGCCATTTACTTTGACCTGACCAGAGCGTTTGATACAGTTGATCACAATCTGCTTGTAGGAAAACTAGATCGAATGGGCATCAGAGGGGTTGCAGGTGACTGGATCATATCATACCTTTACAATAGGCATCAAGTAGTCGCTGTTCACCAAACTAAATCTAACCCTGCATCGGTAACTATGGGTGTTCCACAGGGATCGACCTTGGCTCCACTACTATTTATATTGTTTGTCAGCGATTCTGTATACTTCTGTAATACACCTCAACAAATGATTACTTATGCAGATGATACAAGTCAGATAGTGGCTAAACAAGACCTACTGCAATCAGCTGATATTGCTAATACTACTGTACACGAATTCTCAACCTGGTGTTCAGAAAATGGATTATTAGTAAATCAAAATAAAACAGTATTTATGGTTTTTCAAACAAAAAACTCAAGACAAGACCAATGTCCTTTAATAAAGCTAAATAGTAGTTCAATTGAACAAGTAAAATATTTTAAATACCTGGGGCTAATTATTATTGATCAAACATTAAAATGGGAAGAACATATAGACGACCTAGTCTCAAAATTAAGTTGCTTATGCTTTGTATTTAGACAACTATACAGAACGGCAAATCTACAGATATTAAAAATAGCATACTTTAGTCTTGTACAATCAAAATTATCATATGGGTTACAGTTTTGGGGTAATTCTGCCCATATGTAAAAAGCATTTACAATGCAAAAAAAAATCATAAGATGCCTGACTGGTACACGTTATAGAGCGAGCTGTAAAGACCTATTTAAAAAATTGTCAATATTAACTCTACCCTGTCTATATATTTACCTCATAACCCTGAATATAAAAAAGAATGAAACAAATTATATTAGAAATAACATGATACATACACACAATACAAGAAAGGCTGGCGATCTTAGAGTACCATTTTCTAGACTAAATATTGGTCAGGACTCTGGAGGTTATCGGGGTGTCATATGTTTTAACCACGCATGTAGGACTGTTGGTAATGGAACCTACAGTAAATTTAAAACAGAGCTACATAAATGCTTTCTATTCTGTTGACGAGTTCCTACAGTATAAAAGATAAATATAATAAACTAACTTCCTTTTATATACGTTAAATGCTAATGTTGTACATTATTATTTTACTGAGTTTTAATTACCCCATGAGAGATATGAATGCAGGTGAATGAATGACCGGAGTAATTGGCTGTATGTATGCGATTTATTTCTGTATTGTGACAAGTCTATGTAATTTTATAACTTGATGTTTTCTTTTGTAACATGTGTTTGTAAAATTCTAAGAGATGAATAAACGTACTTACTTACTATACTCATAATGTTACTCAAACACCGTATAATACTTGGGATATGAAAACACTGCAAAGTAAAACAAACTGTATATTCAATTTACATATTAAAATAATTTTACATTAGTTAATATAGTCAAGCAAAAGAATTATACAGCGTGTTCAATTAAGTCTGCAACCTATTTTATTCTCAAGTTTTTTGGAAAAGTTATTCTTCACTTATAATTCTTATTGCTAGTGAATTTTATTGTTTTATTTGTTTAAATGTGGCCACTGTCTCATTGATGTTGTTACTGACCTCATGTATTTGATGTTCGTTAAAATATGTACAAGTGGTGTATTGAAAATTTATGTATGTATGTATTTTGGGGTAACATTCACTGAGACCCAAAAGATCTATTGGGCCCTCTTACTTCTACTTAGTTTCTGAGGAGTGTTGTCAAAAGCTCCCTCTATGTCCAAAAATGCACATACTACAGTTTCTTGGTTGTCTAAGGCACCTCGGATATATTGAAAATTTAACAAAATAGATATTATTCTATAGCTTTTCCAAGCTCTGTCGTTGAATAGCTTCTTTCCAAACACTAACTAGAGTATTCTATCTTCAGTTACACGTTCAGAAGAAGACAAACATAAACATAGTAAGTAGTCAAGAAACCAACCAACTAATAAAAAATTAAAAAGAAGAGGATTATGAAAGTTCAATTTTCAGAACCTGCATGTAAAATAATGTACCGTACACCTTCACCACTCGTCTTCATTACTGCCTTAGTGCTACCGTTGAGTGAAAAATTGTAAAGAGACGCAGCGCTTATTCAATCTAGCGTATTCGTATTGCAGTCCCATCCCACCTCTGTCCGTACCTTGTCCGTACCGCGACCCCCCACATACATCGTGCTTGTACGGTAGTGCCACCACATGGCACTTACAAAAAGCTTTCATATCTTATTTTGAAACAAGTAGAAGTTGAGCTTGATGGTACAGATTGATTTGGATTCAACGTTTTGATTTAGAGCTTGCGAATTGTAGGTAGGTATATTCGGTCCCTTTTTTTGCCACATTATAAATACACTTTCAAATAATTAATAAAGGTAAATTCTATGTAATATAATTATATTATGTATTAAAAAAAGTGTGATCATATGGAAATGGTTTACAGACAATATGCAAATGATGGTAAAAAATGTTTGTTTTTCATATTTAATTTACAGAAAATATAAAAACCCTAGGATAAAAAACAGGTCAAAGCTCTCAAAAAATGTATTTCTTTTCAAATGAATGATGAGTTTTTTGTGGCGATGATTACATAAATACTAGTATACAGTGTATGGATTGAAATAATTATTAATTTGACGGAAAATTTATTTTTTATAAACAAAAATTACCAATCATGTATAAGATATATCATAACCAGTTTTGCAGACCGGTGGGTTCCGTTTTTAATAATCAAAAACTCTTAAATTCTTATAGAGAAAAGTTGTTGAAAATTTAGTCCTAGTTTTGTGATTTTGATTTCTTAAAAAATATCCATCCATCCATTCAATTTTGGTTACATCAGTTTGAATAAACTGAAAAATCATGTTTCGTTTGAAATTAAGGGAAGGAAATAACAAATCTAAATGATTCCATTTTTATTGTCTCAAATAAAATAGTATATTTTTTTTACGAGTGACAAAAGTAGGTAACATTTTTTAAAGCGCGTAATGTTCACGAGCTCCAAAAAATGTTTTCGACGAGTGAAACACTATACTTTTTCTACAATCCTGTTTTTATCATAATAATATAATAAAAAGTTTCCGAAGATGAATTTGCGTGATTGTCAACTCTACAATACATACATTTTCGATATATTTTTTCATATCTCATTGATTTGCTATTTCTGGTAGTATGTAAATGTAGATCACTTTCCGAATGAAGACTCATGATAACTTGAAAAACTATCAATGTTTTCAGTGCATTCTAATAAGTCGTTTTTGCTGAAGGTATTATATTACAAAACATTTAAAATATAAATAAAGAAAACATTCTTTAACAACAAACCAGTAGGTAAAGCTAATATGAAATACACAAATACAGCAATATCCCAAATAATTTCTCTGTCTTGTGACAGGAACATGTTTTTGCTGAAGGTATTCTATTACAAAATATTTAAAATATAAATAAAGAAAACATTCTTAAACAACAAACAAGTAAGTAAAGCTAATATGAGATACACAAATACAAAAATATCCCAAATAATTTCTCTCACTTGTGACAGGAGCATGTTTTTGCTGAAGGAATTCTATTACAAAATATTTAAAATATAAATAAAGAAAACATTCTTAAACAACAAACCAGTAAGTAAAGCTAATATCAAAAACACAAATACAAAAATATTCCAAATAAACACAATTAATTTTGTAAAATCCGAACCTTTCTATGAGGTTTAATAATTCCCACTTTTTGTTTTTTTTGAATAACCGAAGATTCCCACTTCACATTTCTAAATATTTTCATTCTTATGAATAAACTCAACATATATTCCATGTGTGCCCTACATGCTGATTTAAAATGTGATTCATACCAATATGAATGATATTCAAATAAATAATTTTTTAAATGGTGATCAATGTTTCTAGAAAGACCGTCACCGCATTTATATTTGTTGAAAGCGTTATTGAACTCATTCAGTAGGCAGATGATAATATCGCTAAATTTTTCGGATGGCCTCTTCAGACACTTTATTTGACTGGCTAGTCTGCTGTAGTCCTTATACAGCATAAACAGTTCTTTTTCATTTACTAAATTATCGTCACCGCCTTTCGTTAAAGTTGCAGAACATTTCTCACATTGGAATTTTTTTTCTAATTTGAACACAAGATATCCAGCTACGTAAACGGCAGAACATGTCTCCAAAGATAAATTTACATTGATTGCAGTTTCTTCAACCTTTTCTGAATTTGACTGTTTTTCTGTTGATTCATTCAAACTTGCCTCATGATCAGCTCCATTGTTAGGTGTATTTTCGCTTTCAGCCTTGTCTTCATCGAAATATTCATCGTTGATAGTGAGAATTTCATCGTCCTGAACTTCAGAGTTTCCAATTTCCACATTCGTTTGCAGCCTTATATTCATATTGTGTTGCATTGCAATACGAAATTGTCTGACAGTAGGAGTTGGATTATATCCTCCTCTATGTCTCACTACCGAAAAAAAATTTTCAAGTGCGTCTTGGTTCAAAAATCCTGTTAATAAATACTTAACGCCGGAATCTTTCAGATATCTCCATAGTTGCAAAATGGAGTTTATTGTCCACTGAAATCCATTTATGCAGTAAATATTTTTTCTGATTTTATTATTTTCGAGTATCTCTATTTTTTTAAAGTAATCTAATGCATTGCATAATAAATTATAAGTAAAATCTTGGAAAATAGATAATGGCCTTCTGTAGGGATTTGGGTCGTTTAAAATCCTACTATTCAAAACATCGAAAATATTGTTGACTTCTTTGATGAACTCTGCAGTATTCGCGGCTGTTGTCGTAGCAATTTGTCCGATTTTAGAAGCAGTTTTTATCGCCGCAGCAACAGTATTAGAAAATACTTGTGCTGCGTACTTAACACGCATTTTCTGAAAATTAGTTGGCGAAATGTGTACGTCGGTTATTTTCAGCATAGCTCTAGCTGTTCCACTTGCTTTATCTATTTCATAGGTTTTGGTAAAGTCAGTCCAGGCAATAGGTATTTTATCAATTAGAAATTGCAATTTTGGGTTCATGAAATTGTTTCTTAAACTTTTCAATAAATGAGGTATGTCAAAACATGTAAATATTGTGTGGCCCTCTATTTTTACTACAGGGTTTTCTGTAGTTGCTCCCAATAACTTCAAAGCTCCACGGTTATTAGAACCTTGATCACCAACAAGTACAAGCGGGGTGAAGGTCATCTCCTTCAATTTCTTAAGGACATCTACAATAATTTTGTGTAAAGACGAACTGCTTACAGGCCCAGTGGAAACGTAGTAACACAACGGTATTTTCCAGTTATGAAGTAAACCACGTATTAGAAACACCAACCCTGTATTTGCTAATTTGGCACATCCTCCCAAAGATCCCAAATTCTCGTAACCTTCAATATTATCCCGCAATCTATTATATTCCAACTGAGGTTTCAATTTAATTTCATCGAACATCACTACAATTTTTTTCTCTTCATCCGTCATAGTTTTCGCCTTCAGTGATAACTTCTTGATTAAAGTAGTATCCAATCCGGGCATTAAACTAGACACTTTTAGCCAACTTTGTATTGTTCTTACAGATGGTAAAATGAATTTGAGGGAATAAAGCATAAACTTATAAGCTCCTGGAGACTTATAATACAGAGACATGGCTAACTGTTGTTCATGTTGAGACCATTTTGTATTTTTTTTGTGAAATATCTGCATGTTCACAAAAGTTTTCACAAAGGTACTCTTATGAATTAATAAATGGAGTAAAAATAAGGACGTGGATAAAGAATTTTTCTTTTTAAGTCGGTATGTTTGAGACCGCTTCGCACTAATTTTTTTTTCATGACATTAACTTTGCTAGTTAATGTATTTATTTTTTTTTTCAATAGATATTTTGTTGGAGATTCCATTTGTAATACCCGGTCGCTAAACTTTGAACTGACAGAAGAAGTTTCAGAATTAGGATAGTTGTTTTTTCCAGGAATGTGATAATCCAAATATTTCAAATGATTGGCCATTTCCGTATCAGTATCAGAATTTGACCGTTTTCTGGTGTAGGTTTTTGTATGTTCAACAATCCCTAATTCCAGTTTAGTGAAGGTATGTAGACAAATGTTTTCTATGTGAGTGAGTGAGTGGTATGTAAGTAAAATATTCGAGAGCTCATATTAAATGTTTGTTTAAAACTAGTAGTCACATTTTATGGATTGCGCCACCTACTTTAGTCACAGTGAAAAAGAGTGAATGAGAAATTAAAAAAATTATTGTTTACTTTTTAGAGCATTTCCTAATAAAAGTGTGTAATCAAAAAAGTGTTTTTGTATTTTTTATTCATTCATATTGTTTGTTTACTTATTTATTTTAGGTGAACATGTAACTCTACTTACACTGAATACAAAACTCATCGATCTGGATGGAATCGACATGTCTGTTGGTTCACTAGCTATCTTATGTAGCTCAAAAAAGATTACAATTTCCGAGAGAATTTAAGAACAATGAGAGTTCTTCTTACCCTCTACAGCCTGTTTTTTTTGGACAAGACTTGGATTTTTAGTAAAGGGAGTTTTCACAAGAGTTGGCAAGATGGTAGCACCGTTGAGTGAAAAATTGTAAAGAGACGCAACCTTATGGTAATATGCGTTTGCTATGATGGATCCGAAATCCAGCCGGCGCGACCGTCGTTTTGGATCCGAGTTTGTCAGTGTTGCTTGAAACGTTATGAGAATAACATCGCTGCGTATCGAGTGTGTAGGACTAATCGTTACCCGTGCGAATTTCAAATTTATGTATTTTCTGTGACGCTGATGTCCCTTTATGTGAACAATATTGTTTATTAGTGTTGATATTCGTGACATTTTAGTGCAAATATGACAACGGCAAATCATAGGTGTGTGTATAAAAACTGTTTCAATAACAATAGATGTAATAAAGACATTACATTTTTCAAGTTTCCAATTGGCGATTGTAAACGTGCGCAAGAATGGCAAAATTAGTTCTTTAAGTCAGGTATTTGCAAACATGCTTGGGAAGAGGGGCATAAAATTCAATGGGATTCGACAAAAATAATATTGAAAGAGCCCAATAATAAAAGATGAAAAATCAAAGAAAGTGCTTTAATACAACTAAATTCAGATAAATGTGTAGCTAGTATTTCAGCCGAATGTAGTCAAATTTGGTTACCAATGTTAGAAAGAGAAATTTCCAATAATCAATTACCGGCGTTATCAGGATAGCATCATAAGTTTTTATCCAGGTTTTCTTATGATTTATCTTTGGAATGGTTGTTAATCGATACACACTTTAATACACAAAATCACCAAACTGAGTTATACATATTTTGAAAACAAAAATAATCATACACAAAAAAGTAACAACAAACGCGTTTTTATTAACAAAATTTCCAAAATAAGCCGAAAAAAAGCGCTATCCCAATAAAAACCGTTCCTGGAACGTGCACTTCACTGGATTCCATTTCTAGTGGACTACATATCGTTAGAATGTCATGAAATGAAATATTTTATTTCTCATTTTACCAGAGGTGTGATCTACTATGAATGGACCTTAATAAAATTTGACAACAAAGTTTTGTAGTCTTAAACTTCAAAATATTATTGATTGTCTAGTTGTCAAATTTTTTCGTTGTGTCAGATAGGGACCAAAAATTTTTTTCATTTATTCATTATTAGTTAATCTTGACAACGGTAGCTGGAACGCTACCGAAACGTTGAAATAAAAAAATAAAAAAACATTGTGGTTTGATTCCCAAGAAAATAAGAAAAAATAACAAGTAATGCCACAAGCAACTTATAGAAGATATTATATTCTATATGCTTAGCATAATAATATTTGTCGTTTTATATTTTATTTTTAGAACATTTAAACAATGTAAACTTTTTATGTATATTAATAGGGTTTCCTAATTAATAAAGTTATCTATTACATTATAATCAACTCATCACTGTCATCCATACAATTCATTTTGAGATACCCTGAGTAATGATGTATTATTATTTACAGGCAATCCAGTAACATGGAACCATATGAAGCCTCTGCTCTTACCTGGAGGTCACTCAGACGAAAAATCATTCAAATGTAAAATTTGTTTGGAGTCATTTATAACAAATCATCGCTTAAAGGTGCATATACGGTCTCACACTGGTGAAAAACCATTTCACTGCGAAATTTGTTCAAAACCATTTAGTGAAAAACGTTATTTAAAGCTACATATGTCTTGTCACACGGGTGAAAAACCATTCCAATGCGAAATTTGTTCAAAAGTGTTTAGTCAAAAGAGTAATTTAAATAAACACATGATATGTCACTCAGGTGAAAAATTATTCAAATGTGAAGTTTGTTCGAAATCATTTACAACAAACTATGGATTAAAGTTGCATAAACATATTCACACAGGCGAAAAACTATTCCACTGTGAAATTTGTTCAAGATCATTTAGTGATAAAAGTTATTTGAATAAACATATACGTTGCCACTCAGGCTGAAAATTATTTAAATGTGATATTTGCTCGAATACTTTTACTCAAAAAGGTTCACTGAAAATACATAATGTTCGTTGTCACACACACGAAAAAACCATTTCACTGTGGAATGTGTTCGAAATTGTTTATTGAAAAAGTAATTTTAAACAACATAATATGCTTTGTCACTTAGACGGCAAATCATACAAATGTGTTTGCTTAAAAACTTTCAAACAGCAAGGCACTTTGAATAAACATGTGTACCTACTTACATTGATGAAAAAATATTGAATTTGTTTAAAAACGTTTCTTGTCTATAAGTGATAATTTTCTGAAACTGTCTGAACACCCCGACCAAATTTATTCCTCTTCCAAAAATACGTTGATTGCAGTGCCGGATTTAGGGTACTTGCGGCCCTAGGCCAAATTAACCCGAGCGGCCCCCGCCCCGGCCGCCCCTTAGGTGGAAAATTGAAATGTGCCTTATTTCAAGCTCACGTCAAAACAAGTGAGTAGTTGAGATATCTTAAAGATAAACACCAATTGGAAAACATTAATGGATGCAGGATGCGGATGCTCTAGCAATAATATAAAATGGCTTATAATTATTATATCGTATCCTTTAACTTCACGATCATGGAATTAAAGTATAAAAGCAGATTTCATATTAATACATAACGTTTATTTTTATAATTTTACTTTTTAAAGTTGGTACAACATATTAGTTCTAAAAATAAACATTCACTCTCACACTGTATGTATTACAGTGAATGTTCACAGTCCTAGCTTTTTTGGCTGCAAAATCTTTAATCAACTCGTTAAAGTCTAATGCTTGAAAAAGCTCAGAATTTGTCACAAAACTAGCCAAACTAGACAATCGAGAATCTTCGTCAAAAGTCGAGTTCCTCAGGTAATTTTTTATTCTTTTTAACACGCTGAATGATCTTTCTCCAGATGCATTAGATGTCATCATACATAGTAGAATGCGCAAAGCCGTGTCCATATTCGGAAATAATGTTGTTAATTGTTTTTCACGAATGAGTATTCGATTTGCGGTAAGTATTAATTTAAGAAAATGAAATTCAATATTTTTTCTTAATAAAATTTTTTTTATGAAACGCTGCGGCTTGCGGCCCTAGGCCGCGGCCTAGTTGGCCTAGTGGTAAATCCGGCACTGGTTGATTGGATCAAACATTTTTAGAACATTAATTTCATAATATAGGCTTTGGAAATCATTTTTATATTAGAAGTTTGTTCCTTGTTATACCACATATACTATGGTATACCTAATATAGGTACTGACGTTTTCGACTTGCGAAGCCGTACACTGAAGAAATTCGCAGCAAAGCGTTCTTCCCCAAACTTTTTTTGGCTAAGACAAGTAGAATTTTCACTGTGGTAATAAAACTGATTAACTGAGTCAGTAAAATCAACTTTTCTATTATCTCTGTACAGAAAAACTATAAGATCCTTATTAAAAATACAAAACATTTTTTCCTTTACCAGGAATTTTCACTTTTATATAGTAAACATTACTTCACTACCGTAGAAATGTATCTTTCTGTTATAAATAAGCTATTTACTGTTAAACTGTTAAAAAATACATATAATTTTTTTTGCAAAAATAGCATTTTTCTTTGCTAAAACAGAAAAGAAAACCCTTGGTCTAGTTGTCTAGTAGATATTTATTTATCAACTTGGGGGAAGAAGAATTTATCGACAATTTTGATTGTAAGTACATGCATGATGTATACAAATACAGCATTTTTATTGTGCTGAGATGATAGAAATATGGCGATCCTGACCAAAAGGACCTTAGCAAGAAAGATGTATTGAAAAAGAACGTTTAATCCACCATAAATTGTCCGTTTTTAATTGAAAATATTAATTCACCCACTAAAATTGTATACCATACTTATCAAACATCTTGTATACGTGAATAAAATGCGTTCAAATTTTTAAATTAGAAGCAGGAATCTATGATCAAAGTTTTAGAAAAAATAAAAGCCCTATTCCCAAGTATTTGGTCCAAGGCTTGTCTTCAAAAACTGTTTTAGATAACACTTGATATCTCAACAAGCATTCACATCATTAGCTCCAGAATCCCAATTTAGTGTAAGTATCAGAACTCCAAATTGTCTATAGTAATTCATATATTTCATAATTTTGTTGAAAACTCCATAGGCTTGTCTGTACTTAATAGAAATACAGGTTGCCCCAAACAACACAAGTATACATCCCCTGTACATCCTATAGGGTCGTCCTTCATTTGCTACTAGGACGTCCCTGGGATATCCTTTATCGGGACATGGTACATACTAGGAGCGTCCACCAAAAAGGACACACAAGGGATGTCCTTTTGGAACGTCCCAGGGATGTATTAAGTCCCGACGAAGGACATCTAAGGGCCACCCTAGGGATCAGCCCAGGGACATCCCTGGGATATTTGAAGTACATCTGGACGTCCTCGAATGTCCTTTTCTTCATTTATTTAATGGCGCCCTTAAATTTCTTTTCTTCACTTAAGTCTTCTCTTTTACTAATTTCCATCAGATAACAAAGCCCTGAGAACTGGCTTTGATATCTCCAAATATTAAATCAGTTTGGTGAGAACCTACATTATATTTTCCATCAATTATTAATAGTGTTTCACCTCCATATCCTCACTATAAAAATTGCACGTTAGATGCACAACCATCAGTTTGGTATTGCTTCCTCTTTCTACATTCTTAAAAGGTTAGTAGTGTTACAGTCTTCGCGCATGTACATCACGCGATGTTAGAGAGAGACAGCATCATCAATTTCATTCGCCATCTCTTTTTATTGCGTGGATTCTTCCGACTATAGGTTGCCTACTCTATGTATATTATCTCTATGGTTGATACGGACTTTCCAACAAGTTTCTCTTAAAGTGATTTTACCTTCGCAAAACAAAGTTTAGTTCGTTTGGGATTTTTTTCTCTGACCTTATTTTATTTTTTTTTATTAGAATTTAAGTGCCTCCACAACTATGGCCATTGGCACTATAAATGAGTACATGAGAATACACAATTGTTAACAAAAAATATGTAGTTATATTAATACAGTCAATGATATTTCATAGTTTGTGGTAGAGTATAGCTGCTTTGAGGAATTTCAATATCTTCGGAATTTCAGCGGTGCAGTTTAAAAGTTGTTTCAGGTTCGGTCTTAGGTCTAGGCGCTGATACATATTGTTGTATATCTGGCAGACCGTGAGTTTAGGCTTAAAGCAACATTGCAGTAACGGCAGACGGGAAGGTTTTCAGATGACATCAAGTAACCAACCGTGAGTATATCTGGTTAGGTTGATCCGCAATCGTCTAATAACAGCAGCTTCTCTCCTGGTTAAGAAGTCGAGGGGGAGAGAGCAATGGAAGGTTGTATATCGTTTAGAGCTGTTTCACTGTTGTGCCAAAATTTTGCCAGGATTCTTTGACGGACTTTTTCAATAAGTGTTTGAGGTCTTCTGGGAGCTGGAACGATGTTGTGGTGATGGTAGAGGTGGCTTCTTTGGCATGGTAGTCAGCATTTTCATTACCAGTAATTCCAATGTGAGATGGGAGCCAGATAAGACAGACCTTTTACATCACGAGCTGAGAGTATTTGATAGATGTCATGGATGTTTGTGGGTAAACAGGGTTAGTAGGATTAGAGGACGTTGAGGCAACGTATGAAAGGAGGCGCGATTGACGTCTTAGGAAGAGGGGTGGCTAACCACAGTATAGACTAGCAGCAGGACTAGAGCGGAAAGCACCCAGAGAGACAGAGAGAGCCGAAGGGTTGTACTGTGAACAGAGTTTAGTGAATCGATGTCGGATTTGGAGGCTGGCATGTAAATGAAGCTCGCCCATAGTCTAGCTTAGAACGGATGAGGGCTCTGTAAACTCTTACTAAAGTGTTTTCGTCGGATCCCAGTGATAGTGACAGAGATCTTTGATGATATTAAGTCTATTAAGACACATGCCTTTGAAAGTGTTGATATGAAGTTTCCAATTAAGGCGAGAGTCGAAAATCAATCCGAGAATTTTGTAATGATTCACAACAGGTAACGGGGAATTATTAAAGAAGATTAGCGGTGTACTGGTTGGGGATCTTCTGCTAAACTTTATGACCTTTCGATTTACTTGGAGATAAGGAGAGATGTAGGTTGTTGGCTCTATCTTGCAGCATATTCACTGCGTTTTGTAGAAGTTAGGATAGAATGGGGTAAGTACTTTTTCACTGCATATCTCTGTATGTAAGCTTTGGAAAACATTTTCACACTCTTTGGTCCAATCAAATTTGGTATTCTTTTGTAAAAGTTTATACAGCTGTATGCAGCTGTAGTGTAATCATCTAAGAGCTTTTGTTATAAAAGTGTTTAATTCAACGAGACCCCTGGAATTTTCCGTAACCATATGCACCATCTGGAACTCTTGGCGCTAAGGGTCAAGGGGCCGTGGAGCAAACCACGTAAAAAATCTGGCGCCCGAGCATTTATTTAACAGCAATTTGCATCGAGGGTGTCCAAAGTGACGTCCTAATGGTAAGAACCTGTACGAGGTGGAAAAACACGTCACACCGATCCCACCAAAGTCTTCATTTCCCCTCAAAGGCAACTCCTGTCGTCCGCAAAATAAGATTGTATCTACTAATATTAGCACTCAGCCACTGTCTTTTTCTTTCGGCAATTTTTTTATTTCTCACATCAAATGATTCTACAACATCACGGGATTGGCCTTCCATAACACTCACGCATTTTTTGCACGTTCAACAGCACATTTATGGTAATTAGTATTTCGATGATGTTCGATCTTTTCCAAAGCATTTTTCCAGTAATTGAATGGCTTTGTGACGAAACTTCCAAGTTTTTGATCACAGCGACCACCTTCAGTCTGTCCAAATAAAACACACATTTTGCATAGTGATCCTTGTGATATATTAGAATAAACTAACCATGGGTTGTTTTGGGTCCAATGACGATGGAAAAAAAGATTTCTGTTACCAGTGATGGGAAACTTAAAAAAGCTTCCAATTTCTCTTCAGCATTTTGTGGAGTTTTTAACAAATATTTGCCGAAATCGTATTCATCTTCCTTTATGAGATAATCCAGGGTAGCTAAAACAAAAAACAGAGATGTGAATTTGCAGCGACGCAGCGTTTTGTTAGAATTTTTAAAAGTATACATTTAAAACCCTCTAAAACGACGTATAATTCGACTTTTACGAAAAAGAGTGATTTTGAATGATTGATTCAATTTTCGATCATCTATGTGATGTGGAATATATATATACCTAACAGCGAATTAAACGATATCTGATGATGATTGACGTGGCAAGAGGCGTGCGCCGACGACGCGTGCGTGGGAGGAGCGGATGCCGGATATGGAATCCATTTCAATTATCGGCGAAGTTGCCAGCGCTGCGCCGAATCTCTAAGCAATGCTCTGAGATTTGTTTCGCACTTGGCAGGCGCAACTACTATAAGTACCTACTTAGAAATTCAGTTTATTAAAGCTTTAGATCCAATAATGATGAGAAATATATAATTTGTATTTCATAATTCGTATTAAATGTAATTCAAATATTGCGGCAGTATGCTAATAAAAAATCATTGTATCTTTATTGTATTTTCTATGGGGGGAGGTGTAAACTCCCAAATCCCCCCCTTATATATGTCCCAGGGTGTGGTGGAAGTCCTCCCCGGGATGTATTTCATTTATTGATATGCATCCTGAGAAGGACGGGCTCACTTGTGTGTGTGTTAAGATTTCCACAGATCCGTCATCCGACGATACGATGATCCGAAAGTTTTGTGATTGGTGGAAGAATTCAAAATTGACAAGTCGCCAAATATAGTCTTATCGACTCGGCTGCTCGTCTCCTTCACTTGATCACTATTCATTTCAGTACTACCTTCACTATTCTCTTGTTCTTGTTGATTCACAATCACTACAAACAGTTTTAAAATATTGAGTATTGAGCTAAGTATCTTCCACATCAAAAAAATATTCATAAAACTTGGAACTGAATAGTAAATAAAAGGGGATGGCTGAGATATACATGGATAGTTGCTGGGGCTGGATGGTCAGATGTGCGAAGGCTATGCTAACTAAGAAATAGAAGAATAATTGTGAACCAAAACAAATTCCAACATACAACGAAAACGTATAATTTATTTATTGTATTGTTAGGAAAATAAGTAGGTACTGAATATTTATAATTTTTACCTAATTATGGAAGTGAAGCAAGAACCAGTAGATATTTTCAATGAAGAATATAAGCTTGAAATCGAAGAGTATTTTATTCCTTATGAAACAGTCATAAAAAACGAATTCGATTCAATAAAACAGGAGGATGATGATAATATACGAACTGAGTTACTACAACAAACAATTATAAATGCTAAAAGTGAAACAGTTGATGATCCCGACATAAAGTGCAACTTGGCTGAAATAAACATCAAACAATCAAGAAAGGGTATGTACCTACAGATTAAATTATAATAATTTTCAATAATAACCCAACCAAACCTACCCCTACCAAACCTTCTTCGTAATTTTAGTCAATTTTTGAAGAAAACAATTAAAAAATAAAAAAACATGTCAAATACACAGAGTATTATTATATTGCCGAAAACTACATGACAATATTCACAATGTCTAGGCAATGTGATAAATAAGGAACTTCAAATTATAATGAATTACCTCCCCCTAACTAGCTTGTCATTATTCATAATGCCCAGGCATTAAGAAAAATGCCCCAATTTTTTACTTGGTGACCATAACATATACAATGTAAGAAACATTGTTATGGTATGTTAACCTTAACCTCACTTATAAATAGTTTGTAATTTATAAATAATGGCAAAAACAAGAACAACCAAGAGATATCTTTACAAACCTATTAAATTGATGAATAATCATATGCGTTCAGTGTGCAGACAATACTATCTTATGTCAAAATAATATTAAATAGATTTAGAATTAATTTTGCATGTGATTTTATTAATTTGTTTGCATGTGGTTTTATTAATTTGTTTTCCAATGATACATTATTAATTTGAACTGATACTACTTTGGAGATTGCTATTGATAAATTGAATTCTACCTTAAAAGATGTAAATTTGAATAAGCTGAAACTAAATTTCTTAAAAACTGATGCCATGATCTTCACTATGAAATATAATGTAAAGATCTATGTCTCTTTCATGTCAATAATGAGTTAATTCAAATTATTTCAACTTGTAAATATTTAGGTTTGCAGTTAGGTAATTGCTCGGGTAATAGTCAATTACGACTAAATATGATTCCCCTGCAAAGTGTAAAATGTCTGAAGCAACTTTTTGATATGGGTATTCACATTGCTTCTCTGATATCATAGGCTCTCTAGGATTTTTATTGCTAAATTGTTTACACACTGAACAGTTTTGAACATAGTTTTCAATTTCAGTATCCATTTTTGGCCAGTAATTACTATCCTATGATCTAAGAATACTAACTCATTTTCTACAAATATTGAATTTTTTAATTGGTAATAATTCTTTAAACTACTTTCACATTTTGAAAATGATGTTGGCCATCCATTTAAATAAAACTCTTTAACTTTATCTAAAATTGGATCATCCAGTGTATTGTTTTTTATTAATTTAGTCATTTCATTAGATATACATTAATGGAATGCACAACATTATTCAACATTTTATCAGTATCTTGTTTGTTTGCTTTGGAAGCAGATCTACTAATAGCATCTGCTGTAAACATTTGTTTTCCAGGTACAAATATAACTTTTAACATCATAAATACTTATTTTGAGTTTTATTTTTTGTAAGCCATTTGACTGTATTTTGTGTATATCTTTATTCATTAACGCAACTAATGGTTTATAATTAGTATGTACAGTTACAGTATCCCATACACATAGTTGTGAAAAATTTTTAATGCTTACATAATGCCAAAAATTCTTTATCTATTTTTTCTGATAATCCCTTTGATGCATAACATACCCGATGACCATTTTGTGTTAAAATACAACCTATTGCATTTTTACTGCTATCTGTCTGTATTACTATCTCAGAATCATGGTCATAATTTTTTAAAACAGGAGCATTACAAATGATCTGTTTTAGTTCATCAAATGCTTTATCATGAATATCCTTTTCTCACACATATTCAATATTCTTTTTTAACAGTGACCTTAATGGATAAGTTTTCTCAGACATATTTGGTATAAAGTTTCTTGAATAATTTATAATGCCAAGAAACCGCTGTAAGGCTTTCTTATCCTTCGGCCTATCATAATCTACTATCGTTTTAATTTTTTCATTATCTGCTTTTACTGTACCGTTGTCAAACGTATGGCATAAATATTTCACTTCATTTAGCAAATACTGAAATTTATATTTGTTAAAGTTTATGTTGATTTGCTTGGCTCTTTCTAAGACATTCTTTAAAATTTCATTATGTTCCTCTACAGTTTCTGCAAATATTAACAAATCATCTGTATACAGTGCTATTCAAAAGTCCCCCCCCCCCCTCGTATCTTTTGAACGGCTACACTTACATTAATAAAATTTGGAGTGTGAAAATAAAGTGTTGTAAACTTCTCTACGAATGGTAACAGGTGACGTAATAGTAATAGATAACGTCACAGTGCCACTCTGGCCAACAATTTTAAATAGGACCTTATGGCAAGTGATATCTCGTTTGAAAGGCATTGACGTTGGCTACATAGCCATATTCATTTTGTTTGGGTGTAAACTAATTTTGACGGATACATTAAATATATACCAAAATGATTGTTTCACATTTAAATATTGAAGATTTTTCAGTCCGCCTCTGGTTAGTTGTTAAAAAAATTGACGTTTTTAATTTAAAAGTATTTGTTGCTTTGCAAAGTTTTTCTAAATAGCTTGAATATTTAATTTTATTATTGTTTAACGAGACGTTTAAGAGTTTACATAGGCAAAATGGTACGTACTCAAGCCGACAAAGTAGCAGCTATCTATAATAATTGGTGAATCTGGAAAGAATCTCCATGAAGCGGAACGTTTATTTAATGAGAGATACCCAGATCGCCCTATCTCGAGAACTTATTTGAGGGAGCTTCTTCACAAGTTTGAAGCAACAGGTAGTGTTCAAGATGCCAAACGATCTGGTCGACCAACATTTAGTGATGATAAAAAAATTGATATAGTTGCTGAAATGGTAGTAAACCCTACTTCCTCTTCAACTAAAGTTGCGTCTATCTGTGTAGTACGTAAAAGTACAGTACAGAGAGTGTTGGCTAAAAATAAATTTCATTCATACAAGTTAAAAATGGTGCATCACCTTTCGGATGACGACCCCGACAGAAGACTCGAATTCTGTGAATGTATGACAAATAAAATTAGTCAAAACCCACATTACACAAAAACAATTTGTTTTAGTGACGAAAGTACTTTTTGCCTCAATGAAAATGTGAATACACAAAATGTAAGGTATTGGAGTATAATAATAATAAATTATATTAGTGATGAAAGTGAAAACGAAAATGTTCGTTTGTGCGCGAATACAGAAACAGTTGAAGGTGAGCCCTTGCGACCAAAAAGGAACATTAAACCGATTGAGCGGCTTAATTATGAATAATATTATATTTGTCAAAATAATAACATTTTCTTTTGCGGGGGGAATATTGTAGTATACCAATTGTGGTACGCCACTGAGTTATTTTTGGTTCTAGTTTTTGTATGTTCGAAGTTAAAAACTAAGCGAACGGCAGTATAGTTGGGATGTAGATAATGAATGATATACATTAAAGTTTGATGACAAGTTGGTCGATATTTTTATTTCACAACCTATCATATTATAGGGGTAGTAAATGTGCATCATCACATTTTGTGGCATAATATATCGCAGAGTCAAAAGCCAAAAGAAAAGCCCCGAGCCGCGATCCCTTTATTCAAGTAATCTATTAATATATTCTGTCGTTTTTGCGGCAAGCGGCTTATTCTTTATTATTACCTATTAATTAACTTTTTACGCCGCCCGATTCTCCCGAACGCTTAACGCACTATTTTGGTATTGTTGTAATAATAAAAAAACAATAATTTCGGAGAAATGCCGCTGTCAAAGAAAGGTACTTTGCGTCTAAATATTTTTTGCAAGATGGGGTTCTGTTATGCCATGCACCCCCGGCACGGCTCGGCCCTGAGTAGTCGTGGACAAAATAAATAATGAAAGTAATGCTACTATACTAAAACGGTACTAGAAATTAAGTACCTAACGAGTTATATAAAACATACTAAACTCAAAATACTAACGGAAAACAAATCAAATTAAATCCAAAATGGTCCCAAAAAAATAACTCGTTACAAGGCATATGGTACAAACAAAGACATTCAACTGGAAATAATACTTATAATACTGGGATTGATAATGATATATATACAGTGTGACCCATTTTGTTTGGAAGCACCCCTATAAAATCCGCATTTTTCAACCGATTTTGATTTATTCTTTTTTGTTAGATTCAGTATCAAAAACAGAATTTGAGCACAAATTTTCATACCATAATAGCTATTTTCAAGGCCCTCTACGTTAATTTTTCTTTGCCAAAAAAGACGAAAGTATATTAGGCATTTTTTTTTCTCAAATATGACTACACCACTGGATTCAGAATCATCACAAATGTAAACTATCAAAATTTTATAAAAAAAAGTTTTATTAACAACAAAGTTATCACTACATGAATTTGGAAAAAGTTGTTTTTTAATTAATTTTTTACTAAGAATGTAGACACATTTTAAAAATGGCAACATGGTAAAGAAAAACTAGGACTCCAACATATTGCACTGTAAAAATTCGAAGCCGAAATTTTAAAAGACAGGATAATAGGTCCATTCTTTTTTGAGGGTAACATGAATGCCAATAACTTCATGGAATTCTTGGAAGGTGAGTTATCCGCAGTGATTGACGAACTGCCACTAGCAGAAAGAAGAAATTTGATATTTCAGTAAGATGGTTGTTCTGTACACTATTCTAGGATTGTCAGGCAGTGGCTTAACGGAACATTTCCAAATGGTTGGATAGGTCGCGGTAGCGAGTTAATCGAATGGCCTCCTAGATCGCCCGATTTAACTATATTGGATTTTTATCTGTGGGGTCTTTTGACACAAAAAGTGTATAAGACACGTCCAAGGAATAGAACAGAACTGTGTGACAGAATACGACAGGCGTGTGCTGGAATAACGCCACATGAAATAAAAAAGCGCTAAGACATAGTCGCAAACGATACGAGAAATGTGTGGAAATTAACGGAGGTCTGGTCGAGGCTACAAAAATGTAGAATTCAATTATTATTAAGTAGTTTAATAATCAAAATTTATTATTTGGTGTTAATTGGTATTTTCGTCACATCAGCACAATTTTACATTACTCTCAGAAGCTATAACTCCAGAACGGGTTAAGGTATAGGCTTCGAATTTTTACAGTGCAATATGTTTGAGTCCTAGTTTTTGTTTACCATGTTGCCATTTTTAAAATGTGTCTACATTCTTAGTAAAAAATTAATTAAAAAACAACTTTTTCCAAATTCATGTAGTGATAACTTTGTTTTTAATAAAACTTTTTTTATAAAATTTTGATAGTTTACATTTGTGATGATTCTGAATCCAGTGGTGTAGTCATATTTGAGAAAAAAAATGCCTAATATACTTTCGTCTTTTTTGGCAAAGAAAAATTAACGTAGAGGGCCTTGAAAATAGCTATTATGGTATGAAAATTTGTGCTCAAATTCTGTTTTTGATACTGAATCTAACAAAAAAGACTAAATCAAAATCGGTTGAAAAATGCTGATTTTATAGGGGTGCTTCCAAAAAAAAATGGGTCACACTGTATATATTTCTAGAACTACTTGTCAGAAAATTATGAGATCACTATTCTTTAAAGATTTTCAAGAGTTTTACCAAATAATATAAAAGAGTGTCAGACTGTATTTTGTTTCAAAAATAAACTTGAGGAATTTATCCCAAGTCATCTACCTTTTTATATGCTTCAAGCTACTATGATTTTTTTATTTCTATGGTATTGTGAAACCTTATATTCTATATGTGTTCAAATTCCACAGCCGTTTGAACAGACAAAGTAAAATATCACTATTTACTTCGTTGCAACTTATCCCTTCTTTACGCCAAGTCACGTAGTAGGTACCTTACTAAATTCACGATGAGAATCGTGTATCAACCACCGTAGCAACCACACCAATTAAATGTTGTCACAAGAATTTTCTGCAAGTTTTATATTAATTTATATTAATTTTGTGCAACAATAAAGTACTATTTTGATACGGTATTGATCCACAAATTAATTTAATAGTTTTTAGTCCTTTCTCTTAAATTTATTGGAAATTATCTCTAGACCAAACAAAATGATACCACATCATTTTTCACTTTTAGATCGGTCTGGCTGAAAGTTTATCAACTGAATTATTGCCTGGCAAATTAATTTTGAGTTTTTAAATACCTAAATAACATCATATTAAAATTTCAGCCATACTAAAATATTTTGAAAAAAATTTTTTTTTAAATTCAAAATTAGCGTCTGGCACAGTTTAAACAACAATGAAAATGTCTGGCAATAATAGATTTATGTGTCAAAAAATTTAATTAAAACAAAAAAAAAAAGAAACCTTCTTAAAATTATTTGAAAAATTTAAGAATTAAGTGACTTACCTGAAGGAAAGTTAATTCTAATTTTCCGAACTTGTCCGAATATACAATTACAACGTGTAGTTTCTGCTTTAGCGCTTATCAGCACGAATTTTAAAGAATCAAAACATTATTTCTACTCCCTTGGCCAGGCCTCTCATCGCATACCGGCTCCTTATCATCGCATACCGGTTCCTTATTCTGTTTTGAGGAATCTACAAAATCGCTAAAATTTGGGTAAGGGTTGGGTGGGTTTGTAATTGTATATTCGGACAAGTTCGGAAAATTAGAATTAACTTTCCTTCAGGTAAGTCACTTAATTCTTAAATTTTCCTTCACTTGTCCTCTATACAATTACAACGTGTAGATGTTTAGAGTAAAGCGATTTTGTATACATTGTATGATTTATTAATTACCCCACAAAAATAGTTCAAAACACTTTAAGTAGGCAGTACTTAAAATTAAGAACAAATTACAAAAAAATTTCATGATATAATATTAATATTAACCTTACATAAATAAAGATTGAATCTTTGTATGATTTATTTAATTTCTATAATAGCCCTGGCAAATGCATCGCTTGGATCTAGCAGTGGTCTATTATAAAATTTGAAAAATGTATTAGAAGCAGGTGACCAGCCGGCTGCGTTTTTTATTTGATTAACATTTATCCCAGCCCTAAGTGCAGCTGAGGTTGATGCATGTCGTACGCTGTGACTAGAAAATATCGAAGTATCTATTCCACCTAGTTCCATAGTCTTTTTTATCCAACGGCTTATAGATTGCGAGGACGCGGCATGGAAAGGTCTCTTAGTTGTAATTATTAGACGTTGTTCAGTATTGCGAACAGAAGCTGTTTTCTTTAGATAAAATATTATTGTGTTTGCGACACATAACTCTGGTCTATCCTTGAAAAAAGGAAAAACTAATATTGGGTTAGGCTTATTTTGACGGGATGATTTTATATTTTCCGAAATTTTAATATCAAGCCTTCCCTCCCTTTCTATGATATTTTTAATATTAATTACTGATAAAGTCTGTACCCTTTGTCCCGTTGTTAGTGCCATTAAAGTAACCAATTTATAAGTAAGATCTTCTATTCCTAAGCTTTCTAAGGGATACCAATTTGATAGGAGGCCCAATAAAGGAGCTGGATCCCAAGTAATATTGTATTTTGGTTGAGGTGGTCGAACCTTAGACACTCCTTTTAAATACCTGTTTATTGTTAAATTATGGTTTTCTGGCGGACTAACAATTAAATTAAGTGCAGACCTATAAGAGTTAATTACCGAATAAGAGTTGCCGTCCTGTAAAATTTTCTCTAAAAATTCTAAATAGGCGTTTAAATTAAACTCATATGGGGTTATATTTCTTTCTTGACAAAATGTCCAGTACTTCTTATAACACGCCGTGTATTGTTTAATTGTTCCTTCTGTGATGGAAACCATTAGGGTTGAGATAGTTGATGGTGGTATGCCTTTTTTCAAAAACGATGACCAGATAACCTCCCTGCCACCAGGGAAATTTTCTTGTACAGCGGGTGGACCTGTCTGAAAGGAGATAATAGTAAATACTTCTCCGGCTTGAAAACAATAGGTTCGTCAGTTGATAGTCTTTTATACATCGGAAACCAAGGTTGGGATGGCCAGTGAGGAACAATTACTATACCCACAGCCTTTTCCTGTATTATTTTTTCTAGTACTTCCGTGATAATCGCAAAAGGGGGAAAGGCGTAGAAATAATAATATTTCCATTCTATTGTAAAGGCATCTATAGATAAAGAGCCTGGGTCAGGGAACCAAGAAATATATTTATCACATTTTTTATTAATGCGGCTTGCAAATAGGTCTATCTCCGGTCTGTTAAATATTTCAATAATTATTTCGTAGGCTTTATTGCTGATCTCATACTCACTATCTATGGATGTGATTCGCGATTCCTCGTCCGCTTCTTTATTGGAAGTTGATGGTATATAACTGGCGAATACAAGTATGTTATTGACCTCACAGTACACGGAAAGAAATTTTGGATACTATTATTCCAGTAAGGTAGTATTACAATCAAATTTTTGATCAATATAGCGCCAATCCAAATTTAGATTAATATCGATAAATGATTCGATTGATTGATTTGTCAAGCTAAAATTAATCAAACCATGATAAGTAGCAGTAAACGAATTGCATTAAATAACAACAAAAATTTGATTAATATTAGCAAAAATAAAATTTAATTTGCCTACAATATTCTTGAATATAATTTATATCTTCTTAAATTTAGCTAGGTGTTAAATTGTATTAAGCAATTTTTAGATCAGTTTAAGTTAATTGTAGATAATATTTGCTAAATATATGATTGATTATAGAGAAAAAAATTACTAACGGTAGCAAATTTACGAATAATTTGGATTGAATTCATCAAATAATTATATTACTTTTTGCAATAATTTGATGTAATATATCTAAATTTTAAGTAATAAATGAATCGGATTTATCTAAATTTCGAATGTTTTAATCTAATAATTAAGTTCAACTTTTCTAATCTTTTGATTATTTGTATTCAATATTTGATTGCTGGCTGTAATATTGATTTTCATTATTAGCCGTGGTGATGGTGGGGAAATATTACCAAAAAAAAACGAAGTTTCCGTTTAATTAATATTTATTTGGAATAATAATTGTACAAATCTGAAGTAAAATGAAATGAAAACTAAATTATTATATTCTAGTTACTAGTAATAACCTAAATAACTACTCAAAAGGCAGTATAATATACAATTTACCTAGTAGTTTGTAGATAAGGAAATGATAAGTCTTAATATGAAAGCAAATTAATCTAAAATTGAGACAGCAGATAAGAACCAAATTAAGGGTTAGATTCTTTGCATATAGAAATTCCCGCCGACTGTCGGATATACTGAATTTCCACTTCCTTGACTTATCTTTAGAATGCAATAGTTTAAATACCAAAATGTCCCGTGCTGCTAAAATAAAAAAAAATTGTTGTTATATAACTGGGACCTTTATAGCATATTTTTGGAATCAAATTGATTCTATTAATTTAACTTTGTCACGTTTGCAAACCAAATAGAATATGTAGTATGTAGTATTATATCCATATTATGAAAAAAAAAGTCGAAAGAGTTGTTTGTTGCTTTACTTACCAATGTTTAGGTCTTCATTGTCTAGACGTTTTAATAATTCCAAACTTTGTTTGTCCTTGATTTTACTTTTGAAGTGTGGAACAATCTTAATCACGAAATCTTCCCACTTTTCATGGAGTTTGTTAATTTTTCCCGGAAATTGCAAATCAAAATCAATATCAATCTGTAACAAAACAATTTTATATAATAATGATAAATTCAATAAAAAAGGATTTTTTTGTCGATACAATTATTATTTATTCACTGGTATTATTTGGAGTTTCAAACAAAAAAGGAAAATGCTTACCAGTCTCTGACCATTTTCTTCCCTGTAGGCTGGCCATTCACCCAACTGGGAGGTTATATTATTTTAATCGCAATTGATACATTCCGCCTTTCTTTCGTTGCTTGTCACTTTCCACTTTTCTTCAACTACAGACCATCCATCAGGGTTCAGAATGATGATATAGCCAAGTTTTATCTTCTGATGGAGCTGACGTAACTACTGCAAAATGTTATAAATAAAATGTTTTGTTTTTATTCAAAGTTAGGAACGTATTAGAGCGTGCCAAAAGGAAGCAATTTATTAAAATATTAAGCTAGTAACAAAACTGTATAACCAACATAAACTCGAATTATTATGCTTTAATTTTTAATATCAATACAATGACTGGGAGCCAAGTCACTATAACTTGATACAAGGCAGCAGCTATTAAAAAAAAAGAAAATATTTAATTTGGATGGTTACTTTAGGACTAGTTAATGTCTTGACAAAATCCTCAAGTTAGATCTTTGGAATTGGTCGCCATCTTGAATCCGCCATTTTGAATTTTTCAAAACCAATATTATCTTTCAATATAAGATCATCAATAACCCCAAAATACCAAATTTCACCCAAATCGTAAGGAAATTAACTTTGGCTGCCATCTTGGATCCGCCTGACGGCTCGCTAGTCATTTCCTTCAATCGCCAGTAAAAACTGTTTTACCTGGCTAATAATGTAAAATACTATAAAGCGTTGAATATTTAACGCTTCCGAACTCCTATAAGAAGTTTTCACTTCAATAAGATCAACAAAAGTTAGGTATGTATTTACTTCAACAAACTGTACGTAGTGTAGTATTAATAATTGCATCCTTTTTGCACTACTCATTAGTGTCTACATGAAAAAATTGTTTATTTTGTACCTACCTAGAAAAACTACCAGGAATCAAACAAAGGCAACGCTCAAAACAGAATGGGATCAGCTATTGGTATATTCTCACCCAACCAAAAACTAGATTTGTTTCTTCCTCCGGCGCGCACAACGTGAGACACGTTCACAACTCACCACCCGCCCCCGCGCCCGTTAAAATTGATAAGTAAAGTATGAAAAGTATGCGACCTGACGAAGACGAAGGGTCTGGAGATACTAAATGATAAACATTTCCAAATTCACGCACACAAATAGCCAAAACCGTTAAAAAAAATGATTTGCTTAATTTAATCCTTATATTCCAGATTTTGTCAAAATAAATGCTTGATTCTAGATCTTTATTGATTTAGTCAAATGTTTGATAATCGTAGCAAAAATTGGATAGATTGTATATTTGATTGTTTTCAGTAGACGGTTTATTTATTTTTTCTCGTCTTTTTCTAAATTTCGGTAAATTGTACGAATAACTTAATCTATAGACAGGAATACATTTATCCAAATATAATAGAAATTAAGCATTCATTTTATTGATCCCATTAAAACTATAGATCAAAACTACATTAATATATTAATCTGTGTGTTGTGTTAAAACTTCAAATATTTCAAATTAATATACCTAGCTACCTAGAGGTATTTACTGCTAATGCCCCCAGAACTTTCTGCCATGCAATTCATTCCTAAATGATTTTATTTGAAAATGTATGCAATAGTGAAACATGTAAAAAAATTCATTATGATGCTTGTTGAGATTATAGTAATTATGGAACTTATCGTACCAGGACCAAGAATCTTAATTTCTCAAATTGGATCTGATTGTTAAATCGGATATTATTGTTTGATAAAACTTTAATCCAATAATTGAGCTAAAATCATATAATCTAAGAGTCAATTTGAGTAAATTTCTTGCGAAAATTAAGCAGCGGAGGTACATCAATCCAATCTTTAATGTTTGATTGGTTTAAGAAAAGCGTTTTCTGTAGTTAATCTAAATTTTGGTGTACCTATCAAAAAATGGATGTGATTTAGCAGTTTTAGCGCAAAAACAAGAAAATTGGATCTACTGACATTAGTTTGAATTAAATGTTATTAATCATAAACGAAATTAACAGATTAATCCTAAAACACTAAGATTTGTCAGTTTTTTTCTTGTTTTATTCTATTTTAGATTGAACTAATTTATTTGGCATAGATTAAGGAATTTCTTATTCCAATAAGTCGATTTGATTCACCTTATCAAAGCATTTCTTTCCGTGTACTGCCACAATTGTTTTACCGCTTCATTTAGATGTTTATATTTGACGCTTCCACCCCTATTTATACAGGAAATTGCTGATTTGTTATCAATTCTTAATAGTATTCTTGTATTATTTATATTTTTAGTAAAGGATCTTAATGCATAACTTGCAGCTTTAATTTCTAGAAAATTTATATGCATAACCTTCTCCTGGTCATCCCAAAAACCTCGAGTTCTTACTCCATTACAGAACGCACCCCACCCGCTAGTTGACGCATCAGAGAAAATTTCTAAGGTGAAATCTGAAGGTTTAATATTGCGACCATTTCCAAGGTTATGTTCCCACCAAGACAATTCTTTATACAGTGATCTAGGAATTAACATTTTACGGTTATAGTTATTATAGTTTTTCCTCAATTGATTATATTTTACATTTTCAAAATTTTTAATATGCGTAAATCCAAATTTTGTGGCCGGACAGGCAGCCACTAGTTTACCAATCAATTTGGCAAAATCACGGATACTACATTTTTTATTAGAAATAAGGTTTTTTAATAATTTTTTAATTTTTATAATTTTTTCTTCGGGTAACTTTATTTTCATATCTATTGTATTATATAAAAAACCTAAGAACCGAATGGACTGTTGGGGCACTAAAATGCTTTTTTCCCAATTTATAATAAAACCTAATTCTGATAATAATTCTACCACACTTTTAGTATGTTTTTGACACTCTTCTTTGGTGGGAGCCATTACTAAAATGTCATCTAGGTAGATGACACAAATAATATTCAAAAGTCGGAGCTTTGTTGCAACTGGTTTAAGCAATTTTGTGAATATATAGGGTGCCACATTTAAACCAAAGGGCAAACAGTTAAATTGAAATAATGTATTTTCAAATCTAAATCTTAAAAATTTTTTGTATATTGAACTGACTGGAATAAGGAAGTAGGCATCTTTAAGGTCTATGTTGGATAAGTAGAAATTCTGATTTAGTAATTTCAAGACTGTTCTATAGTCTTCCATTTTAAAATGTGATACTTCTATAAATTTATTAAGTTTTCTCAAGTTAAGTATAAAGCGATATTTGCCATTCGGTTTTTTAACCAAAAAGTATGAGGATATGTATTGGTTTTTTGATGGCTTACATTTACTTACAGCTCCAATTTTTTTGCAATTCACCTAAGGCCGTTTTATACAAATTTAATTGTCCAGGAGGTATGGAAACCCTAGGTTCTCCTGATTGAAAAGGCCTTTGTTTAAAATTTAGTTCAATTCCCTTTACCCACTGTAAAACCGCCTGGTTTTTGGTAATGTTTTCCCAATTTGAAATAAACCTATTTAATATACCAGTATATGCATCTACCTGAGGTGTTGGGGATATCAGTATTTCCGGCGATAGTGTTGCCTGTTCATCTCTGGTTTCTTGTACCTGTATGGGTCTCTGTACGATTCCGCTTCCCCCCTCCTTTTCTTGAATTTTACTTTGGTTGGGGCACGCTGGTAGTTTAAAGACGCCTTACTATATTGTAAACCTGACGTACCAGGTTCTGAAATTGCCAATGGCTTGGAACTTTTTCTTTTCAGATGTAAGCTAGCTTTTCTAAAATCCTGGTTGGTTTTGAAGACCTCAGCAAATTTTTTGTTAAAAAGAAATTCATCAATCTCCAATCCCTCTGCGGCTTTTTTGCAATCCTGGTTTAAATGAGAAAATAACTTAAATCTTCTGTGTACAGATAATGCATGATGAACATTGGTGAATAACTGAGAAGCCTCTGCTAATATCTTTGTATTTCCAACCTGATTTTCTCCTGGTAGCATTCGGTCAAGAACGGTAGCGACAGCTGTCAACCCCTGACCTAATTGCTTCTGTAACGCTGCTATAAATTTATCGTGTTTTAAAGAACTGTAAACATGGAATGATTTCACTGTTTATCTGGGGTGGTAGAAGGGATTTACAATTTACCGGAATCTTGTATTTTTCCATAATTTCATTCCTTTCTGACGTCTGTAAGCCTTTGCGCAAATATATATCCCAACGAACAACCAGTTCTTCATTTATGGGGTCTCCCATTTCTGTATTATCAGTCGGCTTTGCTCCTAAAGAGAGCTCTATATTATCATTAGCAGTGGGTATTTCTCCACTGGTTTCATTTAGTTCTTGTTCTTGTTCCTGTTCATTGTCTCTTTTCTCCGAGTCGGAACTTGAGCTTTCAGAATCTAAAAAAAAATGTAATCTCTCACCAATTGCCTTTTTCTTCGTCTTATTGAACAGTTTATTTTAACTTTTGGCATATACTATTTGGATCAACACTTGTTGTCCAAATTATTTAAGGTTGTAACGCATGTTACCTAATTCCTTCTACCTTAATTTTTAATTCTTATTATTTTATCTGGAGCAACGCCTGTTGTCCGAACTATTAATATGTGTAACGCTTGTTACATAGTTCATTTTAATTCTTTGTCTAAAAAAAAAAATCTTACCTGACTCACTAGAATCAGATCTATGTCTTCTTAAACTTCGCATTTCGTCACAAAGTCTTTTTAAATTTTCCTCCAATTTTCTGATCCTATTTTTTCTTTTTGGCATTTTTCTAGCACTCACTAACAATTTTTAATCGATCTTCGCCTGACAAGCACGAAAAACAGAATGAGGAACCGGTATGCGATGATAAGGAGCCGGTATGCGATGAGAGGCCTGGCCAAGGGAGTAGAAATAATGTTTTGATTCTTTAAAATTCGTGCTGATAAGCGCTAAAGCAGAAACTACACGTTGTAATTGTATAGAGGACAAGTGAAGGAAAATTAATATTTTACCTATACAGGTACGATGCGCAGTAATGTACGCAACCGCTACCGCCAGCCAGGTGACCCGTATGACGTCCGGGAGAGTGAGAGAGATAGCATCTAAAAACTGGTCTACCTGATATTCTTGTTTTCTTGACGTTGCTAGCTCTCGTACTATTTTAACATTTTATCATCACAAGAAATTCCTTAACTACTTGATATCATATTGTATGTTTATGTAAAATATAGAAAGGGGTGATAAAAATAAGTCGTTTGATACAAACATGCACTAGTAAAATGTTAATAGTAAGATGGGGCGTTAAAGTTGACAAAATATTTTTGAAAATTCGTAATATTTAGAAAACAACTAAATGTATTGGTCTCAAAATTGGTACACTATGGTTTTTAATGGTAATAAGCATGATATTGCCTTAATTTTTAATAATACTTCTAGATGGCGCTGGTTACACAGTTAAAATTTGATAGATCAGCGGTATTTTTTTTTCCCCTGTATAATGTGCATTTTATTACAAAATAATAAAAACTGCATCATTTTGAAACAAAAAAGGTATACTTGTTCAATTCCCATATTTTAAGTCGTTTTCAAGATATTGCTATTTTAATATTGCAGTGCATATATCATTACACTGCAACTTAATTACTAGAATATTTTAAAGAGGGCTGTGACTATTAAAAGAACTGTCATTAATTTACTAGTTAAAAGCGAAAAGTTGTCATTACTGTGTTTTTAACTTCTGAACTAAAAATACGGCTTTCATTAAAAATGCCTAGAGGCAATGAATTTACAAATAATGAACTAAGGGATATGATTTGTGTTTATGCACAAGTAAATTATAATGCATGTGCTGCAGTTAGACGATACGTGCAGTTATATCCAAACCGAATTGTACCCAGTCGTAAAAAATTTCAAAGATTGTACTCCAATTTAGGTGAAAGCGGCTCTTTTCGTAAGAAAAATTCTGGTGGTCGACCTAAAATAATTACAGCTGATATGGAAGATGAAATTTTAACAAGAATTATAGAAAATCCTGAATTGAGTACTCGGCGCTTGCAGGCAGCTACTGGTGTAAGTAAATCAAGTGTGTCGAGAATTTTACATACAGAAAAATTGTACCCATATCATTTCACGCCTGTACAAAATTTATTACCCAATGACTTACCAAGGAGACTACAATTTTGTCAATCAATGCTCGGTAAGATCAATCAAGATCCAATATTTTTAAAAAAGGTACTGTTTACGGACGAGGCTACATTCACACGCAGAGGAGTATTTAATTGGAGAAATAACCACTATTACGATTTTGCTAAACCTCATCAATACAAAGAAACTCATTTTCAGCATGAGTTTTCAATCAACATCTGGTGTGGAATCATTGGCGATAATTTCATTGGTCCATTTGAACTCCCTAACAGATTAAATGTGGTAAATTATTTAGAATTTTTGCAAAATGATTTAGGCATTTTACTTGATGAAGTTCCTTTAATTGTAAGGCAGGATATGTGGTTTATGCAGGACGGTGCTCCCCCACATTATCCACTTATAGTCCGGGAGCATTTAAATAACAATTTTCCGCATCGTTGGATTGGACGGGGCAGTGAGTTTCCTTGGCCGCCTCGTTCCCCAGAATTTAATCCTTTGGACTATTATGTATGGGGATATCTAAAATCGTTAGGCTACAATAGTGAAATTCATATCCAAAACGAACTATTAGCAAAAATTCATGAAGCCGCAAATACTTTAAAAAATGGCAACGCGATGTTTTTTAAAGTAAGACAACATTTACAAAAAAGTTTACGAAAATGTATTGAAGTAAACGGTGGTCACTTTCAACATTTAATGAAATAAATGTAATTAATTATTGTTTTTTTTCTTTTCTTTTTCCAATTAAATTGTATTCTTTGAACAACCAATGTTTTATTTAGGTAATAATTTTTAAATGCCGGCGTGGCAAGCAGTATTAAAATAGCAATATCTTGAAAACGACTTAAAATATGGGAATTGAACAAGTATACCTTTTTTGTTTCAAAATGATGCAGTTTTTATTATTTTGTAATAAAATGCACATTATACAGGGGGAAAAAAAATACCGCTGATCTATCAAATTTTAACTGTGTAACCAGCGCCATCTAGAAGTATTATTAAAAATTAAGGCAATATCATGCTTATTACCATTAAAAACGATAGTGTACCAATTTTGAGACCAATACATTTAGTTGTTTTCTAAATATTACGAATTTTCAAAAATATTTTGTCAACTTTAACGCCCCATATCTCGCTTACTATTAACATTTTACTAGTGCATGTTTGTATCAAACGACTTATTTTTATCACCCCTTTCTACAGTTCTTATATTGTCCATTAGTTATGGGACACCCTGTATAAGTGACAGTGACAGTAAAAAATTAAATAAACTCACGCATTGTCAAGATAAAAAACTTTTTACCTTTCTCGAACTGTTACTTAGGTAATTCAAGAGAGAAGAAACTCTCACTATTTTTCAATGTACCTACCGAGATTTTGTGATGTTTATACAATAAAGAATGTTGAGTTGTCCATAATCGCTTCATTCAAGAAGACCTCCTAATTTTTAATCCATCAAACAAACCAGCACCTTAAGCAGTGACACTTTGTATCAAACGATTTTACAACAAATATGCTAAAATTGTTCAATATGCTTAGCATAATATTTGTCGTTTTATATTTTATTTTTAGAACAGTTGAACAATGTAAATTTTTTATGTATATTAATAGGGTTTCCTAATTAATAAAGTTATCTATCACTTACATTATAATCAGCTCATCACTGTCATCCATACAATTCATTTTGAGATACCCTGTGTAATGATGTATTATTATTTACAGGCACTCCTGTTAAATGGAACCATATGAAGCCTCTGCTCCTGCCTGGAGGTCACTCAGACAAAAAATTATTCAAATGTGAAGTTTGTTTGAAGTCATTTACAAGAAAGGATCGCTTAAAGGTGCATGTACGCTGTCACACGGGTGAAAAACCATTCCACTGCGAAATTTGTTCGAAACCATTTAGTGAAAAACCTTATTTAAAGCAACATATGTTCTCTCACACGGGTGGAAAACCATTCCGATGTGAAATGTGTTCAAAATCATTTAGTCACAAAAGTAATTTAAATAGACACAAGATATATCATTCAGGGGAACAACCATTCCACTGTGAAATGTGTTCAAAATCTTTTAGTCGAAAAGGTCGATTAAAGGAGCATATGATTTATCACACAGATGAAAAATCATTCAAATGTGAAGTTTGCTCGAAATCATTTACATCAAACAATGGATTGAAGGTGCATAGATACAGTCACACAGGCGAAAAACCATTCCAATGTGAAATTTGTTCAAAAGTGTTTGGTCGAAAATGTATTTTGAAAAAACATATGCTTTGTCACTCAGACGGCAAATCATACAAATGTGTTAGCTTAAAAACTTCCAAACAGCACCATGAATAAACATGTGTACTTACATTGATGAAAAATGTTGAATTTGTTTAAAAACGTTACTTGTCTATAAGTGATAATTTTCTGAAACTGTCCGAACACCCCGACCAAATTTATTCCTCTTCCAAAAATACGTTGATTGAAGCAAAAAATTTTAGAACATTATAATTTAATAATATAGGCTTGTGGAATCATTTTTATATTAGACGTTTGACATCCCACTAAGCAAAAAAACATCGCAGTTTCGTTACTGATACGTTAAAAGTTACGTTGTTACGTTATTCAAAAAAGATTTGTTACGGCCTTTTCTTGTTCATAGTTACGTAAAATGTCCGCAAACATGACAAAATCCCAGTTACGTTTACAAATAAAAGTTTTTGTTACAAAACTATAACATATTATTTCCGTTCTTGGAATGTTCCAGTTACCTCATAATCTTAACGTTACGATTATGTGACTAAAGTTACGTTTTCGTTTCGAAGCTATAACATATTAGTTTCGTTTTTGAGATGTTCTTTTTAGTGCAGAATGACTAAAACGTTACATTCATGTAACGCTTCTAAATCGAAACTAAAGCGGACCTATTTTTAGTGGAAAATCGGTCCAAGAAAATAATTATACTTTCTCTTGCAAAAAGTTCATTGATAGTTCATACCGACAGAAATATAACGGTCTTTGTAGCAACAGTTTTTTCTATTGATAAGAATTCCTATTGAACTTTTGATGAAAAAGTATAATTATTTTTATTTGGTCGATTTCCCACTAAAAATACAGTTATTATATATTCATGACTATTGATCAGTAATTATGTAGAACTGAACATGAAAGGAAGATGAAGGAAAGCACACTTCAACTATTTACACTATATTACACTTTGTACAATATTTACACTTATTACTTCAAAGATACCACTTAGGTAGAGCTTTAGTTTTAGGTACAAAACCATAAACTTGGAATTATAATAATATTTAACAGATACGAATTTATTTATTAGAAGTATTCAACTGGATTTCACTTGACATAACTCGGGCCCTTGGCGCCTTCTTCTCAATCAAGAAAATGACCAGTGACAAATGATAGTTTAAGGCAACGTAGCCACATTTAAATGTAAATTATATAAAAACACCCTGTAAATGCCTTTTTAAAAATTGGTTTATTAACTAAGACAACTTATCAAATCGGATACAAGTTCTAAACTGATTAATTTACATGAGAATTAATTTAATGAAGAAATATGAAAAAGAACAACTCAGCAATTTATTATTATACAACTATAAACTATAAATGATGACTATGCTAAATAAGGTTCTACACCTAGGACATAGGCGTAGGTGACACCTCCCCCTTCAGAATTGTCACATGACGGAACCCGTCCATGTAATTATTTAGGTTGGCAACATTGCCAACTGGCTTTTGTGACGAGTGTCAATTCAGAAAATAAAAGAGTTTTCCTCATGCCGTTGACTGAACAACAAGTCTTTCATTTAATACCTTCTCCCTAAAATGTAAAGTTAATGTTGAGAACATAAAGTAATATGGCGCAGTCAAATAAAAGAACCAAATAGAAGCTCTCAATGCCGTGAAGAAGCTGAACTGAAAAACAAGAAAAAACTATTGTATATTTCGTCGATGATTTAAGATTTCGTTTTCCAAAGATGGACCGTGGAATTTCGCCCATGTGCATGAACGGTGGAAACTTGAATCAGACATGGAGATTCTGGAAACAGAAGTTTACTATGTACCTGAAAGCAACTGAAATCATCAAAAAGGACGATTCAACAAAATGCGCTCAACTATTAACGCTCATCGGAGATGAAGGTATCAGAATTTATAATACTTTTACATTTACCAATGGACAAACTGAAACATTCGAGGTATTATTGAAAAAATTTGATGACCATTTTAACCCCAAAGCGAATTTGACTTTTGAGAGATATAAATTTTTGACATGTCGTCAAAAAGAGGGCCAAACAATTGAACAATTCATCACAGAACTCAAGAATTTATCCCTATCATGTGAGCTTGAGGAACTGAGGGAGTCTTTGGTCAGAGATCTGTTAGTTTGTGGTTTGAAATCTGACCAGTTAAGAGCACAGCTGTTTGACAAAGACTGTAAGACGTTAGAAGATGCTGTTAATTTTTGTATTAACAGTGAATCGACAAAAGAACAAAACCGTCAAATATCAAATGGTAATGGTGACAACTATGGCAGACAGATTAACGTAGTCCACTCAAAGTTACGCAACAACAATCCAGCAAAGGCAAGCCCATCACACAGCAACTGGACACCAAATCCAAACAATCCGGGATGTAAGAAATGTGGAAGAATTCATCCACCTCGGAGATGTCCAGCTTATCAAGTTAAGTGTTTTCATTGTAAGGGATTAAATCATTTCACAAAATTTTGTCGAAAGTATCCTAATTCTAATCATAATTTTAATTATAGATCTTTGTTAAGGAATGAACAACACAAAAACAATAAACACAAACAAATACATACACTTGAACACAATACACAAGAAAGTGATAACAATGATACTGTTAAGAAATTTGTATTTTTAGATGCCGTAGAGCAAAGGATAGCTATACAACCACAGTCTGGGACAATCGGGACTGTGTCTGAGGATTCCTGGGTCGAGAACATTGAGATCGATGACACCAACAACATAGCATTTAAACTGGATACAGGAGCAATGGCAAATGTTATCCCTATTAAGGTATTAAAACAAATAAAATTTAATATGTCAAAATTGCAAAAAACAAATGTTCAACTTAGTTCATATACAAAGCATTCCTTACCAGTACTGGGCCAGCTATATTTAAAGTGTAAAATCAATAAAAAGACTAGAAATTTGTTGTTTTATGCTGTAGAAATGGAATGTATTCCAATTTTAGGTCTAAAAGGTTGTTTAGAGCTTGAGCTAATAAAAAAAATACAGGCAATCGATAATAACTTTCAAAGTGATTCAAAGTTAAATAAAATTTTAAATAAGTATGAAAATATTTTCAAAGGTACAGGCTGTTTAGAGAAAGAGTATCATATAGAACTCAAACAAGACGCTGTACCATCGATTTGCACTGCTAGAAGGGTACCATTAGGCATAGAAGAAAAGCTAAAATATTCTTTAAATCAATTAGAGAAAAATAAAATTATAAAACGAGTAACGGGTAGCACGGATTGGCTTCACCCCATAGTAATAGTTAAAAAACCTGATGGCAATTTAAGAATTTGCATGGACCCTTTTAAGCTAAATATGTCTATAAAGAAACCTACTTTTCATTTACCAACCTGGGAAGAAATAAGTTCAAAGTTACATGGATCAAAATTCTTTAGTACTTTAGATGCAACCCAAGGTTTTTTGCAAGTCAAATTAGATAAGGAAAGCCAAAAACTATGTACTTTTGCTACACCTTTCGGTAGATATTCTTTTTGTCGTCTACCATATGGTCTTTCATGTTCTTCTGAGGTTTATCAGGAAAGAATGTATGAAATCTTCGGAAACATAGAAGGATGTGCAATTTTCATAGATGATTTGATAATATTCAGTGAGAGTATTTCATCTCACAATTCAATTTTAGAGAAAGTCCTTGAGACTGCCAAAAAACATAATATTCGTTTCAATAAAGAAAAGTGTAAATTTTTATGCAAAAAAATAACATATATGGGACATCAAATAAGTGAACAAGGCATAGAGGTGGACAAATCTAAACTTCAAGCTATTAATGACATGCCTAGTCCTAAAAATGTAAAAGACTTACAACGTTTCTTGGGCATGGTCACATATATTGCAAGCTTTGTTGAAAATCTTTCAGAAAGAACTTCGATTCTGCGTTCTTTATTAAGAAAAGATTCTATTTTTCAATGGTTACCACAACATGAAACAGCATTTCAAAATTTGAAACTACTTTTAGTCGAAACTCCGTGTTTGAAATTTTTCGACATAAATCAAATGACAACCATTTCAGTTGATTCTTCTCAGAATGGAATGGCAGCTGTTCTCATGCAAAATGGCCGACCTTGTGCTCATGCAAGTCGAGCTTTGACTGAAACACAGTCACGTTATTCTCAAATAGAAAAAGAACTTTTGGCTTGTTGGTTTGGAGCCACTCGTTTTTATCAATATGTTTTTGGGAAAAAGTTTATAATAGAGACTGATCATAAACCTTTAATTTCTATAATTAAGAAACCATTAAATCTTTGTCCACCAAGACTTCAAAGAATGCTAATGCAATTAAGAAAGTATGATTTTGATTTGATATATAAACCTGGAAAAACATTAATCATAGCTGATACTTTAAGTCGTGCTTACAACTCACAAAGCAGTTTCAATGAAAATATAGATTTTGACATTGAATCTGAGATTTGTGCTGTTGAACTTTCTTTAAATATTACAGAAAACAAAAAGCAACAAATTCAAAAATTAACAAGTGAGGATCTTGAACTAAAAACTTTAAGAAGTGTCTTAGAAAATGGCTGGCCCACGAGCATAAAATACTGTCCAGAAATTATCAAATTCTATTTTAAGTTCAAAGAAGAATTATCTTGCATAGAAGATTTGATCTTTAAAGGTCAAAAACTTCTAGTTCCCAAGGCTTTGAGGCATGAAATCCTACAAAAGCTTCACTATGAACATTTGGGTTATAAAAAAACATTGGATAAAGCTAATTTATCATTTTACTGGCCAGGAATGCGAAAGCAAATTGAGGACATCATAACATCATGTAACACTTGTCAAACTCATCAGAGATCTCAGTGTTCGGAGCCCTTGATGACTCATGACATTCCCAGACTACCCTGGCAAAAGGTGGCTGCAGATCTTTTTCAATTTCAGTCACAAAATTACCTTTTAATTGTTGATTACTATTCCAAATTTGTAGAGGTCATTAACTTAACTAAAGATTTAACTTCTCAAAATTTAATTAACAAATTTAAAATCGTTTTTGCTCGTTTTGGTATCCCAAAAATTTTGATGACCGATAATGGTTCAAATTTTGGTAGTTTAGAATTTAAAAATTTTTCCAAAGAATGGGAGTTTCAGCACATAACTTCTTCTCCTTTGTATCCTCAATCAAATGGTCAGGTTGAAAGAACTGTACAATCTATTAAGAATCTTTTAAAAAAATGCTTTATGGACAAAAAAGATCCATATTTAGCTCTTTTAAATTTTAGAAACTCACCTTTGGATGGAAGGAACTCTCCTGCAAACGCATTAATGAATAGAAACTTAAGAACTGTTATACCTGAGATAAATAGCAAGTTTTCAAAAAATTTTGATAAGAAAAAATTTAATTCTCATATTTCTAGAACTCAAAGTAACCAGAAAAGACATTATGATAAAAATAAAAAATTTTTACCACCTTTAAGAGTTAATTCTTTTGTGAAGGTTCAAATAAAACCAAATGCATCATGGCAAAATGGCCAAATTATAAAAAAATTGCCTTTTCGTTCATATATAATTAAATTAGACAATGGCTCTACTCTCAGACGTAACAGAAAGTTCATCAGGGAGTTTTCCACATCTGAAACCTGGAGTAATTCTCAAACTTCACCTCAGACAGGGACTTTCCCTGATTTGTTTTTGGAGAACAATTTTCAATTTGCAAATAGAATGTTGAGGGTAGTAGAGAATGAGGATCATTCAGTGGAGAATGTAAGAGATTTATCTGTAAATAATAACAGGGAGCAGACTTCGTCATTGGAAGGGGAAAACTTTAATGACGACTCACTCCTGAGCTCTGTAAGCTGTAGTGAAAGATCGGACAATTTTGTCAGTGGCAATTCAAGCTTTTCGAGTTCCCCTGACAAAAACAACATTGTAAATAATTCTTTTGACAATTCGAAATTTGAAAGCTTTGTAAATAAAAAACTTTTAGAGGGTACTACTAACTCTGAAAATATTGACGATAACAATTTTGTTTCAAACTGGGAACTTCCTGGTACTTCTTTTGACATTGAGAAAACTTTTCAAAACTCTGAAAAAGGGGAGGAACATCCCACTACCAGTTTTAGTAAAACTAGATCGGGCAGGTTAATAAAAACTCCTGCAAAATTAGATCTTTAGCTTTAAAGATATTACAACTAAAAGCTTTCCTTAGATTGTTACTTTACATAAAGTAAAAATCATTTTTAGTTTTCATTGTCAATTTGACTATTAAAAAATTAAATAAAATTTTTATCTGGCTAATTAACAATAGTTAGTCAAAAACATTAAATAGGGCTGATAATTCACTACAGCATGTGTCAATTTGTTTGTAATATTATGTGTTTGTAATTTACGTGTTTGTTTGTAATTATATTTATATATGTGTTTTTTTTAATGTAACAAACAAACTGTGATAAAAGTATTTTAGCTTTGAAAAGGGGGATGTCACATGACGGAACCCGTCCATGTAATTATTTAGGTTGGCAACATTGCCAACTGGCTTTTGTGACGAGTGTCAATTCAGAAAATAAAAGAGTTTTCCTCATGCCGTTGACTGAACAACAAGTCTTTCATTTAATACCTTCTCCCTAAAATGTAAAGTTAATGTTGAGAACATAAAGTAATAAGAATGAAGCTTCTCCAGGAAGCTGAATATTTTCTTCCGTTGCTGTGGATTTCGGTGGTTTCCTTCTTGATTTCTGCTTCTTCTTAAATATGGTCCATGCAAGAGCTAATATTATTGCTATATACAGAGTCAAAGTCCAGATGCTTGGAATGTGAAAGTTGCTAGTTTCAGTAAACACTGGTGTTACTAGCTGGTTTGGAATGTCCTTAAATTTCAATGTTTTCAAGTCTATCTTCATTGGAGAGACATGTAACTGATTGAATTTCAATTCTAAGTTGTTAGTAATGAAAGGTTGCCCAAATGATTTTTGTTGAAAAACTAGTTCTTGGTTTTTGAAAAAATTTTACACTGTGAATTTTCTATTAAATATATCCCTTTCAGGATTTTGGCTTCTGTCTCTTGTTTACATTTAATAATTATCTTTTCTTCAATTGGAAATATTGCCAAAAATTGATTAATTTCCGGGATTATTTCAATATGGTTTTCTGTTATATCAATTTTTGTGTATTGACAATTTGTAGAGTTTCCTGAGATTAAAATATTTTCTTCACAATAATGATTATTGTTATCTTGCAAGTGATTAGGACATTGAAAAATGTTACTACGTATGCAAATGTCGTGTAAAGGCTTAATCATATTTTCTGATTTGAGTAAAAATTTTGTGTTTGATATTAATATAACATATTCTGATTCAACCCTCGTAGGGATAGGTAGCATATAAAAAAGATTAAATAAAATGTTATAGTCTATAGGTATTGATAAAAAATATTCTATTCTATTATTATCTAACTTACAAACTACGTCTATGATTGCTTCAAAATCTAGTATATTCTTATATTTTATTTCAAAAGGTAATTCTGTTTTGTAATGAAAATGCACTTTTTGCAATTCATCAAATAAGTCGTGAGATTTTATAATACTAGGATGTAGAGTTTTAAGTTTACAAAACGTTAGCGAATTTTCTACTGTTGTCATAGTATCTAATATTACGTTGAATGTGATTAAAAGTTCATTGAACAAATCCACTAAGTATATTATATTTTCTGCATTCCCTTGATAATTTAAAATATCCCATAACTCGTGTATTTTTGTTTTTAATAAATTTTCATTGTACTGGATGTCTCGAACTGTTTTATTGAAATTTTCTATAACTTGGTGACTAACGGAATATTGCATACTTATTTGATTTTGTAAATTTCCTTGATTTTCTTTCAAATGATCTAAAATAGAATTAATTCTTTTCCCATCCTCATAATCTAAATTTCCTGTAATAGTTTTAACTATTGATCCAAGACCATTAATTAAACCTCTTTTTTGTCTATCTAATGTCGAATGAATATTAATATTATCAAATTTATCTTCTATACTAGACTTCGTGTACTCTATAATATTTACAATATTTTCTGTTAGATTCAGAAAAAAGGGCTTACTGGAAATATTACGTCTAACGTTAATATAATGTAAGTTAAGATTATTGTATTCTACTAGTAGTGGGTTTAAATCATAATAATGTACAAAGGTATGACTGGATTTTTGCAATTTGGCAGGTCCAAGATTGATAGGAAGAATTCCTAAATTTTGTGTAATGTCCTTTATTTCGACTGCGGTATTTCCGACTGCGACGAATCTGAAATAAATTTATAAGATTTCTTTTTAGGGCGCTTAATATTAGACAAATGTATATTTTCAGCAGTGTTTTTATGTCTTGTCATAATTTTAGCTGTATTACGCTCTGGGTTTATTGACTTTATTTGTTCACTTTGGTACTTATTTTTAGTTTTTCCTTGAATCTGCTTATTTCTAACAAAAATTTTTGTAGGAATATTTTCTGGCAATTTTTCTCGATTCTCGTTAGCTTTATTTACTATTTTCTCTTTGGATCTCTGTAATTTTTCGTTTATATCTGAATACAACAATTTCATTTTATCTTTGTGATTTTGAATGTAATTATTAGCTAATTGTTTATCTATTTCTAGATCAAAAGGTGATCTGTTATCAAAATGACCTGTTATGATTTCGTATGGCTTCAATTTTGTTACTGCGTGAATGCTGTTATTGTAAGCTAATATTGCATAATTAACTTTTTGTTCTATAGGTTGATTTTTAAAATCGTTTTGGTTATTTAAAAGTCTTATGTGTTTTATGATAGTGGAATGGCATCTTTCCGCAATTCCATTTGATTCTGGATGTTGCGAGCTTATGAAATGTATTTTAATTTTGTGTGTGTCTAATAATTCTCTTAGAACAGTATTTTTTAATTCAGTGCCATTGTCCGAAATAATTTGATCTGGAATACAATGGTGGCTGAAATATTTTATTAAATTATTTACAATTTCTATTCCTTGACTGGAGTTAATTTTATAAAGTTGACAATATTTTGAGAATGAGTCTACTATGGTAAGAAATTTAGCATTTTCTAATGTTATCGTGTCCAAATGTAAAATTTGGAAGGGTCTAGTAGCTGTTGGGGTAATATTGTAAATTGGTTTGATAGGTTTTCTATCATACTTTGTTAACTGACATAACTCACATTCGTTAATGTAATTTTGTATTGATGATCTTTGGTTAGGCCAATAATAAAGCATTTTAATTCGATTTTCTGTTTCGTCTAGTCCCCTATGGTTTGTTTTACCTTCATGGTAGTTTTGAATAACCTCCTTAATTTCATTTAACGGAACATCTATTAATTTTTTGGTACATTTGATTAATGATATTTGAGAGTTTTTAAAATATTTTTGAATAACAACACTGAATTTTTCGTATACGGGGTCTTCAAAATAAATGAAATATTTTACTTTAGGAACAACATATTCCTTGACAAAGTTAATAACGTCGTGTTCAAATTTATTTTCTGATAATTGTAATAGAAATCTTTGTTTGTTTTCAAAAATTTTGATAATTTTAGTTTTTGCTGGTTCAAATTTAACTACAGAAATTAATATTTGATTTTTTCCGATGTTTACTGCTGATTCCGAAATCGGTATACCTACAATAGGATTTTCTATATTTGTGTGAACAGTGATATTCTCGTCATCTTCAACGTTATGATCATCATCTGGTTCAACTATAAGTGATTCGGATTCTATATTAACATCGCTTTCAAGAGATTTATTGAAATCTTCCATGTATTCAAAAAATTGTTTAGAATTTCCTGGAATTTCTGTTCCAGTCTCGTTTATATTCAATTGAATTCGTGACAAACAGTCACTGTTAGTATTTAAAGCTCCTTATTTATATACTATATCGTAGTCATATTCTGCAAGTTTAAGACGCCATCTAACTAGTTTAGAATTGGGGTCTTTAAGGGAAAAAAGCCATTGCAGTGGCTTATGGTCAGTGACAATTGTAAATTTCCTTCCAAACAGATATGGACGGAAATATTTTACTGCCCAGACAATAGCAAGAAGCTCTTTTTCGATTACTGAATAATTGATTTCAGAATCGTTAAGAGTTCTACTTGCATAAGCAATAGGAAGGTCAGAACCTATTTTACCCTGGCTAAGAACAGCGCCTAGAGCATAGTTGCTGGCATCTGTAGTAAGATTGAAAGGTTTAGAGAAATCTGGGTACTGAAGAATTGGATCGTTAATTAATAAGTTTTTACACATCTCAAAACAATTTACATAATCCACGTCTTTGATATTTATAACTGCATGTTTCTTTAATCTCAAAGTTAGGGGTTTTGTTAATTTCGAAAAATCTTTAATAAATTTCCTATAATAACCTAATAATCCTAAGAATCCTTTCAATTGTTTAATATTTTTTGGTATTGGAAAATTTTTAATAGCTAATATTTTGTCAGGGTTGGGCTTAACACCTTCCGATGTGACAATATGCCCAAGGTAAGCGACTTCCTTTCTTAGAAATTCGCACTTATCAATTTGAAGTTTAAAATTTGATTCTCTTAAACGGTCAAAAACTTCTTTTAAGTTGTTTACGTGTTCTTGTAGGCTTGTGCTGAACACAATAATATCGTCAAGGTACACCAAACATTTTTCGTTTTGTATACCCCTAAAAATGTTGTCCATGACTCGTTGGAATGTTGAAGGACTATTCTTCATTCCAAAAGGCATGCGCAAAAACTCATATTTTCCGTGTTCTGTACTAAAAGCTGTTTTCGGAATATCTTCCTCAGCCATCTCGATCTGATGGAAGCCAGAGGCAAGATCTAATGTTGAAAAATATTGACAACGCCCTAGTTTATCTAGTATCGTTGTTATTTCCGGTAATGGATACCGATCACCAATGGTAATGGCGTTCAGTTTAGGAGCGTCTAAATGTAGCTCTGCACCAACGTTGCCAAGTGTAGTCCTAAACTGAAAGGGCGCCATCGAGTATCTCCGGTGGCGCTCGGCTTTCATGCGACGGTTCTAAAGCTTTTAACCTTCTATACGATATCATTAATGTGTGCAGAGATTAGTCCAGCGTAAGTGTGCTGGGCTCCTAACACAGAGGTACCAGGTTCGAGTCGTGTCCGAGTCAAGATATTTTTATTTTTATTTTCTTATTGTTTTTTTCAAAAATTGACTAAAAATACGAAGAATTTTTCGATTCGGATTAGGGTAGGGGGTAAGGTAGGGTGGTTTTGGTTAGGTTATTATTGAAAATTATTATAATAATCTGTCAATTACACAATTCAATTTTTCGATTCGGATTAGGGTAGGGGGTAAGGTAGGGTGGTTTTGGTTAGGTTATTATTGAAAATTATTATAATAATCTGTCAATTACACAATTCAATTTTTCGATTAGGGAAAATGTATCTATGCATTCGTGAGTTTTCCTTTTTGTATGATAATTCTGTATTGTAAACTCGAACAATTTTCAGTACGTTTTGCTAAACATAATTTTAAAAATGACAAATATTGATTTCTTAACACATTGCTTTTTAATCAACTGTGATAAATATCATTATTAAAATATTTTTACTTTCCAAAACACAAACGTTTTAGTTTAGGACTACACTTGGCAACGTTGGTGCAGAGCTACATTTAGACGATCCTGTTCAGTTTTCGGTAGTCGATAACTATCCGAAATTTTGGTTTTTGAGAAGAATCTCTTTTTTTGGGTACAATCCAAATATTACTTGACCAAGGCGAATTAGAATGTCGTATGATATTTTGGTCTAGAATATTTTGGATTTGGTTTTGTACTTCTTTTCGGTAAATTTCAGGATATCTGTATGACTTTGAATATATTGGTACTTCATTAGTAGTTTTAATATGATGTTTAATTTTGTTTGTAAAAGTTAATTGGTTTCCCTCAACATGAAAAATATCCGTATATTCCTTAACTAATTTCAATATAGTCTCAACTTCCTCAGAATTCATGTGTTCTGTTCTAACTTTAGAAATATCAAACTTAAATTTTTCAGTGAAAATTGTATTTAAATTAGAGTGTGAAATACGTTCATTTTCATTAAACGTTTCAGCTTCTATAAAACAATTTAAATTTACTTTAAAATAAGATTCTGTAGGGTTAAGAATTGTACAAATAGCCCTATTATTTTCAACTTTTGCTATGCATTCAGGAATTTCTAATTTCCCTATTTGTGTGTATGGGATGATAACATCACCATAAGCTACATTTTTTATATTCAGACTTATTATTTGTTCGCAACGTGGGTGCACTACTATGCAATTCATGCTCTCTTTCTTTATGCTGAAATAATTTAACTCAATCTGACTATTTGGTGTCACGAGAGAATTTTTTGTAAAATCAATAATAGCCTTTAATTTTTTTAAATTATCTAATCCTAACAAACAGTCAAAGTGTTTGTGGAATTTAAAAACACAATATTCTAAATTAAATTGTTTTTTGTAATTGAATATACTAGATGTAGGAATTTTCGTACAGAAGTTTTGTCTAGATGTGCCAAGTGCTGAAGTTACTTCAAATGGTTTTCTGATAAAAGATTTTTTAAAGTATTTTTCTGCAATTTCTGGTGTCACAAACGATCTTGTGCTCCCAGTATCGATTAAAACTTTCAAGTTATATTCTGGAAAAACTATGTACGGTAATTCACTTACTGAATCTGTTAAATTCAATAATTCTACCCTAGTTCTTGTGGTCCCGAGGCTGTTATCTCTAAAAAATCATCTTGTTCCTCACTAGAACATTGACTATCATCTAAATTGTGTAATTCTTCAGAAAAAAAATTCTTGTGTTGCCTCACAGAACTATTTTGATTCTGTGAGTGATATTGATTTTGTTGAGGCCTAAATGTATTTGCCGTGGATACACTCATAGGTGTTGGTCTTTGTAACCGATGATTTTGACCGGGTTTGAAGACATTAGTATTATTTTTGTTAAAATTTGTATTATTCTGTTCTGGTGAATTTCTTGACGTATTTGGTATATTTTGCAAATTAGTATTCAATGGTTGGTTTCTCTGTGTAAGATTTACAGGAGTACCTACCTTGATTATACTGATTTGATTTTGATTGTTGTGGATAATTTGAATTATTTTGATATTGATTCCTACTTTTATTTTGGTTATTTACGCCACTAAATCTATTTTTTGAATAATTATTTTGACTTAAGTATATTTGGAAATCATTTGTGAGAACACTTAAAGCTACATTTAAATTTTCCGGATTTTTGGTACGCATAAGTGTACCTAGAGGTTCTTTCAGTCCTCTTAATAAAACTCTAAGAGCTAAATTTCTAAAATAACTACCTAAAATTATTTGTTCATTACAATTAGAATGCGTCATTAAATGAGATATCTGTAAATTTAAAATATGTTGTATTTTATTATAAAATTCATAGGGAGATTCGTTACCCTGTTTTAAATCAGATAATTCTAAATTTAAAGTATAAATATCACGTTTATCTGCGTATGTGTTCACTAACGCATCTTTAAGGTTTTCCCATGTTCTTATATTGCATGAGGAAATATTTATGGCGGCTTCGCCTTTAATTTTAGCTAGAATACTCGACATCAGATATTCATTCTGAAAGTCTCCTACATCTGCTGCATTATAAAATTTATTAACTAATTTTTCTGATATTTCCAAAAATCTTGGAAGAAGTGCATTATCACCATAAAATTCTGGTATCATATCTAAGAATTCTTTCTTTAAAATTGGAACTTGTGGTGTAGCCATTTTGTTGGATAAAAAAAAAAGAAATAAGATGAAAAAAAAAATTTTATGAAAAGTTAGTTTTCTATAATTTTTTTTTTTTTTTGATAAAATTTGAGCTAGAACTTAATCAGAGTTTGAATCAGAATATCAAAGTTTTTAAAATCAATTAATAGTAAAATTTTCTTTATACGACATTAAGCAACAGTAAAATCATCAACGTCCTCTCCATGGGCTCAGAAGTACAGGAACACTCCAATTTCCACTTGGGTCTTCTGGGTTCTTGAACTAGGAGAATCTTCGAGTCAAGCTACTAAATTCACTCAACCAAGAGTTCAAACGTTATTCACTTGAAATAGTCAATAAATCGTTAACACGAACCGACTGTTATTTGCACTAACACTTCGTTTGACTATCCTACTGACTGCGCCAATTATATAAAAACACCCTGTAAATGCCTTTTTAAAAATTGGTTTATTAACTAAGACAACTTATCAAATCGGATACAAGTTCTAAACTGATTAATTTACATGAGAATTAATTTAATGAAGAAATATGAAAAAGAACAACTCAGCAATTTATTATTATACAACTATAAACTATGAATAATGACTATGCTAAATAAGGTTCTACACCTAGGACATAGGCGTAGGTGACATGTATATACTGCAAGTACAAAACTTACAGTGTTGGATATTGTATCCAACAACTATCTTCACATTTTATATTATGTCTGTATCAGAATAGCTTGGTGAATACATCAAGTAATGCAACTGTAACCATTTATTAGTCATGTGGAGGCGTTTATATCTTGTTAACTATTCATTGCTTCACTAGTATTGAATTCTTATCACTATCACCGCTCTAACCTAAACGCACCCCAATACAATACATGTTCCAAATACTTTCTAGGTAGTTATGGAATTGTTTCAAAATAATAAGACTGTAGATTGAAATAAAAAATATACTCTATTTTACTTGTATATAACTATGTACATATAAAAAGATTTATATGAAGCATCTACTGCACACCTCTGAAAAATAAATCAAATATTAGAATTTTAAAAATATTCATTGTAAACGTTTACTAATATTGTTCAAAAATATTTATATTTACCAATTCCTCTGCTGCAGCTCTGCTCGCTTGAGCCGTTGGTTGGCTTGTCGGATCCAATCCATGGTTATGATCTCATATTGTTTGTCACTCACAGTGTGGCAGTGTTGTATGTGTATCTAAGGATGAATATCAATGATTAAGTAAATATTAAATGTTAATTGTCCAATATAAGACCTTTATAAGTAGGGGTGAAAACAGGAGATTATTTCCCTATATTTAGGTAAACTAACGAATTTAGTACCTACTTACTTTACGATTCATATGTTCCTCTACTCTAAACACAGTTTTTAAAATGAACGAATGCAAATGCACAAAACAAACAATGATAATATTATATAATTATTCAGGATCAGGTTGATTTACAGGTTATGGCTGGCGGTGGCGGCACTTGATATTTGACGTCACCTGTCACGTATTTCGCAATGTTACGAATTCAAGGGCGCGTTCCGGGATTGCCCTAGTGATGAAAGTGAAATAAATAGTTGTTTTGTCAGGTTGAAAAACTTGTACAATATATTTAAAAAAAGATTAGACAAGACATAAACGTTACTTGAAAATTTTGGTGTATTTATAATATTTGTGGTTCAAACAAGTTAATACATCAACGAAACCGATACAATTAAAATCAACGTTTTTTAGATTATCAAGAATGTTACCTACGTTTGTGTAACATTTCATTTCTCTTTAACAAAGAAGTTGACCCAAAAACATGTCGGCGATGTAAACTTGAAACATTTTTTAGACCAACATGAATGTTACGTTTCTAACACGTTTTGTTGATTAACGTTAGAATCGTACGCTTACATTTAACATTCCAAAAACATAATCAATTTCAAAGTCACACAAAATCGTACCAGTTCGTACCAACATCTTGTAAGTTACTTGAAAATAACGTAACTCAACGTCACAAAGACGTTTATTGCTTAGTGGGATGCATGTATACAAAATGCATTTTTATTGTGCTTAGATGATAGAAATATGGCGATCTTGACCAAAAGGACCTTAGCAAGAAATATGTATTGAAAAAGAACGTTTAATCCATCATAAATTGTCCGTTTTTAATTGAAAATATTAATTCACCCACTAAAATTGTATTCCATACTTATCAAACATCTTGTATATGTGAATTTAAAATGCGTTTAAATTTTTAAATTAGAAGCAGGAATCAGTTATCAAAGTTTTAGATTACTTTGAAGAAAAAATAAAAGCCCTATTCCCAAATATTTGGTCCAAGGCTTGTCTTCAAAAACTGTTTTAAATAAACACTTGATATCTTAACAAGCATTCACATCATTAGCTCCAGAATCCCAATTTAGTGTAAGTATCAGAACTCCAAATTGTCTATAGTAATTTATATATTTCATAATTTTGTTGAAAACTTCATAGACTTGTTTGTACTTAATAGAAATACAGGTTACCCCAAACAACACAAGTACATCCCAGAATCGTCCTTCATTTGCTACTAGGACATCCCTGGGATATCCTTTATCGGGACATGGTACATACTAGGAACGTCCACCAAAAAGGACACACAAGGGATGTCCTTTTGGTACGTCCCAGGGATGTATTAAGTCCCGACGAAGGACATCTAAGGGCCACCCTAGGGATCAGCCCAGGGACATCCCTGGGATATTTGAAGTACATCTGGACGTCCTCGAATGTCCTTTTCTTCATTTATTTAATGGCGCCCTCAAATTTCTTTTCTTTAAGTCTCCTCTTTTCCTAATTTCCATCAGATAACAAAGCCCTGAGAACTGGCTTTCATATCTCCAAATATTAAATCAGTTTGGTAAGAACCTACATTATATTTTCCATCAATTATCAATAGTGTTTCACCTCCATATCCTCACTATAAAAATTATAGAGCTGCACGTTAGATGGACAACCATCAGTTTGGTATTGCTTCCTCTTTCTACATTCTTAAAAGGTTAGTAGTGTTACAGTCTTCGCGCATGTGCATCACGCGATGTTAGAGAGAGACAGCATCACCAATTTCACTCGCCATCTCTTTTTATTGCGTGAACGCTTCCGACTATAGATTGCCTACTCTATGTATATTATCTCTATGGTTGATACGGACTTTCCTACAAGTTTCTCTTAAAGTGATTTACCTTCGTAAAACAAGTTTAGTTCGTTTGGGATTTTTTCCTCTGACCTTATTTTATTTTTTTTTATTAGAATTTAAGTGCCTCCACAACTATGGCCATTGGCACTATAAATGAGTACATGAGAATACACAATTGTTAACAAAAAATATGTAGTTATATTAATACAGTCAATGATATTTCATAGTTTGTGGTAGAGTATAGCTACTTCGAGGAATTTCAATATCTTCGGAATTTCAGCGGTGCAGTTTAAAAGTTCTTTCAGGTTCGGTCTTAGGTCTAGGCGCTGATACATATTGTTGTATTTCTGGCAGACCGTGAGTTTAGGCTTAACGCTTAAAGCAACATTGCAGTAACGGCAGACGGGAAGGTTTTCAGATGACATCAAGTAACCGTGAGTATATCTGGTTAGGTTGATCCGCAATCGTCTAATAACAGCAGCTTCTCTCCTGGTTAAGAAGTCGAGGGGGAGAGAGCAATGGAAGGTTGTATATCGTTTAGAGCTGTTTCACTGTTGTGCCAAAATTTTGCCAGGATTCTTTGACGGACTTTTTCAATAAGTGTTTGAGGTCTTCTGGGAGCTGGAACAATGTTGTGGTGATGGTAGAGGTGGCTTCTTTGGCATGGTAGTCAGCATTTTCATTACCAGTAATTCCAATGTGAGATGGGAGCCAGATAAGACAGACCTTTTACATCACGAGCTGAGAGTATTTGATAGATGTCATGGATGTTTGTGAACAGTGGGTAAACAGGGTTAGTAGGATTAGAGGACGTTGAGGCAACGTATGAAAGGAGGCGCGATTGACGTCTTAGGAAGAGGGGTGGCTAACCACAGTATAGACTAGCAGCAGGACTAGAGCGGAAAGCACCGAGAGAGGGAGAGAGTCGAAGGGCTGTACTGTGAACAGAGTTTAGTGAATCGATGTCGGATTTGGAGGCTGACATGTAAATGAAGCTCGCCCATAGTCTAGCTTAGAACGGATGAGGGCTCTTACTTTTACATCACGAGCTGAGAGAATTTGATAGATGTCATGGATGTTTTGAACTATTGGATGGTAAGTAAAGATAGTATTAAGTGAATTAATTGAAGAAAGTGAATCGGTACAAATGGCGACCTGCTTGGAAGGAGATGAGATATGTTTAAAGGCTTTGGAAAATGATATACAGCTCACCAGTGTGAGCACATGTTGAGGGCAACCGATAGGAACCTATAAGTTCGTGGTTGGTTGTGACTGAGCAGCCATCACCAAAAGAAGTTTTTGAGGCATCTCTGTAGAGAACTACATCATACGGTGGTTTTTGCAATATTTCTAAGAATATATGTCCCAAGGTGTGGTGGAAGCAGTCCTCCCCGGGATGTATATCATTTATTGATATGCATCCTGAGAAGGACGGGCGCACTTGTGTGTGTGTGTTAAGATTTCCACAGATCCGTCATCCGACGATACGATAATCCGAAAGTTTTGTGATTGGTGGAGAAATTAAAAATATAATATATTTCTATCGGTAAATACGGTGTCTACCAAAGCCGTTCTTAAATTTACCGATAGATTGTCGATAGAATCATCACAGCGTTCTTAAATTCACCGATAGTTCTATCGAACATCTATCAGATCTACCGGGCTTGAGACCCGAAAAATCTGGTAGATTTGGAAGGGCAATCATCAATCATACGCAATGACAATTAATAATCATTATTTATTGAGGTTAGTTGCTTTGATGTGTTAAAAATTTTATACATTATTTTTTTTGTTAATAAAAATGGATTATGAAATGGAATTATCCAATTATCCTATAATGGTGGACCTAAATACGTACGTCATGCTTTTACGAGGTGAAATTTTGTATCGAATTAAAAATTAATACAAAGAATAAAAGTTTATTTGCGTCTATGAGTCAATACTAATCACAAATCACGTTCTTATAATCGTCTACCAATAGAAAAACTACATTCTACCTGACATATCACAGACATCTATCGATAGAGTCTATCGGTGAATTTTAAGAACTTCCCGTCTTATCGACTCGGCTGCTCGTCTCCTTCACTTGATCACTATTCATTTCAGTACTACCTTCTTGTTGATTCACAATCACTACAAGCAGTTTTAAAATATTGAGTATTGACCTTAGTATCTCACACATCAAAAAAATCTTCATAAAACTTGGAACTGAATAGTAAATAAAAAGGGGATGGCTGAGATATACATGGATAGTTGCTGGGGCTGGATGGTCAGATGTGCGAAGGCTATGCTAACTAAGAAATAGAAGAAGAATTGTTAACCAAAATAAATTCTAACATACAACGAAAACGTATAATTTCTTTATTGTATTGTTAGGAAAATAAGTAGGTAGGTACTGAATATTTATAATTTTTACCTAATTATGGAAGTGAAACAAGAACCAGTAGATATTTGTAATGAAGAATATAAGCTTGAAATCGAATCGAATGAAACAGTCATAAAAAACGAATTCGATTCAATAAAACAGGAGGATGATGATAATATACGAACTGAGTTACTACAACAAACAATTATAAATGCTAAAAGTGAAACAGTTGATGATCCCGACATAAAGTGCAGCTTGGCTGAAATAAATATCAAACAATCAAGAAAAGGTATGTACAGAATAAATTATAATAATTTTCAATAATAACCCTACCTAACCTACTTCGTATTTTTAGTAAATTTTTGAAGAAAACAATAAGAAAATAAAAAAACCTGTCAAATACACAGAGTATTATTATATTGCCCGAAAACTACATGGCAATGTGATAAATAAGGAACTTCAAATTATAATGAATTACCTCGCCCTAAGTAGCTTGTCATTATTCAAAATGCCCAGGCATTAAGAAAAATGCCCCAATTTATTACTTGGTGACCATAACATATTATACAATGTAAGAAACATTGTTATGGTATGGAAACCTTAACCCCAATTATAAATAGTTTGTAATTTATAAATAATGGCAAAAACAAGAACAACCAAGAGATATCTTTACAAACCTATTAAATTAATGAATATTAATGAATATTCCTTCAGTGTGCAGACAATATTATCTCATGTCAAAATAATAATAAATAGATTTAGAATTAATTTTGCATGTGATTTCATTAATTTGTTTGCATGTGGTTTTATTAATTTGTTTGCCAATGATACATTATTAATTTGAACTGATACTACTTTGTAGATAGCTATTGATAAATTAAATTCTACCTCAAATGATGTATTATAAATGAGTATTTAAATTTGAATAAGCTGAAACTAACTTTCTTAAAAACTCATGCCATGATCTTCACTATGAAATATAATGTAAAGATCTATGCCTCTTTCATGTCAATAATTTGCTAATTCAAATTATATATCAACTTGTAAATATTTAGGTTTGCAGTTAGGTAATTGCTCGGGTAATTGTTTAAAATTTTGATTCCCATTTCAATTACATACCTACAAAGGAAGATTTTTAAAAAAATATATTTCTTCTGCTGTATAGGTATCTCAAATTACTTTTTTAAATGGAACTACTGAGCTGTTTCTCATTAATTCCACTATTTGATGAAAACATTAGAAACAGAAAATAAAACAGTAAGGGTCCAAACAGTAAGGGTCCAAACAGTAATTCATCAAGTAAATCTCAAAACTTGTCAACAGAAATGAAAATAACAGTATATAACAGCAATATTTAGCTCCACTATGATTATTATAATATATGCCTCTATTTTATCCTTATTTAATCTTAACAAGTTCAACATACTTCAAAAACTTCAGAACAGGGGCATGAGAATTGTATTCAAAATAAATCACTTGACTCTAATTATGAGAATGTGGGATTGTTTGAATTTGTTTTCAGTTCAAGATAGGTTGTATTACTTCACTATATGGTTCTAGTCTCGGTTCTAGTATTCAAAATAGTTAACAATGTTGCTCCATAATATTTTCAAAAATATGTAACTTTTAACAAACATGATATATGTTGACTTGTGTAATTCTAAACCATCTAATTTGAGGTGTTCTTAAATAAACAAACTGAGCTCCAATTGGGAAGAATATGCTAACACATTGAAACAATTTTTGGTGCAGAGTCACAGTTGATTATTAATTTTCAGAAGATAAACTTGTAATTGTGAAGAATTATAAGTAATAAATCGTATTGCTGGTTAAGCTCATGTTTACTTGTGTTAAATTACTTAAAACAATAAATAAAAGCTAACATATACATATAGTCAGGTAGCCAGCTGCACTTTTCGAGCACTCATTCCCACATAGTTCTCGTTGATTCGGGTGGGCCTTGCCCCAGTAGTAAACGGACCTTCAGTTAATAAGATGATCCCGCAGGTGTACCAGGTGAGCCTATCCAGGTGCAATAAATTTCCATAAAATCAATCTAATTCCACACATTTGAAATTGGTTTATTTAAAAGATCTTTAAAATAACTGCTCGGGCGCCAGATTTCGTGACGTGTTTTAGGCCCCTTGACCCTAAGCGTCAAGAGTTCCAGATAGCCTCAGATGGAAGTTACGGAAAATTCCAGGGATCTCGTTGAACTAAACACTCCTATAAAACTATAAACCCTCAGACGGCTTTGCTACGGGTTATTAAGAAAACACTAATTATGTCAGGTTGTATAATACCAGTCAATAAACAAATATACAAAATTAACAATTCCTAATTGTATTGTTGTGTGGATTGTCACGATAAGTAGAGTTAAAACACTTTTGTTATTTTAGAACTTTTAATAACGATTCATTACAACTAGAGTTTGTTTAACCATCCTTTGCCGCTACGTCATACATTGTCCAGCTTTATCTCTCATTCATGAAATGGATGAGACGAAATTATGACGTCATTAACGTATTTCTTAACTAATGTCGACGTAAATTGTATTTGTTACTTTTGACAGTTAAGTTGTCATGCATTATTGAAAACAAGTCGTAACATATGTCATTGATTATAATTTTGAGGTTAAGTGTAAAATAACATTCAACTAATATAAGACAAACGTAAAACAGCAGAATACGTAGGAATATGTATGGAAGAATATCCGAGAATCGATTTTTTTTTGGACATTTCCCTGTAATTAAATATTTCATCGGTGAATTTCTGTGATACTTTCACACTACTTTTGCTTTGAGTTTGTTGGTCGGATGTAAAAGTTCTGTCAACTTGCTATGATCAGTTTTTTTATCCCGACAATATGATGATATGATATCGAAAATCAACCTTTGGAACTTCACTATTATTGTACTTGTAAGTCGGGAGCTAGAACTTTAGGTACATGTGTTCATGTGGTCAGTGTTTTATGGTTTTTGGGTTATGCCAGATACGAACAGAATGTGAAATATCCATGTATTCATCTCCTAAATGAAATAACTGATGCAGCTGAAAGTATAGAACTAGAAAACAAAGATCATGGTCCAGATATTGTAGAACTTTGAATTCCTTCAGTAATTTCAGTTAGTTTCGACATGTTTATGTTAATTGTTTTTTCCGATATCAAGATCAGCTTATATTTATTTTGTTCGTTTTTATGTATATGTCGATCATGGTATAACGTAAACAACATCGAAAATACCGATATACATAATATATGAAGAAAATAATGATAGGCTTGTCATCATATTGTCGGGATAAAATGAAAATTAATGAAACGTTACCTGCCGAAAGTTGGACAACGCATGGCATCGGCCTCGCACTCGCCTTCATCTGAAAATGAAATCTAAAATCCAATTTAAATCCACCTTATATTAAGCATTCAACTAATTGTAAAAAAAAACTTGAGTAAAAAAAACACACTAATAATAAAAAATTCTGGAAATAAATTTTTCTTATCTATTGAAAAGAAAACCCAGTAAATAAAATGCGGTAGTAAATTTAAACAATTTCGACACTGAAATCGTTATCGGAAATCAAAGTTTTATTTTTAAACTGAAAAGAATATATTGCGGCTTTACTATAATAAATTTACCTTACTCTTGCTTTACACTGTTCTTTAACATTATACTTTTCTACTCAAGAAAATCTCGAACGGTCGGCCACTATATAGTCCGGGGAAGTAAGGTCGAAAGTTGTCGTGAAGTTGAATAGTTTGGAAAGGTGGATTTTACTTTTTTAAACGAAAGTACATCTACTATAGACTACTTTCCTAGATTTTCGAGAAAATCCCGCTGGAGCTTGCAATGCAGCTTGCAAGTACAGCTTTGAGCACGTGAAATGCTACGGTTTTCCGTCTATAACTTTTTCAGATTTGATCACACAAAAAAAATTTAGGCATCAAAATTGTAGGTAATTTCATACCCTATAAGATGACATAATGCAATATTTAAAAAAAAAAATTTTTCAACCCTTAATTTTCAAAAAATTGAAAAAATTTTTGCAAAATGGTTTTTTAAGCGACAAACATAATGGGAATAATAATAACGACCTCAAAATATATGAAAATACAGTAGTCCGGCCCCTGAAAACGATGGTGCTTTCCAATTTCAAAAATTCAAAATGGCGACTACACAAAATTGCAATATATATATTTTTTTCAACCTTGCTTCATTTCATGAACATTAACGCTATCGATACGCGATTTATTGCAATCGATAGATAATAAGTTGTAGTTTTATGAACAATATTTGGAAAATTAAAAAAAAAATTTACATGAATTTTTTTTTTTTTTGAAAAAAAAATTATTTTTTTCAGTTTTTTTTAAATTTGACGTTGAAAAATATAATTTATGGACTTATTAGCACTTTGAAAATGTTCGTCTCCAAAAACCACGTATTTTGAAAAAAAAAATTTTCAGACTCGACCATTAGAAGCGGAGAAAATGATGTTCAAAGTTCAGTAGTCATTGTGACAATAATGTTCAAAATTTTGAGTTTCTGATTAATTCGTTGAATTGTTCAATAAAAACTCTAAATACGCAATAATTTTCATTAACCTAGTGTCAATGAATAAATAAAAAATTCAACAGTTGCCTCAGAGTGTGACCCGAAGACGAGCTTACGTGCGCGGTTGAACGAAGCTTTCTAGTTTACATTCAATTTTGCTCTGTATAATTATTATAGATATTGGGTATAAAACTATAAAACTACTGAACTTTGAACATTGTTTTCTCCGCTTCTAATGGTCGAATCTGAAATTTTTTTTTTTCAAAATACGTGGTTTTTGGAGACAAACATTTTCAAAATGCTAATAAGTCCATAAATTATATTTTTCAACGTTAAATTTGAGAAAAACTGAGAAAAAAAATTTTTTTAATTCAAAAAAACTCAAAAAAAAATAATGTAAAAAATTTTTAAAAAATTTTCAGTTATTGTTCATAAAACTACAACTTATTATCTATCGATTGCAACAATCCGCGTACCGATAGCGTTAATGTTCATGAAATGAGGCGAGGTTGAAAAAAAAAAATATTGCAATTTTGTGTAGTCGCCATTTTGAATTTTTGAAATCGGAAAGCACCATCGTTTTCAGGGGCCGGACTACTGTATTTTCATATATTTTGAGGTCGTTATTATTATTCCCATTATGTTTGTCGCTTAAAAAACCATTTTGCAAAAATTTTTTCAATTTTTTGAAAATGAAGGGTTGAAAAAAATTTTTTTTTAAATATTGCATTATGTCATCTTATAGGGTATGAAATTACCTACAATTTTGATGCCTACATTTTTTTTGTGTGATCAAATCTGAAAAACATAGCATTTCACGTGCTCCAAGCTGTACTTGCAAGCTGTATTGCAAGCTCCAGCGGGATTTTCTCGAAAATCTAGGAAAGTAGTCTATAGTAGATGTACTTTCGTTTAAAAAAGTAAAATCCACCTTTCCAAACTATTTCACTTCATATCCTTACTTTCCCGGACTAATATCTATCACCAAACCAAAATCTAATTCACCAAGAAAAATGTTTTTAATAATTCTTCCAGAATTGTCTGCCCGGAGGAAACGGTTTACACAAAAAAAAATATATTCTGGTAACCGAGAGCACAAACGGTACTTAGCAGCGAAAAATTAATAATCATATAAGCAAAATCCTCCTTCTCAACGGTCCGTTGTCGAACTTATATTTTGATTCCCTACCTACTACTTTGGCATTATCGGTGAAATTAATTTATTTATTACAAAGAAAAAAAATTCTAATATACTAGACGGCTTTCGTTTTAATTAAAATAGTTGATATACCGGACGTCCGCTAATCTGTACATTTTTGAGAATCAGAATTTCTTTTTTTATATTCTTAGATTTCAATTTATATTATGTTGAATTACTAATATTAGTACCTATATTATTATACGAGTAATTTATTATAGCCATTATCCACGCAGGGTGACATTCACCCGAGTGAATAATGGCCATAAATTGCGAGTAGAATACTATATTTTGTCCACGACCATTAATTTCTTCATTATAATAAAGGCGAGTGTAGAACGGAAAGTGATAATTTGGTATTATTGACAATTCTAACGCCAAAATTAATAAATTTCAGGAATACGTCAAATGTGACATATAGAGATGGGCGATACTGTGTAAAGTATCGATACACCGTAGGTACCGTTATAAATATTATTGTTTTAAAAATATCAATATTAAAAAATACCGTTATGAAAAGTATCAATATTAAAAATTTCGATATTTTATCGATACGATATATTTCAGAAACAAATTTCCTAAACAAAAATACTCAGATGTAATAGTTTATTTCATACTGTACCCCCATCTCTAGTCACCTATGTACCGAAATTTTGTGAGTATTGGGTTGTTATGGCATGTTATTTAAATGCAGAAGCGTGAATTATAAGTTCATAATTCACTCTAGTAGATATTATATGGGTACATATACCTTTTTTAAGGAAGTAAAGTATTGACTTATTATTAAGTGGTCGTAGGGCCGAGCCTAGGGTATCCGCCGCCCGGGTGCAAGAACAAAATATGCCGCCCTATTAGCGTACCTAGTCGAAATTTGATTAGTGAGGCGAGATATGAGGTAAATTTCTAATCTAGTCGGATAGAAAAGTACCTACCTACGCCGGGAAAATATTCATTAGTAAAAATCATCTCTATCTAGCAAATGTGTCTAGATCTTATTGCAGATAGGAGTAATTGGATAATTCAATGCCGATTTTGAGGTGTATGTATGACGCACCTACTGTTTACATTTTGGATTGGGAAAAATGGAAAAGAATTGAACTAATATGAAATAATTAAAACCTACCGTTCAGTCCGTTCACAATCACTAAAGAAAAATAAATCAAATAGACACTGATCTCGTTACCTAATTCTGAATATCACAATCTTTACTCTTTGCTTTTAGGTTTTCAACTAATCAACTTAAATTTAAAAAGTTAAAAAAAGGATACGCAAAGGCAAACTTAGATAAACACGAAAACACGGCATTGTCGGCATTAGAAAAATAAAAAAATCCCACATTCTCAAAGTGGGTAAAGAGTCTAAGAGTCAAAAGCCAAAAGAAAAGCCCCGAGCCGCGATCCCTTTATTCAAGTAATTAATTAATATATTTTGTCGTTTTTGCGGCAAGCGGCTTATTCTTTATTATTACCTATTAATTAACTTTTTACGCCGCCCGATTCGCCCGAACGCTTAACGCACTATTTTGGTATTGTTGTAATAATAAGAAAACAATAATTTCGGAGAAATGCCGCTATAAAAGAAAGGCACTTTGCGTTATATAAAACTTACTAAACTTAAAATACTAACGGAAAACGAAATAAAATTAAATCCAAAATGGTCCCAAAAAAATAACTCGTTACAAGGCATATGGTACAAATAAGGACATTCAACTGGAAATAATACTTATAATACTGGGATTGATAATGATCTATATATTTCTATTTCTATTTTATATTTTATTTTTAGAACATTTAAACAATGTAAATTTTTTATGTATATTAATAGGGTTTCCTAATTAATAAAGTTATCTATTACATTATAATCAGCTCATCATTGTCATCCATACAATTCATTTTGAAATACCCTGAGTAATGATGTATTATTATTTACAGGCACTTCTCTAAAATGGAACAATATGAAGCCTCTGCTCTTACCTGAAGGTCACTCAGACGAAAAATCATTCAAATGTGTAGTTTGTTTGAAGTCATTTACAAGAAAGGATCGCTTTAAGGTGCATATACGCTGTCACACGGGTGAAAAACCATTCCACTGTGAAATTTGTTCAAAAGTGTTAAAAAAGTCATTTGAATAATCACATGGTTAGTCACTCGGGTGAAAAATCATTCAAATGTGAAGTTTGTTTCAAATCATTCACATCAAACTATGGATTAAAGTTGCATAGATACAGTCACACAGGCGAAAAACCATTCCAATGTGAAATTTGTTCAAAATCATTTAGTGATAAAAGATATTTGAATAAACATAATATACGTTGCCACTCAGGCTAAAAATTATTTAAATGTGATATTTGCTCGAATACTTTTACTCAAAAAGGTTCACTGAAAGTACATAATATTCGTTGTCACACACGCGAAAAAACCATTTCACTGTGAAATGTGTTCAAAATCGTTTATTAAATAAGTAATTTGAAACAACATACCTATGCTTTGTCACAACGTGGCCTCGGGCAATCGACATACCATACCATAGTTTATACAAGTACAGTGTAATAATAAAAGTAAATCTGATAAACCCTAGAGTTTCATTAAATATACAATAATATAGTTTTGTTTTCCGATAGTTTGTGATTTTAAAAACTGATTGTGTAACAAAGCAGAGGCCTGGCCACCAACTGTCTCTCTCAGCTGGTTGTAACTTCAATTTAAGTTAATTTTGATTTATTTTATTCCCAAATTATATATAGTTTGTTTTCCGATAATTTGTAACTTAGAAACTGACTGTGGGACAGAGCAGAAGCTTGCCACCAGCTGTTCCACTTTCAGCCGGTATATATAGTATATTCCCTACCCGTCCCACTTAACCATCCCTAACGTGAAGATAATTTTATTTTGGGAAACTTAAAAGTCTCTGGGGGTCCAAGTTTCTTTCAAAGCTCTCAATTTCTCTTCAGCATTTTGTGGAGTTTTCAACAAATATTTGCCGAAATCGTATTCATCTTCCTTTATGAGGTAATCCAGGGTAGCTAAAACAAAAAACAGAGATGTAAATTTGCAGCGACGCAGCGTTTTGTTAGAATTTTTAAAACTATACATTTAGAACACTCTAAAACGACGTATAATTCGACTTTTACGAAAAAGAGTGATTTTGAATGATTGATTCAATTTTCGATCATCTATGTGATGTGGAATCTATATAGACGTAATAGCGAATTAAACGATATCTGATGATGATTGACGTGGCAAGTGGCGTGCGTCGACGACGCGTACGTGGGAGAAGCCGAGAAGCGGATGCCGGATATGGAATCCATTTCAATAATCGGCGAAGTTACCAGTGCTGCGCCGAATCTCTAAGCAATGCTCTGAGATTTGTTTCGCACTTGGCAGGCGCAAATATTATAAGTACTTAGAAATTCAGTTTATTAAAGCTTTAGATCCAATAATGATGAGAAATATATAATTTGTATTTCATAATTCGTATTAAATGTAATTCAAATATTGCGGCAGTATGCTAATAAAAAATTATTGTATCTTTATTATATTTTCTATAGAGGGGGGGGGTTAAACCCACAAATCCCCCCCTTATATATGTCCCAGGGTGTGGTGGAAGTCCTCCCCGGGATGTATTTCATTTATTGATATGCATCCTGATAAGGACGGGCGCACCTTGTGTATGTGTTAAGATTTACACAGATCCGTCATCCGACGATACGATAATCCGAAAGTTTTGTGATTGGTGGAAGAATTTAAAATTGACAAGTCGCCAAATATGGTCTTATCGACTCGGCTGCTCGTCTCCTTCACTTGATCACTATTCATTTCAGTACTACCTTCACTATTTCTTGTTCTGGTTGATTCACAATCACTGCAAGCAGTTTTAAAATATTGAGTATTGAGCTTAGTATCTTACACATCAAAAAAATCTTCATAAAACTGAATAGTAAATAAAAAGGGGATAGCTGAGATATACATGGATAGTTGCTGGGGCTGGATGGTCAGATGTGCGAAGGCTATGCTAACTAAGTAACTAAGAAAAAGAAGAATAATTGTGAACCAAAACAAATTCTAACATACAACGAAAACGTGTAGGTACTGAATATTTATAATTTTTACCTAATCATGGAAGTGAAGCAAGAACCAGTTGATATTTTCAATGAAGAATATAAGCTTGAAATCGAAGAGTATTCTGTTCATTATGAAACAGTCATAAAAAACGAATTCGATTCAATAAAACAGGAGGATGATGATAATAAACGAACTGAGATACTACAACAAACAATAATTATAAATGCTAAAAGTGAAACAGTTGATGATCCCGACATAAAGTGCAACTTGGCTGAAATGAATATCAAACAATCAAGAAAAGGTATGTACAGAATAATTTATAATAATTTTCAATAATAACCCAATCAAACCTATCCCTACCAAACCTTCTTCGTAGTTTTAGTCAATTTTTGAAGAAAACGATAAGAAAATAAAAAAATCTGTCAAATACACAGAGTATTATTATATTGCCCATAAACTACATGACAATATTCACAATGTCTAGGCAATGTGATAAATAAAGAACTTCCAATTATAATGAATTACCTCGCGCTAAGTAGCTTGTCATTATTTATAATGCACAGGCATTAAGAAAAATGCCCCAATTTATTACTTGGTGACCATAACATATACAATGTAAAAAACATTGTTATGGTATGGGAACCTTAACCTCACTTATAAATAGTTTGTAATTCATAAAAAATGGCAAAAACAAGAACAACCAAGAGATATCTTTACAACCCTATTATATTGATGAATAATAATATTCGTTCAGTGTGTAGACAATATTATCAAAATAATATTAAATAGATTTAGAATTAATTTTACATGTGTTTTTATTAATTTGTTTGCATGTGGTTTTATTAATTTGTTTGCCAATGATACATTATTAATTTGAACTGATACTACTTTGGAGATTACTATTGATAAATTGAATTTGACCTTAAATGATGTAAATGAGTATTTAAATTTGAATAAGCTGAAACTAAATTTCTCAAGCACTCATGCCATGATCTTCACTATGAAATATAATATAAAGATCTATGTCTCTTTCATGTCAATATTGAGCTAATTCAAATTATTTCAACTTGTCAATATTTAGGTTTGCAGTTAGGTAATTGCTCGGGTAATTGTTTAAAATTTTGATTCCAATTTCAATTACATACCTACAAAGAAAGATTTTTAAAAAATTATATTTCTTCTGCTGTATAGGTATCTCCTTGGGTATCTCAAATTACTTTTTGAAATGGAACTACTTAACTGTTTCTAATTAATTCCAATATTTGATGAAAACATTAGGAACAAAAAAGAAAAATGAGTAGATTCCACAAAATAAGTGTCCAAACAGTAATTTCAAGTATATCTCAAAACTTGTCAACAGAAATGAAAATAACAGCATTATTTAGCCCCACTATGATTATTATAATATATGCCTCTATTTTATACTTATTTAATCTTAACAAGTTCAACATACTTCAAAAACTTCAGAACAGGGACATGAGAATTGTATTAAAAATAAATCACTTGACTCTAATTATGAGAATGTGGGATTGTTTGAATTTGTTTTCAGTAGAATATAGGTTGTATTACTTAACTATATGGTTCTAGTATTCAAAATAGTTAACAATGTTGCTCCATGATATTTTCAAAAATATGTTATTTTTAACAAACATAATATATGTTGGCTTGTGTAATTCTAAAATTTCTAAACCATTTAATTTGAGGTGTTCTTAAATAAACAAACTAAGCTCCAATTGGGAAGAATATGCTAACACATTCAAACAATTTTTGGTGCAGAGCAACAGTTGATTATTAATTTTCAGAAGATAAACTTGTAATTGTGAAGATTTATAAGTAATAAATCGTATTGCTGGTTAAGCACATGATCATTTGTGTTAAATTACTTAAAACAATAAATAAAAGCTAACATATACATATAGTCAGGGAGCCAGCTGCACTTTTCGGGCACTCATTCCCACATAGTTCTCGTTGATTCGGGTGGGCTTTACCCCAGTAGTAAAAGGAATGACCTTCAGTTAATAAGATCATCCCGCAGGTGTTCAAGGTGAGCCTATCCAGATGCAATAAATTTCTTAAAATCAATCTATTTCCACACATTTGAAATTGGTTTATTTAAAAGATTTTTAAAATAATTGCTCAGGCGCCAGATTTTGTGACGTGGTTTACTCCATGTCCCCTTGACCATAAACGTCAAGAGCTCCAGATAGCCTTAGATAGTGATGTGGGCTGGCAAATGCCCAGTGGACAGGACATTCATAAATGGGCATTTGCCAAAGCAGTTTTAAGCTCCCAAAAACTGTGCATTTATGAAAAAAAGGTTTCACTCTGCATATTTTGTTTGTAATAATCATTTGAGCTCGTTTTTTTTTAATTTGGTTTATTTAACGTCGGTTTATTTCTGTGAAGTGGCTGGATAGAAGCAAAATAATAGTTATTCATATATACTGCTTCAAGCTTTAGTCCTACAAAAATATTCATAATTATAAATAGAGATTAAGTGAATAATCCATTGAGAATCAAATCAAGAGGACTAAAGTCGATGAACAGTTTTGTTTTCTTCTCCATGTAATTTAGGTAGAATTTTCTTTTGTTTGTAAGTTTGTACCAATAAATATATAGTTAAATCGTGTCTGATTCAATAAATAGCCTATCTGTAAAACATGCAATAAAATAAACAATAAAATTTATATCTAAGCCTAAAAGATTTAACATTTAACCAAATCTAAAACATCAAAGGCGACAGTTTTTTTAGTCTATAAACACTCAAGTAGTAAATAATAATAATACTCTTTATTTAGCCATTTTCCATTTTAAAAATATACTGAAAACTGATGCATAAAATAAAATATTTTGCTACATTAATGTACATAATATACTTTTATATCATAGCATTCCTATACAATTTTGTGTATAAGCCTGTTTGCCTGTATAATGAAATTCACTCCTAATTGTGGCCATTATTAAAGAGCACACTTCCTTCTTCCTTCCAATTTAACATTTTCTTAATAACCTGCTTTATTTGGGTAAACAATATTGTGTATCTCTATAATTCTATATACAAAATGTAAAACTAAATTATGTTAATGTAGTATTTATACTCATAATGTTACTCAAACTCAAACACCCACAGAGAGACACTAATCTAAATTAATTTTGATTGAGACCGATATGTCTTAAACACTGATAAATGCCCGAACATTTATGGATTTTGAACTAAACACTCCTATAAAACTATAAACCCTCAGACGGGGCTTTGCTACGGGTTATTAAGAAAACACTAATTATGTCAGGTTGTATATTATCAGAGTCAATAAACAAATATACAAAATTAACAATTCGTAATATTATTCAAAATTTATATTTTCGGTAGTTCCAGGCAAAATAAATATATACAGGGCAAATGTAACAAAGTAATGTATACAAAATTTGCCGGTAGTACGTGTATACAAAAATTGGTACGGAATTATATATTTCCTTTGCGAAAATAACTTTTTAAAAAGAAAATATTTATTTATTTAAACAAACTACAACTGTCAAGAACCAAATGAGACTAAATACTAAAACTAAATTAATTGTAACTACTGTAACTGTTATATCTATAAGCGTCCTAATTATAAACAAATTGAACTTATATATCTAAATAATTGTCTATTCAGCAAGTTTTTCTACTCACTCAAGAAAATCTTCTAATATACTAGACGGCTTTCGTTTTAATTAAAATAGTTGATATACCGGACGTCCGCTAATCTGTACATTTTTGAGAATCAGAATTTCTGTTTTTATATTCTTAGATTTCAATTTATATTATGTTGAATTACTAATATTAGTACCTATATTATTATACGAGTAATTTATTATAGCCATTATCCACGCAGGGTGACATTCACCCGAGTGAATAATGGCCATAAATTGCGAGTAGAATACTATATTTTGTCCACGACCATTAATTTCTTCATTAAATTAAAGGCGAGTGTAGAACGGAAAGTGATAATTTGGTATTATTGACAATTCTAACGCCAAAATTAATAAATTTCAGGAATACGTCAAATGTGACATATAGAGATGGGCGATACTGTGTAAAGTATCGATACACCGTAGGTACCGTTATAAATATTATTGTTTTAAAAATATCAATATTAAAAAATACCGTTATGAAAAGTATCAATACTAAAAATGCAAAAGAATTGAATTAATATAAAATAATTAAAACCTACCGATCAGTCCGTTCACAATCACTAAATAAAAATAAATCAAATAGACACTGATCTCGTTCCCTAATTCGTAATAGCACAATCTTTACTCTTTGCTCTTTGGTTATCAACCAATCAACTTAAATTTAAAAAGTTAAAAAAAGGATACGCAAACGCAAACTTAGATAAACACGAAAACACGGCATTGTCGGCATTAGAAAAATAAAAAATTCCACATTCTCAAAGTGGGTAAAGAATCTAAGAGCCAAAAGCCAAAAGAAAAGCCCCGAGCCGCGATCCCTTTATTCAAGTAATCTATTAATATATTCTGTCGTTTTTGCGGCAAGCGGCTTATTCTTTATTATTTACCTATTAATTAACTTTTTACGCCGCCCGATTCGCCCGAACGCTTAACTCACTATTTTGGTATTGTTGTAATAATAAGAAAACAATAATTTCGGAGAAATGCCGCTGTCAAAGAAAGGCACTTTGCGTCTAAATATGTTTTGCAAGATGGGGTTCTGTTATGCCATGCACCCCCGGCATGGCTCGGCCCTGAGTGGTCGTGGCTAATAAGACTAATGCTACTATACTAAAACGGTACTAGAAATTAAGTACCTAACGAGTTATATAAAACTTACTAAACTCAAAATACTAACGGAAAACAAATCAAATTCAATCCAAAATGGTCCCAAAAAAATAACTCTTTACAAGGCATATGATACAAACAAGGACATTCAACTGGAAATAATACTTATAATACTGGGATTGATAATGATCTATATATTTCTAGAACTACTTGTCAGAAAACTATGAGATCACTATTCTTTAAAGATTTTCACGAGGGGTAAACCGCAAGTGGAAGTAAGTGTACACCGCAGTGGAAGTATGTGGAAGTTTGATGCAAGTATGAGGAAGTTTAATACAGAAATCAGACGAAATGCAGTGAAAATAACGAAACTAGAAATATTGAATAGGTCATTAGACAGGTTGTTAATAAATAGGTGTTACAAACTGAAAGAGCGTGTAGAAAATGCAAAAATTGGCGTTAAATTTCCTGTTGACATGGGTCGTTGGAGCTTAGTTGTCGAGATACAGGGCGTTAAAGTTACTTATACAACAGGTAAAATATCATGAAAATCAATGCTATTAAGTGTTTTCAAAAATTCTAAATTTTTGTGCTCGTTTTGGAAGCGTGTTGCATTACAAAAAGATTGCATGGGTTTTTACATTGAAAAACAATGAAATGAAAACAGTGCGCCCTATAGTAAAACCGTATGATGACTTTTCTCCTTTAAACAAAATGAGGTACCTACCAAAATTGACATAATTGCATTGGAGACAGTGACGTAGAAATTATTTAATGAAAAAGCGAGTGAAAAAGGTAACAACACACCCAGATCTCCGCCTCTGGATTGAATAATTTTTCGTCAGGAGTAACATAGTATCAAATCATGTACTACAATTAGTGTTATTCTGATCAGTCAATTTCTAGATATTCCATAAATATAAAATGTTTCCTGTATCTTGAGAACTAAAGACATGTTGACAGGAAAGTTTTCGCCTATTTTCGCATTTCCTACATGCCACTTCAGTTTGTAACACCTATTTATTAACACCATGTATACTGTCGTTCGTTTACAATTTACACCCCCGTCTTGCCCCACCATGCAAGGACTTCTGAACATCAATACCTAGACCTAAACAAAAACGATATTCACGCTTAGATGGGAAAGGCTCGGTCCATATTTATTTTTATATTGTCTAAGTTACAATTAATTTTCTCTTTGTCGCCCGTTAACTATAATAAACCTAGTACTCCTTGTAGGATAGCAATAGTGACGACGTTAGGTCAATCGTGTGTTGTTTGTTCCTCATATCCAGTGTTGCCGGAAATTTTTTTTAAATGTAGTAATTGCCTCTCAAAATTCTAGCAGATTTGACCAAAATGTAGTAGTTTCAATTGGATTTTGGAATACAAACAACAAAGTGATATAAAAGTTAAATTTTAAAAAATGACCATTTTTTATATCTTGCTATCAAATAACAACAACAAAAATCCACTTTAAAAACATTAATTATCGACTAAAATTAAAACACAACAAAAAGAAAAAGAAAAAAAAAATAATTGAAGATTTCAATTCTTCCTGGGACATTCCAGTAGTTGAGCTGGCCGATTCTCGAGCAAACTCAAGCACAATCATAAATGCTCGCATAAATGTAAGAAGATCAGAAAAAAATGTTGATATCAAAGTCGAAAACTACTACGCCGTTTTTTACGATGATTCATGGTATATTGGCCGAGTTATCGAGATCATGAATGAGTCAACAAGCGAAGTCAAGTTTTTGAAAGAGAACATGCATCAATTTATTTGGCCAAATCACGATGACGTCCAGGAAGTTGAAAATACATATACAGGGTGTTTTCAAATGACACTTACAACGTTTGCATGTAGATACCTCTCATAAAACTGAACAAAATGATACAAGGAATGAGGGGTCCAGCCCATTTACTTTTCGAGATACAGGGTGTTGAAGTTATGAAAAATTAAATGTTTTCATTTGATAACTTTAAAATGGATGGATAAATTGATTCGACATTTGGCAGGTTGTTTTAAAATGTAAAAGGGCATATTTTGATGGAAAAACAATTTTCAATTCTTGATCCAGTGGTGTACATTTAGAAAAATATGTCACCTTTCCCCTCCCATTTTTAACGCCACTGGCATTTGAAGCAATTTTTATTCAAATTTGTATTCCTCAATGGTTTTCACGTGAAAAACGCATAACCTTTACATATCAAAAGATGTATAGTTTTCAAGATGATGATGATGATGATGATGTTTTCATGAAGTCTGCAAAATCACTTTTTAATAATGAAATAAAAAAATATTTTTCTTGTATTTTTTTTAATGACTACCAAACTAGTTATGGTTAGAATATGTAACAAAAACTATTCTGTGAAACAGCAATGCATCTAAAACATTGAGAAAAGATTGTTGAAAATACTTTTCCAAACTTGTGATTTTATTAACATAAGAATTGATGACAATAAAAAATAAGATAGGTAGTTAGAAATTTAAACAATATACATAATTTTTCACTAAGCATCCAACAAAACACAAGAGATGTTCAAAATTTTGTCCATTTACATTTAAACATAATCCGCAACGTTTTCTCATTGAAAATCGCATATTTTGGAAAGACTGGGTGATTACCGTAAATAGTTTCTGTAGCTGCATGAATTCTTGCTATCAGTTCCTCCTCCGTTTATACTATTGTCTAGTAGGCTGTAGATGTCAACGATGAAATGATAAATGTCAATTTGTTTAACGTCAAAATCCAAATAAATCATTTGTGATTAAATTTGTTTGTGCAACTTTCATATGATGGATTACACTTTTGAAGAAATGGCCGATATGCAGCTAATATACGGGGAAGCCAGAAAAAATGGTAGACGTTCCAAGCGCTTGTATAAAGAAAGATATCCAAATCGACCTAGATTTCCATGTCACACAACATTGGCTCAAATTGACAGGAGATTGCGAGAATTTGGACAAGTTAATTCAAAATTACAAGGTGTTGGTAGAAAGCGAACTGTAAGTACTGTGCAATTAGAGGAGGCTGTAGTAAACCGTGTTGAAAATAGACCTATATTTAAGCACTCGCACCATTGGCAAAACTTTAAGTGTGAGTAACTCAACGGTGTGGAATATTTTAAATGAACAGCAGTTGTATCCTCATAAATATACCCAAGTTCAGGCCCTGAAACAAATAGATTTTCTTCAAAGAGTTGAGTTTGCCAATTGGTACACCCAAAAATGTTTAGAAAATATCAACTTCACCGAATATGTTTTATTTACTGAAGGAATTTTCAATTCAAGGAATAGCCACGTGGATTTCAGGGGAAATTCTCGCTTAATGTATGAGCAGGCATTCTTGGAGATTGTATATTGGGTCCATATTTGATACCTAATGAAATCAATGGTGAAATTTATTGTAACTTTTTGAGAGAAACCCTGCCTGATTTATTAAACGACGTTGTACCATTAAATATTGGGGCAAATATGGATAATGTATGGTTTCAGCACGATGGGGCATCCGTTCATTATTCTTTAGCGGCCAGACAACTTATAAGCCAACAATACGGAAACAACTGGATAAGCCAAGGTGGACCCAATATGTGGCCTGTGAGGTCACCGGATTTAAATCCTATCGACTTCTTTCTGTGAGGTTACATGAAGTCCCTTGTCTACGATACAATAGTAAAAACAGAGGAGGAGCTGATAGCAAGAATCCATGCAGCTACAGAAATTATTTCCGGTAGTCGCCAGTCTTTCCAGCGTATGCGATTTTCAATGAGAAAACGTTGCGGATTATGTTTAAATGTAAATGGACAAAATTTTGAACATCTCTTGTGATTTGTTGGCTGCTTAGAGAAAAATTATGTATATTGTTTAAATTTGTAACTAGGTAAAGTTCTTACAATAGCCTTTTTGGTGTGCGTCATTGTTTGTTAATGTCCTTCTAACACATTACGGTGAAAGAAATGGAAAAAAAGGCAGGTCTGTGATTAATCCTAATCAAAATATCACAATAATGAACTGTTTAAACGTATTACAAACGTTAACCCTAATCTTTGACAGAAAAATTTGATTGGTTGATGTTTAGTTTACGTGCAAGCGCGACCTATCAATCGGGCGAATTTATATCGTTCAAAATACGACGTAGACGTACCCTTCGTAGGTTTCGTCTTTTTCTAATGTCCCACTGACAGTTCTCGTCAGGTCTGTACTTTGTTGTTTATGATTATTTATGGAAATTGAATATTAATCTTATTGTTAGCATTTTATTTATTTAAATAATACAAAAATATGCCTAGATACACAGAAAAAGAGCAGCATCTTATTTTGAAAGGTATCAAATATTTTCAATTAGAAAAAGAAGCTGGTAAACCATTGATACCTTTAACATCAGTGCACTAAGTAAGTATTTTTTATATAACAATAAGTGAAATTAATATAAATCAAGTTAATCCTATTTCATTAGGATAGTGAGAAAGAGTGAATGAGAAATTAAAAAAAAGTGTTTTTGTATTTTTTATTCATTAATATTGTTTGTTTACTTATTTATTTTAGGTGAACATGTAACTCTACATACACCGAATAAAAAACTCATTGATTTGGATGGAATCGACATGTCTGTTGGTTCAATGGATAATGTTTTAAGGGAACTAAAATTCAGATGGCTAAATTGCAGTATTTCCAATAGAAACTATCTTATGGAACAACCACATGTAGCTCAAAAAAGATTACATTTTCTGAGAGAATTCAAGAACAATGAGAGTTCTCCTTACCCTCTACAGCCTGTTTTTTTTTGAGGAGACCTGGATTTTTAGTAAAGGTAGTTTTTGCAAAAGTTGGCAAGATGGTAGCACTAAGGCAGTAAGGAAGACAAGTGGTGAAGGTGTTGTGATCTGCAGATCAACAGTGGTTGAAGAATAAAAACTCTTTTGGTATTCAATACTTCGTTTATTCCCTTGACTAATTTTAAGATGTTACACTGATCATTGCTCTTGCAAGTCTCCTTTCTATGTTTTTTAACAATAGTTGCCACTCAAGAAGAAAATAAGTTTTGATATTTTAAAAGTAGCTAAATTTGCAAAACGAGCAGTTTTTCTATGAGAAAAAGTGAAACTAAAACTTATTTCCTTTTGAGACTGAAATGCATTCTAAGAAGTGAGCTTGACTTAACAAAAAGATACATTGGATATAAGATTATATTTAATATCATATTTAATTCGTGACATTAAAAGTAAAAACCAAATTGATAAGAATATGCCGTAAATAACATGTCTCTTATTCGAGGCATCATGTGGGCGATAGTCCTGATAAAGAATATAAAACAATAAAAATGTGATTGAAAGAAATATTGATTATTTAAAGTAGAACGCAATAATAATTATTAAAAAGAGTATAAAGAATATAGTAAAGTAAATAGTAATAGTAAGTAAATAATAAAATAAAATATACGTAACCTCCTAGGTTACAACAAAGGTGTACGGTACATTATTTTACAAGCAGGTTCTGAGAATGGTTTTGTCGAAAATTGTAGTTTGATTTTCAAAAGTGGGAGTAAATCTGGAGACTATCATGATTCGATGAATTCGAATAACTTAGAAAAATGGTTTGAACAACAGCTCCTGCTCCTGATACTTGGCCTGTAATTATTGACTTGAATGAGTCGGAATGTGAATCAGATTGGGACTTATGGGAAGATGACTGCGAAAATTGAACTTTCATAATCCTTTTCTTTTTAATTTTTTATTAGTTGGTTGGTGTCTTGACTATTTACTATGTTTATGTTTGTTTTCTACTGAACGTGTAACTGAAGATAGAATACTCTAGTTAGTGTTTGGAAAGAAGCTATTCAACGGCAGAGCTTCGAAAAGCTATAGAATAGTATCTATTTTGTTAAATTTTCAATATATCCGAGGTGCCTTAGACAACCAAGAAACTGTAGTATGTGCATTTTTGGACATAGAAGGAGCTTTTAACAACACTTCTGAGACTCTCCTCAGAAACTCGGTAGAAGTAAGGGGGCCCAATAGATCTTTTAGGTCTCAGAGAATGTCAAAATACATACATACATAAATTTTCAATACACCACCTGTACATATTTTAATGAAGACAGTGGCCACATTTAAACAAATGAAACAATGAAATTCACTAACAATAAGAATTATAAGTGAAGAATACCTTTTTCCATAAAACTTTAGAATAAAATAGGGTTCCATATGGTGCAGACTTAACTGAACAGGCTGTATAATTCTTTTGCAGGACTATATTCACTAATGTAAAGTTATTTTAATATGTAAATTGAATATACAATTTCTTTTGTTTTGCAGTGTTTTCATATCCCAAGTATTATTAATTTCATATCATTTTCGAATATGGCTGAATACGATCCTGATCATTTTATTTATCAAATTTAAGGTTAGCTATATGTCAATATAGCAAATATAATAAACGACATGCCTAAAACCCGGATATACGTCACAAACGATGACGCACACCAAGAAGGCTATTGTATGAACTCTACCTACCTATCTTATTTTTTATTGTCATCAATTCTTATGTTAATAAACTCACAAGTTCGGAAAAGTATTTTCAACAATCTTTTCTCAATGTTTTAGATGCATTGCTGTTTCACAGAATAGTTTTTGTTACATATTCTAACCATAGCTAGTTTGGTAGTCATTAAAAAAAAGACAAGAAAAATATTTTTTTATTTCATTATTAAAAAGCGATCTTGCAGACTTCATGAAAACATTAAATATCTTGAAAACTATACATCTTTTGATATGTAAAGGTTTTCCGTTTTTCACGTGAAAACCATTGAGGAATACAAATTTGAATAAAAATTGCTTCAAATGCCAGTGGCGTTAAAAATGGGAGGGGAAAGGTGACATATTTTTCTAAATGTACACCACTGGACCAAGAATTGAAAATTGTTTTTCCATCAAAATATGCCCTTTTACATTTTAAAACAACCTGCCAACTGTCAAATCAATTTATCCATCCATTTTAAAGTTATCAAATGAAAATATTTAATTTTTCATAACTTCAGCACCCCGTATCTCGAAAAGTAAATGAGCTGGACCCCTCATTCCTTATATCATTTTGTTCAGTTTTATGAGAGGTATCTACATGCAAACGTTGTAAGTGTCATTTGAAAACACCCTGTATATATTATGGTCCAATAATTTTACAGGGAGCTGGCCCATTTACTTTATCAGAACCTGTGAGAGCGGCAGTGGTGAATATTTTCAAAAATATCAAACAAAAATATAAGTAGCAGTTATTGTTATTTGTATTTAAGTAAGCCAGAATTTAATTTTTTCGTTTGGTAGATATTGTTCGAGATATTACTTTGTATATTTCTTAGGTGAAACCTAAGTAGTTTATTTTATTGTGTTATTAATGATATAGTTTAGAATAATTGTTATTTTATTAATTTTATATCAACAATTTTTTTTGTTTTCGTTATGTATTGTTTTTTTCAGAGATTTTTTTCAGTAATTTTTACTACCTATTCTATCAATTAAAATATCAATTTTCCATCAATAAAACCACTTTTTTGCATAAATGAAGAATTCTGATGATTTAGTTACAAATATTTGTTATTTTGTTAATTTTATATTAATATATTTTTTATTAATAGTTTCAATTTATAATAAAACCTGTTCTATTAGTACCTACCTATTCCCTATCATCAAATATAAAAATGTAAGAAATGGAAATCAGATGAAAGTATGTGGAAGTCGAGGTGGAAGTATGTGGAAGTTTGGTGGAAGTTTGGGGGAAGTATGTGGAAGTTTGGTAGAAGTATGTGGAAGTTTCATGGAAGTATGGTGGATGTATATGGAAGTTTTTGCAAATGTGGAAGTAGGTGTACAAGATTTTTGCTGGCGGTTTACCCCTCGGATTTTCAAGAGTTCATGCAATCAACTACCAAATAATATAAAAGAATGTCAGACTGTATTTTGTTTCAAAAATGAGGAATTTATCCCAAGTCATCTACCTTTTTATATGCTTCAAGCTACTATGACTTTTTTATTTCTATGGTATTGTGAAACCTTATATTCTATATTATGCTTAGCATAATATTTGTTTTTTATATTTTATTTTTAGAACATTTAAACAATGTAAACTTTTTATGTATATTAATAGGGTTTCCTAATTAATAAAGTTATCTATTACATTATAATCAGCTCATCACTGTCATCCATACAATTCATTTTGAAATACCCTGAGTAATGATGTATTATTATTTACAGGCACTGCTGTAAAATGGAACAATATGAAGCCTCTGCTCTTACCTGAAGGTCACTCAGACGAAAAATCATTCAAATGTGTAGTTTGTTTGAAGTCATTTACAAGAAAGTGTCGGTTAAAGATACATATACGATGTCACACGGGTGAAAAACCATTCCAATGTGAAATTTGTTCAAAACCATTTACTGAAAAACCTTATTTAAAGCAACATATGTTCTCTCACACGGGTGAAAAACCATTTCACTGCGAAATTTGTTCAAAACCATTTAGTGACAAACGTCGCTTAAACCAACATGTTAGGTCTTCTCACACGGGTGAAAAATCATTCCAATGCGAAATTTGTTCAAAATTGTTTAGTCAAAGGAGTATTTTAAGTAGACACATGGTATGTCACTCAGGTGAAAAACCATTCAAATGTGAAGTTTGTTTGAAATCATTTGCAAGAAATTATTGCTTAAAGATGCATAGACATATTCACACAGGCGAAAAACTATTCCATTGTGAAATTTGTTCAAAATCATTTAGTAGAAAAAGGTATTTGAATAAACATATACGTTGCCACTCAGGCTAAAAATTAGGTACTTAAATGTGATATTTGCTCGAATACTTTTACTCAAAAAGGTTCACTGAAAGTACATAATATTCGTTGTCACACACGCGAAAAAACCATTCCACTGTGGAATGTGTTCAAAATCGTTTATTAAAAAGGTAATTTGAAACAACATATATGCTTTATTGTCACTTGGACGGCAAATCATACAAATGTGTTAGCTTAAAAATCGTTTAACAGCAAGGCACTTTGAATAAACATGTGTACCTACTTACATTGATGAAAAATATTGAATTTGTTTAAAAACGTTTCTTGTCTATGAGTGATAATTTTCTGAAACTGTCTGAACACCCCTACCAAATTTATTCCTCTTCCAAAAATACGTTGATTGAATAAAAAAATTTTTAATTCATAATGTAAGCTTGTGAAATCATTTTTATATTAGACGTTTGTTCCTTGTTATACCACACATACTATGGTATACCTAATATAGATACTGACGCTTTCTGTTATAAATAAGTTCTTTACTATCACTGTTAAAAAATATATATAATTTTTTTTTACAAAAATAGCATTTTTCTTTACTAAAACAGAAAAGAAAACATTTGGTCTAGTAGATATTTATTTGCAATTTGAATGTCCGTTATTTACAACGGTCGCGTTTTAGTTTTCACATGTGCTATATATGAGATTTTAAAAACTTTTATCAACTTGGGGGCTTGAAGAATTCATCGACAATTTTGAATTTAAATAAGTGCATGTATACAAAAACATTTTTATTGTGCTTAGATGATAGAAATATGGCGATCCTGACCAAAAGGACCTTATTAGCAAGAAAGATGTATTGAAAAAGAACGTTTAATCCACCATAAATTGTCCGTTTTTAATTGAAAATATTAATTCACCCACTAAAATTGTATACTTACCATACTTATCAAACATCTTGTATATGTGGATTTAAAATGCGTTAAAATTTTTAAATTAGTATCAGGAATCAAGTTTTAGATTGCTTTGAAGAAAAAATAAAAGCCCTATTCCCAAAATTTGGTCTTTACTGGAAGACATGTATTGATTGTGATTGAAGTATATTCTTCAGTCTGGGATTAGAGATTCTCGGACGGATAGCATATACCTTGTACTGATGAGGCGCAAATACGCCGAAACCGGTATACAAGTTGTGTTGTCCCTTCTAATCGCAAACCAGAATGGTTGGTTTTTAAATATCTTGTAGATAATATACCAACCCCGTTTGACTTTGGAGTGTAATTCAATATCTGGCGGTGCATATTGCACGGGAAATAGTTATTCTTTCGACATCTGTTCTAATTTATACCTTTTGTTAGAGTTAGGGCCGGTCCTGGTGCGCTTAGGTATTGTGATCAACGGCGATTACAAATAAGTGACGAATGTGTTGCGAAATAAGTCACCACAGGTGAAAAGTTCCTTTTTAAAAACTTTATTAATTTATTTGTTACAATTTATAATATTCCCGACAATAAGATAAGTGTTTTCTATTCAATGGTTAATTACTGACTGGCTGTTCTCTGTCTTTTACCTAGGAAGTAAATTATTTAGTATAAGCAAAAATAATATAGTGTGTCAGCTTTTTATATATGATATTCTGGAAAAGGGATGACATAATTTGCGTGTTACTTTTCATGAAATATAATAAGTTAGTAGATATATATCTTTTGTTTGATTCACCTCGTCATCTAACATTTCAGAAGTAGGGATCGAATAAATTTGAAACTAGTAATTTTTATAGTTATTGTGTACAAGTAGTGGTGAAAATGAGTGATAGTGAAAACGAAGCTGGTTGTTACGTGAAATTGCCAAAGAAGAAATGCCGACAAGTTGTTACAATGTCAGAGGTAGACCGACTAGTAAATCAGAAGGTTAGTCAAATTATTAAACAAAATAGTGAGACACTTAATGTTGACAATATGCAAAAATATACCGGAAAAGCTTGATTTGATACCGTTGTTTGATCCGGAAAGCCTGGACACAACAACAACTAATTGGTTACATAAAATCGAACAAGTTGGAGAAATCAACAACTGGAGCGACACAATGAAATCTTTTAGTATGCTCTCTCGGCTTAGAGGCTTGTCGAAAACATGGTATAATGGGCTTACCAACTATGATCTCACTTGGGCCGAATGGAGAGAGGCTATTATACATGCATTTCCTTCGCATACCGATTACGCAAACTTATTAAAACAAATGCTGAATAGGCGAAAACTGAAAACAGAAACAATGATGCATTATTTTTATTCGAAAAATATGTTGATAAAAAAAAGGCTCATTAACTGGAACGAAAGCAGTCTCTTGCGTTATAGATGGATTACCAGTAGAAATACAGGGTAATGCAAAAGCCGGTAATTATCAAGACCCAAACGAATTGTTTTATGGATTTTTGAGCAAAATTGACAGCATGACTACCACTGTGCATTGGAACGATAACTCCAAGCCGGTCATCCCTTCGACGGATTTGAGGTGTTATCTATGTAGAAAAACGGGTCATAAAGCAAGACATTGTCCGTCAAAAGTAACAAGAGAAGATAGAAGGTCAAGCATTGCTCCATCGGCAGCGGCAGCGATTCGATGTACCATTTGCAACAAAGGGGGCCACCTGGAGCATGATTGCTGGTAAAAGAAGAAAAAATGTTGTTCTATATGTGGGAAATTGGGACATCTAGATTCCGTTTGTTAGCAACTGCACTATTTGTGGGAAACGAGGTCATTCCTCCAATCAATGCTGGTCCAAAAACAACACCAAAATCAAGGACGTGAAGATATTACAAGGGCAAGTGTTAAACTCTATTTATAATATTTTAGTAACTATAAGTGGCTATAAGTGACTTTTAAGGGGTATATCGACACGGGTAGTCAAGTAAATGTTGCTCACATTTCAGTAGCAAAGTGATTAAATATAAATTTAAGTAGTTGTGATATTTATGTTAGAGGTTTTGGAAACGGGTTAACTTTACCGAATGGAATGTCTGAATTAGAATTAGAGATAGGTAATATTAAAATTAATACGCCAATTATATTTGTGTCGACGGACTTAAATCAATGTGATATAATTATCTGGCAGCCAGTAATTAACTCAGTGAATGTTACACTCAAAGTTGAGGGAAAGAAAGTAGAATTATCCAGAAATAATGCAATAACTCGTGTCAGGATACCCATTAGAGTTTATAATCATACGCACATACTTGGTTACAGTAGTAAACGCATATTGGTAACTTTAAATAGTATTGATGAAATTGTATTAGTATCTGCTAAAATAATTTTTAAAGACAACCGACTGTTAATTATACACGGGGGATTCATAAATGGGCCGATCCAAACGCTTAATATCACTAATTTATATTCGACGCCAATGTGTTTAGAAGAGGGAGATCTACTAGTGAGTGGGTTACTGTCACATGACGGAACCCGTCCATGTAATGATTTAGGTTGGCAACATTGCCAACTGGCGTTTGTGACACGAGTGTCACTTCAGAAAATAAAGACAGTTTTCCTCATGCCGTTGACTGAACAACAAGTCTTTCATTGATTACCTTCTCCCTAAAATATGAAGTTAATGTTGAGAACATAAAGTAATATGGCGCAGTCAAATAAAAGAACCAAATAGAAGCTCTCAATGCCGTGAAGAAGCTGAACTGAAAAACAAGAAAAAACTATTGCATATTTCGTCGATGATTTAAGATTTCGTTTTCCAAAGATGGACCGTGGAATTTCGCCCATGTGCATGAACGGTGGAAACTTGAATCAGACATGGAGATTCTGGAAACAGAAGTTTACTATGTACCTGAAAGCAACTGAAATCATCAAAAAGGACGATTCAACAAAATGCGCTCAACTATTAACGCTCATCGGAGATGAAGGTATCAGAATTTATAATACTTTTACATTTACCAATGGACAAACTGAAACATTGGAGGTATTAGTGAAAAAATTTGATGACCATTTTAACCCCAAAGCAAATTTGACTTTTGAGAGATATAAATTTTTGACATGTCGTCAAAAAGAGGGCCAAACAATTGAACAATTCATCACAGAACTCAAGAATTTATCCCTATCATGTGAGCTTGAGGAACTGAGGGAGTCTTTGGTTAGAGATCTGTTAGTTTGTGGTTTGAAATCTGACCAGTTAAGAGCACAGCTGTTTGACAAAGACTGTAAGACGTTAGAAGATGCTGTTAATTTTTGTATTAACAGTGAATCGACAAAAGAACAAAACCGTCAAATATCAAATGGTAATGGTGACAACTATGGCAGACAGATTAACGTAGTCCACTCAAAGTTACGCAACAACAATCCAGCAAAGGCAAGCCCATCACACAGCAACTGGACACCAAATCCAAACAATCCGGGATGTAAGAAATGTGGAAGAATTCATCCACCTCGGAGATGTCCAGCTTATCAAGTTAAGTGTTTTAGTTGTAAAGGATTAAATCATTTTACACAATTTTGTCGAAAGTATCCTAATTCTAATCATAATTTTAATTATAGATCTTTGTTAAGGAATGAACAACACAAAAACAATAAACACAAACAAATACATACACTTGAACACAATACACAAGAAAGTGATAACAATGATACTGTTAAGAAATTTGTATTTTTAGATGCCGTAGAGCAAAGTATAGCTATACAACCACAGTCTGGGACAATCGGGACTGTGTCTGAGGATTCCTGGGTCGAGAACATTGAGATCGATGACACCAACAACATAGCATTTAAACTGGATACAGGAGCAATGGCAAATGTTATCCCTATTAAGGTATTAAAACAAATAAAATTTAATATGTCAAAATTGCAAAAAACAAATGTTCAACTTAGTTCATATACAAAGCATTCCTTACCAGTACTGGGCCAGCTATATTTAAAGTGTAAAATCAATAAAAAGACTAGAAATTTGTTGTTTTATGCTGTAGAAATGGAATGTATTCCAATTTTAGGTCTAAAAGGTTGTTTAGAGCTTGAGCTAATAAAAAAAATACAGGCAATCGATAATAACTTTCAAAGTGATTCAAAGTTAAATAAAATTTTAAATAAGTATGAAAATATTTTCAAAGGTACAGGCTGTTTAGAGAAAGAGTATCATATAGAACTCAAACAAGACGCTGTACCATCGATTTGCACTGCTAGAAGGGTACCATTAGGCATAGAAGAAAAGCTAAAATATTCTTTAAATCAATTAGAGAAAAATAAAATTATAAAACGAGTAACGGGTAGCACGGATTGGCTTCACCCCATAGTAATAGTTAAAAAACCTGATGGCAATTTAAGAATTTGCATGGACCCTTTTAAGCTAAATATGTCTATAAAGAAACCTACTTTTCATTTACCAACCTGGGAAGAAATAAGTTCAAAGTTACATGGATCAAAATTCTTTAGTACTTTAGATGCAACCCAAGGTTTTTTGCAAGTCAAATTAGATAAGGAAAGCCAAAAACTATGTACTTTTGCTACACCTTTCGGTAGATATTCTTTTTGTCGTCTACCATATGGTCTTTCATGTTCTTCTGAGGTTTATCAGGAAAGAATGTATGAAATCTTCGGAAACATAGAAGGATGTGCAATTTTCATAGATGATTTGATAATATTCAGTGAGAGTATTTCATCTCACAATTCAATTTTAGAGAAAGTCCTTGAGACTGCCAAAAAACATAATATTCGTTTCAATAAAGAAAAATGTAAATTTTTATGCAAAAAAATAACATATATGGGACATCAAATAAGTGAACAAGGCATAGAGGTGGACAAATCTAAACTTCAAGCCATTAATGACATGCCTAGTCCTAAAAATGTAAAAGATTTACAACGTTTCTTGGGCATGGTCACATATATTGCAAGCTTTGTTGAAAATCTTTCAGAAAGAACTTCGATTCTGCGTTCTTTATTAAAAAAAGATTCTATTTTTCAATGGTTACCACAACATGAAACAGCATTTCAAAATCTGAAACTACTTTTAGTCGAAACTCCGTGTTTGAAATTTTTCGACATAAATCAAATGACAACCATTTCAGTTGATTCTTCTCAGAATGGAATGGCAGCTGTTCTCATGCAAAATGGCCGACCTTGTGCTCATGCAAGTCGAGCTTTGACTGAAACACAGTCACGTTATTCTCAAATAGAAAAAGAACTTTTGGCTTGTTGGTTTGGAGCCACTCGTTTTTATCAATATGTTTTTGGGAAAAAGTTTATAATAGAGACTGATCATAAACCTTTAATTTCTATAATTAAGAAACCATTAAATCTTTGTCCACCAAGACTTCAAAGAATGCTAATGCAATTAAGAAAGTATGATTTTGATTTGATATATAAACCTGGAAAAACATTAATCATAGCTGATACTTTAAGTCGTGCTTACAACTCACAAAGCAGTTTCAATGAAAATATAGATTTTGACATTGAATCTGAGATTTGTGCTGTTGAACTTTCTTTAAATATTACAGAAAACAAAAAGCAACAAATTCAAAAATTAACAAGTGAGGATCTTGAACTAAAAACTTTAAGAAGTGTCTTAGAAAATGGCTGGCCCACGAGCATAAAATACTGTCCAGAAATTATAAAATTCTATTTTAAGTTCAAAGAAGAATTATCTTGCATAGAAGATTTGATCTTTAAAGGTCAAAAACTTCTAGTTCCCAAGGCTTTGAGGCATGAAATCCTACAAAAGCTTCACTATGAACATTTGGGTTATAAAAAAAACATTGGATAAAGCTAATTTATCATTTTACTGGCCAGGAATGCGAAAGCAAATTGAGGACATCATAACATCATGTAACACTTGTCAAACTCATCAGAGATCTCAGTGTTCGGAGCCCTTGATGACTCATGACATTCCCAGATTACCCTGGCAAAAGGTGGCTGCAGATCTTTTTCAATTTCAGTCACAAAATTACCTTTTAATTGTTGATTACTATTCCAAATTTGTAGAGGTCATTAACTTAACTAAAGATTTAACTTCTCAAAATTTAATTAACAAATTTAAAATCGTTTTTGCTCGTTTTGGTATCCCAAAAATTTTGATGACCGATAATGGTTCAAATTTTGGTAGTTTAGAATTTAAAAATTTTTCCAAAGAATGGGAGTTTCAGCACATAACTTCTTCTCCTTTGTATCCTCAATCAAATGGTCAGGTTGAAAGAACTGTACAATCTATTAAGAATCTTTTAAAAAAATGCTTTATGGACAAAAAAGATCCATATTTAGCTCTTTTAAATTTTAGAAACTCACCTTTGGATGGAAGGAACTCTCCTGCAAACGCATTAATGAATAGAAACTTAAGAACTGTTATACCTGAGATAAATAGCAAGTTTTCAAAAAATTTTGATAAGAAAAAATTTAATTCTCATATTTCTAGAACTCAAAGTAACCAGAAAAGACATTATGATAAAAATAAAAAATTTTTACCACCTTTAAGAGTCAATTCTTTTGTGAAGGTTCAAATAAAACCAAATGCATCATGGCAAAATGGCCAAATTATAAAAAAATTGCCTTTTCGTTCATATATAATTAAATTAGACAATGGCTCTACTCTCAGACGTAACAGAAAGTTCATCAGGGAGTTCTGCACATCTGAAACCTGGAGTAATTCTCAAACTTCACCTCAGACAGGGACTTTCCCTGATTTGTTTTTGGAGAACAATTTTCAATTTGCAAATAGAATATTGAGGGTAGTAGAGAATGATGATCATTCAGTGGAGAATGTAAGAGATTTATCTGTAAATAATAACAGGGAGCAGACTTCGTCATTGGAAGGGGAAAACTTTAATGACGACTCACTCCTGAGCTCTGTAAGCTGTAGTGAAAGATCGGACAATTTTGTCAGTGGCAATTCAAGCTTTTCGAGTTCCCCTGACAAAAACAACATTGTAAATAATTCTTTTGACAATTCGAAATTTGAAAGCTTTGTAAATAAAAAACTTTTAGAGGGTACTACTAACTCTGAAAATATTGACGATAACAATTTTGTTTCAAACTGGGAACTTCCTGGTACTTCTTTTGACATTGAGAAAACTTTTCAAAACTCTGAAAAAGGGGAGGAACATCCCACTACCAGTTTTAGTAAAACTAGATCGGGCAGGTTAATAAAAACTCCTGCAAAATTAGATCTTTAGCTTTAAAGATATTACAACTAAAAGCTTTCCTTAGATTGTTACTTTACATAAAGTAAAAATCATTTTTAGTTTTCATTGTCAATTTGACTATTAAAAAATTAAATAAAATTTTTATCTGGCTAATTAACAATAGTTAGTCAAAAACATTAAATAGGGCTGATAATTCACTACAGCATGTGTCAATTTGTTGGTGATATTATGTGTTTGTAATTTACTACGTGTTTGTTTGTAATTATACTTATATATGTGTTTTTTTTAATGTAACAAACAAACTGTGATAAAAGTATTTTAGCTTTGAAAAGGGGGATGTCACATGACGGAACCCGTCCATGTAATGATTTAGGTTGGCAACATTGCCAACTGGCGTTTGTGACACGAGTGTCACTTCAGAAAATAAAGACAGTTTTCCTCATGCCGTTGACTGAACAACAAGTCTTTCATTGATTACCTTCTCCCTAAAATATGAAGTTAATGTTGAGAACATAAAGTAATAGTTACAAATAGTTGTTCCTAACAAAATCATGATACTAGAAGAAATGAGTGACCTCACTGTTCTCTCTTTGATAACAGAGCAAATTAAATGTGGCATTTTGAATAATAATGAACAAAAGAACCTTTTCACCTTATTGCAAAAATATCATAATTGTTTTGCACGAGATACGCTAGAACTAGGACAAAATACGGACGTGGAACTAAACATTGAACTTTCTTCACAAAATCCGGTCACACATAAGCCTTACAGACTTTCAGAATTTGAAAGAAGTCTTGTCAGAGAAAAAGTAGATGATCTATTGAAGGGGGGAGTAATTAGGGAATCTTCCTCAAGTTTTTCAAGTCCGGTAGTGTTAGTTTAAAAGAGAACTGGGGATTTTTGATTATGTGTAGACTACAGAAAATTAAATTCAGTTACAGTAAAGGATAAATATCCGTTGCCAAATATTGAGGACTTAATTAGCAGATTACGCGACAAAAAATATTTTACCAATCTTGATATGGCTCAAGGGTACTATCAAGTACCAGTTGCGCCGGAATCAATTCATAAGACAGCTTTTGTCACACCTGATGGCGAGTATGAGTTTGTTAGGATGCCATTTGGATTGAATATACATGAAGTTAGAAAATTTTTAGGCCTTAGCTCTTATTTTAGGAAATTCTTGAAAGGACATGCCGAAATTGTTGCTCCCTTAATTAAGCTGTTGCGAAAAAATGTCCCTTGGCACTGGGGACCTGAGCAAATTAACGCAGTAAGTACCGTAAAAATAGCGCTTTCTAGCAAACCCATACTCAAAATTTTCGATCCACCAGCCAAAACTGAGTTACACACGGACGCTTCATCTAAATGGATGGCAGGTATCTTATTGCAGTATGAAGGTGATGACTTAAAGCCAGTCGCTTATTTCAGTAGGGCTACATCACGGGACGAAAGTCTCTATCATTCTTACGATCTAGAAACATTAGCAGTGGTTGAATCAGTAAAAATATTTAGTTTGGTATTCACTTCACAATCGTAACTGATTGCAGTGCAGTGCGTATAACACCTTCCAAAAGAGGGATATGCTGCCAAGGGTAGCCAGATGGTGGTTAAGTATTCAAGAATACGATTTTACAATTATACATCGTCCGGGCGAAAAGATTAAACATGTTGATGCATTGATTCGTAATCCTCCAATTGAAGTACTTCGTTTGAGTACCAATGACTGGTTAATGGCCCTGCAAATGCAAGACGAAGACCTACAATTAATTAAATCTAAGCTCCAAGAGGCAACTGACTCTGATATAATTAACACGTATATCCTCGAAGAAGGATGGTTCACATAAACTTGTGATTCCCAAGACGGCTCGCTTCAATTTACTAAGAAAGTACCACGACGATATAGGACATGTCGGTCTAGATCGGTGCATGGCGGTTATAAAACAAAAGTTTTGGTTTAAAAATATGACCAAATTCGTAAAGAAATATGTTAAAGCCTGTCTCAATCGTCATTACAAACGTAGCAACTATGGTAAAAGGGAAGGATTTCTATTCGCTATAGACAAGCCAACTGAGCCTATGCACACTTGGCATGTGGATCACCTAGGACCTTTTTGTAAAAGTCATAAGGGAAACTCGTATATCTTAGTAATTGTAGATTCATTCGCGAAATTTGTTTTTGCAAGACCATCTAAATCAGTGAAGGCTCAGGAGACCGTAGATCATCTAAGTATGTTTGGCACTCCTAAGAGAATTATTATAGACAGAGGAAAGGCTTTCACCAGTAAAGCATTTAAAGCTTTCGTGACACAATACCAAGTGAAACATGTTTTAAATGCTGTATCATCTTCTCGGTCAAACGGACAAGTCGAGCGGTACAACAGAACCATTTTAGAAGGACTAAATTCGTCTATTGATAATGAAAATGAATGGCAGAAAGCATTACCAAATTTAATTTGGGGAATGAATAATATACCAAATAAAAGCACAGGATGCAGCCCACATTTGCTCATGTTTGGAAACAATAAGAATCGACATGCTGATTTGGGAGATAATGAATTCGAGTTAGAGGATGGAGTTAGAGAAAAAGCCAAAGACAGAATGGATCACCAAGCCAAGACAATGAAAGAAAGGTGCGATAAAAAGCGAAAACAAAGTGAGGTATACAAAGTTGGTGATCTTGTTTTATGGGCAGTTTCTGATAAAAGCAATAAGGAAGTAAGTAGAAAAGTTGGATATTATAAATTTGGGGGGCTTTACAAAATTCGCACTGTACTAGGTAATGATCGTCATGGATTAGTAGCTATTGAAGGAATGAAGGGGTATAAAAGGTTCAAAACTGTAGTTCCAGCAGACACTTTAAGGAAATGGAAAGGAGGAGTAATAGAAGAAACTGATAGTGACTCATCTATTAATAGTACAGACGAGCTCATAGATTTGTTAGAGGGATAGTTTACAATACTAATTATATTTAATACAGCCTACCTGTAACCATAGTATCGGCTATGATGAACTATGATTGTTAGTTTTATTAGTGATATCATTATTCTTGTCAAGTAATAATGTATCAGAACTCTGTTGTTATTACTATCGTATATGATTAAACTGTGTAAAAGGTATATTGTGTTGCAATATGGATAAAATAAAATAAATATATATCTATGTAAATATATAATACAAAAGGTTGATGTGGTTGTGGTAACAAATGACACAATGTTTATTTTGCTGTGGTAACGAAGATCATAGCACAAAATGATAAGTGGTAACTAAGGTCACATGAGAAGGACAAAAATGGCCGTAAAGTATAAGGACTATGGTAACAAGGTTCATAGTAATAAGAATATTATGCGATAGGTATACGTGGTAACAAAGGACTCGTGAAGGAAGAGGAATGAATGGCTTCACCTTAGTGATTAGAACAAGTGTTATTAAGTTCTACCACTCTATTTACTGTTTTAGGAATACTTCAGGTGATCAGGGATACTTTACAACTGGCGAGGACACCAAATCCAACAGGAAGGCCGATTGTTAGAGTTAGGGCCGGTCCTGGTGCGCTTAGGGTATTGTGATCAACGGCGATGACAAATAAGTGACGAATGTGTTACGTGTTACTTTTCTTGAAATATAATAAGTTAGTCGATATATATCTTTTGTTTGATTCACCTCGTCATCTAACAATATTTCTCATCATTATTGGATCTAAAGCTTTAATAAACTGAATTTCTAAGTAGGTACTTATAGTAGTTGCGCCTGCCAAGTGCGAAACAAATCTCAGAGAATTGCTTAGAGATTCGGCGCACTGCTATCTGGAAGATATCTTAGTAGCGGCCAAATCACAGCAAGAAGCAGTTCAACTACTGGATAGGGTGTTAAGTAGATTAGCCAAATATAATGTAAAGGTAAACCTGAGTAAATGTAAATTTTTTCAGAAGGAGGTGGAGTATCTAGGACACTGTCTAGGTGGTGAAGGGATACATCCAACAAATGAAAAACTGCGTGCTATCCGCAATGCCTCTCAACCACAGAATATAACTCAATTAAGATCTTACTTGGGGTTATTGAACTACTATAGTAAATTCATACCCATGATATCTTCTAAATTGAGACCTTTGTATGCCTTATTTGAGAAAGACCGAGATTTCGACTTTAATGAGCTATGTGTAAATCTTTTGAGCTTAGCAAAGACCTGATAATGACTAATCAGGTACTCACCCATTATGACCCAAGCAAACCCATTGTCATATCATGTGATACGAGTGCATACGGGGAAGGAGGGGTACTATGCCATAGAATTGATGGTGGTGAAAAACCTGTCTTATTTGCATCAGGTACTCTATCCAAAAGTGAACAGAATCACTCCCAATAGGAGCTTGAAGAATTAGCAATAATCTTTATATATACGGTAGGATATATACGGTAGGTTAGTGTCTGATCACCAGCCACTAAAAGTAATTTTTGACCCTGACAACAATATTTCTGTGATGTCAGCATCACGAATTATTCGCTGGAATATTATTTTATCAGCCTATGATTATTCAATTGAGTACAGTGGGAAGGGCTCTACATTGTTTGAGACAGATATGTTATCAAGGTTACCTGTCCAGGATAGCACAGATGTTGATGGGGATATTCATTTCTTTAATTTCACTGATGAATTACCTTTGTCATATGCAGATATTGCTGAAATGACTAAAAAAGATTGTGTACTAAGAAAAATATTAGATTGTGTCAAAACCGGGTGGGCTAATACTGTGAATGCAGATTTAAAAGTTCAATTGTCTCATGTTAGGAACAAAAGTTGTCATACCAGAGGTACTGCAGAAAGAGGTCTTGGAGTTAATTCATGAAAACCATGTAGGCATTGTACGTGCTAAAATGTTAGCCAGATCAATTTGTTGGTGACCTAAGATGCAACAAGACGTTGAGAATAAAATTTTAAGTTGTAGTATATGTCAGCTAAATCAAAACGACCATGAAAAAAAATTAATATCTTGGCCAAAGGCAGAAAATGTTTTTCAGAGAATACACCTAGACTTCTTTCATAAAAATAATGCAACATTTTTGTTAATTGTGGATAGTAAATCCAGAATGCTTCATTAAATTTTGTCAAGTAAATGGGATTCAAATTTTGAAGCCACCACCATACCACCCGCAATCGAATAGAATCGCGGAAAGACATGTTCAGAGTGTCAAAACGTCAATGGATACATTTTTATTACAAAAATCGTCCTTATCTATAAAACAACTCATTGTTAATTTTTTATTTGGGCAGAGAAATACTCCATGTATGAGTACCGGACTAAGCCCAAGTGAAATGATTTTTAAAATAAAACCTAGAACACGCCTAGACTTATTATTAAAACCAAATCAGGGCACCAACCTCATATTTAGTCAGAATTATGATTTTAATAAACCGAAATCATTTTCGGTAGGGGAGAAAGTGTTCATAGGTAAATTAGGTCCATATTGTGCAGAAAAGTGGAAGGAAGGGGCCATAGTAAAATCCGTTAGTGAGGTGACGTATCGAGTAAATGTGGAAGGTAAATTAATGTATATACAAGCTAACAGTATTCGTCGAAAGCAAACACCAAATAAAGGTGAGTATGACCCAAATGTTGTCATATTTAAATCCACTGTAACTAGTGTAACTGACAGTTGTAAGGTACAAAACCCTGATGTACATTACGCCCCAATACCCAGTAGTCGAATGGGAAATGAAGTTGAGAGTCCAAGTAAGATAACTGAATTACTCGTTTGTGTACCGACTAGGGTCAGTAATGAAAGTGCTAGATAACACCCTTGAAAACGATAATGAACATGTTGTTATGACACCTGAAATAGTACCTATGGAGAAGAAGTTGCAGAGTTCGGAAAGCTCCTGAATTGCTTAATAAATAAATAAATATTCATATAGCTTATAGTATTTTGTTATAATAATGTATGTTCTTGTGTTGTTTTTGTATTGAGGTTTTCATTTTATAGAGAGAATTGTTTCTATTTTATTTAGTAGAGGGGAAAATGTTATGTATTTACCCTCATTATATATATCCTTTGAATACACAATATTGTAAGGTTGGCAGCACTGAATCAGGGAGTCACTGCTGTCAGTCAAGAAAAGAACGTGGCCTCGGGCAATCGACATACCATACCATAGTTTATACAAGTACAGTGTAATAATGAAAGTTAATCTGATAAACCCTAGAGTTTCATTAAATATACAATAATATAGTTTTGTTTTCCGATAATTTGTGATTTTAAAAACAGATTGTGGAATACAGCAAAGGCCTGGCCACTAGCTGTTTTCCTTTCAGCCGGTTGTAACTTCAATTTGAGTTAACGTTGATTTATTTTATTCCCAAATTATATATAGTTTGTTTTCCGATAATTTGTAACTTAGAAACTGACTGTGGGACAGAGCAGAGGCTTGCCACCAGCTGTTCCACTTTCAGCCGGTATATATAGTATACTTCCTACCCGTCCCACTTAACCATCCCTAACGTGAAGATAATTTTGTTTTGGGAAAATTAAAAGACTGGGGGTCCAAGTTTCTTTCAAATATCTCAATTTCTCTTCAGCATTTTATGGAGTTTTTAACAAATATTTGCCGAAATCGTATTCATCTTCCTTTATGAGATAATCCAGGGTAGCTGAAACAAAAAACAGAGATGTGAATTTGCAGCGACGCAGCGTTTTGTTAGAATTTTTAAATGTATACATCCAGAACCCTCTAAAACGACGTATAATTCGACCTTTACGAAAAAGAGTGATTTTGAATGATTGATTCAATTTTCGATCATCTATGTGATGTGGAATATATATAGACGTAATAGCGAATTAAACGATATCTGATGATGGTTGACGTGGCAAGTGGCGAGTGTCGACGACGCGTGCGTGGGAGGAGCCAAGGAGCGGATGCCGGATATGGAATCCATTTCAATAATCGGCGAAGTTGCCAGTGCTGCGCCGAATCTCTAAGCAATGCTCTGAGATTTGTATCGCACTTGGCAGGTGCAACTATTATAAGTACTTAGAAATTCAGTTTATTAAAGCTTTAGATCCAATAATGATGAGAAATATATAATTTGTATTTCATAATTCGTATTAAATGTAATTCAAATATTGCGGCAGTATGCTAATAAAAAATTATTGTATCTTTATTATATTTTCTATAGGGGGTGGTTAAACCCCCATATCCCCCCCTTATATGGAGTGGTTAAACCCCCATATCCCCCCTTATATATGTTCCTGGGTGTGGTGGAAGTCCTCCCCGGGATGTATTTCATTTATTGATATGCATCCTGAGAAGGACGGGCGCACTTGTGTGTGATGTATCTTCTTGGTTCTAAATAAAAGATCACACTTTATCTTTAAGATGGTTTTATTTAACGCCGTGACTAGAAGTACATCGGATGTACGAATTTATTTTGTACATCGGCTCGTGCGTTGATCGAAGCGCGCATTCAAATAATATGTCAAATAATATAACCCACAGACCAAATGATATAACCTAAAAAAGCTTGTCTTTTGTCTGGTTTGTTTATATTATTTTGGATTTTGCAAACATAGATGTCTGTTTATTGTGTGATACCTAATTAATGTATTATAGGTAGGTATCTCATTAGAAATAAAAATGAAAGTAAGAGCGATATTTGATTCGTACATCAGAATAATGAATGAAGAACTTATAGGATAGTTTTCATTTTATAACAGGTTATACACAATTACGAGACAAGTTTACCATCTAACAACAAATTTTTCAACTTTAGAATACTTTGCATTGATAAATCGAAAATATCTCCCGATTGTTCAGATATCAAACTGGCAATGTCTCGTAGCACCAACATAGACTTTTTATATTTTTCAAATTTATTTAATTTCCGAGTTAATTTCCTTCCTGTGTCTTTTTCAGAATGAGCCATATCAGTTATAAAAGTTGCTTTCGTATGTTGCGTTTCAATTGGTTGTAAGTTGCAGTTTTGAAATACCCGTTGATGTTTCCTCACATGCAGTAGAGTCCATCGAGTATTACATAATGATTGTTCAAATAAAGACATTTTTTCTCTTTCTCGAACAGCAAATATGTGCCTAAAATTTTTCAATACAAAAATTATTAAAAAAATAAATATAAGTATGTTCATGGGATGATCATAGTGTAAGCTATCACAGTAAATAGATTATTTTTAAAAATAGAAAAAACAAGATTTAAAATGAATATAATAAATATTAAGGAAAATGCAAAATTCCACTATGTTTATAAGACTGACAACTGTTTCAGAAATCGAGTTTCTATCATCATTATAAACATAGTGGAATTTTGCATTTTATTTATTATGAATAGATTCCACAAAGTAAAGGTAGGAAAAATCACTATGAATAAGATTTAAAATACAATAAAATTCGGCAAGCACTAACAATTTAATTAGGTACTATAACTGATTTATACAGTGCAGTGAACTGTGTTTTACTTACCGACATGGTATAACCAGAGAAATGCGTACTCTACAAGTACAACTATCTACGGTAGCTTTAATAGTTCTTGTTCCAGCCAGAATTGTATAGTATGGTTCGTTTCCTTCTGATATTATCTTGATTTTCTTGTACTGCTCAAGTTCTTTATGAACATAATTATAGGCATAATTGGTTAATATGTTACTATACAACAATTGTGGGCTCTCTGCTTTAAATCTTTGTAACGGAAATTTAAAATACTCATATGCAGCTACCTGATCTCTTTCTTCTAACATTCCATGATATAGTAAAAAAAAGTTTTCAATAAAGTCAATCAGTGATGAATCTTTGGCAATAACTGATTTTAATTTTTGATTAATACTTTCCAATCTATTATTAGTTGTATTATTTAGACTATTTTCTAAAAAATTATGATTTAATGTCCAATCATCTCTAATTAAATGCCAATTGGAATTGAAATAATCTATTACTGGTTGTGGTAGCTCATCAATTTTACTGTAGAGGTCATCATATTCTTCCTCACTTTGTGAATATAACATTTTTTGGAAAATCTCTTTTGCTGTATCTCTTTGTCCTGGGGTTATACCCATTTTTTCACAGCTAATTTGCTGGACAATTTTTTTGAAAGGTCCTGGGAAGAGAAAAAGTACTGAAATTGTTGCAAGATGTTTATACAGAAGCTAAACTATCTTACCTTGTGTTGCGAGTGTTATCTGTGGTTTGTTTTTGAACTTTTTTTCCACCATGTATGCAACAAAATAAAAGTTGATAGGGCAGACTGGGATTAATATGTCTATGCACACCTTTATTTCTTGCGGTCTTCAGATTTGTACTACTTCTTTTGTAATAAATACTTTTTGTTTCATCTTCCCATTTTTTAAATTCCGTCACAAATTCTTTCTCACTGTTGAATATCGCCCCTACTTTCATTTTTATTTCTAATAAAGTACCTAGATCACAAAACCTGGAAACTTATAAACACAACTTATATTTTATTTCAAGTCAGAAACAAAAGTATATTATTATGTATGACCCAAGATCCAAATTCCAAAATAATATAAACAAACCAGACAAAAGACAAGCTTTTTTAGGCTATATTATTTGACATATTATTTGAATGCGCGCTTCGATCAACGCACGAGCCGATGTACAAAATAAATTCGTACATCCGATGTACTTCTAGTCACGGCGTTTATTTAATCTCATACAACTACGGTGTGCTTTACTTTTCACATGCATGCAGATCATGTCGGATGTCAGGGCGGAGGTGTCACTTGTCAAATACATGTCAGGCATGTATTGGCGAGGTCTTTTATATATGTGACAGTGTGTGTGTTAAGATTTCCACAGATCCGTCATCCCACGATACGATAATCCGAAAGTTTTGTGATTGGTGGAAGAATTCAAAATTGACAAGTCGCCAAATATAGTCTTAAGTCCATTTTCCACGGTGCGAGTTGACGCTGCAACTCGAAAAAGTTGCATGCAAATCGGCGTTTTTTTTCGTTGGACGCGTCGGTCGCATGAATTAGAACTTGCTCTATTTTCGAGCGAGAAGTCGCTGCGACTTGGTAACTTTTCTGGTGGATTTTGTCGCACCAACCCAAAATTTATATTGGCTGCTACGCTCTGACATTGCTGTCACAGGATTTCTTCTACGTTTTCTTCTCGTAGAGCAGCACAGGCCATAATACTAATTATTGTTACTAAAACAATGCCCTCAATGTTTTCCTCATCCATTTTGTTAACTTCAAGACTTGATTCTAGAGAAACTACTCCTATTTGCTTTATTTTCACCCACTAATTTTTGTCACACTGTGAGGTTATGAAACCAAAACTGCCAATTTTTTAACGAAGTTGGCAACACGTAACGTTTCCCCTATGCCTGGATGAGTCGCAGCAACAAACTATCGATGTGCTGATTGTACTTTTTCTCGCAGCGATTTGTTCCAGCAACAAGTCGCTGCGTTTTGTCGCGACGTGGAAAATGTACTTTATCGACTCGACTGCTCGTCTCCTTCACTTGATCAGTATTCATTTCAGTACTACCTTCACTATTCTCTTGTTTTTAGTGATTCACAATCACTACTACAAGCAGTTTTAAAAGATTGAGTATTGAGCTTAGTATCTCACACATAAAAAAATCTTCACAAAACTTGGAACTGAATAGTAAATAAAAAGGGGATGGCTGAGATATACATGGATAGTTGCTGGGGCTGGATGGTCAGATGTGCGAAGGCTATGCTAACTAAGTAACTAAGAAAAAGAAGAATAATTGTGAACCAAAACAAATTCTAACATACAACGAAAACGTATAATTTATTTATTGTATTGTTAGGAAAATAAGTAGGTACTGAATATTTATAATTTTTACCTAATCATGGAAGTGAAGCAAGAACCAGTTGATATTTTCAATGAAGAATATAAGCTTGAAATCGAAGAGTATTCTGTTCCTTATGAAACAGTCATAAAAAACGAATTCGATTCAATAAAACAGGAGGATGACGATAATATACTACAACAAACAATAATTATAAATGCTAAAAGTGAAACAGTTGATGATCCCGACATAAAGTGCAACTTGGCTGAAATAAACATCAAACAATCAAGAGAAGGTTTGTACCTACAGATTAAATTATAATAATTTTCAATAATAACCCAATCAAACCTATCCCTACCAAACCCTCTTCGTATTTTAGTCAATTTTTGAAGAAAACGATAAGAAAATAAAAAAATCTGTCAAATACACAGAGTATTATTATATTGCCCGAAAACTACATGACAATATTCACAATGTCTAGGCAATGTGATAAATAAGGAACTTCAAATTATAATGAATTACCTCGCCCTAAGTAGCTTACCCAGGCATTAAGAAAAATGCCCCAATTTATTACTTGGTGACCATAACATATTATTCAATGTAAGAAACATTGTTATGGTATGGGAACCTTAACCCCAATTATAAATAGTTTGTAATTTATAAATAATGGCAAAAACAAGAACAACCAAGAGATATCTTTACAAACCTATTAAATTGATGAATAATCATATTCCTTCAGTGTGCAGACAATATTATCTCATGTCAAAATAATATTAAATAGATTTAGAATTAATTTTGCATGTGATTTCATTAATTTGTTTGCATGTGGTTTTATTAATTTGTTTGCCAATGATACATTATTAATTTGAACTGATACTACTTTGGAGATTGCTATTGATAAATTGAATTCTACCTTAAATGAGTATTTAAATTTGAATAAGCTGAAACTAAATTTCCATGCCATGATCTTCACTATGAAATATAATATAAAGATCTATGTCTCTTTCATGTCAATATTGAGCTAATTCAAATTATTTCAACTTGACAATATTTATATTTGCAGTTAGGTAATTGCTCGGGTAATTGTTTAAATTTTGTTTCCCATTTCAATTACATACTTACAAAGAAAGAATTTAAAAAATTATATTTCTTCTGCTGTATAGGTACCTATCTCCTCGGGTATCTCAAATTACTTTTTTAAATGAAACTACTTAACTGTTTTTAATTAATTCCAATATTTGATGAAAACATTAGAAACAGAAAAGAAAAATTAGTAGATTCCACAAAATAAGGGTCCAAACAGTAATTTCAAGTATATCTCAAAACTTGTCAACCGAAATGAAAATAACAGTATATAACAGCATTATTTAGCCCCACTATGATTATTATAATATATGCCTCTATTTTATACTTATTTAATCTCAACAAGTTCAACATACTTCAAAAACTTCAGAACAGGGGCATGAGAATTGTATTAAAAATAAATCACTTGACTTTAATTATGAGAATGTGGGATTGTTTGAATTTGTTTTTAGTTCAAGATAGGTTGTATTACTTAACTATATGGTTCTAGTATTCAAAATAGTTAACAATGTTGCTTCATGATATTTTCAAAAATATGTTACTTTTAACAAACATAATATATGTTGGCTTGTGTAATTCTAAACCATCTAATTTGAGGTGTTCTTAAATAAACAAACTAAGCTCCAATTGGGAAGAATATGCTAACACATTGAAACAATTTTTGGTGCAGAGTCACAGTTGATTATTAGTTTTCAGAAGATAAACTTGTAATTGTGAAAAATTATAAGTAATAAATCGTATTGCTGGTTAAGCACATAATTATTTCTGTTAAATTACAAAACAATAAATAAAAGCTAACATATACAATATACATATAGCCAGCTGCACTTTTCGGGCACTCATTCCCGCATAGTTCTCGTTGATTCGGGTGGGCCTTACTCCAGTACTAAAAGGAATGACCTTCAGTTAATAAGATCATCCCGCAGGTGTTCAAGGTGAGCCTATCCAGATGCAATAAATTTCTTAAAATCAATCTATTTCCACACATTTGAAATTGGTTTATTTAAAAGATTTTTAAAATAATTGCTCAGGCGCCAGATTTTGTGACGTGGTTTACTCCATGTCCCCTTGACCATAAACGTCAAGAGCTCCAGATAGCCTTAGATAGTGATGTGGGCTGGCAAATGCCCAGTGGACAGGACATTCATAAATGGGCATTTGCCAAAGCAGTTTTAAGCTCCCAAAAACTGTGCATTTATGAAAAAAAGGTTTCACTCTGCATATTTTGTTTGTAATAATCATTTGAGCTCGTTTTTTTTTAATTTGGTTTATTTAACGTCGGTTTATTTCTGTGAAGTGGCTGGATAGAAGCAAAATAATAGTTATTCTTATATACTGCTTCAAGTTTTAGTCCTACAAAAATATTCATAATTATAAATAGAGATTAAGTGAATAATCCATTGAGAATCAAATCAAGAGGACTAAAGTCGATGAACAGTTTTGTTTTCTTCTCCATGTAATTTAGGTAGAATTTTCTTTTGTTTGTAAGTTTGTACCAATAAATATATAGTTAAATCGTGTCTGATTCAATAAATAGCCTATCTGTAAAACATGCAATAGAATAAACAATAAAATTTATATCTAAGCCTAAAAGATTTAACATTTAACCAAATCTAAAACATCAAAGGCGACAGTTTTTTTAGTCTATAAACACTCAAGTAGTAAATAATAATAATAATAATAATACTCTTTATTTAGCCATTTTCCATTTCAAAAACATACTGAAAACTGATGCATAGAATAAAATATTTTGCTACATTAATGTACATAATATACTTTTATATCATAGCATTCCTATACAATTTTGTGTATAAGCCTGTTTGCCTGTATAATGAAATTCACTCCTAGTTGTGGCCATTATTAAACAGCACACTTCCTTCAAAAATATTGTATATCTCTATAATTCTATATACAAAATGTAAAACTGAATTATGTTAATGTAGTATTTATTTATACTCATAATGTTACTCAAACACCGACAGAGAGACACTAATCTAAATTAATTATGATTGAGACCGAAATGTCTTAAACTCCGATAAATGCCTGAAAATTTATGGATTTTGAACTAAACACTCCTATAAAACTATAAACCCTCAGACGGCTTTGCACGGGTTATTAAGAAAACACTAATTATGTCAGGTTGCATAATACCAGAGTCAATAAACAAATACAAAATTAACAATTCCTAATATTATTCAAAATTAATATTTTCGGTAGTTCCAGGCAAAATAAATAAATACAGGGCAAATGTAACAAAGTAATATATACAAAATTTGCCGGTAGTACGTGTATAAAAAAATTGGTACGGTAAACAAGATATAAGCAGGTTATTTTACCTATTAACTACAGGTAAAGCAGTATAAGCAATTCGTAAGCAAACGGTGAGCCGTATTAAAGAAAGAATAAAAAAAATACAGTAGCACCCAAAAAAATAGAAGTATCTTAGCGGTAAGGATGATCAAGCGGGATATATGGGGAGTTATAACCAGATTAATAGAAAAAGAAAATACTAATAAACGCCAATTAGATCATCAATCAACCTACGGCATCAGCCTCAGACTTGTTTGAAGATCGTTAATTGGTGAAAATAATTTTTTGAATAAAATGAAAATCAATGAAACGTTACCGGCTGAAAGTTGGACAACGGATGGCATCGGCCTCGCTCTTGCCCCACAATCAGCTCTAATTTCAAGCTGTCGTACAAAATGAACAATTAAAATAAACTAAAACGAAAGACTACAGTTAGGGTAGTTAGGGAAAACAGAACGACCACTGGCAATGGATACAGTGAATTTCACTAGATATTCAATCAACCTATTAGCCTAGAAGCCAGTGACAGATTTTCATGACCAACTCCCTCCCAATCGAAAATTCGTAAAATGCATCAGGGATTTATACTATGAACACTCGAGACCGTCAGCTGCGACTCCGTGGGTGGGGCAGGCAGTGGCAGCCTCCCACGCATGGGGAAAAAAAATTTTTAGTCATTTCCTCTCATTTGAAAATTTGTCAGATTATAGTTTACTTAGTATTTTGAAAGAAAAACAAAGTCAGCTGACCATAACACGGTGGATTATACGTCAACTGGCTGCTTGAACATGAAAAAAAAATTAATATTTTCAATGATCTCCTCTCAATTGAAAATTTACCTGGTGATCGTTTATATGCTACTATGAATGAAAATTAATGTCAGCTTGCTGTATCTCAGTGGAAAGTTTGTCAGATGGTACCTTGAAAGGTGTAACGCTACAGCATCTATCACCTACTGAATCTTATCAGCTGACCACTTTTCCCTTGACATTCGCTAATCTGTACATTTTTGAGAATCAGAATTTCTATATTTTCATATTCTTAGATTCCAATTTATTTTATGTTGAATTACTAATATTAGTACCTATATTATTACACCGTAGGTACCGTTATAAGTATTATTGTTTTAAAAATATCAATATTAAAAAATACCGTTATGAAAAGTATCAATACTAAAAATGCAAAAGAATTGAATTAATATAAAATAATTAAAACCTACCGTTCAGTCCGTTCACAATCATTAAATAAAAATAAATCAAATAGACACTGATCTCGTTCCCTAATTCGTAATATCACAATCTTTACTCTTTGCTCTTTGGTTATCAACTAATCAACTTACATTTAAAAAGTTAAAAAAAGGATACGCAAACGCAAACTTAGATAAACACGAGAACACGGCATTGTCGGCATTAGAAAAATAAAAAAATCCCACATTCTCAAAGTGGGTAAAGAATCTAAGAGTCAAAAGCCAAAAGAAAAGCCCCGAGCCGCGATCCCTTTATTCAAGTAATCTATTAATATATTCTGTCGTTTTTGCGGCAAGCGGCTTATTCTTTATTATTACCTATTAATTAACCTTTTACGCCGCCCGATTCGCCCGAACGCTTAACGCACTGTTTTGGTATTGTTGTAATAATAAGAAAACAATATTTTGGAGAAATGCCGCTATAAAAGAAAAGCACTTTGCGTCTAAATATTTTTTGTAAGATGGGGTTCTGTTATGCCATGCGCCCCCGGCACGGCTCGGCCCTGAGTGGTCGTGGACAAAATAAATAATGAAAGTAATGCTACTATACTAAAACGGTACTAGAAATTAAGTAACGAGTTATATAAAACTTACTAAACTCAAAATACTAACGGAAAACAAAATAAAATTAAATCAAAAATGGTCCCAAAAAAATAACTCATTACAAGGCATATGGTACAAACAAAGACATTCAACTGGAAATAATACTTATAATACTGGGATTGATAATGATATATATATATTTCTTGAACTACTTGTCAGAAAATTATGAGATCACTATATTTTAAAGATTTTCAAGAGTTCAATCAACTACCAAATAATATAAAAGAATGTCAGACTGTATTTTGTTTCAAAAATAACCTTGAAGATTTTATCCATAACAAATAAATAATACCCAAGACATCTACCTTTTTATATGCTTCAAGCTACTATGATTTTTTATTTTTATGGTATTGTGAAACATTAGGTATATTCTATATGCTTAGCATAATATTTGTCATTTTATATTTTATTTTTAGAACAGTTGAACAATGTAAACTTTTTATGTATACTAGGGTTTCCTAATTAATAAAGTTATCTATTACATTATAATCAGCTCATCATTGTCATCCACACAATTCATTTTGAGATACCCTGTATAATGATGTATTATTATTTACAGGCACTCCTGTAGAATGGAACAATATGAAGCCTCTGCTCTTACCTGAAGGTCACCCAGACGAAAAATCATTCGAATGTGTAGTTTGTTTGAAGTCATTTACAAGAAATCATCTCTTAAAGGTGCATATACGGTCTCACACGGGTGAAAAACCATTCCAATGTGAAATTTGTTCAAAACCCTTTACTGTAAAACATCGTTTAAACCAACATGTTATGGATTCTCACACGGGTGAAAAATCATTCCACTGCGAAATTTGTTCAAAACCATTTACTGAAAAACATAATTTAAACCAACATGTTAGGTCTTTTCACATGGGCGAAAAACCATTCCACTGTGAAATTTGTTCAAAATCTTTCAGTCGAAAGAGTAATTTAAATACACACCGGATATGTCACTCAGGTGAAAAATCATTCAAATGTGAAGTTTGTTCGAAATCATTTAGTAATAAAAGATATTTGAATAAACATTTACGTTGCCACTCAGGCTAAAAATTATTTAAATGTGATATTTGCTCGAATACTTTTACTCAAAAAGGTTCACTGAAAGTACATAATATTCGTTGTCACACACGCGAAAAAACCATTCCACTGTGGAATGTGTTCAAAATCGTTTATTAAAAAGGTAATTTGAAACAACATATATGCTTTATTGTCACTTGGACGGCAAATCATACAAATGTGTTAGCTTAAAAATCGTTTAACAGCAAGGCACTTTGAATAAACATGTGTACCTACTTACATTGATGAAAAATATTGAATTTGTTTAAAAACGTTACTTGTCTACGAGTGATAATTTTCTGAAACTGTCTGAACACCCCGACCAAATTTATTCCTCTTCCAAAAATACGTTGATTCAATCAAAAATTTTTAGAACATTAATTTCATAATGTAAGCTTGTGAAATCATTTTTATATTAGACGTTTGTTCCTTGTTATACCACATATACTATGGTATACCTAATATAGGTACTGACACTTTCTGTTATAAATAAGTGCTTCACAATCAAAGATAATGTGAGAGGCTGTTTCCTCCTCTTCCATGCACAACCGACAGATAGGTTCCTCCCTATATATTATGCCGATTGTATGCATGTGCTTCCTTAGAGTACAGTGACCGGTGAGTAAACCCGTCACTATCCTTATTTGGGCCCTGCTAAGGTTTAGTATTTCATTGGTCAGCTTCTCCGAGGGTTTTTTAACCAGGAGTTTGCTGTGTTCCTGTTTTGGCACGTGTCTCCAGTACGACTGGTGTTTAGTTTGAGTCCACCGAGATATATACAAACACGTGCAGCAGTTTTGGATATCCCAAATACTGGTTCAGGACCAGTGAATTGTTGCTCCTTAGTTGAACGGCCACTGTTTTTGAAAAATATCATTTTTCAAAAATATGAAGTGTGTGAATATAAATAATTATTCTTTCGACATCTGTTCTAATTTATACCTTTATTAACAAAAACAACTTTCAGAAAAATAGTAACATAATAGTTATATTCACTTGATCAAATTTAATCATTCCCAATTAAAAAAAGTCTCCAACATATGCCGGGGGTGAATTTTTTAATCGGTTACCAGATTATATCAACCAAATGAATCGTCTCAAAAAATTTTTAATACAATATTATTTTTACTCGCTAGTTGAATTTGTTAGGAGGCGTAACATCTCTTAATTCCTTACCTAATTTTAGATCTTTTTGTATTTCAGTCTTTAAAAATGTAACTTTTTATTTTATTTTCTTATAATCTTGTTTATACCAAATGTTTGTTCTATACTGTTTGCCTGTATACATTTTAATTCTAATTTTAATTGTTTTATATTGTGTCTAACTTGTCTTATGTCATGTATATGATGGTAAAGACTAATAAATTATCTATCTATCTATCTATCTAATTTATATTTCTACAACTTATTCATCACCTTTATTGAATCATAAAAGATTTTTTTTGCTTTCAAAGAATTTATTGTGTTTCAGTGATGCCGAAGTTTCCAGAATTTCCTTAGTATTACTCGGGTACATATTGAAGAAAATAATTTCAGGTACAAACTTCATACAAAAAAGAGACAATCTGGAATTACTTGAAGTCACTGACTTAGTTTTAGTAGTATGAGTCTCTCTTCAGATAAAGGGTAAATAACTTTCTTATTTCGAATTTTTCTATTCTTCAAATCATCCTCCTCACTAACCAAATCACTCTGGCATTCTGCTCTTCTACATATTTCTGGCGAGCTTCAAGATAAGTATCTTAAAACATAAAAATAATTATTAATATTTTATGAAAGTTATTTTTATGGTAAAATAATCTCACCAAACGTTCCATTTTGGAAAAATGAAATTCCAAAAGAGGGCCAGCAAGTATTTGGTGATTCGTGGTTTTTTATAGCCATTTTTTGTTGAGGCCGATAACATCGATTGCCAAAAATCCATATGGTGGGTACTGCTTCCACAGTATTTTCAGCAGTGAACTTCAGAACTGTCCATGTTCTATCCATTTGATCTAAGCATTAAAACTCTCAGTTTTCTGAATGTAGCTCAAATAACATCAACACATGCAATGAAAATACTCAGATTAGTTTCTGAAAAAAATATTTTGTGTATGCAGATATTTATTTAGCTGTATCAGAGATACAATTTCAAAACAGGTTGAAATCTAAATCAAAAATGGATTTGACTCTGTAGGTACTCGCTATTTTCTTGCCCTTTTATAATATTTACTTAGTGTACTCTGTCGTTCATGCCTTGACGATACCTTCCTCATAGGATGCATTGTATTGATATGTACCTAATTGATCAATCAATATACAAATAAACCTCACTATAAAAATAAACATTCTTAGAAATATTGCTAAAACCACCATATGATGTAGTTCTCTACAGAGATGCCTCAAAAACTTCTTTTGGTGTTGGCTGCTCAGTCACAACCAACCACGAACTTATAGGTTCCTATCGGTTGCCCTCAACATGTAGTGTTCACACTAGTGAACTGTATATCATTTTCCAAAGCCTTTAAACATATCTCACCTCCTTCCAAGCAGGTCGCCATTTGTACCGATTCACTTAATAGTATCTTTACTGACCATCCAATAGTTCACAACATCCATGACATCTATCAAATACTCTCAGCTCGTGATGTAAAAGTCTGTCTTATCTGGCTCCCATCTCACATTGGAATTACTGGCAATGAAAATGCTGACTACCATGCCAAAGAAGCCACCTCTACCATTACCACAACATCGTTCCAGCTCCCAGAAGACCTCAAACACTTATTGAAAAAGTCCGTCAAAGAATCCTGGCAAAATTTTTGACCCAACAGTAAAACGATATACAACCTTCCATTGCTCTCTCCCCCTTGACTTCTTAACCAGGAGAGAAGCTGCTGCGGATCAACCTTAGCAGATATACTCACGGCTACTTGATGTCATCTGAAAACCTTACGGTCTGCCAGATATACAACAATATGTATCAGCGCCTAGACCTAAGTGCGAACCTGAAAGAACTTTTAAACTGCACCGCTGAAATTCCTCAAAGCAGCTAACCTCTACCACAAACTGTGGAATATCATGAGGCACTTAAATTCTAATAAAATAAAATGTAATAAAGTCAGAGAAAAAAATCCCAAACGAACTAAACTTGTTTTGCGAAGGTAAAATCACTTTAAGAGAAACTTGTTGGAAAGTCCGTATCAACCATAGAGATAATATACATAGAGTAGGCAACCTATAGCCGGAAGAATCCACGCAATAAACAGAGATGGCGAATGAAATTGGTGATGCTGTCTCTCTCTAACATCGCGTGATGCACATGCGCGAAAACTGTAACACTACTAACCTTTTAAGAATGTAGAAAGAGGAAGCAATACCAAACTAATGGTTGTCTATCTTTTTCTAATGGGTGGACGAATGCGCTTACACGGCCCTACTCTATGTGTATTATCTCTATGGTATCAACACAGAAAATGTAAGATAAATGGCCCAACTATCGGACGCTTAAGAGCAAAGTCGAACTTTAAGCGTTCAGAAAAAAATATGCTCTAGAAAATCACTGATACGGATTGCATTTCAGGTTTCTGTATTTCTTTGCCTATCATAATATATTATCTCGTTTGATAATAATAAAAATCGTTGTCTAATAATTAATAATTTATTGAAAAAGATACATTTGTCCCAGTCATCGGACGCTCTGACAAAGTGAAGTTCTACTTATCGGACGGGATATGTCCCTATTATCGGCATATGTTGGATATATAATAGAACAAAAACATAAATTCTAATTGATTTAAAATACAATAAAAACGAAAAACATCAATAATTACGATTTAAAAAACCATTAATAAAAGAAACTAAGTAGTTCTAAAAAATGTAAAATTATTTCATTATTGCAACTTCATATACACCCCTTTTATTTATAAGATTTGGTTTTTGAATTTTTTGCGTTATGTCGCATGTCTTATAAGTTAAAATATCTTCTCTGGCAGGTCATTTCCAGTTTTGACCACTAGGGGTCATAGCTTTAACTGTATACTCCTAGTTTTCATCATTATAATTTAATATGCACCCAGGATAACAAGCTTCATTGTATTTCACGATTACATTAGTCGCCAACTAAATACCTTGTTTCCTTCTGAACCTCTTTTACCCTTTTTTTTTATTAGGATCAATACATTTATTTTCCCCTTTAGTTTTTGAAGCCGTAACTTTGTTTTCTTTATTTTCCAAGCGAATTTTTTTTCGTTTGTGTTTTTCTTCTTGTCTGTTTTGCTTTTTGTCCAATTTAAGCTTTTCATATTGCTGCCAAACTTGAGAAACAACAACTGATGGAGTTTTTTTTTTCGGTTTTCTGAGTTGCTTCTTTGTTTCTTCTGGTGGTGTTATCCAAAAGCCTTTTTTTCTTCAAACTTTCAAAAATTTTTCCGATAAATAGACTTAAAAATGGAACATGGTCCTAGCTATCGGACATGTAATAAAATAATTAATAGGAGACTCGAATGAAAACAAGCTTCAGTAAAATAATTTTTTACATGAACCTTATATTCTACATAATGGTTAACATTTTATAACATAAAAAAAAATTGATAGTTTCAACCCTTACACTGTGAAATTCATACATATCAATAAAAATGATGTATAAACATCGAAACCGGTCGGGTCCAAGTTTTTTGTAAAACTTATAAAAAATATTGTGAAATAAAAATAATGAGTATTTTTAAAGATTGATCATATAAAAATCAGTTGCTAATTATTTTTTGTTTTATTTAAACGTTACTATTAACTATCTCAACTAGAATCATATAATATTGACATATAGCTAACTTTAAATTTGATAAATAAAATGATCAGGACCGTATTCAGCCAAATTCGAAAATGCTATAAAATTAATAATAGGTACTTGGGATATGAAAACACTGCAAAATAAAACAAATTGTATATTCAATTTACATATTAAAATAACTTTACATTAGTAAATATAGTCCTGCAAAAGAATTATACAGCCTGTTCAATTAAGTCTGCACCATATGGAATCCTATTTTATTCTTAACTTTTATGGAAAAAGCGAGGGAAAAAGGTATTCTTCTCTTATAATTCTTATGGTTAGTGAATATCATTGTTTTATTTGTTTAAATGTGGCCACTGTCTTATTGATGTTTTTACTGACCTCATGTACTTGATGTTCATTAAAATATGTACAGGTGGTGTATTGAAAATTTATGTATGTATGTTAACTGTTATGGGGTTTCATCCCCAATCGGTAGAGCTACTCTATGTATAATATCAGGTATTATCAGTTATAATATCACTAGAGAATAGACAATATTCGATTATTCACCGAGTCACGATACTCTTTGTTGAATAGTTAAGATTGTTGTCAAATATTTATTAAAGAATGACAATTTGAGAATTATTTACAAAAGTTGTAAAACCACTATAGATATATACATTATTTTCGAATTTGGTGAAAAGTAGAAACTTAAGGCTTCGTGCGTAGACACTTCCAGTGAAACACATAAGCATTTTTAAGAACTTTTTATTCACACAAAATTGAATCTTGTTACAATGACATTACAACGACAACTTAAAAAGTCCCAGACTCCCAGACAGCGGTGCGCTCAGAACTATTCCGAGTAGTATAATAAGAACATAGAACATGTACCTATGTGTATTAAGAATTGCATAATCAACAAAAAACTCATACGGTTTTCATAAAACTGGCTTTAAAATGAGACGGGTTTTGAAAAACTTGAATTTTATTTCATATTATTGGGTTTCACAACAAGTAAAACTTTTTATCAAGAATGACATTTTTCACTAAAACTAATATTTAAACATTTTTCATCTATAGGATACCCCATCCGTGGACACGCTGTATATTATGAAATTAATTTTCTAAAAGGTCTTGCTTCAATCGATATATTTTTGAAAGAGGAAATATTTTTGGTAGGTGAACTTGAGCCCTGAGTTCGTTTTTCCTTTTGGTCGGGGCGGCAATTGTAAATTGCAGCGGCGGTCAGAGTTTCTATAATCCTTACATGTAAATTGCAGCGAATGGTCATGTATGGGTTCGTAGTAACTATGTAAATTGCAGCGCATGGCCAACAAAGAGCGTTAATCTTACCTGTAAATTGCAACGGCAAAATTTATGAAAACCTACTGAGTTAAACTTAAAACAAACCGTAGATTATTTATACTGCATTACTTATATATACTAAAGAAAAGAAAAATACTTTTTAATATTTATTAATTGATGACCAAACACACATTACACATACATACGAGTATACTATAAGCGCTATAATAAAATCAAAAATAATATTTACACTAAATGTACATATTATGTGCTCAAACATTTCCAAAATGACATACTTGTTTTACAAATTGCAATCTCGTTATACTTTTTGTTTTATAATACAGATTTAATTTTATATCTAAGAAATTAAATTTTTTTCCGGGTTCGAGTATTTGGAAGCTTAACAGTATCAATGCTATTTATTTTAATATAAGTATCTATTTGAAATTGTAACTATGTTTCCAGAAATATGTAAAATGGTGGGTGATTACTATAAAAATTATCATTAAAATGAGCGTGAAAGGATTCACATGCATTGGTTGTCCGACACATACTAGGTGAAGCAGATGCCCAAATTTCAGGAGGAAAAAGGGCACTTTCTGACACATACACATTTACTAAATAGTCGACATATTGGGTAACCCTACTAACTGTCTGGTGGTTGTATTTCTCCCAAGTCAAAAACAAGGCAATCTCCTACTTCGGCGAGTGTAAGATACTGAAGACCAAAAGTATATTTTAAAAACTTAATCTATAACAACCCCAAGAATAGATAAGCTGTAACACCTGTTTAGTGAAATTCTTATAAGAATTTAATCGCTGCAATTTACAAGTCGGATTAAAATCTAAAATTTGACCATCGCTGCAATTTACAGATTCTATTATCAACTCTTATCAGGTATGGGTCAATATTTCAAAAAGGGGATATTTGTGTCCCCAACGGCATCCTTAACTTTGTTTTGGTAAAATAAAAATAAATCTCTTCCTAAATATTAGAAGCTTGCAAGTTCTTGCTTGTTCCTTCCTAAAATATTAATTTTTATATATTGTTATGGTATGAACATACCCAAAATAAATCATTTTAAAATAATCATAAGGCAATACGACCAACTCTGTTATTTGGTTACTTAGTTAAATAAATTCATCACAATAAAAGAAATATAATAGAAATAAACTAATAAATAAGTCAAATTAAAACATGCAAAACTGATAATATTAATAAAAATAAATAACATTCTTTATAATAAGTTTTGGCAAGCACTATATTCTAAATTATTAATCAATTTTAATAAACCCTGTATAATCGAAGAATTTAAGCTATAAATTGACAGATAAAAACAGGAGTACCAACTTCAAGCAAATCGTGTAAAATACCAACCTAAATTTTAAGGTTATGAAAGATATAAATACAAATTTTTGACCACTGCAATGATAAAAACAATAACATAAAAATGAAACAAACACCATATAGTAACTAAAACATAATTTCATTTGAATAAACTTACAATAATTTTAAAAATTGGAAATATCAATTTAATAACAAACTTTTAAAATGAATTTCATTGCTTGAAATAAAACAAAAGAAAGTTTGTTTAGAAAACAAATGAAAAAATCAACAACTTGCATAAATTTCTCCGAAGGAAAAAGACGTAGAAAAATTTGAGTTGAAATTAAAAGTAAATATCTTAATAAAACTATATAAAATATTCAAAAGATTAATAATATATTATTTATATAAACATAATTATAAGGAGTCAGTGATACCTATAATTAATAAAAGTAAAATAAGTAAGAATACTTAAAAAGTGCCGGTAAGCGTACATCTACCTCTGAATTTATAATTTTAATCAAGACGGACTGATATATCTGGCATAGTTTTGTCGATATAACCAAGAAATCTTCCACAACGAACAGACTGTGTAAAGTCCACCGTTTTTTGAAGAAAGAAAATACCGGATTTGATCCTCAGCTGACAGTCTGTATATTCTGCAGGCCTTTCCCACATTTTCCAACCCATTGAAACCTTCGAATTTGAAGAGAGAATAAAAGTATAAACTAACAAACATTCAGGTACCTACCTACTGTTCATATTAATTCTAAGTTTTTTTTATGTAGTATAAATTGTTTGCTTATTAGAATTAAATTGTTTGCTTAGATATAATTAGATAAAAATACTTACAGAACATTTGATAAAATCAATTCGTTAGATTAACGTTTTCATTAAGTTTCATAACAGTCATATTCCAAGAACAAAGTAAATAAATTTCTTCTTTTTTTTACTAGATAAATAGTCTATTATAATTAAGGTCACATAGCCACGTAACTGAATTTAGTTCTGTGAATATAGTTAAATAGTGTGCCTGGATGGATGAATGAAAATTTAGATAAATAAGAATTGGAGTAACTGTATAAATTGTATAATTTGAATATTTTATTATATAAAAAAAAAACCTAATAATAATAGTTCAATAAAAGATAAAACACTTATCCAATAGTACAGGTGGCTGTTTTGTTTAATGTCTATGATTCAGTTGCAGTAATATACTTTAGTGCCAACTTTCAACACGAAGGCCAAAGAACAGAGTCGGTCTTCAAAAATTTCAATTTGACCTCACAATAAAATATTCCCTGAGAGTATAAAAAAAAAATATACAAATAATAATATAATAAAATAAAAAATTAAGAGTCTCATAAAAATTTATACATATTAAATTTATATAGAAAGCATACTTACCATAACCGTAACAATATATACTATTTTTTTTTACTTTGCAAAATGCAATTTCTCACGTTCGTAACGTGTCCCCAGGCAAAGGTTGCAATATATCGACTAATTTATTTTGGCCTTTATCATATTCCTTAAAGAAAAAACACTTGAAAAGTCTAAAACAACTCAAAATCTGACAAAAAATGTATTTTCATTATTTTTTTAAAGTAGCATTTCGAAATATTATGAAAAAATAAGATGTCCCCGGCTTTTTACCTCACCGCCGTAACGCAATACGTTATTTTGAATCCACCGTCATAAAAGAGAGGGGGACATCTAATTTACTGCGAGATTGGTCCGTAAAGATCAGTGATCAGTCTTTCCATGTCGGCTGAGCGGAGAAGGCGTATTGAGTTTAATAAAATAGTTACACGTGGTTGAATGACGGTTTTTGCATGAGGTAAGTTCAATTTTCTCACTATTGTAACGGTCATTTCAAGATTTTACATAAAAAATAAAAAAATATTTTTTGTTGTTTTAATTGTAATTTGGAATAGAGATTTTATTATTTAAATTATTAAAAAGAAAATATTTGAAATGAGGGCAACAGATGTAAAAAACAATAAAAATTCTCACTACCGTAACCTCACTTCCGTAACCAAATTATAGTTACGGAGGTGAGAGTAATGTTACGGAGGTGAGACTTTTATTCGTTTTATCACTTTTAGATCAACATGGCGAAGCGAAAAAAAAAACAATAATGACAAAACAGAACAAGAAAATAGAGAAAAGGTGAAGCTACGAGTGAGAAAGTATAGGTAAGCTCAAAAAAATAATCCAGAAAGGTATGAAGAGGCTTTGGTTGGAGAAGGAAAGATACCAAAGAAGAAAAGAACAGGGCAAGATAAAATCCATTACGGAACTGACTCCTCGAGAGCAGAGAAAGTTAAGAAAAGACTGGAGAGCTAGAAGTAAAAAAAGTTATGACAAGAAAAATGAAGTACAGAAACTAGTACTGGAACAAATAGATAGTTTAGAAACAATTCGTCCACTCTCAGTATGTGAAAATCATTTGCAAACCCCTGATCAAAAAACTGGTATTTCCGAAACTCCTACAGCGTCAGGGAGATCCACAGCGGGTAAAAAGAGATCAAGAACGAACAGAAGAAAGTTAAGAATAAAAATCCAAAAATTAAAGGAAGAACTAAAAAAAGAAAAAGCTGAGAAAGAAAAATACAAAAAAAGGCTTTATAGAAATTACGGATTAAGGATTACCAAGCGCTGCAATTTACATCTGCCCGGTCGGGGTGACTATCGCTCATAGACAGGTAACTTTTTTAAACAAATTCAACATTTTTCATCAGTGTGAGAGCACATAATATGTCTATTCAAAGTGCCTTGCTGCTTAAAAGTTTTTAAGCAAATTTCACATTTGAATGATTTTTCGCCTGAGTGACAAAACATGTGTTTATTCAAATTACTTTTTTGTCTAAACACTTTTGAACAAATCTGACAGTGGAATGGTTTTTCGCCTGTGTGACAACGAATATGTACGTTCAGTATGGTTTTTTGAGTAAAAGTTTTCGAGCAGATATCGCATTTGAAAGGCTTCTTGCCTGCGTGACAACGCATATGTACATTTAATCTACCTTTTTGAGTGAACGTTTTCAAGCAGATATCACATTCAAATGGTTTTTCTCCTGTGTGAGAGCGCATATGTACAATAATTAATGTGCCTTTTTGACTGAAAGTTTTCGAGCAAATATCACATTTGAATGGCTTCTTGCCTGTGTGATAACGCATATGTACATTTAATGTGCCTTTTTGACTGAAAGTTTTCGAGCAAATATCACATTTGAAAGGTTTTTCACCTGTGTGACGGCGCATATGTACGTTCAGTGTTCTTTTTTCAGTAAAACTCTCTAAGCAGATCTCACATTTAAATGGTTTTTCGCCAGTGTGAAACCGCATATGTACTTCTAATCTGCTCTTTTCACTAAAAGTCTTCAAGCAGATATCACATTTCAATAGTCTTTCACCTGTATGATATTGTCCATGCAACTTCAATCGATAGTTTGTCGTAAATGATTTCAAACAAACTTCACATTTGAATGATTTTTTGTCTGAGTGACTTCCAGGTAAGAGCAGAGTCTTCATATTGTTCCATTTAACAGGAGTTCCTGCAAATAATAATACATCATTACACAGGGTATCACAAAATGAAATGTATGGATGACAATGGTGAACTGATTATAATGTAATAGATAACTTTATTAATTAGGAAACCCTAGTATAAATATAAATAAAATATAAAACGACAAAATAAATATTATGCTAAGCAAATAGAATATACCTAATGTTTCACAATACCATAAAAATAAAAAATCATAGCTAGATGATGAGGGTAGATGAGGTCTTCGAGCAAATTATGAGGTAGGAAAAACGGACCAACAATATTATTTCCAAAAACCCCAGCCGTCACATTCAATTTTTGTGGAGCCTGTGAATGTTGTTCTCTCATAATTGCAGGATTTGCATCACTCCAGTATCTGCAATTGTTCACATGACTATCAAGGCTACATTCGTAATCAATTCGCTGGCCAAGTGGCACTTTGGCATTCAAGCTAAGCAAACCTATTTCAGTGTGATCGTTCACAACGCAATTTGACGTCAGAGTTGAAGATGAAGTCGTCGAAATTTCTTGCAAGCTGCAAATTTTCACTTCGACTTGCATTTCGTGCCGGCTATGGGACATGCGCATTAATTTTTGTTATTTGTTTTTTAATATATCTGACATCTGTCTGATAGTTTGACATTTCCATCGAATTGATATTCCGCGTTGTCCATCACTACTTAACTCCAGTATATACTGCTATACAAAATAAATCCAAATTATACCTATATTATAAATTATAACCTCTAGCCTCAGACTGAACTAGAATCACGCTTCAACCGTATGCTGAAGGAATCCAACATATTTAAAAGTGATTTATTTTTAATGTTCTGAAGTTTTTGAAGTGTGTTAAGATTAAATAAGTATACAATAGAGGCACAATAATCATAGTGGGGCGAAATAATTTCATGTGATAAATCATTAGCTGATATCTATAGAGATTATAAACGACTTCACAAAAATGATAGTTTACCCTTTGCCACGTCTTCCACATTCAATAGGATATTTAACACCGAAACCAACATTTCTTTTTTCATACCGAAAAAAGATCAATGCGATCTGTGCGAAAGGTACAAGAACTCGTACGTAGAGAAAAAGCGCAAGTTAAGCCAAGAGTATGAATAACATTTGATAAAGAAGGCATTGGCAAGAACTGAAAAAGAAAATGATAAAAATATGACCGATCACAGCTGTTTACGACCTGTAAGCAGTCTTGCAGATTCCTAAGGGTCTAGTGTCCCTATTCTTTCATAAATCAAGCATCAACTGCTTCAACTTTACTATCAGTGATTTAAGGGTAAAAGATATCGTGTGCTATTTTTGGGATGAGACCAAAGGAAAGGTGACAACATCCACAGCGTGATTGAAAAACAAATTAGAAGATATTTACAGTCAGGTCCAATTTACATACCAGAGCAATACAAAACTTTGATTGGTACAGGAAAAAAGACGGGAAACGCCTACACAGTCGTAGAATTGACTCATGATAAGTTTTATGATGTCAAAGCTTTGCAAGAATCGTGGGGCACCAATTTCAATATAGACGAGGAGAAAAATCAGATCAAATGGCATGACATTAAAGTCTTCAGAGTTGAAAAAAATCACCCTAAAGAGTTTTTCTACAAAACATCATTTACAGAGGAAGCCTTTAAGAAAACATGTGCGAAAAAGGGTTATCTGGTCAAGAGGAACTGGATCAGTCACTGACCAACCGTTTTCATTCGGCTTAACACAGGCTTACACTAAGAAAATTGCATTGTCTGATGCAAAAAGAAAAGACATACAAAAATTGATTGATCAAAACGTTATTCCAAAATCATATTATGATGTTTACTATAAAGGTGTTCTGGGTGATAAGGATAACTAATTGATTTGTATAGTTATTAAAATGTTAGCATTTTTTATTGTCTCATTACATTTAATCAATTCATTAGAAATACTAGTTATTTATTTATAATTAAGTAAAATAATTGTGATGAATACAAGTGAACTCAAAGTGCCATTGCTAGTATTTAAAGTTATTTGAATATGTTTAAAAGTTTTCAATGTTCCTTTATTTCTGAGTTTCATAGATATTACTTAAATATTAAAACAAATATAATTTTTGTTATTCATAAAACGGAAGGTTCCTATATTTTTATAATAAATAAAAAACATAATACCATTATGTTGGATTAAAAAAGTTTCATTTATTCTATGATTAAGAAAATAAAAAAATTGTTTGATTTAAGTTCTTATTTGCTAATCCATAAACTGTTGGTCACAGACTAGTCGAAAAGTTGGGTTAATTATAAATAATAAAAAATGCTACTACATTTTAAATTTATTCCATCTCTTCAAAAGATAGTCAACTCAAAACATAATTCATCAACACAGGCCTAGCTCAAAATAATAATAAAATATATGCGTACTTGTTAAGCAATAGGGGAACAACACTGAAAATACATTTTTCTGCCCTATTGCATGACTAAAACACAAAATTCCTATTCTCTTTCATCTAGCTGGACTTGTACAGCATACACCTAAACAGAAAACTCGTGCATTGCATAGGGATGTAATAATAAGTTTTTAGCCTTTTCTGAAAAAAGTGTTTTTTGAGTTAGCTCTTTAGATCTAGGTGTGCGATAATTGGGTTTAATGCAGTTCTCTTCCAACCAAATTCCAAGACTTTATTTCAACCTCCCCCCAGTCCCACCGTTATATTAGACTGGCCGAGCCATAAGGCGACCGCGATAAACTGACATGTTGGTGTGCTGTTGTATCTCTTGGTTGTTTTTGCCATTATTTATAATTTACAAACTATTTACAAGTGAGGTTAAGGTTCCCTTACCATAACAATGTTTCTTACATTGTGTTTTAAGTATACATTGTTCACATACCTTTTTTTGATTGTTTGATATTTATTTCAGCCAAGTCGCACTTTACGTCGGAATCATCAACTGTTTCACTTTTAGCATTTATAATTGTTTGTTGTAACTCAGATCGTATATTATCATCATTCTCCTGTTTTATTGAATCGAATTCGTTTTTTATTGTTTCATTCGGAATAAAATAGATACTCTTCGTTTTCAAGCTTACACTCTTCAATGAAACTATCTACTGGTTCTTGTTTCACTTCCATAATTCGGTAAAAAATATAAATATTCAATGCTTATTTTCCTAACAATCTAATAAATAAAATAGTTTTCGTTCACAATTATTCTTCTATTTCTTCGTTAGAATAGCCTCTTTTGATCAGGCCATCCAGCACCAGCAACTATTTAAGGATATTTCAGCCATCCCCTTTTTATTTACTAGGCAGTTCCAAGTTTTATAAAGACTTTTTTGATGTGTGAGATACTACGCTCAATACCAGAAAGATATATAGGTCGATTCTGTGTTTTTCGTAATAGCTTACGAATCTGTAGCTAACGAAAGTTCTGTAAATGGGATTTTACAGAATCTGTAACTTTGCGATTCTGTGATGTAGTCTGTAACTCACTAAATTACAGATAGACATTTGAACTACTGTACATCAAATTTCGATACTTCTAACGTATAACTTTAACCAAATAACCAGAGACAACCTCAAACTGTAAAAAAATATTCCATTTCCAACGACAGCAGTCAATTCAATACACACGTAAATATTTACCAAATCTGTAACTATTTTAAAGATTCCTGTAAGATACAGTTGTACACAGAATAGCAATTCCCCTGTAAAGTTACAGATTATCTTACAGACGTGCACAGAATAGACCCAATAGATAGGTATAAAACTTTCCAAGCTAAGCCGCTGCCCCCAAGCGAGAAAAGTAAATTTCCTGTGTTGTGAAGTAAAGGTTTACCTTATTAATACGCAAATCAATATTCACCATAAGTAATGTATATTTAATAATTCAGAGCCCGTCTTGAATGCACATGCGTTGACAGTTTTGACAGAAAATTCTCAGCGATTTTCGCAAAAAATTAAAACCTGTCCAAGTTTCCCGCCCCCAAAATTTCAAATTTTGCGAATCGCATGAAAATTAAAATATGCCTGCTGTCACTTGTTTCGTCACCAAAATCAACCAATAGGAATTAAATTCGCTTTCGCAATTCGCATCTATATGAACTAACCTTTACAAGCTTCTTAGATCCGCCATTGAATAAAAGTTTATAAATCACCACAGACATATAAAAAACAATATAACTATGGCACAGAGAGCATGTACTCTGTGACTATGGTGAGACAGTGTGTGGTGTGCCGGAAAATCGACTATATCTTTTCACTGGTAAGTTATAGTACAAGTTAGTCGTAGGCGGGTATGTGAATCCTTTTTTTTAACTCAATGTCTAAAGATATTCTTATATGATCTGAATTGGCTTGATAAGGAGAAAATTGGGTGAATTTACCACTAATATACCTACTTACATACAGGGTGATTGATTAGTGTGATAAAGTTCAGTGCCTCCTTTGAGATATCAATTTGACAATTTGAGGGTTTATAGCCATCATCAGTCTCCACATTTTAAAATTATTTACAATCTTACAAGGTGTTCCAGAATGCTGTGCCATATCAAAGTTACATTTTTTTAAATGAAACACCCTATATTTTATCGCATATAAATAGCTTAAATATTTAATTTTATTATTGTTCAACGAGACGTTTAATAGTTTACATAGGCAAAATGGTACGTACTCAAGCCGACAAAGTAGCAGCTATCTTAATAATTGGTGAATCTGGAAAAAATCTTCATGAAGCGGAACGTTTATTTAATGAGAGATACCCAGATCGCCCTATCTCGAGAACTTATTTGAGGGAGCTTCTTCACAAGTTTCTCCCCCAAGGATCTGTGAGACCTGGTCGTTGGTGGGGGAGCCGAGTAGCTGTTCCTCTTCAAGAGGAAGACATCCAGTTTAAATACCCTTACTCCTGCATGCGGGGCTCTGCAGGAGTAAGTTCCCTAGCTACTCGTGGGATCAACCATGGATAAAGAAAAAAAAAAAAAGAAGTCAAGCGGGCAAGCACCGCATTCGGGCACAAGTCGGAGCAATGTATCCACAGTGCCCAAAAATACAGCATCTTCCTCACACGCGAGCAAACCTCGTGTTGAGGAAGCTAGAGAAAAGCAGCCTCTTGAGATCAAATGAATGCATAAGTCAAAGCAAAACTGCACTAATAGTTTTAACAGGAATCCTAACGGGACATTGTCGCCTGAATGGACACCTTAAAAAGCTCAAAATAGTGGAGGAAGAAGATTGTAGGTTTTGTGGAATGGAAGAAGAATCCTCCATCCACATACTTGCGAACTGCACAGCAATTCAGAATCCTAGGGCACAGTACCTGGGAGACTACTGGATAGAAGAGGGACAGTTACCTAAGTTGAAGCCTGCAGATATCCTAAAATTCCTCGGGGAAATAGGACTAAAGGAGCTACTAGCATCTGAGACTCTACTCAGAAACTAAGTAGAAGTAAGGGGGCACAATAGATCTTTTAGGTCTCAGTGAATGTTACCCCAAAATACATACATACATACATTCACAAGTTTGAAGCAACAGGTAGTGTTCAAGATGCCAAACGATCTGGTCGACCAAGATTTAGTAATGATAAAAAAATTGATATAGTTGCTGAAATAGTAGTAAACCCTACTTCCTCTTCAACTAAAGTTGCGTCTATCTGCGAAGTAAGTAAAAGTACAGTACAGATAGTGTTGGCTAAAAATAAATTTCATCCATACAAGTTAAAAATGGTGCATCACCTTTCGGATGACGACCCCGACAGAAGACTCGAATTCTGTGAATGTATGACAAATAAAATTAGTCAAAACCCACATTACACAAAAACAATTTGTTTTAAAAATTGAAAATATTGTGACGGAATTCCCCCAATTGAGTCTATTCAATCATTCGCTCCCCTTATTTCTCCGACTATGGTGTTGATCTGTCGGCCGCTATATTCCAACAAAAGTCATAAATGCTTTGCCTCATCGCCGCCCCTGATCATAAACAATGTTGGAGTGTAAACATTTCGTATTTTATGGATGAAATGTCTATTGTTTTTTATATGTCCGTGTAAATCCCTCATTGTACAGTAGGTAAACAGTAGCAGAGCAGAGCAGAGCCGTAGTAGGAAAAATTTATATACCTACTACACAAAACAATTTAATGACACAAATTTTTTCTAAAACAAACATTTTATATTATATTCATTAATTGAAATTTTAAACTATTGAAATATACAGGCCACCATGTACGTTTTGATTTATTTTATTTAATTGGCAGATGTTATCAAAAAATGTTTAAAATAAAAAAGATATATAGTTTAATAATGGCCGCATTTTAAAACTATTTTGTGCTATACAGGGTATCTGCAAAACAGTGGAAGGTATCAAAGATACATTGTTTAAATAATAGCTGATGATATGAAATTGAAATAGAATCGAAAAGGAACAAAAGTGAATAGTACATGAACTCTAACTAGGTATAAATAAAACAAAAAAGGTGATATTAATAATAATTCTTTTATTGCTCCTAAAACACAAAAGTTGACAGCAAAAAGTAGATAGGTTTATAAAATGCAATAATCCATATTTATGCCGCTATTGTATTTTTCATCTCAATCTGGTTAAATTGTGTATTGATGGTTTCAGCTGACGCCATACTGTAGTGGATCGTGTGGTTCGTAGTGTAGTGCTATCTAGCGGCACTTATCGAAAGTAGGCCTGAGGTAAAAAAATAGGTAACTACTAATGGTAATTAATGCGGCGCCATCTACATTTCAATCACTTAAAAATGTCAATGTTGCCATGTTTCAATTATAAACTAACTAGATATATTTCAGTGTTCCTGTGGAAACCCGAGACACACCTTAAATATATTTGTGATATTAATAAAAGTGGAAAAGTGTATTTTGTTTGTTTTAAGTTGAATACAATATCTATTTATTGTTCGCCAATCGCCACATTTCTATTATGGAGAAAGATAAGTATTTTGTGGAATATAGCAAGAAGAGGATATGTCATGTCCATTTTAATCAAGTGAAGGAAAAACCGGACAAAAATAGTAGGTGTTTTGATCTCTCTAAAAATATTCTAGTTTTAATATTTATTATTTTAGAATATCAGTGAAAATAGAATTTCAGAATATTTTAAAACACAAAAAGGACTCCGACAGGGAGGGGGATTAAGCCCACTATTATTTATTGTCTTTATGGATGAAATTATAAAACAATGTTCACCAAAGACGAAAAAACTACATATAGGTTACAGAAATTTAGAGAGTAAACATCGCGGAAGGAGCCTTTGCAGACGATTTGATTATTACGACAGGGTCGTCAGAAAAGGATTTACAACACAACTTCGACATATGGAATAAAACTCTAAAAGAAAATGGGATGAACATAAATAAAACCAAAACAAAAGTGATGCAGATAAGTAACAACAGTACAAAAATAAATATTGCAATAGATGGAACAAATATTGAGCAGGTGAAAAGTTTCAAATACTTAGGAGTGGAAATTCAAGAGAACGGAAAACAAGATATTGAAATCAATAATAGAATACAAAACACTTTGAAATCATACTACGCAATGAACAGATCATTTATAAATAAAATAGAAATATCAAAGAAAACGAAGATATGAATGTTTATAAAACCATATTCAGACCAATCCTTACATTTGGATGCGAATCATGGGTACTCACACAGCGACAAAAAAGTCAAATTCAGGCTGTAGAGATGAAGTATCTCAGAAGAGTCAGGGGTGTCACAAAAAGAGACAAAATGAGAAACGTAAAAATAAGAGAAGACCTGGAAATAGAACCACTGCTGGATTTCATTGAAAAAAGACAACTTAGCTGGTGGGGGCATCTCCAAAGAATGAATAAGGATAGGCCTGTCAGGCAAGTGTGGGAATCTAGGATAAAAAGAGCTAGGAAAAGAGGAAGACCGAAACAAACATGGGATGGAGTAATTGTAGAAATAATGAAGAAAAGAGGGACAACATGGTTAGCGGCCAAGGCACTAGCAAATAACAAAAAAGAATGGGCAAAATTTGTGTACAGACACTGAAAAATATCGTTGACATTATAGACAATAAAATATACCCTACACCATTAAATGGTAACAGGGATTTTGATTATATATATATATTTTAGAATATCAAATATATGATATGAGCATTCTTATGCATATGTAGGTATCGACAATCATAGTGAGCTACATAAAAATTTGCAGAAGTACACTCATCATTTGGAAAGGGAGTATGCTGAACTTAAGCAAACAATTAAAAACATGCAGGAACATAACACCCCCAAACGAATAGTAGAAAACCCTGATCGTCTAAATGCCTGAACTAAGCTACGCCATTACGTCTTTTATCGATTTGTCACTCTATCTTGTGTTGTGACAACGATATTGTACTTAAAAAGCGAAACGTCACTTTATGCGGAAATCATTCTGACGCCATTAAAGTTCGTAGTCATTGTCATTACTTTAACCAGGTAAAGTTAATTTACATTTATTGTGATATTTTTCTACAAAATGACTGGTAAACGTTTGGACGGAAGTAAACGCGAGTGTATTAGAGTATTTCCAAAAGGAATTGGATAGTGGCGGACTACTTCTGCCGTTAAATGCCATTCAAGAGGTACCTATGTTTTGTAACAATTTATTTGTAGGATTTCAAATTGTAGTCTGACTATGATAATATGTTAAATTTGGTTTTTATTTATTTCCTCTCATAATTGAAAACTGTCTTATTGATTTTGATTCGGATGCTTCTGAGTTATGACGCAACGAGAAACATTCGTGACTTTTACTATACACATTTTATCAACAATACACATAACGTCGTTCTAAGATGCAAATTGCCTAACTCACAAAATGCAGGAGAGCTAAAAAACGTTGTAAATTTTAATTTTAATTAGAAGCAAACCAAATTTAAATATTTTTCAACAATTCTCGTTTTTTATAAATGTTAAATTAGGGATTTGGGCTGCTGTCAGATCATTGGTTTGTGCGTTTGTCGCCAGAAGGCACTAATAATACCTTTGTTTTCATCAAAAATGGACTTGGGCAATTTGCATCTTAGAACGACGATAAGGTACATTTACATTCAATTACGCGCGGGCTTAAGTTTGAAATTTGTCCGCTTGACATGTATCCATTTACATTGAAAATTTTACTTTTGCTTTAACTTGAGAGGGCTTGTTCTTCTGCTTGACAAATGCAAGCAACAAGACACATTGACAAACAGATCGAAAACGTCGGTACCCATACTAGGTATACACCATAGTAATATCAAGAAAAAAACGTCGAATATAAAAATGATTTCACAAGTCTATATTAAGAAAGTATTGTTCTAAAATTTTTTGCTTCAATCAACGTATTTTTGGAAGAGGAATAAATTTGGTCGGTAAACTTGAGCCTTGAGTTCGTTTTTCCTTTTGGTCGGGGGGGGAAAATGCGAATGGATCTATTATCACTCATAGACAAGAAACGTTTTTAAACAAATTCAACATTCTTTCATCAGTGGTAAGAAGACATATGTTTATTCAAAGTGCGTTGCTGTTTAAAACTTTTTAAGCAAATTTCACATTTGTAAGATTTTTCGTCTGAGTGACCAAGCATGTGTCGTCTCAAACTACTTTTTTGACCAAACGATTTTGAACACATTTTACAGTGGAATGGTTTTTCGCCTGTGTGACAACGAATATGTTCTTTCAGTGTACTTTTTTCTGTAAAAGTTTTCGAACAGATATTACATTTGAAAGGCTTCTTGCCCTCGTGATAACGCATATGTACATTTAATGTACCTTTTTGAGCGAAAGTATTCGAGCAAATATCACATTTGAATGGTTTTTCGCCTGTGTGAATATGTTTATGCAACTTCAACTGATGATTTGTCGTAAATGATTTTGAACAAACTTCACATTTAAAAGGTTTTTCGCCTGAGTGACAAAACATATGTCTATTTAAATTAATTTTTTGACAATACATTTTTGAACAAATTTCGCATTTGAATGATTTTTCACCTGAGTGACAGTTCATGTGCTTAACTAAATTACTTTTTCGAATAAAAGATTTTGAACAAATTTCACAGTGGAATGGTTTTTCACCCGTGTGACATCGTATATGCACCTTTAAGCGATACTTTCTTGTAAATGACTTTAAACAAACTTCACATTTGAATAATTTTTCGTCTGAATGACCTCCAGGCAGGAGCAATGGCTTCATATGGTTCCATGTTACAGGAGTTCCTGTAAATAATAATAAATCATTACACAGAGTATCTCAAAATGAATTGTATGGATGACAGTGATGAGCTGATTATAATGTAAGTAAAATTCTTCCAAAGTTAATGTGATGACCCATATTTCAAAAGAAGAAAAAAATGATTCTATCAGCGACTATTTAGACATAATGGGCGAATTCAATTTTGTCTCAATAGTAAATGCAACCACAAACGTACAGGGTGATTCCACTAGTTGCATCGATCATATTTTCGTTAAAACAAAAAATGAAATGCTAACAACTTGCTTATCTCTAACCTACAATTCCTCACTAAACAATCATAGAGCTGTTATTGGGGGCTTAAATATGGAAAATAAAAACAATAACAATATAAATAATAATTACGATAAATTTAAATGCTTCACAAACCACGAAAAACTAAAAAGCGACCTCTCAAATTTCGGATGGGAATCGTATTATTTATCTTTAGATCCAATATTTCTGTGCTCATATTTGAAAAATACTCTTACTACATTAATTAATAAAAACACTCTTAGAAAAAAATTAAAAAGATACCAACAACCTCGGAAAAATTGGATTACTGCTTCAATAATAAACTCTATAAAAACTAAAACTGATTTATATAAAAACCTTAAAGCTGATCCAGATAATATGATAAAAAAAAACAAGTACACGCAATATAGAAATACACTAAATAGGGTTATTGCTGATGCAAAATCAAAATTTTTCCAACAAGAAATTGAGAAAAATAGTCATAATACGAAAAACTTGTGGAAAGTTGTTCAAAATGTAACTGGAATTAATAATGAACAACGTATTAAAGAAATAATAACAAAAGAGGGGGAAATTTTGACAGATTCTTTATACATTGCTAACCATTTCAATGATTATTTTGCATCTGTAGGGGAAACCTACGCATTAAAAATAAAAAAACCCTTATCTCCTAAACCAAAAACACTGTCTCTTCAGAAATCATTTTACTTGTCACCGGTTGATAAAAAAGAAGTTTTAAAAATAATAAAAAACTTAAAAAAGGGAAAATCCCCAGGCGAAGATAAAATCAAGAGTGAAACAATTGAATTGATTTCGGAAGAGATAGCTCCCCTACTTGTGCATTTAATTAATTGTATTTTCAAAAGTGGTATAGTTCCCACTGAGTTCAAGAAAGCAATAGTGGTTCCCATTTACAAAAAGGGTGATAAAACACAAATGATAAATTATAGGCCAATTTGTCTGATTAGTACATTCTCAAAAATATTTGAGAAATCATTACAAAGCAGGTTAAACATTTTTTTTGAGAAACACTCCGTCATTTCAGATTTGCAATTTGGGTTTAAAAATGGGGTTTCTACAAATGATGCGACTGCTCAAATAATTGCGGAGTTATATAATCGTATTGATAATAAAAAACCCACACTTTGTGTTTTTCTCGACCTTGCCAAGGCTTTTGATACTGTGGATCACCCACAGCTATTGGGAGCCTTGGAGAGGGCGGGTATACGCGGGATTGCACTCGATCTTCTTAAAGATTATTTGCAAGACCGCACACAAGCTGTAAAAATTGGAGAAGTTATAAGCTACGAAAAGAGATTAAACTATGGGGTACCACAAGGAACGGTTTTAGGACCTCTTCTCTTCTCAGTATACATAAATGGTCTACTTACCCAAAATCTTGCTGGAAAAGTTTACAGTTTTGCTGATGATACAGCAATTCTGTATTCATCAGACTCGTGGGATAATTTAAAATCAAATGCTGAGGAGGATCTAAAGAAAATAATTGATTGGTTTGATCATCATCTTTTAACCATAAATTTTGAAAAAACTTTTTTCATCCCGTTTGTGAGTTATGAAAATCATTTACCATTGTACACCTCCCTAGACGTCGATATGTTGGAAAAACACATAGAAATTAAATGTACGAATGATATTAAGTATTTAGGAATAACGGTTGATTCACATTTGAGATGGGACCATCATATCCAACAAGTTACCAAAACTCTTAGAATAATGTTGTATAAATTCAGATATCTAAGTAAAATACTAAATACAAAGCAATTGAAAATCTTATATCATGCCCTAGTGGAATCACGCCTTCAGTATTGTATACTAAGCTGGGGAGCCTGTTCTTATACTCATTTACTCAGACTAGATGTGCTACAAAAAAGAATATTAAAAATAATTCATAAAAAACCATTACTGTACTCATCGGACTTACTTTTCCACGAAAGCCATGTTTTGGACCTTAGACAACTCTATTTTTTTAATGTATTGCTGTATTCCTACAAAAACAAAACACTGCTTCGTAACATTGCTCATCATCATAACACAAGACAAAAAACTAACAACTTTGTAACAACAAACATAGCAAAAAAGACAATAGGAACAAAATGTTTCACTTACCTAGCTGCAAAATTTTTTAACAATCTACCTGATGTATATAAAATTTATTTTTTGAGAATAAACAGTCTTAATATGTTTAAACAATATTTCAAATCATATCTATTTCAAACAAATAGAAATGCAATCCATCAACTTTTTGAATAAAACAAGTCACCTTCATTAAAAACAAAAAAAAAAAAAGCAAAAATAATGCTGTCACTAATATACCTAATTTTATTAATCTTCTTTTTTTTGTGTTTACTTTATTTTTTATTTTTTGTAGTTTCTTACATTATTTCGACCTTAATACACTGTTAGTTATAAAAAAAAAATTCCCCTGCACAACCACGGTTTCTTGGGGATATCTTTTTTTTATTTCAATGTTATCAATGTGCTTAATCAATATAAATGTAATCAATGTAAGCTATTTGGAATAAAAATATTATTATTATATTATTATTATATATTTAATCCCTTTGAAGGAAAAAGCCGCCCAATGGCGTGCATATAAATTTTTTATAAATTCGAATATTGTGAAATAATGTTAATTTACTGTATCAATTTGAATGAAAAAAATTAACCTGCATACAAAATTAATAAAATTTTTAATAGAATAATAACGCGTTTTCCTCTAGAACACGTAGTATCTAGAGAACAGTTTTTTGTATCGTGAACCCAACCATATTTTAAAGGTGGGTGTATATCCTCATACAGTTTTAATTATAATATAATTACCATTACTACTATTTTCTTACATATTAAGTTAAAATGTATTTTATTTTATATATTTATTCATGTAATAAAACCGTAAGGATTGTTTGAATAACAAATAAATTAATAAACACTTAACAACATCATGCGTATCAAACCAAGTTTCGTCTAAATATATTATAGTTCTATTTGAATCACGGTACCCTTTTATTTTGCGCAAATACTCCTGTCTAAGTTCAGCGATACGCCGAAACTCCATTATTACCATTCGATTATCTAACTTCTTATATTTAAATCCACAATTCAATAATCCCGCGCATCATCTTGGACTGTTGTTTCAAATGGTCTCCAAAATGCCATTCTAATTAATTATATTATAAAACTCACCCCAACGTCTACGAACAAATGAATATTATATTAATATCAATTCACTGACGCCACCTAGCCACTACACCATCAAAAAGGTATTATATTAATGATACCTTTCTACACTAGATCACCTACACTTTCCTATAAATACCTATAACAATTCACTAAACTCACTCAACCATGAAATAGATATTATATTAAATATTTCTTTAAAACAAAATTTACACCCGACACTGAACGATACTAATGGATTATAAGCCGAACCACAACACATCCCCTCCGAACACCTTCAAGACCGTAGAATTTTTTCTGCGAAAATCGTCAAACGGAATATACTTCGGTTATTTCGTTATATTACGATGAATAATGCAGTTGATGATTGGTTGTTTCGAAGTCTTCACTGCACGTGCAACTACGTTGCCAACTCTTCAAAATTTTCTTAAATATAGTAACATAGAAAAAGTGGTTTTAATTAATTTTTCTTTTTTCAGTAATTTTAAGCAACTTTTTTTAATGCTTACTAATAAATTTACATTATGTATTTTTTTAAAAATATTTCCAAACTAGCTTTCTTATAAAATCACGAACTAACAGTTTACTGAAGTAAGAGGAACATTTGCGTACCGAACCCAACAATTTTAGAAAATATATCTGACAACATTGCTTTATTTTATGGTCATCACACTGACTTTAGTTAGAGTATAATAGATAACTTTATTATTTGGGAATCCTGAATATACATAAAAAATTGACATTGTTTAACTGTTATACAAATAAAATATAAAATGACAAATATTATGCTAAGCATTATAGAATATAATATTTCACAATACCACAAAAATAAAAAATCATAGCTAGATGATGGTTATTAAAATATATTTGAATTAACGCACACCAATGACCAATAATAATGCATAGTATAGCTTGAAGCATATAAAAAGGTAGATGACTTATTATTTATTTGGGCGTCGCCGGGTTCCTCCACCTACCTGCGGTAATCGTAATCCGGCATCCGAGTTCCTTCACGGTACCGAAGGGAAAGGGATTATAGGAAGATAATAACAGTCATTTTCTATTTCTAACCACATTCGTATTTTTAGTCAATTTTTGTAGAATAAATTATAATAATTTTCAATAATAACCCAACCAAACCTACCCCTACCAAACCGGGCGTCGCCGTCGCTTTTCACTCAACATAAATTTGACTTCCATCTTTATAAATTACCACTTCAACTGAATTATTAGTAAATAATTTGAATTTTATACAGTTCCCCCACCTACCTGTTGATGGCAATTAGGGTTTTAAAACCCCCATTAGTACAGGCCCCTGGTGGAGGAACACGGCTATGGAAATAATCCCTAGAAACACAAGATGGATTATTATCGCAGGTAAAGTGGAGGAACTCAGTAACACCGATTTAGTTATTATGAATAAATTCCTCAAATTTACTTATTAAACAAAATACAGTCTGACATTGTTTTATATTATTTGGTAAGTAGTTGATTGAACTCTTGAAAATCTTTAAAGAATAGTGATTCCATAGTTTTCTGACAGTTACTTCTAGAAATATACAGTGCTATTCAAAAGTCCCCTCCCCCCCTCATATCTCTTGAACGGCTACACTTACATTAATAAAATTTGGAGAATGGAAATAAAGTGTTGTAAACTTCTCTACGAATGGTAATAGGTGACGTAATAGTAATAGATGACGTCACAGTGCCACTCTAGCCAATAATTTTAAATAGGACCTTATGGCAAGTGATATCTCGTTTGAAATGCATTGACATTGGCTACATAACCATATTAATTTTGTTTCGGCTTAAACTAATTTTGACTGATAAATTAAATAAATACCAAAATTATTGAAATTATTTTTTTTAAATTTAATTAATCAAATATCAACAATGGATTCTTATAGCAATTGTTCGAAATGTGCTCCGTCTACTTCCTGACAGTAATACATCCTATTAGTAAACTCTTGTCGTACTCGTTCGAATGTGTCAGCTGAAATTGCTTTGCATTCTTCAATAATTCTTTCTTTCAAAATGCCAATGCAATCTGGTGCCGTAGTATAAACCTTGGATTTCAAATACCCCCATAGAAAAAAATCTAATGGTGTCAGATCTGGTGACCGACGTGGCCATTCTATAAGACCTCGCCGGCCGATCCATCTACCTCGATATTCTTCATCCAGGTAACGTCTTACTGCACCATAATAATGTGCAGAAGCACCATCTTGTTGACATGTTATTTCCAGATGGCCGAATTCATCTGGATTATCTTCCAGAATTTGAAGAATTAACGGCTCAATTGCATTTTGTAACATCTCCGGATACACTTCACCTCTTAAATTTGAATTTAGGAAAACAGGACCAACTCTGTACTGTACTTTTAGTTTTTTCACAGATAGACGCAACTTTAGTTGAAGAGGAAGTAGGGTTTACTACCATTTCAGCAACTATATCAATTTTTTTATCATCACTAAATGTTGGTCGACCAGATCGTTTGGCATCTTGAACACTACCTGTTGCTTCAAACCTGTAAAGAAGCTCCCTCAAATAAGTTCTCGAGATAGGGCGATCTGGGTATCTCTCATTAAATAAACGTTTCGCTTCATGGAGATTCTTTCCAGATTCACCAATAATTAAGATAGCTGCTACTTTGTCGGCTTGAGTACGTACCATTTTGCCTATGTAAACTCTTAAACGTCTCGTTAAACAATAATAAAATTAAATATTAAGCTATTTAGAAAAACTTTGCAACGCAACAAATACTATTAAATTAAAAATGTCAATTTTTTTGACAACTGACCAGAGGCGGACTGAAAAATCTTCAATATTTAAATGTGTAATAATAATTTTGGTATTTATTTAATTTATCCGTCAAAATTAGTTTAAGCCCAAACAAAATTAATATGGTTATGTAGCCAATGTCAATGCATTTCAAACGAGATATCACTTGCCATAAGGTACTATTTAAAATTATTGGCCACAGTGGCACTGTGACGTCATCTATTACTATTACATCACCTGTTGCCATTCGTAGAGAAGTTTACAACACTTTATTTTCACCCTCCAAATTTTATTAATGTAAGTGAAAACGTTCAAGAGATACGAGGGGGGGAGGGGACTTTTGAATAGCACTGTATAGATCATTACCACTCCCAGTATTATAATATGTTTGTTAAAAGTAACATATTTTTGAAATCTTCCCGTTGCAACATTGTTAACTATTTTGAATACTGGAATCATAGTGAAGTAATTCAACCTATCTTGAACTGAAAACAAATTCAAACAATCCCACATTCTCATAATAATTAGAGTCAAGTGATTTATTTTCAATACAATTCTCATGCCCTGTTCTGAAGTTTTTGAAGTCTGTTCAGCTTGTTAAGATTAAATAAGTATAATATAGAGGCACAATAATCAAAGTGGAGCTAAAAAATGCTGTTGTACACTGATATTTTCATTTCTGTTGACAAGTTTTGAGATATACTAGAAATTACTGTTTGGACCCTTATTTTGTGGAATCTACCTACTCATTTTTCTTTTCTGTTTCTAATTTTTTTTATCAAATAGTGGAATTAATTAGAAACAGTTAAGTAGGTTTCTCCAAACTAGTATCACTACAAATTAATAATGTATCATTGGTAAACAAATTAATAAAATCCCATGCATAATTCATTCTAAATCTATTTAATATTATTGTCTGCACACTGAACGAATATGATTATTCATCAATTTCAATAGGTTTGTAAAGATATCTCTTGGTTGTTCTTGTTTTAGCCATTATTTATAAATTACAAACTATTTATAAGTGAGGTTAAGGTTCCCTAATTATAACAATGTTTCTTACATTGTGATTTAAAACCATTTTTCTTTGAATTTGACCACGCAAACCGGGTTAACAATACCATGACATGACACGGTAACGGTTTGTGGAAACCCTAAAATAAACAAACACCTAACCTCAAATAAGATAACTACTCTGTCAAACTATCTCAGTGAGCAGGTTTGTGTGGTTGGTTAACTGTTACGTCATGGTTTGGAATACAAGTCGAGGAATATTGAATGGTTAACTTATAGTTAACCTGGTTTGTGTGGTCAAGTTCAAAGAAAAATGGTTTAAGTATACATTGTTTACATACCTTTTTTTGATTGTTTGATATGTATTTCAGCCGAGTCGCACTTTATGTCGGAATCATCAACTGTTTCACTTTTAGCATTTATAATTGTTTGTTGTAACTCAGTTCGTATATTATCATCATCATTCTCCTGTTTTATTGAATCGAATTCGTTTTTTATGGTTGTTTCATTGGGAATAAAATACTCTTCGATTTCTAGCTTACACTCTTCAATGAAAATATCTACTGGTTCTTGTTTCACTTCCATAATAAGGTAAAAACTAGAAATATTCAGTACTTATTTTCGTTCTTCTTCTTCTCTCCTGAGACGTCCACCCAAGTTTTTCTTAATGGAAGGTGTACCTCACAGTACATCTGGATTCATGTCCATGCCTTCCATGAGTAGCTTTGGCTAAGGATGAGGAATACGGTATTAGACACTCTTCTCGCTCTGTGGCTATCAAAGCATTTACACACAAGAAAAAGGGAAAGGAAATGGGAATTTAGCTAGCAATCTAATAAGAGCAATGATAGAGGTATGAGAAAACATGCAAGCATACTATACGCTCGAGCTAATACAGCAAACATACAATATATAATTTTTTCTAAAAGTTTAGAATTTGGTTCCATTAATATATTTTCTATGCATACTGGTCCATTATATTTTTTTAAGGCTTTGTCATATATTTGACTATTTTGCTGGGTTGTTTGACAGCTAAAAATTGTATGATTTAGATTTCCTATCTCACCACAAATGCAGTTAGGATTATCTTTTACTCCTATTTTATGTAGGTGCTGAGGGGTACAGCAGTGACTCGCTCTCATCCTGCAAGTTGACGTTATTGTTTTTCTTCTGGAATATCTTGTAGACCAAAACCATGGTTTTTTGAATTTGTGCTTAGAAGTTTCCTTAATTCTGTGGCCAGTTTTTGTATTGATTAACCCATTTTTCCCAGTATCTCTAGGAATCTATATAAATTGTATGTCTTTAGTTGCTTTAGCAGATATTATTTCATTTTTAGTGGCTAATGTGATGTAATCGTAGTCTTTGTAAATCCCTTTACTGGACAATCCTTGCAATGCACTCAAAGAATCTGTGGCAATTACTACTTTATTCACTTTGTTGTTTACTGATCTTATGGCTTCTCGTATGGCAGAGTTTCGGCTGTACATATGGGAGTATGGTTATTGAGTCGACGACTCACTTAAATTTTTGGATTTTCACAAAAAACTCCTATTACGCATGTATGCGTTTCTGGATCTACCGAAGCATCTGTGTAAATAATCATGTTCTGAGGAAATCTTTTGTTAATGATATCTAGGAACTCTTTTTTTGTTAATGTCCTTATTTAAAGATGTCTTTTGATACCCAATTTTTTTGTTTTGCATACCATAGTCAAACTGGTAATATGGCAATTGATGTTATCGAGCTTTTCCCCTTTCAAGTCACCAGGACCTGACGGCATAAGACCTAACCTACTTCAGTGTGGAATGGATATCCTTATGCCGCACCTGGTTGGAATATTCAGAGCCTTTTTAGCTCCGAGGTAAATTCATACCCAAACCAGGAAGGATGGATTACTCCTTACCAAAAGCATTCCGACCGATTAGTCTCACATCGTTTTTTTTTAAAACAATGGAGAGGTTATGTGAGAGGTGTATAAGAGACGAAGTGCTAGTTCTCAACCCACTTCATCCATACCAGCATGCATATACTACGGGAAGGTCCACCGATTCGGCCCTTCACCAAGTGGTTGGCCGAATTGAAAGATCATTGGATAATCAAGAATCCGCCCTGGGTATATTCATAGGTATTGAGGGAGCGTTTGATAAAACTACCTTTCCAACAATTACCCAGCAACTAAATTCCAGGAATGTACCTCTGGTAGTAGGAGAATGGATACTCAAGATGCTCTCTAGTATCAATGTAGAAGACATTACTGTGAGAGGACTGGTCATGAGGAGATGTCCACAAGGAGAAGTTTTATCACCTCTCCTTTGAAACATAGTCCTACACAATTGCATACGCAGATGACATAGTTATCTTGCAGACCGGAAAATTTGAGAACATACTATGGGATATTGCACAGGATGGACTCAAATTAATAGAAACATGGTGCAAGGAACACTCATTGTCTATCAATCCCAAGAATACTGAGATGGTCCTTTTCACCAGGAAAAGAAGATTATCAGGCTTAAAACACCCCGAAATCTTCAAAAGCAACTGGTCTAACCCCTCTGGACTTGTACGTTAAAGAGGTTGCGTCAATGGCATTGTTACGATTGCGCACAGCTGGTGCAAATCCTGAAGTAGGAATGGGTCAATTAAGACTGCGACTGTGGTGGGAAGCGCTTACTGCTCTACCTCTGCTGCAGGCGGCCAGTGATGCAATTGAACCCAGGTTTGTGTTTAATAAACCCTACAAAATACAAATAAAACAGAACACAGGGTCAGATGCTGCAAATGCAATACGCATATATACAGACGGTTCAAAATCCAAAGGATGTGGAATTTACTCCAGATCACTAAGCCTAAGGATTAAGTGGGGAATGGAAAAAACAACAGCGTGGTTCAAACAGAACTGACTGGTATTTCAATTGCCAGAAAAGGAATTTCTGACAAACATAATAATCTGCACTGATAGCAGACAAGCTCTGCTAGCCTTGAACAGACAACGTGTTACATTAAGGCTAGTATTAGAGTGCCATCGATATAGCTAACGCCTCGGTAGATAACAATATTATCCTGAGGTGGGTTAAGGGGCACTATAGGATAAAAGGTAACCGCATTGCTGACTCTTTAGCCAGGGAAGCGGCTGGACTAAGAATTCTTGGACCCGGCGACACCTACGGCCTGGCGAATTCGACAATTGTGGAACTAGCTAAACGTTACACCCATGCTCAATCTCTAAAGAAATGGGATGAAATCAAGGGATGCAGTCTTGCCAGGATTACCCTGGGGTACAATGATTAGTGTTTTCCATTCTATAGGGATGTCTAATTTTCCCAAGAGAATTTTGTTATGAAAGATTAAGAGGTGGGTTATATAGTTTTGAGGTAGATTCCTAATTAAACTGTAACCGATTTCATCTATGTCCGGAGTCTTTTTTCTAATCTAACACTATGTCTACCTCTTCCATTGTAATTTCTAGAATATCCTCTTATACAGGGTGATTGATTAGTGTGATAGAGTTCAGTGCCTCCTTTGTCTTTTGAGATATCAATTTGAAAATTTGAGGGTTTATGGTCATCATTAGTCTTCACATTTTTAAATTATTTACAATCTTACAGGGTGTTCCAGAATGCTGTGCCATATCAAAATTACATTTTTTTAAATGAAACACCCTATATTTTATCGCATATTTGGAATCAGCTTGACCTCCCCACTACAATAATATAGGGTTGTGATGTGTTCTACGGAGTATTTAAAAAGTTATAACCAATTTTCCATAAAAATCGTAACAAGTTCAATACCCTGTACATTGTAAGAGAAATTCAAGAATAAAAATCTGTTGCGGCCAAAGTGTTCGAATAGTAGTAAAAATTCTGGAAAATTATTTATTTCGTTAATATTCATTGAATCTAATACAGGGTGAATCAAAATACGAATACATTATTTTCTCCGTTTATTCAAATGGATCACCCTGTATTTTATGAGAGTATCGAAAAGTGCTATCAACATACTTCTTTTTTTATGAAGCATCCCATATACCTTAAATTGTTAGTTCTTGAGATATTTTGATTTTTCTATGCAAAACATTGATTATATCTAATTATTTAATAATTAATTGTGAGTTGGGTGTGATTGATTTGTCAAAAACTAATATTTGACAATAACATGACATGGCAGTAGGTACATTAGTGTTTTTTGATTTAGCGGTTTGGTATATTTTTTGGTGTTTTGAATAATTTGAACTAGGGCAAAAATGAATTTCACTAGTGATGAAATGATTGATATGATCTGGATATTGGGAGAATGCAACAGCAAGAGAATACCATGAACGTTCTCCTGAAAGGCGGCAACCTACAAAACAAAAACTTCTGTGGCAGAAGAAAATGAAATTAATGTTTTGCTGGCAGTTATTGAAAACCCACTCACAAGTGTAAGGAGCCACCTTTCATAAAAATGGTTGTGTTAATCGGCACAACTTTCACTATTATTCATAAACTAATCCATATCACATAGTGACACACAGTCAAACTAGATGGTCGTTGAATGTGTGGAAAGGTATTGTTGGTGAATATGTAGTAGGACCATATTTTTTTGATATAATCAATGTTTTGCATAGAAAAATCAAAATATCTCTAGAACTAATAATTTTAGGTATAGGGAATGCTATATAAAAAAAGAAATATGTTGATAGTACTTTTCGATACTTTCATAAAATACAGGGTGATCCATTTGAAAAAACCGAGAAAATAATGTATTCTTATTTTGATTCACCCTGTATCAGATTCAACGAATATTAACGAAATAAATAATTTTCCAGAATTTTTACTACTATTCAAATGTTTTGGCCGCAACAGATTTTTATTTTTGAATTTCTCTTACATTGTACAGGGTATTGAACTTGTTACGATTTTTATGGAAAATTGGTTATAACTTTTTAAATACTCCGTAGAACACATCACAACCCTATATTATTGTAATGGGGAGGTCAAGCTGATTTCAAATATGCGATAAAATATAGGGTGTTTCATTTAAAAAAATGTAACTTTGATATGGCACAGCATTCTGGAACATCCTGTAAGATTGTAAATAATTTTAAAATGTGGAGACTGATGATGGCTATAAATCTTCAAATTGATATATCAAAGAACAAAGGAGGCACTGAACTTTATCACACAAATCAATCACCCTGTATTATGTCTCTATTTCTTGTTGATCTGGGTTATCTAATTGTGTTATTTTTGCCAATACATTTTTTTAGCCAGGCTTCTGATCCAATTTTATGTGGTCTTTTTGAGTATGAATTATTAAACTTTCTAACAGTACCCCTTACTGTACTCATGGTTGATTGCCAAGACAGATCATCACAAAATTTTTGAAATTCTACTTTTTTCTTAGTACTCTTCTAGTTTGGGCCTCAATTCTTTTGAAATTTAAAAAAATTTCGGTGGATGCTTCTTCTTTCTATCATTTCAAATGCAATTTTCCTTAGCTGTATTTGATCTGTGCAGATTTGATCCCACCATATTGGTTTTTTTTTTGACATTTTGTACTTCCAATATTGCTGATTGTTTTTGGTATTCTACATTCTGCTGCTGGTTCTATATTGTTGAGCTACTGCAAATAAGTAGGATTATCTGATATATGTTCTTCAGTAAGATATTCTTGGATTACTGACCAATCTGCTTTTTTAAAATTCCATTTTTTATATTTTGGGTCATGTATGGTTTCTGCTCCCTCATTGTTAACCTTTATAAGAATTGGAACATGATCACTAGTGGTATTCTCTAATGTGGTCCATGTACAAGTTAAAGCTAATTCACTCGTTATCAATGTGATGTTTCCTTCACGTGTGATTCTAGTTCTATTGCAATCATTAATAATAACTATGTCATCATTTCTAGATAACACTTCTATCAAATTTTTTTTTATGTCTGTGCGAATGACCCATTAAAATATTGAATTAGTTGTAAATAATCTTTTATGTGTATAGTGACATCTGGAGTGCAGTATATATTAATTAATTTCCAAGTACCTATCTCTACTGCTTGTGCTTGAGCATCCAAATCTAGGTCAACTTGCAATGTTTTAAATGGTATATTTTTATTTATTAGTAGAGCTATACCACCATATACTGTCTAATCATTGTGTAGTTAGCAAACTTTATTTTATCTTCTAGCGTTAGGTGAGTTTCATTAAGTGCTATTATATCAATTTTGTCTTCTGCTATCAATACCTGTAAGTCATTTTTTTTATTTTAAACCATTAACATTCCATGTTAGAATGTTAATCATGTTACATTCAAAATTCCTCTTCTGTGTCTTCTTCCTCTTCTCTCTCTTTTTTTTAAAGTTTCCAGATAGAGAGACACCTTTAGCTCCTCCAACTCCTACATTTGAATATCTTGATATTGTTTTTTCTCCTTTTGCTTCTACTTCCAATTCCATGTCAGTAGTATCCACTTCATTATCCAGTGATTTATTTTGCATTTATTTTTCAGCTTCCTTCTTCTCTTGTATATACTGAACCAAGTTTTTTCCTCTGTGTTTCCCTTGTTTTTGCATTTTTATGTCGATTGGTGGTGTTGAGTTGGGTATAAATATCAGGTCTTCTTTTTTGTTAAGCTACATATGCATAGGTTGTGCTCTTTACAGGAGTATTACTGCCGTCTGCTTGACTATTTTGTTGGCTAGTCGAGCAGTTGATCCAGTTTGGACTTTGCCTGTTGTTGTTAATTCTAGGAAATTCATTTTTCCTAAAATTAAATGTGGGTTGATTTTCATTCATTACAAATTGTAGGTGTTTGGGCACATACTTCTTGCTTCAAAATACGAAATATTTTGTACTGCCATTAATGCTTTAATTTCTCTCTGTCTTATGTATTCTGGATATTGTTGATTATAAGTACTGTGATTTCATCACAATATGCACATGTTGTAATAGTTGCATCACACATTATTTCTTCATGTTCTTTTTGACATTTAGGACATCTTATTTTACTTCTGCATGTGGTCTCAAAGTGCCCATAATGTAAACATTTCCTACATTGCAAAACTGGTGGAATATATACATTCTGGCTTTAAAGTCAGCAATGTCCACCTTCTTTGGTGGAATCTTTCCTTCAAATGTAACCACCATTGATGTTGTGACAAGACTGACAAGTGTAAGTTGTACTTATTTTTAATGTCTGAGGTCATAAAGTTATTGGCTGAGGTAATAGACTTAAATTCTACACCTAATCTGTTCTTTCCTTTTCTGTAAATTTTAGCGATTCCCGTAATTTTTTCTTTATTCATTATTCTTCCCAGTTTTATAGGATGCATGTTAGCGATATCCTCTGATCTGCTTTCAGCTAGGATTATAAATGGGCCTATGGCTATATCTCCACATTTGTATTTTTCAATTAAAAATGTATTGTATGTTAAATCAGTTCTTGGGGAGGCCTCTTCGACCCCCCCCTTCCACTATGTGTGCTCATGCAATCTAAGAGGTTAGTTTTAGCTAGTTGTTACAAAGGAAAATTTAAGGATAAAGGAAAGCAATAAGCTACTTGCACAGACTTACCACTCTTGTAGTCACGTTTTTCGTACAAATTTAAATTGTTCAGTTTTTTTTACTAAGACTATTACAAGTTTTTATCACACTTTTTGACTAACGTGTTGTTTTCACTACAGTCAAAAGCCGAAAATATACTTATTTTCTTAACAATAACAATACAATAAACAAAATATATAGTCTTCGTTCACAATTATTCTTCTATTTCTTCGTTAGAATAGCCTTTGTCCATCTGGCCATCCAGCACCAACAACTATATAAGTATATTTCAGCCATCCACTTTTTATTTACTATTCAGTTCCAAGTTTTATAAAGACTTTTTCGATGTGTGAGATACTGAGCTCAATACCAGAAATATATAGATAGGTATTTTAAAACTGCTTGTGAATAAACACAAGAACAAGAGAATAGTGAAGGTAGTAGTGAAATGAATAGTGATCAAGTGAAGGAGACGAGCAGACGAGTGAAGGCACTCTGAAGCGAAGAGCTGGATTTAGGCGAGAATGTAATATATTGTAGTCTGATATGGAACAGAAGCAGGTGTCGTAAAATGTTAGCAGTCAGATAGTATATAGCAAGGAATAAAAAGTTATAAAGGTACGGTTTCGCTGGTGCGATTGCGATTGCAACTGCGACTGCGACTAATCGCAAACGACTGCTTCAATGATATTGTATGTTTACGGTTTCGCTCGTGCGTTCCGACTGAACGCGACTGTGATCGAGTCGCAGCCGTTGCGTCCCGACTGCTAGACAGACCAGTCAAGTCGCAGTCGCAAGGGAAAAATGGCTCGTTTTTCAGCGATTTAATCGAAAAAAGTCTCTAAATTTCTTTTCATCTTCTTTTAAATGGGCATTTATAAGAAGATTAAAACATCCTTCTTCTGCACGTCTCCGGAATATTACATGTGTCTTGCATCTTTTTCGCAATAGTGTTGTAATAAATATTCATCATCTTCCTCTTCCTCTAACAAGACAAGAGTCAGAAGATCGACGTCATCCATTCTACCTCTCTTGCCTTCTATCATTTTAAAACTGTTCCTGTCGCAGTTCTAGACGTTTCACCGAAACACTACCATTCGCAATCGCAGTCGTATGAATCGCACCAGCGAAACCATATAAGTCGTAGTCGCAATCGCAGTCGCAATCGCACCAGCGAAACCGTACCTTAACACGCGGCCGACTTTCTTTTTCATTTAATAACAATTGACAGAATAAACAGTTACAAACGTTTATCAACAGAACCGTGAACATAACCATGACATTGTTTTATATCGTACTCAAGCGATAGTACACCTTCTTTGTCATTTGGGTGTTCTCAAGCTAAGCCGCTGCCCCCAAGCGAGAAAAGTAAATTTCCTGTGTTGTGAAGTGAAGGTTTGGTTTACCTTATTAATACGCAAATCAATATTCACCATAAGTAATGTATATTTAATAATTCAGAGCCCGTCTACATAACAGTAGTGCAGTTTTATTTAAGAAAGTTATCCTTTCCTTTCTAGAGGGAGGGAAATATTGCCAAGTAAAACTGGATAAATTATTCCACAGGATGTATGTATGTATTTTGGGGTAACATTCACTGAGACCTAAAAGATCTATTGTGCCCCCTTACTTCTACTTAGTTTCTGAGTAGAGTCTCAGATACTAGTAGCTCCTTTAGTCCTATTTCCCGGAGGAATTTTAGGATATCTGCAGGCCTCAACTTAGGTAACTGTCCCTCTTCTATCCAGTAGTCTCCCAGGTGCTGTGCCCTAGGATTCTGAAATACTGTGCAGTTCGCAAGTATGTGGATGGAGGTTTCTTCTTCCATTCCACAAAATCTACAATCTTCTTCCTCCACTATTTTGAGCTTTTTAAAGTGCCCATTCAGGCGACAATGTCCTGTTAGGATTCCTGTTAAAACTCTTAGAGCAGTTTTGCTTTGACTTATGCATTCATTTGATCTCAAGAGGTTGTAGTCACCCAGAAGAATCTTTGATTGCCTAAGCCCTACTAGATCTTTCCAATTGTCAGATCTTCTCTTTTCTTCGGCTTTACCTATTTCTTCCAATATTACATTGGAGCTGATTCCGCAAAAAGGTTCCGGCCCCCAAAAGGGTATTTCAGGCCCCCTCTTCGCTAGTTCATCTGCTATTTCGTTTCCTTCCCAGACAGCACACGTCGTCTTAAAGACGTCTTATTTATGTTCATTGTAGGTCTGGACGCCTAAAGACTTAAAACATACATGCTAACGATGTCTTTTCAAAGATGTCTATAAGATGTCCATTTCATGACGTCTTCAGAATGTCTTTCAAATGCCATGGCAGGATGTTTCAAACATAAAATTATTAAAAATAGATAATAAGAAAAAAATATGTCTAAAATCCTTGGTGATTTTAATTATTTGCGTTTCTCAAACCAATAACAATAAAAGCTGAAATGTAAAGAATTTTCATACATATGTATTTGACATAAGACGTCTAATAATTCTCCCGATCAAAACAAGCAGGAAGGCAGTTCACAGAGTCCTTCAGGAACAACTTCTCTACCCTTTTCATGTTCAGTGCGTACAAGCTTTCAATCCTGACGATTATCCGCACCGATTGGCTCTATGCCAATGGTTTTTGGATCACAACGAACCTGATTTTCCATGAATATTGTTTTCGGATGAGGCATGTTTAACGCACAATGGTTATTTTATTAGCATTAACAGCCATATTTGACGGTTTTTTGGAAATACAGCCCAAACGGCTCATTAATCAAAAATACTTGTTTTGATTTCCCCTATAACCTCAAAAGATTGTCGGTATCTTTTCGGATGTATTTTTAAAATTTGTTGTTGTTTCTCATATTTTTTCTACAAATAATATATATGTTGAGTTCTTTAGATACGGCTTTAATTTTAACAACCAATAAATACATGCAAATGTCTTAAAATGGTCAGGCTGCGACATCGGTAAGACGTCTGTCCAAAGATGTCTTAAAGACGTTACCTTTTGTAACATACGATGTCTTTAAGATGCCTTTCTGGCGAAAACGGACATTCCTAAGACGTCCTGTATGTCGAAATACGACATCTTATAGACGTCTTTACGATATCTTTGTGCTGTTTGGGTTCTATTCCAGTGTGTCCTTGAATCCACAGTAAGGTGACTATATTGTTCTCGCCTAGTTCATTAGTTGATTCTTTCTTTGCAATGAGCGAAACTATGTTATGCATTAAAGGTTCGCTTGAAACACACGGAGCTAGTGACGTAAAATTAGCAAATAATGTTGGAACCTTTCTATTCGATTCGTATGTTCGTACAATGAAAGTGCTCGGGAAATGGAAACAGTTCGAGATCCCGGAATCGTGAGTGCCGTACGCGCCAAGACTTGTTATAGCCAAGAAGATTCCAATCATATGGCTTTAGCCGGCTGGAATTACCCGAATGATCCTATTTTGAATGTCAGCGACAAGTCCTTCAACCTTCAAATACCTCTCAAACATATTTTCAACGATCATCCCATGATTACATGTGGGCGGCAAACAATACGATTGGTTCAAGCACGAAATGATAATGATTGCATATATATCACTGAAAAGAACGTCTCTGGTATTATCAACTGCTAAAATTAACATTACAAGTGTTGAACTCAAAGTTAAACATATCTTTCCCAATGACGACATAAACATAAATCTCATGGAATCCATTCAACCTATAGTTATTCCATTCAGGAAGTGGGAGTTGCACGAATTGCCCTCCATTACTAAAGACGCAAGGCGTGAAGTTTGGGCTGTTAAAACATCCACTTCAGTTGAAAGACCTCGCTTTGTTATCGTTTTCTTTCAAACCGCCAAACGTAACGTCAGCACAACCGATCCTACTTTACAATGCCAACGTACAATTGTCACTTAATGGCAATTATTGGCCCAATGAAAGAATGCAACTGGAAACTGACTACAATGAGGCGTATTTTAACTATTGGGAAAAGTAGAATTCGATAGATGGCGCTCTGAAATGTCAATGTCATCTTAGCAACGAGTAAAACAAATCAGCTGCCTTATAAGGCCTTTTATATTTAAGTAGTTTTATTTTGCTGTTTTAGTTATTTTCAGTGTGTGTTTTGAAAAACTTTTGCTTTTTCTTTGATTGTGCTTTAGTAATTTGTGTTGTTAAACTAAATTTTGACTCCTAATATTTTTATTTTTGAAGTAATAGGTGTTCAACTTTTTAAGTGTTACCGGGAGTGTTAATTATGTTTATGTTTGTATATTTCATTGTGACTTTTTTGGATTTCTTCTTTGTGAATACTGTATGTATTGATTAAATATAAACACTTATTATTTTTGAAATTGAGTTTAATTATTTTTGTACAAACATAATGCAAAATTTATGAACTAATGGTCGCGGTCGTGGCTTGACTGTGGTAGTTTTAAGGAAGGTACTGCATTTAAAAGAAGATACTTTTTCTTACCAAGACCTGAAGAATATGTTACTCATTTATATACTGTTTACCTTTACAAACATAAACTATACCATCCACTATTAACTTATAACTAGGTATTACACACTTGGTACTAACCTCGACTATAGTAGTCTTCCCTTTTAAAATGTAAAGAGCACACGGACATACTATCCCTAACTGGTTTCCCCATTTTTCCATTCGTTGCCCAAGCCTTTCTTTGAGATATATTTTCCATAACTCCAAACGTATTTTCAATATTTACCATTCTTCACATGGGAGGAAATTTATGGAAAGAAATCGGGATTTTTCCCTTTACGGCTAGTGCAACCAAGTCCACAACAGTTTCGATTATGCAGCGACATAATTCAAAGTATAAAACTTTAAAAAGGTACAAAATATTGCAATCAAACTTGATCTGCAATGAAAACAAAAAATAGAATAACATAACCTCTTCCATAATATCTCTGATTATTATAAGAATATTACCTCAGAAATGATGACAGTTGAGTTGAATAGAAAAACACAGTTTTAAGCTTGTCACTGACACAAAATTAAACAGATAAAGTACGAATTTACGGTAATTACGTTGACTTAAATATAATACAAAAACAATGCAAAACGAATTGTTTTACTCGTTGCGACAATTACAATTTTTTCCGCCAGAGGTCTCATTGAATTCTACTCCGCCCAATACCGAATTCTATCCCAACTACGCGAACACCTCTCAGAAGCGACCTCTGCTGGATTATTATTCTTTCAAGAAACGGGCATTGTTTGTTATCGATTGTTCGAAACAGGAGGAAAGTTGAATTAATGGAATTAATAAAGCAATTTTTGATAGGCTTAAAAAAAGGGATGTGAAAATGAAGCACATTGATAAAAATTATGTCCTTGTTATTTGATGAAGTAGCTTTGAAAGAACAATTGACTTTGGATGTGGCTAGGCGACAAATTTGTAGGATTTGTAGATCGCTTGGTGGAGTCTAACTTAAGTCAGTGTGATGACCATAAAATAAAGCAATGTTGTCAGATATATTTTCTAAAATTGTTGGGCTCACTATACAAATGTTTCCCATTACTTCAGTAAACTGTTAGAATCCGTTTCAATAAGGAAGAAGCCACCTGAAGTTGGCGTACCGACCTGCGCATAAGTCAAAATCTGTCGAGCGATCGTTCCATGCCATTGGCGTTACAAGCGATGTTTCATGACGACAGCAATTAAATTGTTGACATTTGAGGTTGTGTTTGAAACAATCATTTACTGTCGAATATTTTTCATTTTTGAATATTTTAAGACGTTCTGCTAGTTGCTATGTGTTTTATTTGATCTAAAACCATGCCTCCTACAAAACTGGTTGGTGTTAACAGAAAAGTTATCCACAGTGAAGGCCGACAGATTCTTGAAAACGTTGTAACTTTTATGGAGTCTGAAGGTGAACATGGAATCCAAATTCCTTTACAAAATCATCGGTAAGTCAAATAAGAAAGTATAATAATCCAATATATTACTCAAGGCATTCAGATTGTTATAAAATATATGGAAGAGTATACATTACTTCAAAAATAATTGAATTCTGATAATAATTCATATAGTCTGCTGCACTTAGCAGTTATTTATATGGTTCTAATACTTGTTACCCTACAAAATGTGAAAACATTACGCTACTGATTTAGATTAAAATAGCAATTTTTAAATATGGCGCTGGTTTAAACATCAAGGTCGCGCATCGACTGCAACTTCAGGTGGCTTCTTCCTTATTGAAACGGACTCTAGCTCGTGATGTTCTCAGAGAGCTAGTTTGGAAATATTTAAAAAACAATACATAATATAAATTTATTAGTAAGCATTAAAAAAAGTCGCTCGAAATTGCTGTAAAAAGAGAAATTAATTAAAACAACTTTTTGTATGCCTACTATATATTTAAGAAAATTTTGTATATCTGGCAACGCATTGCAGGTGTTCAGCGTTATACAATCATCAAGTACATTATTGTTTATATTATAATGGAGTAACGGGTCACTTACTAAGGCGGACTAACTGTAACTGAAAAAAATTAAACTCCGAGGGTGGCCTGCGATATTAGAGAGATATTAGTATTGTGTGTCGATTCAGGGACGTGTGTGAATTTTGTTTTAAAAAAATATTTAAAATAATAGTAGTAAATACGTAGTATCTATTTCTTGGTCGAGTGAGTTTAGTGAATTGATATCAATAAAATATTTATTTGTTCGTGGACTTGAGTGAATTGATATCAATATAATATTTATTTGTTCGTAGACGTTAGGGTGAGTTTAATGATTATAATTTATTTTAAATTAATTAAAATAGCATTTTGGAGAAACGACAGTCCAAGATGGTGTTCGGGAATCTAATAATTTGGCGCCACAAACAAATGCAAATGACTTGGCAATAAATGATACCGATGATAGGGGCGAATTTAAGAACAAAGATTTACATGTTCAGTGTCAACGCGTTGTTTTAAATATGTACGCATGTTTGAAAAAAGAAAATTCTGATAATGCGGTTATCGCTAGAATTCATGAATTAACGTTAATCAGGTTTACTACGATTTATAAAGTAATAGTACCAAGTTTAGAACTGATTCGTGATAAATTGCGGGATATTCCTGAATATACTTATCAACGTTTTATTGAATTGTGGATTCAAATATAAGAAGTTAGATAATCTAATGGTAATAATGGAATCTCGGCGTATCGTTGAACTAAGACAGGAGTATTTGCGCAAAATAAAAGGGTATCGTGATTCAAATAGAACTAGGAACTAGGAAACTTGGTTTGATACGCATGATGTTGTCAAGTATGGTTGGGTTGACGATACAAAAAACTGTTCTTTCGATACTCCGTGTTCTAGAGGAAAACGTGCTATTATTGTATTACAAATTTTATGAATTATGTCTGCAGGCTGATTTTTTTCATTCAAATTGATATAGTAGATTAACATTATTTCACAATATTTGAATTTATAAAAAATTTATATGCACGCCATTGGGCGGCTTTTTCCTTCAAGGGGATTAAAAATATGGTTCATCACACTGACTTTAGTTAGACTTTAACAATTTAGGCAGAAAGTTACAACCCGCCAATCAAGCATTGGTGTTTGTAATTAAAAGATTGCATAAAGCTTGGAAGCAGAAAATAATTATTTTACTAAGTATTTTCTCAAGTCATAAAAGTTTGCGTCCCCATATTAATTAAAAAATATTATAATGATGGTAAGAGGACTAACAAACAAAAATAATTATTTTTTCCTTGTAACTTAATATATTGCATTTAATTTTTTTGTTTTAGACCTGTTCCTGTCTTCATGGAAATGGATAATTTATCTAGTTTCTGTTAATTGTATAATGTCCCGTGACTGCACACAATTGTAAGGTTCGCAGCACTGAATCAGGGAGTCACTGCTATCAGCTAAGAACGAACGTGGCCTCGGGCAATCGATGGGTTATACGATGTTGTAGTAGTACAAGTACAGTGTAATGGTTTTAAGATGGAAGAATAGCCTAATTTTACTAATAAAATACTATACGGAAACGTAAACTGCAAAATTACTTTTATTGTCAAAACTTGACAGACAACTAAACTATTCTTAAACAAAAACATTTTACAGAGAGATCACATAAACAAATCTGGCGATCTTGAATATTTCTTTCTAACACCCCCACTCGACAGATTATTCTTCGATGTCTTTCTAACAGCCCCACTCAACAGATTATTCTTCGATGAGTCCCACTGATGTTTTGAGTCGTTGAAACTTTTCTTTAGGAAGAGGCTTTGTGAAAGCATCAGCAATCATATTTGAAGTTTCACAATAGATGAATTGAATTATATCACTGTCAACTAAATCACGTAGATGATGGAATCTGACATCGATATGTTTTGTTCTGCAACTAGACTTTTCATTGGTTGCTAGCTTGATACAACCTTGATTGTCTTCATAAAGGACAGTTGCATTTTCACAATGTATTTCGAAATATTCTAAAAGTCTTCTTGACCAAGCTACTTCCTGGCTTGCCAAGGCCGCTGATATATATTCAGCCTCTGTAGATGATAGGGCTACTGAAGATTGCTTCTTGCTAGCCCATAATA